>CM060976.1:3432500-6417500 GCA_030765065.1 Deroplatys truncata
ATGGGGTTTACTAATGCAGAAAAAGTCGACATGTTCATGGTGAATGGAGAGTGTAGGAAGATTGCAGTTCTTTCCTGTATGGTGTATGCAGAAACGTATCCCAATAGATGTCAACCATCTCGGCTATTATTTATCAACCTCTTCAACGAATTGCGTGAACGTGGTACTGTAACACCTAGAAAACGTAACAGAAACAAACAAGTGACTGGTGAAAAAGCAGAAATTAATGTTTTGGCTGCAGTAGATCCGCAAATTAGTTCCCACACAATCGCACGTGGAAGAGGCATAATTCAGGCAAGTGTACTGTGCATTCTCCATCGACATAGGTTCCATCCCTATCACGTCTCTCTCCATCAAGAGCTGCATGGAAACGATTTTGAGAATCGTGTTAACTTTTGTACATGGGTATTAAGACATGATACTCCAGATTTATAATGTATCTTGTTTAGTGATGGGGCAGCATTTACTAATCATGGCCACGTAAACCGCAGAGACATCCACTATTGGTCTGTTGACAATCCCCGTTGGCTTCGTCAGGTGGAACGTCAGTGTCCATGGAGTTTAAACGTGTGGAATGGGATAGTGAACCATCAGCTCATAGGCCCTTTGTTCATAGAAGGAACAATGAACTCGCACAACGCTGAAATACTAGAACGTGTGCAGCAGTCCTTCAATATCAGACTGAAAGCTGCCGGTAGTCATTTTGAACACAATCTTTGAAGGGCTATGTTCTCTTTACTTGTAAGAGTCCACAGAAGTATTGTAATTCCCTTTTGTTTTTTTTTAGTTTGTTCTACCACAGGTTGTACAAGTATCGGTGCGTAAAAGTTTCAAAATAAGATTTCTCGTAAACCACTTGCACTAGAATCTTGCAACAAACGCCACTGACATTCTAATTTACCCTTCCTTTATTCTGTTGATATAACTAGGCATTGTTCCATTTAAAAATTGTATGTTTGCTCAAAATATAGACTTTCTCAATATTATTAAAATCTGTTTATAGGCTAAATGTACGAACCCTTGACTACCAATTAATCCTTTGAAAACTGCACATCAATAGCACTTTCCATTTCCGATATATTTGCGAGGCAAGTTTTAGGTGATTCACCCTGTATATTGAGGAGCGCTAATTCCACTACTAACGTACGAAGCACAATTCTGGGATGAGGCTATAAGTAAGAGGGGGAAATAAATCTTAAAAAATTACAGAGAATACACTGGCTCATAAATATTAGAATAATGAAATACTACCAAACCATTTCTTTTGATACCTCATGCTTAATGGTCGGAGTACCACACATTGGAGTGGTCATGGAAGAGAAGATACAAATTTATAAAATTAATAAGAATATGATTAGAACCGAATGAAGTATCGCCAGTTGAGAAATTGGCTTATCCAGCACATCGGTGAATAATAAGAAATAAAGGATGTAACACCATACCGTATAGAAATCTACACGGATGGTAGAGAGGTTGGTGCAGCAGTGAACAAATAATAAATAACATATTGTTAAGGACATTCAAATGCAAATAAGAAGATTACTGCTCATATAATCAAGATTGGCAACTTTAAAACCATTGGAACAGCTAGAGTTCCTCTTTGACATTACCAATAATAATTACAGAAGAACAGTGGCGGTTCGTGATTTTCAAGTTTGGGAGGGCGGCAGGTAATGTATTCGTATTAAGCACTTTTACGTGACAGATTTTATTCTGCAATTTACCCAAAAATTATATGTAAACAAAACAACCACATAAAACAAAAATGCTGCATATAATTTTTCATTTTTTCAATTTACTGCATGTATGTTTCATCAGTATTAAATCCCATGAGTTAATGCAATTCAGAAATAAAACGAGCAATAAAACACATCTATCAAATCGAACGTAAATTGAACTACATTAATAATTATTGCATTGATCCGTTCAGTAGCAGAAAGCCTTTTGTCATTTATATTATTGGATGCGCTCGTGCGGTAATGAATATAGGTTAAAATGTTAGTAGAGAACACACGGGGTTATAACAAACGTCTATTCTGTGCTTCGTTTTTACAAAATAAATTATTTACAAATCTTAATCACAAATACTTCAGATCAATAAGTCTATGTTCGTGAACATGTACCCTCTAAGATTCTACGTTCTACAATAATATTTATTTAGAGTCAGAGTAAGAACTTGAAATATTAAGTGGGAACGCTTAAGTTTATTTTTGGTTGTTGCCCAACCTTAATGTGTGTCTAAATGTGTATTTGATGCAAGCAATCAATATCACGGATTGGAAAAATGTTCAAGATTATAGAATGGACCGTAAGAAATCCCTCGACTTGCCTTCAAATAAAACAAACTTTGACAATAACTAAAGTAAAATGATTAATATTCTTGCAGATAAAGCCCATTCTCCTCTCCTTTTGTTCAGCAAAATAGTTGAAATCAGGACCTTCTCAATATAACATGCGGCTAAAGCATTAAGTATGTCTTTTTTATACTTACACTACTCTTTACGCTTTCTAAATAATTAGTTTAAATCCACTTGCACTGAATTAACTGGTTAGTTAGTTATTTTACACATGTGCTTGCAAACCCAGTACGGAACTAACCTGTACGTGAGTAGTAAAAGAAGGCCGGTACCGACACATAAAGAGATGTCGACAATTGATATGATGTAATGTGATATACTTTGTTCTATGCCGCCGACTCTCGCCCCCCTACTTTGTGGCCTTACCTCGAAAAGCCGCCGACCACGCCTCCTCTTTGTGCGCTACTAGCATGCCGCGCGGCAGAGGTGTAGAACAATAGGCTATTGTTCTTCTGTGACCTGACCTCATGTAGGTCGTGCGAGGAGAACAATGTGCTCGTCGCTAAGCAGGTGGGTCTTTGTGCGCTACTGATACCGACAGCCGGGATCGTCGAAAAATGCGGTATTGTTTTCGTCGTGTCAATCAATGAATCAATCATTCGTGCATGCATAATATTCTCAAACATTATTGAAAAAAGAATGAAGGGTTTATACTGCTAACGTCCTGGCATCGGGCCTCTAAAGGGGTGGACGCAAACCCTCGATCGAAGTATCCCCACCGCTTGTATCTTGATTGATAAACATAATCAAACGCTGCTCGTCGATCGATGAATACAATTAAGTATTTTGAATGATTAATGTAAATAAGTGTATATGAATTGACTCGTGCATCTGGTTGCCATTGTATATGTGCGTGTGTGTTAAGGTGATTATTACGCGTGTATAATTATTACGACTAATAACACTTGTTTAATTCTACTTTTCAGGGACTTCTTGGGGGTTTATAAGAATATTACATCATTTAGATAAATCCATGACTGAAAGGACAGAGTTGTGGTAAATGGTTAACACGAGACGTTAACGACTGATTCTTTCACTGAAAACCCGAGCACGAGCGGTCCATCTCGTGTACGGTGCTCCACACGACTAATGATCTCTCGGATCTACAGGCATCAACTGCCTCGTATCCCATCCCAAATACCCCTTCCCTCTCTATGTTTGGCAAGGCCTTCCGCGCGCTCTCTAGATGACAGCGACGAAGCTGCGCTCTTCAGGCCAGGGAGGAAGGAGCCGGAAGTTCGCCATATTGGCTTTAACAAGCGGATGGTGGACATGTTTAGTTCCCGGAATATAGCTAGCATAAATCATTTGAAGCGTGATAAGTTACTTCGCGCTTCAAGATATATTTCTAAGGTTTGTTTACACGTAGGGTTAGCTCTGAAAAATAAATATATACGGGTTCACATTATAATTAAATATTACATACGTTATTTATAAATAAATAAATATTGAACTAAATAGATATTGGAATATGGTGAGTGCCATAAACAAAACACCTCCCTTGTTACTCTTTTAATTAACGCTAGTTAAAAACGCTGATAAATAAAACTCAAAAGAAATATATAAAGACAGTCGACGAAAAACAGAGGGCAGGGACTTAACAGGCGTTGTCGATAAAGCACTCCACGCGCATAGGCATGGACTTTAAAACAGACGTTTGTGATAAAGCCTCCACGCGCATAGGCATGGACTTTAAAAACAGACGTTGTCGATAAAGTATCACACTGCCAGCGCAAGCACACGCGTAGGCAGGAACTTTAAAACAGTCATTGTCGGTAAAAAACGCATCCATCACGCAAGCACACACACACTCTCTCTCTACATTACACCAACGATTTATATAGCGGTTTACACACCCCTTGCAAGATATGTTGTACACCCTTGAAGAGGGTAAACCATGGCGCTGCATGGTTTTTCCACCACACTCTCGCCTTAATGGGCGTGATTCTGGAGGGGAACTGACTTCTAAAAGCAGGTGTTTCAGAGTTAACACTTAAGTGGATTTAAGCAATAGGTACATACCTCCAAAATAATTGCTAGACTTATACACACGAATGGATTCCCCTAATGCGCCTGGAATTACATCGAGAGAAACAACGATAATTTGTTTTCATTACTGACGCAAAAGTTATATTATCGTCAAGAAAGCCTATTTGTTTATTCCATTTAAGCAGATATCTCCCTATCAGGAACTGGGTTACCTTACTGAATATATAACCTGATATTTATCAGCCGTCTGAAAAAAAACCGTGAACAAATTAGTTGATTATCAGATACGCGCGCCTGAAGTCGCGAACTCGGAATTCTAAGCATATATAAGAAGCATTGTTGTCTGTCGCGCGTTCCTTTAAGAATATCCGCGATAAAATAATCTTACCCTTAAGAGTGCCCTAAATTGCCTACGAATTTTTTTCCGATATGAAAGTTTAGGACTTCTATTGAGCCTAAACAAGCGAATAGCTAACATAGCGCACCTTAAAGGGAAAGTTATTGCCTTATACACTGTTTAGATGTGATGTGTTCTTGTTATGCTTGTAAATAAATATCTACATTAAAGTCTGCCATTCCAATCTGATTATGGGTTCTGGTAAGAGCATGTCCGTAGGTCTTCGTGCATCTTTGTATATTTAGAGGGACGCTTAGAGATGTTTATATGTGATTGCATGTATTCATAGGTCTTCGTGTAGCTTGGTCTCCTTAGAGTGAGCGCAGTACTGCGAGGACGAATGAATTTGTTCGGGGTGTTCGGACGTCTCCGTACAGGTTCGGGTGCTTAGAGTGAGTGTTTAAAGTATTGCGAGGATCTATGTATTGTTCGGGTATAATCTACGTCTTCGTGCAAGTTCGGGTGCTTGATGGAAGTGAACGCATGTATGTATGTATTCGTAGACTTTCCTCTAGGTTCGGATGCTTAGAGTCAGTGTTTAAATTATTGCGAGGATGTATGTATTGTCCGGGTATAATCGTACGTCTTCGTGTAAGTCCGGGTGCTTGATGAAAGTGAACGCATGTATCTATGTATTCGTAGACCTTCGTGCAGGTCCTAAAGTCAGACAGAGTGGTCACCGGGAGTCGAACCGACGACCTCTCGAATGCAGGCCTCACACATTACCGCAACGTAGTTTTTATCAAAACATGGTTCAAACACCTTTTACACAAGTTAAATAAGACCGTCATTCGTCAAGTATTTCATTCCTCTATAAGCCAAGCCGTAAAAATGGGTTTGCCTCAAAGACACATAAAGATAATTATCTGTGTGATGATACACCCTTCATACTAAGGGTGTTGAAGCACAGCGCTGCATATACAGGACGTATACAACGTATCTCAGAGGTATTTATGCCTGTGTATGCAAGATTGAGTGTGTATGAGGGAGAGAGAGAGCGCGGAAACACAAGCTAGCTAGTGAGGGTGATGATCGATCCGTCAACCGAGAAAGGGTTGGTTCATTTGAGCAATCATTCACCATGCGCAACGAAACCTAGAAGCACACGTTAAAGATGCGAATGAAAGGGGAAGGAAATTGTGGTAATATACACCACTCCGGTATTCGCCTTTGTCAACCAGGGAAAACCGCGAAAAACCTGGCGTAGAGTGTGCGATCGACGAGGTCGAACCTGGAAGCTCTCGAATGCGAACCGTAGACTTTACCGTCTGAACCATATTGTAAAAAAGGATCGGGATTGTTGTATACCACTCGTGACAATACTCTACCCTCACCATATGACACCACACCATGAGATAGACGGACTAGTCACCGACCGACATGTTTAAGAATTGGGGTATTACTAGCTGTATATGCTGTCATATCTAAAGAGAACTAAAAGCCATACACTCGAATGGTTTTCCCTTCCTTCTACGTCTATTTAAGGAATAACACTATATACAGGACCTTTACATCTTATCTTCTCGGGATGCATGTTTTGAGGGCGTTCCCTGTATTTTACCTCGAGGGTGCAAAAATGTCTGTTTTAAACACTACGCCACTCCTGTCCTTTTAGCTGCATGCAACATAATCTACGTTTCTTTATTCATAAAGCATTTGTATCGCATGAGTCCCGATATTCAGTATTAAATATTACCGGCCAGAGCCGGAGAGATGAAAGACGGAGTAAAATGCGAATGTAGGTGAAACGGGATGGCGGGAAAAATTTTCGGGTGTAATTAACCTTCGCAGCATTCGCCTAGTAACCAGGGAAAACCCCGAAAAACCCCTGGGGTCAGGAGTGTCAGCTGCCGGGAATTGAAATCACAATCTCCCAATGCGGTCCATAGACGTTACCATCTGAACCATTCTGGTGGATTAGTTAGTGTGTTACACGCAAATGACCTTAGGTACGTAGTCGTCTTAGACGACTATTTGATTACACACGGCGCTAGTTACGGATGTTCTTTCTTCAAGATCAAACTATGAAGTCTGTTCCGGCACAAAAGACAACTCCACCTCAGGCTATGGATCAACTTATTGAATATATACTTAAGAGAATGTCCCAGAAATGAGGAATGCTAAGTTGAAGGTTTTCTCCCATTTTAATTCTAAATACCATACTCTTCTTGTCACCCTCTCCAATCATGCTTCTCTGTTTAACATTCCATTAAAATCAATTTATTATCGCTATCATACAAACAATTCTTGTATTTGACGGGTATATAAATAAAATGCGGCTAAACAAGTTAGAAGATATACATCATCATCTATATGAGCAGGGTTTTTCCGCTAAGAACGGTCTTTTCAGGTGAATGAGAAATCATTTTAAAAACACAGTATATACCTGTGCTTATAAAGACCCTAATTGGGAATTGTTTGCCATTGTCCGATAATATCTGTAGGGTGTTATCCTGCTACCGGCAATTTCCCGAGATGGTTTACCCTCTTCAGGGATATAAAAATATATTATATATTTTTTATATAACTGAACAGCTCATTGTGAATTTCTCGATCACCGCTGGCATGGGTGTTCAGAAAAAGATTTTAAACACATATCAAATTTATATTTGAAGTCTTCGTAATGGTTCGATCTCTCTGCTGGAGTAGACAAAATATTTCGAAGGGAGGGCTGTTTAAACGTTCTGGCCCTATGTCATATATTTACTAAGAAAGGAATGAATGTTTTGAAAGTCAATGTATTTTTTTAGTTGGAGTTCAGCGTTCAATTTCCCTCTGGTATTCAATACCGCTTTAGACGTTGTATATCTACACAATCACGGGTCAGTTACAGTCGTCTTTTCATTTTGGTTACGGGAATTAAAAGAATAGATGATAATAATAACAATCATAATAATTGCGAAAGCAACGAATATTTAAGTACAGTGTTATACAGGATCCATACATCATACCCGGTAGGAAATATATTACACCCACGCTTTTAAACATCGTTAATGAGAGTGCTTGCCCTAGTACGGTAAATCACCTAACCGAAATTCAAACTCAGGACCGCTCTAATGTGAATAGACACGCTATCTCTCAGAGAAGTCTGATATTTATTATTATTTTTATTATTATTATTATTATTATTATTATTATTATTATTATTATTATTATTATTATTATTATTATTATTATTTTGGAATGATGCTTGATCAAATAATTTTAGACATGTCACCTGTAACACCAGTTTGTTTAAATGGAATAAACGAATAAGCCTTCTTGACGATAAATTAATTTTAGCATCAGTAATGAAAAGAAATTATCGTTGATTCTCTCGATATAATTCCCGGCGTCTTAGGGGAAATCCATTCACGTGTATTGCTAAAAACCCGCTCCAGCGTTAAATTTGAAACACCTGCTTTTAGATGTTAGTTCCTCTCAGGAATCCCACTCATTAAGGCGAGAGTGTGGTGGAAAAACCATGCAGTGCCATGGTTTACCCTCTTCAAGGGTGTACAACATATTTTTGTAGGGGGTGTGTAAACCGCTGTATAAATCGTTGGCGTAATGTATAGAGTGAGAGAGATAGTGTGTGTGTGTGTGCTTGCGTGATGGATGCGTTTTTTTTACCGAGAATGACAGCATTAAAGTCCCTGCCTACGCGTGTGCTTGCGCTGGCAGTGTGGTACATTATCGACAACGTCTGTTTTAAAGTCCATGCCTATGCGTGTGATTTCGCTGCGGGTGGAGTGCTTTATCGCCAACGTCTGTTTTAGAGTGCCTACCCGAAAAGGAGAGAGAGTGTGTGTATGCTTGCGTGATGGATGCTTTTTTTTACCGGCAATGACTGTTAAGTCCCTGCCTACGCTTGTGCTTGCGCTGACAGTGTGGTACTTCATCGACAACGTCTGTTTTAAGGTCCATCCTATGCGTGTGATTGCGCTGCGGGTGGAGTGCTTTATCCACACCGCCTGTTTTGGAGTATCTGCCGTGTATTTTTCCTCGACTGTCTTTATATATTTCTATTGAGTTTTATTTATGAGCGTTCTTTAACTAGAGTTAATTAAAAGTGTAACAAAGGAGGTGTTTTGTTTAGGGCACACACCATATTTCGTTATTTATTTAGTCATTATTTATTTATAAATAACCTATGTTATATTGAACTATAATGTTAACCGGTATTTATTTATTTATTTTTAAGTATTTATGTTTTAGAAAAATGGCAGGTATGCATAAAACCTAGCAATTGCTTTTGCTTTCACTCTAGCATATGATGGAAGCTAAAGCAGTTGCTCTAAATTGTATGCATAAAGCGCATGCTTTTGCTTAAATGCAATTGCTAGCTATGCGTAGGAATTGCTTGCCACTACCAGGCCACTCCAAGTGATCATTCCCTTGACGCGCATGCGCAAATCAAATTGCGTCATGCCAGAAAACGAACTTCACGTTCCTTTCAAACTGTGCTGTGCATTTTAGTGTGCTTCCTTGTCGCTTAATCAAGCTCTTTTGTTAAATTTGGTAAGATGTCATCAGATAGTTCTGATATAGAAGTGGACAAAGGGTTTAATGATGTGTTTGTGAATGTAATTAAGGACAAACCGGTGTTGTTAAATAAATCGCAGAGTTCCAAAAATAAAGCAAGCAAAAGAGGAAGCGATTGGGCAAGCAATTATGAAAATTGAGCAGCTTTGTGGCAAAAAATGAATTCCAAACTAATAACAAAGAAAATAACTAATATGAAAACTGTAGTGAAAAAAAAGACCGACATGAAGGCAACAGGAAACAACAAAATTAAGCTGAATCAGTGGCAGTAACAACTGTTTTATCACTGTCAGCAGATAACAATCCAACACTAAACAAGATTCCGGGTAAGATTTTGAAAGAAACAGTCTTCTTCGCCCATTTTGATTACATATTGCGCGCTTTCTGAAATTTCGAGGGCAAGAAAGAAAATTTAAACAGGTGCATGTCAGGGAGGTGTGACAGGAAACACTCTACCATCAGTGGGGGAAACACAACCTGAGAGACCTGCAAAGCGTCAGCGCATGTTTGAAACTGAAGAAAGCAAAGGATTGTCCACCGCCGATTATCAGAGATTACTAATCAGCTAACAGCTGAAGTTGACCAGAATACAAATTGAGTATGTTCCAAAAAAACTAGAACTTCTCAAAAACAAAACCAACTAGTTCTAAAGCTGCCACATAAACTTTATTTTAAACCATATTTCATTTACAGCAGAATTTTCAAATTATGTGGATTTAAAGCGTGTTTGATTTTTTCACTTGTATAACTGATCTACAAAGTATATATAATTTCAGTAATTTCATTTCGCTTTCTTATTCCTTCTGCATGTGCTGCAGCTTCACACCATCATTTTCAATGCCATTTTCATTTTCAAAATCACCCCATCACCGTCCAAGTCAATAAAATCATCATGGTCATCAACTAAATACTTGGCCACGTTATGTAGGATGAAGCAACTTTGTATTGGTGTTGGTGTATGCGCTAAATTCAGTCTTACTCCGTAATGAAGAATTGGAAACCTTTTCTTTAACTGTCCGAAACAACGTTCGATTATACCCCGTTCTGCTTTTATAAGTCTATTATACACAATTTGTTTGCAGTGTAACAGGATTCCGATATGGAATCATTAACCACAGTGTCAGTCCGTAGCCTTAATCTGCTATCAAGAACGTGTTTATACTTCTTTTCATTATTGCGCATGGTGCACTGTTACGCCATATGCGTGAGTCATGCACTGACCCAGGCCACTGAATATCCACACTGATGAAACATTCCCCGGCATTACACGTAGCTTGAACATTTATAGATGCATAACCTTCGCGATTTACGTATTCATCTCCGTGATGATGTGGTTTTGGAATCCTCACATGTGTGCGGTCGAGAACAACAATTGCTGACGGAAAATTGTACTTTCTCTTCCACTGAAGCTTATCATCGTGCGTACTCTGTTGATCTGAAGGAAAGGACACCCAGAGGTGAGTTTTTTGAACAATTTTGTTTGCTACGTATTGACAGTTCTTGACACTGTGCTTTGATGTACACCCTTGTCTTCTCCGACGTCAACCTGAAATCCGGGTTCTCCCATGTATCTCAAAAATGTCCTCATTTTCTGCTGACTGCTCAAAGCTGCACCACTGTTTCATCATTTTCTCCCACAAAATAATCACTTAACCACGTATCGTTTTCACTGCTAAATCGATATAACTGTTTGAAATCCAGTTCTTCGGGACTCCTCCTAGGTTTGTAGACCTTCCTTTCCCGGATATTTATAAATGCAGCCATTTATACTTACGAAAAATCTTTTGCTAGGCTAGCAAAGCCACAATTGAAGCAGGCTTCAATTTTTCATAGCAGTTGCTATGAAGTAAAAGCAATTCATAGGTGTTATGCATACCAATCGTAGCAATTGCTTTGTGCATAGCTTTCACTTAACTTGGCGCACATGATGTAGCTTTTGCTAAAGTAAAAGCAATTGCTACTTACTATTATGCATATTTATCGGAGCTTTAGCTAGATTTTCGTACAAGTTTGTAGCAAAAGGAATTGCTTAGTTTTTATGCATACCCCCAATATCTTGAAGCGCGAAGTTCCTTATCGCCCTTCAAATGATTTATTCTTGTTATTTCCCGGGAACCAAACATGGCCACCATCTGCTTGTTAAACCCAATATGGCGAACTTCCGTTTCCTTGCTCCCTGGCCGGAAGAGAGCAGCTTCGTCGCTGTCATCTAGAGAGCGCGCGGAAGGCCTTTTCAAGCATGGAGAGGGAAGGGTGTTTGGGAGGGGATACGAGGCAGTCCATGCCTGTAGATCCGAGAGATCATTAGTCGAGCGGAGCCTCGTACACGAGATGGTCCGCGAGCTCGTGTTTTCAGTGAGAGTATCACTCGTTAACGTCTCGTGTTAGCCATTTACGCCACCTGTATCCTTTCAGTCATGGATTCATCTAAGTGATGTAATATTCTTATGAACCCCCCGAAAAAATTTCCCTCAAAAGTAGAATTAAACAAGTGTTATTAGTCGCAAGAATTATACACGCGTAATAATCACCTTAACACACACACGTACATACACGATGGCAACAAGGTGCGCGAGTCAATTCGTATACGCTTATTTACATTAATCAATAAAAAATACTTAATTGTATTTATCGATCGACGAGCAGCGTTTAGTTACATTTATCAATCAAGATACGTGCGGTGGGTATACATTGATCGAGGGTTTGCGTCCACCCCTTTAGAGGCACGATGCCAGGACTCTAGCAGTATACACGCTTGGTTCTTTTTTCAATGATGTTAGAGAATGTTATGCATGGACGAACATTACCTGATTGATTGACAGAATTATCTCCTACATTCGATTTGCGGAGGCGGCGGCACGTGATGAAAACAATACACCATTTTCCGACGATCCCCGGCTATCGATATCAGTAGCGCACAAAGACCCACCTCCATTAGCGTCGAGCAGAATACCCCATTGTTGTCCTCTCCCGGCCGGCATTAAGTCAGGCCAAAAAAGGACAATAGCCAATTGTTCTGAACCTCTACCGCGCGGTATTCAGGTCAGGCCACAAAGAGGGGACGTGGTCGGCGGCTTCTCGGGTAAGGCCACAAAAGGCAATAGCCCATTGTTCTAATACCCTACGGCGCGGAATGCTAGTTGCACACAAAGGAGGGGCGTGGTCAGCGGCTTCACGGGGTAAGGCCACAAAGGAGGGGGCGGGAGTGGGCCTCACAGAACAAAAGATATCACATTACATCTTATCAGTTGTCGGCATCTCTTCCTGCGCCGGTACCGGCCTTCTTGTACTACTTACGTGTGTGAATCACAGCACTGCGTATGGGCACATGCACTGTGTTTGTGTGACGTGCAGAAAGAAACTATCAACATGTAGTATAAGGGGAGTTATTTATTTTCTCCTCTGAATCTTTTAACTATATAGTGCTATACTATAAATTGCAGCATAACTTAATTTAATTAAGTTTTAAATCAATTCATATAACAGAATTAAATATCAGACCGAACTGAGTACGTCTTTTTTCATATGGTGAAACTAAGTGACTCAACATGGAAATGACCGCGTAGAGAAAGAACCAATAGCGAAGCATCTCGGACTTCGCCAAGCTGTTATTACCTCTCTACACCCCTCGCCCTTATTGAAAGTATTCTCCTCTGCTTGTCTCACCTCTAACAGTATCAAAAACGCAAGGTTTTTCGTGGGACTCACTGTAGTCCGAAATGCACTCCGTAATATAACATTCACGCTACTCACTGTATAAGCGTTGCAAAAACATTTCACATAAAGCAAGATCTAAAACTAAATGGGAGAGTGTAGAAATTAATATGCAATGATATCTATGTTACCCTTCCTTTCCTGTTTTTATTTTTGATTTACGGGATGTTTATTTATGGGGAGGGCGCCGCCCTACAGTCCTCCATCGCCAGCCGCGAATGCAGAAGAGCAGCTATTTATACTGATAGTTATGACTCTTGACTCACTTAACAATAACTACATTCATAAGTCCAATAGTAAAAGATATAAGAAGCAATTTAGGCAACTCAGACTGAAAAAAATGGCAAATTCACTTCGGATGGGTTAAGGCACACATAGACATCAGGGGCAACAAAATGGCTAACGAACTTGCCAAAGAAGCAGCTTTGGATGAAAAATAGCTTATAATTTACAATCGGATTCAATAACAACAATCATCATAGAAGAAAATAAGGATAGCTTAAATAAATGGCAAAGAATGTGGGAGAGTCCAAAGAATGGAGCACCGTGCAGATCATTTTTCGCTCCCGTGGAACAAAGACTGCGGCTCCAGATGTCAATAACACCAGAATTCACACCACGTATCACTTACCACAGGAAATAAATTCATACTCACAACGATTTAGACTAAGAGATACGCCAAAACGCAGTATGGTGATAGAGCACAAACCAGCAACACTTAATTTACGATTGCAAGATCTTAGAAAAACAAAGAAGAATATCACAACACAAGTTCAACTTGGCTTTTAGCCAACAAGTGCAATCAACCTTACAGCAAATTACATAAAATAAGCTTCCAAACATTACTTCTATAAATTTTAATAAACGCCAATAATGCTTCAACTGATAGTTTAACCGCGCTATACATATAATTAAGTATCAAATTATACGTACTCTTAGCAAATATATTCAATTCTAGGTATATACACTACACCAATAACATATAAAAATGAAAATTGTAAATAATTAACTTAATAGATAGTAGTTAATAAGTGTATTAGATAATATTTTGTACTAAAGGACAATTTAATGCATGCAAAATTTCTACAAATTGGGCATATTGTAAAATAAATTTTAAAAAAATCCAATGTGTTACACTCACACGACTTTTTCTACTCTTATACAAACTATTTTTACAAACGCTTATTCTCTACCTACTTCATGTTAATCGAGATAAACATTTGCAGAAAAAACTTATTGGTAATTTTCTTGTATGTTTAAGGGTAGGTAGGCTTCAAGGGATAGTCGAATCTTTTAAGAGCTGATTGCTATGTGGAGCATTCCATTCTCTCTGTATGTTAAGGGAAAAAACAACAACAAAAAACTAAGAACGAATTCCCATTTGAGGAAAAGTATAAGTATTGGAAAATTGAAACAAATAACACGCAATATCTCGGAAATGGTTCACTCAGCAAAAACAAGCATATTACATAAATTGTGTGTTTTAACGAGATCTACACTTTTGTGTAGTAACATTTTGTCTATCTCTTAAGTTTTCCAGTTATGCAAAAGTCATTCAGAATAGAGGACTGTTGGGGACGTTCCCGGAAAATTCCTTTACCATAAAAGTATCTTAAACGTATGATATTTCATTAAAAATCGAGGAAACCAAAATTTTCGAAAAATGTTCTATTTAAAGGGTAGTCTTGGGGTGACTGGATGTTTTTGAAAATCTTCGTGTTGCATTTGAAAGATACCGAACCTAAATAACTAGCTTGGTGTTTATCCGACTTTTTGCTTCTGAGTTATGCTGTTCAGACACACGGACACTGACCCTTTTCTAAAAATGCTTTTTTTGGATTCAGGGTGCCTCAAAACATGTATTTCCGGTGAAATCTCGTATAGCATTTTTGGGTGGAATGCGATACTTCCCCTACGTACTATACGTAGTAGAGAAAGTAATATATCAAACATACTGTCCCCCTTTAAAATACAGATATAAAACAGACTGTGGCGAAACGAGGCAATAATGGAAGAAATTGATAACAAAAAATGATGCAAATGAGTATAAAGTTTTTTTTTTTGGCTTCTGAACTAAATTCCCACTCCCAGAGATTTAAATAGAAGTGTAAGGATTAATACACGCGCGCATTTAATTCGTCATCTAAGTGAATGATATTTAACTCCTTCCCACCCAGGAGTACACACACGAGATCATTAATCATAGGTAGAAATTACCAGCCGGATAGCTACACTCAAGCAAACACGGAGTCCCTAACGAGCAATGATCTGGATTACAAAGGAATTAGAGTAAAATATACTTCAAATTACACAACAATCACACCGGATGATTATCGGGTAGTTGCGGATACAGTACTTTTATGTTTAATTGAATACAAAAGTATCGACTAGCCCCGACTGCGGTTTAAGGTAGCCCGAGTCATATAATGTTTGTCCCGATTGGTAAGGCAGTATAATTTTGCATACAAAGTTTGAAAATAGGGGGAGGGATAATTCTTTTTAATTGAATACTACAGGACTGAAAATGACGGATTAGTTTTGGGAGTTGTACTTTTGCCAGGCTGTGTGGTTTCATAGTTAAACATGCACATTATATGCAAGGGTTTAAAACATGAGTAAAGGTAATTCTGCAAATTGTGAGGAAACCTAAATGCATGATTGTTTCAGCAGCTTAAGCCACAAAGCTCTATCCATGTAGGTCAAAAAGTGAAAAATCTGTAAGTATAAGGCTGGTATTAAACAAGGAGATTTAAAGCTTAAGTGTCGTTAGTTTGATCCAGTTTGGTAACATGGGCAGATTTGATGTAAGGAGTTGAAAGTATCAGTAGAGATAACATGTGAGTAAGTCTTGATTGGCCACGCGATGCCATTTGATGCATAAGAAGTTGACAATAAGGGTAAAGATGACTTAAAAAGCATGGTACTATAGAATTGAAAATTAGATTTGGAGTAGCCTGTTTTGCCCAAATGAGTTACAGCAGTGCATATATCTACTCATGGGTTTAAAACATGGTAGTAGTAGTTTTGGGGAGTTGTAAGGTAGACAGTTTTCGTTGTATACTATGGTATAAGCATTTAAAGCTTTGCCTACATAAGTGAAAGGGTACTGACTTGTTCTAAGGGAGTAAAAAACAGAGTAACGAAAACTTTTGGAAATCACAGGATAGCTTATTTTTAAAACCGAAGTGTACTAGTTTTGTCCAAATGTATTCCTTGGCAATGAAGTCAAGAGGGAAATTAGGTGATATGATCACCTCCACCTCCAATAACCCATTTTAAACATTTTAAGCCTATCCTTTTCTTTCTTTGGGCTGGAAAATATTTGACATGCTCGCAATGAAGGGCCAAATAATATCCACTGATATTTATATTCACCGAAACAGTATAATAGTTACACTGGTGTGCAAAGAATTTTAAAAAATCCAAAATTGCAAAAAAGGGTTTTTGGTAAATTTTATTAGCAATTTGTGTGCATGATTTTCGTTTCAATGTAAAAATGATAATTTCCACCAATAATTTAATCCCTAGATAGGATTATAAAGGCTTCATAATGGTGACTGGATAAATATTTTGACATTGCGATGGGAACTTAGAAAGCGCAACCCTCCGCAGTCTTCTGATAAACAGGAAGCGTATTATTGGTAACATACCTCTCGCACATTCAGTTAACGCGAAAGAAACATTTGCACCAACTTTTACACAAACTACGAAGTCCATCAATGAAGCATGTTTACTGACCTTAAAGTTTTAGCATTGCTGACGGGGGTGGACAACAGAGGTATACAAAATTCAACTGTTTCATGTGTGAATGTTTGACAAACACTAATATTGAGAAAAAATGGCCACACCAAGAAGAAAACAATCTAGGTCCAAAAATGCGGCACATAAAGCGATGGTGGACAGGGCAAAAACTATATTGTCTCCTCTTCACATTATTAATATGGCTTGATAAAACAATTTGTGAAGGCAATGGATAAAGAAGGTTCAGGATTACCTTACCTGAAGAAAAAGCTTCCACGACTTAGCGAGGCCAAAATAAAAGAAGACATTTCTGTTGGGCCTCAAATAAAGCAACTATTTCAGGAAACCGTATTCAAGATAAATCGAATTTAATCGAGAGAAGAGCCTGGGATGCATTTGAAAATGCATGCTGAAACTTTCTATGAAACAAGAAATCTAAAAATGATGAAGAAATTGTGGAGTGTCTACTTGCCACATTTTGTGACATATGTCTCTGAAGCTGCATTTTTTAAGTTCTCATTTAGACTTCATTGCCGCAAATATGGGAGATATTTCTGATGAGGAGGGTGAGAGATTTCACCAAGGTATAACTGAAATGGGAGGGAGATACAGCGGGAAATGGAACGAAAACATGTTAACCGAGTACTGTTGCACTCTTGTGCGAGACACACCTAAAGAACTACATAAAAGAAAAATCTGACGTGTTACACTCACATGACTTTCTCTACACTTGTACCAAATATTTCTACAAACGCTTATTCTCCACCTACTTCATGTTAATCGAAATAAACATTTGTAGAAACTATCTTATTGCTAATTTTCTTGTAGGAGCAAGGAGAATATGGTAGGCATTAAGCGATAGTCTAATCTTTTAATCGCTGGTTGCTATGTGGCACATTCCATTCTCTTTGTATGTCCAGGACATAAAAAAATAAATAAACGAATAATGAATTCCCATTTGAGACAACGTATTGAGTATTAGAGAATTCAAACAAATAACAAGGAATATCTCGGAAATGGTTCACTCGAGAAAAAAAATGCATATGATATAAATTGCGCGTTTTAACAAGGTCCACATTTTGTGTATTGAAAATTTTTTCTATCTCTTACGATTTATCAATTATGCAAAAGGCATTCAGAAAGAAGAGGACTTTTGGAGACATTTCTAGAAAATTCAAGATATACATTTCATTTGTCATGAAAAATCTTAAATATTTGATATTTTAATTGAAATCATCAGAGCCATTTTTTTAAAAATCAAAATTTTCCATATAAAGGGTAATCTGGATGGGAGATTTCCTTGAAAACCTTCCTGTCACATCTTTGAAAGATACCAAACCTAAATACCAAGTTTGCTATTTATCCCACTTTTCGTTTTGGAGTTATGCTGTTCACGGACACACATACTGACGGACCTTTTTCTAAAAACGCTTTTTTTATTTAGGGGGTCTCAAAACACGCTTTTTCGGTGAAATCTCGATATCGAATTTTTGGGTGGAATGCAATACTTCCTCTACTTACTATACGTAGTAGAGAAAGTAAAAAGGACAACAAAATAAGTTTTCCAGTGAAGTGACGCGTTTCTTCACTTGTAATAGTGTTATTGTTACGAGAATATAAATTATACTTAGGGTTTAAAATAAACACAGACGAAAGTGCAGTGAATATTACTTGTAGATGAGAGTTACTAAAATTCTGCATTGATGTTTAAGTGTAGAACATATTAAATTTTAACCAGAACATTCATAACTGAAATAATTCAGCTTAGCTATTCAGCATTGCTTGCTGTATTGTGAATGTTATTTAACTCTTTCACTTAATTTATGTGTAATGATGATAGATTTTGCATGACCTCAGTAGTACCTAACTTCTGCATGCAAGTAACGTGGTTTTATTTTTTAGCGATAAAAGACAAATTGCCTCTATTTATGCATATTTGGAATGCGCGTTTATGTGTTTACAATTACATACCATTCGCCATTACCGAAGCAATCTGAGATAAAAACAAAGTATCAGGTCAGAATTTCAAATATACTGTCTTAATTTTGTTTAGGTATATAAATTTATGGCTCTTTTAAAAATGGTACTTGGTAGAGCCATTTGGTTTTCACATTCAGCGTCGTAAAAACAATAAGAAGGTTCCTTTTTCCCAAGAGGATTTTGGTGCCGACCAGCGTTATTGGATGACATAAATATGAAAATGTACCTTAAAAGCCCCACTTTAAAATTGATTTTGGTAATGTTACATAACTTATGCCCTTGTGGAAGAATATGAATTTTTAATGGCGAAAGAGTTATAGGTAGAGTATTTCTGACATTACCCTACACAAGCACACACGCACACACAGAAGGATATAGGCCGGTTTTACCTTCTCAACTACGTATAGTAAGTAAGGGAAGTATTGTATTCCACCCAAAAATTCGATACCGAGATTTCACATGTTTTGAGGCCCCTGAATAAAACAAAGCATTTTTAGAAAAAAAGGTCCGGGTGTGGGTGTCTGTGAGCAACATAACTGAAAATTAAAAGTTAGACCAACGCCAAATTTAGTATTTAAGTTCAGTATCATCCAAAGATGCGACACAAAAATTTTCAAGAAAGTGCCCCGCCCCAGACTGCCCCTTACATGGAACACTTTTCGAAACTTTTGATTTTCTAAAAAATAGCTCTAACGATTTTGATTAAAATATCCTATGTTTAAAATATTTTCATGGCAAATGAAGTGTATATCTTGAATATTCTGGGAATGTCCCTGAAAGTCCTCTTCATTCTGTTTGACTTTTGTATAACTGGTAAACCGTACGAGATAGACAAAATTTTACTACACAAAAAATTTAGCTCTGGTTAAAACACACAATTTATGTCGCATATACTTTTTTTGTCGAGTGAATCATTTCTCTAGATATTCCTTGTTACTTGTTTGAACTTTCCAATACTTAAACTTTTTCTCAAATGGGAATTCGTCATTCGCTTCTTCTTCTTTTTATGCGACATGCAAAGAGAATGGAATGCTTGACATAGCGTCCAGTTCTTAAAAGATTTAACTATCGCTTAAAGCCTTCTATATATCCGCATTCCCCTTGCACCTACAAGCAAATTAGCAATAAGATAATATCTGCAATTGCTTTTCTCGATTAACATGAAGTACACTATGTGATCAAAAGTATCCGGAACACTCCCACAAACATACATTTTTTATCTTAGGTGCATTGCGCTGCCACCTACTGGCTGGTACTCACTATCCGCGACCTCAGTAGTCGTTAGACATCGTGAAACAGCATAATGGACTCACGGACTTCGAATGTGGTCAGGTGATTGAGTGTCACTTGTGCCAGAAGTCTGTACGCGAAATTTCCACACTCCTAAACATCGCTAGGTTCACTGTTTCTGATGTGATAGTGAAGTGGAAACGTGAAGGGTCATGTACAGCACAAAAGCGTACACGCCGACCTCGTCTGTTGACTGACAGAGACCGCCGACATTTGAAGAGGGTCGTAAAGAGTAATTAGGCAGACATCTATCCAGACCATCACACAGGAATTCGAAACTGCATCAGGATCCACTCCAAGTACTATGATAGGCGTGAGGCGAGAAACCTTGGATTCCATGGTCGAGCCGATGCTCATAAACCACATATTACGCAGGAAAATGCAAAACGACGCCTCGCTTGGTGTAAGGAGCGTCAACATTACACGATTGAACAGTGGCAAAACGTTGTGTGGAGTGACAAATCACGGTACACAATGTGGCGATCCGATGGCAGGGTGTGGGTATGGAGAATGCCCGGTGAACGTCATCTGCCAACGCGTGTAGTGCCAACAGTGAAATTTGGAGGTGGTGGTGTTATGGTGTGGTCGTGTTTTTCCTGGAGGGGGCTTGCATCCCTTGTTGTTTTGCGTGGCACGATCACAGCGCAGACCTACATTGATACTTTAAGCACCTTCTTGCTTCCCACTGCTGAAGAGCAATTCGGGGATGGCGATTGCATCTGTCAACACGATCGAGCACCTGTCCATACTGCACGGGCTGTGGCGGCGTGGGTACACGACAATAACATCCCTGTAATGGACTGGCCTGCATAGAATCCTGACTTGAATCCTATAGAACACCTTTGGGATGTTTTGGAACGCCGACTTCGTGCCAGGCCTCACCGACCTACATCGATACCTCTCCTCAGTTCCACACTCCGTGAAGAATGGGCTGCCATTCCCCAAGAAACCTTCCAGCACCTGATTGAAAGTATGCCTGCGAGAGTGAACGCTGTCATCAAGGTTAAGGGTGGGCCAACAACATATTGACTTCCAGCATTACCGATGGAGGGCGCCACGAGCTTGTATGTCATTTTCAGCCAGGTGTCCGGATGCTTTTGATCACGTAGTGTAGATGCAGAACAAGCATTTGTAAAAATAGTTTGTACAAGGGTAGAGAAAGTCATGTGAGTGCAACGCATCAGATTTTTTTAATCCTGGCGATAAGGATATAACTCCTATGCTTATACGTAATACAAGTAATGTCGATATCCAGAAAACCCTGGTAAGACATTCCTTAAAGTTCATAATAAAAAAACCCAATACTTCATTACTTACCAAATGCATTATGAAATATTGCCTATATCAGGAAACGTACTTCATAATAAATGTATGTGAAAGCTGAAAGGTTTAGTTTTTCATACAGAAAAATTAAAGGAATGTTACTTGGGATAATCTCACTGAGTATTCCATTAGCCAATGATAGGTAGAGTATGCTAGTCAGTTGGCCAAGCACAGTCGTTCTACGCTGAGTGATTCATCTTCGATTACTACACTGGTAGTATTTCACGGTGGTGCATTTGTTTTTAATTTTTACGAATGCAGGGAGTGAGATCATGTAGGCTGACTACAATAGCAACTGAAAACGTCGCGCTTTGGAAGTCAAAATATTGGTAGTATAAAAAAGTTGTAGATAATTTAACGGCAGAAAACACAAAGAAGAACAAAATTATGATGTGGAACCAATTTTGAGAATTCTGTACGGAGAAAAATTATAAAATTGACGACTCAGTTAGCGACAAAGAGATCGCTTCCATTCTACAGGACTAGTAAACATGTTTGGCACTAAACTAGGTAAGTCCATATAAGTTTTTCTGTTATTATCTAGCACTCGTGCTACTAGTTTTACATGAAGACTTAATTTCGGTTTTAAACTCATGCATCTTTTCATAAGATAACTATTTCTTGACCTTCGGTCTCGAAATAATTGTCATGAAAATAAGCATTCGTTAACCTCAATTAAATTGTCGTAAAAGTATCAGCACTAGTGCTGCTACTGTTGATAGTATTTCATTGTAATGCACTTGTTTTTTATTTATAGGAATGCATTGTGTGAGATTACGTAGGCGTGACTACAATAATTACAATTCAAACATGGTGCGCTTTGGTAGTGAAAATATGCCTAATATAAGAGCAAGTTAACCCGTAAAAATGCGAAGATAAACAAGTGCAATTGTTCCATATCTGTCAATAGGCCCATGATCGCTATACTTATAACACTCTTGCATTTGAATTAATCTGAATTGCTTAGATGAGTGAATAAACATAATAAACACATGTATTCCTTTTTTTTTGCACAGTTTAACACATTGGAACCCAACACCATTAACACAAATACGTTGGCTAACTGCCCACCATTGTTGTCACATGCACACGCATTCCACCAGAGGCACTATGGGAGCTTTCCTTTCATTGCCAACGTTGCAGATCAAAACACAGCGACAAAAGCACACGAGCGAAGCAAACGTGCGTTCCTTAACGATGTTTATTATATAAGCTTAGGTTTCTCATTCACGGGAAGCTAAGTTAGATTTAGTTCTTTTTATATAAACTTGGGTTAATTAGCAACCATTGGTTACACCAAAGCACGCGAGCGAAGCGAAGGTATGTTTCTTAACGTTGGCGGAACCTACCTCAAAATGTCGCCAGATTTTTCTGTATAAAAGAAGCAACTATTTTGGTTGGATGGGTGGGTGGAAGGGTGAGCCAAATTCCTTGGTCGAGACAACATCTCCTAGTAAATTAATTCCTCATTACTTCTAGGTTCCTCTACACATCGAATTTCATCGATTCCGTAAGTATTATGCATGTTATAGCCTTACTGACATATACGGAACTTTGTCCAGAGCAAGGGTATGGCGTGGAGTCAAATTTTGGAATTATAAAACTGACGGCTCAGTTAGTGACGAAGAGAGCCGGCCCTCGTAGCCGTGGTCGCTGGAGTGGTCGCTCCGGCGCTCCGCCAAGCTGAGGGTCGCGGGTTCGAGTCCCGCCTCGGGCATGGGTGTTTGTGTTTGTGTGTTTGTGTGTGTGTATGTGTGTTGCGGAGATAAGCGCTATAAAACAGAAAAACACAGTAGTATAATCTGGGAACGACAAGGGAACTTTAAAAAAAAAAAAAAAAAAAAAAAAAAAAAAAAAAAAAAAAAAAAAAAAAAAACGAGATTGCCTACATTTTACAGAACTGGGTGCCGTTGAGCTATGTGTCGGCATTCACTAAGGTCTACGTAATTGTTTTCTTAAATTGTTTAATGTCTGTGTGCCAAAATACTGTCCTAGCTATATAAGTTCACAATAAATAAACTTTTCGTGTTACTAGCAACAGAGTAGCACTCGTGCTACTAGTTTTGCGTGACAATTTAATTTTGGTTTTCAAACTCATGCATCTCGGCCTTCGGTCTCGAAATAATTATCATGAAAATAAGCATTCGTTAACCTCAATCAAATTGTCGTAAAACTATCACAACTTATGCTACTACTGTCGATAGTACTTATTTCTCTAAATTATGATATAATAACGTTAACTGCTCTATTAAATGTCTGCTTAGAGAAAACGAGAAAGAGTTCCCCTATTTTACAAACAAGGTAATTAAAATTGCAACACATTTCAAACTAAATAAAGCTTTAAATATACCAAAGCATTTTGAAACACTTACACTAGCTTCACAGAATTAAAACTCTATAACAGATACTGAACAGAAATACGAGTACATTGAAAGTTACTAATGCATAGACATTATTTTCAAAATATAAGGTGCATAAGCATGTAAGGTGCATACTACAGGTACATAAGTAGTTTAAATATATCTGCTACTACTCTATTGCAGTTCACCAGCGTAGTTACAGATGATTATAACGTTTCGGTATTTTTTGTTGTTGAGAGAAACGCATATTAGATTCGAACCAATACACATAACAAATCCATCACAGCTGTTAATTCTCAGTCACGTCCACGTGACCACGGAACGTATGTATCAAGCGGTGGTCAACATCACAACATCGAGTGCGTTAAGGATTTCATTCAGTATATTGGTTCCAATCTATGTTTTTGCTAGAAATGCAATTACACTTAGTAATCAATCCTCCTGTAATTCAGGTAGGCAGAACGAACGTATTGCCACATGAATATGAAAACTCATCTCTATGTTGTAGAGCTAAAACGATAGTAACTGCTTTTACTTCTAGGCTCTCGTAAACAACGCTTTTTGTGCAACACAAATATTTCGTTGCATTCTAAATTTAAACAGAACATACTGTAACGTGCTATTATCTTCACACTACCCTGCCTGTACCATTAAAAACAGTGTGTTTCATAAATAACAACATCCACTGCTTCAAAGCTAATCGTACTATACATGATCACACTACCAGAAATTGTAACCAAATATGTCTAAATACTGCCAAAACAGCAAAAAAATTAACTCCATAATGCATAAAGGTATAAAATACAAATGCATGCTTTAATTACTAATAAAATAAATTAAAATAAAAAGGCATAATTTAAAAGTACACTAAAAAGTTCCTAACTGAGCAATAGTTTTGGAATTTACAAGGACTTTGGGTACATTTTAGCCCAACTATTTAATGTTATATATATTAATATTTTTACTCATAATTATACTGTTTATTATGTTTGTCATAATTATTGTTTTTATGTTTTTTGTATGGTTCAGTACCTTTAAAGAATTTGACGAGCCCATAAAATTGTATAAACACTTCGTACGGTACATACATTACATTACATACATACATACATACATACATACATACATACATACATACATACACACAAACACACACACACTTACACACACACACACACATTGCAAGAAATGCTTTAAAACATGAAATGCGCGATCAGAAAATTCAATCGTGTTTGACGTCAAAGTTCAACGGTGGCTGAGCCATTGAAAAGAGAAAATAAATGACAACTTCTTGGTTGAGTACCTACTGTTTGAACTGACACTGACTCCAAGCCACTTCATCGTTTCTTTTCTCCCTTCTTCCTTGTTTTTATTTCAGTGTAACAGTTGCGGCCTAGAATAAAATATTTTTCTTCTTCAAAGTCTAAGGGTAAATTAGATTATTGAAATATTGCATACGTAGTGTATTAGACCTCATTATAATAATAATAATAATAATAATAATAATAATAATAATAATAATAATATACAAAATCTGTGTACTCGAAAAGTAAAGAATGTTATTGCAAGCAGCTCTATTATTGCAGCCGGTCAGTGTTCATTGTATGAACCAACGATGGGCAGAACGACTGACATAAGTATTATGTAATCCCGAAATCCACTATTCCTTACATGCTGTTTCTGTATTTCTTACTGGTGGACACTTTACTGAAATCAGGTTAGTCCAAGCTTGGTGTGGATATAAATGAACGCTAATATCGAATCCCGTAGACTGAGAGGCGAAAGTGTAATTCGTTTTCTGCAGGCGAAAACCCCTAGAATCAGTGAAGTTTGCTGGCTTCCACTACTGTTCAATCAAGTAACTTGGTGTCCAAAGACTTCTCGAAGTTATGTGCTACAGAGCTGTCTTTTGAACTGCCGCTTTCACGGTTAGGCAATCAGCGCCTAAATTCTATAGATGATGCACTCTTACCCTTATTTTCAGTCTATTGAACATTTAGTCATTTGTTGCTTTAAAACTATATTGTGCATACTAATTATGAAAATAAAATATTTTTGTGTAATATAGAAAGAGGCAATAATACATAAGACACCGGAAAAACATAATATACAAACAAAAATGTTTAAATTATGAAACGAAGTGTATAACGGCTTTATTATCTCAACAATTCAATTTCTCTCCGAGATGATATGTCGCAGTAATCTATGGCTAGTGTTATCTTATTTGCTGGGCCCTGTTATTGTTTTATTATATTCAATTTTGGGTTCTTTGTCCTCCGGCTAGCTATTATTACTCAGTCAAGCAAGTATCTCTGAGCAAGGCGTGTAAACGGAAAGGAGTTGTTGCTAAAAGATAACACTAATAAAATAATTTGTTTCTACACCTTTATTGCCGTCACACTTAATTAATAATTCACATATTTAATCTTTATACACGTCTGACTGAAACTGTTATATTTCCGAATGTAATTACTGTCGTATTAGTTGCCGCGTACTTCACATTTTGTAACTAACTTTACGAAGTATATCTCGTGAGAGATTCTTCCAAACTGTATGACGTGCACCTCACGAGAGATTCCTTAAAACTGCGCAATACTTGCTTATGGCTCGATAATATATACTCCTTCTCTCCGAATTGCCTAAACATTATAATAGAGCTGCTATTGGTTACAAAATCGCGCCAACATTAGCATCTGTTTTGTCAGCCAATCACTACTACTAAAATATATACTCTAGGGAAGATATTCCCTCCATTTCTAAAGAAAGACACGCTACCCTGACGTCATATGTTTGTCTCTTCCTAATGATAAACAACTCACCCCCTCGGTTTATTGTTACCCACTTCTATTGTCAGTTTCAGTGAGGCAGTGTAAACTTACTTCCTAACAATACTTATGGCTAACAATCATCTAAAATCCTGTACATATACAATAATACTAATTTACACTACAATCACTCTGGCATTCACAGTGTTGTGATATAAAATATTGCTTCATATGCCCCAGTAGAAACATAATTATAAATATTTACAACCTTTATTGGAAATTTTATAATTGGGTTTTTAGTCTCCTAAATATTGTAACACACGGTATCTAACAGTTGCACGAAACACTGCACACACATTTAACACACGTTATACTTCTTGCCTTTTTCTCGCCACTATTCACTGGCTCGGGTCTAATGTGTTTATATACCTACATCTGACCTTACAAGTTTTCTTTCATACAGAAAATACTGTACCCTGAATTGTTTAGGTCACTGTTACAAAATGGATATACTTTCTTAGGTTATGGACATAAAAATTTATACACTCAAGGATTTTACCCTGGTTCATTTTGTAATTATTGAACATATTTAACAATATATTTATCCTCTACACAATCATATTTACATCTTTTAATTCTAAGACATAATTTCACATTATCTGTGTGCTACATAAATGTTTGGCTTTAATTATCCTTATCCCTTTTTTATTGTTTTGTAATTTATATTCATAATACCCTTTGAATTATATCTACATACCTTTACTTTCATGTGACATAAATTTATTCTTATTACATGCTTCATTTCAAATGTGGCTATGGGTTTCTGAGAAAATAGATTTTTCCCCATTAAACATTTATTTCTGTCCTGAATTTATCCTTCCTTATGACATATACACATAGTTAACCCTCTTACATTCCAATACTTTGTTCTGCAATTTAGCTTTACTTATCCTGGATTTTTTTTTTTTTTTTTTTTTTTTTTTTGCGGTCATTTCTATTCCCTCTCGTGGATCAAATTGTCCATGGCTAAACATTGCTCGTATTCAATACTGTATCGTAACATTCCAAAATCTGTTCATGAATAGCCTCTTAAAGGATTCATATGAAATTCGCCCCCTCTTACCATTTGTAGCGAATCTAAAGTCTTCTGGTCCAAACATCTTTTAACAACTGTCATTTTCAATGCTTCGGTATCTTTTTAATTTGAAAGTACTCCGAAAAGTCTGCAATAAACTGTACTGGATTGGAGTTTTCATTAAATTTTGGAAGTGGCAAATCACTTAAGATATAATTATAGTTTTGTATGTCCTTTATTCCCATATTTAAACTATCTACCGTTACTTGTGCACTCTGAGTTTCGACGTGGACTATGAATGAACCCGCCGCGTCACTCACATTATTAGTCATACCTGAGGAAATACCTCTATCATTATTCTGTGGATCAGATACATTGACATCACATATATTGGCCCTTGAACTCAATTCTAACCTATTTACAGTACCTTGCAGATTTTCTGTTGTCCCAATTTTCTACTATTTTCATTTTGAACAGCTTGGTGCTTGCTAATTTCAGAAGTTAGTTTTTGATTCAAATCTATAGACAAAACTTTGACTTCTTCGGACAACTTATTTCCTTGTGATTCCGAATGCTTCTGAATTTCAGATATCTCCCATTTGAAATTAACATGCAACTGAATTAAATCTGCATTCGTAGCCTCCATCATCTCTCTTAGCTCACTTGAAATGCTGCTCATTCGGCTTCCTAACCCTGTACATCTTACATCAACATGTGCAAACTTATTATTAACCTCACTTCTTTGGTTAGATATTTCCCTGCTCATGTCTGACATTTTCTTTGGAAATTTTCCTATCTCACTTGCTATTATTTCCTGATTTTCATTTCCCATTCTTGTCATACTACCATCTAGCTCCATAAATTTCTTTTCAATTTCTTCCATGTTTTTATTTAATTTTTTCTCTAATTTCTTATTACTCTTACCAATATCTTCCCTTAATTCCCTATTACTCTTACCAATATCTTCCCTTAATTCCCTATTACTATTACCAATATCTTCCATATTCCTTTCCAATTGATCTGTAAAACTCTTATTTCATGTTTCACCAAAATTTTGCAGCATTTCCCTCATCATACCAGTATCAAAATTAACATTTCCTACTGCATTTGCATCTCTTTGTGAACCTTCATTTCCACCACCCGTTACAGTTACTTCACCCCTGTTTGGTACAATACTCTGACCCACAGGTCTAATATATCTATCTCTGTCGTCGGCTACCTGCATTGAAATGTTTACAACAATCCCAGATGCTTGAGTTGACTGACCTGCTATTCTATTCTCACTTTCTTCACTGATATTTCCTCCCTCAAATCCTGCATTGTTTGAGCTATTTTCCGTAACCTACATTGAATTACGGCCAACTGTTACATTATCCCCTTCCATAATTATTTCTTCAGTATTATTAGTCGACATTGTTTTCTCAATCCTACCACTTCTCAACAACATTTAGTTTTTCACATTTTTTTGTTTTGTTTAAGGATACACATAAAAGTTACAGTTTTCTAATATTTTATGATGCTATCTGATGACCTTGTTTTGATGTCCAGCTTCGTGCTCCTATCTCCTAGATGTATATGTCGCCTCTGCGTTGAGTACCATAGATCTACGTCGTCTCGCTGTCTTGGTGTCGAATTCCCCTGTTGTCTTCTGTTCTCGTAGTCGCTGATGTCTTCTCATCCGCGTCGTCGGTCGTTCTGGTGGTTGTTTCTGGGATCTGCGCCGTCCTAAATTCTTGTAGTTAATTGCACCGCTCCATTCGCCCCACGTTCTGATCATCTCGCCCCTTCCTAGTTATCTCGCCCCACGTTCTGGGAGCCATTTGTCGCAGTACTCTGGCTCGTGTTATCTTATTTGCTGGGCCCTGTTATTGTTTTATTATTTTAAATTTTGGGTTCTTTGACCTCCGGCTAGCTGTTGTTACTCAGTCAAGCAAGTATCTCTGAGCAGGGCGTGTAAACGGAAAGGAGTTGTTGCTAAAAGATAACAGTGATAAAATAATTTGTTTCTACAATTTTATTGCCGTCATACTTAATTAATAGTTCACATATTTAATCTTTATACACGCCTGACTGAAACTTTTATATTTCCGAATTTAATTACTGTCGTATTAGTTGCCGCGTACTTCACATTTTGTAACTAACTTTACGACGTATACCTCGCGAAAGATTCCTCCAAAATGTATGACGTGCACCTCACGAGAGATTCCTAAGAACTGCGCGACTGTACCTCGAGAGATTCTTCCAAACTGTATGACGTGCACTTCACGAGAGATTCCTTAGAACTGCGCGACTGTACCTCGAGAGATTCTTCCAAACTGTATGACGTGCACCTCACGAGAGATTCCTAAGAACAGCGCGATACTTGCTTATGGCTCGAGAATATATACTCCTTCACCCCGAATTACCTAAACATTATAATAGAGCTGTTATTGGTTACCAAATCGCGCCAACATTAGCATCTGTTTTGTCAGCCAATCACTACTACTAAAATATATACTCTAGGGAAGACATTCCCTCCATTTCTAAAGAAAGGCACGCTACCCTGACGTCATATGTTTGTCTCTTCCTAATGATAAACAACTCACCCCCTCGGTTTATTGTTACCCACTTCTATTGTCAGTTTCAGTGAGGCCGTGTAATCTTATTTCCTAACAATACTTATGGCTAACAAACATCTAAAATCCTGTACATATACAATAATACTAATTTACACTACAATCACTCTGGCATTCACAGTGTTGTGACATAAAATATTGCCTCAGATATGACACAAATTGAGGGGCAAAATTCTCTAATAGTCTGTTTAACATAACTGTTGTAGTTTCGTTGTGTAAAAGGATAATTTGTATCTATCTATTTTTGCGGAATGGTTTAGCCTCTATAATAGCTTTATTTGCTTTTAAAATATTCACAAACTACTCGCGTTTAAAATGTTGCTTCAAACTTGAATTGTACTGAAAAGTCTTGATTTTGTAGTCTGCCATCATTAGTAATTCATTTGCGTTTACATTGAAAACGCTGACGAAATTATCAGAAATTAGAAGTCTCGCGTTCGCTAGAATACTTGGCCTGCTTGTTCCGTTTTAAATTTCAATTGTGTGTTTTAAGGATATTTACATTTTCTATGCAGCACGCTTTCTCTATAGTTTAACGTATACCAGTTATACAAAATTGCTTCTGAATGAAGAGGAAATCACAGGCTATTCCCAGAAAATTCAACATATTGATTCTATTTGTCATGTAAATATATTAAATGTACGGTGTTTCAATCTAATTCGTTGGAATCGATTTTGAAAGAATCAAACACTTCGAAAAATGTTCGATGTGAAGGGTAGTTTTGAGAATCTTCGTATGGCACCTTGTAAAATACTGAACTTCAATCCTACCAAACTTGGCATTTATCTGATTTTTGTTTTTGAAATATACTTTCACAGCCACACACACTCATACAGCCAGATAGACAGACAGACCGACCGACCTACCTGCCTACATAGGACCTTTTTCTAAAAACCGGTGTGTGTTACATTCATCTGACATTCTTTACCATCTATTGTTTATTAGTGGGTGTAAAAATTATTCCTACGAAAATTTATTTTTCTATCTCTTCATTTTAATCGAGACAAACCGTTACAGAAATAGTTGCATTAAACACTTCGTTAGGATATAAAGGGAACAGCAATAGTCAGATGTTTAGGAATTGGACGCTGTATGCTGGTCACAAATTTCATGCAATCGCAAGAAACAACTGAAAATTGACTGAACTTAAAAGAATTACAAAAGTATTAATCAATCTAAGCATAAAGACAGACATCCCGGAAATGGCTTATGGAAGAAACAGCTTATTTGAAATAAATTAAGTGTTTCAAAGAGATCTACATTTTTATGTTGTACGCTTTCGTCTAACGCTTAACGTTTACCGGTATACAACATTATACAAATTTCCTTCCGAAGCAAGAGAACTTCACATGCTGTTCCCAGAAAATTCAAGATACGCGTATTTTCATTTGTCATGTAACTATCTTTAATATGTGGTGTTTTAATCAAAATCGGTAGAGCCATTTTTTTCATAAAATAAAAAATTTAGAAAAATGTTACACGTAAAGTCTAGTTTAAGATGGGGGAATTTTGTTGAATAGGCTCTTGTCGCATCTTTGGAATGTACTGAACTAAAACGCAAAGCTTGGTATTTATCTGACTTTTCGTTTTTGAGTTGTGCTGTTCTCACACACACACACACACACACACACACACACACACACACACACACACACACAATGCAATACCCTCTTCGCCTACTATATAGGTGGAGAGAAACTAAATAAAACAAAAAAAAGATGAATATAAAACAGTTCTGTTGATTTAGGGCGTGAAACTGAATAGTAAACCTACAGTCGAATAAAATTGCTGTTGTTTTCTCTTGCTAGGCACTCCGTAGAAAGGGCGGAAGGGAGGAGAGAACGCGAAGGTATATTTTCCAATATTTCTGAGTTGCTTGTGCATTTTAAAATTTAAGTAAAATATTTAAATACCAAAACTAACCTGGCGTAATAGTAACAGTTGAGTAACGAAGAGACTCTGTTGTGAAGGCAATTTTATACCATGGCGGGGTTCAATTTAGCGGATTTTTCCGAAGGGCATGATAAAAAGTCAACGAATTTATTTAACACCAGTAACAAATAACGAAATATTGCAGCGCCGTTACGTAAGCTGGTAACACCGGATATTCTACTGAGTTCATAAAATCTACTTTCAAAGTGTCCTTCCGTACTAACGACGAAAAACAAATCATCACGTAACAGTAGTTATTAATGTAAACCGTACAATTACTTGAGAACAAAAATCTAATGGCTCAGATGTTTTTGAGAGAGGAAGTAAGAGAGAAGGTTTAACATCCCTTCTGAGGTCTACGGAATACAGGAAGAAAGAAACTATTATTGAGTGCTAAATGAGCCCAGAGTCCACACAGCTGAGAGATACCCACATTTATTTTATAAGGAAGCGGGAAAATTCTTGAAATAAGGCTTATCTAGTCAGCCCGGTAAAACCAAGTTTGGAACTTAGACCCCAAAGATTAGAAAGCATGCACTTTACTCCCACACTACTGAGGTGGGGCTTTCAGACTGTGAAATCAAGTATCCTTCTAAAAGCATGTTTCAAATAAACTTCTATTACGAAGGTCTAAGTGTTCTGTGACGCTTTTCCGAGAATGACTTCAAGATTTTATATGACTTAGTACATTTATGACAAGTCGGCGGATCGCGCGAATGCGTGGCGTACACGTTCCGTAACTCCCACGTTGCTTACTCGCCAGTGTTAGTAATATATATCTAGTGAGTACAAACCTTATTATAAGTGCTGTTGAAAGTGGTGTCCATCTGTGCGAAGACATTCTTGACATCGTCGGTTACACGCATGTATTCTTGCGTAATGTTCATAATGTCTAGCTTTATATTGTCCTTAAGTTCGTCAATGGCGTGGGGATTGTTCCTGTAAACTTTATGTTTTAGCGTTTAGGGATCCCATTGTTCTAAATTATTCACGAAACATCCTACAGTGTCTCTATCCGGAAATGGATAAGCGGGAAATTGCTCCTGAAATTGTCTACACACCTTGAAATGGGATATACCACACTATATATACATATAAATCAATATCAAACAAGAATTGTACATAATAATTTACTTCAGCAAGAAAGGTATTAGAATATTTAGCAGCCAAGAAATGTACAAAGATGGTAAGTTAGATAAGTAAGAGACGGGCGAGTTAGCTAATTCCAGGTAAAATATAATTCTGGGTAGAGCCCACCTTTCACAAAGCTAATGAGCAAGGTACTGTAAGCAATAAGGAGAAATAGACAGAGACAGATATAGAAAGGAAAGAGACAGAGGTATTGAAGCTGCTTCCGGATGCGCCACTGGGACGCGTATGCGAAAAGTTTTGGAGCAGAATATTTTCATACATAATAAGGTAACGCGGTCTGAGGACCAATTAGAAATGTCGTTACATTTTGAGGCGCAAATGTGAGCGTCACTAAGTTTGGGTATAAAAAGGGGAAGAAATCCCCAGATTTTCACTCTCTGGACGACGGATGCACGTTTGTACATTGGGTGGGAAGCGTGTGCAGTTAGACTAGGCTCTTATTATTATGCTGGGAATTGTTACAATGGGAAAAGCTAGCCGGCCATAAGTATTTATTTGATAATTAACCACATTTTTTAAGGGAAATGCAGTGTATTTTAATTTCCCTCACCCACGAATACCTGAGACCAGTGAAATTAGTTAGATAATTTCTTAGGAATGGAGAAATGAACAGTCGCTGAGAAGCAATAGCCGGAGACCAGGACGCTGCAGCAGAGGGCATCAACCAGAGGAACCACGTTTTCCCGCTACAGTCTGTCTACATGATTCAGTTTTCACATATGTGTCGTACATAAAACATGCTGTTCAAGCGTAAGGTATTTCCGTGGACTAATAAGAGAATAACATTCCTAAGGAAATCACATACAACTACGTATTGTCCAAATACCTCACAGCACGAAAACAAAGCAACGACTGAAACAGTTCATATTTCACAAACATACCTTTTGACACGTTCTGCGCCGCTTCTGCGCATTGGCATAATACCGAGGTCACTGCCGACTCGGTCGATATGCATATAAGGCGGTTGTGGCCTTGGTGTAAAACGAAGGTACTGCATTAGAAGGACTTTTATTGTCCAGTTTCATACTTCACTTGTCAATACAATCGCATGGGCCTCATGATCGCATGTGTTTTTCCTGTTATTGAAATCCTACAGAAATAGTGCAGTAGTAAATATCTATATCTGGTTATCGCGTACTAACATCCTAATGGAAGAAATGAGACAGCAAATTAACAAGGAATTATTGAACACTACACATACAGAAAAAGATACAAATGAATTAGAATCGGGAGATTGCGCAGGCCTTGCCCACAGTTTTAAGTTTTAAATTAAGATTCTCTTTTCAAAAAACCTGTTCATCAATTAATCTGAACTTTTTAACTCATTTAATACAGCAATGTACAAGTCAACCCATTTTTACGCATCTAAACTGACTTCGATTTTCTCCAATGTAAGTAGTTTATATTTCTGTAGAATTTTATCCAAAATTATTCCACTTAGAGAAATGTTACGTAAAAATGTGACGATTGAGTAAACCATATGTTAAATAGTTCCAACGGAAAATACAGTGCCAAATTTCCAAAATTTGAGAATATGTTCCTGCCAATCAGAGTAATATATTTTGACCCCTAAGAAGGCGCATTGAATTTCCTGAGATTACAAGATACGTGGGGTTCTTTATTCCCATGACATATACCTTTAAGTACACAGATTAATAGGCAGTCTTCTCTTTTCTTAATTTGTGAAAAAAACCCATTATAAATTGAAATAATTGCATTATATAATGTTAATTTTGAATGTTTCTGTATGATAAGGTTTTGAAGATAAAGCCGAATGTCAGTATTAATGCCGTGCTTTAGTGTAGCAGTGTTTATAATTAAATAATTTTCAAGCAGTATTTCTGAAATTTCAATATAATTTCCAACTGGAAGAACATTTCAATATTTTAATCTTTGTAAGTCATACTTTTACCTTTACAAAAAGGAGTCGGAGGAAATTGTCAATTTTAATTGCATGTACTTTGGACATTGTGTGTATTACATGTACTGTTTTCTTCTGAGCATAGGACTTGGTCGGAATTGTTATTGTTGTTTATTTTCATATATATGTGTAACCTTCTCTTCGTAACATTCGCCAGTTTATTTGAATTCTTCTTCACAGAAGTCAGATAATTACACTAGAGGATTAAAAACGAAGAAAAGAGAAATATCACTTTCATGAGTGTTAATTTGCTTTCCTATTTGAAGAAATATTTTTATCAGTTTTCCACTTACCTATCAGTTTGATAAACATATTTGTTTATAAAAATCCAACCCTCAAAGGGGACCAATCTGTGTATTTTCCGAATCCTAAACTAATAGACTTTGGAGTTTTACTTTCGCTACTACGTATAGTAAGCAGGGGAGGATGCAATATCGAGATTACACCGGAAATAATACATGTTTTGAGGTTCCCTGAATAAAAAAGCATGTGTGTATATGTGTGCGTGTGTGTGTGTGTCTGTTTGTGCCTTTGAACAGCATAATTCAAAAACGAAAATTCGGATAAATACCACACTTGGTATTTAAGTTCAGTACCTTACAAGGATTCCACACGAAGGCATTCAAGAAAATCCTTCCTCCCCAAACTACCCTTTATATGGAAGATTTTTCGAAACTTTTTATTTTCTAAAATGGCTCTTACGATTCTGATTAAAATATCATATATTAAATATATTTACATTACAAATAAAATATATATCTTGAATTTTATGCGAATAGCCACTGATCATTTGGAAGAAATTTTGTATAATTCTTGTATAACTGGTAAACCTTAAGTGCCAGACGAGAACGCACCACAACACAATGTAGATCCCTTTAAAACACGCAATTTATTTCAGATAGGCATAAGCCATTTCTAAGATATCCGTTATTAAAGGTTCGAATTGTTCATTTCTTGGTCATTCTCTTAAGTCCTTTCAAACATTCTCTTGCTTCTCGTGATTGCATGGAAACAGTGGAAAATTTTAAGGCTAACGTATAGCATTAATTTGTTAAACATTTGACTATCGCTGTTCCCTTTGTATCTGTAACGGAATGTGTAATGTAGCTATTTCTGTAAATGCTTATTTGGATTAAAATGTAGCAGGAAGAAATATAAGCTTTAGCAAGAATAGTTTTTACACCCACTAATAAACAATAGAGGGTAGGGAAAGTCATGTGAAAGTATCACATCAGATTTTTTTACGCATCTGTATGGACAAATGGCGTTCCAGAGTTTGATGCATATGTTAAGGCGTTAACCAATTATGCATGTTTATATACAAATTTAAGCTGTTTTATAAAAGTATGCTCCCTATGATGCAATTTTTGAAAAATTTCAATAAAATTTTACACTTATATTCATTCCTTAAGAGCTAGAGCATAAGTTTGCTAAAATAAATTTTTAAAACGAATTACATATATAAGAAGATTTTTTATCATTGTCAGTTTTAATTTTTACAAAACATATATATGCTTATGAAATATTGGTGACCTTGGTGATATAAAATGCAGCTTACAATAATAATTGCATAACAAGTTCAAGTTAGCATGCATTGGGGAAACCAATTCCAAAATTTCACTGCGTAGCTTAATTACGTCGTAAAGAGTATTATAAACGCCGAAAGATATCTAAAATAGTATTACACATAAAAACAATCTTTAAACTTCGTTCATAGCAACTCATATGAAATTCTGATCAGTTCAGTTTTTTACTCATAACTTCATAATTTTGAAACTGATTAACACGTGGGTAACAAACTTTGCAACATCACCTCTAAAAAAATAAAAAGTAATAATAATGATAATAATAAAACTGAAGAAAAATGTAAATTTGCTGCCATGCCAGGTTTGTTTAAATCGTCACACCTTCAGTTCCACTTAGATAACAAAAATGTCTGCACTAGAAACATTCCTAAAAAATGGTCCTAACAATAAATTTAGAAGCCAAAATTTCAACTTTTAACAATATAATCCCAGTTTCACGGATCGATCCCCTTAATTGGATTGGTTTACATGTCTAAACACATAACAATTTAAAGTCCTAAACTGCACCTTCACTTTAAATAAGTAAATGTATTTCAGGCAAAAGTGATAAGATTAAATTCTGATCACGTATAAATATAATCATTGTTTGAAAATGTTCTAAAAATTTAAGGTTTTCCTACACGCTAAAAGCTAAACATGCAGTAAGTTATACCACAGCGTGCCTGCTCTTGGGTTAAAATATTGCATAAAATTTATGAAAATAGATCCACTGTCATATTACATAATTATATTAAACGATTAAAATGTTCAAGACAGTTGTGGGGATAAGTTTTAGATTACGTTTTAATAATGTTTAACCGCCCTTGTTACACCATATGGTATTAATGGAAGGTATATATTGATTCTACATGAAATTAAATGATCATCGGAAAGGAAAACATTACAGATCTAAATTTTAGGCTACCTACCTCGCATTTACCATTTAAAAAAATCTGATGTGTTACACTCACATGACTTTCTCTACTCTTGTACAAACTATTTTTACAAACGCTTATTCTCCATCTATTTCATATTAATCGAGATAAAAATTTGCAGAAACGATCTTTTGACATGCAAAGAGAATTACATTTTACACATAGCGACCAGTTCTAAAAATATTTAACCATCGCTTAAGGCCTAATATGTTCCCCTTGTTTTGTATTTGCAAGGGCAATATAAGCACATACATATCTCTTAATAGCTGGTTGCTATGTGCAGCACCATTCTGTTTACCACAAATTAATACTCTTTGCATATCCAAGACAAAAAAATGAATAACTAATTCCCATTTAGAAAATAAGTATTGAAAAATTTAAGGGAATAACAAGTAATATCTCGAAAATTGTTCACTCAACAAAAAAAATGTATATGACATAAATTGTGTATTTTAACGCGATCTACATCCTTGGAAGATACTGAACCTAAATACCAAGTTTGGTGTTTATCCCACAGTTCGTTTCTGAGTTATGCTGTTCACAGACACACACACAGACACACGCACAGACACACAGACACACACACGGACATGTTTCCAAAAATGCTTTTTCTGGATTCAGGGGATCTCAAAACATGTATTTCCGGTGAAATCTCGGTATCGAAATTTTGGGTGGAATACAATACAGTAAAAAATTTAATCCAAAGTTTAGACTTAAACACCTTAGATATATCCTGTTTAATGTCCCTTTAAAAGCTTTCCAAAACCCCAGGCATATATAAGTAGAATTTGTAATCCAATCCACCACTTGTAATTCATTTCTATTAGGGAAGTACGAGGAAATGAATTGGGTTAACTTTGAAAACGTTTCTCTTTACAGCGGAATAAATGATGCAAAATTAATACATGCCTCAATGTGCATCTAGCATGAACATTTGGAAGCACTTTCAAACAGAGTGATAGAGAAAGAGAGAGACGAATTAGCAGATCCAATCTTGCGTTATAAAATACTTTCATTTTCTCGTCTAATTTGTTCACTTCTTACAAGAATAACTCGGGTCAGGTAATTAGGAAGTGACTTCACTAAACTAATGCTTATTTTTCACAGACAGAAAAATAAAAGATAGACACTTCGAAAAGAGTTGAATTCAAGTATACTAAATGAAAGCTCCCTCTCCAAGTCAAATCTTTTGGTTCCGTCAGCTTCCGAGTGCTTTGTCCAAAGAAGCTTTTTAACATTTATTCCTAACTCCTGAGGGGGAAAGAACCTTTGAAAGCCGAAGGGAAAAAGGATTCAAAGCTCTTAAAATCGTGCGAAGAACGTATACAAAATGTCAAAAAGGTTCGTTCACAACATTTGAGGCATAATAGAGTATTAGGTAAAAGCAAATATGTTTTTCATGTGGCACAATTTTGGCACCGCTGTTTCTTAGGGTTTTGTCAGTAAAAAAGAGATGTTTCTTTTATCACCTCTGTCATTACTGAAATACAAAGGAGCTTTTTCGACAGTATAATCCAAAGCATAAAAGCGAAGAAGAAATCGACATTATAAATAGAAGAAGGCATCAGGCAAGGTATTTATCGTTTGAGTATTGCATAAGTATTCTTATAATTGACTTTATTATTGAAATTTTTTGCAACAAGCTACGATATTAGGAAAGTAAAATAATGCTGAATGGTGTAATACCGTTGATATTGAGGGAGAAAATATGTTCGTGGAACAAATAACGCAAAACATCTGTTTCTATTAATGAACAGTGCAAGCTTGTAAGATTAACGCTGTATGTATGTATGTAGTTGAGGTAGAAACCTTTAAGTATATAAATCAGGGTGTTTGTTGGCCACGCTGTACAATGCAAGTTTGTAAAATTATCCATTTTGCATGCATATTATAAATATTTTCAAATCAATAAAAATAAACAATAACAGTTATTTGCGCAATTATTAAGGAAAGTAGTGCATTTTCATAGAATGAAATGTCTAGAACCCAGACAGAGACGAAGTTAAACTTTCCATACGAGTAAGGAAAATAAACTTCCCCAGAAATTAGGTAGTATGTAGCTGTATACTATAATAATTATTATAGAAATTGCATTGCTTGAATTCAACATTGTAATGTATGTTGAGATGTAGCTAGATATGCATTTGTTACATGGTAAAATAAATATTTTAAAGTTGTGTCTCCTTGATTTCTGGAAAATAAATTTGTTTTATACTATCTGGAACTTCGTGCTTTTCTGTCTCCAAACCAGCACGTCAAATTGAAACTTTCCGTTTAGTTACTTTCCGTACTAAAAACCAACATATGAATATGAATTGGCCTTGCAATGAGCATATGAAACATTCGATTGCGTCCATGCCCAACATAATAGGCAGTACAACATTTAACCAATATATAAAACATTGCAATATTTCGACATGGTATGTGACAAAATATTGCAGGAAAATTTTGTTGTCTTGTTTTTTTTTTAGAACTCGTTTCGATATTCCTGTCTCAGCCTAACATCCTACTCGTCCTGAAAAAACTCACTTTCCTATACAATTATGTATGAATATTAGAAGATAGTGAGAATCACATTATGCTAATCGAATAACTCTATCATAAAATTCTTCTTTGTGCAATAAATAAAAGCAACTGAAACAATTACGGTATAGTATAGAATAAAAATGTTCCTTAATTGGTATTCTTGTATCATTATGAAGTACTGTCATGTTGGAACCTGAAATACTCTAAAATTAGATTTTCCTTGGTATACGTTGGTGCGAAATATGGAAGCGTTTTCCTTAGTGTTTTCTCTTTGAAAATATGTACATTTCGGCATAGTGTAGAACAAAATTTTTCTATTTCCTTTACATAAATATGAGAGTTGAAAAGTGGCTTATGGTGCCTTGTTTCAGCTTGAAACGCTTATCGTCTTTTCAAGCTAATTGTGAACATATACTTAAATGTATAGTTTTTCGATTATGCACAATATTAAATTTATATTAAATCTCTAAATTCACATTAGCTTGGGTAAAACTTCACTAATGATTAAATTTCGTTTCGTAGGTTGAATAAAACTAGTAAAATTCTATAGAAATCAGATTTAATTTTATATACATACTTACCAGCAATTTCGAAAAGATTAGTTAATCATTAGTGAAAATCTGGCTGCCCTAGCTTGTGTAGAATTAAAAACAACTCAGTTTATTTTTTATTAATTTGTGCATAGAAATTTAGAAGCTCCGTTTGGGCTAGTACAATTAAAACACATAAGGTTCTATTCGTAATTAACCTCTTTAAAAATAAAATGCCCTCAAGTAGCGCCATAGTTTTTATTGCCTTGCAAAGAAAGAAAACATAAAATATTGGAAGATATGAAGCATGAGTGGTGCCTTGGTTACAAACGCAGCGTCCTGTTCAGATTAAGAAAAGAGCATGACCTCTGGCAGTTGTGTTACCTGCTTGCTGTGGTCGGTGGCCTCCCAATGGCGTCCCGGCGCTGCGTCCGAACAGGCCGCGCGCGTGCTGCGACTGAGTTGAGTTGACCCCATCGACCGGCGCCGCAAACAACCGCCCGTCGGACGGAGCAGGCGCCAGGCAAGGTGAGCAGTGGCACTTGTTACGCTCCTCCTTTTTGGGGGCGTTCGCTGGAAATAGGTCAGAAGAGATGTAACTTAACCCTATCACTTTCTTACCGTGCATTTGCTGGATGCAAACATTTTAATATTCGTCATTGCGTTGCTGAGTTCTCCTAGTTAGGCCGTGAGTGGGTGTTGTGCATGTAAGCAGAATAAGAACGTTTGGAGAGGGAGGTTACCTATGATGTTGTCTACTGCTGCTGAACAGAAGGGCAGAAGGAAAGGCAAAACATTAGTTGCAACAGGAGGCTTGTAAGGATATAAACATCGTGTCTTGTGCACTTGAATGAACATTCCAATATTTATAGTTCTCTGTCTTCCTTTCCCTCTCCCCCACCTCTCTCTCGCTCTTCTCTGCCCCACGTGCGGAGCACAGGATTCTTATACAACTCCCCTCTTCACGAAAATCCAAAACCAGGTATTCACAAACCTTCTCGTCTAGTAGCAGCCCCTTCACCATAATCATAACAGATTTTGTTTCTTTTGTTTTGAGAAACACATATTTGCGAACAATGTGGAGGAAATGAAGTGTATTTAAGCATCACATTAGTACTGCAATTAATTTTTGAGGAACTACAGGGATTCTAAATCCTGTGCTGTGGCATATTTTAATGGAGCGTAGTGTTCCGGTTCTCAGACACGGAATGTGAGAGGATTCGAGCGCGGCCATAGGATCGGTACCCAATCAGCCGCGATGAATTTGAGAAGCTCCGATAGTTAGCCGTCTGGTCACGAAAACCAACATTTCGAGTGTGGTAAGAATGGTGCTGATTACATATTCTTCCCGTATTGACTAGATGATCGTTCACCTCTGTAATACGAGTGTGGGCGTGAGGTCAGCAGCTGGGTTGGTAGGCGTGTGCTACAGATTTTTATTAAATGGATTGTAAACTAAACGTTTTAAGACCAGTAGAATAAATAGAAAGATCTGGAGCAGAAATGCGTTTATATGGGAAAGGAAAGGGAAAAAGGGGGGAGATGCAACGGATCAAGGAGGAAAATTGGTTTATATGGGAAAGATATGGAGAACGTGAACAGATGAAAGGCTAGACAGACGCTGAAGGAGTGGGAATATGGACATATATACAGGAGAGATAGGGAATACAAGGAGAGCTAGTAGAGTAGACAAGGCTTGAAGAGTAGAATATGGCTTTTATATGGGGGAGCTAGCAAACCGAGGAGAGGTATTAGGCTGGGAAGGTTTGAATGGTACAGTATGCGTTTATATGGAGAGACGAGGAAAACGAGGGTAGATGCTAGGTTGAGAGAGCCTTCAAGAGGAAAATGCGTTTATATGATAGCGGTAGGGAATAAGAGGAGAGGTAGTAGGCTAGACAGAGGTTGAGGAGTACGGTATAGGTTTATGTGGGGAAGATATGGAAAACGGAGAGAGATCCTATGCTAGGAGAGAGTTGAAGGAGGGCAATGCGCTTTATATGAGAGAGGTGGGGAATACGAGGAGAGGTGCTGGTCTAGACAGAGGTTGAGGAGTAGAGTATGCGTTTATATGGGAAATACAGCGAAACCGGGAGAGAAACTAGACTAGACGAAGGCTGAAGGACGGGGAATGCAGGTTTATACAGGAGAGATAGGAAACCAAGGAGAGATGCTAGGCTATACAGATGGTAAAGGAGGCGATACGCTTTATACGAGGGTTGGGACTTAAATAGTGGCAACTATTTATTTACAGCCGATACAAAAGAATTACATGTTAGCAACCTTTACTGCCCTTCAATGTAGTCACCAGCGCTGTGTATAATCCGTTGCCAGTTATGTGGAAGTCTTAGTATATCTTTAGCAGAGCCTTTTCTGTTGATAGTGTGAATGGAGAGGTTTACTGCCTGACGTATCTCTGGAACAGTTCTGAAGCGAATGCCACGAAATGGTTCCTTAATCTTCGGAATCAAATAAAAGCCATAAGGACTTAATCCGGAGAGTATGGTGGATGGTACAGCACTTCCCAGTCCCATCGACCGAACAAATCAGCCACAGCTTGCGTTGTATGCGCCCGAGGATTATCGTGCAAAATGATGGGTGGATTCTGCAGAAAGTGTTGCCCCTTCTTTCTCACAGCTGGTCGCAGGTGGTGCTCCAAAAGCGAACGGTAATACTATGCATTGACGGTCTGCCGTGGAGGAATGTAATGCGTAAGGGATAACACCATCACAGTCGTACACGAGAATCACCATGACTTTCACATTGCTGCGGCTTTGACGTGCTTTCGATTTTCATGGCGACCCATAATGACGCCATTCGTTCAATTGGCGTTTCACTTTCGGCTCATACGATCTGGCCCATGTCTCTTCCAGCGTTATGATATAGCCTAAGAAAGCCTCTCCTTCGCGTGCATAGCGCTCCAAGTGCGTCTCAGCAGCGTCGTAACGCAACCATTTCTGCATTTCCGTCAAGTCATGCGGAATCCATCGTGATGCAATTTCTTGCATGTCCAGGCGTTCCTTCAGGATGTGAAGCACAGTCGTATACGCTAATCCGGTTTCTTGGGCTAGCTCACGAATCGTCTGGCGTCGATCACTGTCCAGCAATGCGGCAAGAGCATGCACTTCTTCACTGACGCTAGGACGACCTGCCCGATGCATGTCTGCCACAGTTAGCCGACCATCGTTGAAGGCTTTTACCCAAAGCGTCACTGTTCTGTAAGGCAATGCAGATTCCCCGCAAGCCTCTTTAAGACCTTGATGACACTGTCGTGCTGTACGACATCTGACACATTCAATCTTGATCCAACTCCGTTGTTCCTGTTTCGAAAACATCGTGACAACACTACGTTAGACCGGTAGCTCACAAGGGACTGTTTCTCTCGACTGTGCGCACGCAGGTGAAGTGGAAAGGGAGAGTCCATTTGCTAGGAGCTAAGGTAGGTATATGACTAACGTGTGCTATCAGCGACAAGATTAGATTCCATTGCACAGCGCCTCCACAGCAGTGTTGCCACTATTTAAGTTCCAACCCTCGTATGTGAGAGGTAAGGAATACAAGGGGAGGTGCTAAGTTAGACAGATGTTAAAGGTAGAATGCGTTTATATGCGAGAGGTAGGGGATACGAGGAGAAGTGCTAGTCTAGACAGAGGTTCAGGAGTAGGGTGTGCGTTTATATAGGTAAGATAGGGAAATGTGGAGAGATGATAGGCTAGCAGGCTAGGAGACTAGAAAAGACATTTATATGTGAGAGGTAAGGAATAAGTTGAGAGATAATAGGCTATACAGATGCTGAAGGAGGGAGGTATACGCTTTATACGGAAGAGAAAGGGGAAACGTGGAGAGATGCTAGGTTACACAGAGTTAAAGGTAGAATGTGTTTTATATGAGAGAGATAGACAACCGAGGAGAGGTATTAGAATAGGAGGGTTTGAATGGTTGAGAATGAGTTTATATGGAAAGACGAGGAAAACGGAGAGAAATTCTATGCTATTAGAGAGTTGAAGAGAGGGAAATGTGTTTATATTGGAGAGATAGGGAATACGAGGGTCGATGCTATGCTAGACAGAGGTCGAGGAGTAGAGTATGCGCGTATATGAGAAAAGATAGGAAAATTAAATCAAGTTTTATTTATGGACGCTCTTTAGCTGCTGCAGTCCTTAGCATCCCATTCTATATTGGGCGTGAAAGACCGTAAAATTGCTCAGAGGCCTCTTTATCAGACTTGAGGCTCTTTTACGTGCCGTAAATCCACGACACGGGATCACCGAATTTACTTTCCGAAGGAAGCCATGCTAAGCATTTTACGCCCTAAAAAATCTACCGCCCTCCGCCGGATTTGAACCCGTGACTTCGGGAACTTGAGGTTAGATGGTAACCACTATACCACGGAGAATGACGAGAAAAACAAGGGAAACCATGGAGAGATGATAGGCTAGACAGATGCTGAAGGAGGGGAATACGCTTTATATGTAGAGGTAGATAATACGAGGAGAAGCGCTCGGCTGGACAGAGGTTGAGGAGTAGAGTATGCGTTTATATGGAAAAATATAGGGAAAATGGATAGACAGGCTAGGGATGTGAGTGTTGATGTATGTGTAATGTTCGTCATGTAGCCTAAATGACTTCAAAAAGGCCTAAACCGCTAAAAAGGACGCATCGCACTCTAGCGCCCTGGATTCCCGGTATCACGCACCCTAAAGGGCTGGACGCATCATAGTTATGTATGACTTCACCGGTAATTCAGGTAGTATTGTAGGTATTTAGGCTAATTCAGGTAGTAATTCAGATAGTATCGTTGATATTTAGGGTAAACCGGCTAGTATCACAGGTGCTTGTGGTAATTCAGAACAGCGATTCGTACCAGAGCTATTTAAGGTAATTTCGCATGATTCGGGTAGTGCGACGGGTATTTAATTAATTTTAGCAGGTAATTCGGATAGCGTCACAAGTATTCATGGCAATAAAGAGAGTAACTAGGTTATAAATATTTCTTATCCAATGTTACTACACTTTTATACACTTTTTTTCTAAATCTTACAAACTTTTTATATGTTAAACAGTTAGTGTGCGAGTGGGAGAGGGTTAAACAGTCTATAGAGTTACAGTGAAGGTATATAGAAGTAGTATAAACTAGACCATCCGCATGGTTGAGGAGATATTATAACGTTTTTAGACAGCTTTATTGTTTTATATGATTACATTTTTTGTTCAAGTGTAGCAGCTTTATCTGTTAATCATTGCTTCATTAGATAAGAATGTAAGGGTAAACGTCTCTCCCCTTTATCTAGGCTTGAGACTAGCACTAAGATTTGCTTCTAATGGCAGGGTTAAGGCCTCCCCTTCCAAGTATATGCTAGGTGCTTTCACAGCACGAGTAAACTTCAATTTTTTAAGATTGTAGACTCGCTGAGAAAGTATTCATCTTGAGATACAGCTTACATTATTTTAAGTACTGTTTGTAATACGATAATGTCCATACGCATACGAAGTTATTCCATCCTCGGCAATAACTCTTTTATCATCAAAAGAAGTCAATGCGATTTTATTCACTTGAACTGTGGTAACAGCATAGGATCAGATTCATGGGCGTTCTGGTGATTTCACGGGTTATAAGACGGTCTGTATATCTGTAAAATTTAATTTATTGCTTATTAGCGCTACGTTATATGCCTTTAATTATTTTGTATCATCGAGCCTTGAATATCTAGTGCATACATCTCAGGCCGTAGTCCAACAAAGCATAAGATGATTTTGCTATTAGCCTCATCTTTAAATTTTTCCAGCACCTTTTTGTTCTGAGTAGAGTGGTATATATGGTTAACACGGATGATCAGCTGTATCCAAATGCTGAAGAAAACGTGACTTTTTTGGTACACATCTTCAGTTGTCACACAATAAATGAATTCTTGAATCAGTGTCCATATACATAAGCTTCAGGTTTTCGGTGCATAATATGGCAACAACACGTCTTAATGATAGTCATACATTAATGTCTTGGAGATGTCCAACACACGCATACCAATGTATATATTGGCTTGTTGAATACGACCCGACGAGAGACCTAATGTACAGCAGATAGTTTAGCAGCACATATTGCTCTATCGATAATTGTAGGCTTGGCGATCAACTTTTCCATATTCTTCACATTTGTAACCAGTCGTATAACCATACGATTACGTAGGTTCTCCATAGTTTTTCCAAAACTGGCGTTGTTAAAGAGTTTGTGGAGGTCTTTCTCAAAATCATTAACTTCTGCTACTGTTAATACTACTGCCGCTACTATTAGCTTACTACTGCTACTATTAATGCATTATCTCATAATGTTAATACTACTGCTGCTACTATTACCGTACTGCCACTCCTATTCATACTGCTGGTGCTACTATTAACTCAACTGCCGTTCCTATTAAAACTACTGCTGTTACTACTAACTATATTGCTGCTAAAATTAATACTACCACTGCTACAATTAACTCTACTACTTTTACTAATAACCCTGCTGCTGCTACTAGTATCACTGCTGCCGCAACTATTAACTCTATGGGTGCTATTATTAACTCTGTTACTCTACTGTTAATACTACTGCTGATACTTTTAATACTATTGCTGGAACTATTAACTGTACTTCTGCTACCGTTAATACTACTGCTGCTACTATTAGCTCTATTGTAGCTATATTGATACTAAAGGCACTAACATTGATACTGCTATTAAAACTCCCGCTGCAACCATTAATACCACTGCTACTACTATTAACACTACTACTGCACCTATTAAGCTACTGCTACTCCTATTAACGCTACTGCTGCTCCTATTAATACTATTGCTTCTACTATTACTTCTGATTCTGCTCCAACTAATACTACTGCTGCTACGATTAACTCTGCTGTTCCCCGTATTATTACTACTGGTGCTACTACTAACTCTACTGCTTTTCCTATTAAAACTACTGGTTTTACTATTAACTCTAATGCTGCTGCTGTTAATACTACTGCTGCTGTTACCACTACTGTTGCTACAATTAATTTCGGTACTGCTACTATTAATTCTATTGCTGCTATTATTCTCTACTACTGCTACGATGAATGCTACTAGTTCTACTATTAACTCTGCTGCTTTTTTAACAATACTGCTGTTACTATGAAGCCTACTGTTGCCACTATAACGTTACTGCAGTTACTATTAATACTACTGCTGCTACTTTTAATACTACTGCTGCAACTATTAGCCATAATGCTGACAATAATTACTGTACCGCTACTAACATTAACTCTTTTGCTGCTACTAGTAACTCAAATGCTGCCACTATTAACTCTACTGCTGCTACTACTACCTCCACTACTGCTACTTTGAATACTACTGCTGATACGTCTAATACTCCTGCTGATATTATTAACTGTGCTGCCACTGCTAATACTACCGCTGCAAATATTAATACCACTGATGCTACTAATAACTCTATTAATGCGCTATTAATATTATCACCGCAACTATAAATACTGCTGTTACTATTAACTCTATTGCTGCTAGTGTAAATACGACTACTATTAACTCTACTACCGCTACTGTAAATACAACTGCTGTTACTGTTAATCCTACCGTAGCTAATTTTAATACTACTATTAAGTCTACTACTGCTCCTATTAGCACTACTGCTGCTGCTATTGACTTTACTGCTGCTCCTATTAATATTACTGATGCTACAATTTACTCTACTGCCGTTACTATTAACTCTACTGGTGCTACTATCAATACTGCGGCTGCTACCATTAACTCTGCTGCTACTAATTATACTATGGCCGCTACTGTTAATACTACTGCTGCTACAATTAACTCCACTGTTGCAAATAATAATACTACTGCTGCCACTATTGACTTTACTGTTGATCCTATTATTACTATGATGCAACAATTAACTCTACAGCTGCTACTATTGACTTTACTGTTGATCCTATTATTACTATGATGCAACAATTAACTCTACAGCTGCTACTATTAAATCTTATCAGCTACTGTTAACTCTAAGGCTGCTATTGTTATTAGTACTGCCGCTACTATAAACTCTTCTGATGCTTCTACTAATACTACTGCTGCTAGTATAAACCCTACTAGTGCTACCATTAATGCTACTGCTTCTACCGTTAATACTACAACTGCGACTATTAATACTACTGCTCCTACCATTAACTCTAATGCTGCTACTAATTATACTACTGCCGCTACTTGTAATAATACTACTCCTGCTACCATTAGCTCTAATGCTGCCACTAATTATACTACTGCTACTACTATTAACTCTACTGCTATTACTATTAACCCTACTGTTTTTACTGTTAAGACTACTGCTGCTACTGTTAACTCTACTGCTGCTACTAATAATACTACTGCCGCTACAGTTAATGCTACGCTGATACTATTTAGTCTGCTGCTGCTACTATTAACTCTACTGCTGCTAATAATAATAATACTACTGCTGCCACCATTGACTTTACTGTTGATCCTATTATTACTATGATGCAACAATTAACTCTACAGCTGCTACTATTAAATCTTATCAGCTACTGTTAACTCTAAGGCTGCTATTGTTATTAGTACTGCCGCTACTATAAACTCTTCTGATGCTTCTACTAATACTACTGCTGCTAGTATAAACCCTACTAGTGCTACCATTAATGCTACTGCTTCTACCGTTAATACTAGAACTGCTACTATTAATACTACTGCTCCTACCATTAACTCTAATGCTGCTACTAATTATACTACTGTCGCTACTTGTAATAATACTACTGCTCCTGCCATTAACTCTAATGCTGCTACTAATTATACTACTGCCGCTACTTCTAATAATACTACTGCTGCTCCCATTAACTCTAATGCAGCTACTAATTATACTACTGCCGCTACTTGTAATAATACTACTGCTGCTCCCATTAACTCTAATGCAGCTACTAATTATACTACTGTCGCTACTTGTAATAATACTACTGCTCCTACCATTAACTCTAATGCTGCTACTAATTATACTACTGCCGCTACTTGTAATAATACTACTGCTCCTACCATTAACTCTAATGCTGCTACTAATTATACTACTGCCGCTACTTGTAATAATACTACTGCTGCTCCCATTAACTCTAATGCTGCTACTAATTATACTACTGCCGCTACTTGTAATAATACTACTGCCGCTACTTGTAATAATACTACTGCTGCTCCCATTAACTCTAATGCTGCTACTAATTATACTACTGCCGCTACTTGTAATAATACTACTGCTGCTCCCATTAACTCTAATGCTGCTACTAATTATACTACTGCCGCTACTTGTAATAATACTACTGCTGCTCCCATTAACTCTAATGCTGCTACTAATTATACTACTGCCGCTACTTGTAATAATACTACTGCTGCTCCCATTAACTCTAATGCTGCTACTAATTATACTACTGCCGCTACTTGTAATAATACTACTGCTGCTCCCATTAACTCTAATGCTGCTACTAATTATACTACTGCCGCTACTTGTAATAATACTACTGCTGCTCCCATTAACTCTAATGCTGCTACTAATTATACTACTGCCGCTACTTGTAATAATACTACTGCTGCTCACATTAACTCTAATGCTGCTACTAATTATACTACTGCCGCTACTTGTAATAATACTACTGCTGCTCCCATTAACTCTAATGCTGCTACTAATTATACTACTGCCGCTACTTGTAATAATACTACTGCTGCTACCATTAACTCTAATGCTGCTACTAATTATACTACTGCCGCTACTTGTAATAATACTACTGCTCCTACCATTAACTCTAATGCTGCTACTAATTATACTACTGCCGCTACTTGTAATAATACTACTGCTGCTACCATTAACTCTAATGCTGCTACTAATTATACTGCTGCCGCTACTTGTAATAATACTACTGCTGCTCCCATTAACTCTAATGCTGCTACTTTTATACTACTGCCGCTACTTATAATAATACTACTGCTGCTAACATTAACTCTAATGCTGCTACTAATTATACTACTGCCGCTACTTGTAATAATACTACTGCTGCTCCCATTAACTCTAATGCTGCTACTAATTATACTACTGCCGCTACTTGTAATAATACTACTGCTGCTCCCATTAACTCTAATGCTGCTACTAATTATACTACTGCCGCTACTTGTAATAATACTACTGCTGCTCCCATTAACTCTAATGCTGCTACTAATTATACTACTGCCGCTACTTGTAATAATACTACTGCCGCTACTTGTAATAATACTACTGCTGCTCCCATTAACTCTAATGCTGCTACTAATTATACTACTGCCGCTACTTGTAATAATACTACTGCCGCTACTTGTAATAATACTACTGCCGCTACTTGTAATAATACTACTGCCGCTACTTGTAATAATACTACTGCTGCTCCCATTAACTCTAATGCTGCTACTAATTATACTACTGCCGCTACTTGTAATAATACTACTGCCGCTACTTGTAATAATACTACTGCTGCTCCCATTAACTCTAATGCTGCTACTAATTATACTACTGCCCCTACTTGTAATAATACTACTGCCGCTACTTGTAATAATACTACTGCTGCTCCCATTAACTCTAATGCTGCTACTAATTATACTACTGCCGCTACTTGTAATAATACTACTGCCGCTACTTGTAATAATACTACTGCCGCTACTTGTAATAATACTACTGCCGCTACTTGTAATAATAATACTGCTGCTCCCATTAACTCTAATGCTGCTACTAATTATACTTTTGCCGCTACTTGTAATAATACTACTGCCGCTACTTGTAATAATACTACTGCTCCTACCATTAACACTAATGCTGCAACTAATTATACTTTTGCCGCTATTTGTAATAATACTACTGCCGCTACTTGTAATAATACTACTGCCGCTACTTGTAATAATACTACTGCTCCTACCATTAACTCTAATGCTGCAACTAATTATACTTTTGCCGCTATTTGTAATAATACTACTGCCGCTACTTGTAATAATACTACTGCCGCTACTTGTAATAATACTACTGCTCCTACCTTTAACTCTAATGCTGCTACTAATTATACTTTTGCCGCTATTTGTAATAATACTACTGCTGCTCCCATTAACTCTAATGCTGCTACTAATTATGCTACACCCGCTACTTGTAATAATACTACTGCCGCTACTTGTAATAATACTACTGCCGCTACTTGTAATAATACTACTGCCGCTACTTGTAATAATACTTTTGCCGCTATTTGTAATAATACTACTGCCGCTACTTGTAATAATACTACTGCCGCTACTTGTAATAATACTACTGCTCCTACCATTAACTCTAATGCTGCAACTAATTATACTTTTGCCGCTATTTGTAATAATACTACTGCCGCTACTTGTAATAATACTACTGCCGCTACTTGTAATAATACTACTGCTCCTACCATTAACTCTAATGCTGCTACTAATTATACTTTTGCCGCTATTTGTAATAATACTACTGCTGCTCCCATTAACTCTAATGCTGCTACTAATTATGCTACACCCGCTACTTGTAATAATACTACTGCCGCTACTTGTAATAATACTACTGCCGCTACTTGTAATAATACTACTGCCGCTACTTGTAATAATACTACTGCTCCTACCATTAACTCTAATGCTGCTACTAATTATACTTTTGCCGCTACTTGTAATAATACTACTGCTGCTACTTGTAATAATACTACTGCTCCTACCATTAACTCTAATGCTGCTACTAATTATACTTTTGCCGCTATTTGTAATAATACTACTGCCGCTACTTGTAATAATACTACTGCCGCTACTTGTAATAATACTACTGCCGCTACTTGTAATAATACTACTGCCGCTACTTGTAATAATACTACTGCTCCTACCATTAACTCTAATGCTGCTACTAATTATACTTTTGCCGCTACTTGTAATAATACTACTGCCGCTACTTGTAATAATACTACTGCCGCTACTTGTAATAATACTACTGCTCCTACCATTAACTCTAATGCTGCTACTAATTATACTTTTGCCGCTACTTGTAATAATAGTACTGCTGCTCCCATTAACTCTAATGCTGCTACTAATTATACTACTGCCGCTACTTGTAATAATACTACTGCTGCTCCCATTAACTCTAATGCTGCTAAATTATACTTTTGCCGCTACTTGTAATAATACTACTGCCGCTAGTTGTAATAATACTACTGCCGCTAGTTGTAATAATACTACTGCCGCTAGTTGTAATAATACTACTGCCGCTACATGTAATAATACTACTGCCGCTACTTGTAATAATACTACTGCCGCTACTTGTAATAATACTATTGCCGCTACTTGTAATAATACTACTGCTGCTCCCATTAACTCTAATGCAGCTACTAATTATACTATTGCCGCTACTTGTAATAATACTACTGCCGCTACTTGTAATAATATTACTGCCGCTACTTGTAATAATACTATTGCCGCTACTTGTAATAATACTGCTGCCGCTACTTGTAATAATACTACTGCCGCTACTTGTAATAATACTATTGCCGCTACTTGTAATAATACTACTGCCGCTACTTGTAATAATACTACTGCCGCTACTTGTAATAGTACTATTGCCGCTACTTGTAATAATACTACTGCCGCTACTTGTAATATTACTACTGCCGCTACTTGTAATAATACTATTGCCGCTACTTGTAATAATACTACTGCCGCTACTTGTAATAATACTACTGCCGCTACTTGTAATAATACTATTGCCGCTACTTGTAATAATACTACTGCCGCTACTTGTAATAATACTATTGCCGCTACTTGTAATAATACTACTGCCGCTACTTGTAATAATACTACTGCCGCTACTTGTAATAATACTATTGCCGCTACTTGTAATAATACTACTGCTGCTCCCATTAACTCTAATGCAGCTACTAATTATACTACTGCCGCTACTTGTAATAATACTACTGCCGCTACTTGTAATAATACTATTGCCGGTACTTGTAATAATACTACTGCTCCTACCATTAACTCTAATGCAGCTACTAATTATACTACTGCCGCTACTTGTAATAATACTAGTGCCGCTACTTGTAATAATACTATTGCCGGTACTTGTAATAATACTACTGCTCCTACCATTAACTCTAATGCAGCTACTAATTATACTACTGCCGCTACTTGTAATAATACTACTGCTGCTCCCATTAACTCTAATGCTGCTACTAATTATACTACTGCCGCTACTTGTAATAATACTACTGCTGCTCCCATTAACTCTAATGCTGCTACTAATTATACTACTGCCGCTACTTGTAATAATACTACTGCTCCTACCATTAACTCTAATGCTGCTACTAATTATACTACTGCCTCTACTTGTAATAATACTACTGCTCCTACCATTAACTCTAATGCTGCTACTAATTATACTACTGCCGCTACTTGTAATAATACTACTGCTGCTCCCATTAACTGTAATGCTGCTACTAATAATACTACTGCCGCTACTTGTAATAATACTACTGCCGCTACTTGTAATAATACTACTGCCGCTACTTGTAATAATACTACTGCCGCTACTTGTAATGATACTACTGCCGCTACTTGTAATAATACTACTGCCGCTACTTGTAATAACACTACTGCCGCTACTTGTAATAATACTACTGCCGCTACTTGTAATAATACTACTGCCGCTGCTTGTAATAATACTACTGCCGCTACTTGTAATAATACTACTGCCGCTACTTGTAATAATACTACTGCCGCTACTTGTAATAATACTACTGCCGCTACTTGTAATAATACTACTGCCGCTACTTGTAATAATACTACTGCCGCTACTTGTAATAATACTACTGCCGCTACTTGTAATAATACTACTGCCGCTACTTGTAATAATACTACTGCCGCTACTTGTAATAATACTACTGCCGCTATTTGTAATAATACTACTGCCGCTACTTGTAATAATACTACTGCCGCTACTTGTAATAATACTACTGCCGCTACTTGTAATAACACTACTGCCGCTACTTGTAATAATACTACTGCCGCTACTTGTAATAATACTACTGCCGCTACTTGTAATAATACTACTGCCGCTACTTGTAATAATACTACTGCCGCTACTTGTAATAATACTACTGCCGCTACTTGTAATAATACTACTGACGCTACTTGTAATAACACTACTGCCGCTACTTGTAATAATACTACTGCCGCTACTTGTAATAATACTACTGCCGCTACTTGTAATTATACTACTGCCGCTACTTGTAATAATACTACTGCCGCTACTTGTAATAATACTACTGCCGCTACTTGTAATTATACTACTGCCGCTACTTGTAATAATACTACTGCCGCTACTTGTAATAATACTACTGCCGCTACTTGTAATAATACTACTGCTCCTACCATTAACTCTAATGCTGCTACTAATTATACTACTGCCGCTACTTGTAATAATACTACTGCTGCTCCCATTAACTGTAATGCTGCTACTAATAATACTACTGCCGCTACTTGTAATAATACTACTGCCGCTACTTGTAATAATACTACTGCCGCTACTTGTAATAATACTATTGCCGCTACTTGTAATAATACTACTGCCGCTACTTGTAATAATACTATTGCCGTTACTTGTAATAATACTACTGCCGCTACTTGTAATAATACTACTGCCGCTACTTGTAATAATACTATTGCCGCTACTTGTAATAATACTACTGCTGCTCCCATTAACTCTAATGCAGCTACTAATTATACTACTGCCGCTACTTGTAATAATACTACTGCCGCTACTTGTAATAATACTAGTGCCGCTACTTGTAATAATACTATTGCCGGTACTTGTAATAATACTACTGCTCCTACCATTAACTCTAATGCAGCTACTAATTATACTACTGCCGCTACTTGTAATAATACTACTGCTGCTCCCATTAACTCTAATGCTGCTACTAATTATACTACTGCCGCTACTTGTAATAATACTACTGCTGCTCCCATTAACTCTAATGCTGCTACTAATTATACTACTGCCGCTACTTGTAATAATACTACTGCTCCTACCATTAACTCTAATGCTGCTACTAATTATACTACTGCCGCTACTTGTAATAATACTACTGCTCCTACCATTAACTCTAATGCTGCTACTAATTATACTACTGCCGCTACTTGTAATAATACTACTGCTCCTACCATTAACTCTAATGCAGCTACTAATTATACTACACCCGCTACTTGTAATAATACTACTGCTGCTCCCATTAACTGTAATGCTGCTACTAATAATACTACTGCCGCTACTTGTAATAATACTACTGCTGCTCCCATTAACTCTAATGCTGCTACTAATTATACTACTGCCGCTACTTGTAATAATACTACTGCTGCTCCCATTAACTCTAATGCTGCTACTAATTATACTACTGCCGCTACTTGTAATAATACTACTGCTCCTACCATTAACTCTAATGCTGCTACTAATTATACTACTGCCGCTACTTGTAATAATACTACTGCTCCTACCATTAACTCTAATGCTGCTACTAATTATACTACACCCGCTACTTGTAATAATACTACTGCTGCTCCCATTAACTGTAATGCTGCTACTAATAATACTACTGCCGCTACTTGTAATAATACTACTGCTCCTACCATTAACTCTAATGCTGCTACTAATTATACTACTGCCGCTACTTGTAATAATACTACTGCTGCTACCATTAACTCTAATGCTGCTACTAATTATACTACTGCCGCTACTTGTAATAATACTACTGCTCCTACCATTAACTCTAATGCTGCTACTAATTATACTACACCCGCTACTTGTAATAATACTACTGCTGCTCCCATTAACTGTAATGCTGCTACTAATAATACTACTGCCGCTACTTGTAATAATACTACTGCTCCTACCATTAACTCTAATGCTGCTACTAATTATACTACACCCGCTACTTGTAATAATACTACTGCTGCTCCCATTAACTCTAATGCTGCTACTAATAATACTACTGCCGCTACTTGTAATAATACTACTGCTCCTACCATTAACTCTAATGCTGCTACTAATTATACTACTGCCGCTACTTGTAATAATACTACTGCTCCTACCATTAACTCTAATGCTGCTACTAATTATACTACACCCGCTACTTGTAATAATACTACTGCTGCTCCCATTAACTGTAATGCTGCTACTAATAATACTACTGCCGCTACTTGTAATAATACTACTGCTGCTCCCATTAACTCTAATGCTGCTACTAATTATACTTTTGCCGCTACTTGTAATAATACTACAGCTGCTCCCTTTAACTCTAATGCAGCTACTAATTATACTACTGCCGCTACTTGTAATAATACTACTGCTGCTCCCATTAACCCTAATGCAGCTACTAATTATACTACACCCGCTACTTGTAATAATACTACTGCTGCTCCCATTAACTCTAATGCTGCTACTAATTATACTACACCCGCTATTTGTAATAATACTACTGCTGCTCCCATTAACCCTAATGCAGCTACTAATTATACTACACCCGCTATTTGTAATAATACTACTGCTGCTCCCATTAACTCTAATGCTGCTACTAATTATACTATTGCCGCTACTTGTAATAATACTACTGCTGCTCCCATTAACTCTAATGCAGCTACTAATTATACTACACCCGCTATTTGTAATAATACTACTGCTGCTCCCATTAACTCTAATGCAGCTATTAATTATACTACACCCGCTACTTGTAATAATACTACTGCTGCTCCCATTAACTCTAATGCTGCTACTAATTATACTTTTGCCGCTACTTGTAATAATACTACTGCTGCTCCCTTTAACTCTAATGTTGCTACTAATTATACTATTGCCGCTACTTGTAATAATACTATTGCTGCTCCCATTAACTCTAATGCTGCTAGTAATTATACTATTGCCGCTACTTGTAGTAATACTACTGCTGCTCCCATTAACTCTAATGCAGCTACTAATTATACTACACCCGCTATTTGTAATAATACTACTGCTGCTCCCATTAACTCTAATGCAGCTATTAATTATACTACACCCGCTACTTGTAATAATACTACTGCTGCTCCCATTAACTCTAATGCTGCTACTAATTATACTTTTGCCGCTACTTGTAATAATACTACTGCTGCTCCCATTAACTCTAATGTTGCTACTAATTATACTATTGCCGCTACTTGTAATAATACTACTGCTGCTCCCATTAACTCTAATGCTGCTACTAATTATACTATTGCCGCTACTTGTAATCATACTACTGCTGCTCCCATTAACTCTAATGCAGCTACTAATTATACTACACCCGCTATTTGTAATAATACTACTGCTGCTCCCATTAACTCTAATGCAGCTATTAATATACTACTGCCGCTACTTGTAATAATACTACTGCTGCTCCCATTAACTCTAATGCAGCTACTAATTATACTATTGCCGCTACTTGTAATAATACTACTGCTGCTCCCATTAACTCTAATGCAGCTACTAATTATACTACTGCCGCTACTTGTAATAATACTACTGCTGCTCCCATTAACTCTAATGCAGCTAATAATTATACTACTGCCGCTACTTGTAATAATACTACTGCTGCTCCCATTAACCCTAATGCAGCTACTAATTATACTACTGCCGCTACTTGTAATAATACTACTGCCGCTACTTGTAATAATACTACTGCCGCTACTTGTAATAATACTACTGCTGCTCCCATTAACTCTAATGCAGCTACTAATTATACTATTGCCGCTACTTGTAATAATACTACTGCCGCTACTTGTAATAATACTACTGCCGCTACTTGTAATAATACTATTGCCGCTACTTGTAATAATACTACTGCCGCTACTTGTAATAATACTATTGCCGCTACTTGTAATAATACTATTGCCGCTACTTGTAATAATACTACTGCCGCTACTTGTAATAATACTATTGCCGCTACTTGTAATAATACTATTGCCGCTACTTGTAATAATATTACCGCCACTACTTGTAATAATACTACTGCTGCTCCCATTAACTCTAATGCAGCTACTAATTATACTACTGCCGCTACTTGTAATAATACTACTGCCGCTACTTGTAATAACACTATTGCCGCTACTTGTAATAATACTACTGCCGCTACTTGTAATAATACTACTGCCGCTACTTGTAATAACACTATTGCCGCTACTTGTAATAATACTACTTCCGCTACTTGTAATAATACTATTGCCGCTACTTGTAATAACACTATTGCCGCTACTTGTAATAATACTACTGCCGCTACTTGTAATAATACTACTGCCGCTACTTGTAATAGTACTACTGCCGCTACTTGTAATAATACTATTGCCGCTACTTGTAATAACACTATTGCCGCTACTTGTAATAATACTACTGCCGCTACTTGTAATAATACTACTGCCGCTACTTGTAATAATACTACTGCCGCTACTTGTAATAATACTATTGCCGCTACTTGTAATAACACTATTGCCGCTACTTGTAATAATACTACTGCCGCTACTTGTAATAATACTACTGCCGCTACTTGTAATAATACTACTGCCGCTACTTGTAATAACACTATTGCCGCTACTTGTAATAATACTACTGCCGCTACTTGTAATAATACTATTGCCGCTACTTGTAATAATACTACTGCCGCTACTTGTAATAATACTACTGCCGCTACTTGTAATAATACTATTGCCGCTACTTGTAATAATACTACTGCCGCTACCTATAATAATACTATTGCCGCTACTTGTAATAATACTACTGCCGCTACTTGTAATAATACTACTGCTGCTCCCATTAACTCTAATGCAGCTACTAATCATACTACTGCCGCTACTTGTAATAATACTACTGCCGCTACTTGTAATAATGCTACTGCTGCTCCCATTAACTCTAATGCAGCTACTAATTATACTACTGCCGCTACTTGTAATAATACTACTGCTGCTCCCATTAACTCTAATGCAGCTACTAATTATACTACTGCCGCTACTTGTAATAATACTACTGCCGCTACTTGTAATAATACTACTGCCGCTACTTGTAATATTACTACTGCTGCTCCCATTAACTCTAATGCAGCTACTAATTATACTACTGCCGCTACTTGTAATAATACTACTGCTGCTCCCATTAACTCTAATGCTGCTACTAATTATACTACGGCCGCTACTTGTAATAATACTAATGCTGCTCCCATTAGCTCTAATGCAGCTACTAATTATACTACTGCCGCTACATGTAATAATACTACTGCCGCTACTTGTAATAATACTACTGCCGCTACTTGTAATAATACTATTGCCGCTACTTGTAATAATACTACTGCTGCTCCCATTAACTCTAATGCAGCTACTAATTATACTATGGCCGCTACTTGTAATAATACTACTGCCGCTACTTGTAATAATACTACTGCCGCTACTTGTAATAATACTATTGCCGCTACTTGTAATAATACTGCTGCCGCTACTTGTAATAATACTACTGCCGCTACTTGTAATAATACTATTGCCGCTACTTGTAATAATACTACTGCCGCTACTTGTAATAATACTATTGCCGCTACTTGTAATAATACTACTGCCGCTACTTGTAATAATACTATTGCCGCTACTTGTAATAATACTACTGCCGCTACTTGTAATAATACTGCTGCCGCTACTTGTAATAATACTGCTGCCGCTACTTGTAATAATACTATTGCCGCTACTTGTAATAATACTGCTGCCGCTACTTGTAATAATACTGCTGCCGCTACTTGTAATAATACTACTGCCGCTACTTGTAATAATACTACTGCCGCTACTTGTAATAATACTACTGCCGCTACTTGTAATAATACTGCTGCCGCTACTTGTAATAATACTACTGCCGCTACTTGTAATAATACTGCTGCCGCTACTTTTAATAATACTACTGCCGCTACTTGTAATAATACTACTGCCGCTACTTGTAATAATACTACTGCCGCTACTTGTAATAATACTACTGCCGCTACTTGTAATAATACTACTGCCGCTACTTGTAATAATACTACTGCCGCTACTTGTAATAATACTACTGCCGCTACTTGTAATAATACTACTGCCGCTACTTGTAATAATACTATTGCCGCTACTTGTAATAATACTATTGCCGCTACTTGTAATAATACTACTGCCGCTACTTGTAATAATACTACTGCCGCTACTTGTAATAATACTATTGCCGCTACTTGTAATAATACTATTGCCGCTACTTGTAATAATACTACTGCCGCTACTTGTAATAATACTATTGCCGCTACTTGTAATAATACTACTGCCGCTACTTGTAATAATACTACTGCCGCTACTTGTAATAATACTATTGCCGCTACTTGTAATAATACTGCTGCCGCTACTTGTAATAATACTATTGCCGCTACTTGTAATAATACTACTGCCGCTACTTGTAATAATACTATTGCCGCTACTTGTAATAATACTACTGCCGCTACTTGTAATAATACTATTGCCGCTACTTGTAATAATACTGCTGCCGCTACTTGTAATAATACTACTGCCGCTACTTGTAATAATACTATTGCCGCTACTTGTAATAATACTGCTGCCGCTACTTGTAATAATACTACTGCCGCTACTTGTAATAATACTATTGCCGCTACTTGTAATAATACTACTGCCGCTACTTGTAATAATACTGCTGCCGCTACTTGTAATAATACTACTGCCGCTACTTGTAATAATACTATTGCCGCTACTTGTAATAATACTACTGCCGCTACTTGTAATAATACTATTGCCGCTACTTGTAATAATACTACTGCCGCTACTTGTAATAATACTATTGCCGCTACTTGTAATAATACTACTGCCGCTACTTGTAATAATACTACTGCCGCTACTTGTAATAGTACTACTGCCGCTACTTGTAATAATAATATTGCCGCTACTTGTAATAATACTACTGCCGCTACTTGTAATAATACTATTGCCGCTACTTGTAATAATACTACTGCCGCTACTTGTAATATTACTACTGCCGCTACTTGTAATAATACTATTGCCGCTACTTGTAATAATACTACTGCCGCTACTTGTAATAATACTACTGCCGCTACTTGTAATAATACTATTGCCGCTACTTGTAATAATACTACTGCCGCTACTTGTAATAATACTATTGCCGCTACTTGTAATAATACTACTGCCGCTACTTGTAATAATACTACTGCCGCTACTTGTAATAATACTATTGCCGCTACTTGTAATAATACTACTGCTGCTCCCATTAACTCTAATGCAGCTACTAATTATACTACTGCCGCTACTTGTAATAATACTACTGCCGCTACTTGTAATAATACTAGTGCCGCTACTTGTAATAATACTATTGCCGGTACTTGTAATAATACTACTGCTGCTCCCATTAACTCTAATGCAGCTACTAATTATACTACTGCCGCTAATTGTAATAATACTACTGCCACTACTTGTAATAATACTAGTGCCGCTACTTGTAATAATGCTATTGCCACTACTTGTAATAATACTACTGCCGGTACTTGTAATAATACTACTGCCACTACTTGTAATAATACTATTGCCGCTACTTGTAATAATACTACTGCCACTAATTGTAATAATACTACTGCCACTAATTGTAATAATACTACTGCCACTACTTGTAATAATACTACTGCCACTAATTGTAATAATACTACTGCCGCTACTTGTAATAATGCTATTGCCACTACTTGTAATAATACTATTGCCGGTACTTGTAATAATACTACTGCCACTAATTGTAATAATACTACTGCCACTAATTGTAATAATACTACTGCCACTACTTGTAATAATACTATTGCCGCTACTTGTAATAATACTATTGCCGCTACTTGTAATAATACTACTGCCGCTACTTGTAATAATACTACTGCTGCTCCCATTAAATCTAATGCAGCTACTAATTATGCTACTGCCCCTACTTGTAATAATACTACTGCCGCTACTTGTAATAATACTACTGCCACTACTTGTAATAATACTACTGCCGCTACTTGTAATAATACTATTGCCGCTACTTGTAATAATACTCTTTCCGCTACTTGTAATAATACTACTGCCGCTACTTGTAATAATACTATTGCCGCTACTTGTAATAATACTACTGCCGCTACTTGTAATAATACTATTGCCGCTACTTGTAATAATACTATTGCCGCTACTTGTAATAATACTACTGCCGCTACTTGTAATAATACTACTGCTGCTCCCATTAACTCTAATGCAGCTACTAATTATACTACTGCCGCTACTTGTAATAATACTACTGCTGCTCCCATTAACTTTAATGCTGCTACTAATTATACTACTGCCGCTACTTGTAATAATACTACTGCTGCTCCCATTAACTCTAATGCTGCTACTAATTATACTACTGCCGCCACTTGTAATAATACTACTGCCGCTACTTGTAGTAATACTACTGCCGCTACTTGTAATAATACTACTGCCGCTACTTGTAATAATACTACTGCTGCTCCCATTAACTCTAATGCAGCTACTAATTATACTACTGCCGCTACTTGTAATAATACTACTGCTGCTCCCATTAACTCTAATGCAGCTACTAATTATACTACTGCCGCTACTTGTAATAATACTACTGCTGCTCCCATTAACTCTAATGCTGCTACTAATTATACTATTACCGCTAGTTGTAATAATACTACTACTGCTACCATTAACTCTAATGCTGCTACTAATTATACTACTGCCGCTACTTGTAATAATACTACTGTTGCTACCATTAACTCTAATGCTGCTACTAATTATACTACTGCCGCTACTTCTAATAATACTACTGCTGCTACCATTAACTCTAATGCTGCTACTAATTATACTACTGCCGCTACTTGTAATAATACTATTGCTGCTCCCATTAACTCTAATGCTGCTACTAATTATACTACACCCGCTATTTGTAATAATACTACTGCTCCTACCATTAACTCTAATGCTGCTACTAATTATACTACACCCGCTATTTGTAATAATACTACTGCTGCTCCCATTAACTCTAATGCTGCTACTAATTATACTACTGCCGCTACTTGTAATAATACTACTGCTGCTCCCATTAACTCTAATGCAGCTACTAATTATACTTTTGCCGCTACTTGTAATAATACTACTGCTGCTCCCATTAACTCTAATGCAGCTACTAATTATACTATTGCCGCTACTTGTAATAATACTACTGCTGCTCCCATTAACTGTAATGCAGCTACTAATTATACTATTGCCGCTACTTGTAATAATACTACTGCTGCTCCCATTAACACTAATGCAGCTACTAATTATACTACTGCCGCTACTTGTAATAATACTACTGCCGCAACTTGTAATAATAGTACTGCTGCTCCCATTAACTCTAATGCAGCTACTAATTATACTATTGCCGCTACTTGTAATAATGCTACTGCCGCTACTTGTAATAATACTACTGCCGCTACTTGTAATAATACTATTGCCGCTACTTGTAATAATACTATTGCCGCTACTTGTAATAATACTACTGCCGCTACTTGTAATAATACTATTGCCGCTACTTGTAATAATACTATTGCCGCTACTTGTAATAATACTACTGCCGCTACTTGTAATAATACTACTGCTGCTCCCATTAACTCTAATGCAGCTACTAATTATACTACTGCCGCTACTTGTAATAATACTATTGCCGCTACTTGTAATAATACTACTGCCGCTACTTGTAATAATACTACTGCCGCTACTTGTAATAATACTATTGCCGCTACTTGTAATAATACTACTGCCGCTACTTGTAATAATACTACTGCTGCTACTTGTAATAATACTGTTGCCGCTACTTGTAATAATACTACTGCCGCTACTTGTAATAATACTATTGCCACTACTTGTAATAATACTATTGCCGCTACTTGTAATAATACTACTGCCGCTACTTGTAATAATACTACTGCTGCTCCCATTAACTCTAATGCAGCTACTAATTATACTACTGCCGCTACTTGTAATAATACTACTGGCGCTACTTGTAATAATACTACTGCCGCTACTTGTAATAATACTACTGCTGCTCCCATTAACTCTAATGCAGCTACTAATTATACTACTGCCGCTACTTTTAATAATACTACTGCTGCTCCCATTAACTCTAATGCTGCTACTAATTATACTACTGCCGCTACTGGTAATAATACTACTGCTGCTCCCATTAACTCTAATGCTGCTACTAATTATACTACTGCCGCTACTTGTAATAATACTACTGCTGCTCCCATTAACTCTAATGCTGCTACTAATTATACTACTGCCGCTACTTGTAATAATACTACTGCTGCTCCCATTAACTCTAATGCAGCTACTAATTATACTACTGCCGCTACTTGTAATAATACTACTGCCGCTACTTGTAATAATACTACTGCCGCTACTTGTAATAATACTATTGCCGCTACTTGTAATAATACTGCTGCCGCTACTTGTAATAATACTACTGCCGCTACTTGTAATAATACTACTGCCGCTACTTGTAATAATACTACTGCCGCTACTTGTAATAATACTGCTGCCGCTACTTGTAATAATACTACTGCCGCTACTTGTAATAATACTATTGCCGCTACTTGTAATAATACTACTGCCGCTACTTGTAATAATACTATTGCCGCTACTTGTAATAATACTACTGCCGCTACTTGTAAAAATACTATTGCCGCTACTTGTAATAATACTACTGCCGCTACTTGTAATAATACTACTGCCGCTACTTGTAATAGTACTACTGCCGCTACTTGTAATAATAATATTGCCGCTACTTGTAATAATACTATTGCCGCTACTTGTAATAATACTACTGCCGCTACTTGTAATAATACTATTGCCGCTACTTGTAATAATACTACTGCCGCTACTTGTAATAGTACTACTGCCGCTACTTGTAATAATAATATTGCCGCTACTTGTAATAATACTATTGCCGCTACTTGTAATAATACTACTGCCGCTACTTGTAATAATACTATTGCCGCTACTTGTAATAATACTACTGCCGCTACTTGTAATAATACTACTGCCGCTACTTGTAATAATACTATTGCCGCTACTTGTAATAATACTACTGCCGCTACTTGTAATAATACTATTGCCGCTACTTGTAATAATACTACTGCCGCTACTTGTAATAATACTACTGCCGCTACTTGTAATAATACTATTGCCGCTACTTGTAATAATACTACTGCTGCTCCCATTAACTCTAATGCAGCTACTAATTATACTACTGCCGCTACTTGTAATAATACTACTGCCGCTACTTGTAATAATACTAGTGCCGCTACTTGTAATAATACTATTGCCGGTACTTGTAATAATACTACTGCTGCTCCCATTAAAACTAATGCAGCTACTAATTATACTACTGCCGCTAATTGTAATAATACTACTGCCACTACTTGTAATAATACTAGTGCCGCTACTTGTAATAATGCTATTGCCACTACTTGTAATAATACTACTGCCGGTACTTGTAATAATACTACTGCCACTACTTGTAATAATACTATTGCCGCTACTTGTAATAATACTACTGCCACTAATTGTAATAATACTACTGCCACTAATTGTAATAATACTACTGCCACTACTTGTAATAATACTACTGCCACTAATTGTAATAATACTACTGCCGCTACTTGTAATAATGCTATTGCCACTACTTGTAATAATACTATTGCCGGTACTTGTAATAATACTACTGCCACTAATTGTAATAATACTACTGCCACTAATTGTAATAATACTACTGCCACTACTTGTAATAATACTATTGCCGCTACTTGTAATAATACTATTGCCGCTACTTGTAATAATACTACTTTCGCTACTTGTAATAATACTACTGCTGCTCCCATTAAATCTAATGCAGCTACTAATTATACTACTGCCCCTACTTGTAATAATACTACTGCCGCTACTTGTAATAATACTACTGCCACTACTTGTAATAATACTACTGCCGCTACTTGTAATAATACTATTGCCGCTACTTGTAATAATACCCTTTCCGCTACTTGTAATAATACTACTGCCGCTACTTGTAATAATACTATTGCCGCTACTTGTAATAATACTATTGCCGCTACTTGTAATAATACTACTGCCGCTACTTGTAATAATACTACTGCTGCTCCCATTAACTCTAATGCAGCTACTAATTATACTACTGCCGCTACTTGTAATAATACTACTGCTGCTCCCATTAACTCTAATGCTGCTACTAATTATACTACTGCCGCTACTTGTAATAATACTACTGCTGCTCCCATTAACTCTAATGCAGCTACTAATTATACTACTGCCGCTACTTGTAATAATACTACTGCTGCTCCCATTAACTCTAATGCAGCTACTAATTATACTACTGCCGCTACTTGTAATAATACTACTGCTGCTACCATTAACTCTAATGCTGCTACTAATTATACTACTGCCGCTACTTCTAATAATACTACTGCTGCTACCATTAACTCTAATGCTGCTACTAATTATACTACTGCCGCTACTTGTAATAATACTACTGCTGCTCCCATTAACTCTAATGCAGCTACTAATTATACTATTGCCGCTACTTGTAATAATACTACTGCTGCTCCCATTAACTCTAATGCAGCTACTAATTATACTACTGCCGCTAGTTGTAATAATACTACTGCTGCTACCATTAACTCTAATGCAGCTACTAATTATACTATTGCCGCTAGTTGTAATAATACTACTGCTGCTCCCATTAACTCTAATGCAGCTACTAATTATACTATTGCCGCTAGTTGTAATAATACTACTGCTGCTCCCATTAACTCTAATGCAGCTACTAATTATACTATTGCCGCTAGTTGTAATAATACTACTGCTGCTACCATTAACTCTAATGCTGCTACTAATTATACTATTGCCGCTAGTTGTAATAATACTACTGCTGCTACCATTAACTCTAATGCTGCTACTAATTATACTATTGCCGCTACTTGTAATAATACTACTGCTGCTACCATTAACTCTAATGCTGCTACTAATTATACTATTGCCGCTAGTTGTAATAATACTACTGCTGCTACCATTAACTCTAATGCAGCTACTAATTATACTATTGCCGCTACTTGTAATAATACTACTGCTGCTACCATTAACTCTAATGCAGCTACTAATTATACTATTGCCGCTAGTTGTAATAATACTACTGCTGCTACCATTAACTCTAATGCAGCTACTAATTATACTACTGCCGCTAGTTGTAATAATACTACTGCTGCTCCCATTAACTCTAATGCAGCTACTAATTATACTATTGCCGCTACTTGTAATAATACTACTGCTGCTACCATTAACTCTAATGCTGCTACTAATTATACTACTGCCGCTACTTGTAATAATACTACTGCTGCTCCCATTAACTCTAATGCAGCTACTAATTATACTATTGCCGCTACTTGTAATAATACTACTGCTGCTCCCATTAACTCTAATGCAGCTACTAATTATACTACTGCCGCTAGTTGTAATAATACTACTGCTGCTCCCATTAACTCTAATGCTGCTACTAATTATACTACACCCGCTATTTGTAATAATACTACTGCTGCTCCCATTAACTCTAATGCTGCTACTAATTATACTACTGCCGCTACTTGTAATAATACTACTGCTGCTCCCATTAACTCTAATGCAGCTACTAATTATACTATTGCCGCTACTTGTAATAATACTACTGCTGCTCCCATTAACTCTAATGCAGCTACTAATTATACTATTGCCGCTACTTGTAATAATACTACTGCTGCTCCCATTAACTGTAATGCAGCTACTAATTATACTATTGCCGCTACTTGTAATAATACTACTGCTGCTCCCATTAACACTAATGCAGCTACTAATTATACTACTGCCGCTACTTGTAATAATACTACTGCCGCAACTTGTAATAATAGTACTGCTGCTCCCATTAACTCTAATGCAGCTACTAATTATACTATTGCCGCTACTTGTAATAATGCTACTGCCGCTACTTGTAATAATACTACTGCCGCTACTTGTAATAATACTATTGCCGCTACTTGTAATAATACTATTGCCGCTACTTGTAATAATACTACTGCCGCTACTTGTAATAATACTATTGCCGCTACTTGTAATAATACTATTGCCGCTACTTGTAATAATACTACTGCCGCTACTTGTAATAATACTACTGCTGCTCCCATTAACTCTAATGCAGCTACTAATTATACTACTGCCGCTACTTGTAATAATACTATTGCCGCTACTTGTAATAATACTACTGCCGCTACTTGTAATAATACTACTGCCGCTACTTGTAATAATACTATTGCCGCTACTTGTAATAATACTACTGCCGCTACTTGTAATAATACTACTGCTGCTACTTGTAATAATACTGTTGCCGCTACTTGTAATAATACTACTGCCGCTACTTGTAATAATACTATTGCCACTACTTGTAATAATACTATTGCCGCTACTTGTAATAATACTACTGCCGCTACTTGTAATAATACTACTGCTGCTCCCATTAACTCTAATGCAGCTACTAATTATACTACTGCCGCTACTTGTAATAATACTACTGGCGCTACTTGTAATAATACTACTGCCGCTACTTGTAATAATACTACTGCTGCTCCCATTAACTCTAATGCAGCTACTAATTATACTACTGCCGCTACTTTTAATAATACTACTGCTGCTCCCATTAACTCTAATGCTGCTACTAATTATACTACTGCCGCTACTTGTAATAATACTACTGCTGCTCCCATTAACTCTAATGCTGCTACTAATTATACTACTGCCGCTACTTGTAATAATACTACTGCTGCTCCCATTAACTCTAATGCTGCTACTAATTATACTACTGCCGCTACTTGTAATAATACTACTGCTGCTCCCATTAACTCTAATGCAGCTACTAATTATACTACTGCCGCTACTTGTAATAATACTACTGCCGCTACTTGTAATAATACTACTGCCGCTACTTGTAATAATACTACTGCCGCTACTTGTAATAATACTACTGCCGCTACTTGTAATAATACTACTGCCGCTACTTGTAATAATACTATTGCCGCTACTTGTAATAATACTACTGCTGCTACTTGTAATAATACTATTGCCGCTACTTGTAATAACACTTCTGCCGCTACTTGTAATAATACTACTGCCGCTACTTGTAATAATACTACTGCTGCTACTTGTAATAATACTACTGCTGATACTTGTAATAATACTACTGCTGCTACTTGAAATAATACTATTGCCGCTACTTGTAATAATACTATTGCCGCTACTTGTAATAATACTATTGCCGCTACTTGTAATAATACTATTGCCGCTACTTGTAATAATACTACTGCCGCTACTTGTAATAATACTACTGCCGCTACTTGTAATAATACTACTGCCGCTACTTGTAATAATACTACTGCCGCTACTTGTAATAATTCTACTTCCGCTACTTGTAATAATACTACTGCCGCTACTTGTAATAATACTACTGCCGCTACTTGTAATAATACTACTGCCGCTACTTGTAATAATACTACTGCCGCTACTTGTAATAATACTACTGCCGCTACTTGTAATAATACTACTGCCGCTACTTGTAATAATACTATTGCCGCTACTTGTAATAATACTACTGCCGCTACTTGTAATAATACTACTGCTGCTCCCATTAACTCTAATGCAGCTACTAATTATACTACTGCCGCTACTTGTAATAATACTACTGCCGCTACTTGTAATAATACTATTGCCGCTACTTGTAATAATACTACTGCCGCTACTTGTAATAATACTACTGCCGCTACTTGTAATAATACTATTGCCGCTACTTGTAATAATACTACTGCCGCTACTTGTAATAATACTACTGCCGCTACTTGTAATAATACTGTTGCCGCTACTTGTAATAATACTATTGCTGCTACTTGTAATAATACTGTTGCCGCTACTTGTAATAATACTATTGCCGCTACTTGTAATAATACTATTGCCGCTACTTGTAATAATACTGTTGCCGCTACTTGTAATAATACTGTTGCCACTACCTGTAATAATACTACTGCCGCTACTTGTAATAATACTATTGCCACTACTTGTAATAATACTATTGCCGCTACTTGTAATAATACTACTGCCGCTACTTGTAATAATACTACTGCTGCTACTTGTAATAATACTACTGCCGCTACTTGTAATAATACTACTGCCGCTACTTGTAATAATACTACTGCCGCTACTTGTAATAATACTACTGCCGCTACTTGTAATAATACTACTGCCGCTACTTGTAATAATACTACTGCCGCTACTTGTAATAATACTACTGCCGCTACTTGTAATAATACTACTGCTGCTACTTGTAATAATACTACTGCCGCTACTTGTAATAATACTACTGCCGCTACTTGTAATAATACTATTGCCACTACTTGTAATAATACTACTGCCGCTACTTGTAATAATACTACTGCCGCTACTTGTAATAATACTACTGCTGCTACTTGTAATAATACTACTGCCGCTACTTGTAATAATACTATTGCCGCTACTTGTAATAATACTACTGCCGCTACTTGTAATAATACTACTGCCGCTCCCATTAACTCTAATGCAGCTACTAATTATACTACTGCCGCTACTTGTAATAATACTACTGCCGCTACTTGAAATAATACTATTGCCGCTACTTGTAATAATACTACTGCCGCTACTTGTAATAATACTACTGCTGCTCCCATTAACTCTAATGCAGCTACTAATTATACTACTGCCGCTACTTGTAATAATACTACTGCCGCTACTTGTAATAATACTATTGCCGCTACTTGTAATAATACTACTGCCGCTACTTGTAATAATACTACTGCCGCTACTTGTAATAATACTATTGCCGCTACTTTTAATAATACTACTGCCGCTACTTGTAATAATACTACTGCCGCTACTTGTAATAATACTGTTGCCGCTACTTGTAATAATACTATTGCCGCTACTTGTAATAATACTGTTGCCGCTACTTGTAATAATACTATTGCCGCTACTTGTAATATACTATTGCCGCTACTTGTAATAATACTGTTGCCGCTACTTGTAATAATACTGTTACCGCTACTTGTAATAATACTACTGCCGCTACTTGTAATAATAATTGCCACTACTTGTAATAATACTATTGCCGCTACTTGTAATAATACTACTGCCGCTCCCATTAACTCTAATGCAGCTACTAATTATACTACTGCCGCTACTTGTAATAATACTACTGCTGCTACTTGTAATAATACTATTGCCGCTACTTGTAATAATACTGTTGCCGCTACTTGTAATAATACTGTTACCGCTACTTGTAATAATACTATTGCCGCTACTTGTAATATACTATTGCCGCTACTTGTAATAATACTGTTGCCGCTACTTGTAATAATACTGTTGCCGCTACTTGTAATAATACTATTGCCGCTACTTGTAATATACTATTGCCGCTACTTGTAATAATACTGTTGCCGCTACTTGTAATAATACTGTTGCCGCTACTTGTAATAATACTATTGCCGCTACTTGTAATAATACTACTGCCGCTCCCATTAACTCTAATGCAGCTACTAATTATACTACTGCCGCTACTTGTAATAATACTACTGCCGCTACTTGTAATAATACTATTGCCGCTACTTGTAATAATACTGTTGCCGCTACTTGTAATAATACTGTTACCGCTACTTGTAATAATACTACTGCCGCTACTTGTAATAATAATTGCCACTACTTGTAATAATACTATTGCCGCTACTTGTAATAATACTACTGCCGCTCCCATTAACTCTAATGCAGCTACTAATTATACTACTGCCGCTACTTGTAATAATACTACTGCCGCTCCCATTAACTCTAATGCAGCTACCAATTATACTACTGCCGCTACTTGTAATAATACTACTGCCGCTACTTGTAATAATACTACTGCTGCTCCCATTAACTCTAATGCAGCTACTAATTATACTGCTGCCGCTACTTGTAATAATACTACTGCCGCTACTTGTAATAATACTATTGCCGCTACTTGTAATAATACTACTGCTGCTCCCATTAACTCTAATGCAGCTACTAATTATACTACTGCCGCTACTTGTAATAATACTACTGCTGCTCCCATTAACTCTAATGCTGCTACTAATTATACTACTGCCGCTACTTGTAATAATACTACTGCCGCTACTTGTAATAATACTATTGCCGCTACTTGTAATAATACTACTGCCGCTACTTGTAATAATACTATTGCCGCTACTTGTAATAATACTACTGCCGCTACTTGTAATAATACTATTGCCGCTACTTGTAATAATACTACTGCCGCTACTTGTAATAATACTATTGCCGCTACTTGTAATAATACTATTGCCGCTACTTGTAATAGTACTACTGCCGCTACTTGTAATTATACTATTGCCGCTACTTGTAATAATACTACTGCCGCTACTTGTAATAATACTATTGCCGCTACTTGTAATAATACTACTGCCGCTACTTGTAATAATACTATTGCCGCTACTTGTAATAATACTACTGCCGCTACTTGTAATAATACTACTGCTGCTCCCATTAACTCTAATGCAGCTACTAATTATACTACTGCCGCTACTTGTAATAATACTACTGCCGCTACTTGTAATAATACTACTGCCGCTACTTGTAATAATACTACTGCCGCTACTTGTAATAATACTACTGCCGCTACTTGTAATAATACTATTGCCGCTACTTGTAATAATACTACTGCCGCTACTTGTAATAATACTACTGCCGCTACTTGTAATAATACTACTGCCGCTACTTGTAATAATACTATTGCCGCTACTTGTAATAATACTACTGCCGCTACTTGTAATAATACTGCTGCCGCTACTTGTAATACTACTTATGCCGCTACTTGTAATAATACTATTGCCGCTACTTGTAATAATACTACTGCTGCTACTTGTAATAATACCACTGCTGCTACTTGTAATAATACTATTGCCGCTACTTGTAATAATACTACTGCCGCTACTTGTAATAATACTACTGCCGCTACTTGTAATAATACTACTGCCGCTACTTGTAATAATACTACTGCCGCTACTTGTAATAATACTACTGCCGCTACTTGTAATAATACTACTGCCGCTACTTGTAATAATACTATTGCCGCTACTTGTAATAATACTACTGCCGCTACTTGTAATAATACTACTGCTGCTACTTGTAATAATACTACTGCCGCTACTTGTAATAATACTACTGCCGCTACTTGTAATAATACTACTGCCGCTACTTGTAATAATACTACTGCCGCTACTTGTAATAATATTACTGCCGCTACTTGTAATAATACTACGGCCGCTACTTGTAATAATACTACTGCTGCTCCCATTAACTCTAATGATGCTACTAATTATACTACTGCCGCTACTTGTAATAATACTACTGCTGCTCCCATTAACTCTAATGCAGCTACTAATTATACTACTGCCGCTAGTTGTAATAATACTACTGCTGCTCCCATTAACTCTAATGCAGCTACTAATTATACTATTGCCGCTACTTGTAATAATACTACTGCTGCTCCCATTAACTCTAATGCAGCTACTAATTATACTATTGCCGCTACTTGTAATAATACTACCGCTGCTCCCATTAACTCTAATGCAGCTACTAATTATACTACTACCGCTAGTTGTAATAATACTACTGCTGCTCCCATTAACTCTAATGCAGCTACTAATTATACTATTGCCGCTACTTGTAATAATACTACTGCTGCTCCCATTAACTCTAATGCAGCTACTAATTATACTACTGCCGCTACTTGTAATAATACTACTGCCGCTACTTGTAATAATACTACTGCTGCTCCCATTAACTCTAATGCAGGTACTAATTATACTATTGCCGCTACTTGTAATAATACTACTGCTGCTCCCATTAACTCTAATGCAGCTACTAATTATACTACTGCCGCTACTTGTAATAATACTACTGCCGCTACTTGTAATAATACTATTGCCGCTACTTGTAATAATACTACTGCTGCTCCCATTAACTCTAATGCTGCTACTAATTATACTACTGCCGCTATTTGTAATAATACTACTGCTGCTCCCATTAACTCTAATGCAGCTACTAATTATACTATTGCCGCTACTTGTAATAATACAACTGCCGCTACTTGTAATAATACTACTGCCGCTAATTGTAATAATACTATTGACGCTACTTGTAATAATACTATTGCCGCTACTTGTAATAATACTACTGCCGCTACTTGTAATAATACTATTGCCGCTACTTGTAATAATACTACTGCCGCTACTTGTAATAATACTATTGCCGTTACTTGTAATAATACTACTGCTGCTACTTGTAATAATACTACTGCCGCTACTTGTAATAATACTACTGCCGCTACTTGTAATAATACTATTGCCGTTACTTGTAATAATACTACTGCCGTTACTTGTAATAATACTACTGCTGCTACTTGTAATAATACTACTGCCGCTACTTGTAATAATACTACTGCCGCTACTTGTAATAATACTATTGCCGTTACTTGTAATAATACTACTGCCGCTACTTGTAATAATACTACTGCTGCTACTTGTAATAATACTATTGCCGTTACTTGTAATAATACTACTGCCGCTACTTGTAATAATACTACTGCCGCTACTTGTAATAATACTATTGCCGTTACTTGTAATAATACTACTGCCGCTACTTGTAATAATACTACTGCTGCTCCCATTAACTCTAATGCAGCTACTAATTATACTACTGCCGCTACTTGTAATAATACTACTGCCGCTACTTGTAATAATACTATTGCCGCTACTTGTAATAATACTATTGCCGCTACTTGTAATAATACTACTGCCGCTACTTGTAATAATACTACTGCCGCTACTTTTTATAATACTGTTGCCGCTACTTGTAATAATACTACTGCCGCTACTTGTAATAATACTATTGCCACTACTTGTAATAATACTATTGCCGCTACTTGTAATAATACTACTGCCGCTACTTGTAGTAATACTACTGCTGCTCCCATTAACTCTAATGCAGCTACTAATTATACTACTGCCGCTACTTGTAATAATACTACTGCCGCTGCTTGTAATAATACTACTGCCGCTACTTGTAATAATACTACTGCTGCTCCCATTAACTCTAATGCAGCTACTAATTATACTACTGCCGCTACTTGTAATAATACTACTGCTGCTCCCATTAACTCTAATGCTGCTACTAATTATACTACTGCCGCTACTTGTAATAATACTACTGCTGCTCCCATTAACTCTAATGCAGCTACTAATTATACTACTGCCGCTACTTGTAATAATACTACTGCCGCTACTTGTAATAATACTACTGCGCTACTTGTAATAATACTACTGCCGCTACTTGTAATGATACTACTGCCGCTACTTGTAATAATACTACTGCCGCTACTTGTAACAATACTATTGCCGCTACTTGTAATAATACTATTGCCGCTACTTGTAATAATACTACTGCTGCTACTTGTAATAATACTACTGCTGCTACTTGTTATAATACTACTGCCGCTACTTGTAATAATACTACTGCCGCTACTTGTAATAATACTACTGCCGCTACTTGTAATAATACTACTGCCGCTACTTGTAATAATACTACTGCCGCTACTTGTAATAATACTACTGCTGCTACTTGTAATAATACTACTGCTGCTACTTGTAATAATACTACTGCCGCTACTTGTAATAATTACTACTGCTGATACTTGTAATAATACTACTGCCGCTACTTGTAATAATACTACTTGCCGCTACTTGGAATAATACTACTGCTGCTACTTGTAATAATACTACTGCTGATACTTGTAATAATACTACTGCTGCTACTTGTAATAATACTATTGCCGCTACTTGTAATAATACTACTGCCGCTACTTGTAATAATACTACTGCCGCTACTTGTAATAATACTACTGCTGCTACTTGTAATAATACTATTGCCGCTACTTGTAATAATACTATTGCCGCTACTTGTAATAATACTATTGCCGATACTTGTAATAATACTACTGCCGCTACTTGTAATAATACTACTGCCGCTACTTGTAATAATACTACTGCCGCTACTTGTAATAATACTACTGCCGCTACTTGTAATAATACTACTGCCGCTACTTGTAATAATACTATTGCCACTACTTGTAATAATACTATTGCCGCTACTTGTAATAATACTACTGCCGCTACTTGTAATAATACTACTGCCGCTACTTGTAATAATACTACTGCCGCTACTTGTAATAATACTATTGCCACTACTTGTAATAATACTATTGCCGCTACTTGTAATAATACTACTGCCGCTACTTGTAATAATACTACTGCTGCTCCCATTAACTCTAATGCAGCTACTAATTATACTACTGCCGCTACTTGTAATAATACTACTGCCGCTACTTGTAATAATACTACTGCCGCTACTTGTAATAATACTACTGCCGCTACTTGTAATAATACTACTGCTGCTCCCATTAACTCTAATGCAGCTACTAATTATACTACTGCCGCTACTTGTAATAATACTACTGCTGCTCCCATTAACTCTAATGCTGCTACTAATTATACTACTGCCGCTACTTGTAATAATACTACTGCCGCTACTTGTAATAATACTACTGCCGCTACTTGTAATAATACTACTGCCGCTACCTTGTAATAATACTACTGCCGCTACTCTGTAATAATACTACTGCCGCTACTTGTAATAATAATACTGCCGCTACTTGTAATAATACTACTGCCGCTACTTGTAATAATACTACTGCCGCTACTTGTAATAATACTACTGCCGCTACTTGTAATAATACTACTGCTGCTCCCATTAACTCTAATGCAGCTACTAATTATACTACTGCCGCTACTTGTAATAATACTACTGCCGCTACTTGTAATAATACTACTGCCGCTACTTGTAATAATACTACTGCCGCTACATGTAATAATACTACTGCCGCTACTTGTAATAATACTACTGCTGCTCCCATTAACTCTAATGCAGCTACTAATTATACTACTGCCGCTACTTGTAATAATACTACTGCCGCTACTTGTAATAATACTACTGCTGCTCGCATTAACTCTAATGCAGCTACTAATTATACTACTGCCGCTACTTGTTATAATGCTACTGCCGCTACTTGTAATAATACTACTGCCGCTACTTGTAATAATACTACTGCTGCTCCCATTAACTCTAATGCAGCTACTAATTATACTATTGCCGCTACTTGTAATAATACCACAGCCGCTACTTGTAATAATACTACTGCCGCTACTTGTAATAATACTACTGCCACTACTTGTAATAATACTACTGCCGCTACTTGTAATAATACTACTGCCGCTACTTGTAATAATACTACTGCCGCTACTTGTAATAATACTACTAGCGCTACTTGTAATAATACTACTGCTGCTACTTGTAATAATGCTATTGCCGCTACATGTAATAATACTACTGTCGCTACTTGTAATAATACTATTGCCGCTACTTGTAATAATACTACTGCTGCTCCCATTAACTCTAATGCAGCTACTAATTATACTATTGCCGCTACTTGTAATAATACCACAGCCGCTACTTGTAATAATACTACTGCCGCTACTTGTAATAATACTACTGCCGCTACTTGTAATAATACTACTGCGCTACTTGTAATAATACTACTGCCGCTACTTGTAATAATACTACTGCCGCTACTTGTAATAATACTACTGCCGCTACTTGTAATAATACTACTGCCTCTACTTGTAATAATACTACTGCCGCTACTTGTAATAATACTACTGCCGCTACTTGTAATAATACTACTGCCGCTACTTGTAATAATACTACTGCCGCTACTTGTAATAATACTACTGCCGCTACTTGTAATAATACTACTGCCGCTTCTTGTAATAATACTACTGCCGCTACTTGTAATAATACTACTGCCGCTACTTGTTATAATACTACTGCCGCTACTTGTAATAATACTACTGCCGCTACTTGTAATAATAATACTGCCGCTTCTTGTAATAATACTACTGCTGCTCCCATTAACTCTAATGCTGCTACTAATTATACTACTTCCGTTACTTGTAATAATACTACTGCTGCTCCCATTAACTCTAATGCTGCTACTAATTATACTACTTCCGCTACTTGTAATAATACTACTGCTGCTCCCATTAACTCTAATGCTGCTACTAATTATGCTACTGCCGCTACTTGTAATAATACTACTGCTGCTCCCATTAACTCTAATGCTGCTACTAATTATTCTACTGCCGCTACTTGTAATAATACTACTGCCGCTACTTGCAATAATACTACTGCTGCTCCCATTAACTCTAATGCAGCTACTAATTATACTACTGCCGCTACTTGTAATAATACTACTGCCGCTACTTGTAATAATACTACTGCCGCTACTTGTAATAATACTACTGCCGCTACTTGTAATAATACTACTGCCGCTACTTGTAATAATACTACTGCTGCTCCCATTAACTCTAATGCTGCTACTAATTATACTACTGCCGCTACTTGTAATAATACTACTGCTGCTCCCATTAACTCTAATGCTGCTACTAATTATACTACTGCCGCTACTTGTAATAATACTACTGCCGCTACTTGTAATAATACTACTGCCGCTACTTGTAATAATACTACTGCCGCTACTTGTAATAATACTACTGCTGCTCCCATTAACTCTAATGCTGCTACTAATTATACTACTGCCGCTACTTGTAATAATACTACTGCCGCTACTTGTAATAATACTACTGCCGCTACTTGTAATAATACTACTGCCGCTACTTGTAATAATACTACTGCTGCTCCCATTAACTCTAATGCTGCTACTAATTATACTACTGCCGCTACTTGTAATAATACTACTGCCGCTACTTGTAATAATACTACTGCCGCTACTTGTAATAATACTACTGCCGCTACTTGTAATAATACTACTGCTGCTCCCATTAACTCTAATGCTGCTACTAATTATACTACTGCCGCTACTTGTAATAATACTACTGCCGCTACTTGTAATAATACTACTGCTGCTCCCATTAACTCTAATGCTGCTACTAATTATACTACTGCCGCTACTTGTAATAATACTACTGCCGCTACTTATAATAATACTACTGCTGCTCCCATTAACTCTAATGCTGCTACTAATTATACTACTGCCGCTACTTGTAATGATACTACTGCCGCTACTTGTAATAATACTACTGCCGCTACTTGTAATAATACTACTGCTGCTCCCATTAACTCTAATGCTGCTACTAATTATACTACTGCCGCTACTTGTAATAATACTACTGCCGCTACTTGTAATAATACTACTGCCGCTACTTGTAATAATACTACTGCCGCTACTTGTAATAATACTACTGCTGCTCCCATTAACTCTAATGCTGCTACTAATTATACTACTGCCGCTACTTGTAATAATACTACTGCTGCTCCCATTAACTCTAATGCTGCTACTAATTATACTACTGCCGCTACTTGTAATAATACTACTGCTGCTCCCATTAACTCTAATGCAGCTACTAATTATACTACTGCCGCTACTTGTAATAATACTATTGGCGCTACTTGTAATAATACTACTGACGCTACTTGTAATAATACTACTGCCGCTACTTGTAATAATACTACTGCCGCTACTTGTAATAATACTACTGCCGCTACTTGTAATAATACTACTGCTGCTCCCATTAACTCTGATGCAGCTACTAATTATACTACTGCCGCTACTTGTAATAATACTACTGCCGCTACTTGTAATAATACTACTGCTGCTCCCATTAACTCTAATGCTGCTACTAATTATACTACTGCCGCTACTTGTAATAATACTACTGCCGCTACTTGTAATAATACTACTGCCGCTACTTGTAATAATACTACTGCCGCTACTTGTAATAATACTACTGCTGCTCCCATTAACTCTAATGCTGCTACTAATTATACTACTGCCGCTACTTGTAATAATACTACTGCCGCTACTTGTAATAATACTACTGCCGCTACTTGTAATAATACTACTGCCGCTACTTGTAATAATACTACTGCCGCTACTTGTAATAATACTACTGCTGCTCCCATTAACTCTAATGCTCCTACTAATTATACTACTGCCGCTACTTGTAATAATACTATTGCCGCTACTTGTAATAATACTACAGCCGCTACTTGTAATAATACTATTGCCGCTACTTGTAATAATACTATTGCCACTACTTGTAATAATACTACTGCCGCTACTTGTAATAATACTACTGCCGCTACTTGTAATAATACTACTGCCGCTACTTGTAATAATACTACTGCTGCTCCCATTAACTCTAATGCAGCTACTAATTATACTACTGCCGCTACTTGTAATAATACTACTGCCGCTACTTGTAATAATACTACTGCCGCTACTTGTAATAATACTACTGCCGCTACATGTAATAATACTACAGCCGCTACTTGTAATAATACTGCTGCTGCTCCCAATAACTCTAATGCAGCTACTAATTATACTACTGCCGCTCTTGTAATAATACTACTGCCGCTACTTGTAATAATACTACTGCCGCTACTTGTAATAATACTATTGCCGCCACTTGTAATAATACTACTGCCGCTACTTGTAATAATACTACTGCCGCTACTTGTAATAATACTACTGCCGCTACATGTAATAATACTACTGCCGCTACTTGTAATAATACTACTGCTGCTCCCATTAGCTCTAATGCAGCTACTAATTATACTACTGCCGCTACTTGTAATAATACTACTGCCGCTACTTGTAATAATACTACTGCCGCTACTTGTAATAATACTACTGCTGCTACTTGTAATAATACTACTGCAGCTACTTGTAATAATACTACTGCCGCTACTTGTAATAATACTATTGCCGCTACTTGTAATAATACTACTGCCGCTACTTGTAATAATACTACTGCCGCTACTTGTAATAAGACTATTGCCGCTACTTGTAATAATACTACTGCCGCTACTTGTAATAGGACTATTGCCGCTACTTGTAATAATACTACTGCCGCTACTTGTAATAAGACTATTGCCGCTACTTGTAATAATACTACTGCCGCTACTTGTAATAATACTACTGCCGCTACTTGTAATAATACTACTGCTGCTCCCATTAACTCTAATGCAGCTACTAATTATACTATTGCCGCTACTTGTAATAATACTACTGCCGCTACTTGTAATAATACTATTGCCGCTACTTGTAATAATACTATTGCCGCTACTTGTAATAATACTACTGCCGCTACTGGTAATAATACTACTGCCGCTACTTGTAATGAGACTATTGCGCTACTTGTAATAATACTACTGCCGCTACTTGTAATAATACTACTGCCGCTACTTGTAATAATACTATTGCCGCTACTTGTAATAATACTACTGCTGCTCCCATTAACTCTAATGCAGCTATTAATTATACTACTGCCGCTACTTGTAATAATACTACTGCTGCTCCCATTAACTCTAATGCAGCTACTAATTCTACTATTGCCGCTACTTGTAATAATACTACTGCCGCTACTTGTAATAATACTACTGCCGCTACTTGTAATAATACTATTGCCGCTACTTGTAATAATACTATTGCCGCTACTTGTAATAATACTATTGCCGCTACCTGTAATAATACTACTGCCGCTACTTGTAATAATACTACTGCCGCTACTTGTAATAATACTACTGCCGCTACTTGTAATAATACTACTTCCGCTACTTGTAATAATACTACTGCCGCTACTTGTAATAATACTACTGCCGCTACTTGTAATAATACTACTGCCGCTACTTGTAATAATACTACTGCCGCTACTTGTAATAATACTACTGCCGCTACTTGTAATAATACTACTGCCGCTACTTGTAATAATACTACTGCCGCTACTTGTAATAATACTACTGCCGCTACTTGTAATAATACTACTGCCGCTACTTGTAATAATGCTATTGCCGCTACTTGTAATAATACTATTGCCGCTACTTGTAATAATACTACTGCCGCTACTTGTAATAATACTACTGCTGCTACTTGTAATAATGCTATTGCCGCTACTTGTAATAATGCTATTGCCGCTACTTGTAATAATACTACTGTCGCTACTTGTAATAATACTACTGCTCCTACCATTAACTCTAATGCAGCTACTAATTATACTATTGCCGCTACTTGTAATAATACTACTGTCGCTACTTGTAATAATACTATTGCCGCTACATGTAATAATACTATTGCGCTACTTGTAATAATACTACTGCCGCTACTTGTAATAATACTACTGCCGCTACTTGTAATAATACTATTGCCGCTACTTGTAATAATACTACTGCTGCTCCCATTAACTCTAATGCAGCTATTAATTATACTACTGCCGCTACTTGTAATAATACTACTGCTGCTCCCATTAACTCTAATGCAGCTACTAATTATACTATTGTCGCTACTTGTAATAATACCACTGCCGCTACTTGTAATAATACTATTGCCGCTACTTGTAATAATACTATTGCCGCTACTTGTAATAATACTACTGCTGCTACTTGTAATAATACTATTGCCTCTACTTGTAATAATACTACTGCTGCTACTTGTAATAATACTAAATCCGCTACTTGTAATAATACTACTGCTGCTACTTGTAATAATACTACTGCCGCTACTTGTAATAATACTACTGCAGCTACTTGTAATAATACTATTGCCGCTACTTCTAATAATACTACTGCTGCTACTTGTAATAATACTATTGCCGCTACTTGTAATAATACTACTGCCGCTACTTGTAATAAGACTATTGCCGCTACTTGTAATAATACTACTGCCGCTACTTGTAATAATACTACTGCCTCTACTTGTAATAATACTACTGCCGCTACTTGTAATAATACTACTGCTGCTCCCATTAACTCTAATGCAGCTACTAATTATACTATTGCCGCTACTTGTAATAATACTACTGCCGCTACTTGTAATAATACTATTGCCGCTACTTGTAATAATACTATTGCCGCTACTTGTAATAATACTACTGCCGCTACTTGTAATAATACTACTGCTCCTACCATTAACTCTAATGCAGCTACTAATTATACTATTGCCGCTACTTGTAATAATACTACTGTCGCTACTTGTAATAATACTATTGCCGCTACATGTAATAATACTATTGCCGCTACTTGTAATAATACTACTGCCGCTACTTGTAATAATACTATTGCCGCTACATGTAATAATACTATTGCCGCTACTTGTAATAATACTACTGCCGCTACTTGTAATAATACTACTGCTGCTACTTGTAATAATACTATTGCCGCTACTTGTAATAATGCTATTGCCGCTACTTGTAATAATACTACTGCCGCTACTTGTAATAATACTATTGCCGCTACTTGTAATAATACTATTGCCGCTACTTGTAATAATACTACTGCCGCTACTTGTAATAATACTATTGCCGCTACTTGTAATAATACTACTGCCGCTACTTGTAATAATACTATTGCCGCTACATGTAATAATACTATTGCCGCTACTTGTAATAATACTACTGCCGCTACTTGTAATAATACTACTGCTGCTACTTGTAATAATGCTATTGCCGCTACTTGTAATAATGCTTTTGCCGCTACTTGTAATAATACTACTGCCGCTACTTGTAATAATACTATTGCCGCTACTTGTAATAATACTATTGCCGCTACTTGTAATAATACTACTGCTGCTCCCATTAACTCTAATGCAGCTACTAATTATACTATTGCCGCTACTTGTAATAATACCACTGCCGCTACTTGTAATAATACTATTGCCGCTACTTGTAATAATACTATTGCCGCTACTTGTAATAATACTATTGCCGCTACTTGTAATAATACCACTGCCGCTACTTGTAATAATACTACTGCTGCTCCCATTAACTCTAATGCAGCTACTAATTATACTATTGCCGCTACTTGTAATAATACCACTGCCGCTACTTGTAATAATACTACTGCCGCTACTTGTAATAATACTATTGCCGCTACTTGTAATAATACTATTGCCGCTACTTGTAATAATACTACTGCTGCTACTTGTAATAATACTATTGCCGCTACATGTAATAATACTACTGCCGCTACTTGTAATAATACTACTGCCGCTAGTTGTAATAATGCTATTGCCGCTACTTGTAATAATACTATTGCCGCTACTTGTAATAATACTACTGCCGCTACTTGTAATAATACTACTGCTGCTACTTGTAATAATGCTATTGCCGCTACTTGTAATAATGCTATTGCCGCTACTTGTAATAATACTACTGTCGCTACTTGTAATAATACTATTGCCGCTACTTGTAATAATACTACTGCTGCTCCCATTAACTCTAATGCAGCTACTAATTATACTATTGCCGCTACTTGTAATAATACCACTGCCGCTACTTGTAATAATACTATTGCCGCTACTTGTAATAATACTATTGCCGCTACTTGTAATAATACCACTGCCGCTACTTGTAATAATACTACTGCCGCTGCTTGTAATAATACTACTGCTGCTCCTATTAACTCTAATGCAGCTACTAATTATACTACACCCGCTATTTGTAATAATACTACTGCTGCTACCATTAACTCTAATGCTGCTACTAATTATGCTACACGCGCTATTTGTAATAATACTACTGCTGCTACCATTAACTCTAATGCAGCTACTAATTATACTATTGCCGCTACTTGTAATAATACCACTGCCGCTACTTGTAATAATACTATTGCCGCTACTTGTAATAATACTATTGCCGCTACTTGTAATAATACTATTGCCGCTACTTGTAATAATACCACTGCCGCTACTTGTAATAATACTACTGCCGCTACTTGTAATAATACTACTGCTGCTCCCATTAACTCTAATGCAGCTACTAATTATACTACTGCCGCTACTTGTAATAATATTATTGCCGCTACTTGTAATAATACTATTGCCGCTACTTGTAATAATACTATTGCCGCTACTTGTATAAATACTATTGCCGCTACTTGTAATAATACTATTGCCGCTACTTGTAATAATACTACTGCCGCTACTTGTAATAATACTATTGCCGCTACTTGTAATAATACTACTGCTGCTCCCATTAACTCTAATGCAGCTACTAATTATACTATTGCCGCTACTTGTAATAATACTACTGCTGCTACCATTAACTCTAATGCAGCTACTAATTATACTATTGCCGCTACTTGTAATAATACTACTGCTGCTACCATTAACTCTAATGCAGCTACTAATTATACTATTGCCGCTACATGTAATAATACTATTGCTGCTCCCATTAACTCTAATGCAGCTACTAATTATACTATTGCCGCTACTTGTAATAATACTACTGCTGCTACCATTAACTCTAATGCAGCTACTAATTATACCACTGCCGCTACTTGTAATAATACTATTGCCGCTACTTGTAATAATACTATTGCCGCTACTTGTAATAATACCACTGCCGCTACTTGTAATAATACTATTGCCGCTACTTGTAATAATACTACTGCTGCTCCCATTAACTCTAATGCAGCTACTAATTATACTACTGCCGCTACTTGTAATAATACCACTGCCGCTACTTGTAATAATACTACTGCCGCTACTTGTAATAATACTACTGCTGCTACTTGTAATAATACTACTGCCGCTACTTGTAATAATACTACTGCTGCTACTTGTAATAATACTACTGCCGCTACTTGTAATAATACTACTGCTGCTACTTGTAATAATACCACTGCCGCTACTTGTAATAATACTACTGCCGCTCCCATTAACTCTAATGCTGCTACTAATTATACTACTGCCGCTACTTGTAATAATACTACTGCTGCTCCCATTAACTCTAATGCTGCTACTAATTATACTACTGCCGCTACTTGTAATAATACTACTGCTGCTCCCATTAACTCTAATGCTGCTACTAATTATACTACTGCCGCTACTTGTAATAATACTACTGCTGCTCCCATTAACTCTAATGCAGCTACTAATTATACTACTGCCGCTACTTGTAATAATACTACTGCCGCTACTTGTAATAATACTACTGCCGCTACTTGTAATAATACTACTGCCGCTACTTGTAATAATACTACTGCCGCTACTTGTAATAATACTACTGCCGCTACTTGTAATAATACTATTGCCGCTACTTGTAATAATACTACTGCTGCTACTTGTAATAATACTATTGCCGCTACTTGTAATAACACTTCTGCCGCTACTTGTAATAATACTACTGCCGCTACTTGTAATAATACTACTGCTGCTACTTGTAATAATACTACTGCTGATACTTGTAATAATACTACTGCTGCTACTTGAAATAATACTATTGCCGCTACTTGTAATAATACTATTGCCGCTACTTGTAATAATACTATTGCCGCTACTTGTAATAATACTATTGCCGCTACTTGTAATAATACTACTGCCGCTACTTGTAATAATACTACTGCCGCTACTTGTAATAATACTACTGCCGCTACTTGTAATAATACTACTGCCGCTACTTGTAATAATTCTACTTCCGCTACTTGTAATAATACTACTGCCGCTACTTGTAATAATACTACTGCCGCTACTTGTAATAATACTACTGCCGCTACTTGTAATAATACTACTGCCGCTACTTGTAATAATACTACTGCCGCTACTTGTAATAATACTACTGCCGCTACTTGTAATAATACTATTGCCGCTACTTGTAATAATACTACTGCCGCTACTTGTAATAATACTACTGCTGCTCCCATTAACTCTAATGCAGCTACTAATTATACTACTGCCGCTACTTGTAATAATACTACTGCCGCTACTTGTAATAATACTATTGCCGCTACTTGTAATAATACTACTGCCGCTACTTGTAATAATACTACTGCCGCTACTTGTAATAATACTATTGCCGCTACTTGTAATAATACTACTGCCGCTACTTGTAATAATACTACTGCCGCTACTTGTAATAATACTGTTGCCGCTACTTGTAATAATACTATTGCTGCTACTTGTAATAATACTGTTGCGCTACTTGTAATAATACTATTGCCGCTACTTGTAATAATACTATTGCCGCTACTTGTAATAATACTGTTGCCGCTACTTGTAATAATACTGTTGCCACTACCTGTAATAATACTACTGCCGCTACTTGTAATAATACTATTGCCACTACTTGTAATAATACTATTGCCGCTACTTGTAATAATACTACTGCCGCTACTTGTAATAATACTACTGCTGCTACTTGTAATAATACTACTGCCGCTACTTGTAATAATACTACTGCCGCTACTTGTAATAATACTACTGCCGCTACTTGTAATAATACTACTGCCGCTACTTGTAATAATACTACTGCCGCTACTTGTAATAATACTACTGCCGCTACTTGTAATAATACTACTGCCGCTACTTGTAATAATACTACTGCTGCTACTTGTAATAATACTACTGCCGCTACTTGTAATAATACTACTGCCGCTACTTGTAATAATACTATTGCCACTACTTGTAATAATACTACTGCCGCTACTTGTAATAATACTACTGCCGCTACTTGTAATAATACTACTGCTGCTACTTGTAATAATACTACTGCCGCTACTTGTAATAATACTATTGCCGCTACTTGTAATAATACTACTGCCGCTACTTGTAATAATACTACTGCCGCTCCCATTAACTCTAATGCAGCTACTAATTATACTACTGCCGCTACTTGTAATAATACTACTGCCGCTACTTGAAATAATACTATTGCCGCTACTTGTAATAATACTACTGCCGCTACTTGTAATAATACTACTGCTGCTCCCATTAACTCTAATGCAGCTACTAATTATACTACTGCCGCTACTTGTAATAATACTACTGCCGCTACTTGTAATAATACTATTGCCGCTACTTGTAATAATACTACTGCCGCTACTTGTAATAATACTACTGCCGCTACTTGTAATAATACTATTGCCGCTACTTTTAATAATACTACTGCCGCTACTTGTAATAATACTACTGCCGCTACTTGTAATAATACTGTTGCCGCTACTTGTAATAATACTATTGCCGCTACTTGTAATAATACTGTTGCCGCTACTTGTAATAATACTATTGCCGCTACTTGTAATATACTATTGCCGCTACTTGTAATAATACTGTTGCCGCTACTTGTAATAATACTGTTACCGCTACTTGTAATAATACTACTGCCGCTACTTGTAATAATAATTGCCACTACTTGTAATAATACTACTGCCGCTACTTGTAATAATACTACTGCTGCTCCCATTAGCTCTAATGCAGCTACTAATTATACTACTGCCGCTACTTGTAATAATACTACTGCCGCTACTTGTAATAATACTACTGCCGCTACTTGTAATAATACTACTGCTGCTACTTGTAATAATACTACTGCAGCTACTTGTAATAATACTACTGCCGCTACTTGTAATAATACTATTGCCGCTACTTGTAATAATACTACTGCCGCTACTTGTAATAATACTACTGCCGCTACTTGTAATAAGACTATTGCCGCTACTTGTAATAATACTACTGCCGCTACTTGTAATAGGACTATTGCCGCTACTTGTAATAATACTACTGCCGCTACTTGTAATAAGACTATTGCCGCTACTTGTAATAATACTACTGCCGCTACTTGTAATAATACTACTGCCGCTACTTGTAATAATACTACTGCTGCTCCCATTAACTCTAATGCAGCTACTAATTATACTATTGCCGCTACTTGTAATAATACTACTGCCGCTACTTGTAATAATACTATTGCCGCTACTTGTAATAATACTATTGCCGCTACTTGTAATAATACTACTGCCGCTACTGGTAATAATACTACTGCCGCTACTTGTAATGAGACTATTGCGCTACTTGTAATAATACTACTGCCGCTACTTGTAATAATACTACTGCCGCTACTTGTAATAATACTATTGCCGCTACTTGTAATAATACTACTGCTGCTCCCATTAACTCTAATGCAGCTATTAATTATACTACTGCCGCTACTTGTAATAATACTACTGCTGCTCCCATTAACTCTAATGCAGCTACTAATTCTACTATTGCCGCTACTTGTAATAATACTACTGCCGCTACTTGTAATAATACTACTGCCGCTACTTGTAATAATACTATTGCCGCTACTTGTAATAATACTATTGCCGCTACTTGTAATAATACTATTGCCGCTACCTGTAATAATACTACTGCCGCTACTTGTAATAATACTACTGCCGCTACTTGTAATAATACTACTGCCGCTACTTGTAATAATACTACTTCCGCTACTTGTAATAATACTACTGCCGCTACTTGTAATAATACTACTGCCGCTACTTGTAATAATACTACTGCCGCTACTTGTAATAATACTACTGCCGCTACTTGTAATAATACTACTGCCGCTACTTGTAATAATACTACTGCCGCTACTTGTAATAATACTACTGCCGCTACTTGTAATAATACTACTGCCGCTACTTGTAATAATACTACTGCCGCTACTTGTAATAATGCTATTGCCGCTACTTGTAATAATACTATTGCCGCTACTTGTAATAATACTACTGCCGCTACTTGTAATAATACTACTGCTGCTACTTGTAATAATGCTATTGCCGCTACTTGTAATAATGCTATTGCCGCTACTTGTAATAATACTACTGTCGCTACTTGTAATAATACTACTGCTCCTACCATTAACTCTAATGCAGCTACTAATTATACTATTGCCGCTACTTGTAATAATACTACTGTCGCTACTTGTAATAATACTATTGCCGCTACATGTAATAATACTATTGCGCTACTTGTAATAATACTACTGCCGCTACTTGTAATAATACTACTGCCGCTACTTGTAATAATACTATTGCCGCTACTTGTAATAATACTACTGCTGCTCCCATTAACTCTAATGCAGCTATTAATTATACTACTGCCGCTACTTGTAATAATACTACTGCTGCTCCCATTAACTCTAATGCAGCTACTAATTATACTATTGTCGCTACTTGTAATAATACCACTGCCGCTACTTGTAATAATACTATTGCCGCTACTTGTAATAATACTATTGCCGCTACTTGTAATAATACTACTGCTGCTACTTGTAATAATACTATTGCCTCTACTTGTAATAATACTACTGCTGCTACTTGTAATAATACTAAATCCGCTACTTGTAATAATACTACTGCTGCTACTTGTAATAATACTACTGCCGCTACTTGTAATAATACTACTGCAGCTACTTGTAATAATACTATTGCCGCTACTTCTAATAATACTACTGCTGCTACTTGTAATAATACTATTGCCGCTACTTGTAATAATACTACTGCCGCTACTTGTAATAAGACTATTGCCGCTACTTGTAATAATACTACTGCCGCTACTTGTAATAATACTACTGCCTCTACTTGTAATAATACTACTGCCGCTACTTGTAATAATACTACTGCTGCTCCCATTAACTCTAATGCAGCTACTAATTATACTATTGCCGCTACTTGTAATAATACTACTGCCGCTACTTGTAATAATACTATTGCCGCTACTTGTAATAATACTATTGCCGCTACTTGTAATAATACTACTGCCGCTACTTGTAATAATACTACTGCTCCTACCATTAACTCTAATGCAGCTACTAATTATACTATTGCCGCTACTTGTAATAATACTACTGTCGCTACTTGTAATAATACTATTGCCGCTACATGTAATAATACTATTGCCGCTACTTGTAATAATACTACTGCCGCTACTTGTAATAATACTATTGCCGCTACATGTAATAATACTATTGCCGCTACTTGTAATAATACTACTGCCGCTACTTGTAATAATACTACTGCTGCTACTTGTAATAATACTATTGCCGCTACTTGTAATAATGCTATTGCCGCTACTTGTAATAATACTACTGCCGCTACTTGTAATAATACTATTGCCGCTACTTGTAATAATACTATTGCCGCTACTTGTAATAATACTACTGCCGCTACTTGTAATAATACTATTGCCGCTACTTGTAATAATACTACTGCCGCTACTTGTAATAATACTATTGCCGCTACATGTAATAATACTATTGCCGCTACTTGTAATAATACTACTGCCGCTACTTGTAATAATACTACTGCTGCTACTTGTAATAATGCTATTGCCGCTACTTGTAATAATGCTTTTGCCGCTACTTGTAATAATACTACTGCCGCTACTTGTAATAATACTATTGCCGCTACTTGTAATAATACTATTGCCGCTACTTGTAATAATACTACTGCTGCTCCCATTAACTCTAATGCAGCTACTAATTATACTATTGCCGCTACTTGTAATAATACCACTGCCGCTACTTGTAATAATACTATTGCCGCTACTTGTAATAATACTATTGCCGCTACTTGTAATAATACTATTGCCGCTACTTGTAATAATACCACTGCCGCTACTTGTAATAATACTACTGCTGCTCCCATTAACTCTAATGCAGCTACTAATTATACTATTGCCGCTACTTGTAATAATACCACTGCCGCTACTTGTAATAATACTACTGCCGCTACTTGTAATAATACTATTGCCGCTACTTGTAATAATACTATTGCCGCTACTTGTAATAATACTACTGCTGCTACTTGTAATAATACTATTGCCGCTACATGTAATAATACTACTGCCGCTACTTGTAATAATACTACTGCCGCTAGTTGTAATAATGCTATTGCCGCTACTTGTAATAATACTATTGCCGCTACTTGTAATAATACTACTGCCGCTACTTGTAATAATACTACTGCTGCTACTTGTAATAATGCTATTGCCGCTACTTGTAATAATGCTATTGCCGCTACTTGTAATAATACTACTGTCGCTACTTGTAATAATACTATTGCCGCTACTTGTAATAATACTACTGCTGCTCCCATTAACTCTAATGCAGCTACTAATTATACTATTGCCGCTACTTGTAATAATACCACTGCCGCTACTTGTAATAATACTATTGCCGCTACTTGTAATAATACTATTGCCGCTACTTGTAATAATACCACTGCCGCTACTTGTAATAATACTACTGCCGCTGCTTGTAATAATACTACTGCTGCTCCTATTAACTCTAATGCAGCTACTAATTATACTACACCCGCTATTTGTAATAATACTACTGCTGCTACCATTAACTCTAATGCTGCTACTAATTATGCTACACGCGCTATTTGTAATAATACTACTGCTGCTACCATTAACTCTAATGCAGCTACTAATTATACTATTGCCGCTACTTGTAATAATACCACTGCCGCTACTTGTAATAATACTATTGCCGCTACTTGTAATAATACTATTGCCGCTACTTGTAATAATACTATTGCCGCTACTTGTAATAATACCACTGCCGCTACTTGTAATAATACTACTGCCGCTACTTGTAATAATACTACTGCTGCTCCCATTAACTCTAATGCAGCTACTAATTATACTACTGCCGCTACTTGTAATAATACTATTGCCGCTACTTGTAATAATACTATTGCCGCTACTTGTAATAATACTATTGCCGCTACTTGTATAAATACTATTGCCGCTACTTGTAATAATACTATTGCCGCTACTTGTAATAATACTACTGCCGCTACTTGTAATAATACTATTGCCGCTACTTGTAATAATACTACTGCTGCTCCCATTAACTCTAATGCAGCTACTAATTATACTATTGCCGCTACTTGTAATAATACTACTGCTGCTACCATTAACTCTAATGCAGCTACTAATTATACTATTGCCGCTACTTGTAATAATACTACTGCTGCTACCATTAACTCTAATGCAGCTACTAATTATACTATTGCCGCTACATGTAATAATACTATTGCTGCTCCCATTAACTCTAATGCAGCTACTAATTATACTATTGCCGCTACTTGTAATAATACTACTGCTGCTACCATTAACTCTAATGCAGCTACTAATTATACCACTGCCGCTACTTGTAATAATACTATTGCCGCTACTTGTAATAATACTACTGCTGCTACTTGTAATAATGCTATTGCCGCTACATGTAATAATACTACTGTCGCTACTTGTAATAATACTATTGCCGCTACTTGTAATAATACTACTGCTGCTCCCATTAACTCTAATGCAGCTACTAATTATACTATTGCCGCTACTTGTAATAATACCACAGCCGCTACTTGTAATAATACTACTGCCGCTACTTGTAATAATACTACTGCCGCTACTTGTAATAATACTACTGCGCTACTTGTAATAATACTACTGCCGCTACTTGTAATAATACTACTGCCGCTACTTGTAATAATACTACTGCCGCTACTTGTAATAATACTACTGCCTCTACTTGTAATAATACTACTGCCGCTACTTGTAATAATACTACTGCCGCTACTTGTAATAATACTACTGCCGCTACTTGTAATAATACTACTGCCGCTACTTGTAATAATACTACTGCCGCTACTTGTAATAATACTACTGCCGCTTCTTGTAATAATACTACTGCCGCTACTTGTAATAATACTACTGCCGCTACTTGTTATAATACTACTGCCGCTACTTGTAATAATACTACTGCCGCTACTTGTAATAATAATACTGCCGCTTCTTGTAATAATACTACTGCTGCTCCCATTAACTCTAATGCTGCTACTAATTATACTACTTCCGTTACTTGTAATAATACTACTGCTGCTCCCATTAACTCTAATGCTGCTACTAATTATACTACTTCCGCTACTTGTAATAATACTACTGCTGCTCCCATTAACTCTAATGCTGCTACTAATTATGCTACTGCCGCTACTTGTAATAATACTACTGCTGCTCCCATTAACTCTAATGCTGCTACTAATTATTCTACTGCCGCTACTTGTAATAATACTACTGCCGCTACTTGCAATAATACTACTGCTGCTCCCATTAACTCTAATGCAGCTACTAATTATACTACTGCCGCTACTTGTAATAATACTACTGCCGCTACTTGTAATAATACTACTGCCGCTACTTGTAATAATACTACTGCCGCTACTTGTAATAATACTACTGCCGCTACTTGTAATAATACTACTGCTGCTCCCATTAACTCTAATGCTGCTACTAATTATACTACTGCCGCTACTTGTAATAATACTACTGCTGCTCCCATTAACTCTAATGCTGCTACTAATTATACTACTGCCGCTACTTGTAATAATACTACTGCCGCTACTTGTAATAATACTACTGCCGCTACTTGTAATAATACTACTGCCGCTACTTGTAATAATACTACTGCTGCTCCCATTAACTCTAATGCTGCTACTAATTATACTACTGCCGCTACTTGTAATAATACTACTGCCGCTACTTGTAATAATACTACTGCCGCTACTTGTAATAATACTACTGCCGCTACTTGTAATAATACTACTGCTGCTCCCATTAACTCTAATGCTGCTACTAATTATACTACTGCCGCTACTTGTAATAATACTACTGCCGCTACTTGTAATAATACTACTGCCGCTACTTGTAATAATACTACTGCCGCTACTTGTAATAATACTACTGCTGCTCCCATTAACTCTAATGCTGCTACTAATTATACTACTGCCGCTACTTGTAATAATACTACTGCCGCTACTTGTAATAATACTACTGCTGCTCCCATTAACTCTAATGCTGCTACTAATTATACTACTGCCGCTACTTGTAATAATACTACTGCCGCTACTTATAATAATACTACTGCTGCTCCCATTAACTCTAATGCTGCTACTAATTATACTACTGCCGCTACTTGTAATGATACTACTGCCGCTACTTGTAATAATACTACTGCCGCTACTTGTAATAATACTACTGCTGCTCCCATTAACTCTAATGCTGCTACTAATTATACTACTGCCGCTACTTGTAATAATACTACTGCCGCTACTTGTAATAATACTACTGCCGCTACTTGTAATAATACTACTGCCGCTACTTGTAATAATACTACTGCTGCTCCCATTAACTCTAATGCTGCTACTAATTATACTACTGCCGCTACTTGTAATAATACTACTGCTGCTCCCATTAACTCTAATGCTGCTACTAATTATACTACTGCCGCTACTTGTAATAATACTACTGCTGCTCCCATTAACTCTAATGCAGCTACTAATTATACTACTGCCGCTACTTGTAATAATACTATTGGCGCTACTTGTAATAATACTACTGACGCTACTTGTAATAATACTACTGCCGCTACTTGTAATAATACTACTGCCGCTACTTGTAATAATACTACTGCCGCTACTTGTAATAATACTACTGCTGCTCCCATTAACTCTGATGCAGCTACTAATTATACTACTGCCGCTACTTGTAATAATACTACTGCCGCTACTTGTAATAATACTACTGCTGCTCCCATTAACTCTAATGCTGCTACTAATTATACTACTGCCGCTACTTGTAATAATACTACTGCCGCTACTTGTAATAATACTACTGCCGCTACTTGTAATAATACTACTGCCGCTACTTGTAATAATACTACTGCTGCTCCCATTAACTCTAATGCTGCTACTAATTATACTACTGCCGCTACTTGTAATAATACTACTGCCGCTACTTGTAATAATACTACTGCCGCTACTTGTAATAATACTACTGCCGCTACTTGTAATAATACTACTGCCGCTACTTGTAATAATACTACTGCTGCTCCCATTAACTCTAATGCTCCTACTAATTATACTACTGCCGCTACTTGTAATAATACTATTGCCGCTACTTGTAATAATACTACAGCCGCTACTTGTAATAATACTATTGCCGCTACTTGTAATAATACTATTGCCACTACTTGTAATAATACTACTGCCGCTACTTGTAATAATACTACTGCCGCTACTTGTAATAATACTACTGCCGCTACTTGTAATAATACTACTGCTGCTCCCATTAACTCTAATGCAGCTACTAATTATACTACTGCCGCTACTTGTAATAATACTACTGCCGCTACTTGTAATAATACTACTGCCGCTACTTGTAATAATACTACTGCCGCTACATGTAATAATACTACAGCCGCTACTTGTAATAATACTGCTGCTGCTCCCAATAACTCTAATGCAGCTACTAATTATACTACTGCCGCTCTTGTAATAATACTACTGCCGCTACTTGTAATAATACTACTGCCGCTACTTGTAATAATACTATTGCCGCCACTTGTAATAATACTACTGCCGCTACTTGTAATAATACTACTGCCGCTACTTGTAATAATACTACTGCCGCTACATGTAATAATACTACTGCCGCTACTTGTAATAATACTACTGCTGCTCCCATTAGCTCTAATGCAGCTACTAATTATACTACTGCCGCTACTTGTAATAATACTACTGCCGCTACTTGTAATAATACTACTGCCGCTACTTGTAATAATACTACTGCTGCTACTTGTAATAATACTACTGCAGCTACTTGTAATAATACTACTGCCGCTACTTGTAATAATACTATTGCCGCTACTTGTAATAATACTACTGCCGCTACTTGTAATAATACTACTGCCGCTACTTGTAATAAGACTATTGCCGCTACTTGTAATAATACTACTGCCGCTACTTGTAATAGGACTATTGCCGCTACTTGTAATAATACTACTGCCGCTACTTGTAATAAGACTATTGCCGCTACTTGTAATAATACTACTGCCGCTACTTGTAATAATACTACTGCCGCTACTTGTAATAATACTACTGCTGCTCCCATTAACTCTAATGCAGCTACTAATTATACTATTGCCGCTACTTGTAATAATACTACTGCCGCTACTTGTAATAATACTATTGCCGCTACTTGTAATAATACTATTGCCGCTACTTGTAATAATACTACTGCCGCTACTGGTAATAATACTACTGCCGCTACTTGTAATGAGACTATTGCGCTACTTGTAATAATACTACTGCCGCTACTTGTAATAATACTACTGCCGCTACTTGTAATAATACTATTGCCGCTACTTGTAATAATACTACTGCTGCTCCCATTAACTCTAATGCAGCTATTAATTATACTACTGCCGCTACTTGTAATAATACTACTGCTGCTCCCATTAACTCTAATGCAGCTACTAATTCTACTATTGCCGCTACTTGTAATAATACTACTGCCGCTACTTGTAATAATACTACTGCCGCTACTTGTAATAATACTATTGCCGCTACTTGTAATAATACTATTGCCGCTACTTGTAATAATACTATTGCCGCTACCTGTAATAATACTACTGCCGCTACTTGTAATAATACTACTGCCGCTACTTGTAATAATACTACTGCCGCTACTTGTAATAATACTACTTCCGCTACTTGTAATAATACTACTGCCGCTACTTGTAATAATACTACTGCCGCTACTTGTAATAATACTACTGCCGCTACTTGTAATAATACTACTGCCGCTACTTGTAATAATACTACTGCCGCTACTTGTAATAATACTACTGCCGCTACTTGTAATAATACTACTGCCGCTACTTGTAATAATACTACTGCCGCTACTTGTAATAATACTACTGCCGCTACTTGTAATAATGCTATTGCCGCTACTTGTAATAATACTATTGCCGCTACTTGTAATAATACTACTGCCGCTACTTGTAATAATACTACTGCTGCTACTTGTAATAATGCTATTGCCGCTACTTGTAATAATGCTATTGCCGCTACTTGTAATAATACTACTGTCGCTACTTGTAATAATACTACTGCTCCTACCATTAACTCTAATGCAGCTACTAATTATACTATTGCCGCTACTTGTAATAATACTACTGTCGCTACTTGTAATAATACTATTGCCGCTACATGTAATAATACTATTGCGCTACTTGTAATAATACTACTGCCGCTACTTGTAATAATACTACTGCCGCTACTTGTAATAATACTATTGCCGCTACTTGTAATAATACTACTGCTGCTCCCATTAACTCTAATGCAGCTATTAATTATACTACTGCCGCTACTTGTAATAATACTACTGCTGCTCCCATTAACTCTAATGCAGCTACTAATTATACTATTGTCGCTACTTGTAATAATACCACTGCCGCTACTTGTAATAATACTATTGCCGCTACTTGTAATAATACTATTGCCGCTACTTGTAATAATACTACTGCTGCTACTTGTAATAATACTATTGCCTCTACTTGTAATAATACTACTGCTGCTACTTGTAATAATACTAAATCCGCTACTTGTAATAATACTACTGCTGCTACTTGTAATAATACTACTGCCGCTACTTGTAATAATACTACTGCAGCTACTTGTAATAATACTATTGCCGCTACTTCTAATAATACTACTGCTGCTACTTGTAATAATACTATTGCCGCTACTTGTAATAATACTACTGCCGCTACTTGTAATAAGACTATTGCCGCTACTTGTAATAATACTACTGCCGCTACTTGTAATAATACTACTGCCTCTACTTGTAATAATACTACTGCCGCTACTTGTAATAATACTACTGCTGCTCCCATTAACTCTAATGCAGCTACTAATTATACTATTGCCGCTACTTGTAATAATACTACTGCCGCTACTTGTAATAATACTATTGCCGCTACTTGTAATAATACTATTGCCGCTACTTGTAATAATACTACTGCCGCTACTTGTAATAATACTACTGCTCCTACCATTAACTCTAATGCAGCTACTAATTATACTATTGCCGCTACTTGTAATAATACTACTGTCGCTACTTGTAATAATACTATTGCCGCTACATGTAATAATACTATTGCCGCTACTTGTAATAATACTACTGCCGCTACTTGTAATAATACTATTGCCGCTACATGTAATAATACTATTGCCGCTACTTGTAATAATACTACTGCCGCTACTTGTAATAATACTACTGCTGCTACTTGTAATAATACTATTGCCGCTACTTGTAATAATGCTATTGCCGCTACTTGTAATAATACTACTGCCGCTACTTGTAATAATACTATTGCCGCTACTTGTAATAATACTATTGCCGCTACTTGTAATAATACTACTGCCGCTACTTGTAATAATACTATTGCCGCTACTTGTAATAATACTACTGCCGCTACTTGTAATAATACTATTGCCGCTACATGTAATAATACTATTGCCGCTACTTGTAATAATACTACTGCCGCTACTTGTAATAATACTACTGCTGCTACTTGTAATAATGCTATTGCCGCTACTTGTAATAATGCTTTTGCCGCTACTTGTAATAATACTACTGCCGCTACTTGTAATAATACTATTGCCGCTACTTGTAATAATACTATTGCCGCTACTTGTAATAATACTACTGCTGCTCCCATTAACTCTAATGCAGCTACTAATTATACTATTGCCGCTACTTGTAATAATACCACTGCCGCTACTTGTAATAATACTATTGCCGCTACTTGTAATAATACTATTGCCGCTACTTGTAATAATACTATTGCCGCTACTTGTAATAATACCACTGCCGCTACTTGTAATAATACTACTGCTGCTCCCATTAACTCTAATGCAGCTACTAATTATACTATTGCCGCTACTTGTAATAATACCACTGCCGCTACTTGTAATAATACTACTGCCGCTACTTGTAATAATACTATTGCCGCTACTTGTAATAATACTATTGCCGCTACTTGTAATAATACTACTGCTGCTACTTGTAATAATACTATTGCCGCTACATGTAATAATACTACTGCCGCTACTTGTAATAATACTACTGCCGCTAGTTGTAATAATGCTATTGCCGCTACTTGTAATAATACTATTGCCGCTACTTGTAATAATACTACTGCCGCTACTTGTAATAATACTACTGCTGCTACTTGTAATAATGCTATTGCCGCTACTTGTAATAATGCTATTGCCGCTACTTGTAATAATACTACTGTCGCTACTTGTAATAATACTATTGCCGCTACTTGTAATAATACTACTGCTGCTCCCATTAACTCTAATGCAGCTACTAATTATACTATTGCCGCTACTTGTAATAATACCACTGCCGCTACTTGTAATAATACTATTGCCGCTACTTGTAATAATACTATTGCCGCTACTTGTAATAATACCACTGCCGCTACTTGTAATAATACTACTGCCGCTGCTTGTAATAATACTACTGCTGCTCCTATTAACTCTAATGCAGCTACTAATTATACTACACCCGCTATTTGTAATAATACTACTGCTGCTACCATTAACTCTAATGCTGCTACTAATTATGCTACACGCGCTATTTGTAATAATACTACTGCTGCTACCATTAACTCTAATGCAGCTACTAATTATACTATTGCCGCTACTTGTAATAATACCACTGCCGCTACTTGTAATAATACTATTGCCGCTACTTGTAATAATACTATTGCCGCTACTTGTAATAATACTATTGCCGCTACTTGTAATAATACCACTGCCGCTACTTGTAATAATACTACTGCCGCTACTTGTAATAATACTACTGCTGCTCCCATTAACTCTAATGCAGCTACTAATTATACTACTGCCGCTACTTGTAATAATACTATTGCCGCTACTTGTAATAATACTATTGCCGCTACTTGTAATAATACTATTGCCGCTACTTGTATAAATACTATTGCCGCTACTTGTAATAATACTATTGCCGCTACTTGTAATAATACTACTGCCGCTACTTGTAATAATACTATTGCCGCTACTTGTAATAATACTACTGCTGCTCCCATTAACTCTAATGCAGCTACTAATTATACTATTGCCGCTACTTGTAATAATACTACTGCTGCTACCATTAACTCTAATGCAGCTACTAATTATACTATTGCCGCTACTTGTAATAATACTACTGCTGCTACCATTAACTCTAATGCAGCTACTAATTATACTATTGCCGCTACATGTAATAATACTATTGCTGCTCCCATTAACTCTAATGCAGCTACTAATTATACTATTGCCGCTACTTGTAATAATACTACTGCTGCTACCATTAACTCTAATGCAGCTACTAATTATACCACTGCCGCTACTTGTAATAATACTATTGCCGCTACTTGTAATAATACTATTGCCGCTACTTGTAATAATACCACTGCCGCTACTTGTAATAATACTATTGCCGCTACTTGTAATAATACTACTGCTGCTCCCATTAACTCTAATGCAGCTACTAATTATACTACTGCCGCTACTTGTAATAATACCACTGCCGCTACTTGTAATAATACTACTGCCGCTACTTGTAATAATACTACTGCTGCTACTTGTAATAATACTACTGCCGCTACTTGTAATAATACTACTGCTGCTACTTGTAATAATACTACTGCCGCTACTTGTAATAATACTACTGCTGCTACTTGTAATAATACCACTGCCGCTACTTGTAATAATACTACTGCCGCTCCCATTAACTCTAATGCTGCTACTAATTATACTACTGCCGCTACTTGTAATAATACTACTGCTGCTCCCATTAACTCTAATGCTGCTACTAATTATACTACTGCCGCTACTTGTAATAATACTACTGCTGCTCCCATTAACTCTAATGCTGCTACTAATTATACTACTGCCGCTACTTGTAATAATACTACTGCTGCTCCCATTAACTCTAATGCAGCTACTAATTATACTACTGCCGCTACTTGTAATAATACTACTGCCGCTACTTGTAATAATACTACTGCCGCTACTTGTAATAATACTACTGCCGCTACTTGTAATAATACTACTGCCGCTACTTGTAATAATACTACTGCCGCTACTTGTAATAATACTATTGCCGCTACTTGTAATAATACTACTGCTGCTACTTGTAATAATACTATTGCCGCTACTTGTAATAACACTTCTGCCGCTACTTGTAATAATACTACTGCCGCTACTTGTAATAATACTACTGCTGCTACTTGTAATAATACTACTGCTGATACTTGTAATAATACTACTGCTGCTACTTGAAATAATACTATTGCCGCTACTTGTAATAATACTATTGCCGCTACTTGTAATAATACTATTGCCGCTACTTGTAATAATACTATTGCCGCTACTTGTAATAATACTACTGCCGCTACTTGTAATAATACTACTGCCGCTACTTGTAATAATACTACTGCCGCTACTTGTAATAATACTACTGCCGCTACTTGTAATAATTCTACTTCCGCTACTTGTAATAATACTACTGCCGCTACTTGTAATAATACTACTGCCGCTACTTGTAATAATACTACTGCCGCTACTTGTAATAATACTACTGCCGCTACTTGTAATAATACTACTGCCGCTACTTGTAATAATACTACTGCCGCTACTTGTAATAATACTATTGCCGCTACTTGTAATAATACTACTGCCGCTACTTGTAATAATACTACTGCTGCTCCCATTAACTCTAATGCAGCTACTAATTATACTACTGCCGCTACTTGTAATAATACTACTGCCGCTACTTGTAATAATACTATTGCCGCTACTTGTAATAATACTACTGCCGCTACTTGTAATAATACTACTGCCGCTACTTGTAATAATACTATTGCCGCTACTTGTAATAATACTACTGCCGCTACTTGTAATAATACTACTGCCGCTACTTGTAATAATACTGTTGCCGCTACTTGTAATAATACTATTGCTGCTACTTGTAATAATACTGTTGCGCTACTTGTAATAATACTATTGCCGCTACTTGTAATAATACTATTGCCGCTACTTGTAATAATACTGTTGCCGCTACTTGTAATAATACTGTTGCCACTACCTGTAATAATACTACTGCCGCTACTTGTAATAATACTATTGCCACTACTTGTAATAATACTATTGCCGCTACTTGTAATAATACTACTGCCGCTACTTGTAATAATACTACTGCTGCTACTTGTAATAATACTACTGCCGCTACTTGTAATAATACTACTGCCGCTACTTGTAATAATACTACTGCCGCTACTTGTAATAATACTACTGCCGCTACTTGTAATAATACTACTGCCGCTACTTGTAATAATACTACTGCCGCTACTTGTAATAATACTACTGCCGCTACTTGTAATAATACTACTGCTGCTACTTGTAATAATACTACTGCCGCTACTTGTAATAATACTACTGCCGCTACTTGTAATAATACTATTGCCACTACTTGTAATAATACTACTGCCGCTACTTGTAATAATACTACTGCCGCTACTTGTAATAATACTACTGCTGCTACTTGTAATAATACTACTGCCGCTACTTGTAATAATACTATTGCCGCTACTTGTAATAATACTACTGCCGCTACTTGTAATAATACTACTGCCGCTCCCATTAACTCTAATGCAGCTACTAATTATACTACTGCCGCTACTTGTAATAATACTACTGCCGCTACTTGAAATAATACTATTGCCGCTACTTGTAATAATACTACTGCCGCTACTTGTAATAATACTACTGCTGCTCCCATTAACTCTAATGCAGCTACTAATTATACTACTGCCGCTACTTGTAATAATACTACTGCCGCTACTTGTAATAATACTATTGCCGCTACTTGTAATAATACTACTGCCGCTACTTGTAATAATACTACTGCCGCTACTTGTAATAATACTATTGCCGCTACTTTTAATAATACTACTGCCGCTACTTGTAATAATACTACTGCCGCTACTTGTAATAATACTGTTGCCGCTACTTGTAATAATACTATTGCCGCTACTTGTAATAATACTGTTGCCGCTACTTGTAATAATACTATTGCCGCTACTTGTAATATACTATTGCCGCTACTTGTAATAATACTGTTGCCGCTACTTGTAATAATACTGTTACCGCTACTTGTAATAATACTACTGCCGCTACTTGTAATAATAATTGCCACTACTTGTAATAATACTACTGCCGCTACTTGTAATAATACTACTGCTGCTCCCATTAGCTCTAATGCAGCTACTAATTATACTACTGCCGCTACTTGTAATAATACTACTGCCGCTACTTGTAATAATACTACTGCCGCTACTTGTAATAATACTACTGCTGCTACTTGTAATAATACTACTGCAGCTACTTGTAATAATACTACTGCCGCTACTTGTAATAATACTATTGCCGCTACTTGTAATAATACTACTGCCGCTACTTGTAATAATACTACTGCCGCTACTTGTAATAAGACTATTGCCGCTACTTGTAATAATACTACTGCCGCTACTTGTAATAGGACTATTGCCGCTACTTGTAATAATACTACTGCCGCTACTTGTAATAAGACTATTGCCGCTACTTGTAATAATACTACTGCCGCTACTTGTAATAATACTACTGCCGCTACTTGTAATAATACTACTGCTGCTCCCATTAACTCTAATGCAGCTACTAATTATACTATTGCCGCTACTTGTAATAATACTACTGCCGCTACTTGTAATAATACTATTGCCGCTACTTGTAATAATACTATTGCCGCTACTTGTAATAATACTACTGCCGCTACTGGTAATAATACTACTGCCGCTACTTGTAATGAGACTATTGCGCTACTTGTAATAATACTACTGCCGCTACTTGTAATAATACTACTGCCGCTACTTGTAATAATACTATTGCCGCTACTTGTAATAATACTACTGCTGCTCCCATTAACTCTAATGCAGCTATTAATTATACTACTGCCGCTACTTGTAATAATACTACTGCTGCTCCCATTAACTCTAATGCAGCTACTAATTCTACTATTGCCGCTACTTGTAATAATACTACTGCCGCTACTTGTAATAATACTACTGCCGCTACTTGTAATAATACTATTGCCGCTACTTGTAATAATACTATTGCCGCTACTTGTAATAATACTATTGCCGCTACCTGTAATAATACTACTGCCGCTACTTGTAATAATACTACTGCCGCTACTTGTAATAATACTACTGCCGCTACTTGTAATAATACTACTTCCGCTACTTGTAATAATACTACTGCCGCTACTTGTAATAATACTACTGCCGCTACTTGTAATAATACTACTGCCGCTACTTGTAATAATACTACTGCCGCTACTTGTAATAATACTACTGCCGCTACTTGTAATAATACTACTGCCGCTACTTGTAATAATACTACTGCCGCTACTTGTAATAATACTACTGCCGCTACTTGTAATAATACTACTGCCGCTACTTGTAATAATGCTATTGCCGCTACTTGTAATAATACTATTGCCGCTACTTGTAATAATACTACTGCCGCTACTTGTAATAATACTACTGCTGCTACTTGTAATAATGCTATTGCCGCTACTTGTAATAATGCTATTGCCGCTACTTGTAATAATACTACTGTCGCTACTTGTAATAATACTACTGCTCCTACCATTAACTCTAATGCAGCTACTAATTATACTATTGCCGCTACTTGTAATAATACTACTGTCGCTACTTGTAATAATACTATTGCCGCTACATGTAATAATACTATTGCGCTACTTGTAATAATACTACTGCCGCTACTTGTAATAATACTACTGCCGCTACTTGTAATAATACTATTGCCGCTACTTGTAATAATACTACTGCTGCTCCCATTAACTCTAATGCAGCTATTAATTATACTACTGCCGCTACTTGTAATAATACTACTGCTGCTCCCATTAACTCTAATGCAGCTACTAATTATACTATTGTCGCTACTTGTAATAATACCACTGCCGCTACTTGTAATAATACTATTGCCGCTACTTGTAATAATACTATTGCCGCTACTTGTAATAATACTACTGCTGCTACTTGTAATAATACTATTGCCTCTACTTGTAATAATACTACTGCTGCTACTTGTAATAATACTAAATCCGCTACTTGTAATAATACTACTGCTGCTACTTGTAATAATACTACTGCCGCTACTTGTAATAATACTACTGCAGCTACTTGTAATAATACTATTGCCGCTACTTCTAATAATACTACTGCTGCTACTTGTAATAATACTATTGCCGCTACTTGTAATAATACTACTGCCGCTACTTGTAATAAGACTATTGCCGCTACTTGTAATAATACTACTGCCGCTACTTGTAATAATACTACTGCCTCTACTTGTAATAATACTACTGCCGCTACTTGTAATAATACTACTGCTGCTCCCATTAACTCTAATGCAGCTACTAATTATACTATTGCCGCTACTTGTAATAATACTACTGCCGCTACTTGTAATAATACTATTGCCGCTACTTGTAATAATACTATTGCCGCTACTTGTAATAATACTACTGCCGCTACTTGTAATAATACTACTGCTCCTACCATTAACTCTAATGCAGCTACTAATTATACTATTGCCGCTACTTGTAATAATACTACTGTCGCTACTTGTAATAATACTATTGCCGCTACATGTAATAATACTATTGCCGCTACTTGTAATAATACTACTGCCGCTACTTGTAATAATACTATTGCCGCTACATGTAATAATACTATTGCCGCTACTTGTAATAATACTACTGCCGCTACTTGTAATAATACTACTGCTGCTACTTGTAATAATACTATTGCCGCTACTTGTAATAATGCTATTGCCGCTACTTGTAATAATACTACTGCCGCTACTTGTAATAATACTATTGCCGCTACTTGTAATAATACTATTGCCGCTACTTGTAATAATACTACTGCCGCTACTTGTAATAATACTATTGCCGCTACTTGTAATAATACTACTGCCGCTACTTGTAATAATACTATTGCCGCTACATGTAATAATACTATTGCCGCTACTTGTAATAATACTACTGCCGCTACTTGTAATAATACTACTGCTGCTACTTGTAATAATGCTATTGCCGCTACTTGTAATAATGCTTTTGCCGCTACTTGTAATAATACTACTGCCGCTACTTGTAATAATACTATTGCCGCTACTTGTAATAATACTATTGCCGCTACTTGTAATAATACTACTGCTGCTCCCATTAACTCTAATGCAGCTACTAATTATACTATTGCCGCTACTTGTAATAATACCACTGCCGCTACTTGTAATAATACTATTGCCGCTACTTGTAATAATACTATTGCCGCTACTTGTAATAATACTATTGCCGCTACTTGTAATAATACCACTGCCGCTACTTGTAATAATACTACTGCTGCTCCCATTAACTCTAATGCAGCTACTAATTATACTATTGCCGCTACTTGTAATAATACCACTGCCGCTACTTGTAATAATACTACTGCCGCTACTTGTAATAATACTATTGCCGCTACTTGTAATAATACTATTGCCGCTACTTGTAATAATACTACTGCTGCTACTTGTAATAATACTATTGCCGCTACATGTAATAATACTACTGCCGCTACTTGTAATAATACTACTGCCGCTAGTTGTAATAATGCTATTGCCGCTACTTGTAATAATACTATTGCCGCTACTTGTAATAATACTACTGCCGCTACTTGTAATAATACTACTGCTGCTACTTGTAATAATGCTATTGCCGCTACTTGTAATAATGCTATTGCCGCTACTTGTAATAATACTACTGTCGCTACTTGTAATAATACTATTGCCGCTACTTGTAATAATACTACTGCTGCTCCCATTAACTCTAATGCAGCTACTAATTATACTATTGCCGCTACTTGTAATAATACCACTGCCGCTACTTGTAATAATACTATTGCCGCTACTTGTAATAATACTATTGCCGCTACTTGTAATAATACCACTGCCGCTACTTGTAATAATACTACTGCCGCTGCTTGTAATAATACTACTGCTGCTCCTATTAACTCTAATGCAGCTACTAATTATACTACACCCGCTATTTGTAATAATACTACTGCTGCTACCATTAACTCTAATGCTGCTACTAATTATGCTACACGCGCTATTTGTAATAATACTACTGCTGCTACCATTAACTCTAATGCAGCTACTAATTATACTATTGCCGCTACTTGTAATAATACCACTGCCGCTACTTGTAATAATACTATTGCCGCTACTTGTAATAATACTATTGCCGCTACTTGTAATAATACTATTGCCGCTACTTGTAATAATACCACTGCCGCTACTTGTAATAATACTACTGCCGCTACTTGTAATAATACTACTGCTGCTCCCATTAACTCTAATGCAGCTACTAATTATACTACTGCCGCTACTTGTAATAATACTATTGCCGCTACTTGTAATAATACTATTGCCGCTACTTGTAATAATACTATTGCCGCTACTTGTATAAATACTATTGCCGCTACTTGTAATAATACTATTGCCGCTACTTGTAATAATACTACTGCCGCTACTTGTAATAATACTATTGCCGCTACTTGTAATAATACTACTGCTGCTCCCATTAACTCTAATGCAGCTACTAATTATACTATTGCCGCTACTTGTAATAATACTACTGCTGCTACCATTAACTCTAATGCAGCTACTAATTATACTATTGCCGCTACTTGTAATAATACTACTGCTGCTACCATTAACTCTAATGCAGCTACTAATTATACTATTGCCGCTACATGTAATAATACTATTGCTGCTCCCATTAACTCTAATGCAGCTACTAATTATACTATTGCCGCTACTTGTAATAATACTACTGCTGCTACCATTAACTCTAATGCAGCTACTAATTATACCACTGCCGCTACTTGTAATAATACTATTGCCGCTACTTGTAATAATACTATTGCCGCTACTTGTAATAATACCACTGCCGCTACTTGTAATAATACTATTGCCGCTACTTGTAATAATACTACTGCTGCTCCCATTAACTCTAATGCAGCTACTAATTATACTACTGCCGCTACTTGTAATAATACCACTGCCGCTACTTGTAATAATACTACTGCCGCTACTTGTAATAATACTACTGCTGCTACTTGTAATAATACTACTGCCGCTACTTGTAATAATACTACTGCTGCTACTTGTAATAATACTACTGCCGCTACTTGTAATAATACTACTGCTGCTACTTGTAATAATACCACTGCCGCTACTTGTAATAATACTACTGCCGCTCCCATTAACTCTAATGCTGCTACTAATTATACTACTGCCGCTACTTGTAATAATACTACTGCTGCTCCCATTAACTCTAATGCTGCTACTAATTATACTACTGCCGCTACTTGTAATAATACTACTGCTGCTCCCATTAACTCTAATGCTGCTACTAATTATACTACTGCCGCTACTTGTAATAATACTACTGCTGCTCCCATTAACTCTAATGCAGCTACTAATTATACTACTGCCGCTACTTGTAATAATACTACTGCCGCTACTTGTAATAATACTACTGCCGCTACTTGTAATAATACTACTGCCGCTACTTGTAATAATACTACTGCCGCTACTTGTAATAATACTACTGCCGCTACTTGTAATAATACTATTGCCGCTACTTGTAATAATACTACTGCTGCTACTTGTAATAATACTATTGCCGCTACTTGTAATAACACTTCTGCCGCTACTTGTAATAATACTACTGCCGCTACTTGTAATAATACTACTGCTGCTACTTGTAATAATACTACTGCTGATACTTGTAATAATACTACTGCTGCTACTTGAAATAATACTATTGCCGCTACTTGTAATAATACTATTGCCGCTACTTGTAATAATACTATTGCCGCTACTTGTAATAATACTATTGCCGCTACTTGTAATAATACTACTGCCGCTACTTGTAATAATACTACTGCCGCTACTTGTAATAATACTACTGCCGCTACTTGTAATAATACTACTGCCGCTACTTGTAATAATTCTACTTCCGCTACTTGTAATAATACTACTGCCGCTACTTGTAATAATACTACTGCCGCTACTTGTAATAATACTACTGCCGCTACTTGTAATAATACTACTGCCGCTACTTGTAATAATACTACTGCCGCTACTTGTAATAATACTACTGCCGCTACTTGTAATAATACTATTGCCGCTACTTGTAATAATACTACTGCCGCTACTTGTAATAATACTACTGCTGCTCCCATTAACTCTAATGCAGCTACTAATTATACTACTGCCGCTACTTGTAATAATACTACTGCCGCTACTTGTAATAATACTATTGCCGCTACTTGTAATAATACTACTGCCGCTACTTGTAATAATACTACTGCCGCTACTTGTAATAATACTATTGCCGCTACTTGTAATAATACTACTGCCGCTACTTGTAATAATACTACTGCCGCTACTTGTAATAATACTGTTGCCGCTACTTGTAATAATACTATTGCTGCTACTTGTAATAATACTGTTGCGCTACTTGTAATAATACTATTGCCGCTACTTGTAATAATACTATTGCCGCTACTTGTAATAATACTGTTGCCGCTACTTGTAATAATACTGTTGCCACTACCTGTAATAATACTACTGCCGCTACTTGTAATAATACTATTGCCACTACTTGTAATAATACTATTGCCGCTACTTGTAATAATACTACTGCCGCTACTTGTAATAATACTACTGCTGCTACTTGTAATAATACTACTGCCGCTACTTGTAATAATACTACTGCCGCTACTTGTAATAATACTACTGCCGCTACTTGTAATAATACTACTGCCGCTACTTGTAATAATACTACTGCCGCTACTTGTAATAATACTACTGCCGCTACTTGTAATAATACTACTGCCGCTACTTGTAATAATACTACTGCTGCTACTTGTAATAATACTACTGCCGCTACTTGTAATAATACTACTGCCGCTACTTGTAATAATACTATTGCCACTACTTGTAATAATACTACTGCCGCTACTTGTAATAATACTACTGCCGCTACTTGTAATAATACTACTGCTGCTACTTGTAATAATACTACTGCCGCTACTTGTAATAATACTATTGCCGCTACTTGTAATAATACTACTGCCGCTACTTGTAATAATACTACTGCCGCTCCCATTAACTCTAATGCAGCTACTAATTATACTACTGCCGCTACTTGTAATAATACTACTGCCGCTACTTGAAATAATACTATTGCCGCTACTTGTAATAATACTACTGCCGCTACTTGTAATAATACTACTGCTGCTCCCATTAACTCTAATGCAGCTACTAATTATACTACTGCCGCTACTTGTAATAATACTACTGCCGCTACTTGTAATAATACTATTGCCGCTACTTGTAATAATACTACTGCCGCTACTTGTAATAATACTACTGCCGCTACTTGTAATAATACTATTGCCGCTACTTTTAATAATACTACTGCCGCTACTTGTAATAATACTACTGCCGCTACTTGTAATAATACTGTTGCCGCTACTTGTAATAATACTATTGCCGCTACTTGTAATAATACTGTTGCCGCTACTTGTAATAATACTATTGCCGCTACTTGTAATATACTATTGCCGCTACTTGTAATAATACTGTTGCCGCTACTTGTAATAATACTGTTACCGCTACTTGTAATAATACTACTGCCGCTACTTGTAATAATAATTGCCACTACTTGTAATAATACTATTGCCGCTACTTGTAATAATACTACTGCCGCTCCCATTAACTCTAATGCAGCTACTAATTATACTACTGCCGCTACTTGTAATAATACTACTGCCGCTCCCATTAACTCTAATGCAGCTACCAATTATACTACTGCCGCTACTTGTAATAATACTACTGCCGCTACTTGTAATAATACTACTGCTGCTCCCATTAACTCTAATGCAGCTACTAATTATACTGCTGCCGCTACTTGTAAAAATACTACTGCCGCTACTTGTAATAATACTATTGCCGCTACTTGTAATAATACTACTGCTGCTCCCATTAACTCTAATGCAGCTACTAATTATACTACTGCCGCTACTTGTAATAATACTACTGCTGCTCCCATTAACTCTAATGCTGCTACTAATTATACTACTGCCGCTACTTGTAATAATACTACTGCCGCTACTTGTAATAATACTATTGCCGCTACTTGTAATAATACTACTGCCGCTACTTGTAATAATACTATTGCCGCTACTTGTAATAATACTACTGCCGCTACTTGTAATAATACTATTGCCGCTACTTGTAATAATACTACTGCCGCTACTTGTAATAATACTATTGCCGCTACTTGTAATAATACTATTGCCGCTACTTGTAATAGTACTACTGCCGCTACTTGTAATTATACTATTGCCGCTACTTGTAATAATACTACTGCCGCTACTTGTAATAATACTATTGCCGCTACTTGTAATAATACTACTGCCGCTACTTGTAATAATACTATTGCCGCTACTTGTAATAATACTACTGCCGCTACTTGTAATAATACTACTGCTGCTCCCATTAACTCTAATGCAGCTACTAATTATACTACTGCCGCTACTTGTAATAATACTACTGCCGCTACTTGTAATAATACTACTGCCGCTACTTGTAATAATACTACTGCCGCTACTTGTAATAATACTACTGCCGCTACTTGTAATAATACTATTGCCGCTACTTGTAATAATACTACTGCCGCTACTTGTAATAATACTACTGCCGCTACTTGTAATAATACTACTGCCGCTACTTGTAATAATACTATTGCCGCTACTTGTAATAATACTACTGCCGCTACTTGTAATAATACTGCTGCCGCTACTTGTAATACTACTTATGCCGCTACTTGTAATAATACTATTGCCGCTACTTGTAATAATACTACTGCTGCTACTTGTAATAATACCACTGCTGCTACTTGTAATAATACTATTGCCGCTACTTGTAATAATACTACTGCCGCTACTTGTAATAATACTACTGCCGCTACTTGTAATAATACTACTGCCGCTACTTGTAATAATACTACTGCCGCTACTTGTAATAATACTACTGCCGCTACTTGTAATAATACTACTGCCGCTACTTGTAATAATACTATTGCCGCTACTTGTAATAATACTACTGCCGCTACTTGTAATAATACTACTGCTGCTACTTGTAATAATACTACTGCCGCTACTTGTAATAATACTACTGCCGCTACTTGTAATAATACTACTGCCGCTACTTGTAATAATACTACTGCCGCTACTTGTAATAATATTACTGCCGCTACTTGTAATAATACTACGGCCGCTACTTGTAATAATACTACTGCTGCTCCCATTAACTCTAATGATGCTACTAATTATACTACTGCCGCTACTTGTAATAATACTACTGCTGCTCCCATTAACTCTAATGCAGCTACTAATTATACTACTGCCGCTAGTTGTAATAATACTACTGCTGCTCCCATTAACTCTAATGCAGCTACTAATTATACTATTGCCGCTACTTGTAATAATACTACTGCTGCTCCCATTAACTCTAATGCAGCTACTAATTATACTATTGCCGCTACTTGTAATAATACTACCGCTGCTCCCATTAACTCTAATGCAGCTACTAATTATACTACTACCGCTAGTTGTAATAATACTACTGCTGCTCCCATTAACTCTAATGCAGCTACTAATTATACTATTGCCGCTACTTGTAATAATACTACTGCTGCTCCCATTAACTCTAATGCAGATACTAATTATACTACTGCCGCTACTTGTAATAATACTACTGCCGCTACTTGTAATAATACTACTGCTGCTCCCATTAACTCTAATGCAGGTACTAATTATACTATTGCCGCTACTTGTAATAATACTACTGCTGCTCCCATTAACTCTAATGCAGCTACTAATTATACTACTGCCGCTACTTGTAATAATACTACTGCCGCTACTTGTAATAATACTATTGCCGCTACTTGTAATAATACTACTGCTGCTCCCATTAACTCTAATGCTGCTACTAATTATACTACTGCCGCTATTTGTAATAATACTACTGCTGCTCCCATTAACTCTAATGCAGCTACTAATTATACTATTGCCGCTACTTGTAATAATACAACTGCCGCTACTTGTAATAATACTACTGCCGCTAATTGTAATAATACTATTGCCGCTACTTGTAATAATACTATTGCCGCTACTTGTAATAATACTACTGCCGCTACTTGTAATAATACTATTGCCGCTACTTGTAATAATACTACTGCCGCTACTTGTAATAATACTATTGCCGTTACTTGTAATAATACTACTGCTGCTACTTGTAATAATACTACTGCCGCTACTTGTAATAATACTACTGCCGCTACTTGTAATAATACTATTGCCGTTACTTGTAATAATACTACTGCCGTTACTTGTAATAATACTACTGCTGCTACTTGTAATAATACTACTGCCGCTACTTGTAATAATACTACTGCCGCTACTTGTAATAATACTATTGCCGTTACTTGTAATAATACTACTGCCGCTACTTGAAATAATACTACTGCTGCTACTTGTAATAATACTATTGCCGTTACTTGTAATAATACTACTGCCGCTACTTGTAATAATACTACTGCCGCTACTTGTAATAATACTATTGCCGTTACTTGTAATAATACTACTGCCGCTACTTGTAATAATACTACTGCTGCTCCCATTAACTCTAATGCAGCTACTAATTATACTACTGCCGCTACTTGTAATAATACTACTGCCGCTACTTGTAATAATACTATTGCCGCTACTTGTAATAATACTATTGCCGCTACTTGTAATAATACTACTGCCGCTACTTGTAATAATACTACTGCCGCTACTTTTTATAATACTGTTGCCGCTACTTGTAATAATACTACTGCCGCTACTTGTAATAATACTATTGCCACTACTTGTAATAATACTATTGCCGCTACTTGTAATAATACTACTGCCGCTACTTGTAGTAATACTACTGCTGCTCCCATTAACTCTAATGCAGCTACTAATTATACTACTGCCGCTACTTGTAATAATACTACTGCCGCTGCTTGTAATAATACTACTGCCGCTACTTGTAATAATACTACTGCTGCTTCCATTAACTCTAATGCAGCTACTAATTATACTACTGCCGCTACTTGTAATAATACTACTGCTGCTCCCATTAACTCTAATGCTGCTACTAATTATACTACTGCCGCTACTTGTAATAATACTACTGCTGCTCCCATTAACTCTAATGCAGCTACTAATTATACTACTGCCGCTACTTGTAATAATACTACTGCCGCTACTTGTAATAATACTACTGCCGCTACTTGTAATAATACTACTGCCGCTACTTGTAATGATACTACTGCCGCTACTTGTAATAATACTACTGCCGCTACTTGTAACAATACTATTGCCGCTACTTGTAATAATACTATTGCCGCTACTTGTAATAATACTACTGCTGCTACTTGTAATAATACTACTGCTGCTACTTGTTATAATACTACTGCCGCTACTTGTAATAATACTACTGCCGCTACTTGTAATAATACTACTGCCGCTACTTGTAATAATACTACTGCCGCTACTTGTAATAATACTACTGCCGCTACTTGTAATAATACTACTGCTGCTACTTGTAATAATACTACTGCTGCTACTTGTAATAATACTACTGCCGCTACTTGTAATAATACTACTGCTGATACTTGTAATAATACTACTGCCGCTACTTGTAATAATACTACTGCCGCTACTTGGAATAATACTACTGCTGCTACTTGTAATAATACTACTGCTGCTACTTGTAATAATACTACTGCTGATACTTGTAATAATACTACTGCTGCTACTTGTAATAATACTATTGCCGCTACTTGTAATAATACTACTGCCGCTACTTGTAATAATACTACTGCCGCTACTTGTAATAATACTACTGCTGCTACTTGTAATAATACTATTGCCGCTACTTGTAATAATACTATTGCCGCTACTTGTAATAATACTATTGCCGATACTTGTAATAATACTACTGCCGCTACTTGTAATAATACTACTGCCGCTACTTGTAATAATACTACTGCCGCTACTTGTAATAATACTACTGCCGCTACTTGTAATAATACTACTGCCGCTACTTGTAATAATACTATTGCCACTACTTGTAATAATACTATTGCCGCTACTTGTAATAATACTACTGCCGCTACTTGTAATAATACTACTGCCGCTACTTGTAATAATACTACTGCCGCTACTTGTAATAATACTATTGCCACTACTTGTAATAATACTATTGCCGCTACTTGTAATAATACTACTGCCGCTACTTGTAATAATACTACTGCTGCTCCCATTAACTCTAATGCAGCTACTAATTATACTACTGCCGCTACTTGTAATAATACTACTGCCGCTACTTGTAATAATACTACTGCCGCTACTTGTAATAATACTACTGCCGCTACTTGTAATAATACTACTGCTGCTCCCATTAACTCTAATGCAGCTACTAATTATACTACTGCCGCTACTTGTAATAATACTACTGCTGCTCCCATTAACTCTAATGCTGCTACTAATTATACTACTGCCGCTACTTGTAATAATACTACTGCCGCTACTTGTAATAATACTACTGCCGCTACTTGTAATAATACTACTGCCGCTACTTGTAATAATACTACTGCCGCTACTTGTAATAATACTACTGCCGCTACTTGTAATAATAATACTGCCGCTACTTGTAATAATACTACTGCCGCTACTTGTAATAATACTACTGCCGCTACTTGTAATAATACTACTGCCGCTACTTGTAATAATACTACTGCTGCTCCCATTAACTCTAATGCAGCTACTAATTATACTACTGCCGCTACTTGTAATAATACTACTGCCGCTACTTGTAATAATACTACTGCCGCTACTTGTAATAATACTACTGCCGCTACATGTAATAATACTACTGCCGCTACTTGTAATAATACTACTGCTGCTCCCATTAACTCTAATGCAGCTACTAATTATACTACTGCCGCTACTTGTAATAATACTACTGCCGCTACTTGTAATAATACTACTGCTGCTCGCATTAACTCTAATGCAGCTACTAATTATACTACTGCCGCTACTTGTTATAATGCTACTGCCGCTACTTGTAATAATACTACTGCCGCTACTTGTAATAATACTACTGCTGCTCCCATTAACTCTAATGCAGCTACTAATTATACTATTGCCGCTACTTGTAATAATACCACAGCCGCTACTTGTAATAATACTACTGCCGCTACTTGTAATAATACTACTGCCACTACTTGTAATAATACTACTGCCGCTACTTGTAATAATACTACTGCCGCTACTTGTAATAATACTACTGCCGCTACTTGTAATAATACTACTAGCGCTACTTGTAATAATACTACTGCTGCTACTTGTAATAATGCTATTGCCGCTACATGTAATAATACTACTGTCGCTACTTGTAATAATACTATTGCCGCTACTTGTAATAATACTACTGCTGCTCCCATTAACTCTAATGCAGCTACTAATTATACTATTGCCGCTACTTGTAATAATACCACAGCCGCTACTTGTAATAATACTACTGCCGCTACTTGTAATAATACTACTGCCGCTACTTGTAATAATACTACTGCGCTACTTGTAATAATACTACTGCCGCTACTTGTAATAATACTACTGCCGCTACTTGTAATAATACTACTGCCGCTACTTGTAATAATACTACTGCCTCTACTTGTAATAATACTACTGCCGCTACTTGTAATAATACTACTGCCGCTACTTGTAATAATACTACTGCCGCTACTTGTAATAATACTACTGCCGCTACTTGTAATAATACTACTGCCGCTACTTGTAATAATACTACTGCCGCTTCTTGTAATAATACTACTGCCGCTACTTGTAATAATACTACTGCCGCTACTTGTTATAATACTACTGCCGCTACTTGTAATAATACTACTGCCGCTACTTGTAATAATAATACTGCCGCTTCTTGTAATAATACTACTGCTGCTCCCATTAACTCTAATGCTGCTACTAATTATACTACTTCCGTTACTTGTAATAATACTACTGCTGCTCCCATTAACTCTAATGCTGCTACTAATTATACTACTTCCGCTACTTGTAATAATACTACTGCTGCTCCCATTAACTCTAATGCTGCTACTAATTATGCTACTGCCGCTACTTGTAATAATACTACTGCTGCTCCCATTAACTCTAATGCTGCTACTAATTATTCTACTGCCGCTACTTGTAATAATACTACTGCCGCTACTTGCAATAATACTACTGCTGCTCCCATTAACTCTAATGCAGCTACTAATTATACTACTGCCGCTACTTGTAATAATACTACTGCCGCTACTTGTAATAATACTACTGCCGCTACTTGTAATAATACTACTGCCGCTACTTGTAATAATACTACTGCCGCTACTTGTAATAATACTACTGCTGCTCCCATTAACTCTAATGCTGCTACTAATTATACTACTGCCGCTACTTGTAATAATACTACTGCTGCTCCCATTAACTCTAATGCTGCTACTAATTATACTACTGCCGCTACTTGTAATAATACTACTGCTGCTCCCATTAACTCTAATGCTGCTACTAATTATACTACTGCCGCTACTTGTAATAATACTACTGCTGCTCCCATTAACTCTAATGCTGCTACTAATTATACTACTGCCGCTACTTGTAATAATACTACTGCCGCTACTTGTAATAATACTACTGCCGCTACTTGTAATAATACTACTGCCGCTACTTGTAATAATACTACTGCTGCTCCCATTAACTCTAATGCTGCTACTAATTATACTACTGCCGCTACTTGTAATAATACTACTGCCGCTACTTGTAATAATACTACTGCCGCTACTTGTAATAATACTACTGCCGCTACTTGTAATAATACTACTGCTGCTCCCATTAACTCTAATGCTGCTACTAATTATACTACTGCCGCTACTTGTAATAATACTACTGCCGCTACTTGTAATAATACTACTGCTGCTCCCATTAACTCTAATGCTGCTACTAATTATACTACTGCCGCTACTTGTAATAATACTACTGCCGCTACTTATAATAATACTACTGCTGCTCCCATTAACTCTAATGCTGCTACTAATTATACTACTGCCGCTACTTGTAATGATACTACTGCCGCTACTTGTAATAATACTACTGCCGCTACTTGTAATAATACTACTGCTGCTCCCATTAACTCTAATGCTGCTACTAATTATACTACTGCCGCTACTTGTAATAATACTACTGCCGCTACTTGTAATAATACTACTGCCGCTACTTGTAATAATACTACTGCCGCTACTTGTAATAATACTACTGCTGCTCCCATTAACTCTAATGCTGCTACTAATTATACTACTGCCGCTACTTGTAATAATACTACTGCTGCTCCCATTAACTCTAATGCTGCTACTAATTATACTACTGCCGCTACTTGTAATAATACTACTGCTGCTCCCATTAACTCTAATGCAGCTACTAATTATACTACTGCCGCTACTTGTAATAATACTATTGGCGCTACTTGTAATAATACTACTGACGCTACTTGTAATAATACTACTGCCGCTACTTGTAATAATACTACTGCCGCTACTTGTAATAATACTACTGCCGCTACTTGTAATAATACTACTGCTGCTCCCATTAACTCTGATGCAGCTACTAATTATACTACTGCCGCTACTTGTAATAATACTACTGCCGCTACTTGTAATAATACTACTGCTGCTCCCATTAACTCTAATGCTGCTACTAATTATACTACTGCCGCTACTTGTAATAATACTACTGCCGCTACTTGTAATAATACTACTGCCGCTACTTGTAATAATACTACTGCCGCTACTTGTAATAATACTACTGCTGCTCCCATTAACTCTAATGCTGCTACTAATTATACTACTGCCGCTACTTGTAATAATACTACTGCCGCTACTTGTAATAATACTACTGCCGCTACTTGTAATAATACTACTGCCGCTACTTGTAATAATACTACTGCCGCTACTTGTAATAATACTACTGCTGCTCCCATTAACTCTAATGCTCCTACTAATTATACTACTGCCGCTACTTGTAATAATACTATTGCCGCTACTTGTAATAATACTACAGCCGCTACTTGTAATAATACTATTGCCGCTACTTGTAATAATACTATTGCCACTACTTGTAATAATACTACTGCCGCTACTTGTAATAATACTACTGCCGCTACTTGTAATAATACTACTGCCGCTACTTGTAATAATACTACTGCTGCTCCCATTAACTCTAATGCAGCTACTAATTATACTACTGCCGCTACTTGTAATAATACTACTGCCGCTACTTGTAATAATACTACTGCCGCTACTTGTAATAATACTACTGCCGCTACATGTAATAATACTACAGCCGCTACTTGTAATAATACTGCTGCTGCTCCCAATAACTCTAATGCAGCTACTAATTATACTACTGCCGCTCTTGTAATAATACTACTGCCGCTACTTGTAATAATACTACTGCCGCTACTTGTAATAATACTATTGCCGCCACTTGTAATAATACTACTGCCGCTACTTGTAATAATACTACTGCCGCTACTTGTAATAATACTACTGCCGCTACATGTAATAATACTACTGCCGCTACTTGTAATAATACTACTGCTGCTCCCATTAGCTCTAATGCAGCTACTAATTATACTACTGCCGCTACTTGTAATAATACTACTGCCGCTACTTGTAATAATACTACTGCCGCTACTTGTAATAATACTACTGCTGCTACTTGTAATAATACTACTGCCGCTACTTGTAATAATACTACTGCCGCTACTTGTAATAATACTATTGCCGCTACTTGTAATAATACTACTGCCGCTACTTGTAATAATACTACTGCCGCTACTTGTAATAAGACTATTGCCGCTACTTGTAATAATACTACTGCCGCTACTTGTAATAGGACTATTGCCGCTACTTGTAATAATACTACTGCCGCTACTTGTAATAAGACTATTGCCGCTACTTGTAATAATACTACTGCCGCTACTTGTAATAATACTACTGCCGCTACTTGTAATAATACTACTGCTGCTCCCATTAACTCTAATGCAGCTACTAATTATACTATTGCCGCTACTTGTAATAATACTACTGCCGCTACTTGTAATAATACTATTGCCGCTACTTGTAATAATACTATTGCCGCTACTTGTAATAATACTACTGCCGCTACTGGTAATAATACTACTGCCGCTACTTGTAATGAGACTATTGCGCTACTTGTAATAATACTACTGCCGCTACTTGTAATAATACTACTGCCGCTACTTGTAATAATACTATTGCCGCTACTTGTAATAATACTACTGCTGCTCCCATTAACTCTAATGCAGCTATTAATTATACTACTGCCGCTACTTGTAATAATACTACTGCTGCTCCCATTAACTCTAATGCAGCTACTAATTCTACTATTGCCGCTACTTGTAATAATACTACTGCCGCTACTTGTAATAATACTACTGCCGCTACTTGTAATAATACTATTGCCGCTACTTGTAATAATACTATTGCCGCTACTTGTAATAATACTATTGCCGCTACCTGTAATAATACTACTGCCGCTACTTGTAATAATACTACTGCCGCTACTTGTAATAATACTACTGCCGCTACTTGTAATAATACTACTTCCGCTACTTGTAATAATACTACTGCCGCTACTTGTAATAATACTACTGCCGCTACTTGTAATAATACTACTGCCGCTACTTGTAATAATACTACTGCCGCTACTTGTAATAATACTACTGCCGCTACTTGTAATAATACTACTGCCGCTACTTGTAATAATACTACTGCCGCTACTTGTAATAATACTACTGCCGCTACTTGTAATAATACTACTGCCGCTACTTGTAATAATGCTATTGCCGCTACTTGTAATAATACTATTGCCGCTACTTGTAATAATACTACTGCCGCTACTTGTAATAATACTACTGCTGCTACTTGTAATAATGCTATTGCCGCTACTTGTAATAATGCTATTGCCGCTACTTGTAATAATACTACTGTCGCTACTTGTAATAATACTATTGCCGCTACTTGTAATAATACTACTGCTGCTCCCATTAACTCTAATGCAGCTACTAATTATACTATTGTCGCTACTTGTAATAATACCACTGCCGCTACTTGTAATAATACTATTGCCGCTACTTGTAATAATACTATTGCCGCTACTTGTAATAATACTACTGCTGCTACTTGTAATAATACTATTGCCTCTACTTGTAATAATACTACTGCTGCTACTTGTAATAATACTAAATCCGCTACTTGTAATAATACTACTGCTGCTACTTGTAATAATACTACTGCCGCTACTTGTAATAATACTACTGCAGCTACTTGTAATAATACTATTGCCGCTACTTCTAATAATACTACTGCTGCTACTTGTAATAATACTATTGCCGCTACTTGTAATAATACTACTGCCGCTACTTGTAATAAGACTATTGCCGCTACTTGTAATAATACTACTGCCGCTACTTGTAATAATACTACTGCCTCTACTTGTAATAATACTACTGCCGCTACTTGTAATAATACTACTGCTGCTCCCATTAACTCTAATGCAGCTACTAATTATACTATTGCCGCTACTTGTAATAATACTACTGCCGCTACTTGTAATAATACTATTGCCGCTACTTGTAATAATACTATTGCCGCTACTTGTAATAATACTACTGCCGCTACTTGTAATAATACTACTGCTCCTACCATTAACTCTAATGCAGCTACTAATTATACTATTGCCGCTACTTGTAATAATACTACTGTCGCTACTTGTAATAATACTATTGCCGCTACATGTAATAATACTATTGCCGCTACTTGTAATAATACTACTGCCGCTACTTGTAATAATACTATTGCCGCTACATGTAATAATACTATTGCCGCTACTTGTAATAATACTACTGCCGCTACTTGTAATAATACTACTGCTGCTACTTGTAATAATACTATTGCCGCTACTTGTAATAATGCTATTGCCGCTACTTGTAATAATACTACTGCCGCTACTTGTAATAATACTATTGCCGCTACTTGTAATAATACTATTGCCGCTACTTGTAATAATACTACTGCCGCTACTTGTAATAATACTATTGCCGCTACTTGTAATAATACTACTGCCGCTACTTGTAATAATACTATTGCCGCTACATGTAATAATACTATTGCCGCTACTTGTAATAATACTACTGCCGCTACTTGTAATAATACTACTGCTGCTACTTGTAATAATGCTATTGCCGCTACTTGTAATAATGCTTTTGCCGCTACTTGTAATAATACTACTGCCGCTACTTGTAATAATACTATTGCCGCTACTTGTAATAATACTATTGCCGCTACTTGTAATAATACTACTGCTGCTCCCATTAACTCTAATGCAGCTACTAATTATACTATTGCCGCTACTTGTAATAATACCACTGCCGCTACTTGTAATAATACTATTGCCGCTACTTGTAATAATACTATTGCCGCTACTTGTAATAATACTATTGCCGCTACTTGTAATAATACCACTGCCGCTACTTGTAATAATACTACTGCTGCTCCCATTAACTCTAATGCAGCTACTAATTATACTATTGCCGCTACTTGTAATAATACCACTGCCGCTACTTGTAATAATACTACTGCCGCTACTTGTAATAATACTATTGCCGCTACTTGTAATAATACTATTGCCGCTACTTGTAATAATACTACTGCTGCTACTTGTAATAATACTATTGCCGCTACATGTAATAATACTACTGCCGCTACTTGTAATAATACTACTTCCGCTAGTTGTAATAATGCTATTGCCGCTACTTGTAATAATACTATTGCCGCTACTTGTAATAATACTACTGCCGCTACTTGTAATAATACTACTGCTGCTACTTGTAATAATGCTATTGCCGCTACTTGTAATAATGCTATTGCCGCTACTTGTAATAATACTACTGTCGCTACTTGTAATAATACTATTGCCGCTACTTGTAATAATACTACTGCTGCTCCCATTAACTCTAATGCAGCTACTAATTATACTATTGCCGCTACTTGTAATAATACCACTGCCGCTACTTGTAATAATACTATTGCCGCTACTTGTAATAATACTATTGCCGCTACTTGTAATAATACCACTGCCGCTACTTGTAATAATACTACTGCCGCTGCTTGTAATAATACTACTGCTGCTCCTATTAACTCTAATGCAGCTACTAATTATACTACACCCGCTATTTGTAATAATACTACTGCTGCTACCATTAACTCTAATGCTGCTACTAATTATGCTACACGCGCTATTTGTAATAATACTACTGCTGCTACCATTAACTCTAATGCAGCTACTAATTATACTATTGCCGCTACTTGTAATAATACCACTGCCGCTACTTGTAATAATACTATTGCCGCTACTTGTAATAATACTATTGCCGCTACTTGTAATAATACTATTGCCGCTACTTGTAATAATACCACTGCCGCTACTTGTAATAATACTACTGCCGCTACTTGTAATAATACTACTGCTGCTCCCATTAACTCTAATGCAGCTACTAATTATACTACTGCCGCTACTTGTAATAATACTATTGCCGCTACTTGTAATAATACTATTGCCGCTACTTGTAATAATACTATTGCCGCTACTTGTATAAATACTATTGCCGCTACTTGTAATAATACTATTGCCGCTACTTGTAATAATACTACTGCCGCTACTTGTAATAATACTATTGCCGCTACTTGTAATAATACTACTGCTGCTCCCATTAACTCTAATGCAGCTACTAATTATACTATTGCCGCTACTTGTAATAATACTACTGCTGCTACCATTAACTCTAATGCAGCTACTAATTATACTATTGCCGCTACTTGTAATAATACTACTGCTGCTACCATTAACTCTAATGCAGCTACTAATTATACTATTGCCGCTACATGTAATAATACTATTGCTGCTCCCATTAACTCTAATGCAGCTACTAATTATACTATTGCCGCTACTTGTAATAATACTACTGCTGCTACCATTAACTCTAATGCAGCTACTAATTATACCACTGCCGCTACTTGTAATAATACTATTGCCGCTACTTGTAATAATACTATTGCCGCTACTTGTAATAATACCACTGCCGCTACTTGTAATAATACTATTGCCGCTACTTGTAATAATACTACTGCTGCTCCCATTAACTCTAATGCAGCTACTAATTATACTACTGCCGCTACTTGTAATAATACCACTGCCGCTACTTGTAATAATACTACTGCCGCTACTTGTAATAATACTACTGCTGCTACTTGTAATAATACTACTGCCGCTACTTGTAATAATACTACTGCTGCTACTTGTAATAATACTACTGCCGCTACTTGTAATAATACTACTGCTGCTACTTGTAATAATACCACTGCCGCTACTTGTAATAATACTACTGCCGCTACTTGTAATAATACTACTGCCGCTACTTGTAATAATACTACTGCCGCTACTTGTAATAATACCACTGCCGCTACTTGTAATAATACTACTGCCGCTACTTGTAATAATACTACTGCCGCTACTTGTAATAATACTACTGCCGCTACTTGTAATAATACTACTGCCGCTACTTGTAATAATACTACTGCTGCTCCCATTAACTCTAATGCTGCTACTAATTATACTACTGCCGCTATTTGTAATAATACTACTGCTGCTACCATTAACTCTAATGCTGCTACTAATTATACTACTGCCGCTACTTGTAATAATACCACTGCCGCTACTTGTAATAATACTACTGCCGCTACTTGTAATAATACCATGCCGCTACTTGTAATAATACTACTGCCGCTACTTGTAATAATACTACTGCTGCTCCTTTTAACTCTAATGCTGCTACTAATTATACTACTGCCGCTATTTGTAATAATACTACTGCTGCTACCATTAACTCTAATGCAGCTACTAATTATGCTACACCCGCTACTTGTAATAATACTACTGCTGCTACCATTAACTCTAATGCAGCTACTAATTATTATTGCCGCTACCTGTAATAATACTACTGCTGCTCCCATTAACTCTAATACAGCTACTAATTATGCTACTGCCGCTATTTGTAATAATACTACTGCTGCTACCATTAACTCTAATGCTGCTACTAATTATACTACTGCCGCTATTTGTAATAATACTACTGCTCCTACCATTAACTCTAATGCTGCTACTAATTATGCTACTGCCGCTATTTGTAATAATACTACTGCTCCTACCATTAACTCTAATGCTGCTACTAATTATACTACTGCCGCTATTTGTAATAATACTACTGCTGCTACCATTAACTCTAATGCTGCTACTAATTATACTACACCCGCTATTTGTAATAATACTACTGCTCCTACCATTAACTCTAATGCTGCTACTAATTATACTACTGCCGCTATTTGTAATAATACTACTGCTGCTACCATTAACTCTAATGCTGCTACTAATTATACTATTGCCGCTATTTGTAATAATACTACTGCTGCTACCATTAACTCTAATGCTGCTACTAATTATACTACTGCCGCTATTTTTAATAATACTACTGCTGCTACCATTAACTCTAATGCTGCTACTAATTATACTACTGCCGCTATTTTTAATAATACTACTGCTGCTACCATTAACTCTAATGCTGCTACTAATTATACTACTGCCGCTATTTGTAATAATACTACTGCTGCTACCATTTACTCTAATGCTGCTACTAATTATACTACTGCCGCTATTTTTAATAATACTACTGCTGCTACCATTAACTCTAATGCTGCTACTAATTATACTACTGCCGCTATTTTTAATAATACTACTGCTGCTACCATTAACTCTAATGCTGCTACTAATTATACTACTGCCGCTATTTTTAATAATACTACTGCTGCTACCATTAACTCTAATGCTGCTACTAATTATACTACTGCCGCTATTTTTAATAATACTACTGCTGCTACCATTAACTCTAATGCTGCTACTAATTATACTACTGCCGCTATTTTTAATAATACTACTGCTGCTACCATTAACTCTAATGCTGCTACTAATTATACTACTGCCGCTACTTCTAATAATACTACTGCTGCTACCATTAACTCTAATGCTGCTACTAATTATACTACTGCCGCTACTTGTAATAATACTATTGCTGCTCCCATTAACTCTAATGCTGCTACTAATTATACTACACCCGCTATTTGTAATAATACTACTGCTCCTACCATTAACTCTAATGCTGCTACTAATTATACTACACCCGCTATTTGTAATAATACTACTGCTGCTCCCATTAACTCTAATGCTGCTACTAATTATACTACTGCCGCTACTTGTAATAATACTACTGCTGCTCCCATTAACTCTAATGCAGCTACTAATTATACTTTTGCCGCTACTTGTAATAATACTACTGCTGCTCCCATTAACTCTAATGCAGCTACTAATTATACTATTGCCGCTACTTGTAATAATACTACTGCTGCTCCCATTAACTGTAATGCAGCTACTAATTATACTATTGCCGCTACTTGTAATAATACTACTGCTGCTCCCATTAACACTAATGCAGCTACTAATTATACTACTGCCGCTACTTGTAATAATACTACTGCCGCAACTTGTAATAATAGTACTGCTGCTCCCATTAACTCTAATGCAGCTACTAATTATACTATTGCCGCTACTTGTAATAATGCTACTGCCGCTACTTGTAATAATACTACTGCCGCTACTTGTAATAATACTATTGCCGCTACTTGTAATAATACTATTGCCGCTACTTGTAATAATACTACTGCCGCTACTTGTAATAATACTATTGCCGCTACTTGTAATAATACTATTGCCGCTACTTGTAATAATACTACTGCCGCTACTTGTAATAATACTACTGCTGCTCCCATTAACTCTAATGCAGCTACTAATTATACTACTGCCGCTACTTGTAATAATACTATTGCCGCTACTTGTAATAATACTACTGCCGCTACTTGTAATAATACTACTGCCGCTACTTGTAATAATACTATTGCCGCTACTTGTAATAATACTACTGCCGCTACTTGTAATAATACTACTGCTGCTACTTGTAATAATACTGTTGCCGCTACTTGTAATAATACTACTGCCGCTACTTGTAATAATACTATTGCCACTACTTGTAATAATACTATTGCCGCTACTTGTAATAATACTACTGCCGCTACTTGTAATAATACTACTGCTGCTCCCATTAACTCTAATGCAGCTACTAATTATACTACTGCCGCTACTTGTAATAATACTACTGGCGCTACTTGTAATAATACTACTGCCGCTACTTGTAATAATACTAGTGCTGCTCCCATTAACTCTAATGCAGCTACTAATTATACTACTGCCGCTACTTTTAATAATACTACTGCTGCTCCCATTAACTCTAATGCTGCTACTAATTATACTACTGCCGCTACTTGTAATAATACTACTGCTGCTCCCATTAACTCTAATGCTGCTACTAATTATACTACTGCCGCTACTTGTAATAATACTACTGCTGCTCCCATTAACTCTAATGCTGCTACTAATTATACTACTACCGCTACTTGTAATAATACTACTGCTGCTCCCATTAACTCTAATGCAGCTACTAATTATACTACTGCCGCTACTTGTAATAATACTACTGCCGCTACTTGTAATAATACTACTGCCGCTACTTGTAATAATACTATTGCCGCTACTTGTAATAATACTGCTGCCGCTACTTGTAATAATACTACTGCCGCTACTTGTAATAATACTATTGCCGCTACTTGTAATAATACTACTGCCGCTACTTGTAATAATACTGCTGCCGCTACTTGTAATAATACTACTGCCGCTACTTGTAATAATACTATTGCCGCTACTTGTAATAATACTACTGCCGCTACTTGTAATAATACTATTGCCGCTACTTGTAATAATACTACTGCCGCTACTTGTAAAAATACTATTGCCGCTACTTGTAATAATACTACTGCCGCTACTTGTAATAATACTACTGCCGCTACTTGTAATAATACTACTGCCGCTACTTGTAATAGTACTACTGCCGCTACTTGTAATAATAATATTGCCGCTACTTGTAATAATACTACTGCCGCTACTTGTAATAATACTATTGCCGCTACTTGTAATAATACTACTGCCGCTACTTGTAATATTACTACTGCCGCTACTTGTAATAATACTATTGCCGCTACTTGTAATAATACTACTGCCGCTACTTGTAATAATACTACTGCCGCTACTTGTAATAATACTATTGCCGCTACTTGTAATAATACTACTGCCGCTACTTGTAATAATACTATTGCCGCTACTTGTAATAATACTACTGCCGCTACTTGTAATAATACTACTGCCGCTACTTGTAATAATACTATTGCCGCTACTTGTAATAATACTACTGCTGCTCCCATTAACTCTAATGCAGCTACTAATTATACTACTGCCGCTACTTGTAATAATACTACTGCCGCTACTTGTAATAATACTAGTGCCGCTACTTGTAATAATACTATTGCCGGTACTTGTAATAATACTACTGCTGCTCCCATTAACTCTAATGCAGCTACTAATTATACTACTGCCGCTAATTGTAATAATACTACTGCCACTACTTGTAATAATACTAGTGCCGCTACTTGTAATAATGCTATTGCCACTACTTGTAATAATACTACTGCCGGTACTTGTAATAATACTACTGCCACTACTTGTAATAATACTATTGCCGCTACTTGTAATAATACTACTGCCACTAATTGTAATAATACTACTGCCACTAATTGTAATAATACTACTGCCACTACTTGTAATAATACTACTGCCACTAATTGTAATAATACTACTGCCACTAATTGTAATAATACTACTGCCACTACTTGTAATAATACTACTGCCACTAATTGTAATAATACTACTGCCACTAATTGTAATAATACTACTGCCACTACTTGTAATAATACTACTGCCACTAATTGTAATAATACTACTGCCACTAATTGTAATAATACTACTGCCACTACTTGTAATAATACTACTGCCACTAATTGTAATAATACTACTGCCACTAATTGTAATAATACTACTGCCACTAATTGTAATAATACTACTGCCACTACTTGTAATAATACTACTGCCACTACTTGTAATAATACTACTGCCACTAATTGTAATAATACTAGTGCCGCTACTTGTAATAATGCTATTGCCACTACTTGTAATAATACTATTGCCGGTACTTGTAATAATACTACTGCCACTAATTGTAATAATACTACTGCCACTAATTGTAATAATACTACTGCCACTACTTGTAATAATACTATTGCCGCTACTTGTAATAATACTATTGCCGCTACTTGTAATAATACTACTGCCGCTACTTGTAATAATACTACTGCTGCTCCCATTAAATCTAATGCAGCTACTAATTATACTACTGCCCCTACTTGTAATAATACTACTGCCGCTACTTGTAATAATACTACTGCCACTACTTGTAATAATACTACTGCCGCTACTTGTAATAATACTATTGCCGCTACTTGTAATAATACGCTTTCCGCTACTTGTAATAATACTACTGCCGCTACTTGTAATAATACTATTGCCGCTACTTGTAATAATACTATTGCCGCTACTTGTAATAATACTACTGCCGCTACTTGTAATAATACTACTGCTGCTCCCATTAACTCTAATGCAGCTACTAATTATACTACTGCCGCTACTTGTAATAATACTACTGCTGCTCCCATTAACTCTAATGCTGCTACTAATTATACTACTGCCGCTACTTGTAATAATACTACTGCTGCTCCCATTAACTCTAATGCAGCTACTAATTATACTACTGCCGCTACTTGTAATAATACTACTGCCGCTACTTGTAATAATACTACTGCCGCTACTTGTAATAATACTACTGCCGCTACTTGTAATAATACTACTGCCGCTACTTGTAATAATACTACTGCTGCTCCCATTAACTCTAATGCAGCTACTAATTATACTACTGCCGCTACTTGTAATAATACTACTGCTGCTCCCATTAACTCTAATGCAGCTACTAATTATACTACTGCCGCTACTTGTAATAATACTACTGCTGCTCCCATTAACTCTAATGCTGCTACTAATTATACTATTACCGCTAGTTGTAATAATACTACTGCTGCTACCATTAACTCTAATGCTGCTACTAATTATACTACTGCCGCTACTTGTAATAATACTACTGCTGCTACCATTAACTCTAATGCTGCTACTAATTATACTACTGCCGCTACTTCTAATAATACTACTGCTGCTACCATTAACTCTAATGCTGCTACTAATTATACTACTGCCGCTACTTGTAATAATACTACTGCTGCTCCCATTAACTCTAATGCAGCTACTAATTATACTACTGCCGCTAGTTGTAATAATACTACTGCTGCTCCCATTAACTCTAATGCTGCTACTAATTATACTACACCCGCTATTTGTAATAATACTACTGCTCCTACCATTAACTCTAATGCTGCTACTAATTATACTACACCCGCTATTTGTAATAATACTACTGCTGCTCCCATTAACTCTAATGCTGCTACTAATTATACTACTGCCGCTACTTGTAATAATACTACTGCTGCTCCCATTAACTCTAATGCAGCTACTAATTATACTATTGCCGCTACTTGTAATAATACTACTGCTGCTCCCATTAACTCTAATGCAGCTACTAATTATACTATTGCCGCTACTTGTAATAATACTACTGCTGCTCCCATTAACTGTAATGCAGCTACTAATTATACTATTGCCGCTACTTGTAATAATACTACTGCTGCTCCCATTAACACTAATGCAGCTACTAATTATACTACTGCCGCTACTTGTAATAATACTACTGCCGCAACTTGTAATAATAGTACTGCTGCTCCCATTAACTCTAATGCAGCTACTAATTATACTATTGCCGCTACTTGTAATAATGCTACTGCCGCTACGTGTAATAATACTACTGCTGCTACTTGTAATAATACTATTGCCGCTACTTGTAATAATGCTACTGCCGCTACGTGTAATAATACTACTGCTGCTACTTGTAATAATACTATTGCCGCTACTTGTAATAATACTATTGCCGCTACTTGTAATAATACTATTGCCGCTACTTGTAATAATACTACTGCCGCTACTTGTAATAATACTATTGCCGCTACTTGTAATAATACTATTGCCGCTACTTGTAATAATACTACTGCCGCTACTTGTAATAATACTACTGCTGCTCCCATTAACTCTAATGCAGCTACTAATTATACTACTGCCGCTACTTGTAATAATACTATTGCCGCTACTTGTAATAATACTACTGCCGCTACTTGTAATAATACTACTGCCGCTACTTGTAATAATACTATTGCCGCTACTTGTAATAATACTACTGCCGCTACTTGTAATAATACTACTGCTGCTACTTGTAATAATACTGTTGCCGCTACTTGTAATAATACTACTGCCGCTACTTGTAATAATACTATTGCCACTACTTGTAATAATACTATTGCCGCTACTTGTAATAATACTACTGCCGCTACTTGTAATAATACTACTGCTGCTCCCATTAACTCTAATGCAGCTACTAATTATACTACTGCCGCTACTTGTAATAATACTACTGGCGCTACTTGTAATAATACTACTGCCGCTACTTGTAATAATACTACTGCTGCTCCCATTAACTCTAATGCAGCTACTAATTATACTACTGCCGCTACTTTTAATAATACTACTGCTGCTCCCATTAACTCTAATGCTGCTACTAATTATACTACTGCCGCTACTTGTAATAATACTACTGCTGCTCCCATTAACTCTAATGCTGCTACTAATTATACTACTGCCGCTACTTGTAATAATACTACTGCTGCTCCCATTAACTCTAATGCTGCTACTAATTATACTACTGCCGCTACTTGTAATAATACTACTGCTGCTACCATTAACTCTAATGCAGCTACTAATTATACTACTGCCGCTACTTGTAATAATACTACTGCCGCTACTTGTAATAATACTACTGCCGCTACTTGTAATAATACTACTGCCGCTACTTGTAATAATACTACTGCCGCTACTTGTAATAATACTACTGCCGCTACTTGTAATAATACTATTGCCGCTACTTGTAATAATACTACTGCTGCTACTTGTAATAATACTATTGCCGCTACTTGTAATAACACTTCTGCCGCTACTTGTAATAATACTACTGCCGCTACTTGTAATAATACTACTGCTGCTACTTGTAATAATACTACTGCTGATACTTGTAATAATACTACTGCTGCTACTTGAAATAATACTATTGCCGCTACTTGTAATAATACTATTGCCGCTACTTGTAATAATACTATTGCCGCTACTTGTAATAATACTATTGCCGCTACTTGTAATAATACTACTGCCGCTACTTGTAATAATACTACTGCCGCTACTTGTAATAATACTACTGCCGCTACTTGTAATAATACTACTGCCGCTACTTGTAATAATTCTACTTCCGCTACTTGTAATAATACTACTGCCGCTACTTGTAATAATACTACTGCCGCTACTTGTAATAATACTACTGCCGCTACTTGTAATAATACTACTGCCGCTACTTGTAATAATACTACTGCCGCTACTTGTAATAATACTACTGCCGCTACTTGTAATAATACTATTGCCGCTACTTGTAATAATACTACTGCCGCTACTTGTAATAATACTACTGCTGCTCCCATTAACTCTAATGCAGCTACTAATTATACTACTGCCGCTACTTGTAATAATACTACTGCCGCTACTTGTAATAATACTATTGCCGCTACTTGTAATAATACTACTGCCGCTACTTGTAATAATACTACTGCCGCTACTTGTAATAATACTATTGCCGCTACTTGTAATAATACTACTGCCGCTACTTGTAATAATACTACTGCCGCTACTTGTAATAATACTGTTGCCGCTACTTGTAATAATACTATTGCTGCTACTTGTAATAATACTGTTGCCGCTACTTGTAATAATACTATTGCCGCTACTTGTAATAATACTATTGCCGCTACTTGTAATAATACTGTTGCCGCTACTTGTAATAATACTGTTGCCACTACCTGTAATAATACTACTGCCGCTACTTGTAATAATACTATTGCCACTACTTGTAATAATACTATTGCCGCTACTTGTAATAATACTACTGCCGCTACTTGTAATAATACTACTGCTGCTCCCATTAACTCTAATGCAGCTACTAATTATACTACTGCCGCTACTTGTAATAATACTACTGCCGCTACTTGAAATAATACTATTGCCGCTACTTGTAATAATACTACTGCCGCTACTTGTAATAATACTACTGCTGCTCCCATTAACTCTAATGCAGCTACTAATTATACTACTGCCGCTACTTGTAATAATACTACTGCCGCTACTTGTAATAATACTATTGCCGCTACTTGTAATAATACTACTGCCGCTACTTGTAATAATACTACTGCCGCTACTTGTAATAATACTATTGCCGCTACTTTTAATAATACTACTGCCGCTACTTGTAATAATACTACTGCCGCTACTTGTAATAATACTGTTGCCGCTACTTGTAATAATACTATTGCCGCTACTTGTAATAATACTGTTGCCGCTACTTGTAATAATACTATTGCCGCTACTTGTAATAATACTATTGCCGCTACTTGTAATAATACTGTTGCCGCTACTTGTAATAATACTGTTACCGCTACTTGTAATAATACTACTGCCGCTACTTGTAATAATAATTGCCACTACTTGTAATAATACTATTGCCGCTACTTGTAATAATACTACTGCCGCTACTTGTAATAATACTACTGCCGCTCCCATTAACTCTAATGCAGCTACTAATTATACTACTGCCGCTACTTGTAATAATACTACTGCCGCTACTTGTAATAATACTACTGCTGCTCCCATTAACTCTAATGCAGCTACTAATTATACTGCTGCCGCTACTTGTAATAATACTACTGCCGCTACTTGTAATAATACTATTGCCGCTACTTGTAATAATACTACTGCTGCTCCCATTAACTCTAATGCAGCTACTAATTATACTACTGCCGCTACTTGTAATAATACTACTGCCGCTACTTGTAATAATACTACTGCCGCTACTTGTAATAATACTATTGCCGCTACTTGTAATAATACTACTGCCGCTACTTGTAATAATACTATTGCCGCTACTTGTAATAATACTACTGCCGCTACTTGTAATAATACTATTGCCGCTACTTGTAATAATACTACTGCCGCTACTTGTAATAATACTATTGCCGCTACTTGTAATAATACTATTGCCGCTACTTGTAATAGTACTACTGCCGCTACTTGTAATTATACTATTGCCGCTACTTGTAATAATACTACTGCCGCTACTTGTAATAATACTATTGCCGCTACTTGTAATAATACTACTGCCGCTACTTGTAATAATACTATTGCCGCTACTTGTAATAATACTACTGCCGCTACTTGTAATAATACTACTGCTGCTCCCATTAACTCTAATGCTGCTACTAATTATACTACTGCCGCTACTTGTAATAATACTACTGCCGCTACTTGTAATAATACTACTGCCGCTACTTGTAATAATACTACTGCCGCTACTTGTAATAATACTACTGCCGCTACTTGTAATAATACTATTGCCGCTACTTGTAATAATACTACTGCCGCTACTTGTAATAATACTACTGCCGCTACTTGTAATAATACTACTGCCGCTACTTGTAATAATACTATTGCCGCTACTTGTAATAATACTACTGCCGCTACTTGTAATAATACTGCTGCCGCTACTTGTAATAGTACTTATGCCGCTACTTGTAATAATACTATTGCCGCTACTTGTAATAATACTACTGCTGCTACTTGTAATAATACCACTGCTGCTACTTGTAATAATACTATTGCCGCTACTTGTAATAATACTACTGCCGCTACTTGTAATAATACTACTGCCGCTACTTGTAATAATACTACTGCCGCTACTTGTAATAATACTACTGCCGCTACTTGTAATAATACTACTGCCGCTACTTGTAATAATACTACTGCCGCTACTTGTAATAATACTATTGCCGCTACTTGTAATAATACTACTGCCGCTACTTGTAATAATACTACTGCTGCTACTTGTAATAATACTACTGCCGCTACTTGTAATAATACTACTGCCGCTACTTGTAATAATACTACTGCCGCTACTTGTAATAATACTACTGCCGCTACTTGTAATAATACTACTGCCGCTACTTGTAATAATATTACTGCCGCTACTTGTAATAATACTACGGCCGCTACTTGTAATAATACTACTGCTGCTCCCATTAACTCTAATGATGCTACTAATTATACTACTGCCGCTACTTGTAATAATACTACTGCTGCTCCCATTAACTCTAATGCAGCTACTAATTATACTACTGCCGCTAGTTGTAATAATACTACTGCTGCTCCCATTAACTCTAATGCAGCTACTAATTATACTATTGCCGCTACTTGTAATAATACTACTGCTGCTCCCATTAACTCTAATGCAGCTACTAATTATACTATTGCCGCTACTTGTAATAATACTACCGCTGCTCCCATTAACTCTAATGCAGCTACTAATTATACTACTACCGCTAGTTGTAATAATACTACTGCTGCTCCCATTAACTCTAATGCAGCTACTAATTATACTATTGCCGCTACTTGTAATAATACTACTGCTGCTCCCATTAACTCTAATGCAGCTACTAATTATACTACTGCCGCTACTTGTAATAATACTACTGCCGCTACTTGTAATAATACTACTGCTGCTCCCATTAACTCTAATGCAGCTACTAATTATACTATTGCCGCTACTTGTAATAATACTACTGCTGCTCCCATTAACTCTAATGCAGCTACTAATTATACTACTGCCGCTACTTGTAATAATACTACTGCCGCTACTTGTAATAATACTATTGCCGCTACTTGTAATAATACTACTGCTGCTCCCATTAACTCTAATGCTGCTACTAATTATACTACTGCCGCTATTTGTAATAATACTACTGCTGCTCCCATTAACTCTAATGCAGCTACTAATTATACTATTGCCGCTACTTGTAATAATACAACTGCCGCTACTTGTAATAATACTACTGCCGCTAATTGTAATAATACTATTGCCGCTACTTGTAATAATACTATTGCCGCTACTTGTAATAATACTACTGCCGCTACTTGTAATAATACTATTGCCGCTACTTGTAATAATACTACTGCCGCTACTTGTAATAATATTATTGCCGTTACTTGTAATAATACTACTGCTGCTACTTGTAATAATACTACTGCCGCTACTTGTAATAATACTACTGCCGCTACTTGTAATAATACTATTGCCGTTACTTGTAATAATACTACTGCCGTTACTTGTAATAATACTACTGCTGCTACTTGTAATAATACTACTGCCGCTACTTGTAATAATACTACTGCCGCTACTTGTAATAATACTATTGCCGTTACTTGTAATAATACTACTGCCGCTACTTGTAATAATACTACTGCTGCTACTTGTAATAATACTATTGCCGTTACTTGTAATAATACTACTGCCGCTACTTGTAATAATACTACTGCCGCTACTTGTAATAATACTATTGCCGTTACTTGTAATAATACTACTGCCGCTACTTGTAATAATACTACTGCTGCTCCCATTAACTCTAATGCAGCTACTAATTATACTACTGCCGCTACTTGTAATAATACTACTGCCGCTACTTGTAATAATACTATTGCCGCTACTTGTAATAATACTATTGCCGCTACTTGTAATAATACTACTGCCGCTACTTGTAATAATACTACTGCCGCTACTTTTTATAATACTGTTGCCGCTACTTGTAATAATACTACTGCCGCTACTTGTAATAATACTATTGCCACTACTTGTAATAATACTATTGCCGCTACTTGTAATAATACTACTGCCACTACTTGTAGTAATACTACTGCTGCTCCCATTAACTCTAATGCAGCTACTAATTATACTACTGCCGCTACTTGTAATAATACTACTGCCGCTGCTTGTAATAATACTACTGCCGCTACTTGTAATAATACTACTGCTGCTCCCATTAACTCTAATGCAGCTACTAATTATACTACTGCCGCTACTTGTAATAATACTACTGCTGCTCCCATTAACTCTAATGCTGCTACTAATTATACTACTGCCGCTACTTGTAATAATACTACTGCTGCTCCCATTAACTCTAATGCAGCTACTAATTATACTACTGCCGCTACTTGTAATAATACTACTGCCGCTACTTGTAATAATACTACTGCCGCTACTTGTAATAATACTACTGCCGCTACTTGTAATGATACTACTGCCGCTACTTGTAATAATACTACTGCCGCTACTTGTAACAATACTATTGCCGCTACTTGTAATAATACTATTGCCGCTACTTGTAATAATACTACTGCTGCTACTTGTAATAATACTACTGCTGCTACTTGTTATAATACTACTGCCGCTACTTGTAATGATACTACTGCCGCTACTTGTAATAATACTACTGCCGCTACTTGTAATAATACTACTGCCGCTACTTGTAATAATACTATTGCCGTTACTTGTAATAATACTACTGCCGCTACTTGTAATAATACTACTGCTGCTACTTGTAATAATACTATTGCCGTTACTTGTAATAATACTACTGCCGCTACTTGTAATAATACTACTGCCGCTACTTGTAATAATACTATTGCCGTTACTTGTAATAATACTACTGCCGCTACTTGTAATAATACTACTGCTGCTCCCATTAACTCTAATGCAGCTACTAATTATACTACTGCCGCTACTTGTAATAATACTACTGCCGCTACTTGTAATAATACTATTGCCGCTACTTGTAATAATACTATTGCCGCTACTTGTAATAATACTACTGCCGCTACTTGTAATAATACTACTGCCGCTACTTTTTATAATACTGTTGCCGCTACTTGTAATAATACTACTGCCGCTACTTGTAATAATCCTATTGCCACTACTTGTAATAATACTATTGCCGCTACTTGTAATAATACTACTGCCGCTACTTGTAGTAATACTACTGCTGCTCCCATTAACTCTAATGCAGCTACTAATTATACTACTGCCGCTACTTGTAATAATACTACTGCCGCTGCTTGTAATAATACTACTGCCGCTACTTGTAATAATACTACTGCTGCTCCCATTAACTCTAATACAGCTACTAATTATACTACTGCCGCTACTTGTAATAATACTACTGCTGCTCCCATTAACTCTAATGCTGCTACTAATTATACTACTGCCGCTACTTGTAATAATACTACTGCTGCTCCCATTAACTCTAATGCAGCTACTAATTATACTACTGCCGCTACTTGTAATAATACTACTGCCGCTACTTGTAATAATACTACTGCCGCTACTTGTAATAATACTACTGCCGCTACTTGTAATGATACTACTGCCGCTACTTGTAATAATACTACTGCCGCTACTTGTAACAATACTATTGCCGCTACTTGTAATAATACTATTGCCGCTACTTGTAATAATACTACTGCTGCTACTTGTAATAATACTACTGCTGCTACTTGTTATAATACTACTGCCGCTACTTGTAATAATACTACTGCCGCTACTTGTAATAATACTACTGCCGCTACTTGTAATAATACTACTGCCGCTACTTGTAATAATACTACTGCCGCTACTTGTAATAATACTACTGCTGCTACTTGTAATAATACTACTGCTGCTACTTGTAATAATACTACTGCCGCTACTTGTAATAATACTACTGCTGATACTTGTAATAATACTACTGCCGCTACTTGTAATAATACTACTGCCGCTACTTGGAATAATACTACTGCTGCTACTTGTAAAAATACTACTGCTGATACTTGTAATAATACTACTGCTGCTACTTGTAATAATACTATTGCCGCTACTTGTAATAATACTACTGCCGCTACTTGTAATAATACTACTGCCGCTACTTGTAATAATACTACTGCAGCTACTTGTAATAATACTATTGCCGCTACTTGTAATAATACTATTGCCGCTACTTGTAATAATACTATTGCCGCTACTTGTAATAATACTACTGCCGCTACTTGTAATAATACTACTGCCGCTACTTGTAATAATACTACTGCCGCTACTTGTAATAATACTGCTGCCGCTACTTGTAATAATACTACTTCCGCTGCTTGTAATAATACTACTGCCGCTACTTGGAATAATACTACTGCCGCTACTTGTAATAATACTACTGCCGCTACTTGTAATAATACTACTGCCGCTACTTGTAATAATACTACTGCCGCTACTTGTAATAATATTATTGCCGCTACTTGTAATAATACTACTGCCGCTACTTGTAATAATACTACTGCTGCTCCCATTAACTCTAATGCAGCTACTAATTATACTACTGCCGCTACTTGTAATAATACTACTGCCGCTACTTGTAATAATACTATTGCCGCTACTTGTAATAATACTACTGCCGCTACTTGTAATAATACTACTGCCGCTACTTGTAATAATACTATTGCCACTACTTGTAATAATACTATTGCCGCTACTTGTAATAATACTACTGCCGCTACTTGTAATAATACTACTGCTGCTCCCATTAACTCTAATGCAGCTACTAATTATACTACTGCCGCTACTTGTAATAATACTACTGCCGCTACTTGTAATAATACTACTGCCGCTACTTGTAATAATACTACTGCCGCTACTTGTAATAATACTACTGCTGCTCCCATTAACTCTAATGCAGCTACTAATTATACTACTGCCGCTACTTGTAATAATACTACTGCTGCTCCCATTAACTCTAATGCTGCTACTAATTATACTACTGCCGCTACTTGTAATAATACTACTGCCGCTACTTGTAATAATACTACTGCCGCTACTTGTAATAATACTACTGCCGCTACTTGTAATAATACTACTGCCGCTACTTGTAATAATACTACTGCCGCTACTTGTAATAATACTACTGCCGCTACTTGTAATAATACTACTGCTGCTCCCATTAACTCTAATGCAGCTACTAATTATACTACTGCCGCTACTTGTAATAATACTACTGCCGCTACTTGTAATAATACTACTGCCGCTACTTGTAATAATACTACTGCCGCTACATGTAATAATACTACTGCCGCTACTTGTAATAATACTACTGCTGCTCCCATTAACTCTAATGCAGCTACTAATTATACTACTGCCGCTACTTGTAATAATACTACTGCCGCTACTTGTAATAATACTACTGCTGCTCGCATTAACTCTAATGCAGCTACTAATTATACTACTGCCGCTACTTGTTATAATGCTACTGCCGCTACTTGTAATAATACTACTGCCGCTACTTGTAATAATACTACTGCTGCTCCCATTAACTCTAATGCAGCTACTAATTATACTACTGCCGCTACTTGTAATAATACTACTGCCGCTACTTGTAATAATACTATTGCCGCCACTTGTAATAATACTATTGCCGCTACTTGTAATAATACTACTGCCGCTACTTGTAATAATACTACTGCTGCTCCCATTAACTCTAATGCAGCTACTAATTATACTACTGCCGCTACTTGTAATAATACTACTGCCGCTACTTGTAATAATACTATTGCCGCTACTTGTAATAATACTACTGCCGCTACTTGTAATAATACTACTGCCGCTACTTGTAATAAGACTATTGCCGCTACTTGTAATAATACTACTGCCGCTACTTGTAATAATACTACTGCCGCTACTTGTAATAATACTACTGCCGCTACTTGTAATAAGACTATTGCCGCTACTTGTAATAATACTACTGCCGCTACTTGTAATAAGACTATTGCCGCTACTTGTAATAATACTACTGCCGCTACTTGTAATAAGACTATTGCCGCTACTTGTAATAATACTACTGCCGCTACTTGTAATAATACTACTGCTGCTCCCATTAACTCTAATGCAGCTACTAATTATACTATTGCCGCTACTTGTAATAATACTACTGCCGCTACTTGTAATAATACTATTGGCGCTACTTGTAATAATACTATTGCCGCTACTTGTAATAATACTACTGCCGCTACTTGTAATAATACTACTGCCGCTACTTGTAATGAGACTAATGCCGCTACTTGTAATAATACTACTGCCGCTACTTGTAATATTACTACTGCCGCTACTTGTAATAATACTATTGCCGCTACTTGTAATAATACTACTGCTGCTCCCATTAACTCTAATGCAGCTATTAATTATACTACTGCCGCTACTTGTAATAATACTACTGCTGCTCCCATTAACTCTAATGCAGCTACTAATTATACTACTGCCGCTACTTGTAATAATACTACTGCTGCTCCCATTAACTCTAATGCAGCTACTAATTATACTATTGCCGCTACTTGTAATAATACTACTGCCGCTACTTGTAATAATACTACTGCCGCTACTTGTAATAATACTATTGCCGCTACTTGTAATAATACTATTGCCGCTACTTGTAATAATACTATTGCCGCTACCTGTAATAATACTACTGCCGCTACTTGTAATAATACTACTGCCGCTACTTGTAATAATACTACTGCCGCTACTTGTAATAATACTACTGCCGCTACTTGTAATAATACTACTGCCGCTACTTGTAATAATACTACTGCCACTACTTGTAATAATACTACTGCCGCTACTTGTAATAATACTACTGCCGCTACTTGTAATAATACTACTGCCGCTACTTGTAATAATACTACTGCCGCTACTTGTAATAATACTACTAGCGCTACTTGTAATAATACTACTGCTGCTACTTGTAATAATGCTATTGCCGCTACTTGTAATAATGCTATTGCCGCTACATGTAATAATACTACTGTCGCTACTTGTAATAATACTATTGCCGCTACTTGTAATAATACTACTGCTGCTCCCATTAACTCTAATGCAGCTACTAATTATACTATTGCCGCTACTTGTAATAATACCACAGCCGCTACTTGTAATAATACTACTGCCGCTACTTGTAATAATACTACTGCCGCTACTTGTAATAATACTACTGCGCTACTTGTAATAATACTACTGCCGCTACTTGTAATAATACTACTGCCGCTACTTGTAATAATACTACTGCCGCTACTTGTAATAATACTACTGCCTCTACTTGTAATAATACTACTGCCGCTACTTGTAATAATACTACTGCCGCTACTTGTAATAATACTACTGCCGCTACTTGTAATAATACTACTGCCGCTACTTGTAATAATACTACTGCCGCTACTTGTAATAATACTACTGCCGCTTCTTGTAATAATACTACTGCCGCTACTTGTAATAATACTACTGCCGCTACTTGTTATAATACTACTGCCGCTACTTGTAATAATACTACTGCCGCTACTTGTAATAATAATACTGCCGCTTCTTGTAATAATACTACTGCTGCTCCCATTAACTCTAATGCTGCTACTAATTATACTACTTCCGTTACTTGTAATAATACTACTGCTGCTCCCATTAACTCTAATGCTGCTACTAATTATACTACTTCCGCTACTTGTAATAATACTACTGCTGCTCCCATTAACTCTAATGCTGCTACTAATTATGCTACTGCCGCTACTTGTAATAATACTACTGCTGCTCCCATTAACTCTAATGCTGCTACTAATTATTCTACTGCCGCTACTTGTAATAATACTACTGCCGCTACTTGCAATAATACTACTGCTGCTCCCATTAACTCTAATGCAGCTACTAATTATACTACTGCCGCTACTTGTAATAATACTACTGCCGCTACTTGTAATAATACTACTGCCGCTACTTGTAATAATACTACTGCCGCTACTTGTAATAATACTACTGCCGCTACTTGTAATAATACTACTGCTGCTCCCATTAACTCTAATGCTGCTACTAATTATACTACTGCCGCTACTTGTAATAATACTACTGCTGCTCCCATTAACTCTAATGCTGCTACTAATTATACTACTGCCGCTACTTATAATAATACTACTGCCGCTACTTGTAATAATACTACTGCCGCTACTTGTAATAATACTACTGCCGCTACTTGTAATAATACTACTGCTGCTCCCATTAACTCTAATGCTGCTACTAATTATACTACTGCCGCTACTTGTAATAATACTACTGCCGCTACTTGTAATAATACCACTGCCGCTACTTGTAATAATACTACTGCCGCTACTTGTAATAATACTACTGCTGCTCCCATTAACTCTAATGCTGCTACTAATTATACTACTGCCGCTACTTGTAATAATACTACTGCCGCTACTTGTAATAATACTACTGCCGCTACTTGTAATAATACTACTGCCGCTACTTGTAATAATACTACTGCTGCTCCCATTAACTCTAATGCTGCTACTAATTATACTACTGCCGCTACTTGTAATAATACTACTGCCGCTACTTGTAATAATACTACTGCTGCTCCCATTAACTCTAATGCTGCTACTAATTATACTACTGCCGCTACTTGTAATAATACTACTGCCGCTACTTATAATAATACTACTGCTGCTCCCATTAACTCTAATGCTGCTACTAATTATACTACTGCCGCTACTTGTAATAATACTACTGCCGCTACTTGTAATAATACTACTGCCGCTACTTGTAATAATACTACTGCTGCTCCCATTAACTCTAATGCTGCTACTAATTATACTACTGCCGCTACTTGTAATAATACTACTGCCGCTACTTGTAATAATACTACTGCCGCTACTTGTAATAATACTACTGCCGCTACTTGTAATAATACTACTGCTGCTCCCATTAACTCTAATGCTGCTACTAATTATACTACTGCCGCTACTTGTAATAATACTACTGCTGCTCCCATTAACTCTAATGCTGCTACTAATTATACTACTGCCGCTACTTGTAATAATACTACTGCTGCTCCCATTAACTCTAATGCAGCTACTAATTATACTACTGCCGCTACTTGTAATAATACTATTGGCGCTACTTGTAATAATACTACTGACGCTACTTGTAATAATACTACTGCCGCTACTTGTAATAATACTACTGCCGCTACTTGTAATAATACTACTGCCGCTACTTGTAATAATACTACTGCTGCTCCCGTTAACTCTGATGCAGCTACTAATTATACTACTGCCGCTACTTGTAATAATACTACTGCCGCTACTTGTAATAATACTACTGCTGCTCCCATTAACTCTAATGCTGCTACTAATTATACTACTGCCGCTACTTGTAATAATACTACTGCCGCTACTTGTAATAATACTACTGCCGCTACTTGTAATAATACTACTGCCGCTACTTGTAATAATACTACTGCTGCTCCCATTAACTCTAATGCTGCTACTAATTATACTACTGCCGCTACTTGTAATAATACTACTGCCGCTACTTGTAATAATACTACTGCCGCTACTTGTAATAATACTACTGCCGCTACTTGTAATAATACTACTGCCGCTACTTGTAATAATACTACTGCTGCTCCCATTAACTCTAATGCTCCTACTAATTATACTACTGCCGCTACTTGTAATAATACTATTGCCGCTACTTGTAATAATACTACAGCCGCTACTTGTAATAATACTATTGCCGCTACTTGTAATAATACTATTGCCACTACTTGTAATAATACTACTGCCGCTACTTGTAATAATACTACTGCCGCTACTTGTAATAATACTACTGCCGCTACTTGTAATAATACTACTGCTGCTCCCATTAACTCTAATGCAGCTACTAATTATACTACTGCCGCTACTTGTAATAATACTACTGCCGCTACTTGTAATAATACTACTGCCGCTACTTGTAATAATACTACTGCCGCTACATGTAATAATACTACAGCCGCTACTTGTAATAATACTGCTGCTGCTCCCAATAACTCTAATGCAGCTACTAATTATACTACTGCCGCTCTTGTAATAATACTACTGCCGCTACTTGTAATAATACTACTGCCGCTACTTGTAATAATACTATTGCCGCCACTTGTAATAATACTACTGCCGCTACTTGTAATAATACTACTGCCGCTACTTGTAATAATACTACTGCCGCTACATGTAATAATACTACTGCCGCTACTTGTAATAATACTACTGCTGCTCCCATTAACTCTAATGCAGCTACTAATTATACTACTGCCGCTACTTGTAATAATACTACTGCCGCTACTTGTAATAATACTACTGCCGCTACTTGTAATAATACTACTGCTGCTACTTGTAATAATACTACTGCCGCTACTTGTAATAATACTACTGCCGCTACTTGTAATAATACTATTGCCGCTACTTGTAATAATACTACTGCCGCTACTTGTAATAATACTACTGCCGCTACTTGTAATAAGACTATTGCCGCTACTTGTAATAATACTACTGCCGCTACTTGTAATAGGACTATTGCCGCTACTTGTAATAATACTACTGCCGCTACTTGTAATAAGACTATTGCCGCTACTTGTAATAATACTACTGCCGCTACTTGTAATAATACTACTGCCGCTACTTGTAATAATACTACTGCTGCTCCCATTAACTCTAATGCAGCTACTAATTATACTATTGCCGCTACTTGTAATAATACTACTGCCGCTACTTGTAATAATACTATTGCCGCTACTTGTAATAATACTATTGCCGCTACTTGTAATAATACTACTGCCGCTACTGGTAATAATACTACTGCCGCTACTTGTAATGAGACTATTGCGCTACTTGTAATAATACTACTGCCGCTACTTGTAATAATACTACTGCCGCTACTTGTAATAATACTATTGCCGCTACTTGTAATAATACTACTGCTGCTCCCATTAACTCTAATGCAGCTATTAATTATACTACTGCCGCTACTTGTAATAATACTACTGCTGCTCCCATTAACTCTAATGCAGCTACTAATTCTACTATTGCCGCTACTTGTAATAATACTACTGCCGCTACTTGTAATAATACTACTGCCGCTACTTGTAATAATACTATTGCCGCTACTTGTAATAATACTATTGCCGCTACTTGTAATAATACTATTGCCGCTACCTGTAATATTACTACTGCCGCTACTTGTAATAATACTACTGCCGCTACTTGTAATAATACTACTGCCGCTACTTGTAATAATACTACTGCCGCTACTTGTAATAATACTACTGCCGCTACTTGTAATAATACTACTGCCGCTACTTGTAATAATACTACTGCCGCTACTTGTAATAATACTACTGCCGCTACTTGTAATAATACTACTGCCGCTGCTTGTAATAATACTACTGCTGCTCCTATTAACTCTAATGCAGCTACTAATTATACTACACCCGCTATTTGTAATAATACTACTGCTGCTACCATTAACTCTAATGCTGCTACTAATTATGCTACACGCGCTATTTGTAATAATACTACTGCTCCTACCATTAACTCTAATGCAGCTACTAATTATACTATTGCCGCTACTTGTAATAATACCACTGCCGCTACTTGTAATAATACTATTGCCGCTACTTGTAATAATACTATTGCCGCTACTTGTAGTAATACTATTGCCGCTACTTGTAATAATACCACTGCCGCTACTTGTAATAATACTACTGCCGCTACTTGTAATAATACTACTGCTGCTCCCATTAACTCTAATGCAGCTACTAATTATACTACTGCCGCTACTTGTAATAATACTATTGCCGCTACTTGTAATAATACTATTGCCGCTACTTGTAATAATACTATTGCCGCTACTTGTATAAATACTATTGCCGCTACTTGTAATAATACTATTGCCGCTACTTGTAATAATACTACTGCCGCTACTTGTAATAATACTATTGCCGCTACTTGTAATAATACTACTGCTGCTCCCATTAACTCTAATGCAGCTACTAATTATACTATTGCCGCTACTTGTAATAATACTACTGCTGCTACCATTAACTCTAATGCAGCTACTAATTATACTATTGCCGCTACTTGTAATAATACTACTGCTGCTACCATTAACTCTAATGCAGCTACTAATTATACTATTGCCGCTACATGTAATAATACTATTGCTGCTCCCATTAACTCTAATGCAGCTACTAATTATACTATTGCCGCTACTTGTAATAATACTACTGCTGCTACCATTAACTCTAATGCAGCTACTAATTATACCACTGCCGCTACTTGTAATAATACTATTGCCGCTACTTGTAATAATACTATTGCCGCTACTTGTAATAATACCACTGCCGCTACTTGTAATAATACTATTGCCGCTACTTGTAATAATACTACTGCTGCTCCCATTAACTCTAATGCAGCTACTAATTATACTACTGCCGCTACTTGTAATAATACCACTGCCGCTACTTGTAATAATACTACTGCCGCTACTTGTAATAATACTACTGCTGCTACTTGTAATAATACTACTGCCGCTACTTGTAATAATACTACTGCTGCTACTTGTAATAATACTACTGCCGCTACTTGTAATAATACTACTGCTGCTACTTGTAATAATACCACTGCCGCTACTTGTAATAATACTACTGCCGCTACTTGTAATAATACTACTGCCGCTACTTGTAATAATACTACTGCCGCTACTTGTAATAATACCACTGCCGCTACTTGTAATAATACTACTGCCGCTACTTGTAATAATACTACTGCCGCTACTTGTAATAATACTACTGCCGCTACTTGTAATAATACTACTGCCGCTACTTGTAATAATACTACTGCTGCTCCCATTAACTCTAATGCTGCTACTAATTATACTACTGCCGCTATTTGTAATAATACTACTGCTGCTACCATTAACTCTAATGCTGCTACTAATTATACTACTGCCGCTACTTGTAATAATACCACTGCCGCTACTTGTAATAATACTACTGCCGCTACTTGTAATAATACCATGCCGCTACTTGTAATAATACTACTGCCGCTACTTGTAATAATACTACTGCTGCTCCTTTTAACTCTAATGCTGCTACTAATTATACTACTGCCGCTATTTGTAATAATACTACTGCTGCTACCATTAACTCTAATGCAGCTACTAATTATGCTACACCCGCTACTTGTAATAATACTACTGCTGCTACCATTAACTCTAATGCAGCTACTAATTATACTATTGCCGCTACCTGTAATAATACTACTGCTGCTCCCATTAACTCTAATACAGCTACTAATTATGCTACTGCCGCTATTTGTAATAATACTACTGCTGCTACCATTAACTCTAATGCTGCTACTAATTATACTACTGCCGCTATTTGTAATAATACTACTGCTGCTACCATTAACGCTAATGCTGCTACTAATTATACTACTGCCGCTATTTGTAATAATACTACTGCTCCTACCATTAACTCTAATGCTGCTACTAATTATGCTACTGCCGCTATTTGTAATAATACTACTGCTCCTACCATTAACTCTAATGCTGCTACTAATTATACTACTGCCGCTATTTGTAATAATACTACTGCTGCTACCATTAACTCTAATGCTGCTACGAATTATACTACACCCGCTATTTGTAATAATACTACTGCTCCTACCATTAACTCTAATGCTGCTACTAATTATACTACTGCGGCTATTTGTAATAATACTACTGCTGCTACCATTAACTCTAATGCTGCTACTAATTATACTATTGCCGCTATTTGTAATAATACTACTGCTGCTACCATTAACTCTAATGCTGCTACTAATTATACTACTGCCGCTATTTTTAATAATACTACTGCTGCTACCATTAACTCTAATGCTGCTACTAATTATACTACTGCCGCTATTTGTAATAATACTACTGCTGCTACCATTTACTCTAATGCTGCTACTAATTATACTACTGCCGCTATTTTTAATAATACTACTGCTGCTACCATTAACTCTAATGCTGCTACTAATTATACTACTGCCGCTATTTTTAATAATACTACTGCTGCTACCATTAACTCTAATGCTGCTACTAATTATACTACTGCCGCTATTTTTAATAATACTACTGCTGCTACCATTAACTCTAATGCTGCTACTAATTATACTACTGCCGCTATTTTTAATAATACTACTGCTGCTACCATTAACTCTAATGCTGCTACTAATTATACTACTGCCGCTATTTTTAATAATACTACTGCTGCTACCATTAACTCTAATGCTGCTACTAATTATACTACCGCCGCTACTTGTAATAATACTATTGCTGCTCCCATTAACTCTAATGCTGCTACTAATTATACTACACCCGCTATTTGTAATAATACTACTGCTCCTACCATTAACTCTAATGCTGCTACTAATTATACTACACCCGCTATTTGTAATAATACTACTGCTGCTCCCATTAACTCTAATGCTGCTACTAATTATACTACTGCCGCTACTTGTAATAATACTACTGCTGCTCCCATTAACTCTAATGCAGCTACTAATTATACTTTTGCCGCTACTTGTAATAATACTACTGCTGCTCCCATTAACTCTAATGCAGCTACTAATTATACTATTGCCGCTACTTGTAATAATACTACTGCTGCTCCCATTAACTGTAATGCAGCTACTAATTATACTATTGCCGCTACTTGTAATAATACTACTGCTGCTCCCATTAACACTAATGCAGCTACTAATTATACTACTGCCGCTACTTGTAATAATACTACTGCCGCAACTTGTAATAATAGTACTGCTGCTCCCATTAACTCTAATGCAGCTACTAATTATACTATTGCCGCTACTTGTAATAATGCTACTGCCGCTACTTGTAATAATACTACTGCCGCTACTTGTAATAATACTATTGCCGCTACTTGTAATAATACTATTGCCGCTACTTGTAATAATACTACTGCCGCTACTTGTAATAATACTATTGCCGCTACTTGTAATAATACTATTGCCGCTACTTGTAATAATACTACTGCCGCTACTTGTAATAATACTACTGCTGCTCCCATTAACTCTAATGCAGCTACTAATTATACTACTGCCGCTACTTGTAATAATACTATTGCCGCTACTTGTAATAATACTACTGCCGCTACTTGTAATAATACTACTGCCGCTACTTGTAATAATACTATTGCCGCTACTTGTAATAATACTACTGCCGCTACTTGTAATAATACTACTGCTGCTACTTGTAATAATACTGTTGCCGCTACTTGTAATAATACTACTGCCGCTACTTGTAATAATACTATTGCCACTACTTGTAATAATACTATTGCCGCTACTTGTAATAATACTACTGCCGCTACTTGTAATAATACTACTGCTGCTCCCATTAACTCTAATGCAGCTACTAATTATACTACTGCCGCTACTTGTAATAATACTACTGGCGCTACTTGTAATAATACTACTGCCGCTACTTGTAATAATACTACTGCTGCTCCCATTAACTCTAATGCAGCTACTAATTATACTACTGCCGCTACTTTTAATAATACTACTGCTGCTCCCATTAACTCTAATGCTGCTACTAATTATACTACTGCCGCTACTTGTAATAATACTACTGCTGCTCCCATTAACTCTAATGCTGCTACTAATTATACTACTGCCGCTACTTGTAATAATACTACTGCTGCTCCCATTAACTCTAATGCTGCTACTAATTATACTACTGCCGCTACTTGTAATAATACTACTGCTGCTCCCATTAACTCTAATGCAGCTACTAATTATACTACTGCCGCTACTTGTAATAATACTACTGCCGCTACTTGTAATAATACTACTGCCGCTACTTGTAATAATACTATTGCCGCTACTTGTAATAATACTGCTGCCGCTACTTGTAATAATACTACTGCCGCTACTTGTAATAATACTATTGCCGCTACTTGTAATAATACTACTGCCGCTACTTGTAATAATACTGCTGCCGCTACTTGTAATAATACTACTGCCGCTACTTGTAATAATACTATTGCCGCTACTTGTAATAATACTACTGCCGCTACTTGTAATAATACTATTGCCGCTACTTGTAATAATACTACTGCCGCTACTTGTAAAAATACTATTGCCGCTACTTGTAATAATACTACTGCCGCTACTTGTAATAATACTACTGCCGCTACTTGTAATAGTACTACTGCCGCTACTTGTAATAATAATATTGCCGCTACTTGTAATAATACTACTGCCGCTACTTGTAATAATACTATTGCCGCTACTTGTAATAATACTACTGCCGCTACTTGTAATATTACTACTGCCGCTACTTGTAATAATACTATTGCCGCTACTTGTAATAATACTACTGCCGCTACTTGTAATAATACTACTGCCGCTACTTGTAATAATACTATTGCCGCTACTTGTAATAATACTACTGCCGCTACTTGTAATAATACTATTGCCGCTACTTGTAATAATACTACTGCCGCTACTTGTAATAATACTACTGCCGCTACTTGTAATAATACTATTGCCGCTACTTGTAATAATACTACTGCTGCTCCCATTAACTCTAATGCAGCTACTAATTATACTACTGCCGCTACTTGTAATAATACTACTGCCGCTACTTGTAATAATACTAGTGCCGCTACTTGTAATAATACTATTGCCGGTACTTGTAATAATACTACTGCTGCTCCCATTAACTCTAATGCAGCTACTAATTATACTACTGCCGCTAATTGTAATAATACTACTGCCACTACTTGTAATAATACTAGTGCCGCTACTTGTAATAATGCTATTGCCACTACTTGTAATAATACTATTGCCGGTACTTGTAATAATACTACTGCCACTACTTGTAATAATACTATTGCCGCTACTTGTAATAATACTACTGCCACTAATTGTAATAATACTACTGCCACTAATTGTAATAATACTACTGCCACTACTTGTAATAATACTACTGCCACTAATTGTAATAATACTACTGCCGCTACTTGTAATAATGCTATTGCCACTACTTGTAATAATACTATTGCCGGTACTTGTAATAATACTACTGCCACTAATTGTAATAATACTACTGCCACTAATTGTAATAATACTACTGCCGCTACTTGTAATAATGCTATTGCCACTACTTGTAATAATACTATTGCCGGTACTTGTAATAATACTACTGCCACTAATTGTAATAATACTACTGCCACTAATTGTAATAATACTATTGCCGCTACTTGTAATAATACTATTGCCGCTACTTGTAATAATACTACTGCCGCTACTTGTAATAATACTACTGCTGCTCCCATTAAATCTAATGCAGCTACTAATTATACTACTGCCCCTACTTGTAATAATACTACTGCCGCTACTTGTAATAATACTACTGCCACTACTTGTAATAATACTACTACCGCTACTTGTAATAATACTATTGCCGCTACTTGTAATAATACCCTTTCCGCTACTTGTAATAATACTACTGCCGCTACTTGTAATAATACTATTGCCGCTACTTGTAATAATACTATTGCCGCTACTTGTAATAATACTACTGCCGCTACTTGTAATAATACTACTGCTGCTCCCATTAACTCTAATGCAGCTACTAATTATACTACTGCCGCTACTTGTAATAATACTACTGCTGCTCCCATTAACTCTAATGCTGCTACTAATTATACTACTGCCGCTACTTGTAATAATACTACTGCTGCTCCCATTAACTCTAATGCAGCTACTAATTATACTACTGCCGCTACTTGTAATAATACTACTGCCGCTACTTGTAATAATACTACTGCCGCTACTTGTAATAATACTACTGCCGCTACTTGTAATAATACTACTGCCGCTACTTGTAATAATACTACTGCTGCTCCCATTAACTCTAATGCAGCTACTAATTATACTACTGCCGCTACTTGTAATAATACTACTGCTGCTCCCATTAACTCTAATGCAGCTACTAATTATACTACTGCCGCTACTTGTAATAATACTACTGCTGCTCCCATTAACTCTAATGCTGCTACTAATTATACTATTACCGCTAGTTGTAATAATACTACTGCTGCTACCATTAACTCTAATGCTGCTACTAATTATACTACTGCCGCTACTTGTAATAATACTACTGCTGCTACCATTAACTCTAATGCTGCTACTAATTATACTACTGCCGCTACTTCTAATAATACTACTGCTGCTACCATTAACTCTAATGCTGCTACTAATTATACTACTGCCGCTACTTGTAATAATACTACTGCTGCTCCCATTAACTCTAATGCAGCTACTAATTATACTACTGCCGCTAGTTGTAATAATACTACTGCTGCTCCCATTAACTCTAATGCTGCTACTAATTATACTACACCCGCTATTTGTAATAATACTACTGCTCCTACCATTAACTCTAATGCTGCTACTAATTATACTACACCCGCTATTTGTAATAATACTACTGCTGCTCCCATTAACTCTAATGCTGCTACTAATTATACTACTGCCGCTACTTGTAATAATACTACTGCTGCTCCCATTAACTCTAATGCAGCTACTAATTATACTATTGCCGCTACTTGTAATAATACTACTGCTGCTCCCATTAACTCTAATGCAGCTACTAATTATACTATTGCCGCTACTTGTAATAATACTACTGCTGCTCCCATTAACTGTAATGCAGCTACTAATTATACTATTGCCGCTACTTGTAATAATACTACTGCTGCTCCCATTAACACTAATGTAGCTACTAATTATACTACTGCCGCTACTTGTAATAATACTACTGCCGCAACTTGTAATAATAGTACTGCTGCTCCCATTAACTCTAATGCAGCTACTAATTATACTATTGCCGCTACTTGTAATAATGCTACTGCCGCTACTTGTAATAATACTACTGCCGCTACTTGTAATAATACTATTGCCGCTACTTGTAATAATACTATTGCCGCTACTTGTAATAATACTACTGCCGCTACTTGTAATAATACTATTGCCGCTACTTGTAATAATACTATTGCCGCTACTTGTAATAATACTACTGCCGCTACTTGTAATAATACTACTGCTGCTCCCATTAACTCTAATGCAGCTACTAATTATACTACTGCCGCTACTTGTAATAATACTATTGCCGCTACTTGTAATAATACTACTGCCGCTACTTGTAATAATACTACTGCCGCTACTTGTAATAATACTATTGCCGCTACTTGTAATAATACTACTGCCGCTACTTGTAATAATACTACTGCTGCTACTTGTAATAATACTGTTGCCGCTACTTGTAATAATACTACTGCCGCTACTTGTAATAATACTATTGCCACTACTTGTAATAATACTATTGCCGCTACTTGTAATAATACTACTGCCGCTACTTGTAATAATACTACTGCTGCTCCCATTAACTCTAATGCAGCTACTAATTATACTACTGCCGCTACTTGTAATAATACTACTGGCGCTACTTGTAATAATACTACTGCCGCTACTTGTAATAATACTACTGCTGCTCCCATTAACTCTAATGCAGCTACTAATTATACTACTGCCGTTACTTTTAATAATACTACTGCTGCTCCCATTAACTCTAATGCTGCTACTAATTATACTACTGCCGCTACTTGAAATAATACTACTGCTGCTCCCATTAACTCTAATGCTGCTACTAATTATACTACTGCCGCTACTTGTAATAATACTACTGCTGCTCCCATTAACTCTAATGCTGCTACTAATTATACTACTGCCGCTACTTGTAATAATACTACTGCTGCTCCCATTAACTCTAATGCAGCTACTAATTATACTACTGCCGCTACTTGTAATAATACTACTGCCGCTACTTGTAATAATACTACTGCCGCTACTTGTAATAATACTACTGCCGCTACTTGTAATAATACTACTGCCGCTACTTGTAATAATACTACTGCCGCTACTTGTAATAATACTATTGCCGCTACTTGTAATAATACTACTGCTGCTACTTGTAATAATACTATTGCCGCTACTTGTAATAACACTTCTGCCGCTACTTGTAATAATACTACTGCCGCTACTTGTAATCATACTACTGCTGCTACTTGTAATAATACTACTGCTGATACTTGTAATAATACTACTGCTGCTACTTGAAATAATACTATTGCCGCTACTTGTAATAATACTATTGCCGCTACTTGTAATAATACTATTGCCGCTACTTGTAATAATACTATTGCCGCTACTTGTAATAATACTACTGCCGCTACTTGTAATAATACTACTGCCGCTACTTGTAATAATACTACTGCCGCTACTTGTAATAATACTACTGCCGCTACTTGTAATAATTCTACTTCCGCTACTTGTAATAATACTACTGCCGCTACTTGTAATAATACTACTGCCGCTACTTGTAATAATACTACTGCCGCTACTTGTAATAATACTACTGCCGCTACTTGTAATAATACTACTGCCGCTACTTGTAATAATACTACTGCCGCTACTTGTAATAATACTATTGCCGCTACTTGTAATAATACTACTGCCGCTACTTGTAATAATACTACTGCTGCTCCCATTAACTCTAATGCAGCTACTAATTATACTACTGCCGCTACTTGTAATAATACTACTGCCGCTACTTGTAATAATACTATTGCCGCTACTTGTAATAATACTACTGCCGCTACTTGTAATAATACTACTGCCGCTACTTGTAATAATACTATTGCCGCTACTTGTAATAATACTACTGCCGCTACTTGTAATAATACTGTTGCCGCTACTTGTAATAATACTATTGCTGCTACTTGTAATAATACTGTTGCCGCTACTTGTAATAATACTGTTGCCACTACCTGTAATAATACTACTGCCGCTACTTGTAATAATACTATTGCCACTACTTGTAATAATACTATTGCCGCTACTTGTAATAATACTACTGCCGCTACTTGTAATAATACTACTGCTGCTCCCATTAACTCTAATGCAGCTACTAATTATACTACTGCCGCTACTTGTAATAATACTACTGCCGCTACTTGAAATAATACTATTGCCGCTACTTGTAATAATACTACTGCCGCTACTTGTAATAATACTACTGCTGCTCCCATTAACTCTAATGCAGCTACTACTTATACTACTGCCGCTACTTGTAATAATACTACTGCCGCTACTTGTAATAATACTATTGCCGCTACTTGTAATAATACTACTGCCGCTACTTGTAATAATACTACTGCCGCTACTTGTAATAATACTATTGCCGCTACTTTTAATAATACTACTGCCGCTACTTGTAATAATACTACTGCCGCTACTTGTAATAATACTGTTGCCGCTACTTGTAATAATACTATTGCCGCTACTTGTAATAATACTGTTGCCGCTATTTGTAATAATACTATTGCCGCTACTTGTAATAATACTATTGCCGCTACTTGTAATAATACTGTTGCCGCTACTTGTAATAATACTGTTACCGCTACTTGTTATAATACTACTGCCGCTACTTGTAATAATAATTGCCACTACTTGTAATAATACTATTGCCGCTACTTGTAATAATACTACTGCCGCTACTTGTAATAATACTACTGCCGCTCCCATTAACTCTAATGCAGCTACTAATTATACTACTGCCGCTACTTGTAATAATACTACTGCCGCTACTTGTAATAATACTACTGCTGCTCCCATTAACTCTAATGCAGCTACTAATTATACTGCTGCCGCTACTTGTAATAATACTACTGCCGCTACTTGTAATAATACTATTGCCGCTACTTGTAATAATACTACTGCTGCTCCCATTAACTCTAATGCAGCTACTAATTATACTACTGCCGCTACTTGTAATAATACTACTGCTGCTCCCATTAACTCTAATGCTGCTACTAATTATACTACTGCCGCTACTGGTAATAATACTACTGCCGCTACTTGTAATAATACTACTGCCGCTACTTGTAATAATACTATTGCCGCTACTTGTAATAATACTACTGCCGCTACTTGTAATAATACTATTGCCGCTACTTGTAATAATACTACTGCCGCTACTTGTAATAATACTATTGCCGCTACTTGTAATAATACTACTGCCGCTACTTGTAATAATACTATTGCCGCTACTTGTAATAATACTATTGCCGCTACTTGTAATAGTACTACTGCCGCTACTTGTAATTATACTATTGCCGCTACTTGTAATAATACTACTGCCGCTACTTGTAATAATACTATTGCCGCTACTTGTAATAATACTACTGCCGCTACTTGTAATAATACTATTGCCGCTACTTGTAATAATACTACTGCCGCTACTTGTAATAATACTACTGCTGCTCCCATTAACTCTAATGCAGCTACTAATTATACTACTGCCGCTACTTGTAATAATACTACTGCCGCTACTTGTAATAATACTACTGCCGCTACTTGTAATAATACTACTGCCGCTACTTGTAATAATACTATTGCCGCTACTTGTAATAATACTACTGCCGCTACTTGTAATAATACTACTGCCGCTACTTGTAATAATACTACTGCCGCTACTTGTAATAATACTATTGCCGCTACTTGTAATAATACTACTGCCGCTACTTGTAATAATACTGCTGCCGCTACTTGTAATAGTACTTATGCCGCTACTTGTAATAATACTATTGCCGCTACTTGTAATAATACTACTGCTGCTACTTGTAATAATACCACTGCTGCTACTTGTAATAATACTATTGCCGCTACTTGTAATAATACTACTGCCGCTACTTGTAATAATACTACTGCCGCTACTTGTAATAATACTACTGCCGCTACTTGTAATAATACTACTGCCGCTACTTGTAATAATACTACTGCCGCTACTTGTAATAATACTACTGCCGCTACTTGTAATAATACTATTGCCGCTACTTGTAATAATACTACTGCCGCTACTTGTAATAATACTACTGCTGCTACTTGTAATAATACTACTGCCGCTACTTGTAATAATACTACTGCCGCTACTTGTAATAATACTACTGCCGCTACTTGTAATAATACTACTGCCGCTACTTGTAATAATATTACTGCCGCTACTTGTAATAATACTACGACCGCTACTTGTAATAATACTACTGCTGCTCCCATTAACTCTAATGATGCTACTAATTATACTACTGCCGCTACTTGTAATAATACTACTGCTGCTCCCATTAACTCTAATGCAGCTACTAATTATACTACTGCCGCTAGTTGTAATAATACTACTGCTGCTCCCATTAACTCTAATGCAGCTACTAATTATACTATTGCCGCTACTTGTAATAATACTACTGCTGCTCCCATTAACTCTAATGCAGCTACTAATTATACTATTGCCGCTACTTGTAATAATACTACCGCTGCTCCCATTAACTCTAATGCAGCTACTAATTATACTACTACCGCTAGTTGTAATAATACTACTGCTGCTCCCATTAACTCTAATGCAGCTACTAATTATACTATTGCCGCTACTTGTAATAATACTACTGCTGCTCCCATTAACTCTAATGCAGCTACTAATTATACTACTGCCGCTACTTGTAATAATACTACTGCCGCTACTTGTAATAATACTACTGCTGCTCCCATTAACTCTAATGCAGCTACTAATTATACTATTGCCGCTACTTGTAATAATACTACTGCTGCTCCCATTAACTCTAATGCAGCTACTAATTATACTACTGCCGCTACTTGTAATAATACTACTGCCGCTACTTGTAATAATACTATTGCCGCTACTTGTAATAATACTACTGCTGCTCCCATTAACTCTAATGCTGCTACTAATTATACTACTGCCGCTATTTGTAATAATACTACTGCTGCTCCCATTAACTCTAATGCAGCTACTAATTATACTATTGCCGCTACTTGTAATAATACAACTGCCGCTACTTGTAATAATACTACTGCCGCTAATTGTAATAATACTATTGCCGCTACTTGTAATAATACTATTGCCGCTACTTGTAATAATACTACTGCCGCTACTTGTAATAATACTATTGCCGCTACTTGTAATAATACTACTGCCGCTACTTGTAATAATACTATTGCCGTTACTTGTAATAATACTACTGCTGCTACTTGTAATAATACTACTGCCGCTACTTGTAATAATACTACTGCCGCTACTTGTAATAATACTATTGCCGTTACTTGTAATAATACTACTGCCGTTACTTGTAATAATACTACTGCTGCTACTTGTAATAATACTACTGCCGCTACTTGTAATAATACTACTGCCGCTACTTGTAATAATACTATTGCCGTTACTTGTAATAATACTACTGCCGCTACTTGTAATAATACTACTGCTGCTACTTGTAATAATACTATTGCCGTTACTTGTAATAATACTACTGCTGCTACTTGTAATAATACTACTGCCGCTACTTGTAATAATACTATTGCCGTTACTGGTAATAATACTACTGCCGCTACTTGTAATAATACTACTGCTGCTCCCATTAACTCTAATGCAGCTACTAATTATACTACTGCCGCTACTTGTAATAATACTACTGCCGCTACTTGTAATAATACTATTGCCGCTACTTGTAATAATACTATTGCCGCTACTTGTAATAATACTACTGCCGCTACTTGTAATAATACTACTGCCGCTACTTTTTATAATACTGTTGCCGCTACTTGTAATAATACTACTGCCGCTACTTGTAATAATACTATTGCCACTACTTGTAATAATACTATTGCCGCTACTTGTAATAATACTACTGCCGCTACTTGTAGTAATACTACTGCTGCTCCCATTAACTCTAATGCAGCTACTAATTATACTACTGCCGCTACTTGTAATAATACTACTGCCGCTGCTTGTAATAATACTACTGCCGCTACTTGTAATAATACTACTGCTGCTCCCATTAACTCTAATGCAGCTACTAATTATACTACTGCCGCTACTTGTAATAATACTACTGCTGCTCCCATTAACTCTAATGCTGCTACTAATTATACTACTGCCGCTACTTGTAATAATACTACTGCTGCTCCCATTAACTCTAATGCAGCTACTAATTATACTACTGCCGCTACTTGTAATAATACTACTGCCGCTACTTGTAATAATACTACTGCCGCTACTTGTAATAATACTACTGCCGCTACTTGTAATGATACTACTGCCGCTACTTGTAATAATACTACTGCCGCTACTTGTAACAATACTATTGCCGCTACTTGTAATAATACTATTGCCGCTACTTGTAATAATACTACTGCTGCTACTTGTAATAATACTACTGCTGCTACTTGTTATAATACTACTGCCGCTACTTGTAATAATACTACTGCCGCTACTTGTAATAATACTACTGCCGCTACTTGTAATAATACTACTGCCGCTACTTGTAATAATACTACTGCCGCTACTTGTAATAATACTACTGCTGCTACTTGTAATAATACTACTGCTGCTACTTGTAATAATACTACTGCCGCTACTTGTAATAATACTACTGCTGATACTTGTAATAATACTACTGCCGCTACTTGTAATAATACTACTGCCGCTACTTGGAATAATACTACTGCTGCTACTTGTAATAATACTACTGCTGATACTTGTAATAATACTACTGCTGCTACTTGTAATAATACTATTGCCGCTACTTGTAATAATACTACTGCCGCTACTTGTAATAATACTACTGCCGCTACTTGTAATAATACTACTGCTGCTACTTGTAATAATACTATTGCCGCTACTTGTAATAATACTATTGCCGCTACTTGTAATAATACTATTGCCGCTACTTGTAATAATACTACTGCCGCTACTTGTAATAATACTACTGCCGCTACTTGTAATAATACTACTGCCGCTACTTGTAATAATACTGCTGCCGCTACTTGTAATAATACTACTTCCGCTGCTTGTAATAATACTACTGCCGCTACTTGGAATAATACTACTGCCGCTACTTGTAATAATACTACTGCCGCTACTTGTAATAATACTACTGCCGCTACTTGTAATAATACTACTGCCGCTACTTGTAATAATATTATTGCCGCTACTTGTAATAATACTACTGCCGCTACTTGTAATAATACTACTGCTGCTCCCATTAACTCTAATGCAGCTACTAATTATACTACTGCCGCTACTTGTAATAATACTACTGCCGCTACTTGTAATAATACTATTGCCGCTACTTGTAATAATACTACTGCCGCTACTTGTAATAATACTACTGCCGCTACTTGTAATAATACTATTGCCACTACTTGTAATAATACTATTGCCGCTACTTGTAATAATACTACTGCCGCTACTTGTAATAATACTACTGCTGCTCCCATTAACTCTAATGCAGCTACTAATTATACTACTGCCGCTACTTGTAATAATACTACTGCCGCTACTTGTAATAATACTACTGCCGCTACTTGTAATAATACTACTGCCGCTACTTGTAATAATACTACTGCTGCTCCCATTAACTCTAATGCAGCTACTAATTATACTACTGCCGCTACTTGTAATAATACTACTGCTGCTCCCATTAACTCTAATGCTGCTACTAATTATACTACTGCCGCTACTTGTAATAATACTACTGCCGCTACTTGTAATAATACTACTGCCGCTACTTGTAATAATACTACTGCCGCTACTTGTAATAATACTACTGCCGCTACTTGTAATAATACTACTGCCGCTACTTGTAATAATAATACTGCCGCTACTTGTAATAATACTACTGCCGCTACTTGTAATAATACTACTGCCGCTACTTGTAATAATACTACTGCCGCTACTTGTAATAATACTACTGCTGCTCCCATTAACTCTAATGCAGCTACTAATTATACTACTGCCGCTACTTGTAATAATACTACTGCCGCTACTTGTAATAATACTACTGCCGCTACTTGTAATAATACTACTGCCGCTACATGTAATAATACTACTGCCGCTACTTGTAATAATACTACTGCTGCTCCCATTAACTCTAATGCAGCTACTAATTATACTACTGCCGCTACTTGTAATAATACTACTGCCGCTACTTGTAATAATACTACTGCTGCTCGCATTAACTCTAATGCAGCTACTAATTATACTACTGCCGCTACTTGTTATAATGCTACTGCCGCTACTTGTAATAATACTACTGCCGCTACTTGTAATAATACTACTGCTGCTCCCATTAACTCTAATGCAGCTACTAATTATACTACTGCCGCTACTTGTAATAATACTACTGCCGCTACTTGTAATAATACTATTGCCGCCACTTGTAATAATACTATTGCCGCTACTTGTAATAATACTACTGCCGCTACTTGTAATAATACTACTGCTGCTCCCATTAACTCTAATGCAGCTACTAATTATACTACTGCCGCTACTTGTAATAATACTACTGCCGCTACTTGTAATAATACTATTGCCGCTACTTGTAATAATACTACTGCCGCTACTTGTAATAATACTACTGCCGCTACTTGTAATAAGACTATTGCCGCTACTTGTAATAATACTACTGCCGCTACTTGTAGTAATACTACTGCCGCTACTTGTAATAATACTACTGCCGCTACTTGTAATAAGACTATTGCCGCTACTTGTAATAATACTACTGCCGCTACTTGTAATAAGACTATTGCCGCTACTTGTAATAATACTACTGCCGCTACTTGTAATAAGACTATTGCCGCTACTTGTAATAATACTACTGCCGCTACTTGTAATAATACTACTGCTGCTCCCATTAACTCTAATGCAGCTACTAATTATACTATTGCCGCTACTTGTAATAATACTACTGCCGCTACTTGTAATAATACTATTGGCGCTACTTGTAATAATACTATTGCCGCTACTTGTAATAATACTACTGCCGCTACTTGTAATAATACTACTGCCGCTACTTGTAATGAGACTAATGCCGCTACTTGTAATAATACTACTGCCGCTACTTGTAATATTACTACTGCCGCTACTTGTAATAATACTAATACCGCTACTTGTAATAATACTACTGCTGCTCCCATTAATTCTAATGCAGCTACTAATTATACTACTGCCGCTACTTGTAATAATACTACTGCCGCTACTTGTAATAATACTAGTGCCGCTACTTGTAATAATACTATTGCCGGTACTTGTAATAATACTACTGCTGCTCCCATTAACTCTAATGCAGCTACTAATTATACTACTGCCGCTAATTGTAATAATACTACTGCCACTACTTGTAATAATACTAGTGCCGCTACTTGTAATAATGCTATTGCCACTACTTGTAATAATACTACTGCCGGTACTTGTAATAATACTACTGCCACTACTTGTAATAATACTATTGCCGCTACTTTTAATAATACTACTGCCACTAATTGTAATAATACTACTGCCACTAATTGTAATAATACTACTGCCACTACTTGTAATAATACTACTGCCACTAATTGTAATAATACTACTGCCGCTACTTGTAATAATGCTATTGCCACTACTTGTAATAATACTATTGCCGGTACTTGTAATAATACTACTGCCACTAATTGTAATAATACTACTGCCACTAATTGTAATAATACTACTGCCACTACTTGTAATAATACTATTGCCGCTACTTGTAATAATACTATTGCCGCTACTTGTAATAATACTACTGCCGCTACTTGTAATAATACTACTGCTGCTCCCATTAAATCTAATGCAGCTACTAATTATACTACTGCCCCTACTTGTAATAATACTACTGCCGCTACTTGTAATAATACTACTGCCACTACTTGTAATAATACTACTGCCGCTACTTGTAATAATACTATTGCCGCTACTTGTAATAATACCCTTTCCGCTACTTGTAATAATACTACTGCCGCTACTTGTAATAATACTACTGCCGCTACTTGTAATAATACTACTGCCGCTACTTGTAATAATACTACTGCCGCTACTTGTAATAATACTATTGCCGCTACTTGTAATAATACTACTGCCGCTACTTGTAATAATACTACTGCCGCTACTTGTAATAATACTATTGCCGCTACTTGTAATAATACTATTGCCGCTACTTGTAATAATACTACTGCCGCTACTTGTAATAATACTATTGCCGCTACTTGTAATAATACTATTGCCGCTACTTGTAATAATACTACTGCCGCTACTTGTAATAATACTACTGCCGCTACTTGTAATAATACTATTGCCGCTACTTGTAATAATACTATTGCCGCTACTTGTAATAATACTACTGCCGCTACTTGTAATAATACTATTGCCGCTACTTGTAATAATACTATTGCCGCTACTTGTAATAATACTATTGCCGCTACTTGTAATAATACTACTGCCGCTACTTGTAATAATACTATTGCCGCTACTTGTAATAATACTACTGCCGCTACTTGTAATAATACTACTGCCGCTACTTGTAATAATACTACTGCCGCTACTTGTAATAATACTATTGCCGCTACTTGTAATAATACTACTGCCGCTACTTGTAATAATACTACTGCTGCTCCCATTAACTCTAATGCAGCTACTAATTATACTACTGCCGCTACTTGTAATAATACTACTGCTGCTCCCATTAACTCTAATGCTGCTACTAATTATACTACTGCCGCTACTTGTAATAATACTACTGCTGCTACCATTAACTCTAATGCAGCTACTAATTATACTACTGCCGCTACTTGTAATAATACTACTGCCGCTACTTGTAATAATACTACTGCCGCTACTTGTAATAATACTACTGCCGCTACTTGTAATAATACTACTGCCGCTACTTGTAATAATACTACTGCTGCTCCCATTAACTCTAATGCAGCTACTAATTATACTACTGCCGCTACTTGTAATAATACTACTGCTGCTCCCATTAACTCTAATGCAGCTACTAATTATACTACTGCCGCTACTTGTAATAATACTACTGCTGCTCCCATTAACTCTAATGCTGCTACTAATTATACTATTACCGCTAGTTGTAATAATACTACTGCTGCTACCATTAACTCTAATGCTGCTACTAATTATACTACTGCCGCTACTTGTAATAATACTACTGCTGCTACCATTAACTCTAATGCTGCTACTAATTATACTACTGCCGCTACTTCTAATAATACTACTGCTGCTACCATTAACTCTAATGCTGCTACTAATTATACTACTGCCGCTACTTGTAATAATACTACTGCTGCTCCCATTAACTCTAATGCAGCTACTAATTATACTACTGCCGCTAGTTGTAATAATACTACTGCTGCTCCCATTAACTCTAATGCTGCTACTAATTATACTACACCCGCTATTTGTAATAATACTACTGCTCCTACCATTAACTCTAATGCTGCTACTAATTATACTACACCCGCTATTTGTAATAATACTACTGCTGCTCCCATTAACTCTAATGCTGCTACTAATTATACTACTGCCGCTACTTGTAATAATACTACTGCTGCTCCCATTAACACTAATGCAGCTACTAATTATACTATTGCCGCTACTTGTAATAATACTACTGCTGCTCCCATTAACTCTAATGCAGCTACTAATTATACTATTGCCGCTACTTGTAATAATACTACTGCTGCTCCCATTAACTGTAATGCAGCTACTAATTATACTATTGCCGCTACTTGTAATAATACTACTGCTGCTCCCATTAACACTAATGCAGCTACTAATTATACTACTGCCGCTACTTGTAATAATACTACTGCCGCAACTTGTAATAATAGTACTGCTGCTCCCATTAACTCTAATGCAGCTACTAATTATACTATTGCCGCTACTTGTAATAATGCTACTGCCGCTACGTGTAATAATACTACTGCCGCTACTTGTAATAATACTATTGCCGCTACTTGTAATAATACTATTGCCGCTACTTGTAATAATACTACTGCCGCTACTTGTAATAATACTATTGCCGCTACTTGTAATAATACTATTGCCGCTACTTGTAATAATACTACTGCCGCTACTTGTAATAATACTACTGCTGCTCCCATTAACTCTAATGCAGCTACTAATTATACTACTGCCGCTACTTGTAATAATACTATTGCCGCTACTTGTAATAATACTACTGCCGCTACTTGTAATAATACTACTGCCGCTACTTGTAATAATACTATTGCCGCTACTTGTAATAATACTACTGCCGCTACTTGTAATAATACTACTGCTGCTACTTGTAATAATACTGTTGCCGCTACTTGTAATAATACTACTGCCGCTACTTGTAATAATACTATTGCCACTACTTGTAATAATACTATTGCCGCTACTTGTAATAATACTACTGCCGCTACTTGTAATAATACTACTGCTGCTCCCATTAACTCTAATGCAGCTACTAATTATACTACTGCCGCTACTTGTAATAATACTATTGCCGCTACTTGTAATAATACTACTGCCGCTACTTGTAATAATACTATTGCCGCTACTTGTAATAATACTATTGCCGCTACTTGTAATAGTACTACTGCCGCTACTTGTAATTATACTATTGCCGCTACTTGTAATAATACTACTGCCGCTACTTGTAATAATACTATTGCCGCTACTTGTAATAATACTACTGCCGCTACTTGTAATAATACTATTGCCGCTACTTGTAATAATACTACTGCCGCTACTTGTAATAATACTACTGCTGCTCCCATTAACTCTAATGCAGCTACTAATTATACTACTGCCGCTACTTGTAATAATACTACTGCCGCTACTTGTAATAATACTACTGCCGCTACTTGTAATAATACTACTGCCGCTACTTGTAATAATACTATTGCCGCTACTTGTAATAATACTACTGCCGCTACTTGTAATAATACTACTGCCGCTACTTGTAATAATACTACTGCCGCTACTTGTAATAATACTATTGCCGCTACTTGTAATAATACTACTGCCGCTACTTGTAATAATACTGCTGCCGCTACTTGTAATAGTACTTATGCCGCTACTTGTAATAATACTATTGCCGCTACTTGTAATAATACTACTGCTGCTACTTGTAATAATACCACTGCTGCTACTTGTAATAATACTATTGCCGCTACTTGTAATAATACTACTGCCGCTACTTGTAATAATACTACTGCCGCTACTTGTAATAATACTACTGCCGCTACTTGTAATAATACTACTGCCGCTACTTGTAATAATACTACTGCCGCTACTTGTAATAATACTACTGCCGCTACTTGTAATAATACTATTGCCGCTACTTGTAATAATACTACTGCCGCTACTTGTAATAATACTACTGCTGCTACTTGTAATAATACTACTGCCGCTACTTGTAATAATACTACTGCCGCTACTTGTAATAATACTACTGCCGCTACTTGTAATAATACTACTGCCGCTACTTGTAATAATATTACTGCCGCTACTTGTAATAATACTACGACCGCTACTTGTAATAATACTACTGCTGCTCCCATTAACTCTAATGATGCTACTAATTATACTACTGCCGCTACTTGTAATAATACTACTGCTGCTCCCATTAACTCTAATGCAGCTACTAATTATACTACTGCCGCTAGTTGTAATAATACTACTGCTGCTCCCATTAACTCTAATGCAGCTACTAATTATACTATTGCCGCTACTTGTAATAATACTACTGCTGCTCCCATTAACTCTAATGCAGCTACTAATTATACTATTGCCGCTACTTGTAATAATACTACCGCTGCTCCCATTAACTCTAATGCAGCTACTAATTATACTACTACCGCTAGTTGTAATAATACTACTGCTGCTCCCATTAACTCTAATGCAGCTACTAATTATACTATTGCCGCTACTTGTAATAATACTACTGCTGCTCCCATTAACTCTAATGCAGCTACTAATTATACTACTGCCGCTACTTGTAATAATACTACTGCCGCTACTTGTAATAATACTACTGCTGCTCCCATTAACTCTAATGCAGCTACTAATTATACTATTGCCGCTACTTGTAATAATACTACTGCTGCTCCCATTAACTCTAATGCAGCTACTAATTATACTACTGCCGCTACTTGTAATAATACTACTGCCGCTACTTGTAATAATACTATTGCCGCTACTTGTAATAATACTACTGCTGCTCCCATTAACTCTAATGCTGCTACTAATTATACTACTGCCGCTATTTGTAATAATACTACTGCTGCTCCCATTAACTCTAATGCAGCTACTAATTATACTATTGCCGCTACTTGTAATAATACAACTGCCGCTACTTGTAATAATACTACTGCCGCTAATTGTAATAATACTATTGCCGCTACTTGTAATAATACTATTGCCGCTACTTGTAATAATACTACTGCCGCTACTTGTAATAATACTATTGCCGCTACTTGTAATAATACTACTGCCGCTACTTGTAATAATACTATTGCCGTTACTTGTAATAATACTACTGCTGCTACTTGTAATAATACTACTGCCGCTACTTGTAATAATACTACTGCCGCTACTTGTAATAATACTATTGCCGTTACTTGTAATAATACTACTGCCGTTACTTGTAATAATACTACTGCTGCTACTTGTAATAATACTACTGCCGCTACTTGTAATAATACTACTGCCGCTACTTGTAATAATACTATTGCCGTTACTTGTAATAATACTACTGCCGCTACTTGTAATAATACTACTGCTGCTACTTGTAATAATACTATTGCCGTTACTTGTAATAATACTACTGCTGCTACTTGTAATAATACTACTGCCGCTACTTGTAATAATACTATTGCCGTTACTGGTAATAATACTACTGCCGCTACTTGTAATAATACTACTGCTGCTCCCATTAACTCTAATGCAGCTACTAATTATACTACTGCCGCTACTTGTAATAATACTACTGCCGCTACTTGTAATAATACTATTGCCGCTACTTGTAATAATACTATTGCCGCTACTTGTAATAATACTACTGCCGCTACTTGTAATAATACTACTGCCGCTACTTTTTATAATACTGTTGCCGCTACTTGTAATAATACTACTGCCGCTACTTGTAATAATACTATTGCCACTACTTGTAATAATACTATTGCCGCTACTTGTAATAATACTACTGCCGCTACTTGTAGTAATACTACTGCTGCTCCCATTAACTCTAATGCAGCTACTAATTATACTACTGCCGCTACTTGTAATAATACTACTGCCGCTGCTTGTAATAATACTACTGCCGCTACTTGTAATAATACTACTGCTGCTCCCATTAACTCTAATGCAGCTACTAATTATACTACTGCCGCTACTTGTAATAATACTACTGCTGCTCCCATTAACTCTAATGCTGCTACTAATTATACTACTGCCGCTACTTGTAATAATACTACTGCTGCTCCCATTAACTCTAATGCAGCTACTAATTATACTACTGCCGCTACTTGTAATAATACTACTGCCGCTACTTGTAATAATACTACTGCCGCTACTTGTAATAATACTACTGCCGCTACTTGTAATGATACTACTGCCGCTACTTGTAATAATACTACTGCCGCTACTTGTAACAATACTATTGCCGCTACTTGTAATAATACTATTGCCGCTACTTGTAATAATACTACTGCTGCTACTTGTAATAATACTACTGCTGCTACTTGTTATAATACTACTGCCGCTACTTGTAATAATACTACTGCCGCTACTTGTAATAATACTACTGCCGCTACTTGTAATAATACTACTGCCGCTACTTGTAATAATACTACTGCCGCTACTTGTAATAATACTACTGCTGCTACTTGTAATAATACTACTGCTGCTACTTGTAATAATACTACTGCCGCTACTTGTAATAATACTACTGCTGATACTTGTAATAATACTACTGCCGCTACTTGTAATAATACTACTGCCGCTACTTGGAATAATACTACTGCTGCTACTTGTAATAATACTACTGCTGATACTTGTAATAATACTACTGCTGCTACTTGTAATAATACTATTGCCGCTACTTGTAATAATACTACTGCCGCTACTTGTAATAATACTACTGCCGCTACTTGTAATAATACTACTGCTGCTACTTGTAATAATACTATTGCCGCTACTTGTAATAATACTATTGCCGCTACTTGTAATAATACTATTGCCGCTACTTGTAATAATACTACTGCCGCTACTTGTAATAATACTACTGCCGCTACTTGTAATAATACTACTGCCGCTACTTGTAATAATACTGCTGCCGCTACTTGTAATAATACTACTTCCGCTGCTTGTAATAATACTACTGCCGCTACTTGGAATAATACTACTGCCGCTACTTGTAATAATACTACTGCCGCTACTTGTAATAATACTACTGCCGCTACTTGTAATAATACTACTGCCGCTACTTGTAATAATATTATTGCCGCTACTTGTAATAATACTACTGCCGCTACTTGTAATAATACTACTGCTGCTCCCATTAACTCTAATGCAGCTACTAATTATACTACTGCCGCTACTTGTAATAATACTACTGCCGCTACTTGTAATAATACTATTGCCGCTACTTGTAATAATACTACTGCCGCTACTTGTAATAATACTACTGCCGCTACTTGTAATAATACTATTGCCACTACTTGTAATAATACTATTGCCGCTACTTGTAATAATACTACTGCCGCTACTTGTAATAATACTACTGCTGCTCCCATTAACTCTAATGCAGCTACTAATTATACTACTGCCGCTACTTGTAATAATACTACTGCCGCTACTTGTAATAATACTACTGCCGCTACTTGTAATAATACTACTGCCGCTACTTGTAATAATACTACTGCTGCTCCCATTAACTCTAATGCAGCTACTAATTATACTACTGCCGCTACTTGTAATAATACTACTGCTGCTCCCATTAACTCTAATGCTGCTACTAATTATACTACTGCCGCTACTTGTAATAATACTACTGCCGCTACTTGTAATAATACTACTGCCGCTACTTGTAATAATACTACTGCCGCTACTTGTAATAATACTACTGCCGCTACTTGTAATAATACTACTGCCGCTACTTGTAATAATAATACTGCCGCTACTTGTAATAATACTACTGCCGCTACTTGTAATAATACTACTGCCGCTACTTGTAATAATACTACTGCCGCTACTTGTAATAATACTACTGCTGCTCCCATTAACTCTAATGCAGCTACTAATTATACTACTGCCGCTACTTGTAATAATACTACTGCCGCTACTTGTAATAATACTACTGCCGCTACTTGTAATAATACTACTGCCGCTACATGTAATAATACTACTGCCGCTACTTGTAATAATACTACTGCTGCTCCCATTAACTCTAATGCAGCTACTAATTATACTACTGCCGCTACTTGTAATAATACTACTGCCGCTACTTGTAATAATACTACTGCTGCTCGCATTAACTCTAATGCAGCTACTAATTATACTACTGCCGCTACTTGTTATAATGCTACTGCCGCTACTTGTAATAATACTACTGCCGCTACTTGTAATAATACTACTGCTGCTCCCATTAACTCTAATGCAGCTACTAATTATACTACTGCCGCTACTTGTAATAATACTACTGCCGCTACTTGTAATAATACTATTGCCGCCACTTGTAATAATACTATTGCCGCTACTTGTAATAATACTACTGCCGCTACTTGTAATAATACTACTGCTGCTCCCATTAACTCTAATGCAGCTACTAATTATACTACTGCCGCTACTTGTAATAATACTACTGCCGCTACTTGTAATAATACTATTGCCGCTACTTGTAATAATACTACTGCCGCTACTTGTAATAATACTACTGCCGCTACTTGTAATAAGACTATTGCCGCTACTTGTAATAATACTACTGCCGCTACTTGTAGTAATACTACTGCCGCTACTTGTAATAATACTACTGCCGCTACTTGTAATAAGACTATTGCCGCTACTTGTAATAATACTACTGCCGCTACTTGTAATAAGACTATTGCCGCTACTTGTAATAATACTACTGCCGCTACTTGTAATAAGACTATTGCCGCTACTTGTAATAATACTACTGCCGCTACTTGTAATAATACTACTGCTGCTCCCATTAACTCTAATGCAGCTACTAATTATACTATTGCCGCTACTTGTAATAATACTACTGCCGCTACTTGTAATAATACTATTGGCGCTACTTGTAATAATACTATTGCCGCTACTTGTAATAATACTACTGCCGCTACTTGTAATAATACTACTGCCGCTACTTGTAATGAGACTAATGCCGCTACTTGTAATAATACTACTGCCGCTACTTGTAATATTACTACTGCCGCTACTTGTAATAATACTAATACCGCTACTTGTAATAATACTACTGCTGCTCCCATTAATTCTAATGCAGCTACTAATTATACTACTGCCGCTACTTGTAATAATACTACTGCCGCTACTTGTAATAATACTAGTGCCGCTACTTGTAATAATACTATTGCCGGTACTTGTAATAATACTACTGCTGCTCCCATTAACTCTAATGCAGCTACTAATTATACTACTGCCGCTAATTGTAATAATACTACTGCCACTACTTGTAATAATACTAGTGCCGCTACTTGTAATAATGCTATTGCCACTACTTGTAATAATACTACTGCCGGTACTTGTAATAATACTACTGCCACTACTTGTAATAATACTATTGCCGCTACTTTTAATAATACTACTGCCACTAATTGTAATAATACTACTGCCACTAATTGTAATAATACTACTGCCACTACTTGTAATAATACTACTGCCACTAATTGTAATAATACTACTGCCGCTACTTGTAATAATGCTATTGCCACTACTTGTAATAATACTATTGCCGGTACTTGTAATAATACTACTGCCACTAATTGTAATAATACTACTGCCACTAATTGTAATAATACTACTGCCACTACTTGTAATAATACTATTGCCGCTACTTGTAATAATACTATTGCCGCTACTTGTAATAATACTACTGCCGCTACTTGTAATAATACTACTGCTGCTCCCATTAAATCTAATGCAGCTACTAATTATACTACTGCCCCTACTTGTAATAATACTACTGCCGCTACTTGTAATAATACTACTGCCACTACTTGTAATAATACTACTGCCGCTACTTGTAATAATACTATTGCCGCTACTTGTAATAATACCCTTTCCGCTACTTGTAATAATACTACTGCCGCTACTTGTAATAATACTACTGCCGCTACTTGTAATAATACTACTGCCGCTACTTGTAATAATACTACTGCCGCTACTTGTAATAATACTATTGCCGCTACTTGTAATAATACTACTGCCGCTACTTGTAATAATACTACTGCCGCTACTTGTAATAATACTATTGCCGCTACTTGTAATAATACTATTGCCGCTACTTGTAATAATACTACTGCCGCTACTTGTAATAATACTATTGCCGCTACTTGTAATAATACTATTGCCGCTACTTGTAATAATACTACTGCCGCTACTTGTAATAATACTACTGCCGCTACTTGTAATAATACTATTGCCGCTACTTGTAATAATACTATTGCCGCTACTTGTAATAATACTACTGCCGCTACTTGTAATAATACTATTGCCGCTACTTGTAATAATACTATTGCCGCTACTTGTAATAATACTATTGCCGCTACTTGTAATAATACTACTGCCGCTACTTGTAATAATACTATTGCCGCTACTTGTAATAATACTACTGCCGCTACTTGTAATAATACTACTGCCGCTACTTGTAATAATACTACTGCCGCTACTTGTAATAATACTATTGCCGCTACTTGTAATAATACTACTGCCGCTACTTGTAATAATACTACTGCTGCTCCCATTAACTCTAATGCAGCTACTAATTATACTACTGCCGCTACTTGTAATAATACTACTGCTGCTCCCATTAACTCTAATGCTGCTACTAATTATACTACTGCCGCTACTTGTAATAATACTACTGCTGCTACCATTAACTCTAATGCAGCTACTAATTATACTACTGCCGCTACTTGTAATAATACTACTGCCGCTACTTGTAATAATACTACTGCCGCTACTTGTAATAATACTACTGCCGCTACTTGTAATAATACTACTGCCGCTACTTGTAATAATACTACTGCTGCTCCCATTAACTCTAATGCAGCTACTAATTATACTACTGCCGCTACTTGTAATAATACTACTGCTGCTCCCATTAACTCTAATGCAGCTACTAATTATACTACTGCCGCTACTTGTAATAATACTACTGCTGCTCCCATTAACTCTAATGCTGCTACTAATTATACTATTACCGCTAGTTGTAATAATACTACTGCTGCTACCATTAACTCTAATGCTGCTACTAATTATACTACTGCCGCTACTTGTAATAATACTACTGCTGCTACCATTAACTCTAATGCTGCTACTAATTATACTACTGCCGCTACTTCTAATAATACTACTGCTGCTACCATTAACTCTAATGCTGCTACTAATTATACTACTGCCGCTACTTGTAATAATACTACTGCTGCTCCCATTAACTCTAATGCAGCTACTAATTATACTACTGCCGCTAGTTGTAATAATACTACTGCTGCTCCCATTAACTCTAATGCTGCTACTAATTATACTACACCCGCTATTTGTAATAATACTACTGCTCCTACCATTAACTCTAATGCTGCTACTAATTATACTACACCCGCTATTTGTAATAATACTACTGCTGCTCCCATTAACTCTAATGCTGCTACTAATTATACTACTGCCGCTACTTGTAATAATACTACTGCTGCTCCCATTAACACTAATGCAGCTACTAATTATACTATTGCCGCTACTTGTAATAATACTACTGCTGCTCCCATTAACTCTAATGCAGCTACTAATTATACTATTGCCGCTACTTGTAATAATACTACTGCTGCTCCCATTAACTGTAATGCAGCTACTAATTATACTATTGCCGCTACTTGTAATAATACTACTGCTGCTCCCATTAACACTAATGCAGCTACTAATTATACTACTGCCGCTACTTGTAATAATACTACTGCCGCAACTTGTAATAATAGTACTGCTGCTCTGATTAACTCTAATGCAGCTACTAATTATACTATTGCCGCTACTTGTAATAATGCTACTGCCGCTACGTGTAATAATACTACTGCCGCTACTTGTAATAATACTATTGCCGCTACTTGTAATAATACTATTGCCGCTACTTGTAATAATACTACTGCCGCTACTTGTAATAATACTATTGCCGCTACTTGTAATAATACTATTGCCGCTACTTGTAATAATACTACTGCCGCTACTTGTAATAATACTACTGCTGCTCCCATTAACTCTAATGCAGCTACTAATTATACTACTGCCGCTACTTGTAATAATACTATTGCCGCTACTTGTAATAATACTACTGCCGCTACTTGTAATAATACTACTGCCGCTACTTGTAATAATACTATTGCCGCTACTTGTAATAATACTACTGCCGCTACTTGTAATAATACTACTGCTGCTACTTGTAATAATACTGTTGCCGCTACTTGTAATAATACTACTGCCGCTACTTGTAATAATACTATTGCCACTACTTGTAATAATACTATTGCCGCTACTTGTAATAATACTACTGCCGCTACTTGTAATAATACTACTGCTGCTCCCATTAACTCTAATGCAGCTACTAATTATACTACTGCCGCTACTTGTAATAATACTACTGGCGCTACTTGTAATAATACTACTGCCGCTACTTGTAATAATACTACTGCTGCTCCCATTAACTCTAATGCAGCTACTAATTATACTACTGCCGCTACTTTTAATAATACTACTGCTGCTCCCATTAACTCTAATGCTGCTACTAATTATACTACTGCCGCTACTTGTAATAATACTACTGCTGCTCCCATTAACTCTAATGCTGCTACTAATTATACTACTGCCGCTACTTGTAATAATACTACTGCTGCTCCCATTAACTCTAATGCTGCTACTAATTATACTACTGCCGCTACTTGTAATAATACTACTGCTGCTACCATTAACTCTAATGCAGCTACTAATTATACTACTGCCGCTACTTGTAATAATACTACTGCCGCTACTTGTAATAATACTACTGCCGCCACTTGTAATAATACTACTGCCGCTACTTGTAATAATACTACTGCCGCTACTTGTAATAATACTACTGCCGCTACTTGTAATAATACTATTGCCGCTACTTGTAATAATACTACTGCTGCTACTTGTAATAATACTATTGCCGCTACTTGTAATAACACTTCTGCCGCTACTTGTAATAATACTACTGCCGCTACTTGTAATAATACTACTGCTGCTACTTGTAATAATACTACTGCTGATACTTGTAATAATACTACTGCTGCTACTTGAAATAATACTATTGCCGCTACTTGTAATAATACTATTGCCGCTACTTGTAATAATACTATTGCCGCTACTTGTAATAATACTATTGCCGCTACTTGTAATAATACTACTGCCGCTACTTGTAATAATACTACTGCCGCTACTTGTAATAATACTACTGCCGCTACTTGTAATAATACTACTGCCGCTACTTGTAATAATTCTACTTCCGCTACTTGTAATAATACTACTGCCGCTACTTGTAATAATACTACTGCCGCTACTTGTAATAATACTACTGCCGCTACTTGTAATAATACTACTGCCGCTACTTGTAATAATACTACTGCCGCTACTTGTAATAATACTACTGCCGCTACTTGTAATAATACTATTGCCGCTACTTGTAATAATACTACTGCCGCTACTTGTAATAATACTACTGCTGCTCCCATTAACTCTAATGCAGCTACTAATTATACTACTGCCGCTACTTGTAATAATACTACTGCCGCTACTTGTAATAATACTATTGCCGCTACTTGTAATAATACTACTGCCGCTACTTGTAATAATACTACTGCCGCTACTTGTAATAATACTATTGCCGCTACTTGTAATAATACTACTGCCGCTACTTGTAATAATACTACTGCCGCTACTTGTAATAATACTGTTGCCGCTACTTGTAATAATACTATTGCTGCTACTTGTAATAATACTGTTGCCGCTACTTGTAATAATACTATTGCCGCTACTTGTAATAATACTATTGCCGCTACTTGTAATAATACTGTTGCCGCTACTTGTAATAATACTGTTGCCACTACCTGTAATAATACTACTGCCGCTACTTGTAATAATACTATTGCCACTACTTGTAATAATACTATTGCCGCTACTTGTAATAATACTACTGCCGCTACTTGTAATAATACTACTGCTGCTCCCATTAACTCTAATGCAGCTACTAATTATACTACTGCCGCTACTTGTAATAATACTACTGCCGCTACTTGAAATAATACTATTGCCGCTACTTGTAATAATACTACTGCCGCTACTTGTAATAATACTACTGCTGCTCCCATTAACTCTAATGCAGCTACTAATTATACTACTGCCGCTACTTGTAATAATACTACTGCCGCTACTTGTAATAATACTATTGCCGCTACTTGTAATAATACTACTGCCGCTACTTGTAATAATACTACTGCCGCTACTTGTAATAATACTATTGCCGCTACTTTTAATAATACTACTGCCGCTACTTGTAATAATACTACTGCCGCTACTTGTAATAATACTGTTGCCGCTACTTGTAATAATACTATTGCCGCTACTTGTAATAATACTGTTGCCACTACTTGTAATAATACTATTGCCGCTACTTGTAATAATACTATTGCCGCTACTTGTAATAATACTGTTGCCGCTACTTGTAATAATACTGTTACCGCTACTTGTAATAATACTACTGCCGCTACTTGTAATAATAATTGCCACTACATGTAATAATACTATTGCCGCTACTTGTAATAATACTACTGCCGCTACTTGTAATAATACTACTGCCGCTCCCATTAACTCTAATGCAGCTACTAATTATACTACTGCCGCTACTTGTAATAATACTACTGCCGCTACTTGTAATAATACTACTGCTGCTCCCATTAACTCTAATGCAGCTACTAATTATACTGCTGCCGCTACTTGTAATAATACTACTGCCGCTACTTGTAATAATACTATTGCCGCTACTTGTAATAATACTACTGCTGCTCCCATTAACTCTAATGCAGCTACTAATTATACTACTGCCGCTACTTGTAATAATACTACTGCCGCTACTTGTAATAATACTACTGCCGCTACTTGTAATAATACTATTGCCGCTACTTGTAATAATACTACTGCCGCTACTTGTAATAATACTATTGCCGCTACTTGTAATAATACTACTGCCGCTACTTGTAATAATACTATTGCCGCTACTTGTAATAATACTACTGCCGCTACTTGTAATAATACTATTGCCGCTACTTGTAATAATACTATTGCCGCTACTTGTAATAGTACTACTGCCGCTACTTGTAATTATACTATTGCCGCTACTTGTAATAATACTACTGCCGCTACTTGTAATAATACTATTGCCGCTACTTGTAATAATACTACTGCCGCTACTTGTAATAATACTATTGCCGCTACTTGTAATAATACTACTGCCGCTACTTGTAATAATACTACTGCTGCTCCCATTAACTCTAATGCAGCTACTAATTATACTACTGCCGCTACTTGTAATAATACTACTGCCGCTACTTGTAATAATACTACTGCCGCTACTTGTAATAATACTACTGCCGCTACTTGTAATAATACTACTGCCGCTACTTGTAATAATACTATTGCCGCTACTTGTAATAATACTACTGCCGCTACTTGTAATAATACTACTGCCGCTACTTGTAATAATACTACTGCCGCTACTTGTAATAATACTATTGCCGCTACTTGTAATAATACTACTGCCGCTACTTGTAATAATACTGCTGCCGCTACTTGTAATAGTACTTATGCCGCTACTTGTAATAATACTATTGCCGCTACTTGTAATAATACTACTGCTGCTACTTGTAATAATACCACTGCTGCTACTTGTAATAATACTATTGCCGCTACTTGTAATAATACTACTGCCGCTACTTGTAATAATACTACTGCCGCTACTTGTAATAATACTACTGCCGCTACTTGTAATAATACTACTGCCGCTACTTGTAATAATACTACTGCCGCTACTTGTAATAATACTACTGCCGCTACTTGTAATAATACTATTGCCGCTACTTGTAATAATACTACTGCCGCTACTTGTAATAATACTACTGCTGCTACTTGTAATAATACTACTGCCGCTACTTGTAATAATACTACTGCCGCTACTTGTAATAATACTACTGCCGCTACTTGTAATAATACTACTGCCGCTACTTGTAATAATATTACTGCCGCTACTTGTAATAATACTACGGCCGCTACTTGTAATAATACTACTGCTGCTCCCATTAACTCTAATGATGCTACTAATTATACTACTGCCGCTACTTGTAATAATACTACTGCTGCTCCCATTAACTCTAATGCAGCTACTAATTATACTACTGCCGCTAGTTGTAATAATACTACTGCTGCTCCCATTAACTCTAATGCAGCTACTAATTATACTATTGCCGCTACTTGTAATAATACTACTGCTGCTCCCATTAACTCTAATGCAGCTACTAATTATACTATTGCCGCTACTTGTAATAATACTACCGCTGCTCCCATTAACTCTAATGCAGCTACTAATTATACTATTGCCGCTACTTGTAATAATACTACTGCTGCTCCCATTAACTCTAATGCAGCTACTAATTATACTACTGCCGCTACTTGTAATAATACTACTGCCGCTACTTGTAATAATACTACTGCTGCTCCCATTAACTCTAATGCAGCTACTAATTATACTATTGCCGCTACTTGTAATAATACTACTGCTGCTCCCATTAACTCTAATGCAGCTACTAATTATACTATTGCCGCTACTTGTAATAATACTACTGCTGCTCCCATTAACTCTAATGCAGCTACTAATTATACTATTGCCGCTACTTGTAATAATACTACTGCTGCTCCCATTAACTCTAATGCAGCTACTAATTATACTATTGCCGCTACTTGTAATAATACTACTGCTGCTCCCATTAACTCTAATGCAGCTACTAATTATACTATTGCCGCTACTTGTAATAATACTACTGCTGCTCCCATTAACTCTAATGCAGCTACTAATTATACTATTGCCGCTACTTGTAATAATACTACTGCTGCTCCCATTAACTCTAATGCAGCTACTAATTATACTATTGCCGCTACTTGTAATAATACTACTGCTGCTCCCATTAACTCTAATGCAGCTACTAATTATACTATTGCCGCTACTTGTAATAATACTACTGCTGCTCCCATTAACTCTAATGCAGCTACTAATTATACTATTGCCGCTACTTGTAATAATACTACTGCTGCTCCCATTAACTCTAATGCAGCTACTAATTATACTATTGCCGCTACTTGTAATAATACTACTGCTGCTCCCATTAACTCTAATGCAGCTACTAATTATACTATTGCCGCTACTTGTAATAATACTACTGCTGCTCCCATTAACTCTAATGCAGCTACTAATAATACTATTGCCGCTACTTGTAATAATACTACTGCCGCTACTTGTAATAATACTATTGCCGCTACTTGTAATAATACTACTGCCGCTACTTGTAATAATACTACTGCTGCTACTTGTAATAATACTACTGCCGCTACTTGTAATAATACTACTGCCGCTACTTGTAATAATACTACTGCCGCTACTTGTAATAATACTACTGCCGCTACTTGTAATAATATTACTGCCGCTACTTGTAATAATACTACGGCCGCTACTTGTAATAATACTACTGCTGCTCCCATTAACTCTAATGATGCTACTAATTATACTACTGCCGCTACTTGTAATAATACTACTGCTGCTCCCATTAACTCTAATGCAGCTACTAATTATACTACTGCCGCTAGTTGTAATAATACTACTGCTGCTCCCATTAACTCTAATGCAGCTACTAATTATACTATTGCCGCTACTTGTAATAATACTACTGCTGCTCCCATTAACTCTAATGCAGCTACTAATTATACTATTGCCGCTACTTGTAATAATACTACCGCTGCTCCCATTAACTCTAATGCAGCTACTAATTATACTATTGCCGCTACTTGTAATAATACTACTGCTGCTCCCATTAACTCTAATGCAGCTACTAATTATACTACTGCCGCTACTTGTAATAATACTACTGCCGCTACTTGTAATAATACTACTGCTGCTCCCATTAACTCTAATGCAGCTACTAATTATACTATTGCCGCTACTTGTAATAATACTACTGCTGCTCCCATTAACTCTAATGCAGCTACTAATTATACTACTGCCGCTACTTGTAATAATACTACTGCCGCTACTTGTAATAATACTATTGCCGCTACTTGTAATAATACTACTGCTGCTCCCATTAACTCTAATGCTGCTACTAATTATACTACTGCCGCTATTTGTAATAATACTACTGCTGCTCCCATTAACTCTAATGCAGCTACTAATTATACTATTGCCGCTACTTGTAATAATACAACTGCCGCTACTTGTAATAATACTACTGCCGCTAATTGTAATAATACTATTGCCGCTACTTGTAATAATACTATTGCCGCTACTTGTAATAATACTACTGCCGCTACTTGTAATAATACTATTGCCGCTACTTGTAATAATACTACTGCCGCTACTTGTAATAATACTTTTGCCGTTACTTGTAATAATACTACTGCTGCTACTTGTAATAATACTACTGCCGCTACTTGTAATAATACTACTGCCGCTACTTGTAATAATACTATTGCCGTTACTTGTAATAATACTACTGCCGTTACTTGTAATAATACTACTGCTGCTACTTTTAATAATACTACTGCCGCTACTTGTAATAATACTACTGCCGCTACTTGTAATAATACTATTGCCGTTACTTGTAATAATACTACTGCCGCTACTTGTAATAATACTACTGCTGCTACTTGTAATAATACTATTGCCGTTACTTGTAATAATACTACTGCCGCTACTTGTAATAATACTACTGCCGCTACTTGTAATAATACTATTGCCGTTACTTGTAATAATACTACTGCCGCTACTTGTAATAATACTACTGCTGCTCCCATTAACTCTAATGCAGCTACTAATTATACTACTGCCGCTACTTGTAATAATACTACTGCCGCTACTTGTAATAATACTATTGCCGCTACTTGTAATAATACTATTGCCGCTACTTGTAATAATACTACTGCCGCTACTTGTAATAATACTACTGCCGCTACTTTTTATAATACTGTTGTCGCTACTTGTAATAATACTACTGCCGCTACTTGTAATAATACTATTGCCACTACTTGTAATAATACTGTTGCCGCTACTTGTAATAATACTACTGCCGCTACTTGTAGTAATACTACTGCTGCTCCCATTAACTCTAATGCAGCTACTAATTATACTACTGCCGCTACTTGTAATAATACTACTGCCGCTGCTTGTAATAATACTACTGCCGCTACTTGTAATAATACTACTGCTGCTCCCATTAACTCTAATGCAGCTACTAATTATACTACTGCCGCTACTTGTAATAATACTACTGCTGCTCCCATTAACTCTAATGCTGCTACTAATTATACTACTGCCGCTACTTGTAATAATACTACTGCTGCTCCCATTAACTCTAATGCAGCTACTAATTATACTACTGCCGCTACTTGTAATAATACTACTGCCGCTACTTGTAATAATACTACTGCCGCTACTTGTAATAATACTACTGCCGCTACTTGTAATGATACTACTGCCGCTACTTGTAATAATACTACTGCCGCTACTTGTAACAATACTATTGCCGCTACTTGTAATAATACTATTGCCGCTACTTGTAATAATACTACTGCTGCTACTTGTAATAATACTACTGCTGCTACTTGTTATAATACTACTGCCGCTACTTGTAATAATACTACTGCCGCTACTTGTAATAATACTACTGCCGCTACTTGTAATAATACTACTGCCGCTACTTGTAATAATACTATTGCCGTTACTTGTAATAATACTACTGCCGCTACTTGTAATAATACTACTGCTGCTACTTGTAATAATACTATTGCCGTTACTTGTAATAATACTACTGCCGCTACTTGTAATAATACTACTGCCGCTACTTGTAATAATACTATTGCCGTTACTTGTAATAATACTACTGCCGCTACTTGTAATAATACTACTGCTGCTCCCATTAACTCTAATGCAGCTACTAATTATACTACTGCCGCTACTTGTAATAATACTACTGCCGCTACTTGTAATAATACTATTGCCGCTACTTGTAATAATACTATTGCCGCTACTTGTAATAATACTACTGCCGCTACTTGTAATAATACTACTGCCGCTACTTTTTATAATACTGTTGCCGCTACTTGTAATAATACTACTGCCGCTACTTGTAATAATACTATTGCCACTACTTGTAATAATACTATTGCCGCTACTTGTAATAATACTACTGCCGCTACTTGTAGTAATACTACTGCTGCTCCCATTAACTCTAATGCAGCTACTAATTATACTACTGCCGCTACTTGTAATAATACTACTGCCGCTGCTTGTAATAATACTACTGCCGCTACTTGTAATAATACTACTGCTGCTCCCATTAACTCTAATGCAGCTACTAATTATACTACTGCCGCTACTTGTAATAATACTACTGCTGCTCCCATTAACTCTAATGCTGCTACTAATTATACTACTGCCGCTACTTGTAATAATACTACTGCTGCTCCCATTAACTCTAATGCAGCTACTAATTATACTACTGCCGCTACTTGTAATAATACTACTGCCGCTACTTGTAATAATACTACTGCCGCTACTTGTAATAATACTACTGCCGCTACTTGTAATGATACTACTGCCGCTACTTGTAATAATACTACTGCCGCTACTTGTAACAATACTATTGCCGCTACTTGTAATAATACTATTGCCGCTACTTGTAATAATACTACTGCTGCTACTTGTAATAATACTACTGCTGCTACTTGTTATAATACTACTGCCGCTACTTGTAATAATACTACTGCCGCTACTTGTAATAATACTACTGCCGCTACTTGTAATAATACTACTGCCGCTACTTGTAATAATACTACTGCCGCTACTTGTAATAATACTACTGCTGCTACTTGTAATAATACTACTGCTGCTACTTGTAATAATACTACTGCCGCTACTTGTAATAATACTACTGCTGATACTTGTAATAATACTACTGCCGCTACTTGTAATAATACTACTGCCGCTACTTGGAATAATACTACTGCTGCTACTTGTAATAATACTACTGCTGATACTTGTAATAATACTACTGCTGCTACTTGTAATAATACTATTGCCGCTACTTGTAATAATACTACTGCCGCTACTTGTAATAATACTACTGCCGCTACTTGTAATAATACTACTGCTGCTACTTGTAATAATACTATTGCCGCTACTTGTAATAATACTATTGCCGCTACTTGTAATAATACTATTGCCGCTACTTGTAATAATACTACTGCCGCTACTTGTAATAATACTACTGCCGCTACTTGTAATAATACTACTGCCGCTACTTGTAATAATACTGCTGCCGCTACTTGTAATAATACTACTTCCGCTGCTTGTAATAATACTACTGCCGCTACTTGGAATAATACTACTGCCGCTACTTGTAATAATACTACTGCCGCTACTTGTAATAATACTACTGCCGCTACTTGTAATAATACTACTGCCGCTACTTGTAATAATATTATTGCCGCTACTTGTAATAATACTACTGCCGCTACTTGTAATAATACTACTGCTGCTCCCATTAACTCTAATGCAGCTACTAATTATACTACTGCCGCTACTTGTAATAATACTACTGCCGCTACTTGTAATAATACTATTGCCGCTACTTGTAATAATACTACTGCCGCTACTTGTAATAATACTACTGCCGCTACTTGTAATAATACTATTGCCACTACTTGTAATAATACTATTGCCGCTACTTGTAATAATACTACTGCCGCTACTTGTAATAATACTACTGCTGCTCCCATTAACTCTAATGCAGCTACTAATTATACTACTGCCGCTACTTGTAATAATACTACTGCCGCTACTTGTAATAATACTACTGCCGCTACTTGTAATAATACTACTGCTGCTCCCATTAACTCTAATGCAGCTACTAATTATACTACTGCCGCTACTTGTAATAATACTACTGCTTCTCCCATTAACTCTAATGCTGCTACTAATTATACTACTGCCGCTACTTGTAATAATACTACTGCCGCTACTTGTAATAATACTACTGCCGCTACTTGTAATAATACTACTGCCGCTACTTGTAATAATACTACTGCCGCTACTTGTAATAATACTACTGCCGCTACTTGTAATAATAATACTGCCGCTACTTGTAATAATACTACTGCCGCTACTTGTAATAATACTACTGCCGCTACTTGTAATAATACTACTGCCGCTACTTGTAATAATACTACTGCTGCTCCCATTAACTCTAATGCAGCTACTAATTATACTACTGCCGCTACTTGTAATAATACTACTGCCGCTACTTGTAATAATACTACTGCCGCTACTTGTAATAATACTACTGCCGCTACGTGTAATAATACTACTGCCGCTACTTGTAATAATACTACTGCTGCTCCCATTAACTCTAATGCAGCTACTAATTATACTACTGCCGCTACTTGTAATAATACTACTGCCGCTACTTGTAATAATACTACTGCTGCTCGCATTAACTCTAATGCAGCTACTAATTATACTACTGCCGCTACTTGTTATAATGCTACTGCCGCTACTTGTAATAATACTACTGCCGCTACTTGTAATAATACTACTGCTGCTCCCATTAACTCTAATGCAGCTACTAATTATACTACTGCCGCTACTTGTAATAATACTACTGCCGCTACTTGTAATAATACTATTGCCGCCACTTGTAATAATACTATTGCCGCTACTTGTAATAATACTACTGCCGCTACTTGTAATAATACTACTGCTGCTCCCATTAACTCTAATGCAGCTACTAATTATACTACTGCCGCTACTTGTAATAATACTACTGCCGCTACTTGTAATAATACAATTGCCGCTACTTGTAATAATACTACTGCCGCTACTTGTAATAATACTACTGCCGCTACTTGTAATAAGACTATTGCCGCTACTTGTAATAATACTACTGCCGCTACTTGTAATAATACCACTGCCGCTACTTGTAATAATACTACTGCCGCTACTTGTAATAAGACTATTGCCGCTACTTGTAATAATACTACTGCCGCTACTTGTAATAAGACTATTGCCGCTACTTGTAATAATACTACTGCCGCTACTTGTAATAAGACTATTGCCGCTACTTGTAATAATACTACTGCCGCTACTTGTAATAATACTACTGCTGCTCCCATTAACTCTAATGCAGCTACTAATTATACTATTGCCGCTACTTGTAATAATACTACTGCCGCTACTTGTAATAATACTATTGGCGCTACTTGTAATAATACTATTGCCGCTACTTGTAATAATACTACTGCCGCTACTTGTAATAATACTACTGCCGCTACTTGTAATGAGACTAATGCCGCTACTTGTAATAATACTACTGCCGCTACTTGTAATATTACTACTGCCGCTACTTGTAATGATACTTTTGCCGCTACTTGTAATAATACTACTGCTGCTCCCATTAACTCTAATGCAGCTATTAATTATACTACTGCCGCTACTTGTAATAATACTACTGCTGCTCCCATTAACTCTAATGCAGCTACTAATTATACTACTGCCGCTACTTGTAATAATACTACTGCTGCTCCCATTAACTCTAATGCAGCTACTAATTATACTATTGCCGCTACTTGTAATAATACTACTGCCGCTACTTGTAATAATACTACTGCCGCTACTTGTAATAATACTATTGCCGCTACTTGTAATAATACTATTGCCGCTACTTGTAATAATACTATTGCCGCTACCTGTAATAATACTACTGCCGCTACTTGTAATAATACTACTGCCGCTACTTGTAATAATACTACTGCCGCTACTTGTAATAATACTACTGCCGCTACTTGTAATAATACTACTGCCGCTACTTGTAATAATACTACTGCCGCTACTTGTAATAATACTACTGCCACTACTTGTAATAATACTACTGCCGCTACTTGTAATAATACTACTGCCGCTACTTGTAATAATACTACTGCCGCTACTTGTAATAATACTACTGCCGCTACTTGTAATAATACTACTAGCGCTACTTGTAATAATACTACTGCTGCTACTTGTAATAATGCTATTGCCGCTACTTGTAATAATGCTATTGCCGCTACATGTAATAATACTACTGTCGCTACTTGTAATAATACTATTGCCGCTACTTGTAATAATACTACTGCTGCTCCCATTAACTCTAATGCAGCTACTAATTATACTATTGCCGCTACTTGTAATAATACCACAGCCGCTACTTGTAATAATACTACTGCCGCTACTTGTAATAATACTACTGCCGCTACTTGTAATAATACTACTGCGCTACTTGTAATAATACTACTGCCGCTACTTGTAATAATACTACTGCCGCTACTTGTAATAATACTACTGCCGCTACTTGTAATAATACTACTGCCTCTACTTGTAATAATACTACTGCCGCTACTTGTAATAATACTACTGCCGCTACTTGTAATAATACTACTGCCGCTACTTGTAATAATACTACTGCCGCTACTTGTAATAATACTACTGCCGCTGCTTGTAATAATACTACTGCCGCTTCTTGTAATAATACTACTGCCGCTACTTGTAATAATACTACTGCCGCTACTTGTTATAATACTACTGCCGCTACTTGTAATAATACTACTGCCGCTACTTGTAATAATAATACTGCCGCTTCTTGTAATAATACTACTGCTGCTCCCATTAACTCTAATGCTGCTACTAATTATACTACTTCCGTTACTTGTAATAATACTACTGCTGCTCCCATTAACTCTAATGCTGCTACTAATTATACTACTTCCGCTACTTGTAATAATACTACTGCTGCTCCCATTAACTCTAATGCTGCTACTAATTATGCTACTGCCGCTACTTGTAATAATACTACTGCTGCTCCTATTAACTCTAATGCTGCTACTAATTATTCTACTGCCGCTACTTGTAATAATACTACTGCCGCTACTTGCAATAATACTACTGCTGCTCCCATTAACTCTAATGCAGCTACTAATTATACTACTGCCGCTACTTGTAATAATACTACTGCCGCTACTTGTAATAATACTACTGCCGCTACTTGTAATAATACTACTGCCGCTACTTGTAATTATACTACTGCCGCTACTTGTAATAATACTACTGCTGCTCCCATTAACTCTAATGCTGCTACTAATTATACTACTGCCGCTACTTGTAATAATACTACTGCCGCTACTTGTAATAATACTACTGCCGCTACTTGTAATAATACTACTGCCGCTACTTGTAATAATACTACTGCTGCTCCCATTTACTCTAATGCTGCTACTAATTATACTACTGCCGCTACTTGTAATAATACTACTGCCGCTACTTGTAATAATACTACTGCCGCTACTTGTAATAATACTACTGCCGCTACTTGTAATAATACTACTGCTGCTCCCATTAACTCTAATGCTGCTACTAATTATACTACTGCCGCTACTTGTAATAATACTACTGCCGCTACTTGTAATAATACTACTGCCGCTACTTGTAATAATACTACGGCCGCTACTTGTAATAAAACTACTGCTGCTCCCATTAACTCTAATGCTGCTACTAATTATACTACTGCCGCTACTTGTAATAATACTACTGCCGCTACTTGTAATAATACTACTGCTGCTCCCATTAACTCTAATGCTGCTACTAATTATACTACTGCCGCTACTTGTAATAATACTACTGCCGCTACTTATAATAATACTACTGCTGCTCCCATTAACTCTAATGCTGCTACTAATTATACTACTGCCGCTACTTGTAATAATACTACTGCCGCTACTTGTAATAATACTACTGCCGCTACTTGTAATAATACTACTGCTGCTCCCATTAACTCTAATGCTGCTACTAATTATACTACTGCCGCTACTTGTAATAATACTACTGCCGCTACTTGTAATAATACTACTGCCGCTACTTGTAATAATACTACTGCCGCTACTTGTAATAATACTACTGCTGCTCCCATTAACTCTAATGCTGCTACTAATTATACTACTGCCGCTACTTGTAATAATACTACTGCTGCTCCCATTAACTCTAATGCTGCTACTAATTATACTACTGCCGCTACTTGTAATAATACTACTGCTGCTCCCATTAACTCTAATGCAGCTACTAATTATACTACTGCCGCTACTTGTAATAATACTATTGGCGCTACTTGTAATAATACTACTGACGCTACTTGTAATAATACTACTGCCGCTACTTGTAATAATACTACTGCCGCTACTTGTAATAATACTACTGCCGCTACTTGTAATAATACTACTGCTGCTCCCATTAACTCTGATGAAGCTACTAATTATACTACTGCCGCTACTTGTAATAATACTACTGCCGCTACTTGTAATAATACTACTGCTGCTCCCATTAACTCTAATGCTGCTACTAATTATACTACTGCCGCTACTTGTAATAATACTACTGCCGCTACTTGTAATAATACTACTGCCGCTACTTGTAATAATACTACTGCCGCTACTTGTAATAATACTACTGCTGCTCCCATTAACTCTAATGCTGCTACTAATTATACTACTGCCGCTACTTGTAATAATACTACTGCCGCTACTTGTAATAATACTACTGCCGCTACTTGTAATAATACTACTGCCGCTACTTGTAATAATACTACTGCTGCTCCCATTAACTCTAATGCTCCTACTAATTATACTACTGCCGCTACTTGTAATAATACTATTGCCGCTACTTGTAATAATACTACAGCCGCTACTTGTAATAATACTATTGCCGCTACTTGTAATAATACTATTGCCACTACTTGTAATAATACTACTGCCGCTACTTGTAATAATACTACTGCCGCTACTTGTAATAATACTACTGCCGCTACTTGTAATAATGCTATTGCCGCTACTTGTAATAATACTACTGCTGCTCCCATTAACTCTAATGCAGCTACTAATTATACTACTGCCGCTACTTGTAATAATACTACTGCCGCTACTTGTAATAATACTACTGCCGCTACTTGTAATAATACTACTGCCGCTACATGTAATAATACTACAGCCGCTACTTGTAATAATACTGCTGCTGCTCCCAATAACTCTAATGCAGCTACTAATTATACTACTACCGCTCTTGTAATAATACTACTGCCGCTACTTGTAATAATACTACTGCCGCTACTTGTAATAATACTATTGCCGCCACTTGTAATAATACTACTGCCGCTACTTGTAATAATACTACTGCCGCTACTTGTAATAATACTACTGCCGCTACATGTAATAATACTACTGCCGCTACTTGTAATAATACTACTGCTGCTCCCATTAACTCTAATGCAGCTACTAATTATACTACTGCCGCTACTTGTAATAATACTACTGCCGCTACTTGTAATAATACTACTGCCGCTACTTGTAATAATACTATTGCCGCTACTTGTAATAATACTACTGCCGCTACTTGTAATAAGACTATTGCCGCTACTTGTAATAATACTACTGCCGCTACTTGTAATAGGACTATTGCCGCTACTTGTAATAATACTACTGCCGCTACTTGTAATAAGACTATCGCCGCTACTTGTAATAATACTACTGCCGCTACTTGTAATAATACTACTGCCGCTACTTGTAATAATACTACTGCTGCTCCCATTAACTCTAATGCAGCTACTAATTATACTATTGCCGCTACTTGTAATAATACTACTGCCGCTACTTGTAATAATACTATTGCCGCTACTTGTAATAATACTATTGCCGCTACTTGTAATAATACTACTGCCGCTACTGGTAATAATACTACTGCCGCTACTTGTAATGAGACTATTGCGCTACTTGTAATAATACTACTGCCGCTACTTGTAATAATACTACTGCCGCTACTTGTAATAATACTATTGCCGCTACTTGTAATAATACTACTGCTGCTCTCATTAACTCTAATGCAGCTATTAATTATACTACTGCCGCTACTTGTAATAATACTACTGCTGCTCCCATTAACTCTAATGCAGCTACTAATTCTACTATTGCCGCTACTTGTAATAATACTACTGCCGCTACTTGTAATAATACTACTGCCGCTACTTGTAATAATACTATTGCCGCTACTTGTAATAATACTATTGCCGCTACTTGTAATAATACTATTGCCGCTACCTGTAATAATACTACTGCCGCTACTTGTAATAATACTACTGCCGCTACTTGTAATAATACTACTGCCGCTACTTGTAATAATACTACTGCCGCTACTTGTAATAATACTACTGCCGCTACTTGTAATAATACTACTGCCGCTACTTGTAATAATACTACTGCCGCTACTTGTAATAATACTACTGCCGCTACTTGTAATAATACTACTGCCGCTACTTGTAATAATACTACTGCCGCTGCTTGTAATAATACTACTGCTGCTCCTATTAACTCTAATGCAGCTACTAATTATACTACACCCGCTATTTGTAATAATACTACTGCTGCTACCATTAACTCTAATGCTGCTACTAATTATGCTACACGCGCTATTTGTAATAATACTACTGCTGCTACCATTAACTCTAATGCAGCTACTAATTATACTATTGCCGCTACTTGTAATAATACCACTGCCGCTACTTGTAATAATACTATTGCCGCTACTTGTAATAATACTATTGTCGCTACTTGTAATAATACTATTGCCGCTACTTGTAATAATACCACTGCCGCTACTTGTAATAATACTACTGCCGCTACTTGTAATAATACTACTGCTGCTCCCATTAACTCTAATGCAGCTACTAATTATACTACTGCCGCTACTTGTAATAATACTATTGCCGCTACTTGTAATAATACTATTGCCGCTACTTGTAATAATACTATTGCCGCTACTTGTATAAATACTATTGCCGCTACTTGTAATAATACTATTGCCACTACTTGTAATAATACTACTGCCGCTACTTGTAATAATACTACTGCCGCTACTTGTAATAATACTACTGCCGCTACTTGTAATAATACTACTGCTGCTCCCATTAACTCTAATGCAGCTACTAATTATACTACTGCCGCTACTTGTAATAATACTACTGCCGCTACTTGTAATAATACTACTGCCGCTACTTGTAATAATACTACTGCCGCTACATGTAATAATACTACAGCCGCTACTTGTAATAATACTGCTGCTGCTCCCAATAACTCTAATGCAGCTACTAATTATACTACTACCGCTCTTGCAATAATACTACTGCCGCTACTTGTAATAATACTACTGCCGCTACTTGTAATAATACTATTGCCGCCACTTGTAATAATACTACTGCCGCTACTTGTAATAATACTACTGCCGCTACTTGTAATAATACTACTGCCGCTACATGTAATAATACTACTGCCGCTACTTGTAATAATACTACTGCTGCTCCCATTAACTCTAATGCAGCTACTAATTATACTACTGCCGCTACTTGTAATAATACTACTGCCGCTACTTGTAATAATACTACTGCCGCTACTTGTAATAATACTATTGCCGCTACTTGTAATAATACTACTGCCGCTACTTGTAATAAGACTATTGCCGCTACTTGTAATAATACTACTGCCGCTACTTGTAATAGGACTATTGCCGCTACTTGTAATAATACTACTGCCGCTACTTGTAATAAGACTATTGCCGCTACTTGTAATAATACTACTGCCGCTACTTGTAATAATACTACTGCCGCTACTTGTAATAATACTACTGCTGCTCCCATTAACTCTAATGCAGCTACTAATTATACTATTGCCGCTACTTGTAATAATACTACTGCCGCTACTTGTAATAATACTATTGCCGCTACTTGTAATAATACTATTGCCGCTACTTGTAATAATACTACTGCCGCTACTGGTAATAATACTACTGCCGCTACTTGTAATGAGACTATTGCGCTACTTGTAATAATACTACTGCCGCTACTTGTAATAATACTACTGCCGCTACTTGTAATAATACTATTGCCGCTACTTGTAATAATACTACTGCTGCTCCCATTAACTCTAATGCAGCTATTAATTATACTACTGCCGCTACTTGTAATAATACTACTGCTGCTCCCATTAACTCTAATGCAGCTACTAATTCTACTATTGCCGCTACTTGTAATAATACTACTGCCGCTACTTGTAATAATACTACTGCCGCTACTTGTAATAATACTATTGCCGCTACTTGTAATAATACTATTGCCGCTACTTGTAATAATACTATTGCCGCTACCTGTAATAATACTACTGCCGCTACTTGTAATAATACTACTGCCGCTACTTGTAATAATACTACTGCCGCTACTTGTAATAATACTACTGCCGCTACTTGTAATAATACTACTGCCGCTACTTGTAATAATACTACTGCCGCTACTTGTAATAATACTACTGCCGCTACTTGTAATAATACTACTGCCGCTACTTGTAATAATACTACTGCCGCTACTTGTAATAATACTACTGCCGCTGCTTGTAATAATACTACTGCTGCTCCTATTAACTCTAATGCAGCTACTAATTATACTACACCCGCTATTTGTAATAATACTACTGCTGCTACCATTAACTCTAATGCTGCTACTAATTATGCTACACGCGCTATTTGTAATAATACTACTGCTGCTACCATTAACTCTAATGCAGCTACTAATTATACTATTGCCGCTACTTGTAATAATACCACTGCCGCTACTTGTAATAATACTATTGCCGCTACTTGTAATAATACTATTGTCGCTACTTGTAATAATACTATTGCCGCTACTTGTAATAATACCACTGCCGCTACTTGTAATAATACTACTGCCGCTACTTGTAATAATACTACTGCTGCTCCCATTAACTCTAATGCAGCTACTAATTATACTACTGCCGCTACTTGTAATAATACTATTGCCGCTACTTGTAATAATACTATTGCCGCTACTTGTAATAATACTATTGCCGCTACTTGTATAAATACTATTGCCGCTACTTGTAATAATACTATTGCCGCTACTTGTAATAATACTACTGCCGCTACTTGTAATAATACTATTGCCGCTACTTGTAATAATACTACTGCTGCTCCCATTAACTCTAATGCAGCTACTAATTATACTATTGCCGCTACTTGTAATAATACTACTGCTGCTACCATTAACTCTAATGCAGCTACTAATTATACTATTGCCGCTACTTGTAATAATACTACTGCTGCTACCATTAACTCTAATGCAGCTACTAATTATACTATTGCCGCTACATGTAATAATACTATTGCTGCTCCCATTAACTCTAATGCAGCTACTAATTATACTATTGCCGCTACTTGTAATAATACTACTGCTGCTACCATTAACTCTAATGCAGCTACTAATTATACCACTGCCGCTACTTGTAATAATACTATTGCCGCTACTTGTAACAATACTATTGCCGCTACTTGTAATAATACCACTGCCGCTACTTGTAATAATACTATTGCCGCTACTTGTAATAATACTACTGCTGCTCCCATTAACTCTAATGCAGCTACTAATTATACTACTGCCGCTACTTGTAATAATACCACTGCCGCTACTTGTAATAATACTACTGCCGCTACTTGTAATAATACTACTGCTGCTACTTGTAATAATACTACTGCCGCTACTTGTAATAATACTACTGCTGCTACTTGTAATAATACTACTGCCGCTACTTGTAATAATACTACTGCTGCTACTTGTAATAATACCACTGCCGCTACTTGTAATAATACTACTGCCGCTACTTGTAATAATACTACTGCCGCTACTTGTAATAATACTACTGCCGCTACTTGTAATAATACTACTGCCGCTACTTGTAATAATACTACTGCCGCTACTTGTAATAATACTACTGCTGCTACTTGTAATAATACTACTGCCGCTACTTGTAATAATACTACTGCCGCTACTTGTAATAATACTACTGCTGCTACTTGTAATAATACTACTGCCGCTACTTGTAATAATACTACTGCCGCTACTTGTAATAATACTACTGCCGCTACTTGTAATAATACTACTGCCGCTACTTGTAATAATACCACTGCCGCTACTTGTAATAATACTACTGCTGCTCCCATTAACTCTAATGCTGCTACTAATTATACTACTGCCGCTATTTGTAATAATACTACTGCTGCTACCATTAACTCTAATGCTGCTACTAATTATACTACTGCCGCTACTTGTAATAATACCACTGCCGCTACTTGTAATAATACTACTGCCGCTACTTGTAATAATACCATGCCGCTACTTGTAATAATACTACTGCCGCTACTTGTAATAATACTACTGCTGCTCCTTTTAACTCTAATGCTGCTACTAATTATACTACTGCCGCTATTTGTAATAATACTACTGCTGCTACCATTAACTCTAATGCAGCTACTAATTATGCTACACCCGCTACTTGTAATAATACTACTGCTGCTACCATTAACTCTAATGCAGCTACTAATTATACTATTGCCGCTACCTGTAATAATACTACTGCTGCTCCCATTAACTCTAATACAGCTACTAATTATGCTACTGCCGCTATTTGTAATAATACTACTGCTGCTACCATTAACTCTAATGCTGCTACTAATTATACTACTGCCGCTATTTGTAATAATACTACTGCTGCTACCATTAACTCTAATGCTGCTACTAATTATACTACTGCCGCTATTTGTAATAATACTACTGCTCCTACCATTAACTCTAATGCTGCTACTAATTATGCTACTGCCGCTATTTGTAATAATACTACTGCTCCTACCATTAACTCTAATGCTGCTACTAATTATACTACTGCCGCTATTTGTAATAATACTACTGCTGCTACCATTAACTCTAATGCTGCTACTAATTATACTACACCCGCTATTTGTAATAATACTACTGCTCCTACCATTAACTCTAATGCTGCTACTAATTATACTACTGCCGCTATTTGTAATAATACTACTGCTGCTACCATTAACTCTAATGCTGCTACTAATTATACTATTGCCGCTATTTGTAATAATACTACTGCTGCTACCATTAACTCTAATGCTGCTACTAATTATACTACTGCCGCTATTTGTAATAATACTACTGCTGCTACCATTTACTCTAATGCTGCTACTAATTATACTACTGCCGCTATTTTTAATAATACTACTGCTGCTACCATTAACTCTAATGCTGCTACTAATTATACTACTGCCGCTATTTTTAATAATACTACTGCTGCTACCATTAACTCTAATGCTGCTACTAATTATACTACTGCCGCTATTTTTAATAATACTACTGCTGCTACCATTAACTCTAATGCTGCTACTAATTATACTACTGCCGCTATTTTTAATAATACTACTGCTGCTACCATTAACTCTAATGCTGCTACTAATTATACTACTGCCGCTATTTTTAATAATACTACTGCTGCTACCATTAACTCTAATGCTGCTACTAATTATACTACTGCCGCTACTTCTAATAATACTACTGCTGCTACCATTAACTCTAATGCTGCTACTAATTATACTACTGCCGCTACTTGTAATAATACTATTGCTGCTCCCATTAACTCTAATGCTGCTACTAATTATACTACACCCGCTATTTGTAATAATACTACTGCTCCTACCATTAACTCTAATGCTGCTACTAATTATACTACACCCGCTATTTGTAATAATACTACTGCTGCTCCCATTAACTCTAATGCTGCTACTAATTGTACTACTGCCGCTACTTGTAATAATACTACTGCTGCTCCCATTAACTCTAATGCAGCTACTAATTATACTTTTGCCGCTACTTGTAATAATACTACTGCTGCTCCCATTAACTCTAATGCAGCTACTAATTATACTATTGCCGCTACTTGTAATAATACTACTGCTGCTCCCATTAACTGTAATGCAGCTACTAATTATACTATTGCCGCTACTTGTAATAATACTACTGCTGCTCCCATTAACACTAATGCAGCTACTAATTATACTACTGCCGCTACTTGTAATAATACTACTGCCGCAACTTGTAATAATAGTACTGCTGCTCCCATTAACTCTAATGCAGCTACTAATTATACTATTGCCGCTACTTGTAATAATGCTACTGCCGCTACTTGTAATAATACTACTGCCGCTACTTGTAATAATACTATTGCCGCTACTTGTAATAATACTATTGCCGCTACTTGTAATAATACTACTGCCGCTACTTGTAATAATACTATTGCCGCTACTTGTAATAATACTATTGCCGCTACTTGTAATAATACTACTGCCGCTACTTGTAATAATACTACTGCTGCTCCCATTAACTCTAATGCAGCTACTAATTATACTACTGCCGCTACTTGTAATAATACTATTGCCGCTACTTGTAATAATACTACTGCCGCTACTTGTAATAATACTACTGCCGCTACTTGTAATAATACTATTGCCGCTACTTGTAATAATACTACTGCCGCTACTTGTAATAATACTACTGCTGCTACTTGTAATAATACTGTTGCCGCTACTTGTAATAATACTACTGCCGCTACTTGTAATAATACTATTGCCACTACTTGTAATAATACTATTGCCGCTACTTGTAATAATACTACTGCCGCTACTTGTAATAATACTACTGCTGCTCCCATTAACTCTAATGCAGCTACTAATTATACTACTGCCGCTACTTGTAATAATACTACTGGCGCTACTTGTAATAATACTACTGCCGCTACTTGTAATAATACTACTGCTGCTCCCATTAACTCTAATGCAGCTACTAATTATACTACTGCCGCTACTTTTAATAATACTACTGCTGCTCCCATTAACTCTAATGCTGCTACTAATTATACTACTGCCGCTACTTGTAATAATACTACTGCTGCTCCCATTAACTCTAATGCTGCTACTAATTATACTACTGCCGCTACTTGTAATAATACTACTGCTGCTCCCATTAACTCTAATGCTGCTACTAATTATACTACTGCCGCTACTTGTAATAATACTACTGCTGCTCCCATTAACTCTAATGCAGCTACTAATTATACTACTGCCGCTACTTGTAATAATACTACTGCCGCTACTTGTAATAATACTACTGCCGCTACTTGTAATAATACTATTGCCGCTACTTGTAATAATACTGCTGCCGCTACTTGTAATAATACTACTGCCGCTACTTGTAATAATACTATTGCCGCTACTTGTAATAATACTACTGCTGCTACTTGTAATAATACTGCTGCCGCTACTTGTAATAATACTACTGCCGCTACTTGTAATAATACTATTGCCGCTACTTGTAATAATACTACTGCCGCTACTTGTAATAATACTATTGCCGCTACTTGTAATAATACTACTGCCGCTACTTGTAAAAATACTATTGCCGCTACTTGTAATAATACTACTGCCGCTACTTGTAATAATACTACTGCCGCTACTTGTAATAGTACTACTGCCGCTACTTGTAATAATAATATTGCCGCTACTTGTAATAATACTACTGCCGCTACTTGTAATAATACTATTGCCGCTACTTGTAATAATACTACTGCCGCTACTTGTAATATTACTACTGCCGCTACTTGTAATAATACTATTGCCGCTACTTGTAATAATACTACTGCCGCTACTTGTAATAATACTACTGCCGCTACTTGTAATAATACTATTGCCGCTACTTGTAATAATACTACTGCCGCTACTTGTAATAATACTATTGCCGCTACTTGTAATAATACTACTGCCGCTACTTGTAATAATACTACTGCCGCTACTTGTAATAATACTATTGCCGCTACTTGTAATAATACTACTGCTGCTCCCATTAACTCTAATGCAGCTACTAATTATACTACTGCCGCTACTTGTAATAATACTACTGCCGCTACTTGTAATAATACTAGTGCCGCTACTTGTAATAATACTATTGCCGGTACTTGTAATAATACTACTGCTGCTCCCATTAACTCTAATGCAGCTACTAATTATACTACTGCCGCTAATTGTAATAATACTACTGCCACTACTTGTAATAATACTAGTGCCGCTACTTGTAATAATGCTATTGCCACTACTTGTAATAATACTACTGCCGGTACTTGTAATAATACTACTGCCACTACTTGTAATAATACTATTGCCGCTACTTGTAATAATACTACTGCCACTAATTGTAATAATACTACTGCCACTAATTGTAATAATACTACTGCCACTACTTGTAATAATACTACTGCCACTAATTGTAATAATACTACTGCCGCTACTTGTAATAATGCTATTGCCACTACTTGTAATAATACTATTGCCGGTACTTGTAATAATACTACTGCCACTAATTGTAATAATACTACTGCCACTAATTGTAATAATACTACTGCCACTACTTGTAATAATACTATTGCCGCTACTTGTAATAATACTATTGCCGCTACTTGTAATAATACTACTGCCGCTACTTGTAATAATACTACTGCTGCTCCCATTAAATCTAATGCAGCTACTAATTATACTACTGCCCCTACTTGTAATAATACTACTGCCGCTACTTGTAATAATACTACTACCGCTACTTGTAATAATACTATTGCCGCTACTTGTAATAATACTACTGCTGCTCCCATTAAATCTAATGCAGCTACTAATTATACTACTGCCCCTACTTGTAATAATACTACTGCCACTACTTGTAATAATACTATTGCCGCTACTTGTAATAATACTATTGCCGCTACTTGTAATAATACTACTGCCGCTACTTGTAATAATACTACTGCTGCTCCCATTAAATCTAATGCAGCTACTAATTATACTACTGCCCCTACTTGTAATAATACTACTGCCACTACTTGTAATAATACTACTACCGCTACTTGTAATAATACTATTGCCGCTACTTGTAATAATACCCTTTCCGCTACTTGTAATAATACTACTGCCGCTACTTGTAATAATACTATTGCCGCTACTTGTAATAATACTATTGCCGCTACTTGTAATAATACTACTGCCGCTACTTGTAATAATACTACTGCTGCTCCCATTAACTCTAATGCAGCTACTAATTATACTACTGCCGCTACTTGTAATAATACTACTGCTGCTCCCATTAACTCTAATGCTGCTACTAATTATACTACTGCCGCTACTTGTAATAATACTACTGCTGCTCCCATTAACTCTAATGCAGCTACTAATTATACTACTGCCGCTACTTGTAATAATACTACTGCCGCTACTTGTAATAATACTACTGCCGCTACTTGTAATAATACTACTGCCGCTACTTGTAATAATACTACTGCCGCTACTTGTAATAATACTACTGCTGCTCCCATTAACTCTAATGCAGCTACTAATTATACTACTGCCGCTACTTGTAATAATACTACTGCTGCTCCCATTAACTCTAATGCAGCTACTAATTATACTACTGCCGCTACTTGTAATAATACTACTGCTGCTCCCATTAACTCTAATGCTGCTACTAATTATACTATTCCGCTAGTTGTAATAATACTACTGCTGCTACCATTAACTCTAATGCTGCTACTAATTATACTACTGCCGCTACTTGTAATAATACTACTGCTGCTACCATTAACTCTAATGCTGCTACTAATTATACTACTGCCGCTACTTCTAATAATACTACTGCTGCTACCATTAACTCTAATGCTGCTACTAATTATACTACTGCCGCTACTTGTAATAATACTACTGCTGCTCCCATTAACTCTAATGCAGCTACTAATTATACTACTGCCGCTAGTTGTAATAATACTACTGCTGCTCCCATTAACTCTAATGCTGCTACTAATTATACTACACCCGCTATTTGTAATAATACTACTGCTCCTACCATTAACTCTAATGCTGCTACTAATTATACTACACCCGCTATTTGTAATAATACTACTGCTGCTCCCATTAACTCTAATGCTGCTACTAATTATACTACTGCCGCTACTTGTAATAATACTACTGCTGCTCCCATTAACTCTAATGCAGCTACTAATTATACTATTGCCGCTACTTGTAATAATACTACTGCTGCTCCCATTAACTGTAATGCAGCTACTAATTATACTATTGCCGCTACTTGTAATAATACTACTGCTGCTCCCATTAACACTAATGCAGCTACTAATTATACTACTGCCGCTACTTGTAATAATACTACTGCCGCAACTTGTAATAATAGTACTGCTGCTCCCATTAACTCTAATGCAGCTACTAATTATACTATTGCCGCTACTTGTAATAATGCTACTGCCGCTACTTGTAATAATACTACTGCCGCTACTTGTAATAATACTATTGCCGCTACTTGTAATAATACTATTGCCGCTACTTGTAATAATACTACTGCCGCTACTTGTAATAATACTATTGCCGCTACTTGTAATAATACTATTGCCGCTACTTGTAATAATACTACTGCCGCTACTTGTAATAATACTACTGCTGCTCCCATTAACTCTAATGCAGCTACTAATTATACTACTGCCGCTACTTGTAATAATACTATTGCCGCTACTTGTAATAATACTACTGCCGCTACTTGTAATAATACTACTGCCGCTACTTGTAATAATACTATTGCCGCTACTTGTAATAATACTACTGCCGCTACTTGTAATAATACTACTGCTGCTACTTGTAATAATACTGTTGCCGCTACTTGTAATAATACTACTGCCGCTACTTGTAATAATACTATTGCCACTACTTGTAATAATACTATTGCCGCTACTTGTAATAATACTACTGCCGCTACTTGTAATAATACTACTGCTGCTCCCATTAACTCTAATGCAGCTACTAATTATACTACTGCCGCTACTTGTAATAATACTACTGGCGCTACTTGTAATAATACTACTGCCGCTACTTGTAATAATACTACTGCTGCTCATATTAACTCTAATGCAGCTACTAATTATACTACTGCCGTTACTTTTAATAATACTACTGCTGCTCCCATTAACTCTAATGCTGCTACTAATTATACTACAGCCGCTACTTGTAATAATACTACTGCTGCTCCCATTAACTCTAATGCTGCTACTAATTATACTACTGCCGCTACTTGTAATAATACTACTGCTGCTCCCATTAACTCTAATGCTGCTACTAATTATACTACTGCCGCTACTTGTAATAATACTACTGCTGCTCCCATTAACTCTAATGCAGCTACTAATTATACTACTGCCGCTACTTGTAATAATACTACTGCCGCTACTTGTAATAATACTACTGCCGCTACTTGTAATAATACTACTGCCGCTACTTGTAATAATACTACTGCCGCTACTTGTAATAATACTATTGCCGCTACTTGTAATAATACTACTGCTGCTACTTGTAATAATACTATTGCCGCTACTTGTAATAACACTTCTGCCGCTACTTGTAATAATACTACTGCCGCTACTTGTAATAATACTACTGCTGCTACTTGTAATAATACTACTGCTGATACTTGTAATAATACTACTGCTGCTACTTGAAATAATACTATTGCCGCTACTTGTAATAATACTATTGCCGCTACTTGTAATAATACTATTGCCGCTACTTGTAATAATACTATTGCCGCTACTTGTAATAATACTACTGCCGCTACTTGTAATAATACTACTGCCGCTACTTGTAATAATACTACTGCCGCTACTTGTAATAATACTACTGCCGCTACTTGTAATAATTCTACTTCCGCTACTTGTAATAATACTACTGCCGCTACTTGTAATAATACTACTGCCGCTACTTGTAATAATACTACTGCCGCTACTTGTAATAATACTACTGCCGCTACTTGTAATAATACTACTGCCGCTACTTGTAATAATACTACTGCCGCTACTTGTAATAATACTATTGCCGCTACTTGTAATAATACAACTGCCGCTACTTGTAATAATACTACTGCTGCTCCCATTAACTCTAATGCAGCTACTAATTATACTACTGCCGCTACTTGTAATAATACTACTGCCGCTACTTGTAATAATACTATTGCCGCTACTTGTAATAATACTACTGCCGCTACTTGTAATAATACTACTGCCGCTACTTGTAATAATACTATTGCCGCTACTTGTAATAATACTACTGCCGCTACTTGTAATAATACTACTGCCGCTACTTGTAATAATACTGTTGCCGCTACTTGTAATAATACTATTGCTGCTACTTGTAATAATACTGTTGCCGCTACTTGTAATAATACTATTGCCGCTACTTGTAATAATACTATTGCCGCTACTTGTAATAATACTGTTGCCGCTACTTGTAATAATACTGTTGCCACTACCTGTAATAATACTACTGCCGCTACTTGTAATAATACTATTGCCACTACTTGTAATAATACTATTGCCGCTACTTGTAATAATACTACTGCCGCTACTTGTAATAATACTACTGCTGCTCCCATTAACTCTAATGCAGCTACTAATTATACTACTGCCGCTACTTGTAATAATACTACTGCCGCTACTTGAAATAATACTATTGCCGCTACTTGTAATAATACTACTGCCGCTACTTGTAATAATACTACTGCTGCTCCCATTAACTCTAATGCAGCTACTAATTATACTACTGCCGCTACTTGTAATAATACTACTGCCGCTACTTGTAATAATACTATTGCCGCTACTTGTAATAATACTACTGCCGCTACTTGTAATAATACTACTGCCGCTACTTGTAATAATACTATTGCCGCTACTTTTAATAATACTACTGCCGCTACTTGTAATAATACTACTGCCGCTACTTGTAATAATACTGTTGCCGCTACTTGTAATAATACTATTGCCGCTACTTGTAATAATACTGTTGCCGCTACTTGTAATAATACTATTGCCGCTACTTGTAATAATACTATTGCCGCTACTTGTAATAATACTGTTGCCGCTACTTGTAATAATACTGTTACCGCTACTTGTAATAATACTACTGCCGCTACTTGTAATAATAATTGCCACTACTTGTAATAATACTATTGCCGCTACTTGTAATAATACTACTGCCGCTACTTGTAATAATACTACTGCCGCTCCCATTAACTCTAATGCAGCTACTAATTATACTACTGCCGCTACTTGTAATAATACTACTGCTGCTCCCATTAACTCTAATGCAGCTACTAATTATACTGCTGCCGCTACTTGTAATAATACTACTGCCGCTACTTGTAATAATACTATTGCCGCTACTTGTAATAATACTACTGCTGCTCCCATTAACTCTAATGCAGCTACTAATTATACTACTGCCGCTACTTGTAATAATACTACTGCTGCTCCCATTAACTCTAATGCTGCTACTAATTATACTACTGCCGCTACTGGTAATAATACTACTGCCGCTACTTGTAATAATACTATTGCCGCTACTTGTAATAATACTACTGCCGCTACTTGTAATAATACTATTGCCGCTACTTGTAATAATACTACTGCCGCTACTTGTAATAATACTATTGCCGCTACTTGTAATAATACTACTGCCGCTACTTGTAATAATACTATTGCCGCTACTTGTAATAATACTATTGCCGCTACTTGTAATAGTACTACTGCCGCTACTTGTAATTATACTATTGCCGCTACTTGTAATAATACTACTGCCGCTACTTGTAATAATACTATTGCCGCTACTTGTAATAATACTACTGCCGCTACTTGTAATAATACTACTGCCGCTACTTGTAATAATACTACTGCCGCTACTTGTAATAATACTACTGCCGCTACTTGTAATAATACTACTGCCGCTACTTGTAATAATACTACTGCCGCTACTTGTAATAATACTACTGCCGCTACTTGTAATAATACTATTGCCGCTACTTGTAATAATACTACTGCCGCTACTTGTAATAATACTACTGCCGCTACTTGTAATAATACTACTGCCGCTACTTGTAATAATACTATTGCCGCTACTTGTAATAATACTACTGCCGCTACTTGTAATAATACTGCTGCCGCTACTTGTAATAGTACTTATGCCGCTACTTGTAATAATACTATTGCCGCTACTTGTAATAATACTACTGCTGCTACTTGTAATAATACCACTGCTGCTACTTGTAATAATACTATTGCCGCTACTTGTTATAATACTACTGCCGCTACTTGTAATAATACTACTGCCGCTACTTGTAATAATACTACTGCCGCTACTTGTAATAATACTACTGCCGCTACTTGTAATAATACTACTGCCGCTACTTGTAATAATACTACTGCCGCTACTTGTAATAATACTATTGCCGCTACTTGTAATAATACTACTGCCGCTACTTGTAATAATACTACTGCTGCTACTTGTAATAATACTACTGCCGCTACTTGTAATAATACTACTGCCGCTACTTGTAATAATACTACTGCCGCTACTTGTAATAATACTACTGCCGCTACTTGTAATAATATTACTGCCGCTACTTGTAATAATACTACGGCCGCTACTTGTAATAATACTACTGCTGCTCCCATTAACTCTAATGATGCTACTAATTATACTACTGCCGCTACTTGTAATAATACTACTGCTGCTCCCATTAACTCTAATGCAGCTACTAATTATACTACTGCCGCTAGTTGTAATAATACTACTGCTGCTCCCATTAACTCTAATGCAGCTACTAATTATACTATTGCCGCTACTTGTAATAATACTACTGCTGCTCCCATTAACTCTAATGCAGCTACTAATTATACTATTGCCGCTACTTGTAATAATACTACCGCTGCTCCCATTAACTCTAATGCAGCTACTAATTATGCTACTACCGCTAGTTGTAATAATACTACTGCTGCTCCCATTAACTCTAATGCAGCTACTAATTATACTACTGCCGCTACTTGTAATAATACTACTGCCGCTACTTGTAATAATACTACTGCTGCTCCCATTAACTCTAATGCAGCTACTAATTATACTATTGCCGCTACTTGTAATAATACTACTGCTGCTCCCATTAACTCTAATGCAGCTACTAATTATACTACTGCCGCTACTTGTAATAATACTACTGCCGCTACTTGTAATAATACTATTGCCGCTACTTGTAATAATACTACTGCTGCTCCCATTAACTCTAATGCTGCTACTAATTATACTACTGCCGCTATTTGTAATAATACTACTGCTGCTCCCATTAACTCTAATGCAGCTACTAATTATACTATTGCCGCTACTTGTAATAATACAACTGCCGCTACTTGTAATAATACTACTGCCGCTAATTGTAATAATACTATTGCCGCTACTTGTAATAATACTATTGCCGCTACTTGTAATAATACTACTGCCGCTACTTGTAATAATACTATTGCCGCTACTTGTAATAATACTACTGCCGCTACTTGTAATAATACTATTGCCGTTACTTGTAATAATACTACTGCTGCTACTTGTAATAATACTACTGCCGCTACTTGTAATAATACTACTGCCGCTACTTGTAATAATACTATTGCCGTTACTTGTAATAATACTACTGCCGTTACTTGTAATAATACTACTGCTGCTACTTGTAATAATACTACTGCCGCTACTTGTAATAATACTACTGCCGCTACTTGTAATAATACTATTGCCGTTACTTGTAATAATACTACTGCCGCTACTTGTAATAATACTACTGCTGCTACTTGTAATAATACTATTGCCGTTACTTGTAATAATACTACTGCCGCTACTTGTAATAATACTACTGCCGCTACTTGTAATAATACTATTGCCGTTACTTGTAATAATACTACTGCCGCTACTTGTAATAATACTACTGCTGCTCCCATTAACTCTAATGCAGCTACTAATTATACTACTGCCGCTACTTGTAATAATACTACTGCCGCTACTTGTAATAATACTATTGCCGCTACTTGTAATAATACTATTGCCGCTACTTGTAATAATACTACTGCCGCTACTTGTAATAATACTACTGCCGCTACTTTTTATAATACTGTTGCCGCTACTTGTAATAATACTACTGCCGCTACTTGTAATAATACTATTGCCACTACTTTTAATAATACTATTGCCGCTACTTGTAATAATACTACTGCCGCTACTTGTAGTAATACTACTGCTGCTCCCATTAACTCTAATGCAGCTACTAATTATACTACTGCCGCTACTTGTAATAATACTACTGCCGCTGCTTGTAATAATACTACTGCCGCTACTTGTAATAATACTACTGCTGCTCCCATTAACTCTAATGCAGCTACTAATTATACTACTGCCGCTACTTGTAATAATACTACTGCTGCTCCCATTAACTCTAATGCTGCTACTAATTATACTACTGCCGCTACTTGTAATAATACTACTGCTGCTCCCATTAACTCTAATGCAGCTACTAATTATACTACTGCCGCTACTTGTAATAATACTACTGCCGCTACTTGTAATAATACTACTGCCGCTACTTGTAATAATACTACTGCCGCTACTTGTAATGATACTACTGCCGCTACTTGTAATAATACTACTGCCGCTACTTGTAACAATACTATTGCCGCTACTTTTAATAATACTATTGCCGCTACTTGTAATAATACTACTGCTGCTACTTGTAATAATACTACTGCTGCTACTTGTTATAATACTACTGCCGCTACTTGTAATAATACTACTGCCGCTACTTGTAATAATACTACTGCCGCTACTTGTAATAATACTACTGCCGCTACTTGTAATAATACTACTGCCGCTACTTGTAATAATACTACTGCTGCTACTTGTAATAATACTACTGCTGCTACTTGTAATAATACTACTGCCGCTACTTGTAATAATACTACTGCTGATACTTGTAATAATACTACTGCCGCTACTTGTAATAATACTACTGCCGCTACTTGGAATAATACTACTGCTGCTACTTGTAATAATACTACTGCTGATACTTGTAATAATACTACTGCTGCTACTTGTAATAATACTATTGCCGCTACTTGTAATAATACTACTGCCGCTACTTGTAATAATACTACTGCCGCTACTTGTAATAATACTACTGCTGCTACTTGTAATAATACTATTGCCGCTACTTGTAATAATACTATTGCCGCTACTTGTAATAATACTATTGCCGCTACTTGTAATAATACTACTGCCGCTGCTTGTAATAATACTACTGCCGCTACTTGTAATAATACTACTGCCGCTACTTGTAATAATACTGCTGCCGCTACTTGTAATAATACTACTTCCGCTGCTTGTAATAATACTACTGCCGCTACTTGGAATAATACTACTGCCGCTACTTGTAATAATACTACTGCCGCTACTTGTAATAATACTACTGCCGCTACTTGTAATAATACTACTGCCGCTACTTGTAATAATATTATTGCCGCTACTTGTAATAATACTACTGCCGCTACTTGTAATAATACTACTGCTGCTCCCATTAACTCTAATGCAGCTACTAATTATACTACTGCCGCTACTTGTAATAATACTACTGCCGCTACTTGTAATAATACTATTGCCGCTACTTGTAATAATACTACTGCCGCTACTTGTAATAATACTACTGCCGCTACTTGTAATAATACTATTGCCACTACTTGTAATAATACTATTGCCGCTACTTGTAATAATACTACTGCCGCTACTTGTAATAATACTACTGCTGCTCCCATTAACTCTAATGCAGCTACTAATTATACTACTGCCGCTACTTGTAATAATACTACTGCCGCTACTTGTAATAATACTACTGCCGCTACTTGTAATAATACTACTGCCGCTACTTGTAATAATACTACTGCTGCTCCCATTAACTCTAATGCAGCTACTAATTATACTACTGCCGCTACTTGTAATAATACTACTGCTGCTCCCATTAACTCTAATGCTGCTACTAATTATACTACTGCCGCTACTTGTAATAATACTACTGCCGCTACTTGTAATAATACTACTGCCGCTACTTGTAATAATACTACTGCCGCTACTTGTAATAATACTACTGCCGCTACTTGTAATAATACTACTGCCGCTACTTGTAATAATAATACTGCCGCTACTTGTAATAATACTACTGCCGCTACTTGTAATAATACTACTGCCGCTACTTGTAATAATACTACTGCCGCTACTTGTAATAATACTACTGCTGCTCCCATTAACTGTAATGCAGCTACTAATTATACTACTGCCGCTACTTGTAATAATACTACTGCCGCTACTTGTAATAATACTACTGCCGCTACTTGTAATAATACTACTGCCGCTACATGTAATAATACTACTGCCGCTACTTGTAATAATACTACTGCTGCTCCCATTAACTCTAATGCAGCTACTAATTATACTACTGCCGCTACTTGTAATAATACTACTGCCGCTACTTGTAATAATACTACTGCTGCTCGCATTAACTCTAATGCAGCTACTAATTATACTACTGCCGCTACTTGTTATAATGCTACTGCCGCTACTTGTAATAATACTACTGCCGCTACTTGTAATAATACTACTGCTGCTCCCATTAACTCTAATGCAGCTACTAATTATACTACTGCCGCTACTTGTAATAATACTACTGCCGCTACTTGTAATAATACTATTGCCGCCACTTGTAATAATACTATTGCCGCTACTTGTAATAATACTACTGCCGCTACTTGTAATAATACTACTGCTGCTCCCATTAACTCTAATGCAGCTACTAATTATACTACTGCCGCTACTTGTAATAATACTACTGCCGCTACTTGTAATAATACTATTGCCGCTACTTGTAATAATACTACTGCCGCTACTTGTAATAATACTACTGCCGCTACTTGTAATAAGACTATTGCCGCTACTTGTAATAATACTACTGCCGCTACTTGTAATAATACTACTGCCGCTACTTGTAATAATACTACTGCCGCTACTTGTAATAAGACTATTGCCGCTACTTGTAATAATACTACTGCCGCTACTTGTAATAAGACTATTGCCGCTACTTGTAATAATACTACTGCCGCTACTTGTAATAAGACTATTGCCGCTACTTGTAATAATACTACTGCCGCTACTTGTAATAATACTACTGCTGCTCCCATTAACTCTAATGCAGCTACTAATTATACTATTGCCGCTACTTGTAATAATACTACTGCCGCTACTTGTAATAATACTATTGGCGCTACTTGTAATAATACTATTGCCGCTACTTGTAATAATACTACTGCCGCTACTTGTAATAATACTACTGCCGCTACTTGTAATGAGACTAATGCCGCTACTTGTAATAATACTACTGCCGCTACTTGTAATATTACTACTGCCGCTACTTGTAATAATACTATTGCCGCTACTTGTAATAATACTACTGCTGCTCCCATTAACTCTAATGCAGCTATTAATTATACTACTGCCGCTACTTGTAATAATACTACTGCTGCTCCCATTAGCTCTAATGCAGCTACTAATTATACTACTGCCGCTACTTGTAATAATACTACTGCTGCTCCCATTAACTCTAATGCAGCTACTAATTATACTATTGCCGCTACTTGTAATAATACTACTGCCGCTACTTGTAATAATACTACTGCCGCTACTTGTAATAATACTATTGCCGCTACTTGTAATAATACTATTGCCGCTACTTGTAATAATACTATTGCCGCTACCTGTAATAATACTACTGCCGCTACTTGTAATAATACTACTGCCGCTACTTGTAATAATACTACTGCCGCTACTTGTAATAATACTACTGCCGCTACTTGTAATAATACTACTGCCGCTACTTGTAATAATACTACTGCCGCTACTTGTAATAATACTACTGCCACTACTTGTAATAATACTACTGCCGCTACTTGTAATAATACTACTGCCGCTACTTGTAATAATACTACTGCCGCTACTTGTAATAATACTACTGCCGCTACTTGTAATAATACTACTAGCGCTACTTGTAATAATACTACTGCTGCTACTTGTAATAATGCTATTGCCGCTACTTGTAATAATGCTATTGCCGCTACATGTAATAATACTACTGTCGCTACTTGTAATAATACTATTGCCGCTACTTGTAATAATACTACTGCTGCTCCCATTAACTCTAATGCAGCTACTAATTATACTATTGCCGCTACTTGTAATAATACCACAGCCGCTACTTGTAATAATACTACTGCCGCTACTTGTAATAATACTACTGCCGCTACTTGTAATAATACTACTGCGCTACTTGTAATAATACTACTGCCGCTACTTGTAATAATACTACTGCCGCTACTTGTAATAATACTACTGCCGCTACTTGTAATAATACTACTGCCTCTACTTGTAATAATACTACTGCCGCTACTTGTAATAATACTACTGCCGCTACTTGTAATAATACTACTGCCGCTACTTGTAATAATACTACTGCCGCTACTTGTAATAATACTACTGCCGCTACTTTTAATAATACTACTGCCGCTTCTTGTAATAATACTACTGCCGCTACTTGTAATAATACTACTGCCGCTACTTGTTATAATACTACTGCCGCTACTTGTAATAATACTACTGCCGCTACTTGTAATAATAATACTGCCGCTTCTTGTAATAATACTACTGCTGCTCCCATTAACTCTAATGCTGCTACTAATTATACTACTTCCGTTACTTGTAATAATACTACTGCTGCTCCCATTAACTCTAATGCTGCTACTAATTATACTACTTCCGCTACTTGTAATAATACTACTGCTGCTCCCATTAACTCTAATGCTGCTACTAATTATGCTACTGCCGCTACTTGTAATAATACTACTGCTATTCCCATTAACTCTAATGCTGCTACTAATTATTCTACTGCCGCTACTTGTAATAATACTACTGCCGCTACTTGCAATAATACTACTGCTGCTCCCATTAACTCTAATGCAGCTACTAATTATACTACTGCCGCTACTTGTAATAATACTACTGCCGCTACTTGTAATAATACTACTGCCGCTACTTGTAATAATACTACTGCCGCTACTTGTAATAATACTACTGCCGCTACTTGTAATAATACTACTGCTGCTCCCATTAACTCTAATGCTGCTACTAATTATACTACTGCCGCTACTTGTAATAATACTACTGCTGCTCCCATTAACTCTAATGCTGCTACTAATTATACTACTGCCGCTACTTGTAATAATACTACTGCCGCTACTTGTAATAATACTACTGCCGCTACTTGTAATAATACTACTGCCGCTACTTGTAATAATACTACTGCTGCTCCCATTAACTCTAATGCTGCTACTAATTATACTACTGCCGCTACTTGTAATAATACTACTGCCGCTACTTGTAATAATACTACTGCCGCTACTTGTAATAATACTACTGCCGCTACTTGTAATAATACTACTGCTGCTCCCATTAACTCTAATGCTGCTACTAATTATACTACTGCCGCTACTTGTAATAATACTACTGCCGCTACTTGTAATAATACTACTGCCGCTACTTGTAATAATACTACTGCCGCTACTTGTAATAATACTACTGCTGCTCCCATTAACTCTAATGCTGCTACTAATTATACTACTGCCGCTACTTGTAATAATACTACTGCTGCTCTCATTAACTCTAATGCAGCTACTAATTATACTACTGCCGCTACTTGTAATAATACTATTGGCGCTACTTGTAATAATACTACTGACGCTACTTGTAATAATACTACTGCCGCTACTTGTAATAATACTACTGCCGCTACTTGTAATAATACTACTGCCGCTACTTGTAATAATACTACTGCTGCTCCCATTAACTCTGATGCAGCTACTAATTATACTACTGCCGCTACTTGTAATAATACTACTGCCGCTACTTGTAATAATACTACTGCTGCTCCCATTAACTCTAATGCTGCTACCAATTATACTACTGCCGCTACTTGTAATAATACTACTGCCGCTACTTGTAATAATACTACTGCCGCTACTTGTAATAATACTACTGCCGCTACTTGTAATAATACTACTGCTGCTCCCATTAACTCTAATGCTGCTACTAATTATACTACTGCCGCTACTTGTAATAATACTACTGCCGCTACTTGTAATAATACTACTGCCGCTACTTGTAATAATACTACTGCCGCTACTTGTAATAATACTACTGCCGCTACTTGTAATAATACTACTGCTGCTCCCATTAACTCTAATGCTCCTACTAATTATACTACTGCCGCTACTTGTAATAATACTATTGCCGCTACTTGTAATAATACTACAGCCGCTACTTGTAATAATACTATTGCCGCTACTTGTAATAATACTACTGCCACTACTTGTAATAATACTACTGCCGCTACTTGTAATAATACTACTGCCGCTACTTGTAATAATACTACTGCCGCTACTTGTAATAATACTACTGCTGCTCCCATTAACTCTAATGCAGCTACTAATTATACTACTGCCGCTACTTGTAATAATACTACTGCCGCTACTTGTAATAATACTACTGCCGCTACTTGTAATAATACTACTGCCGCTACATGTAATAATACTACAGCCGCTACTTGTAATAATACTGCTGCTGCTCCCAATAACTCTAATGCAGCTACTAATTATACTACTGCCGCTCTTGTAATAATACTACTGCCGCTACTTGTAATAATACTACTGCCGCTACTTGTAATAATACTATTGCCGCCACTTGTAATAATACTACTGCCGCTACTTGTAATAATACTACTGCCGCTACTTGTAATAATACTACTGCCGCTACATGTAATAATACTACTGCCGCTACTTGTAATAATACTACTGCTGCTCCCATTAACTCTAATGCAGCTACTAATTATACTACTGCCGCTACTTGTAATAATACTACTGCCGCTACTTGTAATAATACTACTGCCGCTACTTGTAATAATACTACTGCTGCTACTTGTAATAATACTACTGCCGCTACTTGTAATAATACTACTGCCGCTACTTGTAATAATACTATTGCCGCTACTTGTAATAATACTACTGCCGCTACTTGTAATAATACTACTGCCGCTACTTGTAATAAGACTATTGCCGCTACTTGTAATAATACTACTGCCGCTACTTGTAATAGGACTATTGCCGCTACTTGTAATAATACTACTGCCGCTACTTGTAATAAGACTATTGCCGCTACTTGTAATAATACTACTGCCGCTACTTGTAATAATACTACTGCCGCTACTTGTAATAATACTACTGCTGCTCCCATTAACTCTAATGCAGCTACTAATTATACTATTGCCGCTACTTGTAATAATACTACTGCCGCTACTTGTAATAATACTATTGCCGCTACTTGTAATAATACTATTGCCGCTACTTGTAATAATACTACTGCCGCTACTGGTAATAATACTACTGCCGCTACTTGTAATGAGACTATTGCGCTACTTGTAATAATACTACTGCCGCTACTTGTAATAATACTACTGCCGCTACTTGTAATAATACTATTGCCGCTACTTGTAATAATACTACTGCTGCTCCCATTAACTCTAATGCAGCTATTAATTATACTACTGCCGCTACTTGTAATAATACTACTGCTGCTCCCATTAACTCTAATGCAGCTACTAATTCTACTATTGCCGCTACTTGTAATAATACTACTGCCGCTACTTGTAATAATACTACTGCCGCTACTTGTAATAATACTATTGCCGCTACTTGTAATAATACTATTGCCGCTACTTGTAATAATACTATTGCCGCTACCTGTAATAATACTACTGCCGCTACTTGTAATAATACTACTGCCGCTACTTGTAATAATACTACTGCCGCTACTTGTAATAATACTACTGCCGCTACTTGTAATAATACTACTGCCGCTACTTGTAATAATACTACTGCCGCTACTTGTAATAATACTACTGCCGCTACTTGTAATAATACTACTGCCGCTACTTGTAATAATACTACTGCCGCTACTTGTAATAATACTACTGCCGCTACTTGTAATAATACTACTGCCGCTACTTGTAATAATACTACTGCCGCTACTTGTAGTAATACTACTGCCGCTACTTGTAATAATGCTATTGCCGCTACTTGTAATAATACTATTGCCGCTACTTGTAATAATACTACTGCCGCTACTTGTAATAATACTACTGCTGCTACTTGTAATAATGCTATTGCCGCTACTTGTAATAATGCTATTGCCGCTACTTGTAATAATACTACTGTCGCTACTTGTAATAATACTATTGCCGCTACTTGTAATAATACTACTGCTGCTCCCATTAACTCTAATGCAGCTACTAATTATACTATTGTCGCTACTTGTAATAATACCACTGCCGCTACTTGTAATAATACTATTGCCGCTACTTGTAATAATACTATTGCCGCTACTTGTAATAATACTACTGCTGCTACTTGTAATAATACTATTGCCTCTACTTGTAATAATACTACTGCTGCTACTTGTAATAATACTAAATCCGCTACTTGTAATAATACTACTGCTGCTACTTGTAATAATACTACTGCCGCTACTTGTAATAATACTACTGCAGCTACTTGTAATAATACTATTGCCGCTACTTCTAATAATACTACTGCTGCTACTTGTAATAATACTATTGCCGCTACTTGTAATAATACTACTGCCGCTACTTGTAATAAGACTATTGCCGCTACTTGTAATAATACTACTGCCGCTACTTGTAATAATACTACTGCCTCTACTTGTAATAATACTACTGCCGCTACTTGTAATAATACTACTGCTGCTCCCATTAACTCTAATGCAGCTACTAATTATACTATTGCCGCTACTTGTAATAATACTACTGCCGCTACTTGTAATAATACTATTGCCGCTACTTGTAATAATACTATTGCCGCTACTTGTAATAATACTACTGCCGCTACTTGTAATAATACTACTGCTCCTACCATTAACTCTAATGCAGCTACTAATTATACTATTGCCGCTACTTGTAATAATACTACTGTCGCTACTTGTAATAATACTATTGCCGCTACTTGTAATAATACTATTGCCGCTACTTGTAATAATACTACTGCCGCTACTTGTAATAATACTACTGCCGCTACTTGTAATAATACTATTGCCGCTACTTGTAATAATACTATTGCCGCTACTTGTAATAATACTACTGCCGCTACTTGTAATAATACTATTGCCGCTACTTGTAATAATACTACTGCCGCTACTTGTAATAATACTATTGCCGCTACATGTAATAATACTATTGCCGCTACTTGTAATAATACTACTGCCGCTACTTGTAATAATACTACTGCTGCTACTTGTAATAATGCTATTGCCGCTACTTGTAATAATGCTTTTGCCGCTACTTGTAATAATACTACTGCCGCTACTTGTAATAATACTATTGCCGCTACTTGTAATAATACTATTGCCGCTACTTGTAATAATACTACTGCTGCTCCCATTAACTCTAATGCAGCTACTAATTATACTATTGCCGCTACTTGTAATAATACCACTGCCGCTACTTGTAATAATACTATTGCCGCTACTTGTAATAATACTATTGCCGCTACTTGTAATAATACTATTGCCGCTACTTGTAATAATACCACTGCCGCTACTTGTAATAATACTACTGCTGCTCCCATTAACTCTAATGCAGCTACTAATTATACTATTGCCGCTACTTGTAATAATACCACTGCCGCTACTTGTAATAATACTACTGCCGCTACTTGTAATAATACTATTGCCGCTACTTGTAATAATACTATTGCCGCTACTTGTAATAATACTACTGCTGCTACTTGTAATAATACTATTGCCGCTACATGTAATAATACTACTGCCGCTACTTGTAATAATACTACTGCCGCTAGTTGTAATAATGCTATTGCCGCTACTTGTAATAATACTATTGCCGCTACTTGTAATAATACTACTGCCGCTACTTGTAATAATACTACTGCTGCTACTTGTAATAATACTACTGCTGCTCCTATTAACTCTAATGCAGCTACTAATTATACTACACCCGCTATTTGTAATAATACTACTGCTGCTACCATTAACTCTAATGCTGCTACTAATTATGCTACACGCGCTATTTGTAATAATACTACTGCTGCTACCATTAACTCTAATGCAGCTACTAATTATACTATTGCCGCTACTTGTAATAATACCACTGCCGCTACTTGTAATAATACTATTGCCGCTACTTGTAATAATACTATTGCCGCTACTTGTAATAATACTATTGCCGCTACTTGTAATAATACCACTGCCGCTACTTGTAATAATACTACTGCCGCTACTTGTAATAATACTACTGCTGCTCCCATTAACTCTAATGCAGCTACTAATTATACTACTGCCGCTACTTGTAATAATACTATTGCCGCTACTTGTAATAATACTATTGCGGCTACTTGCAATAATACTATTGCCGCTACTTGTATAAATACTATTGCCGCTACTTGTAATAATACTATTGCCGCTACTTGTAATAATACTACTGCCGCTACTTGTAATAATACTATTGCCGCTACTTGTAATAATACTACTGCTGCTCTCATTAACTCTAATGCAGCTACTAATTATACTACTGCCGCTACTTGTAATAATACTATTGGCGCTACTTGTAATAATACTACTGACGCTACTTGTAATAATACTACTGCCGCTACTTGTAATAATACTACTGCCGCTACTTGTAATAATACTACTGCCGCTACTTGTAATAATACTACTGCTGCTCCCATTAACTCTGATGCAGCTACTAATTATACTACTGCCGCTACTTGTAATAATACTACTGCCGCTACTTGTAATAATACTACTGCTGCTCCCATTAACTCTAATGCTGCTACCAATTATACTACTGCCGCTACTTGTAATAATACTACTGCCGCTACTTGTAATAATACTACTGCCGCTACTTGTAATAATACTACTGCCGCTACTTGTAATAATACTACTGCTGCTCCCATTAACTCTAATGCTGCTACTAATTATACTACTGCCGCTACTTGTAATAATACTACTGCCGCTACTTGTAATAATACTACTGCCGCTACTTGTAATAATACTACTGCCGCTACTTGTAATAATACTACTGCCGTTACTTGTAATAATACTACTGCTGCTCCCATTAACTCTAATGCTCCTACTAATTATACTACTGCCGCTACTTGTAATAATACTATTGCCGCTACTTGTAATAATACTACAGCCGCTACTTGTAATAATACTATTGCCGCTACTTGTAATAATACTACTGCCACTACTTGTAATAATACTACTGCCGCTACTTGTAATAATACTACTGCCGCTACTTGTAATAATACTACTGCCGCTACTTGTAATAATACTACTGCTGCTCCCATTAACTCTAATGCAGCTACTAATTATACTACTGCCGCTACTTGTAATAATACTACTGCCGCTACTTGTAATAATACTACTGCCGCTACTTGTAATAATACTACTGCCGCTACATGTAATAATACTACAGCCGCTACTTGTAATAATACTGCTGCTGCTCCCAATAACTCTAATGCAGCTACTAATTATACTACTGCCGCTCTTGTAATAATACTACTGCCGCTACTTGTAATAATACTACTGCCGCTACTTGTAATAATACTATTGCCGCCACTTGTAATAATACTACTGCCGCTACTTGTAATAATACTACTGCCGCTACTTGTAATAATACTACTGCCGCTACATGTAATAATACTACTGCCGCTACTTGTAATAATACTACTGCTGCTCCCATTAACTCTAATGCAGCTACTAATTATACTACTGCCGCTACTTGTAATAATACTACTGCCGCTACTTGTAATAATACTACTGCCGCTACTTGTAATAATACTACTGCTGCTACTTGTAATAATACTACTGCCGCTACTTGTAATAATACTACTGCCGCTACTTGTAATAATACTATTGCCGCTACTTGTAATAATACTACTGCCGCTACTTGTAATAATACTACTGCCGCTACTTGTAATAAGACTATTGCCGCTACTTGTAATAATACTACTGCCGCTACTTGTAATAGGACTATTGCCGCTACTTGTAATAATACTACTGCCGCTACTTGTAATAAGACTATTGCCGCTACTTGTAATAATACTATTGCCGCTACTTGTAATAATACTACTGCCGCTACTTGTAATAATACTACTGCTGCTCCCATTAACTCTAATGCAGCTACTAATTATACTATTGCCGCTACTTGTAATAATACTACTGCCGCTACTTGTAATAATACTATTGCCGCTACTTGTAATAATACTATTGCCGCTACTTGTAATAATACTACTGCCGCTACTGGTAATAATACTACTGCCGCTACTTGTAATGAGACTATTGCGCTACTTGTAATAATACTACTGCCGCTACTTGTAATAATACTACTGCCGCTACTTGTAATAATACTATTGCCGCTACTTGTAATAATACTACTGCTGCTCCCATTAACTCTAATGCAGCTATTAATTATACTACTGCCGCTACTTGTAATAATACTACTGCTGCTCCCATTAACTCTAATGCAGCTACTAATTCTACTATTGCCGCTACTTGTAATAATACTACTGCCGCTACTTGTAATAATACTATTGCCGCTACTTGTAATAATACTATTGCCGCTACTTGTAATAATACTATTGCCGCTACCTGTAATAATACTACTGCCGCTACTTGTAATAATACTACTGCCGCTACTTGTAATAATACTACTGCCGCTACTTGTAATAATACTACTGCCGCTACTTGTAATAATACTACTGCCGCTACTTGTAATAATACTACTGCCGCTACTTGTAATAATACTACTGCCGCTACTTGTAATAATACTACTGCCGCTACTTGTAATAATACTACTGCCGCTACTTGTAATAATACTACTGCCGCTACTTGTAATAATACTACTGCCGCTACTTGTAGTAATACTACTGCCGCTACTTGTAATAATGCTATTGCCGCTACTTGTAATAATACTATTGCCGCTACTTGTAATAATACTACTGCCGCTACTTGTAATAATACTACTGCTGCTACTTGTAATAATGCTATTGCCGCTACTTGTAATAATGCTATTGCCGCTACTTGTAATAATACTACTGTCGCTACTTGTAATAATACTATTGCCGCTACTTGTAATAATACTACTGCTGCTCCCATTAACTCTAATGCAGCTACTAATTATACTATTGTCGCTACTTGTAATAATACCACTGCCGCTACTTGTAATAATACTATTGCCGCTACTTGTAATAATACTATTGCCGCTACTTGTAATAATACTACTGCTGCTACTTGTAATAATACTATTGCCTCTACTTGTAATAATACTACTGCTGCTACTTGTAATAATACTAAATCCGCTACTTGTAATAATACTACTGCTGCTACTTGTAATAATACTACTGCCGCTACTTGTAATAATACTACTGCAGCTACTTGTAATAATACTATTGCCGCTACTTCTAATAATACTACTGCTGCTACTTGTAATAATACTATTGCCGCTACTTGTAATAATACTACTGCCGCTACTTGTAATAAGACTATTGCCGCTACTTGTAATAATACTACTGCCGCTACTTGTAATAATACTACTGCCTCTACTTGTAATAATACTACTGCCGCTACTTGTAATAATACTACTGCTGCTCCCATTAACTCTAATGCAGCTACTAATTATACTATTGCCGCTACTTGTAATAATACTACTGCCGCTACTTGTAATAATACTATTGCCGCTACTTGTAATAATACTATTGCCGCTACTTGTAATAATACTACTGCCGCTACTTGTAATAATACTACTGCTCCTACCATTAACTCTAATGCAGCTACTAATTATACTATTGCCGCTACTTGTAATAATACTACTGTCGCTACTTGTAATAATACTATTGCCGCTACTTGTAATAATACTATTGCCGCTACTTGTAATAATACTACTGCCGCTACTTGTAATAATACTACTGCCGCTACTTGTAATAATACTATTGCCGCTACTTGTAATAATACTATTGCCGCTACTTGTAATAATACTACTGCCGCTACTTGTAATAATACTATTGCCGCTACTTGTAATAATACTACTGCCGCTACTTGTAATAATACTATTGCCGCTACATGTAATAATACTATTGCCGCTACTTGTAATAATACTACTGCCGCTACTTGTAATAATACTACTGCTGCTACTTGTAATAATGCTATTGCCGCTACTTGTAATAATGCTTTTGCCGCTACTTGTAATAATACTACTGCCGCTACTTGTAATAATACTATTGCCGCTACTTGTAATAATACTATTGCCGCTACTTGTAATAATACTACTGCTGCTCCCATTAACTCTAATGCAGCTACTAATTATACTATTGCCGCTACTTGTAATAATACCACTGCCGCTACTTGTAATAATACTATTGCCGCTACTTGTAATAATACTATTGCCGCTACTTGTAATAATACTATTGCCGCTACTTGTAATAATACCACTGCCGCTACTTGTAATAATACTACTGCTGCTCCCATTAACTCTAATGCAGCTACTAATTATACTATTGCCGCTACTTGTAATAATACCACTGCCGCTACTTGTAATAATACTATTGCCGCTACTTGTAATAATACTATTGCCGCTACTTGTAATAATACTATTGCCGCTACTTGTAATAATACCACTGCCGCTACTTGTAATAATACTACTGCTGCTCCCATTAACTCTAATGCAGCTACTAATTATACTATTGCCGCTACTTGTAATAATACCACTGCCGCTACTTGTAATAATACTACTGCCGCTACTTGTAATAATACTATTGCCGCTACTTGTAATAATACTATTGCCGCTACTTGTAATAATACTACTGCTGCTACTTGTAATAATACTATTGCCGCTACATGTAATAATACTACTGCCGCTACTTGTAATAATACTACTGCCGCTAGTTGTAATAATGCTATTGCCGCTACTTGTAATAATACTATTGCCGCTACTTGTAATAATACTACTGCCGCTACTTGTAATAATACTACTGCTGCTACTTGTAATAATACTACTGCTGCTCCTATTAACTCTAATGCAGCTACTAATTATACTATTGCCGCTACTTGTAATAATACTACTGCTGCTACCATTAACTCTAATGCAGCTACTAATTATACTATTGCCGCTACTTGTAATAATACTACTGCTGCTACCATTAACTCTAATGCAGCTACTAATTATACTATTGCCGCTACATGTAATAATACTATTGCTGCTCCCATTAACTCTAATGCAGCTACTAATTATACTATTGCCGCTACTTGTAATAATACTACTGCTGCTACCATTAACTCTAATGCAGCTACTAATTATACCACTGCCGCTACTTGTAATAATACTATTGCCGCTACTTGTAATAATACTATTGCCGCTACTTGTAATAATACCACTGCCGCTACTTGTAATAATACTATTGCCGCTACTTGTAATAATACTACTGCTGCTCCCATTAACTCTAATGCAGCTACTAATTATACTACTGCCGCTACTTGTAATAATACCACTGCCGCTACTTGTAATAATACTACTGCCGCTACTTGTAATAATACTACTGCTGCTACTTGTAATAATACTACTGCCGCTACTTGTAATAATACTATTGCTGCTACTTGTAATAATACTACTGCCGCTACTTGTAATAATACTACTGCTGCTACTTGTAATAATACCACTGCCGCTACTTGTAATAATACTACTGCCGCTACTTGTAATAATACTACTGCCGCTACTTGTAATAATACTACTGCCGCTACTTGTAATAATACCACTGCCGCTACTTGTAATAATACTACTGCCGCTACTTGTAATAATACTACTGCCGCTACTTGTAATAATACTACTGCCGCTACTTGTAATAATACTACTGCCGCTACTTGTAATAATACTACTGCTGCTCCCATTAACTCTAATGCTGCTACTAATTATACTACTGCCGCTATTTGTAATAATACTACTGCTGCTACCATTAACTCTAATGCTGCTACTAATTATACTACTGCCGCTACTTGTAATAATACCACTGCCGCTACTTGTAATAATACTACTGCCGCTACTTGTAATAATACCATGCCGCTACTTGTAATAATACTACTGCCGCTACTTGTAATAATACTACTGCTGCTCCTTTTAACTCTAATGCTGCTACTAATTATACTACTGCCGCTATTTGTAATAATACTACTGCTGCTACCATTAACTCTAATGCAGCTACTAATTATGCTACACCCGCTACTTGTAATAATACTACTGCTGCTACCATTAACTCTAATGCAGCTACTAATTATACTATTGCCGCTACCTGTAATAATACTACTGCTGCTCCCATTAACTCTAATACAGCTACTAATTATGCTACTGCCGCTATTTGTAATAATACTACTGCTGCTACCATTAACTCTAATGCTGCTACTAATTATACTACTGCCGCTATTTGTAATAATACTACTGCTGCAACCATTAACTCTAATGCTGCTACTAATTATACTACTGCCGCTATTTGTAATAATACTACTGCTCCTACCATTAACTCTAATGCTGCTACTAATTATGCTACTGCCGCTATTTGTAATAATACTACTGCTCCTACCATTAACTCTAATGCTGCTACTACTTATACTACTGCCGCTATTTGTAATAATACTACTGCTGCTACCATTAACTCTAATGCTGCTACTAATTATACTACACCCGCTATTTGTAATAATACTACTGCTCCTACCATTAACTCTAATGCTGCTACTAATTATACTACTGCCGCTATTTGTAATAATACTACTGCTGCTACCATTAACTCTAATGCTGCTACTAATTATACTATTGCCGCTATTTGTAATAATACTACTGCTGCTACCATTAACTCTAATGCTGCTACTAATTATACTACTGCCGCTATTTTTAATAATACTACTGCTGCTACCATTAACTCTAATGCTGCTACTAATTATACTACTGCCGCTATTTGTAATAATACTACTGCTGCTACCATTTACTCTAATGCTGCTACTAATTATACTACTGCCGCTATTTTTAATAATACTACTGCTGCTACCATTAACTCTAATGCTGCTACTAATTATACTACTGCCGCTATTTTTAATAATACTACTGCTGCTACCATTAACTCTAATGCTGCTACTAATTATACTACTGCCGCTATTTTTAATAATACTACTGCTGCTACCATTAACTCTAATGCTGCTACTAATTATACTACTGCCGCTATTTTTAATAATACTACTGCTGCTACCATTAACTCTAATGCTGCTACTAATTATACTACTGCCGCTATTTTTAATAATACTACTGCTGCTACCATTAACTCTAATGCTGCTACTAATTATACTACTGCCGCTATTTTTAATAATACTACTGCTGCTACCATTAACTCTAATGCTGCTACTAATTATACTACTGCCGCTATTTGTAATAATACTACTGCTGCTACCATTAACTCTAATGCTGCTACTAATTATACTACTGCCGCTATTTGTAATAATACTACTGCTGCTACCATTAACTCTAATGCTGCTACTAATTATACTACTGCCGCTATTTTTAATAATACTACTGCTGCTACCATTAACTCTAATGCTGCTACTAATTATACTACTGCCGCTATTTTATAATAATACTACTGCTGCTACCATTAACTCTAATGCTGCTACTAATTATACTACTGCCGCTACTTTTAATAATACTACTGCTGCTACCATTAACTCTAATGCAGCTACTAATTATACTACTGCCGCTATTTGTAATAATACTACTGCTGCTCCCATTAAATCTAATGCTGCTACTAATTATACTACTGCCGCTACTTGTAATAATACTACTGCTGCTCCCATTAAGTCTAATGCTGCTACTAATTATACTACACCCGCTATTTGTAATAATACTACTGCTGCTCCCATTAACTCTAATGCTGCTACTAATTATACTATTGCCGCTATTTGTAATAATACTACTGCTGCTACCATTAACTCTAATGCTGCTACTAATTATACTACTGCCGCTACTTGTAATAATACTACTGCTGCTACCATTAACTCTAATGCTGCTACTAATTATACTACAACCGCTACTTGTAATAATACTACCGCTGCTACCATTAACTCTAATGCAGCTACTAATTATACTACTGCCGCTACTTGTAATAATACAACTGCTGCTACCATTAACTCTAATGCTGCTACTAATTATGCTACACCCGCTACTTGTAATAATACTACTGCTGCTACCATTAACTCTAATGCAGCTACTAATTATACTACACCCGCTATTTGTAATAATACTACTGCTCCTACCATTAACTCTAATGCTGCTACTAATTATGCTACACCCGCTACTTGTAATAATACTACTGCTGCTACCATTAACTCTAATGCTGCTACTAATTATGCTACACCCGCTACTTGTAATAATACTACTGCTCCTACCATTAACTCTAATGCAGCTACTAATTATACTACACCCGCTATTTGTAATAATACTACTGCTCCTACCATTAACTCTAATGCTGCTACTAAGTATGCTACACCCGCTACTTGTAATAATACTACTGCTGCTCCCATTAACTCTAATGCTGCTACTAATTATACTACTGCCGCTACTTGTAATAATAATACTGCCGCTACTTGTAATAATACTACTGCTGCTCCCATTAACTCTAATGCTGCTACTAATTATGCTACACCCGCTACTTGTAATAATACTACTGCTGCTCCCATTAACTCTAATGCTGCTACTAATTATGCTACACCCGCTACTTGTAATAATACTACTGCTGCTCCCATTAACTCTAATGCTGCTACTAATTATGCTACACCCGCTACTTGTAATAATACTACTGCTGCTCCCATTAACTCTAATGCTGCTACTAATTATGCTACACCCGCTACTTGTAATTATACTACTGCCGCTACTTGTAATAATACTACTGCTGCTCCCATTAACTCTAATGCTGCTACTAATTATACTACTGCCGCTACTTGTAATAATAATACTGCCGCTACTTGTAATAATACTACTGCTGCTCCCATTAACTCTAATGCTGCTACTAATTATGCTACACCCGCTACTTGTAATAATACTACTGCTGCTCCCATTAACTCTAATGCTGCTACTAATTATACTACTGCCGCTACTTGTAATAATACTACTGCTGCTCCCATTAACTCTAGTGCTGCTACTAATTATGCTACACCCGCTACTTGTAATAATACTACTGCTGCTCCCATTAACTCTAATGCAGCTACTAATTATGCTACACCCGCTACTTGTAATAATACTACTGCTGCTACCATTAACTCTAATGCAGCTACTAATTATACTATTGCCGCTACCTGTAATAATACTACTGCTGCTCCCATTAACTCTAATGCAGCTACTAATTATACTACTGCCGCTATTTGTAATAATACTACTGCTGCTACCATTAACTCTAATGCTGCTACTAATTATACTACACCCGCTATTTGTAATAATACTACTGCTCCTACCATTAACTCTAATGCTGCTACTAATTATACTACTGCCGCTATTTGTAATAATACTACTGCTGCTACCATTAACTCTAATGCTGCTACTAATTATACTACTGCCGCTACTTTTAATAATACTACTGCTGCTACCATTAACTCTAATGCAGCTACTAATTATACTACTGCCGCTATTTGTAATAATACTACTGCTGCTCCCATTAAATCTAATGCTGCTACTAATTATACTTCTGCCGCTACTTGTAATAATACTACTGCTGCTCCCATTAACTCTAATGCTGCTACTAATTATACTACACCCGCTATTTGTAATAATACTACTGCTGCTCCCATTAACTCTAATGCTGCTACTAATTATACTATTGCCGCTATTTGTAATAATACTACTGCTGCTACCATTAACTCTAATGCTGCTACTAATTATACTACTGCCGCTACTTGTAATAATACTACTGCTGCTACCATTAACTCTAATGCTGCTACTAATTATACTACAACCGCTACTTGTAATAATACTACCGCTGCTACCATTAACTCTAATGCAGCTACTAATTATACTACTGCCGCTACTTGTAATAATACTACTGCTGCTACCATTAACTCTAATGCTGCTACTAATTATGCTACACCCGCTACTTGTAATAAAACTACTGCTGCTACCATTAACTCTAATGCAGCTACTAATTATACTACACCCGCTATTTGTAATAATACTACTGCTGCTACCATTAACTCTAATGCTGCTACTAATTATGCTACACCCGCTACTTGTAATAATACTACTGCTGCTACCATTAATTCTAATGCAGCTACTAATTATACTACTGCCGCTACTTGTAATAATACTACTGCTGCTACCATTAACTCTAATGCTGCTACTAATTATGCTACACCCGCTACTTGTAATAATACTACTGCTGCTACCATTAACTCTAATGCAGCTACTAATTATACTACACCCGCTATTTGTAATAATACTACTGCTGCTACCATTAACTCTAATGCTGCTACTAATTATGCTACACCCGCTACTTGTAATAATACTACTGCTGCTACCATTAACTCTAATGCAGCTACTAATTATGCTACACCCGCTATTTGTAATAATACTACTGCTCCTACCATTAACTCTAATGCAGCTACTAATTATGCTACACCCGCTATTTGTAATAATACTACTGCTGCTACCATTAACTCTAATGCAGCTACTAATTATACTACACCCGCTACTTGTAATAATACTACTGCTCCTACCATTAACTCTAATGCAGCTACTAATTATGCTACACCCGCTATTTGTAATAATACTACTGCTGCTACCATTAACTCTAATGCTGCTACTAATTATGCTACACCCGCTACTTGTAATAATACTACTGCTCCTACCATTAACTCTAATGCAGCTACTAATTATGCTACACCCGCTATTTGTAATAATACTACTGCTCCTACCATTAACTCTAATGCTGCTACTAATTATGCTACACCCGCTACTTGTAATAATACTACTGCTCCTACCATTAACTCTAATGCAGCTACTAATTATACTACACCCGCTATTTGTAATAATACTACTGCTCCTACCATTAACTCTAATGCTGCTACTAATTATACTACTGCCGCTACTTGTAATAATACTACTGCTGCTCCCATTAACTCTAATGCAGCTACTAATTATACTACACCCGCTATTTGTAATAATACTACTGCTCCTACCATTAACTCTAATGCAGCTACTAATTATGCTACACCCGCTACTTGTAATAATACTACTGCTGCTCCCATTAACTCTAATGCTGCTACTAATTATACTACTGCCGCTACTTGTAATAATAATACTGCCGCTACTTGTAATAATACTACTGCTGCTCCCATTAACTCTAATGCCGCTACTAATTATGCTACACCCGCTACTTGTAATAATACTACTGCTGCTCCCATTAACTCTAATGCTGCTACTAATTATGCTACACCCGCTACTTGTAATAATACTACTGCTGCTCCCATTAACTCTAATGCTGCTACTAATTATGCTACACCCGCTACTTGTAATAATACTACTGCTGCTCCCATTAACTCTAATGCTGCTACTAATTATGCTACACCCGCTACTTGTAATTATACTACTGCCGCTACTTGTAATAATACTACTGCTGCTCCCATTATCTCTAATGCTGCTACTAATTATACTACTGCCGCTACTTGTAATAATAATACTGCCGCTACTTGTAATAATACTACTGCTGCTCCCATTAACTCTAATGCTGCTACTAATTATGCTACACCCGCTACTTGTAATAATACTACTGCTGCTCCCATTAACTCTAATGCTGCTACTAATTATACTACTGCCGCTACTTGTAATAATACTACTGCTGCTCCCATTAACTCTAATGCAGCTACTAATTATGCTACACCCGCTACTTGTAATAATACTACTGCTGCTCCCATTAACTCTAATGCAGCTACTAATTATGCTACACCCGCTACTTGTAATAATACTACTGCTGCTCCCATTATCTCTAATGCTGCTACTAATTATACTACTGCCGCTACTTGTAATAATAATACTGCCGCTACTTGTAATAATACTACTGCTGCTCCCATTAACTCTAATGCTGCTACTAATTATGCTACACCCGCTACTTGTAATAATACTACTGCTGCTCCCATTAACTCTAATGCTGCTACTAATTATACTACTGCCGCTACTTGTAATAATACTACTGCTGCTCCCATTAACTCTAATGCAGCTACTAATTATGCTACACCCGCTACTTGTAATAATACTACTGCTGCTCCCATTAACTCTAATGCAGCTACTAATTATGCTACACCCGCTACTTGTAATAATACTACTGCTGCTCCCATTAACTCTAATGCTGCTACTAATTATACTACTGCCGCTACTTGTAATAATAATACTGCCGCTACTTGTAATAATACTACTGCTGCTCCCATTAACTCTAATGCTGCTACTAATTATACTACACCCGCTACTTGTAATAATACTACTGCTCCTACCATTAACTCTAATGCAGCTACTAATTATGCTACACCCGCTACTTGTAATAATACTACTGCTCCTACCATTAACTCTAATGCTGCTACTAATTATGCTACACCCGCTACTTGTAATAATACTACTGCTGCTACCATTAACTCTAATGCAGCTACTAATTATACTACTGCCGCTACTTGTAATAATACTACTGCTCCTACCATTAACTCTAATGCAGCTACTAATTATACTACACCCGCTATTTGTAATAATACTACTGCTCCTACCATTAACTCTAATGCTGCTACTAATTATACTACACCCGCTATTTGTAATAATACTACTGCTCCTACCATTAACTCTAATGCTGCTACTAATTATACTACTGCCGCTACTTGTAATAATACTACTGCTCCTACCATTAACTCTAATGCTGCTACTAATTATACTACACCCGCTATTTGTAATAATACTACTGCTCCTACCATTAACTCTAATGCAGTTACTAATTATACTACTGCCGCTATTTGTAATAATACTACTGCTCCTACCATTAACTCTAATGCTGCTACTAATTATACTACACCCGCTACTTGTAATAATACTACCGCTCCTACCATTAACCCTAATGCTGCTACTAATTATACTACACCCGCTATTTGTAATAATACTACTGCTCCTACCATTAACTCTAATGCAGTTACTAATTATACTACTGCCGCTATTTGTAATAATACTACTGCTCCTACCATTAACTCTAATGCTGCTACTAATTATACTACTGCCGCTACTTGTAATAATACTACTGCTCCTACCATTAACTCTAATGCTGCTACTAATTATACTACACCCGCTATTTGTAATAATACTACTGCTCCTACCATTAACTCTAATGCTGCTACTAATTATACTACTGCCGCTACTTGTAATAATACTACTGCTGCTACCATTAACTCTAATGCAGCTACTAATTATACTACTGCCGCTACTTGTAATAATACTACTGCTGCTACCATTAACTCTAATGCTGCTACTAATTATGCTACACCCGCTACTTGTAATAATACTACTGCTGCTACCATTAACTCTAATGCAGCTACTAATTATACTACACCCGCTATTTGTAATAATACTACTGCTCCTACAATTAACTCTAATGCTGCTACTAATTATACTACACCCGCTATTTGTAATAATACTACTGCTCCTACCATTAACTCTAATGCTGCTACTAATTATACTACTGCCGCTACTTGTAATAATACTACTGCTGCTACCATTAACTCTAATGCAGCTACTAATTATACTACTGCCGCTACTTGTAATAATACTACTGCTGCTACCATTAACTCTAATGCTGCTACTAATTATGCTACACCCGCTACTTGTAATAATACTACTGCTGCTACCATTAACTCTAATGCAGCTACTAATTATACTACACCCGCTATTTGTAATAATACTACTGCTCCTACCATTAACTCTAATGCTGCTACTAATTATACTACTGCCGCTACTTGTAATAATACTACTGCTGCTACCATTAACTCTAATGCAGCTACTAATTATACTACTGCCGCTACTTGTAATAATACTACTGCTGCTACCATTAACTCTAATGCAGCTACTAATTATACTTTTTCCGCTACTTGTAATAATACTACTGCTGCTACCATTAACTCTAATGCTGCTACTAATTATACTACTGCCGCTACTTGTAATAATACTACTGCTGCTACCATTAACTCTAATGCTGCTACTAATTATACTACACCCGCTATTTGTAATAATACTACTGCTGCTACCGTTAACTCTAATGCAGCTACTAATTATACTACACCCGCTATTTGTAATAATACTACTGCTGCTACCATTAACTCTAATGCAGCTACTAATTATACTACACCCGCTATTTGTAATAATACTACTGCTCCTACCATTAACTCTAATGCTGCTACTAATTATACTACTGCCGCTACTTGTAATAATACAACTGCTGCTACCATTAACTCTAATGCTGCTACTAATTATACTACACCCGCTATTTGTAATAATACTACTGCTGCTACCATTAACTCTAATGCAGCTACTAATTATACTACACCCGCTATTTGTAATAATACTACTGCTGCTACCATTAACTCTAATGCAGCTACTAATTATACTACACCCGCTATTTGTAATAATACTACTGCTGCTACCATTAACTCTAATGCAGCTACTAATTATACTACACCCGCTATTTGTAATAATACTACTGCTGCTACCATTAACTCTAATGCAGCTACTAATTATACTACACCCGCTATTTGTAATAATACTACTGCTGCTACCATTAACTCTAATGCAGCTACTAATTATACTACTGCCGCTACTTGTAATAATACTACTGCTGCTACCATTAACTCTAATGCAGCTACTAATTATACTACACCCGCTATTTGTAATAATACTACTGCTGCTACCATTAACTCTAATGCAGCTACTAATTATACTACACCCGCTATTTGCAATAATACTACTGCTGCTACCATTAACTCTAATGCAGCTACTAATTATACTACACCCGCTATTTGTAATAATACTACTGCTGCTACCATTAACTCTAATGCAGCTACTAATTATACTACACCCGCTATTTGTAATAATACTACTGCTGCTACCATTAACTCTAATGCAGCTACTAATTATACTACACCCGCTATTTGTAATAATACTACTGCTGCTCCCATTAACTCTAATGCAGCTACTAATTATTCTACACCCGCTACTTGTAATAATACTACTGCTGCTACCATTAACTCTAATGCTGCTACTAATTATACTACACCCGCTACTTGTAATAATACTACTGCTGCTACCATTAACTCTAATGCTGCTACTAATTATACTACACCCGCTACTTGTAATAATACTACTGCTGCTACCATTAACTCTAATGCTGCTACTAATTATACTACACCCGCTACTTGTAATAATACTACTGCTGCTACCATTAACTCTAATGCTGCTACTAATTATACTACACCCGCTACTTGTAATAATACTACTGCTGCTACCATTAACTCTAATGCTGCTACTAATTATGCTACACCCGCTACTTGTAATAATACTACTGCTCCTACCATTAACTCTAATGCTGCTACTAATTATACTACACCCGCTACTTGTAATAATACTACTGCTCCTACCATTAACTCTAAAGCTGCTACTAATTATGCTACACCCGCTACTTGTAATAATACTACTGCTCCTACCATTAACTCTAATGCTGCTACTAATTATGCTACACCCGCTACTTGTAATAATACTACTGCTCCTACCATTAACTCTAATGCTGCTACTAATTATACTACTGCCGCTATTTGTAATAATACTACTGCTGCTACCATTAACTCTAATGCTGCTACTAATTATACTACACCCGCTACTTGTAATAATACTACTGCTCCTACCATTAACTCTAATGCTGCTACTAATTATGCTACACCCGCTACTTGTAATAATACTACTGCTGCTACCATTAACTCTAATGCTGCTACTAATTATGCTACACCCGCTACTTGTAATAATACTACTGCTCCTACCATTAACTCTAATGCTGCTACTAATTATACTACACCCGCTACTTGTAATAATACTACTGCTGCTACTTGTAATAATACTACTGCTACTACCATTAACTCTAATGCTGCTACTAATTATACTACACCCGCTACTTGTAATAATACTACTGCTCCTACCATTAACTCTAATGCTGCTACTAATTATACTACACCCGCTACTTGTAATAATACTACTGCTGCTACTTGTAATAATACTACTGCTGCTACCATTAACTCTAATGCTGCTACTAATTATACTACACCCGCTACTTGTAATAATACTACTGCTCCTACCATTAACTCTAATGCTGCTACTAATTATACTACACCCGCTACTTGTAATAATACTACTGCTGCTACCATTAACTCTAATGCTGCTACTAATTATACTACACCCGCTACTTGTAATAATACTACTGCTCCTACCATTAACTCTAATGCTGCTACTAATTATACTACACCCGCTACTTGTAATAATACTACTGCTGCTACTTGTAATAATACTACTGCTCCTACCATTAACTCTAATGCTGCTACTAATTATACTACACCCGCTACTTGTAATAATACTACTGCTCCTACCATTAACTCTAATGCTGCTACTAATTATGCTACACCCGCTACTTGTAATAATACTACTGCTGCTACTTGTAATAATACTACTGCTCCTACCATTAACTCTAATGCTGCTACTAATTATACTACACCCGCTACTTGTAATAATACTACTGCTCCTACCATTAACTCTAATGCTGCTACTAATTATACTACACCCGCTACTTGTAATAATGCTACTGCTCCTACCATTAACTCTAATGCTGCTACTAATTATACTACACCCGCTACTGGTAATAATACTACTGCTCCTACCATTAACTCTAATGCTGCTACTAATTATACTACACCCGCTACCTGTAATAATACTACTGCTCCTACCATTAACTCTAATGCTGCTACTAATTATACTACACCCGCTACTTGTAATAATACTACTGCTCCTACCATTAACTCTAATGCTGCTACTAATTATACTACACCCGCTACTTGTAATAATACTACTGCTCCTACCATTAACTCTAATGCTGCTACTAATTATACTACACCCGCTATTTGTAATAATACTACTGCTGCTCCCATTAACTCTAATGCTGCTACTAATTATACTACACCCGCTATTTGTAATAATACTACTGCTGCTACCATTAACTCTAATGCTGCTACTAATTATGCTACACCCGCTACTTGTAATAATACTACTGCTCCTACCATTAACTCTAATGCTGCTACTAATTATACTACACCCGCTACTTGTAATAATACTACTGCTGCTCCCATTAACTCTAATGCTGCTACTAATTATACTACACCCGCTATTTGTAATAATACTACTGCTGCTACCATTAACTCTAATGCTGCTACTAATTTTGCTACACCCGCTATTTGTAATAATACTACTGCTGCTACCATTAACTCTAATGCAGCTACTAATTATACTATTGCCGCTACTTGTAATAATACTGCTGCTCCCATTAACTCTAATGCAGCTACTAATTATACTACTGCCGCTACTTGTAATAATACTACTGCTGCTACCATTAACTCTAATGCAGTTACTAATTATGCTACACCCGCTACTTGTAATAATACTACTGCTGCCACCATTAACTCTAATGCAGCTACTAATTATGCTACACCCGCTACTTGTAATAATACTACTGCTGCTACCATTAACTCTAATGCAGCTACTAATTATACTATTGCCGCTACTTGTAATAATACTGCTGCTCCCATTAACTCTAATGCAGCTACTAATTATACTACTGCCGCTACTTGTAATAATACTACTGCTGCTACCATTAACTCTAATGCAGCTACTAATTATACTACACCCGCTATTTGTAATAATACTACTGCTGCTACCATTAACTCTAATGCAGCTACTAATTATGCTAAACCCGCTATTTGTAATAATACTACTGCTGCTACCATTAACTCTAATGCAGCTACTAATTATACTATTGCCGCTACTTGTAATAATACTACTGCTGCTACCATTAACTCTAATGCTGCTACTAATTATGCTACACCCGCTATTTGTAATAATACTACTGCTGCTACCATTAACTCTAATGCAGCTACTAATTATGCTACTGCCGCTAATTGTAATAATACTACTGCTGCTACCATTAACTCTAATGCAGCTACTAATTATACTATTGCCGCTATTTGTAATAATACTACTGCTGCTACCATTAACTCTAATGCAGTTACTAATTATACTACACCCGCTACTTGTAATAATACTACTGCTGCTACCATTAACTCTAATGCAGCTACTAATTATGCTACTGCCGCTACTTGTAATAATACTACTGCTGCTACCATTAACTCTAATGCATCTACTAATTATACTATTGCCGCTACTTGTAATAATACTACTGCTGCTACCATTAACTCTAATGCAACTACTAATTATACTACACCCGCTACTTGTAATAATACTACTGCTGCTACCATTAACTCTAATGCAGCTACTAATTATACTATTGCCGCTACTTGTAATAATACTACTGCTGCTACCATTAACTCTAATGCTGCTACTAATTATGCTACACCCGCTATTTGTAATAATACTACTGCTGCTACCATTAACTCTAATGCAGCTACTAATTATGCTACTGCCGCTAGTTGTAATAATACTACTGCTGCTACCATTAACTCTAATGCAGCTACTAATTATGCTACTGCCGCTAGTTGTAATAATACTACTGCTCCTACCATTAACTCTAATGCAGCTACTAATTATACTACACCCGCTATTTGTAATAATACTACTGCTGCTCCCATTAACTCTAATGCAGCTACTAATTATTCTACACCCGCTACTTGTAATAATACTACTGCTGCTACCATTAACTCTAATGCTGCTACTAATTATGCTACACCCGCTACTTGTAATAATACTACTGCTCCTACCATTAACTCTAATGCTGCTACTAATTATACTACACCCGCTACTTGTAATAATACTACTGCTCCTACCATTAACTCTAATGCTGCTACTAATTATGCTACACCCGCTACTTGTAATAATACTACTGCTCCTACCATTAACTCTAATGCTGCTACTAATTATACTACTGCCGCTATTTGTAATAATACTACTGCTGCTACCATTAACTCTAATGCTGCTACTAATTATACTACACCCGCTACTTGTAATAATACTACTGCTCCTACCATTAACTCTAATGCTGCTACTAATTATGCTACACCCGCTACTTGTAATAATACTACTGCTGCTACCATTAACTCTAATGCTGCTACTAATTATGCTACACCCGATACTTGTAATAATACTACTGCTCCTACCATTAACTCTATTGCTGCTACTAATTATACTACACCCGCTACTTGTAATAATACTACTGCTCCTACCATTAACTCTAATGCTGCTACTAATTATACTACACCCGCTACTTGTAATAATACTACTGCTCCTACCATTAACTCTAATGCTGCTACTAATTATACTACACCCGCTACTTGTAATAATACTACTGCTCCTACCATTAACTCTAATGCTGCTACTAATTATGCTACACCCGCTACTTGTAATAATACTACTGCTCCTACCATTAACTCTAATGCTGCTACTTATTATACTACACCCGCTACTTGTAATAATACTACTGCTCCTACCATTAACTCTAATGCTGCTACTAATTATACTACACCCGCTACTTGTAATAATACTACTGCTCCTACCATTAACTCTAATGCTGCTACTAATTATACTACACCCGCTACTTGTAATAATACTACTGCTCCTACCATTACCTCTAATGCTGCTACTAATTATACTACTGCCGCTACTTGTAATAATACTACTGCTGCTACCATTAACTCTAATGCTGCTACTAATTATACTACTGCCGCTACTTGTAATAATACTACTGCTGCTACCATTAACTCTAATGCTGCTACTAATTATACTACACCCGCTATTTGTAATAATACTACTGCTGCTACCGTTAACTCTAATGCAGCTACTAATTATAATACACCCGCTATTTGTAATAATACTACTGCTCCTACCATTAACTCTAATGCTGCTACTAATTATGCTACACCCGCTACTTGTAATAATACTACTGCTCCTACCATTAACTCTAATGCTGCTACTAATTATACTGCTGTCGCTACTTGTAATAATACTACTGCTCCTACCATTAACTCTAATGCTGCTACTAATTATACTCCTGCCGCTACTTGTAATAATACTACTGCTCCTACCATTAACTCTAATGCTGCTACTAATTATACTACTGCCGCTATTTGTAATAATACTACTGCTGCTACCATTAACTCTAATGCTGCTACTAATTATACTACTGCCGCTACTTGTAATAATACTACTGCTGCTACCATTAACTCTAATGCAGCTACTAATTATACTACACCCGCTATTTGTAATAATACTACTGCTGCTCCCATTAACTCTAATGCAGCTACTAATTATTCTACACCCGCTACTTGTAATAATACTACTGCTGCTACCATTAACTCTAATGCTGCTACTAATTATACTACACCCGCTACTTGTAATAATACTACTGCTGCTACCATTAACTCTAATGCTGCTACTAATTATACTACACCCGCTACTTGTAATAATACTACTGCTGCTACCATTAACTCTAATGCTGCTACTAATTATACTACACCCGCTACTTGTAATAATACTACTGCTGCTACCATTAACTCTAATGCTGCTACTAATTATACTACACCCGCTACTTGTAATAATACTACTGCTGCTACCATTAACTCTAATGCTGCTACTAATTATGCTACACCCGCTACTTGTAATAATACTACTGCTCCTACCATTAACTCTAATGCTGCTACTAATTATACAACACCCGCTACTTGTAATAATACTACTGCTCCTACCATTAACTCTAAAGCTGCTACTAATTATGCTACACCCGCTACTTGTAATAATACTACTGCTCCTACCATTAACTCTAATGCTGCTACTAATTATGCTACACCCGCTACTTGTAATAATACTACTGCTCCTACCATTAACTCTAATGCTGCTACTAATTATACTACTGCCGCTATTTGTAATAATACTACTGCTGCTACCATTAACTCTAATGCTGCTACTAATTATACTACACCCGCTACTTGTAATAATACTACTGCTCCTACCATTAACTCTAATGCTGCTACTAATTATGCTACACCCGCTACTTGTAATAATACTACTGCTGCTACCATTAACTCTAATGCTGCTACTAATTATGCTACACCCGCTACTTGTAATAATACTACTGCTCCTACCATTAACTCTAATGCTGCTACTAATTATACTACACCCGCTACTTGTAATAATACTACTGCTGCTACTTGTAATAATACTACTGCTACTACCATTAACTCTAATGCTGCTACTAATTATACTACACCCGCTACTTGTAATAATACTACTGCTCCTACCATTAACTCTAATGCTGCTACTAATTATACTACACCCGCTACTTGTAATAATACTACTGCTGCTACTTGTAATAATACTACTGCTGCTACCATTAACTCTAATGCTGCTACTAATTATACTACACCCGCTACTTGTAATAATACTACTGCTCCTACCATTAACTCTAATGCTGCTACTAATTATACTACACCCGCTACTTGTAATAATACTACTGCTGCTACCATTAACTCTAATGCTGCTACTAATTATACTACACCCGCTACTTGTAATAATACTACTGCTCCTACCATTAACTCTAATGCTGCTACTAATTATACTACACCCGCTACTTGTAATAATACTACTGCTGCTACTTGTAATAATACTACTGCTCCTACCATTAACTCTAATGCTGCTACTAATTATACTACACCCGCTACTTGTAATAATACTACTGCTCCTACCATTAACTCTAATGCTGCTACTAATTATGCTACACCCGCTACTTGTAATAATACTACTGCTGCTACTTGTAATAATACTACTGCTCCTACCATTAACTCTAATGCTGCTACTAATTGTACTACACCCGCTACTTGTAATAATACTACTGCTCCTACCATTAACTCTAATGCTGCTACTAATTATACTACACCCGCTACTTGTAATAATGCTACTGCTCCTACCATTAACTCTAATGCTGCTACTAATTATACTACACCCGCTACTGGTAATAATACTACTGCTCCTACCATTAACTCTAATGCTGCTACTAATTATACTACACCCGCTACCTGTAATAATACTACTGCTCCTACCATTAACTCTAATGCTGCTACTAATTATACTACACCCGCTACTTGTAATAATACTACTGCTCCTACCATTAACTCTAATGCTGCTACTAATTATACTACACCCGCTACTTGTAATAATACTACTGCTCCTACCATTAACTCTAATGCTGCTACTAATTATACTACACCCGCTAATTGTAATAATACTACTGCTGCTCCCATTAACTCTAATGCTGCTACTAATTATACTACACCCGCTATTTGTAATAATACTACTGCTGCTACCATTAACTCTAATGCTGCTACTAATTATGCTACACCCGCTACTTGTAATAATACTACTGCTCCTACCATTAACTCTAATGCTGCTACTAATTATACTACACCCGCTACTTGTAATAATACTACTGCTCCTACCTTTAACTCTAATGCTGCTACTAATTATACTACACCCGCTACTTGTAATAATACTACTGCTGCTACCATTAACTCTAATGCTGCTACTAGTTATGCTACACCCGCTACTTGTAATAACACTACTGCTGCTACCATTAACTCTAATGCTGCTACTAATTATACTACACCCGCTACTTGTAATAATACTACTGCTCCTACCATTAACTCTAATGCTGCTACTAATTATACTACTGCCGCTACTTGTAATAATACTACTGCTGCTACCATTAACTCTAATGCAGCTACTAATTATACTACTGCCGCTACTTGTAATAATACTACTGCTGCTACCATTAACTCTAATGCAGCTACTAATTATACTACTGCCGCTACTTGTAATAATACTACAGCTGCTACCATTAACTCTAATGCTGCTACTAATTATACTACTGCCGCTACTTGTAATAATACTACTGCTGCTACCATTAACTCTAATGCTGCTACTAATTATACTACACCCGCTATTTGTAATAATACTACTGCTGCTACCGTTAACTCTAATGCAGCTACTAATTATACTATACCCGCTATTTGTAATAATACTACTGCTGCTACCATTAACTCTAATGCAGCTACTAATTATACTACACCCGCTATTTGTAATAATACTACTGCTCCTACCATTAACTCTAATGCTGCTACTAATTATACTACTGCCGCTACTTGTAATAATACTACTGCTGCTACCATTAACTCTAATGCTGCTACTAATTATACTACACCCGCTATTTGTAATAATACTACTGCTGATACCATTAACTCTAATGCAGCTACTAATTATACTACACCCGCTATTTGTAATAATACTACTGCTGCTACCATTAACTCTAATGCAGCTACTAATTATACTACACCCGCTATTTGTAATAATACTACTGCTGCTACCATTAACTCTAATGCAGCTACTAATTATACTACACCCGCTATTTGTAATAATACTACTGCTGCTACCATTAACTCTAATGCAGCTACTAATTATACTACACCCGCTATTTGTAATAATACTACTGCTGCTACCATTGACTCTAATGCAGCTACTAATTATAATACACCCGCTATTTGTAATAATACTACTGCTGCTACCATTAACTCTAATGCAGCTACTAATTATACTACACCCGCTATTTGTAATAATTCTACTGCTGCTACCATTAACTCTAATGCAGCTACTAATTATACTACACCCGCTATTTGTAATAATACTACTGCTGCTACCATTAACTCTAATGCAGCTACTAATTATACTACACCCGCTATTTGTAATAATACTACTGCTGCTACCATTAACTCTAATGCAGCTACTAATTATACTACACCCGCTAGTTGTAATAATACTACTGCTGCTACCATTAACTCTAATGCAGCTACTAATTATACTACACCCGCTACTTGTAATAATACTACTGCTGCTACCATTAACTCTAATGCAGCTACTAATTATACTACACCCGCTACTTGTAATAATACTACTGCTGCTACCATTAACTCTAATGCAGCTACTAATTATACTACAACCGCTATTTGTAATAATACTACTGCTGCTCCCATTAACTCTAATGCAGCTACTAATTATTCTACACCCGCTACTTGTAATAATACTACTGCTGCTACCATTAACTCTAATGCTGCTACTAATTATGCTACACCCGCTACTTGTAATAATACTACTGCTCCTACCATTAACTCTAATGCTGCTACTTATTATACTACACCCGCTACTTGTAATAATACTACTGCTCCTACCATTAACTCTAATGCTGCTACTAATTATGCTACACCCGCTACTTGTAATAATACTACTGCTCCTACCATTAACTCTAATGCTGCTACTAATTATACTACTGCCGCTATTTGTAATAATACTACTGCTGCTACCATTAACTCTAATGCTGCTACTAATTATACTACACCCGCTACTTGTAATAATACTACTGCTCCTACCATTAACTCTAATGCTGCTACTAATTATGCTACACCCGCTACTTGTAATAATACTACTGCTGCTACCATTAACTCTAATGCTGCTACTAATTATGCTACACCCGATACTTGTAATAATACTACTGCTCCTACCATTAACTCTATTGCTGCTACTAATTATACTACACCCGCTAGTTGTAATAATACTACTGCTCCTACCATTAACTCTAATGCTGCTACTAATTATACTACACCCGCTACTTGTAATAATACTACTGCTGCTACCATTAACTCTAATGCTGCTACTAATTATACTACACCCGCTACTTGTAATAATACTACTGCTGCTACCATTAACTCTAATGCTGCTACTAATTATACTACACCCGCTACTTGTAATAATACTACTGCTGCTACCATTAACTCTAATGCTGCTACTAATTATGCTACACCCGCTACTTGTAATAATACTACTGCTCCTACCATTAACTCTAATGCTGCTACTAATTATACTACACCCGCTACTTGTAATAATACTACTGCTCCTACCATTAACTCTAAAGCTGCTACTAATTATGCTACACCCGCTACTTGTAATAATACTACTGCTCCTACCATTAACTCTAATGCTGCTACTAATTATGCTACACCCGCTACTTGTAATAATACTACTGCTCCTACCATTAACTCTAATGCTGCTACTAATTATACTACTGCCGCTATTTGTAATAATACTACTGCTGCTACCATTAACTCTAATGCTGCTACTAATTATACTACACCCGCTACTTGTAATAATACTACTGCTCCTACCATTAACTCTAATGCTGCTACTAATTATGCTACACCCGCTACTTGTAATAATACTACTGCTGCTACCATTAACTCTAATGCTGCTACTAATTATGCTACACCCGCTACTTGTAATAATACTACTGCTCCTACCATTAACTCTAATGCTGCTACTAATTATACTACACCCGCTACTTGTAATAATACTACTGCTGCTACTTGTAATAATACTACTGCTACTACCATTAACTCTAATGCTGCTACTAATTATACTACACCCGCTACTTGTAATAATACTACTGCTCCTACCATTAACTCTAATGCTGCTACTAATTATACTACACCCGCTACTTGTAATAATACTACTGCTGCTACTTGTAATAATACTACTGCTGCTACCATTAACTCTAATGCTGCTACTAATTATACTACACCCGCTACTTGTAATAATACTACTGCTCCTACCATTAACTCTAATGCTGCTACTAATTATACTACACCCGCTACTTGTAATAATACTACTGCTGCTACCATTAACTCTAATGCTGCTACTAATTATACTACACCCGCTACTTGTAATAATACTACTGCTCCTACCATTAACTCTAATGCTGCTACTAATTATACTACACCCGCTACTTGTAATAATACTACTGCTGCTACTTGTAATAATACTACTGCTCCTACCATTAACTCTAATGCTGCTACTAATTATACTACACCCGCTACTTGTAATAATACTACTGCTCCTACCATTAACTCTAATGCTGCTACTAATTATGCTACACCCGCTACTTGTAATAATACTACTGCTGCTACTTGTAATAATACTACTGCTCCTACCATTAACTCTAATGCTGCTACTAATTGTACTACACCCGCTACTTGTAATAATACTACTGCTCCTACCATTAACTCTAATGCTGCTACTAATTATACTACACCCGCTACTTGTAATAATGCTACTGCTCCTACCATTAACTCTAATGCTGCTACTAATTATACTACACCCGCTACTGGTAATAATACTACTGCTCCTACCATTAACTCTAATGCTGCTACTAATTATACTACACCCGCTACCTGTAATAATACTACTGCTCCTACCATTAACTCTAATGCTGCTACTAATTATACTACACCCGCTACTTGTAATAATACTACTGCTCCTACCATTAACTCTAATGCTGCTACTAATTATACTACACCCGCTACTTGTAATAATACTACTGCTCCTACCATTAACTCTAATGCTGCTACTAATTATACTACACCCGCTAATTGTAATAATACTACTGCTGCTCCCATTAACTCTAATGCTGCTACTAATTATACTACACCCGCTATTTGTAATAATACTACTGCTGCTACCATTAACTCTAATGCTGCTACTAATTATGCTACACCCGCTACTTGTAATAATACTACTGCTCCTACCATTAACTCTAATGCTGCTACTAATTATACTACACCCGCTACTTGTAATAATACTACTGCTCCTACCTTTAACTCTAATGCTGCTACTAATTATACTACACCCGCTACTTGTAATAATACTACTGCTGCTACCATTAACTCTAATGCTGCTACTAGTTATGCTACACCCGCTACTTGTAATAACACTACTGCTGCTACCATTAACTCTAATGCTGCTACTAATTATACTACACCCGCTACTTGTAATAATACTACTGCTCCTACCATTAACTCTAATGCTGCTACTAATTATACTACTGCCGCTACTTGTAATAATACTACTGCTGCTACCATTAACTCTAATGCAGCTACTAATTATACTACTGCCGCTACTTGTAATAATACTACTGCTGCTACCATTAACTCTAATGCAGCTACTAATTATACTACTGCCGCTACTTGTAATAATACTACAGCTGCTACCATTAACTCTAATGCTGCTACTAATTATACTACTGCCGCTACTTGTAATAATACTACTGCTGCTACCATTAACTCTAATGCTGCTACTAATTATACTACACCCGCTATTTGTAATAATACTACTGCTGCTACCGTTAACTCTAATGCAGCTACTAATTATACTATACCCGCTATTTGTAATAATACTACTGCTGCTACCATTAACTCTAATGCAGCTACTAATTATACTACACCCGCTATTTGTAATAATACTACTGCTCCTACCATTAACTCTAATGCTGCTACTAATTATACTACTGCCGCTACTTGTAATAATACTACTGCTGCTACCATTAACTCTAATGCTGCTACTAATTATACTACACCCGCTATTTGTAATAATACTACTGCTGATACCATTAACTCTAATGCAGCTACTAATTATACTACACCCGCTATTTGTAATAATACTACTGCTGCTACCATTAACTCTAATGCAGCTACTAATTATACTACACCCGCTATTTGTAATAATACTACTGCTGCTACCATTAACTCTAATGCAGCTACTAATTATACTACACCCGCTATTTGTAATAATACTACTGCTGCTACCATTAACTCTAATGCAGCTACTAATTATACTACACCCGCTATTTGTAATAATACTACTGCTGCTACCATTGACTCTAATGCAGCTACTAATTATACTACACCCGCTATTTGTAATAATACTACTGCTGCTACCATTAACTCTAATGCAGCTACTAATTATACTACACCCGCTATTTGTAATAATTCTACTGCTGCTACCATTAACTCTAATGCAGCTACTAATTATACTACACCCGCTATTTGTAATAATACTACTGCTGCTACCATTAACTCTAATGCAGCTACTAATTATACTACACCCGCTATTTGTAATAATACTACTGCTGCTACCATTAACTCTAATGCAGCTACTAATTATACTACACCCGCTATTTGTAATAATACTACTGCTGCTACCATTAACTCTAATGCAGCTACTAATTATACTACACCCGCTACTTGTAATAATACTACTGCTGCTACCATTAACTCTAATGCAGCTACTAATTATACTACACCCGCTACTTGTAATAATACTACTGCTGCTACCATTAACTCTAATGCAGCTACTAATTATACTACAACCGCTATTTGTAATAATACTACTGCTGCTCCCATTAACTCTAATGCAGCTACTAATTATTCTACACCCGCTACTTGTAATAATACTACTGCTGCTACCATTAACTCTAATGCTGCTACTAATTATGCTACACCCGCTACTTGTAATAATACTACTGCTCCTACCATTAACTCTAATGCTGCTACTTATTATACTACACCCGCTACTTGTAATAATACTACTGCTCCTACCATTAACTCTAATGCTGCTACTAATTATGCTACACCCGCTACTTGTAATAATACTACTGCTCCTACCATTAACTCTAATGCTGCTACTAATTATACTACTGCCGCTATTTGTAATAATACTACTGCTGCTACCATTAACTCTAATGCTGCTACTAATTATACTACACCCGCTACTTGTAATAATACTACTGCTCCTACCATTAACTCTAATGCTGCTACTAATTATGCTACACCCGCTACTTGTAATAATACTACTGCTGCTACCATTAACTCTAATGCTGCTACTAATTATGCTACACCCGATACTTGTAATAATACTACTGCTCCTACCATTAACTCTATTGCTGCTACTAATTATACTACACCCGCTACTTGTAATAATACTACTGCTCCTACCATTAACTCTAATGCTGCTACTAATTATACTACACCCGCTACTTGTAATAATACTACTGCTCCTACCATTAACTCTAATGCTGCTACTAATTATACTACACCCGCTACTTGTAATAATACTACTGCTCCTACCATTAACTCTAATGCTGCTACTAATTATGCTACACCCGCTACTTGTAATAATACTACTGCTCCTACCATTAACTCTAATGCTGCTACTTATTATACTACACCCGCTACTTGTAATAATACTACTGCTCCTACCATTAACTCTAATGCTGCTACTAATTATACTACACCCGCTACTTGTAATAATACTACTGCTCCTACCATTAACTCTAATGCTGCTACTAATTATACTACACCCGCTACTTGTAATAATACTACTGCTCCTACCATTACCTCTAATGCTGCTACTAATTATACTACTGCCGCTACTTGTAATAATACTACTGCTGCTACCATTAACTCTAATGCTGCTACTAATTATACTACTGCCGCTACTTGTAATAATACTACTGCTGCTACCATTAACTCTAATGCTGCTACTAATTATACTACACCCGCTATTTGTAATAATACTACTGCTGCTACCGTTAACTCTAATGCAGCTACTAATTATAATACACCCGCTATTTGTAATAATACTACTGCTCCTACCATTAACTCTAATGCTGCTACTAATTATGCTACACCCGCTACTTGTAATAATACTACTGCTCCTACCATTAACTCTAATGCTGCTACTAATTATACTGCTGTCGCTACTTGTAATAATACTACTGCTCCTACCATTAACTCTAATGCTGCTACTAATTATACTCCTGCCGCTACTTGTAATAATACTACTGCTCCTACCATTAACTCTAATGCTGCTACTAATTATACTACTGCCGCTATTTGTAATAATACTACTGCTGCTACCATTAACTCTAATGCTGCTACTAATTATACTACTGCCGCTACTTGTAATAATACTACTGCTGCTACCATTAACTCTAATGCAGCTACTAATTATACTACACCCGCTATTTGTAATAATACTACTGCTGCTCCCATTAACTCTAATGCAGCTACTAATTATTCTACACCCGCTACTTGTAATAATACTACTGCTGCTACCATTAACTCTAATGCTGCTACTAATTATACTACACCCGCTACTTGTAATAATACTACTGCTGCTACCATTAACTCTAATGCTGCTACTAATTATACTACACCCGCTACTTGTAATAATACTACTGCTGCTACCATTAACTCTAATGCTGCTACTAATTATACTACACCCGCTACTTGTAATAATACTACTGCTGCTACCATTAACTCTAATGCTGCTACTAATTATACTACACCCGCTACTTGTAATAATACTACTGCTGCTACCATTAACTCTAATGCTGCTACTAATTATGCTACACCCGCTACTTGTAATAATACTACTGCTCCTACCATTAACTCTAATGCTGCTACTAATTATACTACACCCGCTACTTGTAATAATACTACTGCTCCTACCATTAACTCTAAAGCTGCTACTAATTATGCTACACCCGCTACTTGTAATAATACTACTGCTCCTACCATTAACTCTAATGCTGCTACTAATTATGCTACACCCGCTACTTGTAATAATACTACTGCTCCTACCATTAACTCTAATGCTGCTACTAATTATACTACTGCCGCTATTTGTAATAATACTACTGCTGCTACCATTAACTCTAATGCTGCTACTAATTATACTACACCCGCTACTTGTAATAATACTACTGCTCCTACCATTAACTCTAATGCTGCTACTAATTATGCTACACCCGCTACTTGTAATAATACTACTGCTGCTACCATTAACTCTAATGCTGCTACTAATTATGCTACACCCGCTACTTGTAATAATACTACTGCTCCTACCATTAACTCTAATGCTGCTACTAATTATACTACACCCGCTACTTGTAATAATACTACTGCTGCTACTTGTAATAATACTACTGCTACTACCATTAACTCTAATGCTGCTACTAATTATACTACACCCGCTACTTGTAATAATACTACTGCTCCTACCATTAACTCTAATGCTGCTACTAATTATACTACACCCGCTACTTGTAATAATACTACTGCTGCTACTTGTAATAATACTACTGCTGCTACCATTAACTCTAATGCTGCTACTAATTATACTACACCCGCTACTTGTAATAATACTACTGCTCCTACCATTAACTCTAATGCTGCTACTAATTATACTACACCCGCTACTTGTAATAATACTACTGCTGCTACCATTAACTCTAATGCTGCTACTAATTATACTACACCCGCTACTTGTAATAATACTACTGCTCCTACCATTAACTCTAATGCTGCTACTAATTATACTACACCCGCTACTTGTAATAATACTACTGCTGCTACTTGTAATAATACTACTGCTCCTACCATTAACTCTAATGCTGCTACTAATTATACTACACCCGCTACTTGTAATAATACTACTGCTCCTACCATTAACTCTAATGCTGCTACTAATTATGCTACACCCGCTACTTGTAATAATACTACTGCTGCTACTTGTAATAATACTACTGCTCCTACCATTAACTCTAATGCTGCTACTAATTATACTACACCCGCTACTTGTAATAATACTACTGCTCCTACCATTAACTCTAATGCTGCTACTAATTATACTACACCCGCTACTTGTAATAATGCTACTGCTCCTACCATTAACTCTAATGCTGCTACTAATTATACTACACCCGCTACTGGTAATAATACTACTGCTCCTACCATTAACTCTAATGCTGCTACTAATTATACTACACCCGCTACCTGTAATAATACTACTGCTCCTACCATTAACTCTAATGCTGCTACTAATTATACTACACCCGCTACTTGTAATAATACTACTGCTCCTACCATTAACTCTAATGCTGCTACTAATTATACTACACCCGCTACTTGTAATAATACTACTGCTCCTACCATTAACTCTAATGCTGCTACTAATTATACTACACCCGCTATTTGTAATAATACTACTGCTGCTCCCATTAACTCTAATGCTGCTACTAATTATACTACACCCGCTATTTGTAATAATACTACTGCTGCTACCATTAACTCTAATGCTGCTACTAATTATGCTACACCCGCTACTTGTAATAATACTACTGCTCCTACCATTAACTCTAATGCTGCTACTAATTATACTACACCCGCTACTTGTAATAATACTACTGCTCCTACCTTTAACTCTAATGCTGCTACTAATTATACTACACCCGCTACTTGTAATAATACTACTGCTGCTACCATTAACTCTAATGCTGCTACTAGTTATGCTACACCCGCTACTTGTAATAACACTACTGCTGCTACCATTAACTCTAATGCTGCTACTAATTTTACTACACCCGCTACTTGTAATAATACTACTGCTCCTACCATTAACTCTAATGCTGCTACTAATTATACTACTGCCGCTACTTGTAATAATACTACTGCTGCTACCATTAACTCTAATGCAGCTACTAATTATACTACTGCCGCTACTTGTAATAATACTACTGCTGCTACCATTAACTCTAATGCAGCTACTAATTATACTACTGCCGCTACTTGTAATAATACTACAGCTGCTACCATTAACTCTAATGCTGCTACTAATTATACTACTGCCGCTACTTGTAATAATACTACTGCTGCTACCATTAACTCTAATGCTGCTACTAATTATACTACACCCGCTATTTGTAATAATACTACTGCTGCTACCGTTAACTCTAATGCAGCTACTAATTATACTACACCCGCTATTTGTAATAATACTACTGCTGCTACCCTTAACTCTAATGCAGCTACTAATTATACTACACCCGCTATTTGTAATAATACTACTGCTCCTACCATTAACTCTAATGCTGCTACTAATTATACTACTGCCGCTACTTGTAATAATACTACTGCTGCTACCATTAACTCTAATGCTGCTACTAATTATACTACAACCGCTATTTGTAATAATACTACTGCTGATACCATTAACTCTAATGCAGCTACTAATTATACTACACCCGCTATTTGTAATAATACTACTGCTGCTACCATTAACTCTAATGCAGCTACTAATTATACTACACCCGCTATTTGTAATAATACTACAGCTGCTACCATTAACTCTAATGCAGCTACTAATTATACTACACCCGCTATTTGTAATAATACTACTGCTGCTACCATTAACTCTAATGCAGCTACTAATTATACTACACCCGCTATTTGTAATAATACTACTGCTGCTACCATTGACTCTAATGCAGCTACTAATTATACTACACCCGCTATTTGTAATAATACTACTGCTGCTACCATTAACTCTAATGCAGCTACTAATTATACTACACCCGCTATTTGTAATAATTCTACTGCTGCTACCATTAACTCTAATGCAGCTACTAATTATACTACACCCGCTATTTGTAATAATACTAATGCTGCTACCATTAACTCTAATGCAGCTACTAATTATACTACACCCGCTATTTGTAATAATACTACTGCTGCTACCATTAACTCTAATGCAGCTACTAATTATACTACACCCGCTATTTGTAATAATACTACTGCTGCTACCATTAACTCTAATGCAGCTACTAATTATACTACACCCGCTACTTGTAATAATACTACTGCTGCTACCATTAACTCTAATGCAGCTACTAATTATACTACACCCGCTACTTGTAATAATACTACTGCTGCTACCATTAACTCTAATGCAGCTACTAATTATACTACACCCGCTATTTGTAATAATACTACTGCTGCTCCCATTAACTCTAATGCAGCTACTAATTATTCTACACCCGCTACTTGTAATAATACTACTGCTGCTACCATTAACTCTAATGCTGCTACTAATTATGCTACACCCGCTACTTGTAATAATACTACTGCTCCTACCATTAACTCTAATGCTGCTACTAATTATACTACACCCGCTACTTGTAATAATACTACTGCTCCTACCATTAACTCTAATGCTGCTACTAATTATGCTACACCCGCTACTTGTAATAATACTACTGCTCCTACCATTAACTCTAATGCTGCTACTAATTATACTACTGCCGCTATTTGTAATAATACTACTGCTGCTACCATTAACTCTAATGCTGCTACTAATTATACTACACCCGCTACTTGTAATAATACTACTGCTCCTACCATTAACTCTAATGCTGCTACTAATTATGCTACACCCGCTACTTGTAATAATACTACTGCTGCTACCATTAACTCTAATGCTGCTACTAATTATGCTACACCCGATACTTGTAATAATACTACTGCTCCTACCATTAACTCTATTGCTGCTACTAATTATACTACACCCGCTACTTGTAATAATACTACTGCTCCTACCATTAACTCTAATGCTGCTACTAATTATACTACACCCGCTACTTGTAATAATACTACTGCTCCTACCATTAACTCTAATGCTGCTACTAATTATACTACACCCGCTACTTGTAATAATACTACTGCTCCTACCATTAACTCTAATGCTGCTACTAATTATGCTACACCCGCTACTTGTAATAATACTACTGCTCCTACCATTAACTCTAATGCTGCTACTTATTATACTACACCCGCTACTTGTAATAATACTACTGCTCCTACCATTAACTCTAATGCTGCTACTAATTATACTACACCCGCTACTTGTAATAATACTACTGCTCCTACCATTAACTCTAATGCTGCTACTAATTATACTACACCCGCTACTTGTAATAATACTACTGCTCCTACCATTACCTCTAATGCTGCTACTAATTATACTACTGCCGCTACTTGTAATAATACTACTGCTGCTACCATTAACTCTAATGCTGCTACTAATTATACTACTGCCGCTACTTGTAATAATACTACTGCTGCTACCATTAACTCTAATGCTGCTACTAATTATACTACACCCGCTATTTGTAATAATACTACTGCTGCTACCGTTAACTCTAATGCAGCTACTAATTATAATACACCCGCTATTTGTAATAATACTACTGCTCCTACCATTAACTCTAATGCTGCTACTAATTATGCTACACCCGCTACTTGTAATAATACTACTGCTCCTACCATTAACTCTAATGCTGCTACTAATTATACTGCTGTCGCTACTTGTAATAATACTACTGCTCCTACCATTAACTCTAATGCTGCTACTAATTATACTCCTGCCGCTACTTGTAATAATACTACTGCTCCTACCATTAACTCTAATGCTGCTACTAATTATACTACTGCCGCTATTTGTAATAATACTACTGCTGCTACCATTAACTCTAATGCTGCTACTAATTATACTACTGCCGCTACTTGTAATAATACTACTGCTCCTACCATTAACTCTAATGCTGCTACTAATTATACTACTGCCGCTATTTGTAATAATACTACTGCTCCTACCATTAACTCTAATGCTGCTACTAATTATACTGCTGTCGCTACTTGTAATAATACTACTGCTCCTACCATTAACTCTAATGCTGCTACTAATTATACTACTGCCGCTACTTGTAATAATACTACTGCTGCTACCATTAACTCTAATGCAGCTACTAATTATACTATTGCTGCTACTTGTAATAATACTACTGCTCCTACCATTAACTCTAATGCTGCTACTAATTATACTACACCCGCTACTTGTAATAATACTACTGCTCCTACCATTAACTCTAATGCTGCTACTAATTATACTACTGCCGCTATTTGTAATAATACTACTGCTGCTACCATTAACTCTAATGCTGCTACTAATTATACTACACCCGCTACTTGTAATAATACTACTGCTCCTACCATTAACTCTAATGCTGCTACTAATTATGCTACACCCGCTACTTGTAATAATACTACTGCTCCTACCATTAACTCTAATGCTGCTACTAATTATGCTACACCCGCTACTTGTAATAATACTACTGCTCCTACCATTAACTCTAATGCTGCTACTAATTATACTACTGCCGCTATATGTAATAATACTACTGCTCCTACCATTAACTCTGATGCTGCTACTAATTATACTACTGCCGCTATTTGTAATAATACTACTGCTGATCCCATTAACTCTAATGCTGCTACTAATTATACTACTGCCGCTATTTGTAATAATACTACTGCTGCTCCCATTAACTCTAATGCTGCTACTAATTATACTACTGCTGCTACTTGTAATAATACTACTGCTCCTACCATTAACTCTAATGCTGCTACTAATTATACTACTGCCGCTATATGTAATAATACTACTGCTCCTACCATTAACTCTAATGCTGCTACTATTTATGCTACACCCGCTACTTGTAATAATACTACTGCTCCTACCATTAACTCTAATGCTGCTACTAATTATGCTACACCCGCTACTTGTAATAATACTACTGCTCCTATCATTAACTCTAATGCTGCTACTAATTATACTACTGCCGCTATTTGTAATAATACTACTGCTGCTCCCATTAAATCTAATGCTACTACTAATTATACTACTCCCGCTATTTGTAATAATACTACTGCTGCTACCATTAACTCTAATGCTGCTACTAATTATACTACTGCCGCTACTTGTAATAATACTACTGCTGCTACCATTAACTCTAATGCAGCTACTAATTATGCTACACCCGCTACTTGTAATAATACTACTGCTCCTACCATTAACTCTAATGCTGCTACTAATTATACTACTGCCGCTATTTGTAATAATACTACTGCTCCTAACATTAACTCTAATGCAGCTACTAATTATACTACTGCCGCTACTTGTAATAATACTACTGCTCCTACCATTAACTCTAATGCAGCTGCTAATTATGCTACACCCGCTACTTGTAATAATACTACTGCTGCTACCATTAACTCTAATGCAGCTACTAATTATGCTACACCCGCTATTTGTAATAATACTACTGCTGCTACCATTAACTCTAATGCAGCTACTAATTATACTATTGCCGCTACTTGTAATAATACTGCTGCTCCCATTAACTCTAATGCAGCTACTAATTATACTACTGCCGCTACTTGTAATAATACTACTGCTGCTACCATTAACTCTAATGCAGTTACTAATTATGCTACACCCGCTACTTGTAATAATACTACTGCTGCTACCATTAACTCTAATGCAGCTACTAATTATGCTACACCCGCTACTTGTAATAATACTACTGCTGCTACCATTAACTCTAATGCAGCTACTAATTATACTATTGCCGCTACTTGTAATAATACTGCTGCTCCCATTAACTCTAATGCAGCTACTAATTATACTACTGCCGCTACTTGTAATAATACTACTGCTGCTACCATTAACTCTAATGCAGCTACTAATTATACTACACTCGCTATTTGTAATAATACTACTGCTGCTACCATTAACTCTAATGCAGCTACTAATTATGCTACACCCGCTATTTGTAATAATACTACTGCTGCTACCATTAACTCTAATGCAGCTACTAATTATACTATTGCCGCTACGTGTAATAATACTACTGCTGCTACCATTAACTCTAATGCTGCTACTAATTATGCTACACCCGCTATTTGTAATAATACTACTGCTGCTACCATTAACTCTAATGCAGCTACTAATTATGCTACTGCCGCTAATTGTAATAATACTACTGCTGCTACCATTAACTCTAATGCAGCTACTAATTATACTATTGCCGCTACTTGTAATAATACTACTGCTGCTACCATTAACTCTAATGCAGTTACTAATTATACTACACCCGCTACTTGTAATAATACTACTGCTGCTACCATTAACTCTAATGCAGCTACTAATTATGCTACTGCCGCTACTTGTAATAATACTACTGCTGCTACCATTAACTCTAATGCAGCTACTAATTATACTATTGCCGCTACTTGTAATAATACTACTGCTGCTACCATTAACTCTAATGCAACTACTAATTATACTACACCCGCTACTTGTAATAATACTACTGCTGCTACCATTAACTCTAATGCAGCTACTAATTATACTATTGCCGCTACTTGTAATAATACTACTGCTGCTACCATTAACTCTAATGCTGCTACTAATTATGCTACACCCGCTATTTGTAATAATACTACTGCTGCTACCATTAACTCTAATGCAGCTACTAATTATGCTACTGCCGCTAGTTGTAATAATACTACTGCTGCTACCATTAACTCTAATGCAGCTACTAATTATGCTACTGCCGCTAGTTGTAATAATACTACTGCTCCTACCATTAACTCTAATGCAGCTACTAATTATACTACTGCCGCTATTTGTAATAATACTACTGCTGCTACCATTAACTCTAATGCAGCTACTAATTATGCTACACCCGCTACTTGTAATAATACTACTGCTGCTACCATTAACTCTAATGCAGCTACTAATTATGCTACTGCCGCTACTTGTAATAATACTACTGCTGCTACCATTAACTCTAATGCAGCTACTAATTATGCTACACCCGCTACTTGTAATAATACTACTGCTGCTACCATTAACTCTAATGCAGCTACTAATTATCCTACACCCGCTACTTGTAATAATACTACTGCTGCTACCATTAACTCTAATGCAGCTACTAATTATGCTACACCCGCTACTTGTAATACTACTACTGCTCCTACCATTAACTCTAATGCTGCTACTAATTATACTACACCCGCTATTTGTAATAATACTACTGCTGCTCCCATTAACTCTAATGCAGCTACTAATTATGCTACACCCGCTACTTGTAATAATACTACTGCTGCTCCCATTAACTCTAATGCTGCTACTAATTATACTACACCCGCTACTTGTAATAATACTACTGCTGCTACCATTAACTCTAATGCTGCTACTAATTATACTACACCCGCTACTTGTAATAATACTACTGCTGCTCCCATTAACTCTAATGCTGCTACTAATTATGCTACACCCGCTACTTGTAATAATACTACTGCTGCTCCCATTAACTCTAATGCAGCTACTAATTATGCTACACCCGCTACTTGTAATAATACTACTGCTCCTACCATTAACTCTAATGCTGCTACTAATTATACTACACCCGCTACTTGTAATAATACTACTGCTGCTACCATTAACTCTAATGACTCTACTAATTATCCTACACCCGCTACTTGTAATAATACTACTGCTCCTACCATTAACTCTAATGCTGCTACTAATTATACTACACCCGCTACTTGTAATAATACTACTGCTCCTACCATTAACTCTAATGCTGCTACTAATTATACTACATCCGCTACTTGTAATAATACTACTGCTCCTACCATTAACTCTAATGCTGCTACTAATTATACTACACCCGCTACTTGTAATAATACTACTGCTCCTACCATTAACTCTAATGCAGCTACTAATTATGCTACACCCGCTACTTGTAATAATACTACTGCTCCTACCATTAACTCTAATGCTGCTACTAATTATACTACACCCGCTACTTGTAATAATACTACTGCTGCTACCATTAACTCTAATGCAGCTACTAATTATCCTACACCCGCTACTTGTAATAATACTACTGCTCCTACCATTAACTCTAATGCTGCTACTAATTATACTATTGCCGCTACTTGTAATAATACTACTGCTCCTACCATTAACTCTAATGCTGCTACTAATTATACTACACCCGCTATTTGCAATAATACTACTGCTGCTCCCATTAACTCTAATGCAGCTACTAATTATGCTACTGCCGCTAGTTGTAATAATACTACTGCTGCTACCATTAACTCTAATGCAGCTACTAATTATGCTACTGCCGCTAGTTGTAATAATACTACTGCTCCTACCATTAACTCTAATGCAGCTACTAATTATACTACTGCCGCTATTTGTAATAATACTACTGCTGCTACCATTAATTCTAATGCAGCTACTAATTATGCTACACCCGCTACTTGTAATAATACTACTGCTCCTACCATTAACTCTAATGCTGCTACTAATTATACTACTGCCGCTATTTGTAATAATACTACTGCTCCTACCATTAACTCTAATGCTGCTACTAATTATACTACTGCCGCTATTTGTAATCATACTACTGCTGCTACTTGTAATAATACTACTGCTCCTACCATTAACTCTAATGCTGCTACTAATTATACTACTGCCGCTATTTGTAATAATACTACTGCTGCTCCCATTAAATCTAATGCTACTACTAATTATACTACTGCCGCTATTTGTAATAATACTACTGCTGCTACCATTAACTCTAATGCTGCTACTAATTATACTACTGCCGCTACTTGTAATAATACTACTGCTGCTACCATTAACTCTAATGCAGCTACTAATTATGCTACACCCGCTACTTGTAATAATACTACTGCTCCTACCATTAACTCTAATGCTGCTACTAATTATACTACTGCCGCTACTTGTAATAATACTCTTGCTGCTACCATTAACTCTAATGCAGCTAATAATTATGCTACACCCGCTATTTGTAATAATACTACTGCTGCTACCATTAACTCTAATGCAGCTAATAATTATGCTACACCCGCTATTTGTAATAATACTACTGCTGCTACCATTAACTCTAATGCAGCTACTAATTATACTATTGCCGCTACTTGTAATAATACTGCTGCTCCCATTAACTCTAATGCAGCTACTAATTATACTACTGCCGCTACTTGTAATAATACTACTGCTGCTACCATTAACTCTAATGCAGCTACTAATTATGCTACACCCGCTACTTGTAATAATACTACTGCTGCTACCATTAACTCTAATGCAGCTACTAATTATGCTACACCCGCTACTTGTAATAATACTACTGCTGCTACCATTAACTCTAATGCAGCTACTAATTATACTATTGCCGCTACTTGTAATAATACTGCTGCTCCCATTAACTCTAATGCAGCTACTAATTATACTACTGCCGCTACTTGTAATAATACTACTGCTGCTACCATTAACTCTAATGCAGCTACTAATTATACTACACCCGCTATTTGTAATAATACTACTGCTGCTACCATTAACTCTAATGCAGCTACTAATTATGCTACACCCGCTATTTGTAATAATACTACTGCTGCTACCATTAACTCTAATGCAGCTACTAATTATACTACACCCGCTACTTGTAATAATACTACTGCTGCTACCATTAACTCTAATGCAGTTACTAATTATACTACACCCGCTACTTGTAATAATACTACTGCTGCTACCATTAACTCTAATGCAGTTACTAATTATACTACACCCGCTACTTGTAATAATACTACTGCTGCTACCATTAACTCTAATGCAGTTACTAATTATACTACACCCGCTATTTGTAATAATACTACTGCTGCTACCATTAACTCTAATGCAGCTACTAATTATACTATTGCCGCTACTTGTAATAATACTACTGCTGCTACCATTAACTCTAATGCAGCTACTAATTATACTACACCCGCTACTTGTAATAATACTACTGCTGCTACCATTAACTCTAATGCAGCTACTAATTATACTATTGCCGCTACTTGTAATAATACTACTGCTGCTACCATTAACTCTAATGCTGCTACTAATTATGCTACACCCGCTATTTGTAATAATACTACTGCTGCTACCATTAACTGTAATGCAGCTACTAATTATGCTACTGCCGCTAGTTGTAATAATACTACTGCTGCTACCATTAACTCTAATGCAGCTACTAATTATGCTACTGCCGCTAGTTGTAATAATACTACTGCTCCTACCATTAACTCTAATGCAGCTACTAATTATACTACTGCCGCTATTTGTAATAATACTACTGCTGCTACCATTAACTCTAATGCAGCTACTAATTATGCTACACCCGCTACTTGTAATAATACTACTGCTGCTACCATTAACTCTAATGCAGCTACTAATTATGCTACTGCCGCTACTTGTAATAATACTACTGCTGCTACCATTAACTCTAATGCAGCTACTAATTATGCTACACCCGCTACTTGTAATAATACTACTGCTGCTACCATTAACTCTAATGCAGCTACTAATTATCCTACACCCGCTACTTGTAATGATACTACTGCTGCTACCATTAACTCTAATGCAGGTACTAATTATGCTACACCCGCTACTTGTAATAATACTACTGCTCCTACCATTAACTCTAATGCTGCTACTAATTATACTACACCCGCTATTTGTAATAATACTACTGCTGCTCCCATTAACTCTAATGCAGCTACTAATTATGCTACACCCGCTACTTGTAATAATACTACTGCTGCTCCCATTAACTCTAATGCTGCTACTAATTATACTACACCCGCTACTTGTAATAATACTACTGCTGCTACCATTAACTCTAATGCTGCTACTAATTATACTACACCCGCTACTTGTAATAATACTACTGCTGCTCCCATTAACTCTAATGCTGCTACTAATTATGCTACACCCGCTACTTGTAATAATACTACTGCTCCTACCATTAACTCTAATGCTGCTACTAATTATACTACACCCGCTATTTGTAATAATACTACTGCTGCTACCATTAACTCTAATGCAGCTACTAATTATACTACACCCGCTATTTGTAATAATACTACTGCTGCTACCATTAACTCTAATGCAGCTACTAATTATCCTACACCCGCTACTTGTAATAATACTACTGCTCCTACCATTAACTCTAATGCTGCTACTAATTATACTATTGCCGCTACTTGTAATAATACTACTGCTCCTACCATTAACTCTAATGCTGCTACTAATTATACTACACCCGCTATTTGCAATAATACTACTGCTGCTCCCATTAACTCTAATGCAGCTACTAATTATGCTACACCCGCTACTTGTAATAATACTACTGCTGCTACCATTAACTCTAATGCAGCTACTAATTATCCTACACCCGCTACTTGTAATAATACTACTGCTGCTACCATTAACTCTAATGCAGCTACTAATTATGCTACACCCGCTACTTGTAATAATACTACTGCTCCTACCATTAACTCTAATGCTGCTACTAATTATACTACACCCGCTATTTGTAATAATACTACTGCTGCTCCCATTAACTCTAATGCAGCTACTAATTATGCTACACCCGCTACTTGTAATAATACTACTGCTGCTCCCATTAACTCTAATGCAGCTACTAATTATACTACTGCCGCTACTTGTAATAATACTACTGCTGCTACCATTAACTCTAATGCTGCTACTAATTATGCTACTGCCGCTATTTGTAATAATACTACTGCTGCTACCATTAACTCTAATGCTGCTACTAATTATGCTACACCCGCTATTTGTAATAATACTACTGCTGCTCCCATTAACTCTAATGCAGCTACTAATTATACTACACCCGCTATTTGTAATAATACTACTGCTCCTACCATTAACTCTAATGCTGCTACTAATTATGCTACACCCGCTATTTGTAATAATACTACTGCTCCTACCATTAACTCTAATGCAGCTACTAATTATACTACATCCGCTACTTGTAATAATACTACTGCTGCTCCCATTAACTCTAATGCTGCTACTAATTATGCTACACCCGCTATTTGTAATAATACTACTGCTGCTCCCATTAACTCTAATGCAGCTACTAATTATACTACACCCGCTACTTGTAATAATACTACTGCTGCTCCCATTAACTCTAATGCTGCTACTAATTATGCTACACCCGCTATTTGTAATAATACTACTGCTGCTACCATTAACTCTAATGCTGCTACTAATTATACTACTGCCGCTATTTGTAATAATACCACTGCTGCTACCATTAACTCTAATGCAGCTACTAATTATGCTACACCCGCTATTTGTAATAATAGCACTGCTCCTACCATTAACTCTAATGCAGCTACTAATTATACTACACCCGCTATTTGTAATAATACCACTGCTCCTACAATTAACTCTAATGCAGCTACTAATTATACTACACCCGCTATTTGTAATAATACCACTGCTCCTACCATTAACTCTAATGCTGCTACTAATTATACTACTGCCGCTAGTTGTAATAATACTACTGCTGTTCCCATTAACTCTAATGCTGCTACTAATTATACTACTGCCGCTAGTTGTAATAATACTACTGCTGCTCCCATTAACTCTAATGCTGCTACTAATTATACTACTGCCGCTATTTGTAATAATACTACTGCTCCTAGCATTAACTCTAATGCAGCTACTAATTATGCTACACCCGCTATTTGTAATAATACTACTGCTCCTACCATTAACTCTAATGCTGCTACTAATTATACTACTGCCGCTATTTGTAATAATACTACTGCCGCTAGTTGTAATAATACTACTGCTGCTCCCATTAACTCTAATGCAGCTACTAATTATACTACTGCCGCTATTTGTAATAATACTACTGCTCCTACCATTAACTCTAATGCTGCTACTAATTATACTACTGCCGCTATTTGTAATAATACCACTGCTGCTACCATTAACTCTAATGCAGCTACTAATTATGCTACACCCGCTATTTGTAATAATACTACTGCTATTCCCATTAACTCTAATGCAGCTACTAATTATGCTACACCCGCTATTTGTAATAATACTACTGCTGCTACCATTAACTCTAATGCAGCTACTAATTATGCTACACCCGCTATTTGTAATAATACCACTGCTGCTACCATTAACTCTAATGCAGCTACTAATTATGCTACACCCGCTATTTGTAATAATACTACTGCTCCTACCATTAACTCTAATGCAGCTACTAATTATACTACACCCGCTACTTGTAATAATACTACTGCTCCTACCATTAACTCTAATGCAGCTACTAATTATGCTACACCCGCTATTTGTAATAATACTACTGCTGCAACCATTAACTCTAATGCAGCTACTAATTATACTACACCCGCTATTTGTAATAATACCACTGCTCCTACCATTAACTCTAATGCAGCTACTAATTATACTACACCCGCTATTTGTAATAATACTACTGCTCCTACCATTAACTCTAATGCTGCTAATAATTATGCTACACCCGCTATTTGTAATAATACTACTGCTCCTACCATTAACTCTAATGCAGCTACTAATTATGCCACACCCGCTATTTGTAATAATACTACTGCTGCTACCATTAACTCTAATGCAGCTACTAATTATGCTACACCCGCTACTTGTAATAATACTACTGCTGCTCCCATTAACTCTAATGCTGCTACTAATTATGCTACACCCGCTATTTGTAATAATACTACTGCTGCTCCCATTAACTCTAATGCAGCTACTAATTATACTACACCCGCTTCTTGTAATAATACTACTGCTGCTCCCATTAACTCTAATGCTGCTACTAATTATGCTACACCCGCTATTTGTAATAATACTACTGCTGCTCCCATTAACTCTAATGCTGCTACTAATTATACTACTGCCGCTATTTGTAATAATACCACTGCTGCTACCATTAACTCTAATGCAGCTACTAATTATACTACACCCGCTATTTGTAATAATACCACTGCTCCTACCATTAACTCTAATGCAGCTACTAATTATACTACTGCCGCTATTTGTAATAATACTACTGCTGCTACCATTAACTCTAATGCAGCTACTAATTATACTACACCCGCTATTTGTAATAATACTACTGCTGCTACCATTAACTCTAATGCAGCTACTAATTATACTACTGCCGCTATTTGTAATAATACTACTGCTCCTACCATTAACTCTAATGCAGCTACTAATTATACTACTGCCGCTATTTGTAATAATACTACTGCTGCTCCCATTAACTCTAATGCAGCTACTAATTATACTACTGCCGCTACTTGTATTAATACTACTGCCGCTACTTGTAATAATACTACTGCTCCTACCATTAACTCTAATGCTGCTACTAATTATGCTACACCCGCTATTTGTAATAATACTACTGCTGCTCCCATTAACTCTAATGCAGCTACTAATTATGCTACACCCGCTATTTGTAATAATACTACTGCTCCTACCATTAACTCTAATGCAGCTACTAATTATGCTACACCCCCTAGTTGTAATAATACTACTGCTCCTACCATTAACTCTAATGCAGCTACTAATTATACTATTGCCGCTACTTGTAATAATACTACTGCTGCTACCATTAACTCTAATGCAGCTACTAATTATGCTACTGCCGCTATTTGTAATAATACTACTGCTGCTACCATTAACTCTAATGCAGCTACTAATTATGCTACTGCCGCTACTTGTAATAATACTACTGCTGCTACCATTAACTCTAATGCAGCTACTGATTATACTATTGCCGCTACTTGTAATAATACTACTGCTGCTACCATTAACTCTAATGCAGCTACTAATTATACTACACCCGCTACTTGTAATAATACTACTGCTGCTACCATTAACTCTAATGCAGCTACTAATTATACTATTGCCGCTACTTGTAATAATACTACTGCTGCTACCATTAACTCTAATGCTGCTACTAATTATGCTACACCCGCTATTTGTAATAATACTACTGCTGCTACCATTAACTCTAATGCAGCTACTAATTATGCTACTGCCGCTAGTTGTAATAATACTACTGCTGCTACCATTAACTCTAATGCAGCTACTAATTATGCTACTGCCGCTAGTTGTAATAATACTACTGCTGCTACCATTAACTCTAATGCAGCTACTAATTATCCTACACCCGCTACTTGTAATAATACTACTGCTGCTACCATTAACTCTAATGCAGCTACTAATTATGCTACACCCGCTACTTGTAATAATACTACTGCTCCTACCATTAACTCTAATGCTGCTACTAATTATACTACACCCGCTATTTGTAATAATACTACTGCTGCTCCCATTAACTCTAATGCAGCTACTAATTATGCTACACCCGCTACTTGTAATAATACTACTGCTGCTCCCATTAACTCTAATGCTGCTACTAATTATACTACACCCGCTACTTGTAATAATACTACTGCTGCTACCCTTAACTCTAATGCTGCTACTAATTATACTACACCCGCTACTTGTAATAATACTACTGCTGCTCCCATTAACTCTAATGCTGCTACTAATTATGCTACACCCGCTACTTGTAATAATACTACTGCTGCTACCATTAACTCTAATGCTGCTACTAATTATGCTACACCCGCTACTTGTAATAATACTACTGCTGCTACCATTAACTCTAATGCAGCTACTAATTATACTACACCCGCTATTTGTAATAATACTACTGCTCCTACCATTAACTCTAATGCTGCTACTAATTATGCTACACCCGCTACTTGTAATAATACTACTGCTGCTACCATTAACTCTAATGCTGCTACTAATTATGCTACACCCGCTACTTGTAATAATACTACTGCTCCTACCATTAACTCTAATGCAGCTACTAATTATACTACACCCGCTATTTGTAATAATACTACTGCTCCTACCATTAACTCTAATGCTGCTACTAATTATGCTACACCCGCTACTTGTAATAATACTACTGCTGCTCCCATTAACTCTAATGCTGCTACTAATTATACTACTGCCGCTACTTGTAATAATAATACTGCCGCTACTTGTAATAATACTACTGCTGCTCCCATTAACTCTAATGCTGCTACTAATTATGCTACACCCGCTACTTGTAATAATACTACTGCTGCTCCCATTAACTCTAATGCTGCTACTAATTATGCTACACCCGCTACTTGTAATTATACTACTGCCGCTACTTGTAATAATACTACTGCTGCTCCCATTAACTCTAATGCTGCTACTAATTATACTACTGCCGCTACTTGTAATAATAATACTGCCGCTACTTGTAATAATACTACTGCTGCTCCCATTAACTCTAATGCTGCTACTAATTATGCTACACCCGCTACTTGTAATAATACTACTGCTGCTCCCATTAACTCTAATGCTGCTACTAATTATACTACTGCCGCTACTTGTAATAATACTACTGCTGCTCCCTTTAACTCTAGTGCTGCTACTAATTATGCTACACCCGCTACTTGTAATAATACTACTGCTGCTCCCATTAACTCTAATGCAGCTACTAATTATACTATTGCCGCTACCTGTAATAATACTACTGCTGCTCCCATTAACTCTAATGCTGCTACTAATTATACTACTGCCGCTATTTGTAATAATACTACTGCTGCTACCATTAACTCTAATGCTGCTACTAATTATACTACACCCGCTATTTGTAATAATACTACTGCTCCTACCATTAACTCTAATGCTGCTACTAATTATACTACTGCCGCTATTTGTAATAATACTACTGCTGCTACCATTAACTCTAATGCTGCTACTAATTATACTACTGCCGCTACTTTTAATAATACTACTGCTGCTACCATTTACTCTAATGCAGCTACTAATTATACTACTGCCGCTATTTGTAATAATACTACTGCTGCTCCCATTAAATCTAATGCTGCTACTAATTATACTACTGCCGCTACTTGTAATAATACTACTGCTGCTCCCATTAACTCTAATGCTGCTACTAATTATACTACACCCGCTATTTGTAATAATACTACTGCTGCTCCCATTAACTCTAATGCTGCTACTAATTATACTATTGCCGCTATTTGTAATAATACTACTGCTGCTACCATTAACTCTAATGCTGCTACTAATTATACTACTGCCGCTACTTGTAATAATACTACTGCTGCTACCATTAACTCTAATGCTGCTACTAATTATACTACAACCGCTACTTGTAATAATACTACCGCTGCTACCATTAACTCTAATGCAGCTACTAATTATACTACTGCCGCTACTTGTAATAATACTACTGCTGCTACCATTAACTCTAATGCTGCTACTAATTATGCTACACCCGCTACTTGTAATAATACTACTGCTGCTACCATTAACTCTAATGCAGCTACTAATTATACTACACCCGCTATTTGTAATAATACTACTGCTGCTACCATTAACTCTAATGCAGCTACTAATTATGCTACACCCGCTATTTGTAATAATACTTCTGCTCCTACCATTAACTCTAATGCAGCTACTAATTATGCTACACCCGCTATTTGTAATAATACTACTACTGCTACCATTAACTCTAATGCAGCTACTAATTATACTACACCCGCTACTTGTAATAATACTACTGCTCCTACCATTAACTCTAATGCAGCTACTAATTATACTACACCCGCTATTTGTAATAATACTACTGCTCCTACCATAGACTCTAATGCTGCTACTAATTATGCTACACCCGCTACTTGTAATAATACTACTGCTGCTCCCATTAACTCTAATGCTGCTACTAATTATACTACTGCCGCTACTTGTAATAATAATACTGCCGCTACTTGTAATAATACTACTGCTGCTCCCATTAACTCTAATGCTGCTACTAATTATGCTACACCCGCTACTTGTAATAATACTACTGCTGCTCCCATTAACTCTAATGCTGCTACTAATTATGCTACACCCGCTACTTGTAATAATACTACTGCTGCTCCCATTAACTCTAATGCTGCTACTAATTATGCTACACCCGCTACTTGTAATAATACTACTGCTGCTCCCATTAACTCTAATGCTGCTCTTAATTATGCTACACCCGCTACTTGTAATTATACTACTGCCGCTACTTGTAATAATACTACTGCTGCTCCCTTTAACTCTAATGCTGCTACTAATTATACTACTGCCGCTACTTGTAATAATAATACTGCCGCTACTTGTAATAATACTACTGCTGCTCCCATTAACTCTAATGCTGCTACTAATTATACTACTGCCGCTACTTGTAATAATACTACTGCTGCTCCCATTAACTCTAATGCAGCTACTAATTATGCTACACCCGCTACTTGTAATAATACTACTGCTGCTCCCATTAACTCTAATGCAGCTACTAATTATGCTACACCCGCTACTTGTAATAATACTACTGCTGCTCCCATTAACTCTAATGCTGCTACTAATTATACTACTGCCGCTACTTGTAATAATAATACTGCCGCTACTTGTAATAATACTACTGCTGCTCCCATTAACTCTAATGCTGCTACTAATTATACTACACCCGCTACTTGTAATAATACTACTGCTCCTACCATTAACTCTAATGCAGCTACTAATTATGCTACACCCGCTACTTGTAATAATACTACTGCTCCTACCATTAACTCTAATGCTGCTACTAATTATCCAACACCCGCTACTTGTAATAATACTACTGCTGCTACCATTAACTCTAATGCAGCTACTAATTATACTACTGCCGCTACTTGTAATAATACTACTGCTCCTACCATTAACTCTAATGCAGCTACTAATTATACTACACCCGCTATTTGTAATAATACTACTGCTCCTACCATTAACTCTAATGCTGCTACTAATTATACTACACCCGCTATTTGTAATAATACTACTGCTCCTACCATTAACTCTAATGCTGCTACTAATTATACTACTGCCGCTACTTGTAATAATACTACTGCTCCTACCATTAACTCTAATGCTGCTACTAATTATACTACACCCGCTATTTGTAATAATACTACTGCTCCTACCATTAACTCTAATGCAGTTACTAATTATACTACTGCCGCTATTTGTAATAATACTACTGCTCCTACCATTAACTCTAATGCTGCTACTAATTATACTACACCCGCTACTATTAATAATACTACTGCTCCTACCATTAACTCTAATGCTGCTACTAATTATACTACACCCGTTATTTGTAATAATACTACTGCTCCTACCATTAACTCTAATGCAGTTACTAATTATACTACTGCCGCTATTTGTAATAATACTACTGCTCCTACCATTAACTCTAATGCTGCTACTAATTATACTACTGCCGCTACTTGTAATAATACTACTGCTCCTACCATTAACTCTAATGCTGCTACTAATTATACTACACCCGCTATTTGTAATAATACTACTGCTCCTACCATTAACTCTAATGCTGCTACTAATTATACTACTGCCGCTACTTGTAATAATACTACTGCTGCTACCATTAACTCTAATGCAGCTACTAATTATACTACTGCCGCTACTTGTAATAATACTACTGCTGCTACCATTAACTCTAATGCTGCTACTAATTATGCTACACCCGCTACTTGTAATAATACTACTGCTGCTACCATTAACTCTAATGCAGCTACTAATTATACTACACCCGCTATTTGTAATAATACTACTGTTCCTACAATTAACTCTAATGCTGCTACTAATTATACTACACCCGCTATTTGTAATAATACTACTGCTCCTACCATTAACTCTAATGCTGCTACTAATTATACTACTGCCGCTACTTGTAATAATACTACTGCTGCTACCATTAACTCAAATGCAGCTACTAATTATACTACTGCCGCTACTTGTAATAATACTACTGCTGCTACCATTAACTCTAATGCTGCTACTAATTATGCTACACCCGCTACTTGTAATAATACTACTGCTGCTACCATTAACTCTAATGCAGCTACTAATTATACTACACCCGCTATTTGTAATAATACTACTGCTCCTACCATTAACTCTAATGCTGCTACTTATTATACTACTGCCGCTACTTGTAATAATACTACTGCTGCTACCATTAACTCTAATGCAGCTACTAATTATACTACTGCCGCTACTTGTAATAATACTACTGCTGCTACCATTAACTCTAATGCAGCTACTAATTATACTACTGCCGCTACTTGTAATAATACTACTGCTGCTACCATTAACCCTAATGCAGCTACTAATTATACTACTGCCGCTACTTGTAATAATACTACTGCTGCTACCATTAACTCTAATGCAGCTACTAATTATACTACTGCCGCTACTTGTAATAATACTACTGCTGCTACCATTAACTCTAATGCAGCTACTAATTATACTACTGCCACTACTTGTAATAATACTACTTCTGCTACCATTAACTCTAATGCTGCTACTAATTATACTACTGCCGCTACTTGTAATAATACTACTGCTGCTACCATTAACTCTAATGCTGCTACTAATTATACTACACCCGCTATTTGTAATAATACTACTGCTGCTACCGTTAACTCTAATGCAGCTACTAATTATACTACACCCGCTATTTGTAATAATACTACTGCTGCTACCATTAACTCTAATGCAGCTACTAATTATACTACACCCACTATTTGTAATAATACTACTGCTCCTACCATTAACTCTAATGCTGCTACTAATTATACTACTGCCGCTACTTGTAATAATACTACTGCTGCTACCATTAACTCTAATGCTGCTACTAATTATACTACACCCGCTATTTGTAATAATACTACTGCTGCTACCATTAACTCTAATGCAGCTACTAATTATACTACACCCGCTATTTGTAATAATACTACTGCTGCTACCATTAACTCTAATGCAGCTACTAATTATACTACACCCGCTATTTGTAATAATACTACTGCTGCTACCATTAACTCTAATGCAGCTACTAATTATACTACACCCGCTATTTGTAATAATACTACTGCTGCTACCATTAACTCTAATGCAGCTACTAATTATACTACACCCGCTATTTGTAATAATACTACTGCTGCTACCATTAACTCTAATGCAGCTACTAATTATACTACTGCCGCTACTTGTAATAATACTACTGCTGCTACCATTAACTCTAATGCAGCTACTAATTATACTACACCCGCTATTTGTAATAATACTACTGCTGCTACCATTAACTCTAATGCAGCTACTAATTATACTCCACCCGCTATTTGTAATAATACTACTGCTGCTACCATTAACTCTAATGCAGCTACTAATTATACTACACCCGCTATTTGTAATAATACTACTGCTGCTACCATTAACTCTAATGCAGCTACTAATTATACTACACCCGCTATTTGTAATAATACTACTGCTGCTACCATTAACTCTAATGCAGCTACTAATTATACTACACCCGCTATTTGTAATAATACTACTGCTGCTCCCATTAACTCTAATGCAGCTACTAATTATTCTACACCCGCTACTTGTAATAATACTACTGCTGCTACCATTAACTCTAATGCTGCTACTAATTATACTACACCCGCTACTTGTAATAATACTACTGCTGCTACCATTAACTCTAATGCTGCTACTAATTATACTACAACCGCTACTTGTAATAATACTACTGCTGCTACCATTAACTCTAATGCTGCTACTAATTATACTACACCCGCTACTTGTAATAATACTACTGCTGCTACCATTAACTCTAATGCTGCTACTAATTATACTACACCCGCTACTTGTAATAATACTACTGCTGCTACCATTAACTCTAATGCTGCTACTAATTATGCTACACCCGCTACTTGTAATAATACTACTGCTCCTACCATTAACGCTAATGCTGCTACTAATTATACTGCTGCCGCTACTTGTAATAATACTACTGCTCCTACCATTAACTCTAATGCTGCTACTAATTATACTACACCCGCTACTTGTAATAATACTACTGCTCCTACCATTAACTCTAATGCTGCTACTAATTATACTACACCCGCTACTTGTAATAATACTACTGCTCCTACCATTAACTCTAATGCTGCTACTAATTATACTACACCCGCTACTTGTAATAATACTACTGCTGCTACCATTAACTCTAATGCTGCTACTAATTATGCTACACCCGCTACTTGTAATAATACTACTGCTCCTACCATTAACTCTAATGCTGCTACTAATTATACTACACCCGCTACTTGTAATAATACTACTGCTGCTACTTGTAATAATACTACTGCTCCTACCATTAACTCTAATGCTGCTACTAATTATACTACACCCGCTACTTGTAATAATACTACTGCTCCTACCATTAACTCTAATGCTGCTACTAATTATACTACACCCGCTACTTGTAATAATACTACTGCTGCTACTTGTAATAATACTACTGCTGCTACCATTAACTCTAATGCTGCTACTAATTATACTACACCCGCTACTTGTAATAATACTACTGCTCCTACCATTAACTCTAATGCTGCTACTAATTATACTACACCCGCTACTTGTAATAATACTACTGCTGCTACTTGTAATAATACTACTGCTGCTACCATTAACTCTAATGCTGCTACTAATTATACTACACCCGCTACTTGTAATAATACTACTGCTCCTACCATTAACTCTAATGCTGCTACTAATTATACTACACTCGCTACTTGTAATAATACTACTGCTGCTACTTGTAATAATACTACTGCTCCTACCATTAACTCTAATGCTGCTACTAATTATACTACACCCGCTACTTGTAATAATACTACTGCTCCTACCATTAACTCTAATGCTGCTACTAATTATGCTACACCCGCTACTTGTAATAATACTACTGCTGCTACTTGTAATAATACTACTGCTCCTACCATTAACTCTAATGCTGCTACTAATTATACTACACCCGCTACTTGTAATAATACTACTGCTCCTACCATTAACTCTAATGCTGCTACTAATTATACTACACCCGCTACTTGTAATAATGCTACTGCTCCTACCATTAACTCTAATGCTGCTACTAATTATACTACACCCGCTACTGGTAATAATACTACTGCTCCTACCATTAACTCTAATGCTGCTACTAATTATACTACACCCGCTACTTGTAATAATACTACTGCTCCTACCATTAACTCTAATGCTGCTACTAATTATACTACACCCGCTACTTGTAATAATACTACTGCTCCTACCATTAACTCTAATGCAGTTACTAATTATACTACTGCCGCTATTTGTAATAATACTACTGCTCCTACCATTAACTCTAATGCTGCTACTAATTATACTACACCCGCTACTATTAATAATACTACTGCTCCTACCATTAACTCTAATGCTGCTACTAATTATACTACACCCGCTATTTGTAATAATACTACTGCTCCTACCATTAACTCTAATGCAGTTACTAATTATACTACTGCCGCTATTTGTAATAATACTACTGCTCCTACCATTAACTCTAATGCTGCTACTAATTATACTACTGCCGCTACTTGTAATAATACTACTGCTCCTACCATTAACTCTAATGCTGCTACTAATTATACTACACCCGCTATTTGTAATAATACTACTGCTCCTACCATTAACTCTAATGCTGCTACTAATTATACTACTGCCGCTACTTGTAATAATACTACTGCTGCTACCATTAACTCTAATGCAGCTACTAATTATACTACTGCCGCTACTTGTAATAATACTACTGCTGCTACCATTAACTCTAATGCTGCTACTAATTATGCTACACCCGCTACTTGTACTAATACTACTGCTGCTACCATTAACTCTAATGCAGCTACTAATTATACTACACCCGCTATTTGTAATAATACTACTGTTCCTACAATTAACTCTAATGCTGCTACTAATTATACTACACCCGCTATTTGTAATAATACTACTGCTCCTACCATTAACTCTAATGCTGCTACTAATTATACTACTGCCGCTACTTGTAATAATACTACTGCTGCTACCATTAACTCTAATGCAGCTACTAATTATACTACTGCCGCTACTTGTAATAATACTACTGCTGCTACCATTAACTCTAATGCTGCTACTAATTATGCTACACCCGCTACTTGTAATAATACTACTGCTGCTACCATTAACTCTAATGCAGCTACTAATTATACTACACCCGCTATTTGTAATAATACTACTGCTCCTACCATTAACTCTAATGCTGCTACTAATTATACTACTGCCGCTACTTGTAATAATACTACTGCTGCTACCATTAACTCTAATGCAGCTACTAATTATACTACTGCCGCTACTTGTAATAATACTACTGCTGCTACCATTAACCCTAATGCAGCTACTAATTATACTACTGCCGCTACTTGTAATAATACTACTGCTGCTACCATTAACTCTAATGCAGCTACTAATTATACTACTGCCGCTACTTGTAATAATACTACTGCTGCTACCATTAACTCTAATGCAGCTACTAATTATACTACTGCCACTACTTGTAATAATACTACTTCTGCTACCATTAACTCTAATGCTGCTACTAATTATACTACTGCCGCTACTTGTAATAATACTACTGCTGCTACCATTAACTCTAATGCTGCTACTAATTATACTACACCCGCTATTTGTAATAATACTACTGCTGCTACCGTTAACTCTAATGCAGCTACTAATTATACTACACCCGCTATTTGTAATAATACTACTGCTGCTACCATTAACTCTAATGCAGCTACTAATTATACTACACCCACTATTTGTAATAATACTACTGCTCCTACCATTAACTCTAATGCTGCTACTAATTATACTACTGCCGCTACTTGTAATAATACTACTGCTGCTACCATTAACTCTAATGCTGCTACTAATTATACTACACCCGCTATTTGTAATAATACTACTGCTGCTACCATTAACTCTAATGCAGCTACTAATTATACTACACCCGCTATTTGTAATAATACTACTGCTGCTACCATTAACTCTAATGCAGCTACTAATTATACTACACCCGCTATTTGTAATAATACTACTGCTGCTACCATTAACTCTAATGCAGCTACTAATTATACTACACCCGCTATTTGTAATAATACTACTGCTGCTACCATTAACTCTAATGCAGCTACTAATTATACTACACCCGCTATTTGTAATAATACTACTGCTGCTACCATTAACTCTAATGCAGCTACTAATTATACTACTGCCGCTACTTGTAATAATACTACTGCTGCTACCATTAACTCTAATGCAGCTACTAATTATACTACACCCGCTATTTGTAATAATACTACTGCTGCTACCATTAACTCTAATGCAGCTACTAATTATACTACACCCGCTATTTGTAATAATACTACTGCTGCTACCATTAACTCTAATGCAGCTACTAATTATACTACACCCGCTATTTGTAATAATACTACTGCTGCTACCATTAACTCTAATGCAGCTACTAATTATACTACACCCGCTATTTGTAATAATACTACTGCTGCTACCATTAACTCTAATGCAGCTACTAATTATACTACACCCGCTATTTGTAATAATACTACTGCTGCTCCCATTAACTCTAATGCAGCTACTAATTATTCTACACCCGCTACTTGTAATAATACTACTGCTGCTACCATTAACTCTAATGCTGCTACTAATTATACTACACCCGCTACTTGTAATAATACTACTGCTGCTACCATTAACTCTAATGCTGCTACTAATTATACTACACCCGCTACTTGTAATAATACTACTGCTGCTACCATTAACTCTAATGCTGCTACTAATTATACTACACCCGCTACTTGTAATAATACTACTGCTGCTACCATTAACTCTAATGCTGCTACTAATTATACTACACCCGCTACTTGTAATAATACTACTGCTGCTACCATTAACTCTAATGCTGCTACTAATTATGCTACACCCGCTACTTGTAATAATACTACTGCTCCTACCATTAACGCTAATGCTGCTACTAATTATACTGCTGCCGCTACTTGTAATAATTACTACTGCTCCTACCATTAACTCTAATGCTGCTACTAATTATACTACACCCGCTACTTGTAATAATACTACTGCTCCTACCATTAACTCTAATGCTGCTACTAATTATACTACACCCGCTACTTGTAATAATACTACTGCTCCTACCATTAACTCTAATGCTGCTACTAATTATACTACACCCGCTACTTGTAATAATACTACTGCTGCTACCATTAACTCTAATGCTGCTACTAATTATGCTACACCCGCTACTTGTAATAATACTACTGCTCCTACCATTAACTCTAATGCTGCTACTAATTATACTACACCCGCTACTTGTAATAATACTACTGCTGCTACTTGTAATAATACTACTGCTTCCTACCATTAACTCTAATGCTGCTACTAATTATACTACACCCGCTACTTGTAATAATACTACTGCTCCTACCATTAACTCTAATGCTGCTACTAATTATACTACACCCGCTACTTGTAATAATACTACTGCTGCTACTGTAATAATACTACTGCTGCTACCATTAACTCTAATGCTGCTACTAATTATACTACACCCGCTACTTGTAATAATACTACTGCTCCTACCATTAACTCTAATGCTGCTACTATTATACTACACCCGCTACTTGTAATAATACTACTGCTGCTACTTGTAATAATACTACTGCTGCTACCATTAACTCTAATGCTGCTACTAATTATACTACACCCGCTACTTGTAATAATACTACTGCTCCTACCATTAACTCTAATGCTGCTACTAATTATACTACACCCGCTACTTGTAATAATACTACTGCCTTTAACTACTCCTACCATTAACTCTAATGCTGCTACTAATTATACTACACCCGCTACTTGTAATAATACTACTGCTGCTACTATTAAACTCTAGATACTGCTACTAATTATGCTACGCTACTTACTAATAATACTTACTACCCGCTACTTGTAATAATACTACTGCTCCTACCATTAACTCTAATGCTGCTACTATTATACTACACCCGCTACTTGTAATAATCTACTGCTCCTACCATTAACTCTAATGCTGCTACTAATTATACTACACCCGCTACTGGTAATAATACTACTGCTCCTACCATTAACTCTAATGCTGCTACTAATTATACTACACCCGCTACTTGTAATAATACTACTGCTCCTACCATTAACTCTAATGCTGCTACTAATTATACTACACCCGCTACTTGTAATAATACTACTGCTCCTACCATTAACTCTAATGCTGCTACTAATTATACTACACCCGCTACTTGTAATGAATACTACTGCTCCTAACCATTAACTCTAATGCTGCTTACTAATTATACTACACCCGCTATTTGTAATAATACTACTGCTGCTCCCATTAACTCTAATGCTGCTACTAATTATACTACACCCGCTATTTGTAATAATACTACTGCTGCTCCCATTAACTCTAATGCTGCTACTAATTATACTACACCCGCTATTTGTAATAATACTACTGCTGCTACCATTAACTCTAATGCTGCTACTAATTATGCTACACCCGCTACTTGTAATAATACTACTGCTCCTACCATTAACTCTAATGCTGCTACTAATTATACTACACCCGCTACTTGTAATAATACTACTGCTCCTACCATTAACTCTAATGCTGCTACTAATTATACTACACCCGCTACTTGTAATAATACTACTGCTGCTACCATTATCTCTAATGCTGCTACTAATTATGCTACACCCGCTACTTGTAATAATACTACTGCTGCTACCATTAACTCTAATGCTGCTACTAATTATACTACACCCACTACTTGTAATAATACTACTGCTCCTACCATTAACTCTAATGCTGCTACTAATTATACTACTGCCGCTACTTGTAATAATACTACTGCTGCTACCATTAACTCTAATGCAGCTACTAATTATACTACTGCCGCTACTTGTAATAATACTACTGCTGCTACCATTAACTCTAATGCAGCTACTAATTATACTACTGCCGCTACTTGTAATAATACTACTGCTGCTACCATTAACTCTAATGCTGCTACTAATTATACTACTGCCGCTACTTGTAATAATACTACTGCTGCTACCATTAACTCTAATGCTGCTACTAATTATACTACACCCGCTATTTGTAATAATACTACTGCTGCTACCGTTAACTCTAATGCAGCTACTAATTATACTACACCCGCTATTTGTAATAATACTACTGCTGCTACCATTAACTCTAATGCAGCTACTAATTATACTACACCCGCTATTTGTAATAATACTACTGCTCCTACCATTAACTCTAATGCTGCTACTAATTATACTACTGCCGCTACTTGTAATAATACTACTGCTGCTACCATTAACTCTAATGCTGCTACTAATTATACTACACCCGCTATTTGTAATAATACTACTGCTGCTACCATTAACTCTAATGCAGCTACTTATTATACTACACCCGCTATTTGTAATAATACTACTGCTGCTACCATTAACTCTAATGCAGCTACTAATTATACTACACCCGCTATTTGTAATAATACTACTGCTGCTACCATTAACTCTAATGCAGCTACTAATTATACTACACCCGCTATTTCACCCGCTATTTGTAATAATACTACTGCTGCTACCATTAACTCTAATGCAGCTACTAATTATACTACACCCGCTATTTGTAATAATACTACTGCTGCTACCATTAACTCTAATGCAGCTACTAATTATACTACACCCGCTATTTGTAATAATACTACTGCTGCTACCATTAACTCTAATGCAGCTACTAATTATACTACACCCGCTATTTGTAATAATACTACTGCTGCTACCATTAACTCTAATGCAGCTACTAATTATACTACACCCGCTATTTGTAATAATACTACTGCTGCTACCATTAACTCTAATGCAGCTACTAATTATACTACACCCGCTATTTGTAATAATACTACTGCTGCTACCATTAACTCTAATGCAGCTACTAATTATACTACACCCGCTATTTGTAATAATACTACTGCTGGTACCATTAACTCTAATGCAGCTACTAATTATACTACACCCGCTATTTGTAATAATACTACTGCTGCTACCATTAACTCTAATGCAGCTACTAATTATACTACACCCGCTACTTGTAATAATACTACTGCTGCTACCATTAACTCTAATGCAGCTACTAATTATACTACACCCGCTACTTGTAATAATACTACTGCTGCTACCATTAACTCTAATGCAGCTACTAATTATACTACACCCGCTATTTGTAATAATACTACTGCTGCTCCCATTAACTCTAATGCAGCTACTAATTATTCTACACCCGCTACTTGTAATAATAGTACTGCTGCTACCATTAACTCTAATGCTGCTACTAATTATGCTACACCCGCTACTTGTAATAATACTACTGCTCCTACCATTAACTCTAATGCTGCTACTAATTATACTACACCCGCTACTTGTAATAATACTACTGCTCCTACCATTAACTCTAATGCTGCTACTAATTATGCTACACCCGCTACTTGTAATAATACTACTGCTCCTACCATTAACTCTAATGCTGCTACTAATTATACTACTGCCGCTATTTGTAATAATACTACTGCTGCTACCATTAACTCTAATGCTGCTACTAATTATACTACACCCGCTACTTGTAATAATACTACTGCTCCTACCATTAACTCTAATGCTGCTACTAATTATGCTACACCCGCTACTTGTAATAATACTACTGCTGCTACCATTAACTCTAATGCTGCTACTAATTATGCTACACCCGATACTTGTAATAATACTACTGCTCCTACCATTAACTCTATTGCTGCTACTAATTATACTACACCCGCTACTTGTAATAATACTACTGCTCCTACCATTAACTCTAATGCTGCTACTAATTATACTACACCCGCTATTTGTAATAATACTACTGCTCCTACCATTAACTCTAATGCAGCTACTAATTATACTACACCCGCTACTTGTAATAATACTACTGCTCCTACCATTAACTCTAATGCAGCTACTAATTATGCTACACCCGCTATTTGAAATAATACTACTGCTGCTACCATTAACTCTAATGCAGCTACTAATTATACTACACCCGCTATTTGTAATAATACCACTGCTCCTACCATTAACTCTAATGCAGCTACTAATTATACTACACCCGCTATTTGTAATAATACTACTGCTCGTACCATTAACTCTAATGCTGCTAATAATTATGCTACACCCGCTATTTGTAATAATACTACTGCTCCTACCATTAACTCTAATGCAGCTACTAATTATGCTACACCCGCTATTTGTAATAATACTACTGCTGCTACCATTAACTCTAATGCAGCTACTAATTATGCTACACCCGCTACTTGTAATAATACTACTGCTGCTCCCATTAACTCTAATGCTGCTACTAATTATGCTACACCCGCTATTTGTAATAATACTACTGCTGCTCCCATTAACTCTAATGCAGCTACTAATTATACTACACCCGCTTCTTGTAATAATACTACTGCTGCTCCCATTAACTCTAATGCTGCTACTAATTATGCTACACCCGCTATTTGTAATAATACTACTGCTGCTCCCATTAACTCTAATGCTGCTACTAATTATACTACTGCCGCTATTTGTAATAATACCACTGCTGCTACCATTAACTCTAATGCAGCTACTAATTATACTACACCCGCTATTTGTAATAATACTACTGCTCCTACCATTAACTCTAATGCAGCTACTAATTATACTACTGCCGCTATTTGTAATAATACTACTGCTGCTACCATTAACTCTAATGCAGCTACTAATTATACTACTGCCGCTATTTGTAATAATACTACTGCTGCTACCATTAACTCTAATGCTGCTACTAATTATACTACTGCCGCTACTTGTAATAATACTACTGCCGCTACTTGTAATAATACTACTGCTCCTACCATTAACTCTAATGCTGCTACTAATTATGCTACACCCGCTATTTGTAATAATACTACTGCTGCTCCCATTAACTCTAATGCAGCTACTAATTATACTACTGCCGCTACTTGTATTAATACTACTGCCGCTACTTGTAATAATACTACTGCTCCTACCATTAACTCTAATGCTGCTACTAATTATGCTACACCCGCTATTTGTAATAATACTACTGCTGCTCCCATTAACCCTAATGCAGCTACTAATTATGCTACACCCGCTATTTGTAATAATACTACTGCTCCTACCATTAACTCTAATGCAGCTACTAATTATGCTACACCCGCTAGTTGTAATAATACTACTGCTCCTACCATTAACTCTAATGCAGCTACTAATTATACTATTGCCGCTACTTGTAATAATACTACTGCTGCTACCATTAACTCTAATGCAGCTACTAATTATGCTACTGCCGCTATTTGTAATAATACTACTGCTGCTACCAATAACTCTAATGCAGCTACTAATTATGCTACTGCCGCTACTTGTAATAATACTACTGCTGCTACCATTAACTCTAATGCAGCTACTAATTATACTATTGCCGCTACTTGTAATAATACTACTGCTGCTACCATTAACTCTAATGCTGCTACTAATTATACTACTGCCGCTACCTGTAATAATACTACTGCTGCTACCATTAACTCTAATGCTGCTACTAATTATACTATTGCCGCTACTTGTAATAATACTACTGCTGCTACCATTAACTCTAATGCAGCTACTAATTATACTACTGCCGCTACTTGTAATAATACTACTGCTGCTACCATTAACTCTAATGCAGATACTAATTATACTATTGCCGCTACTTGTAATAATACTACTGCTGCTACCATTAACTCTAATGCTGCTACTAATTATGCTACACCCGCTATTTGTAATAATACTACTGCTGCTACCATTAACTCTAATGCAGCTACTAATTATGCTACTGCCGCTAGTTGTAATAATACTACTGCTGCTACCATTAACTCTAATGCAGCTACTAATTATGCTACTGCCGCTAGTTGTAATAATACTACTGCTGCTACCATTAACTCTAATGCAGCTACTAATTATCCTACACACGCTACTTGTAATAATACTACTGCTGCTACCATTAACTCTAATGCAGCTACTAATTATGCTACACCCGCTACTTGTAATAATACTACTGCTCCTACCATTAACTCTAATGCTGCTACTAATTATACTACACCCGCTATTTGTAATAATACTACTGCTGCTCCCATTAACTCTAATGCAGCTACTAATTATGCTACACCCGCTACTTGTAATAATACTACTGCTGCTCCCATTAACTCTAATGCTGCTACTAATTATAATACACCCGCTACTTGTAATAATACTACTGCTGCTACCCTTAACTCTAATGCTGCTACTAATTATACTACACCCGCTACTTGTAATAATACTACTGCTGCTCCCATTAACTCTAATGCTGCTACTAATTATGCTACACCCGCTACTTGTAATAATACTACTGCTGCTCCCATTAACTCTAATGCTGCTACTAATTATGCTACACCCGCTATTTGTAATAATACTACTGCTGCTCCCATTAACTCTAATGCTGCTACTAATTATACTACCGCCGCTATTTGTAATAATACCACTGCTGCTCCCATTAACTCTAATGCAACTACTAATTATACTACACCCGCTATTTGTAATAATACTACTGCTGCTCCCATTAACTCTAATGCAGCTACTAATTATACTACTGCCGCTATTTGTAATAATACTACTGCTGCTCCCATTAACTCTAATGCAGCTACTAATTATACTACACCCGCTACTTGTAATAATACTACTGCTGCTCCCATTAACTCTAATGCTGCTACTATATATACTACTGCCGCTATTTGTAATAATACCACTGCTGCTACCATTAACTTTAATGCAGCTACTAATTATACTACACCCGCTATTTGTAATAATACCACTGCTCCTACCATTAACTCTAATGCAGCTACTAATTATACTACACCCGCTATTTGTAATAATACCACTGCTCCTACCATTAACTCTAATGCAGCTACTAATTATACTACACCCGCTATTTGTAATAATACTACTGCTGCTACCATTAACTCTAATGCAGCTACTAATTATGCTACACCCGCTATTTGTAATAATACTACTGCTCCTACCATTAACTCTAATGCAGCTACTAATTATACTACACCCGCTACTTGTAATAATACTACTGCTGCTCCCATTAACTCTAATGCTGCTACTAATTATGCTACACCCGCTATTTGTAATAATACTACTGCTGCTCCCATTAACTCTAATGCAGCTACTAATTATACTACACCCGCTACTTGTAATAATACTACTGCTGCTCCCATTAACTCTAATGCAGCTACTAATTGTGCTACACCCGCTATTTGTAATAATACTACTGCTGCTCCCATTAACTCTAATGCTGCTACTAATTATACTACTGCCGCTATTTGTAATAATACCACTGCTGCTACCATTAACTCTAATGCTGCTACTAATTATACTACTCCCGCTATTTGTAATAATACCACTGCTCCTACCATTAACTCTAATGCAGCTACTAATTATACTACTGCCGCTACTTGTAATAATACTACTGCTGCTACCATTAACTCTAATGCAGCTACTAATTATACTACACCCGCTATTTGTAATATTACTACTGCTGCTACCATTAACTCTAATGCAGCTACTAATTATACTACTGCCGCTATTTGTAATAATACTACTGCTGCTACCATTAACTCTAATGCAGCTACTAATTATACTACTGCCGCTATTTGTAATAATACTACTGCTGCTACCATTAACTCTAATGCAGCTACTAATTATACTACTGCCGCTATTTGTAATAATACTACTGCTGCTACCATTAACTCTAAAGCTGCTACTAATTATACTACTGCCGCTACTTGTAATAATACTACTGCCGCTACTTGTAATAATACTACTGCTCCTACCATTAACTCTAATGCTGCTACTAATTCTACTACTGCCGCTACTTGTAATAATACTACACCCGGTATTTGTAATAATACTACTGCTGCTCCCATTAACTCTAATGCAGCTACTAATTATACTACTGCCGCTACTTGTATTAATACTACTGCCGCTACTTGTAATAATACTACTGCTCCTACCATTAACTCTAATGCTGCTACTAATTATGCTACACCCGCTATTTGTAATAATACTACTGCTGCTCCCATTAACTCTAATGCAGCTAGTAATTATGCTACACCCGCTAGTTGTAATAATACTACTGCTCCTACCATTAACTCTAATGCAACTACTAATTATACTATTGCCGCTACTTGTAATAATACTACTGCTGCTACCATTAACTCTAATGCAGCTACTAATTATGCTACTGCCGCTATTTGTAATAATACTACTGCTGCTACCATTAACTCTAATGCTGCTACTAATTATGCTACACCCGCTATTTGTAATAATACTACTGCTTCTACCATTAACTCTAATGCAGCTACTAATTATGCTACACCCGCTATTTGTAATAATACTACTGCTGCTACCATTAACTCTATTGCAGCTACTAATTATGCTACACCCGCTATTTGTAATAATACTACTGCTGCTACCATTAACTCTAATGCTGCTACTAATTATACTACACCCGCTATTTGTAATAATACTACTGCTGCTACCATTAACTCTAATGCAGCTACTAATTATACTACTGCCGCTAGGTGTAATAATACTACTGCTGCTACCATTAACTCTAATGCAGCTACTAATTATGCTACTGCCGCTAGTTGTAATAATACTACTGCTCCTACCATTAACTCTAATGCAGCTACTAATTATGCTACTGCCGCTACTTGTAATAATACTACTGCCGCTACTTGTAATAATACTACTGCCGCTACTTGTAATAATACTATTGCCGCTACTTGTAATAATACTACTGCCGCTACTTGTAATAATACTACTGCTGCTACCATTAACTCTAATGCAGCTACTAATTATGCTACACCCGCTATTTGTAATAATACTACTGCTGCTACCATTAACTCTAATGCAGCTACTAATTATACTACTGCCGTTAGTTGTAATAATACTACTGCTGCTACCATTAACTCTAATGCAGCTACTAATTATGCTACTGCCGCTAGTTGTAATAATACTACTGCTGCTACCATTAACTCTAATGCAGCTACTAATTATACTACTGCCGCTATTTGTAATCATACTACTGCTGCTACCATTAACTCTAATGCTGCTACTAATTATGCTACACCCGCTATTTGTAATAATACTACTGCTGCTACCATTAACTCTAATGCTGCTACTAATTATACTACTGTCGCTATTTGTAATAATACTACTGCTGCTACCATTAACTCTAATGCTGCTACTAATTATGCTACACCCGCTATTTGTAATAATACTACTGCTGCTACCATTAACTCTAATGCAGCTACTAATTATACTACTGCCGCTACTTGTAATAATACTACTGCTGCTACCATTAACTCTAATGCAGCTACTAATTATGCTACTGCCGCTATTTGTAATAATACTACTGCTGCTACCATTAACTCTAATGCTGCTACTAATTATGCTACACCCGCTATTTGTAATAATACTACTGCTGCTACCATTAACTCTAATGCTGCTACTAATTATACTACACCCGCTATTTGTAATAATACTACTGCTGCTCCCATTAACTCTAATGCAGCTACTAATTATACTACACCCGCTATTTGTAATAATACTACTGCTGCTCCCATTAACTCTAATGCTGCTACTAATTATACTACTGCCGCTATTTGTAATAATACTACTGCTCCTACCATTAACTCTAATGCAGCTACTAATTATCCTACACCCGCTACTTGTAATGATACTACTGCTGCTACCATTAACTCTAATGCAGCTACTAATTATGCTACACCCGCTACTTGTAATAATACTACTGCTCCTACCATTAACTCTAATGGTGCTACTAATTATACTACACCCGCTATTTGTAATAATACTACTGCTGCTCCCATTAACTCTAATGCAGCTACTAATTATGCTACACCCGCTACTTGTAATAATACTACTGCTGCTTCCATTAACTCTAATGCTGCTACTAATTATACTACACCAGCTACTTGTAATAATACTACTGCTGCTACCATTAACTCTAATGCTGCTACTAATTATACTACACCCGCTACTTGTAATAATACTACTGCTGCTCCCATTAACTCTAATGCTGCTACTAATTATGCTACACCCGCTACTTGTAATAATACTACTGCTCCTACCATTAACTCTAATGCTGCTACTAATTATACTACACCCGCTATTTGTAATAATACTACTGCTGCTACCATTAACTCTAATGCAGCTACTAATTATACTACACCCGCTATTTGTAATAATACTACTGCTGCTACCATTAACTCTAATGCAGCTACTAATTATCCTACACCCGCTACTTGTAATAATACTACTGCTCCTACCATTAACTCTAATGCTGCTACTAATTATACTATTGCCGCTACTTGTAATAATACTACTGCTCCTACCATTAACTCTAATGCTGCTACTAATTATACTACACCCGCTATTTGCAATAATACCACTGCTGCTCCCATTAACTCTAATGCAGCTACTAATTATGCTACACCCGCTACTTGTAATAATACTACTGCTGCTACCATTAACTCTAATGCAGCTACTAATTATACTACTGCCGCTATTTGTAATAATACTACTGCTCCTACCATTAACTCTAATGCTGCTACTAATTATACTACTGCCGCTATTTGTAATAATACCACTGCTGCTACCATTAACTCTAATGCAGCTACTAATTATGCTACACCCGCTATTTGTAATAATACTACTGCTCCTACCATTAACTCTAATGCAGCTACTAATTATACTACACCCGCTACTTGTAGAAATACTACTGCTCCTACCATTAACTCTAATGCAGCTACTAATTATGCTACACCCGCTATTTGTAATAATACTACTGCTGCTACCATTAACTCTAATGCAGCTACTAATTATACTACACCCGCTATTTGTAATAATACCACTGCTCCTACCATTAACTCTAATGCAGCTACTAATTATACTACACCCGCTATTTGTAATAATAGTACTGCTCCTACCATTAACTCTAATGCTGCTACTAATTATGCTACACCCGCTATTTGTAATAATACTACTGCTCCTACCATTAACTCTAATGCAGCTACTAATTATGCTACACCCGCTATTTGTAATAATACTACTGCTGCTACCATTAACTCTAATGCAGCTACTAATTATGCTACACCCGCTACTTATAATAATACTACTGCTGCTCCCATTAACTCTAATGCTGCTACTAATTATGCTACACCCGCTATTTGTAATAATACTACTGCTGCTCCCATTAACTCTAATGCAGCTACTAATTATACTACACCCGCTACTTGTAATAATACTACTGCTGCTCCCATTAACTCTAATGCTGCTACTAATTATGCTACACCCGCTATTTGTAATAATACTACTGCTGCTCCCATTAACTCTAATGCTGCTACTAATTATACTACTGCCGCTATTTGTAATAATACCACTGCTGCTACCATTAACTTTAATGCAGCTACTAATTATACTACACCCGCTATTTGTAATAATACTACTGCTGCTACCATTAACTCTAATGCAGCTACTAATTATACTACTGCCGCTATTTGTAATAATACTACTGCTGCTACCATTAACTCTAATGCAGCTACTAATTATACTACTGCCGCTATTTGTAATAATACTACTGCTGCTACCATTAACTCTAATGCAGCTACTAATTATACTACTGCCGCTATTTGTAATAATACTACTGCTGCTACCATTAACTCTAAAGCTGCTACTAATTATACTACTGCCGCTACTTGTAATAATACTACTGCCGCTACTTGTAATAATACTACTGCTCCTACCATTAACTCTAATGCTGCTACTAATTCTACTACTGCCGCTACTTGTAATAATACTACACCCGCTATTTGTAATAATACTACTGCTGCTCCCATTAACTCTAATGCAGCTACTAATTATACTACTGCCGCTACTTGTATTAATACTACTGCCGCTACTTGTAATAATACTACTGCTCCTACCATTAACTCTAATGCTGCTACTAATTATGCTACACCCGCTATTTGTAATAATACTACTGCTGCTCCCATTAACTCTAATGCAGCTAGTAATTATGCTACACCCGCTAGTTGTAATAATACTACTGCTCCTACCATTAACTCTAATGCAACTACTAATTATACTATTGCCGCTACTTGTAATAATACTACTGCTGCTACCATTAACTCTAATGCAGCTACTAATTATGCTACTGCCGCTATTTGTAATAATACTACTGCTGCTACCATTAACTCTAATGCTGCTACTAATTATGCTACACCCGCTATTTGTAATAATACTACTGCTTCTACCATTAACTCTAATGCAGCTACTAATTATGCTACACCCGCTATTTGTAATAATACTACTGCTGCTACCATTAACTCTATTGCAGCTACTAATTATGCTACACCCGCTATTTGTAATAATACTACTGCTGCTACCATTAACTCTAATGCTGCTACTAATTATACTACACCCGCTATTTGTAATAATACTACTGCTGCTACCATTAACTCTAATGCAGCTACTAATTATACTACTGCCGCTAGTTGTAATAATACTACTGCTGCTACCATTAACTCTAATGCAGCTACTAATTATGCTACTGCCGCTAGTTGTAATAATACTACTGCTCCTACCATTAACTCTAATGCAGCTACTAATTATGCTACTGCCGCTACTTGTAATAATACTACTGCCGCTACTTGTAATAATACTACTGCCGCTACTTGTAATAATACTATTGCCGCTACTTGTAATAATACTACTGCCGCTACTTGTAATAATACTACTGCTGCTACCATTAACTCTAATGCAGCTACTAATTATGCTACACCCGCTATTTGTAATAATACTACTGCTGCTACCATTAACTCTAATGCAGATACTAATTATACTACTGCCGCTAGTTGTAATAATACTACTGCTGCTACCATTAACTCTAATGCAGCTACTAATTATGCTACTGCCGCTAGTTGTAATAATACTACTGCTGCTACCATTAACTCTAATGCAGCTACTAATTATACTACTGCCGCTATTTGTAATCATACTACTGCTGCTACCATTAACTCTAATGCTGCTACTAATTATGCTACACCCGCTATTTGTAATAATACTACTGCTGCTACCATTAACTCTAATGCTGCTACTAATTATACTACTGCCGCTATTTGTAATAATACTACTGCTGCTACCATTAACTCTAATGCTGCTACTAATTATGCTACACCCGCTATTTGTAATAATACTACTGCTGCTACCATTAACTCTAATGCTGCTACTAATTATACTACACCCGCTATTTGTAATAATACTACTGCTGCTCCCATTAACTCTAATGCAGCTACTAATTATACTACACCCGCTATTTGTAATAATACTACTGCTGCTCCTATTAACTCTAATGCTGCTACTAATTATACTACTGCCGCTATTTGTAATAATACTACTGCTCCTACCATTAACTCTAATGCAGCTACTAATTATACTACTGCCGCTATTTGTAATAATATTACTGCTGCTACCATTAACTCTAATACAGCTACTAATTATACTACTGCCGCTATTTGTAATAATACTACTGCTGCTACCATTAACTCTAATGCAGCTACTAATTATGCTACACCCGCTATTTGTAATAATACTACTGCTGCTACCATTAACTCTAATGCTGCTACTAATTATGCTACACCCGCTATTTTAATAATACTACTGCTGCTCCCATTAACTCCAATGCTGCTACTAATTATACTACTGCCGCTATTTGTAATAATACTACTGCTGCTCCCATTAACTCTAATGCTGCTACTAATTATACTACTGCCGCTATTTGTAATAATACTACTGCTCCTACCATTAACTCTAATGCAGCTACTAATTATGCTACACCCGCTATTTGTAATAATACTACTGCTCCTACCATTAACTCTAATGCTGCTACTAATTATACTACTGCCGCTATTTGTAATAATACTACTGCCGCTAGTTGTAATAATACTACTGCTGCTCCCATTAACTCTAATGCAGCTACTAATTATACTACTGCCGCTATTTGTAATAATACTACTGCTCCTACCATTAACTCTAATGCTGCTACTAATTATACTACTGCCGCTATTTGTAATAATACCACTGCTGCTACCATTAACTCTAATGCAGCTACTAATTATGCTACACCCGCTATTTGTAATAATACTACTGCTCCTACCATTAACTCTAATGCAGCTACTAATTATACTACACCCGCTACTTGTAGAAATACTACTGCTCCTACCATTAACTCTAATGCAGCTACTAATTATGCTACACCCGCTATTTGTAATAATACTACTGCTGCTACCATTAACTCTAATGAAGCTACTAATTATACTACACCCGCTATTTGTAATAATACCACTGCTCCTACCATTAACTCTAATGCAGCTACTAATTATACTATACCCGCTATTTGTAATAATAGTACTGCTCCTACCATTAACTCTAATGCTGCTACTAATTATGCTACACCCGCTATTTGTAATAATACTACTGCTCCTACCATTAACTCTAATGCAGCTACTAATTATGCTACACCCGCTATTTGTAATAATACTACTGCTGCTACCATTAACTCTAATGCAGCTACTAATTATGCTACACCCGCTACTTATAATAATACTACTGCTGCTCCCATTAACTCTAATGCTGCTACTAATTATGCTACACCCGCTATTTGTAATAATACTACTGCTGCTCCCATTAACTCTAATGCAGCTACTAATTATACTACACCCGCTACTTGTAATAATACTACTGCTGCTCCCATTAACTCTAATGCTGCTACTAATTATGCTACACCCGCTATTTGTAATAATACTACTGCTGCTCCCATTAACTCTAATGCTGCTACTAATTATACTACTGCCGCTATTTGTAATAATACCACTGCTGCTACCATTAACTCTAATGCAGCTACTAATTATACTACACCCGCTATTTGTAATAATACCACTGCTCCTACCATTAACTCTAATGCAGCTACTAATTATACTACTGCCGCTATTTGTAATAATACTACTGCTGCTACCATTAACTCTAATGCAGCTACTAATTATACTACACCCGCTATTTGTAATAATACTACTGCTGCTACCATTAACTCTAATGCAGCTACTAATTATACTACTGCCGCTATTTGTAATAATACTACTGCTGCTACCATTAACTCTAATGCAGCTACTAATTATACTACTGCCGCTATTTGTAATAATACTACTGCTGCTACCATTAACTCAAATGCAGCTACTAATTATACTACTGCCGCTATTTGTAATAATACTACTGCTGCTACCATTAACTCTAATGCTGCTACTAATTATACTACTGCCGCTACTTGTAATAATACTACTGCTGCTACCATTAACTCTAATGCTGCTACTAATTATGCTACTGCCGCTATTTGTAATAATACTACTGCTGCTACCATTAACTCTAATGCAGCTACTAATTATGCTACACCCGCTACTTGTAATAATACTACTGCTCCTACCATTAACTCTAATGCAGCTACTAATTATGCTACACCCGCTATTTGTAATAATACTACTGCTCCTACCATTAACTCTAATGCTGCTACTAATTATGCTACACCCGCTATTTGTAATAATACTACTGCTGCTACCATTAACTCTAATGCTGCTACTAATTATGCTACACCCGCTATTTGTAATAATACTACTGCTGCTCCCATTAACTCTAATGCAGCTACTAATTATACTACACCCGCTATTTGTAATAATACTACTGCTCCTACCATTAACTCTAATGCTGCTACTAATTATGCTACACCCGCTATTTGTAATAATACTACTGCTCCTACCATTAACTCTAATGCAGCTACTAATTATGCTACACCCGCTATTTGTAATAATACTACTGCTCCTACCATTAACTCTAATGCAGCTACTAATTATACTACATCCGCTACTTGTAATAATACTACTGCTGCTCCCATTAACTCTAATGCTGCTACTAATTATGCTACACCCGCTATTTGTAATAATACTACTGCTGCTCCCATTAACTCTAATGCAGCTACTAATTATACTACACCCGCTACTTGTAATAATACTACTGCTGCTCCCATTAACTCTAATGCTGCTACTAATTATGCTACACCCGCTATTTGTAATAATACTACTGCTGCTACCATTAACTCTAATGCTGCTACTAATTATACTACTGCCGCTATTTGTAATAATACCACTGCTGCTACCATTAACTCTAATGCAGCTACTAATTATACTACACCCGCTATTTGTAATAATACCACTGCTCCTACCATTAACTCTAATGCAGCTACTAATTATACTACACCCACTATTTGTAATAATACCACTGCTCCTACCATTAACTCTAATGCAGCTACTAATTATACTACACCCGCTATTTGTAATAATACTACTGCTCCTACCATTAACTCTAATGCTGCTACTAATTATACTACTGCCGCTAGTTGTAATAATACTACTGCTGTTCCCGTTAACTCTAATGCTGCTACTAATTATACTACTGCCGCTAGTTGTAATAATACTACTGCTGCTCCCATTAACTCTAATGCTGCTACTAATTATACTACTGCCGCTATTTGTAATAATACTACTGCTCCTACCATTAACTCTAATGCAGCTACTAATTATGCTACACCCGCTATTTGTAATAATACTACTGCTCCTACCATTAACTCTAATGCTGCTACTAATTATACTACTGCCGCTATTTGTAATAATACTACTGCCGCTAGTTGTAATAATACTACTGCTGCTCCCATTAACTCTAATGCAGCTACTAATTATACTACTGCCGCTATTTGTAATAATACTACTGCTCCTACCATTAACTCTAATGCAGCTACTAATTATGCTACACCCGCTATTTGTAATAATACTACTGCTCCTACCATTAACTCTAATGCAGCTACTAATTATACTACACCCGCTACTTGTAATAATACTACTGCTCCTACCATTAACTCTAATGCAGCTACTAATTATGCTACACCCGCTATTTGTAATAATACTACTGCTGCTACCATTAACTCTAATGCAGCTACTAATTATACTACACCCGCTATTTGTAATAATACCACTGCTCCTACCATTAACTCTAATGCAGCTACTAATTATACTACACCCGCTATTTGTAATAATACTACTGCTCCTACCATTAACTCTAATGCTGCTAATAATTATGCTACACCCGCTATTTGTAATAATACTACTGCTCCTACCATTAACTCTAATGCAGCTACTAATTATGCTACACCCGCTATTTGTAATAATACTACTGCTGCTACCATTAACTCTAATGCAGCTACTAATTATGCTACACCCGCTACTTGTAATAATACTACTGCTGCTCCCATTAACTCTAATGCTGCTACTAATTATGCTACACCCGCTATTTGTAATAATACTACTGCTGCTCCCATTAACTCTAATGCAGCTACTAATTATACTACACCCGCTTCTTGTAATAATACTACTGCTGCTCCCATTAACTCTAATGCTGCTACTAATTATGCTACACCCGCATTTTTGTAATAATACTACTGCTGCTCCCATTAACTCTAATGCTGCTACTAATTATACTACTGCCGCTATTTGTAATAATACCACTGCTGCTACCATTAACTCTAATGCAGCTACTAATTATACTACACCCGCTATTTGTAATAATACCACTGCTCCTACCATTAACTCTAATGCAGCTACTAATTATACTACTGCCGCTATTTGTAATAATACTACTGCTGCTACCATTAACTCTAATGCAGTTACTAATTATACTACACCCGCTATTTGTAATAATACTACTGCTGCTACCATTAACTCTAATGCAGCTACTAATTATACTACTGCCGCTATTTGTAATAATACTACTGCTGCTACCATTAACTCTAATGCAGCTACTAATTATACTACTGCCGCTATTTGTAATAATACTACTGCTGCTACCATTAACTCTAATGCAGCTACTAATTATACTACTGCCGCTATTTGTAATAATACTACTGCTGCTACCATTAACTCTAATGCTGCTACTAATTATACTACTGCCGCTACTTGTAATAATACTACTGCCGCTACTTGTAATAATACTACTGCTCCTACCATTAACTCTAATGCTGCTACTAATTATGCTACACCCGCTATTTGTAATAATACTACTGCTGCTCCCATTAACTCTAATGCAGCTACTAATTATACTACTGCCGCTACTTGTATTAATACTACTGCCGCTACTTGTAATAATACTACTGCTCCTACCATTAACTCTAATGCTGCTACTAATTATGCTACACCCGCTATTTGTAATAATACTACTGCTGCTCCCATTAACTCTAATGCAGCTACTAATTATGCTACACCCGCTATTTGTAATAATACTACTGCTCCTACCATTAACTCTAATGCAGCTACTAATTATGCTACACCCGCTAGTTGTAATAATACTACTGCTCCTACCATTAACTCTAATGCAGCTACTAATTATACTATTGCCGCTACTTGTAATAATACTACTGCTGCTACCATTAACTCTAATGCAGCTACTAATTATGCTACTGCCGCTATTTGTAATAATACTACTGCTGCTACCATTAACTCTAATGCAGCTACTAATTATGCTACTGCCGCTACTTGTAATAATACTACTGCTGCTACCATTAACTCTAATGCAGCTACTAATTATACTATTGCCGCTAATTGTAATAATACTACTGCTGCTACCATTAACTCTAATGCTGCTACTAATTATACTACTGCCGCTACCTGTAATAATACTACTCCTGCTACCATTAACTCTAATGCTGCTACTAATTATACTATTGCCGCTACTTGTAATAATACTACTGCTGCTACCATTAACTCTAATGCAGCTACTAATTATACTACTGCCGCTACTTGTAATAATACTACTGCTGCTACCATTAACTCTAATGCAGCTACTAATTATACTATTGCCGCTACTTGTAATAATACTACTGCTGCTACCATTAACTCTAATGCAGCTACTAATTATACTACACCCGCTACTTGTAATAATACTACTGCTGCTACCATTAACTCTAATGCAGCTACTAATTATACTATAGCCGCTACTTGTAATAATACTACTGCTGCTACCATTAACTCTAATGCTGCTACTAATTATGCTACACCCGCTATTTGTAATAATACTACTGCTGCTACCATTAACTCTAATGCAGCTACTAATTATGCTACTGCCGCTAGTTGTAATAATACTACTGCTGCTACCATTAACTCTAATGCAGCTACTAATTATGCTACTGCCGCTAGTTGTAATAATACTACTGCTGCTACCATTAACTCTAATGCAGCTACTAATTATCCTACACCCGCTACTTGTAATAATACTACTGCTGCTACCATTAACTCTAATGCAGCTACTAATTATGCTACACCCGCTACTTGTAATAATACTACTGCTCCTACCATTAACTCTAATGCTGCTACTAATTATACTACACCCGCTATTTGTAATAATACTACTGCTGCTCCCATTAACTCTAATGCAGCTACTAATTATGCTACACCCGCTACTTGTAATAATACTACTGCTGCTCCCATTAACTCTAATGCTGCTACTAATTATACTACACCCGCTACTTGTAATAATACTACTGCTGCTACCCTTAACTCTAATGCTGCTACTAATTATACTACACCCGCTACTTGTAATAATACTACTGCTGCTCCCATTAACTCTAATGCTGCTACTAATTATGCTACACCCGCTACTTGTAATAATACTACTGCTGCTCCCATTAACTCTAATGCTGCTACTAATTATGCTACACCCGCTATTTTTAATAATACTACTGCTGCTCCCATTAACTCTAATGCTGCTACTAATTATACTACCGCCGCTATTTGTAATAATACCACTGCTGCTCCCATTAACTCTAATGCAGCTACTAATTATACTACACCCGCTATTTGTAATAATACTACTGCTGCTCCCATTAACTCTAATGCAGCTACTAATTATACTACTGCCGCTATTTGTAATAATACTACTGCTGCTCCCATTAACTCTAATGCAGCTACTAATTATACTACACCCGCTACTTGCAATAATACTACTGCTGCTCCCATTAACTCTAATGCTGCTACTAATTATACTACTGCCGCTATTTGTAATAATACCACTGGTGCTACCATTAACTTTAATGCAGCTACTAATTATACTACACCCGCTATTTGTAATAATACCACTGCTCCTACCATTAGCTCTAATGCAGCTACTAATTATACTACACCCGCTATTTGTAATAATACCACTGCTCCTACCATTAACTCTAATGCAGCTACTAATTATACTACACCCGCTATTTGTAATAATACTACTGCTCCTACCATTAACTCTAATGCAGCTACTAATTATGCTACACCCGCTATTTGTAATAATACTACTGCTCCTACCATTAACTCTAATGCAGCTACTAATTATACTACACCCGCTACTTGTAATAATACTACTGCTGCTCCCATTAACTCTAATGCTGCTACTAATTATACTACACCCGCTATTTGTAATAATACTACTGCTCCTACCATTAACTCTAATGCTGCTACTATTTATACTACTGCCGCTATTTGTAATAATACTACTGCTGCTACCATTAACTCTAATGCAGCTACTAATTATACTACTGCCGCTATTTGTAATAATACTACTGCTGCTACCATTAACTCAAATGCAGCTACTAATTATACTACTGCCGCTATTTGTAATAATACTACTGCTGCTACCATTAACTCTAATGCTGCTACTAATTATACTACTGCCGCTCCTTGTAATAATACTACTGCTGCTACCATTAACTCTAATGCTGCTACTAATTATGCTACTGCCGCTATTTGTAATAATACTACTGCTGCTACCATTAACTCTAATGCAGCTACTAATTATGCTACACCCGCTACTTGTAATAATACTACTGCTCCTACCATTAACTCTAATGCAGCTACTAATTATGCTACACCCGCTATTTGTAATAATACTACTGCTCCTACCATTAACTCTAATGCTGCTACTAATTATGCTACACCCGCTATTTGTAATAATACTACTGCTGCTACCCTTAACTCTAATGCTGCTACTAATTATGCTACACCCGCTATTTGTAATAATACTACTGCTGCTCCAATTAACTCTAATGCAGCTACTAATTATACTACACCCGCTATTTGTAATAATACTACTGCTCCTACCATTAACTCTAATGCTGCTACTAATTATGCTACACCCGCTATTTGTAATAATACTACTGCTCCTACCATTAACTCTAATGCAGCTACTAATTATGCTACACCCGCTATTTGTAATAATACTACTGCTCCTACCATTAACTCTAATGCAGCTACTAATTATACTACATCCGCTACTTGTAATAATACTACTGCTGCTCCCATTAACTCTAATGCTGCTACTAATTATGCTACACCCGCTATTTGTAATAATACTACTGCTGCTCCCATTAACTCTAATGCAGCTACTAATTATACTACACCCGCTACTTGTAATAATACTACTGCTGCTCCCATTAACTCTAATGCTGCTACTAATTATGCTACACCGCTATTTGTAATAATACTACTGCTGCTACCATTAACTCTAATGCTGCTACTAATTATACTACTGCCGCTATTTGTAATAATACCACTGCTGCTACCATTAACTCTAATGCAGCTACTAATTATACTACACCCGCTATTTGTAATAATACCACTGCTCCTACCATTAACTCTAATGCAGCTACTAATTATACTACACCCACTATTTGTAATAATACCACTGCTCCTACCATTAACTCTAATGCAGCTACTAATTATACTACACCCGCTATTTGTAATAATACTACTGCTCCTACCATTAACTCTAATGCTGCTACTAATTATACTACTGCCGCTAGTTGTAATAATACTACTGCTGTTCCCGTTAACTCTAATGCTGCTACTAATTATACTACTGCCGCTAGTTGTAATAATACTACTGCTGCTCCCATTAACTCTAATGCTGCTACTAATTATACTACTGCCGCTATTTGTAATAATACTACTGCTCCTACCATTAACTCTAATGCAGCTACTAATTATGCTACACCCGCTATTTGTAATAATACTACTGCTCCTACCATTAACTCTAATGCTGCTACTAATTATACTACTGCCGCTATTTGTAATAATACTACTGCCGCTAGTTGTAATAATACTACTGCTGCTCCCATTAACTCTAATGCAGCTACTAATTATACTACTGCCGCTATTTGTAATAATACTACTGCTCCTACCATTAACTCTAATGCTGCTACTAATTATACTACTGCCGCTATTTGTAATAATACCACTGCTGCTACCATTAACTCTAATGCAGCTACTAATTATGCTACACCCGCTATTTGTAATAATACTACTGCTCCTACCATTAACTCTAATGCAGCTACTAATTATACTACACCCGCTACTTGTAATAATACTACTGCTCCTACCATTAACTCTAATGCAGCTACTAATTATGCTACACCCGCTATTTGTAATAATACTACTGCTGCTACCATTAACTCTAATGCAGCTACTAATTATACTACACCCGCTATTTGTAATAATACCACTGCTCCTACCATTAACTCTAATGCAGCTACTAATTATACTACACCCGCTATTTGTAATAATACTACTGCTCCTACCATTAACTCTAATGCTGCTAATAATTATGCTACACCCGCTATTTGTAATAATACTACTGCTCCTACCATTAACTCTAATGCAGCTACTAATTATGCTACACCCGCTATTTGTAATAATACTACTGCTGCTACCATTAACTCTAATGCAGCTACTAATTATGCTACACCCGCTACTTGTAATAATACTACTGCTGCTCCCATTAACTCTAATGCTGCTACTAATTATGCTACACCCGCTATTTGTAATAATACTACTGCTGCTCCCATTAACTCTAATGCAGCTACTAATTATACTACACCCGCTTCTTGTAATAATACTACTGCTGCTCCCATTAACTCTAATGCTGCTACTAATTATGCTACACCCGCTATTTGTAATAATACTACTGCTGTTCCCATTAACTCTAATGCTGCTACTAATTATACTACTGCCGCTATTTGTAATAATACTACTGCTGCTACCATTAACTCTAATGCAGCTACTAATTATACTACTGCCGCTATTTGTAATAATACTACTGCTGCTACCATTAACTCTAATGCTGCTACTAATTATACTACTGCCGCTACTTGTAATAATACTACTGCCGCTACTTGTAATAATACTACTGCTCCTACCATTAACACTAATGCTGCTACTAATTATGCTACACCCGCTATTTGTAATAATACTACTGCTGCTCCCATTAACTCTAATGCAGCTACTAATTATACTACTGCCGCTACTTGTATTAATACTACTGCCGCTACTTGTAATAATACTACTGCTCCTACCATTAACTCTAATGCTGCTACTAATTATGCTACACCCGCTATTTGTAATAATACTACTGCTGCTCCCATTAACTCTAATGCAGCTACTAATTATGCTACACCCGCTATTTGTAATAATACTACTGCTCCTACCATTAACTCTAATGCAGCTACTAATTATGCTACACCCGCTAGTTGTAATAATACTACTGCTCCTACCATTAACTCTAATGCAGCTACTAATTATACTACTGCCGCAATTTGTAATAATACTACTGCTGCTACCATTAACTCTAATGCAGCTACTAATTATACTACTGCCGCTATTTGTAATAATACTACTGCTGCTACCATTAACTCTAATGCAGCTACTAATTATACTACTGCCGCTATTTGTAATAATACTACTGCTGCTACCATTAACTCTAATGCTGCTACTAATTATACTACTGCCGCTACTTGTAATAATACTACTGCTCCTACCATTAACTCTAATGCTGCTACTAATTATGCTACACCCGCTATTTGTAATAATACTACTGCTGCTCACATTAACTCTAATGCAGCTACTAATTATACTACTGCCGCTACTTGTATTAATACTACTGCCGCTACTTGTAATAATACTACTGCTCCTACCATTAACTCTAATGCTGCTACTAATTATGCTACACCCGCTATTTGTAATAATACTACTGCTGCTCCCATTAACTCTAATGCAGCTACTAATTATGCTACACCCGCTATTTGTAATAATACTACTGCTCCTACCATTAACTCTAATGCAGCTACTAATTATGCTACACCCGCTAGTTGTAATAATACTACTGCTCCTACCATTAACTCTAATGCAGCTACTAATTATACTATTGCCGCTACTTGTAATAATACTACTGCTGCTACCATTAACTCTAATGCAGCTACTAATTATGCTACTGCCGCTATTTGTAATAATACTACTGCTGCTACCATTAACTCTAATGCAGCTACTAATTATGCTACTGCCGCTACTTGTAATAATACTACTGCTGCTACCATTAACTCTAATGCAGCTACTAATTATACTATTGCCGCTACTTGTAATAATACTACTGCTGCTACCATTAACTCTAATGCTGCTACTAATTATACTACTGCCGCTACCTGTAATAATACTACTCCTGCTACCATTAACTCTAATGCTGCTACTAATTATACTATTGCCGCTACTTGTAATAATACTACTGCTGCTACCATTAACTCTAATGCAGCTACTAATTATACTACTGCCGCTACTTGTAATAATACTACTGCTGCTACCATTAACTCTAATGCAGCTACTAATTATACTATTGCCGCTACTTGTAATAATACTACTGCTGCTACCATTAACTCTAATGCAGCTACTAATTATACTACACCCGCTACTTGTAATAATACTACTGCTGCTACCATTAACTCTAATGCAGCTACTAATTATACTATAGCCGCTACTTGTAATAATACTACTGCTGCTACCATTAACTCTAATGCTGCTACTAATTATGCTACACCCGCTATTTGTAATAATACTACTGCTGCTACCATTAACTCTAATGCAGCTACTAATTATGCTACTGCCGCTAGTTGTAATAATACTACTGCTGCTACCATTAACTCTAATGCAGCTACTAATTATGCAACTGCCGCTAGTTGTAATAATACTACTGCTGCTACCATTAACTCTAATGCAGCTACTAATTATCCTACACCCGCTACTTGTAATAATACTACTGCTGCTACCATTAACTCTAATGCAGCTACTAATTATGCTACACCCGCTACTTGTAATAATACTACTGCTCCTACCATTAACTCTAATGCTGCTACTAATTATACTACACCCGCTATTTGTAATAATACTACTGCTGCTCCCATTAACTCTAATGCAGCTACTAATTATGCTACACCCGCTACTTGTAATAATACTACTGCTGCTCCCATTAACTCTAATGCTGCTACTAATTATACTACACCCGCTACTTGTAATAATACTACTGCTGCTACCCTTAACTCTAATGCTGCTACTAATTATACTACACCCGCTACTTGTAATAATACTACTGCTGCTCCCATTAACTCTAATGCTGCTACTAATTATGCTACACCCGCTACTTGTAATAATACTACTGCTGCTCCCATTAACTCTAATGCTGCTACTAATTATGCTACACCCGCTATTTTTAATAATACTACTGCTGCTTCCATTAACTCTAATGCTGCTACTAATTATACTACCGCCGCTATTTGTAATAATACCACTGCTGCTCCCATTAACTCTAATGCAGCTACTAATTATACTACACCCGCTATTTGTAATAATACTACTGCTGCTCCCATTAACTCTAATGCAGCTACTAATTATACTACTGCCGCTATTTGTAATAATACTACTGCTGCTCCCATTAACTCTAATGCAGCTACTAATTATACTACACCCGCTACTTGCAATAATACTACTGCTGCTCCCATTAACTCTAATGCTGCTACTAATTATACTACTGCCGCTATTTGTAATAATACCACTGCTGCTACCATTAACTTTAATGCAGCTACTAATTATACTACACCCGCTATTTGTAATAATACCACTGCTCCTACCATTAGCTCTAATGCAGCTACTAATTATACTACACCCGCTATTTGTAATAATACCACTGCTCCTACCATTAACTCTAATGCAGCTACTAATTATACTACACCCGCTATTTGTAATAATACTACTGCTCCTACCATTAACTCTAATGCAGCTACTAATTATGCTACACCCGCTATTTGTAATAATACTACTGCTCCTACCATTAACTCTAATGCAGCTACTAATTATACTACACCCGCTACTTGTAATAATACTACTGCTGCTCCCATTAACTCTAATGCTGCTACTAATTATACTACACCCGCTATTTGTAATAATAATACTGCTCCTACCATTAACTCTAATGCTGCTACTATTTATACTACTGCCACTATTTGTAATAATACTACTGCTGCTACCATTAACTCTAATGCAGCTACTAATTATACTACTGCCGCTATTTGTAATAATACTACTGCTGCTACCATTAACTCAAATGCAGCTACTAATTATACTACTGCCGCTATTTGTAATAATACTACTGCTGCTACCATTAACTCTAATGCTGCTACTAATTATACTACTGCCGCTCCTTGTAATAATACTACTGCTGCTACCATTAACTCTAATGCTGCTACTAATTATGCTACTGCCGCTATTTGTAATAATACTACTGCTGCTACCATTAACTCTAATGCAGCTACTAATTATGCTACACCCGCTACTTGTAATAATACTACTGCTCCTACCATTAACTCTAATGCAGCTACTAATTATGCTACACCCGCTATTTGTAATAATACTACTGCTCCTACCATTAACTCTAATGCTGCTACTAATTATGCTACACCCGCTATGTGTAATAATACTACTGCTGCTACCATTAACTCTAATGCTGCTACTAATTATGCTACACCCGCTATTTGTAATAATACTACTGCTGCTCCAATTAACTCTAATGCAGCTACTAATTTACTACACCCGCTATTTGTAATAATACTACTGCTCCTACCATTAACTCTAATGCTGCTACTAATTATGCTACACCCGCTATTTGTAATAATACTACTGCTCCTACCATTAACTCTAATGCAGCTACTAATTATGCTACACCCGCTATTTGTAATAATACTACTGCTCCTACCATTAACTCTAATGCAGCTACTAATTATACTACATCCGCTACTTGTAATAATACTACTGCTGCTCCCATTAACTCTAATGCTGCTACTAATTATGCTACACCCGCTATTTGTAATAATACTACTGCTGCTCCCATTAACTCTAATGCAGCTACTAATTATACTACACCCGCTACTTGTAATAATACTACTGCTGCTCCCATTAACTCTAATGCTGCTACTAATTATGCTACACCCGCTATTTGTAATAATACTACTGCTGCTACCATTAACTCTAATGCTGCTACTAATTATACTACTGCCGCTATTTGTAATAATACCACTGCTGCTACCATTAACTCTAATGCAGCTACTAATTATACTACACCCGCTATTTGTAATAATACCACTGCTCCTACCATTAACTCTAATGCAGCTACTAATTATACTACACCCACTATTTGTAATAATACCACTGCTCCTACCATTAACTCTAATGCAGCTACTAATTATACTACACCCGCTATTTGTAATAATACTACTGCTCCTACCATTAACTCTAATGCTGCTACTAATTATACTACTGCCGCTAGTTGTAATAATACTACTGCTGTTCCCGTTAACTCTAATGCTGCTACTAATTATACTACTGCCGCTAGTTGTAATAATACTACTGCTGCTCCCATTAACTCTAATGCTGCTACTAATTATACTACTGCCGCTATTTGTAATAATACTACTGCTCCTACCATTAACTCTAATGCAGCTACTAATTATGCTACTGCCGCTATTTGTAATAATACTACTGCTCCTACCATTAACTCTAATGCTGCTACTAATTATACTACTGCCGCTATTTGTAATAATACTACTGCCGCTAGTTGTAATAATACTACTGCTGCTCCCATTAACTCTAATGCAGCTACTAATTATACTACTGCCGCTATTTGTAATAATACTACTGCTCCTACCATTAACTCTAATGCTGCTACTAATTATACTACTGCCGCTATTTGTAATAATACCACTGCTGCTACCATTAACTCTAATGCAGCTACTAATTATGCTACACCCGCTATTTGTAATAATACTACTGCTCCTACCATTAACTCTAATGCAGCTACTAATTATACTACACCCGCTACTTGTAATAATACTACTGCTCCTACCATTAACTCTAATGCAGCTACTAATTATGCTACACCCGCTATTTGTAATAATACTACTGCTGCTACCATTAACTCTAATGCAGCTACTAATTATACTACACCCGCTATTTGTAATAATACCACTGCTCCTACCATTAACTCTAATGCAGCTACTAATTATACTACACCCGCTATTTGTAATAATACTACTGCTCCTACCATTAACTCTAATGCTGCTAATAATTATGCTACACCCGCTATTTGTAATAATACTACTGCTCCTACCATTAACTCTAATGCAGCTACTAATTATGCTACACCCGCTATTTGTAATAATACTACTGCTGCTACCATTAACTCTAATGCAGCTACTAATTATGCTACACCCGCTACTTGTAATAATACTACTGCTGCTCCCATTAACTCTAATGCTGCTACTAATTATGCTACACCCGCTATTTGTAATAATACTACTGCTGCTCCCATTAACTCTAATGCAGCTACTAATTATACTACACCCGCTTCTTGTAATAATACTACTGCTGCTCCCATTAACTCTAATGCTGCTACTAATTATGCTACACCCGCTATTTGTAATAATACTACTGCTGTTCCCATTAACTCTAATGCTGCTACTAATTATACTACTGCCGCTATTTGTAATAATACTACTGCTGCTACCATTAACTCTAATGCAGCTACTAATTATACTACTGCCGCTATTTGTAATAATACTACTGCTGCTACCATTAACTCTAATGCTGCTACTAATTATACTACTGCCGCTACTTGTAATAATACTACTGCCGCTACTTGTAATAATACTACTGCTCCTACCATTAACACTAATGCTGCTACTAATTATGCTACACCCGCTATTTGTAATAATACTACTGCTGCTCCCATTAACTCTAATGCAGCTACTAATTATACTACTGCCGCTACTTGTATTAATACTACTGCCGCTACTTGTAATAATACTACTGCTCCTACCATTAACTCTAATGCTGCTACTAATTATGCTACACCCGCTATTTGTAATAATACTACTGCTGCTCCCATTAACTCTAATGCAGCTACTAATTATGCTACACCCGCTATTTGTAATAATACTACTGCTCCTACCATTAACTCTAATGCAGCTACTAATTATGCTACACCCGCTAGTTGTAATAATACTACTGCTCCTACCATTAACTCTAATGCAGCTACTAATTATACTATTGCCGCTACTTGTAATAATACTACTGCTGCTACCATTAACTCTAATGCTGCTACTAATTATACTACTGCCGCTACCTGTAATAATACTACTCCTGCTACCATTAACTCTAATGCTGCTACTAATTATACTATTGCCGCTACTTGTAATAATACTACTGCTGCTACCATTAACTCTAATGCAGCTACTAATTATACTACTGCCGCTACTTGTAATAATACTACTGCTGCTACCATTAACTCTAATGCAGCTACTAATTATACTATTGCCGCTACTTGTAATAATACTTCTGCTGCTACCATTAACTCTAATGCAGCTACTAATTATACTACACCCGCTACTTGTAATAATACTACTGCTGCTACCATTAACTCTAATGCAGCTACTAATTATACTATTGCCGCTACTTGTAATAATACTACTGCTGCTACCATTAACTCTAATGCTGCTACTAATTATGCTACACCCGCTATTTGTAATAATACTACTGCTGCTACCATTAACTCTAATGCAGCTACTAATTATGCTACTGCCGCTAGTTGTAATAATACTACTGCTGCTGCCATTAACTCTAATGCAGCTACTAATTATGCTACTGCCGCTAGTTGTAATAATACTACTGCTGCTACCATTAACTCTAATGCAGCTACTAATTATCCTACACCCGCTACTTGTAATAATACTACTGCTGCTACCATTAACTCTAATGCAGCTACTAACTATGCTACACCCGCTACTTGTAATAATACTACTGCTCCTACCATTAACTCTAATGCTGCTACTAATTATACTACACCCGCTATTTGTAATAATACTACTGCTGCTCCCATTAACTCTAATGCAGCTACTAATTATGCTACACCCGCTACTTGTAATAATACTACTGCTGCTCCCATTAACTCTAATGCTGCTACTAATTATACTACACCCGCTACTTGTAATAATACTACTGCTGCTACCCTTAACTCTAATGCTGCTACTAATTATACTACACCCGCTACTTGTAATAATACTACTGCTGCTCCCATTAACTCTAATGCTGCTACTAATTATGCTACACCCGCTACTTGTAATAATACTACTGCTGCTCCCATTAACTCTAATGCTGCTACTAATTATGCTACACCCGCTATTTGTAATAATACTACTGCTGCTCCCATTAACCTTAATGCTGCTACTAATTATACTACCGCCGCTATTTGTAATAATACCACTGCTGCTCCCATTAACTCTAATGCAGCTACTAATTATACTACACCCGCTATTTGTAATAATACTACTGCTGCTCCCATTAACTCTAATGCAGCTACTAATTATACTACTGCCGCTATTTGTAATAATACTACTGCTGCTCCCATTAACTCTAATGCAGCTACTAATTATACTACACCCGCTACTTGCAATAATACTACTGCTGCTCCCATTAACTCTAATGCTGCTACTAATTATACTACTGCCGCTATTTGTAATAATACCACTGCTGCTACCATTAACTTTAATGCAGCTACTAATTATACTACACCCGCTATTTGTAATAATACCACTGCTCCTACCATTAACTCTAATGCAGCTACTAATTATACTACACCCGCTATTTGTAATAATACCACTGCTCCTACCATTAACTCTAATGCAGCTACTAATTATACTACACCCGCTATTTGTAATAATACTACTGCTCCTACCATTAACTCTAATGCAGCTACTAATTATGCTACACCCGCTATTTGTAATAATACTACTGCTCCTACCATTAACTCTAATGCAGCTACTAATTATACTACACCCGCTACTTGTAATAATACTACTGCTGCTCCCATTAACTCTAATGCTGCTACTAATTATGCTACACCCGCTATTTGTAATAATACTACTGCTGCTCCCATTAACTCTAATGCAGCTACTAATTATACTACACCCGCTACTTGTAATAATACTACTGCTGCTCCCATTAACTCTAATGCAGCTACTAATTATGCTACACCCGCTATTTGTAATAATACTACTGCTGCTACCATTAACTCTAATGCAGCTACTAATTATGCTACACCCGCTATTTGTAATAATACTACTGCTGCTCCCATTAACTCTAATGCAGCTACTAATTATACTACACCCGCTACTTGTAATAATACTACTGCTGCTCCCATTAACTCTAATGCTGCTACTAATTATGCTACACCCGCTATTTGTAATAATACTACTGCTGCTCCCATTAACTCTAATGCTGCTACTAATTATACTACTGCCGCTATTTGTAATAATACCACTGCTGCTACCATTAACTCTAATGCAGCTACTAATTATACTACACCCGCTATTTGTAATAATACCACTGCTCCTACCATTAACTCTAATGCAGCTACTAATTATACTACTGCCGCTATTTGTAATAATACTACTGCTGCTACCATTAACTCTAATGCAGCTACTAATTATACTACACCCGCTATTTGTAATGATACTACTGCTGCTACCATTAACTCTAATGCAGCTACTAATTATACTACTGCCGCTATTTGTAATAATACTACTGCTGCTACCATTAACTCTAATGCAGCTACTAATTATACTACTGCCGCTATTTGTAATAATACTACTGCTGCTACCATTAACTCAAATGCAGCTACTAATTATACTACTGCCGCTATTTGTAATAATACTACTGCTGCTACCATTAACTCTAATGCTGCTACTAATTATACTACTTCCGCTACTTGTAATAATACTACTGCTGCTACCATTAACTCTAATGCTGCTACTAATTATGCTACTGCCGCTATTTGTAATAATACTACTGCTGCTACCATTAACTCTAATGCAGCTACTAATTATGCTACACCCGCTACTTGTAATAATACTACTGCTCCTACCATTAACTCTAATGCAGCTACTAATTATGCTACACCCGCTATTTGTAATAATACTACTGCTCCTACCATTAACTCTAATGCTGCTACTAATTATGCTACACCCGCTATTTGTAATAATACTACTGCTGCTACCATTAACTCTAATGCTGCTACTAATTATGCTACACCCGCTATTTGTAATAATACTACTGCTGCTCCCATTAACTCTAATGCAGCTACTAATTATACTACACCCGCTATTTGTAATAATACTACTGCTCCTACCATTAACTCTAATGCTGCTACTAATTATGCTACACCCGCTATTTGTAATAATACTACTGCTCCTACCATTAACTCTAATGCAGCTACTAATTATGCTACACCCGCTATTTGTAATAATACTACTGCTCCTACCATTAACTCTAATGCAGCTACTAATTATACTACATCCGCTACTTGTAATAATACTACTGCTGCTCCCATTAACTCTAATGCTGCTACTAATTATGCTACACCCGCTATTTGTAATAATACTACTGCTGCTCCCATTAACTCTAATGCAGCTACTAATTATACTACACCCGCTACTTGTAATAATACTACTGCTGCTCCCATTAACTCTAATGCTGCTACTAATTATGCTACACCCGCTATTTGTAATAATACTACTGCTGCTACCATTAACTCTAATGCTGCTACTAATTATACTACTGCCGCTATTTGTAATAATACCACTGCTGCTACCATTAACTCTAATGCAGCTACTAATTATACTACACCCGCTATTTGTAATAATACCACTGCTCCTACCATTAACTCTAATGCAGCTACTAATTATACTACACCCGCTATTTGTAATAATACCACTGCTGCTACCATTAACTCTAATGCAGCTACTAATTATACTACACCCGCTATTTGTAATAATACCACTGCTCCTACCATTAACTCTAATGCAGCTACTAATTATACTACACCCGCTATTTGTAATAATACCACTGCTCCTACCATTAACTCTAATGCAGCTACTAATTATACTACACCCGCTATTTGTAATAATACTACTGCTCCTACCATTAACTCTAATGCTGCTACTAATTATACTACTGCCGCTAGTTGTAATAATACTACTGCTGTTCCCGTTAACTCTAATGCTGCTACTAATTATACTACTGCCGCTAGTTGTAATAATACTACTGCTGCTCCCATTAACTCTAATGCTGCTACTAATTATACTACTGCCGCTATTTGTAATAATACTACTGCTCCTAATATTAACTCTAATGCAGCTACTAAATATGCTACACCCGCTATTTGTAATAATACTACTACTCCTACCATTAACTCTAATGCTGCTACTAATTATACTACTGCCGCTATTTGTAATAATACTACTGCCGCTAGTTGTAATAATACTACTGCTGCTCCCATTAACTCTAATGCAGCTACTAATTATACTACTGCCGCTATTTGTAATAATACTACTGCTCCTACCATTAACTCTAATGCTGCTACTAATTATATTACTGCCGCTATTTGTAATAATACCACTGCTGCTACCATTAACTCTAATGCAGCTACTAATTATGCTACACCCGCTATTTGTAGTAATACTACTGCTCCTACCATTAACTCTAATGCAGCTACTAATTATACTACACCCGCTACTTGTAATAATACTACTGCTCCTACCATTAACTCTAATGCAGCTACTAATTATGCTACACCCGCTATTTGTAATAATACTACTGCTGCTACCATTAACTCTAATGCAGCTACTAATTATACTACACCCGCTATTTGTAATAATACCACTGCTCCTACCATTAACTCTAATGCAGCTACTAATTATACTACACCCGCTATTTGTAATAATACTACTGCTCCTACCATTAACTCTAATGCTGCTAATAATTATGCTACACCCGCTATTTGTAATAATACTACTGCTCCTACCATTAACTCTAATGCAGCTACTAATTATGCTACACCCGCTATTTGTAATAATACTACTGCTGCTACCATTAACTCTAATGCAGCTACTAATTATGCTACACCCGCTACTTGTAATAATACTACTGCTGCTCCCATTAACTCTAATGCTGCTACTAATTATGCTACACCCGCTATTTGTAATAATACTACTGCTGCTCCCATTAACTCTAATGCAGCTACTAATTATACTACACCCGCTTCTTGTAATAATACTACTGCTGCTCCCATTAACTCTAATGCTGCTACTAATTATGCTACACCCGCTATTTGTAATAATACTACTGCTGCTCCCAATAACTCTAATGCTGCTACTAATTATACTACTGCCGCTATTTGTAATAATACCACTGCTGCTACCATTAACTCTAATGCAGCTACTAATTATACTACACCCGCTATTTGTAATAATACCACTGCTCCTACCATTAACTCTATGGCAGCTACTAATTATACTACTGCCGCTATTTGTAATAATACTACTGCTGCTACCATTAACTCTAATGCAGCTACTAATTATACTACACCCGCTATTTGTAATAATACTACTGCTGCTACCATTAACTCTAATGCAGCTACTAATTATACTACTGCCGCTATTTGTAATAATACTACTGCTGCTACCATTAACTCTAATGCAGCTACTAATTATACTACTGCCGCTATTTGTAATAATACTACTGCTGCTACCATTAACTCTAATGCAGCTACTAATTATACTACTGCCGCTATTTGTAATAATACTACTGCTGCTACCATTAACTCTAATGCTGCTACTAATTATACTACTGCCGCTACTTGTAATAATACTACTGCCGCTACTTGTAATAATACTACTGCTCCTACCATTAACTCTAATGCTGCTACTAATTATGCTACACCCGCTATTTGTAATAATACTACTGCTGCTCCCATTAACTCTAATGCAGCTACTAATTATACTACTGCCGCTACTTGTATTAATACTACTGCCGCTACTTGTAATAATACTACTGCTCCTACCATTAACTCTAATGCTGCTACTAATTATGCTACACCCGCTATTTGTAATAATACTACTGCTGCTCCCATTAACTCTAATGCAGCTACTAATTATGCTACACCCGCTATTTGTAATAATACTACTGCTCCTACCATTAACTCTAATGCAGCTACTAATTATGCTACACCCGCTAGTTGTAATAATACTACTGCTCCTACCATTAACTGTAATGCAGCTACTAATTATACTATTGCCGCTACTTGTAATAATACTACTGCTGCTACCATTAACTCTAATGCAGCTACTAATTATGCTACTGCCGCTATTTGTAATAATACTACTGCTGCTACCATTAACTCTAATGCAGCTACTAGTTATGCTACTGCCGCTACTTGTAATAATACTACTCCTGCTACCATTAACTCTAATGCAGCTACTAATTATACTATTGCCGCTACTTGTAATAATACTACTGCTGCTACCATTAACTCTAATGCTGCTACTAATTATACTACTGCCGCTACCTGTAATAATACTACTCCTGCTACCATTAACTCTAATGCTGCTACTCATTATACTATTGCCGCTACTTGTAATAATACTACTGCTGCTACCATTAACTCTAATGCAGCTACTAATTATACTACTGCCGCTACTTGTAATAATACTACTGCTGCTACCATTAACTCTAATGCATCTACTAATTATACTATTGCCGCTACTTGTAATAATACTACTGCTGCTACCATTAACTCTAATGCAGCTACTAATTATACTACACCCGCTACTTGTAATAATACTACTGCTGCTACCATTAACTCTAATGCAGCTACTAATTATACTATTGCCGCTACTTGTAATAATACTACTGCTGCTACCATTAACTCTAATGCTGCTACTAATTATGCTACACCCGCTATTTGTAATAATACTAGTGCTGCTACCATTAACTCTAATGCAGCTACTAATTATGCTACTGCCGCTAGTTGTAATAATACTACTGCTGCTACCATTAACTCTAATGCAGCTACTAATTATGCTACTGCCGCTAGTTGTAATAATACTACTGCTGCTACCATTAACTCTAATGCAGCTACTAATTATCCTACACCCGCTACTTGTAATAATACTACTGCTGCTACCATTAACTCTAATGCAGCTACTAATTATGCTACACCCGCTACTTGTAATAATACTACTGCTCCTACCATTAACTCTAATGCTGCTACTAATTATACTACACCCGCTATTTGTAATAATACTACTGCTGCTCCCATTAACTCTAATGCAGCTACTAATTATGCTACACCCGCTACTTGTAATAATACTACTGCTGCTCCCATTAACTCTAATGCTGCTACTAATTATACTACACCCGCTACTTGTAATAATACTACTGCTGCTACCCTTAACTCTAATGCTGCTACTAATTATACTACACCCGCTACTTGTAATAATACTACTGCTGCTCCCATTAACTCTAATGCTGCTACTAATTATGCTACACCCGCTACTTGTAATAATACTACTGCTGCTCCCATTAACTCTAATGCTGCTACTAATTATGCTACACCCGCTATTTTTAATAATACTACTGCTGCTCCCATTAACTCTAATGCTGCTACTAATTATACTACCGCCGCTATTTGTAATAATACCACTGCTGCTCCCATTAACTCTAATGCAGCTACTAATTATACTACACCCGCTATTTGTAATAATACTACTGCTGCTCCCATTAACTCTAATGCAGCTACTAATTATACTACTGCCGCTATTTGTAATAATACTACTGCTGCTCCCATTAACTCTAATGCAGCTACTAATTATACTACACCCGCTACTTGCAATAATACTACTGCTGCTCCCATTAACTCTAATGCTGCTACTAATTATACTACTGCCGCTATTTGTAATAATACCACTGCTGCTACCATTAACTTTAATGCAGCTACTAATTATACTACACCCGCTATTTGTAATAATACCACTGCTCCTACCATTAACTCTAATGCAGCTACTAATTATACTACACCCGCTATTTGTAATAATACCACTGCTCCTACCATTAACTCTAATGCAGCTACTAATTATACTACACCCGCTATTTGTAATAATACTACTGCTCCTACCATTAACTCTAATGCAGCTACTAATTATGCTACACCCGCTATTTGTAATAATACTACTGCTCCTACCATTAACTCTAATGCAGCTACTAATTATACTACACCCGCTACTTGTAATAATACTACTGCTGCTCCCATTAACTCTAATGCTGCTACTAATTATACTACACCCGCTATTTGTAATAATACTACTGCTCCTACCATTAACTCTAATGCTGCTACTAATTATACTACTGCCGCTATTTGTAATAATACTACTGCTGCTACCATTAACTCTAATGCAGCTACTAATTATACTACTGCCGCTATTTGTAATAATACTACTGCTGCTACCATTAACTCAAATGCAGCTACTAATTATACTACTGCCGCTATTTGTAATAATACTACTGCTGCTACCATTAACTCTAATGCTGCTACTAATTATACTACTGCCGCTACTTGTAATAATACTACTGCTGCTACCATTAACTCTAATGCTGCTACTAATTATGCTACTGCCGCTATTTGTAATAATACTACTGCTGCTACCATTAACTCTAATGCAGCTACTAATTATGCTACACCCGCTACTTGTAATAATACTACTGCTCCTACCATTAACTCTAATGCAGCTACTAATTATGCTACACCCGCTATTTGTAATAATACTACTGCTCCTACCATTAACTCTAATGCTGCTACTAATTATGCTACACCCGCTATTTGTAATAATACTACTGCTGCTACCATTAACTCTAATGCTGCTACTAATTATGCTACACCCGCTATTTGTAATAATACTACTGCTGCTCCAATTAACTCTAATGCAGCTACTAATTATACTACACCCGCTATTTGTAATAATACTACTGCTCCTACCATTAACTCTAATGCTGCTACTAATTATGCTACACCCGCTATTTGTAATAATACTACTGCTCCTACCATTAACTCTAATGCAGCTACTAATTATGCTACACCCGCTATTTATAATAATACTACTGCTCCTACCATTAACTCTAATGCAGCTACTAATTATACTACATCCGCTACTTGTAATAATACTACTGCTGCTCCCATTAACTCTAATGCTGCTACTAATTATGCTACACCCGCTATTTGTAATAATACTACTGCTGCTCCCATTAACTCTAATGCAGCTACTAATTATACTACACCTGCTACTTGTAATAATACTACTGCTGCTCCCATTAACTCTAATGCTGCTACTAATTATACTACTGCCGCTATTTGTAATAATACCACTGCTGCTACCATTAACTCTAATGCAGCTACTAATTATACTACACCCGCTATTTGTAATAATACCACTGCTCCTACCATTAACTCTAATGCAGCTACTAATTATACTACACCCACTATTTGTAATAATACCACTGCTCCTACCATTAACTCTAATGCAGCTACTAATTATACTACACCCGCTATTTGTAATAATACTACTGCTCCTACCATTAACTCTAATGCTGCTACTAATTATACTACTGCCGCTAGTTGTAATAATACTACTGCTGTTCCCGTTAACTCTAATGCTGCTACTAATTATACTACTGCCGCTAGTTGTAATAATACTACTGCTGCTCCCATTAACTCTAATGCTGCTACTAATTATACTACTGCCGCTATTTGTAATAATACTACTGCTCCTACCATTAACTCTAATGCAGCTACTAATTATGCTACACCCGCTATTTGTAATAATACTACTGCTCCTACCATTAACTCTAATGCTGCTACTAATTATACTACTGCCGCTATTTGTAATAATACTACTGCCGCTAGTTGTAATAATACTACTGCTGCTCCCATTAACTCTAATGCAGCTACTAATTATACTACTGCCGCTATTTGTAATAATACTACTGCTCCTACCATTAACTCTAATGCTGCTACTAATTATACTACTGCCGCTATTTGTAATAATACCACTGCTGCTACCATTAACTCTAATGCAGCTACTAATTATGCTACACCCGCTATTTGTAATAATACTACTGCTCCTACCATTAACTCTAATGCAGCTACTAATTATACTACACCCGCTACTTGTAATAATACTACTGCTCCTACCATTAACTCTAATGCAGCTACTAATTATGCTACACCCGCTATTTGTAATAATACTACTGCTGCTACCATTAACTCTAATGCAGCTACTAATTATACTACACCCGCTATTTGTAATAATACCACTGCTACTACCATTAACTCTAATGCAGCTACTAATTATACTACACCCGCTATTTGTAATAATACTACTGCTCCTACCATTAACTCTAATGCTGCTAATAATTATGCTACACCCGCTATTTGTAATAATACTACTGCTCCTACCATTAACTCTAATGCAGCTACTAATTATGCTACACCCGCTATTTGTAATAATACTACTGCTGCTACCATTAACTCTAATGCAGCTACTAATTATGCTACACCCGCTACTTGTAATAATACTACTGCTGCTCCCATTAACTCTAATGCTGCTACTAATTATGCTACACCCGCTATTTGTAATAATACTACTGCTGCTCCCATTAACTCTAATGCAGCTACTAATTATACTACACCCGCTTCTTGTAATAATACTACTGCTGTTCCCATTAACTCTAATGCTGCTACTAATTATACTACTGCCGCTATTTGTAATAATACTACTGCTGCTACCATTAACTCTAATGCAGCTACTAATTATACTACTGCCGCTATTTGTAATAATACTACTGCTGCTACCATTAACTCTAATGCTGCTACTAATTATACTACTGCCGCTACTTGTAATAATACTACTGCCGCTACTTGTAATAATACTACTGCTCCTACCATTAACACTAATGCTGCTACTAATTATGCTACACCCGCTATTTGTAATAATACTACTGCTGCTCCCATTAACTCTAATGCAGCTACTAATTATACTACTGCCGCTACTTGTATTAATACTACTGCCGCTACTTGTAATAATACTACTGCTCCTACCATTAACTCTAATGCTGCTACTAATTATGCTACACCCGCTATTTGTAATAATACTACTGCTGCTCCCATTAACTCTAATGCAGCTACTAATTATGCTACACCCGCTATTTGTAATAATACTACTGCTCCTACCATTAACTCTAATGCAGCTACTAATTATGCTACACCCGCTAGTTGTAATAATACTACTGCTCCTACCATTAACTCTAATGCAGCTACTAATTATACTATTGCCGCTACTTGTAATAATACTACTGCTGCTACCATTAACTCTAATGCAGCTACTAATTATGCTACTGCCGCTATTTGTAATAATACTACTGCTGCTACCATTAACTCTAATGCAGCTACTAATTATGCTACTGCCGCTACTTGTAATAATACTACTGCTGCTACCATTAACTCTAATGCAGCTACTAATTATACTATTGCCGCTACTTGTAATAATACTACTGCTGCTACCATTAACTCTAATGCTGCTACTAATTATACTACTGCCGCTACCTGTAATAATACTACTCCTGCTACCATTAACTCTAATGCTGCTACTAATTATACTATTGCCGCTACTTGTAATAATACTACTGCTGCTACCATTAACTCTAATGCAGCTACTAATTATACTACTGCCGCTACTTGTAATAATACTACTGCTGCTACCATTAACTCTAATGCAGCTACTAATTATATTATTGCCGCTACTTGTAATAATACTTCTGCTGCTACCATTAACTCTAATGCAGCTACCAATCATACTACACCCGCTACTTGTAATAATACTACTGCTGCTACCATTAACTCTAATGCAGGTACTAATTATATTATTGCCGCTACTTGTAATAATACTACTGCTGCTACCATTAACTCTAATGCAGCTACTAATTATATTATTGCCGCTACTTGTAATAATACTTCTGCTGCTACCATTAACTCTAATGCAGCTACCAATCATACTACACCCGCTACTTGTAATAATACTACTGCTGCTACCATTAACTCTAATGCAGCTACTAATTATATTATTGCCGCTACTTGTAATAATACTACTGCTGCTACCATTAACTCTAATGCTGCTACTAATTATGCTACACCCGCTATTTGTAATAATACTACTGCTGCTACCATTAACTCTAATGCAGCTACTAATTATGCTACTGCCGCTAGTTGTAATAATACTACTGCTGCTACCATTAACTCTAATGCAGCTACTAATTATGCTACTGCAGCTAGTTGTAATAATACTACTGCTGCTACCATTAACTCTAATGCAGCTACTAATTATCCTACACCCGCTACTTGTAATAATACTACTGCTGCTACCATTAACTCTAATGCAGCTACTAATTATGCTACACCCGCTACTTGTAATAATACTACTGCTCCTACCATTAACTCTAATGCTGCTACTAATTATACTACACCCGCTATTTGTAATAATACTACTGCTGCTCCCATTAACTCTAATGCAGCTACTAATTATGCTACACCCGCTACTTGTAATAATACTACTGCTGCTCCCATTAACTCTAATGCTGCTACTAATTATACTACACCCGCTACTTGTAATAATACTACTGCTGCTACCCTTAACTCTAATGCTGCTACTAATTATACTACACCCGCTACTTGTAATAATACTACTGCTGCTCCCATTAACTCTAATGCTGCTACTAATTATGCTACACCCGCTACTTGTAATAATACTACTGCTGCTCCCATTAACTCTAATGCTGCTACTAATTATGCTACCGCCGCTATTTGTAATAATACTACTGCTGCTCCCATTAACTCTAATGCTGCTACTAATTATACTACCGCCGCTATTTGTAATAATACCACTGCTCCTCCCATTAACTCTAATGCAGCTACTAATTATACTACACCCGCTATTTGTAATAATACTACTGCTGCTCCCATTAACTCTAATGCAGCTACTAATTATACTACTGCCGCTATTTGTAATAATACTACTGCTGCTCCCATTAACTCTAATGCAGCTACTAATTATACTACACCCGCTACTTGCAATAATACTACTGCTGCTCCCATTAACTCTAATGCTGCTACTAATTATACTACTGCCGCTATTTGTAATAATACCACTGCTGCTACCATTAACTTTAATGCAGCTACTAATTATACTACACCCGCTATTTGTAATAATACCACTGCTGCTACCATTAACTCTAATGCAGCTACTAATTATACTACACCCGCTATTTGTAATAATACCACTGCTCCTACCATTAACTCTAATGCAGCTACTAATTATACTACACCCGCTATTTGTAATAATACTACTGCTCCTACCATTAACTCTAATGCAGCTACTAATTATGCTACACCCGCTATTTGTAATAATACTACTGCTCCTACCATTAACTCTAATGCAGCTACTAATTATACTACACCCGCTACTTGTAATAATACTACTGCTGCTCCCATTAACTCTAATGCTGCTACTAATTATGCTACACCCGCTATTTGTAATAATACTACTGCTGCTCCCATTAACTCTAATGCAGCTACTAATTATACTACACCCGCTACTTGTAATAATACTACTGCTGCTCCCATTAACTCTAATGCAGCTACTAATTATGCTACACCCGCTATTTGTAATAATACTACTGCTGCTACCATTAACTCTAATGCAGCTACTAATTATGCTACACCCGCTATTTGTAATAATACTACTGCTGCTCCCATTAACTCTAATGCAGCTACTAATTATACTACACCCGCTATTTGTAATAATACTACTGCTGCTACCATTAACTCTAATGCAGCTACTAATTATGCTACACCCGCTACTTGTAATAATACTACTGCTGCTACCATTAACTCTAATGCAGCTACTAATTATACTACACCCGCTACTTGTAATAATACTACTGCTGCTCCCATTAACTCTAATGCAGCTACTAATTATGCTACACCCGCTATTTGTAATAATACTACTGCTGCTACCATTAACTCTAATGCAGCTACTAATTATACTACACCCGCTATTTGTAATAATACTACTGCTGCTCCCATTAACTCTAATGCAGCTACTAATTATACTACACCCGCTATTTGTAATAATACTACTGCTGCTACCATTAACTCTAATGCAGCTACTAATTATGCTACACCCGCTATTTGTAATAATACTACTGCTGCTCCCATTAACTCTAATGCTGCTACTAATTATACTACTGCCGCTATTTGTAATAATACCACTGCTGCTACCATTAACTCTAATGCAGCTACTAATTATACTACTCCCGCTATTTGTAATAATACCACTGCTCCTACCATTAACTCTAATGCAGCTACTAATTATACTACACCCGCTATTTGTAATAATACTACTGCTGCTACCATTAACTCTAATGCAGCTACTAATTATACTACTGCCGCTATTTGTAATAATACTACTGCTGCTACCATTAACTCTAATGCAGCTACTAATTATACTACTGCCGCTATTTGTAATAATACTACTGCTGCTACCATTAACTCTAATGCAGCTACTAATTATACTACTGCCGCTATTTGTAATAATACTACTGCTGCTACCATTAACTCTAAAGCTGCTACTAATTATACTACTGCCGCTACTTGTAATAATACTACTGCCGCTACTTGTAATAATACTACTGCTCCTACCATTAACTCTAATGCTGCTACTAATTATACTACTGCCGCTACTTGTAATAATACTACACCCGCTATTTGTAATAATACTACTGCTGCTCCCATTAACTCTAATGCAGCTACTAATTATACTACTGCCGCTACTTGTATTAATACTACTGCCGCTACTTGTAATAATACTACTGCTCCTACCATTAACTCTAATGCTGCTACTAATTATGCTACACCCGCTATTTGTAATAATACTACTGCTGCTCCCATTAACTCTAATGCAGCTAGTAATTATGCTACACCCGCTAGTTGTAATAATACTACTGCTCCTACCATTAACTCTAATGCAACTACTAATTATACTATTGCCGCTACTTGTAATAATACTACTGCTGCTACCATTAACTCTAATGCAGCTACTAATTATGCTACTGCCGCTATTTGTAATAATACTACTGCTGCTACCATTAACTCTAATGCTGCTACTAATTATACTACACCCGCTATTTGTAATAATACTACTGCTGCTACCATTAACTCTAATGCTGCTACTAATTATGCTACACCCGCTATTTGTAATAATACTACTGCTGCTACCATTAACTCTAATGCAGCTACTAATTATGCTACACCCGCTATTTGTAATAATACTACTGCTGCTACCATTAACTCTATTGCAGCTACTAATTATGCTACACCCGCTATTTGTAATAATACTACTGCTGCTACCATTAACTCTAATGCTGCTACTAATTATGCTACACCCGCTATTTGTAATAATACTACTGCTGCTACCATTAACTCTAATGCTGCTACTAATTATGCTACACCCGCTATTTGTAATAATACTACTGCTGCTACCATTAACTCTAATGCAGCTACTAATTATGCTACACCCGCTATTTGTAATAATACTACTGCTGCTACCATTAACTCTATTGCAGCTACTAATTATGCTACACCCGCTATTTGTAATAATACTACTGCTGCTACCATTAACTCTAATGCTGCTACTAATTATACTACACCCGCTATTTGTAATAATACTACTGCTGCTACCATTAACTCTAATGCAGCTACTAATTATACTACTGCCGCTAGTTGTAATAATACTACTGCTGCTACCATTAACTCTAATGCAGCTACTAATTATGCTACTGCCGCTAGTTGTAATAATACTACTGCTCCTACCATTAACTCTAATGCAGCTACAAATTATGCTACTGCCGCTACTTGTAATAATACTACTGTTGCTACTTGTAATAATACTACTGCCGCTACTTGTAATAATACTATTGCCGCTACTTGTAATAATACTACTGCCGCTACTTGTAATAATACTACTGCTGCTACCAGTAACTCTAATGCAGCTACTAATTATGCTACACCCGCTATTTGTAATAATACTACTGCTGCTACCATTAACTCTAATGCAGCTACTAATTATACTACTGCCGCTAGTTGTAATAATACTACTGCTGCTACCATTAACTCTAATGCAGCTACTAATTATGCTACTGCCGCTAGTTGTAATAATACTACTGCTGCTACCATTAACTCTAATGCAGCTACTAATTATACTACTGCCGCTATTTGTAATCATACTACTGCTGCTACCATTAACTCTAATGCTGCTACTAATTATGCTACACCCGCTATTTGTAATAATACTACTGCTGCTACCATTAACTCTAATGCTGCTACTAATTATACTACTGCCGCTATTTGTAATAATACTACTGCTGCTACCATTAACTCTAATGCTGCTTCTAATTATGCTACACCCGCCATTTGTAATAATACTACTGCTACTACCATTAACTCTAATGCAGCTACTAATTATACTACTGCCGCTACTTGTAATAATACTACTGCTGCTACCATTAACTCCAATGCAGCTACTAATTATGCTACTGCCGCTATTTGTAATAATACTACTGCTGCTACCATTAACTCTAATGCTGCTACTAATTATGCTACACCCGCTATTTGTAATAATACTACTGCTGCTACCATTAACTCTAATGCTGCTACTAATTATACTACACCCGCTATTTGTAATAATACTACTGCTGCTCCCATTAACTCTAATGCAGCTACTAATTATACTACACCCGCTATTTGTAATAATACTACTGCTGCTCCCATTAACTTTAATGCTGCTACTAATTATACTACTGCCGCTATTTGTAATAATACTACTGCTCCTACCATTAACTCTAATGCAGCTACTAATTATACTACTGCCGCTATTTGTAATAATATTACTGCTGCTACCATTAACTCTAATGCAGCTACTAATTATACTACTGCCGCTATTTGTAATAATACTACTGCTGCTACCATTAACTCTAATGCAGCTACTAATTATGCTACACCCGCTATTTGTAATAATACTACTGCTGCTCCCAATAACTCTAATGCTGCTACTAATTATACTACTGCCGCTACCATTAACTCTAATGCTGCTACTAATTATACTACTGCCGCTATTTGTAATAATACTACTGCCGCTAGTTGTAATAATACTACTGCTGCTCCCATTAACTCTAATGCAGCTACTAATTATACTACTGCCGCTATTTGTAATAATACTACTGCTCCTACCATTAACTCTAATGCTGCTACTAATTACACTACTGCCGCTATTTGTAATAATACCACTGCTGCTACCATTAACTCTAATGCAGCTACTAATTATGCTACACCCGCTATTTGTAATAATACTACTGCTCCTACCATTAACTCTAATGCAGCTACTAATTATACTACACCCGCTACTTGTAGAAATACTACTGCTCCTACCATTAACTCTAATGCAGCTACTAATTATGCTACACCCGCTATTTGTAATAATACTACTGCTGCTACCATTAACTCTAATGCAGCTACTAATTATACTACACCCGCTATTTGTAATAATACCACTGCTCCTACCATTAACTCTAATGCAGCTACTAATTATACTACACCCGCTATTTGTAATAATACTACTGCTCCTACCATTAACTCTAATGCTGCTACTAATTATGCTACACCCGCTATTTGTAATAATACTACTGCTCCTACCATTAACTCTAATGCAGCTACTAATTATGCTACACCCGCTATTTGTAATAATACTACTGCTGCTACCATTAACTCTAATGCAGCTACTAATTATGCTACACCCGCTACTTATAATAATACTACTGCTGCTCCCATTAACTCTAATGCTGCTACTAATTATGCTACACCCGCTATTTGTAATAATACTACTGCTGCTCCCATTAACTCTAATGCAGCTACTAATTATACTACACCCGCTACTTGTAATAATACTACTGCTGCTCCCATTAACTCTAATGCTGCTACTAATTATGCTACACCCGCTATTTGTAATAATACTACTGCTGCTCCCATTAACTCTAATGCTGCTACTAATTATACTACTGCCGCTATTTGTAATAATACCACTGCTGCTACCATTAACTCTAATGCAGCTACTAATTATACTACACCCGCTATTTGTAATAATACCACTGCTCCTACCATTAACTCTAATGCAGCTACTAATTATACTACTGCCGCTATTTGTAATAATACTACTGCTGCTACCATTAACTCTAATGCAGCTACTAATTATACTACACCCGCTATTTGTAATAATACTACTGCTGCTACCATTAACTCTAATGCAGCTACTAATTATACTACTGCCGCTATTTGTAATAATACTACTGCTGCTACCATTAACTCTAATGCAGCTACTAATTATACTACTGCCGCTATTTGTAATAATACTACTGCTGCTACCATTAACTCAAATGCAGCTACTAATTATACTACTGCCGCTATTTGTAATAATACTACTGCTGCTACCATTAACTCTAATGCTGCTACTAATTATACTACTGCCGCTACTTGTAATAATACTACTGCCGCTACTTGTAATAATACTACTGCTCCTACCATTAACTCTAATGCTGCTACTAATTATGCTATACCCGCTATTTGTAATAATACTACTGCTGCTCCCATTAACTCTAATGCAGCTACTAATTATACTACTGCCGCTACTTGTATTAATACTACTGCCGCTACTTGTAATAATACTACTGCTCCTACCATTAACTCTAATGCTGTTACTAATTATGCTACACCCGCTATTTGTAATAATACTACTGCTGCTCCCATTAACTCTAATGCAGCTACTAATTATGCTACACCCGCTATTTGTAATAATACTACTGCTCCTACCATTAACTCTAATGCAGCTACTAATTATGCTACACCCGCTAGTTGTAATAATACTACTGCTCCTACCATTAACTCTAATGCAGCTACTAATTATACTATTGCCGCTACTTGTAATAATACTACTGCTGCTACCATTAACTCTAATGCAGCTACTAATTATGCTACTGCCGCTATTTGTAATAATACTACTGCTGCTACCATTAACTCTAATGCAGCTACTAATTATGCTACTGCCGCTACTTGTAATTATACTACTGCTGCTACCATTAACTCTTATGCAGCTACTAATTATACTATTGCCGCTACTTGTAATAATACTACTGCTGCTACCATTAACTCTAATGCAGCTACTAATTATACTACACCCGCTACTTGTAATAATACTACTGCTGCGACCATTAACTCTAATGCAGCTACTAATTATACTATTGCCGCTACTTGTAATAATACTACTGCTGCTACCATTAACTCTAATGCTGCTACTAATTATGCTACACCCGCTATTTGTAATAATACTACTGCTGCTACCATTAACTCTAATGCAGCTACTAATTATGCTACTGCCGCTAGTTGTAATAATACTACTGCTGCTACCATTAACTCTAATGCAGCTACTAATTATGCTACTGCCGCTAGTTGTAATAATACTACTGCTGCTACCATTAACTCTAATGCAGCTACTAATTATCCTACACCCGCTACTTGTAATAATACTACTGCTGCTACCATTAACTCTAATGCAGCTACTAATTATGCTACACCCGCTACTTGTAATAATACTACTGCTCCTACCATTAACTCTAATGCTGCTACTAATTATACTACACCCGCTATTTGTAATAATACTACTGCTGCTCCCATTAACTCTAATGCAGCTACTAATTATGCTACACCCGCTACTTGTAATAATACTACTGCTGCTCCCATTAACTCTAATGCTGCTACTAATTATACTACACCCGCTACTTGTAATAATACTACTGCTGCTACCCTTAACTCTAATGCTGCTACTAATTATACTACACCCGCTACTTGTAATAATACTACTGCTGCTCCCATTAACTCTAATGCTGCTACTAATTATGCTACACCCGCTACTTGTAATAATACTACTGCTGCTCCCATTAACTCTAATGCTGCTACTAATTATGCTACACCCTCTATTTGTAATAATACTACTGCTGCTCCCATTAACTCTAATGCTGCTACTAATTATACTACCGCCGCTATTTGTAATAATACCACTGCTGCTCCCATTAACTCTAATGCAGCTACTAATTATACTACACCCGCTATTTGTAATAATACTACTGCTGCTTCCATTAACTCTAATGCAGCTACTAATTATACTACTGCCGCTATTTGTAATAATACTACTGCTGCTCCCATTAACTCTAATGCAGCTACTAATTATACTACACCCGCTACTTGTAATAATACTACTGCTGCTCCCATTAACTCTAATGCTGCTACTAATTATACTACTGCCGCTATTTGTAATAATACCACTGCTGCTACCATTAACTTTAATGCAGCTACTAATTATACTACACCCGCTATTTGTAATAATACCACTGCTCCTACCATTAACTCTAATGCAGCTACTAATTATACTACACCCGCTATTTGTAATAATACCACTGCTCCTACCATTAACTCTAATGCAGCTACTAATTATACTACACACGCTATTTGTAATAATACTACTGCTGCTCCCATTAACTCTAATGCTGCTACTAATTATGCTACACCCGCTATTTGTAATAATACTACTGCTGCTCCCATTAACTCTAATGCAGCTACTAATTATACTACACCCGCTACTTGTAATAATACTACTGCTGCTCCCATTAACTCTAATGCTGCTACTAATTATGCTACACCCGCTATTTGTAATAATACTACTGCTGCTCCCATTAACTCTAATGCTGCTACTAATTATACTACTGCCGCTATTTGTAATAATACCACTGCTGCTACCATTAACTCTAATGCAGCTACAAATTATACTACTCCCGCTATTTGTAATAATACCACTGCTCCTACCATTAACTCTAATGCAGCTACTAATTATACTACTGCCGCTACTTGTAATAATACTACTGCTGCTACCATTAACTCTAATGCAGCTACTAATTATACTACACCCGCTATTTGTAATAATACTACTGCTGCTACCATTAACTCTAATGCAGCTACTAATTATACTACTGCCGCTATTTGTAATAATACTACTGCTGCTACCATTAACTCTAATGCAGCTACTAATTATACTACTGCCGCTATTTGTAATAATACTACTGCTGCTACCATTAACTCTAATGCAGCTACTAATTATACTACTGCCGCTATTTGTAATAATACTACTGCTGCTACCATTAACTCTAATGCTGCTACTAATTATACTACTGCAGCTACTTGTAATAATACTACTGCCGCTACTTGTAATAATACTACTGCTCCTACCATTAACTCTAATGCTGCTACTAATTATGCTACACCCGCTATTTGTAATAATACTACTGCTGCTCCCATTAACTCTAATGCAGCTACTAATTATACTACTGCCGCTACTTGTATTAATACTACTGCCGCTATTTGTAATAATACTACTGCTGCTACCATTAACTCTAATGCAGCTACTAATTATACTACTGCCGCTATTTGTAATAATACTACTGCTGCTACCATTAACTCTAATGCAGCTACTAATTATACTACTGCCGCTATTTGTAATAATACTACTGCTGCTACCATTAACTCTAATGCTGCTACTAATTATACTACTGCCGCTACTTGTAATAATACTACTGCCGCTACTTGTAATAATACTACTGCTCCTACCATTAACTCTAATGCTGCTACTAATTATGCTACACCCGCTATTTGTAATAATACTACTGCTGCTACCATTAACTCTAATGCTGCTACTAATTATGCTACACCCGCTATTTGTAATAATACTACTGCTCCTACCATTAACTCTAATGCTGCTACTAATTATGCTACACCCGCTATTTGTAATAATACTACTGCTGCTCCCATTAACTCTAATGCAGCTACTAATTATACTACTGCCGCTACTTGTATTAATACTACTGCCGCTATTTGTAATAATACTACTGCTGCTACCATTAACTCTAATGCAGCTACTAATTATACTACTGCCGCTATTTGTAATAATACTACTGCTGCTACCATTAACTCTAATGCAGCTACTAATTATACTACTGCCGCTATTTGTAATAATACTACTGCTGCTACCATTAACTCTAATGCTGCTACTAATTATACTACTGCCGCTACTTGTAATAATACTACTGCCGCTACTTGTAATAATACTACTGCTCCTACCATTAACTCTAATTCTGCTACTAATTATGCTACACCCGCTATTTGTAATAATACTACTGCTGCTACCATTAACTCTAATGCTGCTACTAATTATGCTACACCCGCTATTTGTAATAATACTACTGCTGCTACCATTAACTCTAATGCAGCTACTAATTATGCTACACCCGCTATTTGTAATAATACTACTGCTGCTACCATTAACTCTATTGCAGCTACTAATTATGCTACACCCGCTATTTGTAATAATACTACTGCTGCTACCATTAACTCTAATGCTGCTACTAATTATACTACACCCGCTATTTGTAATAATACTACTGCTGCTACCATTAACTCTAATGCAGCTACTAATTATACTACTGCCGCTAGTTGTAATAATACTACTGCTGCTACCATTAACTCTAATGCAGCTACTAATTATGCTACTGCCGCTAGTTGTAATAATACTACTGCTCCTACCATTAACTCTAATGCAGCTACAAATTATGCTACTGCCGCTACTTGTAATAATACTACTGTTGCTACTTGTAATAATACTACTGCCGCTACTTGTAATAATACTATTGCCGCTACTTGTAATAATACTACTGCCGCTACTTGTAATAATACTACTGCTGCTACCAGTAACTCTAATGCAGCTACTAATTATGCTACACCCGCTATTTGTAATAATACTACTGCTGCTACCATTAACTCTAATGCAGCTACTAATTATACTACTGCCGCTAGTTGTAATAATACTACTGCTGCTACCATTAACTCTAATGCAGCTACTAATTATGCTACTGCCGCTAGTTGTAATAATACTACTGCTGCTACCATTAACTCTAATGCAGCTACTAATTATACTACTGCCGCTATTTGTAATCATACTACTGCTGCTACCATTAACTCTAATGCTGCTACTAATTATGCTACACCCGCTATTTGTAATAATACTACTGCTGCTACCATTAACTCTAATGCTGCTACTAATTATACTACTGCCGCTATTTGTAATAATACTACTGCTGCTACCATTAACTCTAATGCTGCTTCTAATTATGCTACACCCGCCATTTGTAATAATACTACTGCTACTACCATTAACTCTAATGCAGCTACTAATTATACTACTGCCGCTACTTGTAATAATACTACTGCTGCTACCATTAACTCCAATGCAGCTACTAATTATGCTACTGCCGCTATTTGTAATAATACTACTGCTGCTACCATTAACTCTAATGCTGCTACTAATTATGCTACACCCGCTATTTGTAATAATACTACTGCTGCTACCATTAACTCTAATGCTGCTACTAATTATACTACACCCGCTATTTGTAATAATACTACTGCTGCTCCCATTAACTCTAATGCAGCTACTAATTATACTACACCCGCTATTTGTAATAATACTACTGCTGCTCCCATTAACTTTAATGCTGCTACTAATTATACTACTGCCGCTATTTGTAATAATACTACTGCTCCTACCATTAACTCTAATGCAGCTACTAATTATACTACTGCCGCTATTTGTAATAATATTACTGCTGCTACCATTAACTCTAATGCAGCTACTAATTATACTACTGCCGCTATTTGTAATAATACTACTGCTGCTACCATTAACTCTAATGCAGCTACTAATTATGCTACACCCGCTATTTGTAATAATACTACTGCTGCTCCCAATAACTCTAATGCTGCTACTAATTATACTACTGCCGCTACCATTAACTCTAATGCTGCTACTAATTATACTACTGCCGCTATTTGTAATAATACTACTGCCGCTAGTTGTAATAATACTACTGCTGCTCCCATTAACTCTAATGCAGCTACTAATTATACTACTGCCGCTATTTGTAATAATACTACTGCTCCTACCATTAACTCTAATGCTGCTACTAATTACACTACTGCCGCTATTTGTAATAATACCACTGCTGCTACCATTAACTCTAATGCAGCTACTAATTATGCTACACCCGCTATTTGTAATAATACTACTGCTCCTACCATTAACTCTAATGCAGCTACTAATTATACTACACCCGCTACTTGTAGAAATACTACTGCTCCTACCATTAACTCTAATGCAGCTACTAATTATGCTACACCCGCTATTTGTAATAATACTACTGCTGCTACCATTAACTCTAATGCAGCTACTAATTATACTACACCCGCTAATTGTAATAATACCACTGCTCCTACCATTAACTCTAATGCAGCTACTAATTATACTACACCCGCTATTTGTAATAATACTACTGCTCCTACCATTAACTCTAATGCTGCTACTAATTATGCTACACCCGCTATTTGTAATAATACTACTGCTCCTACCATTAACTCTAATGCAGCTACTAATTATGCTACACCCGCTATTTGTAATAATACTACTGCTGCTACCATTAACTCTAATGCAGCTACTAATTATACTACACCCGCTACTTATAATAATACTACTGCTGCTCCCATTAACTCTAATGCTGCTACTAATTATGCTACACCCGCTATTTGTAATAATACTACTGCTGCTCCCATTAACTCTAATGCAGCTACTAATTATACTACACCCGCTACTTGTAATAATACTACTGCTGCTCCCATTAACTCTAATGCTGCTACTAATTATGCTACACCCGCTATTTGTAATAATACTACTGCTGCTCCCATTAACTCTAATGCTGCTACTAATTATACTACTGCCGCTATTTGTAATAATACCACTGCTGCTACCATTAACTCTAATGCAGCTACTAATTATACTACACCCGCTATTTGTAATAATACCACTGCTCCTACCATTAACTCTAATGCAGCTACTAATTATACTACTGCCGCTATTTGTAATAATACTACTGCTGCTACCATTAACTCTAATGCAGCTACTAATTATACTACACCCGCTATTTGTAATAATACTACTGCTGCTACCATTAACTCTAATGCAGCTACTAATTATACTACTGCCGCTATTTGTAATAATACTACTGCTGCTACCATTAACTCTAATGCAGCTACTAATTATACTACTGCCGCTATTTGTAATAATACTACTGCTGCTACCATTAACTCAAATGCAGCTACTAATTATACTACTGCCGCTATTTGTAATAATACTACTGCTGCTACCATTAACTCTAATGCTGCTACTAATTATACTACTGCCGCTACTTGTAATAATACTACTGCCGCTACTTGTAATAATACTACTACTCCTACCATTAACTCTAATGCTGCTACTAATTATGCTATACCCGCTATTTGTAATAATACTACTGCTGCTCCCATTAACTCTAATGCAGCTACTAATTATACTACTGCCGCTACTTGTATTAATACTACTGCCGCTACTTGTAATAATACTACTGCTCCTACCATTAACTCTAATGCTGTTACTAATTATGCTACACCCGCTATTTGTAATAATACTACTGCTGCTCCCATTAACTCTAATGCAGCTACTAATTATGCTACACCCGCTATTTGTAATAATACTACTGCTCCTACCATTAACTCTAATGCAGCTACTAATTATGCTACACCCGCTAGTTGTAATAATACTACTGCTCCTACCATTAACTCTAATGCAGCTACTAATTATACTATTGCCGCTACTTGTAATAATACTACTGCTGCTACCATTAACTCTAATGCAGCTACTAATTATGCTACTGCCGCTATTTGTAATAATACTACTGCTGCTACCATTAACTCTAATGCAGCTACTAATTATGCTACTGCCGCTACTTGTAATTATACTACTGCTGCTACCATTAACTCTTATGCAGCTACTAATTATACTATTGCCGCTACTTGTAATAATACTACTGCTGCTACCATTAACTCTAATGCAGCTACTAATTATACTACACCCGCTACTTGTAATAATACTACTGCTGCGACCATTAACTCTAATGCAGCTACTAATTATACTATTGCCGCTACTTGTAATAATACTACTGCTGCTACCATTAACTCTAATGCTGCTACTAATTATGCTACACCCGCTATTTGTAATAATACTACTGCTGCTACCATTAACTCTAATGCAGCTACTAATTATGCTACTGCCGCTAGTTGTAATAATACTACTGCTGCTACCATTAACTCTAATGCAGCTACTAATTATGCTACTGCCGCTAGTTGTAATAATACTACTGCTGCTACCATTAACTCTAATGCAGCTACTAATTATCCTACACCCGCTACTTGTAATAATACTACTGCTGCTACCATTAACTCTAATGTAGCTACTAATTATGCTACACCCGCTACTTGTAATAATACTACTGCTCCTACCATTAACTCTAATGCTGCTACTAATTATACTACACCCGCTATTTGTAATAATACTACTGCTGCTCCCATTAACTCTAATGCAGCTACTAATTATGCTACACCCGCTACTTGTAATAATACTACTGCTGCTCCCATTAACTCTAATGCTGCTACTAATTATACTACACCCGCTACTTGTAATAATACTACTGCTGCTACCCTTAACTCTAATGCTGCTACTAATTATACTACACCCGCTACTTGTAATAATACTACTGCTGCTCCCATTAACTCTAATGCTGCTACTAATTATGCTACACCCGCTACTTGTAATAATACTACTGCTGCTCCCATTAACTCTAATGCTGCTACTAATTATGCTACACCCTCTATTTGTAATAATACTACTGCTGCTCCCATTAACTCTAATGCTGCTACTAATTATGCTACACCCGCTATTTGTAATAATACTACTGCTGCTCCCATTAACTCTAATGCTGCTACTAATTATACTACTGCCGCTATTTGTAATAATACCACTGCTGCTACCATTAACTCTAATGCAGCTACAAATTATACTACTCCCGCTATTTGTAATAATACCACTGCTCCTACCATTAACTCTAATGCAGCTACTAATTATACTACTGCCGCTACTTGTAATAATACTACTGCTGCTACCATTAACTCTAATGCAGCTACTAATTATACTACACCCGCTATTTGTAATAATACTACTGCTGCTACCATTAACTCTAATGCAGCTACTAATTATACTACTGCCGCTATTTGTAATAATACTACTGCTGCTACCATTAACTCTAATGCAGCTACTAATTATACTACTGCCGCTATTTGTAATAATACTACTGCTGCTACCATTAACTCTAATGCAGCTACTAATTATACTACTGCCGCTATTTGTAATAATACTACTGCTGCTACCATTAACTCTAATGCTGCTACTAATTATACTACTGCCGCTACTTGTAATAATACTACTGCCGCTACTTGTAATAATACTACCGCTCCTACCATTAACTCTAATGCTGCTACTAATTATGCTACACCCGCTATTTGTAATAATACTACTGCTGCTCCCATTAACTCTAATGCAGCTACTAATTATACTACTGCCGCTACTTGTATTAATACTACTGCCGCTACTTGTAATAATACTACTGCTCCTACCATTAACTCTAATGCTGCTACTAATTATGCTACACCCGCTATTTGTAATAATACTACTGCTGCTCCCATTAACTCTAATGCAGCTACTAATTATGCTACACCCGCTATTTGTAATAATACTACTGCTCCTACCATTAACTCTAATGCAGCTACTAATTATGCTACATCCGCTAGTTGTAATAATACTACTGCTCCTACCATTAACTCTAATGCAACTACTAATTATACTATTGCCGCTACTTGTAATAATACTACTGCTGCTACCATTAACTCTAATGCAGCTACTAATTATGCTACTGCCGCTATTTGTAATAATACTACTGCTGCTACCATTAACTCTAATGCTGCTACTAATTATGCTACACCCGCTATTTGTAATAATACTACTGCTGCTACCATTAACTCTAATGCAGCTACTAATTATGCTACACCCGCTATTTGTAATAATACTACTGCTGCTACCATTAACTCTATTGCAGCTACTAATTATGCTACACCCGCTATTTGTAATAATACTACTGCTGCTACCATTAACTCTAATGCTGCTACTAATTATACTACACCCGCTATTTGTAATAATACTACTGCTGCTACCATTAACTCTAATGCAGCTACTAATTATACTACTGCCGCTAGTTGTAATAATACTACTGCTGCTACCATTAACTCTAATGCAGCTACTAATTATGCTACTGCCGCTAGTTGTAATAATACTACTGCTCCTACCATTAACTCTAATGCAGCTACTAATTATGCTACTGCCGCTACTTGTAATAATACTACTGCCGCTACTTGTAATAATACTACTGCCGCTACTTGTAATAATACTATTGCCGCTACTTGTAATAATACTACTGCCGCTACTTGTAATAATACTACTGCTGCTACCATTAACTCTAATGCAGCTACTAATTATGCTACACCCGCTATTTGTAATAATACTACTGCTGCTACCATTAACTCTAATGCAGCTACTAATTATACTACTGCCGCTAGTTGTAATAATACTACTGCTGCTACCATTAACTCTAATGCAGCTACTAATTATGCTACTGCCGCTAGTTGTAATAATACTACTGCTGCTACCATTAACTCTAATGCAGCTACTAATTATACTACTGCCGCTATTTGTAATAATACTACTGCTGCTACCATTAACTCTAATGCTGCTACTAATTATGCTACACCCGCTATTTGTAATAATACTACTGCTGCTACCATTAACTCTAATGCTGCTACTAATTTTACTACTGCCGCTATTTGTAATAATACTACTGCTGCTACCATTAACTCTAATGCTGCTAGTAATTATGCTACACCCGCTATTTGTAATAATACTACTGCTGCTACCATTAACTCTAATGCAGCTACTAATTATACTACTGCCGCTACTTTAATAATACTACTGCTGCTACCATTAACTCTAATGCTGCTACTAATTATGCTACACCCGCTATTTGTAATAATACTACTGCTGCTACTATTAACTCTAATGCAGCTACTAATTATACTACTGCCGCTACTTTAATAATACTACTGCTGCTACCATTAACTCTAATGCAGCTACTAATTATGCTACTGCCGCTATTTGTAATAATACTACTGCTGCTACCATTAACTCTAATGCTGCTACTAATTATGCTACACCCGCTATTTGTAATAATACTACTGCTGCTACCATTAACTCTAATGCTGCTACTAATTATACTACACCCGCTATTTGTAATAATACTACTGCTGCTCCCATTAACTCTAATGCAGCTACTAATTATACTACACCCGCTATTTGTAATAATACTACTGCTGCTCCCATTAACTCTAATGCTGCTACTAATTATGCTACACCCGCTATTTGTAATAATACTACTGCTGTTCCCATTAACTCTAATGCTGCTACTAATTATACTACTGCCGCTATTTGTAACAATATTACTGCTGCTACCATTAACTCTAATGCAGCTACTAATTATACTACTGCCGCTATTTGTAATAATACTACTGCTGCTACCATTAACTCTAATGCAGCTACTAATTATGCTACACCCGCTATTTGTAATAATACTACTGCTGCTACCATTAACTCTAATGCTGCTAGTAATTATGCTACTGCCGCTACCTGTAATAATACTACTGCTGCTACCATTAACTCTAATGCTGCTACTAATTATGCTACTGCCGCTACCTGTAATAATACTACTGCTGCTACCATTAACTCTAATGCAGCTACTAATTATACTATTGCCGCTACCTGTAATAATACTACTGCTGCTACCATTAACTCTAATGCAGCTACTAATTATACTACACCCGCTACTTGTAATAATACTACTGCTGCTACCATTAACTCTAATGCAGCTACTAATTATACTATTGCCGCTACTTGTAATAATACTACTGCTGCTACCATTAACTCTAATGCTGCTACTAATTATGCTACACCCGCTATTTGTAATAATACTACTGCTGCTACCATTAACTCTAATGCAGCAACTAATTATGCTACTGCCGCTAGTTGTAATAATACTACTGCTCCTACCATTAACTCTAATGCTGCTACTAATTATGCTACTGCCGCTACCTGTAATAATACTACTGCTGCTACCATTAACTCTAATGCAGCTACTAATTATACTATTGCCGCTACTTGTAATAATACTACTGCTGCTACCATTAACTCTAATGCTGCTACTAATTATGCTACACCCGCTATTTGTAATAATACTACTGCTGCTACCATTAACTCTAATGCAGCAACTAATTATGCTACTGCCGCTAGTTGTAATAATACTACTGCTCCTACCATTAACTCTAATGCTGCTACTAATTATGCTACTGCCGCTACCTGTAATAATACTACTGCTGCTACCATTAACTCTAATGCAGCTACTAATTATACTATTGCCGCTACCTGTAATAATACTACTGCTGCTACCATTAACTCTAATGCAGCTACTAATTATACTACACCCGCTACTTGTAATAATACTACTGCTGCTACCATTAACTCTAATGCAGCTACTAATTATACTATTGCCGCTACTTGTAATAATACTACTGCTGCTACCATTAACTCTAATGCAGCTACTAATTATGCTACTGCCGCTAGTTGTAATAATACTACTGCTGCTACCATTAACTCTAATGCAGCTACTAATTATGCTACTGCCGCTAGTTGTAATAATACTACTGCTGCTACCATTAACTCTAATGCAGCTACTAATTATCCTACACCCGCTACTTGTAATAATACTACTGCTGCTACCATTAACTCTAATGCAGCTACTAATTATGCTACACCCGCTACTTGTAATAATACTACTGCTCCTACCATTAACTCTAATGCTGCTACTAATTATACTACACCCGCTATTTGTAATAATACTACTGCTGCTCCCATTAACTCTAATGCAGCTACTAATTATGCTACACCCGCTACTTGTAATAATACTACTGCTGCTCCCATTAACTCTAATGCTGCTACTAATTATACTACACCCGCTACTTGTAATAATACTACTGCTGCTACCCTTAACTCTAATGCTGCTACTAATTATACTACACCCGCTACTTGTAATAATACTACTGCTGCTCCCATTAACTCTAATGCTGCTACTAATTATGCTACACCCGCTACTTGTAATAATACTACTGCTGCTCCCATTAACTCTAATGCTGCTACTAATTATGCTACACCCGCTATTTGTAATAATACTACTGCTGCTCCCATTAACTCTAATGCTGCTACTAATTATACTACCGCCGCTATTTGTAATAATACCACTGCTGCTCCCATTAACTCTAATGCTGCTACTAATTATACTACACCCGCTATTTGTAATAATACTACTGCTGCTCCCATTAACTCTAATGCTGCTACTAATTATACTACCGCCGCTATTTGTAATAATACTACTGCTGCTCCCATTAACTCTAATGCTGCTACTAATTATACTACCGCCGCTATTTGTAATAATACTACTGCTGCTACCATTAACTCTAATGCAGCTACTAATTATACTACACCCGCTACTTGTAATAATACTACTGCTCCTACCATTAACTCTAATGCAGCTACTAATTATACTACACCCGCTATTTGAAATAATACTACTGCTGCTCCCATTAACTCTAATGCAGCTACTAATTATACTACTGCCGCTATTTGTAATAATACTACTGCTGCTCCCATTAACTCTAATGCAGCTACTAATTATACTAAACCCGCTACTTGTAATAATACTACTGCTGCTCCCATTAACTCTAATGCTGCTACTAATTATACTACTGCGGCTATTTGTAATAATACCACTGATGCTACCATTAACTTTAATGCAGCTACTAATTATACTACACCCGCTATTTGTAATAATACCACTGCTCCTACCATTAACTCTAATGCAGCTACTAATTATACTACACCCGCTATTTGTAATAATACCACTGCTCCTACCATTAACTCTAATGCAGCTACTAATTATACTACACCCGCTATTTGTAATAATACTACTGCTGCTCCCATTAACTCTAATGCTGCTACTAATTATGCTACACCCGCTATTTGTAATAATACTACTGCTGCTCCCATTAACTCTAATGCAGCTACTAATTATACTACACCCGCTACTTGTAATAATACTACTGCTGCTCCCATTAACTCTAATGCTGCTACTAATTATGCTACACCCGCTATTTGTAATAATACTACTGCTGCTCCCATTAACTCTAATGCTGCTACTAATTATACTACTGCCGCTATTTGTAATAATACCACTGCTGCTACCATTAACTCTAATGCAGCTACTAATTATACTACTCCCGCTATTTGAAATAATACCACTGCTCCTACCATTAACTCTAATGCAGCTACTAATTATACTACTGCCGCTACTTGTAATAATACTACTGCTGCTACCATTAACTCTAATGCAGCTACTAATTATACTACACCCGCTATTTGTAATAATACTACTGCTGCTACCATTAACTCTAATGCAGCTACTAATTATACTACTGCCGCTATTTGTAATAATACTACTGCTGCTACCATTAACTCTAATGCAGCTACTAATTATACTACTGCCGCTATTTGTAATAATACTACTGCTGCTACCATTAACTCTAATGCAGCTACTAATTATACTACTGCCGCTATTTGTAATAATACTACTGCTGCTAACATTAACTCTAATGCTGCTACTAATTATACTACTGCCGCTACTTGTAATAATACTACTGCCGCTACTTGTAATAATACTACTGCTCCTACCATTAACTCTAATGCTGCTACTAATTATGATACACCCGCTATTTGTAATAATACTACTGCTGCTCCCATTAACTCTAATGCAGCTACTAATTATACTACTGCCGCTACTTGTATTAATACTACTGCCGCTACTTGTAATAATACTACTGCTCCTACCATTAACTCTAATGCTGCTACTAATTATGCTACACCCGCTATTTGTAATAATACTACTGCTGCTCCCATTAACTCTAATGCAGCTACTAATTATGCTACACCCGCTATTTGTAATAATACTACTGCTCCTACCATTAACTCTAATGCAGCTACTAATTATGCTACACCCGCTAGTTGTAATAATACTACTGCTCCTACCATTAACTCTAATGCAACTACTAATTATACTCTTGCCGCTACTTGTAATAATACTACTGCTGCTACCATTAACTCTAATGCAGCTACTAATTATGCTACTGCCGCTATTTGTAATAATACTACTGCTGCTACCATTAACTCTAATGCTGCTACTAATTATGCTACACCCGCTATTTGTAATAATACTACTGCTGCTACCATTAACTCTAATGCAGCTACTAATTATGCTACACCCGCTATTTGTAATAATACTACTGCTGCTACCATTAACTCTATTGCAGCTACTAATTATGCTACACCCGCTATTTGTAATAATACTACTGCTGCTACCATTAACTCTAATGCTGCTACTAATTAAACTACACCCGCTATTTGTAATAATACTACTGCTGCTACCATTAACTCTAATGCAGCTACTAATTATACTACTGCCGCTAGTTGTAATAATACTACTGCTGCTACCATTAACTCTAATGCAGCTACTAATTATGCTACTGCCGCTAGTTGTAATAATACTACTGCTCCTACCATTAACTCTAATGCAGCTACTAATTATGCTACTGCCGCTACTTGTAATAATACTACTGCCGCTACTTGTAATAATACTACTGCCGCTACTTGTAATAATACTATTGCCGCTACTTGTAATAATACTACTGCTGCTACTTGTAATAATACTACTGCTGCTACCATTAACTCTAATGCAGCTACTAATTATGCTACACCCGCTATTTGTAATAATACTACTGCTGCTACCATTAACTCTAATGCAGCTACTAATTATACTACTGCCGCTAGTTGTAATAATACTACTGCTGCTACCATTAACTCTAATGCAGCTACTAATTATGCTACTGCCGCTAGTTGTAATAATACTACTGCTGCTACCATTAACTCTAATGCAGCTACTAATTATACTACTGCCGCTATTTGTAATAATACTACTGCTGCTACCATTAACTCTAATGCTGCTACTAATTATGCTACACCCGCTATTTGTAATAATACTACTGCTGCTACCATTAACTCTAATGCTGCTACTAATTATACTACTGCCGCTATTTGTAATAATACTACTGCTGCTACCATTAACTCTAATGCTGCTACTAATTATGCTACACCCGCTATTTGTAATAATACTACTGCTGCTACCATTAACTCTAATGCAGCTACTAATTATACTACTGCCGCTACTTTAATAATACTACTGCTGCTACCATTAACTCTAATGCAGCTACTAATTATGCTACTGCCGCTATTTGTAATAATACTACTGCTGCTACCATTAACTCTAATGCTGCTACTAATTATGCTACACCCGCTATTTGTAATAATACTACTGCTGCTACCATTAACTCTAATGCTGCTACTAATTATACTACAGCCGCTATTTGTAATAATACTACTGCTGCTCCCATTAACTCTAATGCAGCTACTAATTATACTACACCCGCTATTTGTAATAATACTACTGCTGCTCCCATTAACTCTAATGCTGCTACTAATTATACTACTGCCGCTATTTGTAATAATACTACTGCTCCTACCATTAACTCTAATGCAGCTACTAATTATACTACTGCCGCTATTTGTAATAATATTACTGCTGCTACCATTAACTCTAATGCAGCTACTAATTATACTACTGCCGCTATTTGTAATAATACTACTGCTGCTACCATTAACTCTAATGCAGCTACTAATTATGCTACACCCGCTATTTGTAATAATACTACTGCTGCTACCATTAACTCTAATGCTGCTACTAATTATGCTACACCCGCTATTTGTAATAATACTACTGCTGCTCCCATTAACTCTAATGCAGCTACTAATTATGCTACTGCCGCTATTTTTAATAATACTACTGCTGCTACCATTAACTCTAATGCAGTTACTAATTATGCTACTGCCGCTAGTTGTAATAATACTACTGCTCCTACCATTAACTCTAATGCAGCTACTAATTATGCTACTGCCGCTAGTTGTAATAATACTACTGCTCCTACCATTAACTCTAATGCAGCTACTAATTATACTACTGCCGCTACTTGTAATAATACTGCTGCTCCCATTAACTCTAATGCTGCTACTAATTATACTACTGCCGCTACTTGTAATAATACTACTGCTCCTACCATTAACTCTAATGCAGCTACTAATTATGCTACACCCGCTATTTGTAATAATACTAATGCTGCTACCATTAACTCTAATGCTGCTACTAATTATGCTACTGCCGCTACTTGTAATAATACTACTGCTGCTACCATTAACTCTAATGCAGCTACTAATTAAACTATTGCCGCTACCTGTAATAATACTACTGCTGCTACCATTAACTCTAATGCAGCTACTAATTATACTACACCCGCTACTTGTAATAATACTACTGCTGCTACCATTAACTCTAATGCAGCTACTAATTATGCTACTGCCGCTAGTTGTAATAATACTACTGCTCCTACCATTAACTCTAATGCTGCTACTAATTATGCTACTGCCGCTAGTTGTAATAATACTACTGCTGCTACCATTAACTCTAATGCAGCTACTAATTATCCTACACCCGCTACTTGTAATAATACTACTGCTGCTACCATTAACTCTAATGCAGCTACTAATTATGCTACACCCGCTACTTGTAATAATACTACTGCTGCTCCCATTAACTCTAATGCTGCTACTAATTATACTACACCCGCTACTTGTAATAATACTACTGCTGCTACCCTTAACTCTAATGCTGCTACTAATTATACTACACCCGCTACTTGTAATAATACTACTGCTGCTCCCATTAACTCTAATGCTGCTACTAATTATGCTACACCCGCTACTTGTAATAATACTACTGCTGCTCCCATTAACTCTAATGCTGCTACTAATTATGCTACACCCGCTATTTGTAATAATACTACTGCTGCTCCCATTAACTCTAATGCTGCTACTAATTATACTACCGCCGCTATTTGTAATAATACCACTGCTGCTCCCATTAACTCTAATGCAGCTACTAATTATACTACACCCGCTATTTGTAATAATACTACTGCTGCTCCCATTAACTCTAATGCAGCTACTAATTATACTACTGCCGCTATTTGTAATAATACTACTGCTGCTCCCATTAACTCTAATGCAGCTACTAATTATACTACTGCCGCTACTTGTAATAATACTACTGCTGCTACCATTAACTCTAATGCAGCTACTAATTATGCTACTGCCGCTATTTGTAATAATACTACTGCTGCTACCATTAACTCTAATGCTGCTACTAATTATGCTACACCCGCTATTTGTAATAATACTACTGCTGCTACCATTAACTCTAATGCAGCTACTAATTATGCTACACCCGCTATTTGTAATAATACTACTGCTGCTACCATTAACTCTATTGCAGCTACTAATTATGCTACACCCGCTATTTGTAATAATACTACTGCTGCTACCATTAACTCTAATGCTGCTACTAATAATACTACACCCGCTATTTGTAATAATACTACTGCTGCTACCATTAACTCTAATGCAGCTACTAATTATACTACTGCCGCTAGTTGTAATAATACTACTGCTGCTACCATTAACTCTAATGCAGCTACTAATTATGCTACTGCCGCTAGTTGTAATAATACTACTGCTCCTACCATTAACTCTAATGCAGCTACTAATTATGCTACTGCCGCTACTTGTAATAATACTACTGCCGCTACTTGTAATAATACTACTGCCGCTACTTGTAATAATACTATTGCCGCTACTTGTAATAATACTACTGCCGCTACTTGTAATAATACTACTGCTGCTACCATTAACTCTAATGCAGCTACTAATTATGCTACACCCGCTATTTGTAATAATACTACTGCTGCTACCATTAACTCTAATGCAGCTACTAATTATACTACTGCCGCTAGTTGTAATAATACTACTGCTGCTACCATTAACTCTAATGCAGCTACTAATTATGCTACTGCCGCTAGTTGTAATAATACTACTGCTGCTACCATTAACTCTAATGCAGCTACTAATTATACTACTGCCGCTATTTGTAATAATACTACTGCTGCTACCATTAACTCTAATGCTGCTACTAATTATGCTACACCCGCTATTTGTAATAATACTACTGCTGCTACCATTAACTCTAATGCTGCTACTAATTATACTACTGCCGCTATTTGTAATAATACTACTGCTGCTACCATTAACTCTAATGCTGCTACTAATTATGCTACACCCGCTATTTGTAATAATACTACTGCTGCTACCATTAACTCTAATGCAGCTACTAATTATACTACTGCCGCTACTTGTAATAATACTACTGCTGCTACCATTAACTCTAATGCAGCTACTAATTATGCTACTGCCGCTATTTGTAATAATACTACTGCTGCTACCATTAACTCTAATGCTGCTACAAATTATGCTACACCCGCTATTTGTAATAATACTACTGCTGCTACCATTAACTCTAATGCTGCTACTAATTATACTACACCCGCTATTTGTAATAATACTACTGCTGCTCCCATTAACTCTAATGCAGCTACTAATTATACTACACCCGCTATTTGTAATAATACTACTGCTGCTCCCATTAACTCTAATGCTGCTACTAATTATACTACTGCCGCTATTTGTAATAATACTACTGCTCCTACCATTAACTCTAATGCAGCTTATAATTATACTACTGCCGCTATTTGTAATAATATTACTGCTGCTACCATTAACTCTAATGCAGCTACTAATTATACTACTGCCGCTATTTGTAATAATACTACTGCTGCTACCATTAACTCTAATGCAGCTACTAATTATGCTACACCCGCTATTTGTAATAATACTACTGCTGCTACCATTAACTCTAATGCTGCTACTAATTATGCTACACCCGCTATTTGTAATAATACTACTGCTGCTCCCATTAACTCTAATGCAGCTACTAATTATGCTACTGCCGCTATTTGTAATAATACTACTGCTGATACCATTAACTCTAATGCAGCTACTAATTATGCTACTGCCGCTAGTTGTAATAATACTACTGCTCCTACCATTAACTCTAATGCAGCTACTAATTATGCTACTGCCGCTAGTTGTAATAATACTACTGCTCCTACCATTAACTCTAATGCAGCTACTAATTATACTATTGCCGCTACTTGTAATAATACTACTGCTCCTACCATTAACTCTAATGCAGCTACTAATTATACTACTGCCGCTACTTGTAATAATACTACTGCTCCTACCATTAACTCTAATGCAGCTACTAATTATACTACTGCCGCTACTTGTAATAATACTGCTGCTCCCATTAACTCTAATGCTGCTACTAATTATGCTACTGCCGCTACTTGTAATAATACTACTGCTCCTACCATTAACTCTAATGCAGCTACTAATTATGCTACACCCGCTATTTGTAATAATACTAATGCTGCTACCATTAACTCTAATGCTGCTACTAATTATGCTACTGCCGCTACCTGTAATAATACTACTGCTGCTACCATTAACTCTAATGCAGCTACTAATTATACTATTGCCGCTACCTGTAATAATACTACTGCTGCTACCATTAACTCTAATGCTGCTACTAATTATACTACACCCGCTACTTGTAATAATACTACTGCTGCTACCATTAACTCTAATGCTGCTACTAATTATACTACTGCCGCTCTTTGTAATAATACTACTGCTGCTACCATTAACTCTAATGCTGCTACTAATTATGCTACACCCGCTACTTGTAATAATACTACTGCTGCTACGATTAACTCTAATGCTGCTACTAATTATGCTACACCCGCTATTTGTAATAATACTACTGCTGCTACCATTAACTCTAATGCTGCTACTAATTATGCTACACCCGCTATTTGTAATAATACTACTGCTGCTACCATTAACTCTAATGCTGCTACTAATTATACTACACCCGCTATTTGTAATAATACTACTGCTGCTACCATTAACTCTAATGCTGCTACTAATTATGCTACACCCGCTATTTGTAATAATACTACTGCTCCTACCATTAACTCTAATGCAGCTACTAATTATGCTACACCCGCTACTTGTAATAATACTACTGCTCCTACCATTAACTCTAATGCAGCTACTAATTATCCTACTGCCGCTACTTGTAATAATACTACTGCTGCTACCATTAACTCTAATGCAGCTACTAATTATACTACTGCCGCTACTTGTAATAATACTACTGCTGCTACCATTAACTCTAATGCGGCTACTAATTATACTACACCCGCTATTTGTAATAATACTACTGCTCCTACCATTAACTCTAATGCAGCTACTAATTATACTACTGCCGCTACTTGTAATAATACTACTGCTGCTACCATTAACTCTAATGCTGTTACTAATTATGCTACTGCCGCTATTTGTAATAATACTACTGCTCCTACCATTAACTCTAATGCTGCTACTAATTATACTACTGCCGCTACTTGTAATAATACTACTGCTGCTACCATTAACTCTAATGCTGTTACTAATTATACTACTGCCGCTACTTGTAATAATACTACTGCTGCTACCATTAACTCTAATGCTGCTACTAATTATGCTACACCCGCTATTTGTAATAATACTACTGCTCCTACCATTAACTCTAATGCAGCTACTAATTATGCTACACCCGCTACTTGTAATAATACTACTGCTCCTACGATTAACTGTAATGCAGCTACTAATTATACTACTGCCGCTACTTGTAATAATACTACTGCTGCTACCATTAACTCTAATGCTGCTACTAATTATGCTTCACCCGCTATTTGTAATAATACTACTGCTCCTACCATTAACTCTAATGCAGCTACTAATTATACTACACCCGCTACTTGTAATAATACTACTGCTGCTACCATTAACTCTAATGCTGCTACTAATTATGCTACACCCGCTACTTGTAATAATACTACTGCTCCTACCATTAACTCTAATGCAGCTACTAATTATGCTACACCCGCTATTTGTAATAATACTACTGCTCCTACCATTAACTCTAATGCAGCTACTAATTATACTACTGCCGCTCTTTGTAATAATACTACTGCTGCTACCATTAACTCTAATGCAGCTACTAATTATACTACTGCCGCTAGTTGAAATAATACTACTGCTGCTACCATTAACTCTAATGCTGCTACTAATTATGCTACACCCGCTATTTGTAATAATACTACTGCTGCTCCCATTAACTCTAATGCTGCTACTAATTATGCTACACCCGCTACTTGTAATAATACTACTGCTGCTCCCATTAACTCTAATGCTGCTACTAATTATACTATTGCCGCTACCTGTAATAATACTACTGCTGCTCCCATTAAATCTAATGCTGCTACTAATTATACTACTGCCGCTGCCTGTAATAGTACTACTGCTGCTCCCATTAACTCTAGTGCTGCTACTAATTATACTACTGCCGCTACCTGTAATAATACTACTGCTGCTCCCATTAACTCTAATGCTGCTACTAATTATACTACTGCCGCTACTTGTAATAATACTACTGCTGCTCCCATTAACTCTAATGCTGCTACTAATTATACTACTGCCGCTACCTGTAATAATACTACTGCTGCTCCCATTAACTCTAATGCTGCTACTAATTATACTACTGCCGCTACTTGTAATAATACTACTGCTGCTCCCATTAACTCTAATGGTGCTACTAATTATACTACTGCCGCTACTTGTAATAATACTACTGCTGCTCCCATTAACTCTATTGCTGCTACTAATTATACTACACCCGCTATTTGTAATAATACTACTGCTGCTCCCATTAACTCTAATGCTGCTACTAATTATACTACACCCGCTATTTGTAATAATACTACTGCTGCTCCCATTAACTCTAATGCAGCTACTAATTATACTATTGCCGCTACTTGTAATAATACTACTGCTGCTCCCATTAACTCTAATGCTGCTACTAATTATGCTACTGCCGCTATTTGTAATAATACTACTGCTGCTCCCATTAACTCTAATGCTGCTACTAATTATACTACTGCCGCTACTTGTAATAATACTACTGCTGCTCCCATTAACTCTAGTGCTGCTACTAATTATACTACTGCAGCTACTTGTAATAATACTACTGCTGCTCCCATTAACTCAATTGCTGCTACTAATTATACTACACCCGCTATTTGTAATAATACTACTGCTGCTCCCATTAACTCTAATGCTGCTACTAATTATGCTACACCCGCTATTTGTAATAATACTACTGCTCCTACCATTAACTCTAATGCAGCTACTAATTATGCTACACCCGCTACTTGTAATAATACTACTGCTCCTACCATTAACTCTAATGCAGCTACTAATTATACTACTGCCGCTACTTGTAATAATACTACTGCTGCTACCATTAACTCTAATGCAGCTACTAATTATACTACTGCTGCTACTTGTAATAATACTACTGCTCCTTCCATTAACTCTAATGCAGCTACTAATTATGCTACACCCGCTACTTGTAATAATACTACTGCTGCTACCATTAACTCTAATGCTGTTACTAATTATGCTACTGCCGCTATTTGTAATAATACTACTGCTCCTACCATTAACTCTAATGCTGCTACTAATTATACTACTGCCGCTACTTGTAATAATACTACTGCTGCTACCATTAACTCTAATGCTATTACTAATTATCCTACTGCCGCTACTTGTAATAATACTACTGCTGCTACCATTAACTCTAATGCTGCTACTAATTATGCTACACCCACTATTTGTAATAATACTACTGCTCCTACCATTAACTCTAATGCAGCTACTAATTATGCTACACCCGCTATTTGTAATAATACTACTGCTGCTACCATTAACTCTAATGCTGCTACTAATTATACTACACCCGCTATTTGTAATAATACTACTGCTGCTACCATTAACTCTAATGCTGCTACTAATTATGCTACACCCGCTATTTGTAATAATACTACTGCTCCTACCATTAACTCTAATGCAGCTACTAATTATGCTACACCCGCTACTTGTAATAATACTACTGCTCCTACCATTAACTCTAATGCAGCTACTAATTATCCTACTGCCGCTACTTGTAATAATACTACTGCTGCTACCATTAACTCTAATGCAGCTACTAATTATACTACTGCCGCTACTTGTAATAATACTACTGCTGCTACCATTAACTCTAATGCGGCTACTAATTATACTACACCCGCTATTTGTAATAATACTACTGCTCCTACCATTAACTCTAATGCAGCTACTAATTATACTACTGCCGCTACTTGTAATAATACTACTGCTGCTACCATTAACTCTAATGCTGTTACTAATTATGCTACTGCCGCTATTTGTAATAATACTACTGCTCCTACCATTAACTCTAATGCTGCTACTAATTATACTACTGCCGCTACTTGTAATAATACTACTGCTGCTACCATTAACTCTAATGCTGTTACTAATTATACTACTGCCGCTACTTGTAATAATACTACTGCTGCTACCATTAACTCTAATGCTGCTACTAATTATGCTACACCCGCTATTTGTAATAATACTACTGCTCCTACCATTAACTCTAATGCAGCTACTAATTATGCTACACCCGCTACTTGTAATAATACTACTGCTCCTACGATTAACTGTAATGCAGCTACTAATTATACTACTGCCGCTACTTGTAATAATACTACTGCTGCTACCATTAACTCTAATGCTGCTACTAATTATGCTTCACCCGCTATTTGTAATAATACTACTGCTCCTACCATTAACTCTAATGCAGCTACTAATTATACTACACCCGCTACTTGTAATAATACTACTGCTGCTACCATTAACTCTAATGCTGCTACTAATTATGCTACACCCGCTACTTGTAATAATACTACTGCTCCTACCATTAACTCTAATGCAGCTACTAATTATGGTACACCCGCTATTTGTAATAATACTACTGCTCCTACCATTAACTCTAATGCAGCTACTAATTATACTACTGCCGCTCTTTGTAATAATACTACTGCTGCTACCATTAACTCTAATGCAGCTACTAATTATACTACTGCCGCTAGTTGAAATAATACTACTGCTGCTACCATTAACTCTAATGCTGCTACTAATTATGCTACACCCGCTATTTGTAATAATACTACTGCTGCTCCCATTAACTCTAATGCTGCTACTAATTATGCTACACCCGCTACTTGTAATAATACTACTGCTGCTCCCATTAACTCTAATGCTGCTACTAATTATACTATTGCCGCTACCTGTAATAATACTACTGCTGCTCCCATTAAATCTAATGCTGCTACTAATTATACTACTGCCGCTGCCTGTAATAGTACTACTGCTGCTCCCATTAACTCTAGTGCTGCTACTAATTATACTACTGCCGCTACCTGTAATAATACTACTGCTGCTCCCATTAACTCTAATGCTGCTACTAATTATACTACTGCCGCTACTTGTAATAATACTACTGCTGCTCCCATTAACTCTAATGCTGCTACTAATTATACTACTGCCGCTACCTGTAATAATACTACTGCTGCTCCCATTAACTCTAATGCTGCTACTAATTATACTACTGCCGCTACTTGTAATAATACTACTGCTGCTCCCATTAACTCTAATGGTGCTACTAATTATACTACTGCCGCTACTTGTAATAATACTACTGCTGCTCCCATTAACTCTATTGCTGCTACTAATTATACTACACCCGCTATTTGTAATAATACTACTGCTGCTCCCATTAACTCTAATGCTGCTACTAATTATACTACACCCGCTATTTGTAATAATACTACTGCTGCTCCCATTAACTCTAATGCAGCTACTAATTATACTATTGCCGCTACTTGTAATAATACTACTGCTGCTCCCATTAACTCTAATGCTGCTACTAATTATGCTACTGCCGCTATTTGTAATAATACTACTGCTGCTCCCATTAACTCTAATGCTGCTACTAATTATACTACTGCCGCTACTTGTAATAATACTACTGCTGCTCCCATTAACTCTAGTGCTGCTACTAATTATACTACTGCAGCTACTTGTAATAATACTACTGCTGCTCCCATTAACTCAATTGCTGCTACTAATTATACTACACCCGCTATTTGTAATAATACTACTGCTGCTCCCATTAACTCTAATGCTGCTACTAATTATGCTACACCCGCTATTTGTAATAATACTACTGCTCCTACCATTAACTCTAATGCAGCTACTAATTATGCTACACCCGCTACTTGTAATAATACTACTGCTCCTACCATTAACTCTAATGCAGCTACTAATTATACTACTGCCGCTACTTGTAATAATACTACTGCTGCTACCATTAACTCTAATGCAGCTACTAATTATACTACTGCTGCTACTTGTAATAATACTACTGCTCCTTCCATTAACTCTAATGCAGCTACTAATTATGCTACACCCGCTACTTGTAATAATACTACTGCTGCTACCATTAACTCTAATGCTGTTACTAATTATGCTACTGCCGCTATTTGTAATAATACTACTGCTCCTACCATTAACTCTAATGCTGCTACTAATTATACTACTGCCGCTACTTGTAATAATACTACTGCTGCTACCATTAACTCTAATGCTATTACTAATTATCCTACTGCCGCTACTTGTAATAATACTACTGCTGCTACCATTAACTCTAATGCTGCTACTAATTATGCTACACCCACTATTTGTAATAATACTACTGCTCCTACCATTAACTCTAATGCAGCTACTAATTATGCTACACCCGCTACTTGTAATGATACTACTGCTCCTACCATTAACTCTAATGCAGCTACTAATTATACTACTGCCGCTACTTGTAATAATACTACTGCTGCTACCATTAAATCTAATGCTGCTACTAATTATGCTACACCCGCTATTTGTAATAATACTACTGCTCCTACCATTAACTCTAATGCAGCTACTAATTATACTACACCCGCTACTTGTAATAATACTACTGCTGCTACCATTAACTCTAATGCTGCTACTAATTATGCTACACCCGCTACTTGTAATAATACTACTGCTCCTACCATTAACTCTAATGCAGCTACTAATTATGCTACACCCGCTATTTGTAATAATACTACTGCTCCTACCATTAACTCTAATGCAGCTACTAATTATACTACTGCCGCTCTTTGTAATAATACTACTGCTGCTACCATTAACTCTAATGCAGCTACTAATTATACTACTGCCGCTAGTTGTAATAATACTACTGCTGCTACCATTAACTCTAATGCTGCTACTAATTATGCTACACCCGCTATTTGTAATAATACTACTGCTGCTCCCATTAACTCTAATGCTGCTACTAATTATGCTACACCCGCTACTTGTAATAATACTACTGCTGCTCCCATTAACTCTAATGCTGCTACTAATTATACTATTGCCGCTACCTGTAATAATACTACTGCTGCTCCCATTAAATCTAATGCTGCTACTAATTATACTACTGCCGCTGCCTGTAATAGTACTACTGCTGCTCCCATTAACTCTAATGCTGCTACTAATTATACTACTGCCGCTACCTGTAATAATACTACTGCTGCTCCCATTAACTCTAATGCTGCTACTAATTATACTATTGCCGCTACCTGTAATAATACTACTGCTGCTCCCATTAACTCTAATGCTGCTACTAATTATACTACTGCCGCTACTTGTAATAATACTACTGCTGCTCCCATTAACTCTAATGGTGCTACTAATTATACTACTGCCGCTACTTGTAATAATACTACTGCTGCTCCCATTAACTCTATTGCTGCTACTAATTATACTACACCCGCTACTTGTAATAATACTACTGCTGCTCCCATTAACTCTAATGCTGCTACTAATTATACTACACCCGCTATTTGTAATAATACTACTGCTGCTCCCATTAACTCTAATGCAGCTACTAATTATACTATTGCCGCTACTTGTAATAATACTACTGCTGCTCCCATTAACTCTAATGCTGCTACTAATTATACTACTGCCGCTATTTGTAATAATACTACTGCTGCTCCCATTAACTCTAGTGCTGCTACTAATTATACTACTGCCGCTACTTGTAATAATACTACTGCTGCTCCCATTAACTCTAGTGCTGCTACTAATTATACTACTGCCGCTACTTGTAATAATACTACTGCTGCTCCCATTAACTCTAATGCTGCTACTAATTATACTACACCCGCTATTTGTAATAATACTACTGCTGCTCCCATTAACTCTAATGCTGCTACTAATTATACTATTGCCGCTATTTGTAATAATACTACTGCTGCTCCCATTAACTCTAATGCTGCTACTAATTATACTACACCCGCTATTTGTAATAATACTACTGCTGCTCCCATTAACTCTAATGCTACTACTAATTATACTACACCCGCTATTTGTAATAATACTACTGCTGCTCCCATTAACTCTAATGCTGCTACTAATTATACTACACCCGCTATTTTAATAATACTACTGCTGCTACCATTAACTCTAATGCTGCTACTAATTATACTACTGCCGCTATTTGTAATAATACTACTGCTGCTCCCATTAACTCTAATGCTGCTACTAATTATACTACTGCCGCTACTTGTAATAATACTATTGCCGCTACTTGTAATAATACTATTGCCGCTACTTGTAATAATACTACTGCCGCTACTTGTAATAATACTACTGCCGCTACTTGTAATAATACTACTGCCGCTACTTGTAATAATACTACTGCCGCTACTTGTAATAATACTACTGCCGCTACTTGTAATAATGCTATTGCCGCTACTTGTAATAATACTATTGCCGCTACTTGTAATAATACTACTGCCGCTACTTGTAATAATACTACTGCCGCTACTTGTAATAATACTACTGCCGCTACTTGTAATAATACTACTGCTGCTCCCATTAACTCTAATGCTGCTACTAATTATACTACACCCGCTGCTTGTAATAATACTACTGCTGCTCCCATTAACTCTAATGCAGCTACTAATTATACTACACCCGCTACTTGTAATAATACTACTGCTGCTCCCATTAACTCTAATGCTGCTACTAATTATACTACACCCGCTACTTGTAATAATACTACTGCTGCTACCATTAACTCTAATGCAGCTACTAATTATACTATTGCCGCTACTTGTAATAATACTACTGCTGCTACCGTTAACTCTAATGCTGCTACTAATTATGCTACACCCGCTATTTGTAATAATACTACTGCTGCTACCATTAACTCTAATGCAGCTACTAATTATACTATTGCCGCTACTTGTAATAATACTACTGCTCCTACCATTAACTCTAATGCAGCTACTAATTATACTATTGCCGCTACTTGTAATAATACTACTGCTGCTCCCTTTAACTCTAATGCTGCTACTAATTATACTACACCCGCTACTTGTAATAATACTACTGCTGCTCCCATTAACTCTAATGCAGCTACTAATTATACTACACCCGCTACTTGTAATAATACTACTGCTGCTCCCATTAACTCTAATGCTGCTACTAATTATACTACACCCGCTACTTGTAATAATACTACTGCTGCTCCCATTAACTCTAATGCAGCTACTAATTATACTACACCCGCTACTTGTAATAATACTACTGCTGCTCCCATTAACTCTAATGCTGCTACTAATTATACTACACCCGCTACTTGTAATAATACTACTGCTGCTACCATTAACTCTAATGCAGCTACTAATTATACTATTGCCGCTACTTGTAATAATACTACTGCTGCTACCATTAACTCTAATGCTGCTACTAATTATGCTACACCCGCTATTTGTAATAATACTACTGCTGCTACCATTAACTCTAATGCAGCTACTAATTATACTATTGCCGCTACTTGTAATAATACTACTGCTCCTACCATTAACTCTAATGCAGCTACTAATTATACTATTGCCGCTACTTGTAATAATACTACTGCTCCTACCATTAACTCTAATGCAGCTACTAATTATACTATTGCCGCTATTTGTAATAATACTACTGCTGCTCCCATTAACTCTAATGCAGCTACTAATTATACTATTGCCGCTACTTGTAATAATACTACTGCTCCTACCATTAACTCTAATGCAGCTACTAATTATACTACTGCCGCTACTTGTAATAATACTACTGCTGCTACCATTAACTCTAATGCTGCTACTAATTATACTACTGCCGCTACTTGTAATAATACTACTGCTCCTACCATTAACTCTAATGCAGCTACTAATTATACTATTGCCGCTACTTGTAATAATACTACTGCTGCTACCATTAACTCTAATGCAGCTACTAATTATACTATTGCCGCTACTTGTAATAATACTACTGCTCCTACCATTAACTCTAATGCAGCTACTAATTATACTACTGCCGCTACTTGTAATAATAAAACTGCTGCTACCATTAACTCTAATGCTGCTACTAATTATACTACTGCCGCTACTTGTAATAATACTACTGCTGCTACCATTAACTCTAGTGCTGGTACTAATTATACTATTGCCGCTACTTGTAATAATACTACTGCTGCTACCATTAACTCTAATGCTGCTACTAATTATGCTACACCCGCTAGTTGTAATAATACTACTGCTGCTCCCATTAACTCTAATGCAGCTACTAATTATGCTGCTGCCGCTAGTTGTAATAATACTACTGCTGCTACCATTAACTCTAATGCAGCTACTAATTATGCTACACCCGCTAGTTGTAATAATACTACTGCTGCTACCATTAACTCTAATGCAGCTACTAATTATGCTACACCCGCTATTTGTAATAATACTACTGCTGCTACCATTAACTCTAATGCAGCTACTAATTATGCTACTCCCGCTATTTGTAATAATACTACTGCTGCTACCATTAACTCTAATGCAGCTACTAATTATCCTACACCCGCTACTTGTAATAATACTACTGCTCCTACCATTAACTCTAATGCAGCTACTAATTATACTACACCCGCTATTTGTAATAATACTACTGCTGCTACCATTAACTCTAATGCAGCTACTAATTATGCTACACCTGCTATTTGTAATAATACTACTGCTGCTACCATTAACTCTAATGCAGCTACTAATTATCCTACACCCGCTACTTGTAATAATACTACTGCTCCTACCATTAACTCTAATGCAGCTACTAATTATACTACACCCGCTATTTGTAATAATACTACTGCTCCTACCATTAACTCTAATGCAGCTACTAATTATGCTACACCCGCTATTTGTAATAATACTACTGCTGCTACCATTAACTCTAATGCAGCTACTAATTATCCTACACCCGCTACTTGTAATAATACTACTGCTCCTACCATTAACTCTAATGCAGCTACTAATTATACTACACCCGCTACCTGTAATAATACTACTGCTGCTACCATTAACTCTAATGCAGCTACTAATTATACTACACCCGCTATTTGTAATTATACTACTGCCGCTACTTGTAATAATACTACTGCTGCTACCATTAACTCTAATGCTGCTACTAATTATACTACACCCGCTATTTGTAATAATACTACTGCTGCTACCATTAACTCTAATGCAGCTACTAATTATACTACTGCCGCTATTTGTAATAATACTACTGCTGCTACCATTAACTCTAATGCAGCTACTAATTATGCTACTGCCGCTATTTGTAATAATACTACTGCTGCTGCCATTAACTCTAATGCTACTACTAATTATACTACACCCGCTATTTGTAATAATACTAATGCTGCTCCCAATAACTCTAATGCTGCTACTAATTATACTACACCCGCTATTTGTAATAATACTACTGCTGCTCGCATTAACTCTAATGCTGCTACTAATTATGCTACACCCGCTACTTGTAATAATACTACTGCTGCTACCATTAACTCTAATGCAGCTACTAATTATACTACACCCGCTAGTTGTAATAATACTACTGCTGCTACCATTAACTCTAATGCAGCTACTAATTATGCTACACCCGCTACTTGTAATAATACTACTGCTGCTACCATTAACTCTAATGCAGCTACTAATTATACTACACCCGCTATTTGTAATAATACTATTGCTGCTACCATTAACTCTAATGCAGCTACTAATTATACTACACCCGCTATTTGTAATAATACTACTGCTGCTACCATTAACTCTAATGCAGCTACTAATTATGCTACACCCGCTACTTGTAATAATACTACTGCTGCTACCATTAACTCTAATGCAGATACTAATTATACTACACCCGCTATTTGTAATAATACTACTGCTGCTACCATTAACTCTAATGCTGCTACTAATTATGCTACACCCGCTATTTGTAATAATACTACTGCTCCTACCATTAACTCTAATGCAGCTACTAATTATACTACTGCCGCTCTTTGTAATAATACTACTGCTCCTACCATTAACTCTAATGCTGCTACTAATTATACTACACCCGCTATTTGTAATAATACTACTGCTGCTCCCATTAACTCTAATGCAGCTACTAATTATACTACTGCCGCTACTTGTAATAATACTACTGCTCCTACCATAAACTCTAATGCAGCTACTAATTATACTATTGCCGCTACTTGTAATAATACTACTGCTCCTACCATTAACTCTAATGCAGCTACTAATTATACTATTGCCGCTATTTGTAATTATACTACTGCTGCTCCCATTAACTCTAATGCAGCTACTAATTATACTATTGCCGCTACTTGTAATAATACTACTGCTCCTACCATTAACTCTAATGCAGCTACTAATTATACTACTACCGCTACTTGTAATAATACTACTGCTGCTACCATTAACTCTAATGCTGCTACTAATTATACTACTGCCGCTACTTGTAATAATACTACTGCTCCTACCATTAACTCTAATGCAGCTACTAATTATACTATTGCCGCTACTTGTAATAATACTACTGCTGCTACCATTAACTCTAATGCAGCTACTAATTATACTATTGCCGCTACTTGTAATAATACTACTGCTCCTACCATTAACTCTAATGCAGCTACTAATTATACTACTGCCGCTACTTGTAATAATACAACTGCTGCTACCATTAACTCTAATGCTGCTACTAATTATACTACTGCCGCTACTTGTAATAATACTACTGCTGCTACCATTAACTCTAATGCTGCTACTAATTATACTACTGCCGCTACTTGTAATAATACTACTGCTGCTACCATTAACTCTAGTGCTGGTACTAATTATACTATTGCCGCTACTTGTAATAATACTACTGCTGCTACCATTAACTCTAATGCTGCTACTAATTATGCTACACCCGCTAGTTGTAATAATACTACTGCTGCTCCCATTAACTCTAATGCAGCTACTAATTATGCTACTGCCGCTAGTTGTAATAATACTACTGCTGCTACCATTAACTCTAATGCAGCTACTAATTATGCTACACCCGCTAGTTGTAATAATACTACTGCTGCTACCATTAACTCTAATGCAGCTACTAATTATGCTACACCCGCTATTTGTAATAATACTACTGCTGCTACCATTAACTCTAATGCAGCTACTAATTATGCTACTCCCGCTATTTGTAATAATACTACTGCTGCTACCATTAACTTTAATGCAGCTACTAATTATCCTACACCCGCTACTTGTAATAATACTACTGCTCCTACCATTAACTCTAATGCAGCTACTAATTATACTACACCCGCTATTTGTAATAATACTACTGCTGCTACCATTAACTCTAATGCAGCTACTAATTATGCTACACCCGCTATTTGTAATAATACTACTGCTGCTACCATTAACTCTAATGCAGCTACTAATTATCCTACACCCGCTACTTGTAATAATACTACTGCTCCTACCATTAACTCTAATGCAGCTACTAATTATACTACACCCGCTATTTGTAATAATACTACTGCTCCTACCATTAACTCTAATGCAGCTACTAATTATGCTACACCCGCTACTTGTAATAATACTACTGCTGCTACCATTAACTCTAATGCAGCTACTAATTATCCTACACCCGCTACTTGTAATAATACTACTGCTCCTACCATTAACTCTAATGCAGCTACTAATTATACTACACCCGCTACCTGTAATAATACTTCTGCTGCTACCATTAACTCTAATGCAGCTACTAATTATACTACACCCGCTATTTGTAATTATACTACTGCCGCTACTTGTAATAATACTACTGCTGCCACCATTAACTCTAATGCAGCTACTAATTATACTACACCCGCTATTTGTAATAATACTACTGCTGCTACCATTAACTCTAATGCAGCTACTAATTATACTACTGCCGCTATTTGTAATAATACTACTGCTGCTACCATTAACTCTAATGCAGCTACTAATTATGCTACACCCGCTACTTGTAATAATACTACTGCTGCTACCATTAACTCTAATGCAGCTACTAATTATACTACACCCGCTATTTGTAATAATACTACTGCTGCTACCATTAACTCTAATGCTGCTACTAATTATGCTACACCCGCTATTTGTAACAATACTACTGCTCCTACCATTAACTCTAATGCAGCTACTAATTATACTACTGCCGCTCTTCTTAATAATACTACTGCTGCTACCATTAACTCTAATGCAGCTACTAATTATGCTACACCCGCTATTTGTAATAATATTACTGCTCCTACCATTAACTCTAATGCAGCTACTAATTATACTACTGCCGCTAGTTGTAATAATACTACTGCTGCTACCATTAACTCTAATGCTGCTACTAATTATGCTACACCCGCTATTTGTAATAATACTACTGCTGCTCCCATTAACTCTAATGCTGCTACTAATTATGCTACACCCGCTATTTGTAATAATACTACTGCTGCTCCCATTAACTCTAATGCTGCTACTAATTATACTATTGCCGCTACCTGTAATAATACTACTGCTGCTCCCATTAAATCTAATGCTGCTACTAATTATACTACTGCCGCTGCCTGTAATAGTACTACTGCTGCTCCCATTAACTCTAATGCTGCTACTAATTATACTACTGCCGCTACCTGTAATAATACTACTGCTGCTCCCATTAACTCTAATGCTGCTACTAATTATACTATTGCCGCTACCTGTAATAATACTACTGCTGCTCCCATTAACTCTAATGCTGCTACTAATTATACTACTGCCGCTACTTGTAATAATACTACTGCTGCTCCCATTAGCTCTAATGGTGCTACTAATTATACTACTGCCGCTACTTGTAATAATACTACTGCTGCTCCCATTAACTCTAATGCTGCTACTAATTATACTACACACGCTATTTGTAATAATACTACTGCTGCTCCCATTAACTCTAATGCAGCTACTAATTATACTATTGCCGCTACTTGTAATAATACTACTGCTGCTCCCATTAACTCTAATGCTGCTACTAATTATACTACTGCCGCTATTTGTAATAATACTACTGCTGCTCCCATTAACTCTAGTGCTGCTACTAATTATACTATTGCCGCTACTTGTAATAATACTATTGCCGCTACTTGTAATAATACTATTGCCGCTACTTGTAATAATACTACTGCTGCTACTTGTAATAATACTATTGCCGCTACTTGTAATAATACTATTGCTGCTACTTGTAATAATACTATTGCCGCTACTTGTAATAATACTATTGCCGCTACTTGTAATAATACCACTGCCGCTACTTGTAATAATACTATTGCTGCACTTGTAATAATACTATTGCCGCTACTTGTAATAATACTACTGCTGCTACTTGTAATAATACTATTGCCGCTACTTGTAATAATACTACTGCTGCTACTTGTATTAATACTACTGCCGCTACTTGTAATAATACTACTGCTGCTACTTGTAATAATACTATTGCCGCTACTTGTAATAATACTACTGCTGCTACTTGTAATAATACTATTGCCGCTACTTGTAATAATACTACTGCCGCTACTTGTAATAAGACTATTGCCGCTACTTGTAATAATACTACTGCCGCTACTTGTAATAATACTACTGCCGCTACTTGTAATAATACTACTGCCGCTACTTGTAATAATACTACTGCTGCTCCCATTAATTCTAATGCAGCTACTAATTATACTATTGCCGCTACTTGTAATAATTTTACTGCCGCTACTTGTAATAATACTATTGCCGCTACTTGTAATAATACTATTGCCGCTACTTGTAATAATACTACTGCCGCTACTTGTAATAATATTACTGCCGCTACTTGTAATAAGACTATTGCCGCTACTTGTAATAATACTACTGCCGCTACTTGTAATAATACTACTGCCGCTACTTGTAATAATACTACTGCCGCGACTTGTAATAATACTATTGCCTCTACTTGTAATAATACTACTGCTGCTCCCATTAACTCTAATGCAGCTATTAATTATACTACTGCCGCTACTTGTAATAATACTACTGCTGCTCCCATTAACTCTAATGCAGCTATTAATTATACTACTGCCGCTACTTGTAATAAGACTATTGCCGCTACTTGTAATAATACTACTGCCACTACTTGTAATAATACTACTGCCGCTACTTGTAATAATACTACTGCCGCTACTTGTAATAATACTATTGCCTCTACTTGTAATAATACTACTGCCGCTACTTGTAATAATACTACTGCTGCTCCCATTAACTCTAATGCAGCTATTAATTATACTATTGCCTCTACTTGTAATAATACTACTGCTGCTCCCATTAACTCTAATGCAGCTATTAATTATACTACTGCCGCTACTTGTAATAATACTACTGCTGCTCCCATTAACTCTAATGCAGCTATTAATTATACTACTGCCTCTACTTGTAATAATACTACTGCTGCTCCCATTAACTCTAATGCAGCTACTAATTATACTACTGCCGCTACTTGTAATAATACTACTGCTGCTCCCATTAACTCTAATGCAGCTACTAATTATATTATTGCCGCTACTTGTAATAATACTACTGCCGCTACTTGTAATAATACTATTGCCGCTACTTGTAATAATACTATTGCCGCTACTTGTAATAATACTATTGCCGCTACTTGTAATAATACTACTGCCGCTACTTGTAATAATACTACTGCCGCTACTTGTAATAATACTACTTCCGCTACTTGTAATAATACTACTGCCGCTACTTGTAATAATGCTATTGCCGCTACTTGTAATAATACTATTGCCGCTACTTGTAATAATACTACTGCCGCTACTTGTAATAATACTACAGCTGCTACTTGTACTAATGCTATTGCCGCTACTTGTAATAATGCTATTGCCGCTACTTGTAATAATACTACTGCCGCTACTTGTAATAATACTATTGCCGCTACTTGTAATAATACTACTGCTGCTCCCATTAACTCTAATGCAGCTACTAATTATACTATTGCCGCTACTTGTAATAATACCACTGCCGCTACTTGTAATAATACTATTGCCGCTACTTGTAATAATACTATTGCCGCTACTTGTAATAATACTACTGCTGCTACTTGTAATAATACTATTGCCGCTACTTGTAATAATACTACTGCTGCTACTTGTAATAATACAATTGCCGCTACTTGTAATAATACTACTGCTGCTACTTGTAATAATACTATTGCCGCTACTTGTAATAATACTACTGCTCCCATTAACTCTAATGCAGCTACTAATTATACTATTGCCGCTACTTGTAATAATACTACTGCCGCTACTTGTAATAATACTACTGCTGCTACTTGTAATAATACTACTGCTGCTACTTGTAATAATACTATTGCCGCTACTTGTAATAATACTACTGCTGCTACTTGTAATAATACTATTGCCGCTACTTGTAATAATACTACTGCTGCTACTTGTAATAATACTATTGCCGCTACTTGTAATAATACTACTGCCGCTACTTGTAATAATACTACTGCTGCTACTTGTAATTATACTACTGCCGCTACTTGTAATAATACTACTGCCGCTACTTGTAATAATACTACTGCTGCTACTTGTAATAATACTATTGCCGCTACTTGTAATAATACTACTGCCGCTACTTGTAATAATACTACTGCTGCTCGCAATAACTCTAATGCTGCTACTAATTATACTACTGCCGCTACTTGTAATAATACTACTGCTGCTCCCATTAACTCTAATGCAGCTACTAATTATACTACTGCCGCTACTTGTAATAATACTACTGCTCCTACCATTAACTCTAATGCAGCTACTAATTATACTATTGCCGCTACTTGTAATAATACTACTGCTCCTACCATTAACTCTAATGCTGCTACTAATTATGCTACAACCGCTACTTGTAATAATACTACTGCTGCTACCATTAACTCTAATGCAGCTACTAATTATACTACACCCGCTATTTGTAATAATACTACTGCTGCTCCCATTAACTCTAGTGCTGCTACTAATTATACTACTGCCGCTACTTGTAATAATACTACTGCTGCTACCATTAACTCTAATGCTGCTACTAATTATACTACTGCCGCTACTTGTAATAATACTACTGCTGCTCCCATTAACTCTAATGCTGCTACTAATTATACTACACCCGTATTTGTAATAATACTACTGCTGCTACCATTAACTCTAATGCAGCTACTAATTATACTATTGCCGCTATTTGTAATAATACTACTGCTGCTCCCATTAACTCTAATGCTGCTACTAATTATACTACACCCGCTATTTGTAATAATACTACTGCTGCTCCCATTAACTCTAATGCTGCTACTAATTATACTACACCCGCTATTTGTAATAATACTACTGCTGCTCCCATTAACTCTAATGCTACTACTAATTATACTACTGCCGCTACTTGTAATAATACTACTGCTGCTACCATTAACTCTAATGCTGCTACTAATTATACTACACCCGCTATTTGTAATAATACTACTGCTGCTCCCATTAACTCTAATGCTGCTACTAATTATACTACACCCGCTACTTGTAATAATACTACTGCTGCTACCATTAACTCTAATGCAGCTACTAATTATACTACACCCGCTATTTGTAATAATACTACTGCTGCTCCCATTAACTCTAATGCTGCTACTAATTATACTACACCCGCTATTTGTAATAATACTACTGCTGCTCCCATTAACTCTAATGCTGCTACTAATTATACTACACCCGCTATTTGTAATAATACTACTGCTGCTACCATTAACTCTAATGCTGCTACTAATTATACTACACCCGCTATTTGTAATAATACTACTGCTGCTCCCATTAGCTCTAATGCTGCTACTAATTATACTACACCCGCTATTTGTAATAATACTACTGCTGCTCCCATTAACTCTAATGCTACTACTAATTATACTACACCCGCTATTTGTAATAATACTACTGCTGCTCCCATTAACTCTAATGCAGCTACTAATTATACTACTGCCGCTACTTGTAATAATACTACTGCTCCTACCATTAACTCTAATGCAGCTACTAACTATAATATTGCCGCTACTTGTAATAATACTACTGCTCCTACCATTAACTCTAATGCTGCTACTAATTATGCTACACCCGCTACTTGTAATAATACTACTGCTGCTACCATTAACTCTAATGCAGCTACTAATTATACTACACCCGCTATTTGTAATAATACTACTGCTGCTCCCATTAACTCTAATGCTGCTACTAATTATACTACTGCTGCTACTTGTAATAATACTATTGCCGCTACTTGTAATAATACTACTGCCGCTACTTGTAATAATACTACTGCTGCTCCCAATAACTCTAATGCTGCTACTAATTATACTACACCCGCTATTTGTAATAATACTACTGCTGCTCCCATTAACTCTAATGCAGCTACTAATTATACTACACCCGCTACTTGTAATAATACTACTGCTGCTACCATTAACTCTAATGCAGCTACTAATTATACTACACCCGCTATTTGTAATAATACTACTGCTGCTCCCATTAACTCTAGTGCTGCTACTAATTATACTACTGCCGCTACTTGTAATAATACTACTGCTGCTACCATTAACACTAATGCTGCTACTAATTATACTACTGCCGCTACTTGTAATAATACTACTGCTGCTCCCATTAACTCTAATGCTGCTACTAATTATACTACACCCGCTATTTCTAATAATACTACTGCTGCTACCATTAACTCTAATGCAGCTACTAATTATACTATTGCCGCTATTTGTAATAATACTACTGCTGCTCCCATTAACTCTAATGCTGCTACTAATTATACTACACCCGCTATTTGTAATAATACTACTGCTGCTCCCATTAACTCTAATGCTACTACTAATTATACTACACCCGCTATTTGTAATAATACTACTGCTGCTCCCATTAACTCTAATGCTGCTACTAATTATACTACACCCGCTATTTTAATAATACTACTGCTGCTCCCATTAACTCTAATGCAGCTACTAATTATATTATTGCCGCTACTTGTAATAATACTACTGCCGCTACTTGTAATAATACTATTGCCGCTACTTGTAATAATACTATTGCCGCTACTTGTAATAATACTACTGCCGCTACTTGTAATAATACTACTGCCGCTACTTGTAATAATACTACTTCCGCTACTTGTAATAATACTACTGCCGCTACTTGTAATAATGCTATTGCCGCTACTTGTAATAATACTATTGCCGCTACTTGTAATAATACTACTGCCGCTACTTGTAATAATACTACAGCTGCTACTTGTACTAATGCTATTGCCGCTACTTGTAATAATGCTATTGCCGCTACTTGTAATAATACTACTGCCGCTACTTGTAATAATACTATTGCCGCTACTTGTAATAATACTACTGCTGCTCCCATTAACTCTAATGCAGCTACTAATTATACTATTGCCGCTACTTGTAATAATACCACTGCCGCTACTTGTAATAATACTATTGCCGCTACTTGTAATAATACTACTGCCGCTACTTGTAATAATATTACTGCCGCTACTTGTAATAAGACTATTGCCGCTACTTGTAATAATACTACTGCCGCTACTTGTAATAATACTACTGCCGCTACTTGTAATAATACTACTGCCGCGACTTGTAATAATACTATTGCCTCTACTTGTAATAATACTACTGCTGCTCCCATTAACTCTAATGCAGCTTTTAATTATACTACTGCCGCTACTTGTAATAATACTACTGCTGCTCCCATTAACTCTAATGCAGCTATTAATTATACTACTGCCGCTACTTGTAATAAGACTATTGCCGCTACTTGTAATAATACTACTGCCACTACTTGTAATAATACTACTGCCGCTACTTGTAATAATACTACTGCCGCTACTTGTAATAATACTATTGCCTCTACTTGTAATAATACTACTGCCGCTACTTGTAATAATACTACTGCTGCTCCCATTAACTCTAATGCAGCTATTAATTATACTATTGCCTCTACTTGTAATAATACTACTGCTGCTCCCATTAACTGTAATGCAGCTATTAATTATACTACTGCCGCTACTGGTAATAATACTACTGCTGCTCCCATTAACTCTAATGCAGCTATTAATTATACTACTGCCTCTACTTGTAATAATACTACTGCTGCTCCCATTAACTCTAATGCAGCTACTAATTATACTACTGCCGCTACTTGTAATAATACTACTGCTGCTCCCATTAACTCTAATGCAGCTACTAATTATATTATTGCCGCTACTTGTAATAATACTACTGCCGCTACTTGTAATAATACTATTGCCGCTACTTGTAATAATACTATTGCCGCTACTTGTAATAATACTATTGCCGCTACTTGTAATAATACTACTGCCGCTACTTGTAATAATACTACTGCCGCTACTTGTAATAATACTACTTCCGCTACTTGTAATAATACTACTGCCGCTACTTGTAATAATGCTATTGCCGCTACTTGTAATAATACTATTGCCGCTACTTGTAATAATACTACTGCCGCTACTTGTAATAATACTACAGCTGCTACTTGTACTAATGCTATTGCCGCTACTTGTAATAATGCTATTGCCGCTACTTGTAATAATACTACTGCCGCTACTTGTAATAATACTATTGCCGCTACTTGTAATAATACTACTGCTGCTCCCATTAACTCTAATGCAGCTACTAATTATACTATTGCCGCTACTTGTAATAATACCACTGCCGCTACTTGTAATAATACTATTGCCGCTACTTGTAATAATACTATTGCCGCTACTTGTAATAATACTACTGCTGCTACTTGTAATAATACTATTGCCGCTACTTGTAATAATACTACTGCTGCTACTTGTAATAATACTATTGCCGCTACTTGTAATAATACTACTGCTGCTACTTGTAATAATACTATTGCCGCTACTTGTAATAATACTACTGCTCCCATTAACTCTAATGCAGCTACTAATTATACTATTGCCGCTACTTGTAATAATACTACATCCGCTACTTGTAATAATACTACTGCTGCTACTTGTAATAATACTACTGCTGCTACTTGTAATAATACTATTGCCGCTACTTGTAATAATACTACTGCTGCTACTTGTAATAATACTATTGCCGCTACTTGTAATAATACTACTGCTGCTACTTGTAATAATACTATTGCCGCTACTTGTAATAATACTACTGCCGCTACTTGTAATAATACTACTGCTGCTACTTGTAATTATACTACTGCCGCTACTTGTAATAATACTACTGCCGCTACTTGTAATAATACTACTGCTGCTACTTGTAATAATACTATTGCCGCTACTTGTAATAATACTACTGCCGCTACTTGTAATAATACTACTGCTGCTCCCAATAACTCTAATGCTGCTACTAATTATACTACTGCCGCTACTTGTAATAATACTACTGCTGCTCCCATTAACTCTAATGCAGCTACTAATTATACTACTGCCGCTACTTGTAATAATACTACTGCTCCTACCATTAACTCTAATGCAGCTACTAATTATACTATTGCCGCTACTTGTAATAATACTACTGCTCCTACCATTAACTCTAATGCTGCTACTAATTATGCTACACCCGCTACTTGTAATAATACTACTGCTGCTACGATTAACTCTAATGCAGCTACTAATTATACTACACCCGCTATTTGTAATAATACTACTGCTGCTCCCATTAACTCTAGTGCTGCTACTAATTATACTACTGCCGCTACTTGTAATAATACTACTGCTGCTACCATTAACTCTAATGCTGCTACTAATTATACTACTGCCGCTACTTGTAATAATACTACTGCTGCTCCCATTAACTCTAATGCTGCTACTAATTATACTACACCCGCTATTTGTAATAATACTACTGCTGCTCCCATTAACTCTAATGCTGCTACTAATTATACTACACCCGCTATTTGTAATAATACTACTGCTGCTCCCATTAACTCTAATGCTGCTACTAATTATACTACACCCGCTATTTGTAATAATACTACTGCTGCTACCATTAACTCTAATGCTGCTACTAATTATACTACACCCGCTATTTGTAATAATACTACTGCTGCTCCCATTAGCTCTAATGCTGCTACTAATTATACTACACCCGCTATTTGTAATAATACTACTGCTGCTCCCATTAACTCTAATGCTACTACTAATTATACTACACCCGCTATTTGTAATAATACTACTGCTGCTCCCATTAACTCTAATGCAGCTACTAATTATACTACTGCCGCTACTTGTAATAATACTACTGCTCCTACCATTAACTCTAATGCAGCTACTAACTATAATATTGCCGCTACTTGTAATAATACTACTGCTCCTACCATTAACTCTAATGCTGCTACTAATTATGCTACACCCGCTACTTGTAATAATACTACTGCTGCTACCATTAACTCTAATGCAGCTACTAATTATACTACACCCGCTATTTGTAATAATACTACTGCTGCTCCCATTAACTCTAATGCTGCTACTAATTATACTACTGCTGCTACTTGTAATAATACTATTGCCGCTACTTGTAATAATACTACTGCCGCTACTTGTAATAATACTACTGCTGCTCCCAATAACTCTAATGCTGCTACTAATTATACTACACCCGCTATTTGTAATAATACTACTGCTGCTCCCATTAACTCTAATGCAGCTACTAATTATACTACACCCGCTACTTGTAATAATACTACTGCTGCTACCATTAACTCTAATGCAGCTACTAATTATACTACACCCGCTATTTGTAATAATACTACTGCTGCTCCCATTAACTCTAGTGCTGCTACTAATTATACTACTGCCGCTACTTGTAATAATACTACTGCTGCTACCATTAACACTAATGCTGCTACTAATTATACTACTGCCGCTACTTGTAATAATACTACTGCTGCTCCCATTAACTCTAATGCTGCTACTAATTATACTACACCCGCTATTTCTAATAATACTACTGCTGCTACCATTAACTCTAATGCAGCTACTAATTATACTATTGCCGCTATTTGTAATAATACTACTGCTGCTCCCATTAACTCTAATGCTGCTACTAATTATACTACACCCGCTATTTGTAATAATACTACTGCTGCTCCCATTAACTCTAATGCTACTACTAATTATACTACACCCGCTATTTGTAATAATACTACTGCTGCTCCCATTAACTCTAATGCTGCTACTAATTATACTACACCCGCTATTTTAATAATACTACTGCTGCTCCCATTAACTCTAATGCAGCTACTAATTATATTATTGCCGCTACTTGTAATAATACTACTGCCGCTACTTGTAATAATACTATTGCCGCTACTTGTAATAATACTATTGCCGCTACTTGTAATAATACTACTGCCGCTACTTGTAATAATACTACTGCCGCTACTTGTAATAATACTACTTCCGCTACTTGTAATAATACTACTGCCGCTACTTGTAATAATGCTATTGCCGCTACTTGTAATAATACTATTGCCGCTACTTGTAATAATACTACTGCCGCTACTTGTAATAATACTACAGCTGCTACTTGTACTAATGCTATTGCCGCTACTTGTAATAATGCTATTGCCGCTACTTGTAATAATACTACTGCCGCTACTTGTAATAATACTATTGCCGCTACTTGTAATAATACTACTGCTGCTCCCATTAACTCTAATGCAGCTACTAATTATACTATTGCCGCTACTTGTAATAATACCACTGCCGCTACTTGTAATAATACTATTGCCGCTACTTGTAATAATACTACTGCCGCTACTTGTAATAATATTACTGCCGCTACTTGTAATAAGACTATTGCCGCTACTTGTAATAATACTACTGCCGCTACTTGTAATAATACTACTGCCGCTACTTGTAATAATACTACTGCCGCGACTTGTAATAATACTATTGCCTCTACTTGTAATAATACTACTGCTGCTCCCATTAACTCTAATGCAGCTTTTAATTATACTACTGCCGCTACTTGTAATAATACTACTGCTGCTCCCATTAACTCTAATGCAGCTATTAATTATACTACTGCCGCTACTTGTAATAAGACTATTGCCGCTACTTGTAATAATACTACTGCCACTACTTGTAATAATACTACTGCCGCTACTTGTAATAATACTACTGCCGCTACTTGTAATAATACTATTGCCTCTACTTGTAATAATACTACTGCCGCTACTTGTAATAATACTACTGCTGCTCCCATTAACTCTAATGCAGCTATTAATTATACTATTGCCTCTACTTGTAATAATACTACTGCTGCTCCCATTAACTGTAATGCAGCTATTAATTATACTACTGCCGCTACTGGTAATAATACTACTGCTGCTCCCATTAACTCTAATGCAGCTATTAATTATACTACTGCCTCTACTTGTAATAATACTACTGCTGCTCCCATTAACTCTAATGCAGCTACTAATTATACTACTGCCGCTACTTGTAATAATACTACTGCTGCTCCCATTAACTCTAATGCAGCTACTAATTATATTATTGCCGCTACTTGTAATAATACTACTGCCGCTACTTGTAATAATACTATTGCCGCTACTTGTAATAATACTATTGCCGCTACTTGTAATAATACTATTGCCGCTACTTGTAATAATACTACTGCCGCTACTTGTAATAATACTACTGCCGCTACTTGTAATAATACTACTTCCGCTACTTGTAATAATACTACTGCCGCTACTTGTAATAATGCTATTGCCGCTACTTGTAATAATACTATTGCCGCTACTTGTAATAATACTACTGCCGCTACTTGTAATAATACTACAGCTGCTACTTGTACTAATGCTATTGCCGCTACTTGTAATAATGCTATTGCCGCTACTTGTAATAATACTACTGCCGCTACTTGTAATAATACTATTGCCGCTACTTGTAATAATACTACTGCTGCTCCCATTAACTCTAATGCAGCTACTAATTATACTATTGCCGCTACTTGTAATAATACCACTGCCGCTACTTGTAATAATACTATTGCCGCTACTTGTAATAATACTATTGCCGCTACTTGTAATAATACTACTGCTGCTACTTGTAATAATACTATTGCCGCTACTTGTAATAATACTACTGCTGCTACTTGTAATAATACTATTGCCGCTACTTGTAATAATACTACTGCTGCTACTTGTAATAATACTATTGCCGCTACTTGTAATAATACTACTGCTCCCATTAACTCTAATGCAGCTACTAATTATACTATTGCCGCTACTTGTAATAATACTACATCCGCTACTTGTAATAATACTACTGCTGCTACTTGTAATAATACTACTGCTGCTACTTGTAATAATACTATTGCCGCTACTTGTAATAATACTACTGCTGCTACTTGTAATAATACTATTGCCGCTACTTGTAATAATACTACTGCTGCTACTTGTAATAATACTATTGCCGCTACTTGTAATAATACTACTGCCGCTACTTGTAATAATACTACTGCTGCTACTTGTAATTATACTACTGCCGCTACTTGTAATAATACTACTGCCGCTACTTGTAATAATACTACTGCTGCTACTTGTAATAATACTATTGCCGCTACTTGTAATAATACTACTGCCGCTACTTGTAATAATACTACTGCTGCTCCCAATAACTCTAATGCAGCTACTAATTATACTACTGCCGCTACTTGTAATAATACTACTGCTCCTACCATTAACTCTAATGCAGCTACTAATTATACTATTGCCGCTACTTGTAATAATACTACTGCTCCTACCATTAACTCTAATGCTGCTACTAATTATGCTACACCCGCTACTTGTAATAATACTACTGCTGCTACGATTAACTCTAATGCAGCTACTAATTATACTACACCCGCTATTTGTAATAATACTACTGCTGCTCCCATTAACTCTAGTGCTGCTACTAATTATACTACTGCCGCTACTTGTAATAATACTACTGCTGCTACCATTAACTCTAATGCTGCTACTAATTATACTACTGCCGCTACTTGTAATAATACTACTGCTGCTCCCATTAACTCTAATGCTGCTACTAATTATACTACACCCGCTATTTGTAATAATACTACTGCTGCTACCATTAACTCTAATGCAGCTACTAATTATACTATTGCCGCTATTTGTAATAATACTACTGCTGCTCCCATTAACTCTAATGCTGCTACTAATTATACTACACCCGCTATTTGTAATAATACTACTGCTGCTCCCATTAACTCTAATGCTGCTACTAATTATACTACACCCGCTATTTGTAATAATACTACTGCTGCTCCCATTAACTCTAATGCTACTACTAATTATACTACTGCCGCTACTTGTAATAATACTACTGCTGCTACCATTAACTCTAATGCTGCTACTAATTATACTACACCCGCTATTTGTAATAATACTACTGCTGCTCCCATTAACTCTAATGCTGCTACTAATTATACTACACCCGCTACTTGTAATAATACTACTGCTGCTACCATTAACTCTAATGCAGCTACTAATTATACTACACCCGCTATTTGTAATAATACTACTGCTGCTCCCATTAACTCTAATGCTGCTACTAATTATACTACACCCGCTATTTGTAATAATACTACTGCTGCTCCCATTAACTCTAATGCTGCTACTAATTATACTACACCCGCTATTTGTAATAATACTATTCTGCTACCATTAACTCTAATGCTGCTACTAATTATACTACACCCGCTATTTGTAATAATACTACTGCTGCTCCCATTAACTCTAATGCTGCTACTAATTATACTACACCCGCTATTTGTAATAATACTACTGCTGCTCCCATTAACTCTAATGCTACTACTAATTATACTACACCCGCTATTTGTAATAATACTACTGCTGCTCCCATTAACTCTAATGCAGCTACTAATTATACTACTGCCGCTACTTGTAATAATACTACTGCTCCTACCATTAACTCTAATGCAGCTACTAACTATAATATTGCCGCTACTTGTAATAATACTACTGCTCCTACCATTAACTCTAATGCTGCTACTAATTATGCTACACCCGCTACTTGTAATAATACTACTGCTGCTACCATTAACTCTAATGCAGCTACTAATTATACTACACCCGCTATTTGTAATAATACTACTGCTGCTCCCATTAACTGTAATGCTGCTACTAATTATACTACTGCTGCTACTTGTAATAATACTATTGCCGCTACTTGTAATAATACTACTGCCGCTACTTGTAATAATACTACTGCTGCTCCCAATAACTCTAATGCTGCTACTAATTATACTACACCCGCTATTTGTAATAATACTACTGCTGCTCCCATTAACTCTAATGCAGCTACTAATTATACTACTGCCGCTACTTGTAATAATACTACTGCTCCTACCATTAACTCTAATGCAGCTACTAACTATAATATTGCCGCTACTTGTAATAATACTACTGCTCCTACCATTAACTCTAATGCTGCTACTAATTATGCTACACCCGCTACTTGTAATAATACTACTGCTGCTACCATTAACTCTAATGCAGCTACTAATTATACTACACCCGCTATTTGTAATAATACTACTGCTGCTCCCATTAACTCTAGTGCTGCTACTAATTATACTACTGCCGCTACTTGTAATAATACTACTGCTGCTACCATTAACTCTAATGCTGCTACTAATTATACTACTGCCGCTACTTGTAATAATACTACTGCTGCTCCCATTAACTCTAATGCTGCTACTAATTATACTACACCCGCTATTTGTAATAATACTACTGCTGCTACCATTAACTTTAATGCAGCTACTAATTATACTATTGCCGCTATTTGTAATAATACTACTGCTGCTCCCATTAACTCTAATGCTGCTACTAATTATACTACACCCGCTATTTGTAATAATACTACTGCTGCTCCCATTAACTCTAATGCTACTACTAATTATACTACACCCGCTATTTGTAATAATACTACTGCTGCTCCCATTAACTCTAATGCTGCTACTAATTATACTACACCCGCTATTTTAATAATACTACTGCTGCTCCCATTAACTCTAATGCTGCTACTAATTATACTACACCCGCTATTTGTAATAATACTACTGCTGCTCCCATTAACTCTAATGCTGCTACTAATTATACTACTGCCGCTATTTGTAATAATACTACTGCTGCTCCCATTAACTCTAATGCTGCTACTAATTATACTATTGCCGCTACTTGTAATAATACTATTGCCGCTACTTGTAATAATACTATTGCCGCTACTTGTAATAATACTACTGCCGCTACTTGTAATAATACTACTGCCGCTACTTGTAATAATACTACTGCCGCTACTTGTAATAATACTACTGCCGCTACTTGTAATAATACTATTGCCGCTACTTGTAATAATACTACTGCCGCTACTTGTAATAATACTATTGCCGCTACTTGTAATAATACTATTGCCGCTACTTGTAATAATACTATTGCCGCTACTTGTAATAATACTACTGCCGCTACTTGTAATAATACTACTGCCGCTACTTGTAATAATACTGCTGCCGCTACTTGTAATAATGCTATTGCCGCTACTTGTAATAATACTATTGCCGCTACTTGTAATAATACTACTGCCGCTACTTGTAATAATACTACTGCTTCTACTTGTAATAATGCTATTGCCGCTACTTGTAATAATGCTATTGCCGCTACTTGTAATAATACTACTGCCGCTACTTGTAATAATACTACTGCTGCTACTTGTAATAATACTACTGCCGCTACTTGTAATAATACTACTGCCGCTACTTGTAATAATACTATTGCCGCTACTTGTAATAATACTATTGCCGCTACTTGTAATAATACTATTGCCGCTTTTTGTAATAATACTATTGCCGCTACTTGTAATAATACTATTGCCGCTACTTGTAATAATACTACTGCTGCTCCCATTAACTCTAATGCAGCTACTAATTATACTATTGCCGCTACTTGTAATAATACCACTGCCGCTACTTGTAATAATACTATTGCCGCTACTTGTAATAATACTATTGCCGCTACTTGTAATAATACTACTGCTGCTACTTGTAATAATACTATTGCCGCTACTTGTAATAATACTACTGCTGCTACTTGTAATAATACTATTGCAGCTACTTGTAATAATACTACTGCTGCTACTTGTAATAATACTAATGCCGCTACTTGTAATAATACTACTGCTGCTACTTGTAATAATACTATTACCGCTACTTATAATAATACTACTGCTGCTACTTGTAATAATACTATTGCCGCTACTTGTAATAATACTACTGCCGCTACTTGTAATAAGACTATTGCCGCTACTTGTAATAATACTACTGCCGCTACTTGTAATAATACTACTGCCGCTACTTGTAATAATACTACTGCCGCTACTTGTAATAATACTACTGCTGCTCCCATTAATTCTAATGCAGCTACTAATTATACTATTGCCGCTACTTGTAATAATACTACTGCCGCTACTTGTAATAATACTATTGCCGCTACTTGTAATAATACTACTGCCGCTACTTGTAATAATACTACTGCCGCTACTTGTAATAAGACTATTGCCGCTACTTGTAATAATACTACTGCCGCTACTTGTAATAATACTATTGCCTCTACTTGTAATAATACTACTGCTGCTCCCATTAACTCTAATGCAGCTATTAATTATACTACTGCCGCTACTTGTAATAATACTACTGCTGCTCCCATTAACTCTAATGCAGCTACTAATTATACTACTGCCGCTACTTGTAATAATACTACTGCTGCTCCCATTAACTCTAATGCTGCTACTAATTATACTACACCCGCTATTTGTAATAATACTACTGCTGCTCCCATTAACTCTAATGCTGCTACTAATTATACTACACCCGCTATTTGTAATAATACTACTGCTGCTCCCATTAACTCTAATGCAGCTACTAATTATACTATTGCCGCTACTTGTAATAATACTACTGCTGCTCCCATTAACTCTAATGCTGCTACTAATTATACTACTGCCGCTATTTGTAATAATACTACTGCTGCTCCCATTAACTCTAGTGCTGCTACTAATTATACTACTGCCGCTACTTGTAATAATACTACTGCTGCTCCCATTAACTCTAGTGCTGCTACTAATTATACTACTGCCGCTACTTGTAATAATACTACTGCTGCTCCCATTAACTCTAATGCTGCTACTAATTATACTACACCCGCTATTTGTAATAATACTACTGCTGCTCCCATTAACTCTAATGCTGCTACTAATTATACTGTTGCCGCTATTTGTAATAATACTACTGCTGCTCCCATTAACTCTAATGCTGCTACTAATTATACTACACCCGCTATTTGTAATAATACTACTGCTGCTCCCATTAACTCTAATGCTACTACTAATTATACTACACCCGCTATTTGTAATAATACTACTGCTGCTCCCATTAACTCTAATGCTGCTACTAATTATACTACACCCGCTATGTTAATAATACTACTGCTGCTCCCATTAACTCTAATGCTGCTACTAATTATACTACTGCCGCTATTTGTAATAATACTACTGCTGCTCCCATTAACTCTAATGCTGCTACTAATTATACTACTGCCGCTATTTGTAATAATACTACTGCTGCTTCCATTAACTCTAATGCTGCTACTAATTATACTATTGCCGCTACTTGTAATAATGCTATTGCCGCTACTTGTAATAATACTACTGCTGCTCCCATTAACTCTAATGCTGCTACTAATTATACTACTGCCGCTATTTGTAATAATACTACTGCTGCTCCCATTAACTCTAATGCTGCTACTAATTATACTACTGCCGCTATTTGTAATAATACTACTGCTGCTTCCATTAACTCTAATGCTGCTACTAATTATACTACTGCCGCTACTTGTAATAATGCTATTGCCGCTACTTGTAATAATGCTATTGCCGCTACTTGTAATAATGCTATTGCCGCTACTTGTAATAATGCTATTGCCGCTACTTGTAATAATGCTACTGCCGCTACTTGTAATAATACTATTGCCGCTACTTGTAATAATACTACTGCCGCTACTTGTAATAATACTACTGCCGCTACTTGTAATAATGCTATTGCCGCTACTTGTAATAATACTACTGCCGCTACTTGTAATAATACTACTGCCGCTACTTGTAATAATACTACTGCCGCTACTTGTAATAATACTATTGCCGCTACTTGTAATAATACTACTGCCGCTACTTGTAATAATACTACTGCTGCTACTTGTAATAATGCTATTGCCGCTACTTGTAATAATGCTATTGCCGCTACTTGTAATAATATTACTGCCGCTACTTGTAATAATACTACTGCTGCTACTTGTAATAATACTACTGCCGCTACTTGTAATAATGCTATTGCCGCTACTTGTAATAATACTACTGCTGCTACTTGTAATAATACTACTGCCGCTACTAGTAATAATACTACTGCCGCTACTTGTAATAATACTATTGCCGCTACTTGTAATAATACTATTGCCGCTACTTGTAATAATACTATTGCCGCTACTTATAATAATACAATTGCCGCTACTTGTAATAATACTATTGCCGCTACTTGTAATAATACTATTGCCGCTACTTGTAATAATACTACTGCTGCTCCCATTAACTCTAATGCAGCTACTAATTATACTATTGCCGCTACTTGTAATAATACCACTGCTGCTACTTGTAATAATACTATTGCCGCTACTTGTAACAATACCACTGCCGCTACTTGTAATAATACTATTGCCGCTACTTGTAATAATACTACTGCCGCTACTTGTAATAATACTACTGCTGCTACTTGTAATAATACTACTGCCGCTACTTGTAATAATACTACTGCTGCTACTTGTAATAATACTACTGCCGCTACTTGTAATAATACTACTGCCGCTACTTGTAATAATACTATTGCCGCTACTTGTAATAATACTATTGCCGCTACTTGTAATAATACTACTGCCGCTACTTGTAATAATACTATTGCCGCTACTTGTAATAATACTATTGCTGCTACTTGTAATAATACTACTTCCGCTACTTGTAATAATACTACTGCCGCTACTTGTGATAATACTATTGCCGCTACTTGTAATAATACTATTGCCGCTACTTGTAATAATACTACTGCCGCTACTTGTAATAATACTACTGCTGCTACTTGTAATAATACTACTGCCGCTACTTGTAATAATACTACTGCTGCTACTTGTAATAATACTACTGCCGCTACTTGTAATAATACTACTGCCGCTACTTGTAATAATACTATTGCCGCTACTTGTAATAATACTATTGCCGCTACTTGTAATAATACTACTGCCGCTACTTGTAATAATACTATTGCCGCTACTTGTAATAATACTATTGCTGCTACTTGTAATAATACTACTGCCGCTACTAGTAATAATACTACTGCTGCTACTTGTAATAATACTATTGCCGCTACTTGTAATAATACTACTGCTGCTACTTGTAATAATACTATTGCCGCTACTTGTAATAATACTACTGCCGCTACTTGTAATAAGACTATTGCCGCTACTTGTAATAATACTACTGCCGCTACTTGTAATAATACTACTGCCGCTACTTGTAATAATACTACTGCCGCTACTTGTAATAATACTACTGCTGCTCCCATTAATTCTAATGCAGCTACTAATTATACTATTGCCGCTACTTGTAATAATGCTACTGCCGCTACTTGTAATAATACTATTGCCGCTACTTGTAATAATACTACTGCCGCTACTTGTAATAATACTACTGCCGCTACTTGTAATAAGACTATTGCCGCTACGTGTAATAATACTACTGCCGCTACTTGTAATAATACTATTGCCTCTACTTGTAATAATACTACTACTGCTCCCATTAACTCTAATGCAGCTATTAATTATACTACTGCCGCTACTTGTAATAATACTACTGCTGCTCCCATTAACTCTAATGCAGCTACTAATTATACTACTGCCGCTACTTGTAATAATACTACTGCCGCTACTTGTAATAAGACTATTGCCGCTACGTGTAATAATACTACTGCCGCTACTTGTAATAATACTATTGCCTCTACTTGTAATAATACTACTACTGCTCCCATTACCTCTAATGCAGCTACTAATTATACTATTGCCGCTACTTGTAATAATGCTACTGCCGCTACTTGTAATAATACTATTGCCGCTACTTGTAATAATACTACTGCCGCTACTTGTAATAATACTACTGCCGCTACTTGTAATAAGACTATTGCCGCTACGTGTAATAATACTACTGCCGCTACTTGTAATAATACTATTGCCTCTACTTGTAATAATACTACTACTGCTCCCATTAACTCTAATGCAGCTATTAATTATACTACTGCCGCTACTTGTAATAATACTACTGCTGCTCCCATTAACTCTAATGCAGCTATTAATTATACTACTGCCGCTACTTGCAATAATACTACTACTGCTCCCATTAACTCTAATGCAGCTATTAATTATACTACTGCCGCTACTTGTAATAATACTACTGCCGCTACTTGTAATAATACTATTGCCTCTACTTGTAATAATACTACTACTGCTCCCATTAACTCTAATGCAGCTATTAATTATACTACTGCCGCTACTTGTAATAATACTACTGCTGCTCCCATTAACTCTAATGCAGCTACTAATTATACTACTGCCGCTACTTGTAATAATACTACTGCTGCTCCCATTAACTCTAATGCAGCTTCTAATTATATTATTGCCGCCACTTGTAATAATACTACTGCCGCTACTTGTAATAATACTACTGCCGCTACTTGTAATAATACTACTGCTGCTACTTGTAATAATGCTATTGCCGCTACTTGTAATAATACTACTGCCGCTACTTGTAATAATACTACTGCTGCTTCCATTAACTCTAATGCTGCTACTAATTATACTATTGCCGCTACTTGTAATAATGCTATTGCCGCTACTTGTAATAATACTACTGCTGCTCCCATTAACTCTAATGCTGCTACTAATTATACTACTGCCGCTATTTGTAATAATACTACTGCTGCTCCCATTAACTCTAATGCTGCTACTAATTATACTACTGCCGCTATTTGTAATAATACTACTGCTGCTTCCATTAACTCTAATGCTGCTACTAATTATACTATTGCCGCTACTTGTAATAATGCTATTGCCGCTACTTGTAATAATGCTATTGCCGCTACTTGTAATAATGCTATTGCCGCTACTTGTAATAATGCTACTGCCGCTACTTGTAATAATGCTATTGCCGCTACTTGTAATAATACTACTGCCGCTACTTGTAATAATACTACTGCCGCTACTTGTAATAATGCTATTGCCGCTACTTGTAATAATACTACTGCCGCTACTTGTAATAATACTACTGCCGCTACTTGTAATAATACTACTGCCGCTACTTGTAATAATACTATTGCCGCTACTTGTAATAATACTACTGCCGCTACTTGTAATAATGCTATTGCCGCTACTTGTAATAATGCTATTGCCGCTACTTGTAATAATATTACTGCCGCTACTTGTAATAATACTACTGCTGCTACTTGTAATAATACTACTGCCGCTACTTGTAATAATGCTATTGCCGCTACTTGTAATAATACTACTGCTGCTACTTGTAATAATACTACTGCCGCTACTTGTAATAATACTACTGCCGCTACTTGTAATAATACTATTGCCGCTACTTGTAATAATACTATTGCCGCTACTTATAATAATACAATTGCCGCTACTTGTAATAATACTATTGCCGCTACTTGTAATAATACTATTGCCGCTACTTGTAATATTACTACTGCTGCTCCCATTAACTCTAATGCAGCTACTAATTATACTATTGCCGCTACTTGTAATAATACCACTGCTGCTACTTGTAATAATACTATTGCCGCTACTTGTAATAATACCACTGCCGCTACTTGTAATAATACTACTGCTCCTACCATTAACTCTAATGCTGCTACTAATTATGCTACACCCGCTACTTGTAATAATACTACTGCTGCTACCATTAACTCTAATGCAGCTACTAATTATACTACACCCGCTATTTGTAATAATACTACTGCTGCTCCCATTAACTGTAATGCTGCTACTAATTATACTACTGCTGCTACTTGTAATAATACTATTGCCGCTACTTGTAATAATACTACTGCCGCTACTTGTAATAATACTACTGCTGCTCCCAATAACTCTAATGCTGCTACTAATTATACTACACCCGCTATTTGTAATAATACTACTGCTGCTCCCATTAACTCTAATGCAGCTACTAATTATACTACTGCCGCTACTTGTAATAATACTACTGCTCCTACCATTAACTCTAATGCAGCTACTAACTATAATATTGCCGCTACTTGTAATAATACTACTGCTCCTACCATTAACTCTAATGCTGCTACTAATTATGCTACACCCGCTACTTGTAATAATACTACTGCTGCTACCATTAACTCTAATGCAGCTACTAATTATACTACACCCGCTATTTGTAATAATACTACTGCTGCTCCCATTAACTCTAGTGCTGCTACTAATTATACTACTGCCGCTACTTGTAATAATACTACTGCTGCTACCATTAACTCTAATGCTGCTACTAATTATACTACTGCCGCTACTTGTAATAATACTACTGCTGCTCCCATTAACTCTAATGCTGCTACTAATTATACTACACCCGCTATTTGTAATAATACTACTGCTGCTACCATTAACTCTAATGCAGCTACTAATTATACTATTGCCGCTATTTGTAATAATACTACTGCTGCTCCCATTAACTCTAATGCTGCTACTAATTATACTACACCCGCTATTTGTAATAATACTACTGCTGCTCCCATTAACTCTAATGCTGCTACTAATTATACTACACCCGCTATTTTAATAATACTACTGCTGCTCCCATTAACTCTAATGCTGCTACTAATTATACTACACCCGCTATTTGTAATAATACTACTGCTGCTCCCATTAACTCTAATGCTGCTACTAATTATACTACTGCCGCTATTTGTAATAATACTACTGCTGCTCCCATTAACTCTAATGCTGCTACTAATTATACTATTGCCGCTACTTGTAATAATACTATTGCCGCTACTTGTAATAATACTATTGCCGCTACTTGTAATAATACTACTGCCGCTACTTGTAATAATACTACTGCCGCTACTTGTAATAATACTACTGCCGCTACTTGTAATAATACTATTGCCGCTACTTGTAATAATACTACTGCCGCTACTTGTAATAATACTATTGCCGCTACTTGTAATAATACTATTGCCGCTACTTGTAATAATACTATTGCCGCTACTTGTAATAATACTATTGCCGCTACTTGTAATAATACTACTGCCGCTACTTGTAATAATACTACTGCCGCTACTTGTAATAATACTGCTGCCGCTACTTGTAATAATGCTATTGCCGCTACTTGTAATAATACTATTGCCGCTACTTGTAATAATACTACTGCCGCTACTTGTAATAATACTACTGCTTCTACTTGTAATAATGCTATTGCCGCTACTTGTAATAATGCTATTGCCGCTACTTGTAATAATACTACTGCCGCTACTTGTAATAATACTACTGCTGCTACTTGTAATAATACTACTGCCGCTACTTGTAATAATACTACTGCCGCTACTTGTAATAATACTATTGCCGCTACTTGTAATAATACTATTGCCGCTACTTGTAATAATACTATTGCCGCTTTTTGTAATAATACTATTGCCGCTACTTGTAATAATACTATTGCCGCTACTTGTAATAATACTACTGCTGCTCCCATTAACTCTAATGCAGCTACTAATTATACTATTGCCGCTACTTGTAATAATACCACTGCCGCTACTTGTAATAATACTATTGCCGCTACTTGTAATAATACTATTGCCGCTACTTGTAATAATACTACTGCTGCTACTTGTAATAATACTATTGCCGCTACTTGTAATAATACTACTGCTGCTACTTGTAATAATACTATTGCAGCTACTTGTAATAATACTACTGCTGCTACTTGTAATAATACTAATGCCGCTACTTGTAATAATACTACTGCTGCTACTTGTAATAATACTATTACCGCTACTTATAATAATACTACTGCTGCTACTTGTAATAATACTATTGCCGCTACTTGTAATAATACTACTGCCGCTACTTGTAATAAGACTATTGCCGCTACTTGTAATAATACTACTGCCGCTACTTGTAATAATACTACTGCCGCTACTTGTAATAATACTACTGCCGCTACTTGTAATAATACTACTGCTGCTCCCATTAATTCTAATGCAGCTACTAATTATACTATTGCCGCTACTTGTAATAATACTACTGCCGCTACTTGTAATAATACTATTGCCGCTACTTGTAATAATACTACTGCCGCTACTTGTAATAATACTACTGCCGCTACTTGTAATAAGACTATTGCCGCTACTTGTAATAATACTACTGCCGCTACTTGTAATAATACTATTGCCTCTACTTGTAATAATACTACTGCTGCTCCCATTAACTCTAATGCAGCTATTAATTATACTACTGCCGCTACTTGTAATAATACTACTGCTGCTCCCATTAACTCTAATGCAGCTACTAATTATACTACTGCCGCTACTTGTAATAATACTACTGCTGCTCCCATTAACTCTAATGCTGCTACTAATTATACTACACCCGCTATTTGTAATAATACTACTGCTGCTCCCATTAACTCTAATGCTGCTACTAATTATACTACACCCGCTATTTGTAATAATACTACTGCTGCTCCCATTAACTCTAATGCAGCTACTAATTATACTATTGCCGCTACTTGTAATAATACTACTGCTGCTCCCATTAACTCTAATGCTGCTACTAATTATACTACTGCCGCTATTTGTAATAATACTACTGCTGCTCCCATTAACTCTAGTGCTGCTACTAATTATACTACTGCCGCTACTTGTAATAATACTACTGCTGCTCCCATTAACTCTAGTGCTGCTACTAATTATACTACTGCCGCTACTTGTAATAATACTACTGCTGCTCCCATTAACTCTAATGCTGCTACTAATTATACTACACCCGCTATTTGTAATAATACTACTGCTGCTCCCATTAACTCTAATGCTGCTACTAATTATACTGTTGCCGCTATTTGTAATAATACTACTGCTGCTCCCATTAACTCTAATGCTGCTACTAATTATACTACACCCGCTATTTGTAATAATACTACTGCTGCTCCCATTAACTCTAATGCTACTACTAATTATACTACACCCGCTATTTGTAATAATACTACTGCTGCTCCCATTAACTCTAATGCTGCTACTAATTATACTACACCCGCTATGTTAATAATACTACTGCTGCTCCCATTAACTCTAATGCTGCTACTAATTATACTACTGCCGCTATTTGTAATAATACTACTGCTGCTCCCATTAACTCTAATGCTGCTACTAATTATACTACTGCCGCTATTTGTAATAATACTACTGCTGCTTCCATTAACTCTAATGCTGCTACTAATTATACTATTGCCGCTACTTGTAATAATGCTATTGCCGCTACTTGTAATAATACTACTGCTGCTCCCATTAACTCTAATGCTGCTACTAATTATACTACTGCCGCTATTTGTAATAATACTACTGCTGCTCCCATTAACTCTAATGCTGCTACTAATTATACTACTGCCGCTATTTGTAATAATACTACTGCTGCTTCCATTAACTCTAATGCTGCTACTAATTATACTATTGCCGCTACTTGTAATAATGCTATTGCCGCTACTTGTAATAATGCTATTGCCGCTACTTGTAATAATGCTATTGCCGCTACTTGTAATAATGCTACTGCCGCTACTTGTAATAATACTATTGCCGCTACTTGTAATAATACTACTGCCGCTACTTGTAATAATACTACTGCCGCTACTTGTAATAATGCTATTGCCGCTACTTGTAATAATACTACTGCCGCTACTTGTAATAATACTACTGCCGCTACTTGTAATAATACTACTGCCGCTACTTGTAATAATACTATTGCCGCTACTTGTAATAATACTACTGCCGCTACTTGTAATAATACTACTGCTGCTACTTGTAATAATGCTATTGCCGCTACTTGTAATAATGCTATTGCCGCTACTTGTAATAATATTACTGCCGCTACTTGTAATAATACTACTGCTGCTACTTGTAATAATACTACTGCCGCTACTTGTAATAATGCTATTGCCGCTACTTGTAATAATACTACTGCTGCTACTTGTAATAATACTACTGCCGCTACTAGTAATAATACTACTGCCGCTACTTGTAATAATACTATTGCCGCTACTTGTAATAATACTATTGCCGCTACTTGTAATAATACTATTGCCGCTACTTATAATAATACAATTGCCGCTACTTGTAATAATACTATTGCCGCTACTTGTAATAATACAATTGCCGCTACTTGTAATAATACTACTGCTGCTCCCATTAACTCTAATGCAGCTACTAATTATACTATTGCCGCTACTTGTAATAATACCACTGCTGCTACTTGTAATAATACTATTGCCGCTACTTGTAACAATACCACTGCCGCTACTTGTAATAATACTATTGCCGCTACTTGTAATAATACTACTGCCGCTACTTGTAATAATACTACTGCTGCTACTTGTAATAATACTACTGCCGCTACTTGTAATAATACTACTGCTGCTACTTGTAATAATACTACTGCCGCTACTTGTAATAATACTACTGCCGCTACTTGTAATAATACTATTGCCGCTACTTGTAATAATACTATTGCCGCTACTTGTAATAATACTACTGCCGCTACTTGTAATAATACTATTGCCGCTACTTGTAATAATACTATTGCTGCTACTTGTAATAATACTACTTCCGCTACTTGTAATAATACTACTGCCGCTACTTGTGATAATACTATTGCCGCTACTTGTAATAATACTATTGCCGCTACTTGTAATAATACTACTGCCGCTACTTGTAATAATACTACTGCTGCTACTTGTAATAATACTACTGCCGCTACTTGTAATAATACTACTGCTGCTACTTGTAATAATACTACTGCCGCTACTTGTAATAATACTACTGCCGCTACTTGTAATAATACTATTGCCGCTACTTGTAATAATACTATTGCCGCTACTTGTAATAATACTACTGCCGCTACTTGTAATAATACTATTGCCGCTACTTGTAATAATACTATTGCTGCTACTTGTAATAATACTACTGCCGCTACTTGTAATAATACTACTGCTGCTACTTGTAATAATACTATTGCCGCTACTTGTAATAATACTACTGCTGCTACTTGTAATAATACTATTGCCGCTACTTGTAATAATACTACTGCCGCTACTTGTAATAAGACTATTGCCGCTACTTGTAATAATACTACTGCCGCTACTTGTAATAATACTACTGCCGCTACTTGTAATAATACTACTGCCGCTACTTGTAATAATACTACTGCTGCTCCCATTAATTCTAATGCAGCTACTAATTATACTATTGCCGCTACTTGTAATAATGCTACTGCCGCTACTTGTAATAATACTATTGCCGCTACTTGTAATAATACTACTGCCGCTACTTGTAATAATACTACTGCCGCTACTTGTAATAAGACTATTGCCGCTACGTGTAATAATACTACTGCCGCTACTTGTAATAATACTATTGCCTCTACTTGTAATAATACTACTACTGCTCCCATTAACTCTAATGCAGCTATTAATTATACTACTGCCGCTACTTGTAATAATACTACTGCTGCTCCCATTAACTCTAATGCAGCTACTAATTATACTACTGCCGCTACTTGTAATAATACTACTGCCGCTACTTGTAATAAGACTATTGCCGCTACGTGTAATAATACTACTGCCGCTACTTGTAATAATACTATTGCCTCTACTTGTAATAATACTACTACTGCTCCCATTACCTCTAATGCAGCTACTAATTATACTATTGCCGCTACTTGTAATAATGCTACTGCCGCTACTTGTAATAATACTATTGCCGCTACTTGTAATAATACTACTGCCGCTACTTGTAATAATACTACTGCCGCTACTTGTAATAAGACTATTGCCGCTACGTGTAATAATACTACTGCCGCTACTTGTAATAATACTATTGCCTCTACTTGTAATAATACTACTACTGCTCCCATTAACTCTAATGCAGCTATTAATTATACTACTGCCGCTACTTGTAATAATACTACTGCTGCTCCCATTAACTCTAATGCAGCTATTAATTATACTACTGCCGCTACTTGCAATAATACTACTACTGCTCCCATTAACTCTAATGCAGCTATTAATTATACTACTGCCGCTACTTGTAATAATACTACTGCCGCTACTTGTAATAATACTATTGCCTCTACTTGTAATAATACTACTACTGCTCCCATTAACTCTAATGCAGCTATTAATTATACTACTGCCGCTACTTGTAATAATACTACTGCTGCTCCCATTAACTCTAATGCAGCTACTAATTATACTACTGCCGCTACTTGTAATAATACTACTGCTGCTCCCATTAACTCTAATGCAGCTTCTAATTATATTATTGCCGCCACTTGTAATAATACTACTGCCGCTACTTGTAATAATACTACTGCCGCTACTTGTAATAATACTACTGCTGCTACTTGTAATAATGCTATTGCCGCTACTTGTAATAATACTACTGCCGCTACTTGTAATAATACTACTGCTGCTTCCATTAACTCTAATGCTGCTACTAATTATACTATTGCCGCTACTTGTAATAATGCTATTGCCGCTACTTGTAATAATACTACTGCTGCTCCCATTAACTCTAATGCTGCTACTAATTATACTACTGCCGCTATTTGTAATAATACTACTGCTGCTCCCATTAACTCTAATGCTGCTACTAATTATACTACTGCCGCTATTTGTAATAATACTACTGCTGCTTCCATTAACTCTAATGCTGCTACTAATTATACTATTGCCGCTACTTGTAATAATGCTATTGCCGCTACTTGTAATAATGCTATTGCCGCTACTTGTAATAATGCTATTGCCGCTACTTGTAATAATGCTACTGCCGCTACTTGTAATAATGCTATTGCCGCTACTTGTAATAATACTACTGCCGCTACTTGTAATAATACTACTGCCGCTACTTGTAATAATGCTATTGCCGCTACTTGTAATAATACTACTGCCGCTACTTGTAATAATACTACTGCCGCTACTTGTAATAATACTACTGCCGCTACTTGTAATAATACTATTGCCGCTACTTGTAATAATACTACTGCCGCTACTTGTAATAATGCTATTGCCGCTACTTGTAATAATGCTATTGCCGCTACTTGTAATAATATTACTGCCGCTACTTGTAATAATACTACTGCTGCTACTTGTAATAATACTACTGCCGCTACTTGTAATAATGCTATTGCGCTACTTGTAATAATACTACTGCTGCTACTTGTAATAATACTACTGCCGCTACTTGTAATAATACTACTGCCGCTACTTGTAATAATACTATTGCCGCTACTTGTAATAATACTATTGCCGCTACTTGTAATAATACTATTGCCGCTACTTATAATAATACAATTGCCGCTACTTGTAATAATACTATTGCCGCTACTTGTAATAATACTATTGCCGCTACTTGTAATATTACTACTGCTGCTCCCATTAACTCTAATGCAGCTACTAATTATACTATTGCCGCTACTTGTAATAATACCACTGCTGCTACTTGTAATAATACTATTGCCGCTACTTGTAATAATACCACTGCCGCTACTTGTAATAATACTATTGCCGCTACTTGTAATAATACTACTGCCGCTACTTGTAATAATACTACTGCTGCTACTTGTAATAATACTACTGCCGCTACTTGTAATAATACTACTGCTGCTACTTGTAATAATACTACTGCCGCTACTTGTAATAATACTACTGCCGCTACTTGTAATAATACTATTGCCGCTACTTGTAATAATACTATTGCCGCTACTTGTAATAATACTACTGCCGCTACTTGTAATAATACTATTGCCGCTACTTGTAATAATACTATTGCTGCTACTTGTAATAATACTACTGCCGCTACTTGTAATAATACTACTGCCGCTACTTGTAATAATACTATTGCCGCTACTTGTAATAATACTATTGCCGCTACTTGTAATAATACTACTGCCGCTACTTGTAATAATACTACTGCTGCTACTTGTAATAATACTACTGCCGCTACTTGTAATAATACTACTGCTGCTACTTGTAATAATACTACTGCCGCTACTTGTAATAATACTACTGCCGCTACTTGTAATAATACTATTGCCGCTACTTGTAATAATACTATTGCCACTACTTGTAATAATACTACTGCCGCTACTTGTAATAATACTATTGCCGCTACTTGTAATAATACTATTGCTGCTACTTGTAATAATACTACTGCCGCTACTTGTAATAATACTACTGCTGCTACTTGTAATAATACTATTGCCGCTACTTGTAATAATACTACTGCTGCTACTTGTAATAATACTATTGCCGCTACTTGTAATAATACTACTGCCGCTACTTGTAATAAGACTATTGCCGCTACTTGTAATAATACTACTGCCGCTACTTGTAATAATACTACTGCCGCTACTTGTAATAATACTATTGCCGCTACTTGTAATAATACTACTGCCGCTACTTGTAATAATACTACAGCTGCTACTTGTACTAATGCTATTGCCGCTACTTGTAATAATGCTATTGCCGCTACTTGTAATAATACTACTGCCGCTACTTGTAATAATACTATTGCCGCTACTTGTAATAATACTACTGCTGCTCCCATTAACTCTAATGCAGCTACTAATTATACTACTGCCGCTACTTGTAATAATACTACTGCTGCTCCCATTAACTCTAATGCAGCTACTAATTATATTATTGCCGCTACTTGTAATAATACTACTGCCGCTACTTGTAATAATACTATTGCCGCTACTTGTAATAATACTATTGCCGCTACTTGTAATAATACTATTGCCGCTACTTGTAATAATACTACTGCCGCTACTTGTAATAATACTACTGCCGCTACTTGTAATAATACTACTTCCGCTACTTGTAATAATACTACTGCCGCTACTTGTAATAATGCTATTGCCGCTACTTGTAATAATACTATTGCCGCTACTTGTAATAATACTACTGCCGCTACTTGTAATAATACTACAGCTGCTACTTGTACTAATGCTATTGCCGCTACTTGTAATAATGCTATTGCCGCTACTTGTAATAATACTACTGCCGCTACTTGTAATAATACTATTGCCGCTACTTGTAATAATACTACTGCTGCTCCCATTAACTCTAATGCAGCTACTAATTATACTATTGCCGCTACTTGTAATAATACCACTGCCGCTACTTGTAATAATACTATTGCCGCTACTTGTAATAATACTATTGCCGCTACTTGTAATAATACTACTGCTGCTACTTGTAATAATACTATTGCCGCTACTTGTAATAATACTACTGCTGCTACTTGTAATAATACTATTGCCGCTACTTGTAATAATACTACTGCTGCTACTTGTAATAATACTATTGCCGCTACTTGTAATAATACTACTGCTCCCATTAACTCTAATGCAGCTACTAATTATACTATTGCCGCTACTTGTAATAATACTACTGCCGCTACTTGTAATAATACTACTGCTGCTACTTGTAATAATACTACTGCTGCTACTTGTAATAATACTATTGCCGCTACTTGTAATAATACTACTGCTGCTACTTGTAATAATACTATTGCCGCTACTTGTAATAATACTACTGCTGCTACTTGTAATAATACTATTGCCGCTACTTGTAATAATACTACTGCCGCTACTTGTAATAATACTACTGCTGCTACTTGTAATTATACTACTGCCGCTACTTGTAATAATACTACTGCCGCTACTTGTAATAATACTACTGCTGCTACTTGTAATAATACTATTGCCGCTACTTGTAATAATACTACTGCCGCTACTTGTAATAATACTACTGCTGCTCCCAATAACTCTAATGCTGCTACTAATTATACTACTGCCGCTACTTGTAATAATACTACTGCTGCTCCCATTAACTCTAATGCAGCTACTAATTATACTACTGCCGCTACTTGTAATAATACTACTGCTCCTACCATTAACTCTAATGCAGCTACTAATTATACTATTGCCGCTACTTGTAATAATACTACTGCTCCTACCATTAACTCTAATGCTGCTACTAATTATGCTACACCCGCTACTTGTAATAATACTATTTCTGCTACGATTAACTCTAATGCAGCTACTAATTATACTACACCCGCTATTTGTAATAATACTACTGCTGCTCACATTAACTCTAGTGCTGCTACTAATTATACTACTGCCGCTACTTGTAATAATACTACTGCTGCTACCATTAACTCTAATGCTGCTACTAATTATACTACTGCCGCTACTTGTAATAATACTACTGCTGCTCCCATTAACTCTAATGCTGCTACTAATTATACTACACCCGCTATTTGTAATAATACTACTGCTGCTACCATTAACTCTAATGCAGCTACTAATTATACTATTGCCGCTATTTGTAATAATACTACTGCTGCTCCCATTAACTCTAATGCTGCTACTAATTATACTACACCCGCTATTTGTAATAATACTACTGCTGCTCCCATTAACTCTAATGCTGCTACTAATTATACTACACCCGCTATTTGTAATAATACTACTGCTGCTCCCATTAACTCTAATGCTACTACTAATTATACTACTGCCGCTACTTGTAATAATACTACTGCTGCTACCATTAACTCTAATGCTGCTACTAATTATACTACACCCGCTATTTGTAATAATACTACTGCTGCTCCCATTAACTCTAATGCTGCTACTAATTATACTACACCCGCTACTTGTAATAATACTACTGCTGCTACCATTAACTCTAATGCAGCTAGTAATTATACTACACCCGCTATTTGTAATAATACTACTGCTGCTCCCATTAACTCTAATGCTGCTACTAATTATACTACACCGGCTATTTGTAATAATACTACTGCTGCTACCATTAACTCTAATGCTGCTACTAATTATACTACACCCGCTATTTGTAATAATACTACTGCTGCTCCCATTAACTCTAATGCTGCTACTAATTATACTACACCCGCTATTTGTAATAATACTACTGCTGCTCCCATTAACTCTAATGCTACTACTAATTATACTACACCCGCTATTTGTAATAATACTACTGCTGCTCCCATTAACTCTAATGCAGCTACTAATTATACTACTGCCGCTACTTGTAATAATACTACTGCTCCTACCATTAACTCTAATGCAGCTACTAACTATAATATTGCCGCTACTTGTAATAATACTACTGCTCCTACCATTAACTCTAATGCTGCTACTAATTATGCTACACCCGCTACTTGTAATAATACTACTGCTGCTACCATTAACTCTAATGCAGCTACTAATTATACTACACCCGCTATTTGTAATAATACTACTGCTGCTCCCATTAACTGTAATGCTGCTACTAATTATACTACTGCTGCTACTTGTAATAATACTATTGCCGCTACTTGTAATAATACTACACCCGCTATTTGTAATAATACTACTGCTGCTCCCAATAACTCTAATGCTGCTACTAATTATACTACACCCGCTATTTGTAATAATACTACTGCTGCTCCCATTAACTCTAATGCAGCTACTAATTATACTACTGCCGCTACTTGTAATAATACTACTGCTCCTACCATTAACTCTAATGCAGCTACTAACTATAATATTGCCGCTACTTGTAATAATACTACTGCTCCTACCATTAACTCTAATGCTGCTACTAATTATGCTACACCCGCTACTTGTAATAATACTACTGCTGCTACCATTAACTCTAATGCAGCTACTAATTATACTACACCCGCTATTTGTAATAATACTACTGCTGCTCCCATTAACTCTAGTGCTGCTACTAATTATACTACTGCCGCTACTTGTAATAATACTACTGCTGCTACCATTAACTCTAATGCTGCTACTAATTATACTACTGCCGCTACTTGTAATAATACTACTGCTGCTCCCATTAACTCTAATGCTGCTACTAATTATACTACACCCGCTATTTGTAATAATACTACTGCTGCTACCATTAACTCTAATGCAGCTACTAATTATACTAGTGCCGCTATTTGTAATAATACTACTGCTGCTCCCATTAACTCTAATGCTGCTACTAATTATACTACACCCGCTATTTGTAATAATACTACTGCTGCTCCCATTAACTCTAATGCTACTACTAATTATACTACACCCGCTATTTGTAATAATACTACTGCTGCTCCCATTAACTCTAATGCTGCTACTAATTATACTACACCCGCTATTTTAATAATACTACTGCTGCTCCCATTAACTCTAATGCTGCTACTAATTATACTACACCCGCTATTTGTAATAATACTACTGCTGCTCCCATTAACTCTAATGCTGCTACTAATTATACTACTGCCGCTATTTGTAATAATACTACTGCTGCTCCCATTAACTCTAATGCTGCTACTAATTATACTATTGCCGCTACTTGTAATAATACTATTGCCGCTACTTGTAATAATACTATTGCCGCTACTTGTAATAATACTACTGCCGCTACTTGTAATAATACTACTGCCGCTACTTGTAATAATACTACTGCCGCTACTTGTAATAATACTATTGCCGCTACTTGTAATAATACTACTGCCGCTACTTGTAATAATACTATTGCCGCTACTTGTAATAATACTATTGCCGCTACTTGTAATAATACTATTGCCGCTACTTGTAATAATACTATTGCCGCTACTTGTAATAATACTACTGCCGCTACTTGTAATAATACTACTGCCGCTACTTGTAATAATACTGCTGCCGCTACTTGTAATAATGCTATTGCCGCTACTTGTAATAATACTATTGCCGCTACTTGTAATAATACTACTGCCGCTACTTGTAATAATACTACTGCTTCTACTTGTAATAATGCTATTGCCGCTACTTGTAATAATGCTATTGCCGCTACTTGTAATAATACTACTGCCGCTACTTGTAATAATACTACTGCTGCTACTTGTAATAATACTACTGCCGCTACTTGTAATAATACTACTGCCGCTACTTGTAATAATACTATTGCCGCTACTTGTAATAATACTATTGCCGCTACTTGTAATAATACTATTGCCGCTTTTTGTAATAATACTATTGCCGCTACTTGTAATAATACTATTGCCGCTACTTGTAATAATACTACTGCTGCTCCCATTAACTCTAATGCAGCTACTAATTATACTATTGCCGCTACTTGTAATAATACCACTGCCGCTACTTGTAATAATACTATTGCCGCTACTTGTAATAATACTATTGCCGCTACTTGTAATAATACTACTGCTGCTACTTGTAATAATACTATTGCCGCTACTTGTAATAATACTACTGCTGCTACTTGTAATAATACTATTGCAGCTACTTGTAATAATACTACTGCTGCTACTTGTAATAATACTAATGCCGCTACTTGTAATAATACTACTGCTGCTACTTGTAATAATACTATTACCGCTACTTATAATAATACTACTGCTGCTACTTGTAATAATACTATTGCCGCTACTTGTAATAATACTACTGCCGCTACTTGTAATAAGACTATTGCCGCTACTTGTAATAATACTACTGCCGCTACTTGTAATAATACTACTGCCGCTACTTGTAATAATACTACTGCCGCTACTTGTAATAATACTACTGCTGCTCCCATTAATTCTAATGCAGCTACTAATTATACTATTGCCGCTACTTGTAATAATACTACTGCCGCTACTTGTAATAATACTATTGCCGCTACTTGTAATAATACTACTGCCGCTACTTGTAATAATACTACTGCCGCTACTTGTAATAAGACTATTGCCGCTACTTGTAATAATACTACTGCCGCTACTTGTAATAATACTATTGCCTCTACTTGTAATAATACTACTGCTGCTCCCATTAACTCTAATGCAGCTATTAATTATACTACTGCCGCTACTTGTAATAATACTACTGCTGCTCCCATTAACTCTAATGCAGCTACTAATTATACTACTGCCGCTACTTGTAATAATACTACTGCTGCTCCCATTAACTCTAATGCTGCTACTAATTATACTACACCCGCTATTTGTAATAATACTACTGCTGCTCCCATTAACTCTAATGCTGCTACTAATTATACTACACCCGCTATTTGTAATAATACTACTGCTGCTCCCATTAACTCTAATGCAGCTACTAATTATACTATTGCCGCTACTTGTAATAATACTACTGCTGCTCCCATTAACTCTAATGCTGCTACTAATTATACTACTGCCGCTATTTGTAATAATACTACTGCTGCTCCCATTAACTCTAGTGCTGCTACTAATTATACTACTGCCGCTACTTGTAATAATACTACTGCTGCTCCCATTAACTCTAGTGCTGCTACTAATTATACTACTGCCGCTACTTGTAATAATACTACTGCTGCTCCCATTAACTCTAATGCTGCTACTAATTATACTACACCCGCTATTTGTAATAATACTACTGCTGCTCCCATTAACTCTAATGCTGCTACTAATTATACTGTTGCCGCTATTTGTAATAATACTACTGCTGCTCCCATTAACTCTAATGCTGCTACTAATTATACTACACCCGCTATTTGTAATAATACTACTGCTGCTCCCATTAACTCTAATGCTACTACTAATTATACTACACCCGCTATTTGTAATAATACTACTGCTGCTCCCATTAACTCTAATGCTGCTACTAATTATACTACACCCGCTATGTTAATAATACTACTGCTGCTCCCATTAACTCTAATGCTGCTACTAATTATACTACTGCCGCTATTTGTAATAATACTACTGCTGCTCCCATTAACTCTAATGCTGCTACTAATTATACTACTGCCGCTATTTGTAATAATACTACTGCTGCTTCCATTAACTCTAATGCTGCTACTAATTATACTATTGCCGCTACTTGTAATAATGCTATTGCCGCTACTTGTAATAATACTACTGCTGCTCCCATTAACTCTAATGCTGCTACTAATTATACTGCTGCCGCTATTTGTAATAATACTACTGCTGCTCCCATTAACTCTAATGCTGCTACTAATTATACTACTGCCGCTATTTGTAATAATACTACTGCTGCTTCCATTAACTCTAATGCTGCTACTAATTATACTATTGCCGCTACTTGTAATAATGCTATTGCCGCTACTTGTAATAATGCTATTGCCGCTACTTGTAATAATGCTATTGCCGCTACTTGTAATAATGCTACTGCCGCTACTTGTAATAATACTATTGCCGCTACTTGTAATAATACTACTGCCGCTACTTGTAATAATACTACTGCCGCTACTTGTAATAATGCTATTGCCGCTACTTGTAATAATACTACTGCCGCTACTTGTAATAATACTACTGCCGCTACTTGTAATAATACTACTGCCGCTACTTGTAATAATACTATTGCCGCTACTTGTAATAATACTACTGCCGCTACTTGTAATAATACTACTGCTGCTACTTGTAATAATGCTATTGCCGCTACTTGTAATAATGCTATTGCCGCTACTTGTAATAATATTACTGCCGCTACTTGTAATAATACTACTGCTGCTACTTGTAATAATACTACTGCCGCTACTTGTAATAATGCTATTGCCGCTACTTGTAATAATACTACTGCTGCTACTTGTAATAATACTACTGCCGCTACTAGTAATAATACTACTGCCGCTACTTGTAATAATACTATTGCCGCTACTTGTAATAATACTATTGCCGCTACTTGTAATAATACTATTGCCGCTACTTATAATAATACAATTGCCGCTACTTGTAATAATACTATTGCCGCTACTTGTAATAATACTATTGCCGCTACTTGTAATAATACTACTGCTGCTCCCATTAACTCTAATGCAGCTACTAATTATACTATTGCCGCTACTTGTAATAATACCACTGCTGCTACTTGTAATAATACTATTGCCGCTACTTGTAACAATACCACTGCCGCTACTTGTAATAATACTATTGCCGCTACTTGTAATAATACTACTGCCGCTACTTGTAATAATACTACTGCTGCTACTTGTAATAATACTACTGCCGCTACTTGTAATAATACTACTGCTGCTACTTGTAATAATACTACTGCCGCTACTTGTAATAATACTACTGCCGCTACTTGTAATAATACTATTGCCGCTACTTGTAATAATACTATTGCCGCTACTTGTAATAATACTACTGCCGCTACTTGTAATAATACTATTGCCGCTACTTGTAATAATACTATTGCTGCTACTTGTAATAATACTACTGCCGCTACTTGTAATAATACTACTGCCGCTACTTGTAATAATACTATTGCCGCTACTTGTAATAATACTATTGCCGCTACTTGTAATAATACTACTGCCGCTACTTGTAATAATACTACTGCTGCTACTTGTAATAATACTACTGCCGCTACTTGTAATAATACTACTGCTGCTACTTGTAATAATACTACTGCCGCTACCTGTAATAATACTACTGCCGCTACTTGTAATAATACTATTGCCGCTACTTGTAATAATACTATTGCCGCTACTTGTAATAATACTACTGCCGCTACTTGTAATAATACTATTGCCGCTACTTGTAATAATACTATTGCTGCTACTTGTAATAATACTACTGCCGCTACTTGTAATAATACTACTGCTGCTACTTGTAATAATACTATTGCCGCTACTTGTAATAATACTACTGCTGCTACTTGTAATAATACTATTGCCGCTACTTGTAATAATACTACTGCCGCTACTTGTAATAAGACTATTGCCGCTACTTGTAATAATACTACTGCCGCTACTTGTAATAATACTACTGCCGCTACTTGTAATAATACTACTGCCGCTACTTGTAATAATACTACTGCTGCTCCCATTAATTCTAATGCAGCTACTAATTATACTATTGCCGCTACTTGTAATAATGCTACTGCCGCTACTTGTAATAATACTATTGCCGCTACTTGTAATAATACTACTGCCGCTACTTGTAATAATACTACTGCCGCTACTTGTAATAAGACTATTGCCGCTACGTGTAATAATACTACTGCCGCTACTTGTAATAATACTATTGCCTCTACTTGTAATAATACTACTACTGCTCCCATTAACTCTAATGCAGCTATTAATTATACTACTGCCGCTACTTGTAATAATACTACTGCTGCTCCCATTAACTCTAATGCAGCTACTAATTATACTACTGCCGCTACTTGTAATAATACTACTGCCGCTACTTGTAATAAGACTATTGCCGCTACGTGTAATAATACTACTGCCGCTACTTGTAATAATACTATTGCCTCTACTTGTAATAATACTACTACTGCTCCCATTACCTCTAATGCAGCTACTAATTATACTATTGCCGCTACTTGTAATAATGCTACTGCCGCTACTTGTAATAATACTATTGCCGCTACTTGTAATAATACTACTGCCGCTACTTGTAATAATACTACTGCCGCTACTTGTAATAAGACTATTGCCGCTACGTGTAATAATACTACTGCCGCTACTTGTAATAATACTATTGCCTCTACTTGTAATAATACTACTACTGCTCCCATTAACTCTAATGCAGCTATTAATTATACTACTGCCGCTACTTGTAATAATACTACTGCTGCTCCCATTAACTCTAATGCAGCTATTAATTATACTACTGCCGCTACTTGCAATAATACTACTACTGCTCCCATTAACTCTAATGCAGCTATTAATTATACTACTGCCGCTACTTGTAATAATACTACTGCCGCTACTTGTAATAATACTATTGCCTCTACTTGTAATAATACTACTACTGCTCCCATTAACTCTAATGCAGCTATTAATTATACTACTGCCGCTACTTGTAATAATACTACTGCTGCTCCCATTAACTCTAATGCAGCTACTAATTATACTACTGCCGCTACTTGTAATAATACTACTGCTGCTCCCATTAACTCTAATGCAGCTTCTAATTATATTATTGCCGCCACTTGTAATAATACTACTGCCGCTACTTGTAATAATACTACTGCCGCTACTTGTAATAATACTACTGCTGCTACTTGTAATAATGCTATTGCCGCTACTTGTAATAATACTACTGCCGCTACTTGTAATAATACTACTGCTGCTTCCATTAACTCTAATGCTGCTACTAATTATACTATTGCCGCTACTTGTAATAATGCTATTGCCGCTACTTGTAATAATACTACTGCTGCTCCCATTAACTCTAATGCTGCTACTAATTATACTACTGCCGCTATTTGTAATAATACTACTGCTGCTCCCATTAACTCTAATGCTGCTACTAATTATACTACTGCCGCTATTTGTAATAATACTACTGCTGCTTCCATTAACTCTAATGCTGCTACTAATTATACTATTGCCGCTACTTGTAATAATGCTATTGCCGCTACTTGTAATAATGCTATTGCCGCTACTTGTAATAATGCTATTGCCGCTACTTGTAATAATGCTACTGCCGCTACTTGTAATAATGCTATTGCCGCTACTTGTAATAATACTACTGCCGCTACTTGTAATAATACTACTGCCGCTACTTGTAATAATGCTATTGCCGCTACTTGTAATAATACTACTGCCGCTACTTGTAATAATACTACTGCCGCTACTTGTAATAATACTACTGCCGCTACTTGTAATAATACTATTGCCGCTACTTGTAATAATACTACTGCCGCTACTTGTAATAATGCTATTGCCGCTACTTGTAATAATGCTATTGCCGCTACTTGTAATAATATTACTGCCGCTACTTGTAATAATACTACTGCTGCTACTTGTAATAATACTACTGCCGCTACTTGTAATAATGCTATTGCCGCTACTTGTAATAATACTACTGCTGCTACTTGTAATAATACTACTGCCGCTACTTGTAATAATACTACTGCCGCTACTTGTAATAATACTATTGCCGCTACTTGTAATAATACTATTGCCGCTACTTGTAATAATACTATTGCCGCTACTTATAATAATACAATTGCCGCTACTTGTAATAATACTATTGCCGCTACTTGTAATAATACTATTGCCGCTACTTGTAATATTACTACTGCTGCTCCCATTAACTCTAATGCAGCTACTAATTATACTATTGCCGCTACTTGTAATAATACCACTGCTGCTACTTGTAATAATACTATTGCCGCTACTTGTAATAATACCACTGCCGCTACTTGTAATAATACTATTGCCGCTACTTGTAATAATACTACTGCCGCTACTTGTAATAATACTACTGCTGCTACTTGTAATAATACTACTGCCGCTACTTGTAATAATACTACTGCTGCTACTTGTAATAATACTACTGCCGCTACTTGTAATAATACTACTGCCGCTACTTGTAATAATACTATTGCCGCTACTTGTAATAATACTATTGCCGCTACTTGTAATAATACTACTGCCGCTACTTGTAATAATACTATTGCCGCTACTTGTAATAATACTATTGCTGCTACTTGTAATAATACTACTGCCGCTACTTGTAATAATACTACTGCCGCTACTTGTAATAATACTATTGCCGCTACTTGTAATAATACTATTGCCGCTACTTGTAATAATACTACTGCCGCTACTTGTAATAATACTACTGCTGCTACTTGTAATAATACTACTGCCGCTACTTGTAATAATACTACTGCTGCTACTTGTAATAATACTACTGCCGCTACTTGTAATAATACTACTGCCGCTACTTGTAATAATACTACTGCTGCTACCATTAACTCTAATGCTGCTACTAATTATACTACACCCGCTATTTGTAATAATACTACTGCTGCTCCCATTAACTCTAATGCTGCTACTAATTATACTACACCCGCTATTTGTAATAATACTACTGCTGCTCCCATTAACTCTAATGCTACTACTAATTATACTACACCCGCTATTTGTAATAATACTACTGCTGCTTCCATTAACTCTAATGCAGCTACTAATTATACTACTGCCGCTACTTGTAATAATACTACTGCTCCTACCATTAACTCTAATGCAGCTACTAACTATAATATTGCCGCTACTTGTAATAATACTACTGCTCCTACCATTAACTCTAATGCTGCTACTAATTATGCTACACCCGCTACTTGTAATAATACTACTGCTGCTACCATTAACTCTAATGCAGCTACTAATTATACTACACCCGCTATTTGTAATAATACTACTGCTGCTCCCATTAACTGTAATGCTGCTACTAATTATACTACTGCTGCTACTTGTAATAATACTATTGCCGCTACTTGTAATAATACTACTGCCGCTACTTGTAATAATACTACTGCTGCTCCCAATAACTCTAATGCTGCTACTAATTATACTACACCCGCTATTTGTAATAATACTACTGCTGCTCCCATTAACTCTAATGCAGCTACTAATTATACTACTGCCGCTACTTGTAATAATACTACTGCTCCTACCATTAACTCTAATGCAGCTACTAACTATAATATTGCCGCTACTTGTAATAATACTACTGCTCCTACCATTAACTCTAATGCTGCTACTAATTATGCTACACCCGCTACTTGTAATAATACTACTGCTGCTACCATTAACTCTAATGCAGCTACTAATTATACTACACCCGCTATTTGTAATAATACTACTGCTGCTCCCATTAACTCTAGTGCTGCTACTAATTATACTACTGCCGCTACTTGTAATAATACTACTGCTGCTACCATTAACTCTAATGCTGCTACTAATTATACTACTGCCGCTACTTGTAATAATACTACTGCTGCTCCCATTAACTCTAATGCTGCTACTAATTATACTACACCCGCTATTTGTAATAATACTACTGCTGCTACCATTAACTCTAATGCAGCTACTAATTATACTATTGCCGCTATTTGTAATAATACTACTGCTGCTCCCATTAACTCTAATGCTGCTACTAATTATACTACACCCGCTATTTGTAATAATACTACTGCTGCTCCCATTAACTCTAATGCTACTACTAATTATACTACACCCGCTATTTGTAATAATACTACTGCTGCTCCCATTAACTCTAATGCTGCTACTAATTATACTACACCCGCTATTTTAATAATACTACTGCTGCTCCCATTAACTCTAATGCTGCTACTAATTATACTACACCCGCTATTTGTAATAATACTACTGCTGCTCCCATTAACTCTAATGCTGCTACTAATTATACTACTGCCGCTATTTGTAATAATACTACTGCTGCTCCCATTAACTCTAATGCTGCTACTAATTATACTATTGCCGCTACTTGTAATAATACTATTGCCGCTACTTGTAATAATACTATTGCCGCTACTTGTAATAATACTACTGCCGCTACTTGTAATAATACTACTGCCGCTACTTGTAATAATACTACTGCCGCTACTTGTAATAATACTATTGCCGCTACTTGTAATAATACTACTGCCGCTACTTGTAATAATACTATTGCCGCTACTTGTAATAATACTATTGCCGCTACTTGTAATAATACTATTGCCGCTACTTGTAATAATACTATTGCCGCTACTTGTAATAATACTACTGCCGCTACTTGTAATAATACTACTGCCGCTACTTGTAATAATACTACTGCCGCCACTTGTAATAATACTGCTGCCGCTACTTGTAATAATGCTATTGCCGCTACTTGTAATAATACTATTGCCGCTACTTGTAATAATACTACTGCCGCTACTTGTAATAATACTACTGCTTCTACTTGTAATAATGCTATTGCCGCTACTTGTAATAATGCTATTGCCGCTACTTGTAATAATACTACTGCCGCTACTTGTAATAATACTACTGCTGCTACTTGTAATAATACTACTGCCGCTACTTGTAATAATGCTATTGCCGCTACTTGTAATAATTCTACTGCTGCTACTTGTAATAATACTACTGCCGCTACTTGTAATAATACTACTGCCGCTACTTGTAATAATACTATTGCCGCTACTTGTAATAATACTATTGCCGCTACTTGTAATAATACTATTGCCGCTACTTGTAATAATACTATTGCCGCTACTTGTAATAATACTATTGCCGCTACTTGTAATAATACTACTGCTGCTCCCATTAACTCTAATGCAGCTACTAATTATACTATTGCCGCTACTTGTAATAATACCACTGCCGCTACTTGTAATAATACTATTGCCGCTACTTGTAATAATACTATTGCCGCTACTTGTAATAATACTACTGCTGCTACTTGTAATAATACTATTGCCGCTACTTGTAATAATACTACTGCTGCTACTTGTAATAATACTATTGCCGCTACTTGTAATAATACTACTGCTGCTACTTGTAATAATACTAATGCCGCTACTTGTAATAATACTACTGCTGCTACTTGTAATAATACTATTACCGCTACTTATAATAATACTACTGCTGCTACTTGTAATAATACTATTGCCGCTACTTGTAATAATACTACTGCCGCTACTTGTAATAAGACTATTGCCGCTACTTGTAATAATACTACTGCCGCTACTTGTAATAATACTACTGCCGCTACTTGTAATAATACTACTGCCGCTACTTGTAATAATACTACTGCTGCTCCCATTAATTCTAATGCAGCTACTAATTATACTATTGCCGCTACTTGTAATAATACTACTGCCGCTACTTGTAATAATACTATTGCCGCTACTTGTAATAATACTACTGCCGCTACTTGTAATAATACTACTGCCGCTACTTGTAATAAGACTATTGCCGCTACTTGTAATAATACTACTGCCGCTACTTGTAATAATACTATTGCCTCTACTTGTAATAATACTACTGCTGCTCCCATTAACTCTAATGCAGCTATTAATTATACTACTGCCGCTACTTGTAATAATACTACTGCTGCTCCCATTAACTCTAATGCAGCTACTAATTATACTACTGCCGCTACTTGTAATAATACTACTGCTGCTCCCATTAACTCTAATGCTGCTACTAATTATACTACACCCGCTATTTGTAATAATACTACTGCTGCTCCCATTAACTCTAATGCTGCTACTAATTATACTACACCCGCTATTTGTAATAATACTACTGCTGCTCCCATTAACTCTAGTGCTGCTACTAATTATACTACACCCGCTATTTGTAATAATACTACTGCTGCTCCCATTAACTCTAGTGCTGCTACTAATTATACTACTGCCGCTACTTGTAATAATACTACTGCTGCTCCCATTAACTCTAGTGCTGCTACTAATTATACTACTGCCGCTACTTGTAATAATACTACTGCTGCTCCCATTAACTCTAATGCTGCTACTAATTATACTACACCCGCTATTTGTAATAATACTACTGCTGCTCCCATTAACTCTAATGCTGCTACTAATTATACTGTTGCCGCTATTTGTAATAACACTACTGCTGCTCCCATTAACTCTAATGCTGCTACTAATTATACTACACCCGCTATTTGTAATAATACTACTGCTGCTCCCATTAACTCTAATGCTACTACTAATTATACTACACCCGCTATTTGTAATAATACTACTGCTGCTCCCATTAACTCTAATGCTGCTACTAATTATACTACACCCGCTATGTTAATAATACTACTGCTGCTCCCATTAACTCTAATGCTGCTACTAATTATACTACACCCGCTATTTGTAATAATACTACTGCTGCTCCCATTAACTCTAATGCTGCTACTAATTATACTACTGCCGCTATTTGTAATAATACTACTGCTGCTCCCATTAACTCTAATGCTGCTACTAATTATACTACTGCCGCTATTTGTAATAATACTACTGCTGCTTCCATTAACTCTAATGCTGCTACTAATTATACTATTGCCGCTACTTGTAATAATGCTATTGCCGCTACTTGTAATAATACTACTGCTGCTCCCATTAACTCTAATGCTGCTACTAATTATACTACTGCCGCTATTTGTAATAATACTACTGCTGCTCCCATTAACTCTAATGCTGCTACTAATTATACTACTGCCGCTATTTGTAATAATACTACTGCTGCTTCCATTAACTCTAATGCTGCTACTAATTATACTATTGCCGCTACTTGTAATAATGCTATTGCCGCTACTTGTAATAATGCTATTGCCGCTACTTGTAATAATGCTATTGCCGCTACTTGTAATAATGCTACTGCCGCTACTTGTAATAATCCTATTGCCGCTACTTGTAATAATACTACTGCCGCTACTTGTAATAATACTACTGCCGCTACTTGTAATAATGCTATTGCCGCTACTTGTAATAATACTACTGCCGCTACTTGTAATAATACTACTGCCGCTACTTGTAATAATACTACTGCCGCTACTTGTAATAATACTATTGCCGCTACTTGTAATAATACTACTGCCGCTACTTGTAATAATACTACTGCTGCTACTTGTAATAATGCTATTGCCGCTACTTGTAATAATGCTATTGCCGCTACTTGTAATAATATTACTGCCGCTACTTGTAATAATACTACTGCTGCTACTTGTAATAATACTACTGCCGCTACTTGTAATAATGCTATTGCCGCTACTTGTAATAATACTACTGCTGCTACTTGTAATAATACTACTGCCGCTACTTGTAATAATACTACTGCCGCTACTTGTAATAATACTATTGCCGCTACTTGTAATAATACTATTGCCGCTACTTGTAATAATACTATTGCCGCTACTTATAATAATACAATTGCCGCTACTTGTAATAATACTATTGCCGCTACTTGTAATAATACTATTGCCGCTACTTGTAATAATACTACTGCTGCTCCCATTAACTCTAATGCAGCTACTAATTATACTATTGCCGCTACTTGTAATAATACCACTGCTGCTACTTGTAATAATACTATTGCCGCTACTTGTAATAATACCACTGCCGCTACTTGTAATAATACTATTGCCGCTACTTGTAATAATACTACTGCCGCTACTTGTAATAATACTACTGCTGCTACTTGTAATAATACTACTGCCGCTACTTGTAATAATACTACTGCTGCTACTTGTAATAATACTACTGCCGCTACTTGTAATAATACTACTGCCGCTACTTGTAATACTACTATTGCCGCTACTTGTAATAATACTATTGCCGCTACTTGTAATAATACTACTGCCGCTACTTGTAATAATACTATTGCCGCTACTTGTAATAATACTATTGCTGCTACTTGTAATAATACTACTGCCGCTACTTGTAATAATACTACTGCCGCTACTTGTAATAATACTATTGCCGCTACTTGTAATAATACTATTGCCGCTACTTGTAATAATACTACTGCCGCTACTTGTAATAATACTACTGCTGCTACTTGTAATAATACTACTGCCGCTACTTGTAATAATACTACTGCTGCTACTTGTAATAATACTACTGCCGCTACTTGTAATAATACTACTGCCGCTACTTGTAATAATACTATTGCCGCTACTTGTAATAATACTATTGCCGCTACTTGTAATAATACTACTGCCGCTACTTGTAATAATACTATTGCTGCTACTTGTAATAATACTACTGCCGCTACTTGTAATAATACTACTGCTGCTACTTGTAATAATACTATTGCCGCTACTTGTAATAATACTACTGCTGCTACTTGTAATAATACTATTGCCGCTACTTGTAATAATACTACTGCCGCTACTTGTAATAAGACTATTGCCGCTACTTGTAATAATACTACTGCCGCTACTTGTAATAATACTACTGCCGCTACTTGTAATAATACTACTGCTGCTCCCATTAATTCTAATGCAGCTACTAATTATACTATTGCCGCTACTTGTAATAATGCTACTGCCGCTACTTGTAATAATACTATTGCCGCTACTTGTAATAATACTACTGCCGCTACTTGTAATAATACTACTGCCGCTACTTGTAATAAGACTATTGCCGCTACGTGTAATAATACTACTGCCGCTACTTGTAATAATACTATTGCCTCTACTTGTAATAATATTACTACTGCTCCCATTAACTCTAATGCAGCTATTAATTATACTACTGCCGCTACTTGTAATAATACTACTGCTGCTCCCATTAACTCTAATGCAGCTACTAATTATACTACTGCCGCTACTTGTAATAATACTACTGCCGCTACTTGTAATAAGACTATTGCCGCTACGTGTAATAATACTACTGCCGCTACTTGTAATAATACTATTGCCTCTACTTGTAATAATACTACTACTGCTCCCATTAACTCTAATGCAGCTACTAATTATACTATTGCCGCTACTTGTAATAATGCTACTGCCGCTACTTGTAATAATACTATTGCCGCTACTTGTAATAATACTACTGCCGCTACTTGTAATAATACTACTGCCGCTACTTGTAATAAGACTATTGCCGCTACGTGTAATAATACTACTGCCGCTACTTGTAATAATACTATTGCCTCTACTTGTAATAATACTACTACTGCTCCCATTAACTCTAATGCAGCTATTAATTATACTACTGCCGCTACTTGTAATAATACTACTGCTGCTCCCATTAACTCTAATGCAGCTTTTAATTATACTACTGCCGCTACTTGCAATAATACTACTACTGCTCCCATTAACTCTAATGCAGCTATTAATTATACTACTGCCGCTACTTGTAATAATACTACTGCCGCTACTTGTAATAATACTATTGCCTCTACTTGTAATAATACTACTACTGCTCCCATTAACTCTAATGCAGCTATTAATTATACTACTGCCGCTACTTGTAATAATACTACTGCTGCTCCCATTAACTCTAATGCAGGTACTAATTATACTACTGCCGCTACTTGTAATAATACTACTGCTGCTCCCATTAACTCTAATGCAGCTACTAATTTTATTATTGCCGCCACTTGTAATAATACTATTGCCGCTACTTGTAATAATACTACTGCCGCTACTTGTAATAATACTACTGCTGCTCCCATTAACTCTAATGCAGCTATTAATTATACTACTGCCGCTACTTGTAATAATACTACTACTGCTCCCATTAACTCTAATGCAGCTATTAATTATACTACTGCCGCTACTTGTAATAATACTACTGCCGCTACTTGTAATAATACTATTGCCTCTACTTGTAATAATACTACTACTGCTCCCATTAACTCTAATGCAGCTATTAATTATACTACTGCCGCTACTTGTAATAATACTACTGCTGCTCCCATTAACTCTAATGCAGCTACTAATTATACTACTGCCGCTACTTGTAATAATACTACTGCTGCTCCCATTAACTCTAATGCAGCTTCTAATTATATTATTGCCGCCACTTGTAATAATACTACTGCCGCTACTTGTAATAATACTACTGCCGCTACTTGTAATAATACTACTGCTGCTACTTGTAATAATGCTATTGCCGCTACTTGTAATAATACTACTGCCGCTACTTGTAATAATACTACTGCTGCTTCCATTAACTCTAATGCTGCTACTAATTATACTATTGCCGCTACTTGTAATAATGCTATTGCCGCTACTTGTAATAATACTACTGCTGCTACTTGTAATAATACTACTGCCGCTACTTGTAATAATACTACTGCCGCTACTTGTAATAATACTACTGCTGCTACTTGTAATAATGCTATTGCCGCTACTTGTAATAATACTACTGCTGCTACTTGTAATAATACTATTGCCGCTACTTGTAATAATACTACTGCCGCTACTTGTAATAATACTACTGCTGCTACTTGTAATAATGCTATTGCCGCTACTTGTAATAATACTACTGCCTCTACTTGTAATAATACTACTGCTGCTCCCATTAACTCTAATGCTGCTACTAATTATACTACTGCCGCTATTTGTAATAATACTACTGCTGCTCCCATTAACTCTAATGCTGCTACTAATTATACTACTGCCGCTATTTGTAATAATACTACTGCTGCTTCCATTAACTCTAATGCTGCTACTAATTATACTATTGCCGCTACTTGTAATAATGCTATTGCCGCTACTTGTAATAATGCTATTGCCGCTACTTGTAATAATGCTATTGCCGCTACTTGTAATAATGCTACTGCCGCTACTTGTAATAATACTATTGCCGCTACTTGTAATAATACTACTGCCGCTACTTGTAATAATACTACTGCCGCTACTTGTAATAATGCTATTGCCGCTACTTGTAATAATACTACTGCCGCTACTTGTAATAATACTACTGTCGCTACTTGTAATAATACTACTGCCGCTACTTGTAATAATACTATTGCCGCTACTTGTAATAATACTACTGCCGCTACTTGTAATAATACTACTGCTGCTACTTGTAATAATGCTATTGCCGCTACTTGTAATAATGCTATTGCCGCTACTTGTAATAATATTACTGCCGCTACTTGTAATAATACTACTGCTGCTACTTGTAATAATACTACTGCCGCTACTTGTAATAATGCTATTGCCGCTACTTATAATAATACTACTGCTGCTACTTGTAATAATACTACTGCCGCTACTTGTAATAATACTACTGCCGCTACTTGTAATAATACTATTGCCGCTACTTGTAATAATACCATTGCCGCTACTTGTAATAATACTATTGCCGCTACTTATAATAATACAATTGCCGCTACTTGTAATAATACTATTGCCGCTACTTGTAATAATACTATTGCCGCTACTTGTAATATTACTACTGCTGCTCCCATTAACTCTAATGCAGCTACTAATTATACTATTGCCGCTACTTGTAATAATACCACTGCTGCTACTTGTAATAATACTATTGCCGCTACTTGTAATAATACCACTGCCGCTACTTGTAATAATACTATTGCCGCTACTTGTAATAATACTACTGCCGCTACTTGTAATAATACTACTGCTGCTACTTGTAATAATACTACTGCCGCTACTTGTAATAATACTACTTCTGCTACTTGTAATAATACTACTGCCGCTACTTGTAATAATACTACTGCCGCTACTTGTAATAATACTATTGCCGCTACTTGTAATAATACTATTGCCGCTACTTGTAATAATACTACTGCCGCTACTTGTAATAATACTATTGCCGCTACTTGTAATAATACTATTGCTGCTACTTGTAATAATACTACTGCCGCTACTTGTAATAATACTACTGCCGCTACTTGTAATAATACTATTGCCGCTACTTGTAATAATACTATTGCCGCTACTTGTAATAATACTACTGCCGCTACTTGTAATAATACTACTGCTGCTACTTGTAATAATACTACTGCCGCTACTTGTAATAATACTACTGCTGCTACTTGTAATAATACTACTGCCGCTACTTGTAATAATACTACTGCCGCTACTTGTAATAATACTATTGCCGCTACTTGTAATAATACTATTGCCGCTACTTGTAAGAATACTACTGCCGCTACTTGTAATAATACTATTGCCGCTACTTGTAATAATACTATTGCTGCTACTTGTAATAATACTACTGCCGCTACTTGTAATAATACTACTGCTGCTACTTGTAATAATACTATTGCCGCTACTTGTAATAATACTACTGCTGCTACTTGTAATAATACTATTGCCGCTACTTGTAATAATACTACTGCCGCTACTTGTAATAAGACTATTGCCGCTACTTGTAATAATACTACTGCCGCTACTTGTAATAATACTACTGCCGCTACTTGTAATAATACTACTGCCGCTACTTGTAATAATACTACTGCTGCTCCCATTAATTCTAATGCAGCTACTAATTATACTATTGCCGCTACTTGTAATAATGCTACTGCCGCTACTTGTAATAATACTATTGCCGCTACTTGTAATAATACTACTGCCGCTACTTGTAATAATACTACTGCCGCTACTTGTAATAAGACTATTGCCGCTACGTGTAATAATACTACTGCCGCTACTTGTAATAATACTATTGCCTCTACTTGTAATAATACTACTACTGCTCCCATTAACTCTAATGCAGCTATTAATTATACTACTGCCGCTACTTGTAATAATACTACTGCTGCTCCCATTAACTCTAATGCAGCTACTAATTATACTACTGCCGCTACTTGTAATAATACTACTGCCGCTACTTGTAATAAGACTATTGCCGCTACGTGTAATAATACTACTGCCGCTACTTGTAATAATACTATTGCCTCTACTTGTAATAATACTACTACTGCTCCCATTAACTCTAATGCAGCTACTAATTATACTATTGCCGCTACTTGTAATAATGCTACTGCCGCTACTTGTAATAATACTATTGCCGCTACTTGTAATAATACTACTGCCGCTACTTGTAATAATACTACTGCCGCTACTTGTAATAAGACTATTGCCGCTACGTGTAATAATACTACTGCCGCTACTTGTAATAATACTATTGCCTCTACTTGTAATAATACTACTACTGCTCCCATTAACTCTAATGCAGCTATTAATTATACTACTGCCGCTACTTGTAATAATACTACTGCTGCTCCCATTAACTCTAATGCAGCTATTAATTATACTACTGCCGCTACTTGTAATATAACTACTACTGCTCCCATTAACTCTAATGCAGCTATTAATTATACTACTGCCGCTACTTGTAATAATACTACTGCCGCTACTTGTAATAATACTATTGCCTCTACTTGTAATAATACTACTACTGCTCCCATTAACTCTAATGCAGCTATTAATTATACTACTGCCGCTACTTGTAATAATACTACTGCTGCTCCCATTAACTCTAATGCAGGTACTAATTATACTACTGCCGCTACTTGTAATAATACTACTGCTGCTCCCATTAACTCTAATGCAGCTACTAATTATATTATTGCCGCCACTTGTAATAATACTATTGCCGCTACTTGTAATAATACTACTGCCGCTACTTGTAATAATACTACTGCTGCTCCCATTAACTCTAATGCAGCTATTAATTATACTACTGCCGCTACTTGTAATAATACTACTACTGCTCCCATTAACTCTAATGCAGCTATTAATTATACTACTGCCGCTACTTGTAATAATACTACTGCCGCTACTTGTAATAATACTATTGCCTCTACTTGTAATAATACTACTACTGCTCCCATTAACTCTAATGCAGCTATTAATTATACTACTGCCGCTACTTGTAATAATACTACTGCTGCTCCCATTAACTCTAATGCAGCTACTAATTATACTACTGCCGCTACTTGTAATAATACTACTGCTGCTCCCATTAACTCTAATGCAGCTTCTAATTATATTATTGCCGCCACTTGTAATAATACTACTGCCGCTACTTGTAATAATACTACTGCCGCTACTTGTAATAATACTACTGCTGCTACTTGTAATAATGCTATTGCCGCTACTTGTAATAATACTACTGCCGCTACTTGTAATAATACTACTGCTGCTACTTGTAATAATACTACTGCCGCTACTTGTAATAATACTACTGCCGCTACTTGTAATAATGCTATTGCCGCTACTTGTAATAATACTATTGCCGCTACTTGTAATAATACTACTGCCGCTACTTGTAATAATACTACTGCTGCTACTTGTAATAATGCTATTGCCGCTACTTGTAATAATGCTATTGCCGCTACTTGTAATAATACTACTGCCGCTACTTGTAATAATACTACTGCCGCTACTTGTAATAATACTACTGCTGCTACTTGTAATAATGCTATTGCCGCTACTTGTAATAATGCTATTGCCGCTACTTGTAATAATACTACTGCCGCTACTTGTAATAATACTATTGCCGCTACTTGTAATAATACTACTGCTGCTCCCATTAACTCTAATGCAGCTACTAATTATACTATTGCCGCTACTTGTAATAATACCACTGCCGCTACTTGTAATAATACTATTGCCGCTACATGTAATAATACTATTGCCGCTACTTGTAATAATACTACTGCCGCTACTTGTAATAATACCACTGCCGCTACTTGTAATAATACTATTGCCGCTACTTGTAATAATACTACTGCCGCTACTTGTAATAATACTACTGCTGCTACTTGTAATAATACTATTGCCGCTACTTGTAATAATACTACTGCTGCTACTTGTGATAATACTATTGCCGCTACTTGTAATAATACTACTGCTCCCATTAACTCTAATGCAGCTACTAATTATACTATTGCCGCTACTTGTAATAATACTACTGCCGCTAATTGTAATAATACTACTGCCGCTACTTGTAATAATACTATTGCCGCTACTTGTAATAATACTACTGCTGCTCCCAATAACTCTAATGCTGCTACTAATTATGCTACACCCGCTATTTGTAATAATACTACTGCTGCTACCATTAACTCTAATGCAGCTACTAATTATACTACACCCGCTATTTGTAATAATACTATTGCTGCTACCATTAACTCTAATGCAGCTACTAATTATACTACACCCGCTATTTGTAATAATACTACTGCTGCTACCATTAACTCTAATGCAGCTACTAATTATGCTACACCCGCTACTTGTAATAATACTACTGCTGCTACCATTAACTCTAATGCAGCTACTAATTATACTACACCCGCTATTTGTAATAATACTACTGCTGCTACCATTAACTCTAATGCTGCTACTAATTATGCTACACCCGCTATTTGCAATAATACTACTGCCCTTACCATTAACTCTAATGCAGCTACTAATTATACTACTGCCGCTCTTTGTAATAATACTACTGCTGCTACCATTAACTCTAATGCAGCTACTAATTATGCTACACCCGCTATTTGTAATAATATTACTGCTCCTACCATTAACTCTAATGCAGCTACTAATTATACTACTGCCGCTCTTTGTAATAATACTACTGCTGCTACCATTAACTCTAATGCAGCTACTAATTATACTACTGCCGCTAGTTGTAATAATACTACTGCTGCTACCATTAACTCTAATGCTGCTACTAATTATGCTACACCCCCTACTTGTAATAATACTACTGCTGCTCCCATTAACTCTAATGCTGCTACTAATTATGCTACACCCCCTACTTGTAATAATACTACTGCTGCTCCCATTAACTCTAATGCTGCTACTAATTATACTATTGCCGCTACCTGTAATAATACTACTGCTGCTCCCATTAACTCTAATGCTGCTACTAATTATGCTACACCCCCTACTTGTAATAATACTACTGCTGCTCCCATTAACTCTAATGCTGCTACTAATTATGCTACACCCGCTATTTGTAATAATACTACTGCTGCTCCCATTAACTCTAATGCTGCTACTAATTATGCTACACCCCCTACTTGTAATAATACTACTGCTGCTCCCATTAACTCTAATGCTGCTACTAATTATACTATTGCCGCTACCTGTAATAATACTACTGCTGCTCCCATTAAATCTAATGCTGCTACTAATTATACTACTGCCGCTGCCTGTAATAGTACTACTGCTGCTCCCATTAACTCTAATGCTGCTACTAATTATACTACTGCCGCTACCTGTAATAATACTACTGCTGCTCCCATTAACTCTAATGCTGCTACTAATTATACTATTGCCGCTACCTGTAATAATACTACTGCTGCTCCCATTAACTCTAATGCTGCTACTAATTATACTACTGCCGCTACTTGTAATAATACTACTGCTGCTCCCATTAGCTCTAATGGTGCTACTAATTATACTACTGCCGCTACTTGTAATAATACTACTGCTGCTCCCATTAACTCTAATGCTGCAACTAATTATACTACACACGCTATTTGTAATAATACTACTGCTGCTCCCATTAACTCTAATGCAGCTACTAATTATACTATTGCCGCTACTTGTAATAATACTACTGCTGCTCCCATTAACTCTAATGCTGCTACTAATTATACTACTGCCGCTATTTGTAATAATACTACTGCTGCTCCCATTAACTCTAGTGCTGCTACTAATTATACTATTGCCGCTACTTGTAATAATACCACTGCCGCTACTTGTAATAATACTATTGCCGCTACTTGTAATAATACTATTGCCGCTACTTGTAATAATACTACTGCTGCTACTTGTAATAATACTATTGCCGCTACTTGTAATAATACTATTGCTGCTACTTGTAATAATACTATTGCCGCTACTTGTTATAATACTATTGCCGCTACTTGTAATAATACCACTGCCGCTACTTGTAATAATACTATTGCTGCTACTTGTAATAATACTATTGCCGCTACTTGTAATAATACTACTGCCGCTACTTGTAATAATACTACAGCTGCTACTTGTAATAATGCTATTGCCGCTACTTGTAATAATGCTATTGCCGCTACTTGTAATAATACTACTGCCGCTACTTGTAATAATACTATTGCCGCTACTTGTAATAATACTACTGCTGCTCCCATTAACTCTAATGCAGCTACTAATTATACTATTGCCGCTACTTGTAATAATACCACTGCCGCTACTTGTAATAATACTATTGCCGCTACTTGTAATAATACTATTGCCGCTACTTGTAATAATACTACTGCTGCTACTTGTAATAATACTATTGCCGCTACTTGTAATAATACTACTGCTGCTACTTGTAATAATACTATTGCCGCTACTTGTAATAATACTACTGCTGCTACTTGTAATAATACTATTGCCGCTACTTGTAATAATACTACTGCTCCCATTAACTCTAATGCAGCTACTAATTATACTATTGCCGCTACTTGTAATAATACTACTGCCGCTACTTGTAATAATACTACTGCTGCTACTTGTAATAATACTACTGCTGCTACTTGTAATAATACCATTGCCGCTACTTGTAATAATACTACTGCTGCTACTTGTAATAATACTATTGCCGCTACTTGTAATAATACTACTGCTGCTACTTGTAATAATACTATTGCCGCTACTTGTAATAATACTACTGCCGCTACTTGTAATAATACTACTGCTGCTACTTGTAATTATACTACTGCCGCTACTTGTAATAATACTACTGCCGCTACTTGTAATAATACTACTGCTGCTACTTGTAATAATACTATTGCCGCTACTTGTAATAATACTACTGCCGCTACTTGTAATAATACTACTGCTGCTCCCAATAACTCTAATGCTGCTACTAATTATACTACTGCCGCTACTTGTAATAATACTACTGCTGCTCCCATTAACTCTAATGCAGCTACTAATTATACTACTGCCGCTACTTGTAATAATACTACTGCTCCTACCATTAACTCTAATGCAGCTACTAATTATACTATTGCCGCTACTTGTAATAATACTACTGCTCCTACCATTAACTCTAATGCTGCTACTAATTATGCTACACCCGCTACTTGTAATAATACTACTGCTGCTACCATTAACTCTAATGCAGCTACTAATTATACTACACCCGCTATTTGTAATAATACTACTGCTGCTCCCATTAACGCTAGTGCTGCTACTAATTATACTACTGCCGCTACTTGTAATAATACTACTGCTGCTACCATTAACTCTAATGCTGCTACTAATTATACTACTGCCGCTACTTGTAATAATACTACTGCTGCTCCCATTAACTCTAATGCTGCTACTAATTATACTACACCCGCTATTCGTAATAATACTACTGCTGCTACCATTAACTCTAATGCAGCTACTAATTATACTATTGCCGCTATTTGTAATAATACTACTGCTGCTCCCATTAACTCTAATGCTGCTACTAATTATACTACACCCGCTATTTGTAATAATACTACTGCTGCTCCCATTAACTCTAATGCTACTACTAATTATACTACACCCGCTATTTGTAATAATACTACTGCTGCTCCCATTAACTCTAATGCTGCTACTAATTATACTACACACGCTATTTGCAATAATACTACTGCTGCTCCCATTAACTCTAATGCTGCTACTAATTATACTACACCCGCTATTTGTAATAATACTACTGCTGCTACCATTAACTCTAATGCTGCTACTAATTATACTACACCCGCTATTTGTAATAATACTACTGCTGCTCCCATTAACTCTAATGCTGCTACTAATTATACTACACCCGCTATTTGTAATAATACTACTGCTGCTACCATTAACTCTAATGCTGCTACTAATTATACTACACCCGCTATTTGTAATAATACTACTGCTGCTCCCATTAACTCTAATGCTGCTACTAATTATACTACACCCGCTATTTGTAATAATACTACTGCTGCTACCATTAACTCTAATGCTGCTACTAATTATACTACACCCGCTATTTGTAATAATACTACTGCTGCTCCCATTAACTCTAATGCTACTACTAATTATACTTCACCCGCTATTTGTAATAATACTACTGCTGCTACCATTAACTCTAATGCTGCTACTAATTATACTACACCCGCTATTTTAATAATACTACTGCTGCTCCGATTAACTCTAATGCTGCTACTAATTATACTACACCCGCTATTTGTAATAATACTACTGCTGCTCCCATTAACTCTAATGCTGCTAATAATTATACTACTGCCGCTATTTGTAATAATACTACTGCTGCTCTCATTAACTCTAATGCTGCTACTAATTATACTACTGCCGCTATTTGTAATAATACTACTGCTGCTACCATTAACTCTAATGCTGCTACTAATTATACTACTGCCGCTACTTGTAATAATACTACTGCTGCTCCCATTAACTCTAATGCTGCTACTAATTATACTACTGCTGCTACTTGTAATAATACTATTGCCGCTACTTGTAATAATACTACTGCCGCTACTTGTAATAATACTACTGCTGCTCCCAATAACTCTAATGCTGCTACTAATTATACTACACCCGCTATTTGTAATAATACTACTGCTGCTCCCATTAACTCTAATGCAGCTACTAATTATACTACTGCCGCTACTTGTAATAATACTACTGCTCCTACCATTAACTCTAATGCAGCTACTAATTATAATATTGCCGCTACTTGTAATAATACTACTGCTCCTACCATTAACTCTGATGCTGCTACTAATTATGCTACACCCGCTACTTGTAATAATACTACTGCTTCTCCCATTAACTCTAATGCAGCTACTAATTATACTACACCCGCTACTTGTAATAATAATACTGCTGCTCCCATTAACTCTAATGCTGCTACTAATTATACTACACCCGCTACTTGTAATAATACTACTGCTGCTACCATTAACTCTAATGCAGCTACTAATTATACTACACCCGCTATTTGTAATAATACTATTGCTGCTACCATTAACTCTAATGCAGCTACTAATTATACTACACCCGCTATTTGTAATAATACTACTGCTGCTACCATTAACTCTAATGCAGCTACTAATTATGCTACACCCGCTACTTGTAATAATACTACTGCTGCTACCATTAACTCTAATGCAGCTACTAATTATACTACACCCGCTATTTGTAATAATACTACTGCTGCTACCATTAACTCTAATGCTGCTACTAATTATGCTACACCCGCTATTTGCAATAATACTACTGCCCTTACCATTAACTCTAATGCAGCTACTAATTATACTACTGCCGCTCTTTGTAATAATACTACTGCTGCTCCCATTAACTCTAATGCAGCTACTAATTATACTATTGCCGCTACTTGTAATAATACTACTGCTCCTACCATTAACTCTAATGCAGCTACTAATTATACTACTTCCGCTACTTGTAATAATACTACTGCTGCTACCATTAACTCTAATGCTGCTACTAATTATACTACTGCCGCTACTTGTAATAATACTACTGCTCCTACCATTAACTCTAATGCAGCTACTAATTATACTATTGCCGCTACTTGTAATAATACTACTGCTGCTACCATTAACTCTAATGCAGCTACTAATTATACTATTGCCGCTACTTGTAATAATACTACTGCTCCTACCATTAACTCTAATGCAGCTACTAATTATACTACTGCCGCTACTTGTAATAATACAACTGCTGCTACCATTAACTCTAATGCTGCTACTAATTATACTACTGCCGCTACTTGTAATAATACTACTGCTGCTACCATTAACTCTAATGCTGCTACTAATTATACTACTGCCGCTACTTGTAATAATACTACTGCTGCTACCATTAACTCTAGTGCTGGTACTAATTATACTATTGCCGCTACTTGTAATAATACTACTGCTGCTACCATTAACTCTAATGCTGCTACTAATTATGCTACACCCGCTAGTTGTAATAATACTACTGCTGCTCCCATTAACTCTAATGCAGCTACTAATTATGCTACTGCCGCTAGTTGTAATAATACTACTGCTGCTACCATTAACTCTAATGCAGCTACTAATTATGCTACACCCGCTAGTTGTAATAATACTACTGCTGCTACCATTAACTCTAATGCAGCTACTAATTATGCTACACCCGCTATTTGTAATAATACTACTGCTGCTACCATTAACTCTAATGCAGCTACTAATTATGCTACTCCCGCTATTTGTAATAATACTACTGCTGCTACCATTAACTCTAATGCAGCTACTAATTATCCTACACCCGCTACTTGTAATAATACTACTGCTCCTACCATTAACTCTAATGCAGCTACTAATTATACTACACCCGCTATTTGTAATAATACTACTGCTCCTACCATTAACTCTAATGCAGCTACTAATTATGCTACACCCGCTATTTGTAATAATACTACTGCTGCTACCATTAACTCTAATGCTGCTACTAATTATACTACACACGCTATTTGTAATAATACTACTGCTGCTCCCATTAACTCTAATGCAGCTACTAATTATACTATTGCCGCTACTTGTAATAATACTACTGCTGCTCCCATTAACTCTAATGCTGCTACTAATTATACTACTGCCGCTATTTGTAATAATACTACTGCTGCTCCCATTAACTCTAGTGCTGCTACTAATTATACTATTGCCGCTACTTGTAATAATACCACTGCCGCTACTTGTAATAATACTATTGCCGCTACTTGTAATAATACTATTGCCGCTACTTGTAATAATATTACTGCTGCTACTTGTAATAATACTATTGCCGCTACTTGTAATAATACTATTGCTGCTACTTGTAATAATACTATTGCCGCTACTTGTAATAATACTATTGCCGCTACTTGTAATAATACCACTGCCGCTACTTGTAATAATACTATTGCTGCTACTTGTAATAATACTATTGCCGCTACTTGTAATAATACTACTGCCGCTACTTGTAATAATACTACAGCTGCTACTTGTAATAATGCTATTGCCGCTACTTGTAATAATGCTATTGCCGCTACTTGTAATAATACTACTGCCGCTACTTGTAATAATACTATTGCCGCTACTTGTAATAATACTACTGCTGCTCCCATTAACTCTAATGCAGCTACTAATTATACTATTGCCGCTACTTGTAATAATACCACTGCCGCTACTTGTAATAATACTATTGCCGCTACTTGTAATAATACTATTGCCGCTACTTGTAATAATACTACTGCTGCTACTTGTAATGATACTATTGCCGCTACTTGTAATAATACTACTGCTGCTACTTGTAATAATACTATTGCCGCTACTTGTAATAATACTACTGCTCCCATTAACTCTAATGCAGCTACTAATTATACTATTGCCGCTACTTGTAATAATACTACTGCCGCTACTTGTAATAATACTACTGCTGCTACTTGTAATAATACTACTGCTGCTACTTGTAATAATACTATTGCCGCTACTTGTAATAATACTACTGCTGCTACTTGTAATAATACTATTGCCGCTACTTGTAATAATACTAATGCTGCTACTTGTAATAATACTATTGCCGCTACTTGTAATAATACTACTGCCGCTACTTGTAATAATACTACTGCTGCTACTTGTAATTATACTACTGCCGCTACTTGTAATAATACTACTGCCGCTACTTGTAATAATACTACTGCTGCTACTTGTAATAATACTATTGCCGCTACTTGTAATAATACTACTGCCGCTACTTGTAATAATACTACTGCTGCTCCCAATAACTCTAATGCTGCTACTAATTATACTACTGCCGCTACTTGTAATAATACTACTGCTGCTCCCATTAACTCTAATGCAGCTACTAATTATACTACTGCCGCTACTTGTAATAATACTACTGCTCCTACCATTAACTCTAATGCAGCTACTAATTATACTATTGCCGCTACTTGTAATAATACTACTGCTCCTACCATTAACTCTAATGCTGCTACTAATTATGCTACACCCGCTACTTGTAATAATACTACTGCTGCTACCATTAACTCTAATGCAGCTACTAATTATACTACACCCGCTATTTGTAATAATACTACTGCTGCTCCCATTAACTCTAGTGCTGCTACTAATTATACTACTGCCGCTACTTGTAATAATACTACTGCTGCTACCATTAACTCTAATGCTGCTACTAATTATACTACTGCCGCTACTTGTAATAATACTACTGCTGCTCCCATTAACTCTAATGCTGCTACTAATTATACTACACCCGCTATTCGTAATAATACTACTGCTGCTACCATTAACTCTAATGCAGCTACTAATTATACTATTGCCGCTATTTGTAATAATACTACTGCTGCTCCCATTAACTCTAATGCTGCTACTAATTATACTACACCCGCTATTTGTAATAATACTACTGCTGCTCCCATTAACTCTAATGCTACTACTAATTATACTACACCCGCTATTTGTAATAATACTACTGCTGCTCCCAATAACTCTAATGCTGCTACTAATTATACTACACCCGCTATTTGTAATAATACTACTGCTGCTCCCATTAACTCTAATGCTGCTACTAATTATACTACACCCGCTATTTGTAATAATACTACTGCTGCTACCATTAACTCTAATGCTGCTACTAATTATACTACACCCGCTATTTGTAATAATACTACTGCTGCTCCCATTAACTCTAATGCTGCTACTAATTATACTACACCCGCTATTTGTAATAATACTACTGCTGCTCCCATTAACTCTAATGCTACTACTAATTATACTTCACCCGCTATTTGTAATAATACTACTGCTGCTACCATTAACTCTAATGCTGCTACTAATTATACTACACCCGCTATTTTAATAATACTACTGCTGCTCCCATTAACTCTAATGCTGCTACTAATTATACTACACCCGCTATTTGTAATAATACTACTGCTGCTCCCATTAACTCTAATGCTGCTACTAATTATACTACTGCCGCTATTTGTAATAATACTACTGCTGCTCCCATTAACTCTAATGCTGCTACTAATTATACTACTGCCGCTATTTGTAATAATACTACTGCTGCTACCATTAACTCTAATGCTGCTACTAATTATACTACTGCCGTTACTTGTAATAATACTACTGCTGCTCCCATTAACTCTAATGGTGCTACTAATTATACTACTGCTGCTACTTGTAATAATACTATTGCCGCTACTTGTAATAATACTACTGTCGCTACTTGTAATAATACTACTGCTGCTCCCAATAACTCTAATGCTGCTACTAATTATACTACACCCGCTATTTGTAATAATACTACTGCTGCTCCCATTAACTCTAATGCAGCTACTAATTATACTACTGCCGCTACTTGTAATAATACTACTGCTCCTACCATTAACTCTAATGCAGCTACTAATTATAATATTGCCGCTACTTGTAATAATACTACTGCTCCTACCATTAACTCTGATGCTGCTACTAATTATGCTACACCCGCTACTTGTAATAATACTACTGCTGCTCCCATTAACTCTAATGCAGCTACTAATTATACTACACCCGCTACTTGTAATAATACTACTGCTGCTACCATTAACTCTAATGCAGCTACTAATTATACTACTGCCGCTAGTTGTAATAATACTACTGCTGCTACCATTAACTCTAATGCTGCTACTAATTATACTACTGCCGCTACTTGTAATAATACTACTGCTGCTCCCATTAACTCTAATGCTGCTACTAATTATACTATTGCCGCTACCTGTAATAATACTACTGCTGCTACCATTAACTCTAATGCTGCTACTAATTATGCTACTGCCGCTAATTGTAATAATACTACTGCTGCTCCCATTAACTCTAATGCTGCTACTAATTATACTATTGCCGCTACCTGTAATAATACTACTGCTCCTACCATTAACTCTAATGCAGCTACTAATTATACTATTGCCGCTACTTGTAATAATACTACTGCTCCTACCATTAACTCTAATGCAGCTACTAATTATACTATTGCCGCTATTTGTAATAATACTACTGCTGCTCCCATTAACTCTAATGCAGCTACTAATTATACTATTGCCGCTACTTGTAATAATACTACTGCTCCTACCATTAACTCTAATGCAGCTACTAATTATACTACTTCCGCTACTTGTAATAATACTACTGCTGCTACCATTAACTCTAATGCTGCTACTAATTATACTACTGCCGCTACTTGTAATAATACTACTGCTCCTACCATTAACTCTAATGCAGCTACTAATTATACTATTGCCGCTACTTGTAATAATACTACTGCTGCTACCATTAACTCTAATGCAGCTACTAATTATACTATTGCCGCTACTTGTAATAATACTACTGCTCCTACCATTAACTCTAATGCAGCTACTAATTATACTACTGCCGCTACTTGTAATAATACAACTGCTGCTACCATTAACTCTAATGCTGCTACTAATTATACTACTGCCGCTACTTGTAATAATACTACTGCTGCTACCATTAACTCTAATGCTGCTACTAATTATACTACTGCCGCTATTTGTAATAATACTACTGCTGCTACCATTAACTATAGTGCTGGTACTAATTATACTATTGCCGCTACTTGTAATAATAATACTGCTGCTACCATTAACTCTAATGCTGCTACTAATTATGCTACACCCGCTAGTTGTAATAATACTACTGCTGCTCCCATTAACTCTAATGCAGCTACTAATTATGCTACTGCCGCTAGTTGTAATAATACTACTGCTGCTACCATTAACTCTAATGCAGCTACTAATTATGCTACACCCGCTAGTTGTAATAATACTACTGCTGCTACCATTAACTCTAATGCAGCTACTAATTATGCTACACCCGCTATTTGTAATAATACTACTGCTGCTACCATTAACTCTAATGCAGCTACTAATTATGCTACTCCCGCTATTTGTAATAATACTACTGCTGCTACCATTAACTCTAATGCAGCTACTAATTATCCTACACCCGCTACTTGTAATAATACTACTGCTACTACCATTAACTCTAATGCAGCTACTAATTATACTACACCCGCTATTTGTAATAATACTACTGCTGCTACCATTAACTCTAATGCAGCTACTAATTATGCTACACCCGCTATTTGTAATAATACTACTGCTGCTACCATTAACTCTAATGCAGCTACTAATTATCCTACACCCGCTACTTGTAATAATACTACTGCTCCTACCATTAACTCTAATGCAGCTACTAATTATACTACACCCGCTATTTGTAATAATACTACTGCTCCTACCATTAACTCTAATGCAGCTACTAATTATGCTACACCCGCTATTTGTAATAATACTACTGCTGCTACCATTAACTCTAATGCAGCTACTAATTATACTACACCCGCTACCTGTAATAATACTACTGCTGCTACCATTAACTCTAATGCAGCTACTAATTATACTACACCCGCTATTTGTAATTATACTACTGCCGCTACTTGTAATAATACTACTGCTGCTACCATTAACTCTAATGCAGCTACTAATTATACTACACCCGCTATTTGTAATAATACTACTGCTGCTACCATTAACTCTAATGCAGCTACTAATTATACTACTGCCGCTATTTGTAATAATACTACTGCTGCTACCATTAACTCTAATGCAGCTACTAATTATGCTACTGCCGCTATTTGTAATAATACTACTGCTGCTACCATTAACTCTAATGCTACTACTAATTATACTACACCCGCTATTTGTAATAATACTACTGCTGCTCCCAATAACTCTAATGCTGCTACTAATTATACTACACCCGCTATTTGTAATAATACTACTGCTGCTCGCATTAACTCTAATGCTGCTACTAATTATGCTACACCCGCTACTTGTAATAATACTACTGCTGCTACCATTAACTCTAATGCAGCTACTAATTATACTACACCCGCTATTTGTAATAATACAACTGCTGCTACCATTAACTCTAATGCAGCTACTAATTATGCTACACCCGCTACTTGTAATAATACTACTGCAGCTACCATTAACTCTAATGCAGCTACTAATTATACTACACCCGCTATTTGTAATAATACTACTGCTGCTACCATTAACTATAATGCAGCTACTAATTATACTACACCCGCTATTTGTAATAATACTACTGCTGCTACCATTAACTCTAATGCAGTTACTAATTATACTACACCCGCTATTTGTAATAATACTACTGCTGCTACCATTAACTCTAATGCAGCTACTAATTATGCTACACCCGCTACTTGTAATAATACTACTGCTGCTACCATTAACTCTAATGCAGCTACTAATTATACTACACCCGCTATTTGTAATAATACTACTGCTGCTACCATTAACTCTAATGCTGCTACTAATTATGCTACACCCGCTATTTGTAATAATACTACTGCTCCTACCATTAACTCTAATGCAGCTACTAATTATACTACTGCCGCTCTTTGTAATAATACTACTGCTGCTACCATTAACTCTAATGCAGCTACTAATTATGCTACACCCGCTATTTGTAATAATATTACTGCTCCTACCATTAACTCTAATGCAGCTACTAATTATACTACTGCCACTAGTTGTAATAATACTACTGCTGCTACCATTAACTCTAATGCTGCTACTAATTATGCTACACCCGCTATTTGTAATAATACTACTGCTGCTCCCATTAACTCTAATGCTGCTACTAATTATGCTACACCCGCTACTTGTAATAATACTGCTGCTGCTCCCATTAACTCTAATGCTGCTACTAATTATACTATTGCCGCTACCTGTAATAATACTACTGCTGCTCCCATTAAATCTAATGCTGCTACTAATTATACTACTGCCGCTGCCTGTAATAGTACTACTGCTGCTCCCATTAACTCTAATGGTGCTACTAATTATACTACTGCCGCTACCTGTAATAATACTACTGCTGCTCCCATTAACTCTAATGCTGCTACTAATTATACTATTGCCGCTACCTGTAATAATACTACTGCTGCTCCCATTAACTCTAATGCTGCTACTAATTATACTACTGCCGCTACTTGTAATAATACTACTGCTGCTCCCATTAGCTCTAATGGTGCTACTAATTATACTACTGCCGCTACTTGTAATAATACTACTGCTGCTCCCATTAACTCTAATGCTGCTACTAATTATACTACACACGCTATTTGTAATAATACTACTGCTGCTCCCATTAACTCTAATGCAGCTACTAATTATACTATTGCCGCTACTTGTAATAATACTACTGCTGCTCCCATTAACTCTAATGCTGCTACTAATTATACTACTGCCGCTATTTGTAATAATACTACTGCTGCTCCCATTAACTCTAGTGCTGCTACTAATTATACTATTGCCGCTACTTGTAATAATACCACTGCCGCTACTTGTAATAATACTATTGCCGCTACTTGTAATAATACTATTGCCGCTACTTGTAATAATACTACTGCTGCTACTTGTAATAATACTATTGCCGCTACTTGTAATAATACTATTGCTGCTACTTGTAATAATACTATTGCCGCTACTTGTAATAATACTATTGCCGCTACTTGTAATAATACCACTGCCGCTACTTGTAATAATACTATTGCTGCTACTTGTAATAATACTATTGCCGCTACTTGTAATAATACTACTGCTGCTACTTTTAATAATACTATTACCGCTACTTGTAATAATACTACTGCTGCTACTTGTAATAATACTATTGCCGCTACTTGTAATAATACTACTGCCGCTACTTGTAATAAGACTATTGCCGCTACTTGTAATAATACTACTGCCGCTACTTGTAATAATACTACTGCCGCTACTTGTAATAATACTACTGCTGCTCCCATTAATTCTAATGCAGCTACTAATTATACTATTGCCGCTACTTGTAATAATACTACTGCCGCTACTTGTAATAATACTATTGCCGCTACTTGTAATAATACTATTGCCGCTACTTGTAATAATACTACTGCCGCTACTTGTAATAATATTACTGCCGCTACTTGTAATAAGACTATTGCCGCTACTTGTAATAATACTACTGCCGCTACTTGTAATAATACTACTGCCGCTACTTGTAATAATACTACTGCCGCGACTTGTAATAATACTATTGCCTCTACTTGTAATAATACTACTGCTGCTCCCATTAACTCTAATGCAGCTATTAATTATACTACTGCCGCTACTTGTAATAATACTACTGCTGCTCCCATTAACTCTAATGCAGCTATTAATTATACTACTGCCGCTACTTGTAATAAGACTATTGCCGCTACTTGTAATAATACTACTGCCACTACTTGTAATAATACTACTGCCGCTACTTGTAATAATACTATTGCCTCTACTTGTAATAATACTACTGCCGCTACTTGTAATAATACTACTGCTGCTCCCATTAACTCTAATGCAGCTATTAATTATACTACTGCCGCTACTTGTAATAAGACTATTGCCGCTACTTGTAATAATACTACTGCCACTACTTGTAATAATACTACTGCCGCTACTTGTAATAATACCATTGCCTCTACTTGTAATAATACTACTGCCGCTACTTGTAATAATACTACTGCTGCTCACATTAACTCTAATGCAGCTATTAATTATACTATTGCCTCTACTTGTAATAATACTACTGCTGCTCCCATTAACTCTAATGCAGCTATTAATTATACTACTGCCGCTACTTGTAATAATACTACTGCTGCTCCCATTAACTCTAATGCAGCTATTAATTATACTATTGCCTCTACTTGTAATAATACTACTGCTGCTCCCATTAACTCTAATGCAGCTACTAATTATACTACTGCCGCTACTTGTAATAATACTACTGCTGCTCCCATTAACTCTAATGCACCTACTAATTATATTATTGCCGCTACTTGTAATAATACTACCTGCGCTACTTGTAATAATACTATTGCCGCTACTTGTAATAATACTATTGCCGCTACTTGTAATAATACTATTGCCGCTACTTGTAATAATACTACTGCCGCTACTTGTAATAATACTACTGCCGCTACTTGTAATAATACTACTTCCGCTACTTGTAATAATACTACTGCCGCTACTTGTAATAATGCTATTGCCGCTACTTGTAATAATACTATTGCCGCTACTTGTAATAATACTACTGCCGCTACTTGTAATAATACTACAGCTGCTACTTGTAATAATGCTATTGCCGCTACTTGTAATAATGCTATTGCTGCTACTTGTAATAATACTACTGCCGCTACTTGTAATAATACTATTGCCGGTACTTGTAATAATACTACTGCTGCTCCCATTAACTCTAATGCAGCTACTAATTATACTATTGCCGCTACTTGTAATAATACCACTGCCGCTACTTGTAATAATACTATTGCCGCTACTTGTAATAATACTATTGCCGCTACTTGTAATAATACTACTGCTGCTACTTGTAATAATACTATTGCCGCTACTTGTAATAATACTACTGCTGCTACTTGTAATAATACTATTGCCGCTACTTGTAATAATACTACTGCTGCTACTTGAAATAATACTATTGCCGCTACTTGTAATAATACTACTGCTCCCATTAACTCTAATGCAGCTACTAATTATACTATTGCCGCTACTTGTAATAATACTACTGCTGCTACTTGTAATAATACTACTGCTGCTACTTGTAATAATACTATTGCCGCTACTTGTAATAATACTACTGCTGCTACTTGTAATAATACTATTGCCGCTACTTGTAATAATACTACTGCTGCTACTTGTAATAATACTATTGCCGCTACTTGTAATAATACTACTGCCGCTACTTGTAATAATACTACTGCTGCTACTTGTAATTATACTACTGCCGCTACTTGTAATAATACTACTGCCGCTACTTGTAATAATACTACTGCTGCTACTTGTAATAATACTATTGCCGCTACTTGTAATAATACTACTGCCGCTACTTGTAATAATACTACTGCTGCTCCCAATAACTCTAATGCTGCTACTAATTATACTACTGCCGCTACTTGTAATAATACTACTGCTGCTCCCATTAACTCTAATGCAGCTACTAATTATACTACTGCCGCTACTTGTAATAATACTACTGCTCCTACCATTAACTCTAATGCAGCTACTAATTATACTATTGCCGCTACTTGTAATAATACTACTGCTCCTACCATTAACTCTAATGCTGCTACTAATTATGCTACACCCGCTACTTGTAATAATACTACTGCTGCTACCATTAACTCTAATGCAGCTACTAATTATACTACACCCGCTATTTGTAATAATACTACTGCTGCTCCCATTAACTCTAGTGCTGCTACTAATTATACTACTGCCGCTACTTGTAATAATACTACTGCTGCTACCATTAACTCTAATGCTGCTACTAATTATACTACTGCCGCTACTTGTAATAATACTACTGCTGCTCCCATTAACTCTAATGCTGCTACTAATTATACTACACCCGCTATTTGTAATAATACTACTGCTGCTACCATTAACTCTAATGCAGCTACTAATTATACTATTGCCGCTATTTGTAATAATACTACTGCTGCTCCCATTAACTCTAATGCTGCTACTAATTATACTACACCCGCTATTTGTAATAATACTACTGCTGCTCCCATTAACTCTAATGCTGCTACTAATTATACTACACCCGCTATTTGTAATAATACTACTGCTGCTCCCATTAACTCTAATGCTACTACTAATTATACTACTGCCGCTACTTGTAATAATACTACTGCTGCTACCATTAACTCTAATGCTGCTACTAATTATACTACACCCGCTATTTGTAATAATACTACTGCTGCTCCCATTAACTCTAATGCTGCTACTAATTATACTACACCCGCTACTTGTAATAATACTACTGCTGCTACCATTAACTCTAATGCAGCTACTAATTATACTACACCCGCTATTTGTAATAATACTACTGCTGCTCCCATTAACTCTAATGCTGCTACTAATTATACTACACCCGCTATTTGTAATAATACTACTGCTGCTCCCATTAACTCTAATGCTGCTACTAATTATACTACACCCGCTATTTGTAATAATACTACTGCTGCTACCATTAACTCTAATGCTGCTACTAATTATACTACACCCGCTATTTGTAATAATACTACTGCTGCTCCCATTAACTCTAATGCTGCTACTAATTATACTACACCCGCTATTTGTAATAATACTACTGCTGCTCCCATTAACTCTAATGCTACTACTAATTATACTACACCCGCTATTTGTAATAATACTACTGCTGCTACCATTAACTCTAATGCTGCTACTAATTATACTACACCCGCTATTTTAATAATACTACTGCTGCTCCCATTAACTCTAATGCTGCTACTAATTATACTACACCCGCTATTTGTAATAATACTACTGCTGCTCCCATTAACTCTAATGCTGCTACTAATTATACTACTGCCGCTATTTGTAATAATACTACTGCTGCTACCATTAACTCTAATGCTGCTACTAATTATACTACTGCCGCTACTTGTAATAATACTACTGCTGCTCCCATTAACTCTAATGCTGCTACTAATTATACTACTGCTGCTACTTGTAATAATACTATTGCCGCTACTTGTAATAATACTACTGCCGCTACTTGTAATAATACTACTGCTGCTCCCAATAACTCTAATGCTGCTACTAATTATACTACACCCGCTATTTGTAATAATACTACTGCTGCTCCCATTAACTCTAATGCAGCTACTAATTATACTACTGCCGCTACTTGTAATAATACTACTGCTCCTACCATTAACTCTAATGCAGCTACTAATTATAATATTGCCGCTACTTGTAATAATACTACTGCTCCTACCATTAACTCTAATGCTGCTACTAATTCTGCTACACCCGCTACTTGTAATAATACTACTGCTGCTACCATTAACTCTAATGCAGCTACTAATTATACTACACCCGCTATTTGTAATAATACTACTGCTGCTCCCATTAACTCTAGTGCTGCTACTAATTATACTACTGCCGCTACTTGTAATAATACTAGTGCTGCTACCATTAACTCTAATGCTGCTACTAATTATACTACTGCCGCTACTTGTAATAATACTACTGCTGCTCCCATTAACTCTAATGCTGCTACTAATTATACTACACCCGCTATTTGTAATAATACTACTGCTGCTACCATTAACTCTAATGCAGCTACTAATTATACTATTGCCGCTATTTGTAATAATACTACTGCTGCTCCCATTAACTCTAATGCTGCTACTAATTATACTACACCCGCTATTTGTAATAATACTACTGCTGCTCCCATTAACTCTAATGCTACTACTAATTATACTACACCCGCTATTTGTAATAATACTACTGCTGCTCCCATTAACTCTAATGCTGCTACTAATTATACTACACCCGCTATTTTAATAATACTACTGCTGCTCCCTTTAACTCTAATGCTGCTACTAATTATACTACACCCGCTATTTGTAATAATACTACTGCTGCTCCCATTAACTCTAATGCTGCTACTAATTATACTACTGCCGCTATTTGTAATAATACTACTGCTGCTCCCATTAACTCTAATGCTGCTACTAATTATACTATTGCCGCTACTTGTAATAATACTATTGCCGCTACTTGTAATAATACTATTGCCGCTACTTGTAATAATACTACTGCCGCTACTTGTAATAATACTACTGCCGCTACTTGTAATAATACTATTGCCGCTACTTGTAATAATACTACTGCCGCTACTTGTAATAATACTATTGCCGCTACTTGTAATAATACTGTTGCCGCTACTTGTAATAATACTATTGCCGCTACTTGTAATAATACTATTGCCGCTACTTGTAATAATACTACTGCCGCTACTTGTAATAATACTACTGCCGCTACTTGTAATAATACTACTGCCGCTACTTGTAATAATACTACTGCCGCTACTTGTAATAATGCTATTGCCGCTACTTGTAATAATACTATTGCCGCTACTTGTAATAATACTACTGCCGCTACTTGTAATAATACTACTGCTGCTACTTGTAATAATGCTATTGCCGCTACTTGTAATAATGCTATTGCCGCTACTTGTAATAATACTACTGCCGCTACTTGTAATAATACTACTGCTGCTACTTGTAATAATACTACTGCCGCTACTTGTAATAATGCTATTGCCGCTACTTGTAATAATACTACTGCTGCTACTTGTAATAATACTACTGCCGCTACTTGTAATAATACTACTGCCGCTACTTGTAATAATACTATTGCCGCTACTTGTAATAATACTATTGCCGCTACTTGTAATAATACTATTGCCGCTACTTGTAATAATACTATTGCCGCTACTTGTAATAATACTATTGCCGCTACTTGTAATAATACTACTGCTGCTCCCATTAACTCTAATGCAGCTACTAATTATACTATTGCGGCTACTTGTAATAATACCACTGCCGCTACTTGTAATAATACTATTGCCGCTACTTGTAATAATACTATTGCCGCTACTTGTAATAATACTACTGCTGCTACTTGTAATAATACTATTGCCGCTACTTGTAATAATACTACTGCTGCTACTTGTAATAATACTATTGCCGCTACTTGTAATAATACTACTGCTGCTACTTGTAATAATACTAATGCCGCTACTTGTAATAATACTACTGCTGCTACTTGTAATAATACTATTGCCGCTACTTATAATAATACTACTGCTGCTACTTGTCATAATACTATTGCCGCTACTTGTAATAATACTACTGCCGCTACTTGTAATAAGACTATTGCCGCTACTTGTAATAATACTACTGCCGCTACTTGTAATAATACTGCCGCTACTTGTAATAATACTACTGCCGCTACTTGTAATAATACTACTGCTGCTCCCATTAATTCTAATGCAGCTACTAATTATACTATTGCCGCTACTTGTAATAATACTACTGCCGCTACTTGTAATAATACTATTGCCGCTACTTGTAATAATACTATTGCCGCTACTTGTAATAATACTACTGCCGCTACTTGTAATAATACTACTGCCGCTACTTGTAATAAGACTATTGCCGCTACTTGTAATAATACTACTGCCGCTACTTGTAATAATACTATTGCCTCTACTTGTAATAATACTACTGCTGCTCCCATTAACTTTAATGCAGCTATTAATTATACTACAACCGCTACTTGTAATAATACTACTGCTGCTCCCATTAACTCTAATGCAGCTACTAATTATACTACTGCCGCTACTTGTAATAATACTACTGCTGCTCCCATTAACTCTAATGCTGCTACTAATTATACTACACCCGCTATTTGTAATAATACTACTGCTGCTACCATTAACTATAATGCAGCTACTAATTATACTACACCCGCTATTTGTAATAATACTACTGCTGCTACCATTAACTCTAATGCAGTTACTAATTATACTACACCCGCTATTTGTAATAATACTACTGCTGCTACCATTAACTCTAATGCAGCTACTAATTATGCTACACCCGCTACTTGTAATAATACTACTGCTGCTACCATTAACTCTAATGCAGCTACTAATTATACTACACCCGCTATTTGTAATAATACTACTGCTGCTACCATTAACTCTAATGCTGCTACTAATTATGCTACACCCGCTATTTGTAATAATACTACTGCTCCTACCATTAACTCTAATGCAGCTACTAATTATACTACTGCCGCTCTTTGTAATAATACTACTGCTGCTACCATTAACTCTAATGCAGCTACTAATTATGCTACACCCGCTATTTGTAATAATATTACTGCTCCTACCATTAACTCTAATGCAGCTACTAATTATACTACTGCCACTAGTTGTAATAATACTACTGCTGCTACCATTAACTCTAATGCTGCTACTAATTATGCTACACCCGCTATTTGTAATAATACTACTGCTGCTCCCATTAACTCTAATGCTGCTACTAATTATGCTACACCCGCTACTTGTAATAATACTGCTGCTGCTCCCATTAACTCTAATGCTGCTACTAATTATACTATTGCCGCTACCTGTAATAATACTACTGCTGCTCCCATTAAATCTAATGCTGCTACTAATTATACTACTGCCGCTGCCTGTAATAGTACTACTGCTGCTCCCATTAACTCTAATGGTGCTACTAATTATACTACTGCCGCTACCTGTAATAATACTACTGCTGCTCCCATTAACTCTAATGCTGCTACTAATTATACTATTGCCGCTACCTGTAATAATACTACTGCTGCTCCCATTAACTCTAATGCTGCTACTAATTATACTACTGCCGCTACTTGTAATAATACTACTGCTGCTCCCATTAGCTCTAATGGTGCTACTAATTATACTACTGCCGCTACTTGTAATAATACTACTGCTGCTCCCATTAACTCTAATGCTGCTACTAATTATACTACACACGCTATTTGTAATAATACTACTGCTGCTCCCATTAACTCTAATGCAGCTACTAATTATACTATTGCCGCTACTTGTAATAATACTACTGCTGCTCCCATTAACTCTAATGCTGCTACTAATTATACTACTGCCGCTATTTGTAATAATACTACTGCTGCTCCCATTAACTCTAGTGCTGCTACTAATTATACTATTGCCGCTACTTGTAATAATACCACTGCCGCTACTTGTAATAATACTATTGCCGCTACTTGTAATAATACTATTGCCGCTACTTGTAATAATACTACTGCTGCTACTTGTAATAATACTATTGCCGCTACTTGTAATAATACTATTGCTGCTACTTGTAATAATACTATTGCCGCTACTTGTAATAATACTATTGCCGCTACTTGTAATAATACCACTGCCGCTACTTGTAATAATACTATTGCTGCTACTTGTAATAATACTATTGCCGCTACTTGTAATAATACTACTGCTGCTACTTTTAATAATACTATTACCGCTACTTGTAATAATACTACTGCTGCTACTTGTAATAATACTATTGCCGCTACTTGTAATAATACTACTGCCGCTACTTGTAATAAGACTATTGCCGCTACTTGTAATAATACTACTGCCGCTACTTGTAATAATACTACTGCCGCTACTTGTAATAATACTACTGCTGCTCCCATTAATTCTAATGCAGCTACTAATTATACTATTGCCGCTACTTGTAATAATACTACTGCCGCTACTTGTAATAATACTATTGCCGCTACTTGTAATAATACTATTGCCGCTACTTGTAATAATACTACTGCCGCTACTTGTAATAATATTACTGCCGCTACTTGTAATAAGACTATTGCCGCTACTTGTAATAATACTACTGCCGCTACTTGTAATAATACTACTGCCGCTACTTGTAATAATACTACTGCCGCGACTTGTAATAATACTATTGCCTCTACTTGTAATAATACTACTGCTGCTCCCATTAACTCTAATGCAGCTATTAATTATACTACTGCCGCTACTTGTAATAATACTACTGCTGCTCCCATTAACTCTAATGCAGCTATTAATTATACTACTGCCGCTACTTGTAATAAGACTATTGCCGCTACTTGTAATAATACTACTGCCACTACTTGTAATAATACTACTGCCGCTACTTGTAATAATACTATTGCCTCTACTTGTAATAATACTACTGCCGCTACTTGTAATAATACTACTGCTGCTCCCATTAACTCTAATGCAGCTATTAATTATACTACTGCCGCTACTTGTAATAAGACTATTGCCGCTACTTGTAATAATACTACTGCCACTACTTGTAATAATACTACTGCCGCTACTTGTAATAATACCATTGCCTCTACTTGTAATAATACTACTGCCGCTACTTGTAATAATACTACTGCTGCTCACATTAACTCTAATGCAGCTATTAATTATACTATTGCCTCTACTTGTAATAATACTACTGCTGCTCCCATTAACTCTAATGCAGCTATTAATTATACTACTGCCGCTACTTGTAATAATACTACTGCTGCTCCCATTAACTCTAATGCAGCTATTAATTATACTATTGCCTCTACTTGTAATAATACTACTGCTGCTCCCATTAACTCTAATGCAGCTACTAATTATACTACTGCCGCTACTTGTAATAATACTACTGCTGCTCCCATTAACTCTAATGCACCTACTAATTATATTATTGCCGCTACTTGTAATAATACTACCTGCGCTACTTGTAATAATACTATTGCCGCTACTTGTAATAATACTATTGCCGCTACTTGTAATAATACTATTGCCGCTACTTGTAATAATACTACTGCCGCTACTTGTAATAATACTACTGCCGCTACTTGTAATAATACTACTTCCGCTACTTGTAATAATACTACTGCCGCTACTTGTAATAATGCTATTGCCGCTACTTGTAATAATACTATTGCCGCTACTTGTAATAATACTACTGCCGCTACTTGTAATAATACTACAGCTGCTACTTGTAATAATGCTATTGCCGCTACTTGTAATAATGCTATTGCTGCTACTTGTAATAATACTACTGCCGCTACTTGTAATAATACTATTGCCGGTACTTGTAATAATACTACTGCTGCTCCCATTAACTCTAATGCAGCTACTAATTATACTATTGCCGCTACTTGTAATAATACCACTGCCGCTACTTGTAATAATACTATTGCCGCTACTTGTAATAATACTATTGCCGCTACTTGTAATAATACTACTGCTGCTACTTGTAATAATACTATTGCCGCTACTTGTAATAATACTACTGCTGCTACTTGTAATAATACTATTGCCGCTACTTGTAATAATACTACTGCTGCTACTTGAAATAATACTATTGCCGCTACTTGTAATAATACTACTGCTCCCATTAACTCTAATGCAGCTACTAATTATACTATTGCCGCTACTTGTAATAATACTACTGCTGCTACTTGTAATAATACTACTGCTGCTACTTGTAATAATACTATTGCCGCTACTTGTAATAATACTACTGCTGCTACTTGTAATAATACTATTGCCGCTACTTGTAATAATACTACTGCTGCTACTTGTAATAATACTATTGCCGCTACTTGTAATAATACTACTGCCGCTACTTGTAATAATACTACTGCTGCTACTTGTAATTATACTACTGCCGCTACTTGTAATAATACTACTGCCGCTACTTGTAATAATACTACTGCTGCTACTTGTAATAATACTATTGCCGCTACTTGTAATAATACTACTGCCGCTACTTGTAATAATACTACTGCTGCTCCCAATAACTCTAATGCTGCTACTAATTATACTACTGCCGCTACTTGTAATAATACTACTGCTGCTCCCATTAACTCTAATGCAGCTACTAATTATACTACTGCCGCTACTTGTAATAATACTACTGCTCCTACCATTAACTCTAATGCAGCTACTAATTATACTATTGCCGCTACTTGTAATAATACTACTGCTCCTACCATTAACTCTAATGCTGCTACTAATTATGCTACACCCGCTACTTGTAATAATACTACTGCTGCTACCATTAACTCTAATGCAGCTACTAATTATACTACACCCGCTATTTGTAATAATACTACTGCTGCTCCCATTAACTCTAGTGCTGCTACTAATTATACTACTGCCGCTACTTGTAATAATACTACTGCTGCTACCATTAACTCTAATGCTGCTACTAATTATACTACTGCCGCTACTTGTAATAATACTACTGCTGCTCCCATTAACTCTAATGCTGCTACTAATTATACTACACCCGCTATTTGTAATAATACTACTGCTGCTACCATTAACTCTAATGCAGCTACTAATTATACTATTGCCGCTATTTGTAATAATACTACTGCTGCTCCCATTAACTCTAATGCTGCTACTAATTATACTACACCCGCTATTTGTAATAATACTACTGCTGCTCCCATTAACTCTAATGCTGCTACTAATTATACTACACCCGCTATTTGTAATAATACTACTGCTGCTCCCATTAACTCTAATGCTACTACTAATTATACTACTGCCGCTACTTGTAATAATACTACTGCTGCTACCATTAACTCTAATGCTGCTACTAATTATACTACACCCGCTATTTGTAATAATACTACTGCTGCTCCCATTAACTCTAATGCTGCTACTAATTATACTACACCCGCTACTTGTAATAATACTACTGCTGCTACCATTAACTCTAATGCAGCTACTAATTATACTACACCCGCTATTTGTAATAATACTACTGCTGCTCCCATTAACTCTAATGCTGCTACTAATTATACTACACCCGCTATTTGTAATAATACTACTGCTGCTCCCATTAACTCTAATGCTGCTACTAATTATACTACACCCGCTATTTGTAATAATACTACTGCTGCTACCATTAACTCTAATGCTGCTACTAATTATACTACACCCGCTATTTGTAATAATACTACTGCTGCTCCCATTAACTCTAATGCTGCTACTAATTATACTACACCCGCTATTTGTAATAATACTACTGCTGCTCCCATTAACTCTAATGCTACTACTAATTATACTACACCCGCTATTTGTAATAATACTACTGCTGCTACCATTAACTCTAATGCTGCTACTAATTATACTACACCCGCTATTTTAATAATACTACTGCTGCTCCCATTAACTCTAATGCTGCTACTAATTATACTACACCCGCTATTTGTAATAATACTACTGCTGCTCCCATTAACTCTAATGCTGCTACTAATTATACTACTGCCGCTATTTGTAATAATACTACTGCTGCTACCATTAACTCTAATGCTGCTACTAATTATACTACTGCCGCTACTTGTAATAATACTACTGCTGCTCCCATTAACTCTAATGCTGCTACTAATTATACTACTGCTGCTACTTGTAATAATACTATTGCCGCTACTTGTAATAATACTACTGCCGCTACTTGTAATAATACTACTGCTGCTCCCAATAACTCTAATGCTGCTACTAATTATACTACACCCGCTATTTGTAATAATACTACTGCTGCTCCCATTAACTCTAATGCAGCTACTAATTATACTACTGCCGCTACTTGTAATAATACTACTGCTCCTACCATTAACTCTAATGCAGCTACTAATTATAATATTGCCGCTACTTGTAATAATACTACTGCTCCTACCATTAACTCTAATGCTGCTACTAATTCTGCTACACCCGCTACTTGTAATAATACTACTGCTGCTACCATTAACTCTAATGCAGCTACTAATTATACTACACCCGCTATTTGTAATAATACTACTGCTGCTCCCATTAACTCTAGTGCTGCTACTAATTATACTACTGCCGCTACTTGTAATAATACTAGTGCTGCTACCATTAACTCTAATGCTGCTACTAATTATACTACTGCCGCTACTTGTAATAATACTACTGCTGCTCCCATTAACTCTAATGCTGCTACTAATTATACTACACCCGCTATTTGTAATAATACTACTGCTGCTACCATTAACTCTAATGCAGCTACTAATTATACTATTGCCGCTATTTGTAATAATACTACTGCTGCTCCCATTAACTCTAATGCTGCTACTAATTATACTACACCCGCTATTTGTAATAATACTACTGCTGCTCCCATTAACTCTAATGCTACTACTAATTATACTACACCCGCTATTTGTAATAATACTACTGCTGCTCCCATTAACTCTAATGCTGCTACTAATTATACTACACCCGCTATTTTAATAATACTACTGCTGCTCCCTTTAACTCTAATGCTGCTACTAATTATACTACACCCGCTATTTGTAATAATACTACTGCTGCTCCCATTAACTCTAATGCTGCTACTAATTATACTACTGCCGCTATTTGTAATAATACTACTGCTGCTCCCATTAACTCTAATGCTGCTACTAATTATACTATTGCCGCTACTTGTAATAATACTATTGCCGCTACTTGTAATAATACTATTGCCGCTACTTGTAATAATACTACTGCCGCTACTTGTAATAATACTACTGCCGCTACTTGTAATAATACTATTGCCGCTACTTGTAATAATACTACTGCCGCTACTTGTAATAATACTATTGCCGCTACTTGTAATAATACTGTTGCCGCTACTTGTAATAATACTATTGCCGCTACTTGTAATAATACTATTGCCGCTACTTGTAATAATACTACTGCCGCTACTTGTAATAATACTACTGCCGCTACTTGTAATAATACTACTGCCGCTACTTGTAATAATACTACTGCCGCTACTTGTAATAATGCTATTGCCGCTACTTGTAATAATACTATTGCCGCTACTTGTAATAATACTACTGCCGCTACTTGTAATAATACTACTGCTGCTACTTGTAATAATGCTATTGCCGCTACTTGTAATAATGCTATTGCCGCTACTTGTAATAATACTACTGCCGCTACTTGTAATAATACTACTGCTGCTACTTGTAATAATACTACTGCCGCTACTTGTAATAATGCTATTGCCGCTACTTGTAATAATACTACTGCTGCTACTTGTAATAATACTACTGCCGCTACTTGTAATAATACTACTGCCGCTACTTGTAATAATACTATTGCCGCTACTTGTAATAATACTATTGCCGCTACTTGTAATAATACTATTGCCGCTACTTGTAATAATACTATTGCCGCTACTTGTAATAATACTATTGCCGCTACTTGTAATAATACTACTGCTGCTCCCATTAACTCTAATGCAGCTACTAATTATACTATTGCGGCTACTTGTAATAATACCACTGCCGCTACTTGTAATAATACTATTGCCGCTACTTGTAATAATACTATTGCCGCTACTTGTAATAATACTACTGCTGCTACTTGTAATAATACTATTGCCGCTACTTGTAATAATACTACTGCTGCTACTTGTAATAATACTATTGCCGCTACTTGTAATAATACTACTGCTGCTACTTGTAATAATACTAATGCCGCTACTTGTAATAATACTACTGCTGCTACTTGTAATAATACTATTGCCGCTACTTATAATAATACTACTGCTGCTACTTGTCATAATACTATTGCCGCTACTTGTAATAATACTACTGCCGCTACTTGTAATAAGACTATTGCCGCTACTTGTAATAATACTACTGCCGCTACTTGTAATAATACTGCCGCTACTTGTAATAATACTACTGCCGCTACTTGTAATAATACTACTGCTGCTCCCATTAATTCTAATGCAGCTACTAATTATACTATTGCCGCTACTTGTAATAATACTACTGCCGCTACTTGTAATAATACTATTGCCGCTACTTGTAATAATACTATTGCCGCTACTTGTAATAATACTACTGCCGCTACTTGTAATAATACTACTGCCGCTACTTGTAATAAGACTATTGCCGCTACTTGTAATAATACTACTGCCGCTACTTGTAATAATACTATTGCCTCTACTTGTAATAATACTACTGCTGCTCCCATTAACTTTAATGCAGCTATTAATTATACTACAACCGCTACTTGTAATAATACTACTGCTGCTCCCATTAACTCTAATGCAGCTACTAATTATACTACTGCCGCTACTTGTAATAATACTACTGCTGCTCCCATTAACTCTAATGCTGCTACTAATTATACTACACCCGCTATTTGTAATAATACTACTGCTGCTCCCATTAACTCTAATGCTGCTACTAATTATACTACACCCGCTATTTGTAATAATACTACTGCTGCTCCCATTAACTCTAATGCAGCTACTAATTATACTATTGCCGCTACTTGTAATAATACTACTGCTGCTCCCATTAACTCTAATGCTGCTACTAATTATACTACTGCCGCTATTTGTAATAATACTACTGCTGCTCCCATTAACTCTAGTGCTGCTACTAATTATACTACTGCCGCTACTTGTAATAATACTACTGCTGCTCCCATTAACTCTAGTGCTGCTACAAATTATACTACTGCCGCTACTTGTAATAATACTACTGCTGCTCCCATTAACTCTAATGCTGCTACTAATTATACTACACCCGCTATTTGTAATAATACTACTGCTGCTCCCATTAACTCTAATGCTGCTACTAATTATACTGTTGCCGCTATTTGTAATAATACTACTGCTGCTCCCATTAACTCTAATGCTGCTACTAATTATACTACACCCGCTATTTGTAATAATACTACTGCTGCTCCCATTAACTCTAATGCTGCTACTAATTATACTACTGCCGCTATTTGTATTAATACTACTGCTGCTTCCATTAACTCTAATGCTGCTACTAATTATACTATTGCCGCTACTTGTAATAATGCTATTGCCGCTACTTGTAATAATGCTATTGCCGCTACTTGTAATAATGCTATTGCCGCTACTTGTAATAATGCTACTGCCGCTACTTGTAAAAATACTATTGCCGCTACTTGTAATAATACTACTGCCGCTACTTGTAATAATGCTATTGCCGCTACTTGTAATAATACTACTGCCGCTACTTGTAATAATACTACTGTCGCTACTTGTAATAATACTACTGCCGCTACTTGTAATAATACTGTTGCCGCTACTTGTAATAATACTACTGCCGCTACTTGTAATAATACTACTGCTGCTACTTGTAATAATGCTATTGCCGCTACTTGTAATAATGCTATTGCCGCTACTTGTAATAATATTACTGACGCTACTTGTAATAATACTACTGCTGCTACTTGTAATAATACTACTGCCGCTACTTGTAATAATGCTATTGCCGCTACTTGTAATAATACTACTGCTGCTACTTGTAATAATACTACTGCCGCTACTTGTAATAATACTACTGCCGCTACTTGTAATAATACTATTGCCGCTACTTGTAATAATACTATTGCCGCTACTTGTAATAATACTATTGCCGCTACTTATAATAATACTATTGCCGCTACTTGTAATAATACTATTGCCGCTACTTGTAATAATACTATTGCCGCTACTTGTAATAATACTACTGCTGCTCCCATTAACTCTAATGCAGCTACTAATTATACTATTGCCGCTACTTGTAATAATACCACTGCTGCTACTTGTAATAATACTATTGCCGCTACTTGTAATAATACCACTGCCGCTACTTGTAATAATACTATTGCCGCTACTTGTAATAATACTACTGCCGCTACTTGTAATAATACTACTGCTGCTACTTGTAATAATACTACTGCCGCTACTTGTAATAATACTACTGCTGCTGCTTGTAATAATACTACTGCCGCTACTTGTAATAATGCTACTGCCGCTACTTGTAATAATACTATTGCCGCTACTTGTAATAATACTATTGCCGCTACTTGTAATAATACTACTGCCGCTACTTGTAATAATACTATTGCCGCTACTTGTAATAATACTATTGCTGCTACTTGTAATAATACTACTGCCGCTACTTGTAATAATACTACTGCCGCTACTTGTAATAATACTATTGCCGCTACTTGTAATAATACTATTGCCGCTACTTGTAATAATACTACTGCCGCTATTTGTAATAATACTACTGCTGCTACTTGTAATAATACTACTGCCGCTACTTGTAATAATACTACTGCTGCTACTTGTAATAATACTACTGCCGCTACTTGTAATAATACTACTGCCGCTACTTGTAATAATACTACTGCCGCTACTTGTAATAATACTATTGCCGCTACTTGTAATAATACTATTGCCGCTACTTGTAATAATACTACTGCCGCTACTTGTAATAATACTACTGCCGCTACTTGTAATAATACTATTGCCGCTACTTGTAATAATACTATTGCCGCTACTTGTAATAATACTACTGCCTCTACTTGTAATAATACTATTGCCGCTACTTGTAATAATACTACTGCCGCTACTTGTAATAATACTATTGCCGCTACTTGTAATAATACTACTGCCGCTACTTGTAATAATACTATTGCCGCTACTTGTAATAATACTACTGCCGCTACTTGTAATAATACTATTGCCGCTACTTGTAATAATACTACTGCCGCTACTTGTAATAATACTATTGCCGCTACTTGTAATAATACTATTGCCGCTACTTGTAATAATACTACTGCCGCTACTTGTAATAATACTATTGCCGCTACTTGTAATAATACTATTGCTGCTACTTGTAATAATACTACTGCCGCTACTTGTAATAATACTACTGCTGCTACTTGTAATAATACTATTGCCGCTACTTGTAATAATACTACTGCTGCTACTTGTAATAATACTATTGCCGCTACTTGTAATAATACTACTGCCGCTACTTGTAATAAGACTATTGCCGCTACTTGTAATAATACTACTGCCGCTACTTGTAATAATACTACTGCCGCTACTTGTAATAATACTACTGCCGCTACTTGTAATAATACTGCCGCTACTTGTAATAATACTACTGCCGCTACTTGTAATAATACTACTGCTGCTCCCATTAATTCTAATGCAGCTACTAATTATACTATTGCCGCTACTTGTAATAATACTACTGCCGCTACTTGTAATAATACTATTGCCGCTACTTGTAATAATACTATTGCCGCTACTTGTAATAATACTACTGCCGCTACTTGTAATAATACTACTGCCGCTACTTGTAATAAGACTATTGCCGCTACTTGTAATAATACTACTGCCGCTACTTGTAATAATACTATTGCCTCTACTTGTAATAATACTACTGCTGCTCCCATTAACTTTAATGCAGCTATTAATTATACTACAACCGCTACTTGTAATAATACTACTGCTGCTCCCATTAACTCTAATGCAGCTACTAATTATACTACTGCCGCTACTTGTAATAATACTACTGCTGCTCCCATTAACTCTAATGCTGCTACTAATTATACTACACCCGCTATTTGTAATAATACTACTGCTGCTCCCATTAACTCTAATGCTGCTACTAATTATACTACACCCGCTATTTGTAATAATACTACTGCTGCTCCCATTAACTCTAATGCAGCTACTAATTATACTATTGCCGCTACTTGTAATAATACTACTGCTGCTCCCATTAACTCTAATGCTGCTACTAATTATACTACTGCCGCTATTTGTAATAATACTACTGCTGCTCCCATTAACTCTAGTGCTGCTACTAATTATACTACTGCCGCTACTTGTAATAATACTACTGCTGCTCCCATTAACTCTAGTGCTGCTACTAATTATACTACTGCCGCTACTTGTAATAATACTACTGCTGCTCCCATTAACTCTAATGCTGCTACTAATTATACTACACCCGCTATTTGTAATAATACTACTGCTGCTCCCATTAACTCTAATGCTGCTACTAATTATACTGTTGCCGCTATTTGTAATAATACTACTGCTGCTCCCATTAACTCTAATGCTGCTACTAATTATACTACACCCGCTATTTGTAATAATACTACTGCTGCTCCCATTAACTCTAATGCTACTACTAATTATACTACACCCGCTATTTGTAATAATACTACTGCTGCTCCCATTAACTCTAATGCTGCTACTAATTATACTACACCCGCTATTTTAATAATACTACTGCTGCTCCCATTAACTCTAATGCTGCTACTAATTATACTACACCCGCTATTTGTAATAATACTACTGCTGCTCCCATTAACTCTAATGCTGCTACTAATTATACTACTGCCGCTATTTGTAATAATACTACTACTGCTTCCATTAACTCTAATGCTGCTACTAATTATACTATTGCAGCTACTTGTAATAATGCTATTGCCGCTACTTGTAATAATGCTATTGCCGCTACTTGTAATAATGCTATTGCCGCTACTTGTAATAATGCTACTGCCGCTACTTGTAATAATACTATTGCCGCTACTTGTAATAATACTACTGCCGCTACTTGTAATAATGCTATTGCCGCTACTTGTAATAATACTACTGCCGCTACTTGTAATAATACTACTGCCGCTACTTGTAATAATACTACTGCCGCTACTTGTAATAATACTATTGCCGCTACTTGTAATAATACTACTGCCGCTACTTGTAATAATACTACTGCTGCTACTTGTAATAATGCTATTGCCGCTACTTGTAATAATGCTATTGCCGCTACTTGTAATAATATTACTGCCGCTACTTGTAATAATACTACTGCTGCTACTTGTAATAATACTACTGCCGCTACTTGTAATAATGCTATTGCCGCTACTTGTAATAATACTACTGCTGCTACTTGTAATAATACTACTGCCGCTACTTGTAATAATACTACTGCCGCTACTTGTAATAATACTATTGCCGCTACTTGTAATAATACTACTGCCGCTACTTGTAATAATACTATTGCCGCTACTTATAATAATACTATTGCCGCTACTTGTAATAATACTATTGCCGCTACTTGTAATAATACTATTGCCGCTACTTGTAATAATACTACTGCTGCTCCCATTAACTCTAATGCAGCTACTAATTATACTATTGCCGCTACTTGTAATAATACCACTGCTGCTACTTGTAATAATACTATTGCCGCTACTTGTAATAATACCACTGCCGCTACTTGTAATAATACTATTGCCGCTACTTGTAATAATACTACTGCCGCTACTTGTAATAATACTACTGCTGCTACTTGTAATAATACTACTGCCGCTACTTGTAATAATACTACTGCTGCTACTTGTAATAATACTACTGCCGCTACTTGTAATAATGCTACTGCCGCTACTTGTAATAATACTATTGCCGCTACTTGTAATAATACTATTGCCGCTACTTGTAATAATACTACTGCCGCTACTTGTAATAATACTATTGCCGCTACTTGTAATAATACTATTGCTGCTACTTGTAATAATACTACTGCCGCTACTTGTAATAATACTACTGCCGCTACTTGTAATAATACTACTGCCGCTACTTGTAATAATACTATTGCCGCTACTTGTAATAATACTACTGCCGCTACTTGTAATAATACTACTGCTGCTACTTGTAATAATGCTATTGCCGCTACTTGTAATAATGCTATTGCCGCTACTTGTAATAATATTACTGCCGCTACTTGTAATAATACTACTGCTGCTACTTGTAATAATACTACTGCCGCTACTTGTAATAATGCTATTGCCGCTACTTGTAATAATACTACTGCTGCTACTTGTAATAATACTACTGCCGCTACTTGTAATAATACTACTGCCGCTACTTGTAATAATACTATTGCCGCTACTTGTAATAATACTATTGCCGCTACTTGTAATAATACTATTGCCGCTACTTATAATAATACTATTGCCGCTACTTGTAATAATACTATTGCCGCTACTTGTAATAATACTACTGCTGCTCCCATTAACTCTAATGCAGCTACTAATTATACTATTGCCGCTACTTGTAATAATACCACTGCTGCTACTTGTAATAATACTATTGCCGCTACTTGTAATAATACTATTGCCGCTACTTGTAATAATACTACTGCTGCTACTTGTAATAATACTACTGCCGCTACTTGTAATAATACTACTGCTGCTACTTGTAATAATACTATTGCCGCTACTTGTAATAATACTACTGCCGCTACTTGTAATAATACTATTGCCGCTACTTGTAATAATACTACTGCCGCTACTTGTAATAATACTACTGCCGCTACTTGTAATAATACTATTGCCGCTACTTGTAATAATACTACTGCCGCTACTTGTAATAATACTACTGCCGCTACTTGTAATAATACTATTGCCGCTACTTGTAATAATACTACTGCCGCTACTTGTAATAATACTACTGCCGCTACTTGTAATAATACTATTGCCGCTACTTGTAATAATACTACTGCTGCTACTTGTAATAATACTATTGCCGCTACTTGTAATAATACTACTGCCGCTACTTGTAATAATACTACTGCTGCTACTTGTAATAATACTACTGCCGCTACTTGTAATAATACTACTGCTGCTACTTGTAATAATACTACTGCCGCTACTTGTAATAATGCTACTGCCGCTACTTGTAATAATACTATTGCCGCTACTTGTAATAATACTATTGCCGCTACTTGTAATAATACTACTGCCGCTACTTGTAATAATACTATTGCCCTTACTTGTAATAATACTATTGCTGCTACTTGTAATAATACTACTGCCGCTACTTGTAATAATACTACTGCCGCTACTTGTAATAATACTATTGCCGCTACTTGTAATAATACTATTGCCGCTACTTGTAATAATACTACTGCCGCTACTTGTAATAATACTACTGCTGCTACTTGTAATAATACTACTGCCGCTACTTGTAATAATACTACTGCTGCTACTTGTAATAATACTACTGCCGCTACTTGTAATAATACTACTGCCGCTACTTGTAATAATACTACTGCCGCTACTTGTAATAATACTATTGCCGCTACTTGTAATAATACTATTGCCGCTACTTGTAATAATACTACTGCCGCTACTTGTAATAATACTACTGCCGCTACTTGTAATAATACTATTGCCGCTACTTGTAATAATACTATTGCCGCTACTTGTAATAATACTACTGCCGCTACTTGTAATAATACTATTGCCGCTACTTGTAATAATACTACTGCCGCTACTTGTAATAATACTATTGCCGCTACTTGTAATAATACTACTGCCGCTACTTGTAATAATACTATTGCCGCTACTTGTAATAATACTACTGCTGCTACTTGTAATAATACTATTGCCGCTACTTGTAATAATACTACTGCTGCTACTTGTAATAATGCTATTGCCGCTACTTGTAATAATGCTACTGCCGTTACTTGTAATAATACTATTGCCGCTACTTGTAATAATACTACTGCCGCTACTTGTAATAATGCTATTGCCGCTACTTGTAATAATACTACTGCCGCTACTTGTAATAATACTACTGCCGCTACTTGTAATAATACTACTGCCGCTACTTGTAATAATACTGTTGCCGCTACTTGTAATAATACTACTGCCGCTACTTGTAATAATACTACTGCTGCTACTTGTAATAATGCTATTGCCGCTACTTGTAATAATGCTATTGCCGCTACTTGTAATAATATTACTGACGCTACTTGTAATAATACTACTGCTGCTACTTGTAATAATACTACTGCCGCTACTTGTAATAATGCTATTGCCGCTACTTGTAATAATACTACTGCTGCTACTTGTAATAATACTACTGCCGCTACTTGTAATAATACTACTGCCGCTACTTGTAATAATACTATTGCCGCTACTTGTAATAATACTATTGCCGCTACTTGTAATAATACTATTGCCGCTACTTATAATAATACTATTGCCGCTACTTGTAATAATACTATTGCCGCTACTTGTAATAATACTATTGCCGCTACTTGTAATAATACTACTGCTGCTCCCATTAACTCTAATGCAGCTACTAATTATACTATTGCCGCTACTTGTAATAATACCACTGCTGCTACTTGTAATAATACTATTGCCGCTACTTGTAATAATACCACTGCCGCTACTTGTAATAATACTATTGCCGCTACTTGTAATAATACTACTGCCGCTACTTGTAATAATACTACTGCTGCTACTTGTAATAATACTACTGCCGCTACTTGTAATAATACTACTGCTGCTGCTTGTAATAATACTACTGCCGCTACTTGTAATAATGCTACTGCCGCTACTTGTAATAATACTATTGCCGCTACTTGTAATAATACTATTGCCGCTACTTGTAATAATACTACTGCCGCTACTTGTAATAATACTATTGCCGCTACTTGTAATAATACTATTGCTGCTACTTGTAATAATACTACTGCCGCTACTTGTAATAATACTACTGCCGCTACTTGTAATAATACTATTGCCGCTACTTGTAATAATACTATTGCCGCTACTTGTAATAATACTACTGCCGCTATTTGTAATAATACTACTGCTGCTACTTGTAATAATACTACTGCCGCTACTTGTAATAATACTACTGCTGCTACTTGTAATAATACTACTGCCGCTACTTGTAATAATACTACTGCCGCTACTTGTAATAATACTACTGCCGCTACTTGTAATAATACTATTGCCGCTACTTGTAATAATACTATTGCCGCTACTTGTAATAATACTACTGCCGCTACTTGTAATAATACTACTACCGCTACTTGTAATAATACTATTGCCGCTACTTGTAATAATACTATTGCCGCTACTTGTAATAATACTACTGCCTCTACTTGTAATAATACTATTGCCGCTACTTGTAATAATACTACTGCCGCTACCCCTAATAATACTATTGCCGCTACTTGTAATAATACTACTGCCGCTACTTGTAATAATACTATTGCCGCTACTTGTAATAATACTACTGCCGCTACTTGTAATAATACTATTGCCGCTACTTGTAATAATACTACTGCCGCTACTTGTAATAATACTATTGCCGCTACTATTAATAATACTATTGCCGCTACTTGTAATAATACTACTGCCGCTACTTGTAATAATACTATTGCCGCTACTTGTAATAATACTATTGCTGCTACTTGTAATAATACTACTGCCGCTACTTGTAATAATACTACTGCTGCTACTTGTAATAATACTATTGCCGCTACTTGTAATAATACTACTGCTGCTACTTGTAATAATACTATTGCCGCTACTTGTAATAATACTACTGCCGCTACTTGTAATAAGACTATTGCCGCTACTTGTAATAATACTACTGCCGCTACTTGTAATAATACTACTGCCGCTACTTGTAATAATACTACTGCCGCTACTTGTAATAATACTACTGCCGCTACTTGTAATAATACTACTGCCGCTACTTGTAATAATACTACTGCTGCTCCCATTAATTCTAATGCAGCTACCAATTATACTATTGCCGCTACTTGTAATAATACTACTGCCGCTACTTGTAATAATACTATTGCCGCTACTTGTAATAATACTATTGCCGCTACTTGTAATAATACTACTGCCGCTACTTGTAATAATACTACTGCCGCTACTTGTAATAAGACTATTGCCGCTACTTGTAATAATACTACTGCCGCTACTTGTAATAATACTATTGCCTCTACTTGTAATAATACTACTGCTGCTCCCATTAACTTTAATGCAGCTATCAATTATACTACAACCGCTACTTGTAATAATACTACTGCTGCTCCCATTAACTCTAATGCAGCTACTAATTATACTACTGCCGCTACTTGTAATAATACTACTGCTGCTCCCATTAACTCTAATGCTGCTACTAATTATACTACACCCGCTATTTGTAATAATACTACTGCTGCTCCCATTAACTCTAATGCTGCTACTAATTATACTACACCCGCTATTTGTAATAATACTACTGCTGCTCCCATTAACTCTAATGCAGCTACTAATTATACTATTGCCGCTACTTGTAATAATACTACTGCTGCTCCCATTAACTCTAATGCTGCTACTAATTATACTACTGCCGCTATTTGTAATAATACTACTGCTGCTCCCATTAACTCTAGTGCTGCTACTAATTATACTACTGCCGCTACTTGTAATAATACTACTGCTGCTCCCATTAACTCTAGTGCTGCTACTAATTATACTACTGCCGCTACTTGTAATAATACTACTGCTGCTCCCATTAACTCTAATGCTGCTACTAATTATACTACACCCGCTATTTGTAATAATACTACTGCTGCTCCCATTAACTCTAATGCTGCTACTAATTATACTGTTGCCGCTATTTGTAATAATACTACTGCTGCTCCCATTAACTCTAATGCTGCTACTAATTATACTACACCCGCTATTTGTAATAATACTACTGCTGCTCCCATTAACTCTAATGCTACTACTAATTATACTACACCCGCTATTTGTAATAATACTACTGCTGCTGCCATTAACTCTAATGCTGCTACTAATTATACTACACCCGCTATTTTAATAATACTACTGCTGCTCCCATTAACTCTAATGCTGCTACTAATTATACTACACCCGCTATTTGTAATAATACTACTGCTGCTCCCATTAACTCTAATGCTGCTACTAATTATACTACTGCCGCTATTTGTAATAATACTACTACTGCTTCCATTAACTCTAATGCTGCTACTAATTATACTATTGCAGCTACTTGTAATAATGCTATTGCCGCTACTTGTAATAATGCTATTGCCGCTACTTGTAATAATGCTATTGCCGCTACTTGTAATAATGCTACTGCCGCTACTTGTAATAATACTATTGCCGCTACTTGTAATAATACTACTGCCGCTACTTGTAATAATGCTATTGCCGCTACTTGTAATAATACTACTGCCGCTACTTGTAATAATACTACTGCCGCTACTTGTAATAATACTACTGCCGCTACTTGTAATAATACTATTGCCGCTACTTGTAATAATACTACTGCCGCTACTTGTAATAATACTACTGCTGCTACTTGTAATAATGCTATTGCCGCTACTTGTAATAATGCTATTGCCGCTACTTGTAATAATATTACTGCCGCTACTTGTAATAATACTACTGCTGCTACTTGTAATAATACTACTGCCGCTACTTGTAATAATGCTATTGCCGCTACTTGTAATAATACTACTGCTGCTACTTGTAATAATACTACTGCCGCTACTTGTAATAATACTACTGCCGCTACTTGTAATAATACTATTGCCGCTACTTGTAATAATACTATTGCCGCTACTTGTAATAATACTATTGCCGCTACTTATAATAATACTATTGCCGCTACTTGTAATAATACTATTTCCGCTACTTGTAATAATACTATTGCCGCTACTTGTAATAATACTACTGCTGCTCCCATTAACTCTAATGCAGCTACTAATTATACTATTGCCGCTACTTGTAATAATACCACTGCTGCTACTTGTAATAATACTATTGCCGCTACTTGTAATAATACCACTGCCGCTACTTGTAATAATACTATTGCCGCTACTTGTAATAATACTACTGCCGCTACTTGTAATAATACTACTGCTGCTACTTGTAATAATACTACTGCCGCTACTTGTAATAATACTACTGCTGCTACTTGTAATAATACTACTGCCGCTACTTGTAATAATGCTACTGCCGCTACTTGTAATAATACTATTGCCGCTACTTGTAATAATACTATTGCCGCTACTTGTAATAATACTACTGCCGCTACTTGTAATAATACTATTGCCGCTACTTGTAATAATACTATTGCTGCTACTTGTAATAATACTACTGCCGCTACTTGTAATAATACTACTGCCGCTACTTGTAATAATACTACTGCCGCTACTTGTAATAATACTATTGCCGCTACTTGTAATAATACTACTGCCGCTACTTGTAATAATACTACTGCTGCTACTTGTAATAATGCTATTGCCGCTACTTGTAATAATGCTATTGCCGCTACTTGTAATAATATTACTGCCGCTACTTGTAATAATACTACTGCTGCTACTTGTAATAATACTACTGCCGCTACTTGTAATAATGCTATTGCCGCTACTTGTAATAATACTACTGCTGCTACTTGTAATAATACTACTGCCGCTACTTGTAATAATACTACTGCCGCTACTTGTAATAATACTATTGCCGCTACTTGTAATAATACTATTGCCGCTACTTGTAATAATACTATTGCCGCTACTTATAATAATACTATTGCCGCTACTTGTAATAATACTATTGCCGCTACTTGTAATAATACTACTGCTGCTCCCATTAACTCTAATGCAGCTACTAATTATACTATTGCCGCTACTTGTAATAATACCACTGCTGCTACTTGTAATAATACTATTGCCGCTACTTGTAATAATACTATTGCCGCTACTTGTAATAATACTACTGCCGCTACTTGTAATAATACTACTGCTGCTACTTGTAATAATACTACTGCCGCTACTTGTAATAATACTACTGCTGCTACTTGTAATAATACTACTGCCGCTACTTGTAATAATGCTACTGCCGCTACTTGTAATAATACTATTGCCGCTACTTGTAATAATACTATTGCCGCTACTTGTAATAATACTACTGCCGCTACTTGTAATAATACTATTGCCGCTACTTGTAATAATACTATTGCTGCTACTTGTAATAATACTACTGCCGCTACTTGTAATAATACTACTGCCGCTACTTGTAATAATACTATTGCCGCTACTTGTAATAATACTATTGCCGCTACTTGTAATAATACTACTGCCGCTACTTGTAATAATACTACTGCTGCTACTTGTAATTATACTACTGCCGCTACTTGTAATAATACTACTGCTGCTCCCATTAACTCTAATGCAGCTATTAATTATACTACTGCCGCTACTTGTAATAAGACTATTGCCGCTACTTGTAATAATACTACTGCCACTACTTGTAATAATACTACTGCCGCTACTTGTAATAATACTATTGCCTCTACTTGTAATAATACTACTGCCGCTACTTGTAATAATACTACTGCTGCTCCCATTAACTCTAATGCAGCTATTAATTATACTACTGCCGCTACTTGTAATAAGACTATTGCCGCTACTTGTAATAATACTACTGCCACTACTTGTAATAATACTACTGCCGCTACTTGTAATAATACCATTGCCTCTACTTGTAATAATACTACTGCCGCTACTTGTAATAATACTACTGCTGCTCACATTAACTCTAATGCAGCTATTAATTATACTATTGCCTCTACTTGTAATAATACTACTGCTGCTCCCATTAACTCTAATGCAGCTATTAATTATACTACTGCCGCTACTTGTAATAATACTACTGCTGCTCCCATTAACTCTAATGCAGCTATTAATTATACTATTGCCTCTACTTGTAATAATACTACTGCTGCTCCCATTAACTCTAATGCAGCTACTAATTATACTACTGCCGCTACTTGTAATAATACTACTGCTGCTCCCATTAACTCTAATGCACCTACTAATTATATTATTGCCGCTACTTGTAATAATACTACCTGCGCTACTTGTAATAATACTATTGCCGCTACTTGTAATAATACTATTGCCGCTACTTGTAATAATACTATTGCCGCTACTTGTAATAATACTACTGCCGCTACTTGTAATAATACTACTGCCGCTACTTGTAATAATACTACTTCCGCTACTTGTAATAATACTACTGCCGCTACTTGTAATAATGCTATTGCCGCTACTTGTAATAATACTATTGCCGCTACTTGTAATAATACTACTGCCGCTACTTGTAATAATACTACAGCTGCTACTTGTAATAATGCTATTGCCGCTACTTGTAATAATGCTATTGCCGCTACTTGTAATAATACTACTGCCGCTACTTGTAATAATACTATTGCCGGTACTTGTAATAATACTACTGCTGCTCCCATTAACTCTAATGCAGCTACTAATTATACTATTGCCGCTACTTGTAATAATACCACTGCCGCTACTTGTAATAATACTATTGCCGCTACTTGTAATAATACTATTGCCGCTACTTGTAATAATACTACTGCTGCTACTTGTAATAATACTATTGCCGCTACTTGTAATAATACTACTGCTGCTACTTGTAATAATACTATTGCCGCTACTTGTAATAATACTACTGCTGCTACTTGAAATAATACTATTGCCGCTACTTGTAATAATACTACTGCTCCCATTAACTCTAATGCAGCTACTAATTATACTATTGCCGCTACTTGTAATAATACTACTGCTGCTACTTGTAATAATACTACTGCTGCTACTTGTAATAATACTATTGCCGCTACTTGTAATAATACTACTGCTGCTACTTGTAATAATACTATTGCCGCTACTTGTAATAATACTACTGCTGCTACTTGTAATAATACTATTGCCGCTACTTGTAATAATACTACTGCCGCTACTTGTAATAATACTACTGCTGCTACTTGTAATTATACTACTGCCGCTACTTGTAATAATACTACTGCCGCTACTTGTAATAATACTACTGCTGCTACTTGTAATAATACTATTGCCGCTACTTGTAATAATACTACTGCCGCTACTTGTAATAATACTACTGCTGCTCCCAATAACTCTAATGCTGCTACTAATTATACTACTGCCGCTACTTGTAATAATACTACTGCTGCTCCCATTAACTCTAATGCAGCTACTAATTATACTACTGCCGCTACTTGTAATAATACTACTGCTCCTACCATTAACTCTAATGCAGCTACTAATTATACTATTGCCGCTACTTGTAATAATACTACTGCTCCTACCATTAACTCTAATGCTGCTACTAATTATGCTACACCCGCTACTTGTAATAATACTACTGCTGCTACCATTAACTCTAATGCAGCTACTAATTATACTACACCCGCTATTTGTAATAATACTACTGCTGCTCCCATTAACTCTAGTGCTGCTACTAATTATACTACTGCCGCTACTTGTAATAATACTACTGCTGCTACCATTAACTCTAATGCTGCTACTAATTATACTACTGCCGCTACTTGTAATAATACTACTGCTGCTCCCATTAACTCTAATGCTGCTACTAATTATACTACACCCGCTATTTGTAATAATACTACTGCTGCTACCATTAACTCTAATGCAGCTACTAATTATACTATTGCCGCTATTTGTAATAATACTACTGCTGCTCCCATTAACTCTAATGCTGCTACTAATTATACTACACCCGCTATTTGTAATAATACTACTGCTGCTCCCATTAACTCTAATGCTGCTACTAATTATACTACACCCGCTATTTGTAATAATACTACTGCTGCTCCCATTAACTCTAATGCTACTACTAATTATACTACTGCCGCTACTTGTAATAATACTACTGCTGCTACCATTAACTCTAATGCTGCTACTAATTATACTACACCCGCTATTTGTAATAATACTACTGCTGCTCCCATTAACTCTAATGCTGCTACTAATTATACTACACCCGCTACTTGTAATAATACTACTGCTGCTACCATTAACTCTAATGCAGCTACTAATTATACTACACCCGCTATTTGTAATAATACTACTGCTGCTCCCATTAACTCTAATGCTGCTACTAATTATACTACACCCGCTATTTGTAATAATACTACTGCTGCTCCCATTAACTCTAATGCTGCTACTAATTATACTACACCCGCTATTTGTAATAATACTACTGCTGCTACCATTAACTCTAATGCTGCTACTAATTATACTACACCCGCTATTTGTAATAATACTACTGCTGCTCCCATTAACTCTAATGCTGCTACTAATTATACTACACCCGCTATTTGTAATAATACTACTGCTGCTCCCATTAACTCTAATGCTACTACTAATTATACTACACCCGCTATTTGTAATAATATTACTGCTGCTACCATTAACTCTAATGCTGCTACTAATTATACTACACCCGCTATTTTAATAATACTACTGCTGCTCCCATTAACTCTAATGCTGCTACTAATTATACTACACCCGCTATTTGTAATAATACTACTGCTGCTCCCATTAACTCTAATGCTGCTACTAATTATACTACTGCCGCTATTTGTAATAATACTACTGCTGCTACCATTAACTCTAATGCTGCTACTAATTATACTACTGCCGCTACTTGTAATAATACTACTGCTGCTCCCATTAACTCTAATGCTGCTACTAATTATACTACTGCTGCTACTTGTAATAATACTATTGCCGCTACTTGTAATAATACTACTGCCGCTACTTGTAATAATACTACTGCTGCTCCCAATAACTCTAATGCTGCTACTAATTATACTACACCCGCTATTTGTAATAATACTACTGCTGCTCCCATTAACTCTAATGCAGCTACTAATTATACTACTGCCGCTACTTGTAATAATACTACTGCTCCTACCATTAACTCTAATGCAGCTACTAATTATAATATTGCCGCTACTTGTAATAATACTACTGCTCCTACCATTAACTCTAATGCTGCTACTAATTCTGCTACACCCGCTACTTGTAATAATACTACTGCTGCTACCATTAACTCTAATGCAGCTACTAATTATACTACACCCGCTATTTGTAATAATACTACTGCTGCTCCCATTAACTCTAGTGCTGCTACTAATTATACTACTGCCGCTACTTGTAATAATACTAGTGCTGCTACCATTAACTCTAATGCTGCTACTAATTATACTACTGCCGCTACTTGTAATAATACTACTGCTGCTCCCATTAACTCTAATGCTGCTACTAATTATACTACACCCGCTATTTGTAATAATACTACTGCTGCTACCATTAACTCTAATGCAGCTACTAATTATACTATTGCCGCTATTTGTAATAATACTACTGCTGCTCCCATTAACTCTAATGCTGCTACTAATTATACTACACCCGCTATTTGTAATAATACTACTGCTGCTCCCATTAACTCTAATGCTACTACTAATTATACTACACCCGCTATTTGTAATAATACTACTGCTGCTCCCATTAACTCTAATGCTGCTACTAATTATACTACACCCGCTATTTTAATAATACTACTGCTGCTCCCTTTAACTCTAATGCTGCTACTAATTATACTACACCCGCTATTTGTAATAATACTACTGCTGCTCCCATTAACTCTAATGCTGCTACTAATTATACTACTGCCGCTATTTGTAATAATACTACTGCTGCTCCCATTAACTCTAATGCTGCTACTAATTATACTATTGCCGCTACTTGTAATAATACTATTGCCGCTACTTGTAATAATACTATTGCCGCTACTTGTAATAATACTACTGCCGCTACTTGTAATAATACTACTGCCGGTACTTGTAATAATACTATTGCCGCTACTTGTAATAATACTACTGCCGCTACTTGTAATAATACTATTGCCGCTACTTGTAATAATACTGTTGCCGCTACTTGTAATAATACTATTGCCGCTACTTGTAATAATACTATTGCCGCTACTTGTAATAATACTACTGCCGCTACTTGTAATAATACTACTGCCGCTACTTGTAGTAATACTACTGCCGCTACTTGTAATAATACTACTGCCGCTACTTGTAATAATGCTATTGCCGCTACTTGTAATAATACTATTGCCGCTACTTGTAATAATACTACTGCCGCTACTTGTAATAATACTACTGCTGCTACTTGTAATAATGCTATTGCCGCTACTTGTAATAATGCTATTGCCGCTACTTGTAATAATACTACTGCCGCTACTTGTAATAATACTACTGCTGCTACTTGTAATAATACTACTGCCGCTACTTGTAATAATGCTATTGCCGCTACTTGTAATAATACTACTGCTGCTACTTGTAATAATACTACTGCCGCTACTTGTAATAATACTACTGCCGCTACTTGTAATAATACTATTGCCGCTACTTGTAATAATACTATTGCCGCTACTTGTAATAATACTATTGCCGCTACTTGTAATAATACTATTGCCGCTACTTGTAATAATACTACTGCTGCTCCCATTAACTCTAATGCAGCTACTAATTATACTATTGCGGCTACTTGTAATAATACCACTGCCGCTACTTGTAATAATACTATTGCCGCTACTTGTAATAATACTATTGCCGCTACTTGTAATAATACTACTGCTGCTACTTGTAATAATACTATTGCCGCTACTTGTAATAATACTACTGCTGCTACTTGTAATAATACTATTGCCGCTACTTGTAATAATACTACTGCTGCTACTTGTAATAATACTAATGCCGCTACTTGTAATAATACTACTGCTGCTACTTGTAATAATACTATTGCCGCTACTTATAATAATACTACTGCTGCTACTTGTCATAATACTATTGCCGCTACTTGTAATAATACTACTGCCGCTACTTGTAATAAGACTATTGCCGCTACTTGTAATAATACTACTGCCGCTACTTGTAATAATACTGCCGCTACTTGTAATAATACTACTGCCGCTACTTGTAATAATACTACTGCTGCTCCCATTAATTCTAATGCAGCTACTAATTATACTATTGCCGCTACTTGTAATAATACTACTGCCGCTACTTGTAATAATACTATTGCCGCTACTTGTAATAATACTATTGCCGCTACTTGTAATAATACTACTGCCGCTACTTGTAATAATACTACTGCCGCTACTTGTAATAAGACTATTGCCGCTACTTGTAATAATACTACTGCCGCTACTTGTAATAATACTATTGCCTCTACTTGTAATAATACTACTGCTGCTCCCATTAACTTTAATGCAGCTATTAATTATACTACAACCGCTACTTGTAATAATACTACTGCTGCTCCCATTAACTCTAATGCAGCTACTAATTATACTACTGCCGCTACTTGTAATAATACTACTGCTGCTCCCATTAACTCTAATGCTGCTACTAATTATACTACACCCGCTATTTGTAATAATACTACTGCTGCTCCCATTAACTCTAATGCTGCTACTAATTATACTACACCCGCTATTTGTAATAATACTACTGCTGCTCCCATTAACTCTAATGCAGCTACTAATTATACTATTGCCGCTACTTGTAATAATACTACTGCTGCTCCCATTAACTCTAATGCTGCTACTAATTATACTACTGCCGCTATTTGTAATAATACTACTGCTGCTCCCATTAACTCTAGTGCTGCTACTAATTATACTACTGCCGCTACTTGTAATAATACTACTGCTGCTCCCATTAACTCTAGTGCTGCTACTAATTATACTACTGCCGCTACTTGTAATAATACTACTGCTGCTCCCATTAACTCTAATGCTGCTACTAATTATACTACACCCGCTATTTGTAATAATACTACTGCTGCTCCCATTAACTCTAATGCTGCTACTAATTATACTGTTGCCGCTATTTGTAATAATACTACTGCTGCTCCCATTAACTCTAATGCTGCTACTAATTATACTACACCCGCTATTTGTAATAATACTACTGCTGCTCCCATTAACTCTAATGCTGCTACTAATTATACTATTGCCGCTACTTGTAATAATGCTATTGCCGCTACTTGTAATAATGCTATTGCCGCTACTTGTAATAATGCTATTGCCGCTACTTGTAATAATGCTACTGCCGCTACTTGTAAAAATACTATTGCCGCTACTTGTAATAATACTACTGCCGCTACTTGTAATAATGCTATTGCCGCTACTTGTAATAATACTACTGCCGCTACTTGTAATAATACTACTGCCGCTACTTGTAATAATACTACTGCCGCTACTTGTAATAATACTGTTGCCGCTACTTGTAATAATACTACTGCCGCTACTTGTAATAATACTACTGCTGCTACTTGTAATAATGCTATTGCCGCTACTTGTAATAATGCTATTGCCGCTACTTGTAATAATATTACTGACGCTACTTGTAATAATACTACTGCTGCTACTTGTAATAATACTACTGCCGCTACTTGTAATAATGCTATTGCCGCTACTTGTAATAATACTACTGCTGCTACTTGTAATAATACTACTGCCGCTACTTGTAATAATACTACTGCCGCTACTTGTAATAATACTATTGCCGCTACTTGTAATAATACTATTGCCGCTACTTGTAATAATACTATTGCCGCTACTTATAATAATACTATTGCCGCTACTTGTAATAATACTATTGCCGCTACTTGTAATAATACTATTGCCGCTACTTGTAATAATACTACTGCTGCTCCCATTAACTCTAATGCAGCTACTAATTATACTATTGCCGCTACTTGTAATAATACCACTGCTGCTACTTGTAATAATACTATTGCCGCTACTTGTAATAATACCACTGCCGCTACTTGTAATAATACTATTGCCGCTACTTGTAATAATACTACTGCCGCTACTTGTAATAATACTACTGCTGCTACTTGTAATAATACTACTGCCGCTACTTGTAATAATACTACTGCTGCTGCTTGTAATAATACTACTGCCGCTACTTGTAATAATGCTACTGCCGCTACTTGTAATAATACTATTGCCGCTACTTGTAATAATACTATTGCCGCTACTTGTAATAATACTACTGCCGCTACTTGTAATAATACTATTGCCGCTACTTGTAATAATACTATTGCTGCTACTTGTAATAATACTACTGCCGCTACTTGTAATAATACTACTGCCGCTACTTGTAATAATACTATTGCCGCTACTTGTAATAATACTATTGCCGCTACTTGTAATAATACTACTGCCGCTATTTGTAATAATACTACTGCTGCTACTTGTAATAATACTACTGCCGCTACTTGTAATAATACTACTGCTGCTACTTGTAATAATACTACTGCCGCTACTTGTAATAATACTACTGCCGCTACTTGTAATAATACTACTGCCGCTACTTGTAATAATACTATTGCCGCTACTTGTAATAATACTATTGCCGCTACTTGTAATAATAGTACTGCCGCTACTTGTAATAATACTACTGCCGCTACTTGTAATAATACTATTGCCGCTACTTGTAATAATACTATTGCCGCTACTTGTAATAATACTACTGCCTCTACTTGTAATAATACTATTGCCGCTACTTGTATTAATACTACTGCCGCTACTTGTAATAATACTATTGCCGCTACTTGTAATAATACTACTGCCGCTACTTGTAATAATACTATTGCCGCTACTTGTAATAATACTACTGCCGCTACTTGTAATAATACTATTGCCGCTACTTGTAATAATACTACTGCCGCTACTTGTAATAATACTATTGCCGCTACTTGTAATAATACTATTGCCGCTACTTGTAATAATACTACTGCCGCTACTTGTAATAATACTATTGCCGCTACTTGTAATAATACTATTGCTGCTACTTGTAATAATACTACTGCCGCTACTTGTAATAATACTACTGCTGCTACTTGTAATAATACTATTGCCGCTACTTGTAATAATACTACTGCTGCTACTTGTAATAATACTATTGCCGCTACTTGTAATAATACTACTGCCGCTACTTGTAATAAGACTATTGCCGCTACTTGTAATAATACTACTGCCGCTACTTGTAATAATACTACTGCCGCTACTTGTAATAATACTACTGCCGCTACTTGTAATAATACTGCCGCTACTTGTAATAATACTACTGCCGCTACTTGTAATAATACTACTGCTGCTCCCATTAATTCTAATGCAGCTACTAATTATACTATTGCCGCTACTTGTAATAATACTACTGCCGCTACTTGTAATAATACTATTGCCGCTACTTGTAATAATACTATTGCCGCTACTTGTAATAATACTACTGCCGCTACTTGTAATAATACTACTGCCGCTACTTGTAATAAGACTATTGCCGCTACTTGTAATAATACTACTGCCGCTACTTGTAATAATACTATTGCCTCTACTTGTAATAATACTACTGCTGCTCCCATTAACTTTAATGCAGCTATTAATTATACTACAACCGCTACTTGTAATAATACTACTGCTGCTCCCATTAACTCTAATGCAGCTACTAATTATACTACTGCCGCTACTTGTAATAATACTACTGCTGCTCCCATTAACTCTAATGCTGCTACTAATTATACTACACCCGCTATTTGTAATAATACTACTGCTGCTCCCATTAACTCTAATGCTGCTACTAATTATACTACACCCGCTATTTGTAATAATACTACTGCTGCTCCCATTAACTCTAATGCAGCTACTAATTATACTATTGCCGCTACTTGTAATAATACTACTGCTGCTCCCATTAACTCTAATGCTGCTACTAATTATACTACTGCCGCTATTTGTAATAATACTACTGCTGCTCCCATTAACTCTAGTGCTGCTACTAATTATACTACTGCCGCTACTTGTAATAATACTACTGCTGCTCCCATTAACTCTAGTGCTGCTACTAATTATACTACTGCCGCTACTTGTAATAATACTACTGCTGCTCCCATTAACTCTAATGCTGCTACTAATTATACTACACCCGCTATTTGTAATAATACTACTGCTGCTCCCATTAACTCTAATGCTGCTACTAATTATACTGTTGCCGCTATTTGTAATAATACTACTGCTGCTCCCATTAACTCTAATGCTGCTACTAATTATACTACACCCGCTATTTGTAATAATACTACTGCTGCTCCCATTAACTCTAATGCTACTACTAATTATACTACACCCGCTATTTGTAATAATACTACTGCTGCTCCCATTAACTCTAATGCTGCTACTAATTATACTACACCCGCTATTTTAATAATACTACTGCTGCTCCCATTAACTCTAATGCTGCTACTAATTATACTACACCCGCTATTTGTAATAATACTACTGCTGCTCCCATTAACTCTAATGCTGCTACTAATTATACTACTGCCGCTATTTGTAATAATACTACTACTGCTTCCATTAACTCTAATGCTGCTACTAATTATACTATTGCAGCTACTTGTAATAATGCTATTGCCGCTACTTGTAATAATGCTATTGCCGCTACTTGTAATAATGCTATTGCCGCTACTTGTAATAATGCTACTGCCGCTACTTGTAATAATACTATTGCCGCTACTTGTAATAATACTACTGCCGCTACTTGTAATAATGCTATTGCCGCTACTTGTAATAATACTACTGCCGCTACTTGTAATAATACTACTGCCGCTACTTGTAATAATACTACTGCCGCTACTTGTAATAATACTATTGCCGCTACTTGTAATAATACTACTGCCGCTACTTGTAATAATACTACTGCTGCTACTTGTAATAATGCTATTGCCGCTACTTGTAATAATGCTATTGCCGCTACTTGTAATAATATTACTGCCGCTACTTGTAATAATACTACTGCTGCTACTTGTAATAATACTACTGCCGCTACTTGTAATAATGCTATTGCCGCTACTTGTAATAATACTACTGCTGCTACTTGTAATAATACTACTGCCGCTACTTGTAATAAGACTATTGCCGCTACTTGTAATAATACTACTGCCGCTACTTGTAATAATACTATTGCCTCTACTTGTAATAATACTACTGCTGCTCCCATTAACTTTAATGCAGCTATTAATTATACTACAACCGCTACTTGTAATAATACTACTGCTGCTCCCATTAACTCTAATGCAGCTACTAATTATACTACTGCCGCTACTTGTAATAATACTACTGCTGCTCCCATTAACTCTAATGCTGCTACTAATTATACTACACCCGCTATTTGTAATAATACTACTGCTGCTCCCATTAACTCTAATGCTGCTACTAATTATACTACACCCGCTATTTGTAATAATACTACTGCTGCTCCCATTAACTCTAATGCAGCTACTAATTATACTATTGCCGCTACTTGTAATAATACTACTGCTGCTCCCATTAACTCTAATGCTGCTACTAATTATACTACTGCCGCTATTTGTAATAATACTACTGCTGCTCCCATTAACTCTAGTGCTGCTACTAATTATACTACTGCCGCTACTTGTAATAATACTACTGCTGCTCCCATTAACTCTAGTGCTGCTACTAATTATACTACTGCCGCTACTTGTAATAATACTACTGCTGCTCCCATTAACTCTAATGCTGCTACTAATTATACTACACCCGCTATTTGTAATAATACTACTGCTGCTCCCATTAACTCTAATGCTGCTACTAATTATACTGTTGCCGCTATTTGTAATAATACTACTGCTGCTCCCATTAACTCTAATGCTGCTACTAATTATACTACACCCGCTATTTGTAATAATACTACTGCTGCTCCCATTAACTCTAATGCTACTACTAATTATACTACACCCGCTATTTGTAATAATACTACTGCTGCTCCCATTAACTCTAATGCTGCTACTAATTATACTACACCCGCTATTTTAATAATACTACTGCTGCTCCCATTAACTCTAATGCTGCTACTAATTATACTACACCCGCTATTTGTAATAATACTACTGCTGCTCCCATTAACTCTAATGCTGCTACTAATTATACTACTGCCGCTATTTGTAATAATACTACTACTGCTTCCATTAACTCTAATGCTGCTACTAATTATACTATTGCAGCTACTTGTAATAATGCTATTGCCGCTACTTGTAATAATGCTATTGCCGCTACTTGTAATAATGCTATTGCCGCTACTTGTAATAATGCTACTGCCGCTACTTGTAATAATACTATTGCCGCTACTTGTAATAATACTACTGCCGCTACTTGTAATAATGCTATTGCCGCTACTTGTAATAATACTACTGCCGCTACTTGTAATAATACTACTGCCGCTACTTGTAATAATACTACTGCCGCTACTTGTAATAATACTATTGCCGCTACTTGTAATAATACTACTGCCGCTACTTGTAATAATACTACTGCTGCTACTTGTAATAATGCTATTGCCGCTACTTGTAATAATGCTATTGCCGCTACTTGTAATAATATTACTGCCGCTACTTGTAATAATACTACTGCTGCTACTTGTAATAATACTACTGCCGCTACTTGTAATAATGCTATTGCCGCTACTTGTAATAATACTACTGCTGCTACTTGTAATAATACTACTGCCGCTACTTGTAATAATACTACTGCCGCTACTTGTAATAATACTATTGCCGCTACTTGTAATAATACTATTGCCGCTACTTGTAATAATACTATTGCCGCTACTTATAATAATACTATTGCCGCTACTTGTAATAATACTATTGCCGCTACTTGTAATAATACTATTGCCGCTACTTGTAATAATACTACTGCTGCTCCCATTAACTCTAATGCAGCTACTAATTATACTATTGCCGCTACTTGTAATAATACCACTGCTGCTACTTGTAATAATACTATTGCCGCTACTTGTAATAATACCACTGCCGCTACTTGTAATAATACTATTGCCGCTACTTGTAATAATACTACTGCCGCTACTTGTAATAATACTACTGCTGCTACTTGTAATAATACTACTGCCGCTACTTGTAATAATACTACTGCTGCTACTTGTAATAATACTACTGCCGCTACTTGTAATAATGCTACTGCCGCTACTTGTAATAATACTATTGCCGCTACTTGTAATAATACTATTGCCGCTACTTGTAATAATACTACTGCCGCTACTTGTAATAATACTATTGCCGCTACTTGTAATAATACTATTGCTGCTACTTGTAATAATACTACTGCCGCTACTTGTAATAATACTACTGCCGCTACTTGTAATAATACTACTGCCGCTACTTGTAATAATACTATTGCCGCTACTTGTAATAATACTACTGCCGCTACTTGTAATAATACTACTGCTGCTACTTGTAATAATGCTATTGCCGCTACTTGTAATAATGCTATTGCCGCTACTTGTAATAATATTACTGCCGCTACTTGTAATAATACTACTGCTGCTACTTGTAATAATACTACTGCCGCTACTTGTAATAATGCTATTGCCGCTACTTGTAATAATACTACTGCTGCTACTTGTAATAATACTACTGCCGCTACTTGTAATAATACTACTGCCGCTACTTGTAATAATACTATTGCCGCTACTTGTAATAATACTATTGCCGCTACTTGTAATAATACTATTGCCGCTACTTATAATAATACTATTGCCGCTACTTGTAATAATACTATTGCCGCTACTTGTAATAATACTACTGCTGCTCCCATTAACTCTAATGCAGCTACTAATTATACTATTGCCGCTACTTGTAATAATACCACTGCTGCTACTTGTAATAATACTATTGCCGCTACTTGTAATAATACTATTGCCGCTACTTGTAATAATACTACTGCTGCTACTTGTAATAATACTACTGCCGCTACTTGTAATAATACTACTGCTGCTACTTGTAATAATACTATTGCCGCTACTTGTAATAATACTACTGCCGCTACTTGTAATAATACTATTGCCGCTACTTGTAATAATACTACTGCCGCTACTTGTAATAATACTACTGCCGCTACTTGTAATAATACTATTGCCGCTACTTGTAATAATACTACTGCCGCTACTTGTAATAATACTACTGCCGCTACTTGTAATAATACTATTGCCGCTACTTGTAATAATACTACTGCCGCTACTTGTAATAATACTACTGCCGCTACTTGTAATAATACTATTGCCGCTACTTGTAATAATACTACTGCTGCTACTTGTAATAATACTATTGCCGCTACTTGTAATAATACTACTGCCGCTACTTGTAATAATACTACTGCTGCTACTTGTAATAATACTACTGCCGCTACTTGTAATAATACTACTGCTGCTACTTGTAATAATACTACTGCCGCTACTTGTAATAATGCTACTGCCGCTACTTGTAATAATACTATTGCCGCTACTTGTAATAATACTATTGCCGCTACTTGTAATAATACTACTGCCGCTACTTGTAATAATACTATTGCCCTTACTTGTAATAATACTATTGCTGCTACTTGTAATAATACTACTGCCGCTACTTGTAATAATACTACTGCCGCTACTTGTAATAATACTATTGCCGCTACTTGTAATAATACTATTGCCGCTACTTGTAATAATACTACTGCCGCTACTTGTAATAATACTACTGCTGCTACTTGTAATAATACTACTGCCGCTACTTGTAATAATACTACTGCTGCTACTTGTAATAATACTACTGCCGCTACTTGTAATAATACTACTGCCGCTACTTGTAATAATACTACTGCCGCTACTTGTAATAATACTATTGCCGCTACTTGTAATAATACTATTGCCGCTACTTGTAATAATACTACTGCCGCTACTTGTAATAATACTACTGCCGCTACTTGTAATAATACTATTGCCGCTACTTGTAATAATACTATTGCCGCTACTTGTAATAATACTACTGCCGCTACTTGTAATAATACTATTGCCGCTACTTGTAATAATACTACTGCCGCTACTTGTAATAATACTATTGCCGCTACTTGTAATAATACTACTGCCGCTACTTGTAATAATACTATTGCCGCTACTTGTAATAATACTACTGCTGCTACTTGTAATAATACTATTGCCGCTACTTGTAATAATACTACTGCTGCTACTTGTAATAATGCTATTGCCGCTACTTGTAATAATGCTACTGCCGCTACTTGTAATAATACTATTGCCGCTACTTGTAATAATACTACTGCCGCTACTTGTAATAATGCTATTGCCGCTACTTGTAATAATACTACTGCCGCTACTTGTAATAATACTACTGCCGCTACTTGTAATAATACTACTGCCGCTACTTGTAATAATACTGTTGCCGCTACTTGTAATAATACTACTGCCGCTACTTGTAATAATACTACTGCTGCTACTTGTAATAATGCTATTGCCGCTACTTGTAATAATGCTATTGCCGCTACTTGTAATAATATTACTGACGCTACTTGTAATAATACTACTGCTGCTACTTGTAATAATACTACTGCCGCTACTTGTAATAATGCTATTGCCGCTACTTGTAATAATACTACTGCTGCTACTTGTAATAATACTACTGCCGCTACTTGTAATAATACTACTGCCGCTACTTGTAATAATACTATTGCCGCTACTTGTAATAATACTATTGCCGCTACTTGTAATAATACTATTGCCGCTACTTATAATAATACTATTGCCGCTACTTGTAATAATACTATTGCCGCTACTTGTAATAATACTATTGCCGCTACTTGTAATAATACTACTGCTGCTCCCATTAACTCTAATGCAGCTACTAATTATACTATTGCCGCTACTTGTAATAATACCACTGCTGCTACTTGTAATAATACTATTGCCGCTACTTGTAATAATACCACTGCCGCTACTTGTAATAATACTATTGCCGCTACTTGTAATAATACTACTGCCGCTACTTGTAATAATACTACTGCTGCTACTTGTAATAATACTACTGCCGCTACTTGTAATAATACTACTGCTGCTGCTTGTAATAATACTACTGCCGCTACTTGTAATAATGCTACTGCCGCTACTTGTAATAATACTATTGCCGCTACTTGTAATAATACTATTGCCGCTACTTGTAATAATACTACTGCCGCTACTTGTAATAATACTATTGCCGCTACTTGTAATAATACTATTGCTGCTACTTGTAATAATACTACTGCCGCTACTTGTAATAATACTACTGCCGCTACTTGTAATAATACTATTGCCGCTACTTGTAATAATACTATTGCCGCTACTTGTAATAATACTACTGCCGCTATTTGTAATAATACTACTGCTGCTACTTGTAATAATACTACTGCCGCTACTTGTAATAATACTACTGCCGCTACTTGTAATAATACTATTGCCGCTACTTGTAATAATACTACTGCTGCTACTTGTAATAATACTATTGCCGCTACTTGTAATAATACTACTGCCGCTATTTGTAATAATACTACTGCTGCTACTTGTAATAATACTACTGCCGCTACTTGTAATAATACTACTGCTGCTACTTGTAATAATACTACTGCCGCTACTTGTAATAATACTACTGCCGCTACTTGTAATAATACTACTGCCGCTACTTGTAATAATACTATTGCCGCTACTTGTAATAATACTATTGCCGCTACTTGTAATAATACTACTGCCGCTACTTGTAATAATACTACTACCGCTACTTGTAATAATACTATTGCCGCTACTTGTAATAATACTATTGCCGCTACTTGTAATAATACTACTGCCTCTACTTGTAATAATACTATTGCCGCTACTTGTAATAATACTACTGCCGCTACCCCTAATAATACTATTGCCGCTACTTGTAATAATACTACTGCCGCTACTTGTAATAATACTATTGCCGCTACTTGTAATAATACTACTGCCGCTACTTGTAATAATACTATTGCCGCTACTTGTAATAATACTACTGCCGCTACTTGTAATAATACTGTTGCCGCTACTATTAATAATACTATTGCCGCTACTTGTAATAATACTACTGCCGCTACTTGTAATAATACTATTGCCGCTACTTGTAATAATACTATTGCTGCTACTTGTAATAATACTACTGCCGCTACTTGTAATAATACTACTGCTGCTACTTGTAATAATACTATTGCCGCTACTTGTAATAATACTACTGCTGCTACTTGTAATAATACTATTGCCGCTACTTGTAATAATACTACTGCCGCTACTTGTAATAAGACTATTGCCGCTACTTGTAATAATACTACTGCCGCTACTTGTAATAATACTACTGCCGCTACTTGTAATAATACTACTGCCGCTACTTGTAATAATACTACTGCCGCTACTTGTAATAATACTACTGCCGCTACTTGTAATAATACTACTGCTGCTCCCATTAATTCTAATGCAGCTACCAATTATACTATTGCCGCTACTTGTAATAATACTACTGCCGCTACTTGTAATAATACTATTGCCGCTACTTGTAATAATACTATTGCCGCTACTTGTAATAATACTACTGCCGCTACTTGTAATAATACTACTGCCGCTACTTGTAATAAGACTATTGCCGCTACTTGTAATAATACTACTGCCGCTACTTGTAATAATACTATTGCCTCTACTTGTAATAATACTACTGCTGCTCCCATTAACTTTAATGCAGCTATTAATTATACTACAAACGCTACTTGTAATAATACTACTGCTGCTCCCATTAACTCTAATGCAGCTACTAATTATACTACTGCCGCTACTTGTAATAATACTACTGCTGCTCCCATTAACTCTAATGCTGCTACTAATTATACTACACCCGCTATTTGTAATAATACTACTGCTGCTCCCATTAACTCTAATGCTGCTACTAATTATACTACACCCGCTATTTGTAATAATACTACTGCTGCTCCCATTAACTCTAATGCAGCTACTAATTATACTATTGCCGCTACTTGTAATAATACTACTGCTGCTCCCATTAACTCTAATGCTGCTACTAATTATACTACTGCCGCTATTTGTAATAATACTACTGCTGCTCCCATTAACTCTAGTGCTGCTACTAATTATACTACTGCCGCTACTTGTAATAATACTACTGCTGCTCCCATTAACTCTAGTGCTGCTACTAATTATACTACTGCCGCTACTTGTAATAATACTACTGCTGCTCCCATTAACTCTAATGCTGCTACTAATTATACTACACCCGCTATTTGTAATAATACTACTGCTGCTCCCATTAACTCTAATGCTGATACTAATTATACTGTTGCCGCTATTTGTAATAATACTACTGCTGCTCCCATTAACTCTAATGCTGCTACTAATTATACTACACCCGCTATTTGTAATAATACTACTGCTGCTCCCATTAACTCTAATGCTACTACTAATTATACTACACCCGCTATTTGTAATAATACTACTGCTGCTGCCATTAACTCTAATGCTGCTACTAATTATACTACACCCGCTATTTTAATAATACTACTGCTGCTCCCATTAACTCTAATGCTGCTACTAATTATACTACACCCGCTATTTGTAATAATACTACTGCTGCTCCCATTAACTCTAATGCTGCTACTAATTATACTACTGCCGCTATTTGTAATAATACTACTACTGCTTCCATTAACTCTAATGCTGCTACTAATTATACTATTGCAGCTACTTGTAATAATGCTATTGCCGCTACTTGTAATAATGCTATTGCCGCTACTTGTAATAATGCTATTGCCGCTACTTGTAATAATGCTACTGCCGCTACTTGTAATAATACTATTGCCGCTACTTGTAATAATACTACTGCCGCTACTTGTAATAATGCTATTGCCGCTACTTGTAATAATACTACTGCCGCTACTTGTAATAATACTACTGCCGCTACTTGTAATAATACTACTGCCGCTACTTGTAATAATACTATTGCCGCTACTTGTAATAATACTACTGCCGCTACTTGTAATAATACTACTGCTGCTACTTGTAATAATGCTATTGCCGCTACTTGTAATAATGCTATTGCCGCTACTTGTAATAATATTACTGCCGCTACTTGTAATAATACTACTGCTGCTACTTGTAATAATACTACTGCCGCTACTTGTAATAATGCTATTGCCGCTACTTGTAATAATACTACTGCTGCTACTTGTAATAATACTACTGCCGCTACTTGTAATAATACTACTGCCGCTACTTGTAATAATACTATTGCCGCTACTTGTAATAATACTATTGCCGCTACTTGTAATAATACTATTGCCGCTACTTATAATAATACTATTGCCGCTACTTGTAATAATACTATTTCCGCTACTTGTAATAATACTATTGCCGCTACTTGTAATAATACTACTGCTGCTCCCATTAACTCTAATGCAGCTACTAATTATACTATTGCCGCTACTTGTAATAATACCACTGCTGCTACTTGTAATAATACTATTGCCGCTACTTGTAATAATACCACTGCCGCTACTTGTAATAATACTATTGCCGCTACTTGTAATAATACTACTGCCGCTACTTGTAATAATACTACTGCTGCTACTTGTAATAACACTACTGCCGCTACTTGTAATAATACTACTGCTGCTACTTGTAATAATACTACTGCCGCTACTTGTAATAATGCTACTGCCGCTACTTGTAATAATACTATTGCCGCTACTTGTAATAATACTATTGCCGCTACTTGTAATAATACTACTGCCGCTACTTGTAATAATACTATTGCCGCTACTTGTAATAATACTATTGCTGCTACTTGTAATAATACTACTGCCGCTACTTGTAATAATACTACTGCCGCTACTTGTAATAATACTACTGCCGCTACTTGTAATAATACTATTGCCGCTACTTGTAATAATACTACTGCCGCTACTTGTAATAATACTACTGCTGCTACTTGTAATAATGCTATTGCCGCTACTTGTAATAATGCTATTGCCGCTACTTGTAATAATATTACTGCCGCTACTTGTAATAATACTACTGCTGCTACTTGTAATAATACTACTGCCGCTACTTGTAATAATGCTATTGCCGCTACTTGTAATAATACTACTGCTGCTACTTGTAATAATACTACTGCCGCTACTTGTAATAATACTACTGCCGCTACTTGTAATAATACTATTGCCGCTACTTGTAATAATACTATTGCCGCTACTTGTAATAATACTATTGCCGCTACTTATAATAATACTATTGCCGCTACTTGTAATAATACTATTGCCGCTACTTGTAATAATACTACTGCTGCTCCCATTAACTCTAATGCAGCTACTAATTATACTATTGCCGCTACTTGTAATAATACCACTGCTGCTACTTGTAATAATACTATTGCCGCTACTTGTAATAATACTATTGCCGCTACTTGTAATAATACTACTGCCGCTACTTGTAATAATACTACTGCTGCTACTTGTAATAATACTACTGCCGCTACTTGTAATAATACTACTGCTGCTACTTGTAATAATACTACTGCCGCTACTTGTAATAATGCTACTGCCGCTACTTGTAATAATACTATTGCCGCTACTTGTAATAATACTATTGCCGCTACTTGTAATAATACTACTGCCGCTACTTGTAATAATACTATTGCCGCTACTTGTAATAATACTATTGCTGCTACTTGTAATAATACTACTGCCGCTACTTGTAATAATACTACTGCCGCTACTTGTAATAATACTATTGCCGCTACTTGTAATAATACTATTGCCGCTACTTGTAATAATACTACTGCCGCTACTTGTAATAATACTACTGCTGCTACTTGTAATTATACTACTGCCGCTACTTGTAATAATACTACTGCTGCTCCCATTAACTCTAATGCAGCTATTAATTATACTACTGCCGCTACTTGTAATAAGACTATTGCCGCTACTTGTAATAATACTACTGCCACTACTTGTAATAATACTACTGCCGCTACTTGTAATAATACTATTGCCTCTACTTGTAATAATACTACTGCCGCTACTTGTAATAATACTACTGCTGCTCCCATTAACTCTAATGCAGCTATTAATTATACTACTGCCGCTACTTGTAATAAGACTATTGCCGCTACTTGTAATAATACTACTGCCACTACTTGTAATAATACTACTGCCGCTACTTGTAATAATACCATTGCCTCTACTTGTAATAATACTACTGCCGCTACTTGTAATAATACTACTGCTGCTCACATTAACTCTAATGCAGCTATTAATTATACTATTGCCTCTACTTGTAATAATACTACTGCTGCTCCCATTAACTCTAATGCAGCTATTAATTATACTACTGCCGCTACTTGTAATAATACTACTGCTGCTCCCATTAACTCTAATGCAGCTATTAATTATACTATTGCCTCTACTTGTAATAATACTACTGCTGCTCCCATTAACTCTAATGCAGCTACTAATTATACTACTGCCGCTACTTGTAATAATACTACTGCTGCTCCCATTAACTCTAATGCACCTACTAATTATATTATTGCCGCTACTTGTAATAATACTACCTGCGCTACTTGTAATAATACTATTGCCGCTACTTGTAATAATACTATTGCCGCTACTTGTAATAATACTATTGCCGCTACTTGTAATAATACTACTGCCGCTACTTGTAATAATACTACTGCCGCTACTTGTAATAATACTACTTCCGCTACTTGTAATAATACTACTGCCGCTACTTGTAATAATGCTATTGCCGCTACTTGTAATAATACTATTGCCGCTACTTGTAATAATACTACTGCCGCTACTTGTAATAATACTACAGCTGCTACTTGTAATAATGCTATTGCCGCTACTTGTAATAATGCTATTGCCGCTACTTGTAATAATACTACTGCCGCTACTTGTAATAATACTATTGCCGGTACTTGTAATAATACTACTGCTGCTCCCATTAACTCTAATGCAGCTACTAATTATACTATTGCCGCTACTTGTAATAATACCACTGCCGCTACTTGTAATAATACTATTGCCGCTACTTGTAATAATACTATTGCCGCTACTTGTAATAATACTACTGCTGCTACTTGTAATAATACTATTGCCGCTACTTGTAATAATACTACTGCTGCTACTTGTAATAATACTATTGCCGCTACTTGTAATAATACTACTGCTGCTACTTGAAATAATACTATTGCCGCTACTTGTAATAATACTACTGCTCCCATTAACTCTAATGCAGCTACTAATTATACTATTGCCGCTACTTGTAATAATACTACTGCTGCTACTTGTAATAATACTACTGCTGCTACTTGTAATAATACTATTGCCGCTACTTGTAATAATACTACTGCTGCTACTTGTAATAATACTATTGCCGCTACTTGTAATAATACTACTGCTGCTACTTGTAATAATACTATTGCCGCTACTTGTAATAATACTACTGCCGCTACTTGTAATAATACTACTGCTGCTACTTGTAATTATACTACTGCCGCTACTTGTAATAATACTACTGCCGCTACTTGTAATAATACTACTGCTGCTACTTGTAATAATACTATTGCCGCTACTTGTAATAATACTACTGCCGCTACTTGTAATAATACTACTGCTGCTCCCAATAACTCTAATGCTGCTACTAATTATACTACTGCCGCTACTTGTAATAATACTACTGCTGCTCCCATTAACTCTAATGCAGCTACTAATTATACTACTGCCGCTACTTGTAATAATACTACTGCTCCTACCATTAACTCTAATGCAGCTACTAATTATACTATTGCCGCTACTTGTAATAATACTACTGCTCCTACCATTAACTCTAATGCTGCTACTAATTATGCTACACCCGCTACTTGTAATAATACTACTGCTGCTACCATTAACTCTAATGCAGCTACTAATTATACTACACCCGCTATTTGTAATAATACTACTGCTGCTCCCATTAACTCTAGTGCTGCTACTAATTATACTACTGCCGCTACTTGTAATAATACTACTGCTGCTACCATTAACTCTAATGCTGCTACTAATTATACTACTGCCGCTACTTGTAATAATACTACTGCTGCTCCCATTAACTCTAATGCTGCTACTAATTATACTACACCCGCTATTTGTAATAATACTACTGCTGCTACCATTAACTCTAATGCAGCTACTAATTATACTATTGCCGCTATTTGTAATAATACTACTGCTGCTCCCATTAACTCTAATGCTGCTACTAATTATACTACACCCGCTATTTGTAATAATACTACTGCTGCTCCCATTAACTCTAATACTGCTACTAATTATACTACACCCGCTATTTGTAATAATACTACTGCTGCTCCCATTAACTCTAATGCTACTACTAATTATACTACTGCCGCTACTTGTAATAATACTACTGCTGCTACCATTAACTCTAATGCTGCTACTAATTATACTACACCCGCTATTTGTAATAATACTACTGCTGCTCCCATTAACTCTAATGCTGCTACTAATTATACTACACCCGCTACTTGTAATAATACTACTGCTGCTACCATTAACTCTAATGCAGCTACTAATTATACTACACCCGCTATTTGTAATAATACTACTGCTGCTCCCATTAACTCTAATGCTGCTACTAATTATACTACACCCGCTATTTGTAATAATACTACTGCTGCTCCCATTAACTCTAATGCTGCTACTAATTATACTACACCCGCTATTTGTAATAATACTACTGCTGCTACCATTAACTCTAATGCTGCTACTAATTATACTACACCCGCTATTTGTAATAATACTACTGCTGCTCCCATTAACTCTAATGCTGCTACTAATTATACTACACCCGCTATTTGTAATAATACTACTGCTGCTCCCATTAACTCTAATGCTACTACTAATTATACTACACCCGCTATTTGTAATAATACTACTGCTGCTACCATTAACTCTAATGCTGCTACTAATTATACTACACCCGCTATTTTAATAATACTACTGCTGCTCCCATTAACTCTAATGCTGCTACTAATTATACTACACCCGCTATTTGTAATAATACTACTGCTGCTCCCATTAACTCTAATGCTGCTACTAATTATACTACTGCCGCTATTTGTAATAATACTACTGCTGCTACCATTAACTCTAATGCTGCTACTAATTATACTACTGCCGCTACTTGTAATAATACTACTGCTGCTCCCATTAACTCTAATGCTGCTACTAATTATACTACTGCTGCTACTTGTAATAATACTATTGCCGCTACTTGTAATAATACTACTGCCGCTACTTGTAATAATACTACTGCTGCTCCCAATAACTCTAATGCTGCTATTAATTATATTACACCCGCTATTTGTAATAATACTACTGCTGCTCCCATTAACTCTAATGCAGCTACTAATTATACTACTGCCGCTACTTGTAATAATACTACTGCTCCTACCATTAACTCTAATGCAGCTACTAATTATAATATTGCCGCTACTTGTAATAATACTACTGCTCCTACCATTAACTCTAATGCTGCTACTAATTCTGCTACACCCGCTACTTGTAATAATACTACTGCTGCTACCATTAACTCTAATGCAGCTACTAATTATACTACACCCGCTATTTGTAATAATACTACTGCTGCTCCCATTAACTCTAGTGCTGCTACTAATTATACTACTGCCGCTACTTGTAATAATACTAGTGCTGCTACCATTAACTCTAATGCTGCTACTAATTATACTACTGCCGCTACTTGTAATAATACTACTGCTGCTCCCATTAACTCTAATGCTGCTACTAATTATACTACACCCGCTATTTGTAATAATACTACTGCTGCTACCATTAACTCTAATGCAGCTACTAATTATACTATTGCCGCTATTTGTAATAATACTACTGCTGCTCCCATTAACTCTAATGCTGCTACTAATTATACTACACCCGCTATTTGTAATAATACTACTGCTGCTCCCATTAACTCTAATGCTACTACTAATTATACTACACCCGCTATTTGTAATAATACTACTGCTGCTCCCATTAACTCTAATGCTGCTACTAATTATACTACACCCGCTATTTTAATAATACTACTGCTGCTCCCTTTAACTCTAATGCTGCTACTAATTATACTACTGCCGCTATTTGTAATAATACTACTGCTGCTCCCATTAACTCTAATGCTGCTACTAATTATACTATTGCCGCTACTTGTAATAATACTATTGCCGCTACTTGTAATAATACTATTGCCGCTACTTGTAATAATACTACTGCCGCTACTTGTAATAATACTACTGCCGGTACTTGTAATAATACTATTGCCGCTACTTGTAATAATACTACTGCCGCTACTTGTAATAATACTATTGCCGCTACTTGTAATAATACTGTTGCCGCTACTTGTAATAATACTATTGCCGCTACTTGTAATAATACTATTGCCGCTACTTGTAATAATACTACTGCCGCTACTTGTAATAATACTACTGCCGCTACTTGTAATAATACTACTGCCGCTACTTGTAATAATACTACTGCCGCTACTTGTAATAATGCTATTGCCGCTACTTGTAATAATACTATTGCCGCTACTTGTAATAATACTACTGCCGCTACTTGTAATAATACTACTGCTGCTACTTGTAATAATGCTATTGCCGCTACTTGTAATAATGCTATTGCCGCTACTTGTAATAATACTACTGCCGCTACTTGTAATAATACTACTGCTGCTACTTGTAATAATACTACTGCCGCTACTTGTAATAATGCTATTGCCGCTACTTGTAATAATACTACTGCTGCTACTTGTAATAATACTACTGCCGCTACTTGTAATAATACTACTGCCGCTACTTGTAATAATACTATTGCCGCTACTTGTAATAATACTATTGCCGCTACTTGTAATAATACTATTGCCGCTACTTGTAATAATACTATTGCCGCTACTTGTAATAATACTACTGCTGCTCCCATTAACTCTAATGCAGCTACTAATTATACTATTGCGGCTACTTGTAATAATACCACTGCCGCTACTTGTAATAATACTATTGCCGCTACTTGTAATAATACTATTGCCGCTACTTGTAATAATACTACTGCTGCTACTTGTAATAATACTATTGCCGCTACTTGTAATAATACTACTGCTGCTACTTGTAATAATACTATTGCCGCTACTTGTAATAATACTACTGCTGCTACTTGTAATAATACTAATGCCGCTACTTGTAATAATACTACTGCTGCTACTTGTAATAATACTATTGCCGCTACTTATAATAATACTACTGCTGCTACTTGTCATAATACTATTGCCGCTACTTGTAATAATACTACTGCCGCTACTTGTAATAAGACTATTGCCGCTACTTGTAATAATACTACTGCCGCTACTTGTAATAATACTGCCGCTACTTGTAATAATACTACTGCCGCTACTTGTAATAATACTACTGCTGCTCCCATTAATTCTAATGCAGCTACTAATTATACTATTGCCGCTACTTGTAATAATACTACTGCCGCTACTTGTAATAATACTATTGCCGCTACTTGTAATAATACTATTGCCGCTACTTGTAATAATACTACTGCCGCTACTTGTAATAATACTACTGCCGCTACTTGTAATAAGACTATTGCCGCTACTTGTAATAATACTACTGCCGCTACTTGTAATAATACTATTGCCTCTACTTGTAATAATACTACTGCTGCTCCCATTAACTTTAATGCAGCTATTAATTATACTACAACCGCTACTTGTAATAATACTACTGCTGCTCCCATTAACTCTAATGCAGCTACTAATTATACTACTGCCGCTACTTGTAATAATACTACTGCTGCTCCCATTAACTCTAATGCTGCTACTAATTATACTACACCCGCTATTTGTAATAATACTACTGCTGCTCCCATTAACTCTAATGCTGCTACTAATTATACTACACCCGCTATTTGTAATAATACTACTGCTGCTCCCATTAACTCTAATGCAGCTACTAATTATACTATTGCCGCTACTTGTAATAATACTACTGCTGCTCCCATTAACTCTAATGCTGCTACTAATTATACTACTGCCGCTATTTATAATAATACTACTGCTGCTCCCATTAACTCTAGTGCTGCTACTAATTATACTACTGCCGCTACTTGTAATAATACTACTGCTGCTCCCATTAACTCTAGTGCTGCTACTAATTATACTACTGCCGCTACTTGTAATAATACTACTGCTGCTCCCATTAACTCTAATGCTGCTACTAATTATACTACACCCGCTATTTGTAATAATACTACTGCTGCTCCCATTAACTCTAATGCTGCTACTAATTATACTGTTGCCGCTATTTGTAATAATACTACTGCTGCTCCCATTAACTCTAATGCTGCTACTAATTATACTACACCCGCTATTTGTAATAATACTACTGCTGCTCCCATTAACTCTAATGCTGCTACTAATTATACTATTGCCGCTACTTGTAATAATGCTATTGCCGCTACTTGTAATAATGCTATTGCCGCTACTTGTAATAATGCTATTGCCGCTACTTGTAATAATGCTACTGCCGCTACTTGTAAAAATACTATTGCCGCTACTTGTAATAATACTACTGCCGCTACTTGTAATAATGCTATTGCCGCTACTTGTAATAATACTACTGCCGCTACTTGTAATAATACTACTGCCGCTACTTGTAATAATACTACTGCCGCTACTTGTAATAATACTGTTGCCGCTACTTGTAATAATACTACTGCCGCTACTTGTAATAATACTACTGCTGCTACTTGTAATAATGCTATTGCCGCTACTTGTAATAATGCTATTGCCGCTACTTGTAATAATATTACTGACGCTACTTGTAATAATACTACTGCTGCTACTTGTAATAATACTACTGCCGCTACTTGTAATAATGCTATTGCCGCTACTTGTAATAATACTACTGCTGCTACTTGTAATAATACTACTGCCGCTACTTGTAATAATACTACTGCCGCTACTTGTAATAATACTATTGCCGCTACTTGTAATAATACTATTGCCGCTACTTGTAATAATACTATTGCCGCTACTTATAATAATACTATTGCCGCTACTTGTAATAATACTATTGCCGCTACTTGTAATAATACTATTGCCGCTACTTGTAATAATACTACTGCTGCTCCCATTAACTCTAATGCAGCTACTAATTATACTATTGCCGCTACTTGTAATAATACCACTGCTGCTACTTGTAATAATACTATTGCCGCTACTTGTAATAATACCACTGCCGCTACTTGTAATAATACTATTGCCGCTACTTGTAATAATACTACTGCCGCTACTTGTAATAATACTACTGCTGCTACTTGTAATAATACTACTGCCGCTACTTGTAATAATACTACTGCTGCTGCTTGTAATAATACTACTGCCGCTACTTGTAATAATGCTACTGCCGCTACTTGTAATAATACTATTGCCGCTACTTGTAATAATACTATTGCCGCTACTTGTAATAATACTACTGCCGCTACTTGTAATAATACTATTGCCGCTACTTGTAATAATACTATTGCTGCTACTTGTAATAATACTACTGCCGCTACTTGTAATAATACTACTGCCGCTACTTGTAATAATACTATTGCCGCTACTTGTAATAATACTATTGCCGCTACTTGTAATAATACTACTGCCGTTATTTGTAATAATACTACTGCTGCTACTTGTAATAATACTATTGCCGCTACTTGTAATAATACTACTGCTGCTACTTGTAATAATACTACTGCCGCTACTTGTAATAATACTACTGCCGCTACTTGTAATAATACTACTGCCGCTACTTGTAATAATACTATTGCCGCTACTTGTAATAATACTATTGCCGCTACTTGTAATAATACTACTGCCGCTACTTGTAATAATACTACTGCCGCTACTTGTAATAATACTATTGCCGCTACTTGTAATAATACTATTGCCGCTACTTGTAATAATACTACTGCCTCTACTTGTAATAATACTATTGCCGCTACTTGTATTAATACTACTGCCGCTACTTGTAATAATACTATTGCCGCTACTTGTAATAATACTACTGCCGCTACTTGTAATAATACTATTGCCGCTACTTGTAATAATACTACTGCCGCTACTTGTAATAATACTATTGCCGCTACTTGTAATAATACTACTGCCGCTACTTGTAATAATACTATTGCCGCTACTTGTAATAATACTATTGCCGCTACTTGTAATAATACTACTGCCGCTACTTGTAATAATACTATTGCCGCTACTTGTAATAATACTATTGCTGCTACTTGTAATAATACTACTGCCGCTACTTGTAATAATACTACTGCTGCTACTTGTAATAATACTATTGCCGCTACTTGTAATAATACTACTGCTGCTACTTGTAATAATACTATTGCCGCTACTTGTAATAATACTACTGCCGCTACTTGTAATAAGACTATTGCCGCTACTTGTAATAATACTACTGCCGCTACTTGTAATAATACTACTGCCGCTACTTGTAATAATACTACTGCCGCTACTTGTAATAATACTGCCGCTACTTGTAATAATACTACTGCCGCTACTTGTAATAATACTACTGCTGCTCCCATTAATTCTAATGCAGCTACTAATTATACTATTGCCGCTACTTGTAATAATACTACTGCCGCTACTTGTAATAATACTATTGCCGCTACTTGTAATAATACTATTGCCGCTACTTGTAATAATACTACTGCCGCTACTTGTAATAATACTACTGCCGCTACTTGTAATAAGACTATTGCCGCTACTTGTAATAATACTACTGCCGCTACTTGTAATAATACTATTGCCTCTACTTGTAATAATACTACTGCTGCTCCCATTAACTTTAATGCAGCTATTAATTATACTACAACCGCTACTTGTAATAATACTACTGCTGCTCCCATTAACTCTAATGCAGCTACTAATTATACTACTGCCGCTACTTGTAATAATACTACTGCTGCTCCCATTAACTCTAATGCTGCTACTAATTATACTACACCCGCTATTTGTAATAATACTACTGCTGCTCCCATTAACTCTAATGCTGCTACTAATTATACTACACCCGCTATTTGTAATAATACTACTGCTGCTCCCATTAACTCTAATGCAGCTACTAATTATACTATTGCCGCTACTTGTAATAATACTACTGCTGCTCCCATTAACTCTAATGCTGCTACTAATTATACTACTGCCGCTATTTGTAATAATACTACTGCTGCTCCCATTAACTCTAGTGCTGCTACTAATTATACTACTGCCGCTACTTGTAATAATACTACTGCTGCTCCCATTAACTCTAGTGCTGCTACTAATTATACTACTGCCGCTACTTGTAATAATACTACTGCTGCTCCCATTAACTCTAATGCTGCTACTAATTATACTACACCCGCTATTTGTAATAATACTACTGCTGCTCCCATTAACTCTAATGCTGCTACTAATTATACTGTTGCCGCTATTTGTAATAATACTACTGCTGCTCCCATTAACTCTAATGCTGCTACTAATTATACTACACCCGCTATTTGTAATAATACTACTGCTGCTCCCATTAACTCTAATGCTACTACTAATTATACTACACCCGCTATTTGTAATAATACTACTGCTGCTCCCATTAACTCTAATGCTGCTACTAATTATACTACACCCGCTATTTTAATAATACTACTGCTGCTCCCATTAACTCTAATGCTGCTACTAATTATACTACACCCGCTATTTGTAATAATACTACTGCTGCTCCCATTAACTCTAATGCTGCTACTAATTATACTACTGCCGCTATTTGTAATAATACTACTACTGCTTCCATTAACTCTAATGCTGCTACTAATTATACTATTGCAGCTACTTGTAATAATGCTATTGCCGCTACTTGTAATAATGCTATTGCCGCTACTTGTAATAATGCTATTGCCGCTACTTGTAATAATGCTACTGCCGCTACTTGTAATAATACTATTGCCGCTACTTGTAATAATACTACTGCCGCTACTTGTAATAATGCTATTGCCGCTACTTGTAATAATACTACTGCCGCTACTTGTAATAATACTACTGCCGCTACTTGTAATAATACTACTGCCGCTACTTGTAATAATACTATTGCCGCTACTTGTAATAATACTACTGCCGCTACTTGTAATAATACTACTGCTGCTACTTGTAATAATGCTATTGCCGCTACTTGTAATAATGCTATTGCCGCTACTTGTAATAATATTACTGCCGCTACTTGTAATAATACTACTGCTGCTACTTGTAATAATACTACTGCCGCTACTTGTAATAATGCTATTGCCGCTACTTGTAATAATACTACTGCTGCTACTTGTAATAATACTACTGCCGCTACTTGTAATAATACTACTGCCGCTACTTGTAATAATACTATTGCCGCTACTTGTAATAATACTATTGCCGCTACTTGTAATAATACTATTGCCGCTACTTATAATAATACTATTGCCGCTACTTGTAATAATACTATTGCCGCTACTTGTAATAATACTATTGCCGCTACTTGTAATAATACTACTGCTGCTCCCATTAACTCTAATGCAGCTACTAATTATACTATTGCCGCTACTTGTAATAATACCACTGCTGCTACTTGTAATAATACTATTGCCGCTACTTGTAATAATACCACTGCCGCTACTTGTAATAATACTATTGCCGCTACTTGTAATAATACTACTGCCGCTACTTGTAATAATACTACTGCTGCTACTTGTAATAATACTACTGCCGCTACTTGTAATAATACTACTGCTGCTACTTGTAATAATACTACTGCCGCTACTTGTAATAATGCTACTGCCGCTACTTGTAATAATACTATTGCCGCTACTTGTAATAATACTATTGCCGCTACTTGTAATAATACTACTGCCGCTACTTGTAATAATACTATTGCCGCTACTTGTAATAATACTATTGCTGCTACTTGTAATAATACTACTGCCGCTACTTGTAATAATACTACTGCCGCTACTTGTAATAATACTACTGCCGCTACTTGTAATAATACTATTGCCGCTACTTGTAATAATACTACTGCCGCTACTTGTAATAATACTACTGCTGCTACTTGTAATAATGCTATTGCCGCTACTTGTAATAATGCTATTGCCGCTACTTGTAATAATATTACTGCCGCTACTTGTAATAATACTACTGCTGCTACTTGTAATAATACTACTGCCGCTACTTGTAATAATGCTATTGCCGCTACTTGTAATAATACTACTGCTGCTACTTGTAATAATACTACTGCCGCTACTTGTAATAATACTACTGCCGCTACTTGTAATAATACTATTGCCGCTACTTGTAATAATACTATTGCCGCTACTTGTAATAATACTATTGCCGCTACTTATAATAATACTATTGCCGCTACTTGTAATAATACTATTGCCGCTACTTGTAATAATACTACTGCTGCTCCCATTAACTCTAATGCAGCTACTAATTATACTATTGCCGCTACTTGTAATAATACCACTGCTGCTACTTGTAATAATACTATTGCCGCTACTTGTAATAATACTATTGCCGCTACTTGTAATAATACTACTGCCGCTACTTGTAATAATACTACTGCTGCTACTTGTAATAATACTACTGCCGCTACTTGTAATAATACTACTGCTGCTACTTGTAGTAATACTACTGCCGCTACTTGTAATAATGCTACTGCCGCTACTTGTAATAATACTATTGCCGCTACTTGTAATAATACTATTGCCGCTACTTGTAATAATACTACTGCCGCTACTTGTAATAATACTATTGCCCTTACTTGTAATAATACTATTGCTGCTACTTGTAATAATACTACTGCCGCTACTTGTAATAATACTACTGCCGCTACTTGTAATAATACTATTGCCGCTACTTGTAATAATACTATTGCCGCTACTTGTAATAATACTACTGCCGCTACTTGTAATAATACTACTGCTGCTACTTGTAATAATACTACTGCCGCTACTTGTAATAATACTACTGCTGCTACTTGTAATAATACTACTGCCGCTACTTGTAATAATACTACTGCCGCTACTTGTAATAATACTACTGCCGCTACTTGTAATAATACTATTGCCGCTACTTGTAATAATACTATTGCCGCTACTTGTAATAATACTACTGCCGCTACTTGTAATAATACTACTGCCGCTACTTGTAATAATACTATTGCCGCTACTTGTAATAATACTATTGCCGCTACTTGTAATAATACTACTGCCGCTACTTGTAATAATACTATTGCCGCTACTTGTAATAATACTACTGCCGCTACTTGTAATAATACTATTGCCGCTACTTGTAATAATACTACTGCCGCTACTTGTAATAATACTATTGCCGCTACTTGTAATAATACTACTGCTGCTACTTGTAATAATACTATTGCCGCTACTTGTAATAATACTACTGCTGCTACTTGTAATAATGCTATTGCCGCTACTTGTAATAATGCTACTGCCGCTACTTGTAATAATACTATTGCCGCTACTTGTAATAATACTACTGCCGCTACTTGTAATAATGCTATTGCCGCTACTTGTAATAATACTACTGCCGCTACTTGTAATAATACTACTGCCGCTACTAGTAATAATACTACTGCCGCTACTTGTAATAATACTGTTGCCGCTACTTGTAATAATACTACTGCCGCTACTTGTAATAATACTACTGCTGCTACTTGTAATAATGCTATTGCCGCTACTTGTAATAATGCTATTGCCGCTACTTGTAATAATATTACTGACGCTACTTGTAATAATACTACTGCTGCTACTTGTAATAATACTACTGCCGCTACTTGTAATAATACTATTGCCGCTACTTGTAATAATACTACTGCTGCTACTTGTAATAATACTACTGCCGCTACTTGTAATAATACTACTGCCGCTACTTGTAATAATACTATTGCCGCTACTTGTAATAATACTATTGCCGCTACTTGTAATAATACTATTGCCGCTACTTATAATAATACTATTGCCGCTACTTGTAATAATACTATTGCCGCTACTTGTAATAATACTATTGCCGCTACTTGTAATAATACTACTGCTGCTCCCATTAACTCTAATGCAGCTACTAATTATACTATTGCCGCTACTTGTAATAATACCACTGCTGCTACTTGTAATAATACTATTGCCGCTACTTGTAATAATACCACTGCCGCTACTTGTAATAATACTATTGCCGCTACTTGTAATAATACTACTGCCGCTACTTGTAATAATACTACTGCTGCTACTTGTAATAATACTACTGCCGCTACTTGTAATAATACTACTGCTGCTGCTTGTAATAATACTACTGCCGCTACTTGTAATAATGCTACTGCCGCTACTTGTAATAATACTATTGCCGCGACTTGTAATAATACTATTGCCGCTACTTGTAATAATACTACTGCCGCTACTTGTAATAATACTATTGCCGCTACTTGTAATAATACTATTGCTGCTACTTGTAATAATACTACTGCCGCTACTTGTAATAATACTACTGCCGCTACTTGTAATAATACTATTGCCGCTACTTGTAATAATACTATTGCCGCTACTTGTAATAATACTACTGCCGCTATTTGTAATAATACTACTGCTGCTACTTGTAATAATACTACTGCCGCTACTTGTAATAATACTACTGCTGCTACTTGTAATAATACTACTGCCGCTACTTGTAATAATACTACTGCCGCTACTTGTAATAATACTACTGCCGCTACTTGTAATAATACTATTGCCGCTACTTGTAATAATACTATTGCCGCTACTTGTAATAATACTACTGCCGCTACTTGTAATAATACTACTGCCGCTACTTGTAATAATACTATTGCCGCTACTTGTAATAATACTATTGCCGCTACTTGTAATAATACTACTGCCTCTACTTGTAATAATACTATTGCCGCTACTTGTAATAATACTACTGCCGCTACCCCTAATAATACTATTGCCGCTACTTGTAATAATACTACTGCCGCTACTTGTAATAATACTATTGCCGCTACTTGTAATAATACTACTGCCGCTACTTGTAATAATACTATTGCCGCTACTTGTAATAATACTACTGCCGCTACTTGTAATAATACTATTGCCGCTACTATTAATAATACTATTGCCGCTACTTGTAATAATACTACTGCCGCTACTTGTAATAATACTATTGCCGCTACTTGTAATAATACTATTGCTGCTACTTGTAATAATACTACTGCCGCTACTTGTAATAATACTACTGCTGCTACTTGTAATAATACTATTGCCGCTACTTAATAATACTACTGCTGCTACTTGTAATAATACTATTGCCGCTACTTGTAATAATACTACTGCCGCTACTTGTAATAAGACTATTGCCGCTACTTGTAATAATACTACTGCCGCTACTTGTAATAATACTACTGCCGCTACTTGTAATAATACTACTGCCGCTACTTGTAATAATACTGCCGCTACTTGTAATAATACTACTGCCGCTACTTGTAATAATACTACTGCTGCTCCCATTAATTCTAATGCAGCTACTAATTATACTATTGCCGCTACTTGTAATAATACTACTGCCGCTACTTGTAATAATACTATTGCCGCTACTTGTAATAATACTATTGCCGCTACTTGTAATAATACTACTGCCGCTACTTGTAATAATACTACTGCCGCTACTTGTAATAAGACTATTGCCGCTACTTGTAATAATACTACTGCCGCTACTTGTAATAATACTATTGCCTCTACTTGTAATAATACTACTGCTGCTCCCATTAACTTTAATGCAGCTATTAATTATACTACAACCGCTACTTGTAATAATACTACTGCTGCTCCCATTAACTCTAATGCAGCTACTAATTATACTACTGCCGCTACTTGTAATAATACTACTGCTGCTCCCATTAACTCTAATGCTGCTACTAATTATACTACACCCGCTATTTGTAATAATACTACTGCTGCTCCCATTAACTCTAATGCTGCTACTAATTATACTACACCCGCTATTTGTAATAATACTACTGCTGCTCCCATTAACTCTAATGCAGCTACTAATTATACTATTGCCGCTACTTGTAATAATACTACTGCTGCTCCCATTAACTCTAATGCTGCTACTAATTATACTACTGCCGCTATTTGTAATAATACTACTGCTGCTCCCATTAACTCTAGTGCTGCTACTAATTATACTACTGCCGCTACTTGTAATAATACTACTGCTGCTCCCATTAACTCTAGTGCTGCTACTAATTATACTACTGCCGCTACTTGTAATAATACTACTGCTGCTCCCATTAACTCTAATGCTGCTACTAATTATACTACACCCGCTATTTGTAATAATACTACTGCTGCTCCCATTAACTCTAATGCTGCTACTAATTATACTGTTGCCGCTATTTGTAATAATACTACTGCTGCTCCCATTAACTCTAATGCTGCTACTAATTATACTACACCCGCTATTTGTAATAATACTACTGCTGCTCCCATTAACTCTAATGCTACTACTAATTATACTACACCCGCTATTTGTAATAATACTACTGCTGCTGCCATTAACTCTAATGCTGCTACTAATTATACTACACCCGCTATTTTAATAATACTACTGCTGCTCCCATTAACTCTAATGCTGCTACTAATTATACTACACCCGCTATTTGTAATAATACTACTGCTGCTCCCATTAACTCTAATGCTGCTACTAATTATACTACTGCCGCTATTTGTAATAATACTACTACTGCTTCCATTAACTCTAATGCTGCTACTAATTATACTATTGCAGCTACTTGTAATAATGCTATTGCCGCTACTTGTAATAATGCTATTGCCGCTACTTGTAATAATGCTATTGCCGCTACTTGTAATAATGCTACTGCCGCTACTTGTAATAATACTATTGCCGCTACTTGTAATAATACTACTGCCGCTACTTGTAATAATGCTATTGCCGCTACTTGTAATAATACTACTGCCGCTACTTGTAATAATACTACTGCCGCTACTTGTAATAATACTACTGCCGCTACTTGTAATAATACTATTGCCGCTACTTGTAATAATACTACTGCCGCTACTTGTAATAATACTACTGCTGCTACTTGTAATAATGCTATTGCCGCTACTTGTAATAATGCTATTGCCGCTACTTGTAATAATATTACTGCCGCTACTTGTAATAATACTACTGCTGCTACTTGTAATAATACTACTGCCGCTACTTGTAATAATGCTATTGCCGCTACTTGTAATAATACTACTGCTGCTACTTGTAATAATACTACTGCCGCTACTTGTAATAATACTACTGCCGCTACTTGTAATAATACTATTGCCGCTACTTGTAATAATACTATTGCCGCTACTTGTAATAATACTATTGCCGCTACTTATAATAATACTATTGCCGCTACTTGTAATAATACTATTTCCGCTACTTGTAATAATACTATTGCCGCTACTTGTAATAATACTACTGCTGCTCCCATTAACTCTAATGCAGCTACTAATTATACTATTGCCGCTACTTGTAATAATACCACTGCTGCTACTTGTAATAATACTATTGCCGCTACTTGTAATAATACCACTGCTGCTACTTGTAATAATACTATTGCCGCTACTTGTAATAATACTACTGCCGCTACTTGTAATAATACTATTGCCGCTACTTGTAATAATACTACTGCCGCTACTTGTAATAATACTACTGCTGCTACTTGTAATAATACTACTGCCGCTACTTGTAATAATACTACTGCTGCTACTTGTAATAATATTACTGCCGCTACTTGTAATAATATTACTGCTGCTACTTGTAATAATATTACTGCCGCTACTTGTAATAATACTACTGCTGCTACTTGTAATAATATTACTGCTGCTACTTGTAATAATACCACTGCCGCTACTTGTAATAATACTACTGCTGCTACTTGTAATAATACTACTGCTGCTACTTGTAATAATACTATTGCCGCTACTTGTAATAATGCTATTGCCGCTACTTGTAATAATGCTATTGCCGCTACTTGTAATAATATTACTGCCGCTACTTGTAATAATACTACTGCTGCTACTTGTAATAATACTACTGCCGCTACTTGTAATAATGCTATTGCCGCTACTTGTAATAATACTACTGCTGCTACTTGTAATAATACTACTGCCGCTACTTGTAATAATACTACTGCCGCTACTTGTAATAATACTATTGCCGCTACTTGTAATAATACTATTGCCGCTACTTGTAATAATACTATTGCCGCTACTTATAATAATACTATTGCCGCTACTTGTAATAATACTATTTCCGCTACTTGTAATAATACTATTGCCGCTACTTGTAATAATACTACTGCTGCTCCCATTAACTCTAATGCAGCTACTAATTATACTATTGCCGCTACTTGTAATAATACCACTGCTGCTACTTGTAATAATACTATTGCCGCTACTTGTAATAATACCACTGCTGCTACTTGTAATAATACTATTGCCGCTACTTGTAATAATACTACTGCCGCTACTTGTAATAATACTATTGCCGCTACTTGTAATAATACTACTGCCGCTACTTGTAATAATACTACTGCTGCTACTTGTAATAATACTACTGCCGCTACTTGTAATAATACTACTGCTGCTACTTGTAATAATACTACTGCCGCTACTTGTAATAATGCTACTGCCGCTACTTGTAATAATACTATTGCCGCTACTTGTAATAATACTATTGCCGCTACTTGTAATAATACTACTGCCGCTACTTGTAATAATACTATTGCCGCTACTTGTAATAATACTATTGCTGCTACTTGTAATAATACTACTGCCGCTACTTGTAATAATACTACTGCCGCTACTTGTAATAATACTACTGCCGCTACTTGTAATAATACTATTGCCGCTACTTGTAATAATACTACTGCCGCTACTTGTAATAATACTACTGCTGCTACTTGTAATAATGCTATTGCCGCTACTTGTAATAATGCTATTGCCGCTACTTGTAATAATATTACTGCCGCTACTTGTAATAATACTACTGCTGCTACTTGTAATAATACTACTGCCGCTACTTGTAATAATGCTATTGCCGCTACTTGTAATAATACTACTGCTGCTACTTGTAATAATACTACTGCCGCTACTTGTAATAATACTACTGCCGCTACTTGTAATAATACTATTGCCGCTACTTGTAATAATACTATTGCCGCTACTTGTAATAATACTATTGCCGCTACTTATAATAATACTATTGCCGCTACTTGTAATAATACTATTGCCGCTACTTGTAATAATACTACTGCTGCTCCCATTAACTCTAATGCAGCTACTAATTATACTATTGCCGCTACTTGTAATAATACCACTGCTGCTACTTGTAATAATACTATTGCCGCTACTTGTAATAATACTATTGCCGCTACTTGTAATAATACTACTGCCGCTACTTGTAATAATACTACTGCTGCTACTTGTAATAATACTACTGCCGCTACTTGTAATAATACTACTGCTGCTACTTGTAATAATACTACTGCCGCTACTTGTAATAATGCTACTGCCGCTACTTGTAATAATACTATTGCCGCTACTTGTAATAATACTATTGCCGCTACTTGTAATAATACTACTGCCGCTACTTGTAATAATACTATTGCCGCTACTTGTAATAATACTATTGCTGCTACTTGTAATAATACTACTGCCGCTACTTGTAATAATACTACTGCCGCTACTTGTAATAATACTATTGCCGCTACTTGTAATAATACTATTGCCGCTACTTGTAATAATACTACTGCCGCTACTTGTAATAATACTACTGCTGCTACTTGTAATAATACTACTGCCGCTACTTGTAATAATACTACTGCTGCTACTTGTAATAATACTACTGCCGCTACTTGTAATAATACTACTGCCGCTACTTGTAATAATACTACTGCCGCTACTTGTAATAATACTATTGCCGCTACTTGTAATAATACTATTGCCGCTACTTGTAATAATACTACTGCCGCTACTTGTAATAATACTACTGCCGCTACTTGTAATAATACTATTGCCGCTACTTGTAATAATACTATTGCCGCTACTTGTAATAATACTACTGCCGCTACTTGTAATAATACTATTGCCGCTACTTGTAATAATACTACTGCCGCTACTTGTAATAATACTATTGCCGCTACTTGTAATAATACTACTGCCGCTACTTGTAATAATACTACTGCTGCTACTTGTAATAATACTATTGCCGCTACTTGTAATAATACTACTGCTGCTACTTGTAATAATACTAATGCCGCTACTTGTAATAATACTACTGCTGCTACTTGTAATAATACTATTGCCGCTACTTATAATAATACTACTGCTGCTACTTGTAATAATACTATTGCCGCTACTTGTAATAATACTACTGCCGCTACTTGTAATAAGACTATTGCCGCTACTTGTAATAATACTACTGCCGCTACTTGTAATAATACTGCCGCTACTTGTAATAATACTACTGCCGCTACTTGTAATAATACTACTGCTGCTCCCATTAATTCTAATGCAGCTACTAATTATACTATTGCCGCTACTTGTAATAATACTACTGCCGCTACTTGTAATAATACTATTGCCGCTACTTGTAATAATACTATTGCCGCTACTTGTAATAATACTACTGCCGCTACTTGTAATAATACTACTGCCGCTACTTGTAATAAGACTATTGCCGCTACTTGTAATAATACTACTGCCGCTACTTGTAATAATACTATTGCCTCTACTTGTAATAATACTACTGCTGCTCCCATTAACTTTAATGCAGCTATTAATTATACTACAACCGCTACTTGTAATAATACTACTGCTGCTCCCATTAACTCTAATGCAGCTACTAATTATACTACTGCCGCTACTTGTAATAATACTACTGCTGCTCCCATTAACTCTAATGCTGCTACTAATTATACTACACCCGCTATTTGTAATAATACTACTGCTGCTCCCATTAACTCTAATGCTGCTACTAATTATAGTACACCCGCTATTTGTAATAATACTACTGCTGCTCCCATTAACTCTAATGCAGCTACTAATTATACTATTGCCGCTACTTGTAATAATACTACTGCTGCTCCCATTAACTCTAATGCTGCTACTAATTATACTACTGCCGCTATTTGTAATAATACTACTGCTGCTCCCATTAACTCTAGTGCTGCTACTAATTATACTACTGCCGCTACTTGTAATAATACTACTGCTGCTCCCATTAACTCTAGTACTGCTACTAATTATACTACTGCCGCTACTTGTAATAATACTACTGCTGCTCCCATTAACTCTAATGCTGCTACTAATCATACTACACCCGCTATTTGTAATAATACTACTGCTGCTCCCATTAACTCTAATGCTGCTACTAATTATACTGTTGCCGCTATTTGTAATAATACTACTGCTGCTCCCATTAACTCTAATGCTGCTACTAATTATACTACACCCGCTATTTGTAATAATACTACTGCTGCTCCCATTAACTCTAATGCTGCTACTAATTATACTACTGCCGCTATTTGTAATAATACTACTGCTGCTTCCATTAACTCTAATGCTGCTACTAATTATACTATTGCCGCTACTTGTAATAATGCTATTGCCGCTACTTGTAATAATGCTATTGCCGCTACTTGTAATAATGCTATTGCCGCTACTTGTAATAATGCTACTGCCGCTACTTGTAATAATACTATTGCCGCTACTTGTAATAATACTACTGCCGCTACTTGTAATAATGCTATTGCCGCTACTTGTAATAATACTACTGCCGCTACTTGTAATAATACTACTGCCGCTACTTGTAATAATACTACTGCCGCTACTTGTAATAATACTGTTGCCGCTACTTGTAATAATACTACTGCCGCTACTTGTAATAATACTACTGCTGCTACTTGTAATAATGCTATTGCCGCTACTTGTAATAATGCTATTGCCGCTACTTGTAATAATATTACTGACGCTACTTGTAATAATACTACTGCTGCTACTTGTAATAATACTACTGCCGCTACTTGTAATAATGCTATTGCCGCTACTTGTAATAATACTACTGCTGCTACTTGTAATAATACTACTGCCGCTACTTGTAATAATACTACTGCCGCTACTTGTAATAATACTATTGCCGCTACTTGTAATAATACTATTGCCGCTACTTGTAATAATACTATTGCCGCTACTTATAATAATACTATTGCCGCTACTTGTAATAATACTATTGCCGCTACTTGTAATAATACTATTGCCGCTACTTAAAATAATACTACTGCTGCTCCCATTAACTCTAATGCAGCTACTAATTATACTATTGCCGCTACTTGTAATAATACCACTGCTGCTACTTGTAATAATACTATTGCCGCTACTTGTAATAATACCACTGCCGCTACTTGTAATAATACTATTGCCGCTACTTGTAATAATACTACTGCCGCTACTTGTAATAATACTACTGCTGCTACTTGTAATAATACTACTGCCGCTACTTGTAATAATACTACTGCTGCTACTTGTAATAATACTACTGCCGCTACTTGTAATAATGCTACTGCCGCTACTTGTAATAATACTATTGCCGCTACTTGTAATAATCCTATTGCCGCTACTTGTAATAATACTACTGCCGCTACTTGTAATAATACTATTGCCGCTACTTGTAATAATACTATTGCTGCTACTTGTAATAATACTACTGCCGCTACTTGTAATAATACTACTGCCGCTACTTGTAATAATACTATTGCCGCTACTTGTAATAATACTATTGCCGCTACTTGTAATAATACTACTGCCGCTACTTGTAATAATACTACTGCTGCTACTTGTAATAATACTACTGCCGCTACTTGTAATAATACTACTGCTGCTACTTGTAATAATACTACTGCCGCTACTTGTAATAATACTACTGCCGCTACTTGTAATAATACTACTGCCGCTACTTGTAATAATGCTATTGCCGCTACTTGTAATAATACTATTGCCGCTACTTGTAATAATACTACTGCCGCTACTTGTAATAATACTACTGCCGCTACTTGTAATAATACTATTGCCGCTACTTGTAATAATACTATTGCCGCTACTTGTAATAATACTACTGCCGCTACTTGTAATAATACTATTGCCGCTACTTGTAATAATACTACTGCCGCTACTTGTAATAATACTATTGCCGCTACTTGTAATAATACTACTGCCGCTACTTGTAATAATACTATTGCCGCTACTTGTAATAATACTACTGCCGCTACTTGTAATAATACTATTGCCGCTACTTGTAATAATACTACTGCCGCTACTTGTAATAATACTATTGCCGCTACTTGTAATAATACTATTGCCGCTACTTGTAATAATACTACTGCCGCTACTTGTAAAAATACTATTCCCGCTACTTGTAATAATACTATTGCTGCTACTTGTAATAATACTACTGCCGCTACTTGTAATAATACTACTGCTGCTACTTATAATAATACTATTGCCGCTACTTGTAATAATACTACTGCTGCTACTGTAATAATACTATTGCCGCTACTTGTAATAATACTACTGCCGCTACTTGTAATAAGACTATTGCCGCTACTTGTAATAATACTACTGCCGCTACTTGTAATAATACTACTGCCGCTACTTGTAATAATACTGCCGCTACTTGTAATAATACTACTGCCGCTACTTGTAATAATACTACTGCTGCTCCCATTAATTCTAATGCAGCTACTAATTATACTATTGCCGCTACTTGTAATAATACTACTGCCGCTACTTGTAATAATACTATTGCCGCTACTTGTAATAATACTATTGCCGCTACTTGTAATAATACTACTGCCGCTACTTGTAATAATACTACTGCCGCTACTTGTAATAAGACTATTGCCGCTACTTGTAATAATACTACTGCCGCTACTTGTAATAATACTATTGCCTCTACTTGTAATAATACTACTGCTGCTCCCATTAACTTTAATGCAGCTATTAATTATACTACAACCGCTACTTGTAATAATACTACTGCTGCTCCCATTAACTCTAATGCAGCTACTAATTATACTACTGCCGCTACTTGTAATAATACTACTGCTGCTCCCATTAACTCTAATGCTGCTACTAATTATACTACACCCGCTATTTGTAATAATACTACTGCTGCTCCCATTAACTCTAATGCTGCTACTAATTATACTACACCCGCTATTTGTAATAATACTACTGCTGCTCCCATTAACTCTAATGCAGCTACTAATTATACTATTGCCGCTACTTGTAATAATACTACTGCTGCTCCCATTAACTCTAATGCTGCTACTAATTATACTACTGCCGCTATTTGTAATAATACTACTGCTGCTCCCATTAACTCTAGTGCTGCTACTAATTATACTACTGCCGCTACTTGTAATAATACTACTGCTGCTCCCATTAACTCTAGTGCTGCTACTAATTATACTACTGCCGCTACTTGTAATAATACTACTGCTGCTCCCATTAACTCTAATGCTGCTACTAATTATACTACACCCGCTATTTGTAATAATACTACTGCTGCTGCCATTAACTCTAATGCTGCTACTAATTATACTGTTGCCGCTATTTGTAATAATACTACTGCTGCTCCCATTAACTCTAATGCTGCTACTAATTATACTACACCCGCTATTTGTAATAATACTACTGCTGCTCCCATTAACTCTAATGCTACTACTAATTATACTACACCCGCTATTTGTAATAATACTACTGCTGCTCCCATTAACTCTAATGCTGCTACTAATTATACTACACCCGCTATTTTAATAATACTACTGCTGCTCCCATTAACTCTAATGCTGCTACTAATTATACTATTGCCGCTACTTGTAATAATACTACTGCTGCTTCCATTAACTCTAATGCTGCTACTAATTATACTATTGCCGCTACTTGTAATAATGCTATTGCCGCTACTTGTAATAATGCTATTGCCGCTACTTGTAATAATGCTATTGCCGCTACTTGTAATAATGCTATTGCCGCTACTTGTAATAATGCTACTGCCGCTACTTGTAATAATACTATTGCCGCTACTTGTAATAATGCTATTGCCGCTACTTGTAATAATACTACTGCCGCTACTTGTAATAATACTACTGCCGCTACTTCTAATAATACTACTGCCGCTACTTGTAATAATACTACTGCCGCTACTTGTAATAATACTATTGCCGCTACTTGTAATAATACTACTGCCGCTACTTGTAATAATACTACTGCTGCTACTTGTAATAATGCTATTGCCGCTACTTGTAATAATGCTATTGCCGCTACTTGTAATAATATTACTGCCGCTACTTGTAATAATACTACTGCTGCTACTTGTAATAATGCTACTGCCGCTACTTGTAATAATGCTATTGCCGCTACTTGTAATAATACTACTGCTGCTACTTGTAATAATACTACTGCCGCTACTTGTAATAATACTACTGCCGCTACTTGTAATAATACTATTGCCGCTACTTGTAATAATACTATTGCCGCTACTTATAATAATACTATTGCCGCTACTTGTAATAATACTATTGCCGCTACTTGTAATAATACTATTGCCGCTACTTGTAATAATACTACTGCTGCTCCCATTAACTCTAATGCAGCTACTAATTATACTATTGCCGCTACTTGTAATAATACCACTGCTGCTACTTGTAATAATACTAATCCGCTACTTGTAATAATACCACTGCCGCTACTTGTAATAATACTATTGCCGTTACTTGTAATAATACTACTGCCGCTACTTGTAATAATACTACTGCTGCTACTTGTAATAATACTACTGCCGCTACTTGTAATAATACTACTGATGCTACTTGTAATAATACTACTGCCGCTACTTGTAATAATGCTACTGCCGCTACTTGTAATAATACTATTGCCGCTACTTGTAATAATACTATTGCCGCTACTTGTAATAATACTACTGCCGCTACTTGTAATAATACTATTGCCGCTACTTGTAATAATACTATTGCTGCTACTTATAATAATACTACTGCCGCTACTTGTAATAATACTACTGCCGCTACTTGTAATAATACTATTGCCGCTACTTGTAATAATACTATTGCCGCTACTTGTAATAATACTACTGCCGCTACTTGTAATAATACTACTGCTGCTACTTGTAATAATACTACTGCCGCTACTTGTAATAATACTACTGCTGCTACTTGTAATAATACTACTGCCGCTACTTGTAATAATACTACTGCCGCTACTTGTAATAATACTACTGCCGCTACTTGTAATAATACTATTGCCGCTACTTGTAATAATACTACTGCCGCTACTTGTAATAATACTACTACCGCTACTTGTAATAATACTATTGCCGCTACTTGTAATAATACTATTGCCGCTACTTGTAATAATACTACTGCCGCTACTTGTAATAATACTATTGCCGCTACTTGTAATAATACTACTGCCGCTACTTGTAATAATACTATTGCCGCTACTTGTAATAATACTACTGCCGCTACTTGTAATAATACTATTGCCGCTACTTGTAATAATACTACTGCTGCTACTTGTAATAATACTATTGCCGCTACTTGTAATAATACTACTGCCACTACTTGTAATAATACTATTGCCGCTACTTGTAATAATACTATTGCCGCTACTTGTAATAATACTACTGCCGCTACTTGTAATAATACTATTGCCGCTACTTGTAATAATACTATTGCCGCTACTTGTAATAATACTACTGCTGCTACTTGTAATAATACTATTGCCGCTACTTGTAATAATACTACTGCCGCTACTTGTAATAAGACTATTGCCGCTACTTGTAATAATACTACTGCCGCTACTTGTAATAATACTACTGCCGCTACTTGTAATAATACTACTGCCGCTACTTGTAATAATACTACTGCTGCTCCCATTAATTCTAATGCAGCTACTAATTATACTATTGCCGCTACTTGTAATAATGCTACTGCCGCTACTTGTAATAATACTATTGCCGCTACTTGTAATAATACTACTGCCGCTACTTGTAATAATACTACTGCCGCTACTTGTAATAAGACTATTGCCGCTACGTGTAATAATACTACTGCCGCTACTTGTAATAATACTATTGCCTCTACTTGTAATAATACTACTACTGCTCCCATTAACTCTAATGCAGCTATTAATTATACTACTGCCGCTACTTGTAATAATACTACTGCTGCTCCCATTAACTCTAATGCAGCTACTAATTATACTACTGCCGCTACTTGTAATAATACTACTGCCGCTACTTGTAATAAGACTATTGCCGCTACATGTAATAATACTACTGCCGCTACTTGTAATAATACTATTGCCTCTAATTGTAATAATACTACTACTGCTCCCATTAACTCTAATGCAGCTACTAATTATACTATTGCCGCTACTTGTAATAATGCTACTGCCGCTACTTGTAATAATACTATTGCCGCTACTTGTAATAATACTACTGCCGCTACTTGTAATAATACTACTGCCGCTACTTGTAATAAGACTATTGCCGCTACGTGTAATAATACTACTGCCGCTACTTGTAATAATACTATTGCCTCTACTTGTAATAATACTACTACTGCTCCCATTAACTCTAATGCAGCTATTAATTATTATACTGCCGCTACTTGTAATAATACTACTGCTGCTCCCATTAACTCTAATGCAGCTATTAATTATACTACTGCCGCTACTTGTAACAATACTACTACTGCTCCCATTAACTCTAATGCAGCTATTAATTATACTACTGCCGCTACTTGTAATAATACTACTGCCGCTACTTGTAATAATACTATTGCCTCTACTTGTAATAATACTACTACTGCTCCCATTAACTCTAATGCAGCTATTAATTATACTACTGCCGCTACTTGTAATAATACTACTGCTGCTCCCATTAACTCTAATGCAACTACTAATTATACTACTGCCGCTACTTGTAATAATACTACTGCTGCTCCCATTAACTCTAATGCAGCTACTAATTATATTATTGCCGCCACTTGTAATAATACTATTGCCGCTACATGTAATAATACTACTGCCGCTACTTGTAATAATACTACTGCTGCTCCCATTAACTCTAATGCAGCTATTAATTATACTACTGCCGCTACTTGTAATAATACTACTACTGCTCCCATTAACTCTAATGCAGCTATTAATTATACTACTGCCGCTACTTGTAATCATACTACTGCCGCTACTTGTAATAATACTATTGCCTCTACTTGTAATAATACTACTACTGCTCCCATTAACTCTAATGCAGCTATTAATTATACTACTGCCGCTACTTGTAATAATACTACTGCTGCTCCCATTAACTCTAATGCAGCTACTAATTATACTACTGCCGCTACTTGTAATAATACTACTGCTGCTCCCATTAACTCTAATGCAGCTTCTAATTATATTATTGCCGCCACTTGTAATAATACTACTGCCGCTACTTGTAATAATACTACTGCCGCTACTTGTAATAATATTACTGCTGCTACTTGTAATAATACTACTGCTGCTACTTGTAATAATACTACTGCCGCTACTTGTAATAATACTACTGCCGCTACTTGTAATAATGCTATTGCCGCTACTTGTAATAATACTATTGCCGCTACTTGTAATAATACTACTGCCGCTACTTGTAATAATACTACTGCCGCTACTTGTAATAATACTACTGCTGCTACTTGTAATAATGCTATTGCCGCTACTTGTAATAATGCTATTGCCGCTACTTGTAATAATACTACTGCCGCTACTTGTAATAATACTATTGCCGCTACTTGTAATAATACTACTGCTGCTCCCATTAACTCTAATGCAGCTACTAATTATACTATTGCCGCTACTTGTAATAATACCACTGCCGCTACTTGTAATAATACTATTGCCGCTACTTGTAATAATACTATTGCCGCTACTTGTAATAATACTACTGCTGCTACTTGTAATAATACTATTGCCGCTACTTGTAATAATACTACTGCCGCTACTTGTAATAATACCACTGCCGCTACTTGTAATAATACTATTGCCGCTACTTGTAATAATACTACTGCCGCTACTTGTAATAATACTACTGCTGCTACTTGTAATAATACTATTGCCGCTACTTGTAATAATACTACTGCTGCTACTTGTAATAATACTATTGCCGCTACTTGTAATAATACTACTGCTGCTACTTGTAATAATACTATTGCCGCTACTTGTAATAATACTACTGCTCCCATTAACTCTAATGCAGCTACTAATTATACTATTGCCGCTACTTGTAATAATACTACTGCCGCTAATTGTAATAATACTACTGCCGCTACTTGTAATAATACTATTGCCGCTACTTGTAATAATACTACTGCTGCTCCCAATAACTCTAATGCTGCTACTAATTATGCTACACCCGCTATTTGTAATAATACTACTGCTGCTCCCATTAACTCTAATGCTGCTACTAATTATACTACACCCGCAATTTGTAATAATACTACTGCTGCTCCCATTAACTCTAATGCAGCTACTAATTATACTATTGCCGCTACTTGTAATAATACTACTGCTGCTCCCATTAACTCTAATGCTGCTACTAATTATACTACTGCCGCTATTTGTAATAATACTACTGCTGCTCCCATTAACTCTAGTGCTGCTACTAATTATACTACTGCCGCTACTTGTAATAATACTACTGCTGCTCCCATTAACTCTAGTGCTGCTACTAATTATACTACTGCCGCTACTTGTAATAATACTACTGCTGCTCCCATTAACTCTAATGCTGCTACTAATTATACTACACCCGCTATTTGTAATAATACTACTGCTGCTCCCATTAACTCTAATGCTCTACTAATTATACTGTTGCCGCTATTTGTAATAATACTACTGCTGCTCCCATTAACTCTAATGCTGCTACTAATTATACTACACCCGCTATTTGTAATAATACTACTGCTGCTCCCATTAACTCTAATGCTGCTACTAATTATACTACTGCCGCTATTTGTAATAATACTACTGCTGCTTCCATTAACTCTAATGCTGCTACTAATTATACTATTGCCGCTACTTGTAATAATGCTATTGCCGCTACTTGTAATAATGCTATTGCCGCTACTTGTAATAATGCTATTGCCGCTACTTGTAATAATGCTACTGCCGCTACTTGTAATAATACTATTGCCGCTACTTGTAATAATACTACTGCCGCTACTTGTAATAATGCTGTTGCCGCTACTTGTAATAATACTACTGCCGCTACTTGTAATAATACTACTGCCGCTACTTGTAATAATACTACTGCCGCTACTTGTAATAATACTGTTGCCGCTACTTGTAATAATACTACTGCCGCTACTTGTAATAATACTACTGCTGCTACTTGTAATAATGCTATTGCCGCTACTTGTAATAATGCTATTGCCGCTACTTGTAATAATATTACTGACGCTACTTGTAATAATACTACTGCTGCTACTTGTAATAATACTACTGCCGCTACTTGTAATAATGCTATTGCCGCTACTTGTAATAATACTACTGCTGCTACTTGTAATAATACTACTGCCGCTACTTGTAATAATACTACTGCCGCTACTTGTAATAATACTATTGCCGCTACTTGTGATAATACTATTGCCGCTACTTGTAATAATACTATTGCCGCTACTTATAATAATACTATTGCCGCTACTTGTAATAATACTATTGCCGCTACTTGTAATAATACTATTGCCGCTACTTGTAATAATACTACTGCTGCTCCCATTAACTCTAATGCAGCTACTAATTATACTATTGCCGCTACTTGTAATAATACCACTGCTGCTACTTGTAATAATACTATTGCCGCTACTTGTAATAATACCACTGCCGCTACTTGTAATAATACTATTGCCGCTACTAGTAATAATACTACTGCCGCTACTTGTAATAATACTACTGCTGCTACTTGTAATAATACTACCGCCGCTACTTGTAATAATACTACTAGTGCTGCTTGTAATAATACTACTGCCGCTACTTGTAATAATGCTACTGCCGCTACTTGTAATAATACTATTGCCGCTACTTGTAATAATACTATTGCCGCTACTTGTAATAATACTATTGCCGCTACTTGTAATAATACTATTGCTGCTACTTGTAATAATACTACTGCCGCTACTTGTAATAATACTACTGCCGCTACTTGTAATAATACTATTGCCGCTACTTGTAATAATACTATTGCCGCTACTTGTAATAATACTACTGCCGCTCCTTGTAATAATACTACTGCCGCTACTTGTAATAAGACTATTGCCGCTACTTGTAATAATACTACTGCCGCTACTTGTAATAATACTATTGCCTCTACTTGTAATAATACTACTGCTGCTCCCATTAACTTTAATGCAGCTATTAATTATACTACAACCGCTACTTGTAATAATACTACTGCTGCTCCCATTAACTCTAATGCAGCTACTAATTATACTACTGCCGCTACTTGTAATAATCCTACTGCTGCTCCCATTAACTCTAATGCTGCTACTAATTATACTACACCCGCTATTTGTAATAATACTACTGCTGCTCCCATTAACTCTAATGCTGCTACTAATTATACTACACCCGCTATTTGTAATAATACTACTGCTGCTCCCATTAACTCTAATGCAGCTACTAATTATACTATTGCCGCTACTTGTAATAATACTACTGCTGCTCCCATTAACTCTAATGCTGCTACTAATTATACTACTGCCGCTATTTGTAATAATACTACTGCTGCTCCCATTAACTCTAGTGCTGCTGCTAATTATACTACTGCCGCTACTTGTAATAATACTACTGCTGCTCCCATTAACTCTAGTGCTGCTACTAATTATACTACTGCCGCTACTTGTAATAATACTACTGCTGCTCCCATTAACTCTAATGCTGCTACTAATTATACTACACCCGCTATTTGTAATAATACTACTGCTGCTCCCATTAACTCTAATGCTGCTACTAATTATACTGTTGCCGCTATTTGTAATAATACTACTGCTGCTCCCATTAACTCTAATGCTGCTACTAATTATACTACACCCGCTATTTGTAATAATACTACTGCTGCTCCCATTAACTCTAATGCTACTACTAATTATACTACACCCGCTATTTGTAATAATACTACTGCTGCTCCCATTAACTCTAATGCTGCTACTAATTATACTACACCCGCTATTTTAATAATACTACTGCTGCTCCCATTAACTCTAATGCTGCTACTAATTATACTACACCCGCTATTTGTAATAATACTACTGCTGCTCCCATTAACTCTAATGCTGCTACTAATTATACTACTGCCGCTATTTGTAATAATACTACTGCTGCTTCCATTAACTCTAATGCTGCTACTAATTATACTATTGCCGCTACTTGTAATCATGCTATTGCCGCTACTTGTAATAATGCTATTGCCGCTACTTGTAATAATGCTATTGCCGCTACTTGTAATAATGCTATTGCCGCTACTTGTAATAATACTACTGCCGCTACTTGTAATAAGACTATTGCCGCTACTTGTAATAATACTACTGCCGCTACTTGTAATAATACTACTGCCGCTACTTGTAATAATACTACTGCCGCTACTTGTAATAATACTGCCGCTACTTGTAATAATACTACTGCCGCTACTTGTAATAATACTACTGCTGCTCCCATTAATTCTAATGCAGCTACTAATTATACTATTGCCGCTACTTGTAATAATACTACTGCCGCTACTTGTAATAATACTATTGCCGCTACTTGTAATAATACTATTGCCGCTACTTGTAATAATACTACTGCCGCTACTTGTAATAATACTATTGCCGCTACTTGTAATAATACTACTGCCGCTACTTGTAATAATACTATTGCCTCTACTTGTAATAATACTACTGCTGCTCCCATTAACTTTAATGCAGCTATTAATTATACTACAACCGCTACTTGTAATAATACTACTGCTGCTCCCATTAACTCTAATGCAGCTACTAATTATACTACTGCCGCTACTTGTAATAATACTACTGCTGCTCCCATTAACTCTAATGCTGCTACTAATTATACTACACCCGCTATTTGTAATAATACTACTGCTGCTCCCATTAACTCTAATGCTGCTACTAATTATACTACACCCGCTATTTGTAATAATACTACTGCTGCTCCCATTAACTCTAATGCAGCTACTAATTATACTATTGCCGCTACTTGTAATAATACTACTGCTGCTCCCATTAACTCTAATGCTGCTACTAATTATACTACTGCCGCTATTTGTAATAATACTACTGCTGCTCCCATTAACTCTAGTGCTGCTACTAATTATACTACTGCCGCTACTTGTAATAATACTACTGCTGCTCCCATTAACTCTAGTGCTGCTACTAATTATACTACTGCCGCTACTTGTAATAATACTACTGCTGCTCCCATTAACTCTAATGCTGCTACTAATTATACTACACCCGCTATTTGTAATAATACTACTGCTGCTCCCATTAACTCTAATGCTGCTACTAATTATACTGTTGCCGCTATTTGTAATAATACTACTGCTGCTCCCATTAACTCTAATGCTGCTACTAATTATACTACACCCGCTATTTGTAATAATACTACTGCTGCTCCCATTAACTCTAATGCTACTACTAATTATACTACACCCGCTATTTGTAATAATACTACTGCTGCTCCCATTAACTCTAATGCTGCTACTAATTATACTACACCCGCTATTTTAATAATACTACTGCTGCTCCCATTAACTCTAATGCTGCTACTAATTATACTACACCCGCTATTTGTAATAATACTACTGCTGCTCCCATTAACTCTAATGCTGCTACTAATTATACTACTGCCGCTATTTGTAATAATACTACTGCTGCTTCCATTAACTCTAATGCTGCTACTAATTATACTATTGCCGCTACTTGTAATAATGCTATTGCCGCTACTTGTAATAATGCTATTGCCGCTACTTGTAATAATGCTATTGCCGCTACTTGTAATAATGCTATTGCCGCTACTTGTAATAATGCTACTGCCGCTACTTGTAATAATACTATTGCCGCTACTTGTAATAATGCTATTGCCGCTACTTATAATAATACTACTGCCGCTACTTGTAATAATACTACTGCCGCTACTTGTAATAATACTACTGCCGCTACTTGTAATAATACTACTGCCGCTACTTGTAATAATACTATTGCCGCTACTTGTAATAATACTACTGCCGCTACTTGTAATAATACTACTGCTGCTACTTGTAATAATGCTATTGCCGCTACTTGTAATAATGCTATTGCCGCTACTTGTAATAATATTACTGCCGCTACTTGTAATAATACTACTGCTGCTACTTGTAATAATGCTACTGCCGCTACTTGTAATAATGCTATTGCCGCTACTTGTAATAATACTACTGCTGCTACTTGTAATAATACTACTGCCGCTACTTGTAATAATACTACTGCCGCTACTTGTAATAATGCTATTGCCGCTACTTGTAATAATGCTATTGCCGCTACTTGTAATAATATTACTGACGCTACTTGTAATAATACTACTGCTGCTACTTGTAATAATACTACTGCCGCTACTTGTAATAATGCTATTGCCGCTACTTGTAATAATACTACTGCTGCTACTTGTAATAATACTACTGCCGCTACTTGTAATAATACTACTGCCGCTACTTGTAATAATACTATTGCCGCTACTTGTGATAATACTATTGCCGCTACTTGTAATAATACTATTGCCGCTACTTATAATAATACTATTGCCGCTACTTGTAATAATACTATTGCCGCTACTTGTAATAATACTATTGCCGCTACTTGTAATAATACTACTGCTGCTCCCATTAACTCTAATGCAGCTACTAATTATACTATTGCCGCTACTTGTAATAATACCACTGCTGCTACTTGTAATAATACTATTGCCGCTACTTGTAATAATACCACTGCCGCTACTTGTAATAATACTATTGCCGCTACTAGTAATAATACTACTGCCGCTACTTGTAATAATACTACTGCTGCTACTTGTAATAATACTACCGCCGCTACTTGTAATAATACTACTAGTGCTGCTTGTAATAATACTACTGCCGCTACTTGTAATAATGCTACTGCCGCTACTTGTAATAATACTATTGCCGCTACTTGTAATAATACTATTGCCGCTACTTGTAATAATACTATTGCCGCTACTTGTAATAATACTATTGCTGCTACTTGTAATAATACTACTGCCGCTACTTGTAATAATACTACTGCCGCTACTTGTAATAATACTATTGCCGCTACTTGTAATAATACTATTGCCGCTACTTGTAATAATACTACTGCCGCTCCTTGTAATAATACTACTGCCGCTACTTGTAATAAGACTATTGCCGCTACTTGTAATAATACTACTGCCGCTACTTGTAATAATACTATTGCCTCTACTTGTAATAATACTACTGCTGCTCCCATTAACTTTAATGCAGCTATTAATTATACTACAACCGCTACTTGTAATAATACTACTGCTGCTCCCATTAACTCTAATGCAGCTACTAATTATACTACTGCCGCTACTTGTAATAATCCTACTGCTGCTCCCATTAACTCTAATGCTGCTACTAATTATACTACACCCGCTATTTGTAATAATACTACTGCTGCTCCCATTAACTCTAATGCTGCTACTAATTATACTACACCCGCTATTTGTAATAATACTACTGCTGCTCCCATTAACTCTAATGCAGCTACTAATTATACTATTGCCGCTACTTGTAATAATACTACTGCTGCTCCCATTAACTCTAATGCTGCTACTAATTATACTACTGCCGCTATTTGTAATAATACTACTGCTGCTCCCATTAACTCTAGTGCTGCTGCTAATTATACTACTGCCGCTACTTGTAATAATACTACTGCTGCTCCCATTAACTCTAGTGCTGCTACTAATTATACTACTGCCGCTACTTGTAATAATACTACTGCTGCTCCCATTAACTCTAATGCTGCTACTAATTATACTACACCCGCTATTTGTAATAATACTACTGCTGCTCCCATTAACTCTAATGCTGCTACTAATTATACTGTTGCCGCTATTTGTAATAATACTACTGCTGCTCCCATTAACTCTAATGCTGCTACTAATTATACTACACCCGCTATTTGTAATAATACTACTGCTGCTCCCATTAACTCTAATGCTACTACTAATTATACTACACCCGCTATTTGTAATAATACTACTGCTGCTCCCATTAACTCTAATGCTGCTACTAATTATACTACACCCGCTATTTTAATAATACTACTGCTGCTCCCATTAACTCTAATGCTGCTACTAATTATACTACACCCGCTATTTGTAATAATACTACTGCTGCTCCCATTAACTCTAATGCTGCTACTAATTATACTACTGCCGCTATTTGTAATAATACTACTGCTGCTTCCATTAACTCTAATGCTGCTACTAATTATACTATTGCCGCTACTTGTAATCATGCTATTGCCGCTACTTGTAATAATGCTATTGCCGCTACTTGTAATAATGCTATTGCCGCTACTTGTAATAATGCTATTGCCGCTACTTGTAATAATACTACTGCCGCTACTTGTAATAAGACTATTGCCGCTACTTGTAATAATACTACTGCCGCTACTTGTAATAATACTACTGCCGCTACTTGTAATAATACTACTGCCGCTACTTGTAATAATACTGCCGCTACTTGTAATAATACTACTGCCGCTACTTGTAATAATACTACTGCTGCTCCCATTAATTCTAATGCAGCTACTAATTATACTATTGCCGCTACTTGTAATAATACTACTGCCGCTACTTGTAATAATACTATTGCCGCTACTTGTAATAATACTATTGCCGCTACTTGTAATAATACTACTGCCGCTACTTGTAATAATACTACTGCCGCTACTTGTAATAAGACTATTGCCGCTACTTGTAATAATACTACTGCCGCTACTTGTAATAATACTATTGCCTCTACTTGTAATAATACTACTGCTGCTCCCATTAACTTTAATGCAGCTATTAATTATACTACAACCGCTACTTGTAATAATACTACTGCTGCTCCCATTAACTCTAATGCAGCTACTAATTATACTACTGCCGCTACTTGTAATAATACTACTGCTGCTCCCATTAACTCTAATGCTGCTACTAATTATACTACACCCGCTATTTGTAATAATACTACTGCTGCTCCCATTAACTCTAATGCTGCTACTAATTATACTACACCCGCTATTTGTAATAATACTACTGCTGCTCCCATTAACTCTAATGCAGCTACTAATTATACTATTGCCGCTACTTGTAATAATACTACTGCTGCTCCCATTAACTCTAATGCTGCTACTAATTATACTACTGCCGCTATTTGTAATAATACTACTGCTGCTCCCATTAACTCTAGTGCTGCTACTAATTATACTACTGCCGCTACTTGTAATAATACTACTGCTGCTCCCATTAACTCTAGTGCTGCTACTAATTATACTACTGCCGCTACTTGTAATAATACTACTGCTGCTCCCATTAACTCTAATGCTGCTACTAATTATACTACACCCGCTATTTGTAATAATACTACTGCTGCTCCCATTAACTCTAATGCTGCTACTAATTATACTGTTGCCGCTATTTGTAATAATACTACTGCTGCTCCCATTAACTCTAATGCTGCTACTAATTATACTACACCCGCTATTTGTAATAATACTACTGCTGCTCCCATTAACTCTAATGCTACTACTAATTATACTACACCCGCTATTTGTAATAATACTACTGCTGCTCCCATTAACTCTAATGCTGCTACTAATTATACTACACCCGCTATTTTAATAATACTACTGCTGCTCCCATTAACTCTAATGCTGCTACTAATTATACTACACCCGCTATTTGTAATAATACTACTGCTGCTCCCATTAACTCTAATGCTGCTACTAATTATACTACTGCCGCTATTTGTAATAATACTACTGCTGCTTCCATTAACTCTAATGCTGCTACTAATTATACTATTGCCGCTACTTGTAATAATGCTATTGCCGCTACTTGTAATAATGCTATTGCCGCTACTTGTAATAATGCTATTGCCGCTACTTGTAATAATGCTATTGCCGCTACTTGTAATAATGCTACTGCCACTACTTGTAATAATACTATTGCCGCTACTTGTAATAATGCTATTGCCGCTACTTATAATAATACTACTGCCGCTACTTGTAATAATACTACTGCCGCTACTTGTAATAATACTACTGCCGCTACTTGTAATAATACTACTGCCGCTACTTGTAATAATACTATTGCCGCTACTTGTAATAATACTACTGCCGCTACTTGTAATAATACTACTGCTGCTACTTGTAATAATGCTATTGCCGCTACTTGTAATAATGCTATTGCCGCTACTTGTAATAATATTACTGCCGCTACTTGTAATAATACTACTGCTGCTACTTGTAATAATGCTACTGCCGCTACTTGTAATAATGCTATTGCCGCTACTTGTAATAATACTACTGCTGCTACTTGTAATAATACTACTGCCGCTACTTGTAATAATACTACTGCCGCTACTTGTAATAATACTATTGCCGCTACTTGTAATAATACTATTGCCGCTACTTATAATAATACTATTGCCGCTACTTGTAATAATACTATTGCCGCTACTTGTAATAATACTATTGCCGCTACTTGTAATAATACTACTGCTGCTCCCATTAACTCTAATGCAGCTACTAATTATACTATTGCCGCTACTTGTAATAATACCACTGCTGCTACTTGTAATAATACTATTGCCGCTACTTGTAATAATACCACTGCCGCTACTTGTAATAATACTATTGCCGCTACTTGTAATAATACTACTGCCGCTACTTGTAATAATACTACTGCTGCTACTTGTAATAATACTACTGCCGCTACTTGTAATAATACTACTGCTGCTACTTGTAATAATACTACTGCCGCTACTTGTAATAATGCTACTGCCGCTACTTGTAATAATACTATTGCCGCTACTTGTAATAATACTATTGCCGCTACTTGTAATAATACTACTGCCGCTACTTGTAATAATACTATTGCCGCTACTTGTAATAATACTATTGCTGCTACTTATAATAATACTACTGCCGCTACTTGTAATAATACTACTGCCGCTACTTGTAATAATACTATTGCCGCTACTTGTAATAATACTATTGCCGCTACTTGTAATAATACTACTGCCGCTACTTGTAATAATACTACTGCTGCTACTTGTAATAATACTACTGCCGCTACTTGTAATAATACTACTGCTGCTACTTGTAATAATACTACTGCCGCTACTTGTAATAATACTACTGCCGCTACTTGTAATAATACTACTGCCGCTACTTGTAATAATACTATTGTCGCTACTTGTAATAATACTACTGCCGCTACTTGTAATAATACTACTGCCGCTACTTGTAATAATACTATTGCCGCTACTTGTAATAATACTATTGCCGCTACTTGTAATAATACTACTGCCGCTACTTGTAATAATACTATTGCCGCTACTTGTAATAATACTACTGCCGCTACTTGTAATAATACTATTGCCGCTACTTGTAATAATACTACTGCCGCTACTTGTAATAATACTATTGCCGCTACTTGTAATAATACTACTGCTACTTGTAATAATACTATTGCCGCTACTTGTAATAATACTACTGCCGCTACTTGTAATAATACTATTGCCGCTACTTGTAATAATACTATTGCCGCTACTTGTAATAATACTACTGCCGCTACTTGTAATAATACTATTGCCGCTACTTGTAATAATACTATTGCCGCTACTTGTAATAATACTACTGCTGCTACTTGTAATAATACTATTGCCGCTACTTGTAATAATACTACTGCCGCTACTTGTAATAAGACTATTGCCGCTACTTGTAATAATACTACTGCCGCTACTTGTAATAATACTACTGCCGCTACTTGTAATAATACTACTGCCGCTACTTGTAATAATACTACTGCTGCTCCCATTAATTCTAATGCAGCTACTAATTATACTATTGCCGCTACTTGTAATAATGCTACTGCCGCTACTTGTAATAATACTATTGCCGCTACTTGTAATAATACTACTGCCGCTACTTGTAATAATACTACTGCCGCTACTTGTAATAAGACTATTGCCGCTACGTGTAATAATACTACTGCCGCTACTTGTAATAATACTATTGCCTCTACTTGTAATAATACTACTACTGCTCCCATTAACTCTAACGCAGCTATTAATTATACTACTGCCGCTACTTGTAATAATACTACTGCTGCTCCCATTAACTCTAATGCAGCTACTAATTATACTACTGCCGCTACTTGTAATAATACTACTGCCGCTACTTGTAATAAGACTATTGCCGCTACATGTAATAATACTACTGCCGCTACTTGTAATAATACTATTGCCTCTAATTGTAATAATACTACTACTGCTCCCATTAACTCTAATGCAGCTACTAATTATACTATTGCCGCTACTTGTAATAATGCTACTGCCGCTACTTGTAATAATACTATTGCCGCTACTTGTAATAATACTACTGCCGCTACTTGTAATAATACTACTGCCGCTACTTGTAATAAGACTATTGCCGCTACGTGTAATAATACTACTGCCGCTACTTGTAATAATACTATTGCCTCTACTTGTAATAATACTACTACTGCTCCCATTAACTCTAATGCAGCTATTAATTATTATACTGCCGCTACTTGTAATAATACTACTGCTGCTCCCATTAACTCTAATGCAGCTATTAATTATACTACTGCCGCTACTTGTAACAATACTACTACTGCTCCCCTTAACTCTAATGCAGCTATTAATTATACTACTGCCGCTACTTGTAATAATACTACTGCCGCTACTTGTAATAATACTATTGCCTCTACTTGTAATAATACTACTACTGCTCCCATTAACTCTAATGCAGCTATTAATTATACTACTGCCGCTACTTGTAATAATACTACTGCTGCTCCCATTAACTCTAATGCAACTACTAATTATACTACTGCCGCTACTTGTAATAATACTACTGCTGCTCCCATTAACTCTAATGCAGCTACTAATTATATTATTGCCGCCACTTGTAATAATACTATTGCCGCTACTTGTAATAATACTACTGCCGCTACTTGTAATAATACTACTGCTGCTCCCATTAACTCTAATGCAGCTATTAATTATACTACTGCCGCTACTTGTAATAATACTACTACTGCTCCCATTAACTCTAATGCAGCTATTAATTATACTACTGCCGCTACTTGTAATAATACTACTGCCGCTACTTGTAATAATACTATTGCCTCTACTTGTAATAATACTACTACTGCTCCCATTAACTCTAATGCAGCTATTAATTATACTACTGCCGCTACTTGTAATAATACTACTGCTGCTCCCATTAACTCTAATGCAGCTACTAATTATACTACTGCCGCTACTTGTAATAATACTACTGCTGCTCCCATTAACTCTAATGCAGCTTCTAATTATATTATTGCCGCCACTTGTAATAATACTACTGCCGCTACTTGTAATAATACTACTGCCGCTACTTGTAATAATATTACTGCTGCTACTTGTAATAATACTACTGCTGCTACTTGTAATAATACTACTGCCGCTACTTGTAATAATACTACTGCCGCTACTTGTAATAATGCTATTGCCGCTACTTGTAATAATACTATTGCCGCTACTTGTAATAATACTACTGCCGCTACTTGTAATAATACTACTGCCGCTACTTGTAATAATACTACTGCTGCTACTTGTAATAATGCTATTGCCGCTACTTGTAATAATGCTATTGCCGCTACTTGTAATAATACTACTGCCGCTACTTGTAATAATACTATTGCCGCTACTTGTAATAATACTACTGCTGCTCCCATTAACTCTAATGCAGCTACTAATTATACTATTGCCGCTACTTGTAATAATACCACTGCCGCTACTTGTAATAATACTATTGCCGCTACTTGTAATAATACTATTGCCGCTACTTGTAATAATACTACTGCTGCTACTTGTAATAATACTATTGCCGCTACTTGTAATAATACTACTGCCGCTACTTGTAATAATACCACTGCCGCTACTTGTAATAATACTATTGCCGCTACTTGTAATAATACTACTGCCGCTACTTGTAATAATACTACTGCTGCTACTTGTAATAATACTATTGCCGCTACTTGTAATAATACTACTGCTGCTACTTGTAATAATACTATTGCCGCTACTTGTAATAATACTACTGCTGCTACTTGTAATAATACTATTGCCGCTACTTGTAATAATACTACTGCTCCCATTAACTCTAATGCAGCTACTAATTATACTATTGCCGCTACTTGTAATAATACTACTGCCGCTAATTGTAATAATACTACTGCCGCTACTTGTAATAATACTATTGCCGCTACTTGTAATAATACTACTGCTGCTCCCAATAACTCTAATGCTGCTACTAATTATGCTACACCCGCTATTTGTAATAATACTACTGCTGCTCCCATTAACTCTAATGCTGCTACTAATTATACTACACCCGCTATTTGTAATAATACTACTGCTGCTCCCATTAACTCTAATGCAGCTACTAATTATACTATTGCCGCTACTTGTAATAATACTACTGCTGCTCCCATTAACTCTAATGCTGCTACTAATTATACTACTGCCGCTATTTGTAATAATACTACTGCTGCTCCCATTAACTCTAGTGCTGCTACTAATTATACTACTGCCGCTACTTGTAATAATACTACTGCTGCTCCCATTAACTCTAGTGCTGCTACTAATTATACTACTGCCGCTACTTGTAATAATACTACTGCTGCTCCCATTAACTCTAATGCTGCTACTAATTATACTACACCCGCTATTTGTAATAATACTACTGCTGCTCCCATTAACTCTAATGCTGCTACTAATTATACTGTTGCCGCTATTTGTAATAATACTACTGCTGCTCCCATTAACTCTAATGCTGCTACTAATTATACTACACCCGCTATTTGTAATAATACTACTGCTGCTTTCATTAACTCTAATGCTGCTACTAATTATACTACTGCCGCTATTTGTAATAATACTACTGCTGCTTCCATTAACTCTAATGCTGCTACTAATTATAGTATTGCCGCTACTTGTAATAATGCTATTGCCGCTACTTGTAATAATGCTATTGCCGCTACTTGTAATAATGCTATTGCCGCTACTTGTAATAATGCTACTGCCGCTACTTGTAATAATACTATTGCCGCTACTTGTAATAATACTACTGCCGCTACTTGTAATAATGCTATTGCCGCTACTTGTAATAATACTACTGCCGCTACTTGTAATAATACTACTGCCGCTACTTGTAATAATACTACTGCCGCTACTTGTAATAATACTACTGCCGCTACTTGTAATAATACTACTGCTGCTACTTGTAATAATACTGTTGCCGCTACTTGTAATAATACTACTGCTGCTACTTGTAATAATACTATTGCCGCTACTTGTAATAATACTATTGCCGCTACTTGTAATAATACTGTTGCCGCTACTTGTAATAATACTACTGCCGCTACTTGTAATAATACTACTGCTGCTACTTGTAATAATGCTATTGCCGCTACTTGTAATAATGCTATTGCCGCTACTTGTAATAATATTACTGACGCTACTTGTAATAATACTACTGCTGCTACTTGTAATAATACTACTGCCGCTACTTGTAATAATGCTATTGCCGCTACTTGTAATAATACTACTGCTGCTACTTGTAATAATACTACTGCCGCTACTTGTAATAATACTACTGCCGCTACTTGTAATAATACTATTGCCGCTACTTGTGATAATACTATTGCCGCTACTTGTAATAATACTATTGCCGCTACTTATAATAATACTATTGCCGCTACTTGTAATAATACTATTGCCGCTACTTGTAATAATACTATTGCCGCTACTTGTAATAATACTACTGCTGCTCCCATTAACTCTAATGCAGCTACTAATTATACTATTGCCGCTACTTGTAATAATACCACTGCTGCTACTTGTAATAATACTATTGCCGCTACTTGTAATAATACCACTGCCGCTACTTGTAATAATACTATTGCCGCTACTTGTAATAATACTACTGCCGCTACTTGTAATAATACTACTGCTGCTACTTGTAATAATACTACTGCCGCTACTTGTAATAATACTACTAGTGCTGCTTGTAATAATACTACTGCCGCTACTTGTAGTAATGCTACTGCCGCTACTTGTAATAATACTATTGCCGCTACTTGTAATAATACTATTGCCGCTACTTGTAATAATACTACTGCCGCTACTTGTAATAATACTATTGCCGCTACTTGTAATAATACTATTGCTGCTACTTGTAATAATACTACTGCCGCTACTTGTAATAATACTACTGCCGCTACTTGTAATAATACTATTGCCGCTACTTGTAATAATACTATTGCCGCTACTTGTAATAATACTACTGCCGCTACTTGTAATAATACTACTGCCGCTACTTGTAATAAGACTATTGCCGCTACTTGTAATAATACTACTGCCGCTACTTGTAATAATACTATTGCCTCTACTTGTAATAATACTACTGCTGCTCCCATTAACTTTAATGCAGCTATTAATTATACTACAACCGCTACTTGTAATAATACTACTGCTGCTCCCATTAACTCTAATGCAGCTACTAATTATACTACTGCCGCTACTTGTAATAATCCTACTGCTGCTCCCATTAACTCTAATGCTGCTACTAATTATACTACACCCGCTATTTGTAATAATACTACTGCTGCTCCCATTAACTCTAATGCTGCTACTAATTATACTACACCCGCTATTTGTAATAATACTACTGCTGCTCCCATTAACTCTAATGCAGCTACTAATTATACTATTGCCGCTACTTGTAATAATACTACTGCTGCTCCCATTAACTCTAATGCTGCTACTAATTATACTACTGCCGCTATTTGTAATAATACTACTGCTGCTCCCATTAACTCTAGTGCTGCTGCTAATTATACTACTGCCGCTACTTGTAATAATACTACTGCTGCTCCCATTAACTCTAGTGCTGCTACTAATTATACTACTGCCGCTACTTGTAATAATACTACTGCTGCTCCCATTAACTCTAATGCTGCTACTAATTATACTACTGCCGCTATTTGTAATAATACTACTGCTGCTTCCATTAACTCTAATGCTGCTACTAATTATACTATTGCCGCTACTTGTAATAATGCTATTGCCGCTACTTGTAATAATGCTATTGCCGCTACTTGTAATAATGCTATTGCCGCTACTTGTAATAATGCTATTGCCGCTACTTGTAATAATGCTACTGCCGCTACTTGTAATAATACTATTGCCGCTACTTGTAATAATGCTATTGCCGCTACTTATAATAATACTACTGCCGCTACTTGTAATAATACTACTGCCGCTACTTGTAATAATACTACTGCCGCTACTTGTAATAATACTACTGCCGCTACTTGTAATAATACTATTGCCGCTACTTGTAATAATACTACTGCCGCTACTTGTAATAATACTACTGCTGCTACTTGTAATAATGCTATTGCCGCTACTTGTAATAATGCTATTGCCGCTACTTGTAATAATATTACTGCCGCTACTTGTAATAATACTACTGCTGCTACTTGTAATAATGCTACTGCCGCTACTTGTAATAATGCTATTGCCGCTACTTGTAATAATACTACTGCTGCTACTTGTAATAATACTACTGCCGCTACTTGTAATAATACTACTGCCGCTACTTGTAATAATACTATTGCCGCTACTTGTAATAATACTATTGCCGCTACTTATAATAATACTATTGCCGCTACTTGTAATAATACTATTGCCGCTACTTGTAATAATACTATTGCCGCTACTTGTAATAATACTACTGCTGCTCCCATTAACTCTAATGCAGCTACTAATTATACTATTGCCGCTACTTGTAATAATACCACTGCTGCTACTTGTAATAATACTATTGCCGCTACTTGTAATAATACCACTGCCGCTACTTGTAATAATACTATTGCCGCTACTTGTAATAATACTACTGCCGCTACTTGTAATAATACTACTGCTGCTACTTGTAATAATACTACTGCCGCTACTTGTAATAATACTACTGCTGCTACTTGTAATAATACTACTGCCGCTACTTGTAATAATGCTACTGCCGCTACTTGTAATAATACTATTGCCGCTACTTGTAATAATACTATTGCCGCTACTTGTAATAATACTACTGCCGCTACTTGTAATAATACTATTGCCGCTACTTGTAATAATACTATTGCTGCTACTTATAATAATACTACTGCCGCTACTTGTAATAATACTACTGCCGCTACTTGTAATAATACTATTGCCGCTACTTGTAATAATACTATTGCCGCTACTTGTAATAATACTACTGCCGCTACTTGTAATAATACTACTGCTGCTACTTGTAATAATACTACTGCCGCTACTTGTAATAATACTACTGCTGCTACTTGTAATAATACTACTGCCGCTACTTGTAATAATACTACTGCCGCTACTTGTAATAATACTACTGCCGCTACTTGTAATAATACTATTGCCGCTACTTGTAATAATACTACTGCCGCTACTTGTAATAATACTACTGCCGCTACTTGTAATAAGACTATTGCCGCTACTTGTAATAATACTACTGCCGCTACTTGTAATAATGCTACTGCCGCTACTTGTAATAATACTATTGCCGCTACTTGTAATAATACTACTGCCGCTACTTGTAATAATACTACTGCCGCTACTTGTAATAAGACTATTGCCGCTACGTGTAATAATACTACTGCCGCTACTTGTAATAATACTATTGCCTCTACTTGTAATAATACTACTACTGCTCCCATTAACTCTAATGCAGCTATTAATTATACTACTGCCGCTACTTGTAATAATACTACTGCTGCTCCCATTAACTCTAATGCAGCTACTAATTATACTACTGCCGCTACTTGTAATAATACTACTGCCGCTACTTGTAATAAGACTATTGCCGCTACATGTAATAATACTACTGCCGCTACTTGTAATAATACTATTGCCTCTAATTGTAATAATACTACTACTGCTCCCATTAACTCTAATGCAGCTACTAATTATACTATTGCCGCTACTTGTAATAATGCTACTGCCGCTACTTGTAATAATACTATTGCCGCTACTTGTAATAATACTACTGCCGCTACTTGTAATAATACTACTGCCGCTACTTGTAATAAGACTATTGCCGCTACGTGTAATAATACTACTGCCGCTACTTGTAATAATACTATTGCCTCTACTTGTAATAATACTACTACTGCTCCCATTAACTCTAATGCAGCTATTAATTATTATACTGCCGCTACTTGTAATAATACTACTGCTGCTCCCATTAACTCTAATGCAGCTATTAATTATACTACTGCCGCTACTTGTAACAATACTACTACTGCTCCCCTTAACTCTAATGCAGCTATTAATTATACTACTGCCGCTACTTGTAATAATACTACTGCCGCTACTTGTAATAATACTATTGCCTCTACTTGTAATAATACTACTACTGCTCCCATTAACTCTAATGCAGCTATTAATTATACTACTGCCGCTACTTGTAATAATACTACTGCTGCTCCCATTAACTCTAATGCAACTACTAATTATACTACTGCCGCTACTTGTAATAATACTACTGCTGCTCCCATTAACTCTAATGCAGCTACTAATTATATTATTGCCGCCACTTGTAATAATACTATTGCCGCTACTTGTAATAATACTACTGCCGCTACTTGTAATAATACTACTGCTGCTCCCATTAACTCTAATGCAGCTATTAATTATACTACTGCCGCTACTTGTAATAATACTACTACTGCTCCCATTAACTCTAATGCAGCTATTAATTATACTACTGCCGCTACTTGTAATAATACTACTGCCGCTACTTGTAATAATACTATTGCCTCTACTTGTAATAATACTACTACTGCTCCCATTAACTCTAATGCAGCTATTAATTATACTACTGCCGCTACTTGTAATAATACTACTGCTGCTCCCATTAACTCTAATGCAGCTACTAATTATACTACTGCCGCTACTTGTAATAATACTACTGCTGCTCCCATTAACTCTAATGCAGCTTCTAATTATATTATTGCCGCCACTTGTAATAATACTACTGCCGCTACTTGTAATAATACTACTGCCGCTACTTGTAATAATATTACTGCTGCTACTTGTAATAATACTACTGCTGCTACTTGTAATAATACTACTGCCGCTACTTGTAATAATACTACTGCCGCTACTTGTAATAATGCTATTGCCGCTACTTGTAATAATACTATTGCCGCTACTTGTAATAATACTACTGCCGCTACTTGTAATAATACTACTGCCGCTACTTGTAATAATACTACTGCTGCTACTTGTAATAATGCTATTGCCGCTACTTGTAATAATGCTATTGCCGCTACTTGTAATAATACTACTGCCGCTACTTGTAATAATACTATTGCCGCTACTTGTAATAATACTACTGCTGCTCCCATTAACTCTAATGCAGCTACTAATTATACTATTGCCGCTACTTGTAATAATACCACTGCCGCTACTTGTAATAATACTATTGCCGCTACTTGTAATAATACTATTGCCGCTACTTGTAATAATACTACTGCTGCTACTTGTAATAATACTATTGCCGCTACTTGTAATAATACTACTGCCGCTACTTGTAATAATACCACTGCCGCTACTTGTAATAATACTATTGCCGCTACTTGTAATAATACTACTGCCGCTACTTGTAATAATACTACTGCTGCTACTTGTAATAATACTATTGCCGCTACTTGTAATAATACTACTGCTGCTACTTGTAATAATACTATTGCCGCTACTTGTAATAATACTACTGCTGCTACTTGTAATAATACTATTGCCGCTACTTGTAATAATACTACTGCTCCCATTAACTCTAATGCAGCTACTAATTATACTATTGCCGCTACTTGTAATAATACTACTGCCGCTAATTGTAATAATACTACTGCCGCTACTTGTAATAATACTATTGCCGCTACTTGTAATAATACTACTGCTGCTCCCAATAACTCTAATGCTGCTACTAATTATGCTACACCCGCTATTTGTAATAATACTACTGCTGCTCCCATTAACTCTAATGCTGCTACTAATTATACTACACCCGCTATTTGTAATAATACTACTGCTGCTCCCATTAACTCTAATGCAGCTACTAATTATACTATTGCCGCTACTTGTAATAATACTACTGCTGCTCCCATTAACTCTAATGCTGCTACTAATTATACTACTGCCGCTATTTGTAATAATACTACTGCTGCTCCCATTAACTCTAGTGCTGCTACTAATTATACTACTGCCGCTACTTGTAATAATACTACTGCTGCTCCCATTAACTCTAGTGCTGCTACTAATTATACTACTGCCGCTACTTGTAATAATACTACTGCTGCTCCCATTAACTCTAATGCTGCTACTAATTATACTACACCCGCTATTTGTAATAATACTACTGCTGCTCCCATTAACTCTAATGCTGCTACTAATTATACTGTTGCCGCTATTTGTAATAATACTACTGCTGCTCCCATTAACTCTAATGCTGCTACTAATTATACTACACCCGCTATTTGTAATAATACTACTGCTGCTTTCATTAACTCTAATGCTGCTACTAATTATACTACTGCCGCTATTTGTAATAATACTACTGCTGCTTCCATTAACTCTAATGCTGCTACTAATTATAGTATTGCCGCTACTTGTAATAATGCTATTGCCGCTACTTGTAATAATGCTATTGCCGCTACTTGTAATAATGCTATTGCCGCTACTTGTAATAATGCTACTGCCGCTACTTGTAATAATACTATTGCCGCTACTTGTAATAATACTACTGCCGCTACTTGTAATAATGCTATTGCCGCTACTTGTAATAATACTACTGCCGCTACTTGTAATAATACTACTGCCGCTACTTGTAATAATACTACTGCCGCTACTTGTAATAATACTGTTGCCGCTACTTGTAATAATACTACTGCCGCTACTTGTAATAATACTACTGCTGCTACTTGTAATAATGCTATTGCCGCTACTTGTAATAATGCTATTGCCGCTACTTGTAATAATATTACTGACGCTACTTGTAATAATACTACTGCTGCTACTTGTAATAATACTACTGCCGCTACTTGTAATAATGCTATTGCCGCTACTTGTAATAATACTACTGCTGCTACTTGTAATAATACTACTGCCGCTACTTGTAATAATACTACTGCCGCTACTTGTAATAATACTATTGCCGCTACTTGTGATAATACTATTGCCGCTACTTGTAATAATACTATTGCCGCTACTTATAATAATACTATTGCCGCTACTTGTAATAATACTATTGCCGCTACTTGTAATAATACTATTGCCGCTACTTGTAATAATACTACTGCTGCTCCCATTAACTCTAATGCAGCTACTAATTATACTACTGCCGCTACTTGTAATAATACCACTGCCGCTACTTGTAATAATACTACTGCTGCTCCCATTAACTCTAATGCAGCTACTAATTATACTATTGCCGCTACTTGTAATAATACCACTGCTGCTACTTGTAATAATACTATTGCCGCTACTTGTAATAATACCACTGCCGCTACTTGTAATAATACTATTGCCGCTACTTGTAATAATACTACTGCCGCTACTTGTAATAATACTACTGCTGCTACTTGTAATAATACTACTGCCGCTACTTGTAATAATACTACTAGTGCTGCTTGTAATAATACTACTGCCGCTACTTGTAATAATGCTACTGCCGCTACTTGTAATAATACTATTGCCGCTACTTGTAATAATACTATTGCCGCTACTTGTAATAATACTACTGCCGCTACTTGTAATAATACTATTGCCGCTACTTGTAATAATACTATTGCTGCTACTTGTAATAATACTACTGCCGCTACTTGTAATAATACTACTGCCGCTACTTGTAATAATACTATTGCCGCTACTTGTAATAATACTATTGCCGCTACTTGTAATAATACTACTGCCGCTACTTGTAATAATACTACTGCCGCTACTTGTAATAAGACTATTGCCGCTACTTGTAATAATACTACTGCCGCTACTTGTAATAATACTATTGCCTCTACTTGTAATAATACTACTGCTGCTCCCATTAACTTTAATGCAGCTATTAATTATACTACAACCGCTACTTGTAATAATACTACTGCTGCTCCGATTAACTCTAATGCAGCTACTAATTATACTACTGCCGCTACTTGTAATAATCCTACTGCTGCTCCCATTAACTCTAATGCTGCTACTAATTATACTACACCCGCTATTTGTAATAATACTACTGCTGCTCCCATTAACTCTAATGCTGCTACTAATTATACTACACCCGCTATTTGTAATAATACTACTGCTGCTCCCATTAACTCTAATGCAGCTACTAATTATACTATTGCCGCTACTTGTAATAATACTACTGCTGCTCCCATTAACTCTAATGCTGCTACTAATTATACTACTGCCGCTATTTGTAATAATACTACTGCTGCTCCCATTAACTCTAGTGCTGCTGCTAATTATACTACTGCCGCTACTTGTAATAATACTACTGCTGCTCCCATTAACTCTAGTGCTGCTACTAATTATACTACTGCCGCTACTTGTAATAATACTACTGCTGCTCCCATTAACTCTAATGCTGCTACTAATTATACTACTGCCGCTATTTGTAATAATACTACTGCTGCTTCCATTAACTCTAATGCTGCTACTAATTATACTATTACCGCTACTTGTAATAATGCTATTGCCGCTACTTGTAATAATGCTATTGCCGCTACTTGTAATAATGCTATTGCCGCTACTTGTAATAATGCTATTGCCGCTACTTGTAATAATGCTACTGCCGCTACTTGTAATAATACTATTGCCGCTACTTGTAATAATGCTATTGCCGCTACTTGTAATAATACTACTGCCGCTACTTGTAATAATACTACTGCCGCTACTTGTAATAATACTACTGCCGCTACTTGTAATAATACTACTGCCGCTACTTGTAATAATACTATTGCCGCTACTTGTAATAATACTACTGCCGCTACTTGTAATAATACTACTGCTGCTACTTGTAATAATGCTATTGCCGCTACTTGTAATAATGCTATTGCCGCTACTTGTAATAATATTACTGCCGCTACTTGTAATAATACTACTGCTGCTACTTGTAATAATGCTACTGCCGCTACTTGTAATAATGCTATTGCCGCTACTTGTAATAATACTACTGCTGCTACTTGTAATAATACTACTGCCGCTACTTGTAATAATACTACTGCCGCTACTTGTAATAATACTATTGCCGCTACTTGTAATAATACTATTGCCGCTACTTATAATAATACTATTGCCGCTACTTGTAATAATACTATTGCCGCTACTTGTAATAATACTATTGCCGCTACTTGTAATAATACTACTGCTGCTCCCATTAACTCTAATGCAGCTACTAATTATACTATTGCCGCTACTTGTAATAATACCACTGCTGCTACTTGTAATAATACTATTGCCGCTACTTGTAATAATACCACTGCCGCTACTTGTAATAATACTATTGCCGCTACTTGTAATAATACTACTGCCGCTACTTGTAATAATACTACTGCTGCTACTTGTAATAATACTACTGCCGCTACTTGTAATAATACTACTGCTGCTACTTGTAATAATACTACTGCCGCTACTTGTAATATTGCTACTGCCGCTACTTGTAATAATACTATTGCCGCTACTTGTAATAATACTATTGCCGCTACTTGTAATAATACTACTGCCGCTACTTGTAATAATACTATTGCCGCTACTTGTAATAATACTATTGCTGCTACTTATAATAATACTACTGCCGCTACTTGTAATAATACTACTGCCGCTACTTGTAATAATACTATTGCCGCTACTTGTAATAATACTATTGCCGCTACTTGTAATAATACTACTGCCGCTACTTGTAATAATACTACTGCTGCTACTCGTAATAATACTACTGCCGCTACTTGTAATAATACTACTGCTGCTACTTGTAATAATACTACTGCCGCTACTTGTAATAATACTACTGCCGCTACTTGTAATAATACTACTGCCGCTACTTGTAATAATACTATTGCCGCTACTTGTAATAATACTACTGCCGCTACTTGTAATAATACTACTGCCGCTACTTGTAATAATACTATTGCCGCTACTTGTAATAATACTATTGCCGCTACTTGTAATAATACTACTGCCGCTACTTGTAATAATACTATTGCCGCTACTTGTAATAATACTACTGCCGCTACTTGTAATAATACTATTGCCGCTACTTGTAATAATACTACTGCCGCTACTTGTAATAATACTATTGCCGCTACTTGTAATAATACTACTGCTACTTGTAATAATACTATTGCCGCTACTTGTAATAATACTACTGCCGCTACTTGTAATAATACTATTGCCGCTACTTGTAATAATACTATTGCCGCTACTTGTAATAATACTACTGCCGCTACTTGTAATAATACTATTGCCGCTACTTGTAATAATACTATTGCCGCTACTTGTAATAATACTACTGCTGCTACTTGTAATAATACTATTGCCGCTACTTGTAATAATACTACTGCCGCTACTTGTAATAAGACTATTGCCGCTACTTGTAATAATACTACTGCCGCTACTTGTAATAATACTACTGCCGCTACTTGTAATAATACTACTGCCGCTACTTGTAATAATACTACTGCTGCTCCCATTAATTCTAATGCAGCTACTAATTATACTATTGCCGCTACTTGTAATAATGCTACTGCCGCTACTTGTAATAATACTATTGCCGCTACTTGTAATAATACTACTGCCGCTACTTGTAATAATACTACTGCCGCTACTTGTAATAAGACTATTGCCGCTACGTGTAATAATACTACTGCCGCTACTTGTAATAATACTATTGCCTCTACTTGTAATAATTCTACTACTGCTCCCATTAACTCTAATGCAGCTATTAATTATACTACTGCCGCTACTTGTAATAATACTACTGCTGCTCCCATTAACTCTAATGCAGCTACTAATTATACTACTGCCGCTACTTGTAATAATACTACTGCCGCTACTTGTAATAAGACTATTGCCGCTACATGTAATAATACTACTGCCGCTACTTGTAATAATACTATTGCCTCTAATTGTAATAATACTACTACTGCTCCCATTAACTCTAATGCAGCTACTAATTATACTATTGCCGCTACTTGTAATAATGCTACTGCCGCTACTTGTAATAATACTATTGCCGCTACTTGTAATAATACTACTGCCGCTACTTGTAATAATACTACTGCCGCTACTTGTAATAAGACTATTGCCGCTACGTGTAATAATACTACTGCCGCTACTTGTAATAATACTATTGCCTCTACTTGTAATAATACTACTACTGCTCCCATTAACTCTAATGCAGCTATTAATTATTATACTGCCGCTACTTGTAATAATACTACTGCTGCTCCCATTAACTCTAATGCAGCTATTAATTATACTACTGCCGCTACTTGTAACAATACTACTACTGCTCCCATTAACTCTAATGCAGCTATTAATTATACTACTGCCGCTACTTGTAATAATACTACTGCCGCTACTTGTAATAATACTATTGCCTCTACTTGTAATAATACTACTACTGCTCCCATTAACTCTAATGCAGCTATTAATTATACTACTGCCGCTACTTGTAATAATACTACTGCTGCTCCCATTAACTCTAATGCAACTACTAATTATACTACTGCCGCTACTTGTAATAATACTACTGCTGCTCCCATTAACTCTAATGCAGCTACTAATTATATTATTGCCGCCACTTGTAATAATACTATTGCCGCTACTTGTAATAATACTACTGCCGCTACTTGTAATAATACTACTGCTGCTCCCATTAACTCTAATGCAGCTATTAATTATACTACTGCCGCTACTTGTAATAATACTACTACTGCTCCCATTAACTCTAATGCAGCTATTAATTATACTACTGCCGCTACTTGTAATAATACTACTGCCGCTACTTGTAATAATACTATTGCCTCTACTTGTAATAATACTACTACTGCTCCCATTAACTCTAATGCAGCTATTAATTATACTACTGCCGCTACTTGTAATAATACTACTGCTGCTCCCATTAACTCTAATGCAGCTACTAATTATACTACTGCCGCTACTTGTAATAATACTACTGCTGCTCCCATTAACTCTAATGCTGCTACTAATTATACTACACCCGCTATTTGTAATAATACTACTGCTGCTCCCATTAACTCTAATGCTGCTACTAATTATACTGTTGCCGCTATTTGTAATAATACTACTGCTGCTCCCATTAACTCTAATGCTGCTACTAATTATACTACACCCGCTATTTGTAATAATACTACTGCTGCTCCCATTAACTCTAATGCTACTACTAATTATGCTACACCCGCTATTTGTAATAATACTACTGCTGCTCCCATTAACTCTAATGCTGCTACTAATTATACTACACCCGCTATTTTAATAATACTACTGCTGCTCCCATTAACTCTAATGCTGCTACTAATTATACTACAACCGCTATTTGTAATAATACTACTGCTGCTCCCATTAACTCTAATGCTGCTACTAATTATACTACTGCCGCTATTTGTAATAATACTACTGCTGCTTCCATTAACTCTAATGCTGCTACTAATTATACTATTGCCGCTACTTGTAATCATGCTATTGCCGCTACTTGTAATAATGCTATTGCCGCTACTTGTAATAATGCTATTGCCGCTACTTGTAATAATGCTATTGCCGCTACTTGTAATAATGCTACTGCCGCTACTTGTAATAATACTATTGCCGCTACTTGTAATAATGCTATTGCCGCTACTTGTAATAATACTACTGCCGCTACTTGTAATAATACTACTGCCGCTACTTGTAATAATACTACTGCCGCTACTTGTAATAATACTACTGCCGCTACTTGTAATAATACTATTGCCGCTACTTGTAATAATACTACTGCCGCTACTTGTAATAATACTACTGCTGCTACTTGTAATAATGCTATTGCCGCTACTTGTAATAATGCTACTGCTGCTCCCATTAACTCTAATGCAGCTACTAATTATACTATTGCCGCTACTTGTAATAATACCACTGCTGCTACTTGTAATAATACTATTGCCGCTACTTGTAATAATACCAATGCCGCTACTTGTAATAATACTATTGCCGCTACTTGTAATAATACTACTGCCGCTACTTGTAATAATACTACTGCTGCTACTTGTAATAATACTACTGCCGCTACTTGTAATAATACTACTGCTGCTACTTGTAATAATACTACTGCCGCTACTTGTAATAATGCTACTGCCGCTACTTGTAATAATACTATTGCCGCTACTTGTAATAATACTATTGCCGCTACTTGTAATAATACTATTGCCGCTACTTGTAATAATACTACTGCTGCTACTTGTAATAATACTATTGCCGCTACTTGTAATAATACTACTGCTGCTACTTGTAATAATACTAATGCCGCTACCTGTAATAATACTACTGCTGCTACTTGTAATAATACTATTGCCGCTACTTATAATAATACTACTGCTGCTACTTGTAATAATACTATTGCCGCTACTTGTAATAATACTACTGCCGCTACTTGTAATAAGACTATTGCCGCTACTTGTAATAATACTACTGCCGCTACTTGTAATAATACTGCCGCTACTTGTAATAATACTACTGCCGCTACTTGTAATAATACTACTGCTGCTCCCATTAATTCTAATGCAGCTACTAATTATACTATTGCCGCTACTTGTAATAATACTACTGCCGCTACTTGTAATAATACTATTGCCGCTACTTGTAATAATACTATTGCCGCTACTTGTAATAATACTACTGCCGCTACTTGTAATAATACTACTGCCGCTACTTGTAATAAGACTATTGCCGCTACTTGTAATAATACTACTGCCGCTACTTGTAATAATACTATTGCCTCTACTTGTAATAACACTACTGCTGCTCCCATTAACTTTAATGCAGCTATTAATTATACTACAACCGCTACTTGTAATAATACTACTGCTGCTCCCATTAACTCTAATGCAGCTACTAATTATACTACTGCCGCTACTTGTAATAATACTACTGCTGCTCCCATTAACTCTAATGCTGCTACTAATTATACTACACCCGCTATTTGTAATAATACTACTGCTGCTCCCATTAACTCTAATGCTGCTACTAATTATACTACACCCGCTATTTGTAATAATACTACTGCTGCTCCCATTAACTCTAATGCAGCTACTAATTATACTATTGCCGCTACTTGTAATAATACTACTGCTGCTCCCATTAACTCTAATGCTGCTACTAATTATACTACTGCCGCTATTTGTAATAATACTACTGCTGCTCCCATTAACTCTAGTGCTGCTACTAATTATACTACTGCCGCTACTTGTAATAATACTACTGCTGCTCCCATTAACTCTAGTGCTGCTACTAATTATACTACTGCCGCTACTTGTAATAATACTACTGCTGCCCCCATTAACTCTAATGCTGCTACTAATTATACTACACCCGCTATTTGTAATAATACTACTGCTGCTCCCATTAAATCTAATGCTCCTACTAATTATACTGTTGCCGCTATTTGTAATAATACTACTGCTGCTCCCATTAACTCTAATGCTGCTACTAATTATACTACACCCGCTATTTGTAATAATACTACTGCTGCTCCCATTAACTCTAATGCTGCTACTAATTATACTGTTGCCGCTATTTGTAATAATACTACTGCTGCTCCCATTAACTCTAATGCTGCTACTAATTATACTACACCCGCTATTTGTAATAATACTACTGCTGCTCCCATTAACTCTAATGCTACTACTAATTATACTACACCCGCTATTTGTAATAATACTACTGCTGCTCCCATTAACTCTAATGCTGCTACTAATTATACTACACCCGCTATTTTAATAATACTACTGCTGCTCCCATTAACTCTAATGCTGCTACTAATTATACTACACCCGCTATTTGTAATAATACTACTGCTGCTCCCATTAACTCTAATGCTGCTACTAATTATACTACTGCCGCTATTTGTAATAATACTACTGCTGCTTCCATTAACTCTAATGCTGCTACTAATTATACTATTGCCGCTACTTGTAATAATGCTATTGCCGCTACTTGTAATAATGCTATTGCCGCTACTTGTAATAATGCTATTGCCGCTACTTGTAATAATGCTACTGCCGCTACTTGTAATAATACTATTGCCGCTACTTGTAATAATACTACTGCCGCTACTTGTAATAATGCTATTGCCGCTACTTGTAATAATACTACTGCCGCTACTTGTAATAATACTACTGCCGCTACTTGTAATAATACTACTGCCGCTACTTGTAATAATACTATTGCCGCTACTTGTAATAATACTACTGCCGCTACTTGTAATAATACTACTGCTGCTACTTGTAATAATGCTATTGCCGCTACTTGTAATAATGCTATTGCCGCTACTTGTAATAATATTACTGCCGCTACTTGTAATAATACTACTGCTGCTACTTGTAATAATACTACTGCCGCTACTTGTAATAATGCTATTGCCGCTACTTGTAATAATACTACTGCTGCTACTTGTAATAATACTACTGCCGCTACTTGTAATAATACTACTGCCGCTACTTGTAATAATACTATTGCCGCTACTTGTAATAATACTATTGCCGCTACTTGTAATAATACTATTGCCGCTACTTATAATAATACTATTGCCGCTACTTGTAATAATACTATTGCCGCTACTTGTAATAATACTATTGCCGCTACTTGTAATAATACTACTGCTGCTCCCATTAACTCTAATGCAGCTACTAATTATACTATTGCCGCTACTTGTAATAATACCACTGCTGCTACTTGTAATAATACTATTGCCGCTACTTGTAATAATACCACTGCCGCTACTTGTAATAATACTATTGCCGCTACTTGTAATAATACTACTGCCGCAACTTGTAATAATACTACTGCTGCTACTTGTAATAATACTACTGCCGCTACTTGTAATAATACTACTGCTGCTACTTGTAATAATACTACTGCCGCTACTTGTAATAATGCTACTGCCGCTACTATTAATAATACTATTGCCGCTACTTGTAATAATACTATTGCCGCTACTTGTAATAATACTACTGCCGCTACTTGTAATAATACTATTGCCGCTACTTGTAATAATACTATTGCTGCTAATTGTAATAATACTACTGCCGCTACTTGTAATAATACTACTGCCGCTACTTGTAATAATACTACTGCCGCTACTTGTAATAATACTATTGCCGCTACTTGTAATAATACTACTGCCGCTACTTGTAATAATACTACTGCTGCTACTTGTAATAATGCTATTGCCGCTACTTGTAATAATGCTATTGCCGCTACTTGTAATAATATTACTGCCGCTACTTGTAATAATACTACTGCTGCTACTTGTAATAATACTACTGCCGCTACTTGTAATAATGCTATTGCCGCTACTTGTAATAATACTACTGCTGCTACTTGTAATAATACTACTGCCGCTACTTGTAATAATACTACTGCCGCTACTTGTAATAATACTATTGCCGCTACTTGTAATAATACTATTGCCGCTACTTGTAATAATACTATTGCCGCTACTTATAATAATACTATTGCCGCTACTTGTAATAATACTATTGCCGCTACTTGTAATAATACTACTGCTGCTCCCATTAACTCTAATGCAGCTACTAATTATACTATTGCCGCTACTTGTAATAATACCACTGCTGCTACTTGTAATAATACTATTGCCGCTACTTGTAATAATACTATTGCCGCTACTTGTAATAATACTACTGCCGCTACTTGTAATAATACTACTGCTGCTACTTGTAATAATACTACTGCCGCTACTTGTAATAATACTACTGCTGCTACTTGTAATAATACTACTGCCGCTACTTGTAATAATGCTACTGCCGCTACTTGTAATAATACTATTGCCGCTACTTGTAATAATACTATTGCCGCTACTTGTAATAATACTACTGCCGCTACTTGTAATAATACTATTGCCGCTACTTGTAATAATACTATTGCTGCTACTTGTAATAATACTACTGCCGCTACTTGTAATAATACTATTGCCGCTACTTGTAATAATACTATTGCCGCTACTTGTAATAATACTACTGCCGCTACTTGTAATAATACTACTGCTGCTACTTGTAATAATACTACTGCCGCTACTTGTAATAATACTACTGCTGCTACTTGTAATAATACTACTGCCGCTACTTGTAATAATACTACTGCCGCTACTTGTAATAATACTACTGCCGCTACTTGTAATAATACTATTGCCGCTACTTGTAATAATACTATTGCCGCTACTTGTAATAATACTACTGCCGCTACTTGTAGTAATACTACTGCCGCTACTTGTAATAATACTATTGCCGCTACTTGTAATAATACTATTGCCGCTGCTTGTAATAATACTACTGCCGCTACTTGTAATAATACTATTGCCGCTACTTGTAATAATACTACTGCCGCTACTTGTAATAATACTATTACCGCTACTTGTAATAATACTACTGCCGCTACTTGTAATAATACTATTGCCGCTACTTGTAATAATACTACTGCATCTACTTGTAATAATACTATTGCCGCTACTTGTAATAATACTACTGCTGCTACTTGTAATAATACTAATGCCGCTACTTGTAATAATACTACTGCTGCTACTTGTAATAATACTATTGCCGCTACTTATAATAATACTACTGCTGCTACTTGTAATAATACTATTGCCGCTACTTGTAATAATACTACTGCCGCTACTTGTAATAAGACTATTGCCGCTACTTGTAATAATACTACTGCCGCTACTTGTAATAATACTGCCGCTACTTGTAATAATACTACTGCCGCTACTTGTAATAATACTACTGCTGCTCCCATTAATTCTAATGCAGCTACTAATTATACTATTGCCGCTACTTGTAATAATACTACTGCCGCTACTTGTAATAATACTATTGCCGCTACTTGTAATAATACTATTGCCGCTACTTGTAATAATACTACTGCCGCTACTTGTAATAATACTACTGCCGCTACTTGTAATAAGACTATTGCCGCTACTTGTAATAATACTACTGCCGCTACTTGTAATAATACTATTGCCTCTACTTGTAATAATACTACTGCTGCTCCCATTAACTTTAATGCAGCTATTAATTACACTACAACCGCTACTTGTAATAATACTACTGCTGCTCCCATTAACTCTAATGCAGCTACTAATTATACTACTGCCGCTACTTGTAATAATACTACTGCTGCTCCCATTAACTCTAATGCTGCTACTAATTATACTACACCCGCTATTTGTAATAATACTACTGCTGCTCCCATTAACTCTAATGCTGCTACTAATTATACTACACCCGCTATTTGTAATAATACTACTGCTGCTCCCATTAACTCTAATGCAGCTACTAATTATACTATTGCCGCTACTTGTAATAATACTACTGCTGCTCCCATTAACTCTAATGCTGCTACTAATTATACTACTGCCGCTATTTGTAATAATACTACTGCTGCTCCCATTAACTCTAGTGCTGCTACTAATTATACTACTGCCGCTACTTGTAATAATACTACTGCTGCTACCATTAACTCTAGTGCTGCTACTAATTATACTACTGCCGCTACTTGTAATAATACTACTGCTGCTCCCATTAACTCTAATGCTGCTACTAATTATACTACACCCGCTATTTGTAATAATACTACTGCTGCTCCCATTAACTCTAATGCTGCTACTAATTATACTGTTGCCGCTATTTGTAATAATACTACTGCTGCTCCCATTAACTCTAATGCTGCTACTAATTATACTACACCCGCTATTTGTAATAATACTACTGCTGCTCCCATTAACTCTAATGCTGCTACTAATTATACTACTGCCGCTATTTGTAATAATACTACTGCTGCTTCCATTAACTCTAATGCTGCTACTAATTATACTATTGCCGCTACTTGTAATAATGCTATTGCCGCTACTTGTAATAATGCTATTGCCGCTACTTGTAATAATGCTATTGCCGCTACTTGTAATAATGCTACTGCCGCTACTTGTAATAATACTATTGCCGCTACTTGTAATAATACTACTGCCGCTACTTGTAATAATGCTATTGCCGCTACTTGTAATAATACTACTGCCGCTACTTGTAATAATACTACTGCCGCTACTTGTAATAATACTACTGCCGCTACTTGTAATAATACTGTTGCCGCTACTTGTAATAATACTACTGCCGCTACTTGTAATAATACTACTGCTGCTACTTGTAATAATGCTATTGCCGCTACTTGTAATAATGCTATTGCCGCTACTTGTAATAATATTACTGACGCTACTTGTAATAATACTACTGCTGCTACTTGTAATAATACTACTGCCGCTACTTGTAATAATGCTATTGCCGCTACTTGTAATAATACTACTGCTGCTACTTGTAATAATACTACTGCCGCTACTTGTAATAATACTACTGCCGCTACTTGTAATAATACTATTGCCGCTACTTGTAATAATACTATTGCCGCTACTTGTAATAATACTATTGCCGCTACTTATAATAATACTATTGCCGCTACTTGTAATAATACTATTGCCGCTACTTGTAATAATACTATTGCCGCTACTTGTAATAATACTACTGCTGCTCCCATTAACTCTAATGCAGCTACTAATTATACTATTGCCGCTACTTGTAATAATACCACTGCTGCTACTTGTAATAATACTATTGCCGCTACTTGTAATAATACCACTGCCGCTACTTGTAATAATACTATTGCCGCTACTTGTAATAATACTACTGCCGCTACTTGTAATAATACTACTGCTGCTACTTGTAATAATACTACTGCCGCTACTTGTAATAATACTACTGCTGCTACTTGTAATAATACTACTGCCGCTACTTGTAATAATGCTACTGCCGCTACTTGTAATAATACTATTGCCGCTACTTGTAATAATACTATTGCCGCTACTTGTAATAATACTACTGCCGCTACTTGTAATAATACTATTGCCGCTACTTGTAATAATACTATTGCTGCTACTTGTAATAATACTACTGCCGCTACTTGTAATAATACTACTGCCTCTACTTGTAATAATACTATTGCCGCTACTTGTAATAATACTATTGCCGCTACTTGTAATAATACTACTGCCGCTACTTGTAATAATACTACTGCTGCTACTTGTAATAATACTACTGCCGCTACTTGTAATAATACTACTGCTGCTACTTGTAATAATATTACTGCTGCTCCCATTAACTCTAATGCTGCTACTAATTATACTACACCCGCTATTTGTAATAATACTACTGCTGCTCCCATTAACTCTAATGCTGCTACTAATTATACTACACCCGCTATTTGTAATAATACTACTGCTGCTCCCATTAACTCTAATGCAGCTACTAATTATACTATTGCCGCTACTTGTAATAATACTACTGCTGCTCCCATTAACTCTAATGCTGCTACTAATTATACTACTGCCGCTATTTGTAATAATACTACTGCTGCTCCCATTAACTCTAGTGCTGCTACTAATTATACTACTGCCGCTACTTGTAATAATACTACTGCTGCTCCCATTAACTCTAGTGCTGCTACTAATTATACTACTGCCGCTACTTGTAATAATACTACTGCTGCTCCCATTAACTCTAATGCTGCTACTAATTATACTACACCCGCTATTTGTAATAATACTACTGCTGCTCCCATTAACTCTAATGCTGCTACTAATTATACTGTTGCCGCTATTTGTAATAATACTACTGCTGCTCCCATTAACTCTAATGCTGCTACTAATTATACTACACCCGCTATTTGTAATAATACTACTGCTGCTCCCATTAACTCTAATGCAGCTACTAATTATACTATTGCCGCTACTTGTAATAATACTACTGCTGCTCCCATTAACTCTAATGCTGCTACTAATTATACTACACCCGCTATTTGTAATAATACTACTGCTGCTCCCATTAACTCTAATGCTGCTACTAATTATACTACACCCGCTATTTGTAATAATACTACTGCTGCTCCCATTAACTCTAATGCTGCTACTAATTATACTGTTGCCGCTATTTGTAATAATACTACTGCTGCTCCCATTAACTCTAATGCTGCTACTAATTATACTACACCCGCTATTTGTAATAATACTACTGCTGCTCCCATTAACTCTAATGCAGCTACTAATTATACTATTGCCGCTACTTGTAATAATACTACTGCTGCTCCCATTAACTCTAATGCTGCTACTAATTATTCTACTGCCGCTATTTGTAATAATACTACTGCTGCTCCCATTAACTCTAGTGCTGCTACTAATTATACTACTGCCGCTACTTGTAATAATACTACTGCTGCTCCCATTAACTCTAATGCTGCTACTAATTATACTACACCCGCTATTTGTAATAATACTACTGCTGCTCCCATTAACTCTAATGCTGCTACTAATTATACTGTTGCCGCTATTTGTAATAATACTACTGCTGCTCCCATTAACTCTAATGCTGCTACTAATTATACTACACCCGCTATTTGTAATAATACTACTGCTGCTCCCATTAACTCTAATGCTACTACTAATTATACTACACCCGCTATTTGTAATAATACTACTGCTGCTTCCATTAACTCTAATGCTGCTACTAATTATACTACACCCGCTATTTTAATAATACTACTGCTGCTCCCATTAACTCTAATGCTGCTACTAATTATACTACACCCGCTATTTGTAATAATACTACTGCTGCTCCCATTAACTCTAATGCTGCTACTAATTATACTACTGCCGCTATTTGTAATAATACTACTGCTGCTTCCATTAACTCTAATGCTGCTACTAATTATACTATTGCCGCTACTTGTAATAATGCTATTGCCGCTACTTGTAATAATGCTATTGCCGCTACTTGTAATAATGCTATTGCCGCTACTTGTAATAATGCTATTGCCGCTACTTGTAATAATGCTACTGCCGCTACTTGTAATAATACTATTGCCGCTACTTGTAATAATGCTATTGCCGCTACTTGTAATAATACTACTGCCGCTACTTGTAATAATACTACTGCCGCTACTTGTAATAATACTACTGCCGCTACTTGTAATAATACTACTGCCGCTACTTGTAATAATACTATTGCCGCTACTTGTAATAATACTACTGCCGCTACTTGTAATAATACTATTGCCGCTACTTGTAATAATACTATTGCCGCTACTTGTAATAATGCTACTGCCGCTACTTGTAATAATACTATTGCCGCTACTTGTAATAATACTATTGCCGCTACTTGTAATAATACTACTGCTGCTACTTGTAATAATACTATTGCCGCTACTTGTAATAATACTACTGCCGCTACTTGTAATAAGACTATTGCCGCTACTTGTAATAATACTACTGCCGCTACTTGTAATAATACTACTGCCGCTACTTGTAATAATACTACTGCCGCTACTTGTAATAATACTACTGCTGCTCCCATTAATTCTAATGCAGCTACTAATTATACTATTGCCGCTACTTGTAATAATGCTACTGCCGCTACTTGTAATAATACTATTGCCGCTACTTGTAATAATACTACTGCCGCTACTTGTAATAATACTACTGCCGCTACTTGTAATAAGACTATTGCCGCTACGTGTAATAATACTACTGCCGCTACTTGTAATAATACTATTGCCTCTACTTGTAATAATACTACTACTGCTCCCATTAACTCTTATGCAGCTATTAATTATACTACTGCCGCTACTTGTAATAATACTATTGCCGCTACTTGTAATAATACTATTGCCGCTACTTGTAATAATACTACTGCTGCTACTTGTAATAATACTATTGCCGCTACTTGTAATAATACTACTGCCGCTACTTGTAATAAGACTATTGCCGCTACTTGTAATAATACTACTGCCGCTACTTGTAATAATACTACTGCCGCTACTTGTAATAATACTACTGCCGCTACTTGTAATAATACTACTGCTGCTCCCATTAATTCTAATGCAGCTACTAATTATACTATTGCCGCTACTTGTAATAATGCTACTGCCGCTACTTGTAATAATACTATTGCCGCTACTTGTAATAATACTACTGCCGCTACTTGTAATAATACTACTGCCGCTACTTGTAATAAGACTATTGCCGCTACGTGTAATAATACTACTGCCGCTACTTGTAATAATACTATTGCCTCTACTTGTAATAATACTACTACTGCTCCCATTAACTCTTATGCAGCTATTAATTATACTACTGCCGCTACTTGTAATAATACTACTGCTGCTACTTGTAATAATGCTATTGCCGCTACTTGTAATAATGCTATTGCCGCTACTTGTAATAATATTACTGCCGCTACTTGTAATAATACTACTGCTGCTACTTGTAATAATGCTACTGCCGCTACTTGTAATAATGCTATTGCCGCTACTTGTAATAATACTACTGCTGCTACTTGTAATAATACTACTGCCGCTACTTGTAATAATACTACTGCCGCTACTTGTAATAATACTATTGCCGCTACTTGCAATAATACTATTGCCGCTACTTATAATAATACTATTGCCGCTACTTGTAATAATACTATTGCCGCTACTTGTAATAATACTATTGCCGCTACTTGTAATAATACTACTGCTGCTCCCATTAACTCTAATGCAGCTACTAATTATACTATTGCCGCTACTTGTAATAATACCACTGCTGCTACTTGTAATAATACTATTGCCGCTACTTGTAATAATACCACTGCCGCTACTTGTAATAATACTATTGCCGCTACTTGTAATAATACTACTGCCGCTACTTGTAATAATACTACTGCTGCTACTTGTAATAATACTACTGCCGCTACTTGTAATAATACTACTGCTGCTACTTGTAATAATACTACTGCCGCTACTTGTAATAATGCTACTGCCGCTACTTGTAATAATACTATTGCCGCTACTTGTAATAATACTATTGCCGCTACTTGTAATAATACTACTGCCGCTACTTGTAATAATACTATTGCCGCTACTTGTAATAATACTATTGCTGCTACTTGTAATAATACTACTGCCGCTACTTGTAATAATACTACTGCCGCTACTTGTAATAATACTATTGCCGCTACTTGTAATAATACTATTGCCGCTACTTGTAATAATACTACTGCCGCTACTTGTAATAATACTACTGCTGCTACTTGTAATAATACTACTGCCGCTACTTGTAATAATACTACTGCTGCTACTTGTAATAATACTACTGCCGCTACTTGTAATAATACTACTGCCGCTACTTGTAATAATACTACTGCCGCTACTTGTAATAATACTATTGCTGCTACTTGTAATAATACTATTGCCGCTACTTGTAATAATACTACTGCCGCTACTTGTAATAATACTACTGCCGCTACTTGTAATAATACTATTGCCGCTACTTGTAATAATACTATTGCCGCTACTTGTAATAATACTACTGCCGCTACTTGTAATAATACTATTGCCGCTACTTGTAATAATACTACTGCCGCTACTTGTAATAATACTATTGCCGCTACTTGTAATAATACTACTGCTGCTACTTGTAATAATACTATTGCCGCTACTTGTAATAATACTACTGCCGCTACCTGTAATAATACTATTGCCGCTACTTGTAATAATACTATTGCCGCTACTTGTAATAATGCTACTGCCGCTACTTGTAATAATACTATTGCCGCTACTTGTAATAATACTATTGCCGCTACTTGTAATAATACTACTGCTGCTACTTGTAATAATACTATTGCCGCTACTTGTAATAATACTACTGCCGCTACTTGTAATAAGACTATTGCCGCTACTTGTAATAATACTACTGCCGCTACTTGTAATAATACTACTGCCGCTACTTGTAATAATACTACTGCCGCTACTTGTAATAATACTACTGCCGCTACTTGTAATAATACTACTGCTGCTACTTGTAATAATACTACTGCCGCTACTTGTAATAATGCTACTGCCGCTACTTGTAATAATACTATTGCCGCTACTTGTAATAATACTACTGCCGCTACTTGTAATAATACTATTGCCGCTACTTGTAATAATACTATTGCTGCTACTTGTAATAATACTACTGCCGCTACTTGTAATAATACTACTGCCGCTACTTGTAATAATACTATTGCCGCTACTTGTAATAATACTATTGCCGCTACTTGTAATAATACTACTGCCGCTACTTGTAATAATACTACTGCTGCTACTTGTAATAATACTACTGCCGCTACTTGTAATAATACTACTGCTGCTACTTGTAATAATACTACTGCCGCTACTTGTAATAATACTACTGCCGCTACTTGTAATAATACTACTGCCGCTACTTGTAATAATACTATTGCCGCTACTTGTAATAATACTATTGCCGCTACTTGTAATAATACTACTGCCGCTACTTGTAATAATACTACTGCCGCTACTTGTAATAATACTATTGCCGCTACTTGTAATAATACTATTGCCGCTACTTGTAATAATACTACTGCCGCTACTTGTAATAATACTATTGCCGCTACTTGTAATAATACTACTGCCGCTACTTGTAATAATACTATTGCCGCTACTTGTAATAATACTACTGCCGCTACTTGTAATAATACTATTGCCGCTACTTGTAATAATACTACTGCTGCTACTTGTAATAATACTATTGCCGCTACTTGTAATAATACTACTGCCGCTACTTGTAATAATACTATTGCCGCTACTTGTAATAATACTATTGCCGCTACTTGTAATAATGCTACTGCCGCTACTTGTAATAATACTATTGCCGCTACTTGTAATAATACTATTGCCGCTACTTGTAATAATACTACTGCTGCTACTTGTAATAATACTATTGCCGCTACTTGTAATAATACTACTGCCGCTACTTGTAATAAGACTATTGCCGCTACTTGTAATAATACTACTGCCGCTACTTGTAATAATACTACTGCCGCTACTTGTAATAATACTACTGCCGCTACTTGTAATAATACTACTGCTGCTCCCATTAATTCTAATGCAGCTACTAATTATACTATTGCCGCTACTTGTAATAATGCTACTGCCGCTACTTGTAATAATACTATTGCCGCTACTTGTAATAATACTACTGCCGCTACTTGTAATAATACTACTGCCGCTACTTGTAATAAGACTATTGCCGCTACGTGTAATAATACTACTGCCGCTACTTGTAATAATACTATTGCCTCTACTTGTAATAATACTACTACTGCTCCCATTAACTCTTATGCAGCTATTAATTATACTACTGCCGCTACTTGTAATAATACTACTGCTGCTCCCATTAACTCTAATGCAGCTACTAATTATACTACTGCCGCTACTTGTAATAATACTACTGCCGCTACTTGTAATAAGACTATTGCCGCTACGTGTAATAATACTACTGCCGCTACTTGTAATAATACTATTGCCTCTAATTGTAATAATACTACTACTGCTCCCATTAACTCTAATGCAGCTACTAATTATACTATTGCCGCTACTTGTAATAATGCTACTGCCGCTACTTGTAATAATACTATTGCCGCTACTTGTAATAATACTACTGCCGCTACTTGTAATAATACTACTGCCGCTACTTGTAATAAGACTATTGCCGCTACGTGTAATAATACTACTGCCGCTACTTGTAATAATACTAATGCCTCTACTTGTAATAATACTACTACTGCTCCCATTAACTCTAATGCAGCTATTAATTATTATACTGCCGCTACTTGTAATAATACTACTGCTGCTCCCATTAACTCTAATGCAGCTATTAATTATACTACTGCCGCTACTTGTAACAATACTACTACTGCTCCCATTAACTCTAATGCAGCTATTAATTATACTACTGCCGCTACTTGTAATAATACTACTGCCGCTACTTGTAATAATACTATTGCCTCTACTTGTAATAATACTACTACTGCTCCCATTAACTCTAATGCAGCTATTAATTATACTACTGCCGCTACTTGTAATAATACTACTGCTGCTCCCATTAACTCTAATGCAACTACTAATTATACTACTGCCGCTACTTGTAATAATACTACTGCTGCTCCCATTAACTCTAATGCAGCTACTAATTATATTATTGCCGCCACTTATAATAATACTATTGCCGCTACTTGTAATAATACTACTGCCGCTACTTGTAATAATACTACTGCTGCTCCCATTAACTCTAATGCAGCTATTAATTATACTACTGCCGCTACTTGTAATAATACTACTACTGCTCCCATTAACTCTAATGCAGCTATTAATTATACTACTGCCGCTACTTGTAATAATACTACTGCCGCTACTTGTAATAATACTATTGCCTCTACTTGTAATAATACTACTACTGCTCCCATTACCTCTAATGCAGCTGTTAATTATACTACTGCCGCTACTTGTAATAATACTACTGCTGCTCCCATTAACTCTAATGCAGCTACTAATTATACTACTGCCGCTACTTGTAATAATACTACTGCTGCTCCCATTAACTCTAATGCAGCTTCTAATTATATTATTGCCGCCACTTGTAATAATACTACTGCCGCTACTTGTAATAATACTACTGCCGCTACTTGTAATAATATTACTGCTGCTACTTGTAATAATACTACTGCTGCTACTTGTAATAATACTACTGCCGCTACTTGTAATAATACTACTGCCGCTACTTGTAATAATGCTATTGCCGCTACTTGTAATAATACTATTGCCGCTACTTGTAATAATACTACTGCCGCTACTTGTAATAATACTGCTGCTACTTGTAATAATGCTATTGCCGCTACTTGTAATAATGCTATTGCCGCTAGTTGTAATAATACTACTGCCGCTACTTGTAATAATACTATTGCCGCTACTTGTAATAATACTACTGCTGCTCCCATTAACTCTAATGCAGCTTCTAATTATACTATTGCCGCTACTTGTAATAATACCACTGCCGCTACTTGTAATAATACTATTGCCGCTACTTGTAATAATACTATTGCCGCTACTTGTAATAATACTACTGCTGCTACTTGTAATAATACTATTGCCGCTACTTGTAATAATACTACTGCCGCTACTTGTAATAATATCACTGCCGCTACTTGTAATAATACTATTGCCGCTACTTGTAATAATACTACTGCCGCTACTTGTAATAATACTACTGCTGCTACTTGTAATAATACTATTGCCGCTACTTGTAATAATACTACTGCTGCTACTTGTAATAATACTATTGCCGCTACTTGTAATAATACTACTGCTGCTACTTGTAATAATACTATTGCCGCTACTTGTAATAATACTACTGCTCCCATAAACTCTAATGCAGCTACTAATTATACTATTGCCGCTACTTGTAATAATACTACTGCCGCTAATTGTAATAATACTACTGCCGCTACTTGTAATAATACTATTGCCGCTACTTGTAATAATACTACTGCTGCTCCCAATAACTCTAATGCTGCTACTAATTATGCTACACCCGCTATTTGTAATAATACTACTGCTGCTACCATTAACTCTAATTCTGCTACTAATTATACTATTGCCGCTATTTGTAATAATACTACTGCTGCTCCCATTAACTCTAATGCAGCTACTAATTATACTACACCCGCTATTTGTAATAATACTACTGCTGCTCGCATTAACTCTAATGCAGCTACTAATTATACTATTGCCGCTACTTGTAATAATACTACTGCCGCTAATTGTAATAATACTACTGCTGCTCCCATTAACTCTAATGCAGCTACTAATTATACTATTGCCGCTACTTGTAATAATACTACTGCTGCTCCCATTAACTCTAATGCAGCTACTAATTATACTATTGCCGCTAATTGTAATAATACTACTGCTGCTCCCATTAACTCTAATGCAGCTACTAATTATACTATTGCCGCTACTTGTAATAATACTACTGCCGCTAATTGTAATAATACTACTGCCGCTACTTGTAATAATACTATTGCCGCTACTTGTAATAATACTACTGCTGCTACCAATAACTCTAATGCTGCTACTAATTATGCTACTCCCGCTATTTGTATAAATACTACTGCTGCTACCATTAACTCTAATTCTGCTACTAATTATACTATTGCCGCTATTTGTAATAATACTACTGCTGCTCCCATTAACTCTAATGCAGCTACTAATTATACTACTGCCGCTACTTGTAATAATACTACTGCTCCTACCATTAACTCTAATGCAGCTACTAATTATACTACTGCCGCTACTTGTAATAATACTACTGCTGCTACCATTAACTCTAATGCTGCTACTAATTAAACTACACCCGCTATTTGTAATAATATTACTGCTGCTCCCATTAACTCTAATGCTGCTTCTAATTATGCTACACCCGCTACTTGTAATAATACTACTGCTCCTACCATTAACTCTAATGCAGCTACTAATTATGCTACACCCGCTTTTTGTAATAATACTACTGCTCCTACCATTAACTCTAATGCAGCTACTAATTATGCTACACCCGCTTTTTCTAATAATACTACTGCTGCTACCATTAACACTAATGCAGCTACTAATTATACTACTGCCGCTAGTTGTAATAATACTACTGCTGCTACCATTAACTCTAATGCTGCTACTAATTATGCTACACCCGCTATTTGTAATAATACTACTGCTGCTCCCATTAACTCTAATGCTGCTACTAATTATGCTACACCCGCTACTTGTAATAATACTACTGCTGCTCCCATTAACTCTAATGCTGCTACTAATTATACTACACCCGCTACTTGTAATAATACTACTGCTGCTCCCATTAACTCTAATGCTGCTACTAATTATCCTACACCCGCTACTTGTAATAATACTACTGCCGCTACCTGTAATAATACTACTGCTGCTCCCATTAAATCTAATGCTGCTACTAATTATACTACTGCCGCTGCCTGTAATAGTACTACTGCTGCTCCCATTAACTCTAATGCTGCTACTAATTATACTACTGCCGCTACCTGTAATAATACTACTGCTGCTCCCATTAACTCTAATGCTGCTACTAATTATACTATTGCCGCTACCTGTAATAATACTACTGCTGCACCCATTAACTCTAATGCTGCTACTAATTATACTACTGCCGCTACTTGTAATAATACTACTGCTGCTCCCATTAACTCTAATGGTGCTACTAATTATACTACTGCCGCTACTTGTAATAATACTACTGCTGCTCCCATTAACTCTAATGCTGCTACTAATTATACTACACCCGCTATTTGTAATAATACTACTGCTGCTCCCATTAACTCTAATGCTGCTACTAATTATACTACACCCGCTATTTGTAATAATACTACTGCTGCTCCCATTAACTCTAATGCTGCTACTAATTATACTATTGCCGCTACTTGTAATAATACTACTGCTGATCCCATTAACTCTAATGCTGCTACTAATTATACTACTGCCGCTACTTGTAATAATACTACTGCTGCTCCCATTAACTCTAATGCTGCTACTAATTATACTACACCCGCTATTTGTAATAATACTACTGCTGCTCCCATTAACTCTAATGCTGCTACTAATTATACTATTGCCGCTACTTGTAATATTACTACTGCTGCTCCCATTAACTCTAATGCTGCTACTAATTATACTACTGCCGCTATTTGTAATAATACTACTGCTGCTCCCATTAACTCTAGTGCTGCTACTAATTATACTATTTCCGCTACTTGTAATAATACTACTGCTGCTCCCGTTAACTCTAATGCTGCTACTAATTATACTATTTCCGCTACTTGTAATAATACTACTGCTGCTCCCGTTAACTCTAATGCTGCTACTAATTATACTACACCCGCTATTTGTAATAATACTACTGCTGCTCCCATTAACTCTAATGCTGCTAATAATTTTACTACTGCCGCTACTTGTAATAATACTACTGCTGCTCCCATTAACTCTAGTGCTGCTACTAATTATACTATTTCCGCTACTTGTAATAATACTACTGCTGCTCCCAATAACTCTAATGCTGCTACTAATTATACTACACCCGCTATTTGTAATAATACTACTGCTGCTCCCATTAACTCTAATGCTGCTACTAATTATACTACACCCGCTATTTGTAATATTACTACTGCTGCTCCCATTAACTCTAGTGCTGCTACTAATTATACTATTTCCGCTACTTGTAATAATACTACTGCTGCTCCCATTAACTCTAGTGCTGCTACTATTTATGCTACACCCGCTAGTTGTAATAATACTACTGCTGCTCCCAATAACTCTAATGCTGCTACTAATTATACTACACCCGCTATTTGTAATAATACTACTGCTGCTCCCATTAACTCTAAGGCTGCTACTAATTATACTACACCCGCTACTTGTAATAATACTACTGCTGCTCCCATTAACTCTAAGGTTGCTACTAATTATACTACACCCGCTACTTGTAATAATACTACTGCTGCTCCCATTAACTCTAAGGCTGCTACTAATTATACTACACCCGCTATTTGTAATAATACTACTGCTGCTCCCATTAACTCTAATGCTGCTACTAATTATACTACACCCGCTACTTGTAATAATACTACTGCTGCTCCCATTAACTCTAAGGCTGCTACTAATTATACTACACCCGCTACTTGTAATAATACTACTGCTGCTCCCAATAACTCTAATGCTGCTACTAATTATACTACACCCGCTATTTGTAATAATACTACTGCTGCTCCCATTAACTCTAATGCTGCTACTAATTATACTACTGCCGCTACTTGTAATAATACTACTGCCGCTACTTGTAATAATACTACTGCTGCTCCCATTAGCTCTAATGCTGCTACTAATTATGCTACACCCGCTACTTGTAATAATACTACTGCTGCTCCCATTAACTCTAATGCTGCTACTAATTATGCTACACCCGCTACTTGTAATAATACTACTGCTGCTCCCATTAACTCTAATGCAGCTACTAATTATACTACTGCCGCTACTTGTAATAATACTACTGCTGCTCCCATTAACTCTAATGCTGCTACTAATTATACTACTGCCGCTATTTGTAATAATACTACTGCTGCTCCCATTAACTCTAGTGCTGGTACTAATTATACTATTGCCGCTATTTGTAATAATACTACTGCTGCTCCCATTAACTCTAGTGCTGCTACTAATTATAGTACTGCCGCTATTTGTAATAATACTACTGCTGCTCCCATTAACTCTAATGCTGCTACTAATTATACTACACCCGCTATTTGTAATAATACTACTGCTGCTCCCATTAACTCTAGTGCTGCTACTAATTATAGTACTGCCGCTACTTGTAATAATACTACTGCTGCTCCCATTAACTCTAATGCTGCTACTAATTATACTACTGCCGCTACTTGTAATAATACTACTGCCGCTACTTGTAATAATACTACTGCTGCTCCCATTAACTCTAATGCTGCTACTAATTATACTACTGCCGCTACTTGTAATAATACTACTGCCGCTATTTGTAATAATACTACTGCTGCTACCATTAACTCTAATGCTGCTACTAATTATACTACTGCCGCTACTTGTATAAATACTACTGCTGCTCCCATTAACTCTAATGCTGCTACTAATTATACTACTGCCGCTACTTGTAATAATACTACTGCTGCTCCCATTAACTCTAATGGTGCCACTAATTATACTACTGCCGCTACTTGTAATAATACTACTGCTGCTCCCATTAACTCTAATGCTGCTACTAATTATACTACTGCCGCTACTTGTAATAATACTACTGCTGCTCCCATTAACTCTAATGCTGCTACTAATTATACTATTGCCGCTACTTGTAATAATACTACTGCTGCTCCCATTAACTCTAATGCTGCTACTAATTATACTACTGCCGCTATTTGTAATAATACTACTGCTGCTCCCATTAACTCTAGTGCTGCTACTAATTATACTACTGCCGCTACTTGTAATAATACTACTGCTGCTCCCATTAACTCTAGTGCTGCTACTAATTATACTACTGCCGCTACTTGTAATAATACTACTGCTGCTCCCATTAACTCTAATGCTGCTACTAATTATACTACACCCGCTATTTGTAATAATACTACTGCTGCTCCCATTAACTCTAATGCTGCTACTAATTATACTGTTGCCGCTATTTGTAATAATACTACTGCTGCTCCCATTAACTCTAATGCTGCTACTAATTATACTACACCCGCTATTTGTAATAATACTACTGCTGCTCCCATTAACTCTAATGCAGCTACTAATTATACTATTGCCGCTACTTGTAATAATACTACTGCTGCTCCCATTAACTCTAATGCTGCTACTAATTATACTACACCCGCTATTTGTAATAATACTACTGCTGCTCCCATTAACTCTAATGCTGCTACTAATTATACTACACCCGCTATTTGTAATAATACTACTGCTGCTCCCATTAACTCTAATGCTGCTACTAATTATACTGTTGCCGCTATTTGTAATAATACTACTGCTGCTCCCATTAACTCTAATGCTGCTACTAATTATACTACACCCGCTATTTGTAATAATACTACTGCTGCTCCCATTAACTCTAATGCAGCTACTAATTATACTATTGCCGCTACTTGTAATAATACTACTGCTGCTCCCATTAACTCTAATGCTGCTACTAATTATACTACTGCCGCTATTTGTAATAATACTACTGCTGCTCCCATTAACTCTAGTGCTGCTACTAATTATACTACTGCCGCTACTTGTAATAATACTACTGCTGCTCCCATTAACTCTAGTGCTGCTACTAATTATACTACTGCCGCTACTTGTAATAATACTACTGCTGCTCCCATTAACTCTAATGCTGCTACTAATTATACTACACCCGCTATTTGTAATAATACTACTGCTGCTCCCATTAACTCTAATGCTGCTACTAATTATACTGTTGCCGCTATTTGTAATAATACTACTGCTGCTCCCATTAACTCTAATGCTGCTACTAATTATACTACACCCGCTATTTGTAATAATACTACTGCTGCTCCCATTAACTCTAATGCTACTACTAATTATACTACACCCGCTATTTGTAATAATACTACTGCTGCTTCCATTAACTCTAATGCTGCTACTAATTATACTACACCCGCTATTTTAATAATACTACTGCTGCTCCCATTAACTCTAATGCTGCTACTAATTATACTACACCCGCTATTTGTAATAATACTACTGCTGCTTCCATTAACTCTAATGCTGCTACTAATTATACTATTGCCGCTACTTGTAATAATGCTATTGCCGCTACTTGTAATAATGCTATTGCCGCTACTTGTAATAATGCTATTGCCGCTACTTGTAATAATGCTATTGCCGCTACTTGTAATAATGCTACTGCCGCTACTTGTAATAATACTATTGCCGCTACTTGTAATAATGCTATTGCCGCTACTTGTAATAATACTACTGCCGCTACTTGTAATAATACTACTGCCGCTACTTGTAATAATACTACTGCCGCTACTTGTAATAATACTACTGCCGCTACTTGTAATAATACTATTGCCGCTACTTGTAATAATACTACTGCCGCTACTTGTAATAATACTATTGCCGCTACTTGTAATAATACTATTGCCGCTACTTGTAATAATGCTACTGCCGCTACTTGTAATAATACTATTGCCGCTACTTGTAATAATACTATTGCCGCTACTTGTAATAATACTACTGCTGCTACTTGTAATAATACTATTGCCGCTACTTGTAATAATACTACTGCCGCTACTTGTAATAAGACTATTGCCGCTACTTGTAATAATACTACTGCCGCTACTTGTAATAATACTACTGCCGCTACTTGTAATAATACTACTGCCGCTACTTGTAATAATACTACTGCTGCTCCCATTAATTCTAATGCAGCTACTAATTATACTATTGCCGCTACTTGTAATAATGCTACTGCCGCTACTTGTAATAATACTATTGCCGCTACTTGTAATAATACTACTGCCGCTACTTGTAATAATACTACTGCCGCTACTTGTAATAAGACTATTGCCGCTACGTGTAATAATACTACTGCCGCTACTTGTAATAATACTATTGCCTCTACTTGTAATAATACTACTACTGCTCCCATTAACTCTTATGCAGCTATTAATTATACTACTGCCGCTACTTGTAATAATACTATTGCCGCTACTTGTAATAATACTATTGCCGCTACTTGTAATAATACTACTGCTGCTACTTGTAATAATACTATTGCCGCTACTTGTAATAATACTACTGCCGCTACTTGTAATAAGACTATTGCCGCTACTTGTAATAATACTACTGCCGCTACTTGTAATAATACTACTGCCGCTACTTGTAATAATACTACTGCCGCTACTTGTAATAATACTACTGCTGCTCCCATTAATTCTAATGCAGCTACTAATTATACTATTGCCGCTACTTGTAATAATGCTACTGCCGCTACTTGTAATAATACTATTGCCGCTACTTGTAATAATACTACTGCCGCTACTTGTAATAATACTACTGCCGCTACTTGTAATAAGACTATTGCCGCTACGTGTAATAATACTACTGCCGCTACTTGTAATAATACTATTGCCTCTACTTGTAATAATACTACTACTGCTCCCATTAACTCTTATGCAGCTATTAATTATACTACTGCCGCTACTTGTAATAATACTACTGCTGCTACTTGTAATAATGCTATTGCCGCTACTTGTAATAATGCTATTGCCGCTACTTGTAATAATATTACTGCCGCTACTTGTAATAATACTACTGCTGCTACTTGTAATAATGCTACTGCCGCTACTTGTAATAATGCTATTGCCGCTACTTGTAATAATACTACTGCTGCTACTTGTAATAATACTACTGCCGCTACTTGTAATAATACTACTGCCGCTACTTGTAATAATACTATTGCCGCTACTTGTAATAATACTATTGCCGCTACTTATAATAATACTATTGCCGCTACTTGTAATAATACTATTGCCGCTACTTGTAATAATACTATTGCCGCTACTTGTAATAATACTACTGCTGCTCCCATTAACTCTAATGCAGCTACTAATTATACTATTGCCGCTACTTGTAATAATACCACTGCTGCTACTTGTAATAATACTATTGCCGCTACTTGTAATAATACCACTGCCGCTACTTGTAATAATACTATTGCCGCTACTTGTAATAATACTACTGCCGCTACTTGTAATAATACTACTGCTGCTACTTGTAATAATACTACTGCCGCTACTTGTAATAATACTACTGCTGCTACTTGTAATAATACTACTGCCGCTACTTGTAATAATGCTACTGCCGCTACTTGTAATAATACTATTGCCGCTACTTGTAATAATACTATTGCCGCTACTTGTAATAATACTACTGCCGCTACTTGTAATAATACTATTGCCGCTACTTGTAATAATACTATTGCTGCTACTTGTAATAATACTACTGCCGCTACTTGTAATAATACTACTGCCGCTACTTGTAATAATACTATTGCCGCTACTTGTAATAATACTATTGCCGCTACTTGTAATAATACTACTGCCGCTACTTGTAATAATACTACTGCTGCTACTTGTAATAATACTACTGCCGCTACTTGTAATAATACTACTGCTGCTACTTGTAATAATACTACTGCCGCTACTTGTAATAATACTACTGCCGCTACTTGTAATAATACTACTGCCGCTACTTGTAATAATACTATTGCTGCTACTTGTAATAATACTATTGCCGCTACTTGTAATAATACTACTGCCGCTACTTGTAATAATACTACTGCCGCTACTTGTAATAATACTATTGCCGCTACTTGTAATAATACTATTGCCGCTACTTGTAATAATACTACTGCCGCTACTTGTAATAATACTATTGCCGCTACTTGTAATAATACTACTGCCGCTACTTGTAATAATACTATTGCCGCTACTTGTAATAATACTACTGCCGCTACTTGTAATAATACTATTGCCGCTACTTGTAATAATACTACTGCTGCTACTTGTAATAATACTATTGCCGCTACTTGTAATAATACTACTGCCGCTACCTGTAATAATACTATTGCCGCTACTTGTAATAATACTATTGCCGCTACTTGTAATAATGCTACTGCCGCTACTTGTAATAATACTATTGCCGCTACTTGTAATAATACTATTGCCGCTACTTGTAATAATACTACTGCTGCTACTTGTAATAATACTATTGCCGCTACTTGTAATAATACTACTGCCGCTACTTGTAATAAGACTATTGCCGCTACTTGTAATAATACTACTGCCGCTACTTGTAATAATACTACTGCCGCTACTTGTAATAATACTACTGCCGCTACTTGTAATAATACTACTGCCGCTACTTGTAATAATACTACTGCTGCTACTTGTAATAATACTACTGCCGCTACTTGTAATAATGCTACTGCCGCTACTTGTAATAATACTATTGCCGCTACTTGTAATAATACTATTGCCGCTACTTGTAATAATACTACTGCCGCTACTTGTAATAATACTATTGCCGCTACTTGTAATAATACTATTGCTGCTACTTGTAATAATACTACTGCCGCTACTTGTAATAATACTACTGCCGCTACTTGTAATAATACTATTGCCGCTACTTGTAATAATACTATTGCCGCTACTTGTAATAATACTACTGCCGCTACTTGTAATAATACTACTGCTGCTACTTGTAATAATACTACTGCCGCTACTTGTAATAATACTACTGCTGCTACTTGTAATAATACTACTGCCGCTACTTGTAATAATACTACTGCCGCTACTTGTAATAATACTACTGCCGCTACTTGTAATAATACTATTGCCGCTACTTGTAATAATACTATTGCCGCTACTTGTAATAATACTACTGCCGCTACTTGTAATAATACTACTGCCGCTACTTGTAATAATACTATTGCCGCTACTTGTAATAATACTATTGCCGCTACTTGTAATAATACTACTGCCGCTACTTGTAATAATACTATTGCCGCTACTTGTAATAATACTACTGCCGCTACTTGTAATAATACTATTGCCGCTACTTGTAATAATACTACTGCCGCTACTTGTAATAATACTATTGCCGCTACTTGTAATAATACTACTGCTGCTACTTGTAATAATACTATTGCCGCTACTTGTAATAATACTACTGCCGCTACTTGTAATAATACTATTGCCGCTACTTGTAATAATACTATTGCCGCTACTTGTAATAATGCTACTGCCGCTACTTGTAATAATACTATTGCCGCTACTTGTAATAATACTATTGCCGCTACTTGTAATAATACTACTGCTGCTACTTGTAATAATACTATTGCCGCTACTTGTAATAATACTACTGCCGCTACTTGTAATAAGACTATTGCCGCTACTTGTAATAATACTACTGCCGCTACTTGTAATAATACTACTGCCGCTACTTGTAATAATACTACTGCCGCTACTTGTAATAATACTACTGCTGCTCCCATTAATTCTAATGCAGCTACTAATTATACTATTGCCGCTACTTGTAATAATGCTACTGCCGCTACTTGTAATAATACTATTGCCGCTACTTGTAATAATACTACTGCCGCTACTTGTAATAATACTACTGCCGCTACTTGTAATAAGACTATTGCCGCTACGTGTAATAATACTACTGCCGCTACTTGTAATAATACTATTGCCTCTACTTGTAATAATACTACTACTGCTCCCATTAACTCTTATGCAGCTATTAATTATACTACTGCCGCTACTTGTAATAATACTACTGCTGCTCCCATTAACTCTAATGCAGCTACTAATTATACTACTGCCGCTACTTGTAATAATACTACTGCCGCTACTTGTAATAAGACTATTGCCGCTACGTGTAATAATACTACTGCCGCTACTTGTAATAATACTATTGCCTCTAATTGTAATAATACTACTACTGCTCCCATTAACTCTAATGCAGCTACTAATTATACTATTGCCGCTACTTGTAATAATGCTACTGCCGCTACTTGTAATAATACTATTGCCGCTACTTGTAATAATACTACTGCCGCTACTTGTAATAATACTACTGCCGCTACTTGTAATAAGACTATTGCCGCTACGTGTAATAATACTACTGCCGCTACTTGTAATAATACTATTGCCTCTACTTGTAATAATACTACTACTGCTCCCATTAACTCTAATGCAGCTATTAATTATTATACTGCCGCTACTTGTAATAATACTACTGCTGCTCCCATTAACTCTAATGCAGCTATTAATTATACTACTGCCGCTACTTGTAACAATACTACTACTGCTCCCATTAACTCTAATGCAGCTATTAATTATACTACTGCCGCTACTTGTAATAATACTACTGCCGCTACTTGTAATAATACTATTGCCTCTACTTGTAATAATACTACTACTGCTCCCATTAACTCTAATGCAGCTATTAATTATACTACTGCCGCTACTTGTAATAATACTACTGCTGCTCCCATTAACTCTAATGCAACTACTAATTATACTACTGCCGCTACTTGTAATAATACTACTGCTGCTCCCATTAACTCTAATGCAGCTACTAATTATATTATTGCCGCCACTTATAATAATACTATTGCCGCTACTTGTAATAATACTACTGCCGCTACTTGTAATAATACTACTGCTGCTCCCATTAACTCTAATGCAGCTATTAATTATACTACTGCCGCTACTTGTAATAATACTACTACTGCTCCCATTAACTCTAATGCAGCTATTAATTATACTACTGCCGCTACTTGTAATAATACTACTGCCGCTACTTGTAATAATACTATTGCCTCTACTTGTAATAATACTACTACTGCTCCCATTAACTCTAATGCAGCTATTAATTATACTACTGCCGCTACTTGTAATAATACTACTGCTGCTCCCATTAACTCTAATGCAGCTACTAATTATACTACTGCCGCTACTTGTAATAATACTACTGCTGCTCCCATTAACTCTAATGCAGCTTCTAATTATATTATTGCCGCCACTTGTAATAATACTACTGCCGCTACTTGTAATAATACTACTGCCGCTACTTGTAATAATATTACTGCTGCTACTTGTAATAATACTACTGCTGCTACTTGTAATAATACTACTGCCGCTACTTGTAATAATACTACTGCCGCTACTTGTAATAATGCTATTGCCGCTACTTGTAATAATACTATTGCCGCTACTTGTAATAATACTACTGCCGCTACTTGTAATAATACTGCTGCTACTTGTAATAATGCTATTGCCGCTACTTGTAATAATGCTATTGCCGCTAGTTGTAATAATACTACTGCCGCTACTTGTAATAATACTATTGCCGCTACTTGTAATAATACTACTGCTGCTCCCATTAACTCTAATGCAGCTTCTAATTATACTATTGCCGCTACTTGTAATAATACCACTGCCGCTACTTGTAATAATACTATTGCCGCTACTTGTAATAATACTATTGCCGCTACTTGTAATAATACTACTGCTGCTACTTGTAATAATACTATTGCCGCTACTTGTAATAATACTACTGCCGCTACTTGTAATAATACCACTGCCGCTACTTGTAATAATACTATTGCCGCTACTTGTAATAATACTACTGCCGCTACTTGTAATAATACTACTGCTGCTACTTGTAATAATACTATTGCCGCTACTTGTAATAATACTACTGCTGCTGCTTGTAATAATACTATTGCCGCTACTTGTAATAATACTACTGCTGCTACTTGTAATAATACTATTGCCGCTACTTGTAATAATACTACTGCTCCCATAAACTCTAACGCAGCTACTAATTATACTATTGCCGCTACTTGTAATAATACTACTGCCGCTAATTGTAATAATACTACTGCCGCTACTTGTAATAATACTATTGCCGCTACTTGTAATAATACTACTGCTGTTCCCAGTAACTCTAATGCTGCTACTAATTATGCTACACCCGCTATTTGTAATAATACTACTGCTGCTACCATTAACTCTAATTCTGCTACTAATTATACTATTGCCGCTATTTGTAATAATACTACTGCTGCTCCCATTAACTCTAATGCAGCTACTAATTATACTACACCCGCTATTTGTAATAATACTACTGCTGCTCGCATTAACTCTAATGCAGCTACTAATTATACTATTGCCGCTACTTGTAATAATACTACTGCCGCTAATTGTAATAATACTACTGCTGCTCCCATTAACTCTAATGCAGCTACTAATTATACTATTGCCGCTACTTGTAATAATACTACTGCTGCTCCCATTAACTCTAATGCAGCTACTAATTATACTATTGCCGCTAATTGTAATAATACTACTGCTGCTCCCATTAACTCTAATGCAGCTACTAATTATACTATTGCCGCTACTTGTAATAATACTACTGCCGCTAATTGTAATAATACTACTGCCGCTACTTGTAATAATACTATTGCCGCTACTTGTAATAATACTACTGCTGCTACCAATAACTCTAATGCTGCTACTAATTATGCTACTCCCGCTATTTGTATAAATACTACTGCTGCTACCATTAACTCTAATTCTGCTACTAATTATACTATTGCCGCTATTTGTAATAATACTACTGCTGCTCCCATTAACTCTAATGCAGCTACTAATTATACTACTGCCGCTACTTGTAATAATACTACTGCTCCTACCATTAACTCTAATGCAGCTACTAATTATACTACTGCCGCTACTTGTAATAATACTACTGCTGCTACCATTAGCTCTAATGCTGCTACTAATTAAACTACACCCGCTATTTGTAATAATACTACTGCTGCTCCCATTAACTCTAATGCTGCTTCTAATTATGCTACACCCGCTACTTGTAATAATACTACTGCTCCTACCATTAACTCTAATGCAGCTACTAATTATGCTACACCCGCTTTTTGTAATAATACTACTGCTCCTACCATTAACTCTAATGCAGCTACTAATTATGCTACACCCGCTTTTTCTAATAATACTACTGCTGCTACCATTAACACTAATGCAGCTACTAATTATACTACTGCCGCTAGTTGTAATAATACTACTGCTGCTACCATTAACTCTAATGCTGCTACTAATTATGCTACACCCGCTATTTGTAATAATACTACTGCTGCTCCCATTAACTCTAATGCTGCTACTAATTATGCTACACCCGCTACTTGTAATAATACTACTGCTGCTCCCATTAACTCTAATGCTGCTACTAATTATACTACACCCGCTACTTGTAATAATACTACTGCTGCTCCCATTAACTCTAATGCTGCTACTAATTATCCTACACCCGCTACTTGTAATAATACTACTGCCGCTACCTGTAATAATACTACTGCTGCTCCCATTAAATCTAATGCTGCTACTAATTATACTACTGCCGCTGCCTGTAATAGTACTACTGCTGCTCCCATTAACTCTAATGCTGCTACTAATTATACTACTGCCGCTACCTGTAATAATACTACTGCTGCTCCCATTAACTCTAATGCTGCTACTAATTATACTATTGCCGCTACCTGTAATAATACTACTGCTGCACCCATTAACTCTAATGCTGCTACTAATTATACTACTGCCGCTACTTGTAATAATACTACTGCTGCTCCCATTAACTCTAATGGTGCTACTAATTATACTACTGCCGCTACTTGTAATAATACTACTGCTGCTCCCATTAACTCTAATGCTGCTACTAATTATACTACACCCGCTATTTGTAATAATACTACTGCTGCTCCCATTAACTCTAATGCTGCTACTAATTATACTACACCCGCTATTTGTAATAATACTACTGCTGCTCCCATTAACTCTAATGCTGCTACTAATTATACTATTGCCGCTACTTGTAATAATACTACTGCTGATCCCATTAACTCTAATGCTGCTACTAATTATACTACTGCCGCTACTTGTAATAATACTACTGCTGCTCCCATTAACTCTAATGCTGCTACTAATTATACTACACCCGCTATTTGTAATAATACTACTGCTGCTCCCATTAACTCTAATGCTGCTACTAATTATACTACTGCCGCTACTTGTAATAATACTACTGCTGCTCCCATTAACTCTAATGCTGCTACTAATTATACTACACCCGCTATTTGTAATAATACTACTACTGCTCCCATTAACTCTTATGCAGCTATTAATTATACTACTGCCGCTACTTGTAATAATACTATTGCCGCTACTTGTAATAATACTATTGCCGCTACTTGTAATAATACTACTGCTGCTACTTGTAATAATACTATTGCCGCTACTTGTAATAATACTACTGCCGCTACTTGTAATAAGACTATTGCCGCTACTTGTAATAATACTACTGCCGCTACTTGTAATAATACTACTGCCGCTACTTGTAATAATACTACTGCCGCTACTTGTAATAATACTACTGCTGCTCCCATTAATTCTAATGCAGCTACTAATTATACTATTGCCGCTACTTGTAATAATGCTACTGCCGCTACTTGTAATAATACTATTGCCGCTACTTGTAATAATACTACTGCCGCTACTTGTAATAATACTACTGCCGCTACTTGTAATAAGACTATTGCCGCTACGTGTAATAATACTACTGCCGCTACTTGTAATAATACTATTGCCTCTACTTGTAATAATACTACTACTGCTCCCATTAACTCTTATGCAGCTATTAATTATACTACTGCCGCTACTTGTAATAATACTACTGCTGCTACTTGTAATAATGCTATTGCCGCTACTTGTAATAATGCTATTGCCGCTACTTGTAATAATATTACTGCCGCTACTTGTAATAATACTACTGCTGCTACTTGTAATAATGCTACTGCCGCTACTTGTAATAATGCTATTGCCGCTACTTGTAATAATACTACTGCTGCTACTTGTAATAATACTACTGCCGCTACTTGTAATAATACTACTGCCGCTACTTGTAATAATACTATTGCCGCTACTTGTAATAATACTATTGCCGCTACTTATAATAATACTATTGCCGCTACTTGTAATAATACTATTGCCGCTACTTGTAATAATACTATTGCCGCTACTTGTAATAATACTACTGCTGCTCCCATTAACTCTAATGCAGCTACTAATTATACTATTGCCGCTACTTGTAATAATACCACTGCTGCTACTTGTAATAATACTATTGCCGCTACTTGTAATAATACCACTGCCGCTACTTGTAATAATACTATTGCCGCTACTTGTAATAATACTACTGCCGCTACTTGTAATAATACTACTGCTGCTACTTGTAATAATACTACTGCCGCTACTTGTAATAATACTACTGCTGCTACTTGTAATAATACTACTGCCGCTACTTGTAATAATGCTACTGCCGCTACTTGTAATAATACTATTGCCGCTACTTGTAATAATACTATTGCCGCTACTTGTAATAATACTACTGCCGCTACTTGTAATAATACTATTGCCGCTACTTGTAATAATACTATTGCTGCTACTTGTAATAATACTACTGCCGCTACTTGTAATAATACTACTGCCGCTACTTGTAATAATACTATTGCCGCTACTTGTAATAATACTATTGCCGCTACTTGTAATAATACTACTGCCGCTACTTGTAATAATACTACTGCTGCTACTTGTAATAATACTACTGCCGCTACTTGTAATAATACTACTGCTGCTACTTGTAATAATACTACTGCCGCTACTTGTAATAATACTACTGCCGCTACTTGTAATAATACTACTGCCGCTACTTGTAATAATACTATTGCTGCTACTTGTAATAATACTATTGCCGCTACTTGTAATAATACTACTGCCGCTACTTGTAATAATACTACTGCCGCTACTTGTAATAATACTATTGCCGCTACTTGTAATAATACTATTGCCGCTACTTGTAATAATACTACTGCCGCTACTTGTAATAATACTATTGCCGCTACTTGTAATAATACTACTGCCGCTACTTGTAATAATACTATTGCCGCTACTTGTAATAATACTACTGCCGCTACTTGTAATAATACTATTGCCGCTACTTGTAATAATACTACTGCTGCTACTTGTAATAATACTATTGCCGCTACTTGTAATAATACTACTGCCGCTACCTGTAATAATACTATTGCCGCTACTTGTAATAATACTATTGCCGCTACTTGTAATAATGCTACTGCCGCTACTTGTAATAATACTATTGCCGCTACTTGTAATAATACTATTGCCGCTACTTGTAATAATACTACTGCTGCTACTTGTAATAATACTATTGCCGCTACTTGTAATAATACTACTGCCGCTACTTGTAATAAGACTATTGCCGCTACTTGTAATAATACTACTGCCGCTACTTGTAATAATACTACTGCCGCTACTTGTAATAATACTACTGCCGCTACTTGTAATAATACTACTGCCGCTACTTGTAATAATACTACTGCTGCTACTTGTAATAATACTACTGCCGCTACTTGTAATAATGCTACTGCCGCTACTTGTAATAATACTATTGCCGCTACTTGTAATAATACTATTGCCGCTACTTGTAATAATACTACTGCCGCTACTTGTAATAATACTATTGCCGCTACTTGTAATAATACTATTGCTGCTACTTGTAATAATACTACTGCCGCTACTTGTAATAATACTACTGCCGCTACTTGTAATAATACTATTGCCGCTACTTGTAATAATACTATTGCCGCTACTTGTAATAATACTACTGCCGCTACTTGTAATAATACTACTGCTGCTACTTGTAATAATACTACTGCCGCTACTTGTAATAATACTACTGCTGCTACTTGTAATAATACTACTGCCGCTACTTGTAATAATACTACTGCCGCTACTTGTAATAATACTACTGCCGCTACTTGTAATAATACTATTGCCGCTACTTGTAATAATACTATTGCCGCTACTTGTAATAATACTACTGCCGCTACTTGTAATAATACTACTGCCGCTACTTGTAATAATACTATTGCCGCTACTTGTAATAATACTATTGCCGCTACTTGTAATAATACTACTGCCGCTACTTGTAATAATACTATTGCCGCTACTTGTAATAATACTACTGCCGCTACTTGTAATAATACTATTGCCGCTACTTGTAATAATACTACTGCCGCTACTTGTAATAATACTATTGCCGCTACTTGTAATAATACTACTGCTGCTACTTGTAATAATACTATTGCCGCTACTTGTAATAATACTACTGCCGCTACTTGTAATAATACTATTGCCGCTACTTGTAATAATACTATTGCCGCTACTTGTAATAATGCTACTGCCGCTACTTGTAATAATACTATTGCCGCTACTTGTAATAATACTATTGCCGCTACTTGTAATAATACTACTGCTGCTACCAATAACTCTAATGCTGCTACTAATTATGCTACTCCCGCTATTTGTATAAATACTACTGCTGCTACCATTAACTCTAATTCTGCTACTAATTATACTATTGCCGCTATTTGTAATAATACTACTGCTGCTCCCATTAACTCTAATGCAGCTACTAATTATACTACTGCCGCTACTTGTAATAATACTACTGCTCCTACCATTAACTCTAATGCAGCTACTAATTATACTACTGCCGCTACTTGTAATAATACTACTGCTGCTACCATTAGCTCTAATGCTGCTACTAATTAAACTACACCCGCTATTTGTAATAATACTACTGCTGCTCCCATTAACTCTAATGCTGCTTCTAATTATGCTACACCCGCTACTTGTAATAATACTACTGCTCCTACCATTAACTCTAATGCAGCTACTAATTATGCTACACCCGCTTTTTGTAATAATACTACTGCTCCTACCATTAACTCTAATGCAGCTACTAATTATGCTACACCCGCTTTTTCTAATAATACTACTGCTGCTACCATTAACACTAATGCAGCTACTAATTATACTACTGCCGCTAGTTGTAATAATACTACTGCTGCTACCATTAACTCTAATGCTGCTACTAATTATGCTACACCCGCTATTTGTAATAATACTACTGCTGCTCCCATTAACTCTAATGCTGCTACTAATTATGCTACACCCGCTACTTGTAATAATACTACTGCTGCTCCCATTAACTCTAATGCTGCTACTAATTATACTACACCCGCTACTTGTAATAATACTACTGCTGCTCCCATTAACTCTAATGCTGCTACTAATTATCCTACACCCGCTACTTGTAATAATACTACTGCCGCTACCTGTAATAATACTACTGCTGCTCCCATTAAATCTAATGCTGCTACTAATTATACTACTGCCGCTGCCTGTAATAGTACTACTGCTGCTCCCATTAACTCTAATGCTGCTACTAATTATACTACTGCCGCTACCTGTAATAATACTACTGCTGCTCCCATTAACTCTAATGCTGCTACTAATTATACTATTGCCGCTACCTGTAATAATACTACTGCTGCACCCATTAACTCTAATGCTGCTACTAATTATACTACTGCCGCTACTTGTAATAATACTACTGCTGCTCCCATTAACTCTAATGGTGCTACTAATTATACTACTGCCGCTACTTGTAATAATACTACTGCTGCTCCCATTAACTCTAATGCTGCTACTAATTATACTACACCCGCTATTTGTAATAATACTACTGCTGCTCCCATTAACTCTAATGCTGCTACTAATTATACTACACCCGCTATTTGTAATAATACTACTGCTGCTCCCATTAACTCTAATGCTGCTACTAATTATACTATTGCCGCTACTTGTAATAATACTACTGCTGATCCCATTAACTCTAATGCTGCTACTAATTATACTACTGCCGCTACTTGTAATAATACTACTGCTGCTCCCATTAACTCTAATGCTGCTACTAATTATACTACACCCGCTATTTGTAATAATACTACTGCTGCTCCCATTAACTCTAATGCTGCTACTAATTATACTACTGCCGCTACTTGTAATAATACTACTGCTGCTCCCATTAACTCTAATGCTGCTACTAATTATACTACACCCGCTATTTGTAATAATACTACTACTGCTCCCATTAACTCTTATGCAGCTATTAATTATACTACTGCCGCTACTTGTAATAATACTATTGCCGCTACTTGTAATAATACTATTGCCGCTACTTGTAATAATACTACTGCTGCTACTTGTAATAATACTATTGCCGCTACTTGTAATAATACTACTGCCGCTACTTGTAATAAGACTATTGCCGCTACTTGTAATAATACTACTGCCGCTACTTGTAATAATACTACTGCCGCTACTTGTAATAATACTACTGCCGCTACTTGTAATAATACTACTGCTGCTCCCATTAATTCTAATGCAGCTACTAATTATACTATTGCCGCTACTTGTAATAATGCTACTGCCGCTACTTGTAATAATACTATTGCCGCTACTTGTAATAATACTACTGCCGCTACTTGTAATAATACTACTGCCGCTACTTGTAATAAGACTATTGCCGCTACGTGTAATAATACTACTGCCGCTACTTGTAATAATACTATTGCCTCTACTTGTAATAATACTACTACTGCTCCCATTAACTCTTATGCAGCTATTAATTATACTACTGCCGCTACTTGTAATAATACTACTGCTGCTACTTGTAATAATGCTATTGCCGCTACTTGTAATAATGCTATTGCCGCTACTTGTAATAATATTACTGCCGCTACTTGTAATAATACTACTGCTGCTACTTGTAATAATGCTACTGCCGCTACTTGTAATAATGCTATTGCCGCTACTTGTAATAATACTACTGCTGCTACTTGTAATAATACTACTGCCGCTACTTGTAATAATACTACTGCCGCTACTTGTAATAATACTATTGCCGCTACTTGTAATAATACTATTGCCGCTACTTATAATAATACTATTGCCGCTACTTGTAATAATACTATTGCCGCTACTTGTAATAATACTATTGCCGCTACTTGTAATAATACTACTGCTGCTCCCATTAACTCTAATGCAGCTACTAATTATACTATTGCCGCTACTTGTAATAATACCACTGCTGCTACTTGTAATAATACTATTGCCGCTACTTGTAATAATACCACTGCCGCTACTTGTAATAATACTATTGCCGCTACTTGTAATAATACTACTGCCGCTACTTGTAATAATACTACTGCTGCTACTTGTAATAATACTACTGCCGCTACTTGTAATAATACTACTGCTGCTACTTGTAATAATACTACTGCCGCTACTTGTAATAATGCTACTGCCGCTACTTGTAATAATACTATTGCCGCTACTTGTAATAATACTATTGCCGCTACTTGTAATAATACTACTGCCGCTACTTGTAATAATACTATTGCCGCTACTTGTAATAATACTATTGCTGCTACTTGTAATAATACTACTGCCGCTACTTGTAATAATACTACTGCCGCTACTTGTAATAATACTATTGCCGCTACTTGTAATAATACTATTGCCGCTACTTGTAATAATACTACTGCCGCTACTTGTAATAATACTACTGCTGCTACTTGTAATAATACTACTACCGCTACTTGTAATAATACTACTGCTGCTACTTGTAATAATACTACTGCCGCTACTTGTAATAATACTACTGCCGCTACTTGTAATAATACTACTGCCGCTACTTGTAATAATACTATTGCTGCTACTTGTAATAATACTATTGCCGCTACTTGTAATAATACTACTGCCGCTACTTGTAATAATACTACTGCCGCTACTTGTAATAATACTATTGCCGCTACTTGTAATAATACTATTGCCGCTACTTGTAATAATACTACTGCCGCTACTTGTAATAATACTATTGCCGCTACTTGTAATAATACTACTGCCGCTACTTGTAATAATACTATTGCCGCTACTTGTAATAATACTACTGCCGCTACTTGTAATAATACTATTGCCGCTACTTGTAATAATACTACTGCTGCTACTTGTAATAATACTATTGCCGCTACTTGTAATAATACTACTGCCGCTACCTGTAATAATACTATTGCTGCTACTTGTAATAATACTATTGCCGCTACTTGTAATAATGCTACTGCCGCTACTTGTAATAATACTATTGCCGCTACTTGTAATAATACTATTGCCGCTACTTGTAATAATACTACTGCTGCTACTTGTAATAATACTATTGCCGCTACTTGTAATAATACTACTGCCGCTACTTGTAATAAGACTATTGCCGCTACTTGTAATAATACTACTGCCGCTACTTGTAATAATACTACTGCCGCTACTTGTAATAATACTACTGCCGCTACTTGTAATAATACTACTGCCGCTACTTGTAATAATACTACTGCTGCTACTTGTAATAATACTACTGCCGCTACTTGTAATAATGCTACTGCCGCTACTTGTAATAATACTATTGCCGCTACTTGTAATAATACTATTGCCGCTACTTGTAATAATACTACTGCCGCTACTTGTAATAATACTATTGCCGCTACTTGTAATAATACTATTGCTGCTACTTGTAATAATACTACTGCCGCTACTTGTAATAATACTACTGCCGCTACTTGTAATAATACTATTGCCGCTACTTGTAATAATACTATTGCCGCTACTTGTAATAATACTACTGCCGCTACTTGTAATAATACTACTGCTGCTACTTGTAATAATACTACTGCCGCTACTTGTAATAATACTACTGCTGCTACTTGTAATAATACTACTGCCGCTACTTGTAATAATACTACTGCCGCTACTTGTAATAATACTACTGCCGCTACTTGTAATAATACTATTGCCGCTACTTGTAATAATACTATTGCCGCTACTTGTAATAATACTACTGCCGCTACTTGTAATAATACTACTGCCGCTACTTGTAATAATACTATTGCCGCTACTTGTAATAATACTATTGCCGCTACTTGTAATAATACTACTGCCGCTACTTGTAATAATACTATTGCCGCTACTTGTAATAATACTACTGCCGCTACTTGTAATAATACTATTGCCGCTACTTGTAATAATACTACTGCCGCTACTTGTAATAATACTATTGCCGCTACTTGTAATAATACTACTGCTGCTACTTGTAATAATACTATTGCCGCTACTTGTAATAATACTACTGCCGCTACTTGTAATAATACTATTGCCGCTACTTGTAATAATACTATTGCCGCTACTTGTAATAATGCTACTGCCGCTACTTGTAATAATACTATTGCCGCTACTTGTAATAATACTATTGCCGCTACTTGTAATAATACTACTGCTGCTACTTGTAATAATACTATTGCCGCTACTTGTAATAATACTACTGCCGCTACTTGTAATAAGACTATTGCCGCTACTTGTAATAATACTACTGCCGCTACTTGTAATAATACTACTGCCGCTACTTGTAATAATACTACTGCCGCTACTTGTAATAATACTACTGCTGCTCCCATTAATTCTAATGCAGCTACTAATTATACTATTGCCGCTACTTGTAATAATGCTACTGCCGCTACTTGTAATAATACTATTGCCGCTACTTGTAATAATACTACTGCCGCTACTTGTAATAATACTACTGCCGCTACTTGTAATAAGACTATTGCCGCTACGTGTAATAATACTACTGCCGCTACTTGTAATAATACTATTGCCTCTACTTGTAATAATACTACTACTGCTCCCATTAACTCTTATGCAGCTATTAATTATACTACTGCCGCTACTTGTAATAATACTACTGCTGCTCCCATTAACTCTAATGCAGCTACTAATTATACTACTGCCGCTACTTGTAATAATACTACTGCCGCTACTTGTAATAAGACTATTGCCGCTACGTGTAATAATACTACTGCCGCTACTTGTAATAATACTATTGCCTCTAATTGTAATAATACTACTACTGCTCCCATTAACTCTAATGCAGCTACTAATTATACTATTGCCGCTACTTGTAATAATGCTACTGCCGCTACTTGTAATAATACTATTGCCGCTACTTGTAATAATACTACTGCCGCTACTTGTAATAATACTACTGCCGCTACTTGTAATAAGACTATTGCCGCTACGTGTAATAATACTACTGCCGCTACTTGTAATAATACTATTGCCTCTACTTGTAATAATACTACTACTGCTCCCATTAACTCTAATGCAGCTATTAATTATTATACTGCCGCTACTTGTAATAATACTACTGCTGCTCCCATTAACTCTAATGCAGCTATTAATTATACTACTGCCGCTACTTGTAACAATACTACTACTGCTCCCATTAACTCTAATGCAGCTATTAATTATACTACTGCCGCTACTTGTAATAATACTACTGCCGCTACTTGTAATAATACTATTGCCTCTACTTGTAATAATACTACTACTGCTCCCATTAACTCTAATGCAGCTATTAATTATACTACTGCCGCTACTTGTAATAATACTACTGCTGCTCCCATTAACTCTAATGCAACTACTAATTATACTACTGCCGCTACTTGTAATAATACTACTGCTGCTCCCATTAACTCTAATGCAGCTACTAATTATATTATTGCCGCCACTTATAATAATACTATTGCCGCTACTTGTAATAATACTACTGCCGCTACTTGTAATAATACTACTGCTGCTCCCATTAACTCTAATGCAGCTATTAATTATACTACTGCCGCTACTTGTAATAATACTACTACTGCTCCCATTAACTCTAATGCAGCTATTAATTATACTACTGCCGCTACTTGTAATAATACTACTGCCGCTACTTGTAATAATACTATTGCCTCTACTTGTAATAATACTACTACTGCTCCCATTAACTCTAATGCAGCTATTAATTATACTACTGCCGCTACTTGTAATAATACTACTGCTGCTCCCATTAACTCTAATGCAGCTACTAATTATACTACTGCCGCTACTTGTAATAATACTACTGCTGCTCCCATTAACTCTAATGCAGCTTCTAATTATATTATTGCCGCCACTTGTAATAATACTACTGCCGCTACTTGTAATAATACTACTGCCGCTACTTGTAATAATATTACTGCTGCTACTTGTAATAATACTACTGCTGCTACTTGTAATAATACTACTGCCGCTACTTGTAATAATACTACTGCCGCTACTTGTAATAATGCTATTGCCGCTACTTGTAATAATACTATTGCCGCTACTTGTAATAATACTACTGCCGCTACTTGTAATAATACTGCTGCTACTTGTAATAATGCTATTGCCGCTACTTGTAATAATGCTATTGCCGCTAGTTGTAATAATACTACTGCCGCTACTTGTAATAATACTATTGCCGCTACTTGTAATAATACTACTGCTGCTCCCATTAACTCTAATGCAGCTTCTAATTATACTATTGCCGCTACTTGTAATAATACCACTGCCGCTACTTGTAATAATACTATTGCCGCTACTTGTAATAATACTATTGCCGCTACTTGTAATAATACTACTGCTGCTACTTGTAATAATACTATTGCCGCTACTTGTAATAATACTACTGCCGCTACTTGTAATAATACCACTGCCGCTACTTGTAATAATACTATTGCCGCTACTTGTAATAATACTACTGCCGCTACTTGTAATAATACTACTGCTGCTACTTGTAATAATACTATTGCCGCTACTTGTAATAATACTACTGCTGCTGCTTGTAATAATACTATTGCCGCTACTTGTAATAATACTACTGCTGCTACTTGTAATAATACTATTGCCGCTACTTGTAATAATACTACTGCTCCCATAAACTCTAATGCAGCTACTAATTATACTATTGCCGCTACTTGTAATAATACTACTGCCGCTAATTGTAATAATACTACTGCCGCTACTTGTAATAATACTATTGCCGCTACTTGTAATAATACTACTGCTGTTCCCAGTAACTCTAATGCTGCTACTAATTATGCTACACCCGCTATTTGTAATAATACTACTGCTGCTACCATTAACTCTAATTCTGCTACTAATTATACTATTGCCGCTATTTGTAATAATACTACTGCTGCTCCCATTAACTCTAATGCAGCTACTAATTATACTACACCCGCTATTTGTAATAATACTACTGCTGCTCGCATTAACTCTAATGCAGCTACTAATTATACTATTGCCGCTACTTGTAATAATACTACTGCCGCTAATTGTAATAATACTACTGCTGCTCCCATTAACTCTAATGCAGCTACTAATTATACTATTGCCGCTACTTGTAATAATACTACTGCTGCTCCCATTAACTCTAATGCAGCTACTAATTATACTATTGCCGCTAATTGTAATAATACTACTGCTGCTCCCATTAACTCTAATGCAGCTACTAATTATACTATTGCCGCTACTTGTAATAATACTACTGCCGCTAATTGTAATAATACTACTGCCGCTACTTGTAATAATACTATTGCCGCTACTTGTAATAATACTACTGCTGCTACCAATAACTCTAATGCTGCTACTAATTATGCTACTCCCGCTATTTGTATAAATACTACTGCTGCTACCATTAACTCTAATTCTGCTACTAATTATACTATTGCCGCTATTTGTAATAATACTACTGCTGCTCCCATTAACTCTAATGCAGCTACTAATTATACTACTGCCGCTACTTGTAATAATACTACTGCTCCTACCATTAACTCTAATGCAGCTACTAATTATACTACTGCCGCTACTTGTAATAATACTACTGCTGCTACCATTAGCTCTAATGCTGCTACTAATTAAACTACACCCGCTATTTGTAATAATACTACTGCTGCTCCCATTAACTCTAATGCTGCTTCTAATTATGCTACACCCGCTACTTGTAATAATACTACTGCTCCTACCATTAACTCTAATGCAGCTACTAATTATGCTACACCCGCTTTTTGTAATAATACTACTGCTCCTACCATTAACTCTAATGCAGCTACTAATTATGCTACACCCGCTTTTTCTAATAATACTACTGCTGCTACCATTAACACTAATGCAGCTACTAATTATACTACTGCCGCTAGTTGTAATAATACTACTGCTGCTACCATTAACTCTAATGCTGCTACTAATTATGCTACACCCGCTATTTGTAATAATACTACTGCTGCTCCCATTAACTCTAATGCTGCTACTAATTATGCTACACCCGCTACTTGTAATAATACTACTGCTGCTCCCATTAACTCTAATGCTGCTACTAATTATACTACACCCGCTACTTGTAATAATACTACTGCTGCTCCCATTAACTCTAATGCTGCTACTAATTATCCTACACCCGCTACTTGTAATAATACTACTGCCGCTACCTGTAATAATACTACTGCTGCTCCCATTAAATCTAATGCTGCTACTAATTATACTACTGCCGCTGCCTGTAATAGTACTACTGCTGCTCCCATTAACTCTAATGCTGCTACTAATTATACTACTGCCGCTACCTGTAATAATACTACTGCTGCTCCCATTAACTCTAATGCTGCTACTAATTATACTATTGCCGCTACCTGTAATAATACTACTGCTGCACCCATTAACTCTAATGCTGCTACTAATTATACTACTGCCGCTACTTGTAATAATACTACTGCTGCTCCCATTAACTCTAATGGTGCTACTAATTATACTACTGCCGCTACTTGTAATAATACTACTGCTGCTCCCATTAACTCTAATGCTGCTACTAATTATACTACACCCGCTATTTGTAATAATACTACTGCTGCTCCCATTAACTCTAATGCTGCTACTAATTATACTACACCCGCTATTTGTAATAATACTACTGCTGCTCCCATTAACTCTAATGCTGCTACTAATTATACTATTGCCGCTACTTGTAATAATACTACTGCTGATCCCATTAACTCTAATGCTGCTACTAATTATACTACTGCCGCTACTTGTAATAATACTACTGCTGCTCCCATTAACTCTAATGCTGCTACTAATTATACTACACCCGCTATTTGTAATAATACTACTGCTGCTCCCATTAACTCTAATGCTGCTACTAATTATACTATTGCCGCTACTTGTAATATTACTACTGCTGCTCCCATTAACTCTAATGCTGCTACTAATTATACTACTGCCGCTATTTGTAATAATACTACTGCTGCTCCCATTAACTCTAGTGCTGCTACTAATTATACTATTTCCGCTACTTGTAATAATACTACTGCTGCTCCCGTTAACTCTAATGCTGCTACTAATTATACTATTTCCGCTACTTGTAATAATACTACTGCTGCTCCCGTTAACTCTAATGCTGCTACTAATTATACTACACCCGCTATTTGTAATAATACTACTGCTGCTCCCATTAACTCTAATGCTGCTAATAATTTTACTACTGCCGCTACTTGTAATAATACTACTGCTGCTCCCATTAACTCTAGTGCTGCTACTAATTATACTATTTCCGCTACTTGTAATAATACTACTGCTGCTCCCAATAACTCTAATGCTGCTACTAATTATACTACACCCGCTATTTGTAATAATACTACTGCTGCTCCCATTAACTCTAATGCTGCTACTAATTATACTACACCCGCTATTTGTAATATTACTACTGCTGCTCCCATTAACTCTAGTGCTGCTACTAATTATACTATTTCCGCTACTTGTAATAATACTACTGCTGCTCCCATTAACTCTAGTGCTGCTACTATTTATGCTACACCCGCTAGTTGTAATAATACTACTGCTGCTCCCAATAACTCTAATGCTGCTACTAATTATACTACACCCGCTATTTGTAATAATACTACTGCTGCTCCCATTAACTCTAAGGCTGCTACTAATTATACTACACCCGCTACTTGTAATAATACTACTGCTGCTCCCATTAACTCTAAGGTTGCTACTAATTATACTACACCCGCTACTTGTAATAATACTACTGATGCTCCCATTAACTCTAAGGCTGCTACTAATTATACTACACCCGCTATTTGTAATAATACTACTGCTGCTCCCATTAACTCTAATGCTGCTACTAATTATACTACACCCGCTACTTGTAATAATACTACTGCTGCTCCCATTAACTCTAAGGCTGCTACTAATTATACTACACCCGCTACTTGTAATAATACTACTGCTGCTCCCAATAACTCTAATGCTGCTACTAATTATACTACACCCGCTATTTGTAATAATACTACTGCTGCTCCCATTAACTCTAATGCTGCTACTAATTATACTACTGCCGCTACTTGTAATAATACTACTGCCGCTACTTGTAATAATACTACTGCTGCTCCCATTAGCTCTAATGCTGCTACTAATTATGCTACACCCGCTACTTGTAATAATACTACTGCTGCTCCCATTAACTCTAATGCTGCTACTAATTATGCTACACCCGCTACTTGTAATAATACTACTGCTCCCATTAACTCTAATGCAGCTACTAATTATACTACTGCCGCTACTTGTAATAATACTACTGCTGCTCCCATTAACTCTAATGCTGCTACTAATTATACTACTGCCGCTATTTGTAATAATACTACTGCTGCTCCCATTAACTCTAGTGCTGGTACTAATTATACTATTGCCGCTATTTGTAATAATACTACTGCTGCTCCCATTAACTCTAGTGCTGCTACTAATTATAGTACTGCCGCTATTTGTAATAATACTACTGCTGCTCCCATTAACTCTAATGCTGCTACTAATTATACTACACCCGCTATTTGTAATAATACTACTGCTGCTCCCATTAACTCTAGTGCTGCTACTAATTATAGTACTGCCGCTACTTGTAATAATACTACTGCTGCTCCCATTAACTCTAATGCTGCTACTAATTATACTACTGCCGCTACTTGTAATAATACTACTGCCGCTACTTGTAATAATACTACTGCTGCTCCCATTAACTCTAATGCTGCTACTAATTATACTACTGCCGCTACTTGTAATAATACTACTGCCGCTATTTGTAATAATACTACTGCTGCTACCATTAACTCTAATGCTGCTACTAATTATACTACTGCCGCTACTTGTATAAATACTACTGCTGCTCCCATTAACTCTAATGCTGCTACTAATTATACTACTGCCGCTACTTGTAATAATACTACTGCTGCTCCCATTAACTCTAATGGTGCCACTAATTATACTACTGCCGCTACTTGTAATAATACTACTGCTGCTCCCATTAACTCTAATGCTGCTACTAATTATACTACTGCCGCTACTTGTAATAATACTACTGCTGCTCCCATTAACTCTAATGCTGCTACTAATTATACTACTGCCGCTACTTGTAATAATACTACTGCTGCTACCATTAACTCTAATGCTGCTACTAATTATACTACTGCCACTACTTGTAATAATAATACTGCTGCTCCCATTAACTCTAATGCTGCTACTAATTATACTACTGCCGCTACTTGTAATAATACTACTGCTGCTCCCATTAACTCTAATGCTGCTACTAATTATACTACTGCCGCTACTTGTAATAATACTACTGCCGCTACTTGTAATAATACTACTGCTGCTCCCATTAACTCTAATGCTGCTACTAATTATACTACTGCCGCTATTTGTAATAATACTACTGCTGCTCCCATTAACTCTAATGCTGCTTTTAATTATACTACTGCCGCTACTTGTAATAATACTACTGCCGCTACTTGTAATAATACTACTGCTGCTCCCATTAACTCTAATGCTGCTACTAATTATACTACTGCCGCTATTTGTAATAATACTACTGCTGCTCCCATTAACTCTAATGCTGCTACTAATTATACTACTGCCGCTATTTGTAATAATACTACTGCTGCTCCCATTAACTCTAATGCTGCTACTAATTATACTACTGCCGCTACTTGTAATAAAACTACTGCTGCTCCCATTAACTCTAATGCTGCTACTAATTATACTACTGCCGCTATTTGTAATAATACTACTGCTGCTCCCATTAATTCTAATGCTGCTACTAATTATACTACTGCCGCTACTTCTAATAATACTACTGCTGCTCCCATTAACTCTAATGCTGCTACTAATTATACTACTGCCGCTACTTCTAATAATACTACTGCTGCTCCCATTAATTCTAATGCTGCTACTAATTATACTACTGCCGCTACTTGTAATAATACTACTGCTGCTCCCATTAACTCTAATGCTGCTACTAATTATACTACTGCCGCTACTTCTAATAATACTACTGCTGCTCCCATTAATTCTAATGCTGCTACTAATTATACTACTGCCGCTACTTGTAATAATACTACTGCCGCTACTTGTAATAATACTACTGCTGCTACCATTAACTCTAATGCAGCTACTAATTACACTACACCCGCTATTTGTAATAATACTACTGCTGCTACCATTAACTCTAATGCAGCTACTAATTATGCTACACCCGCTATTTGTAATAATACTACTGCTGCTACCATTAACTCTAATGCAGCTACTAATTATACTACTGCCGCTATTTGTAATAATACTACTGCTGCTACCATTAACTCTAATGCAGCTACTAAATATACTACTGCCGCTACTTGTAATAATACTACTGCTGCTACCATTAACTCTAATGCAGCTACTAATTATACTACTGCCGCTATTTGTAATAATACTACTGCTGCTCCCATTAACTCTAAGGCTGCTACTAATTATACTACACCCGCTATTTGTAATAATACTACTGCTGCTCCCATTAACTCTAATGCTGCTACTAATTATACTACACCCGCTACTTGTAATAATACTACTGCTGCTCCCATTAACTCTAAGGCTGCTACTAATTATACTACACCCGCTACTTGTAATAATACTACTGTTGCTCCCAATAACTCTAATGCTGCTACTAATTATACTACACCCGCTATTTGTAATAATACTACTGCTGCTCCCATTAACTCTAATGCTGCTACTAATTATACTACACCCGCTATTTGTAATATTACTACTGCTGCTCCCATTAACTCTAGTGCTGCTACTAATTATACTATTTCCGCTACTTGTAATAATACTACTGCTGCTCCCATTAACTCTAGTGCTGCTACTATTTATGCTACACCCGCTAGTTGTAATAATACTACTGCTGCTCCCAATAACTCTAATGCTGCTACTAATTATACTACACCCGCTATTTGTAATAATACTACTGCTGCTCCCATTAACTCTAAGGCTGCTACTAATTATACTACACCCGCTACTTGTAATAATACTACTGCTGCTCCCATTAACTCTAAGGCTGCTACTAATTATACTACACCCGCTACTTGTAATAATACTACTGCTGCTCCCATTAACTCTAAGGCTGCTACTAATTATACTACACCCGCTATTTGTAATAATACTACTGCTGCTCCCATTAACTCTAATGCTGCTACTAATTATACTACACCCGCTACTTGTAATAATACTACTGCTGCTCCCATTAACTCTAAGGCTGCTACTAATTATACTACACCCGCTACTTGTAATAATACTACTGCTGCTCCCAATAACTCTAATGCTGCTACTAATTATACTACACCCGCTATTTGTAATAATACTACTGCTGCTCCCATTAACTCTAATGCTGCTACTAATTATACTACTGCCGCTACTTGTAATAATACTACTGCCGCTACTTGTAATAATACTACTGCTGCTCCCATTAGCTCTAATGCTGCTACTAATTATGCTACACCCGCTACTTGTAATAATACTACTGCTGCTCCCATTAACTCTAATGCTGCTACTAATTATGCTACACCCGCTACTTGTAATAATACTACTGCTGCTCCCATTAACTCTAATGCAGCTACTAATTATACTACTGCCGCTACTTGTAATAATACTACTGCTGCTCCCATTAACTCTAATGCTGCTACTAATTATACTACTGCCGCTATTTGTAATAATACTACTGCTGCTCCCATTAACTCTAGTGCTGGTACTAATTATACTATTGCCGCTATTTGTAATAATACTACTGCTGCTCCCATTAACTCTAGTGCTGCTACTAATTATAGTACTGCCGCTACTTGTAATAATACTACTGCTGCTCCCATTAACTCTAATGCTGCTACTAATTATACTACACCCGCTATTTGTAATAATACTACTGCTGCTCCCATTAACTCTAGTGCTGCTACTAATTATAGTACTGCCGCTACTTGTAATAATACTACTGCTGCTCCCATTAACTCTAATGCTGCTACTAATTATACTACTGCCGCTACTTGTAATAATACTACTGCCGCTACTTGTAATAATACTACTGCTGCTCCCATTAACTCTAATGCTGCTACTAATTATACTACTGCCGCTACTTGTAATAATACTACTGCCGCTATTTGTAATAATACTACTGCTGCTACCATTAACTCTAGTGCTGCTACTAATTATACTACTGCCGCTACTTGTAATAATACTACTGCTGCTCCCATTAACTCTAATGGTGCTACTAATTATACTACTGCCGCTACTTGTAATAATACTACTGCTGCTCCCATTAACTCTAATGCTGCTACTAATTATACTACTGCCGCTACTTGTAATAATACTACTGCTGCTCCCATTAACTCTAATGCTGCTACTAATTATAGTACTGCCGCTACTTGTAATAATACTACTGCTGCTACCATTAACTCTAATGCTGCTACTAATTATACTACACCCGCTATTTGTAATAATACTACTGCTGCTCCCATTAACTCTAATGCTGCTACTAATTATACTATTGCCGCTACTTGTAATATTACTACTGCTGCTCCCATTAACTCTAATGCTGCTACTAATTATACTACTGCCGCTATTTGTAATAATACTACTGCTGCTCCCATTAACTCTAGTGCTGCTACTAATTATACTATTTCCGCTACTTGTAATAATACTACTGCTGCTCCCGTTAACTCTAATGCTGCTACTAATTATACTATTTCCGCTACTTGTAATAATACTACTGCTGCTCCCGTTAACTCTAATGCTGCTACTAATTATACTACACCCGCTATTTGTAATAATACTACTGCTGCTCCCATTAACTCTAATGCTGCTACTAATTATACTACACCCGCTATTTGTAATATTACTACTGCTGCTCCCATTAACTCTAGTGCTGCTACTAATTATACTATTTCCGCTACTTGTAATAATACTACTGCTGCTCCCATTAACTCTAGTGCTGCTACTATTTATGCTACACCCGCTAGTTGTAATAATACTACTGCTGCTCCCAATAACTCTAATGCTGCTACTAATTATACTACACCCGCTATTTGTAATAATACTACTGCTGCTCCCATTAACTCTAATGCTGCTAATAATTTTACTACTGCCGCTACTTGTAATAATACTACTGCTGCTCCCATTAACTCTAGTGCTGCTACTAATTATACTATTTCCGCTACTTGTAATAATACTACTGCTGCTCCCAATAACTCTAATGCTGCTACTAATTATACTACACCCGCTATTTGTAATAATACTACTGCTGCTCCCATTAACTCTAATGCTGCTACTAATTATACTACACCCGCTATTTGTAATATTACTACTGCTGCTCCCATTAACTCTAGTGCTGCTACTAATTATACTATTTCCGCTACTTGTAATAATACTACTGCTGCTCCCATTAACTCTAGTGCTGCTACTATTTATGCTACACCCGCTAGTTGTAATAATACTACTGCTGCTCCCAATAACTCTAATGCTGCTACTAATTATACTACACCCGCTATTTGTAATAATACTACTGCTGCTCCCATTAACTCTAAGGCTGCTACTAATTATACTACACCCGCTACTTGTAATAATACTACTGCTGCTCCCATTAACTCTAAGGTTGCTACTAATTATACTACACCCGCTACTTGTAATAATACTACTGCTGCTCCCATTAACTCTAAGGCTGCTACTAATTATACTACACCCGCTATTTGTAATAATACTACTGCTGCTCCCATTAACTCTAATGCTGCTACTAATTATACTACACCCGCTACTTGTAATAATACTACTGCTGCTCCCATTAACTCTAAGGCTGCTACTAATTATACTACACCCGCTACTTGTAATAATACTACTGCTGCTCCCAATAACTCTAATGCTGCTACTAATTATACTACACCCGCTATTTGTAATAATACTACTGCTGCTCCCATTAACTCTAATGCTGCTACTAATTATACTACTGCCGCTACTTGTAATAATACTACTGCCGCTACTTGTAATAATACTACTGCTGCTCCCATTAGCTCTAATGCTGCTACTAATTATGCTACACCCGCTACTTGTAATAATACTACTGCTGCTCCCATTAACTCTAATGCTGCTACTAATTATGCTACACCCGCTACTTGTAATAATACTACTGCTGCTCCCATTAACTCTAATGCAGCTACTAATTATACTACTGCCGCTACTTGTAATAATACTACTGCTGCTCCCATTAACTCTAATGCTGCTACTAATTATACTACTGCCGCTATTTGTAATAATACTACTGCTGCTCCCATTAACTCTAGTGCTGGTACTAATTATACTATTGCCGCTATTTGTAATAATACTACTGCTGCTCCCATTAACTCTAGTGCTGCTACTAATTATAGTACTGCCGCTACTTGTAATAATACTACTGCTGCTCCCATTAACTCTAATGCTGCTACTAATTATACTACACCCGCTATTTGTAATAATACTACTGCTGCTCCCATTAACTCTAGTGCTGCTACTAATTATAGTACTGCCGCTACTTGTAATAATACTACTGCTGCTCCCATTAACTCTAATGCTGCTACTAATTATACTACTGCCGCTACTTGTAATAATACTACTGCCGCTACTTGTAATAATACTACTGCTGCTCCCATTAACTCTAATGCTGCTACTAATTATACTACTGCCGCTACTTGTAATAATACTACTGCCGCTATTTGTAATAATACTACTGCTGCTACCATTAACTCTAATGCTGCTACTAATTATACTACTGCCGCTACTTGTATAAATACTACTGCTGCTCCCATTAACTCTAATGCTGCTACTAATTATACTACTGCCGCTACTTGTAATAATACTACTGCTGCTCCCATTAACTCTAATGGTGCTACTAATTATACTACTGCCGCTACTTGTAATAATACTACTGCTGCTCCCATTAACTCTAATGCTGCTACTAATTATACTACTGCCGCTACTTGTAATAATACTACTGCTGCTCCCATTAACTCTAATGCTGCTACTAATTATACTAGTGCCGCTACTTGTAATAATACTACTGCTGCTCCCATTAACTCTAATGCTGCTACTAATTATACTACTGCCGCTACTTGTAATAATACTACTGCTGCTACCATTAACTCTAATGCTGCTACTAATTATACTACTGCCACTACTTGTAATAATAATACTGCTGCTCCCATTAACTCTAATGCTGCTACTAATTATACTACTGCCGCTACTTGTAATAATACTACTGCTGCTCCCATTAACTCTAATGCTGCTACTAATTATACTACTGCCGCTACTTGTAATAATACTACTGCCGCTACTTGTAATAATACTACTGCTGCTCCCATTAACTCTAATGCTGCTACTAATTATACTACTGCCGCTATTTGTAATAATACTACTGCTGCTCCCATTAACTCTAATGCTGCTTTTAATTATACTACTGCCGCTACTTGTAATAATACTACTGCCGCTACTTGTAATAATACTACTGCTGCTCCCATTAACTCTAATGCTGCTACTAATTATACTACTGCCGCTATTTGTAATAATACTACTGCTGCTCCCATTAACTCTAATGCTGCTACTAATTATACTACTGCCGCTATTTGTAATAATACTACTGCTGCTCCCATTAACTCTAATGCTGCTACTAATTATACTACTGCCGCTACTTGTAATAAAACTACTGCTGCTCCCATTAACTCTAATGCTGCTACTAATTATACTACTGCCGCTATTTGTAATAATACTACTGCTGCTCCCATTAATTCTAATGCTGCTACTAATTATACTACTGCCGCTACTTCTAATAATACTACTGCTGCTCCCATTAACTCTAATGCTGCTACTAATTATACTACTGCCGCTACTTCTAATAATACTACTGCTGCTCCCATTAATTCTAATGCTGCTACTAATTATACTACTGCCGCTACTTGTAATAATACTACTGCTGCTCCCATTAACTCTAATGCTGCTACTAATTATACTACTGCCGCTACTTCTAATAATACTACTGCTGCTCCCATTAATTCTAATGCTGCTACTAATTATACTACTGCCGCTACTTGTAATAATACTACTGCCGCTACTTGTAATAATACTACTGCTGCTACCATTAACTCTAATGCAGCTACTAATTACACTACACCCGCTATTTGTAATAATACTACTGCTGCTACCATTAACTCTAATGCAGCTACTAATTATGCTACACCCGCTATTTGTAATAATACTACTGCTGCTACCATTAACTCTAATGCAGCTACTAATTATACTACTGCCGCTATTTGTAATAATACTACTGCTGCTACCATTAACTCTAATGCAGCTACTAAATATACTACTGCCGCTACTTGTAATAATACTACTGCTGCTACCATTAACTCTAATGCAGCTACTAATTATACTACTGCCGCTATTTGTAATAATACTACTGCTGCTCCCATTAACTCTAAGGCTGCTACTAATTATACTACACCCGCTATTTGTAATAATACTACTGCTGCTCCCATTAACTCTAATGCTGCTACTAATTATACTACACCCGCTACTTGTAATAATACTACTGCTGCTCCCATTAACTCTAAGGCTGCTACTAATTATACTACACCCGCTACTTGTAATAATACTACTGTTGCTCCCAATAACTCTAATGCTGCTACTAATTATACTACACCCGCTATTTGTAATAATACTACTGCTGCTCCCATTAACTCTAATGCTGCTACTAATTATACTACACCCGCTATTTGTAATATTACTACTGCTGCTCCCATTAACTCTAGTGCTGCTACTAATTATACTATTTCCGCTACTTGTAATAATACTACTGCTGCTCCCATTAACTCTAGTGCTGCTACTATTTATGCTACACCCGCTAGTTGTAATAATACTACTGCTGCTCCCAATAACTCTAATGCTGCTACTAATTATACTACACCCGCTATTTGTAATAATACTACTGCTGCTCCCATTAACTCTAAGGCTGCTACTAATTATACTACACCCGCTACTTGTAATAATACTACTGCTGCTCCCATTAACTCTAAGGCTGCTACTAATTATACTACACCCGCTACTTGTAATAATACTACTGCTGCTCCCATTAACTCTAAGGCTGCTACTAATTATACTACACCCGCTATTTGTAATAATACTACTGCTGCTCCCATTAACTCTAATGCTGCTACTAATTATACTACACCCGCTACTTGTAATAATACTACTGCTGCTCCCATTAACTCTAAGGCTGCTACTAATTATACTACACCCGCTACTTGTAATAATACTACTGCTGCTCCCAATAACTCTAATGCTGCTACTAATTATACTACACCCGCTATTTGTAATAATACTACTGCTGCTCCCATTAACTCTAATGCTGCTACTAATTATACTACTGCCGCTACTTGTAATAATACTACTGCCGCTACTTGTAATAATACTACTGCTGCTCCCATTAGCTCTAATGCTGCTACTAATTATGCTACACCCGCTACTTGTAATAATACTACTGCTGCTCCCATTAACTCTAATGCTGCTACTAATTATGCTACACCCGCTACTTGTAATAATACTACTGCTGCTCCCATTAACTCTAATGCAGCTACTAATTATACTACTGCCGCTACTTGTAATAATACTACTGCTGCTCCCATTAACTCTAATGCTGCTACTAATTATACTACTGCCGCTATTTGTAATAATACTACTGCTGCTCCCATTAACTCTAGTGCTGGTACTAATTATACTATTGCCGCTATTTGTAATAATACTACTGCTGCTCCCATTAACTCTAGTGCTGCTACTAATTATAGTACTGCCGCTACTTGTAATAATACTACTGCTGCTCCCATTAACTCTAATGCTGCTACTAATTATACTACACCCGCTATTTGTAATAATACTACTGCTGCTCCCATTAACTCTATTGCTGCTACTAATTATAGTACTGCCGCTACTTGTAATAATACTACTGCTGCTCCCATTAACTCTAATGCTGCTACTAATTATACTACTGCCGCTACTTGTAATAATACTACTGCCGCTACTTGTAATAATACTACTGCTGCTCCCATTAACTCTAATGCTGCTACTAATTATACTACTGCCGCTACTTGTAATAATACTACTGCCGCTATTTGTAATAATACTACTGCTGCTACCATTAACTCTAATGCTGCTACTAATTATACTACTGCCGCTACTTGTATAAATACTACTGCTGCTCCCATTAACTCTAATGCTGCTACTAATTATACTACTGCCGCTACTTGTAATAATACTACTGCTGCTCCCATTAACTCTAATGGTGCTACTAATTATACTACTGCCGCTACTTGTAATAATACTACTGCTGCTCCCATTAACTCTAATGCTGCTACTAATTATACTACTGCCGCTACTTGTAATAATACTACTGCTGCTCCCATTAACTCTAATGCTGCTACTAATTATACTACTGCCGCTACTTGTAATAATACTACTGCTGCTACCATTAACTCTAATGCTGCTACTAATTATACTACTGCCACTACTTGTAATAATAATACTGCTGCTCCCATTAACTCTAATGCTGCTACTAATTATACTACTGCCGCTACTTGTAATAATACTACTGCTGCTCCCATTAACTCTAATGCTGCTACTAATTATACTACTGCCGCTACTTGTAATAATACTACTGCCGCTACTTGTAATAATACTACTGCTGCTCCCATTAACTCTAATGCTGCTACTAATTATACTACTGCCGCTATTTGTAATAATACTACTGCTGCTCCCATTAACTCTAATGCTGCTTTTAATTATACTACTGCCGCTACTTGTAATAATACTACTGCCGCTACTTGTAATAATACTACTGCTGCTCCCATTAACTCTAATGCTGCTACTAATTATACTACTGCCGCTATTTGTAATAATACTACTGCTGCTCCCATTAACTCTAATGCTGCTACTAATTATACTACTGCCGCTATTTGTAATAATACTACTGCTGCTCCCATTAACTCTAATGCTGCTACTAATTATACTACTGCCGCTACTTGTAATAAAACTACTGCTGCTCCCATTAACTCTAATGCTGCTACTAATTATACTACTGCCGCTATTTGTAATAATACTACTGCTGCTCCCATTAATTCTAATGCTGCTACTAATTATACTACTGCCGCTACTTCTAATAATACTACTGCTGCTCCCATTAACTCTAATGCTGCTACTAATTATACTACTGCCGCTACTTCTAATAATACTACTGCTGCTCCCATTAATTCTAATGCTGCTACTAATTATACTACTGCCGCTACTTGTAATAATACTACTGCTGCTCCCATTAACTCTAATGCTGCTACTAATTATACTACTGCCGCTACTTCTAATAATACTACTGCTGCTCCCATTAATTCTAATGCTGCTACTAATTATACTACTGCCGCTACTTGTAATAATACTACTGCCGCTACTTGTAATAATACTACTGCTGCTACCATTAACTCTAATGCAGCTACTAATTACACTACACCCGCTATTTGTAATAATACTACTGCTGCTACCATTAACTCTAATGCAGCTACTAATTATGCTACACCCGCTTTTTGTAATAATACTACTGCTGCTACCATTAACTCTAATGCAGCTACTAATTATACTACTGCCGCTATTTGTAATAATACTACTGCTGCTACCATTAACTCTAATGCAGCTACTAATTATACTACTGCCGCTACTTGTAATAATACTACTGCTGCTACCATTAACTCTAATGCAGCTACTAATTATACTACTGCCGCTATTTGTAATAATACTACTGCTGCTCCCATTAACTCTAATGCTGCTACTAATTATGCTACACCCGCTACTTGTAATAATACTACTGCTGCTACCATTAACTCTAATGCAGCTACTAATTATGCTACACCCGCTATTTGTAATAATACTACTGCTCCTACCATTAACTCTAATGCAGCTACTAATTATACTACTGCCGCTACTTGTAATAATACTACTGCTCCTACCATTAACTGTAATGCAGCTACTAATTATACTACTGCCGCTATTTGTAATAATACTACTGCTGCTACCATTAACTCTAATGCTGCTACTAATTATGCTACACCCGCTATTTGTAATAATACTACTGCTGCTACCATTAACTCTAATGCAGCTACTAATTATGCTACTGCTGCTAATTGTAATAATACTACTGCTCCTACCATTAACTCTAATGCAGCTACTAATTATACTACTGCCGCTATTTGTAATAATACTACTGCTGCTACCATTAACTCTAATGCTGCTACTAATTATGCTACACCCGCTATTTGTAATAATACTACTGCTGCTCCCATTAACTCTAATGCTGCTACTAATTATGCTACACCCGCTATTTGTAATAATACTACTGCTGCTACCATTAACTCTAATGCTGCTACTAATTATGCTACACCCGCTATTTGTAATAATACTACTGCTGCTACCATTAACTCTAATGCTGCTACTAATTATGCTACACCCGCTATTTGTAATAATACTACTGCTGCTACCATTAACTCTAATGCAGCTACTAATTATACTACTGCCGCTAGTTGTAATAATACTACTGCTGCTACCATTAACTCTAATGCTGCTACTAATTATACTACTGCCGCTACTTGTAATAATACTACTGGTGCTCCCATTAACTCTAATGCTGCTACTAATTATACTATTGCCGCTACCTGTAATAATACTACTGCTGCTACCATTAACTCTAATGCTGCTACTAATTATGCTACTGCCGCTAATTGTAATAATACTACTGCTGCTCCCATTAACTCTAATGCTGCTACTAATTATACTATTGCCGCTACCTGTAATAATACTACTGCTGCTACCATTAACTCTAATGCAGCTACTAATTATACTACTGCCGCTAGTTGTAATAATACTACTGCTGCTCCCATTAACTCTAATGCTGCTACTAATTATACTATTGCCGCTACCTGTAATAATACTACTGCTGCTCCCATTAACTCTAATGCTGCTACTAATTATACTATTGCCGCTACCTGTAATAATACTACTGCTGCTACCATTAACTCTAATGCAGCTACTAATTATACTACTGCCGCTAGTTGTAATAATACTACTGCTGCTCCCATTAACTCTAATGCAGCTACTAATTATGCTACACCCGCTACTTGTAATAATACTACTGCTGCTCCCATTAACTCTAATGCTGCTACTAATTATACTATTGCCGCTACCTGTAATAATACTACTGCTGCTCCCATTAACTCTAATGCTGCTACTAATTATACTACTGCCGCTGCCTGTAATAGTACTACTGCTGCTCCCATTAACTCTAATGCTGCTACTAATTATACTACTGCCGCTACCTGTAATAATACTACTGCTGCTCCCATTAACTCTAATGCTGCTACTAATTATACTATTGCCGCTACCTGTAATAATACTACTGCTGCTCCCATTAACTCTAATGCTGCTACTAATTATACTACTGCCGCTACTTGTAATAATACTACTGCTGCTCCCATTAACTCTAATGCTGCTACTAATTATACTACTGCCGCTACTTGTAATAATACTACTGCTGCTCCCATTAACTCTAATGCTGCTACTAATTATACTACACCCGCTATTTGTAATAATACTACTGCTGCTCCCATTAACTCTAATGCTGCTACTAATTATACTACACCCGCTATTTGTAATAATACTACTGCTGCTCCCATTAACTCTAATGCAGCTACTAATTTTACTATTGCCGCTACTTGTAATAATACTACTGCTGCTCCCATTAACTCTAATGCTGCTACTAATTATACTACTGCCGCTATTTGTAATAATACTACTGCTGCTCCCATTAACTCTAGTGCTGCTGCTAATTATACTATTGCCGCTACTTGTAATATTACTACTGCTGCTCCCATTAACTCTAATGCTGCTACTAATTATACTACACCCGCTATTTGTAATAATACTACTGCTGCTCCCATTAACTCTAATGCTGCTACTAATTATACTATTGCCGCTATTTGTAATAATACTACTGCTGCTCCCATTAACTCTAATGCTGCTACTAATTATACTACACCCGCTATTTGTAATAATACTACTGCTGCTCCCATTAACTCTAATGCTACTACTAATTATACTACACCCGCTATTTGTAATAATACTACTGCTGCTCCCATTAACTCTAATGCTGCTACTAATTATACTACACCCGCTATTTGTAATAATACTACTGCTGCTCCCATTTACTCTAATGCTGCTACTAATTATACTACACCCGCTATTTGTAATAATACTACTGCTGCTACCATTAGCTCTAATGCTGCTACTAATTATGCTACACCCGCTACTTGTAATAATACTACTGCTCCTACCATTAACTCTAATGCGGCTACTAATTATGCTACACCCGCTTTTTGTAATAATACTACTGCTCCTACCATTAACTCTAATGCAGCTACTAATTATGCTACACCCGCTTTTTGTAATAATACTACTGCTGCTACCATTAACTCTAATGCAGCTACTAATTATACTACTGCCGCTAGTTGTAATAATACTACTGCTGCTACCATTAACTCTAATGCTGCTACTAATTATGCTACACCCGCTACTTGTAATAATACTACTGCTGCTCCCATTAACTCTAATGCTGCTACTAATTATACTACACCCGCTACTTGTAATAATACTACTGCTGCTCCCATTAACTCTAATGCTGCTACTAATTATCCTACACCCGCTACTTGTAATAATACTACTGCCGCTACCTGTAATAATACTACTGCTGCTCCCATTAAATCTAATGCTGCTACTAATTATACTACTGCCGCTGCCTGTAATAGTACTACTGCTGCTCCCATTAACTCTAATGCTGCTACTAATTATACTACTGCCGCTACCTGTAATAATACTACTGCTGCTCCCATTAACTCTAATGCTGCTACTAATTATACGATTGCCGCTACCTGTAATAATACTACTGCTGCTCCCATTAACTCTAATGCTGCTACTAATTATACTACTGCCGCTACTTGTAATAATACTACTGCTGCTCCCATTAACTCTAATGGTGCTACTAATTATACTACTGCCGCTACTTGTAATAATACTACTGCTGCTCCCATTAACCCTAATGCTGCTACTAATTATACTACACCCGCTATTTGTAATAATACTACTGCTGCTCCCATTAACTCTAATGCTGCTACTAATTATACTACACCCGCTATTTGTAATAATACTACTGCTGCTCCCATTAACTCTAATGCTGCTACTAATTATACTATTGCCGCTACTTGTAATAATACTACTGCTGATCCCATTAACTCTAATGCTGCTACTAATTATACTACTGCCGCTACTTGTAATAATACTACTGCTGCTCCCATTAACTCTAATGCTGGTACTAATTATACTACACCCGCTATTTGTAATAATACTACTGCTGCTCCCATTAACTCTAATGCTGCTACTAATTATACTATTGCCGCTACTTGTAATATTACTACTGCTGCTCCCATTAACTCTAATGCTGCTACTAATTATACTACTGCCGCTATTTGTAATAATACTACTGCTGCTCCCATTAACTCTAGTGCTGCTACTAATTATACTATTTCCGCTACTTGTAATAATACTACTGCTGCTCCCGTTAACTCTAATGCTGCTACTAATTATACTATTTCCGCTACTTGTAATAATACTACTGCTGCTCCCGTTAACTCTAATGCTGCTACTAATTATACTACACCCGCTATTTGTAATAATACTACTGCTGCTCCCATTAACTCTAATGCTGCTAATAATTTTACTACTGCCGCTACTTGTAATAATACTACTGCTGCTCCCATTAACTCTAGTGCTGCTACTAATTATACTATTTCCGCTACTTGTAATAATACTACTGCTGCTCCCATTAACTCTAGTGCTGCTACTATTTATGCTACACCCGCTAGTTGTAATAATACTACTGCTGCTCCCAATAACTCTAATGCTGCTACTAATTATACTACACCCGCTATTTGTAATAATACTACTGCTGCTCCCATTAACTCTAAGGCTGCTACTAATTATACTACACCCGCTACTTGTAATAATACTACTGCTGCTCCCATTAACTCTAAGGCTGCTACTAATTATACTACACCCGCTACTTGTAATAATACTACTGCTGCTCCCATTAACTCTAAGGCTGCTACTAATTATACTACACCCGCTATTTGTAATAATACTACTGCTGCTCCCATTAACTCTAATGCTGCTACTAATTATACTACACCCGCTACTTGTAATAATACTACTGCTGCTCCCATTAACTCTAAGGCTGCTACTAATTATACTACACCCGCTACTTGTAATAATACTACTGCTGCTCCCAATAACTCTAATGCTGCTACTAATTATACTACACCCGCTATTTGTAATAATACTACTGCTGCTCCCATTAACTCTAATGCTGCTACTAATTATACTACACCCGCTATTTGTAATATTACTACTGCTGCTCCCATTAACTCTAGTGCTGCTACTAATTATACTATTTCCGCTACTTGTAATAATACTACTGCTGCTCCCATTAACTCTAGTGCTGCTACTATTTATGCTACACCCGCTAGTTGTAATAATACTACTGCTGCTCCCAATAACTCTAATGCTGCTACTAATTATACTACACCCGCTATTTGTAATAATACTACTGCTTCTCCCATTAACTCTAAGGCTGCTACTAATTATACTACACCCGCTACTTGTAATAATACTACTGCTGCTCCCATTAACTCTAAGGCTGCTACTAATTATACTACACCCGCTACTTGTAATAATACTACTGCTGCTCCCATTAACTCTAAGGCTGCTACTAATTATACTACACCCGCTATTTGTAATAATACTACTGCTGCTCCCATTAACTCTAGTGCTGCTACTAATTATAGTACTGCCGCTACTTGTAATAATACTACTGCTGCTCCCATTAACTCTAATGCTGCTACTAATTATACTACACCCGCTATTTGTAATAATACTACTGCTGCTCCCATTAACTCTAGTGCTGCTACTAATTATAGTACTGCCGCTACTTGTAATAATACTACTGCTGCTCCCATTAACTCTAATGCTGCTACTAATTATACTACTGCCGCTACTTGTAATAATACTACTGCCGCTACTTGTAATAATACTACTGCTGCTCCCATTAACTCTAATGCTGCTACTAATTATACTACTGCCGCTACTTGTAATAATACTACTGCCGCTATTTGTAATAATACTACTGCTGCTACCATTAACTCTAATGCTGCTACTAATTATACTACTGCCGCTACTTGTAATAATACTACTGCTGCTCCCATTAACTCTAATGCTGCTACTAATTATACTACTGCCGCTACTTGTAATAATACTACTGCTGCTCCCATTAACTCTAATGGTGCTACTAATTATACTACTGCCGCTACTTGTAATAATACTACTGCTGCTCCCATTAACTCTAATGCTGCTACTAATTATACTACTGCCGCTACTTGTAATAATACTACTGCTGCTCCCATTAACTCTAATGCTGCTACTATTTATACTACTGCCACTACTTGTAATAATACTACTGCTGCTACCATTAACTCTAATGCTGCTACTAATTATACTACTGCCGCTACTTGTAATAATACTACTGCTGCTCCCATTAACTCTAATGCTGCTACTAATTATACTACTGCCGCTACTTGTAATAATACTACTGCTGCTCCCATTAACTCTAATGCTGCTACTAATTATACTACTGCCGCTACTTGTAATAATACTACTGCCGCTACTTGTAATAATACTACTGCTGCTCCCATTAACTCTAATGCTGCTACTAATTATACTACTGCCGCTATTTGTAATAATACTACTGCTGCTCCCATTAACTCTAATGCTGCTTTTAATTATACTACTGCCGCTACTTGTAATAATACTACTGCCGCTACTTGTAATAATACTACTGCTGCTCCCATTAACTCTAATGCTGCTACTAATTATACTACTGCCGCTATTTGTAATAATACTACTGCTGCTCCCATTAACTCTAATGCTGCTACTAATTATACTACTGCCGCTATTTGTAATAATACTACTGCTGCTCCCATTAACTCTAATGCTGCTACTAATTATACTACTGCCGCTACTTGTAATAAAACTACTGCTGCTCCCATTAACTCTAATGCTGCTACTAATTATACTACTGCCGCTATTTGTAATAATACTACTGCTGCTCCCATTAATTCTAATGCTGCTACTAATTATACTACTGCCGCTACTTCTAATAATACTACTGCTGCTCCCATTAACTCTAATGCTGCTACTAATTATACTACTGCCGCTACTTCTAATAATACTACTGCTGCTCCCATTAATTCTAATGCTGCTACTAATTATACTACTGCCGCTACTTGTAATAATACTACTGCTGCTCCCATTAACTCTAATGCTGCTACTAATTATACTACTGCCGCTACTTCTAATAATACTACTGCTGCTCCCATTAATTCTAATGCTGCTATTAATTATACTACTGCCGCTACTTGTAATAATACTACTGCCGCTACTTGTAATAATACTACTGCTGCTACCATTAACTCTAATGCAGCTACTAATTACACTACACCCGCTATTTGTAATAATACTACTGCTGCTACCATTAACTCTAATGCAGCTACTAATTATGCTACACCCGCTATTTGTAATAATACTACTGCTGCTACCATTAACTCTAATGCAGCTACTAATTATACTACTGCCGCTATTTGTAATAATACTACTGCTGCTACCATTAACTCTAATGCAGCTACTAATTATACTACTGCCGCTACTTGTAATAATACTACTGCTGCTACCATTAACTCTAATGCAGCTACTAATTATACTACTGCCGCTATTTGTAATAATACTACTGCTGCTCCCATTAACTCTAATGCTGCTACTAATTATGCTACACCCGCTACTTGTAATAATACTACTGCTGCTACCATTAACTCTAATGCAGCTACTAATTATGCTACACCCGCTATTTGTAATAATACTACTGCTCCTACCATTAACTCTAATGCAGCTACTAATTATACTACTGCCGCTACTTGTAATAATACTACTGCTCCTACCATTAACTCTAATGCAGCTACTAATTATACTACTGCCGCTATTTGTAATAATACTACTGCTGCTACCATTAACTCTAATGCTGCTACTAATTATGCTACACCCGCTGTTTGTAATAATACTACTGCTGCTACCATTAACTCTAATGCAGCTACTAATTATGCTACTGCCGCTAATTGTAATAATACTACTGCTCCTACCATTAACTCTAATGCAGCTACTAATTATACTACTGCCGCTATTTGTAATAATACTACTGCTGCTACCATTAACTCTAATGCTGCTACTAATTATGCTACACCCGCTATTTGTAATAATACTACTGCTGCTCCCATTAACTCTAATGCTGCTACTAATTATGCTACACCCGCTATTTGTAATAATACTACTGCTGCTACCATTAACTCTAATGCTGCTACTAATTATGCTACACCCGCTATTTGTAATAATACTACTGCTGCTACCATTAACTCTAATGCTGCTACTAATTATGCTACACCCGCTATTTGTAATAATACTACTGCTGCTACCATTAACTCTAATGCAGCTACTAATTATACTACTGCCGCTAGTTGTAATAATACTACTGCTGCTACCATTAACTCTAATGCTGCTACTAATTATACTACTGCCGCTACTTGTAATAATACTACTGCTGCTCCCATTAACTCTAATGCTGCTACTAATTATACTATTGCCGCTACCTGTAATAATACTACTGCTGCTACCATTAACTCTAATGCTGCTACTAATTATGCTACTGCCGCTAATTGTAATAATACTACTGCTGCTCCCATTAACTCTAATGCTGCTACTAATTATACTATTGCCGCTACCTGTAATAATACTACTGCTGCTACCATTAACTCTAATGCAGGTACTAATTATACTACTGCCGCTAGTTGTAATAATACTACTGCTGCTCCCATTAACTCTAATGCTGCTACTAATTATACTATTGCCGCTACCTGTAATAATACTACTGCTGCTCCCATTAACTCTAATGCTGCTACTAATTATACTATTGCCGCTACCTGTAATAATACTACTGCTGCTACCATTAACTCTAATGCAGCTACTAATTATACTACTGCCGCTAGTTGTAATAATACTACTGCTGCTCCCATTAACTCTAATGCAGCTACTAATTATGCTACACCCGCTACTTGTAATAATACTACTGCTGCTCCCATTAACTCTAATGCTGCTACTAATTATACTATTGCCGCTACCTGTAATAATACTACTGCTGCTCCCATTAACTCTAATGCTGCTACTAATTATACTACTGCCGCTGCCTGTAATAGTACTACTGCTGCTCCCATTAACTCTAATGCTGCTACTAATTATACTACTGCCGCTACCTGTAATAATACTACTGCTGCTCCCATTAACTCTAATGCTGCTACTAATTATACTATTGCCGCTACCTGTAATAATACTACTGCTGCTCCCATTAACTCTAATGCTGCTACTAATTATACTACTGCCGCTACTTGTAATAATACTACTGCTGCTCCCATTAACTCTAATGCTGCTACTAATTATACTACTGCCGCTACTTGTAATAATACTACTGCTGCTCCCATTAACTCTAATGCTGCTACTAATTATACTACACCCGCTATTTGTAATAATACTACTGCTGCTCCCATTCACTCTAATGCTGCTACTAATTATACTACACCCGCTATTTGTAATAATACTACTGCTGCTCCCATTAACTCTAATGCAGCTACTAATTTTACTATTGCCGCTACTTGTAATAATACTACTGCTGCTCCCATTAACTCTAATGCTGCTACTAATTATACTACAGCCGCTATTTGTAATAATACTACTGCTGCTCCCATTAACTCTAGTGCTGCTGCTAATTATACTATTGCCGCTACTTGTAATATTACTACTTCTGCTCCCATTAACTCTAATGCTGCTACTAATTATACTACACCCGCTATTTGTAATAATACTACTGCTGCTCCCATTAACTCTAATGCTGCTACTAATTATACTATTGCCGCTATTTGTAATAATACTACTGCTGCTCCCATTAACTCTAATGCTGCTACTAATTATACTACACCCGCTATTTGTAATAATACTACTGCTGCTCCCATTAACTCTAATGCTACTACTAATTATACTACACCCGCTATTTGTAATAATACTACTGCTGCTCCCATTAACTCTAATGCTGCTACTAATTATACTACACCAGCTATTTGTAACAATACTACTGCTGCTCCCATTTACTCTAATGCTGCTACTAATTATACTACACCCGCTATTTGTAATAATACTACTGCTGCTACCATTAGCTCTAATGCTGCTACTAATTATACTACTGCCGCTACTTGTAATAATACTACTGCTCCTACCATTAACTCTAATGCTGCTACTAATTATACTACTGCCGCTACTTGTAATAATACTACTGCTGCTCCCATTAACTCTAATGCAGCTACTAATTATTCTACTGCCGCTACTTGTAATAATACTACTGCTGCTCCCATTAACTCTAATGCTGCTACTAATTATACTACTGCCGCTATTTGTAATAATACTACTGCTGCTCCCATTAACTCTAGTGCTGCTACTAATTATAGTACTGCCGCTACTTGTAATAATACTACTGCTGCTCCCATTAACTCTAATGCTGCTACTAATTATACTACTGCCGCTATTTGTAATAATACTACTGCTGCTCCCATTAACTCTAATGCTGCTACTAATTATACTACTGCCGCTACTTGTAATAATACTACTGCCGCTACTTGTAATAATACTACTGCCGCTATTTGTAATAATACTACTGCTGCTACCATTAACTCTAATGCTGCTACTAATTATACTACTGCCGCTACTTGTAATAATACTACTGCTGCTCCCATTAACTCTAATGCTGCTAATAATTTTACTACTGCCGCTATTTGTAATAATACTACTGCTGCTCCCATTAACTCTAATGCTGCTACTAATTATACTACTGCCGCTACTTGTAATAATACTACTGCTCCTACCATTAACTCTAATGCTGCTACTAATTATACTATTGCAGCTACCTGTAATAATACTACTGCTGCTACCATTAACTCTAATGCAGCTACTAATTATACTACTGCCGCTAGTTGTAATAATACTACTGCTGCTCCCATTAACTCTAATGCTGCTACTAATTATACTATTGCCGCTACCTGTAATAATACTACTGCTGCTCCCATTAACTCTAATGCTGCTACTAATTATACTATTGCCGCTATTTGTAATAATACTACTGCTGCTACTATTAACTCTAATGCAGCTACTAATTATGCTACACCCGCAATTTGTAATAATACTACTGCTCCTACCATTAACTCTAATGCAGCTACTAATTATACTACTGCCGCTATTTGTAATAATACTACTGCTGCTACCATTAACTCTAATGCTGCTACTAATTATGCTACACCCGCTATTTGTAATAATACTACTGCTGCTACCATTAACTCTAATGCTGCTACTAATTATACTACACCCGCTACTTGTAATAATACTACTGCCGCTACTTGTAATAATACTACTGCCGCTACTTGTAATAATACTACTGCCGCTATTTGTAATAATACTACTGCTGCTCCCATTAACTCTAATGCTGCTACTAATTATACTACTGCCGCTATTTGTAATAATACTACTGCTGCTCCCATTAACTCTAATGCAGCTACTAATTATACTACTGCCGCTATTTGTAATAATACTACTGCTCCTACCATTAACTCTAATGCAGCTACTAATTATACTACTGCCGCTATTTGTAATAATACTACTGCTGCTACCATTAACTCTAATGCTGCTACTAATTATGCTACACCCGCTATTTGTAATAATACTACTGCTGCTACCATTAACTCTAATGCTGCTACTAATTATACTATTGCCGCTACCTGTAATAATACTACTGCTGCTCCCATTAACTCTAATGCTGCTACTAATTATACTACTGCCGCTGCCTGTAATAGTACTACTGCTCCCATTAACTCTAATGCTGCTACTAATTATACTACTGCCGCTACCTGTAATAATACTACTGCTGCTCCCATTAACTCTAATGCTGCTACTAATTATACTATTGCCGCTACCTGTAATAATACTACTGCTGCTCCCATTAACTCTAATGCTGCTACTAATTATACTACTGCCGCTACTTGTAATAATACTACTGCTGCTCCCATTAACTCTAATGCTGCTACTAATTATACTACTGCCGCTACTTGTAATAATACTACTGCTGCTCCCATTAACTCTAATGCTGCTACTAATTATACTACACCCGCTATTTGTAATAATACTACTGCTGCTCCCATTAACTCTAATGCTACTACTAATTATACTACACCCGCTATTTGTAATAATACTACTGCTGCTCCCATTAACTCTAATGCTGCTACTAATTATACTACACCCGCTATTTGTAATAATACTACTGCTGCTCCCATTAACTCTAATGCTGCTACTAATTATACTACTGCCGCTACTTGTAATAATACTACTGCTGCTCCCATTAACTCTAATGCTGCTACTAATTATACTACACCCGCTATTTGTAATAATACTACTGCTGCTCCCATTAACTCTAATGCAGCTATTAATTATACTACACCCGCTATTTGTAATAATACTACTGCTGCTCCCATTAACTCTAATGCTGCTACTAATTATACTATTGCCGCTACTTGTAATAATACTCCTGCTGCTCCCATTAACTCTAATGCTGCTACTAATTATACTACTGCCGCTATTTGTAATAATACTACTGCTGCTCCCATTAACTCTAATGCTGCTACTAATTATACTACACCCGCTATTTGTAATAATACTACTGCTGCTCCCATTAACTCTAATGCTGCTACTAATTATACTATTGCCGCTACTTGTAATAATACTACTGCTGATCCCATTAACTCTAATGCTGCTACTAATTATACTACTGCCGCTACTTGTAATAATACTACTGCTGCTCCCATTAACTCTAATGCTGCTACTAATTATACTATTGCCGCTACTTGTAATATTACTACTGCTGCTCCCATTAACTCTAATGCTGCTACTAATTATACTACTGCCGCTACTTGTAATAATACTACTGCTGCTCCCATTAACTCTAATGCTGCTACTAATTATACTACTGCCGCTACTTGTAATAATACTACTGCTGCTCCCATTAACTCTAATGCTGCTACTAATTATACTACACCCGCTATTTGTAATAATACTACTGCTGCTCCCATTAACTCTAATGCTGCTACTAATTATACTACTGCCGCTATTTGTAATAATACTACTGCTGCTCCCATTAACTCTAGTGCTGGTACTAATTATACTATTTCCGCTACTTGTAATAATACTACTGCTGCTCCCATTAACTCTAATGCAGCTACTAATTATACTATTTCCGCTACTTGTAATAATACTACTGCTGCTCCCATTAACTCTAATGCAGCTACTAATTATACTACACCCGCTATTTGTAATAATACTACTGCTGCTCCCAATAACTCTAATGCTGCTACTAATTATACTACACCCGCTATTTGTAATAATACTACTGCTGCTCCCATTAACTCTAATGCTGCTACTAATTATACTACTGCCGCTACTTGTAATAATACTACTGCTGCTCCCATTAACTCTAATGCTGCTACTAATTATACTACTGCCGCTACTTGTAATAATACTACTGCTGCTCCCAATAACTCTAATGCTGCTACTAATTATACTACACCCGCTATTTGTAATAATACTACTGCTGCTCCCATTAACTCTAATGCTGCTACTAATTATGCTACTGCCGCTACTTGTAATAATACTACTGCTGCTCCCATTAACTCTGATGCTGCTACTAATTATACTACTGCTGCTACTTGTAATAATACTACTGCTGCTCCCATTAACTCTAATGCTGCTACTAATTATACTACTGCCGCTACTTGTAATAATACTACTGCTGCTCCCAATAACTCTAATGCTGCTACTAATTATACTACACCCGCTATTTGTAATAATACTACTGCTGCTCCCATTAACTCTAATGCTGCTACTAATTATGCTACTGCCGCTACTTGTAATAATACTACTGCTGCTCCCATTAACTCTAATGCTGCTACTAATTATACTACTGCCGCTACTTGTAATAATACTACTGCTGCTCCCATTAACTCTAATGCTGCTACTAATTATACTACTGCTGCTACTTGTAATAATACTACTGCTGCTACCATTAGCTCTAATGCTGCTACTAATTATACTACTGCCGCTACTTGTAATAATACTACTGCTCCTACCATTAACTCTAATGCTGCTACTAATTATACTACTGCCGCTACTTGTAATAATACTACTGCTGCTCCCATTAACTCTAGTGCAGCTACTAATTATACTACTGCCGCTACTTGTAATAATACTACTGCTGCTCCCATTAACTCTAATGCTGCTACTAATTATACTACTGCCGCTATTTGTAATAATACTACTGCTGCTCCCATTAACTCTAGTGCTGGTACTAATTATACTATTGCCGCTATTTGTAATAATACTACTGCTGCTCCCATTAACTCTAGTGCTGCTACTAATTATAGTACTGCCGCTACTTGTAATAATACTACTGCTGCTCCCATTAACTCTAATGCTGCTACTAATTATACTACTGCCGCTACTTGTAATAATACTACTGCTGCTCCCATTAACTCAAATGGTGCTACTAATTATACTACTGCCGCTACTTCTAATAATACTACTGCTGCTCCCATTAATTCTAATGCTGCTACTAATTATACTACTGCCGCTACTTGTAATAATACTACTGCTGCTCCCATTAACTCTAATGCTGCTACTAATTATACTACTGCCGCTACTTGTAATAATACTACTGCTGCTCCCATTAATTCTAATGCTGCTACTAATTATACTACTGCCGCTACTTGTAATAATACTACTGCTGCTCCCATTAACTCTAATGCTGCTACTAATTATACTACTGCCGCTATTTGTAATAATACTACTGCTGCTCCCATTAACTCTAATGCTGCTACTAATTATACTACTGCCGCTACTTGTAATAATACTACTGCCGCTACTTGTAATAATACTACTGCCGCTACTTGTAATAATACTACTGCTGCTACCATTAACTCTAATGCTGCTACTAATTATACTACTGCCGCTAATTGTAATAATACTACTGCTGCTCCCATTAACTCTAATGCTGCTACTAATTATACTACTGCCGCTATTTGTAATAATACTACTGCTGCTCCCATTAACTCTAATGCTGCTACTAATTATGCTACACCCGCTACTTGTAATAATACTACTGCTGCTCCCATTAACTCTAATGCTGCTACTAATTATACTACACCCGCTACTTGTAATAATACTACTGCTGCTCCCATTAACTCTAATGCTGCTACTAATTATCCTACACCCGCTACTTGTAATAATACTACTGCCGCTAACTGTAATAATACTACTGCTGCTCCCATTAAATCTAATGCTGCTACTAATTATACTACTGCCGCTGCCTGTAATAGTACTACTGCTGCTCCCATTAACTCTAATGCTGCTACTAATTATACTACTGCCGCTACCTGTAATAATACTACTGCTGCTCCCATTAACTCTAATGCTGCTACTAATTATACTATTGCCGCTACCTGTAATAATACTACTGCTGCTCCCATTAACTCTAATGCTGCTACTAATTATACTACACCCGCTACTTGTAATAATACTACTGCTGCTCCCATTAACTCTAATGCTGCTACTAATTATACTACTGCCGCTACTTGTAATAATACTACTGCTGCTCCCATTAACTCTAATGCTGCTACTAATTATACTACTGCCGCTACTTCTAATAATACTACTGCTGCTCCCATTAATTCTAATGCTGCTACTAATTATACTACTGCCGCTACTTGTAATAATACTACCGCTGCTCCCATTAACTCTAATGCTGCTACTAATTATACTACTGCCGCTACTTGTAATAATACTACTGCTGCTCCCATTAATTCTAGTGCTGCTACTAATTATACTACACCCGCTATTTGTACTAATACTACTGCTGCTCCCATTAACTCTTATGCTGCTACTAATTATACTACACCCGCTATGTGTAATAATACTACTGCTGCTCCCATTAACTCTAGTGCTGCTACTAATTATACTACTGCCGCTACTTGTAATAATACTACTGCTGCTCCCATTAACTCTAATGCTGCTACTAATTATACTACTGCCGCTACTTGTAATAATACTACTGCTGCTCCCATTAACTCTAGTGCTGCTACTAATTATACTACTGCCGCTACTTGTAATAATACTACTGCCGCTACTTGTAATAATACTACTGCTGCTACCATTAACTCTAGTGCTGCTACTAATTATACTACTGCCGCTACTTGTAATAATACTACTGCTGCTCCCATTAACTCTAGTGCTGCTACTAATTATACTACTGCCGCTACTTGTAATAATACTACTGCTGCTCCCATTAACTCTAGTGCTGCTACTAATTATACTACTGCCGCTACTTGTAATAATACTACTGCCGCTACTTGTGATAATACTACTGCGGCTACTTGTAATAATACTACTGCCGCTACTTGTGATAATACTACTGCCGCTACTTGTAATAATACTACTGCCGCTACTTGTGATAATACTACTGCCGCTACTTGTAATAATACTACTGCTGCTCCCATTAACTCTAATGCAGCTACTAATTATACTACTGTCGCTACTTGTAATAATACTACTGCTGCTACCATTAACTCTAGTGCTGCTACTAATTATACTACTGCCGCTACTTGTAATAATACTACTGCTGCTACTTGTAATAATACTACTACCGCTACTTGTAATAATACTACTGCTGCTACCATTAACTCTAGTGCTGCTACTAATTATACTACTGCCGCTACTTGTAATAATACTACTGCCGCTACTTGTAATAATACTACTGCCGCTACTTGTAATAATACTACTGCCGCTACTTGTAATAATACTACTGCTGCTACCATTAACTCTAGTGCTGCTACTAATTATACTACTGCCGCTACTTGTAATAATACTACTGCTGCTCCCATTAACTCTAGTGCTGCTACTAATTATACTACTGCCGCTACTTGTAATAATACTACTGCTGCTCCCATTAACTCTAGTGCTGCTGCTAATTATACTACTGCCGCTACTTGTAATAATACTACTGCCGCTACTTGTAATAATACTACTGCTGCTCCCATTAACTCTAGTGCTGCTACTAATTATACTACTGCCGCTACTTGTAATAATACTACTGCCGCTACTTGTAATAATACTACTGCTGCTACCATTAACTCTAATGCTGCTACTAATTATGCTACACCCGCTACTTGTAATAGTACTACTGCCGCTACTTGTAATAATACTACTGCTGCTACCATTAACTCTAGTGCTGCTACTAATTATACTACTGCCGCTACTTGTAATAATACTACTGCCGCTACTTGTAATAATACTTTTGCCGCTACTTGTAATAATACTATTGCTGCTACTTGTAATAATACTATTGCTGCTACTTGTAATAATACTACTGCCGCTACTTGTAAAAATACTACTGCTGCTCCCATTAACTCTAATGCTGCTACTAATTATACTACTGCCGCTACTTGTAATAATACTACTGCTGCTACTTGTAATAATACTACTGCTGCTCCCATTAACTCTAATGCTGCTACTAATTATACTACTGCCGCTACTTGTAATAATACTACTGCCGCTACTTGTAATAATACTACTGCTGCTCCCATTAACTCTAGTGCTGCTACTAATTATACTACTGCCGCTACTTGTAATAATACTACTGCTGCTCCCATTAACTCTAGTGCTGCTACTAATTATACTACTGCCGCTACTTGTAATAATACTACTGCTGCTCCCATTAACTCTAATGCTGCTACTAATTATACTACTGCCGCTACTTGTAATAATACTACTGCTGCTACTTGTAATAATACTACTGCTGCTCCCATTAACTCTAGTGCTGCTACTAATTATACTACTGCCGCTACTTGTAATAATACTACTGCTGCTCCCATTAACTCTAGTGCTGCTACTAATTATACTACTGCCGCTATTTGTAATAATACTACTGCTGCTCCCATTAACTCTAATGCTGCTACTAATTATACTACTGCCGCTACTTGTAATAATACTACTGCTGCTCCCATTAACTCTAGTGCTGCTACTAATTATACTACTGCCGCTATTTGTAATAATACTACTGCTGCTCCCATTAACTCTAATGCTGCTACTAATTATACTACTGCCGCTACTTGTAATAATACTACTGCTGGTCCCATTAACTATAATGCTGCTACTAATTATACTACTGCCGCTACTTGTAATAATACTACTGCCGCTGCTTGTAATAATACTACTGCCGCTATTTGTAATAATACTACAGCCGCTACTTGTAATAATACTACTGCTGCTCCCATTAACTCTAGTGCTGCTACTAATTATACTACTGCCGCTACTTGTAATAATACTACTGCTGCTCCCATTAACTCTAGTGCTGCTACTAATTATACTACTGCCGCTACTTGTAATAATACTACTGCTGCTCCCATTAACTCTAGTGCTGCTACTAATTATACTACTGCCGCTACTTGTAATAATACTACTGCTGCTCCCATTAACTCTAGTGCTGCTACTAATTATACTACTGCCGCTACTTGTAATAATACTACTGCTGCTCCCGTTAACTCTAGTGCTGCTACTAATTATACTACTGCCGCTACTTGTAATAATACTACTGCTGCTCCCATTAACTCTAATGCTGCTACTAATTATACTACTGCCGCTACTTGTAATAATACTACTGCTGCTCCCATTAACTCTAGTGCTGCTACTAATTATCTACTGCCGCTACTTGTAATAATACTACTGCTGCTCCCATTAACTCTAGTGCTGCTACTAATTATACTACTGCCGCTACTTGTAATAATACTACTGCTGCTCCCATTAACTCTAGTGCTGCTACTAATTATACTACTGCCGCTACTTGTAATAATACTACTGATGCTCCCATTAACTCTAGTGCTGCTACTAATTATACTACTGCCGCTACTTGTAATAATACTACTGCTGCTCCCAATAACTCTAGTGCTGCTACTAATTATACTACTGCCGCTACTTGTAATAATACTACTGCTGCTCCCATTAACTCTAATGCTGCTACTAATTATACTGCTGCCGCTACTTGTAATAATACTACTGCTGCTCCCATTAACTCTAATGCTGCTACTAATTATACTACTGCCGCTACTTGTAATAATACTATTGCTGCTACCATTAACTCTAATGCTGCTACTAATTATACTACTGCCGCTACTTGTAATAATACTACTGCTGCTACCATTAACTCTAATGCTGCTACTAATTATACTACTGCCGCTACTTGTAATAATACTACTGCTGCTACCATTAACTCTAATGCTGCTACTAATTATACTGCTGCCGCTACTTGTAATAATACTACTGCTGCTACCATTAACTCTAATGCTGCTACTAATTATACTGCTGCCGCTACTTGTAATAATACTACTGCTGCTACCATTAACTCTAATGCTGCTACTAATTATACTACTGCCGCTACTTGTAATAATACTACTGCCGCTACTTGTAATAATAGTACTGCTGCTCCCATTAACTCTAGTGCTGCTACTAATTATACTACTGCCGCTACTTGTAATAATACTACTGCTGCTACCATTAACTCTAGTGCTGCTACTAATTATACTACTGCCGCTACTTGTAATAATACTACTGCTGCTACTTGTAATAATACTACTGCCGCTACTTGTAATAATACTACTGCTGCTACCATTAACTCTAGTGCTGCTACTAATTATACTACTGCCGCTACTTGTAATAATACTACTGCCGCTACTTGTAATAATACTGCTGCCGCTACTTGTAATAATACTACTGCCGCTACTTGTAATAATACTACTGCTGCTACCATTAACTCTAGTGCTGCTACTAATTATACTACTGCCGCTACTTGTAATAATACTACTGCTGCTCCCATTAACTCTAGTGCTGCTACTAATTATACTACTGCCGCTACTTGTAATAATACTACTGCTGCTCCCATTAACTCTAGTGCTGCTACTAATTATACTACTGACGCTACTTGTAATAATACTACTGCTGCTCCGATTAACTCTAGTGCTGCTACTAATTATACTACTGCCGCTACTTGTAATAATACTACTGCCGCTACTTGTAATAATACTACTGCTGCTCCCATTAACTCTAGTGCTGCTACTAATTATACTACTGCCGCTACTTGTAATAATACTACTGCCGCTACTTGTAATAATACTACTGCTGCTCCCATTAGCTCTAGTGCTGCTACTAATTATACTACTGCCGCTACTTGTAATAATACTACTGCCGCTACTTGTAATAATACTACTGCTGCTAACATTAACTCTAATGCTGCTACTAATTATGCTACACCCGCTACTTGTAATAATACTACTGCCGCTACTTGTAATATTACTAGTGCTGCTACCATTAACTCTAGTGCTGCTACTAATTATACTACTGCCGCTACTTGTAATAATACTACTGCCGCTACTTGTAATAATACTACTGCCGCTACTTGTAATAATACTATTGCTGCTACTTGTAATAATACTATTGCTGCTACTTGTAATAATACTACTGCCGCTACTTGTAATAATACTACTGCTGCTCCCATTAACTCTAATGCTGCTACTAATTATACTACTGCCGCTACTTGTAATAATACTACTGCTGCTACTTGTAATAATACTACTGCTGCTCCCATTAACTCTAATGCTGCTACTAATTATACTACTGCCGCTACTTGTAATAATACTACTGCCGCTACTTGTAATAATACTACTGCTGCTCCCATTAACTCTAATGCTGCTACTAATTATACTACTGCCGCTACTTGTAATAATACTACTGCTGCTCCCATTAACTCTAGTGCTGCTACTAATTATACTACTGCCGCTACTTGTAATAATACTACTGCTGCTCCCATTAACTCTAATGCTGCTACTAATTATACTACTGCCGCTACTTGTAATAATACTACTGCTGCTACTTGTAATAATACTACTGCTGCTCCCATTAACTCTAGTGCTGCTACTAATTATACTACTGCCGCTACTTGTAATAATACTACTGCCGCTACTTGTAATAATACTACTGCTGCTCCCATTAACTCTAGTGCTGCTACTAATTATACTACTGCCGCTATTTGTAATAATACTACTGCTGCTCCCATTAACTCTAATGCTGCTACTAATTATACTACTGCCGCTACTTGTAATAATACTACTGCTGCTCCCATTAACTCTAGTGCTGCTACTAATTATACTACTGCCGCTATTTGTAATAATACTACTGCTGCTCCCATTAACTCTAATGCTGCTACTAATTATACTACTGCCGCTACTTGTAATAATACTACTGCTGGTCCCATTAACTCTAATGCTGCTACTAATTATACTACTGCCGCTACTTGTAATAATACTACTGCCGCTACTTGTAATAATACTACTGCCGCTATTTGTAATAATACTACTGCCGCTACTTGTAATAATACTACTGCTGCTCCCATTAACTCTAGTGCTGCTACTAATTATACTACTGCCGCTACTTGTAATAATACTACTGCTGCTCCCATTAACTCTAGTGCTGCTACTAATTATACTACTGCCGCTACTTGTAATAATACTACTGCTGCTCCCATTAACTCTAGTGCTGCTACTAATTATACTACTGCCGCTACTTGTAATAATACTACTGCTGCTCCCATTAACTCTAGTGCTGCTACTAATTATACTACTGCCGCTACTTGTAATAATACTACTGCTGCTCCCGTTAACTCTAGTGCTGCTAGTAATTATACTACTGCCGCTACTTGTAATAATACTACTGCTGCTCCCATTAACCCTAATGCTGCTACTAATTATACTACTGCCGCTACTTGTAATAATACTACTGCTGCTCCCATTAACTCTAGTGCTGCTACTAATTATCTACTGCCGCTACTTGTAATAATACTACTGCTGCTCCCATTAACTCTAGTGCTGCTACTAATTATACTACTGCCGCTACTTGTAATAATACTACTGCTGCTCCCATTAACTCTAGTGCTGCTACTAATTATACTACTGCCGCTACTTGTAATAATACTACAGATGCTCCCATTAACTCTAGTGCTGCTACTAATTATACTACACCCGCTACTTGTAATAATACTACTGCTGCTCCCATTAACTCTAGTGCTGCTACTAATTATTCTACTGCCGCTACTTGTAATAATACTACTGCTGCTCCCATTAACTCTAATGCTGCTACTAATTATACTGCTGCCGCTACTTGTAATAATACTACTGCTGCTCCCATTAACTCTAATGCTGCTACTAATTATACTACTGCCGCTACTTGTAATAATACTACTGCTGCTACCATTAACTCTAATGCTGCTACTAATTATACTGCTACCGCTACTTGTAATAATACTACTGCTGCTACCATTAACTCTAATGCTGCTACTAATTATACTGCTGCCGCTACTTGTAATAATACTACTGCTGCTACCATTAACTCTAATGCTGCTACTAATTATACTGCTGCCGCTACTTGTAATAATACTACTGCTGCTCCCTTAACTCTAATGCTGCTACTAATTATACTGCTGCCGCTACTTGTAATAATACTACTGCTGCTACCATTAACTCTAATGCTGCTACTAATTATACTACTGCCGCTACTTGTAATAATACTACTGCTGCTACCATTAACTCTAATGCTGCTACTAATTATACTGCTGCCGCTACTTGTAATAATACTACTGCTGCTACCATTAACTCTAATGCTGCTACTAATTATACTGCTGCCGCTACTTGTAATAATACTACTGCTGCTACCATTAACTCTAATGCTGCTACTAATTATACTACTGCCGCTGCTTGTAATAATACTACTGCCGCTACTTGTAATAATACTACTGCTGCTCCCATTAACTCTAGTGCTGCTACTAATTATACTACTGCCGCTACTGGTAATAATACTACTGCCGCTACTTGTAATAATACTACTGCTGCTACCATTAACTCTAATGCTGCTACTAATTATACTGCTGCCGCTACTTGTAATAATACTACTGCTGCTACCATTAACTCTAATGCTGCTACTAATTATACTACTGCCGCTATTTGTAATAATACTACTGCTGCTCCCATTAACTCTAATTCTGCTACTAATTATACTACTGCCGCTATTTGTAATAATACTACTGCTGCTCCCATTAACTCTAATGCTGCTACTAATTATACTACTGCCGCTACTTGTAATAATACTACTGCCGCTACTTGTAATAATACTACTGCTGCTCCCATTAACTCTAGTGCTGCTACTAATTATACTACTGCCGCTACTTGTAATAATACTACTGCCGCTACTTGTAATTATACTACTGCCGCTACTTGTAATAATACTACTGCTGCTCCCATTAACTCTAGTGCTGCTACTAATTATACTACTGCCGCTATTTGTAATAATACTACTGCTGCTCCCATTAACTCTAATGCTGCTACTAATTATACTACTGCCGCTACTTGTAATAATACTACTGCTGCTCCCATTAACTCTAGTGCTGCTACTAATTATACTACTGCCGCTATTTGTAATAATACTACTGCTGCTCCCATTAACTCTAATGCTGCTACTAATTATACTACTGCCGCTACTTGTAATAATACTACTGCCGCTACTTGTAATAATACTACTGCTGCTCCCATTAACTCTAGTGCTGCTACTAATTATACTACTGCCGCTATTTGTAATAATACTACTGCTGCTCCCATTAACTCTAATGCTGCTACTAATTATACTACTGCCGCTACTTGTAATAATACTACTGCTGCTCCCATTAACTCTAGTGCTGCTACTAATTATACTACTGCCCCGACTTGTAATAATACTACTGCTGCTCCCATTAACTCTAATGCTGCTACTAATTATACTACTGCCGCTACTTGTAATAATACTACTGCTGCTACCATTAACTCTAATGCTGCTACTAATTATACTACTGCCGCTACTTGTAATAATACTACTGCTGCTCCCATTAACTCTAATGCTGCTACTAATTATACTACACCCGCTACTTGTAATAATACTACTGCTGCTCCCATTAACTCTAATGCTGCTACTAATTATACTACTGCCGCTACTTGTAATAATACTACTGCTGCTCCCATTAACTCTAGTGCTGCTACTAATTATACTACTGCCGCTATTTGTAATAATACTACTGCTGCTCCCATTAACTATAATGCTGCTACTAATTATACTACTGCCGCTATTTGTAATAATACTACTGCTCCTACCATTAACTCTAATGTTCTACTAATTATACTACTGCCGCTACTTGTAATAATACTACTGCTGCTACCATTAACTCTAATGCTGCTACTAATTATACTACTGCCGCTACTTGTAATAATACTAATGCTGCTACCATTAACTCTAATGTTCTACTAATTATACTACTGCCGCTACTTGTAATAATACTACTGCTCCTACCATTAACTCTAATGCTGCTACTAATTATACTACTGCCGCTACTTGTAATAATACTGCTGCTGCTACCACTAACTCTAATGTTCTACTAATTATACTACTGCCGCTACTTGTAATAATACTACTGCCGCTACTTGTAATAATACTACTGCCGCTATTTGTAATAATACTACTGCCGCTACTTGTAATAATACTACTGCTGCTCCCATTAACTCTAGTGCTGCTACTAATTATACTACTGCCGCTACTTGTAATAATACTACTGCTGCTCCCATTAACTCTAGTGCTGCTACTAATTATACTACTGCCGCTACTTGTAATAATACTACTGCTGCTCCCATTAACTCTAGTGCTGCTACTAATTATACTACTGCCGCTACTTGTAATAATACTACTGCTGCTCCCATTAACTCTAGTGCTGCTACTAATTATACTACTGCCGCTACTTGTAATAATACTACTGCTGCTCCCATTAACTCTAATGCTGCTACTAATTATACTACTGCCGCTACTTGTAATAATACTACTGCTGCTCCCATTAACTCTAGTGCTGCTACTAATTATACTACTGCCGCTACTTGTAATAATACTACTGCTGCTCCCATTAACTCTAGTGCTGCTACTAATTATACTACTGCCGCTACTTGTAATAATACTACTGCTGCTCCCATTAACTCTAGTGCTGCTACTAATTATACTACTGCCGCTACTTGTAATAATACTACTGATGCTCCCATTAACTCTAGTGCTGCTACTAATTATACTACTGCCGCTACTTGTAATAATACTACTGCTGCTCCCATTAACTCTAGTGCTGCTACTAATTATACTACTGCCGCTACTTGTAATAATACTACTGCTGCTCCCATTAACTCTAATGCTGCTACTAATTATACTGCTGCCGCTACTTGTAATAATACTACTGCTGCTCCCATTAACTCTAATGCTGCTAGTAATTATACTACTGCCGCTACTTGTAATAATACTACTGCTGCTACCATTAACTCTAATGCTTCTACTAATTATACTGCTGCCGCTACTTGTAATAATACTACTGCTGCTACCATTAACTCTAATGCTGCTACTAATTATACTGCTGCCGCTACTTGTAATAATACTACTGCTGCTACCATTAACTCTAATGCTGCTACTAATTATACTGCTGCCGCTACTTGTAATAATACTACTGCTGCTACCATTAACTCTAATGCTGCTACTAATTATACTGCTGCCGCTACTTGTAATAATACTACTGCTGCTACCATTAACTCTAGTGCTGCTACTAATTATACTACTGCCGCTACTTGTAATAATACTACTGCTGCTACCATTAACTCTAATGCTGCTACTAATTATACTGCTGCCGCTACTTGTAATAATACTACTGCTGCTACCATTAACTCTAATGCTGCTACTAATTATACTGCTGCCGCTACTTGTAATAATACTACTGCTGCTACCATTAACTCTAATGCTGCTACTAATTATACTGCTGCCGCTACTTGTAATAATACTACTGCTGCTACCATTAACTCTAATGCTGCTACTAATTATACTACTGCCGCTACTTGTAATAATACTACTGCTGCTACCATTAACTCTAGTGCTGCTACTAATTATACTGCTGCCGCTACTTGTAATAATACTACTGCTGCTCCCATTAACTCTAATGCTGCTACTAATTATACTGCTGCCGCTACTTGTAATAATACTACTGCTGCTACCATTAACTCTAATGCTGCTACTAATTATACTGCTGCCGCTACTTGTAATAATACTACTGCTGCTACCATTAACTCTAATGCTGCTACTAATTATACTGCTGCCGCTACTTGTAATAATACTACTGCTGCTACCATTAACTCTAATGCTGCTACTAATTATACTGCTGCCGCTACTTGTAATAATACTACTGCTGCTACCATTAACTCTAATGCTGCTACTAATTATACTGCTGCCGCTACTTGTAATAATACTACTGCTGCTCCCATTAACTCTAATGCTGCTACTAATTATACTGCTGCCGCTACTTGTAATAATACTACTGCTGCTACCATTAACTCTAATGCTGCTACTAATTATACTGCTGCCGCTACTTGTAATAATACTACTGCTGCTACCATTAACTCTAATGCTGCTACTAATTATACTACTGCCGCTACTTGTAATAATACTACTGCCGCTACTTGTAATAATACTACTGCTGCTCCCATTAACTCTAGTGCTGCTACTAATTATACTACTGCCGCTACTTGTAATAATACTACTGCCGCTACTTGTAATAATACTACTGCTGCTACCATTAACTCTAATGCTGCTACTAATTATACTACTGCCGCTACTTGTAATAATAGTACTGCTGCTCCCATTAACTCTAGTGCTGCTACTAATTATACTACTGCCGCTACTTGTAATAATACCACTGCTGCTCCCATTAACTCTAATGCTGCTACTTATTATACTACTGCCGCTACTTCTAATAATACTACTGCTGCTACCATTAACTCTAATGCTGCTACTAATTATACTACTGCCGCTACTTGTAATAATACTACTGCTACTACTATTAACTCTACTGCTATTACTATTAACGCTACTGCTTTTACTGTTAAGACTACTGCTGATACTGTTAACTCTACTGCTGCTACTAATGATACTACTGCCGCTACAGTTAATGCTACGCTGATACTATTTAGTCTGCTGCTGCTACTATTAACTCTACTGCTGCTACCGTGAATACTACTGCTGATACTATTAACTGTACAGCTGCTAACGTTCATACTACTGCTGCTATGACTAACTCTAATACTGATATTGTTAATACTACTGCAGGTACTATTAACTCTACTACTGCTCCAATTAATACTACTGCTACTACTATTAACTCTATTGCTGATCCAATTAATACTGCAGGTACTACTCTTAACTCTACTGCAGCTCCTATTAAAACTGCTGCTGCTACTACTATCTCCACTGCTGCTACAATTAATACTACTGCTGCTACTATTAATACCACTGCTGCTACAATTATCTCTACTGCTGCTATTATTATCTCTACCACTGTCAATGTTAATACTACTGCTGCTACAATTAATACTACTTCTGTTACTATTAATACCACTGCTGCTACAATTAACTCTACTTCTGCCACTATTTACCGGCTGCTACTAGTATTATTACGAACGCTGAAATTACTAACTCTAATGTGGCTACTAATAACTCTACTGCTGCTACTAATAATACTACAGCTGCTTATAATAACCCTACTGCTGCTACTATTAACTCCACTGCTGCAAATAATAATACTACTGCTGCTACGTTTAACTCAACTACTGCTACTATGAACTCTACTGCTGCTACTAATAACTCTACTACTGCTGCTCTTAACTCTACCGTTGCTCCTGTTATTATTATTGCTGCTATTATTAACATTGCTGCTGCTGCTACTATTAACTCTGCTGCTACTATTAGATCTACAGCTGTTACTATTTATACAGCTACTGCTACTACTAAGTTGACTAGTGCTACTAATATATGTACTGCTGCACTGATAATGCTACTGCGGCAACTATTAACTCTTCTGCCTCTACAATTAATACTACTGCTGTTGCTATTAATACCACTGCTGCAACTATTAGCTCTAGTGCTGCTATTATTAACTCTACCACTGCTACTGTGGATAATAATGCTGTTACAGTGAATATTACTGCAGCCACCTTTAATACCACTGCTGCTTCAAATAACTGTTCTTCTGCTACTATTAACTCTACTGCTGCTACTAGTATTAATACGGCAGCAACTATTAACTCTTCTGCTGCTACAATTAATACTACTGCTGCTGCTATTAATACCACTGCTGCAACTATTAACTCCACTGCTGCTATTATTAACTCTACCACTGCTACTGTGGATAATAATGCTGTTACAGTGAATACTACTACAGCTACCTTTAATACCATTGCTGCTTCAATTAACTGTTCTTCTGCTACTATTAACTCTACTGCTGCTACTAGTATTAATACGGCATGCAACTATTAACTCTTCTGCTGCTACAATTAATACTACTGCTGCTGTTATTAATACCACTGCTGCAACTATTAACTCCACTGCTGCTATTATTAACTCTACCACCGCTACTGTGGATAATAATGCTGTTACAGTGAATATTACTGCAGCCACCTTTAATACCACTGCTGCTTCAAATAACTGTTCTTCTGCTACTATTAACTCTACTGCTGCTACTAGTATTAATACGGCAGCAACTATTAACTCTTCTGCTGCTACAATTAATACTACTGCTGCTGCTATTAATACCACTGCTGCAACTATTAACTCCACTGCTGCTATTATTAACTCTACCACTGCTACTGTGGATAATAATGCTGTTACAGTGAATACTACTACAGCTACCTTTAATACCATTGCTGCTTCAATTAACTGTTCTTCTGCTACTATTAACTCTACTGCTGCTACTAGTATTAATACGGCATGCAACTATTAACTCTTCTGCTGCTACAATTAATACTACTGCTGCTGCTATTAATACCACTGCTGCAACTATTAACTCCACTGCTGCTATTATTAACTCTACCACTGCTACTGTGGATAATAATGCTGTTACAGTGAATACTACTACAGCTACCTTTAATACCATTGCTGCTTCAATTAACTGTTCTTCTGCTACTATTAACTCTACTGCTGCTACTAGTATTAATACGGCATGCAACTATTAACTCTTCTGCTGCTACAATTAATACTACTGCTGCTGTTATTAATACCACTGCTGCAACTATTAACTCCACTGCTGCTATTATTAACTCTACCACCGCTACTGTGGATAATAATGCTGTTACAGTGAATACTACTGCAGCTACCTTTAATACCACTGCTGCTTCAATTAACTGTTCTTCTGCTACTATTAAATCTACTGCTGCTACTTTTAATACAACTGCTGATACGGATAATACTACTTTCTATATTATAAACTGTACATTGGTTACTATTAATACTACTGCTACTACTATTAATACCAATCCTGCTGCTACTATTAATTCCACTTTTGCTGCTATTAACTCTACCTCGTTTTGTAGTAATGCAACTGCTGCTACTATTAATACTACAACTGTCAATGCTAATGCTACCGCTAGTACTATTAACTCTAATACTGCTACTATTAATACTACTGTTACTATTAACTCTACGTCGTCTAGTATTAATACTACTGCTGCTACTGTTAACTCTACTGTAGGTATTACTAATACTACTGCTGCTACTATTAATACTACTCCTGCCGCTCTAGATCCTACTGCTGCTACTATTAACTACGCTGTTGCGACTATTTATATTACTGCTACTAGGATTATATCTACTGCCGATAGTGTTAATATTACTGCTGCAACTATTAATGATAATGCTGCTAGAATTAACTGTACTGCTGATACTGTTAACTCTACAGCAGCTACTATTAATACTACCGCTTCTACAAATAACTGTACTGCTGCTACTATTAACTTTACTGCTGCTATTATTAACTACAATGCTGCTATTTTAACTATACTACTGCTACTACTATCTCTACTGCTGCTACCGTTAGTACTACTACTGCTACTATTAATACTACTTTTTCTACAAATAACTCTACTGCTGCTACTATTAACTCTACTGTTGTTACTCTTATATCTACTGCTGCTACTATTATTACTACTTCTTCTGCTATTATCCTATCTGCTGCGACTATTAATACTACTGTTGCTAATTTTAACTCTACTTCTGCTACTATTAACTCTACTGTTGCTAATTTTAACTCTACTGCTGCTACTATTAATACTACTGTTGCTAATTTTAACTCTACTGCTGCTACTATTAACTCTACTGCTACTACTAATATTACTGCTGCTACTGTTAATTCTACTGCTGCTTCTATTAATACTACTGTTTCCGCTATTATCCTATCTGCTGCTACTATTAATACTACTGTTACCACTTTTAACCCTACTGCTGCTACCATTAACTCTACTGCAGCTACCATTAACTCTACTGCTGCTACTATTAATTCTACTGCTGCTACTAGTAATACTACTGCGGTTACCATTAATACTACTATTGCTACTGTTAATACTACTGTTACTAACATTAACCCCACCTCGCTCTTAATTAATACTACTGTTGCTAGTATTAATACTACAACAGCAACTGTTAATGCTACTGCTGCTACTGTAAACTATATTCTGGCTAGTATTAGTATTACTGCTGCCACTCTAGATTATATTGCTGCTACTTTTAACTATACTATTGCGAGTAATAATACTACTGTTAATAGGATTATGTCTACTGCCGCTAGTATTAATAGTAACGCTGCAACTATTAATACTATTACTGCTAATAATATCTATACTGATGCTACTATTATCTCTACTTCTTCTGCTATTAATACTACTGCTGCTGTTAATACTACTGATGTTACTAAAAATTCTACTTCTGCTACTATCAATACTACCGCTGCTACTATTAATACTACTGCTGCTACTATTAACTCTACTTCTGTTACTATTAAAACTACCACTGGTAATGTTAGTACTACTACTGCTACTATTAACTCTACTTCTGCTACTATTAATACTATTGCCGCCCTAGTAGTAGTAATAGTAGTAGTAGTAGTAGTAGTAGTAGTAGTAGTAGTAGTAGTAGTAGTAGTAATAATAATAATAGTAGTAGTATTAACGGTAGCAGTAGAAGAGTTTATAGCAACAGTAGTAATAATAGTGTCAGCAGGGAAGTTAAATGCAGCAGTAGTAGCATTAGTACTCACAGTAGTACAATTAATAGTAGTAGCCGTATTAATACTGGCAGCTGCAGAGTTTAAAGTAGTAGTAGTATTAATTCTGGCAGCAGTTGAGTTTATGGTAGTTGTATGAATACTGGCAGCAGTAGAGTTAATAGCAGTAGTAGTGTTAATACTGGCAGAAGTAGAGTTAATAGTAGCAGCGTTATTATTAAGATTCGCAGCAGTAAATTTAATAGTAGTAGTAGTAATTGTATTGATACTGCAGGAGTATTGTTAATGGTAGTAGTCTTAATATTGCGCGAAGTATAGTAGTAGTAGTAACAGAGTAGTAGTATTGGTAGTAACAATACTGGCAGCAGTAAGGTTAATAGTAGTCGTATTCATACTAGAAGCAGTAGAGTTAATAGTAGAAGTAGTATTACTAGTTGCAGCTGTAGTATTAATAGTCGCAGTAGTAGAGTTATTAGTAGCAGCAGTAATATTAATAGTTGCAGCGGTAGTATAAACAGTAGCAGCTGTAAAGTTAATAATATGAGCAGGAGTATTAACCGTATCAGCAATAGTATTAAAAGTAGCGGTAGTAGAGTTATTAGTAGCAGCAGTAGTATTAATAGCTGCAGCGGTGGTATTAACAGTAGTAGCTCTACAGTTAATTATATCAGCAATAGTATTAAAAGTAGCGGTAGTAGAGTTATTAGTAGCAGCAGTAGTTTGAATAGTTACAGCGGTAGTATTAACAGTAGCAGCTCTACAGTTAATAATATCAGCAATAGTATTAAAAGTAGCGGTAGTAGAGTTATTAGTAGCAGCAGTAGTATTAATAACTGCAGCGGTGGTATTAACAGTAGCAGCTGTACACTTAATAATATCAGCAGGAGTATTAGCTATATCAGCTGTAGTATTAAATGTAGCAGTAGTAGAATTAATGGTAGCATCAGTGGAGTTAAAAGAGCAGCAGTAGTATTAAAGGTAGCAGCAGTAGTATTAACAGTAGCAGTAGTGGAGGTAATAGTAGCAGCAGTAGAAGTAATAGTAGCAGCATTTGTGTTTTAGAAGCAGTAGAAGAGTTAATAGTAGCAGCTGTAGAGTTAATTGTAGCGGCAGTAGAGTTAGTAGTAGCAGCAGTAGTATTAACAGTAGCAGCAGTAGAGGTAATAGTAGCAGTAGTGTTATTAACAGTAGCGGCAATAGTACTATTAGTAGCATCAGTAGTATTCACAGTAGCAGCAATAGAGTTAACGGTAGCAGCAGTAGTATTATCAGTAGCGGCAATGGTACTATTAGTTGCAGCAGTAGTACTAATTGTAGCGGCAGAAGAGTTAGTAGTAGCAGCAGTAGTATTAACAGTAGCAGCTGGTTAGTTAATTGCAATAGTAGTAATAATAGTAGCAGCAGTGGAGTTAATAGTAGTAGTAGTAGTTGTATTACTACTGGCAGCAGTAGAGTTAATAGTAGTAGTAATATTAATTCAGGCAACAGTTGGGCATATGTCAGTATTATGAATATTGGCAGCAGTAGAGTTAATAGCAGAAGTTGTGTTAATATTGACGGTAGTAGAGTTAATAGTAGCAGAAGTTTTATTAATACTCGAAGCAGTAGAGTGAATAGCAGTAGCAGTATTAGTACTGGCAGCAATAGCGTTAATATGTCAGTAGTATTATTAATATTCGCAGAAATAGAGATAATAGTAGTAGTCGTTTTATTGCTACTGGTAGCAGTATAGTTAATGGTATTAGTATTAATATTGCCAGAAGTATAGTTAATAGTATCAGTGATAAAATTAATATTGGCATTTGTAGGGTTAATTGTAGTAGTATTAGTAATAAGTGCAGTAGTAGAGTTAATAGTAGAAGTATTAATACTAGCAGCAGTAGAGTTAATAGTTGCAGTAATAGTAATACTGGCAGCAGTATAAATTTTAGTAGTAGTATTAGTAGTTGCTGCAGCAGGTTAATAGTAGCAGTAGTGTAATTACTGGCAGCAGTAGTGTTAATGGTAGTAGTATTAATACTGGCAGCATTAGTTATATTAATAGTAGTAGCAGTAGAGTTAATAGTAGCAGTTTTATTAATATTAGTAGCAGTAGAGTTAATAGTAGCAGTTTTATTAATATTAGTAGCAGTAGAGTTAATAGTAGCAGTTTTATTAATATTAGTAGCAGTAGAGTTAATTGTAGCAGTACTGTAATTACTGGCAGCAGTAGTGTTAATGGTAGTAGTATTAATACTGGCAGCATTAGTTATATTAATATTAGTAGCAGTAGAGTTAATAGGTTTTTTATGTAGTAGCGAAAATCTTCTAAAGACACCACTCCATGTGGAAGTTGGGTTTTTACCGACTAAAAACCCAAACTTCCTATTATATGTGATTGCGTTTTTTGGAACTGTTGTAAGCATTACTTCAAGAGACGATGACACAATGGTATTCATTTTTGCTGATCACTAACATAAAATTTTAGTTATCTACATTTTGGCTCATTATCCATTTATTATAGTCATGCCTCTCCTCTATAACTTTGTTAATAAATATTGCAATGGCTTTCCACTTATTTTCGTTATCAGCATGATTGCAACTATATTTTCTACTGTTATCTTTTCTATTTTATTTTCCAAACACTTCCTCCTTTCTTTCCATTATATACATTTAAACATATTGTGTTCTGGCGTATGCGTTTCTCTGCACAGTGTAAGCATGTTTCACTTGAGGCCAAACCCAAAGGATACAAAACAATTCTAAAACGTCCATGTCCTGATAAATATTCGGTCTCTCCATGCTTTCCTCTGACCATTTTTTAATGTCAGGTATGAGCCTTTTGGTCCATTGACTTATTTTATGCTCTGCATCCGAATCTAACTGCCATGCCTTTTATATATTTTCTTTTAATGTCCTTCTTTTGGTAGTCTCTTTTAATCTACTCGTGTGATTGCTTTGTTCGTTAGCTAATAAGTGTATTGGGATCATTTCCGCAATGATCTGTATTGCTTTTGTTGAAATTTTTCTATATCCAATGGCCATTCTTATTGAAATATTACTTCGCATTTTTTCAATAAGCTTTCTATTTATGGTATTTTCTACCCAATGTGCCCAGATTGCCGCTCCATACAGAATGATGCATTTCGCTTCGTTACCACAGAGTTAATAGTAGCAGTAGTAAGGTTAATAGTGGCATTAAAACGTTAATAGTTGCAGCAGTAACATTAATAGTAGTATCAGTAGAGTTAATAGTAACAGCAGTAGTATTAATAAAGGCAGCCGTAGAGTTAATAGCAACAGTAATAATAATAGTAGCAGCAGGGAAGATAATAGTAGCAGTAGTATTAATACTGGCAGTAGTACATGTAATAGTAGTAGCCGTATTAATAATGGCAGCAGTAGAGTTTATAGTAGTAGTAGTATTAATTCTGGCAGCAGTTTAGTTTATGGTAGTATTATGAATACTGGCAGCAGTAGAGTTAATAGTAGTAGTAGTGTTAATACTGGCAGCAGTAGAGTTAATAGTAGAATTATTATTACTAATATTCGCAGCAGTAAATTTAATAGTAGTAGTACTTGTATTACTACTGGCAGCAGTATTGTTAATGGTAGTAGTATTAATATTGCCCGAAGTATAGTTACTAGTATCAGTGGTAATATTAACACTGGCAGCAGTACAGTTAATAGTAGTAGTAGTAGTAGTAGTAGTAGTAGTAGTAGTAGTGGTAGTAGCAATACTGGCAGCAGCATAGTTAATAGTAGTCGTATTTATACTAGCAGCAGTAGAGTTAATAGTAACAGCAGTATTTGTCGTTGCAGCGGTAGTATTCATAGTCGCATTAGTAGAGTTATTAGTAGCATCAGTATTATTAATAGTTACAGCGGTAGTATTAACAGTAACAACATTACAGTTCATTATATCAGCAGGAGTATTAGACGTATCAGCAGTAGTATTCAAAGTAGCAGTAGTACAGGTAATATTAGCAGCAGTAGTGTTAATAGTACCAGCATTTGAGTTACTAGTAGCAGCAGAAGAGTTAATAGTAGCAGCAGTAAAGTAATTATTGACAGCAGTAGGGCTAATAGTTGCAAAAGTAGCAGCAGTAGTATTAATAGTAGCTGCAGTAGAGTTCATAGTAGCAGCAGTAGTATTAAAAGCAGCAGAGTTAATTGTAGCACTAGTAGTATTCATCGTAGCAGTAGTAGAGTTAATAATAGCAGCAAAAGAACTAATAATAGCAGTAGCAGAATTAATTGTAGCAGCAGTAGAGTTAATAGTAGCAGCAGTAGTATATTAGGAGCAGCAGTAGAGTTATCAGTAGCACCGATAGTTTTAATAGGAATAGCAGTAGAGTTAATAGTAGCAGCAGTAGTAATAATAGGGGAACAGTATAGTTAATAGTAGCAGCAGTAGTATTATTACGAGCAGAATTAGAAGTAATAGTAGGAGCAGTAATATTAATAGGGCAACAGTAGCGTTAATAGGAGTAGCAGTAGTATTAATAGGTGCAGTAGTAGTGTTAATAGTAGCAGCAGTGGTATAAATAGCAGCAGCAGTAGTGTTAATAGTAGTATCAAAGGTAGCGGCTGTAGTATTAACAATAGCTATAGAAGAGTTAATAGTAGCAGCAATAAAATTAATAGTAGCAGTAGCAGAATTGATTGTAGCAGCAGTAGAGTAAATATTAGCAGCAGTAGTATTAATAGGAGCAGCAGTAGGGTTAATAGTAGCATTAGTATGGTAAATAACAGCAGCAGTGGAGTTAATATTTGCAGCAGTAAGGTTAATAGTAGTAGCAGTACAGTTATTTGTAGAAGCGTAATATTAATAGTAGCTGCTGTAGTGTTAACAGTTTTAGCAGTAGAGTTAATATAATCAGCAGTAACGTTATCAGATGCGACAGTAGTATTATTAGTAGCAGCAGTAGAGTTATTAGTACCAGCAGTAGAGTTAATAGTTTCAGCGTTCGTAATAATAGTATCAGCAGCAGTGTAAGTAGTGGCAGAATTAGAGTTAATTGCAGCAGCGGTAGTAATAATAGTAGCAGTAATAAGATAACAGTAGCGGCAGTAGTATTAACAGTAGCAGCAGTAGTATTAACAGCAGCATCAGTAGAGTTAATAGTATCAGCAGTATAGTTAATTGTAGCGGCAGTAGAGTTAGTAGTAGCAGCAGTAGTGTTAACGGTAGCAGCAGTAGAGGTAATAGTAGCAGTAGTGTTATTAACAGTAGCGGCAATAGTACTCTTAATGGTTGCAGTAGTATTAACAGTAGCAGCAATAGAGTTAACGGTAGCAGCAGTACTATTATCAGTAGCGGCATTGGTACTATTAGTTGCAGCAGTAGTATTAATTGTAGCGGCAGTAGAGTTAGTAGTAGCAGCAGTAGTATTAACAGTAGCAGCAGGATAGTTAATTGCAATAGTAGTAATAATAGTAGCAGCAGTGGAGTTAATAGTAGTAGTAGTAGTAGTAGTAGTAGTAGTTGTATTACTAGTGGCAGCAGTAGAGTTAATAGTAGTAGTAATATTAATTCAGGCAACAGTTGGGCATATGTCAGCATTATGAATATTGGCAGCAGTAGAGTTAATAGCAGTAGTTGTGTTAATATTGTCGGTAGTAGAGTTAATAGTAGCAGAAATATTATTAATACTCGAAGCACTAGAGTGAATGGCAGTATCAATATTAATACTGGCAGCAATAGTATTAATAGTAGCAGTAGTATTATTAATATTGGCAGCAGTAGATTTAGTATTAGTAGTACTTTTATTGCTACTGGCAGCAGTATAGTTAATGGTATTAGTATTAATATTGCCAGAAGTATAATTAGTAGTATCATTGGTAATATTAATATTGGCAGTAGTAGAGTTAATTGTAGTAGTATTAGTAATAAGTGCAGCTGTAAATTTAATAGTAGTGGTATTAATACTAGCAGCAGTAGAGTTAATAGTTGCAGTAGTAGTAATACTGGCAGCTGCTGTAGTAGGTTAATAGTAGCAGTACTGTAATTACTGGCAGCAGTAGTGTTAATGGTAGTAGTATTAATACTGGCAGCATTAGAGTTAATAGTAGCAGTTTTATTAATAGTAGTAGCAGTAGAGTTAGTAGGTTTTTTATGTAGTAGGAAAAATCTTCTAAAGACACCACTCCATGTGGAAGTTGGGTTTTTACCGACTAAAAACCCAAACTTCCTATTATATGTGATTGCGTTTTTTGGAACTGTTGTAAGCATTACTTCAAGAGACGATGACACAATGGTATTCATTTTTCCTGATCACTAACATCAAATTTTAGTTATCTTCATTTTGATTCACTATCCATTTATTATAGTCATGCCTCTCCTCTATAACTTCGTTAATAAATATTGCAATGGCTTTCCATTTATTTTCGTTTTCAGCATGATTGCAACTATATTTTCTACTGTTATTGTTTCTATTTTATTTTCCAAACACTTCCTCCTTTCTTTCCAGTTTATATATTTAAACATATTGTGTTCTGGCGTATGTGTTTCTCTACACAGTGTAAGCATGTTTCACTTGAGGCCAAACCCTAAGGATACAAAACAATTCTAAAACGTCCATGTCCTGATAAATATTCGGTCTCTCCATGCTTTCCGTCTGACCAGTTTTTAATGTCAGGTATGAGCCTTTTGGTCCATTGACTTGTTTTATGCTCTGCATCCGATTCTAACTGCCATGCCTTTTATATATTTTCTTTTAATGTCCTTCTTTTAATACTCTCTTTTAATCTACTCGTGTGATTGCTTTGTTCATTAGCTAATAAGTGTATTGGGATCATTTCCGCAATGATCTGTATTGCTTTTGTTGAAATTTTTCTATATCCAATGGCCATTCTTATTGAAATATTTCTTTGTAGTTTTTCAATAAGCTTTCTATTTATGGTTTTTTCTACCCAATGTGCCCAGATTGCCGCTCCATACAGAATGATGGATTTCGCTTCGTTATCGTAAAAAATGTAAATAAAGAGGGATCTGCGGACTTCGAAATATACCCTGTCGCAATTCGTGTTGAGTACTCTAACAGAGTGGCCAAACCCCCGGAGAACTTATAATATAATTTGATATCTGCTTTTAAAATATTTTTTTTCAAAAAACGCACACCAGCCGTCTTCGAGAAATTCGACAAGCTTTAACAACGCAACCTTAAAATGAAATCTGCGAGTCTTTAGACTAAATGTAAATAACAGGGATCTAGCGGCTTTAAATCGTGCAGACACTCAAGCTAAAAACTACAGGAGCTTTTAAAATAATTATGTGACTCTCAACCCTATGGAGTCAAATTGACTGCTGAATGCAGGATGGGCCTATCCAGGTGAAGAAGTTGATATAGTGCATGCTGCGAACGGAGCTTTCAATACTGTAGTCCCCCATCGATGCTCCTAGGATTTGCTGATGACCACAAGGAGCTCATACTCAACAGCAGGTTTGAATTGTTTCTCATAACAACCAAAGATTCTGGAAATTATGTCCAGATTTTGAATGGAGAGGAAGTTATTGTAAAGTTAACTGGAATCGAATGGACGATGCCTGTAATTCGTCTTCCGATACGAAACTTTTCAAGATCCTTTCGATCCATAGATCTTCATACCCAGCCGCTGTACCCCAGACGACATCTTTCACGTGGAATGTTGAAACAACATCTAACTCGAGAAACCTCGCTTTATCATAGTGTGTGCGCAGACTACAAGATTGGGTGATTATAGCAAGAACAGTTCCTAGTTTGTTCACTGCAACATAACTTATTTGAGACTATTCCTCAACAGTGACTGCTTTCCCTAACATGATTTGAATTTGGACTTTAAAAATTCAAAGTTTGCTTCAGTATATGAAATGTACTGTAAATTTCAAAGTTCGTACTATGAAAGAGATAATTAGCCCCTCTTGAAGAGAAAGATTTTCTTCACCGTGCACCATTATTCGTAATAGGCTGTTACCACCAACATGGGGAGGTTATAAATGAAACTGTGAACATCAGACTCGACCTTCAAGCATCTGCCAATATCCCTGCCCAGACGTCACTGTACTGCCTGATTTTACATGACAAAGTATTTACTTACACACCTCTTTCCTACGTGATGAAAAAAATTATATACTTATGTGTGTATGTATGGAAATGGGTATATGGTTTTTTGTGAAGGGTTTTACTAGGCTTAGTTTATGAATAATAAATTGAATTCATATACTAAAACACTCTTTTATTGACTTTAGCATACATTTAAGGCATTTTCCTTCTCCCCCTCGTACTCCCTGAAAAACTGGATGCTCCTGACTTGTAGAATTCATTTAAAATATTCAAGTGCCTTTCAATATAGGGCAATAGCCTACACATCAATTTCTAAATACATTACATTGTTATTTAAACAAATATTTATGAAGTGAATTGAATGGTCAAGAAATACAATAATATTGTATGCATAAGTTACATTGTCACAATATTCATCACGCGCAAACCTTTTTCTTGTCGTAGGTAATCTTCAATCATTGGAATGTTTTTGGATATTATGTTCCAGTCTGATTTTGTAATATAAACAAAGGATTTATCATTTTCACACTTTATGTAGATGGAGGGGATGTCATAGTAAAGTCCAATGTTCACGATATGGGGATATGCTGACGTCATCAAGCGCAAGTAATAGATTCTCCATGCTCCTCCGGCGAATGCAGGGTATCTTCAATGAATAAGAAGACCACGGGACCCTCGTTGAGCATCCTCCTCTTACACCCTCTCTTCTGTTTTTTCTCGCCGGTCTCGTTCTTCCACTACTTCTCGTTCTCCCTCCTCGCACCCCTGTAACATGTATTCAAAACAATGTTAGAAATAGTTTTAGCAAATGATTTAATGTGTCTGAAAGGGAAAATACATAGATTAAAAAAATTCCCTTCACATGTAACACAAAAATATGATTAAAGGGTGTCAAACTCACTTCAAGGTTTTTCAAGGTTCTGGCCGTATCTCCAGTGAGCATTCTGGAGTCGTCTGATTTATCCACTCCTCACCCTGGTAGCTTTAACACCATCAGGAGTAGTAATGACGGGGAATGAAGCGATATCCTCATCCACAGGCTAGGTATGACGCTCTGCGATTGGATATTTCACTATATCAGCATCACATCTCTCCGGATCCAGTCCCCTATTGGCACGGTACCTTAGGCACGGTCATTCGCAATCTGTAATAATTTAATTTTACGTTAGGCACTTAATAGCACTAGAAGGAGTAAATGAATAAGTAATTTAACATTTCTTCTACTTACTCAAGTTTTCTCTTCCTGCGCTGGTAGACCTTGCAGTTATCGTTACATAGGAAGAAGGATGTTATGCGCTTGTGTTCAACAGGGTAATGCATGTATCCGGTGCATGTCCCCGTATCCCATTCAGCCAGGTGTTTTGGCACAAAGACATCAACTTCATCAATATCACTAAGATGCTCCTCATCCTCCTCCATGCGATTTTCTCTGGAGGAATAAAACAATTTCAAGTTAGATTCCATTTAACAGGTATGCAATACATTACTAGATTATAGAAAAAAAAATATTACTTACATGCTCGCTCTTTGATCAACAGGACAGCTCTCTGTACACACTTCCAATGTAGTCATCTGATCATGATGCGATGGTTGAGTACACAATATTGAATGCATTAAACCATTGGAGGTTTCGGTATGGAAGTATACGTAGTGATAATAATCTTCCCCGCACTCGCTCCAGTTATCATTTACATCAGCTGCACGGTTATCACCAACCATTTCGATTATCACTAAATGAACACTGAAAAAACAACAAATGACCGCTCTGCCGGCAGTCGCTCCTTATATACTGTATACACTTGTTCGGTGACATCACGCAGCGCGTATGGAGGCAGTAGAATGCGTGTTGAGACCTGTTATTCATCGCGTCAGACAGAAGCCCGCTGGTGGTTTTCGAATACAAAGGAAAGGGGTTCATGAGCGCGTTTTAACACGCTTTATCCACGCCGACAGAGTGGAGCCTGGTTATCTTGCATGTAGAGACTTGTTAGTGACGTCACGCAGCAGTCACGGAAGGGGTAAAATGTATATCGAAACTTGTTATTACCAGGCAGAAGCCGGCTGGTGGGTTTTTTCATTACAAAATGGAGTGCTGCAGGACAGGTTAAGACCAATGAGCGCTACAGTTATACATACGCTAACACACACATATACGATGACAAACAGGTGCAAGTGTCAATTCATATACGCTTAATTATAGCAATCAATCAAAATATATGTCGGGGATACTTCAATCAACGACCTGCGCCCAGCCCATTAGAGTCGTGATACCGGGACGTTAGAGTGCAATACAGCTTTTGTTAGCCGTATAAATTACTGGGTTTCTTCAATGCCGTTAGATGATGTTATGCTTGGACGAACATTACCTGATTGATTGACACAGATATTTAGAACATTAGCGCCGAGGGAATTCACCCTCAGTGTCGAGAAAATACCGCTAAAGGGTTCAAAATATTTGTAAACTTTAATTGGTGGTGTCTTTGTGATATAAACCTCTTCCATTGATTTACGCGGGTGGCGGCACGCGACGAGAACAGTACCACATTGTCCGGGTTCTCGAGCGGGCGGCGTTAGGAGTAGGATACAAAGAGGCACCTCCATTAGAGACGAGAACAATACCCCATTATTCGGTGGTCTCCGGCTATCGGTATCAGTAGCGCATAAAGAAGGGGCGTGGCCCGCGGCAAAGAACAAAGGGATATCTGATTACACAGTCAATCGCATTACATCCTAATCAATAGACGGCAACTTCCTTTGTGGGTCCATAGTGACGAGAGCAATAGCCCCCTTGTCGGGGTTCTCAGGCGGGCGGCTTCAGTAGCGCACAAAGGAGGGGGCGTGGCCAGCGGCGTGGAACAAAGGGTTAGGCATGGACGATCGTTATCAAACCCTTGTTAAACCCTTGTCAATCAAATCTGACAGCTACATGACACGTCCATTAGCGGCATATCAGAGTAACACAAGGAGGGGGCGTGACCGGCGGTGTGGAACAAAGGGATATCTGATTACATAGTCAATTGGATTACACCCTTATCATTCAGCGGCATCTCCGTTTGTGCGCGGGAGACCCCATCTTCGTCCTACTAATGACGTTTCATATATAATGATGAAAGTTCATACAGCAGGCAAAAGATATAAATTCTTATTTTATAAAGCTGTAGTGTCTATTTGCTAAAATGATAATACAGATAATTTTCAACTAATTATTAGTAAGTTTTTAAATAAAACCCTGTTTCTGCTTCCGCTACAATTATATTCAGTACATTTTTATTAACAGCTCCCGGGTATATATATATATATATATATATATATATATATATATATATATATATCGTACAATTAGAGAAACGAGAATTCTTAATGATTCTTTCTGTGGATGCAGTTACAGAATTCTCAATATTTCCTTACTACACTCTGCAATTTATTTTCTCTCAACTCTCGTTTTGATTATTAGTCGGTTTTGTGCCTCTTAAGTTTACTGATTTTTTTTCTGTTATTAGTGATTAAAACTCCGCTTTACATCTATTTCCACTTCAACTTTGTCTACCACAATCGAAAAACAGGTACTTATGCCCAGCAGTAATATTTCAGAATCGGCTGTTCTAGGTTCACGCATACATTTTGAGCATAGCCGCTGTAGTTGTTGTAGTAATCTCAAAAACCACTCAACAAATGTGATAATTTTTCACAATTGGAGCAAAGAATGATTTGTGCCCATAAGGTGCAACGACATTTCCAAAATATTTGAAATGCAACTGTTGTAGTTATTCTTCTCACTGATTTTGGCAAAACACGACTACACGGTATCCCTATATCTTTTTACGAGTATTATTTCTCGTTCCTCTTATTACGACAATAGCAGGTTAGCTAAAGGTAAAGTATAAATTTTAAACGTTTCGCATCCTGTCACAAGGGAAGGGTTCGAAGATGCTGACAAGAATTGCAATGCAAGTTAGAGCATAGAACATTCCAAAGTAACGTCTCTTTTATACTATGCTTCGCAACTGCATATTGTTCCCGATATAACGATGGATAACAACGTTTAATAATAATAAAAATGATAATATCTATAATGATGTGTTTGTTAGCAACGCTAGTAAATGCCGTGGTGTCAATCATCATACACCGAAATTTTACATAATAGTTCTTTGACGTGCCAATTAACCTCCTGAAATTAAGCTGTCCCTTTAACGACACTTAAATATCATAGTTCCTGATCTAGATTGAGCCCGTCGTGGGTACAGAAAGCCAGCGCTCAACCAGCGAAACTGACACAGAGATCAGAAACTGGGCTGGGAGGCGCCTATTATGTATGTAATCAATTATTGAAGGAGATTACAATACCGGTGTGTTTTGAGCGGTGGAGAATGAGGTAACTACACTACTGTTGCCAACTATAGAGACATGTACTAAACGTAAAGATATTTCTATTATTTTGATAAGTAAAGTAAACACGGATTCCATAAATTGGAGTAAACTTTGGGTTTTCTAAATATTTAAAGAATAATACATTATTGTAAATAATAGAAATAACATTATTTATTTGATTTCCAACTGTTCAATAAACAAACGCATTCACTGTCAGTCACAAATGCAATTCTTTCTTCAATCTGCTACTGCGCCAAACGCGTTTTAATCGTTCAAAAAATACGCCAAGACTAAGCATCAATCAGCAACTGCATGAATTTAATTACAACACAATAAACTTATTGAATGCAGTGAAGAGAAATAACCGATAGTTTATAACAAAAGTACCTGCATATTATGAGCTATGTTTAGAAACATCCTAAATAGCACACGCATATATAGAATATGTTTCTAAATGATACCCATAAAATTTGGGAACAGATGGAGATCCTGCTTTGAAGCAAGAAAAAAACCCGTCCAGACGCAGCTTTGTCCACCACAAATCCCACATGTGGGTCCCTGGGATCAAACCTGATCAGGCTTAGTGAGAGGTGAGTGCAAATAACATTCATATATGTAAAGTGAGAGTGAATGGTAGAGCAAGATACAGATATAATACTGAGAACTAAATTAACATTTGTCCAACTTTGGTGAAACATGTGAAAACTGCTCAGCTGAGTTTTACAGTACAGTAAGACCAAAAGTTCATATATGATGAAATGGATAAATATATAATTATGTAAATCCATGTTCAGCTAAGAGCCAAACAAATGCAAGTCCTATTACTTCACTTTGGTTCTTAAAACTCACCTGAGCTGTCAGCACATGTGCGCTTAGATCAGTTTAGTTATACGAAGGCTTCTTGAAAATAAACTCAAGTTAATATCCTTTGCTTCTACATTGTTGTGTCCACTACTGTCAATGATAACAATAGAATCTGCTAATATTAATTATATTAGCAGTATGTTTTAAATCATGGAAACTTCAGTTCCGGGAAGAAGCTAATAGTTTTAGCTCTAAATGTGAATGAGATTACACAAATGGTAGAAGATGCATCTAGCAGCAAAGAATCCGCCCCTGCTCCTTCTCTTACAAAAACGCAGACATTTGTTTATTGGTTCGTTTGTTTGTTTATGTTTTCACTATCTATTATGGCTTTAACCCTATTCATTATCATATTATATGCATTCAAGTATCTTACAAACCAAAAAAATTACTTTCCAAGAAAACATGAATGCACGTCATGTGGCCACTGCCACTCATATAGCTGTTCTGGGTTAGAATCTGACAGGTCCAGAATCTCATTTTATTCTGCTATATATGGACATAATATCTATCAGTTGACCTCTTCATTTCTGCTTACCTAACAAATTAACAGCACTGTTAAATGTGTCTAACATACAGAGTTTTGCGAACCAAAAGATAGCCATGGATATAGTCAGGCCTAATGAATCACTTTACTTCTATCTTATTCATGTTTTGTATTTGAAACTGATGTTCTTAAATTTAATTTTTACAGTGAATAAATATTTATGGGTTTAATCTATGAATGCATTAATCCAGTCACTATAAATTGGCATGTGTGTTAAGAAAATAACATCACAAAATAAAATATAATGTAATATATATTTTCTTTCCCTTAAAAGTCCTTATCTTTCTATACATTAACCTATTTTTTAGCATACGAATGTGATGATTAATATTATCAAGCAACCTGCTCTGCTGGTGTGACAAAATATATGCCTAAGTTCAAATATGTTTAAGTGGGTCCAAAGGAGCCCTGTTGAAAGGAAAACAGCCTGAAAGTCAATGTACATACTGAGGCTTTCACGGCCGGCGTCATAACTAATAAATGAATTACAACTATCCGGGCTTGTAGGCCGTGGTCTAGAAGGCATCGTGGACTCCGACCACCGCAGACACTGAATCACTTCACCCTGAAGATGCCAAGCGCTGTACTTGGCGAAACGTCGGTATCCACGATGCCTTCTAGACCACGGCCTACAAGCCCGGATAGTTGTAATTCATTTATCTGAAAGTCAATGTTTCTCATTTCAGCCTTCGAATTCTATCAGCTTGTCGTGCTTGACAGTGTAGACAACAATTAAAATATATCTTTTAAATTAAATTAAATTGAGTTTTATTTATGGGCGCTCTTTAACTGCTGTGGTCCTTAGCGTCCTATTCTATATTGGGCGTGAATCACCGGAAATTTTGCTCAGAGGCCTCATTATGAGGCTTGAGGTTCTTTTACGTGCCGTATATCTACGACACGGGACCATCCGCTTTACTTCCCTTCTGAAGGAGGCCATGCTAAGGATTTTTACGTCCGAAAAAATCCATCGCCCTCCGCAGGGTTTGAACCCGTAAGTAAAGCCGGAAGTAAACGTAGATTTAATGCACGTAAAAGAACCTCAAGCCTGATAAAGGGGCCTCTGAGTAAAATTACCGGTCTTTCGCGCCCAATATAGAATGCGACGCTAAGGACCATAGCAGTTATGGGGCACCCATAGATAAAACCCAATTTAATTAACTGGCATTCCTGTGAGTATAAAATGTTCTCCTTTTCTCTCCGTAGTGCAATCTAAGCAAACTTATGCCACCTGGAAGAGCACCAACAATGAACAGCTTGGTAAGCGACTAGGTATAACTCAGGATTTACTTTTGTATTTAAATATTGCTCTTCTCTGTTTATAACATTTAATTTATTGCAGTTTACTGATCAATGTCGTTTTCTTAAGTGTGAGTGCATAGGATAAGTTGAAGCAGAATGCAGCGCCCCATTATTAATTAACTTATTAAGATCGGTAGCAAGTAACGGCAACTGAGGAAAGGTGGAGCTATGAATGTGGCACCCCAAGGGGCCTACTACAGTAGGTACAGGATTGGCGACACCGGGGTCCGGAGCCACACCCTCGATTGGGTTCCTCTAAGAGGTGAGAGGGCTTATGCCAAACGCCCAATAAACTGTGGTCCACAAACGTGTTTGACCAATTTTTGGTCAAACCGTTACGCGGGAAGGAGGAGGGGAGTCGCAAAGGGTGACTGGGTAAAGCGTAACTCCCAGGCACTGAGTATCATGTAGGGCTGTGTTCGTATCCGCTGACAAATGTCAGTCCCGGGGAGGGGCCATACATGAGCTATTACACTCCCGAAGGCGATTTGGTCCCTCTATCTGTTAATTGGGAGGTGAGAACCTAATGTGAGCAAGGTCCAGGCCAGGACTCTCACCTAAGCTGGGGTGTTGCCCAGGATGTGGGTATGCCATCGGAGACATTTGTAATGGTGGAGGATATAACCGATATGGATCCTAAAGAATCAAAACCAACACCAAGCTTAGTGGAAAAGAAGTAGTCGGGCCTTGTGGTCCTCGTTACTTAGCTATAAACAGAATAGAAGAAGGAAGAAAATTTACATCGGTGAACCCTTTTTTAGTTCAAACGGATCTGGATAAAATGCTAGTCCTGTCAAGTCGTGCATTAGAAATCGCAATGCACACTCCCGTTTGAAGCAAATTCAGCGTCCCAGGCAGCGATTATCTTAAAAGCAAATATGTAAGCCAGCTATCAGATCGGTGTCGAAATGCACAGGACCTTGAACTCCTCGGGTGGAGTTGTAACCACCCGTGCACTGGACGGTATGCTTCAACGTGCGTTAACTGCAGCGGAGAACATCCATCAAGTTCCAGAGAATTCCCCCGCTTTACAGAGGAAAGAGCGTTCCAAAAGATCCGCATTAGGGAGAAGGGGTCCTTGGAAGCCCAGAAACTCTTGCGCATCCGCCAGCCCTCTGTCCCGAGGTCCCGTACCTACAGCTCAGTTGCAGCTAAACTGGTTCCGACTCGGGAAATCGCAACCCAGACCAGCGATATAAAAGGGGCCACTATCTCAGAAAAGATTCTCGTTGTTAGAACACAGCCAAAGCCTCCAAAATCAGCACCGACGACAGTATCACCATCTGCCAATTCCGTTACCAGAAAGATCACACCAGTCAAATCACCAACAAGATCGTCGACGTCAAATAAAAAGACTGGCAAGAATCTAGTATATAATGCATCACCAGTAAAATTCAGGACCAGTTATGTGAGAACCGACTTCCTAAAGGAAAACGATAAGCCTGCACCTAAGGGTAAAAACGGTCCACGAGTATCTCCTCGGAGATCCTATTCTGAGAAATCTTCCGGGAAGGACTCAGATCGGCGATCATCGTCTTCGCCGATCTCAACTTCCAATCGTTTTGAGGTTCTCGAACCGTGATTTTCTATTGGAAAGGGGTCCTCTCCGTGGAGGATATGGGGCAGGAGGCTTCTGTCCGCACTGTCAGTACGACAGTGAAAAATAGGCAGGATAAATCCTCCATTAATGGTGTAAGCCTGACAGCAAAGAAAAAGGGAAAATTGATTCGACCACCACTTTCCACAACGTAGTAAGCTTCTACGATTAGGAATTTATCCCGCTATAATTCTAATGGCTATCCTACAATGGAATATCCGTCAATTTAGAACACATCCACCGGAGCTTTAACTTATGCTCAACAACTATGAGCCTCTGGGCGTGTGTTTAAAGAGGCTAAACTCCGATGCAAGACTGCTTTCAGATTAGACGATATACCCTAGCCCGATGTGATCTCACACCGGAAGAGGGTATTCCTGCGCACGGGGGCACTATGATGATCATCAGAGATGATATATTTCTGGAATCTGTATCCATACAGTCTGACATCCAGTCAGAGCCTGTAAGGACTACCATCCATCCGATTTACCATCTGTAACGTATACCTGCCTTCATCTGATGACCTCTCACTCATGGATGCAGAAGATCTAGTCTCTCAGTTACCAACGCCAATTCTGTTGGTGGGAGACGTTAATCCCCATCACCCTCTTTGGGGCTGACCGCGGGCTTGCGCGAGAGGTAAATTAATTACTGATTTTTGGACAATTATAACCTAACTCTTCTGAATTCAGGAGAGCCTATATTTCTCTCAGATTCCTACAACACTTTTTACACCTTGATATTGCAGTTTGTTCATCTCAGCAGTTTCCTTGCAAGGAAATGTCATCTCTAGTTTACACTCTAGTGACGAATTTCCATGTCTCATTAGTCTCTTAAGAAAAAGATATATGTTCCACACTCCTACCTAGATGGCGCTTAGATCAAGACAACTTGAATGTGTACTCCCAGTTGGCTGTGTTTAATTACATTGAGCGCGATTGTGTGGAGGTTTTGGTCCAACATCCCACGGAGAAGGTTCTTTTTACTGCTGAGCAACCTATCACACGGTCGACTGCCAACCGTCGTCGATTTCCAGTCCCTTGGTGCACGGAAGAGTGCCGAAATGCCATTCGTGCTCGCAGGCCTGCTCTTAGGTTTTTCTAGGCTCGCCACATATTGGATAACGTAATTGAATACACGAAAATGCGTGCCAAGTCTGGATATATTATAAAGGATAGAAAAAAGAAATCATGGCGCAAGTTTGTAGCTTCGTTTAATCGACATACAATTTCCTCCGTCTTTTGGGATACGTTAAGGCGTATGGCCAAAAAATCGACCCACATGACAATTGCCGGTCATAAAACAGCTGCAGGAGCTGTTGTTCATGCATTTGATGTGGCTAGCACATTTGGCCATGCTTTCATTCAATTGTCTAATTCAGATAACTATTCGCCCGAGTTCCTGCCTGTTAAGACTTAGGTTGAATCTCTAGGTTTCCTTTTTCGTTCAGGAAATCTTGAAGATTACTATCGCCTCTTCACCATGGCGGAGTTAGAACACGCTCTTTCATCTTCGCGACTATCAACACTATGACCTCATCGTATCCGCGTACAAATGCTCAAACAGCTCTCTCTTGAAGATAAGACTTTCCTACTCGAGTTATCTAATCGTGTTTGGGGTAATGCCACTTTTCCACAAAGTGGCGGGAAGCCACTGTCATACCCATTTTGAAAGCTGGAAAGGACCGTCGTCTCCCGTGCAGCTACCGTCGCATTTCCCTCGACAGTTGCGTTTGCAGGGTGAACGAACGTATGATCAATGGACGGTTGGTATGGTGGTTGGAAACTCACCATCTGCTGACCAACAATCAGTGCGGTTTTCGGAGGCGACGTTCAGCAATGAACCATTTTGTGACATTGTCGACACAGATCATGAACAGATTCATGAAAAAGTGTCAAACCGTAGCGATATTTTTGACCTCATGAAGGCTTATGATACGTGTTGTCGAACATGGATACTACGTTCCCTATACGCCTGGAATATACGTGGACACGTACCACTGTTCATTCAGGAGTTTATGAAGGATCGCATTTTCCGCGTAAGGATCGGCTCGGTTTTTTCGAAAGTTTTTGTTCAGGAGAAAGGAGTACCTCAGGGATCGGTACTAAGCGTTACACTGTTTGCTAAGCAATTAATTGTAACTCGAAATGTGTTCCTCCAGGACATCATCATGCTTATTCGTAGACGACTTTGCCGCTCATTGTACTTTTCTGCGTACGCCAGTTTTGGAACCCCGTATGCAGCAATGCTTAGATAATCTCCAAAATTGGCGTTCAAAAACCGGCTTCCGTTTCTCTACTGAGAAGTCAAACTGCGTGAACTTCTGGCACCGTAAGAGACGATTACCACATTCGCTCTGATTCGGTCCAGATTTACTACCATTCGCAGAATCGACGACATTCCTGGGGTTGACGTTTGATAGGAAACTTAACTGGTCACCGCATATAGCACATTTGAAAGCCCCATGTTACCATAACTTGTGGATATTAAATGGCAAATCTTGGGGAGCGGATCGGACTATTTTGCTGCGACTGTATGGCGCACTGTTCCGATCAAAAATGGACAATGAGTGTATCATTTATTCCTGCACGACCATTTGTGCTAAGGAGATTAGACGCAGTCCATAACTGGGGCATTCGAGTGGCTATTGGTGCTTTTCCCACTAGCCCAGTTATAAGTCTTTACGCCGAGTCTGCAGAGCCTCCTCTGGTTATCGGCGTGAAATCTGTTGGGAAATTATAACTGTGCGCTTAAATGTATGCCTCAACATCCAATGTTCGATTCGTTTTCTCACACTGCGCTGGACAAACGTTATAGGAATAGCTCCATTAATCCAAGGCCTGCAGGTGTTCCTTTCCGGGAGCTTATAAAAACACGACATTGAAATGCCTAGCATGTTTGCTAAGGGGATTGGTTTGGATTTGTTTAAGGGCGCTCAAATTCTAGGTTGTTAGCGCCCTTCTGAAACAGATCATGGCAAAGGCCAGAGGTAAATATTAGTATAAAATTTAATGGCAAAGGCCAGAGTTAAAGCTGAATAAAAACTTAAATAAATAAAATGAATCACAGCAACAGCCAGAGATAAATGTCAATATAGAAATATAGCACAAGTCATACCTAGTCGATCTATTGAGATAAATAAATGCGCATTTGGAGATTTACTTTCAAAACAAAATTAAAAATCCTATCAAAGCCGTGCTTATCACTTGCTAACACCCCTGTAAGACTGTCCGGCAGTTGCAGAGTGCCCCGATGATGTGTAGAGCACTACACTCTAGCAACACGTGACGAACCGAAATATCTTTGCCACAAAGCGTACATATATGAGCAGGGACACCCTTAAAAAGATACCTGTGCGTAAAATTGCAGTGACCAATACGCAACCGAGCCAAAATCACCTCCTCACGACGAGATACGAGAGAGGAAGTTAATCAGTTTATCGGAATGTCCTTAACCACCCTAAGCTTGTTTTCGTGCAGAGCTACCACTCTTTCCGCCAGCACGAAAACGATGCTCTCTGTACAACAAGTCTAAAGTCTTCCGACGTTACCCGAAGTATCGTAGCACTGGGTTCTGTGGTTGCCACCTTAACTGCCAAATCCGAAAGTTCATTCCCGGCAAGGCAACGTGACCAGGTATACAAGCACAGTCCACATTAACACCAGAAGCGTGTAGAACATGGAGGGCTTCCTGCATTCGCTGAAAGGTAGTAGTTGTACAGCTCGCAAAAGCTCTCAAGTTCACCTACGGAATCACTCAAAATGAGACAGTCTCCGAATTTTAGACGGCGCACATGCAGAATTGCTCGGTATATGGCATACAGCTCTGCACTGTAAATGGATGTGCTATCATGAAAACCGAAAGTATAGGGTTCGGTTCCATGAACATAAGCACATCCAACACCTTTGTGATCTTAGATCCATCGGTATAGATCAAAATTAGGACACTGTAGCCGGACAGAAGTTCAAAAAACAGTTGCGGATATTAAAAGTAGGCATCGTACATTTCCGGTATGCGATCATCCCAAGATCAACATGAACATATATCCATAGGGAACACCCTCTCCCCCTTAGCAAACATGCTAGACATTTCAATGTCGTACTTTCTTATAAGCTCCCGAAAACGAAAACCTGCAGGCCTTGGATTACTGAACCTACTTCTATAACGTTCGTGCAGCGCAGAGTGATAAAATGAACCGAACGTTGGATGTTGAGGCATACATTAAAGTGCACAGCCGTAACTTCCCAAGAGGATTTCACGCCGATAACACAGAGGAGGTTGTGCAGATTTGGTGTAAAGGCTCATAACTGGGCCAGTGGAAAAAGCACTAATATCCACTCGAATGCGCCGGTTATGGACTGCGTCTAATCTCCTCAGCGCAGATGGTCGTGCTGAAGAATAAATGATACGCTCATTGTCTATTTTTGATTGGATCAGTGCGCGATACATTCGCAGCAAAATAGTCCGATCCGCTCCCCAAGATTTGCCACTTAATATCCGCAAGATATTCAGAGAACGGTCACATCGCGCATTCAACCTGTGCTATATGCGATGACCAGCTAAGTCTCCTATCAAGCGTCAACCCCAGGAATCTCGTCGAAACTGCGAATGGTAGTAAATCTGGACCGAATCGGAGTGATGGTTGTAATCGTCTCCTACGGCGCCGTACTGACTTCTCAGTTGAGAAACGAAAGCCGAATTTAGAACTCCAACCTTGGAGATTATCTAAGCATTGCTGCATACGGCGTTCCAATAACGGCGTACGCAGAGTAGTACAATAAACGGCAAAGTTGTCTACGAATAAGCATGACGATACCCCTAGAGGAACACATTTCGAGATAGAATTAACTGCTATATCAAACAGTGTAACGCTTAATACCGATCCCTGAGGTACTCAATTCATCTGAACAAAAGAGTTTCGAAGAAACCGATCCGACCATTACTCGGAAAACGCGGTCCTTCATAAACTCCTGAATTAACAATGGTAAGCCTCCAGTATATTCCAGGCGTATAGGGAACGTAGTATCCCTGCTCGACAACACGTATCATAAGCCTTCTCGATGTAAAAAAGTATCGCTATGGTTCGTAAATTTTTCATGATTTCGTTCATGATCTGTGTCCACAATGACACAAGCTGGTCTATTACTGAACATCGCCTCCGAAAACCCACTAAGTGTTGGTCAACAGGTTGTGAGTTACCAATCAACATACCAACTGCCCATTGATCATGCATTCCATCACCTTTCAAACGCAACTGGTGCGGGAATTGGGAACGTAGCTCGAAGGGAGATGACGGTCCTTTCCAATTTTCAAAATGGGCATGACAGTGGCTTCCCGCCACTTTTCTAGAAAAGTGGTATGAACCCAAACAGGATTATAGACCGCGAGTAGGAAAGCCTTAACTTCAGGAGAGATGTTGGAGCATTTGTACGCCGATACGATAAGGTCCTGGTGCTGATAGTCGCGAAGACGAAAGAGCGTGTTCTAACTCCACCATGGTGAAGAGGAGATAGCAATCATCAAGATTTCTAAAAGAAAAAGGATTCAACCTGAGTCTTCAGGAAGGAACTCGAGCGAATTGTTATCTGAGCTAGACACTTGAGCGGAACCACGGCCTAATGTGTTAGCCATATCAAATGCATGAACAACAACTCCTTCAGATGTTTTAAGACCGGCAATTGGCATGTGGGTCGATTTTCCGGCCACACGCTTTAACTTATCCCAAACGACAAAGGAAGGTGTATGTCGATTAAATGAAGCTACAAACTTGCTCCATGATGTCTTTTTGTTATCATTTATAATACATCCAGACTTGGCACGCATTTTCGTGTATTCAATTAGGTTATCCAATGTGGGGCGACGTTGGAAAACCCTAAGAGCACGCCTGCGAGCACGAATGGCATTTCGGCACTCTTCCGTGCACCAAGGGACTGGAAATCGACGAGGGTTGGCAGTCGACCGTGGAATAGTTTGCTCAGCAGCAGAAAGAATCTTCTCTGTGAGATGTTGGACCAAAACATCCACCCAGTCGTGCTCATAGTAACTAAACGCCAACTGGGAGTAAAGATTCCAGCTGGCTTGATCTAAGCACCATCTAGGTAAACTTGTGTAACATATATATTTTTCTTAAGAGACTAATGAGACATGAACATTCGTCACTAGAGTGTAAATCAGAGATGGCATTGCACTTCAAGGAAACTGCTAACTATGGCGAACAAACTGCAATAACAAGGTGTTGAAAAGTGTTGTAGGAGTCTGAGAGAAATGTAGGCTCTCCTGTATTCAGAAGAGGATTTAACGGAGGATTTATACTGCCTCTTTTTCACGGTCGTTCTGGCAGTGCGGGCAGGGTATTGCTGTTGCATCTCCTCTACGAGGGAGGACTCCTTTTCAATAGAAATCCTCGGTTCGAGAAGCTTGAACCGATTGGAAGTTGAGATCGGTGAAGATGAAAAATGTCGATCCGAGACCTTCCCAAAAGATTCCTCAGAAGAGGTTCTCCAAGGAGATGTTTGTGGATTTTTCCCTCTCTTGGGTGCTCCGGGTAGAGACTTAGCATTTTTTTCAGGAAGTCAGTTTGTTTATAGCTATATTAAACCTTTATCTGTGGTGCATTATAGGTTGCATGCTTACCAGACTTTTTGTTTGAAGTAGATGGTCTTGATGCTGAATTTACTGAAGGTATCTTCGCGGGTATTGGAGCAGATGTGGATGTGGATTTCGTGGGCTTTGATGTGATTTGGCTACGAGAGTCTTTTCTGAAATTGTGGCCCCGTTAATATTGTTGGTTTGAGTTGCATTTTCCCGACTCGGTACCACTTTAGCTGCGTACTGTAGGTGCTGTAGGTGCTGGACCTCAGGACAGAGTGTTGGCGGACACGTAGGAGTTTCCGGGCTTCCGAGAAGGATACCTTCTCCCTAACCCGGATCTCCTTGATCGCCCTTTCCCCCCTTTCTCGGAATCTAGATGGATGTTTACCACTGCAGTTAACGCACGTTGGAGCCGATGTACATGCTTCACCAAAACAGAAATCACTTGTATGGCAAATCGCTGGCACTTATATCACCTGAGTGGGTTGGGGATATATGGCCTAAATACAATGGTTACATACCCTGCCTTAATCCTTTGAGGTGGTTGTACCCGATCATAGGTAAGAAACAGGGTACGGTAGGAACAAATTCACCTCCATATTTCGGCTGAACCCGATATACAGATGTCACAAAGTGATCTTCTAGATTCTCTTGAATCTTCCCATTGCACGTGCCGTCCAATGCACGGGTATTTACGATACCGCGCGAGGAGTTCAAGATCTTGTGCATCTCCACTCTAACTGGATAGCTTTCTAACAGGTTGGCTTTCAAGATAATCCTTGCCTCGGATACTAAATTTGCTTCAACCAGGAGCGTGCCATTGCGAGTTCTAATACAGGATTTTACGGCACCAGCAATATTATCCAGACCCTTTTGGATAGTGAATGGACTAACCGTACTGAACTTCCTGCCTTCCTCAGTTTTACTGATAACTAAGTAGCGTAGACCAAAACACTCGAATACATCTTTAACAACCACTTTGGTGGGTCCTTTTGGGTTTCTTGTATCCATAGTGCTTAGATCATCCACCATTACAAATGTCTCGATGGCATGCTCACATCCTGGGTGCTACTCCAGCTTAGGTGAAATTCCTAGCCTGGTTCTTGCTCACCTCAGAGCCTCATATTCCAATTAAAAGATAGAGGGACCCAATCGTTTTCAGGAATGTAACAGCTCATGTAATGGCCCCTCGCCGGGACTGACCTATATAAGCGTTATTGAACACAGCCCTACATAATACTCAGGGGCTGGGAGTTACGCATTACCCAGTCACCCCTTGCGACCCCCTCTTCCGTCCCGCGCAGCGTTATCCGTCAGACTGTATTCAGGGAGGTAACTAGAAATTGGTCAAACACGTTTGTGCACGACAGTTCATTGGGCGTTTGGCGTCCTCTCACCTCATAGAGGAACCTAATCTCGGGACCTCTGAAGCGCCAATCCCGTACCTATCGTAGTAGGCCCCTGGGCGGGTGCTATGCAGGAGAGGGTGTTCCATCCTTGGTTATGTGCGACATCTCCCGTAGTTCTTGGGATGACGGTATACCGATGCCTACGTTTAGTATCCGCACCTGCTTTTTGAATTTCTGCCCGGTTACAGTGAATGAGTTTTGATCTACACCGATGGATCTAAGAGCGCCAATAGTGTTGGATGTGCTTATGTTGATGGAACCGAACGCTTTAAATTCTGTTTCCATCATAGTACATCCATTTGTAGAGCAGATCTGTATGGAAATTAGGGGAACCGTCCACAAGTCACCCGCACTCAACGCGAAACTAACATGGCTCTGGCAGATTGAACCTATGAATTGTTGGAAATTAAGGAGGATATGAGCACATTAGCAATAAATCTCATTCAGGGTAGCGTAGTTCTCGAAATGCGTGAAAGAGTAAACGAGGAAAGTTTGGGCGAACGCCTCCATGTTCCCCTCGTCACGCCTCCTAGCAATGTAAGCAATGCGTTGGGTGGTGTACCATGTACGCACCAGAGCATTTAAATACCAGTGCGAATGATGAATGATATCCCGGTTCCGACCTTCAATGCTCGGTATGATAATGCGAAACAGTATGTTCGAGATTTAGAAGTTTATTTTGCATTCAAAGGGATACCGGATAGGTACCGCATGGTAATTGTGCGCAGGGCTTTATAATACTAATCCGTTGCCTGGTTCCGTCTCACGGTAGGTGACCATGACCACTATGACCAATTTCGGCAGGAATCTTTAGAAAAGTACTGAGTAGAGTACCCATTATGGGGTCGGAAGCCAGATTAATAATAAAAAACTAAATTGAGTTTTATTTATTGACGCTCTTTAATTGCTGTGATCCTTAGCGTCCCATTCTATATTGGACATGAAAAACTGGTAATTTTGATCAGAAGCCTCTTTATCAGGTTTCAGGTTCTTTTATGTACCGTAAATCTACGACACGGGGAACCAGATTTACTTCCCTTCCAAAGGAAGCCATGCTAAGCATATTTACGCCCAAAAAATCTATCGCCCTCCGGCGGGTTTGAACTCGCGGCCTCGGTAACTAGAGACTAGCATGATAACCATTACACCACGGAGGACGAACCTGTATGACGAGCGTATATACCAACAGTATTGGAGGAACTTTTCATTGCAATATATCATAAAGTATTAACGCATGCAGGAACTGAGAAGACGAGATGGTAATAGTAGAGCACTTCTGTATGCCCCGGGTCAACTATAAATTACGATCACATATATCCACGTGCGAGATATGCAAGAAGGCTAATCCCCTCAACCTCAAATTTGGCGTAGCATCTCAAGCTGTACTTAGGAAACGGCTACTGCAGGTAATAGCGATCGACGGACATGGCCCTATACCGGTAGGTAGAGTAGGTCTGAGGTACATCTTTGCGATGGTGGAAGTAATGACAAAATTTGTTAAAATATATCCAGCTAAGACACTAACCAGCGCCATCTGTGCAAGCAAAATACTTAACCAGTATATTGCTACATACGGCAAAATGGAAGCGATCTTGACGGACAACGCGACTGTTCATGAAGGGAAATTAATCGTAAATAAATCGCATGAATCCGACTTGAAGCTATATAAGAAAAGTAATTACCATCTACAAGGGACCCTTGTGAATGTATCCTACGTGACATTACCGTTTGTTTTCGTACACTCTGCAGTTTAAAACACTCGAGTTGGCCAGATTACCGTAATCATATCCAGATTGTAATGAATAACATGGTGAATACAAATATTGGGTATTTGCCATTCCTATTTCATACAGGCAAAAATCCTAGCTATATAGTACTTAACATACCCGAAGCAGTGGGAGCATTACACGAGACAGATACAACGCGTATAAAGAATGTATTCCAATGCTTCAAGACAAGAGCGGGAAATGGGCAGGATAAACAGAAAGGATATTTAAGGACTTAGAAGACACAAACTGGGGACAAGGTATTATCAAGGAGCTATGCTAAGTCGTCTGCGCTGAATAAGTAGTACCACTGAATGAATCTAGTATTGCGAAGTCCTGCGAGATTTGAGAAGCAAATAGGGGCAGGGTATATGAGTTAAGGGATATTAAAGCAAGAAAATTACTAGGCAGGTACAATATTATGTTAATGAGACCGTTCAAAGAATCGCCTCACAATTGTGTAATGAATACTGTTTCGGGGTATGGGCAGGGTTGAATTGATCGAGAAGTAAAGCAAAAAGGGCGAGATATAGTTGAGCAAATGATCCCAATAAAGCAAATGTATATTGAATGGTAGAAGTTAACACACTCGGGAGAAGTAAAAGCGAGTGGTCCGCGCAAAGCAGATGGATGTCGCTAAATAAAATTTTTAACTGAAACAAATATACAGGGTAAACTATTAAAAGAATATAAATTTTGGACAACAGTAGGACCATTAACCAGAATATTCAGTGCTGCATAAATGCACGAATGTTGACTAATTGCTTTATAGGCACACAAAGATATGTATACTGAGTCGTAGTGTAAGAGTGTAAATTGTTCTTCCCTGTAATCTGTATCATTAACATGAGTTCATGTTGCGAAGTGTATTAAAATAGTGAAAAAGAAGACAGAAATCATGCGCAGTGATAACGTGTGCAGTGATCAGTGATATATAAACCGAAATTGTGCGAATTGTGGTATAACAGCAAACAAACAACAACAATATTCTAAAGCAAGAAAATAAGGCGACACCACGGAACCTACAATGTGCTGGCTAACACAGAATGTAGCAAGGTTGAGTAATTTTTTTGCCAAGTAACATATCACAGACTGATTCATTTGTGTGAAATTCATAGCGGCACAGGGGAGGAAATAATGCATGACTAAACAAGTGCCAGTATCACAATGTGTATACCAGTATTAGTATTAGCCCATAACGTCATCTAGGGGAAAAGGCCTCTCTCCTAAGAAAGGTGGCTTGATTTGGCGATCTCGGTTAGCCATTCCAGGAAGAATCCTCCTAATTCTTAAAAAAATAGTGTATTACATATGGCCCTACATATGCGCTTTAATGTTTTACTCTGATCCTTTAGTCCTTCACTGTTGGTTCATGCACTGGTTCTTTAGGCGTTCACTTTTCTTTTCTCCTGTTGTCTCTTGTCAGTATGGCTGACTTAAAACTATACACTGATCCTTTGGTCCGTTACTTTTTGTTCATGCGCTGTTTCTGTAGGCCCTCGCTTTCTTTTCTCCTATTGTCTCTTGCTAGTTTGGCTGACGCATTCTTTGTATTGATGTTCTGGGTTGCTCTCTTGACTAGTAGTTGCCACCTCCCTCTGTCTTTTGCTACTGTAGTCCATCTGCTTCCAAATGTCTTCTTGGGCTCGTCTGACTATCGTGTCCTCTGACAGCCTAATTTATTTCGTCCTGTCCTCGGCTCCCATGTCATTAACCTGTGGGTCAACGGTTGGGGTCTTACCTTATAATGTGTCCCGCCCATCTCCACTTTATAACGGTTGGTGTTTTCTGCGTCTATTAATTGTGTTCATCCTCTTATTACCTCGTTCTTAATTCTATCCCTCCATGTGATGCCTAGAATTTTTCTTTGACTAGTTTGTATTAACGTTTTGTCTCTTTTTGTTCCAATCCAAGTTTATCAGTGCAAGTAATATGTATGCGTTCATGATACGTCTCTTGATGCTAAGATTGAAGGAATTTTCTAGTAATGTGAATTTCAGCGCCCAGAACTTTGACCACGCCGTCGATATTCTCCTCGCAATTTCCTTGGTTATACTTTTCTTGGAAATCGTTTGTCCCAGGCAAAATACTTCCTGCGCATGTTCCAATGGTTCAACTTGCATTATTGCGATGTCTTTCTCTTTGCCACTTGTCATTAGTTTTGTCTTGTTTGACTGCATATTTGATTTCTTTTGTACTGTGTTCATTTACTTCTGCCATAAAGGCCTGTAATTGTTCTGATGTATTTGCCATGAGAACCGTAAATTAGATATTTTCGTGCCATCTATGTTTGTTCTGTATTCCTTTTTGATCACTCCGAAAATCACTTCGAGTAGGCAAATGAAGAATTTGTGTGAAATTGTACAGCCGTGTAGTATTCTTTTCTGTAGCTCGAACTCTTTTCCTTGTCTGTCCACCTGGTTCTGGCGGTAGTTTTTTAAGTATATCTTGGCGAGAATTCTGGTGTATTTTTCTTCTGTTCCATTGTTTCCTCGGGGCTGCTAGCAATGGTACATGCGCAACCGTATCGAATACTTTTTGGAAGTCGTTAAACGCTGCATCTGCTTTGCTGCCTTTTTAGTGTAGTAGTATAATGTTACACTTAGTCCATTGTTCGGGTATTATCTCTGTCGTTATTGTTTCATTGAACAGGTTAGTTAGGGTATGCACAGTGATATCTCCTGCTGCTTTCAGATATTCGTTGCTTGTATTGTCTTCTCCGGGAGGATTCTCCATTTTCGCTTCCTTGATTGCTGGTCTGAATTCACCTCTTAGTGTTGGCGGTATTTCTTCTACTTCTTCCTTTGGTTTGGATATGAATAATGCTAGTTATTTGTTGCCATTATGGAGAGTTCTGCGGTATAGGTTTTCATACAATTGTGTTGCTGTTTCAACTATTTGTTCTCTCGATTAAATTTTCTTTCCTTTGCTGTTCTGCAACCTGCTTTATCAATGTTTTCCTCTGGATAGTTCTTTTCTTAGTTTTTCCATTGACTTCCTCTGCTTCATCTCCCTCTCTACTAGTCCCAACTTGTATTCTTGGAGATTTTTCCTTACTTCTACTTTCGTGGTTTTGTTCATTGCGTTGTATTTCTTTTTAAATGTCTCATTTTGGACCCTTTTCCTATGTGTTTCTGCACTTCTTTTGATTACTGGCAGGGTGTTTGCTAAGTTTGGAAGCTTTGATTCTTGTTGCATCCTTGTCTTCTGCCTTCATTGTGGTTCTTTAATGCTTTTTTACTCTGAGTGTATATTGAGTTGCTAGGCGTTATTCTCTTGAGCCTTTGAGCGATTTCGTTTTTAAATCGCTTAATTTAAGTATCTTGATCTTTAAGATGGTTTGCTGGAATCTACTCCACGTTCTTTGGATGCGTACCAATTCATCATCCTGTGATCTGTATGAAAATTTAATCCTTTTACTGTCCCTACATCTCTTATCAAGCGCATTCTGTAACTCACTATGAAGTATATTTTGTTCTTCACTTCTCCATTGCGCCCTCTCCATGTTCACCTATCGCTCGGTTTCTTCATAAAGAAACTTCTGCTACTTTTAGGTTTTGCTCTGATGCAAATTTTATGAAGTCTGTCCCTCTGATATTTCTTTCTCCAATTCCATATGGTCGCTTTTGTTTTTCCTTTCATCCTGGCTAGGGCCTATTTTGCTACTGAAATCTCTTATAACAAAGTTAATTTGAGACCTATGGGTGTTCGTTCTGTCATCTAGTTGGTCGTAGAATATGCGTACTTCTATCGGAGTTGTTCGTTGTCGTTGCGTATGCTTGGATTATTGCTGTTAATGTTACGTTGAGATTCAACCTTGCCATTGTGATTCGCTGTGCTATTCCTATTACTTCTGTGACCTGTTTGTTTTGCTTTGAGAATGAAAAACCTACTCCTTTCTGAACTTCTGCTTTCTTTGTGTAGCTTAATAGGTTGCCAATTAATAGGTTCACTTAATGTGTCTCCTTCCCTGCTGGTTTTGCTGAGGCCTATGATGTCAAAGTTTTTATTCTTCAGTAGTTCAGATTCAAGTGTCAGTAGTAGTGTTTGAACTTTAAGTATGGCGATATGTATGTAGTTACTCTTGTTTTCTTGGGACCTTCTGTTGTCCAGTCTAGTTCTCTCTAACCGCTATGTGTTTACTCGTTTTTTTTTGAAAAGTCTTTGTCTTTGTTTTTCTATTTTCCGTTGATGTAATTTTTTTAAGCTCTGTGTTCACCTGGATACCCTTTTCTCTTTCTTCTTTTACCCATTTTCTTAATGATGCTTGTATCTCTCTCCCCCTCTCTTTTGGTCATATCGTCTTCGATAAAGTGTTCCTCTTCGGCTAGTTTGCATTTATTTCTCATTATTGCTAATTTGTCTTCTGAGTTTCGTGGATTAAGTTACACCAGACCTCTTCCGCTCTAGTCTCTCCCTATGTATCTTGATCCTGTGTATGATACCCTTACTTCCATTTTTAAACGTGGTGCACTGTCGCTCTTATGTTTTCCTGCTCATCTTCAATGTCCTTGCTTTAATGCGTATATAAGTATGTGTCATACATGACTGTAAAGTGTAGTATTACTTAATTTACATTAATATTTGTCAAGTTGCATGTATACTCAAAGGTGAAATACCTCTCACAGAACCACACAAACCACGTTAAGCGGGAAAATATAGGTAAATAATGCACTACACAAAAAGGTGAAACACAGGTGATAGATAATGGCCCCTGAGAAAATCCCCATTGTGAAGTATACAATACGGATCCTCTCAGCAGGCCAGATATAGGATAATATAGCGCCCTGTTATCAATTAACTTGCTCAGATCGTAACAAATTACAGTAACTGAGGAAAGATTAAGCTATGAATGTGGCAACAGATAGCGTGCCTTCTATCATAGCTCCAGTTGTCTGTTATTTACTTACATGCTACAAGGAGAGGCAGAGGAGGCTGAGCGAAGATGCTAGGCTCGTAGCTACTGACCGCAAAACGGTGCGCACGAAAAGCGTATTGAGATCCGCGAGTTTCGGGGTATGATGAAGTAAATACTGTTTTATAGTAATTTAATTGAATTTAGATTTTAAGTGAAAATGTAGTGAAAGTGTAGCGCTGGTAATGTGCGGTGTGTCTAAATGGAGTTGTCACCACCGGAACGCCATACAAATAAAGCCACTTGCACCGAAACAGTTACTATTTAGCGGTGTGCATTGTGGATAGACTAAGTAAGCTACGCCTTCTCGGCCCCGCTTTCCCTTATAATGCGCTTCTGTGCAACTTTTCCCTTCACAACGTCCCCAGGCACAAACATGTTCCCGCAGCAGCAAGTATTTGAGAGTCATTAGGGAATGCGGCGCGTTCTAGGAGCGTGAAAGTGTATCCAAGGAGCAGCATTGAGGTGCTGGCGCTCTTCATACAGAGTCGTGGTGCTTGTTTATGTACATACGTACCTAATAAGCGCTGTCTGCACTTACTCGTGGCTTATTCTGTACTGTGAGCTGCGAGTCAATAATTGTCGCGGTGCGCATTCTATAAAAGTGTGTTGTAGTGAAACACTGTAACCCAATGGAACCAAACGCGTATGTGATTGAAGACGTAGTGAGACAACCTTTAAGTTCTCGCACTGTCAATGAGAAAAAGAAATTATAAATGTAGGTAGACATGTGCTAGCGATCCCTGAGTTGAAGTTCCAACTTAGGGAACGGAGAAGGGAATATTTCCGCTATTTTAACATCAAACAATATGAGAAGACCAATTGGCTAACAGTATCTCTAAGCTAAACACAATATTTTGCTGGCCCGGCCTGTTGTTTTGCAATGAACGTAATGCATCGAACGAAGACGGCTACAGTAGTTTAAATAATTTGACAAATGCCATCACAAAACATCACAAAAATCATTTGCTGTCAGTTTTTCAGCTTGTGTGTTTTGGCAGTGCTCGCATAGACACTCAACCTGATATCCAGTTGAGAGCGGATGTTGTGCACCACAACAAACTAGTAAAAAGAAATGGAGAAGTTTTGAAAAGATTAATTGACGCAACTTCCTTCTTAGTAATGCAAAAATTGCCTTCAGAGGATATGATGAAAGAGAAGATCCCCTTAGCATAGGAAATTATGTAGAAGTACTGATTTTGTTACGTGCTTATGACGTTACCTTACAACAGCACTTAGAATCGGCAACAAAATTCAAGGACGCTTACAACAGAATTAAAAACAATCTCATTACTTCTATAAGTACCATACTGGTGGAATCCATTGAAACTGAAATTTCAAGTGCTCAGATTGTTGCTATCATTTTAGATGAAACATGAGATATCAGTAATAAATCACGGATCTTTACTACTCTTCAACATGTTCATGATCAAACTGCAGATGTAAAATAAATGTTCATCTCCTTTGTTGATGTAAGTGCAAACAGATCTGCTAATTGTGTCTTTGATCATGCAATGGACATAATAAAGTCATATGGCATCAGAGACAAGTTGGTTGCCCAGACATACAATGGTGCGGCGATCATGGCTGGCGAATTAAATGGTCTAAGAACAAACATACAATAAATACAATCTATTTGTTCACTACTTCAGCCATGTATCAGCTATGAACTTAAAGGATGTCGCATATTCTTTCAAACTCTGACTGGGCGAAGTTCACTTTTCTCGAAACTTATTAACGTACAAATGCTCTGAGTGAAAACACCAAGAATGAACTTCCTCGAAATGCACCCACACGATGGAATTTCACTTCCAGAACCGTAAATGCAGTGAAAGAATATCGCGGGCTATTAATGTCATTTTTCAGTGCTCTTGACAACCCCTCAGACTGGAGAAATGAAACTGTTGCTCTGACTCATGGATACTTGTGTTTTCTCTGAGATTTTACCTACAAGTATTTTCACAAATTTATACATATACTGATGTTCTATACAATATACTACAGACATTAGGATTTTCTCTGCTGCGTGGACAAAGTATGACACCAAACAGCTCATTTTAAATCAAAAAGATAAATTCGATAAACTATGGTATATCATTAACGAAGAGGATAAAGGCGTTGAAGGTGTGCCAAGAAAAAGAAAGTGCAAGGAAAATAATGTTGTCAAATTAGAAGGTAGTATTTTGTAATAATTCACAATGCCACAACACAAATTAAACATTTATGAGGAAATCTGGCACAGTTGAAGTTCATTTCATTATTTGATGTGACAAAATTTGAGACTGACAAGGTAAGTTTCCCTTCTTCTGCACTTGAAAGACTGAAGGCAGGGCATAATGTAATTTTTTACATAGTCCGTCAAAAATGAATTGACAGTGCTGTATTCAATTGAAGAATTTAAAGGTAAGTTGCCTCTTGAGATGGTAAAACACCTTAAATCAAGTCACCTATATACATTTCCTGAATTGTATAAATTTGCTTTACTAGTTTTGACAATGCCAGGTACGTCTGCTTCAGCCTAAATATCATTTTCTTCCCCTAAGTTGATTAATTCTTCCAAAGATCAATCTAGGGACAAGAAAGATTGAGTAGTAGGGCTTTGATGACCATTGAAAAGTAAAAATTACAAGAACTAAGTAATCGTTCTACATTCTGCGGTGATGTTATTGAGGAGCTCTGTAGCAAGGAGCTGAGTTTGGAGCTTAATTTCATGTAAATCAGGATTAATTATTTGATAGTAAAGTTTAGTATTAAAAGAAATGTCCATGAAAAATTGCAACATCAGCGTTGTCCTTTGAATATAGTTAATGCAATTTTATAAAATTGTAGAGTATACCTGAACTCAGAAGGTACCCCATGGCAATGGTTTTAACACGGAAGTAGAATATTTAGAGGGATTCTGCCGCACTTTTTGGGCATATATGGGGAAGGATAGGGAAAACAAGGGTAAATACCAGGTTGAGAGAGCCTTCAAGAAGGAAAATGAGTTTATATGGGAGAGATAGGGAACACGACGACCGATACTATGCTACAAGGGGCTGAACGAGGGAAGTGCCTTTATATGCAAGAGACAGTGGAGAGGTGTTAGGCTAGACAGAGGTTGAGGAGTAGAGTATGGTTTATATGAGTGGTATAGGAAAACGAGGAGAGGTGTTAGGCTAGACAGGTGTTAAAGGTAGAGTGTGTTTATATGAGTTAGATAGGAAACCAGGGAGAGATACTCAGCTAGACAGGGGGCAGGAGGGGAATGCGCTTTATGAAAGGAAGGAGATACGAGAAGAGATGCTAGACTAAACAGAGGTTGAGAGTAGAGTATGTGTTTATATGTATGAGAGGTATAGGAACAGGAGGAGAGGTGTTAGGCTAGACAGATACTGAAGGAGTAGAAATATGACCTGATATACAGGAGACATCGGGAATACGAGATGAAGAGCTAGACTAGTCAGGACTTGAAGGGTAGAATATGGCTTTTTATATGGGAAAGATAGCAAACCGAGGAGATGTATTAGGCTAGGAGGGTTTGAGTATGCATTTCTAAGCAGAGACGAGAAAACAGAGAGAGATCCTATGCTAGGAGTGAGTTGAAGAAAAGCGAAATGTGCTTTATATGGGAGGGATAAGCCATACGAGGAGAAGTGCTAGGGCAGACAAATTGAGGAGTAGAGTATGTCTTTATATGGAAAAGATAGGGATTACGAGGAGAAGGGCTAGGCCAGACATGTTGAGAAGGAGAGTATGCGTTTGTATCTATGAGAGGTACAGGAAAACGAGGAGAGCTTGTAGGATAGACGGATACTGAAGGAGTAGGAATATGCACTTATATACAGGGGAGATAGGAGGGGAGGTGCTAGACTTTGAAAGTGACTTTAGATGCAAACTTCATGGAAAGATGTTTCCTGTCAATGCTGGAACGCTAATTCTAGACAGCTGCAGCACGTAACTCTCTCATGCAAAAAAGGTGACACACTCACACAAAAAGGTGACCCACTCACGTAAAAAGGAAACCCACTCACACAAAAACGTAACCCACTCACGCAAATAGGTAACCCACTCACGCAAAAAGATAACCCACTCACGTAATAAGGTAACCCACTCACGTAAAAAGCTAACCCACTCTCGCATAAACGTAACCCACTCGCGCTAAAAAGGTAACCCGCTCACGCACAACGTAACCCACTCACGCAAAAACGTAACACACTCACGCTAAAAAGGTAACTCATTCACGCAAAAAGGTAACCCGCTTACGCTAAACAGGTAACCCACTCACTCAATAAGAGTAAACCACTCACGCAAAAAGGTAACCCACTCACGCTAAAAGGACACCCACTTACGTAAAAAGGTAACCCACTCACGCAAAACGGTAATCCCTCACGCAAAAACGTAAACCACTCACGCTAAAAAGTAACACTCTCACGCAGAAAGGTAACCCATTAACGCAAAAAGGTAACCCACTCACTCAAAAAAGGTAACCCACTCACGCAAAAAGGTAGACCCACTCACACTAAAAAGGTGAGTCACTCACGCAAAAAGGTAACCCACTCACGCAAAAAGGTAACCCGCTCACTCTAAAAAGGAAAGTAATTCCGTTAGTATCACAGGGTGGAACTGATTCCGGGAAGTGCATATAGCATAGTTCCGTGTGATTTCACAGCTAATTCAGATAGTATCGTAGGTGTTTACGATAGTTTAGGTAGTATCAGGGACATTTAGGCTAATTCAGTTAGTATCACAGGAGGCTAGATTCCAGAGGCTGACTGCATCATAGCTGTGTATGATTTCACAGGTAATTCAGCTAGTATCGTAGGTATTTAGGTTAATTCAGCTAATATCACAGGAGGATAGATTCCAGGGGCTGGGTATAGCATATTTTCGTATTCACAGCTATTTAGGATAATTCCAGTATCTTAAGTGTTTAGAGTAATTCAGCTGGCATTACAGAGCTGTAAGTTCCAGGGGTCGGATATAACATAGTTTTGTATTCCACAGATATTTTGGGAAATATCGTAAATATTTGGAGGTAATCAGCATAGTATCACAGGTGGTCGTGTCAATTTCGAGCAGGGATTCGTATCAGAGCTATTTAAGGTAATTTCACATGATTAGGGTAGTATCTCAGGTATTTAAGTCATTTTAACTGGTAATTCAGATAGTATCAGAGGTACTTATGGTAATATAGAGTGTAATTAGATTATAAACATTTTTTATCTAACGTTACAACACCTTGTATACTTTTTTCTAAATCTTAAAAACTTTGTTTATATGTAAAATAGTTAGAGTGCGAGACGGAGAGGGATAAACTGCATATTGGTTTACAAATTGAAAAGCTTTGCGTCAACATACCTTTATTTTAGTTCGTCGTAGGTGCCTCTACCCTTTTATCTAGGCTTGAGTCTAGCAATAGGATAGCTCCTAATGGCAGGGTTAACACCTCACCTTCCATCTTCTTCTTTATTGATCCAGCGTCTGCTAAGTGTATACACAGCACATGGATAAACTGCATTTTTAAGATTGTAGACTCACGAGAAAATCTTCATCTTCGACTTACATTCTCTTAAGCTCTGTTTGTAATACCGTAATGTCCATACGCATAGGTAGCTATTCCATCCTTGGCAATAACTCTTTTATCATCAAAGGGATTAAATGTAATTTTATTCAGTTGCACTGTGGTAACAGCGTACTTTCATGGGCTTTCTGATGATTTCACAAGTTTTAAGACAGTCTGTATAGCTGCCAAACGTAATGTACTGCTTAATAGTACTACGGTTTATACCCTTAATCTTTTTTACCATTGAGCTGCGGATATCTAAGGCAAACATCTTTAGGTCGTAGACCTACAAAGCGCTGAATAGTTTTAACATGACCTCATCTTTAAATTTCCGAAGCACCTTCTTGTTTAGAGCTGAATAATATATATGGTTGACACGGTAATCAGCAGTATCCAGATGATCAAGAAAACGTAGCTTGTCCTGGTACACATCTTCAGTTGTTACACAATGAATGAATCAGTATCCATGTACATAAGCTTCAGGTTTTCAGCTCCGTAATATGGTAACAACACATCATAATGACAGTGATACATTAATGTCTTGGAGATGTCCAACACACTCATACCAATATATATATGGTGTCTCGTTAGGTTGGAATCAACAAGCCTATATATATAGGCTTGTTGATTCCAACCTAACGAGACACCATATTTACAGCAGCTAGATTAGCAGCATATATCGTGCTATCGATAAACGTAGGCTTGGCGAACATCTTCCCCAGAGTCTTCTCATTTGTCACCAGTCGTATATCCATACGGTTACGCAGATTCTCCATAGTTTTTCCAAACATGGCGTTGTTAAAGAGCTTGTAGAGGTCCTTCTCGAAATCATTTGCAGCTTGTTTTCGTAGCCTGTTGTTAAATTTAACATAAGATTTTACCCACTGTGATGTTGGAATTGTAGGAGACGATGGATTTTACTCAAGCGTAACCCATGACTAAGACCTTGCTTCAAAGCCATGTAATGTACTACATACTTCGTTCGAGGTCCAAGATGAGGTATCAGTTTCTTTTCTAGATGATTCCAACGGTTTCATACACTCAGGCAGGAAAGGTAGATCGTTGTGTAGATTGTGAAGTTCTACTAGATACTCGATGTCGACTTCTAATGTGTAACCACGAGGATCATCTTCCTGTAGTCTTTCTAAGTTGATTTGTTCAGGCAAAACCCCACTGAAATCCACCATAAGTGACGGCGTGACATATTGCTCACCCATATTGGTTATTGGCGTCCTCGTATGTGTTAAAAATTGGGTTTGTCTCGACGGATCAAGCTTCTCCATATACTTTGTATTAGCCTCTGCATACCGATGGGAAACTTTGCGTAAACCTCCTCTTATACCTCATTCCACCATGAGTAGTTGATCATAATCTTGTAACAGTTCCAGCTTAATTCCAGTATAAAGTAACATAGCATCCCATGTAAGTCCTGGAGAGGTAAAATAATGTGCTGGATCAACTTTGTGTGTTTTGGGGGTTTGCTCTCTGAACGTTTGAAGGACATCAGCTGGAAGAAGAACATCTGTGGTTAAGTAGAGGTCGCTGTACTCGCCCAGGTTTCTCACATTAAACAGCTCCCATAGTTCAAAACATCCTATGACTTGACAAAATCATATGGAAATACACCCTTACGAGTCATCAACTTCAACTTGTCTTCTCCGAAGTACTTTAGTGTTTCAGGATATAAGGTTAGACTTTTTTACCAACGTATCCAAGCGTGTTTTGGGAAAACGAAAACTATCTACAAATCGAATCTTTATATCCCCTACATACTTGGTGAATGAGATATAGTTTTCTTCAGAGCTAGGAATTAGCTCCACCCGCTCACATGTACAACCCAGCTCTTTAACACTGAAATAGGAGTCATACCCAGTGAGGTTGTGCATGAAGACTGGAATATATATATTGCAGGTGTTTTGCAGGCTAAATTACATTCATTATGTAGGCTTCCACGATATTCACCACTGATGTGATCATGGTCGCGTACTTCGTAGTTTTCTTCTGTAAAGGGTTTTGCACACAAGTAGCATGCCGTAGAAGACTCAATATCCTTTTGGTTTTGGTCCGTAAGATTCAGAGGCTTGGCATATTTGTATATATTACCGATCATTGTTGCAAGGGATGACAGGTACAGCATAAACTTCTGAGCAGCATCATAAACAGGATATACATAGGGTTGATTAGGAAGACCGGTTTCGAGATGTTTAACACTGGATGACGGCTTTACGTATACACAGAAGCTCATTGGTGTATGCTCTTTATAAAAGGTTGTGTAGGAAGTTTCAGGATTGGGTATACACGTATGGCACGAAGTGAGAATACTCTGAAAATCCGCATAGATGACATAAGGCTCTTTCAGCATACTCTCAACATTTTTAAACTGTACAATTGTTTTCTCCTTGGTAGGCATAACTACCCTTACGACAACATGTTGATTACAGGTTGATGTATGTTCTTGTAGCTTCTCCAAACCACTTCGTCCTTATCGATCAACAAAATGTGTAAAGCAACGCTTACGGGTATAAGCACGTCCTTTACATTTAGTATTCTGGAGTCAAACGAGTTTCTCAAGATTCTTTATATATATATATATATATATATATATATATATATATTGTGACTACGAGCATTATTGCGTATGTGACCTGGTGACCCAGATCGGGTATTGCGCAAGAGTGGAGAGGATAAGCCAGTTATCATAGCGTTACCACGCCGAGTTAGCGTGGGGTTCAGTCAGCCGAGGCCAGTTACTGTTCGAGGCAAGACTTTAGTGTGTGCGTGCTACCCATACCAACAGTATGGCGTCCTCACCGACAGACAAGGTAGCAAGGAGGTAATGTATCCCCTTTTATTAATAAATGTAGTTGCCATCCACTTCCATTGAATGTAACTTATTATAGTAGATAGATCCCTTCCCTCATCCATACCATGGGATAATATTTCTGTTAGGAACTTTCTAATACTTTTTATAATTTCTCTCAGCTGCGTCCCCCGTCTGACCTCGTAAATGTGAATTATTAACTTTTAAGATCCTCGGTAACCTCATCGCTCTACCTCCCATTGAGCTAGTTTGTTAAGAGGTCACGACATTTGGTGGAGGGCCAGGTATTTTGAGATTTTGAATTGTAATTTTTTTTCGTCTCTAAAATGTAGTGTTTTTGGTCCTCCACGTGTTCGTTAGAAAACGTATTTTTTTTGGTGGCTTAAGGGTAAGGGTTTTGGTTCTGTAATTTGCGGTTTCTTTCTTCTAAATTCCTCTTGCATTGTTTCTCGAAAGTCCCATGTTTGTACTTTAATTTCCAGCTCAATTTTAAATTTTTTGCATTGTCTGTCGGTGGCGTGGCGGTAAAACTTTTGGCTCCATTTTTCCCCCTACCATGGCTTCACTTCTAAATTCTGTTGCTGTGATACATTGTTTGTACTGTCCATTTTAAAGTACTTATTTTTGTGAATTGTGGAAAATTGGGCGATATTTGCAACTTTGATAATGTGATCGTCACGTGTTAGCTGGTGTGTTTGGGGATGCTGTTTTCTGTGCTAATTGGTAGTAGTTCTGGGAGCTTGTAATTCTATATTGCATTGATTGTGATTTTCTGCTCATTGCTATATTTTTGGGGTGCATTTTTCGTGCAACTTTTATGTACGCAAGTGTGTTACGTAATCTCTTAGTGGTCATGCAATTCATCACTAATTCTAGCTTGTGAAGTCGCACGTGTTCTGTGCGTTTATTTGCGTGTGTGTATAAAAGGTCAGGTGCATCTATTTAAAAAAAAAGAAGGAATTCATTTTTGTGCATCGTAATCCGGTACGCATAAATTACGAGTGTAGCATATTCTGCTCTCCATAGAATAATTTCAGCGCTAGTCACAGTAGGTGTGACGTAATTTTTTTTAACTTCCAGTTCGAGTTTTCTCGCTGAAGATATCACTTTGTTAATTTTTTTTCTTCCATGGGTACACTCTGTTTTAAAACCTTGTTTTGTGTCCAAGTGGCTTACGTGTCATGTCTGTGTAAACAATATGCTGGTATAGTTTTCTAATATTTCGCCGTGGGCGCTTAATTGTATTACTCCTGGTATTGGTTCTTATCTGGCTATGTTCTGATATTTCTAGTCACATTCATGCGATGCTATAAGTGCTTAGTTTGGTGTAATCTGTAATGGTGACCTTCCATTCATTTACTGGTTGAGTTTATCCTTGTTTTGTGCTGCCACAATGCCTAAGCGACGTACTACGCAGAAATCTGAAGTGGTTATTGCTCCAGTCAGTGAGCATAGTGAAGTAGAATCTCTTTCCAGCACTAGTGCACCTGTTGTTACCCAGTTATTACCAGTGATGTCTAATCCGCCTGTTTTGGTGAGCACAATGCAGTCACCTCTGTGTCGTCCGGTCATTGAACCCTCTTACTTTGAGAATTCCAGTAAGTTGTCGGCATATGAATTTCTTCAAAATTTTGAAATGGTCGCTGCTGCTAATGGTTGGTCTGAGGAAATGAAATTGAAATGTTTTCCATGTTACTTAAGAGATACTGTTGCATCATGGTTTCAAACTTTTCCCAACCGGCATCCTCGCCACGATTGGCTTTGCCTATCTACACAGTTTCTAAATTCCTTTCAGATGACTAACCAGAGTGATATTTTGGAAATGAAACTCAGACAGCGTGTACAGTTAGATGATGAACCTGTTATTAATTATATTATGATGTGTTATCTCTGTGTGAACAAGTAAATCCAGCTATGTCTCAGTTATAACAAATCAAACACCTGCTTAAAGGTCTTAAACCTCTCTATGTACAGCCTTTGCTGCCATTAAATCCTCAAACTGTTGACGAGGTGATACAAATAATTCGACGAGTGGACAAGGCACAATTTTATATGCAGAACCAAGAACATCTAGTGTCTGCTCAATCTCAGGCTGCAGTGGTTACACCACCCACTCCTGTATTTAATAATGCACCTCTTCCTGTTGTTACTTTACCGGCTACTGCTCAGCTAACAAATGCTTCTTCTCTTGGGGACGTACCTGTCGCTCCCATGCAACAGCTGATTGATCGTGTAGAACAGTTATGTAACCGAGTTAATCAGTTTCAGTTACCACCTGCTGTACCATCTTCGGAGAGAACTGCACAGCTTTCACGGTCATCTGACTTCAACCGGCGGGACTTATCCATCACCTGCTATAGATGCAACAGGCAGGGTCACCTGGCTCGCTTCTGCCGTAGCCGCTTTCCTCAGTCAAAAAACGACTGGCGCCGAGCCTCATACGACGAGACTTAACAGCATCACCACCTCCCACCAGCACGGCTGCACCTCAACAGGATGTGGCTGCATTATCAGGTCAGATCTTACAAGTTATTGGTCATGTTGCCCAGACAGAGGTTTCCATCTTGCTCGACACAGGAAGCGCAGTTAGCATTGTGAATGCTGCCCATGTTCTTGATCACTCTACATTGAAACCCATAGAGATGTTGCTCCGCACTGCAGGTAATAAGTTACTTGATGCACCTTACCACACTGCTCGAAATTTTCATATTAATGATGTTCTTTTTCAGGAAGATGTATTAGTTGTAAAAGATCTGTCTCATGATTTAATTTTAGGCAATGACTTTTTGCATGCTCATGGTGTAGTAATTGACTTGATAACTTTGAATTCTTCCGAGGATGATGTTTTTACTATACCAATCACCCTAGTACAAGGTCCTTTTATTGATATGGCAGTGAATCCTTTGAAAGATAATGAATGTAATGACTCTGGTGTTAAAGTGGCAGTTGTGAATGATGTGAAAATTCCACCTTTATCTACATGTTATATAAGAGTTAAACCCTCGTCAGAAATTAGTAATGAGGTTATGTTTGAACCTGCTCTCAACCTAATGCAGAAGAAAAATCTTTCAATTCCACCGTTGTTATGTCATTCTGCATCTGAACTTACTATACCAGTGCATAATAATACTGCAGTTCCACAAACACTGTTTGCCAATACAGTTTTAGCTAAAGCTTATGATGTTGCACTAGTTCAGAGTAATTTTGTTTTATCATCAGATGTTACCCCTCTTCCAGCTTCGAATTTTAATTTTAATGTCAATGGTAAACTACTAGAAACGCAAAAGGCTGAATTGCATTCTTTGTTATTGAAATATAGGGATTTTTTGCCACCACATTGCAAGAACTTGGTACTACTGATGTCGCAGAGTTTGATATTAAAGTAACTGACTCTAAACAATTAAACAAAGACCTTACAGGGTTCCCCATAAACAAAAGGAAATCATTGCTGAACAAGTTAAAGAAATGCAAGATGCTGGAATTATTAAGGAATCGCAGTCCTCTTGGGCTTCTCCTGTGGTGCTTGTTAAAAAGAAAGATGGTTCTATGAGATTTTGTATTGATTATAGGAAATTGAATGATGTTACCGAAACCACCTCTTTCCCTTTGCCATTGATAGATGATTTGTTAAGTTATTTGGGGGAGGCTAAATGGTTTGTCTCACTATATTTGCTGTCAGCCTATTTTCAAGTATCTATTGCAGCGGATAGCCAGAAATTTACTTCTTTTGTTACCTTTCAAGGTCAATATCAATTCACACGCTTGAGTTTTGGGCTGGCGAATGCTCCTAGGTTCTTCAGTTACATCACAGACAAGTTGCTAGGTGATCTGAATTTTAAAAAGGCAATTGCATATTTGGATGATATTATCGTTTTTTGCTAAAACCTTTGACGAATTGTTACAAAATCTTGAAGCTGTTTTTCAATGACTAGATAACCAAAAATTTTAGCTCAAACCAGAAAAGTGTTTCTTCACTATGCAAAAGATCAAGCTCTTAGTCTTTGATGTCTCCAAAGATGGTATTTCTCCTGATTCTGATAAAGTAGTTTCCATTCAGAATTTGCCTCGTCCTAAAAATGTCAGAGATGTAAGGAAGGTTTTGGAATTATTTAACTTTTACAGGAAATTCATCAAAGACTATGCTAATATTGCTCAACCACTTATTCAATTGACTAGGAAAAATCAAAGTTTTATTTGGGAATCTGATAAGCAAGCTGCATTTCAAAAGTTGAAGGAATCATTAGTTTCTGCCCGTGTCTTAGCTCACTATACTTCTGGTGCATATACTGAATTACACTCTGATGCCAGTGGACTAGGGGTTGCTTCTGTTTTGTATCAAAAGATTGATGTGTTGAAACCAGTGGGCTATGCTTTGAGGACATTATCCAAATGTGAATGTAATTAGTGTTCCTGAGTTGGAATTGTTGGCCATCTTGTTTGGACTTACTCACTTTCGCAGTTTTGTATATGGTTATAAGGTTGATATTGTGTCTGATCATCACTCCCTCTGTTATCTGAATAATTTAAAAGATTTGACTGGACGTCTGGCACGATGGAGTTTGAAATTGCAAGAATTTGATTATACTATATCCTATAAATCTGGTAAGAAACATCATGATGTTGATGCTTTATCGAGATTTCCTGTGTTGCAACCCAAAGAAAGTGAACTTGAGCAGCTTGAGGAACTTCCCACATGTTTATTGTCTTCAGTTGAAGTTGCTGACCAACAGAAAAAATATCCTGTGTTACTTGAACTTATCAGTGCTCTCCATGATCCTCCGTCAACCCCTGCTAAGAGTCAGAGACAAATTTCAACTTATACTTTTAAATCAGGAGTTCTTTATCGTAAAAATGCTGGCTCTACTGGCCCTCTCCATCTGCTGGTTATTCCAGAAGCACTGAAACATGAAATTCTATCTTCGTGTCATGATGATCCTCTTTCAGGTCATTTAGGCTTTTCTAAAACATTTGCCAAAATTCACTCCAGATATTATTGGATTGGGATGAAAAAAGATATTGAACATTTTGTGCGTACCCGTCCCAGTTGTCAAACCAGAAAAGGACCTAAGAATCAAAAGCCAGCAGGTTTATTACAACCAATTCCTGTTACTTCTGTAGGCGAGCGGTGGGGTATTGATTTGCTTGGGCCTCTCCCACGCTCTAATTCTGGACACAAGTACGTCGTCGTTGCGACCGAGTATGCTTCTCGCTGGGTCGAGTCGGCGTCGGTTCCTTCAGCAAAAATTCCCCAAGTTGCTAAGTTTATTTTACATAACATCATCTGTAGGCATGGAGCCCCTGCTGCCTTGTTGTCTGATCGCGGCTCAGTTTTCCTCAGTGAAGTGACACAGGAATTGTAGAGATCTCTATCAGTGTCTTCTAATTTTACTAGTGCTTACCATCCAGCTTGTAATGGACTAACGGAAAGATTCAATCAAACCCTCTTGAATATACTTAGCCATTTTGTTGACACTAATCAAAGGAACTGGGACTCAATTTTGCCCTATGTTATTTTTTCTTATACCTCAAGTGTTCAGGAGTCTACTAAATTCTCACCCTTTTTCTTGATATATGGTCGTGAGCCTTCTTTACCTAATCAGGTTCAGCTGCAAGCTACATCTAATGACCTTTGTGTGAAACAAAGAGATTCAGAAGGAACGTGAGGTTGCTGTTGCTAACATTACTAAGCAACAAGTGAAACAAAAAGAAGCATTTGTTGCCAAAAATAGAGATGTGGTTTACAATGTAGGTCAATTACGGCCTGTATTACGATCTCCGGTTAAGGTTTGGGGTAAGATTTACCTGAGAGTTACGTACTGCGACTGTATTACAATCTTTGGTTAAGGGCTACCCGGGAGTTATTTTTGGAGGTAAACTAACCACCACCTCAAGTGGTGGATAAAGATGATACCTTGGAGTTAACTCGTATTTCCGAATGAAACATGGCGTACCACCGGCAGAGATTGATTATTGAGAGTGATTCAGAATATATTTTCAAGTTTTTGGAAATGTTATCTATACATTAGAATAGTTCACTCCAACACCCAGTCTTAAATATTACTGTCAGGGCGTAAGGAACTAACCATTGTGCTTGGATTGTTTTTGGAAGGCCAAACATTTTAGGTTAAATGACAAGCAGTGTGGGCAAAGGTAAACGTATTTTGCGTGTTAGTTTATATTTAGGTTGGTTTTTAAAATTGTCGAATGGCTTTCCACGTTAGTTTTAAGTGATATTCATGAAATGTTTGCGTCAAAAGACTATGGTTTTCGGTTATTAAAGTGATATTCGTAAAACGTTTACGTCAAAACTCTTAACACTATTTTTAACGAAACTTTGAAGTGTGGCATAGTTTTCCAAATAGAATAACCAAGGAACGGTATTAGAAAGATGCAACAAACTTAAGAATATTGTGTTGAACTTAAATGTCAGGCAACATGTGTAAATCCGAATCAACATTAGAACCATCGAAGTTGCTTTTCTATAAATATAATAGCTTTCGCGAACGGAAAAGCTAATAAAAAGGTAATTATAACTATTGTTTACGGTATCCTATTGTAGCTCAGTAATCCAATAACGTACTAGAACCGCATCTTGTATGCTCAATGACATGTATATAAATTACATTTTAGGTTATGTTCATGTCAAAATTCTCTAAAAACTTCTTCAAAACCGTTCACAATCTATAATAGTCTGTCCGCTCGCCTTGTTACTAATGACCAATAATGACGCTATAATGTTGCAGATTACCACGAGATAGCGTTGTATAAACAGTGAAATCACTCACAAAACTATTGCCAAGGAGAAATACATATCTCTTTGGTGTTGCCAACTTCTCGCCCAGCATCATAAACCTTAGGGTTACTAACCATCGGTTGATATGCGTTTGTAATACGCGGCAATGCACCTAACCTTCAGGTAGCGATAACTGATAGGTTACAAACCATGACTTTTAACCGGAGATCGTAATACAGGCCGTTAGTCAAGTTTTTACTCCTATAAGAAAGAAAGGTAAATGTACAAAGTTGTTACATAAATATTTTGGTCCTTTTGAAATTATCCGACAGATCATTCCTGTTACCTACCTTGTTGGTCGACCCCATGCTCCTCGTACCAAACATCAGTGTGTTCATGTGTCACGCCTTCACCCCTACTATGATCCCGTGGGTCCTTATAGACTGTAAATTTTGAGTTTTGTGATGCTATTTTTATTGTTTGCCTTAATGTTGGCATGAAGTATGTATTACATGAAACTGGAAAGTTGCACCATTTTGTGGTAAACAACATAAGAAAAACAACCTGTAAGTGTGTAATGTGTGCTTAATTAAGCTTTGATTTTCAGGAATGTTATGTGACAGTATTGTTTTGGTAATGATGTGCTTTGTTCTGTTGCATTCGTGTGATTTGGTTTGATTTTGGGTTTCATTATGATGCTGTGATCTCTTTCTTTGCAGAAAATTGTTGCATGAATAGTGTGTATATGTTTGTGAGGTTATGTGAGAGATGAGTTAATATTTGCCTCGGTGGAAGTACCTAAGAGTAACCCCGACGGTGGTAGTGTGAGAGATGAGATGAGTTGATGTCAGCTTCGGTGGAAGTGCCAAAGTGTAACCCCGATGGTTGAAGTGTAAATGTTTGAGTCTTCAGGAGGGCTAACATGTACCTGGAAATTCGATGTGAATCTGTATACGTGTTTTCCGTATCCTTTCCCATATATGCCCAAAAAGTGCGTCAGAATCCCTCTATATATCCTACTACCGCATAGTCTACCCCCTGAGTTTGTTTCAGTCATTCACTGCCTTTGTTAGCCGGAAATATAAAAATGGGCAAGTGTGACGGAGACAACCGCAAGGTGGCGAAACAAACTGGAGCTGCAAAAGGGAAACAACAGATACAGCAACTATTATTGTAATACACCCAAGTCCTTCTGCCAACACCTTCATAAACTCTTACCACGGAGTCAGCCGAAAAGTGTATTTCAATGGCAAAGGAAAAACTCTAGTAAACCACCTTAGCTTCATCAGTGAATTGATGAGAATTCTGCATTAACTTCAAATGGAAGAAGTGTCCTCTGCCATCTGTGGCAAACATGTGCGGTTAATTTGCTTATAACTATCATTATTTTATTATAATGTTATAAAGTTAATGTTTCTGTTATATAATTTACAGTAAGGTTAATTTAATTTAATTTAGAAGCTATTTTTATATGAAGGACAAGTAAACAGGTGGAAACAGTGACCTTAGCATTTCAGGAAGACAAAAACATCTCCAGTCAGGAAGATAAGAGCACAACAATGGTGAATGCAGACTTGCAACTGGTCTAACAACTCCGGTGATCCCCACAGAAACAATGTTTTATTTACGGCAGTGTGATCTTATAATTTTAGTATAGATAGGTGTACCACAAATGAAGCAGAAATGTGTGTGTGGCCAGTACTTGGCATCACGTGCTGCGGATGAAATAGGATCAGCACTTCCGTTGGCACTGCCTAAAATAATGAATGGATGGCGCAAACTCATCATCTAGACCGATCCATGCCCTGGCCAAAACAAAAATTTCACCATAATTGCACTGTAGAAACACCGTGTGGTATTAGACATTGTTGAAAGATTGCACACAAGGTTTTTGTGCCTGGTCATTCTTTTTAGTTCCATTTATACCCCGCCTTTAACTGCATTGGTCTTATCGGCGCCTTTCCTCTGGAACTTGTTGCCTATTGGCAATGGTGTTAACTCGTGTAACCCTTGTACTTTGGTTTTTTAATCATTAGATCATACTCACATTCACACTCTCATTCATACTTCCATACTCTTGGGAGGATAAGAATTAATCCTGACTAGAGAAAAATTTCCACCCCCAGTCGGGAATCGAACCTGGGACCCCTAAGCACAACAGGCAGGTGCCCTACCGACTGAGCTACGTGTCCAGGCGCCTGGTCATTCCTGATGAGATTTTGATGTAATTGAGCGGATGAACACACTAATTATACTCTCTAGATGAATGGATACTGCTAATCACCAAAGCATGCAGAAAAAGAACCTTTTGTTGTTTTATCACTGAATACAGAAGTTGACATCAAGAATGTTGCATCACTCCGCACAAGATTAGTGAAGAGAAAGCAGGGGATGGATCGGCAACTTCGGGAAGCAGTATGTATCACCATATCTCATGAGAACCCACATATTCTGAATATGAGTGTCCTTGCTCAAGATGTGAATGTACTACAAGAGAAAAGCGTCTTTTAGTCAGTTGTTGCCAAAATATCCTAATGATAATTTTATCAAGAAGGCAAAGTTTAATGTCATACAAAAAATGCTCAAGTTTATTCCATCATTGTATCATGACATATATAGGAATTTGAAATGTGACTCAGGAGACAATAGCGATGGGGAAGTGGACATAGCTGATGAGCTTTAGTTAACACTATGAAAATCATAGGGGAGGGTCTTATTTACCCTTTGACACACCTTTAGTTACATTTAGTTTAGTGCTAGTTACCAAAATTAAATTAAACTGAGTTGTATTTATGGGTCCTCTTTAACTGCTGTGGTCCTTAGCATCCCATTCTATATTGAGAGTGAGAGACCGGAAATTTTGCTCAGAGGCCTCTTTATCAGACTCGAGGTTCTTTTACGTTCCATAAATCAACGAAACGGCACCACCGTCTTTACTTCCTTTCCGAAGGAAGCCATGCTAAAAATTGTTACACCCAAAAAACATCCTTTGCCCTTCGCTGGGTTTGAACCCGTGATCTCAGGGACTAGAAGCTGGCATGGTAACCATTACACCACGGAGAACGACGTGCTAATTATCTTACCTACCCATATAAGCCTCAAAAGCAATTAATTAATTTTCTTAATTTTGTAAATTAATTAGTTAGCAGATTTAAAATTGCAGGATAGGAATCTTAATATTCATTTAATGTACATGTAGCTCCTAAACTCTTGCCCAAAGTTGAAAGAAATAACCAACAAGTTTCTTCTTTAGAGAGCACATATGTAGGTTGATGGGGATCTCAGAATTTAAAACAACTAAGAAGCATTTGTCAAAATACACATTATATATATATCTGCATGCGAGGAACCTTTTTACACCAAGCACATGAATTTGGAGAACTTTATAGCAGCTTAAGAATATTTGCAAACATACTCAAGTTTGACCTCACATAAAATGAAGAGAAAACATTATTTCTGTATTAAAATTGTATTTAAAAATTGATTACTTCAAAAGTTTTAGTTCCTCTAAGCTAATTTTTATTGTTGCTTATATGAATATTATGTGCTCCAGGTTTTTAATTTCATGTATATATTATGCATATGGAGTTCATTTTCATTGATAAAAGGTAGAAATAGGATGCATGTGTGCATTCATGAGTGTGTGTGGGGTTGTGGGAGGTGTTCTTTTCGATTTTCAAGAGACTTTTCCATAATTAATGGTTTATCTGACCTTGACACTCAAGTACAGGACATACCTAATGCTTGCAACAAGGTACATCGAATGGTATCTAAGAGTAATGATGTAAATCAGAAATTTCACAATTGTTTACAAACACATTGGATCATTACAAGAATTAAAATATCATTGTATACAGAAAATATATATCACAGTGAAGTTAAATAGTGCAGTGACATAAATCTGATAAGTTGTTACAAGAAATATTGTAATTACAGCAGCCAAAGAAAAATATATGTTTCAATCAAACAACAAAATTAAAACCAAATGGGATGTTATAAAAACTGAAACAGGGAAGAAGAACCAAGCTTCATGAATTAATTATTTTAAAATTGGATAACAAAGAGATTCTTCTTCTTCTTCTTTCTTTGTTTACCTTCCCCATTTGGAGCACTTACAAGCCTATGGCTGGTGCAAGATGTCTATCAGGGAGCAGACAGACTTTTGGATTGGATAAAAGAACCAGGATGGGTGATCAGCCTGAACATGTTATGAGAGCGAGGAAGGAGATGATATGAAATGGCAGTGGAGGATGAAAGGAAAGGTGAGGAGGAGCAGTTGGTGGAATGAATGGCAGAGAAAACTGGAGAACCCACATGCCACTTCGTCCACCATAAATCCCACAAACGGTTTCCTGGGATCCAACGTGGGTCGCCTTAGTGGGAGGCAAGTGATCTAACCACTCAGCCATGACGCTGCCCCTAATAAAGGGATTAAAGAACAAAATAGAGTTGTCAAAATATTCAATAACTTTTACCCAAAATATTATAAACAAATTAAACCTCAATACTGGGAGTAGTCAAAAAGCACTGCATTACTTACAAGAATCGTATCCAAACTAAGTTGCTGAATTTAAATGCGATTATACCACATTTACAGAAATTGAAAAACTGTTCATCCATTAAAGCCAAAAGACTCAGCAGGTTATATGAGAAAAGGCATTTTCCTTGAAAGACTTAAATATGCCATGGTTAAGCCATTGTTCAAGAAGGGTAATAAACACAATATTTTTCTAACTACAAACACTACAAACTGTATCACTTTTATCAACATTTTTTAAAGTTTTTGAAATCGTAATGTTTGATAGCCTAATAGTGGCTCAAAAAGCATAATATCCTTATAAATGAACAATTCATCTTCAGGAAAGTTAGATATATCTATAGAAAATAAAGCTTTCAAGCTTAAAATGAAATTCTGTCAGCATTAAACAATGAAATATTTTGATATGGCGAAAGCTTTTGTGTCTGTCAGTCCCAAAATCTAATAGAAAATATAAATACAATGGAATAAAAAATAATAATCTTAAGCAGTTTATGCCATATTATGTTGAGAATATAAAGCAAAGATGCAATATGTTGAGAATATAAAGCAAACTAAATGCTTCTTGTAGAAAGCATAACTTGCTTTACAGAAGTATTAAACAAGGTGTTCCATAGGATTCAATTTTAGGTCCATTGCTGTTGCTGGTGTACATCATCAACCTCTTATTGGCATAAGAAATATTGCAACCACAACTCTTCTTATTGTTTATACAAGTATAGTATTACCTACTAAAACTCCTGATGACCTGATTCCAACATTGAAAATTGTTTTTAGCACTTTATGCAATTTTCGCCTGTTACTAACCAACCTGTAAATCTGTGTGGCTCAGTTACTTAGGTGCCAGCCTTCTGATCTAAAGGTTGTGGGTTGAAACCTGGCCCAGACTGATGCTTTTTAAGTGTGCTTAAAAGTGACAGCCCCAAGTCAGTAAATTTACTAGCATGTGAAATAACTCCTGCAGGATGAAATTCCAGCACACTGGCGGTGCTATTATCATCCTGGCAATTGACAGCATCATTAATAAACACAAATATTTAAAACACACACACACATATACTGACCTTTCTCCAAAGATCGTTTTTTTTTAATGCAAGGTGTTTAAAACTTGTATTTCTGGTGAAATCTCAGTATTGAATTCTTTAATGAATTTTTGGATGGATTCTAATATTTCTCCTACTTATTATAGATACATAAGTAGTAGAGAAAGTAAAAATTTGTTTGCAAGATCAAACAAGTGGCAGGTAATGAGGTACCAGCTGCTGTTAAAAGGTGCTTAACTATGTGTTTTTGTAATGTTTCAAATATACAAGCATTATTTTTAAGATAACTGCCTCTACAGTCCAGTGTTCTGGCTTAAAAACACAGAAGTCACAGGTTCAACTCAAGTGCAAATATTTCTTTAATTAAGATTATCCCCTCTCTTTCCAAGAGTTAAGATATATACACATAAGATATTGAGTTTGTGTATGTATGACGTTAAAAATGTATTACAAGTAACAAAACCCAGCATTTAGAAAAAAGAACTTAAAGTGATGTTAATGTTTAGTTATTTTGAAGGTAAGACCTTAGACATTAAAGATGGTGTAAAAATTACACAAAAAGTTTAGACACAAAATGTGAAAATTATCCATTTAGAAAAATGCATGTACCTTAATTATAAAATGGTATATTTATACTTATTCTTAATTTGCATATTTCACTAATATTTCTTGATACCCTAAACTTAGAATTGAATAACCTAATTTTATATTGGGAAGGCAGATGAAGATAATAGGGAAAACAGTATTAAATACTCTAGAATCAATTCTTTCAAAAGTTCACAATTTCATTTCAAACATATAGCAACATTATTTTTGATTTAGTATTTATTAAACTTATTACAGCAAACTCCAATCATGAGTTTTATTAAGTACAGTTCCAAATCCCTTTTAGGGTGCCTCATTTTAATAAAAGCCATTTGGTAACAGATATTTGTACATCCAGTCAACATTTTCATATACAAAGTATGGTATGAAACAATCTAGTACTTGCACTCATCAAAACTGTATTCTGTTGACAAATTTGAGGTAGCAATGTATTTTATTGCCGATATTTTTTAAGCTATTTGCACGTAATGTTAATAGGATGTCAACTATGCCTCTGAGATACTGACAGAGATCTAAAATGCCTTTAAGAATCACACGTAGCTGCTGCCCTCAAGCTGCTTGTGCATTTACCCAGTCTCAGTGCAAACCAGGGTGCAAATTAATGGGGGGAGGGAGTGAGGGAACTACCTGGCTCATAAAATTGTTTCCCTGACTCATGACTGCATTAGTGTTTCCTTGCCAGGAAAAAACATTTACCCCCTCTCATACTTTGTTACATAGCTTCTCATGTGGTGCACCATACATGGTCTACTGAACAACAACAGTTGTCTGTTGACAACAGGATAATGTTTTCATTGTGACAGGCTTATCTGTATGCACAGAGTTGGAAAAGTCCATTTATCTCCTCGGAGGGATGTTGGGACAGTAGCAACAGGCACGTACACAACATGAGATAAGGTGACATCACAAGGGGAATACTGCCAGCCTTTCTCTGCCCAATCTAGACTACCTACTCCTCCTCTGCATTTCGGTCTTTTCACATGAAAAAATTGACTTTTAGTACCTATGGACTTGCCAGGCTGCTGAATCAATGAGACAGATGTGCTATTATTGTCATCATCCACACCTTCAAATCCATAATATGCATGTATCCAAGTACTTCTCCAAATAGCCTCTCATTTGTATTAGACTAACGTAAAAATTGTATAACTTTGTTTCTGCAAAAATGGTCAGTTTGGCTATCCACATGACAGCCATAGAGCCATGGATAAGCCTTACTGCTGTTTCAACTCCAGTGTAGGGAACACTGCATCATCAGTGGTTTCCAATTTATCATCCCACTAAATTGTTTAACGGCTTTGATTTTGAAGCTTGAACCTGAAGCAGCATGGTAGTTTGAAGTATATGCACGTGTTGTATGCTGCATTTGTGTTAAATTGCATTAATTGTAATTATAAAATGAAGTGCCAAATGATTTTATCCGAGCTGTTCATGAAACAGAACAGGAGTAAAGAATCTTTAACTGTAAATGATAGCTTGTTTGTGTGGATAAGCAATTGCATGCAATGCATGCTAAAAACAATAAACAACAAAATCAGTGATCATGGAAGAGCAAGTTTCATGTAATATTACAGAAACACTGGAAGAAAAGAAAGACTGACAACATCAATGTCCATAGAATTTCAACTGTGGGAAGAAAACAATGCAGAGAAAATACAGGTATTAGCACGTAATTTAGAAGCTTAATTAAGCAGTAAAATAGCTGAGTCATTCCAACTTTACCCAGATATATGTAAACTGCATCATCTAAATTACATAAATATCAGACTGCAGCTGTGCTAATATAATCAATTTTATTGACAATAAAATGTTGAAATCATTAGTGAAACATACACTTGGATAGGCTGTATGTTTAGTTTATTTATTGAAGAAAGCACTCCATTCTAAATAGGGCAACTTTAATTTTATATGATAGATGCATATACAGGCTGAATCACATAAAACTTGCACTGCAAATATTTCGGAAATAGACAGTGCTATTGATGTGAAGTTTTCACAGCATTAATTGGTAGTCAGGGACTCGTACATTTAACCTATAAACAGATTTTAATAATACTGAGACAGTGTATTTTTTGAGCAAACATACAATTTTTAAATCGAACAATGCCTAGTTACATCAACAGAAATGGGGGGGGGGAAGTAAATGAGAATGTGAGTGGCATTTGTTGCAAGATTCTAGTGCAAGTGGTTTACGAGAAATCTATTTTGAAACTTTTACGCACCGACATTCATACAGCCTGTGGTAGCACAAACTAAAGAAAAACAAAAGGAAATTACAATACTTCTGTGGATTCTTAAAGTAAAGGGAACCTAGCCCTTCAAAGATTGTGTTCAAAATGACCACCGGCAGCTTCCAGTTTGCTATGGAAAGACTGCTGCACACGTACTAGCATTTCAGCGGAAATTTCAGAGCAGGCAGCAGTAATACGTCATTTCATATTGTCTGGTGCAGTTGGTACATCATTGTAGAGAGTGTCTTTCAGCTTTTCCCACACAAAAAAGTCTAGAGGCATCAGATCCGGTGAACGGACCGGCCAAGGTACAGGTCCTCTTCATCCAATCCAACGATTTGGAAACAATCTGTTAAGACAAGCTGTAGTACTTCATGCACTATGGGCTGGACAGTCATCATGTTGGTACCACAGGTTCCTCCTAGTCTGCAAACGAATGTCTTCTAGCATCTGTGGCAGATGGTTTGTCAGAAAACTGCAATATGTGTGTGAGTTCATTGTTCCTTCTATGAAGAAAGGGCCTATGAGCTGATGGTTCACTATCCCACACCCCACGTTTAAACTCTATGGACACTGACGTTCCATCTGACAAAGCCAATGCGGATTGTCAACAGACCAATAGTGCATGTTTCTGCAATTTACCTGGCCATGATTAGTAAATGTAGCCTCATTACTTAACAAGATACATGATGAACCTGGAGTATCATGCCCAGTACAAAAGTTAACACAATTCTCAAAATCGTTTCAATGCAGCTCTTGATGGAGAGAAATGTGATAGGGATAGAACCTATGTCGATGGAGAATGCGCAGTACACTTGTCTGGTTTATGTCACTTCCACATGCAATTGTGTGGGAACTAATTTGCGGATCTACTGCAAGGGCAGTCAAAACATTAATTTTTGCCTCTTCTTCAGTCACTTGTTTGTTTCTGTTATGTTTTCTAGGTGTTACGGTACCACTTTCATGTAATTCGTTGAAGAGGTTGATAAATAATTGCCGAGATGGTTGACATCTATTGGGATACATTTCCGCATACACCATACAGGAAAGAACTGCAATCTTCCTATACTCTCCATTCACCATGAACATGTCAGCTTTTTCTGCATTAGTAAACCCCATTTTCCACTCACGACTTACTGCTTGAACTGTCACAAACTAACTGACCAGAAAGTCGCAATGAAATCAATGAACAAAAAACACAATGCAAACAAACATAACAACATCGTACTTAGCAACTAAGCAAGTTGAATGGGACAAACAATTGTTGGGGAGGAAACTTTTCAAAATGCGACTTCTCGTAAACCACTTGCACTAGAATCCTGCAACAAAGACCATTGACATTCTAATTTACCCTACCTTTATTCTGTTGAAGTAACTAGGCACTGTTCCACTTAAAAACTTGTATGTTTGCTCAGAAAATACATTTTCTCAGCATTATTAAAATCTGTTTATAGGCTAAATGTATGAGCCCCTGACCACCAATCAATGCTGTGAAAACTGCACATCAAAAGCACTTTCCATTTCCAAAATATTTGCGGTGCAAGTTTTAGGTGATTCAGCCTATATAGATGCAATTATTACTTTCTCTACTACGTATAGTAAGTAGGGGAAGTATTGCATTCCACCCAAAAATTCGATACCGAGATTTCAGCGGAAATACATGTTTTGAGACCTCCTGAATCCAAAAAAAGCATTTTTGGAAACATGTCCGTGTGTGTGTCTGTGTGTGTGTGTGTGTCTGTGTGTGTGTCTGTGTGTGTGTGTGTGTCTGTGTGTCTGTGAACAGCATAACTCAAAAACGAACAGTCGGATAAGCACCAAACTTGGTATTTAGGTTCAGTATCTTCCAGAGATGCGACACGAAGGTTTTCAAGAAAATCCCCTCACCCCAGACTACCCTTTACATGGAAGATTTTTCGAAAATTTTAATTTTCTCAAAAATGGCTCTAACGATTTTGATGAAAATATCATATGTTTAAAATAATGTCATGAGAAATGAAATGTATATCTCGAATTTTCTGGGAATGTCTACAAAAGTATTCTTCATTGTGAACGACTTTTGCATAACTCGTAAACCATAAGAGATAGACAAAATTTTACTACACAAAAAATGTAGATCGCGTTAAAATACACAACTTATGTCATATACATTTCTTTTGTTGAGTGAACCGTTTTCGAGATATTGCTTGTTATTTCCTTAAATTTTACAATACTTATACTTTTTCTCACATTCGTTATTCATTTTTTTTATGTCCTGGACATGCAAAGAGAATGGAATGCGCCACATAGCAACCAGCGTTAAAATATTTGACTATCGCTTAAAAGCTACCATATTTCCCTTGCATCTACAAGAAAATTACCAATAAGATTGACATCTCGATATCTCGATTAACATGAACCATATGGAGAATAAGCGTTTGTAAAATTAGATTGTACAAGAGTAGAGAAAGTCATGTGAGTGTAACACATCAGATTTTTTTTCTTTACTATAGAATTATCTTCTTTTACTGGTGAGACTACTGTTGAAAGTATTTCCATGTATTTTAATAAGCATGGCATTACAGATGAAATTTTAAGCAAGCAGCTTATTGAATTTGCCTCAGATAGTACATCTAGTTTACAAGGAGTGTTTACGTTTTTTTAGAATAAGTATAACCAAGACCTGATTGTTCTTCATTGGTTAAATCACAAGCTTGAACTTGTTGTAAATGGTGCTGTTAATTCTATGTCAATTCCTCTACATTTTAAATCATTGAGGTATTTTCTCAGTAAGCCCAGAAAATGTTATATAATGTCATCTTGTAATGTCCTCTTATAATGACAAGCTACACATTGCTAGTTTTTTAAAAATAAGCCATATGATGACTCCTTAAATTCAAAACACAAAGCAAAACATGAAGGATTGTTCTAAAAGTTGACAACATGGTCTTTCACTGCAGAGTTAGCATTATTCAGAGACACTTAAGAAATTGTAAACAATTTTATTATCACTGTATTCACAATTGCAGAACGCTGATCAATATCTGTTTCCTCTGGATTACATGTATGTACTCCATCCTTAACTGCAATGAAGTAGGCTGAAGGAATTTATTCTTAAAGCAGCAAATGTTGAATATTCAGAAACTGCCAAATACCTGGCCAAGATATAAAAGAACACTCTTCGAAAAACAGAGATACTATTAACAGCTTCAGAGGAACAGTTTTGACAAGGCATAACTGACAATTTGGGTGCAAGATTCTCAAATGCCAGTGAGTTGTTAAAAGACTGCGAGGTACTAAACCAATCACGGTGGTTTAAAAGTTGCAGTGAGCTTCTTCTGTTTGGCAAGATTAAAGCTCTTTGTGATTCATTAAAACTGCGATAAAGATGATGAAGATTCCATTGTTTCAAAAACTGTTAAGGAATTTCGTTTGTATAAGGAAATAGACAACCAGGAATTTTTGGGAGATTCGTTGAAGGAATTATTTAACAGAATAAAAGTTGTGCCTGTCTCTTCTGCAGAATGTGAAAGAGGATTTACTTTAATGAACTGTACACTCACAAAGCTAAGAAACAGAATGCTTATTGACACTATCATTATTAATGTTTATATAATGGACCTTCTTAAGAGGACTTTCCAGCCCAGCTGTATGCAACTGATTGGATAAGAGGACCATCACAGTGCTACAGATAGGCCTCATCGACATGAAAATTGCAGGGCATCCTCTCACCAAACAAACTCTTTCTTTAAGGTACAATACATGTAGTTTGTTTAATTTTATTTTGTGTTTTTTTTTTAATTTTAAGTTCCCTATGTATGGTAAATGGCTACTGAATGCTAAATCCTTGTTTTTTCTAATTAATAAATTAAATAATTAACTACGTAATTATAGTGTTTTTCACATACAACAAAAATAATTAAGAAAAATTACTTTTTTTTAATGTCTGTGTATAAAAGTATTGGCGAAACATTCCATCCCCCCCTCTCAGCAAGAAGCTTGGTGCACATCCTGGTGCAAACATATGCAGCAGCAGAAGAGTGTCATGGATTTCCAACTTCATAATAAATGACTCTGTATGCTAAGGACTGACAACTACTGTACTTAGAGGACAGCTTCTTTTCTGTTTTGATGTCAGGAGCATTGTTTCAAATCATATGTTGTACAAAAAACAAAATTTCACAGGAATGATGTAAAATGGATTAGGTACCCTACTATGGGTAAATTTACATGAAGTGAAATATGTCAAGTTATTACACTCAAAGGCATACTTCTAGGAACTTGGAAATGGATTAGGTACTCCTATTATTTATTTATTTTGAGGTATAAAAAATCCTAAATTACAGATATATAAAAGGCCATGCAATCATAAAGATATAGCTACAGTGCCATTAATGCTGACATCATGAACAATAAAAAAACATCTTATGTGTTGCACTGACTAAAAATTATGGAGAAATTGTGCAGCGTCTACTTGTCTCATTTTGTAACATAGACTGAATATGTCTCTGAAGCTGCATTTTTTTAAGTTCTCATTTAGACTTTTTCTCTGCAAATATGGGAGATGTTTCTGATGAGCACAAATAAAGATTTCACCAAGATATAGCTGAAATCGGAAAGAGATACAGCGGAAAATGGGACAAAAACATGTTCACCAACTGCTGTTGCACTCTTGTGCGAGAGACATCTGAAGAACTACATAAAAGAAAAGTCTGATTTGTTACATTCACATGACTTTCTCTACTCTTGTGCAAACTATTTTTATAAATGTTTATTCTCCATCTAATTCATGTTAATTGAGATAAGCATTTGCAGAGCTATCTTCTTGCTAATTTTGTTATAGGTGCAAGGGCAATATGTTAGGCTTTAAATGATAGTCAGATCTTTTAAGAGCTGGTTGCAGCATTCCATTCTCTTTGCATGTGCAGGACATAAAAAGCCGAATAATGAATTTCCATTAGAGAAAAGGTATTAAGAATTGGAAAATTTGAACTAATAACAAGAATATCTCGGAAATAGTTAAAAAAAATGTACAATAGAATGTATATGACATAAACTGTGTGTTTTAACGAACTCTACATTCCTTGTGTAGAAAATTTTTGTCTATCTCTTATGGTTTACCCATTAGGCAAAAGCATTCAGAATGAAGAGGACTTTTGAGGATATTCCCAGAAAATTCAAGATATTAATTTTATTTGTCATGAAAATATCCTAAATATATGATATTTTAATCGAAATTGTTAGAGCCACTTTTGAGAAAATAAAAATTTTCGAAAAATGTTCCATGTAAATGGTAGTCTAGGGTGGGAGGATTTTTCTGCAAATCTTCATGTTGCATCTTTGAAAAATACTGAACCTAAATACCTAGTTTGGTATTTCTCCGACTTTTCGTTTTTTGTTATACTGTACACAGTCACACAGACACACATCCACACATCCACACAGAAACACACATACACATACACACATACACACACATGGACCTTTTTCTAAAAATGCTTTTTTGGATTCAGGGAGCCTCAAAACATGTATTTTTGGTGAAATCTCAATATCAAATATTTGGGTGGAATGTAATACTTCCCTATACGTAGTACAGGAACATAAATTTGCAATCTCTTCAATAAGTGCGTGCTCTAAGTGTACAAAATGATTTAAAGATTCTTGAAAAACGCTTTGGTTAGGAATGTTTGCAGGATGAGTCTTTGTCGTGGTACTGAGATTGTCTTTTTAATGAAACTGAATGCAATAGTGATACAAATCACCATAGGACTCTGGCAAGTTTGCTCAGACTTTGAATGTGTTAATTGTAGCACTGAAATACTGTGCAATGCTTTGAAATAGGATTAATAATTTTTATTGACTGTGCAGCTGCTGCTTAGAAAATTGTTACGTCTGGTATGTATTATGGATTATTTTACTTCCTTTATTATTTTTTATAATATTTATTATTGTGCAGAAATGTATATGAATTTTACAGCAGAGGTTTAAATGCATGACTCAAGAAATTGCAATTTAAACTTGTTCTGTACAGTCACCATTTTATGTACACTGAAAACTGAGCATGTTCATAGCAGTTTCTAATCATAATTAATACCAAACGAGTCCAAAAGTTGTTTTTACAACAACTCAAGCTAACATTATTTAAAAAAATATGTAGCTAACAATAATAAATGCATACCTAAAACCTTAATACAACTTCAAATTATGGAAATTATTGTGTTATTGTGACGGTCATTTTTAGTTTTTTTCACTTCCTGTAACATCAGAAATGAAGGACTTGTTTTGTTTAGAGCTCAAGATCCACAATATAGTCCTATGATACAGCAAGCAGTTTAATAAAAAGTGTAGATGACGTGCATTACAATGAAACTACTGCTCTATATGTATGCACAGAAAGGACTAACAGTCTTTCAAATTTTAATACTCTTCCATCTAGACACATTCATAAAGTACTGTTCTTAATGTATAATTGATGGCAACATATAACAAAATTATAAATAAAATGAATTATGTTATAACTATATACAGTAAGTTATTATGTACAATCACATTCATTACTTTTAGAAGTTATGTAGCCCATTTTCTTTCAGAGCTTTGAGCACTTTAACATAAAGTAAGCTAACAACATCATTGGCCCACAGGAAGTCAATGTGGTTGAAGTTTTTGTATGGTACTAGATGTAATCCCATCTTGTTGGGAAGCTTGTTAACCAGCTGCATCACATCCTAAAAACAAAATAAGTAAAAGGAACGAGATTTTAATTTTATACACAATTATGCTGAAACAGGCACATGTGCACACCTGCGGCATGCAATTATACTAAATGAATAAACTACTGCGCCATCTCTTGGAGCTGCCTTTAAAGTACCTTACACAAGTTAGCATTTCTGTTCTCCTCTGTATTTTAACTTGGAATAGCATGTAGAAATAGGTATGGTTTTTAATGCTAATCTTTCAAAACCTCTTTAGTAACTGAAAATGTTCCTGCCATTAGTAAGGGATCTGCTTTAAATCTCTGTTTTCTTTAATAACATTACAAGTTAAAGCCATGTAACTCTGAAATTTGGTAAAAAATGTGCTAATGTTATTTGTGTTTTAATATCCACAATTTTGAAGCCACAAATAGCTACTTTAATTGATTCTGTACCATTTAGGTAAAGTACCACACTGAACATTAAACTCCATTTTTCAGAATTCCTTATTTTTCGGAATTTTTCACTATTCGAAATGCTCTATGGACCATAGTTTATAGCTGATTAACTTGAAATTCTTTATCACAGCTTCAGGAATTACACATTCACAAATTGTTGAGTGCTTCTTAAAAAATATTAAACAGTTCAGTTTAAATTAATTATTTCCCATAACTTACACTGAAAAAGTTGAAAAATGCAATAAATATATGCAAAACAAATTGCTTCTCTTAAACTAATTAAAATTAAGAAATGCCTGCACTATAACCTCTTTAACCTGTATACTAAGTTCAAATGAAATATTTGGGAGTGATTCTATAAACTTGGATCCAAGGAGCATTTCATATTACTTTATCAAAAAGTGATTAATTATGAATAAAAAGATTGACATCTTAATAACATTTTGACATAGCTCATTGAAATTTTTTGTGCACTATATGTTTTATTATTCTGAGTATATAGTTAAAAATGTCAAGGCAGTTAGAAGAAAACCTTAGATTTTTGGACTTTCATAGATACAATATACAGAAGTGGTTGCAAACATACAATTTTACTAAAATAGGTTTTGAGGAATCACTTCCTCATCTTCAGCTGATTACAACCAGTTGGCTTTCCTCTGATGGTTAAGACATCTCTTTGTCCCTCTAGTGGTGGTTCTACAAGTTTAGTGATCAAATTTTTGTCCATAGGGATGTCGAAATTCATTTACCTTGGGCGAAATTTCCAAAGAAATATTTTCTTCCAAATGTTTAATTCAGTAGGTTTTTGTGCATGCTTGACAAGTGAATACTGTATCCTGAATTTCATGTCCTTGTATCCAAAAATTTGCTGCAACTGCTGATTTTTCTGCTTCCCTGGATTTGATGTTTCGAAAATGTTCCTTAAGCCTCGTTTCTATGTTACGCTTAGTTTGATCACAATCTTTGCAATCTATTCCGTAAATCCTGGGTCTTTTATGAGCTGGCATTATTTCTTTTTAGTTTGCATTTATGAAGAATTTTATGCTGAATTTATATTTGTGGATGAGTGCCACATTGCTATCACTGAAAATTTTCTGGAATTTGTTATGTGCCCATGGATGAAATGTGGAGCTTTTTTGTAGGTCAGATTTTGTTTGTGTGGTTTGAGGGTTGTATGTTCTTTTATCATTTTTTGTTGCTTGAATGTTTTGATTAACCTATCCACCATATCTGTTTTGTAGCATTTTTTCTAGCTGTTTTTAAAATTTCTTGGTATTCTAAGTTATATTCCATTTCAGTGAGGGGGATGTTCACTAATCTATGGGTCAAAATGTTAAAAACTGCAACTTTGTGTGGTGGGGGGTTGTAACTATTGTTTTTTTGTATAGTTATCTGTATAGGTGTTTTTTCTGTATATTCCAAAAGCTAATCTATTGTTCTTCTTCATGATTTTTAGGTCCAGGTAGGGGAGCTGGTTATCCAATTCAGTTTCCATGGTAAATTTAATATTACTGTCTTGCAAATTCAATAATTTAAGAGCAGCTTGTACATGTTTCTTGTTAACTATTATGAATATGTTGTCAGCATATCTGGCCCAAGTGTTAAATAACCAAGGAAGATGTACAAGATGCTCTTAAATTATTGAATTTGCAAGACAGTAATATTAAATTTACCATGGAAACTGAATTGGATAACCAGCTGCCCTACCTGGACCTAAAAATCATGAAGAAGAACAATAGATTAGCTTTTGGAATATACAGAAAAAACACCTATACAGATAACTATACAAAAAAACAATAGTTACAACCCCCCACCACACAAAGTTGCAATTTTTATATTTTGACCCGTAGATTAGTGAACATTCCCCTCACTGAAATGGAATATAACTTAGAATACCAAGAAATTTTAAAAACAGCTAGAAAAAATGGCTACAAAACAGATATGGTGGATAAGTTAATCAAAAAATTCAAGCAACAAAAAATGGTAAAAGAACATACAACCCTCAAACCACACAAACAAAATGCGACATACAAAAAAGTCAACATTTTACCCATGGGCACATAACAAATCCCAGAAAATTTTCAATTATAGCAATGTGGCACTCATCCCTGAAAATAAATTCAGCATAAAATTCCTCATAAATGCAAACCAAAAAGAAAAAATGCCAGCTCATAAAAAACCCGGGATTTATAGAATAGTTTGCAAGGATTGTGATCCAATCTATATTGATCAAATTAAGCATAACATAGAAACGAGGCTTAAGGAACATTTTCGAAACATCAAATCAATGGAAGAAGTAAAATCAGCAGTTGCAACACATTTTTGGATACAAGGACATGAAATTGAGGACACAGTATCACTTGTCAAGCAGGCACAAAAACCTACTGAATTAAACATTTGAGAGAAAATATTTCTTTGAAAATTTCGTCCAACATTAATGAATTTCGACATCCCTGTGGACAAAAATTTGATCACTAAACTTGTAGAACCACCACTAGAGGGACAAAGAGACATCTGTAACCATCAGAGGAAAGCCAACTGGTTGCAATCAGCTAACGAGTAGGAAGTGATTCCTCGAAGCTGGTTCTGAGGTATTTAACCTATTTTAGTGAAATTGTATATTTTCAACCACTTCTATATATTATATTTAATGTTTTCACTATGTCTTGTGATTTAAAAGTAATTTCGTACATACATTGTCTTAAATTTCAGGCGCACTAAGGCAAATGTTTAGTCCATTAATATAGGGTCAAATAATACCACTAACTCTTGCAGGTTTTTATTAGCTTTCATCCCATCTTAAAATAGAAGTATTTGAGCTGGAACGTGTGTTTTGTCTTCCTGAAATAAAAGAAACAAAACCAAGCAAAGACGAAAGAAGTGAACCTCCATTTTTATTAGGTAAATGTTTTAGTTTTACTAACTTCATTTATTATCAGAGGGGCGGTGCTTCTCTGCAGCATTCATTTTCACAAACCTACTAGATTTCCCATTGATTTACCTACTTTTAATGGAAATTTTTATATTCTTTTAATCTGAGAAAACACTGTAAGAGTTGTACAGAAATGCTTGGCATCCTAAGGTGGATGCTCTGAGGTGTAAAATGAAAGAGTACTTTTGATCATGAACCAATTGTAGAAAATTCAGACATATTTAACTGATCACTCTTTCCCCATATGATGATTGATCATGCTAAGTACTACACTTCTGACACCTTCCAGTAACACCCCATAAACAAGTACAGTAATCTAATGTTTATATCATGGATGTATTTTCCACTTCTGTTGATAACAAAAAAGAATCCAGTTCTGTTGATGACAAAAAGAATTTGTACATATTTACTCCTGCAGAGGTGCAGTCAATTTCTCAAAAATGCATTATGATGGCACTTGTATGTGGGGAGATTTCCAAGTACCGTCTCTTGAAGACATTTAAGCATCCTGCAGCATGGACTTGTAAGTTTCAATCATTCCATTTCTTTCTTCTTAAAACATACAGTGATAATTATAACATTGTCAGCATTATTTTTATACTGTGTTGTCACTTCAACACAATAGAAGTATTTTTCATCTTTTTGTTACATGTAGCACATGTTGCTCAGTACTCATTAAAGATTAAACATATAAATTAATTTACTTATTATTTGCATTAATGTATCAGCAGCAGCCACAGAGCAAATTACAATTAATTCATGCATTCATTCCTTTTGCCATTACAAAGATTTGATAGAAGTTTATAACTACAGTAATATTCTATTGTTTTAGTCATTGTCTTAATGCCTCATATTAATGGTATTATAAAAGTTTCAAGTGCTTAAAACCATAACAGCTGCCTGTACAGTACTTCATCTAACTAAAACTATAACTTGAGTGCCCATTTCATACTTTTTAGAGTCTATTATCTATCCTTAAAAGTTTCTTTTTAGGGGGGGTCTAAGAAATCCAAGTTATAGTAATAACCGAATGTGTTACCTTTTTTGTTGCAAGCCAGTCATTCTCTGCATAGTGAATGTCTACAGGAACTACTATGTTACTGACATTGTAACTCACTGGAGAAGATACTTCTGTGCACAGCTTTTGTTCTTCTTCTGTAGTATGAAATCTGCAGTAGTCGCTGTTGTCAAAAGTTTCAAATTTTCCTGCCAAAAATTAGTAACAATATTTACAATACCTTGAATATCACAAAATTTCAATTTTTAATTATAGTAATTTTAAACAGTAGATTTCACAATAGTGATTATTTCAGCAAGAGCACAACTCTGATTTAATTATAAATTACTAAATGCAATTCTGAAAAATAGGCTCCAACATCCTGAAAGGTGTACTGTGGCTTCATCTGCCTTCTAACGACCTAGAATATCAATGCCTATGAGCAGGCATAGGAATTTCTAAGCATTAAAGCCAGGATGAAAGGAAATAAGGTTGAAGTGCTGAAGGCAAGGACGTTGCAGGTAACAAACCACCACCATGACTCCTACACTCTGTTAGCATTTGCAGAAGTACTCATCAGACATGTTTACCTTGAACCTTGTTGTTTATGTTATTTATATTGGCATATGGTTTGAGTAAAAGTAACTTTAAGCCAACTGCTCAAGAGTTCCTATACCTGCATATAAGGGTGTCTCATGAGCAGAATATGATTATTTTGAGTGACTGTACATACTACTACAAAGTGTCTGAAGTAAAGAGATTAAGGCAGTGATAAAGGAGCTTTATTGCAGCACTTTACAAATCTATGAGTATGCCTTGATATTGGTATTGGAGTTGCTCTTATGTGAATGTATTTCATGATAGAATTAACGCTCATACTTTTTGAAATTAAGACATTACCGTGGAAACCAGTGGCATAAACAATTTGTTTTTTCAGGAGGTGTCTAGCTTGATCTCATAACTTCTACTACTTCCCCCAAGTGCTTAAGACACACACATGCATAGATTAATTAATATAAATTAATATATTAACAATATATAATTAATAAATAGAAAATTTTGACAGCATGAATCATACAATAACCAATAGTGAATTCGCTACGCAAAAAGAAAAATCAGAAAACATATCAGTGGAACAATGTATACCTCTGCTTCAAAATTTTCTGTCGTGAACGAAATATTTTTCCCCAAAGTGCACCATCGACTCCAGTGTAAAATGTTAGCACCTAACTTTGTCCTCACACAGATGTTAACAAGTAATGGGAAGTTTAAGTCATATTTCAAGTGTTTTAAAATTAGCGTCGTAGATGGTTACTTGTGCTTTTGTGAATCTCCTCAAGCGGCAGATCAACTGCTATTTGAATGTCCATTGTTTGAAAGAAAAATACATATTCTGTACTGTCACTTAAAAGCTATAACCTGGAATAACTTACTGTTGTGAATTGTTGTAATCTGGAACTTTCAAAACCACTGTAGCAGAAATTCAAAATGCTATGCTGTTACAAAGTGTTCTTATCATTCAATCATTGCATTTTTTTGTATACTCGTTTCCTAACTTCCTTCAATGTGGGCTTTATTTTCTTATTAATTCTTAAACTATAACCCTGATGCACATTCTACAACAGGGTTCCTTTACTGAGTTGGATATTCAACAATAATATGTCTAGTTGTCCTATTACCTTCTTGATTATTGTAAATAGTACTCATTAACATTACTCCACCTATATGTTTGTAATGTTGCCTTTCGTAAGATTACTTATGACACCGGTCACTGTCAAGCTAGTGTGTTTACCGGGAAAAATGCGAATCAGCTGGAGAATTTAATGTCGTGTCGGCATGTTGCCATGGTAGTTCAGTGGTTAGAGCAACCGCATGGAGACCGGGAGATCCGTGGTTCAAATCCCGGCTATGGCATTGAATTTTTCAGTCATCTGATTCTTCCTTTCCAACCTAGTGTGTTTATGTTTCTCTTAGCCTGAAGAAGGATTTTACATGCAGTCTGATATATTGCATTTGTGCTACCTGCATTTCTATTATGTATGTCAGCGGTTTATTGTGATCCTACTGGATCTTTATTTGTTGTTTCCCAACCTTAAGTTTTTATATATATATTTAATTTAGCAGGCTTTACATTAAAGCTTTACTCCCACTTGCAACTGTGATTTTTATTTATATTTTGTTTCTTTGTTGTCATTTTGGAGCCTGTTCAGACCCATCTAAACTCTCCCTTTATCTATGCCAGTGGAGGAAATTACCCCCTTCATCCATTTAATACCAACACGGGTAACTGAGGTCGTTAAGGCGCGGATTCGTGAACTGGAGGTCCGCGATTCAAATCCTCCCTGACTGAGATTTCTTCCAGCTTTTCCTCAATGCTTACAACCGGCAAATGCTGGGGAGGTACACTAAATTTAGGCCTGGAACCTTTCCTTTCCAAATTTTCTTCCCCAACTATCATTTAATTTCATGCATCATCAGTGTCCATCGCCTGTGGTGCCGTATGTAGTAAGAACGGCGTTAAACACTACTATTAAAAAAGTCCGATATGATACATCAAAATGACTTTCTCTACCCTCTATCGTTTATTAGTGGGTATACAAATTATTCTTACGAAGCTCTTCTTTCTGTTCTACTATGTTTTAATGCAAATAAACCTGCGCAGAAACAGCTACATTACACATTTCTTTACAGATACAAAGAGAATGGCGATAGTCAAATGTTTAAGAACTGGACGTTATACGCTGGTCTTAAACTTCCACACTGTTTCCAGACAATCGCGAGAAACAACTGAATGTTGAAAGGACTTAAGAGAATGACCAATAAATGAACAATTCGAACCTTTAATAACGAACATCTCAGAAAAGGCTTATACTACAAAAAGAACTTAATTTTAAATAAACTGTGTTTTAAGGAGATCTACATTTCTTGTGTAGTAGGTTTTCGTCTGTCGCTTAACGTTTACCAGTTATATAAGATTACACAAAACTTCCTTCAAATGAAGTGGACCTCACAGACGATTCTCAGAAAATTCAAGATATACGTTTTATTTTTCATGTAGTATTTTAAATAAAATTGTTATAGCCATTTTTTAGAAAATCAAAATTTTCGAAAAATTTTCCATGTAAAGGGTAGTTTGGGGTGGAGGATTTTCTTGAAAATGTTCGTGTCGCTTCTTTGGAAGGTACTGAACTTAAATACCAAGTTTGGTATTGATCCAACGTTTCGTTTTTTGAGTTTCGCTCTTTACAGACACACACACAAACCTTTTTCCAAAAATGTTATTTTTTTGTTTCAGCGGGTCTCGAAGCTTGTATTTCCGGTGAAATCTCGTATTGAATTTTTTGGGTGAAATACAATACTTCCCCTACTTGATATACGTAGTAGAGAAAGTAAAACTGCAGCCATGTAACTACCCGCTGCCGATACAGTTGCTTGTCTCATAGGTTTGCAGCTAGATCGTTCCATGGATACAGCTATCAAGACTCTGCAGTATTCTAATGATGTACTTTCTCCTTGGCTCGCCACTTGGCGCATTTCACTGAATGCATATAAAACAGGGGCCAAAATCTTCTCCCTCTGTCCTTATAGGAATCCCTTGGCTCTCTTTTTGCTCCACGAGTCTCTCTCCTGATTACCAGTACAAACATCGGTGAAATATCTCGGTGTACTCTCGGAATTCTCATGTACCTTACCTTCAGCCAGACTCTCACAACTTTATTCCGTATTTCACCGACGGTCACTTTTGGCTCTTGAATGCTCTTTGCTGTTATATACCTTTCTTCTGCGACCCGTGATCACCTATGCAGCTTGTGTAGTGTGTGCTGCGAGCAAGACCGGTTTCAGATCATACAAAATAGAGCAATTCGTATTATCACCAAAGCCCCGTGGTTCACCGTGAGTTGGGACTTTCTACTATGCACCAGTGCGTCTCCAAATCTTTCTTCGCCAACCTTCAGCAAATGCAGGGAGCAATAGAATACAACCTCGGAGCAAGAACTCGTGGGCCAACTCGGCTGAAGCGCAGACCACCACAAGATTTGCTTCTCAGTGTTCCCAGTTCTGCCCCAGACACTCACCGATTTGTGTGTTCACTGACTATTTTGTTTTATACTGAGTGCTATTTCTTGTCTTATATTCTTTTCTGTGCCTTCTATTTACTGCAATGTTCACTTATTTTTTTAGCTCGAGGAGCCATTTAGGTTAACCTCCATGTTATGTCCTGAGTTAAATTTCCATCCCGTTCACTGATATCTGCAAACAATTAGTGCTGAACGATGTATTTGTCTTAATAAGAAAACAAAGTTCCATGGCAGATACAATAACTTTGTTTAGACTGGAACTGGAGTCTTGTCTAAGCTTAGCTGCTCTTTAGCTAATCTGCATATTTCCATTTCCTTGAATTAAAGATTACCTTGCTTCCAAAAACAATATCCAACATATTCCTTAGGTTCACAATTTCTCATATTTCTTTATTTTATATTGTTCACATTACGAGTCTAAGCCTCAAGTCTCTGTGGCCCATTTCAGTAAGTGTCCAGTTAATAGACTGTGTCACTATATTTTCAAAGACGTCACATGCGACAAATCTAAAGCGTGTTATGCATTTCCAGAAGTTACAGTGGTTTACCGATTAATGATCCTTTCATTGAAGGTCCCATGATTCTCACCTAAATCCAATCGAAGCAGCCGTAGAAAACAACGCATATAAGGATTCGCACATACGTATATGCCGCAGGCCAACATTAATGATCCTAAAATGCAACAATTCCGAAATGTTTTTTGTACAAACGTACAAGAGCACTAGGCTAAAGCAGGGAGGAGAAAGGGATATTACAGTACCAATGTGCACGTTTAATCCTCACTTAAGTTGTGCTGCTTGGCCTTAGAGCAGGCGTACTGTGAAAGAGGTTCCCGGTTCGATGCCCCACTGGAGCATGGACAAAGTTTTTTAAACAGGAATTATTCCTTACCTTGTAGAATCGGGAATTATTTGCTGAGAATGAATGAATAATGTGTGCTCTAAATTAATGTTAAGATAGAATTACTAATACGATACATTCACATGATTTTCTCTACCTCTATCCTTATTATTGGATGTATAAATTCCTCTTATTAAAGCTTATTTTTATATCTACAACATTTTAACCTAAATAAAGCTTTGTAGAAATAGCTACATTACACATTTCGTTATAGAAGTAAAGCGAATGGTAATAGGCGCTTAGGAACTGAATGCTATATGCTAGTCTTAAAATTTCATACTGTTTCCAAGCATTCGTGAAAACAGCTGAGATTTGACAGGACTTAGAATGGCGTATAAATAAACATTTCTATGTGTTAATAACGAATATCTTGGAAATGGCTGATGCTATAAAAGTTTATTTGAAATACATTGTGTGTTTAAAGTGGTCTACATTTCTTGTGTAGTACGTTTTCGTATATCGCTTAACGTTTACCAGTTATATTAGATTACACGAAATTCCTTCTGAATAAAGAAGCTTTAAAGACTGTTTCCCTTAAAAATTCCAGATATACATTTTATTTGCTATGTAAATATCCTAAATATGTGACATTCTAAAAGGAAGTCTTCAGGGTTGGCCATGAATGGGTGGAGTGCAGAACCCGGAGGAGGCTACAGGTCACTGGTACATAGGTCGCAGAGGCGCGCAGAAGTTCTCGACAGACATACGAGCGCCCAAATACCTCCGAACACACGCACAAACACAAGTGATCACATACATGCATACAAGCAAGCACACAAAAACATATACATACATATACAAAAACATTTACATGCAGGCAAACAACTTACACGCACTCACACCCATACACAAGCACTTACACAAACACACACACGCGCGCATGAACATGCAGACAAACACATACACCGTATATACAACATACAGTATTATATACAGACACACTCTAACATGTGCACAAACGCATGGGACTGCATACGTGCATACAAGCACGCACGCACAAATACATATACAACCAACACACGCATGCACATACACACAAACACATACACTGTATATAACTGTATATAGCAACATACACTGCTATATAAAGACACACTCTAACACATACACAAACACATGCGACTAGATACATGCATACAAGCACACACGCACACACATACAAAGACATTCGAACATACACACAAACTATACTCTTGTATACACGAATACACAGTTATGTACAGACATATTCTATCGCATGCATAAACATAAACTCATGCGAACACCTCTCCCAAACATACGAGTACGCACAGAAACACAAATACATATGAATACACATGAGCACACACGAACATGCAATGAATACATACGGATACGCCTGAATCCGTGCGCAAGCACCTATTGATGTATAGTAGTTGAGACGCTTAATCATCGGTTTGTTATTAACTTCAATACATGACTGAATTTAAAGGTCTCTATAAAGGGAATACCTTCAGCACTGGCTAATTGTGCTAATTAGTCTTGAGTGTCAACATCATGTTTGCTCCAAGAATAATCAGCTTTCGAGAGTGTTATCGAGGTGAAGAAGTCTACATTTCCTTGAAGAAGCATTAATGCGTTATTACATCAAGAGTAAAGATGAATAACTCTGCACATAAGAATATCATTCCAAGTGCTTCTGGATATCCATGCAGCAGGTATGGAAAGAAATTCATACAAAGATATCATAAGAGAGGATACGAAATAACTTGTAAACGAGCCTTTAAGAGTAAGTATTGTAACGCAGTCTTCAATAATGGTTATAAGGGATAGCGGTGTGAAGATGTGTGTGAATTAAACGTTCCTAAGAAGAGAATTAAAACGGAACCTACTACGCACCAACTTTTATCTACAATCGAGGAGTGTAACATGAGACTTAATTCGAGGGAAGATTAAAATCGTATTTCATAGGTTGTAATTCATCGAAGGATATTTAAGTTTATCTACAGGAGGCAAAATAGCAAATAATCCGGGCTGTTTAGAAGGAGCTGGGCATTCACAAGAGTGTGAAAATTAATCTGCTGATTGAATGCCGATTTGTGAACAGTATTGGGAAACCTGCGATAAAACATTTAAAACGCGCAATCAGCCCGTGTTTCTAGAAACAAACTTGGACTCCATGTTGGAAGCGAAATTCAAGAAGTTGGTTACTGAAATAGAAGAATCACAGCTTAAGGGAGCAACTGGACCTTATTTGCTGTGGAAGGAGTTCGGCTCCGTATCAACAAATATAATGCGTTACGAGAAAGTAGTTACATACCACTACGTCATCTGTTGAAGCAAGAACAGCCTGCATAAATATCCAGAACTACAGCGACGACATGTATTCTGCATTAGCCAAATTCGTTGAGAAGGATGCACAACGCGTCAGCAAATACAAGAAGCTTCAAGATAAGTACGAGTGCAGCTGTGTTTCATATCCTACGACACTTGCTCAAATACCTAAGTTTGAGAAGCTCAACAAGATGTCTGACAACGCTTTCGGGTTGGATGAGAAACAAGAAGTGTATCCAATAAAGGTTGTTGATACTGAACTGGCTGACCATTGTGATTTGTTACTATTGAATGGTATCAGTGGAAAACATCACTATGTATACATCAAGAATTTTGAAAAAAAACTTATTTATCGCCAGCAAACTAGCTATGAAGGACGAGTCTACACTTGTAAGAAGTGCTTCACACATTTTGATAATCGTTATAGGCGAAACGATCTTGAAAAACTACAAAAACATGAAGCCATCTGTGACCAGTATGATATTGCAAGGGTAATTGTGCCAACAGGGGAGAACTTAAACATGTTGAAAGAATTTTAAAACTACCTTACGTCATCTACAGTGAACGCATTCTCACTCCATGTCATACGTGCATCTCAAATCCTGAAACTTCCTATACAGCCTCTTATCAGGAGCATACACTAATGAGCTTCTGTGTTTACGTCAAACTTCCTCAATCTGTTGAACATCTGGAAACTGGTCTTCCTAAGCAACCCTATGTATACCGTGGCTATGATGTTGCTCAGAAGTTTATAGAATACCTTTCATCCCTTGCAAAGAAGATTGATAATATACGTATACAAATCTGCCAAGGCTCTGAAACTTACATATCAACAGCAAAATGATTTCAACACCTCTACAGTGTGCTACTTGTATGGTCAAATCTTTAGAGAACTATAGAGTACGCGACTGATCACATCAGTGGTGAATACCGAGGAAGTCTACATAATGAATGCAATTTATCCTGCAAAACACCTAAATATATTCTCGTTTACATGCATAACCCCAGTGGTATGACCCACATTTCATTCTTAAGGAGCTGGAATATACGAGTGAGCGAGTTGAGGTAATTCCTGCATCAGAAGAAAGCTGTATATGTTTTTCCACGTATGTCGGAGGTATAAAGCTCCGGTTTCCGGATAGCTTTCGGTTCCTGAGTACAACCTTGGATAAGCTGGTAAAAATATAAGTTCATATCCTGAAACAATGAAGTACTTTGGAGAAGACAATTAGAAGTTGATGACTCGTAAAGGAGTATTTCCCTATAATTACGTCACTTCATAGGATGTCTTGAACGAAACCTGTCTGCCTCCTAAAGACTCCTTCTACAATAGATTAAATGAAGAATAAATTAGTGATGCTGACTACAATCATGCTGGAAACGTATGGAGACGGTTTTAATGTGAGAAACCTGGGTGAATACAGCGATCCGTACTTAATCTCAGATGTTCTTCTTCTAGCTGATGTTTTTGAGACATTTAGAGATCAGACCCTGAAAACTCATAAGTTTGACCCGCTCATTATTTCGCCTCTCCGGGACCTACTTGGGATGCCATGCTTCTGTACACTGGAATTCAGCTTCAACTGCTTCTGGATTATGATCAACTACTCATAGTGGAATCCGGTATAAGAGGAGGTTTATATCAAGTCTCCCACCAGTGCGCCAAGCAAACAACGTATTCATGGACAAGTTTTATCCGCCGAGACTAGCCCAATTTATCACCTATGAGGATGTAAATAATCAATACGGTTTGGTTATGTGCCACACCCGCCCTTATGGTGGATTTAAGTGGGTGTCTCCTGAGGATATCAACTTAGAAACACTACAAGAAGATGAACCTCATGGATACATATTAGACGTCGACATCGAGTATCCTGCAGATAATTACCATCTACACAAGGATCTACCTTTCCTGCCTCAGTGTATCAAACCTAAGGGGTCGTCACAAAGAAACTAATACCCCATCTTGAATCTCGGAAGAAGTATATAGTACATTACATGACTTTGAAGCAACCTTATGTCGGATTTAACAGGCAGCGACAACAAGCTGGTAATGATTTTGAGAAGCATTTCTCCCAAACATGGATTGTTGAACAGCTTGTAGAGTATGGAACTTTATGGCCACCATATAGCGTCCAGTTCTTAAACATTTGAGTGTCGTTGTTCTCTTTGTATCTGTAACGAAATGCGTAATGCAGCTATTTCTACCAAGGTTTATTTGGATTAAAAATGCAGCAGATAGAAAAATAAGATTTAGTAAGAATAATTTATATACCTACTAATAAAGATAGAGAAAGTCATGCAAATGTATCAACTCAGATTTTACATTTACTTACTTATTTACACAATACTTACTTATTTCTTGTTTAGTTTGAAAACGAAAAGGAGAGTGTTTCAGATTTTATGTGTGATCATAAAATCAAACAAGCCGTAGCAAATGGAAATTATAGTATGCGTAATAATCATTGCGTTTCTCTGCAAAATAAATAAATAATGTTCCGAATACGAACCACGATAGGACTCATTACTACGTACTTGCTTATAACCGCTCGGCTGTCAGGGCATATTCAGAGGCTGACAATCAATATGAAAGGTGACAATAGAATGAAGCTAAAAGCACGCGTTCCGAGACACCGTTGTGAAGCGGCCGCGTAAAAGATTTAGACTTAGACAAATATACGCTTCGGGAATATGCTCATTTTTTGTCTTAGATTGTACATGGTAGAGAAAGTAAAAGGTAACTGTTATAAACTTCATTTTTACATGATTTTGTATGTACCTATTCAGATATGAGGCACAGGACTTAATTTTGAATTGTCTTGGCGTCTCCACTGAATACACCATTAATTTTCGAATAGTAATTTTGAAATTCCAATGAACTCCTGGATATTAATAAAGCAAACAGTTCCTTGAAATCTTTACAATTCATTGAACTTACTATTTCATCGTGACCCTTAAATCCAAGTTCTTGCTTACCTAAATATAGCACACTATCCACAACCAGTTGGAAAGACAATCCATTTAAACGAACATTTTCATTGGAATGAACCATAAATAGCCTTGCATTTTCTTGTAGGGAGTCAGAAATTGTATTTCTACTCTTTAAACAAGTGTTCAATGATAGTTTGCATTTCAGGTGTTGAGCGGAATCTTTATGCTTATTTAGAGCTCGCGTAATATTCTTAAAATCCGAAAATCCTTCCTTATTCCAGACAATATGATTATTTATTATTGTTAAAAAGTAAACAGGGCCAACCAAATAGTCTTTTTAAATTGGAGCTACTGCACAACCACAGAAATTCGGAAAATCAAGATGTTTTAAAATTAACATTATAGCATTTACCGTTCTTTTCCTTTTCACTTTCTCTACCATGTACCTACACAGTAGGTAGAGAAGGAATTGTATTCCATCCAAAAATTCGATACCGAGATTTCACCAGAAATACATGTTTTGGGGCCCCTGGATCCAAAAAAATGCTTTTTAGAAAAAGGCCTCTGTGTGTATATGTGTCTGTGAAAAGCATAACTCAAAAACAAATAATCGGATCAACAACAAAATTGGTATTTAAATTCAGTATCTTCCGAAGATGCAATACGAAGATTCACAAGGAAAGTCCCCACCCCATACTATCCTTTACATGCAGCAATTTATTTTCCCATCTAGCTTATATCCCCGAGGGTCTAGTATTTTTTATCGAAGATCAAGGCCAATGATTTCACAAAGATATTGATACCGTAATTATTGAGGGAATATATAGAAATAACTAAATAAAAAATGGCAGTAAAACAAAAAATAGTTGCAATAAATAATTTCCTACATTAAATCGGTGCATAATGTAATAAATTTGAGTTGAAATGTTTGTCCGGAAAGATGAAGGTAATTAGAAAGTCAGGTTAGAGAAAGTCATTAGTATCAGCCGAATAGAGATCACGTTAAGTATTTCAGGTTATAAGCTCAGTACGTTTGCAGTCACGTATACCAGAATCCTGGAAAAGAGAAAGTATCAGTCGAATAGAGATCACGTTAAGTATTTCAGGTTATAAGCTCAGTACGTTTGCAGTCACGTATACCAGAATCCTGGAAAAGAGAAAGTATCAGTCGAATAGAGATCACGTTAAGTATTTCAGGTTATAAGCTCAGTACGTTTGCAGTCACGTATACCAGAATCCTGGAAAAGAGAAAGTATCAGTCGAATAGAGATCACGTTAAGTATTTCTGGTTATAAGCTCAGTACGTTTGCAGTCACGTATACCAGAATCCTGGAAAAGAGAAAGTATCAGTCGAATAGAGATCACGTTAAGTATTTCTGGTTATAAGCTCAGTACGTTTGCAGTCACGTATACCAGAATCCTGGAAAAGAGAACGTCGCTTACATTCCGAGAATATAGCTAGGTCCCTAGAGGCACACGTAGGATTTCAATATTGGCTCGGGGATAAAATAAATGTGGTGGGAGTAATTCTAATGTAGGCATGGCATAAGTAATATAGAGGCGGACACCTAATCAGAAAGTTACTCTTCTCTGGTGCCGTTACTAGTAAGGATCGACGTTTATGCAGGTAGTTGTGCACACATTAATTACTCTCCCTCTCTCTGGTACTGCCAGCGGTACTTGCTCGTGTGATATTTTAAGCACCCAGTGACGCACTTGTGTGAGTAGTAGCTACGGAAGGATTTTGCCGGTAAGCATTTTAGCTACTACGGCAGGTTACGCTCTAGTTTCTTTTATTGCGAAAACAGTTATTTCCAACCGTAACTTTGATACTGTAGAAGTTGCCAGGTATAGTAATTCAGTTGCTACAATCTTGAGTGATATGGTTCATAATCAGTTTCATTATTTATTATAAAACGTTCGGTAATTCGCTTCAAAAACTCAAATACTAGTTCACAATAAATTTCTCAGTCAATTTAAACTGGTGTTGACCTTCACAATACGCCCACACATACCCTGAGGGAAAATACTTATAGCTCTACCACCGGAGCAGCCGGCAGCAGAATCAGCAGCAGATATTGGAGACCACGAGAAAAGGTGGCAACTACATTCCTGTACCAAATTGTGGCACCATCGCGGCATTTCACACTCTGCTTCAATCTGTAGGTGTTCGAAAGAAGGTACCAGCAAAGTTAGGGCATCAATATGCTTGCTGATTGCAAGCATAAATGAAAGAGGAGCAGGAGGACTTTCTCAACTAAGTAGCAAGGGGTGTAATTTATTGTGCAATACATTGTGTTAATTTATACATCTAACAGTAAAGCAAACAAACAAAACATAGGAAAACACTAGTGACACCATATGAACAGCCATAATATAGTGAATTGATGTGGATTGGCGTCATTGTGATGGTTTTTTTTTTTATTTTTTTATGGACACTCTTTAACTACTGTGGTTCTTAGCGTCCCATTGCATATTGGGCGTGAAAGACCGGTAATTTTGCTCAGAGGCCTCTTTATCAGGTTTGAGGTTCTTTTACGTGCCGTAAATGTACGACACGGGACCACGGGCTTTACTTCCCTTCCGAAGGAAGCCATGCTAAGGATTTTTACGCCCGAAAACATCCATCGCCCTCCGCCGGGTTCATTGTGATGTGAATTAATACGTAACGACTCACTTCAATTCATTATACGATAACATCACAATCAGTAATACTTCTGGAATTAATTGTTCCTTCACTCAAGCCGTGTGTTGGACAGGGTTGAAAACGTAGAATCAGATGACTGAAAAATTAAAGACCGGAAACCGGGAGATCCGTCGTTCAAATCCCGGCTATGGTATTGAATTTTTCAGTCATCTAATTCTACCTTTCCAAGTAATACTTCTGTATATTATAATAGCAAGCCATAATATAATTTCAGCAAGTTATGTTTTTTAAATATTAGTTTTGCTTCGAAATAAAAAAGTGGAATAAAAACGTCGTGATTAAATTCACGTAATTGCACAATATCTTTAAGTGATTTTAATACAATCTTGAGGAGATAGAAGTAAACGGATTAAAAATTCAGGTTCAGCACATCGAGTTTGTGCAAAAGCACTTTATTTACTACAGACAACAAACACAAGGTGTAAATTCACAGACAAGTGATTATTAGAAGATAAGGAAATATATTATGGATTAAAGCATAATCAAATGCACCTTCTTAAACGAGTTGGGTCAGGTTCATATTCGAATTTATATACATAATGACAGTTTAGGAAGTTATCACAGTCTTTATCTCAGATATGCTCCGAAAAGAATACTTTTGTTTTTCCCCTCTACTACGTATAGTAATTAGGGGAAGCAAAAACTCAATGTCAAGCTTTCACAGGAAATGAATGTTTTGAGGCCTCCTGAGTCCAAAAAAGCATTTTTAGAAAAAGGTCTGTATCTGTCTCTCTCTGGTGTGTGTGTATGTATACGTGTGTCTGTATCTGTCTGTGAACTGTATAATTCCAAAACGAAAAATCGGATGAATACCAAACTTGGCATTTAAGTTCAATATCTTCCAAAGATGCGACTGAAAGATTTACAAGACAATCCCCCCCTCAACTGCCTTTTAAATTGAATATTGTTTGAAATTTTTCATTTTCTAAAAAAAATGGCTCTAACCATTTTGATTATAATATCACATATTAAGGATACTTGCATCTCAGATAAAATGCATATCTTTAATTTTCTGGGAATACCTGTGAAGCCCTCTTCATTTGGAAGGCATTTTGTGTAATCTTGTATAACTGGTAAATGTTAAGCGATAGACGAAATTATGCCATACAAATCATGTAGATCTCTTTAATGCACACAACTTATTTCAAATAACTTTTTGTGGCATCAGCCATTTCCGAGACATCCATTGTTAATGTTCCAATTGTTCAATCCTTAGCCATTCTTTAAAGTCCTGTCCGTTGTCAGTTGTTTCTCGCGATGTCATGAAAGCAGTATGGAATTTTGAGGCCAGCATATAACGTCCAGCTCTTAAACTATTTGGCTATCGCTGTTCCAACTGTATCTATAACGAAATGTGTACTGCAGCTATTTCCAGAAAGGTTTATGTCGATTAAAATGAATTAGATACGTAAATAAACTTTCGTAAAAAAGTATACCCGCTAATAAGCGATAATGGATAACACATTAGATTTTTCATATTGTGGTCTTCAGTTTGGATCCATCATTGCAGCGCTAGAATACGCTTTCAAAGTGAATAAAATAAACAGTGGTGAAAGTCAGTTCTCCAAAGCATCTGGGTCTTCGATAATGAATAATATGAGGAATTTAACGAAGAATGGAAACTGCCGATAATGAGTGAAATAAAAAATCTGATGTGTTACACTCACATGACTTAGTCTACTCTTGTACAAACTATTTTTACAAACGTTTATTCTCCATATGCTTCATGTTAATCAAGATGTTAATGTTATTGCTAGTTTTCTTGTAGATGCAAGGGGAATTGGTAGGCTTTAAGCTATAGTCAAATATTTTAAGAGCTGGTTGCTATGTGGAGTATTCCATTCTCTTAACATTATCAGGACAAAAAATTAATAACGAATTTGAGAAAAAGTATAAGTATTGGAAAAATTTAAGGGAATAACAAGCAATATCTCGAAAATGGTTCACCCAACAAAAAACATGTATATGACATACATTGTATATTTTAACGCGATCTACATTTTTTGTGTAGTAACATTTTGTCTATGTCTTATGGTTTACCAGTTATGCAGAAGTCGTTCACAATGAAGAATACTTTTGGAGACATTCCCAGAAAATTCGAGATATACATTTCATTTGTAATAAAAATATCTTAAACATATGATATTTTAATCAAAATCGTTAGAGCCATTTTTGAGAAAATTAAAATTTTCGAAAAATGTTGCATGTAAAGGGTAATATGGGGTGGGGGATTTTCTTGAAAACTTTCATGTCGCATCTCTGGAAGATACTGAACCTAAATATCAAGTTTGGTGTTTATCCGACTGTTCGTTTCTGAGTTATGCTGTTCACAGACACACACACACACACACACGCGCGCGCGCGCGCGCGCGGACATGTTTCCAATTTTTTTTGGATTCAGGGGTCTCGAAACATGTATTTCCGGTGAAATATCGGTATCGAATTTTTGGGTGGAATACAATACTTCCCCTGCTTACTATACGTGGTAGAGAAAGTAATAATTGTACTCACAGTGTGGATACATTACTAAACATTGTGTTCTGGGAATGTATTTATAATATTGTGCACTACACGTGATGCTGTTATGACTCTTTTGTCTTGTCCGATAGCTGTCCATGAAATAATTGACGCTGTATGTTGTTCGAAGAAGGAATATCACCAGGTGTTATAAACAGGATTATTGGAGGTAATTTTTTTTCCTCTGATTTTGTTTTTAGTGCTAAATGAAGCCTCACAATGTTAATAGAATTATGGTGTATATTAATTTGCGTAATTTAAGGTGCTTTGCCATACAAATAAGTAGACCCTAAATTAATTTTGTTTTTCAAGTCTGACCAACTTTTTTTAGTTCAAACTGATAAGGTCGGATACAAACTTCACTCGTTTTAAAGAAGATGCCGGACTGATGTCTATCACATACGATTAACTGTATTATGAGAAGTGATTGGATATTTTTTAGCTTTGCTCTTTATTTATTGAAATAAATTATTACTTCTTGTAGTTAAAATCACATGGGAATCTTGTTTGTCATTTAAAGTACCACGTAATGCTGCATAAATGTGTTTATGGTTTTCCAGCAGCTGCTTGATCTGATGGCGTCACGCGTATATTGAGAAAGAGGCTGTAACGCGAGAACCATTTCCCTTGGGGTGGTGGGACTGTGTTTTGCTAATTATTCCTGATGACACAAACTAAAGCAGGCCCGCCCACGAGGGGAAATCATGGCGCAAGCTGCGGCATCAGGAACACTTTTTTTGGGGGGGGGAAGGGGGAATTAGTAATTGTCAATTGAGCTTGTACCCTTTAAGTATGTTAATCTAAATGTGCTATACTAAAAAAAAGTAATTTGAAGTACAACTCATAGTGTATGATATAATGTAGCGTATGGAATAATCATTTTTGGAAATGTATAAACATCTTAGACAGATATGTAGATATTCAGAACGTATGGCGTTATTACACTTACGAAATTGTTCTATTTAGAGAGGTATAATAGAATATATTGAAATACAAAGTAAAATACGCCACCTAGCGAATATTTTATGTATTAATAGAATACAATTTAAATAATAATAATAAATATAAAGCAAGGATTCGAACCCAAGTGTTGTTCGAATTGCAAGACACATGCATTTCACCGCACGGCTACTATGCATACAACCAAATCGAAAGGCATGAAGTCCTACTGATCGCACGAAATGAACACAGGGTTATTATACTGTGAACGTAGCGTCAGCGAATGCTTCCGATGTTTTCCGAATCGAACTTGTCTCTCTACCTGTCTGTCTCTGGCTGTTGCTCATGTATTTTGTCTTAGGCAGCGTTTCATGCGTAAGGTGGACGAAAACATGGACAAAGCGTCACTAATAGGTGCTCCGCAGTAGCGAACGTATCTAAAAGTAGATTTATGGCTGCAGAATCAAACACTCTAATAGAAAATTGCGTCTCAGAACTGCCATAATATACTTACCGCTTTTTATCTCTTGAGCGTAATGAATAATGTTCTTGGTGGAAGTTCCTGCAGGAGTATGGCTGAGAAGCTTCGGCAGCAGAGACTGAAATTAGACATTGATATCAAATTAAATATAAGCCTTATTGAGTTTCTAAACTGTATGGTCATGCCATTACTATCAATCGATGTCTACATTATTAGAGATAGTTTGTTCGACAGATAAACAGGAAAATGCTTTCTCACCGTCAGCTGATGCAATTCATATCAAACACTGCGTTTAGATCAGTTATATGGGACTGTATATGAACATAAGAATATAGGAAGCTTTAGCAGACAAATCACTCAGAAACTAACATTAAGAGCCTATCAAATTGTTGTTCATAACTCGCGCGATCATGGATATGTGTATATTTGATTTGGATCTCAGCTGTTGTGATCAACCAACGTACATTCAAATTCACGAAACCACTCCGGTATGTGCTGTTGTACTTTTAGGTGCTAAGTAAACCTTTGACATAATCTGGCACGTTAACCTCCTCTACAAGGTCATTAGGTTTTCCTGATTCGTTAAACCATTGTGTTTCTGACTATCGGTATGGCCGTTCCTTTCAGGTTTCTCTCGATCAAGCATTATCCCCTTGTACACTCGCTTCCATGTATGCCTCACCATAGTTTGGGAGGCATTCTACTGGCTTTCACAGGTGGAGAATGAATACGAAAGAAGAGGTGTGTGTATCTATTTACCTTTTCGCGCATTGTAACAGAAGATGGTCGTCACTTTTGATGCCGTTTACTTTACCTACTTCGTTGTTGATTCTGTTGCCATGATCTCGTAGCTCGTTCTGTTGTCTCGTGCGCCAGCTGCTTAGTGGTAACTTATGATATCTTTCTCTCAGGGAAAGCCTGGGGTATTGTTAAAGGATAACACCAGTTAGAATTGGCTGAGAAATTTAATGTGATCTAATACTTGAGCTTTTGAAGCGAGTTGCCGACCATTTGACGATAAAGAATGAAACTGTTTATGTAATGTGTATGTAAATAGAAATTGTAACAACTGAATTATTATATCTACTAACTTCTGCAGTATCAAACTTAAGGTTTGAAAGAACTGTTTCCGCAATAGAAGAAAATAGTAGCGTAATAACCTGCCGTGAGTCGCTAGAATGCTTATCGGCGAAACCTCTCGCAATAGCCGCGAAATCATACTCACACAAGCGCGTCACTAAGCGCTTAAAATATCACACGAGCAGTATGTACTGAAAACTGTACCAGGGAAAGTAACCTTACCAAGGAAAGTAACTCTCTGATCTAAACTTGCATGTCGTTATTACTTTTAGCTCTGCCTATGTTAGGAATAGTCCCACCAACATCCCCTTAATGAGCGCTCCAATCTCCAAACTCTAACATGTGCGTCTCTTAACTGTTACCGTACTGGCCTAGCTAAAATCTCAGAAATAGCTTTTACTTCTCTTTTTCGGTATTGGCTTACGTGCCTGTTCATACTGACTTTAACTACAACTCAACTGAATTCCCAGAATCTTTAAATTAATGCGTTTGCTACTTCGGCTATCGCTAATGACTTTGGTTAGCCTGACTTCCTAATTACCTTCGTCTTTCCGGAGAAACATTTCAACTCAAACTTATTAGATTATACATTGAGTTTGTATACGGAAATTATTTATTCCAATTATTTATCTATATTACTGTTATTTCTTTATTTAATTATTTACATCTGCCCGTCAATAATTAGGGTATCAGCAGGCAGTGGGGTCCTGTTTTACGTGTACAGTTCTAGATTATTCATATATGAATATATAACTATAAGCAATAGTTTTATCGCCATTACTGAATCATTTAGGTACTGGAATAACTCTAGCTCTAAACGAAATGTTCCCATATTTCATGGCAGTTTTCCCAGGGGCGAGGAGTGATTCGGTATCTAGGCGGTTAAATGGTTGTTGGAAAAGAATGGAGATTGGACAGATTATTAAAATAATGTCTACTAAATGCGTCCCCTTTGAGAGTAAAACAAAATTAAGTTTTATTTATGGACGCTCTTTAGCTGCTGTGGTTCTTAGCGTCCCACTTTATATTGCGCGTGAAAGACCGGTAATTTTGCTCAGAGGCCTCTTTATCAGCCTTGAGGTTCTTTTACGTGCCGTAAATCTACGAGACGGGACCACGGGCTTTACTTCCCTTCCAAAGGAAGCCATGCTAAGGATTTTTACGCCCGAAAAACATGCATCGCCCTCCGCCGGGTTTGAACCCGCGACCTTGGGAACTAGAGGCTAGCACTGTACCACTAGTCCACGGTACCACTACCATAGAGGATGACGTGAGAGTAAAAGTATAATTTACTTCACTTTTACATTATACTATCATTAAAATACCTTTTCATGGAAAAATTGTGCATAACAGTGTTTTATTTAGTTGTATCTTTATATTGGGTGAAAAACTTCAATAATGTCTAGTAAATGTGTCTCCTTGAGAGTAAAAAGTAGAACGTATTTCAGTTTTACATTATGTTACCATTAAAAATATTTTTCGTAGAGACATTGTGCAAAACAGCGTTGTCTTATTTAGTTATATATTTAAACGTGATTGTTATAAGTGATGACGAGTAAAGCTATTGCTAATAGTTATGTATTCTTATGTGAATAATCTAGAATTGTGCATGTAAAACAGGACGCCACTGCATGCGCGAAACGGTAAACACATACACACACCTCCTCCTTGCTATATATGCTCCACTTCTGGAGTAGGATGCCAGTAGGATGCCCCCCAAAGCTCCGATCATGGCATAAATAGAATCAGGTGTCCCTCAAGGTTCTGTCCTGGACCAAAACTGTACTTCTTGTGACAAGCTGATTTTACAAAACATCGCTCCTGCCAATTAGCCTTTTCCCCCCATGATCCCTTACTCTATTACCTCGTTAGAAGTCTTGCGTTTATCGTCCCCAGATTGCAGGGGTATCTTAGCCAGCTTGAAACTTGGTTAATTAGATACCAGATAAAAAACATAACGATTTGAATAATTCGACCACTACTAATAAGCAGCAAAACACTGGTTTCTTGTGAATGTTTTTAGCTTCCCTACCACATGCATAGTAGGTAGAGAAAGTATTGCATTCCAACAAAAATTCGATATCGAGATTTCACCACAAACATATGTTTTGAGGCTCCTTGAATAAAAAATAAACACGATTAGATAAAGGTCCATGTGTGTGTGAACAACATAACTCAAAAATGAAAAGTCTGATAAATACCAACGTGGTATCTATGTTCAGCATCTTCCAAAGATGCGACACGAAGATTTTCAAGAATATCCGTTTACATGGTAATTTTTAGAAGATTTCAACTTCTTCAAAAATGGCTCCAACGATTTTGATTAAAGTACCACATATTAAATATATTTGCATGACAAATGAAATGTGTATCTTGAATTTTCTCGGATTAGCCTTTGGAGTCCTCATTCGAAAGAATTTTGTATAATCTTGTATTACTAGTTAACGTTTAGCGATAGACGAGAACGCACTACACAAAAAAGCGTACCTCTCATTAAAACGCACAATTTATTTCAAACAACCTTTTTGTGGCATAAGCCATTTCCGAGAAATCCGTTATTAATAGTTCGAATTACTCAATGCTTTGTCATTCGTTTCAAGTCCTATCCATATTCAGTTGTTTCTTGTGATTGCATGGAATGAATATGGTATTTTAAGTCCAGTTCTTAAACATTTGACTGCGCTATTCGCTTTTGTTTGATAACGAAATGTGTAACGTAGCTACTTCTGCAAAGGTTTGTCTCCACTAAAATGAAGCAGACAGAAAAAGAAACTTCCGTAAAATAAGTTTTTTCCCATTAATAAATGATACAGGGTAGAGAAAGTCATGTGACTGTAAACACATAAGATATTTTTGTGTGTGCGCGTAGTAGGGGGGAATGGTACCTTCTGGATCGATTTATGGCTTTTTAATTGGCTTAATTGATTTTAATTGGCTTTAATTGGTCTTTCATGGAAAGCCGACCCAAGTAGCGGGTACGTTCTGGATCAATTTATGGCTTTTTAATTGGTTCAATTGGTCTTTCATGGAAAGCCGACCCAAGTAGCGGGTACGTTCTGGATCAATTAATGGTTATTTAATTGGTTCAATTGGTTTTAATTGGTATTTCGTGCAAGACCCGACATAAAGTGCATGAGAGTTCACCATCAAATTTATGGTTACTGGCGAGTTGACAGTTTGTCATTCCAGGCCACGTGGAGGGCTTTAGAGCAAGACCCGACCTAAACACCATGAGATTTGAACATCAAAATTTATGGGTATTGCTGGAGTTGGTAATTGCGAGGGTCGCTTACATGTCCACGTGGTGACATTTACTTGAAGAAACATTTAAAAAAAGTCTCCTCCTCGGCTTTGGGTGGGAGGAGGTAATCAAAATAATGTCTACATTTCCAGTCAGCTATGAGACATGATTCACCCACTATAAAGTACACAGCGTTAATTCTAATCATATACATCAAATAAAAAATACAAGTTTCAATTTTTGTGGCTAACACGTCTAACGTATGGAAATGTTTAATTTTCACCATCCGTCCCTTGTTGCTTTGCACAACATGAATAACATGCTACTTAAAACCGTGTATGTATACAGTGAGGTCTCCCTCCACGTCAGTTTAAAAGACGATCGCCCGACTCTTCTGTCGCGTCCCCTCTGTCTGGAGTTTCAATCATGGAGGTATAGTGTATCCCGAAAGAACGTTCACCCTACTATGGATAAAGAGTACACGGTTATCAAAAATATGTATGTATTAAGTATCTGTTGCGAGTAGCTCTACCTCCCATGAGTTAGCGTTTAGAGGTTACGACAATATATCGCACCTCTCTCTCTCATGCACACACATACACACACATACCCATTCATAATCAGGCTTAACACGCTACAACAGTATGTGTATAGCAATTTTTGGGACAGACAGTCATCTATAATGCCGGTGATTAAGGCTATTGACTCACCCTTCGTATAAGGGTGGGATCTATTCACGCTATTGATTTTTTCGGCTGGCTTCCCTCTCATATAACGATGCTAGCCACTCGCACCCTTGTAAAAGTTCGCTTTATCTACACCAGATGCCAGAAGGCTACAGAACTATAGATACCAACAGTATCCGATCCGCTATTGATTTTTTCATTACAACTGCATGAGAGTCAAACACACATTAAATTATAATGAAAAAAAAGTTTCTTTATAGAGATAGCTAATTACACTGTTACAAGGTGTAGGCGCAGTGAAATAAAAACGAATCATATTTAAAAAAAATTCACATATGTTACACTCACATGACTTTCTCTACTCTTGTGCAAACTTTTTCTACAAACGCTTATTCTGCTTTGCTTCTACTAGCTGCAAGAGGAAAATGGTAGGCTTTAAGCATTAGTCAAATCGTTTAAGAGCGGGTTGCCATGTGACGCATTCCATTCTCTTTACATGTCTAGGACATAAAAATGAATAACGAATTCGAGAAAAAATATAATTATTGGGAAATTTAAGGGAATAACAAGCAATATCTCGAAAATAGTTCTCAATAAAACAGGGGGCCTCAAAACATAAATATCCGGTGAAATCTCGTTATCGAATCTTTGGGTGGAATACAATACTTCCCTTACTTACTCTACATAGTAGAGAAATTTAAAATACTTAGTTATAACAACGGGAAAGATGTATTGTATCTTTTTTCCCACGAGGTGTATGATTCATACAATAAACAGTAATTGAACAATGACTTTATTATTTAATTAACAGTACACCAAAAGGCAGACCATCTTTTACAGATTAACTTAAGTCATTCCCGGAACACGTGTATGCTTTTTTAAAAAGAAATATCTAAATGATACCTTCCTTCTAATGTAGGTTCAAAGGCATTAGTGGATTGATCATTTCCTGCACTATTTCAACAAGAGTACATAAAAATATATTACGTAAAGATGATTCAGCGTTCGATTTCATACTGAACTAAAGCTTGAAACAAATATTCAGTTTTCAGAACGCTAAAGTACGATTGAAAAGGAATATATACGTTAAAATCAAGTTCCATTTCCACGCAAACAGATTACGAAAAAATCAGAAGAGAAATACAATAGTAGACTAAAAATGAGAATGCAAGCGCAAATAGTAGTAGTTATTTGGGGGCTTTAGTTACTTTCAACTGCAACTTATTTTAACTCCAGCAACCTTAAAGCAGGTCTTCTATTAGCTAATTTTATAATTAATAAAACAATTAATGCTTGAAAATGCCTCATTAACACGCTAATTAACAAAAATTAACTAAACTCTAATTTTCATTGAAACTCTGTAATCTGCTAGAAATCAGCCTGCACATTATATAAAAAATACCCTTACACCGCACAAAAAGCTTAGCATACTTAGAACTTAACCTAAAATGTAAAAATACTGAAAAAAGTTGAAAATCGGTAATATGCTAGAAAATGAAGTATAGAATATAGGAAAATTATCCTTTTCTTCATTCATCAAGTTTACATACCTAAAATGATTATTTCCAGACAAGACGCCAGTGAAGAAGAAATACCAGTTCAGCGCCTGCGCTGGTATTATTATCTACTTACTGGGAGGTATATCAACGGTCTCCACTTCAACTCCAGACATGGTCAAACTTTGATGTTTAAAACACTTCTGAGCTATGGCACTTAGACATGCTTGACAAGTGCATTAAATTTTACAGCACTAATTGGAATGTTCCGAATAACTAGGCAAGTGTCTCTATGGTTTGTATCTCGGAATGGTAAAACATAAATGTTTAACTGCTAAACAACTGTGATACTCGCGTGGGATAATAATAATCCTACAGCATTAGGTGGATATATTGGAGGGGGTTCTCAGGTATACGAGATCCAGATCGAGTTTTATCTTCGTTCTTTCTCTCTTTCTTGATGGACATACATACATACAGACATATCCACACACATACAGACATACACACAGCCGAACACCTCCCCAAACACACGGACAGGTACGAAGACTTACGAATATATCCGAAAATCCACATGCATACCGACTCATTCACGCAGATAAATACTCACAAACAAGCAGTCTCAGAGATACTCACACACAAATCACAAACAAGCAGACTCAGAGATATACATACACACACATATACTTCCAAACATCAGGAATGAGCGAAGACCTTCGAGCACACTCGAATACATGTACAGGCAATATACACACACAGGAACATACCAAACACCAACAGAGAGAGACGCTCTTACCTATAAGCATGGGGGGGCTCTGTTATAATATAGCTTCATATATGAGAGGCTCTGACTTTTAGATGATTGTATTGATTAATGTAGCGGTGAAGATGACGGGAATTGCGGGATTAGGGAGCTACGGTATTAATGGAGTTATGTGGTGGCGGTGGCGAATGTGTAGAGTTACGGTGCTGATGGAGACAGGCAATGGTCATGGTCGTATAAGTTAATGTACTTGTAAGTGTGAAGGAGTATTTGTGATGGTGGTGATAGGAGGCGATGAGGATGGTTATATTGTCGGGAAGGCTTTTGGAAATGATGGTGGTGACGAGAGGTGGTGTTCATTGTTTCGCTGATGCTGGTTCTTTTTTTGTGTGTAGAAGGGCACACATTCATTACGAAGAAATACACTAACACTGTAAAACATACCGAAATGTTGCGAGTAGCACAAAATCTTTTATCAGTGTATAAAATGGTTTCAATGTCCTTACAACATCTTAGAATACTTATAAAGCGGGAAAAATGACTGCGAGCATGACGAATATGCTTGCAAACGGTATCGAATTCCTTTTAAAGTGTTCAAAGTTCTCGATTTACGAGAACATTTAAGTGATGCATGGATCCGATGAAGCTAGGACAGGCTCTCCATTCAGCATATAAGAGACTTCACCTAGATTAATGTGGAATTCTGTCATAGTCCCGTTTCTTATATAACTTGACTGTAAGGTTTATGGTTATCAATGATGTGAGATTACCGATAAAATTAGGAAATAAGCAAATAATTCTACAGTCTCCTGATGACATATGCGGCTGCAGCTTCGAAATCATATACAGTATATGATATTCTAGAACAAGCATGGATTCCCTTATTGACATTCAAATACAGCCAGCTTACGAAAAGCTTCATTTTTTCCTATATTACCCATGAGAAGAATCGTTCTGTCAAGTGTCGTATGTGCAGTAGGATTTTAAAAAACAGATCTATTTCAAGACTTAAACAACACCGGCAAAGATGTAGTAATGAATCATTGAAGTGCGCAGTACTTAGAACTCCCGTAAGTGATGCTGAAATCTATTCAAGGCCAGGGATGATAGAGTTAAGCTGTGAAGCGCTTGGATCACCCCTGAGTGCTTCTGAAATCTCTTCAAGACCAGGGATGTTAGATGTAAGAAGAGCAGTGTCTTTGGATGATGAAACTCTGAATAATCACCTGAGTGAAAATAAACATTTTAGTGTTAACTCGTCCAGTGTGGGTGATGTATCCAAGGCGAATATTGAGATTTTATATCCCTGTACAGATCCTAATGACTTAGTACACCAGCTAAGACTGTTAATGATGTCGCATGAAGCTGGTAAAAACGACTTTTCTATTGAGATTAATAAGATCATCCAAGTATTGAAGAGGACTGGGATTATAGCATGATTGAGACTGAACTCTGTATAATAAAAGAGCTTTCGCATTTGAATGAAATGAGTGTGTTAAAATTTTGTTTGCTTTTTTCAGTGCTCTAGTGTTTGCTTAATGTAAAATTAAATAATAATAATTCTCAATAAAGATATTTTCACCATTGACTTAAGTGTTTCTTTTGATTTGCCTTTCTAGCCTCTGTCCCTATTCATAATAAAACCTGATGTTTAGATTTTATCCTTTGTGTATTTTAGGTTTAATACATATATTTTGAGCATTTTAGACTAATCTGATGGTTCTATAGACAAGAGAATGTATTTTAATTAGGTCAGTCCAAGTCTTTGGAGTATGCTGATGGGTTTTATAAATAGTGACAGGTATTTTAGCTGTATTATATAGGTAACTAGGATACTCTTTTACAGTGAGGTGCAGTTATCTTCATGGTATTGTCAGTGAACTATTTATGTGCGAGGGTTTTAGAAATTACACCATGTATTTCATGCTATCGTTAAGGGTCTTTTTTAGCATTTTGACGTATTTTACAGTGTATTTAGATGCTCTTGACAGTTTTATGTGTCTTGTTTATGGTTCTGATCCTGAATGGCTTTTTAGAAGTGTAGCGTGTATTTTTATGTCATTAGAGGGCTTTTAGAATTACTGTGTTTTTAGATTATGTGGAGCCATTTTATGTTATTTTAAGGTATTGTGACACTTCCAATTATATTTCTTCGAAGTTTTTCATATGCATATTTATGACTCTTTAAAGGTATTCCAGCCTATGGAATTAAATATGAGTACAGGCTTTAAGGACATCCCGATATACTTGAATGGGAATTTTAGATGTTTCTTAAAGTAGTAGCATTCATTTTCAGGATATTGATACATCTTTTTTTAAGATTTTCAGAACATTTTGAATATGCTTTATGATGTTTTTTTAAAGTATCTTTCAAAATACAGACGGAGGGATTGATGTAGGTATTTCGAATATATTTTTCATGCTGTAACAGGCATTGTAGTGTATTTTTAGAAATGTTTGCTTGCATTTTAGCCACTGGAATAGGAACTGTACAGCATTTAGCTGGCGTTTATGATCTATTAGACACAGGTTGTTGGAAAATTATGATCGGTTTTATAAGTAGGAGCTGTTATGTTCATGATATTGCCTCAGATCTTTACAGTATTCTGATGGTTCTTTAGGCGCGCTGCAGCTATTTTAAAAGTTTCTGGTAAGAGAATTTGAGCCTCTTTCAATGTATTTTAAGATGTGAATGAGGTATATTGACATGCTTTTAGGATGCTATTGTAATATGGAGAGTGGGATTTCATTTGTAAGTCAGTGCATTAAAGCAAGTATTTATTCTAATTTCATGAGTTAATGTATTTTCCACTCATTTTTGATACTTTATGAGCATTTCTGATCCATTATTAGAATAAATATTTATATATTTTCAGTCCTTTTTTTCTAAATTTTGTAAGCTTATATATGTTAAGTAGTTAACATGTGAGACCGATAGGCACAATCCCTGAATTGGTTAGTTTTAGGTATTTTGGAGTAGTCTAACCTAGCCACAAGCGACCATCCTAAGCCAATCTATCCCTGCCTTACCTGCTCTGAAAGATCCTTTCATTATCTATCTTGGCATCGTCCAACCTAGCCAAAACGTAACCAACGTAACCACTAAACGTAACCAACGTAACCAGTAAACGTAACCACTAAACGTAACCAACGTAACCACTAAACGTAACCAATGTAACCACTAAACGTAACCACTAACGTAAATAACTTAACCGTGAAACGCAGCCAACCATGACAATCATGACGAATCCATTCCTAAGACATTCTATGCTAGCCTGTTCTTCAAACTCGGACAATCGTGCGAGCCTAACTCTACCTGTTCCCAGACTATCCTAGCGTTATGTATTCTGCCCAGTAATTATCTAGCCTAATATGATACCATTTCTTATAATCTGTCCAACCATCCAGTCCTTAGCTAGCACTGAATATCCTAACCTATCCTAAGATAGTATAAGCAGGATTCACGTCCAACCTGCTATTAGCTAGCCTAGCTCGATGACGTGCATGTTAACGTGTCTCAATCTTAGTCAGCAGCCCCCCATCATCTATTCAAGCGATCATAACTTAAAGCTATAAACTAGCCCGTCCTCTAATTATCTGTGACCCCTATCATAACCTCAACCAGTCTAACCTAAAGTGGCTTTACACAATGTACGCTATCTTGCCTTTACCGCTCCTAGCCTAATCAAGGTGAAGTCTCTTATATGCTGAATGGAGAGCCTGTCCTAGCTTCATCGGATCCATGCATCACTTAAATGTTCTCGTAAATCGAGAACTTTGAACACTTTAAAAGGAATTCGATACCGTTTGCAAGCATATTCGTCATGCTCGCAGTCATTTTTCCCGCTTTATAAGTATTCTAAGATGTTGTAAGGACATTGAAACCATTTTATACACTGATAAAAGATTTTGTGCTACTCGCAACATTTCGGTATGTTTTACAGTGTTAGTGTATTTCTTCGTAATGAATGTGTGCCCTTCTACACACAAAAAAAGAACCAGCATCAGTGAAACAATGAACACCACCGCTCATCACCACCATCATTTCCAAAAGCCTTCCCGACAATATAACCATCCTCATCGCCTCCTATCACCACCATCACAAATACTCCTTCACACTTACAAGTACATTAACTTATACGACCATGACCATTGCCTGCCTCCATCAGCACCGTAACTCTACACATTCGCCACCGCCACCACATAACTCCATTAATACCGTAGCTCCCTAATCCCGCAATTCCCGTCATCTTCACCGCTACATTAATCAATACAATCATCTAAAAGTCAGAGCCTCTCATATATGAAGCTATATTATAACAGAGCCCCCCCATGCTTATAGGTAAGAGCGTCTCTCTCTGTTGGTGTTTGGTATGTTCCTGTGTGTGTATATTGCCTGTACATGTATTCGAGTGTGCTCGAAGGTCTTCGCTCATTCCTGATGTTTGGAAGTATATGTGTGTGTATGTATATCTCTGAGTCTGCTTGTTTGTGATTTGTGTGTGAGTATCTCTGAGACTGCTTGTTTGTGAGTATTTATCTGCGTGAATGAGTCGGTATGCATGTGGATGTTCGGATATATTCGTAAGTCTTCGTACCTGTCCGTGTGTTTGGGGAGGTGTTCGGCTGTGTGTATGTCTGTATGTGTGTGGATATGTCTGTATGTATGTATGTCCATCAAGAAAGAGAGAAAGAACGAAGATAAAACTCGATCTGGATCTCGTATACCTGAGAACCCCCTCCAATATATCCACCTAATGCTGTAGGATTATTATTATCCCACGCGAGTATCACAGTTGTTTAGCAGTTAAACATTTATGTTTTACCATTCCGAGATACAAACCATAGAGACACTTGCCTAGTTATTCGGAACATTCCAATTAGTGCTGTAAAATTTAATGCACTTGTCAAGCATGTCTAAGTGCCATAGCTCAGAAGTGTTTTAAACATCAAAGTTTGACCATGTCTGGAGTTGAAGTGGAGACCGTTGATATACCTCCCAGTAAGTAGATAATAATACCAGCGCAGGCGCTGAACTGGTATTTCTTCTTCACTGGCGTCTTGTCTGGAAATAATCATTTTAGGTATGTAAACTTGATGAATGAAGAAAAGGATAATTTTCCTATATTCTATACTTCATTTTCTAGCATATTACCGATTTTCAACTTTTTTCAGTATTTTTACATTTTAGGTTAAGTTCTAAGTATGCTAAGCTTTTTGTGCGGTGTAAGGGTATTTTTTATATAATGTGCAGGCTGATTTCTAGCAGATTACAGAGTTTCAATGAAAATTAGAGTTTAGTTAATTTTTGTTAATTAGCGTGTTAATGAAGCATTTTCAAGCATTAATTGTTTTATTAATTATAAAATTAGCTAATAGAAGACCTGCTTTAAGGTTGCTGGAGTTAAAATAAGTTGCAGTTGAAAGTAACTAAAGCCCCCAAATAACTACTACTATTTGCGCTTGCATTCTCATTTTTAGTCTACTATTGTATTTCTCTTCTGATTTTTTCGTAATCTGTTTGCGTGGAAATGGAACTTGATTTTAACGTATATATTCCTTTTCAATCGTACTTTAGCGTTCTGAAAACTGAATATTTGTTTCAAGCTTTAGTTCAGTATGAAATCGAACGCTGAATCATCTTTACGTAATATATTTTTATGTACTCTTGTTGAAATAGTGCAGGAAATGATCAATCCACTAATGCCTTTGAACCTACATTAGAAGGAAGGTATCATTTAGATATTTCTTTTTAAAAAAGCATACACGTGTTCCGGGAATGACTTAAGTTAATCTGTAAAAGAAGGTCTGCCTTTTGGTGTACTGTTAATTAAATAATAAAGTCATTGTTCAATTACAGTTTATTGTATGAATCATACACCTCGTGGGAAAAAAGATACAATACATCTTTCCCGTTGTTATAACTAAGTATTTTAAATTTCTCTACTATTTAGAGTAAGTAAGGGGAGTATTGTATTCCACCCAAAAATTCGATAACGAGATTTCACCGGATATTTATGTTTTGAGGCCCCCTGTTTTATTGAGAACTATTTTCGAGATATTGCTTGTTATTCCCTTAAATTTCCCAATAATTATATTTTTTCTCGAATTCGTTATTCATTTTTTATGTCCTAGACATGTAAAGAGAATGGAATGCGTCGCATGGCAACCCGCTCTTAAACGATTTGACTAATGCTTAAAGCCTACCATTTTCCTCTTGCAGCTAGTAGAAGCAAAGCAGAATAAGCGTTTGTGGAAAAAAGTTTGTACAAGAGTAGAGAAACTCATGTGAGTGTAACATATGTGAATTTTTTTTAAATGTGATTCGTTTTTATTTCACTGCGCCTACACCGTGTAACAGTGTAATTAGCTATCTCTATAAAGAAACTTTTTTTTCATTATAATTTAATGTGTGTTTGACTCTCATGCAGTTGTAATGAAAAAATCAATAGCGGATCGGATACTGTTGGTATCTATAGTTCTGTAGCCTTCTGGCTTCTGGTGTAGATAAAGCGAACTTTTACAAGGGTGCGAGTGGCTAGCATCGTTATATGAGAGGGAAGCCAGCCGAAAAAATCAATAGCGTGAATAGATCCCACCCTTATACGAAGGGTGAGTCAATAGCCTTAATCACCGGCATTATAGGTGACTGTCTGTCCCAAAAATTGCTATACACATACTGTTGTAGCGTGTTAAGCCTTATTATGAGTGGGTATATGTGTGCATGAGAGAGAGAGTTGCGATATATTGTCGTAACCTCTAAACGCTAACTCATGGGAGGTAGAGCTACTCGCAACAGATACTTAATACATACATATTTTTAATAACCGTGTACTCTTTATCCATAGTAGGGTGAACTTTCTTTCGGGATACACTATACCTCCATGATTGAATCTCCAGACAGAGGGGACGCGACAGAAGAGTCGGGCGATCGTCTTTTAAACTGACGTGGAGGGAGACCTCACTGTATACATACACGGTTTTAAGTAGCATGTTATTCATGTTGTGCAAAGCAACAAGGGACGGATGGTGAAAATTAAACATTTCCATACGTTAGACGTGTTAGCCACAAAAATTGAAGCTTGTATTTTTTATTTGATGTATATGATTAGAATTAACGTTGTGTACTTTATAGTGGGTGAATCATGTCTCATAGCTGACTGGAAATGCAGACATTATTTTGATTACCTCCTCTCACCCAAAGCCGAGGAGGAGACTTTTTTTAAATGTTTCTTCAAGTAAATGTCACCACGTGGACATGTAGGCGACCCTCGCAATTACCAACTCCAGCAATAACCATAAATTTTGATGTTCAAATCTCATGGTGTTTAGGTCGGGTCTTGCTCTAAAGCCCTCCACGTGGCCTGGAATGACAAACTGTCAACTCGCCAGTAACCATAAATTTGATGGTGAACTCTCATGCACTTTATGTCGGGTCTTGCACGAAATACCAATTAAAACCAATTGAACCAATTAAATAACCATTAATTGATCCAGAACGTACCCGCTACTTGGGTCGGCTTTCCATGAAAGACCAATTGAACCAATTAAAAAGCCATAAATTGATCCAGAACGTACCCGCTACGTGGGTCGGCTTTCCATGAAAGACCAGTTAAAGCCAATTAAAATCAATTAAGCCAATTAAAAAGCCATAAATTGATCCAGAAGGTACCATTCCCCCTACTGCGCGTGTCTAATTGTAAAGTTATTGAGCTTTAAACTTGGTCGTTTTGTGATTTGGAAAGGTTCTATTCATAAAGTATGTAAAATGTTGTTTACATCACCGGTAGGTCTGAGAAATAAGTATATACTTCATATTGTGTATGGGATAGTAGCCCACATGCTAAAGGTGTATTGTAGTGTCTAAAATGGCAATGCGGATTGTGTTAAGGAAGAAAACTAAGAACCATTGTAAGCCACTGTTTTTGCAATTGAGAATTCATCCTTTTTATAATTTTTATATTTCACATTTTTACTTAGGTAAATGCTCATTTGCATTAATACGATTCCAAACTTGCCTTCACCCAGGAGACCTAGTTTTATAAAGGTATAACGTCTTATAATAAATTTACCATGAATACAAGTATATTGACGATGAATAATTTTAACATGAAACTTTGTGATTAGTAGTGCATGAATTTCAGTGAAATAATATGCAGAATTAATACATATTATTCTCATGCCTGACGACGTCCTATTCACGTATTCGATTTTGAAAAAAGAAGGTTGATTGAGTGATTGACTGATTAACCACTAAATCTTTAACTTAATTTGTATGATGATTGTATGAACGCCAGTATAATATTATAGGGGCAGTTGGCACCATTTTTTGCGATTATATGAGAAAAGATAGGAAAACGAGGGTAGATGATAGGTTAGACAGGGGTTGAAGGAGGGAATTGTGAGAGAGGTAGGGGATACGCAGAGAGGTGCAGGCTAGACAGGGTTGAGGAGTAGAGTATGCTTTATATGGAAAAATAGGGAAAAGGCAGAGACATGTTAGGCTAGACAGAGTTTGAAGGAGGGGAATGCGCTTTATACGAGAGTGATAGAGAATGCGAGGAGAGGTGTTAGGCTAGGCAGAGTTGAAGGGTAGAGTATGTCTTTTATACGGATGAGATAGGGAAAACTTGGAGAGATGATAGATAGACAGGTGTTAAAGGTAGAATGTGTTTGATATGGGTTAAGTAGGAAACCAAGGAGAGATGCTCAGCTAGACAGGGTAGAGGGAGTGGGAATGCGCTTTATATGAGAGGCAGGGAATACGAGGAGAAGTGCAGGGCTAGACAGCGGTTGAGGAGTAGAGTATTTGTTTATATGGAAAAGATAGGAAGCATTGGATAGATGCTAGACTAGACATAGTTGAAGGGTAGCGTTTGTCCTTTTATACGGGAGAGTTTGGGAAAACGTGGAGAGATGCTAGGCTAGACAGGATTAAAGGTAGAATGTGTTTTATATGAGAGAGATAGCAAACCGAAGAGAGGTATTAGGCTAGGAGGGGATGAATGGTAGAGTATGCGCTTACATGAGATAGACGGGGGAAACGGGGAGAGATCCTATGCTAGGAAAGAGTTGAAGGAGGGGGGACTGCGTTTATATTTGAGAGGTAGGGAAAACGATGATAGGTGTTACGGAGGTTGGTGTTGATGTATGTGTAATATCCAGTCTTCTTCAGCAGAGCACCATTCAACATTCAGCAGGCGAGCATATTTCGCGGTTCAGCTGTAGCATAGTTGTGCATGATTTCACAGATAACTCAGGTAGTATCATAGCTGTTTAGGGTAATTTAGATAGTATCACAGGTGGAAAGATTCCATGGTATAGGTGTAAACAGCTCCCTATGATTTCACAGATAACTCAGGTAGTATCATAGCTGCTTAGGGTAATTTAGATAGTATCATAGCTGTTTAGGATAATTTAGATAGTATCACAGGGCGGGACAGATTCCATGGTATAGGTGTAAACAGCTCCCTATGATTTCACAGATAACTCAGGTAGTATCATAGCTGTTTAGGGTAATTTAGATAGTATCACAGGGCGGGACAGATTCCATGGTATAGGTGTAAACAGCTCCCTATGATTTCACAGATAACTCAGGTAGTATCATAGCTGTTTAGGGTAATTTAGATAGTATCACAGGGCGGGACAGATTCCATGGTATAGGTGTAAACAGCTCCCTATGATTTCACAGATAACTCAGGTAGTATCATAGCTGCTGAGGGTAATTTAGGTAGTATCATAGCTGTTTAGGGTAATTTAGATAGTATCACAGGGCGGGACAGATTCCATGGTATAGGTGTAAACAACTCCCTGTGATTTCACAGATAACTCAGGTAGTATCATAGCTGTTTAGGGTAATTCAGGTAGTATCATAGCTGTTTAGGGTAATTTAGATAGTATCACAGCTTTTAGGGTAATTCAGGTAGTATCATAGCTGTTTAGGGTAATTCAGGTAGTATCATAGCTTTTAGGGTAATTTAGATAGTATCACAGCTTTTAGGGTAATTCAGGTAGTATCATACCTTTTAGGGTAATTTAGGTAGTATCATAGCTTTTAGGGTAATTCAGGTAGTATCATAGCTTTTAGGGTAATTCAGGTAGTATCATAGCTTTTAGGGTAATTCAGGTAGTATCACAGGTGGAAAGATTCCACGGTATAGGTGTAAACAACTCCCTGTGATTTCAAAGGTAATTCAGTTAGTATCATAGCTGTTAGGGTATATCAGGTAGTATCACAGGGTAGAACAAATACCGGGAAGGGGAATAGCGTAGTTCCGTATGATTTCACAGGTAATTCAGCTAGTCTCGTAGGCATTTAAACTAATTCAGCTAGTAGAACAGGAGGATTGATTTCATTGTTTGGGTGTAGCATAGTTTCATATTTCACAGATAGTTCAGGTAGAATCGTAGGTATTTAGGGTAAGCAGCATAGTTTCAAAGATACTCGTGATAATTTCGATCAGCGATTTGTATCACAGTTATTTAATGTAGTTGCAGGTGACTAGATTGTATCAAAGGTATTCGAGTCATTTTAAAAAGCAATTCATTTAGTATCATAGGCAGAAAAATTTCAGGAGCGGGTGTGTAGCATAGCACCGTGTGATTTCAATGGTAATTCAGATAGTATCGGGGGGGATTTAAGGCTATCAGAGTAGAATCGCTGATGTTCATGGTAATTCAGAATAGCGATTCGTAACAGGACTATTTAAGATAATTTAGCATGATTTGGGTAGTATGACAGGTATTTAAGTAATTTTAACACATAATTCAGATAGTGTCACAAGAATTCATTGTAATATAGAGCGTAATTCAATTCTTTATAAACACTTATTATACAATGTTACATATGTTAAATGTTTTATATGTTAAACAGCGTCTGAGACGGAGAGGGCTAATCAGTGTATAAGGTTACAGTGAGGGAACATAGAAGTAGTATAAACTAGCTCATCCGCATGGTTGAGGAGATATTATGATGTTTTAGTCAGCTTTATTGTTTTATATGCTTACAGCTTTATCTAAGTGTAGCAGCTTTATCAATTAATCATTGCTTCATTAGATACGGATTGTAAGGGTAGGCACCTCTCCCCTTTATCTAGGTTTGAGACTAGCATTAGGATTACTCATAATAGCAGGGTTAACACCCCCCTTCCATACTATTATTCTTCTTTATTCATCAGGTGTCTGCTAGGTGTATACATAGCAATGGGTAAACTTCCATTTTTTGAATTGCAGACTCACGGAGAAAATCTTCATCTTCGACTTACATTCTCTTATGCGCTGTTTGTAATGCCGTAATGCCCATATGCATATGTCGTTATTCCATCCTCAGAAATAGCTCATTTATCATCAAGAGGAGTCAATGTGATTTTATTCACTTGCACTGTGGAAACGGATGCTCTCGTGACGGGATCAGATGATTATGATTTCAGGGGTTTTAAGACAAACTGTATAGCTATCGAATGTGATGTATTGCTTAAATGCACTACGTTTTATGCCTTTAATTGTATTTATCATCGAGCCGTCGATATCTAGTGCATGCATCTTTGGTCATAGTCCTGCGAAGCGCTGGATGATTTTACCATTAGCCTCATGTTTAAATTTTCCAAGTACCTTCTTGTTTAGAGCTGAATAGCATATATGGCTTGCAGGATAATCAGCTGTATCTAGGTACTCAAGAAAACGTAGCTTGTCCCGGTACACGTCTTCAGTTGTTACACGATGAATGAATGAATCAGTGTCCATATACATAAGCTTCAAGTTTTCAACTCCATAATACGGTAACAACACATCATAATGATAGTGATACATTAATGTCTTGGAGATGTCCAACACTCATAGCAATGTATATACGCTTCTTGAACACAATCTGACGTGAGGCCATATGCACTGCAGCTAGATTAGCAGCATATATCGCCCTATCAATAAACGTAGGCTTTGTGATCAACTTTTCCAAGGTCTTCTCATTTGTTACCAGTCGTATATCCATACGGTTACGCAGGTTGTCCATTGCTTTTGAAACATGGCGTTGTTAAAGCGCTTGTACAGATCCTTCTCGAAATCATTTGCAGCTTGTTGTCGTAGTCTGTTGTAAAATTCCACATAAGGTTTTACTCACTGTGACTGCCGGAATTGTAGCACACGATGGATTTTACTCAAACGTAACCCATGATTAAGAGCTTGCTTCAAAGTCATGTAATGTACTACATACTTCTTTCGAGGCCCAATATGGGGTATTAGTTTCTTTGAAGATAATTCCTGGGCTTTCTACATTCAGACAGGAAAGGAAGATGGTTGTGTAGATCTTGAGCTCTTGCAGGATACTTGATGCCGACTTCTAATAAGTATCCATGAGGATCATCTTCTTGTAATCTTTCTAAGTTGATTTCTTTAGGTGAAACCCACTGAAATCCTCCAAAAAAGGGCTTGACTCATTGCCCAGCCATATTGGGTATTGGCGTCCTCGTGTGTGACAAGTTGAGTCGGTCTCGATGGATCAGACTTCTCCATATAAGAGTTATTAGCCGCTGCATACCGATGGTAAACTTGGCATAAAACCCCCCTTATGCCGGATTCCGCCATGAGTAATTGATCATAATCTTGTATGAGTTCCAGCTCGATTCCGGTACACAGTAACATGGTGTCCCAGGTAAGTCCTGGGGGGTGAAATAATGTGCAGGATCGACTTTATGTCTTTTAAGGGTTTGTTCTTTGAATGTTTCAAGGACATCAGCTAGAAGGACATCCGAGGTTAAGTAGAGTTCGCTGTATTCACCCAGTTTTTTCACAGTAAACAGTTTCCATATACACTTCTGCCATATTTATATGCAGCATCACTAACGTCTTCATTCATTTTGTTGTAGAAGGAGTCATTAGGAGTCAGGTTTTGTTCAAAACATCCCATGATGTAGCGTAATCGTGGGGAAATACTCATTTACAAGTCATCATCTTCAAATTGTCTTCTCCGAAGTACTTTAGTGTTTCAGAATATGAGGTTAAATGTTTTACCAAATTATCCAAGCTTGTACTCAGGAATCGAAAGCCATCCACAAAGCGAAGCTTTATATCACCAACATACTTGGAAAATGAGATATAGCTTGCTTCAGACCTAGGAATTACCTCCACACGTTCACTTGTACATCCTAACTCCTTAACGATGAAATGAGAGTTATATCCGCTAAGGTTATGCATGATGACAGGAATATATTTTGGTGTTTTACGAGCTAAATTGCATTCATTGTGATGGCTTCCCCAGTATTCCCCGCGTATACTTTGTGGTTCTCATCTGTAAAGGGTTTTCCACACAAGTAGCATACTATAGAAAACTCAAAATCCTTTTGCTGTTGATCCGTAAGTTTCAGAGGCTTGGCAGATTTGTATATCTTATGAAGCTTCTGTGCAAGGAATTTCAGGTATTCCATAAACTTCTGAGCAGCATCATAACCACGATATACATAGGGCTGTTTAGAAAAACCAATTTCGAGGTGATCAACGATGCATGACGGCTTCACATAAACACAGAAGCTCATTGCTGTGTGCTGTTAATGAGGGGTTGTATAGGAAGTTTTAGGACTGGGAATAGACGTCTCATTTGGAGTGAGAATCCACAATAGACGACATAACGTACTTTCAGCATTCTTTTTGAGATTTTTAAACTCTACAATTGATTTCTCCTTGGTAGGCATACCATCCCTTGCAACATTATGTTGGTTGCCGATCACTACATGCTCGTGTAGTTTTTCCAGTCCACTTCGTCCACACTGGTCTTCGAAATGTGTAAAGCAGCGCTTACAGGTATAAACACGTCCTTTATGCTTCGTTTTCTGACGTCGAACGAGCTTCTCAAAATTCTTGATATATACATAGTGATGCTTTCCAGTACTGTCACTCAATAGTAACAGGTCACGATGCTCAGATAGTTCGGTCTAAGCAACCTTATTGGATACACTTTATGCTTCTCATCCATTCCGAAAACGTTCATAGACATCCTGTTAAGCTTCTCAAATGTGTGTATTTGAGAAAGTGCTGTGGGATAGGAAACGCAGTCATAATTATCTTGACGCTGTTTGTATTTGCTCACACGCAGTGAATCCTTCTCGACGAATTTGGCTAGCACAGAATGCACGAAGCATTTCTCGTTGCTATAGTTCTGGATGTTTGTGCAGGCTTTTCTAGCTTCAACAGGAGGAAGTAGTGGTATGTAGACACTTCGTCGTAGCGATTTATACTTATTGGTACGGAGTTGAACTCCTTCCACGGCAAGAAAAGCCCAGTTGCTACCCTTAAACTGGGACTCCTCCATTTCAGTGATCAATTTCCTGAATTTGCCTCCAACGTTGAGTCCAGATTCGTTTCTAGAAACAGAGGCCTGATTTCGTGTTTTAAATGCTTTTCAGAGGTTTCTCCGATGCTGTTTACAAATCGGCACCCAATCAGCAGATAATTTTCACACCCATGTGAATACCAAGCTCTTTATGTACAGCCTGGTTTATCCGTTGTTTTGACTTATGCAGATACATGCTCAGATTCTTAGATTATTCGCATGGTTTAAAATACGATTTCAATCGTCTTTCGATTGAAGTTTCATATTCTTTCATGTCATTACTCGTCCATTGTTGATAATAACTGATGTTTAATGGGCTTCAATCTGATTTTCTTCTGAGCTCTACTTTTTTCACATACATCTTCATGCCACTGTCCCTTATAACCATCATTGATGGTTACATTACAATGTTTGCATTTGAAGAGCTTCTTGCAGATCAACTGATGCCTTTTCTTGTCATAACCTCGAAGAATTTCTTCCCGCATTTACTACAAGCGTTTCCGGATGCACTTGGAACTATATCCTTATATGCAGAGTTATTCATCCTTATTGTTGATGTAATAACGTATTAATCCTTTTTAAGGAAACGCAGACATTTTGGCCTTGATAACACTTTAGAAATCTGATTATTCTTGGAGAGAATACGATGTTAAGATCTCAAGACTAATTAGCACAATGAAGTCCAGTGCCAGGGATCACCCTATTTATAGAGGCAGCACGGACTTTTAGATCAATCATATACTGAATTTTAATAATAAAGCGTTGATTAAGCACCTAAACACTTATATTTCAATATGGGTTTACACAGGTGTTCGGGCGTTTTCGTAGGTCCTCGTGCAGGTTCGTCTGCTTGGAGGAAGTGTTAGAAGAGCATGTACGTATATGTGTTCAAAGGTGTTCGTAGGTCTTCGTGCAGATTCGTGTGCTAGGAGGAAGTGTTAGAAGTGTTGTGCGTGTGTATCTATGTGTTTGTGTGTCCGCAGATCAAGAAGAAGAAAGAAAACTAGAAAGAAAATAGAAGGCAAACAAGAAAGAAAGAATGTGTGTATGTTTCCATGCATGTCCGTGTGGCCGCGTGCGCTGTGTGTGTATGTGTGTGTTGGCGTGTGCTATGTATGTGCGTGTGGGTGTGTATATGTGTGGGTATGTGGGTATGTAAAAGTGAGAGTCTATGCGTGTAAGCATGAGTGAGAGTGTATACGTGTCTATGTGTGTGTTGCTACGTGACTGCGTGTATGGGCGCGTGTTTTGTGTGTGTGTGTGTGTGGGCATGTGTGTGAGATTGTATGTGTATGTCTGCGTGTGCATGCATTTGAAGGCACCCCTAATTATGGAGATGGCGCGGACTTCTCAGATAACATTACTTTCAGATCCAACGCTGTAACGCTTATATTACTGTCCTGTTCAAAGTCGACGCTCATATTTTAAGGATTTAGAGGTTTTAAAAAGTTAACGTATATATTAAACATCACTTATTCCTTATTCCCTCCATTTTTTCAAGTTTTATATAGTTTCAAACAATCGTGCAATGATTTGAACAATTAAATGCGGATTAAGTGAATAAAACTCTGGCATTTCACTAACATCAATGGTTTTTAATGATATAACGTGATCCCAGATCCGACATATAATTCAACTCTAAACCACAGCATAAAAGCTAGTTTGTTGTATACCACTCATTCTAGAGTTCTGCGCGCATTAACCTCCGCCATATGACGTGACACCCAGAGACAGGATGTCTGGCTCTATCAAACAGTTTAAACTCGTCGCATAACTACCTGTATATGCTTTCACACGAACAAAAGAAGTATTCTCACACGCTCATTCCGACAGATGTTTTCATTCAAAGCCTACCACAACCACCAATACCTCCCATTTCACCAAAGTTAACTCCGGCTCTACTACCACAATACCTTAGAAGTAGACGCTTAAAAGGAGGCGTAGAAGACTTTCCCCTTATTTAGTTAAATCCATGCATATACTGCATTAATACACGTTTTCATCCCCTTTTCAATTTTTCCTTTCCAACTTCCCTTTATTCTCAAAAGAATCAGTAGACAATAAAGACATTCCTATACGCTTAATACTTAGTTATCGCAGGAAACCATTACATTTCACTATAATCACGAGCAATGTAATTTTTCCAGAGTTACACAGATTTTAAGCTTCTAGAATCGAACCATTAATGCTTTAAATAAATGTATTTTAGTAACTTAGCTTCCCCGTATCAGCATCTACCATTCAATCTTTACTCGAACCTGGTATGATTCATAGTCTTGAATATATATGAAATCACCTCTTCGGGATTTGATCTGAGCACTTTAAAGTAATTTTTGTATCATGATAACGATATTTGAGAACCAGCTACTCTGTATACTTTTTATTTGATGTGTCCATCTAAATTATATCATGTGCTATTAAGTGTGAAAGTATATGTAATTTAATCAGTATTCGAACCCAGAACACCACGAACAAAGTTATTTATAATATTAGTTTGGCATGTTCCAAAAGAACTGTATGCAGTTACGGCATCAACCTAAGTGATATGTCCTAGAGTATAGAGGAAGTCATTGAAAGGTCGGGATTTTAACTAAGGAAATATGATTGACAATAATATACAGTATTAATTGCCCATCATAGGAGCCATCAATCATGCTTTGGTTTACCCCTCTATCTTTCTTAGTTTCTGAGATAATGGAGATTTAAACTTAAGGATCGAACCCAGGACGACAGGTACCCAAATATACATTCACAAGTAACTACCTAATGACATAAACGTAATAAGGTTTGTTTGGCGTCTTTATGTTAATTAGTTCAGGAGTTATTGGAAGATGAATTTGTAATCAGACCTAGTATGCGAACCTGGGCATCCCGATCTATTTGGAACAATATGTCAATAGCGCGCCGCATTCCATGACTTTAATTACTTTTTATTGTATCGTTCTATCTCTTTTTAGTTCAGGAGGTATAAGCGATTAAATTGTAGCTATACATTGCGGGGAATCTTTTAAGCGTCTACTTCTAAACTATTGTGATTAGAGATGGAAATAACTTACACATGTGCTTTACACATTTCAATGACCAGTGTGGACGAAGTGGACTGGAAAAACTACACGAACATGTAGCCATCTGCAACCAACATAATGTTGCAAGGGTAGTTATGCCTACCAAGGAGAAATCAATTGTACAGTTTAAAAATGTTGAAAGGATACTGTTATGTCGTCTATGTGGATATTTAGAATATTCTCACTTCATGTCATATGTGTATTCCCAGCCCTGAAACGTCCTATACAACCCCTTATCAACAGCACACAGCATTGAGCTTCTGCGTTTACGTGAAGCCGTCATCCAACGTTGATCACACTTAAACTGGTCTTACTAAGAAACCCTATGTATATCGCGGTTATGATGCTGCTCAGAAGTTTATGGAATACCTGACATTCCTTGCACAGAAGGTTCATAATATATTCAAATCTGCAAAGCCTCTGAAACTTACGGATCAACAGCAAAAGGATTTTGAGTCGTCTATAGTATGTTACTTGTGTGAAAAGCCCTTTACAGGTAAGAACCACAAAGTACGCGGGGAATGCCGTGGAAGCCATCATAATAATGCAATTTTACTCGTAAAACACCAAAATATATTCCTATCATCATGCATAACCTTAGCGGATAAGACTCTCATTTCATCGTTAAGGAGTTAGGATGTACAAGTGAACGTGTGGAGGTAATTCCTAGCTCTGAAGCAAGCTATGTCTCATTCTCCAAGTATGCTGGTGATATAAAGCTTCGCTTTGTGGATGGCTTTCGATTCCTGAGTACAAGCTTGGATAATTTGGTAAAACATTTAACCTCATATTCTGAAACACTAAAGTACTTCGGAGAAGACAATTTGAAGATGATGACTTGTAAATGAGTATTTCCCCACGATTACGCTACATCATGGGATGTTTTGAACAAAACCTGACTCCTAATGACTCCTTCTACAACAAAATGAATGAAGACTTTAGTGATGCTGCCTATAAATATGGCAGAAGTGTATATGGAAACTGTTTACTGTGAAAAAACTGGGTGAATACAGCGAACTCTACTTAACCTCGGATGTCCTTCTAGCTGATGTCCTTGAAACATTCAAAGAACAAACCCTTAAAAGACATAAAGTCGATCCTGCACATTATTTCACCCCCCCAGGACTTACCTGGGACGCCATGTTACTGTATACCTGAATCGAGCTGGAACTCATACAAGATTATGATCAATTACTCATGGCGGAATCCGGCATAAGGGGGGTTTTATGCCAAGTTTACCATCGGTATGCAGCGGCTAATAACTCTTATATGGAGAAGTCTGATCCATCGAGACCGACTCAACTTGTCACACACGAGGACGTCAATACCCAATATGGCTGGGCAATGTGTCAAGCCCTTGTTTTGGAGGTTTTCAGTGGATTTCACCTAAAGAAATCAACTTAGAAAGATTACAAGAAGATGATCCTCATGGATACTTATTAGAAGTCGGCATCAAGTATCCTGCAAGAGCTCAAGATCTACACAACCATCTTCCTTTCCTGCCTGAGTGTAGGAAGCCCAGGAATCATCTACAAAGAAACTAATACCCCATATTGGGCCTCGAAAGAAGTATGTAGTACATTACATGACTTTGAAGCAAGCTCTTAATCATGGGTTACGTTTGAGTAAAATCCACCGTGTACTACAGCTCCGGCAGTCACAGTGAGTAAAACCTTATGTGGAATTTTACAACAGACTACGACAACAAGCTGCAAATGATTTCGAGAAGGATCTGTACAAGCGCATTAACAACGCCATGTTTCAAAAACAATGGACAACCTGCGTAACCGTATGGATATACGACTGGTAACAAATGAGAAGACCTTGGAAAAGTTGATCACAAAGCCTACGTTTATTGATAGGGCGATATATGCTGCTAATCTAGCTGCAGTGCATATGGCCTCACGTCAGATTGTGTTCAAGAAGCGTATATACATTGCTATGAGTGTTGGACATCTCCAAGACATTAATGTATCACTATCATTATGAGGTGTTGTTACCGTATTATGGAGCTGAAAACTTGAAGCTTATGTATATGGACACTGATTTATTCATTCATTCATTCATTCATTCATCGTGTGACAACTGAAGATGTGTACCAGGACAAGCTACGTTTTCTTGAGTGCCTAGATACAGCTGATTATCCTGCAAGCCATATATGCTATTCAGCTCTAAACAAGAAGGTGCTTGGAAAATTTAAACATGAGGCTAATGGTAAAATCATCCAGCGCTTCACAGAACTAAGAGCAAAGATGAATGCACAAGATATCGACGGCTCAATGATAAATACGATTAAAGGCATAAAACGTAGTGCTATTAAGCAGCACATCACATTCGACAGCTATACAGTTTGTCTTAAAACCCATGAAATCATAAGAACGCCCATGAATCAGATCTCGTCACGAGAGCATACGTTACCGTAGTGCAAGTGAATAAAATCACATTGACTCCTTTTGATGATAAATGAGTTACTGCTGAGGATGGAATAACGATATATGCATATGGGCATTACAGCATTACAAACAGCGCATAAGAGAATGTAAGTCGAAGATGAAGATTTTCTCGTGAGTCTGCAATTTAAAAAATGGAAGTTTGTCCATGTGCTATGTATACACCTAGCAGACACCTGATGAATAAAGAAGAATAATAGAATGGAAGGGGACGCGTTAACCCTGCCATTATAAGTAATCCCAATGCTAGTCTCAAGCCTAGATAAAGGGTAGGGCCGCCTACCCTTACAATCCGTATCTAATGAAGCAATGATTAATTGACAAAGCTGCTACACTTAGATAAAGCTGTAAGCATATAAAACAATAAAGCTGACTAAAACATTATAATATCTCCATAACCATGCGGATGAGCTAGTTTATACTACTTCTATGTACCTTCACTGTAACCTTATGCACTGTTTAGCACTCTATGCTCTAGACGCTGTTTAACATATAAGAGTGTGACACTATCCAGGTGTGAATACCTGTGACGCTATCTGAATTACCTGTTAAAATTAGTCAAACACCTGTCATACTACCCGAATCATGAAATTATCTTAAATAGGCCTTTAACGAATCGCTGTTCTGAAATACCATGAACATCAGCGATACTACTCTGATTGCCTTAAATACCCCCCCTCCCCCCGATACTATCTGTATTACCATTGAAATCGCACGGTGCTATGCTACAGTCCCGCTCCTGAAATTTGTCTGCCTATGATCCTAAATGAATTAATTTTTAAAATGACTCGAATACCTTTGATACATCTGAGTCACCTGCAACTATATTAAATAGCTGTGATACAAATCGCTGATCGAAATTATCACGAGTATCTGTGAAATTATGCTGATTACCCTAAATATCTACGATTTTACTTGAACTATCTGCGAATATGAAACTATGCTATATCCAACAGATGGAATCAATCCTCCTGTGATACTAGCTGAATTGGTTTAAATACCCACGATATTAGTTGAATTACCTGTGAAATCGTACACAACTATGATACGCCCCGCCCTAGGATCTAGCCTCCTGTGATACTAGCTGAGTTACTCTAAACACCTATGGTACTTGAATTATAGTGAATACCTACGATACTGTCTGAATTACGCGTGAAATTATACGGAACTATGCTATACCCGATTTTCGGAATTTGTTCCACCCTGTGATACTACCTGAATTACACTAAGCAGCTATGATACTACGTGAATTACCTTTGAAATCATACGGAGCTATATACACCTAAACCATGGAATCTGTCCACCTATGATACTCCCTGAATTATCTGTGAAATCATGTACAACTATGCTACACCTAAACCGCGATGTATGCTCGCCTGCTGAATGTTGGATGGTGTTTTGCTGGAGCAGACTAAGTATTGCACATGCATCTACACTAACCTCCCTAACACCTCTCCTCGCATTCCCTATCTCTCTCGTATTAAGCGTATTCCCCTCCATCAAACTCTGTCTAGCCTAATATGTCTCCCCGTTTTTCCTATATTTCCATATAAAGTATACTCTGCTCTTCAACCCTGTCTAGCCTCACACCTCTCTGCGTATCCCCTAACTCTCTCATATAAAGCACATTTCCCTCCTTCAACCCTTGTCTAGCCTAGCATCGGCCCTCGTATTTCCTATCTCTCCCATATAAACGCATTTTCCTCCTTGAAGGCCCTCTCAACCTAGCAGCTACCGTCGTTTTTCCTATCTTTTCGCATATAAATGCAAAAAACTGTGCCAGGTCCCCCTATAATATTCTAGTAATGCTGCTGCTATTAAAGGGAGGGGCATCTGGGAATCAATTTAAAAAGTTCTGGCAGCCCAATAAGTGAAGACAAAATCCGTTTTTTAATGTGTATGAACAATATATTCTAGCGATTTTCTGTGTTTTAATTTTATTTTTTACGTTTCTAAGAAAACTGTACGAAATTTTCACCTTATTTTATGTGCTTTATTTTCAAAACGAAATCGCATGCACTTAGTTGAGTGACTTCCTTGTGTAACACCAGAAACTGTCGTTACAATACCATTTAAACCGACTAGAAATTTATTGCTGATGTCATAAAGGTTTTTTGCTTGTTCAAAACCAATTTTGATTAAACGTTCAAGCATTGTAAAAAGCTTTGTTCTACTATACGTACAGTAGCCGCTCGTTATTAGAAACTTTGTGTGCTCTCAAAATTTTTGTCAGAGAGCCCTGAAAATGTGAAATAGTACCTGTTGCATAACAGTTTTGATTATAAACAAACTGACACACCTGCAGTCGCTAATAATAATAATAATAATAATAATAATAATAATAATAATAATAATAATAATAATAATAATAATAATAATAACAATAATAATAAATATTCGCTCTAACCAAAGAGATGTTTGGATGTTTGTTGTTGTGTGCCACATAATTAAGTACACCGTGTTAAGACAAAGCCGAAATAATGTGTCAGTTATATGGTAGTTGACATTATGGATGATATAGAGCAACCGGGAGAAGTTTCCGCGCTTGTATATGTTACCTACTTCTAGTACAGTGACTTTAACTTCTGCCGAAGTGTGCTACCTCCTGGCGGTACTGACGTAAAATTGTAATGATAGTGGAAACAGAGTGTGGGAAAAACTTCTCGCGATAGTGCACTTATTCACGTGTGCGCGACCCGTATGTATTTGGCACCATAATGTAATACCATTTGCGCATGCGAGCAGCTTCTTAAAAGTGCACAAGTCTAGATGTGTTAGTGACTTTGTTGCCATATCTCGTTGAGTAGCACAGTAGATTTAAACGCCCAAAATGTTTAGATACCGCATACGTTAGTTTGATAGCATTCACAGGGAAAAAACATCCGTAAGATGTCAAATCTTCGGGTGTTCACGTGATCTTGTGCTCTCATGCAGCAGCCGCAACAGTACATGCATGTAGCTTAGTTTTGGAAACGCCGTACAAAAGGCTGAAAAATTGGTACAAGCTTCAAAAAATTATAAAACCCATAAAATGAAACATATTGAAATGGGACGTTCCATTTCAAATCGTCCGAAATAGAAGGAAAATCGACCCTGCATTTTTTCAACAAAACGAATCTTTTTGCATTTGTAGAGAAGCCCGATACAATGCACTATTCAAAGACTTGAAATTTTTGCAATTAAAATTGTTCAAATTTATCGTGTCTTCCTAAAATTTCGAAATTCATACTGCTATAACTCTGAAAACTTTAAATCCAATTATGAGGTCCATTCAAAAACTAAGCTCCGGTGAACCATATTGAACATATGGTAGGCCTAAACGACGTTTCACGCATGCAACGCTGAATCCTGACGAACCTACCGCTGTCTTGGTGTGACGCAGTAGGCGTTTGCTAGTCGGTGAGAGCAGATCGCAATTGCCGCGAAAATCATAGATCCCGCCAGTTGTGAAGTGCACGGTGGGGTTAGATTTTTGCTGGCAAAAGGATCGTCAATTGCGGACATCCATCGTGAGTTATGCCTCGTGTATGGACCGGACATAATGAGTGACAGATTCGACACTGGTGACGAGAATTTCGAAATGGCCGCACAAATGTGCATGATGAAAAACGGAGTGGTAGGCCCAGTATTCGGAATGACGACATCGTTGAGCAAGTGAACCAAAAACTTCAAAGTGATAGGCGTTTGACCACTTGTGATCTGGCTGATGAATTCTCAAATGTTGCTCGAATCTCACTTTGCAGGATTGCCACTGAACTGCTTGGATATCGGATACTTTGTGCTTGGTGGGTGCCAAAACTGCTCACCTGTCAGCACAAGGGCAAGTAATACGTAGTGCACGACAGTTTTTGGAGCGCTATAGACAAGATGGAGGTGGTTTGTTTTCTCACATTGTTACGGGCGACGAGACATGTATAGCGTACACCAACGCCGAATCTAAACAGTCAATGCAGTGGTGCCATTCCTGTTCACCCTAACCAAAACAAATGTAAGCAATCGTCGTACACGAATCGCAAAATGATGGCCACCATGTTTTGGGACGAAAAAGGTGTTCTTTTGATTCATTTCATGGACCGTGGGTCAACAATTACAGCTGATGTGTACTGCGCAGCGCTTAGAAAACTGAGACGTGCGATCTAAAATCAATGCCGCGGGAAACTGCCGTCTGGCATTATCCTGCACGACAACGCACGCCCGCGCACCGCTGCCAAAATCAAAGAGAAAATTCAAGAGTTTCGTTGGGAACTCTTTGACCACCCTCCGTACAGTCCCGATCTGGCACCAAGCGACTATTTGCTCTTCTTGCATTTGAAACGGTGGTTGGTGGACAACGATTGCAAACTGACGTTGAACTCAAGACGAGCGTTACCAACTGGTTCAAGTCCCAGGCGGCAGACTTCTACGCCGAGAGGATAAAGGAGTTGGTGCAGCGTTAGAGCAAATGTGTAGATGTGAACGGCGATTATGAGGAAAAGTAAAGTATATATGAAGGCACACATTACTGTAAATAAAAACCTTGTCTCATGAGCGATGTTGTTATTATAACCAAACGGACCTCAGTTTTGGAATACGCGGCGTATTTAAATCGAGCTTTATTTTGATTCCCTAAATTTTAGTATCATACTGAAAATAAACATTATTTTTATTTAAGTGAAGAAATGTATATTTTTTAAGTTTAGGCGTTTAAGGATTAAGAAAAACAATTTTATTATATATGGTAGAATTTCGTAATTTAAATATAATCAAGCATATATTTTACTGCAATGGTTATGATAAGGTTTCGTCCAAAATAATTAAAGAGGTAAATTACTTTACGCGCTCTCGTATTTTTGTTTTGAACTGAAGATCTAGCAAGCTGCTCTGTATGGTTCAACAATGAGAACGCTTACTAAGCTGTATGCGGTTCTGAGTATTCCCTCACAGATTCACAGAGCGCTTGGTGATCATCGTGCATCAACTACGTAAATTGCTGCATATTTTCTGTGGAGATTATTCTATCGCCACGTTGATAAGCTGAAAATGGGGAATGAAATCCCCGTAAAGAAGACGCCATTATGACCTATGTGGCGCATGCACAAAGGAGTGGTGCCGCCACTGGCTGCCGCTAGCAACTAAACACGCGTCCTGCTACAAGTGGTGAACATAGTCAACCCGCAGTCTTTCATCGAATAGTTGTAGATACAGATTGCTTCTAATGACAAGGTTTTAGCAACAATAGCTAATTCCAGTAACCATCCTTTTATGACCATTAACCTGCAGTGTATTAAATCCTGCGGTGAATTACTTTAACGCTGCGATACACATTTGGTTACACAAGCAGGGCTGTATACGTTTCGGCGGAGACTTTGGCCTACTACCAAAATAGTTAGATGTTCCTGCTACATAGAGTGAAATAGTGACATCAGGAGGACATCGTCAGTGATGACTACGAGCTGGCAGGGCTACTTCAGGATAGCCAGGATACAAAATGTTGGTAGAATCAAATTTAAATCAATTCAGTAATCAGTTTAGTAAAGGATGCTAAGAATATTGAATGTTAAAAGAATTAAATGATATTGCACATGTAGTGAATTGTATAAAAGAGGTGCAGTGAGACAGTTATAAGAGACAGTTATAATCAACAAGTGAAATTAGTGACATTATAAGTTTACACTTCATATTAAAAGAATAGCATGTCACTGAAGTCAATAATCAGGCATTATTTCACGATTGAGAAGCGTTATTATGTAATTTTAATTATATTAAATGTCCAGAGCTTAAATGTTTTATTAGCGTTCCTGTTCACAATTCAAATCCCACGACCTCTGGGAGGGGTAGTGTTCATTACGTCTAGATATGAGTAAGGAAGGACGTACCCAGGTTGCAGTTCTAGCCATAGAGTACATCCCGAAGTAAAGTGATAGTAATATATGTACATATATTATAGAGTATTGACTGCCCCGTTATAATAACCCAACACGAATAACCAACTTCACGCTTTCTGTGTTATAACTACGAACACCCAAACATAACCACTTTACCAACATGGTCGACTTCTCTTAATGACACTGGATTATTCTCAAACTAATGTTTTTATTTTTATAAAAATCCGGAGACGCTTAAAATAAGAAAAAAGTGTTTATCTATTTTGTGAATTATAAAACTAATTAATATATGCACTAATGAAATGCGGACGTTTATCTACAAAATGAGATTTGGTACAAATTCTGAAACAAAGGGTTCCGGAGCTATGCGCACTTAAAATGCTACAAAACGAATTAATACGATAATTTATCGTTCAATAACGTGGTAACCGTTACATTTCAGGTGCTAATATTTGATAAATACGCTCTCCATGACACCTTTTATTAATAGAAAAAATTACAATGCAAACAAAAAATGCGAGGGTTTTTGGCCTTCGATTTCACAATGTCTCATATACGGTGGTACACGTAAATTACACTGTCGGTTGTTCTTTGTGGGTATTAAAAACGAGTCTTCTCTTCATCAATTTGGCGGCTAGAATTTTTTTTAAGCGATGTTCAAATATTTTCATTCTAACTGCATCAGCTTCTCAATTTCTGTTTCGACGTGCAGTTTATGAATGCAGCTCTGTCTTCAAGGTCACCTGCTTGCGTAATTTACAATATTTTCACGCTCGGTGGTTTTACTTCGTGCATTTCTACAGAACAGGAAGTACTTCATTGCAACGAATTAATCTAGCTTGATTTTTTAGGGAAATCTACGCTTCAGCTTTAAGAAATAACTTTTACGTGGTCTACCAACACATTTCTGGTTTTAATTGCCTGTGCATTTCCCTGCTTTTTTCCTGGTTAAGAAAATTCTCTATTATAGAATTTCGACGTTTTGGACAGTTCCTTCCTTTAATGGCGTAGCCAGTATAGCGTAGCCAGAAAAATATAGGGTCTTTCAACAAAGAGTGCCCTATCTTTGAACTTAAATAAAATACGTTCTATATATGATAGAGGTTTATTTCTTTTTTTATTTTGGGACATAATTAATGCTTTACGTGTGGAAGAGAGCATCAGTTAAGTGACTGCCGTGACTTCGTTGGGTTGCGCGTATACGGTTGACCCAATTTTCAATGACAGAAGAACGTAAATTAGGTCCAACTTCACGAATAACGCGCATGATGTTATTCATAAGATCATTTACTGTTTCTGGCTTGTTGACATAAACTCGAGATTTAACATAATACCACAAAAAGTAATCCAACGGCGTTAAATCACATGACCTCGGGGGCCAGTTAACATCTCCACTACGGGAAATGATGAAACCTCTGAACTTCTCCTCCAAAAGATCGATTGTTTCGGGAGCTGTATGACATGTGGCACCATCTTGCTGGAACCAGATGTTTCTGAGATCTATAAAATCCAATTGAGGCCAAAAATAGTCCCTTATAAGAGCCCGGTATCTTTCTCCATTGACAGTTAGGGCTTCTCCATCTTCATCTTGGAAAAAATATGGACCAATGATTCCACCATACCAAAATCCACACCACACAGTAACCTTTTGGGGATAAAGTGGTCGTTCTTGAATCTACATTGGATGTGATTGCTCCAATAGCGGCAATTTTGTTTGTTAACACAACCATCCGTCCAAAAGTGGGCTTCGTCGCTGAAGACGTTTTTCGACAACAATCCGGGTCAGCTTCCAATTGCTCCATAGCCCAATCAGCGAATACACGGCGCACGGCGCAACCTATGGTCGTTGGGCTTTAGTTCTTGAGTTAACATCATTTTGTAAGCATGAAACCTCAAGTCTAGATGCAGAATTCGCCAAGTTGTGGTCGGCGAAAACCCCAATTGTTGCGCTCGACGAGCAATTGACGTACACTCTCACGAACGGCGCCTATGTTTTCGTTGGAGCGCTTACGTCGATTACGTACAGGCGTTCTTTGATCGCTAACAGAACCACTTCTTTCAAATTGATCGATCAAACGCCGAATCGTTCTCTCGCAGAGATGATTATGCACACCTTAAACTTCACGCAATACACGGAAGGCTTGGCGAACAGATGATCCATTTTGATAATACATTTTCACCATTTCTACGCGCTACTGAATGCTGTAACGTTCCATGGCTATTTTTGAATAACAACTGTAACCACATGAAAAAAATGACTGCTGTAACTTAATAACAACGGCAGCTATCACATGTTAAAAATAGGACACTCTTGTTGAAAGACCCTATATTAGGTGGGAACTATAGGGATGAATTTTTTTAAACAATTTGTATCAATGCAAATGATAATTGTGAAGCTTAAATACTTATATATCTAAATCGATTTTATATTCACAGATTAAGATGCAGCAATTTGAATTAACCTTAGGATAGGATGTTTTGCGTGTTGTAAGTAGGAAATGTATTGTGACATGAGAATTAATCACCGCTGTGAGATATTTTATTTTACCGATGCAGACCATTTTATTTCTATACAAAATAGGTTTTCTAGTTATGTTCTAGACTAGGAGATATTGCATTCATTTGGAAACCACCCAAATTTACCACCGGAACGAAAACATGCCCTCGATATCTTAACATGACTGTACCCGCAGTTTCTGTTGCTGTCACTTTTGGCGATTTTCTCTAAGTACCTAAAGACATTCGGCAGAAATACAGCGCTATCGATACGATTAGGAAGTAGCCTATTCCCGCCAACCTAGAAAGACGCTATTATTTAAATAAAGTTATTTTTGCAATTAAATTTTTAATTTATTTTTTACCAGGGGGAGTGCCAACCCACAAAATCCCTCCCTAGCTACGCCTCTGCTCTAGTCGGCTTGGAATGTTCACTTGCGAAGGAACAGTCAACCATAGTTTTGTTATTTAATCACAATTTCTTCCGTTGCACCCGGTAAAGGTACGAATCATGGAGGGTCCCCGGAACCGGGGCAGAGCACCGCACACAAGCCAGTCGGCCCCTTATGCTTCCAACGTGACCCCTGAGAGTGACCCGAAGTGTGACCAGATTCGGGTGCCGAAGGCGCAAGCATGGACGGAGTCCCTAACGTTTCCAAATAGAACGCATCCGACGCTGCAGGTCCCTGCCCACAAGCCAATAACCTCTAGGGTCCCCTGGTTGAGGAGAGACCTCGGTACCGCAGCGACGCCAGGGAAGAAACTTTTACGGACCGCAACCCGCCGAACACCCAGAGGTCAAGTCACTTCATCTGAAAAAACTGTCACATACATGTACGTCCGCAAAACTCCAGCATTTTTACGTTCTCTATTTACCTACCTATAGTAGGTAGAAAAAGTATTGCACTCCAACCAAAAATTCGATATCGATATTCACCAGAAATACACGTTTTGAGATTCTCTGCATAAGAAAAGCGTTTTTAGAAAAAGTTCGTGTGTGTGTGTGTGTTAACAGCATAACTCAAAAATAAAAAGTGGGTTAAGCACCAAACTTGGTGTTTGAGTTCAGCGCCTTCCAAGAATACAACACGAAGGTTTTTAAGAAAATCCCTTTACCCCAAATCACCCTCAGTGAAAAGTTTTTCGTTATTTTTTATATTTTCAAAAATGACTAACAGTTTTGATTAAAATATCATGTTCAATTTGCGTTGCAAATAAAATGTGCACTTATCCCGTGCTTTGTGGGAATAGCCCCCGAAGTCCTCGTCATTCTGAATGATTTTTGTATAACAGCCTCTGTATTCTTATACCTACAACTAAAAATGTAATGAAAGTTTATCTGATTAACAAGTATAAGCCTTCGTATGAACAGTTTGTAGAAGGTTGAGAAACAAAGTCATGTGAATGCAACCATTTCATTCTTTTTTATAAGTCGCCTGTTTTTGAGAACTTGTAAAACCATAGTTTAAATGAATTAGTCCTTGTAATGCAATAAAATAAACTTCGGAGATCATGTACTCAAAATTGGTCGGTTTGATCAACTATTTCATGTTTTACTGCAGAAACTTCAGTATAACGCGATCAATTTCATAAAACTTGTACAGTGTTTTTGAGGATATTTGAGTGTTGAGCGTTAAACTGTAACCTTTTATCTGGGAAGGAACTGAAACAAATTAAAACCGAAGAGCAGAAAGCACCATTTCCAAGGGTTTGCAAGACAAGTTCTATTAACTTTCTGTGAATGAATGATTTCATGAGCTTTTACAGCCTATTGAATTACAAATTACGTGTAATCTACTCCACAACCTCCATCTTGGATATCAAAACTTTTTTATCTCTGGTTAAAGTAAAATTAAATTGAGTTTTATTTATGGACGCTCTTTAACTACTATGGCCCTTAGCGTCCTATTTTATATTGGGAGTGAAAGACTGGAAATTTTGCTCAGAGGCCTCTTTATCAGGCTTGAGGTACTTTTACGTGCCGTAAATCTACGACACGGGACCACCGGCTTTACTTCCCTTCCGAAGGAAGACATGCTAAGGATTGTTACGCCCGAAAAAATCCAACGCCCTTCGCCAGGTTTAAACCCGCGACCTCGGGAACTAGAGACTAGCATGGTAACCACTAACACCACGGAGGACAACTTATCTCTGGTGTCTCAGCGGTGTAGATAAATGGGACTTTTGCGAAAATTATTAGGAAACAGTTGGATGTGTGGCTCCTAAATGTTTAAATAATACCAGATACGCGGTTTATAGTTTCTTCAATTCTATGTTAATGAAGAAAAATGCAAGAAGCAGTAAATGGTGATCATGTAGATTAATTCTTTCCCTAAAATTATATCAGAATTGTAAATGTTACGCTTTGAGTTGTAATATGTATTGAGTTTTTTTAAGCAGAACTTTTTAAACAGAAGAAAATGAAGGCTTCTTCGAAACACAACATCCAACATGTTTTATATGGACATTTAATTATATTGTACTTTATAAGGCCTAAATATCTGGAAGTAAACATTAACCTTAAATATCAACATGATTTATTAATACAAAACAGATTTTAACCGATTATCAATTAAGAGCATAGAAAAGTAAACGATGATAGTTGTTCATATTTTATGCAAACGTAAATATAACTATACAAGCCAATCCCATTAGAGACTACAGGGGACATTTGTTTTTAACTGATAATAATGCTACTTAAGCATTTGAAAAATTTACTATACTGAATTTCAAAATACACACAAATACCTTAGGGAGAGAATTCGCGAGAAAATTCTTAAGGCAAAACATTAATGATATTTTGATCAAATGCCGAAAGAAATGACTTTCTTTTAATTTACGCCACATGTTTGTTATCTGTGTATACACTATATGCACCTTAAAAGTTCACGCGTGCAATATCGTATACTGGGTAACAATATTTTAAAACCTCAGTCCTACACCTGACACACAAAATACTCCTTGCACGAGATTCCTTTTTTATTTACACGAAATATTTGAGTATGAGTATGATTGAGGCAGGGTAACGCTGCCTTGCACTGCGACCTTTGCAGATCTATTGCGTGTCTGGGCATTCACAACTGTCTTAACAGCTTGCTGACACCATCTACAAGCTGACCCATTCTGTGCAGTATCTTCTAGAGGCCCGTTGCCCATGAGAGTCTTTCCCTGTTTAAGATTAGCAGTTCACGCGACCGGTTTCTGTCCGATCTCCGTATGAGAGCTTTGGTGTGTCAGAACCCTACATATGAGTTGCAGAATTTTCCGTGTTCTCTGAACAACCAGTCCCTGATAGTCAACTTAACCGATCCTGATGACAGTCCCAGTGCTGTATTAAGTTCAAAAAGGGTTGCTCAGTTCCCTTCTTTGCTGCCTTATCTGTTTTTCATTGTCCAGAATACCCACATACCCCGGAAACCATTTCAGCTGAACCGAATTGTGGATAGCTAGTGCCGCAAGGGACTCGTGGCATTGTAAGACTAACTTGGACATAACTATATGGTTATTGAGAGCCTTCAGGCCTGCCTTACTATCTGAAAGTATAAGAATCCGTCTATTATTATTATTATTATTATTATTATTATTATTATTATTATTATTATTATTATTATTATTATTGCGTCTTCTTACACTCTCCTAGGTACTAGCTAAATTAGCAAATATTTCTACCTGAAAGACCGTGGCATATTCGTCAAATTTAAATGATACCTTGATACCATTACCATAGTGTACAGCCCCTGTCTCAAATCTCATTTTATAACCATTAGTACACTAAATTGGGCCTTCATTTTCTTTAGGTTTAAACTGTCCTTCCCATTCTTTGCTATTAGTTTAAGAGACAATGGAAGACTTCTCAAATAAAAACCTTGGTTTCAAATGTGGTCTTAATACCGAGTATCCTAAACAATATTTTGTCCCAAGGCACTTTGAAGTGATCTAAACGCCCACAGAGGGAAAGTTCAATTTGATGCATTAGCCTATGGAATGCTCCAAAGTCCTCTGCCTCGACCCAGATGCGTAAGGGGACTAGTTCCAGCAGTATTTCCATGGCTGTAATGTGGATAGTTCTAAATGCCCCTGTAATGGCAATGGAAATACACTTTGCATCTTGCTCAGTTCAATTTTGCACTGCCTTAATTTAACTGTTAGTCACCAAAACAAAGCAGCGTAAGAGAAAGGGAGTCTTAGCAGCTTGGTGTATATCCAATACATGATTTTGAATTTCACTTCCCGTGTCTTGCCAAATAGGCTTCTACAGGTCCAAAAGATCCTATAAACTTTGGCAACTAAGTCGCTTAAATGGTCTTTCCAAGTCAATTTCTTCAATATATTTGACTTGGGATGAATATGACAGTCTTGGCAAATAGAGTAGGTTCCTTTAACCTCCCGGTATTCCTCATTATGGTAAAGGCTATCACCACTGTTTTACTTGTCGTTCTCCGTAGTCGAGGAGTACCATGCTAGGCTAGCCTCTATTTCACGAGATCGTGAGAGATCGATAGGTTTTTTGGGCGTAAAAATCCTTCGCATAGCTTCCTTCGGAAGGGAAGTAAAGCCGGTGGTCCCGGCCATTGATTTACGGCACATAAAAGAACCTTCAAGCGTGATAAAGAGGCCTCCGAGCAAAATTTCACGCCCAATATAGAATGGGACGCTAAGAACAATAGCAGTTAAAGAGCGTCCATTTATAAAATTTAAAAATAAAGCATTGTTTTACTTGAATAACAAGAAGTTTGTTTCTGTCGCACCACGTTTCAACTTCCCTAAGTACAGATTGAAGCAACTCAGCAACAATACTAGGAAATTTCCCTTTGACTATAACAGCAATGTCGTCCGCAATTCCAATGGTAAGAAAACAGGCATCATTGAGTTGCCACAATAGTACATCCACCGCCAGGTTCTGTTTTTTCTCCGTGGTGTAGTGGTTAGCATGCTAGACTCTAGTTCCGAGATCACGGGTTCAAACCAGGCGGAGCGTGATGAATTTTTTCAGGCTAAAAATCTTTGGCATGGCTTCCTTCGGAATGGAAGTAAATTCGGTGGTCCCGTGTCGTAGATTTACGGCACGTAAAAGAACCTCTACCTGATAAGGAGGCTTCTGAGAAAAATTACTGGTATTTCAAGCCCAATACGGAATGGGAGCTAAGTACCTCAGCAGTTAAAAGAGCATCCATAAATAAAACTAACAAAAAAAAGCCAGCTCCAAAGCATGGGTGAGAGGAGCCCTCCCTGAGGGCAGCCCCTGGCAGCAGTTAAATTAAAAGGTCATCTCCCTATAGGTTAACATAAAATATATCACCTATAAATAATCGGTACTTTATGCTCTTGAAGGCTTTTCATAAATACCTCACACGAAGTCTATGAAAGGTACCTTCTGTATCGATAAATGCACCAATGGCAATCTCTCATCTTCAGCATGTTTCCGACAATTCTCCAGATTTGTATCTGTGTAGTGGGGCATACCCCCTACACTGTGTCTATAACCCTTTATGAACAAAGGAAGAAAGGCTTATTGGAGGATATTCCTTCACCTCGGAATAGCTAGGACGCCTGGCTTTGGTTATCAAATGTCACTCGAGATTGCTTTCATGCCAGTGGAGCGTAGCCAAAGGCTATGCAATCTTTGTGAATTGTGTAGAGTAAGGGCTGAACGGAATCAGTTTCCTGTTACTGAAAACATTAAATCAGGTCCTGTTAATGAAGTTGATTACGTCGTAAGTACAAAGAAAATAAAGGAAAACTTTCTTACATGAGGTTTATTAAACCTTTTTGGCATTGTTCTCGCATGCGCATCGTAGCATTATAAACAGATTCGATTCGCCCTTGTTTTGCTGTGTCTTAGTCGCTAAATATTGGCCATCTACATATGCCATTGTTTGAAAGAAATATCCGCGGCATCTGTCTTATTTTACATGTATATTTTGTGGAGTAACAACAACAATGGTTTTTAATTCCGTGACATACTGAAACAAAAGTCAAGGCCTTCTTCACAAGCATGATCTTTTACAACTCCAATGTGTCCGTCTTCAAGTACAACAGCTTTGAAAATCCTTCTTGATGTTTTAGTACAAAATGAAATTAAATTGGGTGTTTTATAGTCCCATGTCCCAGAGAGGCTTGCGCTTTTCTATGGTGAAGGAATTATCAAATTGGGTTTAGTGGTTTTTAAGATTATCCTATATATACACAGAAACACATAAACATACGCGCGCGCGAAACTTTCTGCCTTTATAATATTAATATAGATGTGTCATTTTGATAAAAACTGGTTGAGTCGCTTTTGAGAAAACTAAAACGAAAATGTTTCCATGTAAAGGATAGCAAGAGATGGAAAGATTTTCTTGAAAATCTTTGCATCCTTAAAAAGTGCAGAATTTAAATATAAATTTGGTATTTAACTGACTTTTCACTTTTTAGTTATGCTGTTTTCAAACACATACGCACGCACGCACACACACACACACACACACACACACACACAGACCCTTTTCTGAGAGTTGTGTTCTTGGATTCAGGAAATGCCAAGACGTGTATTTCCGGTGAACTCCCGATATGGAATACACTACATAACTTTCTCTTACCACTAAATGTGGATGCTAGATAAAGTAAAAATCTGATTGTTACACTCACATGACTTTCTCTACTCTTGTAAAAACTATTTTTACAAACGCTTATTCTCCATATGCTTTATGTTAATCGAGATATCGAGATGTCAATCTTATTGCTAATTTTCTTGTAGATGCAAGGGGAATTGGTAGGCTTTAAGCGACAGTCAAATTTTTTAAGTGCTGGTTGCTATGTAGAGTATTCCATTCTCTTTGCATTACCAGGACAAAAAAATGAATAACGAATTTGAGAAAAAGTATAAGTATTGGAAAATTTAAGGGAATAACAAGCAATATCCTGAAAATGGTTCATTCAACAACAAAAAATGCATATAACATAAATTGTGTATTTTAACGCGATCTACATTTTTTTGTAGTAGAATGTTGTCTATGTCTTATGGTTTACCAGTTATGCAAAAGTCGTTCGCACTGAAGAATACTTTTGGAGACATTCCCAGAAAATTCGAGATATACATTTTGTCATGAAAATGTCTTAAACATGATATTTTAATCAAAATCGTTAGAGCCATTTTTGAGAAAATTAAAATTTTCGAAAAATGTTCCATGTAAAGGGTAATCTGGAGTGGGGATATTTTCTTGAAAACCTTCGTGTCGCATCTCTGGAAGATACTGAACCTAAATATCAAGTTTGGTTAAACACGTTCGTTTCTGAGTTATGCTGTTCACAGACAGACACACACACAGACACACATACGCACATGTTTCCAAAAATGTTTTTTTTTATTCAGGGGGTGTCAAAACATATATTTCCGGTGAAATCTCGGTATCGAATTTTTAGGTGGAATACAATACTTCCCCTACTTACTATACGTAGTGGAGAAAGTAAAAATCAATATTTAATACTGCTGAACACACATCCAAATTAAAGCCGCAGTTACCTCAACTAATCAAATGTTAATCAAACAAAAGAAACAAGTTTCTTGGTGGACCAGTTGGCTTTACAACAACGATAGCTTGCTGCTATTGGCGTACATGCGCCGTAATTCTTTTTGGTAGTGTTTAACATCCGTTCTTGCAACATATGTCATCACAGACGGTGGACACTGATGATGCGGTCTCCTCCGTGGTCTAGGGGTACCATGATAGCCTCTAGTTCCCAAGGTCGCGCGTTCAAACCTGCCGGAGCGCGATACATTTTTCGGGTGTAAAAATCCTTCTTATGGCTTCCCTCGGAAAATAAGCAAAGCCGGTGAACTCGTGTCGTAGATTTACGACACAAAAGAACTTCAAGGCTGATAAAGAGGCCTCTGAGCAAACTTTCCGGTCTTTCACGCCCAATATAAAATGCGACTATAAGAACCATAGTAGTTAAAGAGTGTCCATAAATAAAGTTCAATAACATTTTCACTTAAGATGCAATGAAATCATATTTCGGAAAGGAAATTTGCGAAGAAAACGCTCCAGGCATAAGTTTAGAGTACTCTGCTAGTTATTAGGATAGAGGCAAACCTGGAAAAACCTCGTTCAGGGGGGGGCAGTACTGGCGGGATTTGGATTACCGACCTACCATTTACAGTCTTTAATGACCTCGGCTACCCGTGTTGGTATACTAATTTATATTGCTTAAATATCACATGAGAAGTTTGCCCCCAACTCAAAAATTAAAATCCGGGAAAGCTCATTGGTGAAAGAAGATAGAAGTGGAGTTTTAATACCAAGTGCAACAGAAAACAATTAATTATGATAGAGACTTCGACACAGTTATATACGAGAGATACAAGAAAATAATAAAGAAATTATTTCAATAATAAAGAATTTATGACACCGAACTATTGAGAATGTAAGCTATATTTTCAGTAACTGATAAAGAAGATTAAGATTCTGAGAATGTATTAATGCTTGGTAACTTGCTTAAAAGGAATAATTATTACATCTGCTTTGGTGGTACCGTAATTTAAATGTACATAGCAAACAGAAGAAAGGAAAAGCAGGCATAAAATCCTGGTTTAATCAAATAATGATTTTCACAGAGTAGTTCCGTGAGAGGGTTAGAAACGTTACCTGTTTATTACAGAGTAATGTGGATACTCCGTTACTGCACATACCCACCATTCAAGACAACTGCAGTCTCCAGGCTTTGCTGCCTTTTCGTGCCTGATGCAAGTTTAAAAATGCAGTAGAACCCCACTAAAACGAACTAAAGGGGATAGTATTCCAAGTACTTTCCGGGTTGTAAAGCCGTGGCCTGCTGGAGACAAGCGTTTTTCAGACGTTTCGTCTACCGCAGTCCAGCAGAGCACGACATAACAGGCCGGAAGATACTTCCAATTATATTTACGTATTACGGTATTTACAACGAGTATTTTATAAAGTCGTGCGTGGTTCTCTGATTCCCAGACACGCAATACGCCCGAGTTCGATCCCAACCATGGGGGTGCGGATTTTCAGTTCCGGGTATAGCACCGTGTCCACTCAGCATCGAGAGGAAAGTGAGGAGCTGCGATAGGCAACGGTCCTGGCCTCGCGAGGCAACTTTCCGGCTGGAGGATGCGTGAAGCTGACCTCATCGCCACCCTGTATTGGTTGGATGATCGCCCACGTCTGCCGTGCATATGTGGTCGTGAGGTCGGCAGTCGGATTTATAGGCCCAGGCCCTTCGCGGGCTATAATACCACAGGATTTATTTGTTTCTAAAATAAATAATTTTTTCTGAACCCTTTTTCTTGCACGCCAGCGTTTGGTTAGCATATATCTGTTGGTGCTTGCGCCCTGCTTTGTTCCGAGGTCGCGGGTTCACACCCAGCGTAGGACGATGGATTTTTTCGGGCGTAAAAATCCTCAGCATGGCTTCCTTCGGAAGGGAAGTTAAGCCAATGGTCGCGTGTCGTAGATTTACGGCACGTAAAAGAGCCTCAAGCCTGATAAAGGGGCCTCTGAGCAAAATTACCGGTCTTTCACGCCTAATGTAGAATGGGACGCTAAGCACCACAGCAGTTAAACAGCGTCCATAAATAAAACTCAATTTATTTCCTGTTTGTTCCACAAAACCCAAGGCAACCTAAAAGCAAACAGATTTTGTCTCATTGATAGTGCCGTAATTCATATTTCCCGTTAACATTTGAATATGAATTTGTAATCTTTCATACCTCGTCCGGTGTCAGTGTTGCTAATTGTTTCCAGTTTCTTTCCACGCTTTCTTTTCGCTAACATCTTAAACACATATAAACCACACCGACCAACACCACCAGTAAAATAAGTTAACGCTTATTATAATCATGCGATATTTCTTAGAGCGTGAGGTAGGGAGTTAGGATTAGCTGCATACAATTTTTGTATTGGAATTTAGGGTTGAAGCAAAAGAACATTGCCAGTTGTCGCAGCAATAGGTTTTAATGTAAATAATACTTTTTAAAAACGCTTCTTTCAGAGAAGTATGGGCAAAACGTAATTCTTTTAGACAGTTCTAGGTCAAAAAGAATTACAGCAGTCGTTAACCACCCTTTTATAGAAGATTGTGCAGTATGAATTCAATATGCTTGATTTTTTGTGATTCTCAGATTGCAATTATTTTCTATATCCCCTCCATATCCATGTAAATATTTAATTAAACTCATACTCCTAATTACGAGCGTCTAATTTGCAAGAAATCTCAACCGTAAACGCTACTTACGACATTAAACTGAGCAGGATCAAAGCCGCTCAGGATGAACATTGTATCTTCACATATCTTCTGCTCTGAGGTTACAAGTTCACATCCAAATCTAGCCATTATCTTCAAAATATTGTCTTGCGGAAGAAATTCTCCTTTTCCTATGTAATGTGATATAAACTGAAAAAAGAAAAATGATATTAATCAGTTATAGCCCAATGAAGTAAACAAAATTGTGTCATTATGCATATTAAATCTAAGTGAGTTGCGTAAGGGAAGCTTTCAGTAACATGCATTAGATTTTGTGATGTGATGTAAGTTGTATTTTATATTTTTTGTTTGAAAAGTCTCTTATTTTCGAAGGTAAGTGACGGTAACGTTTCCGTTTTATCTGAGAAACGCAATCCCTGGCTGGAATTTCTCTACGTCTCTACGTCTTTATTGACGCCACTAAACGACACAACATTGAAGGGTACTTAACTTTAGTGCAAAGTCACTAAGTGCAGAATCTTCATCAGGAATGAAAGTAACATTCTGACGAATTTACCACATGACAATTGTAGGTTGCCGTTGTTTGGAAATTGTTGCGTTTGGTAGACATCATTGCACGATAGGGTCATTCTATATTAGTACTAAATGCGTCGCGACTTTGACACCGAGAAGTAGCGCTAGATTCGCATTCTCAGGATGTCCCAAATGTCTTCATACATAAAAAAATTAAAGGTTTTATTTTATTGCAAGTAAAATTCTATATATGTACATCGCTTCCAAATAATCCTCTCAAGTAGAACAGATTGCAGCAGGCATGTGGCAGAGAGTTCAAAGGGAGACATGACGCTGAGAAGAGAATAACTCATGACTAAAACAATATACTTTGGTTACACATGTCAAACTTTGTAGTTATTTATTTCAAGACTTATGAATTTTCCGTGCATATTTGCATATTTTGGCTTTTTAGGATAAAATTTATGCATAATGCATGTTCTGGATTTTGTTTTGTTTAATACAACGTATTTAGACGTTTTAATACATATAAATCCTCATTTTATTTAGTGCATAATATGATGTTATCTGCATAGCTGCATTTTATAAATGTGCCTTCATAAAATCTGAGATTGCCATGTCATTTGTCTGCTGAGAAAAGGTGAAAGGTAACCTATTAACGTTTCCTGGATCCTACCTCAATCACCATATGTATACTTAGACTTCCTACCAACCCTTTCTTTTTCCTTGTTACACTGGATTTACCTACAGCCCCCACCAGCTTCCGCTAAAGGAAAAGGGAATGTTTGTTGTTTGAATACTACAGATTGGTGTACATTTATGATAAGTATTAAGTGTTGTGATGCCACCTGTGAAAAGTTCAAGAAACTTGTGCGTAAATGGATTGAGGGGAAGGAATTCTAAGGGCAGGCGGTGATGTGTATTCTGACTGCTGTAACAAAACCATGAGTGCTAAGGTATTTTACTTTTCATAGCCGTTCTTAATGCCTAAAACCAAGCATCGAGCCCTTTATTTGTGCCATACTTATCGGCTGTTGCTGAGAACCTCACTCATAAAACAAATATTTTAATACTTAAATTACGGGTTCAGTACTCAAAAAAGTTTCAAGTTGAGCAGCATGTGCTTCACACATTACAAAGAAGAAACAACGACGATTAGCAAACATATCAAGTGTCTAATCTGTTATCAGCACAACTCCAACTAAACCAGTTTCAAATCAATTCTTTATGGATTTATGCAGTGCCTTGGCAGGAGCTAATACACCAATCGAGAAGCTTTCAAATTCCAAATTGAGGCAACTTTTAGAGAAACACACTACCATTAGTATTCCAGATCCAACAACATTACGAAAAAATTATCTTGAAAGGCCACATAAGCAGGTGTGTGAAGAATGTGTACTGTATTAAATACATTTTCTGCATATGCAAGAAGCAAAGATTTTCATGAATATTCATTTTATAAAAACAGTTTAATTACTTATAAATAGAATATTCATTTACATAGGTTTCTGACGAAATTCGAAACTACTTAGGAAACAAACATATGGACTGCTGTGGATGAAACTATGGATTCATTAGGCTGATATGTTACAAATTTGGTAACTAGAAAACTGAGGACGGACCATCTTGAGTGAAGCAAACAACTCTACAGTTGCGAAATTTGTTGTAGGAATGCGTCAGTAACACTAATTTACTAATTTGTCGTAAATTTGTAAGCATCCACTTTTTAAGCGTAGCGATATTTGGATATTCATGTTTTAAGAGTTCTGTGAGCAGCAAATTTAAACAAGGAGAAGGTTCTGTTGTTCCTGAGTGATGCTGCGTCATGCATGATCAAACCTGCAAACGCGTATCCAAACCTGAAGATGCGTTTGAAATACGACAGTGTGAGTGCATGATATCCCCCACGAGAAAGGTAAAGAAATGCATAACATGATTTATGAAACTGTGATAGTACTTATGATTCGATTAATGAAATCATGCACCGACATAGTCTGTTCACATTACAGGTATTTTAAAGCCCCTGCAGGCTTAGCTGCATAAAAAGATATGTAAGTAACAGGCGGTGTATCTACCTCGCTAAATGCTCCACTGTTTTACTGCGATAATTTTAATGCAGTTAATACGTTAAGGAATCGTATCACTCCGCAAACATAGGTTACAGAGTAAACTCATGCAGAAATTTAATCGCCAGTTTAATTTTTTTTTTCATTAATTTAAATATTCTCCGGTTTTAGGTTTACGCAGTTTTCCAATCAATGATGAGCTTGCATTAAAATGCGCAGGTAGCATTTAACAAGAGTGTGTTAGTGCATAAAATGCAACTTTAGTATACTGCAATAACAAAACAATTAGAAGCAAGAGGACTACCACTAGTGCAGTCACTTGCCGTGGTTGAAGATCTGTAAAGTCGTCTTGTGGAGAAATGAGTGTGGCAGCTAGGGAAAAACTTAAGACAGTACTTAGTTCAAATCCTGATCTGAAATTCGTGAAAACAGTCAAAGATCTATTTTGAGAGGAAAATGTAAAACGCATTTAATCCGATCTCACCCTCAGTCAGCTTTCCCCTCTCATGTATGCATCCGTCACCTCTTGTGAAGTAGAAAGATCATTTCCTGCTTTCAAGAGTGCTCTTTCTGATAAACACATAAGTTTAAATGAGCAGAATTGTGAAAAACTTGTGGCTGTACACTACTGCATAGCAGTGCAATGAGGAATTCTGATAGTGCATGTTTCGTCCTTCATTGTGCATATTTGGAGGTAAAATAGTGCATGAATGCATGCAAATAGCTTTGATAGTGCACGGAAATGCGGGCTTTATCATGACCAACCAAAGGATCCGGGTAACTTAAAAGTGAAGTGAGCTCTACTGTGCATCCAGTAGGGAGGAGTGAGGTGGCGCATTGGGGTATTATTTACCTGGGGAGCCGTGTACAATCCTCTTCGTAATTAGAGGTACAATACGCTTCTGTCTCTCATTCCACTTTAATGGACAAACAGAGAAGCGAAGATATCAGAAAACAGCTGGGGATAATTAAACGGGAAAAATAGCAGAATACAGGAAAAACTAGTACAACCATGTCTGCAGAATGGAATATGATAGGATTGCCAAAGAGCACTAAATTGTAAACCAAGAGGACAACGAAGTCCGGGAAGATGCTAAAAGATGAATGGAGCAGCTTTATTTTGGGGTAAAGATCACTAATGGTCTCATCCCTGTTTGTATGATGATGATTAATCCACGAAGAAGGTAGAGGGAGTGTTTTTAATGCAACCGTGAAAACTACATATTTTAGCTCAAATATTTTCATAATACAAATGAATAAAAATGCCCATAATTCGATAATAGACTCGTAGGCATTCAAATTATCATAATGTTTATGTACATAGTTCTGTAATGCAAATTATTGCCAGAATGCTTCCAGATGTTATGTTGGGGAACCCCAGGAATTTCGAACACGCGCGAGTGCCAAAATACGTTTTATTGAAAAGTTCGTCCTCAAATTAACGGAAAATAATACTATTGTAATGTTACTTTCTTTTGAAAGTAAAAAAATTTTTTTTTTTTAAAGTTCCCATTTCGCAAGGCTCTCGAAAACGCTTCTTACGTAACCGACAGTTATGACGTCACCGTCTAGTATGAAACTCAACTCGCGCCATATGCTCCAATGATGGTGGATGTTCCTATTTTGTTGTTAGAGATTTATTTTGGCATTTTTTAAACAAATTAAGGGTGCAGGTTTTAAAAAGGCACAATCGCATAATCTGCCATGCATGGTTGCATTAATGATAGCATTGTTTTTCAGAAAGAACTATTGTTTTGTGGGTCCCGAAATTCCTAAATCAAAAGCATATTGTTAAGTACAAGCATACCCATCTATATCTTGCATCTATTATACGTTTGAGTATTCAAGTTTAGTTAGTTGCAACAAATACAATGCAAGTGCATGGAAAGTAGGTTATTATAGAGAGAGCTGAGCCACTTTTTTGGGCATATATGGGAAAGGATAGGGAAAACGAGGCTAGATGCGGCGGTTCAAGGAGGAAAATGGGTTTATATGGGAGAGATAGGGAATACGACGACCGATACTAGGCTAGACAGGGTTGAAGGAGGGAAGTGCATTTATATGGAAAAGATAGTAGAGGGGTGTTAGGCTAGACAGAGGTTGAGGAGTAGAGTATGGTTTATATGAGAGATATAGGAAAACGAGGAGAGGTGTTAAGCTAGACAGAATTGAAGGGTAGAGTATGGTTTATATGAGAGAGGTAGGGAACAGGAGGAGAGGTCTTAGGCTGGGCAGAGTTGAAGGGTAGAGTACGTCTTTTATATGGGAGAGGCAAGGTATACTTGGAGAAGTGATAGGCTAGACAGAGGTTGAGGAGTAGAGTATGCGTTCATAGGGGAAAGATAGGAAAAACGAGGAATGCTGTTAGACTAGACGGACTTGATAGCTGAATAACCTTTTATGTGGGAGAGATAGCAAATCGAGGAGAGGCATTAGGGTAGGGGAGTTTGAGTATGTGTTTATAAAGAGACACGAGAAAACGGAGAGAGATCCTATGCTAGGATAGACAGGTGATAAAAGTAAAATGTGTTTTATATGGACTAGATAGGAAACCAAGGAGAGGTACTCAGCTAAACAGAGGGCAGGAGGGAATGCGCTTTACGAGAGGTATGGGATACGAGGAGAAGTGCTAGGCCAGACATGTTGAGGAGTAGAGCATGCGTTTATATGGAAAAGCTAGGGATTACGGGTAGAGATGCTAGACCAGATACAGAGGTTGAAAGTAGAGTATGCATTTATATGTATGAGACGTATAGGAACAGGAGGAGAGGTGTTAGCCTGGACAGATACTGAAGTAGTGGAAATATGAGCTTATTTACAGGAAAGATAGGGAATACGATGGAAGGAGCTAGACTAGTCAGGTCTTGAAGGGTAGAATATGGATTTTATATGGGAGAGATAGCAAACCCAGGAGAGGTATTAAGCTAGGAGGGTTTGAGTATGCGTTTCTAAGGAGAGACGAGAAAACGGAGAGACAGATCCTATGCTAGGATAGATAGGTCTTAAAGGTAGAATGTGTTTTATATGGACTAGATAGGAAACCAAGGAGACATAGTCAGCTAGACAGAGGGCAGGAGGGAATGCGCTTTACGAGAGGTAGGGGATACGAGGAGAAGTGCTAGGCCAGACATGTTGAGGAGTAGAGCATGCGTTTATATGGAAAAGATAGGGATTACGGGCAGAGATGCTAGACTAGACAGACTTTGAGGGTAGAGTATGCATTTATGCGTATGAGAGGTAGAGGATAAGGAGGTGAGGTGTTAGGCTAGACAGATACTGACGGAGTAGAAATATGAGCTAATATATAGGGGAGATAAGGAATACGAGGGGAGGTCCTAGACTAGTTAGGACTTGAAGGGTAGAATGTGCTCTTTATTTGGGAGAGTGAAAACGACTTTAGACGCAATCGTCGCGGAAAGCTGTTTACTGGCAATGTTAGAGCGCTAATTCTAGACAGCTTCATCACGTAATCCACTTACACAAAAAGGTAACCCACACTCGCAAAAAGGTGACCCACTAACGCAAATAATGTGACCCACTCACACATAAAGGTGAGCCACTCACGCAAAACGTGACCCACTCTCGCAAAGACGTGACCCAATTACTCAAAAAGGTAAGTAACTCGTTAGTATCATACGGTGGGAATGATTCCGGAAAGTGTGTATAGCATGGTTCCGCATGAGTTCACAGGTAATTTAGATAGTGGCGTAGGTATTTAGGGTAATCCAGGTAGTATCACAGAGTAGGACAGATTCCATGGTTTAGTGTGTGTATAGTTCCGTATAGTTACACTGGTAATTCATCTAGTATCGTAGGTATTTAGGGTAATCCAGGTAGTATCACAGGAGGATGGATTCCACGGCTGGGTATAGCATAGTTTCGTATTTCACAGGTAATTCAGTGAGTATCGTGGGTATTTAGGATAATTCAAGTATCATAGATGTTTAGAGTAATTCATCTAGCATTACAGGAGGGTAGGTTACAAGGGTCGGTTATATCATAGTTTCATATTTCACAGATAGTTCAGATAATATCGTAAATTTTTAGGGTAATCAGCATAGTTTCAAGATATTCGTGATAATTTTGATGAGCGATTTGTAGCACGGTATTTAAGGTAATTGCAGGTGATTCTGGTAGTATCAAAGGTATTTGAGCCCTTTTAAGAGGTAATTCAGATAGTATCACAGGTATTCATGGTAATTTCGAGCAGGGATTCGTATCAGAGCTATTTAAAGTAATTTCGAATGATTCGGGTAGTATCACAGATATTCATGCTAATATAGAGAGTAATTAGATTATAAACATTAATATAGAGAGTAATTAGATAATAAACATTTCTCATCCAACGTTACAACATTTTATATACGCGAGGCAGAGAGGGATAAATTGCATGTTGGTTTACAAATTGAAAAGCTTTGTGTCAACATACCTTTATTTTAGTACGTAGTAGGTGCGTCTCCCCTTTATCTAGGCCTGAGACTAGAACTAGCACTATACAATTGATTTCTTCTTGGTAAGTATAACCACCCTTGAAAAGCTATTTTGAATACAGATGGCTGCATGTTTTGGTAGCTTTTCCAGTTCCACTTCGCCCGCTCTGATCATCAAAATGTGTAAAGCAGCGCTTACAGGTATAAACACGTCCATTACATTTAGTTTTCTGACGTCGAAAGAGTTTCTCAAAATTCTTTATATACACATAGTGATGTTTTCCACAAATGTTAGTCAATAGTAGCAGATCACGATGTTCAGGTAGTTCAGTGCTAGTAACCTTTATTGGATACACTTCATGCTTCTCATCCAGCCCGAAAGCGTTGACAGACATCTTGTTAAGCTTCTCAAATTTAGGTATTTAATAAAGTGGAGTAGGATAGGAAACACAGTTGAAGTCGTACTTATCTTGAAGTTGTTTGTATTTTCTGACAAGTTGAGGCATGGTGCTGACGAATTTGGCCAGTATAGAATACATGAAGCATTTCTCATCACAAAATTTCTGGATGTTTACACAGGCTTTTCTTGCTTCAAGAGATGGCGGTAGTGGTATGTAGCTATTTCCTCGTAACGGATTGTACTTGTTGATACGAAGTCGAACTCCTTCCACAAAATGCGGAGCCGAGTTGCTACCTTTAAGCTGAGGCTCCTCCATTTCAGTCACCAATATCTTGAATTTCGCTTCCAACGTTGACTCCAGATCCGTTTCTAGAAACACTGGCTGATTCCGGGTTTTAAATGTTTTGTCACAGGTTCTTCCAATACTGTTAACAAATCGACACTCAGCCAACAGATTAATTTTCACACTCTTAAGAATATCAAGCTCTTTATGTAGTACAGCCCGGATTGTGCGTTGTTTTGCCTCACGCAGATACATATTCAAGGTCTTTATGTAACTCACATCGTATTAAACACGATTTAAATCGTCCTTAGAATGAAGTTTCATATTCTTTCATATGATAGTCCTCCATTGTTGACAGTAACTGATGTTTAGTAGCCTCCAATCTGCTTTTATTCTTAGGATTGCTTATTTCACATATATCTTCGTGTCCCTGGCACATATAACCATCATTGAAGGTCAAGCTACAATGTTTACATTTGAAGAGCTTCTTACAAGACATCTCGTGTCTTCTCTTGTGATAACCTCGGAGGAACTTCTTCCCACATTTTCCGAAAGCGTATCCAGTAGCGCTTGGAATAACATCCTTATACGCTGAGTTATTCATCTTTATTCTGTAATAACGTATTAATCCTTCTTCTGCTACCTTGATAACACTTTAGATAGCTTATTATTCTTGGAGAGAACACGATATTAACACCTCAAGACTAATTAGTGCAATGAAGTCCAATGCCCGAAATCACCCTATTTATATAGAGAGGGCGAACTTTATAGATCAACCATAAACTCGCTTCATAACTAGCTGTATATGATCGCTCTACGCGTATTAACCTCCGCCATATAACCTCACACCCAGAGATAGGATGTCTATGACGTCACACCCAGAGACAGGATGTATGGCAGTATCAAACCCGTTTAAACTCGTCTCATAACTACCTGTATGAGCTGTCACGCCAACAAGAGAAGTATTCTCGCACGCTCATTCAGTCAGATGTTTCCATTCTAAAAACCTACCACAACCACCACCACCGCCACCGCTACCACCGCCCATTACACCAAAGCTAACACAATTTCTGTTATCACAATACTTAAAAGTAAAATATTAAAGGGTAACGTAGATGATTTTCCTCTTATTTAATTAAATGTATGTATATACTGCATTATCTCACGTTTTCATTCCCTTTTCAAGTCTTCCTTTCCATCTTCCTCCAGAAAGACCATTACATTTCACTACAATCACGAACAAAGTAATTTTTCCAGAGTTACACAGATTTTTAAGCTTCTAGAATCTAACCCAATAATGATTTAATAAATATATTTTAGTAATTTAGCTCCCTCGCATTACCATCTATCATTTAATCTTTAATCGAACGTGGTATGGCCCATGGGCTTGAAGATATATGAAATCACCCCTTAGGGGTTCGATCTGTGTATTCTAAAGTAATTTTGTCATGATAATGATATTTAGGGACCACGTACTCTGTTAACGTTTTACTTAACGTGTCTATCTAAATTAGATTACGAGTTATTAAATTTGTAAGTGGATTTCATTGAATCGGTGTTTGAACCCAGAACACCAGGAACAAAATTATCTATAATATTAGTTTGGTATGTTAAACACGGCTATATGCAGTTACACCATTAACCTAAGTTTCATATTCCAGAGTATAGAGGAAAATTAAGGAAGTCATTAAAAGATCGGGATTCAAACTAAGGTCACGTGATTGACAATTATACACAGTATTAATTTCGCGTCATAGGAGCTTTAGTGTATCCCTATATCTCTCTTAGTTTCTGAGATAATAGAGATTTAAGAATTAAGTATCGAATCCAGGCAGGTAAGTACCCAATTGTACATTCATAGGAAACTATCTAATAACATCAATGCAATAAATTTTATTTGGCACCTCTGTCTTAATCAGTTGCGGAGTTATTAAGTTTATAAATAAATTTTATTTTATCAGTATTCGAACCCAGAACACCAGTAACAAAAGTATTTATAATATTAACTTGATATCTTTCAAAGAACTGTATGCACTTACAGCATCAATCTAAGTGATATATTCTACAGTATAGAGGAAAATTAAGGAAGTCATTGAAAGATCGGGATTCGAACTAAGGACAACTGATTGGCAATTATATACAGTGTTAATTACGCATTATAGCAACTATCAATTATGCTTTGCTCCACCCCTCTATCCCTCTTATTTTCTGAGATAATAGAGATTTAAGAATTAAGGATCAAACTCATCACGTCAGGTATCCAAATATAGATTCGTAAGAAACTACCTAATGACATAAAACTAATAAGGTTAATTTAACATCTTTATCGTAATTAGTTCGGGAGTTATTGGAAGACGAATTTGTAATCACTCCAAGGATTCGAACCTGGGCATCCCGGTCAACTTGGAACAATACGTCAATGACGTGACGCATTGCAGGGATTTAAACAGTGTTTAACCCATTGTTCTATCTCTTATCATTCAGGAGATATAAGCGATTAAACAGTAGGGGGAAATGATATCAGCACACTTAATATGCAAGAATGTGCTATTAATATGCTAATTAGCCCAATCAGCCGCACTCATTTCTCGCTATCAGTTTAAAAATGTTGAAAGGGTGTTGAAACTATATTATGTCGTCTGTGCGGATTTTGAGAGTATTCTCACTCCATGCCACACGTGTATAACCAATCCTGAAAATTCCTATACAACCGCTTATCAAGAGCACACATCACTGAGCCTCTGTGTTTACGTGAAGTCGTCATCCAGTGTTGAACATCTCTAAACTGGTCTTCCTAAGCAACCCTATGTATATCGTGGTGTTGATGCTGCGCAGAACAATGCAACAATGATCGGTAATATATACAAATATGCCGAGCCTCTGAAACTTACGGACCAACAGAAAAAGGATTTTGAGGCTTCTATGGTGTGCTACTTGTGCGGAAAAGCCTTTACAGAAGAGAACTACAAAGTACGCGACCATGATCATATCAGCGGTGTATATCGTGGAAGTCTTCATAATGAATGCAAGTTAGCCTGCAAGACACCTAAATATATTCCAGTCTACATTCACAACCTCACTAGGTATGACTCCCATTTCATTGTTAAGGAGTTGGGTTGTACAAGTGAGCGGGTGGAGGTAATTCGTAGCTCTGAAGAAAGCTATATCTCATTCACCAAGTATGTAGGGGATATAAAGCTTCGATTTGTAGATAGTTTTCGTTTTCTTAGTACAAGCTTGGATAAGATGGTAAAACATCTAACCTCATATCCTGAAACACTAAAGTACTTCGGGGAAGAGAAATTGAAGTTAATGACTCGTAAGGGTGTATTTCCATATGATTTTGTCACGTCATGGGATGTCCCAAATGAGACCTCCTTGCCTCCTAAGGACTCCTTCTACAATAGGTTAAATGAAGAAGGAATTACTGATACTGACTATGATCATGCTAGAAATGTATGGGAGCTGTTTAATGTGAGAAACCTGGGAGAGTACAGCGACCTCTACTTAACCTCAGATGTACTTCTTCTATGTGATGTCTTTGAAACGTTCAGAGAGCAACCCTCAAAACACACAAAGTTGATCCAGCACATATTTTACCTCTCCAGGCCTTACACGGGACGCTATGTTACTGCATACTAGAATTAAGCTGGAACTGCTACAAGATTATGAACAACTACTCATGGTGGAATGAGGTATAAGAGGAGGTTTATGCCAAGTTTCCCATCGGTATGCAGAGGCATCGTATATGAGAAGATTGATCCGTCGAGACCAAGCCAATTTATTACATACTAAGACGCCAGTAACCAATACTGTTGGGTAATGTGTCACGCCCTCGCTTATGGTGCATTTCAGTAGGTGTCACCTGAAGAAATTTACTTAGAAAGACTACAAGAAGACGATCCTTATGGATACATATTAGAAGTATTCTGCGTATCCTGCAGAACTTCACGATTTACACAACGATCTAAGTTTCCTTCCTGAGTGTATGAAACCCCAGGAATCATGTACAAAGAAGCTGATACCTCATCTTGGACCTCGAGAGAAGCATGTAGTGCATTACATGACTTTGAATGACTTTGAAGCAAGCTCTTAGTCATGGGTTGCGGCTAACAAAAATCCTCCGTGTGCTACAATTCCAACAGTTTCGATGGTTAAAACCTTATGTGGAATTTAACAACAGACTACGACAACAAGCTGCAAATGATTTCGAGAAGGACCTCTACAAGCTCTTTAACAACGCCATGTTTGGAAAAACTGTACCAGTACAGGCTACGTTTTCTTGATCATCTGGATACTGCTGATTACCGTGTCAACCATATATACTATTCGGCTCTAAAGAAGAAGGTGCTTGGGAAATTTAAAGATGAGGGTAATGTTAAAATTATTCAGCGCTTTGTAGGTCTACGACCTAAAGATGTTTGCCTTAGATATCCACAGCTCAATGGTAAAAAAGATTAAGGGTATAAACCGTAGTGCTATTAAGCAGTACATTACGTTTGGAAGCTATACAGACTGTCTTAAAACTTATGAAACCACCTGAACGCCCATGAATCTAATCCTATCGCGAAAGCACGCTGTTACCACAGTGTAAGTGAACAAAATTACATTTAATCCCTTTTATGATAAAAGAGTTATTGCCGAGGATGGAATAGCTACCTATGCGTATGGACATTACAGTATTCCAAACAGTGCTTAAGAGAGTGTAAGTCGAAGATGAAGATTTTCTCGTGAGTCTACAATCTTAAGAAAATGAAGTTTATTTGCGTGCTGTGTATGCAACTAGCTGACACCTAATGAAGAAAGAAGAAGATGGAAGGGAAGGTGTTAAACCTGCCATTAGGATCGATCCTAGTGCTAGTCTCAGGCCTAGATAAAGGGGAGAGTCACCTACTACGTACTAAAATAAAGGTATGTTGCAAAGCTTTTCAATTTGTAAACCAACATGCAATTTATCCCTCTCTGCCTCGCGTATATAAGGTGTTGTAACGTTGGATGAGAAATGTTTATAATCTAATTAGTCTATATTAATATTTATAATCTAATTAATCTCTATATTAGCATGAATATCTGTGATACTACCCGAATCATGTGAAATTACCTTAAATAGCTGTGATACAAATCGCTGATCAAAATTATCACGAATATCTGTGAAACTATGCTGATTACCCCAAATACTTACGATATTACCTGAACTATCTGTGAAATATGAAACTATGTTATAACCAACCCTGAAACCTACCCTCCTGTAATGCTAGCTGAATTACTCTAAACACCTATGATACTTGAATTATCGTGAACACCTACAATACTCACTGAATTACCTGTGAAATACGAAACTATGCTATACCCAGCCCTGGAATCTATCCTCCTGTGATACTAGCTGAACTATCCTAAATACCTACGATACTAGATGAATTACCAGTGAAATCATATGAAGCTATGATACGCCGTGCCCATGGAATCTAGTCTCCTGTGATACTAGCTGAGTTACTCTAAGCACCTATGATACTTGAATTAGCCGAAATACCTACACTATCTGAATTACCTGTGAAATCCTACGCAACTATACACACACTAAACCATGGAATCTGTCCTACGTGTGATACTACCTGAATTACCCTAAATACCTAGGTCACTATCTGAATTACCTGTGAAATCATACGGAACTATGCTGTAGCCAGTTGCCGGAATCATTCCCACCCTGTGATACTGAGTTAGTTACCTTTCTGCGCGAGTGGGTCACCTTTTTGCGAGAGTGGGTCACCTTTTTGCGAGAGTGGGTCACGCTTTTGCGTGAGTGGCTCACCTTTTTGCGTGAGTGGTTTACCTTTTTGCGTGAGAAGGTCACCTTTTTGCCTGAGTGGGTCACCTTATTGCGTGAGTGGTTCACGTTTTTTGCGTGAGTGGCCCACCTTTTTGCGTGAATGGGTCAACCTTTTTTAGAGTGTGAGTTACCTTTTTAGCGTGAGTGGGTCACCTTTTTGTGTGAGTGGGTTATCTTTTTGCGTGAGTGGTTTACCCTTTTTTGTGAGTGCGTTACGTGCTGAAGCTGTCTAGAATTAGCGCTTTAACATTGCCAGTAAACAGCTTTCCGTGACGAATGAGTCTAAGGTCGTTTTCAGTCTCACAAATAAAGAGCATATTCTACGCATCAAGTCCTGACTTCGCATTCCCTATCTCTCCTGTATATATGCCCATATTCCTACTCTCTCCCATATAAAACAATATTCTACTCTTCAAGTCCTGATTAGCCTAGCTCCTACCCCGTATTCCCTATCTCTCCTCTATATAAGCACATATTTCTACTCCTTCAGTATCTGTCTAGTCTAACACCTCACCTCCTGTTCCTATACCTCTCGTATATATAAACGCATACTCTATTCCTTAACTTCTGTCTGGCCTAGCACTTCTCCTCGTATCCCATACCTCTCGTAAAGCGCATTCCCTCCTGCTCCCTGTTTAGCTGAGTATCTCTCCTTGGTTTCCTATCTAGCCCATAAAAAACACATTCTATCTTTAACACCTGTCTATCCTAGCATAGGATCTCTCTCCGTTTTCTCTTCTCTCCTTATAAACACATACTCAACCTCTCCTAGCCTAATACTTCTCCTCGATTTGCTATCTCTCCCACATAAAAGGTTATTCTAGCCTTCAAGCCCTGTCTACTCTAACGGCTTTCCTCGTTTTCACTATCTTTCCCCTATAAACGCATATTCTACTCCTTAACCTCTGTCTAGCCTGGCACTTCTCTTATTCCTTACCTCTCCCATATAGCGGACATACTCTACCCTTCAACTCTATCTAGCATAAGATCTCTCCTCGTTTTCCTATACCTCTCATAAAAACCATACTCTACCCTTCAACTCTGTCAAGCCTAACACCTCTCCACTATCTCTTCCATATAAATGCACTTCCCTCCGTCAACCCTGTCTAGCCTAGTATCGGTCGACGTGTTCCCTATCTCTCCCATATTAACCCATTTTCATCCTTCAACCACCGCATCTAGCCTCGTTTTCCCTATCCTTTCCCATACATGCCCAAAACGTGGCCCAACTCTCTCTATAATAACCTACTATGGAGCTATCAAGTTCCTGAAAAATTAAGGTGTGTAATTGATTAGTTTTGCAGAAAATAACCGTGAAAGTGGCGATTGTATTTCTCATTCCGATCTAGTATTAACTACTGACTTCAACCTGTTTTTCATTAGACCAGCAGATTTTTGGCCTATTACTTGCATTAGATAAACGTAGAATACCATAGGGAAATGGGGAATATTCAAAGTAGTTACAACTTATTGACGCCATGAAACACAAACTTATGTAATCTTAAAATCCTGCAAGAGCGGTGATAACATAAAGAAATGGGCAAATAAATCAGTAAAGTTTTATATCGCAACATGAAAATGTGATCATGATAGTGGTGATAAGAAGCGTTAATTCCTTAGCATAGAGTAATCAGATGTTTTGAGTATTACCCGATGTTTCTTAATTTGGCATCTCTTCACGTTTCATATATACCTTAGTCGTTACACCCAACCTGCACTCTTGACACCGCGCTATGCGCATAAACACTTGCAATAAAAGAGACACACGCTTCCAACATAGCAACATTAGTAGTACTGACAATAATCAGCTTCTGGTTAACACGCTGGCCGCTAATCGCGCTCGAATGTATGTTTCTATGTACTGACTGCCTTGACGTACAATCTCCCCGTTAATGTCATCGCAACAGCAGTATGCCTATAATCCTGGCATTGTGTGGACGTGTCTCTGTTAGCTCCACGGCCTTGTGTGTAGCGGCTGTTATGCAGTGGCGTCCTGTGACATTTGCGTTCTCGCAATTTGAGTATACGACAAGGACGTATTCAAATACATCCGAAGTGAAACGTGGCATGATTGTGGAGATGTGGACGGCGAACATGGCTCCTCGTGATATCACCACAGCTATACCTAACGCACTACATAGTGTGTAATGATGGCTAGCAGCGTGGCAGGACGAAGCAGAAGACAGTTTTCGTGATCACGGAAAACAAATTGGCGGACAAAGAAAACCACCCCAGAGGAGGATGCTGCTCTTTTAGCAGAAGTGGTAGCTCATCCTTTTCAGTCACTAAAGGATACGACTACGCATTTGCAGTTACCCATTAGTGAGGTTTCTCTCAGGCTAAGATCAACAGGCATACGCAATCATCGTGTGGTTATAGGGAAATTCTTTCTCCTCACCACAGAGAGCTGCGAGTTGGGTTTGCTTCGGAAGAGCTTCCAACCTCACTGAATGTGTGGGACAGCACTATACATATGGCCTGAAAGGTGTTTTTTTTACTGCCCAACATTGGAAATTGACCTCTTGGAGACCAACTGGTCTTAGTGTGCATCCCAGATACTAGCATATGATATGGCGATCGGGGCGCATCAGTTGTTCAATGTTGGGTTGCATCAGGAGAAGTAGTTGAGACATCCCCCAGAGTGAATTCGGTTGTGTACACAGCTATAATAAGAGATGTTGTTCTACCAAGTGTGAGGCTGCTATGTCCTGCGGAGAAAATACCTACAATTCGCCTGGTGCAGAATAACTGCGGCGTGTATACCTGACGGTATACGCAGGAATTCTTTTGGGAACATCCTGATATACAGGTGCTGAGCTCGCTTCCGAAATCTCCGGACTAACATTATAAAGAATAGGATAGGGCAATCGTGGCAGCCTAATTAAAGGTGCACTAGAAATGCATTATTTGAGCACTGGAGAAGCCAATGGGAACATCTCAGATACGAGCCTGACTATTTTCGACATCTGATTAAGAATTATCAGCCTTCCCAACTTAATCAAGTGCTGCATAGACAAGGTAAGTGGACGGACTATTGACTGCTTGTTTATCGAATGGATATCGTGTTAACTTATCTAAGTTAAATAAGACTTAGTTCATAATTATAAGAAATGTTAATAAAACAGTTACCACTTTTGTTATTCTTCGATATGTGGGAATGCTTAAAAGGATAATACAGAGTGTTAATCTCACGAGGGACATGTTTACTTCAGTGAAGTAATTGTGGAATTTCGGTTCCCTTTCCATTTGTTTTTGTTTGTTTAGAACAATGATTAGGGTTTAAATAGTAGTGTTGTAAGTGGAAACCAAACATCACTTATTCTCCTGTGTTCTGTAACTGTAAACCTTAAAATACATGTATTGATAAATTATGCTGTATGTTTATTTGTATGGTTCTTCACATTCGCAATCAACAGTGTAACTCCTTAAGATTGTTTGGAACACAAGGTTTAACTGTTAGCAGGCCGCAACAATGACGGCAGCTGATACATACGCAAGCAGCAATGCAGTGCTGACTACCAGCAGATCTTGGCCTATTTTTTGGTTTAATAAATTATCACCTGAAGTTCATAATTAAAGCTAGAATTAGGCCTATGAGCTTTTGTATAATATAAGAGAGTATTTGCATTCTCTGTAAACGTTGTGTTTTAGCTATTCTCTTGCGACAATGTCTATGTGCCTATTTTGATACCTGGCTATATGAACTCAGTAAACTCAGACTCCGTCCTGTATCATGGCATAAACATTCTCATGGGCAGCAAACAATTGGTAGCTTCGAAATTCCACCTTCGTGCTATAAATAGCTTAGTAATCAGTACAGCCTTAATTTGGATCTGTATCGGAAAAGCGTTCCTTTCTCCTTCATTCCTATGTTTCCCTTACGCTGACATGATAAATATCGTGTAATCTCAGCTTTTGGATCACAAGCTTATTTTAGTAATCATTTGTCATCACCGCTTTCTTTTTGCTCTAGTCTTATAAACTGAAATTTCCTCTTTAATTTGGTATATAAATTGCAAATGTAGGCACAATACCTCTATTTTAAATATATTTTTAAAGATGGTGCTGAATCTGTCATCTTGTACCCTAAATTCTGCATCACTTCACAGAAAAAATAAAAACTTCTATACTCTTTGGGGCAGAGATACACATTTACCTCATCTTTTAGGGGAAGCTTTTCTCTATAAATTGGTAACACTTCTAATTATGGCAGCTTCCGAATGTTAAAGCAATGTGGGTTTTGCTTTGTAAATATATCTGAGTTTTTTTTCTCCAACCGTATTTTGACCAATATTGTCCCCGAATGACCTTCTCTGCCCGTTTTCTCAGTCAGTATTGAAGATTACTAAACTAAATTTTCATATGATAACAATACCTTAAGTGTGTTTACTGATCTACTGTGAATGTTAATAAGTTGGTTACGTTTTAAAATATTAATTGATGATAAATTTTAATGACAATTTGTCTAATTAAGAAACAAATAATATCTTCCTTAATATTCCACGTTACTGTATACACGTACTTCTGCGAACCTTAAAGGCATTTGACTATATTTTGTAAAAGTTGCAGTCTTAGATAATAGGTCATGAAGTTGGTAGGTTTAACTTTGAGGGATAGGACATTTAGTCTCAGCTCAAGGGACGTAAAACTGTTAAAACAATACAGAAAAGCTTTTCTGAAAATATCGTGATGACTATTACGTACGATAAAACTATGTTGTGTTTAGAGGTGTTACTTTTACGGTGGACGAATGAAATAGTATCCGACCATAGATTTAAAAAGCGAGATAGTGTATTCCTCCCTGGCTTAAACCCCCTCTTGCCACCGCTTACTGCTGGCATAATTTGGTTCTACGGCGTTTATACATAGATAATGGGTTTCTGCACAAAATAAGGCTTACCGTGACTTTAGTAACCCTCATAATAAAACAACTGTACCTCCAAATCCTTGGTAAAAGGCGCCAGTAGTCGAATTGGACTCTTCATATTTGAAACGAAAGCTACAGGTGCAAGAGCTATCATTGCATGTATTTTCTCGTTATACTCTGGTTTCATGGACATCGTCACGAAGAATACGGTGGTTCCCATGGAGTGGCCGATGTAGTGAAGCTTATCATACCCAGTCAAAGAAATAATGTAGTCTATTGAAGCCGGTACATCGTAAACACCAATTTCATGAAAACTGCAACGAGAAACATGAACAAATTACTCACTTCATTTTGTTTTCCAGATGAAAACGGTTTGGATAAGAGTCCTTTATAATAACATAATACTAATTTTTTGACACTGCCCACTGAAATGTTCACTAATTGTAGGAGTGGAATTCATAGTCTCCATATTTCAAGAAAGTCCTTAAGCAGCGATTTGCAATTCACAGAAATTATACTTTCGGGCGTATAAGCAAATCCTTATTTATATAAGGACACTCCAACCTCCACTTATATGCAATAAGGAAAGCCTATGGCATCTTGCATCAGCTGCCTACAATGGAGTTTCATAACGAAACTGCACTGCGCAGTAATAATTGGTATTTGCAGAATCCACTTGAAACATACAGCGATGCTGAATTTAAGAAGCTATATAGTTTTACCAACGCCGCTGTTGTATCTAATCTAATGCCTCTACTAAACAATGTAACATTAAGAAATGGAGGTTATGAAGTCATTGCGTGAGGCAGGCTTATCTGAAATGATTATGGATAGAATCTCGGTGCTATAATACCATATATAGAATGTTTTCTGTTAATAAGTTTATCATGTCCAAAATCCGTTGATTCCTAGAAAACAGATTCCGCTGCATCTATTCAGAAAATCCTAAAAATCAAATGCGGAGGTATTCCTGCAATAAAGCAATTACATCTCTGCAGTACTTTTCTCCATCAACTTGCCTATTTTGCCTAATTACTACAACTGCAATGGGTCACTGAACAAGTCACACTTCTTTACCATTAGTTCGCAAATATACGTTGAGTTATCAGAATATTGAACATAGGTTTATCGATTTTGCGTCTAAATCCTCTACCCAATCCAAAGGTTATAAGTTACTAAGTACTTTGGTTCGCCATACTTCCGCCAGATGGTGTAGTAATTGTATTTCTGGCTGCTTCCATACATGCATATGCAGAGTGAGAGGTTGTTATAAATACTTCTACCTAATAACACTTCACACTAGAAAATCAGATTTTCAATTTTAAAACATCCTGAATGTCCCGAGTGGTAAAAGTCCCGAAATGTCTCAGTGCGGAATGAATGCCACTTAGGGTTAGTATCACACAACGCCCGATTGCCTGCATTCTACGATGTCTTTGTATGCCAGCACCAACTCTTTTAATTGCTTTCTATCCTACCCGCTGAAAAATTTTCCGTTTGCCATGTTTTCTATATGACTATAATTGTATAACTAATACTATAAACTCTAATAGCTAAATGTTCAGTCTACTTCATTTTAAACTAAACTTTGGTAAATTAATTAACTAATTGTTGTACTATTCCAAACTCGCAAACCTTTACCATATGTTCAATAGTTGTTCTGAACAAAACAACAACGAATATGGCAATTGCGACTGGCTATATGATCACCTGCATGCTCGTTTACACGTTCCTTCGCGCCCCCGAGTGGATTTGAAACATGTTGCCACAAGTACTTTGGTAAAAGGAAAGCGTTTAGCATTGAGTATACAGTAGTACCTATGTATACGAAGTGGTAATAAACGTTTCCTTATCAAAAGGAAATACCTATTGCTTAAGAATCTCCTTGTCATATAAGCTACGACGATGAATTCGACTATAAATCTAACAGAAGTTCTGAACTTATTTCAACCGAACATCAGTATTCCTTCATGATTTACAATTATTTCTATTTTATTATTAATTATTTGCTACTTCAGAATCCTTGAATGCATTGTTTTAACGGAACTATAATTTATAAAAAAGTAGATGGCTCTTCAGATGATGCTTATCCAACAAAATATTAGAAATATTTATATTTACTTTACAAAACATTTAATACATTTTAATTCTGAATACGAATACGAAGTAAGTCATTGTAAATCTTGGCCCGGACAGCTGAGGAACGGTATTGGTTTACAGAAAAGGGATAGGTACCACTAATGTCGACCTCCATCCCTTTGCACGCCACATATCCGAGCTGTATACCGATACAGTCCTAGTCAACCCATATGCACCTTCCACCTCTCAACATCGATGTGAACGGAAATGCTTTAAAATAAGTCTTCTCACTGCCTTTTCTAAGGGTTCTAAACGTCTCGTTGGTGGGGGTTTTAACTGCGCTGTTACCGCCAAAGATCAACGTGGGATATCCAATCTTAGTTCTATGCCCAAGTTGATAGCAACGCAATTTGACCGTGTGGATGCCTGAGAATCAAAATATGGTGCTCGTGTGGACTTTACCTTTGTTCGTGGAGGCTTCTAGAATTGACAGATTTTATTTTTCTCGGAATGTGGTTCCTACTGTCCATGATATACGAGTTCGATGTCTAGCATTCAGTGATCACCATGCAGTCGTCTGTCTGATCACTCGGGTTACACGTATCCTTTCTCCTGGCAGAGGTTATTGGAGGATTCCTGTGTCCATTTTCGCGGAGAAAGACTGTCGATGAGAGTTGCGCTTACTGTCGGAGAAGTTACAGTCTCCCTTCATCAATTCCCGCAACAAACTCTCCTGGTGGTTTTAAATGTTAAACCAGCCATCGTTTCATTTCCTAAACGAGTAGTTTCCAACGAGCGAGAGAACGGGGAGAGCTACTAGATTTTATCCTGCTTTTTTACAGGTTCTCGCTGAACAGGAAAAAGCCGGTCGCGATGTGTCCAAACGTCTGCATGCTATCAAGCAACAAATATTGCTAAAGCAATTGAAAATGCTTGGCATTCGCAATGTCCCTCATTGTCGGCACATGGCTGCGGAGGAAACATTCTTATTCTTCCATCTTGCCGGAGATCGCAAACAATGCAGTCAGCGTCATATACAAGAAGCTTGTCACGATGGGCGGATAATTTGGATCACCTGCTATCATTAGCTATTTTCATGAATATTTAGTGATCTATTTTCCAAAGCTGAGGATACCAGTGCCGCCTCGTTCCAGCTGCAGTATCAACTACCTTCGCAGATCGGCTCCTCTCTTTTGCGACCTATTACCACAGAGGAACAGGCTGGAGGTCTGAAAAGTGTAAAGTTGAACACGGCTCCTGAGATGGATGGTATTCCATATGCTTTTTATTGCACTTTGGGACGTCATTGTTACAGAACTGACAGCGGCGTTTGAAGAAGTTCAACGTACCGCTGTGATTACGGAGAAGTTTGTTGAGGGCATAATTCTTCTGCCCCCAAAGCACCGACGCTCTAGAAACGTTGCCGAGTATAGGCGGATACCTTGGTCAATTGCGACTACAAGTTACTGGTAAGTATATTCACTTCAAGGCTACATGTGGTGTATGGGACAATTCTCTGCAACGTCCGGGCTGCAGTAACGAGTGGCAGGAACATCATACAGAATATTGGCTTATTGAGGGTCATTATTTGTTATGCTGAAATCAAGAATATACGTGTGGCTTTGGCTAACATTGACTTTGAAAAGGCTTACGACAACGTTAGTCATTCTTACCTTTTGTCGCTTATGCGGCATTTGGGAGTCTCAGGAAGATTTCTTTCCTTGTTACAAAATCTTTATGCTGCGGCGACATCCAGAATACTCTGCAAACGATAGCTTTCTCCGATAACCCGAATAAAGAGGTTAGTCCAGCAGGTTTCCCCCCTGTCTCTGGGTTTATTTGCTTTGAGATTTGATCTGTAGCTGTAATCATCCCTGGGTGGTGTGGAACAGCATGGTACGCGATTACAGCTTACGGAATATGCGTATGATGTGACGGTATTCGTGGCAGATAGTGCTGAAATGGAAACCTTGCATCAATCTTCCAGACTATAGCGCCGTTTCGGGAGCAAAAGTAAATTTTACCAAGTATGAATATGAAATTGAGTTTTATTTATGGACGCTCTTTAACTACTGTGGTTCTTAGTGTCCCATTCTATATTGGGTGAGAAAGACCGGAAATTTTGCTCAGAGGTCACTTTAGCAGGGTTGAGGTTCTTTTACGTGCCATAAATCTATGACACAGGATCACTGGCTTTACTTCCCTTCCGAAGGATGCCATGCTAAGGATTTTTACCCTGAAAAAATCCATCGCCCTCCTCCGGGTTTGAACCCGCGACCTTGGTATCTAGAGGTTAACATGGTACTCCTAGATCACGAAGGACACCACCATTTAGGAGGTTTTACAGTTTGTTTATTGGCAGGAGTGACTTAACCTCCTAGGTATGTGGATTGTAAGCACACGAAGATCTTGAGCGTTGTGTTTACGCACTGATTTCGGGAGACTGGTACTTAATTGGACTGAACAATTGACCAAGTTGCGGATTTTCTCTTAGCAGAGCAGTGGACCCGGACACTTAACCTTTTTCAACGAGTATGGTATGTGCAAACCTATACACTCAGTAGGATTTGGTACACTGTTCAACTGCTGCCCATTATCAAGCAACTTTCTCAGAGGATTGAATGCCTTATTGCTTATTTTCTGTGGTCCGGAGCTCCTTAAAGGATCTCTAGGGAACAACTGCGGCTTCCAGTTAATAAATGTGGTAGTGGGCAGATAGCAGTGAATGCGAAATGTTTGACATTCCTTGGAAAAACTATAGTACGTATTCTGTACGGTGAGGGCCTTCGCTACAGAAATCTCTTTGGGCAGAACAACTTTGTCTTCTAGGTAAGCGGCTACCCGAATTTCGGGGGTGGTGGGAGACCTTCGTGAATCTGCCAACTACGAAAGTAGCTTCTTTTACAAATATCTGCTGACTACCACCAGTGTTTTACCCCGGGTACGGCGGAACTATTCGCTGAGATGCTGGAGCACCATTTCGAACAAATGTACGAATCCGAAGATCCTCACTGACTGCAAGATTACAGTATACTCTGCTGTCGATGAGGTTGTTCCGACAGCTGGTGGCATGGCAGGGCAACATTAAATCTCTGCAATGGAAACCTTGCAACATAAGCTAGTAGCCTGCGCTCTATTTGGGACTGGGCATGTGATTTGTAGTGGCGTAAAAGTGTCTCCACTGAAAGACACTCTGACCCTCGAATTACATCAAGATGATAGGAAGCTGACGGATACACTTACTTGGAATGTCTTTGCCACCTGCTTTTGGATGATTGAAGTTGGAGACGCGGAAAATCTACAGGTTTACCAGGTCCTTATCCGGAAAGAACACCGGGAGTTGGACAAGTGAACCCCTCTCCTGAATCTCCAGTATTTTCTGGGACCCCAGGTGCTAATCGTAGCTGGGCATGAGATTAAAAAAAAGAGCACAGAACCGTAAAGCACTGCTGTCATTTATTGGTATTTCAAGTTGCCGTATACTTTCCGTTCCTTTTCCAGTATAAAACTGGAAAAAAAATTAAAGAGAAAAGCCGTATTCAGCAGAATGTTTTCGTCATTGCTTACCTCCAAGAGATCTTAGGACACCATAACTCTGCGGGTAATTTAGGGAGAGAGAGAGGAGAGGGGTTCTCATTGCTTGAAACTATTCGCCACAAAAACAGAAAATAAAGCTTTAATGCTCATTTGAGCTTGAGAAATTATCTGGTGGGAGCGATGGCACTCACCACTTTCAATTGGATAAGTGTTCGTGGCTATGACACGAGAATTATAACACTTAAAAATAATTCATTTAATAGCTTTGTCTGCGGAATATGATTCTCGTGAGCCAGCGCGCGGTTTTCTGGACATTCTGTAGACCAATCTGTTCTTGTAGTGTTTAACTCCCATTCTTATTACAGACAGTACCGCAGATGGCAGTGTAAATTTGGTAAGGAAACATTCCAGTTATAATTTTATGGTAGCTCAGAGACATTTGCCTTTAATGAGGACTGAGTAAAACCTGGAAAATACCTCAGTCAGGGAGGATGGAACTGGTTCTGGTTGGATTCGTACTGCAGACACCCCGCTCACGACCCCGTGCTTTAACGAGCACGGCCACCCGTGTCGATAAATTGAATTAATAACACACAAGTTAATCATTTAATATAATTCAACTCTCATATTTTTAAGAGCATTAAATATTCGTAACATACCTGATAATAAAAACCTCAGCACATTTCGTACCAATTTCAAACTTAAAACTTAATTATAGAATACATAGCTAAAATGCCTTTACCTGAAAAAATTCATATTTGATCTCCCAAGCCATCGAAAACTTTGATTACTCTATGTATTTGAGTGATTCATGGAATATTTACGTTAAATTAATTTAAATTCAGCTTTATTTATGGACGCTCTTTAACTACTATGGTTCTTAGCGTATATATATAGGACGTGAAAGATCGAAAATTTTGCTCAGAGGCCTCTTTACCAGGTTTAAGGTTCTTTTACGCGCCGTAAATCTACGACACGGGACCACCGGTTTTACTTCCCTTCCGAAGGAAGCCATGCCAAGGGTTTTACGCCCGAAAAAAATCCATCGCCCTCCACCGGGTTTGAATCCGCGACCTCGGGAACTAGGGACTAACATGGTAAATATTTACGTTTCTTATCAATTAATAAATGCTACTAAGACAGTTAATATTGTATAAAATAGCTACGTACCTGAAGTCCCAGAATTTAAAGTCACTAGAGGATAGTGCAACATGTCTCCTGGAGTAAGTATTTCCTCTAGCGTTACCCATCCAGACATCATACCCAGCATCTGCAAGGATGTACGCTGTGAGAAGGGAAACAAATAACGTTTTAATAAAATTGTAAGACACTAATTCACTGATGGTCCCAAATGGAAGATAATGACCAATCATGTTAGAAACAGTATTGTTTTTCAACCAATCACGGTTTCCATTCACTGCAACTTTATCAAAATCTCTTTACCGCCTTCTCCTTTTTGCTTTCTCGACCATGTACCTAGTCGGTAGAGAAGGTATTGCATTCCACTAAAAGGTTTGGTATCGCTATTTCATCGGAAATGTATGCTTTGAAGTCTCCTGAATACAAAAGTAGGCGCTGTTAAACTTGTGTGTGTGTGTATGTGTCAACAGCACAACTCAAAAACAAAAAATCGAATAAAACAAAACTTGGTTTTTAAGTTCAGCATCTTACAAAGGTGCGACACGAAGATTTTAAAGAAAATTCCTCACCCCAAACTATCCTTTACATGGAAAAATGTTTATTTCTAACGTTCCCAAAACTGCCTTTAAGAATTTTGATTAAAGTAGCATATGTATAAGATATTAGCATGAGAAATAAAATACATACACTATGTGATCAAAAGTATCCGGACACCGCCACAAACATACGTTTTTCATCTTAGGTGATTGTGCTGCCACTTACTGCCTGGTACTCATTATTCGCGACCTCAGTAGTCATTAGACATCGTGAAACAGCAGAATGGGACGCTCCGTGGAACTCACGGACTTCGAACGTGGTCAGGTTATTGGGTGTCACTTGTGTCAGAAGCCTGTCCACACTCCTAAACATCCCTAGGTCCACTGTTTCTGATGTGATAGTGAAGTGGAAACGTGCAGGGACATGTATAGTACAAAAGCGTACAGGCCGACCTCGTCTGTTGACTGACAGAGACCGCCCACATTTGAAGAGGGTCGTAAAGAGTAATAGGCAGACATCTATCCAGACCATCACACAGGAATTCTAAACTGTATCAAGATCCACTCCAAGTACTATGACACTTAGGCATGAGGTGAGAAACCTTGGATTCCATGGTCGAGCGGCTGCTCAAAGCCACACATCATGCAGGAAAATGCCAAACGACGCCTTGCTTGGTGTAAGGAGCGTCAACATTATACGATTGAACAGTGGCAACACGTTGGTTGTGTGGAGTGACGAATCACGGTACACAATGTGGCGATCCGATGGCAGGGTGTGGGTATGGCGAATGCCCGGTGAACGTCATCTGCCAGCGTGTGTAGTGCCAACAGTGAAATTCGAAGGTGGTGGTGTTATGATGTGGTCGTGTTTTTCCTGGAGGGGGCTTACACCCCTTGTTGTTTTGCGTGGCACGATCACAGCGCAGACCGACATTGAGATTTTAAGCACCTTCTTGCTTCCCATTGTTGAAGAGTAATTCGGGGATAGCGATTGCATCTTTCAACACGATCGAGCACCTGTTCATACTGCACGGGCTGTGGCGGAGTGGTTACACGACCATAACATCCCTGTAATGGACTGGCCTGCACAGAGTCCTGACTTGAATCCTATAACACACCTCTGGGGTGTTTTGGAACGCCGACTTCGTGCCAGGCCTCACCGACCTACATCGATACCTCTCCTCAGTTCCACACTCCGTGAAGAATGGGCTGCCATTCCCCAAGAAACCATCCAGCACCTGATTGAAAGTATGCCTGCGAGAGTGAACGCTGCCATCAATGCTAAGGGTGCGCCAACACCATATTGACTTCCAGCATTGCTGATGGAGGGCGCCACGAGCTTGTATGTCATTTTCAGCCAGGTGTCCGGATGCTTTTGATTAGGCAGTGTATCTTTAATTTTCTGGGAATAGCCCGTGAAGTTCACTTCATTTGGAGGGAATTTTCTATAATTTTGTATAACTGGTAAAGCTAAGAGATAGACAAACACATACCTACAACAAAAAATGTGCATCTCTTTAAAACACACAATTTAGTTTTGATAACGTTTTTTGGTGGCATCTGTCATTTCCGAAGTAATCGTTATTATTGTTGTTTTCAATTGTTCCACGTTGTAACGTTTTAAAGTCCCGTCGCTATTCACTTGTTTCTTACGATATCATGGAGAGCATACAGAATTTTAAAGCCATAATGAGTCGCTTTTAAATACTTGCCTATGAATTGGATTTTCTCTATTCCTATTGTGCCTATAAGTGTGTAATAAAACTATATCTGCGATTGTTATGTTGATCAACATGGAGCAGATAGAAAAAAAAAGAATCTGATTGTTACATCCACGTGATTTTCTGTACCCTCTATCGTTTATTAGTTGGTGCAAGAAATGTCCTTACAGATCCACTTCATTTTATCCCAGATAAACTTTTGTAAAAATAACTACAATACACATTTCGTTGTGGTACAAAAGAAACAGCTATAATCAAATGTTTAAGAACTGGATGCTGGCCTTAAAATTCCATACTCTTTAGTGAAAGAGTAATCGAAACAAATGAACGTCTGCAGGACTTTAAACAATGACAAGAGTAGTGAGCAATTCAAACCTTTAAAACGGGTACGTAAGAAGTTATTTGAAGTAAACTGTGTGCCTTAGAGATGTACATTTTCGTCTATCGCTTAAACGTTTACCTCTGAGTCTTCTGCTATTGCTTACTTTAGAACGCATCTCTGGTCAAGTCACTCTGTGGTTCATCTTATATAAGTGGCAGAGAAAGTATAACAACAAAGTGTTATTTCAAGTATGGATGGTCCAAGATGTTGGAACTAAATAAACGATGGTTAGAGAGTCATTATAACAACTAATAATTCTTTTCTTACAGTTGATATATTGCAAAACAGCATTTAAAAATGCTCATTTCTCATATTACTACATGATGTCGCAAGAAACGACGACTCTTAAGTGAAAGATATGATGAAATATTCAGATAAAAGCTATATTTGTGGGAAACAACAATGAAGGAGGCCAGCTAAACGTTTTTGCAGGGTATTCACAAACAGGAAGTCATTTGGGTGAACAGATTCTCGACATGCATATGAGGGTAAAATATATAGGTACGGACAAACAGAAGGTGGCCCCCGAAACGGGGTCACAGCTTGGCACGTAGGCCAGCCGGCCCCTTGTGCTGGTTATCGTGACCCCTGGGAGGGAGGGATGAGGGTAGAGACCCAAAGGGCGACCAGATCCGGATGACGACGGGCGCAAGCACGGACGGGGTCCCTAAGGTTTCCAGATTGAACGCCTCCAACGCCGCCTGAGCCCACCTATTGGGCCCCAAGCACCCAGAGGCAGTTATCCAACCGAGCGGTCCCTGGACAACATCAGGAAAAAACCTCCACAGGGCGTACAGTCATCTTCCAGCTGCAACCCGCCGAACACCCTCGCCTGGTCCTACAACCCTGAAACAAATGACAAGGAACATGATGCGTACAGGAAATGAGAGGCAGGAGAGTCGTGGTAGAAGATAAACCACCCCAGCATTCGTCTGCTGACCAGGGAAACCAGGGAAAACCCATTGGACAGAAAGGGCGATCGCCGGGGATCGAACTCGCGACCTCACGAATGTAACCTTGCTCTTTGGAAATATAGGTATATTTGATATAGGTATATTTGATATAGATATATTTGATATAGGTATTTGGCAAACATTCTCAGTAAGTAATTGCTGGCTGCACTTCACACATTTTCATTGAGAGGAATGAGATGCACACAACTACCTGCCAGGTGATAAATATTAGTAAATAATGACATATGAGATTATTAATCTTAATAAGCGTGATTTTGTTATGATAATTTTGTTAGGGTAAAAATGTAATTAACGGTATAAGAATTCAGTGTAAGTGTAAATACTTGAATAGTAATGTAAGAAAGCTGTCAGAAGACGCCAAGTGAAGAAAACCCAGCAAGAAAACTATTAAGTTTGCTATCTGCAGTGCCTTTGTATGGGAGGGTAAGTCTTTCGTGCCTTTATTTATTAACTAGCATGATCGAATCCAGGAAGAGAGGCTAGCTAAAAGCATTTCTTCAGGGAAATACCGTCGTCAAGTTAGACTAATGGTATGTGACACAGTTGTAAAAACCAATCAATATATAGGATAGAACGACGTAAGATAGGACACGTTCAGGAGCGCGAAATTTTCAGACATTAACGAAGTATTTGTCCTTGTATTGTCTTCGGGGACAATTTATGTAAATAACGAGTCGAACGGAATTCCGAAATTCTCGCCGGACAGGAGAAAATGCTATGCCCGAGTTAAAAAATTACTTATTTACTTAGTCGGCTTACCCTCCACGTAGGTAGCGCTTCTTACACCCCTTAGGACTTACAACCATGCCCAGGGTTAGAGGCTGTAAAGGAGAAGACGAACATTGAATCAGAAAATGAAGAACCCGGAACGGGGGATCGAACCATAGCCGGGAACTAGAGCGAGGGAAGATGATATGAAATGAAGGCGAAATGGATGAAAGGAAAGGTGATGATTAGGGCTAGGATTTTTATGATAGGGCATATATTTTTTGGTAGGACTGACATGCTCCTTAAATACATATAAATGCTTCTTATGAAACAGCGAAATGAATTAACCTAGTTTGTTAAGTCATATTTTTGCATATATGGCCATTTCTCTCTGATAGAGCATATTTTAGTAAGTAAATGGTCATGTTTGTCATATTTTCACTCTTTCAAGAAGAAAAGAACTTTCTCATGCAATTTATTTATTCCGTGTTACATTTCCCAGAATTGCGCACCTCATTTTGTTTCCTGGAAAATGGCAAGTATCTACATTCCTTCCCTGTTTCCTTTGAATTCACAATATGGACTTCACCCTTACGCATCAGTGAGTTTGTGTACTCTATGAACAGGTATCTGATTAAGTCATTCTGGACTCTGGACTGCAGACAAGTGTCTAATTCACTCATTGTGTTATTCAGTCTTATTGAAGCCGTAAGCGTGTGCAGTACAGTTAAGAAAAAATGCCTAAGTGAAGCAAAATGTTCAAGTAAAACTAAAAAGGTTTGTTTCCCAATATGGTAAGAAAGTATTTTCAAGTGATGGTAAAATACTCTATTGTAAACTGTGAGACGTAAGAGTAACTGCGGAGAAGTCATTTAATGTTCAGCAGCATGTAGCAACAGATTAACACAAAAGTGGAGTACAACGGATTGAAAATGAAAAAACACTACAGCAAATGCTCCTAGGGGAATCCCGCCAGTCTTATTCACCATTCTGCGAAGAACTTTGTACAGCTTCCCTTTGTGCTGATATTCCCTTTAGTAAACTAAACCATCCAAAATTTCGTGAATTCTTAGAAAAATACACAGGCAAACCTCTTCCTGATTCTTCCACATTAAGAAAGAACTTTGTCAGCCGAAGCTACGAAAGAACAATACAACAAATCAGACAACAGCTCGTAAATAAAAAAAATTGGGTATCAATTGATGAAACTACAGACTCTATGGGAAGATATATTGCAAATGTCATTGTGGGAACTTTGAAAGAAGATGGTCCAGGCGAAAAGTTTCTAATAAACTGTGAACATTTAGAAAAAGTAAATTTTTCCACCATTTCTAAGTTGTTCGACAGATCTATGGGTGCCATATGGCCCGAAGGTGTTAAGCATGACAATGTACTTCTCTTCGTAACGGATGCTGCACCATATACATAAAATCAAATTTTGGATTTATTCCAGCTGTCATAACTGCTTTGGAGGGATCAGAAGTGCCACTGGTGAAGCAGATAGAACAAGCGAAAAAAGTTGTGAATAAATTAGAGGGTGTTTGTGGTAAAGTGGGAAAAGAAGTGTCAAAGAAAATGGAAAAGGTGTTAGAAAAAAACGAAGGGTATCATACACTGTGTTCCATTTCAATGATTTTGTTGGGTGAAAAGTTCTCTCTTAATCATTCAGATTTAGATTCAAATGATTTGTTCATTTTAAATATGCTGCTCTTGTGTCAGCTGAAGGAGAAAGGAACTTTTTGAAGTAGAAGGCTTTGTTGGCTGATAATAGGAAATCTTTTTCATTTGAAAATTTGCACAAGGTATTCATTGTGTATTGCAACTCAGAGCTTATATGAAGTAGAATGAGGATGTAAAAAGCACATAGGCTCCTATAATGTTAATAAAAATCATACTGGATTGTCAAATTGCATAGTTTAGCTTGCTTCTCATGTGCATTTTATTCTCAAATAAACAGTTCATTATCAAAATTGACTTAGTAATTTATTTTACAGTAGAAATTTTACCTCATTTTAATATTGCTAGGTCATATTTATTATGTTAGTGTGCATATTTTGGTAAATGTTTGGTCATAACAGCATATTCTTTTGTGCATATTATGGTGATTTTAGGTCATAAATATCCTAGCCCTAGTGATGATGGAACAACTGGTGGAATGAACGTCGGGGAAACCGGAGAACCCGGAGAAAACCCGCCCAGACGCTGCTTCGTCCACAACAAATCCCACACGCGGGTCCCTAGGGTCGAACCCGGATCTCCTTGTTGGGTGAGTTAAAAAATTACTCCGCAAAATTCTTAAATCAGGTATCAGTGTTGAGTGAATATTTAAATACTGTGTTAAAGTACGCCAATGGCCTTCTTCATTTATCGTCGTAAAGAATGTGTTTTAGCATGTCATCAGAAATATACATTCTAAAAGATTCCGCCGCCTTTGTTGAGAACGCGAAACAGCATATTCAGGTGGGCGAAGAAAGAAAATGAAGTGCGTATTCACGTAACATCAGCAATGGCAAGATGACAGTTTTGTTGATAGCGGCTTCCCTGTTCGAGTTACTATATGGTGAATAAAAGTGAATGAAGTGCGTATTCACGTAACATCAGCAATGGCGAGGTGACAGTTTTGTTGATAGCGACTTCCACTGTTCGAGTTACTATATGGTGAATAAAAGTGAATGAAGTGCGTATTCACGTAACATCAGCAATGGCGAGGTGACAGTTTTGTTGATAGCGACTTCCACTGTTCGAGTTACTATATGGTGAATAAAAGTGAATGAAGTGCGTATTCACGTAACATCAGCAATGGCGAGGTGACAGTTTTGTTGATAGCGACTTCCACTGTTCGAGTTACTATATGGTGAATAAAAGTGAATGAAGTGCGTATTCACGTAACATCAGCAATGGCAAGGTGACAGTTTTGTTGATAGCGGCTTGCACTGTTCGAGTTACTATATGGTGAATAAAAGTGAATGAAGTGCGTATTCACGTAACATCAGCAATGGCAAGGTGACAGTTTTATTGATAGCGACTTCCACTGTTCGAGTTACTATATGGTGAATAAAAGTGAATGAAGTGCGTATTCACGTAACATCAGCAATGGCAAGGTGACAGTTTTGTTGATAGCGGCTTGCACTGTTCGAGTTACTATATGGTGAATAAAAGTGAATGAAGTGCGTATTTACGTAACATCAGCAATGGCAAGGTGACAGTTTTGTTGATAGCGGCTTGCACTGTTCGAGTTACTATATGGTGAATAAAAGTGAATGAAGTGCGTATTTACGTAACATCAGCAATGGCAAGGTGACACTTTTGTTGATAGCGACTTGCACTGTTCGAGTTACTATATGGTGAATAAAAGTGAATGAAGTGCGTATTTACGTAACATCAGCAATGGCAAGGTGACACTTTTGTTGATAGCGACTTGCACTGTTCGAGTTACTATATGGTGAATAAAAGTGAATGAAGTGCGTATTTACGTAACATCAGCAATGGCAAGGTGACAGTTTTGTTGATAGCGACTTGCACTGTTCGAGTTACTATATGGTGAATAAAAGTGAATGAAGTGCGTATTTACGTAACATCAGCAATGGCAAGGTGACACTTTTGTTGATAGCGACTTGCACTGTTCGAGTTACTATATGGTGAATAAAAGTGAATGAAGTGCGTATTTACGTAACATCAGCAATGGCAAGGTGACACTTTTGTTGATAGCGACTTGCACTGTTCGAGTTACTATATGGTGAATAAAAGTGAATGAAGTGCGTATTTACGTAACATCAGCAATGGCAAGGTGACACTTTTGTTGATAGCGACTTGCACTGTTCGAGTTACTATATGGTGAATAAAAGTGAATGAAGTGCGTATTCACGTAACATCAGCAATGGCAAGGTGACACTTTTGTTGATAGCGACTTGCACTGTTCGAGTTACTATATGGTGAATAAAAGTGAATGAAGTGCGTATTCACGTAACATCAGCAATGGCAAGGTGACACTTTTGTTGATAGCGACTTGCACTGTTCGAGTTACTATATGGCGAAGAAAGAAAATGAAGTGCGTATTTACGTAACATCAGCAATGGCAAGGTGACAGTTTTGTTGATAGCGACTTGCACTGTTCGAGTTACTATATGGTGAATAAAAGTGAATGAAGTGCGTATTTACGTAACATCAGCAATGGCAAGGTGACACTTTTGTTGATAGCGACTTGCACTGTTCGAGTTACTATATGGTGAATAAAAGTGAATGAAGTGCGTATTCACGTAACATCAGCAATGGCAAGGTGACAGTTTTGTTGATAGCGACTTGCACTGTTCGAGTTACTATATAGTGAATACAAGTGAATGAAGTGCGTATTCACGTAACATCAGCAATGGCAAGGTGACAGTTTTGTTGATAGCGGCTTGCACTGTTCGAGTTACTATATGGCGAAGAAAGAAAATGAAGTGCGTATTCACGTAACATCAGCAACGGCAAGGTGACAGTTTTGTTGATAGCGACTTCCCTTTTCGAGTTACTATATTGTGAATAAAAGTGAATGAAGTGATATTCTGCATCAATTCTCTGCTCATCGCAATTCTTTAACAAGGAAATCCTGAGTCCATGCCTCTCCTTGAACACAGAACCATCTCCAATAACTTGCGACGTGAGGCAAGCAGCCTATTACGTGGTGGTTCAAACTGCCGCCACGACCAGATGGGCTTGCCATGAATTGGCGCCACAGACGCGGTGCCTCAGGAAGCAGACGTACAACAATATCGAAACAAAAATAACAAACGATACTATCGAAATGTTCCTCATTCGTAGTATTGCATGAATTCATAGTTAATACAATCAGATGCCTGACTTGGCGCACATTTGCCACAACGTATAAACGTGAGAGTTGGTCTTTGCCATAAACATTGCAATGTTTCTCTACAATAGTGTGTAAAATACATAAGTGTGCATAAAATAGGTAATCGCATTAAACTCCACATTTTATACTTCCGAACAATAAGAAATGAGGTACAATAGGTTAATAGAAATGTGAGCGACAGATGCGATAATCTGAAGTGGTTGGTGAGTTGTTTAATGCTTACATATGGACAAAAGGACAGTTTTTGCGCATAACCTTAGATATTCGGTATTTCGTATTTTGTCACAAGCATAGCTAATACTCTGCCACTTGCTTAGTGACGTCAATGCTCAGCTGGCTAGCCTCGTTTGTCGATGGTGTCAAAGGAACGCGTTTTTGCTACACCTGGTTTAATAAAGTACATCACCAAACAACTCCGAACGCTTCTCTGCCGCTGCTCTTTGCAGCAAGGTCTGTATAGTACTTATTCACAGTCCCGGTAATGCTGCTGGTCAACAGCTGCCCATATGCTTTCTTTTTAGTTTTTTAATAAGTTTAACCTCCTTTAACCTGGTGGATCATATCGGACGATGAATTAGTGAAGTAGGTGAAATTATACTTAAATTCCCAGGGTACAGAGAGCTTAAAGTTTCCCCATTTTCACCTTCTCAGGATAATGGAAAACCCCGTTAAAAACATTATACGCGTAACTCACTCTAACGGGATTGCAATTCAGCACCTCTTGAAGTGAGACGGGCACTGCACCCCCACACCACAGAGGCAGCCATGTATTCTTATTGCTAGGTATTTGGTGGCAATAATATTTAATTGTCATATAAATATGATTGTATTTTGCACAGATATGTAAACTTATCGACTATATCTAGGAATGCGAACAAAGGGTCCCAAATATCAATATTCACAAATTTATAAGAGCTGTTAATAGTGATTAAATTACTAACATATACAGGATGAATCTCCTATAACATGCACCGCAAATATTTAGGAAATGGAAAGTGCTATTGATGTGCAGTTTTTACAGCACTGATTGGTAGTCAGGGGCTCGTACATTTATCCTGTAACACATTTTAATGATACTGAGAAAGTGTACTGTTTGAGCAAACATACAATTTTTAAATGGAACAATGCCTAATTACATCAACAGAATAAAGGTAGGGTAAATTAGAATGTCAGTGGCGTTTGTTGTAAGATTCTAGTGCAAGTGGTTTACGAGAAATCTTATTTTAAATCTTTTACGCACCGACACTTGTACAACCTGTGGTAGCACAAACTAAAGAAAAACAAAAGGGAATTACAATACTTCTGTGGAATTTTACAAGTAAAGAGAACAGGGCCCTTCAAAGGTTGTGTTCAAAATGACCACCGGCAGCTTCAATATTCGCTTCCAGTCTGGTATGAAATGACTGCTGCACACGTTCTAGCATTTCAGCGGAAATTTCAGAGCAGGCAGCAGTAATACGTCGTTTCATATCGTCTGGTGTAGTTGGTACATCCTTCTAGACAGTGTCTTTCAACCTTCCCAACAGAAAAATGTCTAAAGGGGTCAGATCCGATGAACGGGCCGGCCAAGGTACAGGTCCTCTTCGTCCAATGCAACGATTTGGAAACCATCCGTTAAGACAAACTGTGGTACTTCGTGCACTATGCGATGGACTGCCATCATGTTAGTACCACAGGTTCCTCCTAGTCTGCAAAGGAACGTCTTCTAGCATCTGTGGCAGATGGTCTGTCAGGAGGCTGCGATACTTGTGCGAGTTCATTGTTCCTTCCATGAACAAGGGGCCTTATGAGCTGATGGTTCACTATCCCACACCACACCACACGTTTAAACACCATGGACACTGACGTTCCACCTGACGAAGCCAACGGGGATTGTCAACAGACCAATAGTGCATGTTTCTGCGGCTTACGTGGCCATGATTAGTAAATGTTGCCTCATCACTAAACAAGATACATGATGAATCTGGAGTATCATGACTTAATACCCATGTACAAAAGTTAACACGATTCTCAAAATCGTTTCCATGTAGCTCTTGATGGAGAGAGATGTGATAGGGATGGAACCTATGCCGATGGAGAATGCGCAGTACACTTGCCCGAATTATGCCACTTCCACGTGCGATTGTGCGGAAACTAATTTGCGGATCTAATGCAACGGCAACCAAAACATTAATTTCTGCCTCTTCTCCATTCAGTTGTTTGTTTCTGTTACGTTTTCTAGGCGTTACAGTACCACTTTCACGTAATTGGTTGAAGGGGTTGATAAATAATTGCCGAGATGGTTGACGTCTATTGGGACACGTTCCGCATATACCATACAGGAACGAACTGCATTCTTCCTACACTCTCCATACACCATGAGCATGTCGGATTTTTCTGCATTAGTAAACCCCATCTTCCACGCACGAGTTACTGCTTGAACTGTCACAAACTAACTGACCAGAAAGTCGCAATGCAATCAATGAACAGAAAACACAATGCAAACAAACATAACAACATCGTACCTAGCAACTAAGCTGGTTGAATGGGACAAACAATTGTCGGGGTGGAAACTTTTCAAAATGCGACTTCTCGTAAACCACTTGCACTAGAATCCTGCAACAAAGACGATTGACATTCTAATTTATCCTACCTTTATTCTGTGATGTAACTAGGCATCGCTCCATTTGAAAAATCGTATGTTTGATAAAAAAATTACACTTTTTCAGTATTATTAAAATCTGTTTATAGGTAAATGTATGAGCCCATGACTACCAATCAATGCCGTGAAAACTGCACATCAATATCACTTTCCATTTCCGAAATATTTGCGGTGCAAGTTTTAGGTGATTCACCCTGTATATTGCAGGCCCAATATATATTTGAAGCATCACATCGATATCTACAGACCTAAAGATTTTTCTGGTCCTGTTAGGACCCATCCTGTGGAGCTTGCGAGAAGGCCATGTTGCAAGAATATAGGTTTCCTCCGTGTCCTTGGACTGTCCCTTCCATGGGGTATTCTGTGAAGGGTGAGCAAGTATCCGTCCTCAGTTTGCACCACGTGTGACTCGGAGGGATAGCCGTACTTCCGTATCAGCTGCGGCTGAAAACACACACACAGCATATATCAGTAAATGCAATTGGCTACATAAAATTATGTACTGTGTAAAAGAAGACGTCTATTTCTGAAGTGAGACGTGCAGAATAATATTGTTTTAACTTTTGTGTACCTAAAGGTCATTTCCTTAAGAACAGATGACCTATAAACGAAATTGTAGTTCGTGAGAGTCAAGCAAATTTCCTATGTGCTCTCGGAGTTACTATGCCTACTCTTGAATTCCCGATGGCGGGGGAAATTTGACATTAACTTCCACATTTCGTGGAAAACCCACGTGAGTAACTCAGTCGTGCATAAGAACATTCTATAGGCCAACTTGTAATATACGGGATGAAGCAAGGAAGCTTAGCTAATTTTGATATGCACTGGGTTGGTAGCTTACATTGACAATAGTTTCTCTTTTTCGTTTAAAATGTACAAAATGTACATTGCAGTTTTGACAAAGGAATTTAATACAAACAACATGAAACATGTGCTTGGATAGGTACCCATTGGTGGTCCCAAAATTAATTTAAAATAATGGCTCCGTTATTGTTATGCAGCAGCATGTTTCCTGACTGGACCATAAGGACTCTGTTCCAAGCCATGTTCACTGTAAAGAAATCTGTTTTTGTATGTTAACGGTGAATGATTAAAACACTAACTTGTAAAATTTCAATCGTATTGTAGCGTTCGTATGACGGCGGGCAATATTGCAACGCTATGCGAAATAAAAACAGCCTTGTAAATTACCGCTCTCAAGGAGGAGCTTTATCAGAAAGGGGTTCCATTAACTTGTATAATTTTATATTTGGCACAGGTTATATAAATAATGATGTTCCTTATAAAACAGCACGCGTTACATGGACTGGATCCACGTTTCGCCACCACTATTGATCAGCAGTAACACGCTTTTAAGGAGTTCAGTTATTCTAAAGACGGAAACAACGTGTTGATTAATCTTACGTTTAAGCAAAGCACCCAACACTGGAACCGTTTTTACTTCGGCTCATTATTTAACCGATACACAATAATAACATATGTTGTACAGGTGTACTGAAGTTTAATTTCTAATATTTGTCCCTTAGTTTACAATGATTGCTGAAATAATGATTTTCAAAACTGTGAGGTGAGCCGATGGCTGCCATAATCATACAACTCTGCACAGCAAGGGAAGCATATGACAAATTTCATTCTCATACCATCTATACAAGAACACCTGGGAATTACCGACGAATCTTCATTGAATATTCTCTAGTGGTCCACATTTAAAAGTACTAGAAAGTTGCTTTACGCACTTAAAGTAGCATCCAGACCACAGTTAACACATACACGAAACTGTTTTTTCTTTTTCTTCCACAGCCTCATCTTTTAAATATTCACCATTCTAACGGAGACACCAGCTCATCCTAAATGATATTGGATTCACGATATCACCAATTCTGGACGCATAAAATGGACCTGAATGTCAACCATGGAGGATCCAAATACAACAAAATATGGAACTCAGCAAAGAAGAAAAATTCGTCAATAGCGATCATTATGCTTATAAAGGGTCTTTCAATAAGAGTGAGATAACTGCCGTCGTTATTGAGTTACAGCAGTCATTTTTTTCATGTGGTTACAGCTGCTATTGAAAAATAGCCGTGGAAACTTTACAGTATTCAGCAACACGTAGAAATTGTGAAAATTTATTATCAAAATGGATCATCTGTTCGCCAAACCTTCCGTGTACTGCGTAAAGTTTGCGGTGTGCATAATCGTCCCTGCGAGTGAACGATTCGGCGTTTGATCGATAAATTTGAAAGAAGTGGTTCTGTTAGCGATCAAAGAACGCCTGTACGTAATCGACGTAAGCGCTCCAACGAAAACATAGGCGCCGTTCGTGAGAGTGTACGCGAGAACGGAAACAAATCAATTGCTCGTCGAGCGCAACAATTGGGGCTTTCGCCGACCACAACTTGGCGAATTCTGCATCTGGACTTGAGGTTTCACGCTTACAAAATGATGTTAACTCAAGAACTAAAGCCCAACGACCATAGGTTGCGCCGTGCGCCGAGTATTCGCTGATTGGGCTACGGAGCAATTGGAAGCTGACACGGATTGTTGTCGAAAAATCGTCTTCAGCAACGAAGCCCACTTTTGGATGGATGGTTGTGTTAACAAACAAAATTACCGCTATTGGAGCAATCACAATTCAATGCAGATTCAAGAACGACCACTTCATCCCCAAAAGGTTACTGTGTGGTGTGGATTTTGATACAGTGGAATCATTGGTCCATATTTTTCCCAAGATGAACATGGAGAAGTTCTAACTGGCAATGGAGAAAGATATCGGGCTCTTATAAGGGACTATTTTGGCCTCAGTTGGATGGTATGGATCTCAGAAACATCTGGTTCCAGCAAGATGGTGCCGCATGTGAAACTGCTCTCGAAACAATCGATCTTTTGAAGAAGTTTAGAGGTTTTATCACTTCCCGTGGTGGCGATGTTAACTGGTCCCCGAGATCATGTGATTTAACGCCGTTGGATTACTTCTTGTGGGGTTATGTTAAATCTCGAGTTTATGTCAACAAGCCAGAAACAGTAAATGATCTTATGAATAACATCACGCGTATTATTCGTGAAGTTGGACCTAATTTACGTTCTTCTGTCATTGAAAATTGAGTCAACCGTATACGCGCAACCCAACGAAGTCACGGCGGTCACTTAACTGATGTTCTCTTTCACACGTAATGGCATTAATTATATCCCAAAATAAAAAAAGAAATAAACCTCTATCATTTATAGAACGTGTTTTATTTAAGTTCAAAGATAGGACCCTCTTGTTGAAAGACCCTATATTAAACTTTTCCGAGAGTTCACATCTCAACACGCGCAAGGCAAGCACTTATACACAGAGGGCTCAAAAACGGATCCCGTATGGATATGCAGTGACTACAGACACAAATTGCATGTTTACCATCGTGTCTCTGACAAGTTTTCGAACTATTATTATTGATTGAAGGGAGCTTTTAGAATCAGCAAAAATGAGTGAGTGTCATAATATATTATAGTGCTTCCCTGAGAACCAGTAATTCGCAGGAGAGCCTGTATGTATATATATAATTTGCATTTACTCTTTGTGCACGCTACTGACTTCTTCATTGTGTACTATTTTTCAAATTAACCTGTTATATAGAATACTTAAAACGCAGAGCAGCGCAATTTCTTCCGCAAGCTTGTGGTTCAGGAAGGTGATTACGATGCTCCAGAATCACAACAAATATTTTGGTTCATTAAAAACTTCCAGAATTTTCCATTTTAAAGTAAAATATGATACAGTTTTATACGTGTTTCGAGTACATCTAAGTACATTTCCCACACCAATATCTGTTTTAAAATCACTGAAATATATTTGAGATAATCATAAAAAAAGGAATAGATTACCCACATGCTTTCAATAAGCTTCAATGCTAAGCAATCTCGTGACGCCACGACAGTTGCAAGCCGGCCTGTGGTACTCTACGATCAGTTATGTGTTACTACGATACATGTAACAAGTCCAAAATGAAGCTAACGTCACGAAAGTTGCAACTCGGTTGGTGTTACTACGATCAGTCATGTTTTAACTACGATACATATAAATACGAACTCCAACATGAGACTACCTCATTACTTTAAGAAGAAGGAGAATCGCGATACGCTCTGCACTAAAGATTTTCTACAGATTAAAGAATGAAGTTAAAACCTATAACTTGGTATGCGGCGAAAGCGAGAGGTGAACTGATCCAATTAGAAAGAAAATGCTTGACAGCCGATATTATACTTTCATTGAATTTAGTAATCTGAATCGAAGAGCTCGTGCATAAGCAGACTCATAATGGAGCCGCTTTGTAATACAACACGCAAAGAGGTGTTTTCTTTCTGCCCATCTCTTACTATTATTAATATGCTACTTCCGTCCCATCCCGCATCCTGTATGACTAGTCAAGTGTGTACATTTGTGTGTAACGTTAGCACAGTATTAAGTGTGTAAACATTCCAACTACTACTTGAATACTTTTTCAGCGTCTGGTTTAGCCGTAACCCTGACCTCAATTATCTCCCGCCAATGCAAAAGTAATCACGCGCCTATCAAATAACAGCTTTGTCAAACGTGATCGATGCGAGGTCCGGTAGAGCTCTCGAAATTTCAACTATAAGCGTACATTTAGGAATTTAAACATGTCTGATGCACGACAAAATGCTTTTCAACCAAGCAATATTTCACTTTTTCTTATAATCTGAAATCATCAAGGTTCAGATTAACAAACTCTTTGTCACGTGTACTCTTATAATATCACCCAGCTAGCAGTAAATATCTTTCTGCGCTCTGTAACCTCTCGCCTTTCGTTTTTGGAAGTATGACTTGTGCTGGTGATCTGAAGGGTTTCATTTTACTGACTCAGTTAAATGCTAAGCCGCAACTGAAAACATTGATGCACCAGTCTCATTATTGTGAGTTGCGTGATCTTGCTTCGGTTTATTGTGCGGTTTTGCAACGATGTCAATAGTGGTTTAATATTTAGAAACATCTGTGAAATGAAACGTTTTGATAAACGTACCAGCAACTTAGCGAACGTTAAATGGGAACAACGAGGGAACTTGAAAGTACTACAAATAAATTCATGAAAATAAATGAATTTTCTATGCATTTAGTAGTACCGCGATAAGAACCGACATTTCCGCAAATAGCTTTAAAGAAACAGGCAATTTGATTCGGATAAAATATAACACTAATAATATAGCTGATAAGGCTAGTGATGAGCATGACAATGTTTACAATCCTCTTCATTTATAAAGTATGTAATTCTAAAAATGTCTGTTATTTTGAAAGAGATAATATAAAGTAATGTAACCGAGCGGGATGGCTCAGGCGGTAACGGCTGTGGCTCGCATTCGGGATGTCGTGGGTTGGATTTTGTGGTCGACCTTCCTGACCCATGGGTATTTTCGGTGATTTCCCTGAGTCGCTAGGCGAATGTTGGGAATGTTCATTAAATCCCCCGAATTTCCTGTCACTCCATTTCACCTCCATTCTCATTTCACTTCACCTTTCATCTCCTTGGTCTGTTTCAGGACTGAAAGGGGGAGGGGAGTCGGTTGCATCAGCTGCCATCCTGGGAGTTTCAATCTGTAAAAGATGGTACTCTGCCTCTGCCCTGTCGTGCCACCTGGCCCGGCCGCCCTGTCTCCTCTCACCACTCCCTTCCGGGAGCACCCGTCAGGGGCACAAAATATCATGTAGGTCGAGGTGCTAATTCCCCCCTCTGTACCTAGTCCTACTATATAAGTAAGATAGGTGACAACACCGAATACGAAAGGAGTGACGTATTCGAAATGTGAGTGCTATAATTACAAAATGCGTATATATTTTATACTTCCATGCTTTGTTAACTAATTTTTGATAGATACTCTTACTTTATAATAATTATGTTTATAGTTATTCACGCAACTGTACAGGAAAGTGAGTTTATTTTAAGACGAGCAGGGCGTATCGGAATATCGAAATGAGTCTTGAAAAAACACTTCGGTTTAAGACAGGATATGGCTATGGAACCCAAATCTATTTCGTATTATGTCTTTTTCCTTTGTCCATCATTTTCATATATAAATTATATATCTAGGTAAATTGGATCATATGTAATTGTTCATTTTAGTACAGTGTAATATTTAGCCTATGTAGGTATAACGTTCCTGGTTCACTAGTTGTTAGATGCCTTAAATTCTACAGTTCTGTCGAAAAAATTCTGACTGCGAGCGCTGGAATGTCGAAACCCTCTTTCTGTTAGTCAGGTCAAGGGTTAAGCATTTCTGCAAGGGTCTTCTATCCAGACGCACGGGGGTGTAGATTTCGATTTAGAACGGGGAAGACACCGTGACGCGAGGAAGAAGTCGCATTATGAATGAGTAGCTAATGAGATGTTAGATAAATGACGAAATGTTAGGCTGACTCTTACTATCCTGCAAAAAAATGCTGCAATAATATAACAGAAACTTGAAGTACTGAGTGGGGGATAGGGTTGTATAAATATCCTATGCTCACCCCAGCAATTGGGCAGTTGATATGTAATCCCGGAAACAGACTCCACGTTACTCGTGAGCAGAAGTTGGTACGCAAATAGGAGCCCGTGGAAAGCATTGTAGTTTCATCAAATTGCCGAAGTACATTCCAGAATGAAGGTATACATCGTCGCGAGTAATTGCAGTGCTGTGTTGAAGAATAAGTGATGCCCGCGCGCAGCGAGATGACAAAGGGGTGTGAAACGCGCGAGAAATGTGTCAGCTCCCAGTGACCAGAAACGTTACCTAGTGTCTTTATTAGTGCTAATAAAATTCAGTCAAGTGAACTCCGGGTGCTTCTTCAATTCCCCTGAAATTTCCTTTATCCCACAACCTGGATCGCCATAGCTTATCCTTTCCTGATAGGCAGAGTTCACACATATCTCCACTGAGAATCAACCTAGCCAAGGCAAACAATAAACTAAATTATTACAAGCGCATCATCCGTCGAAGGAGGCGGCAGCAGAAGAAGCCACGACGAGAGGACCTCAAAACCGGTACTGTAACTTCGCAACTGTAGCATTACTTCTACCTTGCCTGCAGGTAGCTACGCTCTATAGTGACCCACGCGAAGTACGAACCCTAAGACCGCAGAGCCGGATCCTTCTCAGACATAGGCTTGTAAGTGAGGCGTCAGAGAACCAGTCTCAGGTTAGGTACAATATTTTGTTTCATTCGATGTCGAAATACTTTATACAGGGTGGACCATTTAATTTAGGACTGTACGGTATCTCCACAGCTAAGCGTCGTAGAAAGAAATGTCTTTATTAAAAGTTGCTTGATATTATGGGGGAAAGTAAATGCCATTAGTCATGGTTTGTTTGGACGACGTTATGGTGGTCATTTTAGGGCAAGTTTAATTTTTTTAAATGGAAACTACATTTTGTATGTTCTTTTCTCATTAGGAAATGGTTTATAAAAAGCCGTTTATTTTGTAACGAGGAATAAGGAAAGAAAATAAAAAAATGTCGTTTTCCAATTACGAAACGTAACTTGACTCTCAAATGACCATCCATGGATGGTCTATCCATTCATTGCTCTCATAGTTCAGAATTTTCGTCGTTATTTACGTTGGTGTAACAATAATTGCAAGGTGCTTTATACAAATGTTTAGTTTTTTTATGAGGAGTGAGACATAAAAAGGTAGATTCCCATTTAAAAAAAACTAAATTGACCCTAAAATGACCATCACAACGTCCTCCAAATACAACACGACTAAAGCAAAAGTGATAATAGACATTAAATGAATGATTTAGTTTAATCCAGTACTTTTAATCACAGATGCCTAACTATTCAGCATACTTTTATTTGTCTACTCTTAGAATTATGTATTAGAAAGCAAAGTAGAGGAATAAGACATACAATATTTAAAAGATAATGATCCCAAGCTGTGCAATGTACTGAATTCGTATTCTGTCTCCAGCAATTTCCTCTCACGGGTACTTAGTTCCCGTCACCCTCCACGTGGTGCTGCCATGTGCTCGGCGCAGTGATATATTGAGTTTTGTTTACTTCTGCTTTAAACTTAAAGCGAAACATATTTTATCAAAGACGTTAAGGGGACTCGGTATGCTCTGTACTGACAATGTTAAAATCATGAAATTCAGGTATCTTTTTCTCTGGAAATGTTCAACATTTCACAAAACAGCACTTAAAATACTCCTTCCTCACACTTTAACATGGAGTTTTCTCAAAATATACTATAATTTATATGTTATATATTTTTTTAATAATTGGCTCTTTTTAATGTGAAAAAATCTAGTTAATCGCCCTATAACATTTTATTCATATTAAATATTTTAAAATGGCCACGCTAATATGTGATACTAACAAGTAACTGGTGTAAATGTGAACTTTCTAAGTATAATAGTTTCAGAAAAATCTGATGTGTTACACTCACATGACTTTCTATACTCTTGTACAAAATATTTTTATAAACGCTTATTCTCCATATGCTTCATGTTAATCGAGATATCGAGATGTCAATCTTATTGCTAATTTTCTTGTAGATGCAAGGGAATTGGTAGGCTTTAAGCTATAGTCAAATCTTATAAGAGCTGGTTGCTATGTAGCGCATTCCATTCTCGTTGCATGTCCAGGACATAAAAAAATGAATAAGGAATTCCCATTTGAGAAAAAGTATAATTATTGGAAAATTTAAGGGTATAACAAGCATTATCTCGAAAATGGTTCACTCAACAAAAAAAAAATCTGATGTGTTACACTCACATGACTTTCTCTACTCTTGTACAATCTAATTTTACAAACGCCTATTCTCCATATGCTTCATGTTAATCGAGAAATCGAGATGTCAATCTTATTGGTAATTTTCTTGTAGATGCAAGGGAAATATGGTAGCTTTTAAGCGATAGTCAAATATTTTAACGCTGGTTGCTATGTGGCGCATTCCATTCTCTTTGCATGTCCAGGACATAAAAAAATGAATAACGCATTTGAGAAAAAGTATAAGTATTGGAAAATTTAAGGAAATAACAAGCAATATCTCGAAAACGGTTCACTCAACAAAAGAAATGTATATGACATAAGTTGTGTATTTTAACGCGATCTACATTATTTGTGTAGTAAAATTTTGTCTATCCCTTATGGTTTACCAGTTATGCAAAAGTCGTTCACAATGAAGAATACTTTTGGAGACATTCCCAGAAAATTCGAGATATACATTTCATTTCTCATGACATTATGTTAAACATATGATATTTGCATCAAAATCGTTAGAGCCATTTTTGAGAAAATTAAAATTTTCGAAAAATCTTCCATGTAAAGGGTAGTCTGGGGTGGGGGGATTTTCTTGAAAACCTTCGTGTCGCATCTCTGGAAGATACTGAAACTAAATACCAAGTTTGGTGCTTATCCGACTGTTCGTTTTTGAGTTATGCTGTTCACAGACACACAGACACACACACACACAGACACACACACACACACACACACACAGACACACACACGGACATGTTTCCAAAAATGCTTTTTTTGGTTTCAGGAGGTCTCAAAACATGTATTTCCGGCGAAATCTCGGTATCGAATTTTTGGGTGGAATGCAATACTTCCCCTACTTACTATACGTAGTAGAGAAAGTAAAAAAGATACTTTTATTAAAAAAATTATAAATTTTGTTAAACGAGCTTTAAAAATAAAACTAACATTTTTAGTGTATTCCAGGACCAAACGAAGGATTATCTGGGCCATCTTCCATCTTCCTCAACTACAGATCCAATAATATTGATATAATTACCAAATCTATCTTGAAGATTTGGTAAGTTCATAACATCACATAGCATCTTATCTAAGGCGAGGCATTTTCCAATGGTGCGAAGCGCATTGGACCAACTTGTGTTTATTTCATGCATTTTGCTTTAATTCTGTCATTTATTTGCAGTGGGTTACAGTTAGAAAATGTGAGTGTAGTAGTTTTTACACACCAATGCAAGTTCACAGGCACGACCAATTACTTTCTTCACAGACAGATCAAGTCCTACTTGAGTACAACTTTTGCACCTTGCATTAATTTTAAAAAATGAGATAAAATGTTCAAACTTATTATTTCATTGGCACTATTATCAGAATCCTCCAACAGTTTAGAAAACTGATCACTATTTGTGTGTAATTTCTTTTTAAAAGCACTGTTGTTACTGTTAGGCCTACAATTACCAGTTTTTGAGGTTAGAGTGGCCTCATCACATGTTTGCGGTTTGAAGATGCCAAACAATTCACTGTTTGGACATAATTCCTTAACCGGGTACGAGCTATTAAATGTTACGAAATTTACGGAACTGTAAATACACGTCTTTACGAAGTCATCTATCCTTTCTTAATGACATAATAATCAGTAATGCGCTTACTGCTTAACGGTTTAAGGGCAATTATGAAATATATTGCGAGTTTCTTCAGCTACACACATTTACCAGGGCGGGACACGCATCTCAAATGAGGCAAAGCGTTGCTGTCGTTGGGATTTGCTGCCAACATTGCAGTGAAACATTAGCGGAAGTTAATATGTCCTGCCAATACCTAGTAGTGCAGCCAGCATCTGAAGGAGATATAAAGGATTACAAACAACGAACCTGATCGCTGCTGCTTATTGCCCTAAGCGGCACAGCGTAGCCGAGCAATTTTTATTATTATTATTATTTATTTATTACTTTTTATTTTTGTTTTTTTAGAATGAGATAGGACAGGAGCACTTTCGCAATGAACATGGAAAACCCGTACTCACAAAGTCATCTTTATGTCTTTAATGCTACTAATACAGAGAATGAATTTTAATGCATTTGTTGCTTAACGTATTTAAGGTCTGAAAGTGGACTGGGCTTGAAACGAATAAAGTATTGAACAAATCCAACCGTTAATATATCGGCTAAATTGCCCTTCTTGGGCCCACCTAGAAAATGCAGGAGGAAGTGAGAAATAATGGAATAAATTACCTTAGGAGCGAATGTAGAAGTAGATGTTCACTCGCCAATATCTGGTGCCCACCTGCCCTCCCTTTTTTGGTGTGTTAGCTATATAGGTTAATTGCGATACGAACAAGAAGAAACGTGGTCGTGTTTACGATATTACTGACGCTCACTCGGAAGTGCCAACTGAAGTATGGAATTGGGGAATCCGCTAAATATGCGATGTATTGCTGTTACTACTACTTCTTCTTCTTCTTCTTCTTCTTCTTCTTCTTCTTCTTCTTCTTCTTCTTCTTCTTATTATTATTATTATTATTATTATTATTATTATTATTATTCATGAAGTATAGCAGCAGAAAAAAGCGCGACGCATTCAGAGCAAGCTGTGCAAAAGAGGAAAGAAAATGGCGTGCACAGGCTGTAAAAATAGCGTGTAGGTACACAGTTACAAGAGACTACATGGGTCGTGAAAGCTTGCTGTTGCTTCAGAAATTCCTGGTGCAGCATGGAATTATCAATGAAGTATGTATCTGCGATGTATGCGACGAAATTCTTCCATTAAAATGTAGGAAAGGAAGACAGATGTTTTTCATATGCCAAAAGGGTCACCCAAGGAGGAAACTAAATGCAAGAAAAGGTAGTTTTATTGGTGACGCACATCTCTCTCCACAACAAATATTACATTTTTGTGTAATGTGGTGCATACTGGATAATCCCAGAACTGGCACAATAATGTGCGAGATAAATGCAAACTCGCATACTGTTGTCAACTGGTCTAACTACTGCAGAGAAATCTGTGTTAATTGGGCCCTACAAAACCGCAAGCGAATTCGAGGAATCGGAACTGTGGTTGAAATCGATGAATCCAAGTTAGGACGTAGAAAATACAACCGTGGGCATCACATCGAAGGTCAATGGGTGCTCGGAGGTGTCCAACGAGAAACAAAGACGAGCTTCTTCCTTGTTCCAGTGGAAACCAGGGATAAGGAAACATTGCTGCGTATTATCCAAGACTGGATTTTACCCGGAACAACAATAATATCAGATTGCTGGAAATCATATGATACACTCCAAGACGAAGGCTTCCAGTATCTTCGAGTAAACCACTCCGTGGAATTCGTCAGCAACTGCCCTGGCGGACATATCCATGGAATTAATATACAAAGACTGGCAGGGCAGGCGCTCTCAATCCATACAAACACAATTGAGTCCAAGTGGAAAGACTGCAAGTATTCAATTCCCGTTTTTGGACGAAAAAAGGAACATTTTGCAGGTTATCTAGCTGAATATTTGTTCAAACGCACGTACAATAAAAAAGACAGACTGCACCATCTCCTTACAGAAGCAGCAAAAGACTATCCGCCAGAAGTTGAAACGTTTTTATTCCTGTTGTGAAAGTTTGATATATTATATGCTATTTCTCTTAAATTTTGATTAAAGCAGTTTCTTTACCGTAACACTGCTAGAAGAGTTAACCTAACAATATATAAAAAAACCTAACCTAAGGTTAACCTTGCGTGAATTCAGAAATCTAAGCTTATATATAAAAAAACTTAACCTAAGGCTAACCTTGCGTGAATTCAGAAATCTAAGCTTATATATAAAAAAACTTAACCTAAGGCGAACCATGCGTGAATTCAGAAACGTAAGCTTATATAAAAAATAACCTAACCTAAGACTAACCTTGCGTGAATTCACAAACGTAGGCATATATAAAAAAAAAACTAACCTAAGGCTAACCTTGCGTGAATTCAGAAACGTAAGCTTATATAAAAAAAACCTAACCTAAGGCTAAGCTTGCGTGAATTCACAAACGTAAGCTTATATAAAAAAAACCTAACCTAAAGCTAACCTTGCGTGAATTCACAAACGTAAGCTTATATAAAAAAAAACCTAACCTAAGGCTAACCTTGCGTGAATTCACAAACGTAGGCTTATATAAAAAAAACCTAACCTAAGGCTAACCTTGCGTGAATTCACAAACGTAAGCTTATATAAAAATAACCTATCCTAAGGCTAAGCTTGCGTGAATTCACAAACGTAAGCTTATATAAAAAAACCTAACCTAAAGCTAACCTTGCGTGAATTCACAAACGTAAGCTTATATAAAAAAACCTAACCTAAGGCTAACCTTGCGTGAATTCAGAAACGTAAGTTTATATAAAAAAATCTAACCTAAGGCTGCCTTACGTGAATTCAGAAACGTAAGCTTATATAAAAAAAACCTAACCTAAGGCTAACCTTGCGTGAATTCAGAAACGTAAGCTTATATAAAAAAATCTGATGTGTTACACTCACATGACTTTCTCTACTCTTGTACAATCTAATTTTACAAACGCCTATTCTCCATATGTTTCATGTTAATCGAGATATCGAGATGTCAATCTTATTGGTAATTTTCTTGTAGATGCAAGGGGAATATGGTAGCTTTTAAGCGATAGTCAAATATTTTAACGCTGGTTGCTAGTGGCGAATTCCATTCTCTTTGCATGTTCAGGACATAAAAAAAATGAATAACGAATTTGAGAAAAAGTATAAGTATTGGAAAATTTAAGGAAATAACAAGCAATATCTCGAAAACGGTTCACTCAACAAAAGAAACGTATATGACATAAGTTGTGTATTTTAACGCGATATACATTTTTTGTGTAGTAAAATTTTGTCTATCTCTTATGGTTTACCAGTTATGCAAAAGTCGTTCACAATGAAGAATATTTTTGGAGACGTTCCCAGAAAATTCGAGATATACATTTTATTTGTCATGACAATATCTTAAACATATGATATTTTAATCAAAATCGTTAGAGCCGTTTTTGAGAAAATTAAAATTTTCGAAAAATGTTCCATGTAAAGGGTAGTCTGGGGTGGCGGGATTTTCTTGAAAACCTTCGTGTCGCATCTCTGGAAGATACTGAACCCAAATACCAAGTTTGGTGTTTATCCGACTGTACGTTTTTGAGTTATGCTGTTCACAGACACACAGACACACAGACAGACAGACACACAGACACACAGACACACAGACAGACACACACACGGACATGTTTCCAAAAATGCTTTTTTTGGATTCACTGATTCTCAAAACATGTATTTCCGGTGAAATCTCGGTATCGAATTTTTGGGTGGAATGCAATACTTCCCCTACTTACTATACGTAGTAGAGAAAGTAAAAATCTAACCTAAGGCTGCCTTGCGTGAATTCAGAAACGTAAGCTTATATAAAAAAACCTAACCTAAGGCTAACCTTGCGTGAATTCACAAATGTAAGCGTATATAAAAAAAACCTAACCTAAGGCTAACCTTGCATGAATACACAAACGTAAGCTTATATAAAAGAAACCTAGCCTAAGGCTAACCTTGCGTGAATTCAGAAACGTAAGCTTATATAAAAAAATCTAACCTAAGGCTACCTTTCGTGAATTCAGAAACGTAAGCTTATATAAAAAAACCTAACCTAAGGCTAACCTTGTGTGAATTCAGAAACGTAAGCTTATATAAAAAAATCTAACCTAAGGCTGCCTTGCGTGAATTCAGAAACGTAAGCTTATATAAAAAAATCTAACCTAAGGCTAACCTTGCGTGAATTCAGAGACCTAAGCTTATATAAAATAAACCTAACCTAAGGCTAACCTTGCGTGAATTCACAAACGTAAGCTTATATAAAAAAACTAACCTAAGGCTAACCTTGCGTGAATTCAGAAACGTAAGCTTATATAAAAAAACCTAACCTAAGGCAAACCTTGCGTGTATTCAGAACGTAAGCTTATATAATAAAAACCTAACCTAAGGCTAACATTGCGTGAATTCAGAACGTAAGCTTATATAAAAAAACCTAACCTAAGGCTAACCTTGAGTGAATTCAGAAACGTAAGCTTATTTAAAAAACCTAACCTAAGGCTAATCTTGCGTGAATTCACAAACGTAAGCTTATATAAAAAGAACTAAGCAAAGGCTAACCTTGCGTGAATTCAGAAACGTAAGCTTATATAAAAACCTAACCTAAGGCTAACCTTGCGTGAATTCACAAACGTAAGCTTATATAAAAAAACCTAACCTAAGGCTAACCTTGCATGAATTCAGAAACGTAAGCTTATGTATAAAAAACCTAACCTAAGGTTAACCTTGCGTGAATTCAGAGACCTAAGCTTATATAAAAAAACCTAACCTAATGCTAAACTTGCGTGTATTCAAAACGTAAGCTTATATAATAGAAACCTAACCTAAGGCTAACCTTGCGTGAATTCAGAACGTAAGCTTATATAAAAAAAACCTAACCTAAGGCTAACCTTGCGTGAATTCAGAAACCTAAGCTTATATAAAAAACCTAATCTAAGGCTAACCTTGCGTGAATTCAGAAACGTAAGCTTATATAAAAAAAATCTAACCTAAGGCTGCCTTGCGTGAATTCAGAAACGTAAGCTTATATAAAAAAAACCTAAACTAAGGCTAACCTTGCGTGAATTCACAAACGTAAGCTTATATAAAGAAACTAACCTAAGGCTAACCTTGCGTGAATTCACAAACGTAAGCTTATATAAAAAAACCTAACCTAAGGCTAACCTTGCATGAATTCAGAAACGTAAGCTTATATAAAAAAACCTAACCTAAGGCAAAACTTGCGTGTATTCAGAACGTAAGCTTATATAATAAAAACCTAACCTAAGGCTAACCTTGCGTGAATTCAGAACGTAAGCTTATATAAAAAAACCTAACCTAAGGCTAACCTTGAGTGAATTCAGAAACGTAAGCTTATATAAAAAACCTAACCTAAGGCTAACCTTGCGTGAATTCACAAACGTAAGCTTATATAAAAAAACCTAACCTAAGGCTAACCTTGCATGAATTCAGAAACGTAAGCTTATGTATAAAAAACCTAACCTAAGGTTAACCTTGCGTGAATTCAGAGACCTAAGCTTATATAAAAAAACCTAACCTAAGGCTAAACTTGCGTGTATTCAGAACGTAAGCTTATATAATAGAAACCTAACCTAAGGCTAACCTTGCGTGAATTCAGAACGTAAGCTTATATAAAAAAAAACCTAACCTAAGGCTAACCTTGCGTGAATTCAGAAACCTAAGCTTATATAAAAAACCTAATCTAAGGCTAACCTTGCGTGAATTCAGAAACTTAGGCTTATATAAAAAATCTGATCTGTTACACTCACTTGACTTTCTCTATTCTTGTACAAACTATTTTTACAAACGCTTATTCTCCATCTACTTCAAGTTAATCGAGATAAACATTTGCAGACTCTATCTTATTTCTAATTTTCTTGTGGATATAAGGGGAATATATATTTACAAGGGCAATATAGAAATATAGTAGCCTTTAAGCACATACGTATCTCTTAATACCTGGTTGCTAGGTGCAGCACCATTCCCTTTGCCACAGATTAATACTCTTTGCATATCCAAGACAAAATGAATAACGAATTCCCATTTGAGAAAATAAGTATTGAAAATTTTAAGGGAATAACAAGCAATATCTCGAAAATGGTTCACTCAAGAAAAAAAAATGTATGTGAAATAAATTATGTATTTTAACGCGATCTACATTTTTGTGTAGTAATATTTTGTCTATCTCTTATGGTTTACCAGTTATGCAAAACTCGTTCACAATGAAGAATACTTTTGGAGACATTCCCAGAAAATTCAAGATATACACTTTATTTGTCATGAAAATATCTTAAACATATGATATTTTAATCAAAATCGTTAGAGCCATTTTTGAGAAAAATAAAAATTTCGAAAAATATTTAATGTAAAGGGTAATCTGGGGTGGGGGGATTTTTTTGAAAACCTTCGTGTCGCATCTCTGGAAGATACTGAACCTAAATACCAAGTTTGGTGTTTATCCGACTGTTCGTTTCTGAGTTATGCTGTTCACAGGGAGACACACACACACACACACACACACACACACACACAGACACAAAACATGTATTTCCGGTGAAATCTCGGTATCGAAGTTTTGGGTGGAATACAATACTTCCCCTACTTACTATACGTAGTAGAGAAAGTAAAAAAAGCCTAACCTAGGGCTAACGTTGCGTGAATTCAGAAACGTAAACTTGTATAAAAAAACTCTAACCTCAAAAACTGGTAATTGTAGGCCTAACAGTAACAACAGTGCTTTTAAAAAGAAATTACACACAAATAGTGATCAGTTTTCTAAACTGTTGGAGGATTCTGATAATAGTGCCAATGAAATAATAAATTCGAACATTTTATCTCATTTTTTAAAATTAATGCAAGGTGCAAAAGTTGTACTCAGTAGGACTTGATCTGTCTGTGAAGAAAGTAATTGGTCGTGCCTGTGAACTTGCATTGGTGTGTAAAAACTACTACACTCACATTTTCTAACTGTAACCCACTGCAAATAAATGACAGAATTAAAGCAAAATGCATGAAATAAACATAAGTTGGTCCAATGCGCTTCGCACCATTGGAAAATGCCTCGCCTTAGATAAGATGCTATGTGATGTTATGAACTTACCAAATCTTCAAGATAGATTTGGTAATTATATCAATATTATTGGATCTGTAGTTGAGGAAGATGGAAGATGGCCCAGATAATCCTTCGTTTGGTCCTGGAATACACTAAAAATGTTAGTTTTATTTTTAAAGCTCGTTTAACAAAATTTATAATTTTTTTAATGAAAGTATCTTTTTTCTGAAACTATTATACTTAGAAAGTTCACATTTACACCAGTTACTTGTTAGTTTCACATATTAGCGTGGCCATTTTAAAATATTTAATATGAATAAAATGTTATAGGGCGATTAACTAGATTTTTTCACATTAAAAAGAGCCAATTATTAAAAAATATATAACATATAAATTATAGTATATTTTGAGAAAACTCCATGTTAAAGTGTGAGGAAGGAGTATTTTAAGTGCTGTTTTGTGAAATGTTGAACATTTCCAGAGAAATAGATACCTGAATTTCATGATTTTAACATTGTCAGTACAGAGCATACCGAGTCCCCTTAACGTCTTTGATAAAATATGTTTCGCTTTAAGTTTAAAGCAGAAGTAAACAAAACTCAATATATCACTGCGCCGAGCACATGGCAGCACCACGTGGAGGGTGACGGGAACTAAGTACCCGTGAGCGGAAATTGCTGGAGACAGAATACGAATTCAGTACATTGCACAGCTTGGGATCATTATCTTTTAAATATTGTATGTCTTATTCCTCTACTTTGCTTTCTAATACATAATTCTAAGAGTAGACAAATAAAAGTATGCTGAATAGTTAGGCATCTGTGATTAAAAGTACTGGATTAAACTAAATCATTCATTTAATGTCTATTGTCACTTTTGCTTTAGCCTTTTATGAGTCAATAAGTTAAGAAAATGATTGGCACTATAGGTTAAAAAAACAAACGCGACTCAAGCAATTCGAGCAACAATTCTGCATCACTAACAAAGAAGTTCAAATATTACTAAAAACGGTCAATTAAAGATTAAAGAACTGTCGATTAAAGATCGGTACTTTTCACAGAATTTGTTAAAAGCATTTAACACGTTTGTCTCTTTCCATTTTCTGCGTTTATGTTCCCCACAGTGGAGAGGATTTGCAGCCATGACACTCTCTTAAGTAGTATTTTCTCAACACATTGGGAAAGTACACTGGTGGCTTATCCGCAAACCGGAAACAAAGTGCATAACGTCTTAAAAACCGGCTGCTATAACGGTTCCTTCAGTTATAGGTGAATCTGAACAAAAACATTTTGTTTCATAAATTTGAACAGTTTGAATAATGTTTTTTTTTTTTGATTTCTCTGCACAAGAATAAGCACAAAATGTTACAATCTGAACCGAGCTGTTTTATGTAGAGGAAGAGACGACATGCTATCTGCCCACCAGCCAATGGAGTGCTCTCTTGTCACGTGGTTTTGTCTACAACTCCTTTAAATCACTTTAGTTAACTGCGACAGCACAAGATTTGACTGATTACTGAAGAGCTTAGCAATGAACAAATATGGCAGATTTTCAATATTCTCTCAGTGCATTGTGTTTCCCTTCCATGACTGCTGCTCCATTATAATGGTCGTTAATAATACTCAGAGCATCATTTAAGAGAGAATCTGCTTTTCTGCCTGTAAAGCAATTAAACCTCTCCAACATTTCGGTCAAAAGTTATGTAAAGAATAACGGTCGAGAGTTGTTTACTACTTATGTCAGGAGCTTCATCTAATATCAATGAAACAAAGAAAGCATCAGAAATTCTCTTCTTAATTTCACGCGTCACTTCAAATTAAGTCATTCTGAATATCAGGTGAGATTGCACGAAAAACAGTCCACTTTTCCAAGTGCTGTTTCAGAGACGTAACATAGTATATTCCTAATTCGTTTAAATATTTAATATATATGCCTCTGTTAGAAGATCCTCCATTTTTATTGCGTTTGTTTTCCTAAACAACATACAGCCCTACAAAATAATAAAGTAAAACTCTATTCTTTTTCACTTCATTATTATGCAGCTAAACTTATTATTCCATGAAAACTCTCCTCTTGGAGATTGCCGCGAAAAGTTTTAATTGTTTTTCACATGTTATATGATTACAAGAATGGTTCTGTTTTGGCTGCCTCTTAAATGTTATTTAAATCTTCATAAATGCTGGAATTCCAGACGCACTTTTCATTTAAAAAAAGAGGACATGGCCACAAAACAGTTTGTTTAAGGTGTTACAACCGCATAACCACGATTAACTTTCATAAACTCTGATGTTGAAACATATTTTAATGTTCGTCGTAAATCTTCAGTGCGGGCTTTAGAGGACCTACTTTAACAGCTATCGTCCTTCTCAGAGAAATGTAATGTCTGGAAGCTTCTCACCTTAACTTTGTCGATCACACAACAGTTTATTTCCATTTTCTTTGCTACAGCGGCACTGAAGCAATGTATTGTTTGCTAAGTAGTTCTTATCCACGACCTCTTTGCTTGTGTACATACCTTACTCCCAGAACCCGCGCAAATCTTAACCTACTTTTGCTTTAATACTAAGTAACAAAGTGTCCAAAGCACACTCAAATTTTCACAGTTGGAGAAAATGCAGGAAAGAAAACAACTCGCGAAAAACTTACTCCCTATTCGGGACTACAAACGCGATAGGATGGTGCGACTTTTAACACGAGATAACACGCCTTAGAACGACAATAAGAAAACCAACAATAACAAAAGGGTAGTGTAACATGAAAATACAACGTGAGTGCATTAAAAGAAGAAACTCTTAATGATACTGTCTACGTTTAAATTATATTTTATTTTTGCGCCAAATTTCAACGAGGTATTGCCTAAACCACATCCCGCTATATGAACATGTACAAATTGCTTGTAATGTTACCCTTCGGCAGTTCGGCCATATTTTGGGGGAAGTAAAATATCCTGCAATCCAGCGGCTTGAGAAACAGAAGTGGTCACGCTGTCAGAGGGTGGGGCTGGATTTGTCGGTACGAACATAAATAGCTGCGTTCTAGCGACTTCTGGAAATAATAATAATAATAATAATAATAATAATAATAATAATAATAATAATAATAATAATAATAATAATAATAATAATAATAATAAACGGTGCGTGATGCAACTGAAAACAACGTATGCCAGCTCTAGGGCCATAGCACAGGTTGTGAACATTAGCCAAGCATTATTTAGAGAATATTACACCGCAACGAATTTTGTGCCTACCACTTACAACTACACTAGGCTCACGAAGAACGTGTCTATCAAGCGCGAGTGTATTTTTGCAATGGTTATTGCAACAGGTAGAAATGGATGCCTGATTTTCAAGCAATGCGACAAAGTCACGTTCCTCAACCACGGAACTATGAATCGACATAATAAGCACTATTGGATGTAAACAGCCCTCACTTGGTGAGAGAAGTTGCGTTTCAGGTGCAATGGAATGTCAACGTGAGGTATGGGGTCCTAGATGATAACCTAATAGCAGCCTGTTTTTTCGAAGGCAACCTGATGGGACCGCGATATCTTCAGTATCTCCAAGAACATTTGCCACTCTTATTAGAAAATGCACTGCTGATAAATCGGGTGAAAATATAAATCCAGCAAGATGGAGCGCCCCCACACTAATCCTTATCGTACGGAATTACTTATACACAGATTAATGGGAAAAATGGATTGGGTGAAAGGGACCCATCGCTTGGCCGGCCAGATCTCCTGATTTCACTCCACTGGGGCTATTTAAAGGAAATGGTCAATGAAGAGGTTTCAGAGAACGCAAATTATGACAGTTGCGTGGCAGGAAAAAGGATGCTCTCTGCGAAACTTTCTCCGTCCCTCGGCCTTCGGCTAGTGGCGGAGAACAAGAAGCCCCCTTCAGAAAGATGTCTTGGACCCTCTTTGTGAGGCGGGGTCCCGGTCTGGCTGTCTGACTGTCCGGGCGTCTCAACCTGGAAAGTGTAGGGACCCTATCATTGCTGTGCCGTCACTCCTGATTCCGACCGCTCCTCTCATTCCTCCTCCCTCCAGGGGGCGCCCCCTTGTGGGGCACAGGTATAATATCCTTCCTGGATCGGCACCGAGTCTCCTCCGGTAATAACAAATTAGGACTGCTGATTAAGAGAGTATGCAGCTATGTCACACTGGGCATTTTGCAGTACACAATTGCTTTTCTAAAACACGTGCTCAAATATGCGTTGGACCTCATTTTGAGCATTTGTTTCATTCATCAAGTTCAGCAATTTGTTTTCCATCCGTTACACTAATCGCCTAAAACGTTTAGCTGAGCACTAGACAATGATAACGTATTACGTTATTTGAATTTTTAAAGACGCACGATGGTACGACAATCTTGAGACCGAGCGGTCGATTATCGTCACTTTTTGAAGCCGTACTCTATGCTGCAATCTGTTGTTGATTCTGCTGACGGCTGTTACCGTGGTTTGCTATGAGATCTTTCTCTCGGGGTATGCGTGGGCGAGAGTTAAAGGATAACACCAGTTTAAACTGATTGACAAATGTAATATAATCTAATACTTGAGCTATTGAAGCGAGCTACCGACCGTTTGAAGATGAAGAAAGACTGATTATGAATTGCAGCACAACTATAACAATTTAATTGTCGTCCTCCGTGGACTAGTGGTGCCGTGCTAGCCTCTAGTTCCCAAGGTCGCGGGTTCAAACCCGGCGGAGGGCATAAAAATCCTTAGCATGTCTTCCTTCGGAAGGGAAGTAAAGCCGGTGGTCCCGTGTCGTAGATTTACGGCACGTAAAAGAACTTCAAACCTGATAAGAGGTCTCTGAGCAAAATATCCGGTCTTTCACGGCCAATATAGAATGGGACACTAAGGACCACAGCAGTTAAAGAGCGTCTATAAATAAAAAAAGTTAGTTATTATACTTCTAATTATACGTATTAATTTTTCGGTTCCAAATAACTGTTTCATTAATACAAGTAGTAGGAACTTAAATTGCCATGAGTCGGTAAAATGCTTACCGGTAAAATCCCTCGCGATGAGCGCTAAATCTTACTCACACAAGCGCGACACTGGGCGCTTAAACACACGAATTGTCGCAAGTATCCAGAGTGACGAATGTATGCACTAACGAATATACCGCTAATTAGAATTGTACACCCTTATATTACTGAAGCTTCGCCTACATATGACTACCCCTACCAATGTCCCTTCATATGCGCTCCAATCTCAAAAACTGTTACATATGTGGCCATTACTATGAGGTGGCTCCATGAATCTCCAAATTTCAGTCACATTCTCTTTTACACAATTCTGGTATCGTGACTGTTCAAATGTACCGAATTCGCCCCTTAACTACACTCCAAAAACTTTTATACTAACGCGTTCGCTACTTCGGCTGTCGCGCAAGACTTTGCTTAACACGACTCGCTAATGACCTTTTCCTTGGACAAATCTTTTCAACTCAAGCTTATTACATTATACCTTGATGTAGTATAAGGGAAACTATTTATTGCAATTATTTCTCTATCTTACAATTATCTCTTTATTTAATTATTTATATCTTCCTGTCAATAATTACAGTATCAACAAACACCTAAAACTAATATAGACAACCGAAAGAAAAAATAAACAAACAAAAATAAAAAAGAAAGAAAACAAAAAGGAGAGAGAGAGAGGGAGAAGAAAATATGCAGTAAATGATTTGAATCTGCGAAATTCAGAAACATTTTATGATAGTTCGATGGCCAGACCTCTCAACCAGAGCAAGCTTTTTCTAGACTGTGTTCACATTTGTGTATCACACAGCTTTCAGGTCTCGAAAATGTAACGTTTGAAGCTTTTGGCAGCTACTTAACGTTCATGCAACTTTTCATCATTAATGATAGGCACAAGAATAATTGAATGGGCTAGAAAATATAGCTGCAACATCAATTACTGCTTGGCAAAGGGATCGATGCTTTCGAGAAAGACTATAAAATTGCGGATTGCATAGTTACGAAAAGGTAGGGTGAATTGATTCATTCTCTTCTACATCATTGATCTGAACTCTTGTGACCTTTTCCTCTCCGCTCTATATAGATCTGAAAAAAGGTTACAGAGCTATCGATGTGAGAACTCAAAAGCAATGATAAGCAGCTCTTAGGCGATTATGAATTAATTTAAAGACATTGCATTACGCCATGCGTCTAAAGAAAATCAAAAACGTTGTTTTAAATATTCTGAAGTGAGGGGGGGGTACTTTGCAAATGCTGTTGTTAACATTGACGTAGGAAAAAACATAATTTTTCGAAGAAGCAAATCACTTCAGTCTTTACTGAACTGTCGCATTTTTTACCCTGCTGCGGAAGAAACAAGATAATTGGTCACTTTTGACTGCCAACTAATAACAGCCACAAAACGTGAATGGATGACCGAGTTTTTCTGAGCAAGGTCGTTGATATACAAAGGAATACCGATAACGATGGCAGTTATGCAACAATACAATAGGAACCTACTTAAAGAAGCGCAGAAACTCCAGCCGCTTTCCTGTAGGGTCATGTTAAGCAGGTCATGGTTAAAACTGTTGTCAAACAAAACTACAGTATATCGAGGTTGTTAAGAAATCAGTTTTTCAATGAAATACGTCATTATAACAATGCCAGTAATGGATGAAAACAGATATAACTCACAATTCCGCTTTCGTATAACATTAATTTCACATGGAACTGGTTACTTCTATGAAACAATCAATTTCTGTGAGCTGGCGTCCTGTGATGGATACCGGCAGCACGAGGACTTCTTCTCACCGTTGAAGGTGACACCGGGAGACCCCAAGCGACTTACTATCGATGTGGCAGGACGGAAAATATTATTTCTTCAATTCTGCACCATAGGTGCATTCAATTCCGGGGTGGTGACTCTTGGTCTTCCGGATTTCTTTCGTGTTTTTAACCAGTCTTCTCCTTCTTCTTGGAACCCCGGACCCAGTAAAGAACAAGGTTATTTCCCCTTCCAACTGTGTTTGCTATTTGTGTGGTAGATAGACCACATTCCCACAATGCGGCCTCGTGTGACGTCTGATGTTAGTGGCATTTTCTTCTAACAATTCCTCTTTACGCACTTCAATTAGACATGGTGCGATGCGTTTGCTATGCTTTAAAGCAGGTTGCAAACCTCGCGTCTTTATATACCAAAGGGACATTTGACCTTTGACTCTGAAGACGACACTACCATTTGCTGGCATGTTCGACGATCACAGGCCCCTTTAACCAAAATTCTTTTTCCGTTTTACCTATATTCTAAGTTTTATAAAGCCTTAAAATGCCCAGGAAGAAGTCTATTTCGGTATACTTAACCCATCAAAATGTAAAACGGAATTGCGAACGGCCTAAACCTTTATGTTGTTAAGATGATTGTGTTTTGTAAATGTTGTGTTCATTACTGTTTATTTTTAGTGTTTCTGTTGTATCCATTTGTTTCTTCCAATAATTTTGTTGTCCTTTTCTTAGTTCTGGGTCAGATTATTGCACCACACCCGTGATTTTAATGAAATTTACTGCCTTCCGGAAATTGTATAATTTACATGAACTAGTTCACTGAGAACTGTAACAACGGCATAAGATGTCACAAGTTACCTTACTTTTTAGAGTAAGCTCAATATTAAACGCAACGTAATTTTCTTGGTGTGTGTTTGTTAGAGGAGGATTCGGGTAGGGAGGTATTTGTTACAAACAGCTTTTGGTAGAGGAAGCAATGCATTCCATTCAAAACTTCCATGCCGGGCTTTCATATCAAGTACACGATTTGTTCGCTGAGTAAAACAGTTCAGAAGATTGCCAGCGCGTTTGCTTGTGTGTCGATGTACGAATAGCGTAAGTAAATAAAAAGATTTAATAGGATAAACACAAATTGTCATAGCCAATTAGCCTAGCCAGACACCGTTCAAGGATGTCATGAGGAGATGGATATAAAATCCCATAAACACAAACTCTGCTTTCACACGAAAACTTTTTTGTTATTTGCTTATTTTTTCGCAAATGACTAACGGATTTGATTAGAAAGAGAGAGAGAATTCGGTTTAGGGTCAATGTTGTTTACATTGTCATGAATAACATTTGTATCGCCAATATTTTACGGTTAAACTATCAAGTCCTTTTAATTCTCACCGAGTTATACACATAATTATTAGAAAACTCTCAGATGCCTGGTGGAAAAGACCTAAAGGTCGATTTCGAATCTCGTTCAAAGTGAGTTGCCGAATAAAATTTCTTCCGAGTTTCTTCCCTCTACCGTTATAAATATTTCTGGTAATTCTCAGTTCAATCGGCCTGATTTACGAATTAAACGAGACTTAAATTCCTTTATGCATATATGTAAATGGAAAAGGAATGACGAAAACTTACAGATATGTGGAATTTGTTAAAATATATTGTTTGTATTAAATAACTTCCTCCCTAGCGATTGTAGCTCCCGCAGTAGTCCACAATTTTAAGTTTGAACATTTGCTAAGGAACTTGGAAGTATGAAACTTATTCACCCGAGTTCATGGTAAACAAAACATCTTGAATGTAATCAAAGTAAAAATAACGTTACCAAACCATATCTCTTAATTTGAAATGCTGCGCGCGCGCGCGCGCGTGTGTGTGTGTGTGTGTGTGTGTGCGCGCGCATGCGTGATCATTGCATAAAATATTGTAAGACATCCTTTATAATATATGCAGTGTTATTGTGCCTCCACTACCGAAAATGTTGTTGCAGCCCCAATTGTCTCAGACTCCTGTCTTCAGTGATCACCCAACGTAACAAGACGTAACACTACGTAACATAAGCACGTAACCACACGACAAGACGTAACACCGCGTAACATAACCACGTAACAAGACGTCAAACCACGTAACCACGTAACATGACGTAAGATAACGTAACAAGACGTAACACTACATAACAGAAGGCCGTAACCATGTGACAAGGCTAATATCACGTTACATCGCCACGTAACACGACGTAACAAGACGTAACATTATGTAACGAAACGTAACCACGTAACAAAGCGTAATGGTAGAGTATGCGTTTATATGGGAAAATATAGGGAAAACGAGGAGAGAGGCTAGGGGGGTGTAATGTTCGTCCATTCATAATATCATTTAGGCTCATTGACTTTAAGATTTAAACGCTAACAAAGGCTATATCACACTCTAACGTCCCGGTATCGCAACCCTAAAGGCTGGGCGCAGGCCGTTGATTGGAATACACCTATCACATCTATTTTTATTGATTAATATAATTAAACGCTGGACGTCTATCGATGAATACAATTATTCCAATTAAGTATTTTTTTGTTACAGTATAAAAAGTTGATGTCGATAAAGTACTCCGCTCACCTTCGCAAATATTTTTTCTAGAACTTAACTAGGCGATTATTACGAGTGTATAATTATTACGCCTAATAACACTTGTTTCACATGATTTGGGTAGTATGATAGGTATTTAAGTCATTTTAAGAGGTAATTGAGATAGCGTCACTGGTATTCACGGTAATATAGAGAATAATCAGGCTATAAAGCTTCTTATCCAATGTTACAACACTTTTTATACTTATTTCTAAATCTTACAAACTTTTATATGTTAAACAGTTGGTGTGTGAGTCGTAGAGGGTTAAACAGTATATAGGGTTACAGCGAAGGCATATAGAAGTAGTGTACACTACCTCATCCGCATGGTTGAGGAGATAGTATAATGTTTTAGAAGGCTTTGTTGTTTTATATGACTACATTTTTTGTCCAAGTGTAACAGCTTTAGCACTTTAATCACTGCTTTATTAGATACGGATTATAAGCGTAGACGTCTCTCCCCTTTATCTAGGCTCGAGACTAGCACTAGGATTTGCTCCTAATGACAGGGTTAAGGCCTCCCCTTACATCTTCTTCTTTCTTCACCACGTGTCTGCTAGCTGCATACACCGTACATAAGTAAACTTCATTTTTTTAAGATTGTATACTCACGGAGAAAATCTTCATTTTGGACTTACATTCTCTTATGCACTGTTTGTAATGCTGTAGTGCCTATATGCATATGTCGTTATTCCATCCTCAGCAATAACTCTTTTATCGTCGTATGGAGTCAATGTAATTTTATTCACTTGCACTGTGGCAACAGCATGCTCTCGTGACAGGGTCAGATTCATGGGCGTTCTTATGATTTCTCTGGCTTTAAGACAGTCTGTATAGCTGTCGAATGTGATGTACTGCTTAATAGCACTACGTTTTATACCTTTAATATTTTTTTTATCATCGAGCCTTGAATATGTAAGGCGTACATCTTAGGTCGTAGTCCAACAAAGCGTAGAATGATTTTGCTATTGGCCTCATCTTTAAATTTCCCAAGCGCCTTTTTGTTCTGAGTAGAGTGGTATATATGGTTGACAGGGTAATCAGCTGTATCCAGATGCTCGAGAAAATGTAGTTTTCCTGGTACACATCTTCAGTTGTCACACTATGAATGAATGAATCAGTGTCCATATACATAATCTTCAGGTTTTCAGCCCCATAATATGGCAACAACACATCTTAATGACAGTGATACATTAATGCCTTTGAGATGTCCAACACACTCATGCCGATGTATATAGGCTTGTTGAACACGATCTGTCGCGAGGCCATATGAACAGCAGATAGATTATCAGCATATATCGTCCTATCGATAAACGTCAGTTTAGCGATCAAGCTTTCCTGTGTCTTCTCATTTGTAACCAGTCGTATTCCATAGGATTACGCAGGTTCTCCATAGTTTTTCCAAACATGGTGTTGTTAAAGAGTTTGCAGAGGTCCTTCAAAAAGTGATTTGCAGCCTGTTGTCGTAACCTATTGTTAAATTCCACATAAGGTTTTAACCACTGTGGCTGACGGAATTTTAACACACGATGGGTTTATGTTAATCGTAGTCCATGATTAAGAGTTTGCTTCAAAACTAAGTAATGTATTAGATACTTCTATCGAGGTCCAAGAAGAGGTATCAATCTCTTTGTATTCGAGACCTTAGGTTCATACACTCAGGCAGGAAATGCAGATCGCTGTGTAGATCGTGAAGTTCTGCAGGATACTCGATGTCGACTTTTAATATGTATCCATGAGGATCATCTTCATCAGCTTATCCAAGCTTGTACTGAGGAACCGAAAGCTATCCACAAACACTTTATGACTCTCCGTCTGGCACACTAATTGTTTAACATATAAAACGTTTGTAAGAGTTAGAAAAAAGTATACTGTCTAGCCTAGCATCGAACCTCGTATTCCCTATCTCTCCAATATAAACGCATTTCCCTGTCCTTCAACTCCCTCCTAGCATAGGATCTCTTTCCGTTTTCCCTTTCTCTCCATATAAACGCATACTCTACCATTCAAAACCTCTTAGCCTAATATCTCTCCTCAGTTTGGTATCTCTCTCATATAAAACACATTCTAGCTTTAACTGTGTCTAGTCCAGCATCGCTCTACGTTTTCCCTATCCTTTCTAAATAAGGCGTATCCCTCCCTCCTTCAGCATCTATCCTATTATCTCTCAGCGTATTGCTTACCTCCCAGATATAAATGCCTTTTCTAGTCTCCTAGGCTGCTAGCATATCATCTCTCCACGTTTTCCCTATGTTACTTATATAAACACATACTCTACTCCTTAACCTCTGTCTATCCTACTACTACTCGTATTCCCTATCTTTCTCGTATAAACACATACTGTACACCTCCCTCCATCTAACCTAGTACTACTCCTATTCCCTATCTTTCTCGTATAAACGCATACTGTACACCTCAACTCCTGTCTATCCTAGTACTACTCCTCGTATTCCCTATCTTTTCCGTATAAACGCATACTGTACTCCTCAACTTCTGTCTATCCTAGTTCTACTCGTATTCCCTATCTTTCTCATATAAACGCATACTGTACTCCTCAACCTCTGTCTATCCTGGCGCTTCTCCTCGTATTCCCTATCTTTCTCGTATAAACGCATACTGTACACCTCAACCTCTGTCTATCCTGGCACTTCTCCTCGTATTCCCTATCTTTCTCGTATAAACGCATACTGTACACCTCAACCTCTGTCTATCCTGGCACTTCTCCTCGTATTCCCTATCTTTTCCGTATAAACGCATACTGTACACCTCAAACTCTGTCTATCCTGGCACTTCTCCTCGTATTCCCTTTCTTTCTCGTCTAAACGCATACTGTACTCCTCAAGCTCTGTCTATCCTGGCACTTCTCCTCGTATTCCCTATCTTTTCCTTATAAACGCATACTGTACACCTCAACCTCTGTCTATCCTGGCACTTCTCCTCGTATTCCCTATCTTTTCCGTATAAACGCATACTGTACTCCTCAACCTCTGTCCATCCTGGCACTTCTCCTTGTATTCCCTATCTTTTCCGTATAAACGCATACTGTACTCCGCAACCTCTGACTATCCTGGCACTTCTCCTCGTATTCCCTATCTTTTCCGTATAAACGGATACTGTACTACTCAACCTCTGTCTATCCTGGCACTTCTCCTCGTATTCCCTATCTTTTCCGTATAAACGCATACTGTACTCCTCAACCTCTGTCTATCCTTGCACTTCTCCTCGTATTCCCTATCTTTTCCGTATAAACGCATACTGTACTCCTCAACCTCTGTCTATCCTACTGCTACTCGTATTCCCTATCTTTCTCATATAAACGCATACTGTACACCTCAACCTCTGTCTATCCTGGCGCTTCTCCTCGTATTCCCTTTCTTTCTCGTATAAACGCATACTGTACACCTCAATCACTGTCTATCCTGGCACTTCTCCTCGTATTCCCTTTCTTTCTCGTATAAACGCGTACTGTACACCTCAACCTCTGTCTATCCTGGCGCTTCTCCTCGTTTTCCCTATCTTTCTGGTATAAACGCATACTGTACACCTCAACCTCTGTCTATCCTGGCACTTCTCCTCGTATTCCCTTTCTTTCTCGTATAAACGCATACTGTACTCCTCAACCTCTGTCTATCCTGGTACTTCTCCTCGTATTCCCTATCTTTTTCGTATAAACGCATATTGTACACCTCAACCTCTGTCTATCCTGGCACTTCTCCCCGTATTCCCTATCTTTCTCGTATAAACGCATACTGTACACCTCAACCTCTGTCTATCCTGGCACATCTCGTATTCCCTATCTTTTCCGTATAAACGCATACTGTACTCCTCAACCTCTGTCTATCCTAGTACTACTCATATTCCCTATGTTTCTCGTATAAACGCATACTGTACTCCTCAACCTCTGTCTATCCTGGCACTTCTCCTCGTATTCCCTATCTTTCTCGTATAAACGCATACTGTACTCCTCAACCTCTTGCATACCTAGTACTGCCCCTCGTATTCCCTATCTTTCTCGTATAAACGCATACTGTACTCCTCAACCTCTGTCTAACCTAGTACTGCCCCTCGTATTCCCTATCTTTCTCGTATAAACGCATACTGTACACCTCAACCTCTGTCTATCCTGGCACTTCTCCTCGTATTCCCTATCTTTTCCGTATAAAAGCATACTGTACTCCTCAACCTCTGTCTAACCTAGTACTACTCGTATTCCCTATCTTTCTCGTATAAACGCATACTGTACACCTCAACCTCTGTCTATCCTGGCACTTCTCCTCGTATTCCCTATCTTTTCCTTATAAACGCATACTGTACACCTCAACCTCTGTCTATCCTGGCACTTCTCCTCGTATTCCCTATCTTTTCCGTATAAACGCATACTGTACACCTCAACCTCTGTCTATCCTGGCACTTCTCCTCGTATTCCCTATCTTTTCCGTATAAACGCATACTGTACTCCTCAACCTCTGTCTATCCTGGCACTTCTCCTCGTATTCCCTATCTTTTCCGTATAAACGCATACTGTACACCTCAACCTCTGTCTATCCTGGCACTTCTCCTCGTATTCCCTATCTTTTCCGTATAAACGGATACTGTACACCTCAACCTCTGTCTATCCTGGCACTTCTCCTCGTATTCCCTATCTTTTCCGTATAAACGCATACTGTACTCCTCAACCTCTGTCTATCCTGGCACTTCTCCTCGTACTCCCTATCTTTTCCGTATAAACGCATACTGTACTCCTCAACCTCTGTCTATCCTAGTACTACTCGTATTCCCTATCTTTCTCATATAAACGCATACTGTACACCTCAACCTCTGTCTATCCTGGCGCTTCTCCTCGTATTCCCTTTCTTTCTCGTATAAACGCATACTGTACACCTCAACCTCTGTCTATCCTGGCACTTCTCCTCGTATTCCCTTTCTTTCTCGTATAAACGCGTACTGTACACCTCAACCTCTGTCTATCCTGGCGCTTCTCCTCGTTTTCCCTATCTTTCTGGTATAAACGCATACTGTACACCTCAACCTCTGTCTATCCTGGCACTTCTCCTCGTATTCCCTTTCTTTCTCGTATAAACGCATTCTGTACTCCTCAACCTCTGTCTATCCTTGTACTTCTCCTCGTATTCCCTATCTTTCTCGTATAAACGCATACTGTACACCTCAACCTCTGTCTATGCTGGCACTTCTCCTCGTATTCCCTATCTTTTCCGTATAAACGCATACTGTACACCTCAACCTCTGTCTATCCTAGTACTACTCGTATTCCCTATGTTTCTCGTATAAACGCATACTGTACTACTCAACCTCTGTCTATCCTGGCACTTCTCCTGGTATTTCCTATCTTTCTCGTATAAACGCATACTGCACTCCTCAACCTCTTGATAACCTAGTACTGCCCCTCGTATTCCCTATCTTTCTCGTATAAACGCATACTGTACTACTCAACCTCTGTCTAACCTAGTACTGCCCCTCGTATTCCCTATCATTCTCGTATAAACGCATACTGTACACCTCAACCTCTGTCTATCCTGGCACTTCTCCTCGTATTCCCTATCTTTTCCGTATAAACGCATACTGTACTCCTCAACCTCTGTCTATACTGGCACTTCTCCTCGTATTTCCTATCTTTCTCGTATAAACGCATACTGTACACCTCAACCTCTGTCTATCCTGGCACTTCTCCTCGTATTTCCTATCATTCTCGTATAAACGCATACTGTACTCCTCAACCTCTGTCTATCCTGGCACTTCTCGTCGTATTTCCTATCTTTCTCGTATAAACGCATACTGTACACCTCAACATCTGTCTATCCTGGCACTTCTCCTCGTATTTCCTATCATTCTCGTATAAACGCATACTGTACTCCTCAACCTCTGTCTATCCTGGCACTTCTCCTCGTATTTCCTATCTTTCTCGTATAAACGCATACTGTAACCTCAACCTCTGTCTATCCTGGCACTTCTCCTCGTATTTCCTATCTTTCTCGTATAAACGCATACTGTACACCTCAACCTCTGTCTATCCTGGCACTTCTCCTCGTATTTCCTATCATTCTCGTATAAACGCATACTGTACTCCTCAACCTCTGTCTATCCTGGCACTTCTCCTCGTATTTCCTATCTTTCTCGTATAAACGCATACTGTACACCTCAACCTCTGTCTATCCTGGCACTTCTCCTCATTTTCCCTATCTTTTCCGTATAAACGCATACTGTACACCTCAACCTCCGTCTATCCTGGCACTTCTCCTCGTATTCCCTATCTTTACAGTATAAACGCATACTGTACTCCTCAAACCTCTGTCTATCCTGGCACTCCTCCTCGTATTCCCTATCTTTTCCGTATAAACGCATACTGTACACCTCAACCTCTGTCTATCCTGGCACTTCTCCTCGTATTCCCTATCTTTTCCGTATAAATGGATACTGTACTCCTCAACCTCTGTCTATCCTGGCACTTCTCCTCGTATTCCCTATCTTTTCCGTATAAACGCATACTGTACTCCTCAACCTCTGTATATCCTGGCACTTCTCCTCGTATTCCCTATCTTTTCCGTATAAACGCATACTGTACTCCTCAACCTCTGTCTATCCTAGTACTACTCGTATTCCCTATCTTTCTCATATAAACGCATACTGTACACCTCAACCTCTGTCTATCCTGGCGCTTCTCCTCGTATTCCCTTTCTTTCTCGTCTAAACGCATACTGTACACCTCAACCTCTGTCTATCCTGGCACTTCTCCTCGTATTCCCTTTCTTTCTCGTATAAACGCATACTGTACACCTCAACCTCTGTCTATCATGGCGCTTCTCCTCGTTTTCCCTATCTTTCTGGTATAAACGCATACTGTACACCTCAACCTCTGTCTATCCTGGCACTTCTCCTCGTAGTCCCTATCTTTCTCGTAAAAACGCATACTGTACACCTCAACCTCTGTCTATCCTGGCACTTCTCCTCGTATTCCCTATCTTTTCCGTATAAACGCATACTGTACACCTCAACCTCTGTCTATCCTGGCACTTCTCGTATTCCCTATCTTTTCCGTATAAACGCATACTGTACTCCTCAACCTCTGTCTATCCTAGTACTACTCGTATTCCCTATGTTTCGCGTATAAACGCATACTGTACTACTCAAACTCTGTCTATCCTGGCACTTCTCCTCGTATTCGCTATCTTTCTCGTATAAACGCATACTGCACTCCTCAACCTCTTGCTAACCTAGTACTGCCCCTCGTATTCCCTATCTTTCTCGTATAAACGCATACTGTACTCCTCAACCTCTGTCTAACCTTGTACTGCCCCTCGTATTCCCTATCTTTTCCGTATAAACGCATACTGTTCTCCACAACCTCTGTCTAACCTAGTACTACTCGTATTCCCTATCTTTCTCGTATAAACGCATACTGTACACCTCAACCTCTGTCTATCCTGGCACTTCTCCTCGTATTCCCTATCTTTTCCGTATAAACGCATACTGTATACCTCAACCTCTGTCTATCCTGGCACTTCTCGTATTCCCTATCTTTTCCGTATAAACGCATACTGTACTCCTCAACCTCTGTCTATCCTGGCACTTCTCCTCGTATTCCCTATCTTTTCCGTATAAACGCATACTGTACACCTCAACCTCTGTCTATCCTGGCACTTCTCCTCGTATTCCCTATCTTTTCCGTATAAACGGATACTGTACTCCTCAACCTCTGTCTATCCTGGCACTTCTCCTCGTATTCCCTATCTTTTCCGTATAAACGCATACTGTACTCCTCAACCTCTGTCTAACCTTGCACTTCTCCTCGTATTCCCTATCTTTTCCGTATAAACGCATACTGTACTCCTCAACCTCTGTCTATCCTACTGCTACTAGTATTCCCTATCTTTCTCATATAAACGCATACTGTACACCTCAACCTCTGTCTATCCTGGCGCTTCTCCTCGTATTCCCTTTCTTTCTCGTATAAACGCATACTGTACACCTCAATCACTGTCTATCCTGGCACTTCTCCTCGTATTCCCTTTCTTTCTCGTATAAACGCGTACTGTACACCTCAACCTCTGTCTATCCTGGCGCTTCTCCTCGTTTTCCCTATCTTTCTGGTATAAACGCATACTGTACACCTCAACCTCTGTCTATCCTGGCACTTCTCCTCGTATTCCCTTTCTTTCTCGTATAAACGCATACTGTACTCCTCAACCTCTGTCTATCCTGGTACTTCTCCTCGTATTCCCTATCTTTCTCGTATAAACGCATATTGTACACCTCAACCTCTGTCTATCCTGGCACTTCTCCCCGTATTCCCTATCTTTCTCGTATAAACGCATACTGTACACCTCAACCTCTGTCTATCCTGGCACATCTCGTATTCCCTATCTTTTCCGTATAAACGCATACTGTACTCCTCAACCTCTGTCTATCCTGGCACTTCTCCTCGTATTCCCTATCTTTTCCGTATAAACGCATACTGTACTCCTCAACCTCTGTCTATCCTGGCACTTCTCCTCGTATTCCCTATCTTTCTCGTATAAACGCATACTGTACTCCTCAACCTCTTGCATACCTAGTACTGCCCCTCGTATTCCCTATCTTTCTCGTATAAACGCATACTGTACTCCTCAACCTCTGTCTAACCTAGTACTGCCCCTCGTATTCCCTATCTTTCTCGTATAAACGCATACTGTACACCTCAACCTCTGTCTATCCTGGCACTTCTCCTCGTATTCCCTATCTTTTCCGTATAAAAGCATACTGTACTCCTCAACCTCTGTCTAACCTAGTACTACTCGTATTCCCTATCTTTCTCGTATAAACGCATACTGTACACCTCAACCTCTGTCTATCCTGGCACTTCTCCTCGTATTCCCTATCTTTTCCTTATAAACGCATACTGTACACCTCAACCTCTGTCTATCCTGGCACTTCTCCTCGTATTCCCTATCTTTTCCGTATAAACGCATACTGTATACCTCAACCTCTGTCTATCCTGGCACTTCTCCTCGTATTCCCTATCTTTTCCGTATAAACGCATACTGTACTCCTCAACCTCTGTCTATCCTGGCACTTCTCCTCGTATTCCCTATCTTTTCCGTATAAACGCATACTGTACACCTCAACCTCTGTCTATCCTGGCACTTCTCCTCGTATTCCCTATCTTTTCCGTATAAACGGATACTGTACTCCTCAACCTCTGTCTATCCTGGCACTTCTCCTCGTATTCCCTATCTTTTCCGTATAAACGCATACTGTACTCCTCAACCTCTGTCTAACCTGGCACTTCTCCTCGTATTCCCTATCTTTTCCGTATAAACGCATACTGTACTCCTCAACCTCTGTCTATCCTACTGCTACTCGTATTCCCTATCTTTCTCATATAAACGCATACTGTACACCTCAACCTCTGTCTATCCTGGCGCTTCTCCTCGTATTCCCTTTCTTTCTCGTATAAACGCATACTGTACACCTCAACCTCTGTCTATCCTGGCACTTCTCCTCGTATTCCCTATCTTTTCCGTATAAACGCATACTGTACTCCTCAACCTCTGTCCATCCTGGCACTTCTCCTTGTATTCCCTATCTTTTCCGTATAAACGCATACTGTACTCCGCAACCTCTGACTATCCTGGCACTTCTCCTCGTATTCCCTATCTTTTCCGTATAAACGGATACTGTACTACTCAACCTCTGTCTATCCTGGCACTTCTCCTCGTATTCCCTATCTTTTCCGTATAAACGCATACTGTACTCCTCAACCTCTGTCTATCCTTGCACTTCTCCTCGTATTCCCTATCTTTTCCGTATAAACGCATACTGTACTCCTCAACCTCTGTCTATCCTACTGCTACTCGTATTCCCTATCTTTCTCATATAAACGCATACTGTACACCTCAACCTCTGTCTATCCTGGCGCTTCTCCTCGTATTCCCTTTCTTTCTCGTATAAACGCATACTGTACACCTCAATCACTGTCTATCCTGGCACTTCTCCTCGTATTCCCTTTCTTTCTCGTATAAACGCGTACTGTACACCTCAACCTCTGTCTATCCTGGCGCTTCTCCTCGTTTTCCCTATCTTTCTGGTATAAACGCATACTGTACACCTCAACCTCTGTCTATCCTGGCACTTCTCCTCGTATTCCCTTTCTTTCTCGTATAAACGCATACTGTACTCCTCAACCTCTGTCTATCCTGGTACTTCTCCTCGTATTCCCTATCTTTTTCGTATAAACGCATATTGTACACCTCAACCTCTGTCTATCCTGGCACTTCTCCCCGTATTCCCTATCTTTCTCGTATAAACGCATACTGTACACCTCAACCTCTGTCTATCCTGGCACATCTCGTATTCCCTATCTTTTCCGTATAAACGCATACTGTACTCCTCAACCTCTGTCTATCCTAGTACTACTCATATTCCCTATGTTTCTCGTATAAACGCATACTGTACTCCTCAACCTCTGTCTATCCTGGCACTTCTCCTCGTATTCCCTATCTTTCTCGTATAAACGCATACTGTACTCCTCAACCTCTTGCATACCTAGTACTGCCCCTCGTATTCCCTATCTTTCTCGTATAAACGCATACTGTACTCCTCAACCTCTGTCTAACCTAGTACTGCCCCTCGTATTCCCTATCTTTCTCGTATAAACGCATACTGTACACCTCAACCTCTGTCTATCCTGGCACTTCTCCTCGTATTCCCTATCTTTTCCGTATAAAAGCATACTGTACTCCTCAACCTCTGTCTAACCTAGTACTACTCGTATTCCCTATCTTTCTCGTATAAACGCATACTGTACACCTCAACCTCTGTCTATCCTGGCACTTCTCCTCGTATTCCCTATCTTTTCCTTATAAACGCATACTGTACACCTCAACCTCTGTCTATCCTGGCACTTCTCCTCGTATTCCCTATCTTTTCCGTATAAACGCATACTGTACACCTCAACCTCTGTCTATCCTGGCACTTCTCCTCGTATTCCCTATCTTTTCCGTATAAACGCATACTGTACTCCTCAACCTCTGTCTATCCTGGCACTTCTCCTCGTATTCCCTATCTTTTCCGTATAAACGCATACTGTACACCTCAACCTCTGTCTATCCTGGCACTTCTCCTCGTATTCCCTATCTTTTCCGTATAAACGGATACTGTACACCTCAACCTCTGTCTATCCTGGCACTTCTCCTCGTATTCCCTATCTTTTCCGTATAAACGCATACTGTACTCCTCAACCTCTGTCTATCCTGGCACTTCTCCTCGTACTCCCTATCTTTTCCGTATAAACGCATACTGTACTCCTCAACCTCTGTCTATCCTAGTACTACTCGTATTCCCTATCTTTCTCATATAAACGCATACTGTACACCTCAACCTCTGTCTATCCTGGCGCTTCTCCTCGTATTCCCTTTCTTTCTCGTATAAACGCATACTGTACACCTCAACCTCTGTCTATCCTGGCACTTCTCCTCGTATTCCCTTTCTTTCTCGTATAAACGCGTACTGTACACCTCAACCTCTGTCTATCCTGGCGCTTCTCCTCGTTTTCCCTATCTTTCTGGTATAAACGCATACTGTACACCTCAACCTCTGTCTATCCTGGCACTTCTCCTCGTATTCCCTTTCTTTCTCGTATAAACGCATTCTGTACTCCTCAACCTCTGTCTATCCTTGTACTTCTCCTCGTATTCCCTATCTTTCTCGTATAAACGCATACTGTACACCTCAACCTCTGTCTATGCTGGCACTTCTCCTCGTATTCCCTATCTTTTCCGTATAAACGCATACTGTACACCTCAACCTCTGTCTATCCTAGTACTACTCGTATTCCCTATGTTTCTCGTATAAACGCATACTGTACTACTCAACCTCTGTCTATCCTGGCACTTCTCCTGGTATTTCCTATCTTTCTCGTATAAACGCATACTGCACTCCTCAACCTCTTGATAACCTAGTACTGCCCCTCGTATTCCCTATCTTTCTCGTATAAACGCATACTGTACTACTCAACCTCTGTCTAACCTAGTACTGCCCCTCGTATTCCCTATCATTCTCGTATAAACGCATACTGTACACCTCAACCTCTGTCTATCCTGGCACTTCTCCTCGTATTCCCTATCTTTTCCGTATAAACGCATACTGTACTCCTCAACCTCTGTCTATCCTGGCACTTCTCCTCGTATTTCCTATCTTTCTCGTATAAACGCATACTGTACACCTCAACCTCTGTCTATCCTGGCACTTCTCCTCGTATTTCCTATCATTCTCGTATAAACGCATACTGTACTCCTCAACCTCTGTCTATCCTGGCACTTCTCGTCGTATTTCCTATCTTTCTCGTATAAACGCATACTGTACACCTCAACATCTGTCTATCCTGGCACTTCTCCTCGTATTTCCTATCATTCTCGTATAAACGCATACTGTACTCCTCAACCTCTGTCTATCCTGGCACTTCTCCTCGTATTTCCTATCTTTCTCGTATAAACGCATACTGTAACCTCAACCTCTGTCTATCCTGGCACTTCTCCTCGTATTTCCTATCTTTCTCGTATAAACGCATACTGTACACCTCAACCTCTGTCTATCCTGGCACTTCTCCTCGTATTTCCTATCATTCTCGTATAAACGCATACTGTACTCCTCAACCTCTGTCTATCCTGGCACTTCTCCTCGTATTTCCTATCTTTCTCGTATAAACGCATACTGTACACCTCAACCTCTGTCTATCCTGGCACTTCTCCTCATTTTCCCTATCTTTTCCGTATAAACGCATACTGTACACCTCAACCTCCGTCTATCCTGGCACTTCTCCTCGTATTCCCTATCTTTACAGTATAAACGCATACTGTACTCCTCAAACCTCTGTCTATCCTGGCACTCCTCCTCGTATTCCCTATCTTTTCCGTATAAACGCATACTGTACACCTCAACCTCTGTCTATCCTGGCACTTCTCCTCGTATTCCCTATCTTTTCCGTATAAATGGATACTGTACTCCTCAACCTCTGTCTATCCTGGCACTTCTCCTCGTATTCCCTATCTTTTCCGTATAAACGCATACTGTACTCCTCAACCTCTGTATATCCTGGCACTTCTCCTCGTATTCCCTATCTTTTCCGTATAAACGCATACTGTACTCCTCAACCTCTGTCTATCCTAGTACTACTCGTATTCCCTATCTTTCTCATATAAACGCATACTGTACACCTCAACCTCTGTCTATCCTGGCGCTTCTCCTCGTATTCCCTTTCTTTCTCGTCTAAACGCATACTGTACACCTCAACCTCTGTCTATCCTGGCACTTCTCCTCGTATTCCCTTTCTTTCTCGTATAAACGCATACTGTACACCTCAACCTCTGTCTATCATGGCGCTTCTCCTCGTTTTCCCTATCTTTCTGGTATAAACGCATACTGTACACCTCAACCTCTGTCTATCCTGGCACTTCTCGTATTCCCTATCTTTTCCGTATAAACGCATACTGTACTCCTCAACCTCTGTCTATCCTAGTACTACTCGTATTCCCTATGTTTCGCGTATAAACGCATACTGTACTACTCAAACTCTGTCTATCCTGGCACTTCTCCTCGTATTCGCTATCTTTCTCGTATAAACGCATACTGCACTCCTCAACCTCTTGCTAACCTAGTACTGCCCCTCGTATTCCCTATCTTTCTCGTATAAACGCATACTGTACTCCTCAACCTCTGTCTAACCTTGTACTGCCCCTCGTATTCCCTATCTTTTCCGTATAAACGCATACTGTTCTCCACAACCTCTGTCTAACCTAGTACTACTCGTATTCCCTATCTTTCTCGTATAAACGCATACTGTACACCTCAACCTCTGTCTATCCTGGCACTTCTCCTCGTATTCCCTATCTTTTCCGTATAAACGCATACTGTATACCTCAACCTCTGTCTATCCTGGCACTTCTCCTCGTATTCCCTATCTTTTCCGTATAAACGCATACTGTACTCCTCAACCTCTGTCTATCCTGGCACTTCTCCTCGTATTCCCTATCTTTTCCGTATAAACGCATACTGTACACCTCAACCTCTGTCTATCCTGGCACTTCTCCTCGTATTCCCTATCTTTTCCGTATAAACGGATACTGTACTCCTCAACCTCTGTCTATCCTGGCACTTCTCCTCGTATTCCCTATCTTTTCCGTATAAACGCATACTGTACTCCTCAACCTCTGTCTAACCTGGCACTTCTCCTCGTATTCCCTATCTTTTCCGTATAAACGCATACTGTACTCCTCAACCTCTGTCTATCCTACTGCTACTCGTATTCCCTATCTTTCTCATATAAACGCATACTGTACACCTCAACCTCTGTCTATCCTGGCGCTTCTCCTCGTATTCCCTTTCTTTCTCGTATAAACGCATACTGTACACCTCAATCACTGTCTATCCTGGCACTTCTCCTCGTATTCCCTTTCTTTCTCGTATAAACGCGTACTGTACACCTCAACCTCTGTCTATCCTGGCGCTTCTCCTCGTTTTCCCTATCTTTCTGGTATAAACGCATACTGTACACCTCAACCTCTGTCTATCCTGGCACTTCTCCTCGTATTCCCTTTCTTTCTCGTATAAACGCATACTGTACTCCTCAACCTCTGTCTATCCTGGTACTTCTCCTCGTATTCCCTATCTTTCTCGTATAAACGCATATTGTACACCTCAACCTCTGTCTATCCTGGCACTTCTCCCCGTATTCCCTATCTTTCTCGTATAAACGCATACTGTACACCTCAACCTCTGTCTATCCTGGCACATCTCGTATTCCCTATCTTTTCCGTATAAACGCATACTGTACTCCTCAACCTCTGTCTATCCTGGCACTTCTCCTCGTATTCCCTATCTTTTCCGTATAAACGCATACTGTACTCCTCAACCTCTGTCTATCCTGGCACTTCTCCTCGTATTCCCTATCTTTCTCGTATAAACGCATACTGTACTCCTCAACCTCTTGCATACCTAGTACTGCCCCTCGTATTCCCTATCTTTCTCGTATAAACGCATACTGTACTCCTCAACCTCTGTCTAACCTAGTACTGCCCCTCGTATTCCCTATCTTTCTCGTATAAACGCATACTGTACACCTCAACCTCTGTCTATCCTGGCACTTCTCCTCGTATTCCCTATCTTTTCCGTATAAAAGCATACTGTACTCCTCAACCTCTGTCTAACCTAGTACTACTCGTATTCCCTATCTTTCTCGTATAAACGCATACTGTACACCTCAACCTCTGTCTATCCTGGCACTTCTCCTCGTATTCCCTATCTTTTCCTTATAAACGCATACTGTACACCTCAACCTCTGTCTATCCTGGCACTTCTCCTCGTATTCCCTATCTTTTCCGTATAAACGCATACTGTATACCTCAACCTCTGTCTATCCTGGCACTTCTCCTCGTATTCCCTATCTTTTCCGTATAAACGCATACTGTACTCCTCAACCTCTGTCTATCCTGGCACTTCTCCTCGTATTCCCTATCTTTTCCGTATAAACGCATACTGTACACCTCAACCTCTGTCTATCCTGGCACTTCTCCTCGTATTCCCTATCTTTTCCGTATAAACGGATACTGTACTCCTCAACCTCTGTCTATCCTGGCACTTCTCCTCGTATTCCCTATCTTTTCCGTATAAACGCATACTGTACTCCTCAACCTCTGTCTAACCTGGCACTTCTCCTCGTATTCCCTATCTTTTCCGTATAAACGCATACTGTACTCCTCAACCTCTGTCTATCCTACTGCTACTCGTATTCCCTATCTTTCTCATATAAACGCATACTGTACACCTCAACCTCTGTCTATCCTGGCGCTTCTCCTCGTATTCCCTTTCTTTCTCGTATAAACGCATACTGTACACCTCAACCTCTGTCTATCCTGGCACTTCTCCTCGTATTCCCTATCTTTTCCGTATAAACGCATACTGTACTCCTCAACCTCTGTCCATCCTGGCACTTCTCCTTGTATTCCCTATCTTTTCCGTATAAACGCATACTGTACTCCGCAACCTCTGACTATCCTGGCACTTCTCCTCGTATTCCCTATCTTTTCCGTATAAACGGATACTGTACTACTCAACCTCTGTCTATCCTGGCACTTCTCCTCGTATTCCCTATCTTTTCCGTATAAACGCATACTGTACTCCTCAACCTCTGTCTATCCTTGCACTTCTCCTCGTATTCCCTATCTTTTCCGTATAAACGCATACTGTACTCCTCAACCTCTGTCTATCCTACTGCTACTCGTATTCCCTATCTTTCTCATATAAACGCATACTGTACACCTCAACCTCTGTCTATCCTGGCGCTTCTCCTCGTATTCCCTTTCTTTCTCGTATAAACGCATACTGTACACCTCAATCACTGTCTATCCTGGCACTTCTCCTCGTATTCCCTTTCTTTCTCGTATAAACGCGTACTGTACACCTCAACCTCTGTCTATCCTGGCGCTTCTCCTCGTTTTCCCTATCTTTCTGGTATAAACGCATACTGTACACCTCAACCTCTGTCTATCCTGGCACTTCTCCTCGTATTCCCTTTCTTTCTCGTATAAACGCATACTGTACTCCTCAACCTCTGTCTATCCTGGTACTTCTCCTCGTATTCCCTATCTTTTTCGTATAAACGCATATTGTACACCTCAACCTCTGTCTATCCTGGCACTTCTCCCCGTATTCCCTATCTTTCTCGTATAAACGCATACTGTACACCTCAACCTCTGTCTATCCTGGCACATCTCGTATTCCCTATCTTTTCCGTATAAACGCATACTGTACTCCTCAACCTCTGTCTATCCTAGTACTACTCATATTCCCTATGTTTCTCGTATAAACGCATACTGTACTCCTCAACCTCTGTCTATCCTGGCACTTCTCCTCGTATTCCCTATCTTTCTCGTATAAACGCATACTGTACTCCTCAACCTCTTGCATACCTAGTACTGCCCCTCGTATTCCCTATCTTTCTCGTATAAACGCATACTGTACTCCTCAACCTCTGTCTAACCTAGTACTGCCCCTCGTATTCCCTATCTTTCTCGTATAAACGCATACTGTACACCTCAACCTCTGTCTATCCTGGCACTTCTCCTCGTATTCCCTATCTTTTCCGTATAAAAGCATACTGTACTCCTCAACCTCTGTCTAACCTAGTACTACTCGTATTCCCTATCTTTCTCGTATAAACGCATACTGTACACCTCAACCTCTGTCTATCCTGGCACTTCTCCTCGTATTCCCTATCTTTTCCTTATAAACGCATACTGTACACCTCAACCTCTGTCTATCCTGGCACTTCTCCTCGTATTCCCTATCTTTTCCGTATAAACGCATACTGTACACCTCAACCTCTGACTATCCTGGCACTTCTCCTCGTATTCCCTATCTTTTCCGTATAAACGCATACTGTACTCCTCAACCTCTGTCTATCCTGGCACTTCTCCTCGTATTCCCTATCTTTTCCGTATAAACGCATACTGTACACCTCAACCTCTGTCTATCCTGGCACTTCTCCTCGTATTCCCTATCTTTTCCGTATAAACGGATACTGTACACCTCAACCTCTGTCTATCCTGGCACTTCTCCTCGTATTCCCTATCTTTTCCGTATAAACGCATACTGTACTCCTCAACCTCTGTCTATCCTGGCACTTCTCCTCGTACTCCCTATCTTTTCCGTATAAACGCATACTGTACTCCTCAACCTCTGTCTATCCTAGTACTACTCGTATTCCCTATCTTTCTCATATAAACGCATACTGTACACCTCAACCTCTGTCTATCCTGGCGCTTCTCCTCGTATTCCCTTTCTTTCTCGTATAAACGCATACTGTACACCTCAACCTCTGTCTATCCTGGCACTTCTCCTCGTATTCCCTTTCTTTCTCGTATAAACGCGTACTGTACACCTCAACCTCTGTCTATCCTGGCGCTTCTCCTCGTTTTCCCTATCTTTCTGGTATAAACGCATACTGTACACCTCAACCTCTGTCTATCCTGGCACTTCTCCTCGTATTCCCTTTCTTTCTCGTATAAACGCATTCTGTACTCCTCAACCTCTGTCTATCCTTGTACTTCTCCTCGTATTCCCTATCTTTCTCGTATAAACGCATACTGTACACCTCAACCTCTGTCTATGCTGGCACTTCTCCTCGTATTCCCTATCTTTTCCGTATAAACGCATACTGTACACCTCAACCTCTGTCTATCCTAGTACTACTCGTATTCCCTATGTTTCTCGTATAAACGCATACTGTACTACTCAACCTCTGTCTATCCTGGCACTTCTCCTGGTATTTCCTATCTTTCTCGTATAAACGCATACTGCACTCCTCAACCTCTTGATAACCTAGTACTGCCCCTCGTATTCCCTATCTTTCTCGTATAAACGCATACTGTACTACTCAACCTCTGTCTAACCTAGTACTGCCCCTCGTATTCCCTATCATTCTCGTATAAACGCATACTGTACTCCTCAACCTCTGTCTATCCTGGCACTTCTCCTCGTATTTCCTATCTTTCTCGTATAAACGCATACTGTACACCTCAACCTCTGTCTATCCTGGCACTTCTCCTCGTATTTCCTATCATTCTCGTATAAACGCATACTGTACTCCTCAACCTCTGTCTATCCTGGCACTTCTCGTCGTATTTCCTATCTTTCTCGTATAAACGCATACTGTACACCTCAACATCTGTCTATCCTGGCACTTCTCCTCGTATTTCCTATCATTCTCGTATAAACGCATACTGTACTCCTCAACCTCTGTCTATCCTGGCACTTCTCCTCGTATTTCCTATCTTTCTCGTATAAACGCATACTGTAACCTCAACCTCTGTCTATCCTGGCACTTCTCCTCGTATTTCCTATCTTTCTCGTATAAACGCATACTGTACACCTCAACCTCTGTCTATCCTGGCACTTCTCCTCGTATTTCCTATCATTCTCGTATAAACGCATACTGTACTCCTCAACCTCTGTCTATCCTGGCACTTCTCCTCGTATTTCCTATCTTTCTCGTATAAACGCATACTGTACACCTCAACCTCTGTCTATCCTGGCACTTCTCCTCATTTTCCCTATCTTTTCCGTATAAACGCATACTGTACACCTCAACCTCCGTCTATCCTGGCACTTCTCCTCGTATTCCCTATCTTTACAGTATAAACGCATACTGTACTCCTCAAACCTCTGTCTATCCTGGCACTCCTCCTCGTATTCCCTATCTTTTCCGTATAAACGCATACTGTACACCTCAACCTCTGTCTATCCTGGCACTTCTCCTCGTATTCCCTATCTTTTCCGTATAAATGGATACTGTACTCCTCAACCTCTGTCTATCCTGGCACTTCTCCTCGTATTCCCTATCTTTTCCGTATAAACGCATACTGTACTCCTCAACCTCTGTATATCCTGGCACTTCTCCTCGTATTCCCTATCTTTTCCGTATAAACGCATACTGTACTCCTCAACCTCTGTCTATCCTAGTACTACTCGTATTCCCTATCTTTCTCATATAAACGCATACTGTACACCTCAACCTCTGTCTATCCTGGCGCTTCTCCTCGTATTCCCTTTCTTTCTCGTCTAAACGCATACTGTACACCTCAACCTCTGTCTATCCTGGCATTTCTCCTCGTATTCCCTTTCTTTCTCGTATAAACGCATACTGTACACCTCAACCTCTGTCTATCATGGCGCTTCTCCTCGTTTTCCCTATCTTTCTGGTATAAACGCATACTGTACACCTCAACCTCTGTCTATCCTGGCACTTCTCCTCGTAGTCCCTATCTTTCTCGTAAAAACGCATACTGTACACCTCAACCTCTGTCTATCCTGGCACTTCTCCTCGTATTCCCTATCTTTTCCGTATAAACGCATACTGTACACCTCAACCTCTGTCTATCCTGGCACTTCTCGTATTCCCTATCTTTTCCGTATAAACGCATACTGTACTCCTCAACCTCTGTCTATCCTAGTACTACTCGTATTCCCTATGTTTCGCGTATAAACGCATACTGTACTACTCAAACTCTGTCTATCCTGGCACTTCTCCTCGTATTCGCTATCTTTCTCGTATAAACGCATACTGCACTCCTCAACCTCTTGCTAACCTAGTACTGCCCCTCGTATTCCCTATCTTTCTCGTATAAACGCATACTGTACTCCTCAACCTCTGTCTAACCTTGTACTGCCCCTCGTATTCCCTATCTTTTCCGTATAAACGCATACTGTTCTCCACAACCTCTGTCTAACCTAGTACTACTCGTATTCCCTATCTTTCTCGTATAAACGCATACTGTACACCTCAACCTCTGTCTATCCTGGCACTTCTCCTCGTATTCCCTATCTTTTCCGTATAAACGCATACTGTATACCTCAACCTCTGTCTATCCTGGCACTTCTCCTCGTATTCCCTATCTTTTCCGTATAAACGCATACTGTACTCCTCAACCTCTGTCTATCCTGGCACTTCTCCTCGTATTCCCTATCTTTTCCGTATAAACGCATAATGTACACCTCAACCTCTGTCTATCCTGGCACTTCTCCTCGTATTCCCTATCTTTTCCGTATAAACGGATACTGTACTCCTCAACCTCTGTCTATCCTGGCACTTCTCCTCGTATTCCCTATCTTTTCCGTATAAACGCATACTGTACTCCTCAACCTCTGTCTAACCTGGCACTTCTCCTCGTATTCCCTATCTTTTCCGTATAAACGCATACTGTACTCCTCAACCTCTGTCTATCCTACTGCTACTCGTATTCCCTATCTTTCTCATATAAACGCATACTGTACACCTCAACCTCTGTCTATCCTGGCGCTTCTCCTCGTATTCCCTTTCTTTCTCGTATAAACGCATACTGTACACCTCAATCACTGTCTATCCTGGCACTTCTCCTCGTATTCCCTTTCTTTCTCGTATAAACGCGTACTGTACACCTCAACCTCTGTCTATCCTGGCGCTTCTCCTCGTTTTCCCTATCTTTCTGGTATAAACGCATACTGTACACCTCAACCTCTGTCTATCCTGGCACTTCTCCTCGTATTCCCTTTCTTTCTCGTATAAACGCATACTGTACTCCTCAACCTCTGTCTATCCTGGTACTTCTCCTCGTATTCCCTATCTTTCTCGTATAAACGCATATTGTACACCTCAACCTCTGTCTATCCTGGCACTTCTCCCCGTATTCCCTATCTTTCTCGTATAAACGCATACTGTACACCTCAACCTCTGTCTATCCTGGCACTTCTCCTCGTATTCCCTATCTTTTCCGTATAAACGCATACTGTATACCTCAACCTCTGTCTATCCTGGCACTTCTCCTCGTATTCCCTTTCTTTCTCGTATAAACGCGTACTGTACACCTCAACCTCTGTCTATCCTGGCGCTTCTCCTCGTTTTCCCTATCTTTCTGGTATAAACGCATACTGTACACCTCAACCTCTGTCTATCCTGGCACTTCTCCTCGTATTCCCTTTCTTTCTCGTATAAACGCATACTGTACTCCTCAACCTCTGTCTATCCTGGTACTTCTCCTCGTATTCCCTATCTTTCTCGTATAAACGCATACTGTTCTCCACAACCTCTGTCTAACCTAGTACTACTCGTATTCCCTATCTTTCTCGTATAAACGCATACTGTACACCTCAACCTCTGTCTATCCTGGCACTTCTCCTCGTATTCCCTATCTTTTCCGTATAAACGCATACTGTATACCTCAACCTCTGTCTATCCTGGCACTTCTCCTCGTATTCCCTATCTTTTCCGTATAAACGCATACTGTACTCCTCAACCTCTGTCTATCCTGGCACTTCTCCTCGTATTCCCTATCTTTTCCGTATAAACGCATACTGTACACCTCAACCTCTGTCTATCCTGGCACTTCTCCTCGTATTCCCTATCTTTTCCGTATAAACGGATACTGTACTCCTCAACCTCTGTCTATCCTGGCACTTCTCCTCGTATTCCCTATCTTTTCCGTATAAACGCATACTGTACTCCTCAACCTCTGTCTAACCTGGCACTTCTCCTCGTATTCCCTATCTTTTCCGTATAAACGCATACTGTACTCCTCAACCTCTGTCTATCCTACTGCTACTCGTATTCCCTATCTTTCTCATATAAACGCATACTGTACACCTCAACCTCTGTCTATCCTGGCGCTTCTCCTCGTATTCCCTTTCTTTCTCGTATAAACGCATACTGTACACCTCAATCACTGTCTATCCTGGCACTTCTCCTCGTATTCCCTTTCTTTCTCGTATAAACGCGTACTGTACACCTCAACCTCTGTCTATCCTGGCGCTTCTCCTCGTTTTCCCTATCTTTCTGGTATAAACGCATACTGTACACCTCAACCTCTGTCTATCCTGGCACTTCTCCTCGTATTCCCTTTCTTTCTCGTATAAACGCATACTGTACTCCTCAACCTCTGTCTATCCTGGTACTTCTCCTCGTATTCCCTATCTTTCTCGTATAAACGCATATTGTACACCTCAACCTCTGTCTATCCTGGCACTTCTCCCCGTATTCCCTATCTTTCTCGTATAAACGCATACTGTACACCTCAACCTCTGTCTATCCTGGCACATCTCGTATTCCCTATCTTTTCCGTATAAACGCATACTGTACTCCTCAACCTCTGTCTATCCTGGCACTTCTCCTCGTATTCCCTATCTTTTCCGTATAAACGCATACTGTACTCCTCAACCTCTGTCTATCCTGGCACTTCTCCTCGTATTCCCTATCTTTCTCGTATAAACGCATACTGTACTCCTCAACCTCTTGCATACCTAGTACTGCCCCTCGTATTCCCTATCTTTCTCGTATAAACGCATACTGTACTCCTCAACCTCTGTCTAACCTAGTACTGCCCCTCGTATTCCCTATCTTTCTCGTATAAACGCATACTGTACACCTCAACCTCTGTCTATCCTGGCACTTCTCCTCGTATTCCCTATCTTTTCCGTATAAAAGCATACTGTACTCCTCAACCTCTGTCTAACCTAGTACTACTCGTATTCCCTATCTTTCTCGTATAAACGCATACTGTACACCTCAACCTCTGTCTATCCTGGCACTTCTCCTCGTATTCCCTATCTTTTCCTTATAAACGCATACTGTACACCTCAACCTCTGTCTATCCTGGCACTTCTCCTCGTATTCCCTATCTTTTCCGTATAAACGCATACTGTATACCTCAACCTCTGTCTATCCTGGCACTTCTCCTCGTATTCCCTATCTTTTCCGTATAAACGCATACTGTACTCCTCAACCTCTGTCTATCCTGGCACTTCTCCTCGTATTCCCTATCTTTTCCGTATAAACGCATACTGTACACCTCAACCTCTGTCTATCCTGGCACTTCTCCTCGTATTCCCTATCTTTTCCGTATAAACGGATACTGTACTCCTCAACCTCTGTCTATCCTGGCACTTCTCCTCGTATTCCCTATCTTTTCCGTATAAACGCATACTGTACTCCTCAACCTCTGTCTAACCTGGCACTTCTCCTCGTATTCCCTATCTTTTCCGTATAAACGCATACTGTACTCCTCAACCTCTGTCTATCCTACTGCTACTCGTATTCCCTATCTTTCTCATATAAACGCATACTGTACACCTCAACCTCTGTCTATCCTGGCGCTTCTCCTCGTATTCCCTTTCTTTCTCGTATAAACGCATACTGTACACCTCAACCTCTGTCTATCCTGGCACTTCTCCTCGTATTCCCTATCTTTTCCGTATAAACGCATACTGTACTCCTCAACCTCTGTCCATCCTGGCACTTCTCCTTGTATTCCCTATCTTTTCCGTATAAACGCATACTGTACTCCGCAACCTCTGACTATCCTGGCACTTCTCCTCGTATTCCCTATCTTTTCCGTATAAACGGATACTGTACTACTCAACCTCTGTCTATCCTGGCACTTCTCCTCGTATTCCCTATCTTTTCCGTATAAACGCATACTGTACTCCTCAACCTCTGTCTATCCTTGCACTTCTCCTCGTATTCCCTATCTTTTCCGTATAAACGCATACTGTACTCCTCAACCTCTGTCTATCCTACTGCTACTCGTATTCCCTATCTTTCTCATATAAACGCATACTGTACACCTCAACCTCTGTCTATCCTGGCGCTTCTCCTCGTATTCCCTTTCTTTCTCGTATAAACGCATACTGTACACCTCAATCACTGTCTATCCTGGCACTTCTCCTCGTATTCCCTTTCTTTCTCGTATAAACGCGTACTGTACACCTCAACCTCTGTCTATCCTGGCGCTTCTCCTCGTTTTCCCTATCTTTCTGGTATAAACGCATACTGTACACCTCAACCTCTGTCTATCCTGGCACTTCTCCTCGTATTCCCTTTCTTTCTCGTATAAACGCATACTGTACTCCTCAACCTCTGTCTATCCTGGTACTTCTCCTCGTATTCCCTATCTTTTTCGTATAAACGCATATTGTACACCTCAACCTCTGTCTATCCTGGCACTTCTCCCCGTATTCCCTATCTTTCTCGTATAAACGCATACTGTACACCTCAACCTCTGTCTATCCTGGCACATCTCGTATTCCCTATCTTTTCCGTATAAACGCATACTGTACTCCTCAACCTCTGTCTATCCTAGTACTACTCATATTCCCTATGTTTCTCGTATAAACGCATACTGTACTCCTCAACCTCTGTCTATCCTGGCACTTCTCCTCGTATTCCCTATCTTTCTCGTATAAACGCATACTGTACTCCTCAACCTCTTGCATACCTAGTACTGCCCCTCGTATTCCCTATCTTTCTCGTATAAACGCATACTGTACTCCTCAACCTCTGTCTAACCTAGTACTGCCCCTCGTATTCCCTATCTTTCTCGTATAAACGCATACTGTACACCTCAACCTCTGTCTATCCTGGCACTTCTCCTCGTATTCCCTATCTTTTCCGTATAAAAGCATACTGTACTCCTCAACCTCTGTCTAACCTAGTACTACTCGTATTCCCTATCTTTCTCGTATAAACGCATACTGTACACCTCAACCTCTGTCTATCCTGGCACTTCTCCTCGTATTCCCTATCTTTTCCTTATAAACGCATACTGTACACCTCAACCTCTGTCTATCCTGGCACTTCTCCTCGTATTCCCTATCTTTTCCGTATAAACGCATACTGTACACCTCAACCTCTGACTATCCTGGCACTTCTCCTCGTATTCCCTATCTTTTCCGTATAAACGCATACTGTACTCCTCAACCTCTGTCTATCCTGGCACTTCTCCTCGTATTCCCTATCTTTTCCGTATAAACGCATACTGTACACCTCAACCTCTGTCTATCCTGGCACTTCTCCTCGTATTCCCTATCTTTTCCGTATAAACGGATACTGTACACCTCAACCTCTGTCTATCCTGGCACTTCTCCTCGTATTCCCTATCTTTTCCGTATAAACGCATACTGTACTCCTCAACCTCTGTCTATCCTGGCACTTCTCCTCGTACTCCCTATCTTTTCCGTATAAACGCATACTGTACTCCTCAACCTCTGTCTATCCTAGTACTACTCGTATTCCCTATCTTTCTCATATAAACGCATACTGTACACCTCAACCTCTGTCTATCCTGGCGCTTCTCCTCGTATTCCCTTTCTTTCTCGTATAAACGCATACTGTACACCTCAACCTCTGTCTATCCTGGCACTTCTCCTCGTATTCCCTTTCTTTCTCGTATAAACGCGTACTGTACACCTCAACCTCTGTCTATCCTGGCGCTTCTCCTCGTTTTCCCTATCTTTCTGGTATAAACGCATACTGTACACCTCAACCTCTGTCTATCCTGGCACTTCTCCTCGTATTCCCTTTCTTTCTCGTATAAACGCATTCTGTACTCCTCAACCTCTGTCTATCCTTGTACTTCTCCTCGTATTCCCTATCTTTCTCGTATAAACGCATACTGTACACCTCAACCTCTGTCTATGCTGGCACTTCTCCTCGTATTCCCTATCTTTTCCGTATAAACGCATACTGTACACCTCAACCTCTGTCTATCCTAGTACTACTCGTATTCCCTATGTTTCTCGTATAAACGCATACTGTACTACTCAACCTCTGTCTATCCTGGCACTTCTCCTGGTATTTCCTATCTTTCTCGTATAAACGCATACTGCACTCCTCAACCTCTTGATAACCTAGTACTGCCCCTCGTATTCCCTATCTTTCTCGTATAAACGCATACTGTACTACTCAACCTCTGTCTAACCTAGTACTGCCCCTCGTATTCCCTATCATTCTCGTATAAACGCATACTGTACACCTCAACCTCTGTCTATCCTGGCACTTCTCCTCGTATTCCCTATCTTTTCCGTATAAACGCATACTGTACTCCTCAACCTCTGTCTATCCTGGCACTTCTCCTCGTATTTCCTATCTTTCTCGTATAAACGCATACTGTACACCTCAACCTCTGTCTATCCTGGCACTTCTCCTCGTATTTCCTATCATTCTCGTATAAACGCATACTGTACTCCTCAACCTCTGTCTATCCTGGCACTTCTCGTCGTATTTCCTATCTTTCTCGTATAAACGCATACTGTACACCTCAACATCTGTCTATCCTGGCACTTCTCCTCGTATTTCCTATCATTCTCGTATAAACGCATACTGTACTCCTCAACCTCTGTCTATCCTGGCACTTCTCCTCGTATTTCCTATCTTTCTCGTATAAACGCATACTGTAACCTCAACCTCTGTCTATCCTGGCACTTCTCCTCGTATTTCCTATCTTTCTCGTATAAACGCATACTGTACACCTCAACCTCTGTCTATCCTGGCACTTCTCCTCGTATTTCCTATCATTCTCGTATAAACGCATACTGTACTCCTCAACCTCTGTCTATCCTGGCACTTCTCCTCGTATTTCCTATCTTTCTCGTATAAACGCATACTGTACACCTCAACCTCTGTCTATCCTGGCACTTCTCCTCATTTTCCCTATCTTTTCCGTATAAACGCATACTGTACACCTCAACCTCCGTCTATCCTGGCACTTCTCCTCGTATTCCCTATCTTTACAGTATAAACGCATACTGTACTCCTCAAACCTCTGTCTATCCTGGCACTCCTCCTCGTATTCCCTATCTTTTCCGTATAAACGCATACTGTACACCTCAACCTCTGTCTATCCTGGCACTTCTCCTCGTATTCCCTATCTTTTCCGTATAAATGGATACTGTACTCCTCAACCTCTGTCTATCCTGGCACTTCTCCTCGTATTCCCTATCTTTTCCGTATAAACGCATACTGTACTCCTCAACCTCTGTATATCCTGGCACTTCTCCTCGTATTCCCTATCTTTTCCGTATAAACGCATACTGTACTCCTCAACCTCTGTCTATCCTAGTACTACTCGTATTCCCTATCTTTCTCATATAAACGCATACTGTACACCTCAACCTCTGTCTATCCTGGCGCTTCTCCTCGTATTCCCTTTCTTTCTCGTCTAAACGCATACTGTACACCTCAACCTCTGTCTATCCTGGCATTTCTCCTCGTATTCCCTTTCTTTCTCGTATAAACGCATACTGTACACCTCAACCTCTGTCTATCATGGCGCTTCTCCTCGTTTTCCCTATCTTTCTGGTATAAACGCATACTGTACACCTCAACCTCTGTCTATCCTGGCACTTCTCCTCGTAGTCCCTATCTTTCTCGTAAAAACGCATACTGTACACCTCAACCTCTGTCTATCCTGGCACTTCTCCTCGTATTCCCTATCTTTTCCGTATAAACGCATACTGTACACCTCAACCTCTGTCTATCCTGGCACTTCTCGTATTCCCTATCTTTTCCGTATAAACGCATACTGTACTCCTCAACCTCTGTCTATCCTAGTACTACTCGTATTCCCTATGTTTCGCGTATAAACGCATACTGTACTACTCAAACTCTGTCTATCCTGGCACTTCTCCTCGTATTCGCTATCTTTCTCGTATAAACGCATACTGCACTCCTCAACCTCTTGCTAACCTAGTACTGCCCCTCGTATTCCCTATCTTTCTCGTATAAACGCATACTGTACTCCTCAACCTCTGTCTAACCTTGTACTGCCCCTCGTATTCCCTATCTTTTCCGTATAAACGCATACTGTTCTCCACAACCTCTGTCTAACCTAGTACTACTCGTATTCCCTATCTTTCTCGTATAAACGCATACTGTACACCTCAACCTCTGTCTATCCTGGCACTTCTCCTCGTATTCCCTATCTTTTCCGTATAAACGCATACTGTATACCTCAACCTCTGTCTATCCTGGCACTTCTCCTCGTATTCCCTATCTTTTCCGTATAAACGCATACTGTACTCCTCAACCTCTGTCTATCCTGGCACTTCTCCTCGTATTCCCTATCTTTTCCGTATAAACGCATAATGTACACCTCAACCTCTGTCTATCCTGGCACTTCTCCTCGTATTCCCTATCTTTTCCGTATAAACGGATACTGTACTCCTCAACCTCTGTCTATCCTGGCACTTCTCCTCGTATTCCCTATCTTTTCCGTATAAACGCATACTGTACTCCTCAACCTCTGTCTAACCTGGCACTTCTCCTCGTATTCCCTATCTTTTCCGTATAAACGCATACTGTACTCCTCAACCTCTGTCTATCCTACTGCTACTCGTATTCCCTATCTTTCTCATATAAACGCATACTGTACACCTCAACCTCTGTCTATCCTGGCGCTTCTCCTCGTATTCCCTTTCTTTCTCGTATAAACGCATACTGTACACCTCAATCACTGTCTATCCTGGCACTTCTCCTCGTATTCCCTTTCTTTCTCGTATAAACGCGTACTGTACACCTCAACCTCTGTCTATCCTGGCGCTTCTCCTCGTTTTCCCTATCTTTCTGGTATAAACGCATACTGTACACCTCAACCTCTGTCTATCCTGGCACTTCTCCTCGTATTCCCTTTCTTTCTCGTATAAACGCATACTGTACTCCTCAACCTCTGTCTATCCTGGTACTTCTCCTCGTATTCCCTATCTTTCTCGTATAAACGCATATTGTACACCTCAACCTCTGTCTATCCTGGCACTTCTCCCCGTATTCCCTATCTTTCTCGTATAAACGCATACTGTACACCTCAACCTCTGTCTATCCTGGCACATCTCGTATTCCCTATCTTTTCCGTATAAACGCATACTGTACTCCTCAACCTCTGTCTATCCTGGCACTTCTCCTCGTATTCCCTATCTTTTCCGTATAAACGCATACTGTACTCCTCAACCTCTGTCTATCCTGGCACTTCTCCTCGTATTCCCTATCTTTCTCGTATAAACGCATACTGTACTCCTCAACCTCTTGCATACCTAGTACTGCCCCTCGTATTCCCTATCTTTCTCGTATAAACGCATACTGTACTCCTCAACCTCTGTCTAACCTAGTACTGCCCCTCGTATTCCCTATCTTTCTCGTATAAACGCATACTGTACACCTCAACCTCTGTCTATCCTGGCACTTCTCCTCGTATTCCCTATCTTTTCCGTATAAAAGCATACTGTACTCCTCAACCTCTGTCTAACCTAGTACTACTCGTATTCCCTATCTTTCTCGTATAAACGCATACTGTACACCTCAACCTCTGTCTATCCTGGCACTTCTCCTCGTATTCCCTATCTTTTCCTTATAAACGCATACTGTACACCTCAACCTCTGTCTATCCTGGCACTTCTCCTCGTATTCCCTATCTTTTCCGTATAAACGCATACTGTATACCTCAACCTCTGTCTATCCTGGCACTTCTCCTCGTATTCCCTATCTTTTCCGTATAAACGCATACTGTACTCCTCAACCTCTGTCTATCCTGGCACTTCTCCTCGTATTCCCTATCTTTTCCGTATAAACGCATACTGTACACCTCAACCTCTGTCTATCCTGGCACTTCTCCTCGTATTCCCTATCTTTTCCGTATAAACGGATACTGTACTCCTCAACCTCTGTCTATCCTGGCACTTCTCCTCGTATTCCCTATCTTTTCCGTATAAACGCATACTGTACTCCTCAACCTCTGTCTAACCTGGCACTTCTCCTCGTATTCCCTATCTTTTCCGTATAAACGCATACTGTACTCCTCAACCTCTGTCTATCCTACTGCTACTCGTATTCCCTATCTTTCTCATATAAACGCATACTGTACACCTCAACCTCTGTCTATCCTGGCGCTTCTCCTCGTATTCCCTTTCTTTCTCGTATAAACGCATACTGTACACCTCAATCACTGTCTATCCTGGCACTTCTCCTCGTATTCCCTTTCTTTCTCGTATAAACGCGTACTGTACACCTCAACCTCTGTCTATCCTGGCGCTTCTCCTCGTTTTCCCTATCTTTCTGGTATAAACGCATACTGTACACCTCAACCTCTGTCTATCCTGGCACTTCTCCTCGTATTCCCTTTCTTTCTCGTATAAACGCATACTGTACTCCTCAACCTCTGTCTATCCTGGTACTTCTCCTCGTATTCCCTATCTTTCTCGTATAAACGCATATTGTACACCTCAACCTCTGTCTATCCTGGCACATCTCGTATTCCCTATCTTTTCCGTATAAACGCATACTGTACTCCTCAACCTCTGTCTATCCTAGTACTACTCATATTCCCTATGTTTCTCGTATAAACGCATACTGTACTCCTCAACCTCTGTCTATCCTGGCACTTCTCCTCGTATTCCCTATCTTTCTCGTATAAACGCATACTGTACACCTCAACCTCTTGCATACCTAGTACTGCCCCTCGTATTCCCTATCTTTCTCGTATAAACGCATACCGTACTCCTCAACCTCTGTCTAACCTAGTACTGCCCCTCGTATTCCCTATCTTTCTCGTATAAACGCATACTGTACACCTCAACCTCTGTCTATCCTGGCACTTCTCCTCGTATTCCCTATCTTTTCCGTATAAAAGCATACTGTACTCCTCAACCTCTGTCTAACCTAGTACTACTCGTATTCCCTATCTTTCTCGTATAAACGCATACTGTACACCTCAACCTCTGTCTATCCTGGCACTTCTCCTCGTATTCCCTATCTTTTCCGTATAAAAGCATACTGTACTCCTCAACCTCTGTCTAACCTAGTACTACTCGTATTCCCTATCTTTCTCGTATAAACGCATACTGTACACCTCAACCTCTGTCTATCCTGGCACTTCTCCTCGTATTCCCTATCTTTCTCGTATAAACGCATACTGTACACCTCAACCTCTGTCTATCCTGGCACTTCTCCTCGTATTCCCTATCTTTTCCGTATAAACGCATACTGTACACCTCAACCTCTGTCTATCCTGGCACTTCTCCTCGTATTCCCTATCTTTTCCGTATAAACGCATACTGTACTCCTCAACCTCTGTCTATCCTGGCACTTCTCCTCGTATTCCCTATCTTTTCCGTATAAACGCATACTGTACACCTCAACCTCTGTCTATCCTGGCACTTCTCCTCGTATTCCCTATCTCTTCCGTATAAACGGATACTGTACTCCTCAACCTCTGTCTATCCTGGCACTTCTCCTCGTATTCCCTATCTTTTCCGTATAAACGCATACTGTACTCCTCAACCTCTGTCTATCCTGGCACTTCTCCTCGTACTCCCTATCTTTTCCGTATAAACGCATACTGTACTCCTCAACCTCTGTCTATCCTAGTACTACTCGTATTCCCTATCTTTCTCATATAAACGCATACTGTACACCTCAACCTCTGTCTATCCTGGCGCTTCTCCTCGTATTCCCTTTCTTTCTCGTATAAACGCATACTGTACACCTCAACCTCTGTCTATCCTGGCACTTCTCCTCGTATTCCCTTTCTTTCTCGTATAAACGCGTACTGTACACCTCAACCTCTGTCTATCCTGGCGCTTCTCCTCGTTTTCCCTATCTTTCTGGTATAAACGCATACTGTACACCTCAACCTCTGTCTATCCTGGCACTTCTCCTCGTATTCCCTTTCTTTCTCGTATAAACGCATTCTGTACTCCTCAACCTCTGTCTATCCTGGTACTTCTCCTCGTATTCCCTATCTTTCTCGTATAAACGCATACTGTACACCTCAACCTCTGTCTATGCTGGCACTTCTCCTCGTATTCCCTATCTTTTCCGTATAAACGCATACTGTACACCTCAACCTCTGTCTATCCTAGTACTACTCGTATTCCCTATGTTTCTCGTATAAACGCATACTGTACTACTCAACCTCTGTCTATCCTGGCACTTCTCCTGGTATTTCCTATCTTTCTCGTATAAACGCATACTGCACTCCTCAACCTCTTGATAACCTAGTACTGCCCCTCGTATTCCCTATCTTTCTCGTATAAACGCAAACTGTACTACTCAACCTCTGTCTAACCTAGTACTGCCCCTCGTATTCCCTATCATTCTCGTATAAACGCATACTGTACACCTCAACCTCTGTCTATCCTGGCACTTCTCCTCGTATTCCCTATCTTTTCCGTATAAACGCATACTGTACTCCTCAACCTCTGTCTAACCTAGTACTACTCGTATTCCCATTCTTTCTCGTATAAACGCAACTGTACACCTCAACCTCTGTCTATCCTGGCACTTCTCCTCGTATTCCCTATCTTTTCCGTATAAACGCATACTATACACCTCAACCTCTGTCTATCCTGGCACTTCTCCTCGTATTCCCTATCTTTCTCGTATAAACGCATACTGTACACCTCAACCTCTGTCTATCCTGGCACTTCTCCTCATTTTCCCTATCTTTTCCGTATAAACGCATACTGTACACCTCAACCTCCGTCTATCCTGGCACTTCTCCTCGTATTCCCTATCTTTTCAGTATAAACGCATACTGTACTCCTCAAACCTCTGTCTATCCTGGCACTCCTCCTCGTATTCCCTATCTTTTCCGTATAAACGCATACTGTACACCTCAACCTCTGTCTATCCTGGCACTTCTCCTCGTATTCCCTATCTTTTCCGTATAAACGCATACTGTACTCCTCAACCTCTGTCTATCCTAGTACTACTCGTATTCCCTATCTTTCTCATATAAACGCATACTGTACACCTCAAGCTCTGTCTATCCTGGCGCTTCTCCTCGTATTCCCTTTCTTTCTCGTCTAAACGCATACTGTACACCTCAACCTCTGTCTATCCTGGCACTTCTCCTCGTATTCCCTTTCTTTCTCGTATAAACGCATACTGTACACCTCAACCTCTGTCTATCATGGCGCTTCTCCTCGTTTTCCCTATCTTTCTGGTATAAACGCATACTGTACACCTCAACCTCTGTCTATCCTGGCACTTCTCCTCGTAGTCCCTATCTTTCTCGTATAAACGCATACTGTACACCTCAACCTCTGTCTATCCTGGCACTTCTCCTCGTATTCCCTATCTTTTCCGTATAAACGCATACTGTACACCTCAACCTCTGTCTATCCTGGCACTTCTCGTATTCCCTATCTTTTCCGTATAAACGCATACTGTACTCCTCAACCTCTGTCTATCCTAGTACTACTCGTATTCCCTATGTTTCGCGTATAAACGCATACTGTACTACTCAAACTCTGTCTATCCTGGCACTTATCCTCGTATTCCCTATCTTTCTCGTATAAACGCATACTGCACTCCTCAACCTCTTGCTAACCTAGTACTGCCCCTCGTATTCCCTATCTTTCTCGTATAAACGCATACTGTACTCCTCAACCTCTGTCTAACCTTGTACTGCCCCTCGTATTCCCTATCTTTTCCGTATAAACGCATACTGTTCTCCACAACCTCTGTCTAACCTAGTACTACTCGTATTCCCTATCTTTCTCGTATAAACGCATACTGTACACCTCAACCTCTGTCTATCCTGGCACTTCTCCTCGTATTCCCTATCTTTTCCGTATAAACGCATACTGTATACCTCAACCTCTGTCTATCCTGGCACTTCTCCTCGTATTCCCTATCTTTTCCGTATAAACGCATACTGTACACCTCAACCTCTGTCTATCCTGGCACTTCTCCTCGTATTCCCTATCTTTTCCGTATAAACGGATACTGTACTCCTCAACCTCATTCTATCCTGGCACTTCTCCTCGTATTCCCTATCTTTTCCGTATAAACGCATACTGTACTCCTCAACCTCTGTCTAACCTGGCACTTCTCCTCGTATTCCCTATCTTTTCCGTATAAACGCATACTGTACTCCTCAACCTCTGTCTATCCTAGTACTACTCGTATTCCCTATCTTTCTCATATAAACGCATACTGTACACCTCAACCTCTGTCTATCCTGGCACTTCTCCTCGTATTCCCTATCTTTTCCGTATAAACGCATACTGTACACCTCAACCTCTGTATATCCTGGCACTTCTCCTCGTATTCCCTTTCTTTCTCGTATAAACGCATACTGTACACCTCAACCCCTGTCTATCCTGGCGCTTCTCGTTTTCCCTATCTTTCTGGTATAAACGCATACTGTGCACCTCAACCTCTGTCTAACGTGGCATTTCTCCTCGTAGTCCCTATCTTTCTCGTATAAACGCATACTGTACACCTCAACCTCTGTCTATCCTGGCACTTCTCCTCGTATTCCCTATCTTTTCCGTATAAACGCATACTGTACACCTCAACCTCTGTCTATCCTGGCACTTCTCCTCGTATTCCCTATCTTTTCCGTATAAACGCATACTGTACTCCTCAACCTCTGTCCATCCTGGCACTTCTCCTTGTATTCCCTATCTTTTCCGTATAAACGCATACTGTACTCCTCAACCTCTGACTATCCTGGCACTTCTCCTCGTATTCCCTATCTTTTCCGTATAAACGGATACTGTACTACTCAACCTCTGTCTATCCTGGCACTTCTCCTCGTATTCCCTATCTTTTCCGTGTAAACGCATACTGTACTCCTCAACCTCTGTCTATCCTTGCACTTCTCCTCGTATTCCCTATCTTTTCCGTATAAACGCATACTGTACTCCTCAACCTCTGTCTATCCTACTGCTACTCGTATTCCCTATCTTTCTCATATAAACGCATACTGTACACCTCAACCTCTGTCCATCCTGGCGCTTCTCCTCGTATTCCCTTTCTTTCTCGTATAAACGCATACTGTACACCTCAATCACTGTCTATCCTGGCACTTCTCCTCGTATTCCCTTTCTTTCTCGTATAAACGCGTACTGTACACCTCAACCTCTGTCTATCCTGGCGGTTCTCCTCGTTTTCCCTATCTTTCTGGTATAAACGCATACTGTACACCTCAACCTCTGTCTATCCTGGCACTTCTCCTCGTATTCCCTTTCTTTCTCGTATAAACGCATACTGTACTCCTCAACCTCTGTCTATCCTGGCACTTCTCCTCGTATTCCCTATCTTTTCCGTATAAACGCATACTGTACTCCTCAACCTCTGTCTATCCTGGCACTTCTCCTCGTATTCCCTATCTTTTCCGTATAAACGCATACTGTACACCTCAACCTCTGTCTATCCTGGCACTTCTCCTCGTATTCCCTATCTTTTCCGTATAAACGGATACTGTACACCTCAACCTCTGTCTATCCTGGCACTTCTCGTATTCCCTATCTTTTCCGTATAAACGCATACTGTACTCCTCAACCTCTGTCTATCCTAGTACTACTCGTATTCCCTATGTTTCGCGTATAAACGCATACTGTACTACTCAAACTCTGTCTATCCTGGCACTTCTCCTCGTATTCCCTATCTTTCTCGTATAAACGCATACTGTACTCCTCAACCTCTGTCTAACCTTGTACTGCCCCTCGTATTCCCTATCTTTTCCGTATAAACGCATACTGTTCTCCACAACCTCTGTCTAACCTAGTACTACTCGTATTCCCTATCGTTCTCGTATAAACGCATACTGTACACCTCAACCTCTGTCTATCCCGGCACTTCTCCTCGTATTCCCTATCTTTTCCGTATAAACGCATACTGTATACCTCAACCTCTGTCTATCCTGGCACTTCTCCTCGTATTCCCTATCTTTTCCGTATAAACGCATACTGTACTCCTCAACCTCTGTCTATCCTGGCACTTCTCCTCGTATTCCCTATCTTTTCCGTATAAACGCATACTGTACACCTCAACCTCTGTCTATCCTGGCACTTCTCCTCGTATTCCCTATCTTTTCCGTATAAACGGATACTGTACTCCTCAACCTCTGTCTATCCTGGCACTTCTCCTCGTATTCCCTATCTTTTCCGTATAAACGCATACTGTACTCCTCAACCTCTGTCTAACCTGGCACTTCTCCTCGTATTCCCTATCTTTTCCGTATAAACGCATACTGTACTCCTCAACCTCTGTCTATCCTAGTACTACTCGTATTCCCTATCTTTTCCGTATAAACGGATACTGTACTCCTCAACCTCTGTCTATCCTGGCACTTCTCCTCGTATTCCCTATCTTTTCCGTATAAACGCATACTGTACTCCTCAACCTCTGCCTATCCTGGCACTTCTCCTCGTATTCCCTATCTTTTCCGTATAAACGCATACTGTACACCTCAACCTCTGTATATCCTGGCACTTCTCCTCGTATTCCCTTTCTTTCTCGTATAAACGCATACTGTACACCTCAACCCCTGTCTATCCTGGCGCTTCTCCTCGTTTTCCCTATCTTTCTGGTATAAACGCATACTGTGCACCTCAACCTCTGTCTAACGTGGCACTTCTCCTCGTAGTCCCTATCTTTCTCGTATAAACGCATACTGTACACCTCAACCTCTGTCTATCCTGGCACTTCTCCTCGTATTCCCTATCTTTTCCGTATAAACGCATACTGTACACCTCAAACTCTGTCTATCCTGGCTCTTCTCCTCGTATTCCCTTTCTTTCTCGTATAAACGCATACTGTACTCCTCAACCTCTGTCTATCCTGGCACTTCTCCTCGTATTCCCTATCTTTTCCGTATAAACGCATACTGTACTCCTCAACCTCTGTCCATCCTGGCACTTCTCCTTGTATTCCCTATCTTTTCCGTATAAACGCATACTGTACTCCTCAACCTCTGACTATCCTGGCACTTCTCCTCGTATTCCCTATCTTTTCCGTATAAACGGATACTGTACTACTCAACCTCTGTCTATCCTGGCACTTCTCCTCGTATTCCCTATCTTTTCCGTATAAACGCATACTGTACTCCTCAACCTCTGTCTATCCTTGCACTTCTCCTCGTATTCCCTATCTTTTCCGTATAAACGCATACTGTACTCCTCAACCTCTGTCTATCCTACTGCTACTCGTATTCCCTATCTTTCTCATATAAACGCATACTGTACATCTCAACCTCTGTCCATCCTGGCGCTTCTCCTCGTATTCCCTTTCTTTCTCGTATAAACGCATACTGTACACCTCAATCACTGTCTATCCTGGCACTTCTCCTCGTATTCCCTTTCTTTCTCGTATAAACGCGTACTGTACACCTCAACCTCTGTCTATCCTGGCGGTTCTCTTCGTTTTCCCTATCTTTCTGGTATAAACGCATACTGTACAACTCAACCTCTGTCTATCCTGGCACTTCTCCTCGTATTCCCTTTCTTTCTCGTATAAACGCATACTGTACTCCTCAACCTCTGTCTATCCTGGTACTTCTCCTCGTATTCCCTATCTTTCTCGTATAAACGCATATTGTACACCTCAACCTCTGTCTATCCTGGCACTTCTCCCCGTATTCCCTATCTTTCTCGTATAAACGCATACTGTACACCTCAACCTCTGTCTATCCTGGCACATCTCGTATTCCCTATCTTTTCTGTATAAACGCATACTGTACTCCTCAACCTCTGTCTATCCTAGTACTACTCATATTCCCTATGTTTCTCGTATAAACGCATACTGTACTCCTCAACCTCTGTCTATCCTGGCACTTCTCCTCGTATTCCCTATCTTTCTCGTATAAACGCATACTGTACTCCTCAACCTCTTGCATACCTAGTACTGCCCCTCGTATTCCCTATCTTTCTCGTATAAACGCATACTGTACTCCTCAACCTCTGTCTAACCTAGTACTGCCCCTCGTATTCCCTATCTTTCTCGTATAAACGCATACTGTACACCTCAACCTCTGTCTATCCTGGCACTTCTCCTCGTATTCCCTATCTTTTCCGTATAAAAGCATACTGTACTCCTCAACCTCTGTCTAACCTAGTACTACTCGTATTCCCTATCTTTCTCGTATAAACGCATACTGTACACCTCAACCTCTGTCTATCCTGGCACTTCTCCTCGTATTCCCTATCTTTTCCTTATAAACGCATACTGTACACCTCAACCTCTGTCTATCCTGGCACTTCTCCTCGTGTTCCCTATCTTTTCCGTATAAACGCATACTGTACACCTCAACCTCTGTCTATCCTGGCACTTCTCCTCGTATTCCCTATCTTTTCCGTATAAACGCATACTGTACACCTGAACCTCTGTCTATCCTGGCACTTCTCCTCGTATTCCCTATCTTTTCCGTATAAACGGATACTGTACTCCTCAACCTCTGTCTATCCTGGCACTTCTCCTCGTATTCCCTATCTTTTCCGTATAAACGCATACTGTACTCCTCAACCTCTGTCTATCCTGGCACTTCTCCTCGTACTCCCTATCTTTTCCGTATAAACGCATACTGTACTCCTCAACCTCTGTCTATCCTAGTACTACTCGTATTCCCTATCTTTCTCATATAAACGCATACTGTACACCTCAACCTCGGTCTATCCTGGCGCTTCTCCTCGTATTCCCTTTCTTTCTCGTATAAACGCATACTGTACACCTCAACCTCTGTCTATCCTGGCACTTCTCCTCGTATTCCCTTTCTTTCTCGTATAAACGCGTACTGTACACCTCAACCTCTGTCTATCCTGGCGCTTCTCCTCGTTTTCCCTATCTTTCTGGTATAAACGCATACTGTACACCTCAACCTCTGTCTATCCTGGCACTTCTCCTCGTATTCCCTTTCTTTCTCGTATAAACGCATTCTGTACTCCTCAACCTCTGTCTATCCTGGTACTTCTCCTCGTATTCCCTATCTTTCTCGTATAAACGCATACTGTACACCTCAACCTCTGTCTAACCTAGTACTGCCCCTCGTATTCCCTATCATTCTCGTATAAACGCATACTGTACACCTCAACCTCTGTCTATCCTGGCACTTCTCCTCGTATTCCCTATCTTTTCAGTATAAACGCATACTGTACACCTCAACCTCTGTCTAACCTAGTACTGCCCCTCGTATTCCCTATCATTCTCGTATAAACGCATACTGTACTCCTCAACCTCTGTCTAACCTAGTACTACTCGTATTCCCATTCTTTCTCGTATAAACGCAACTGTACACCTCAACCTCTGTCTATCCTGGCACTTCTCCTCGTATTCCCTATCTTTTCCGTATAAACGCATACTATACACCTCAACCTCTGTCTATCCTGGCACTTCTCCTCGTATTCCCTATCTTTCTCGTATAAACGCATACTGTACACCTCAACCTCTGTCTATCCTGGCACTTCTCCTCATTTTCCCTATCTTTTCCGTATAAACGCATACTGTACACCTCAACCTCCGTCTATCCTGGCACTTCTCCTCGTATTCCCTATCGTTTCAGTATAAACGCATACTGTACTCCTCAAACCTCTGTCTATCCTGGCACTCCTCCTCGTATTCCCTATCTTTTCCGTATAAACGCATACTGTACACCTCAACCTCTGTCTATCCTGGCACTTCTCCTCGTATTCCCTATCTTTTCCGTATAAATGGATACTGTACTCCTCAACCTCTGTCTATCCTGGCACTTCTCCTCGTATTCCCTATCTTTTCCGTATAAACGCATACTGTACTCCTCAACCTCTGTATATCCTGGCACTTCTCCTCGTATTCCCTATCTTTTCCGTATAAACGCATACTGTACTCCTCAACCTCTGTCTATCCTAGTACTACTCGTATTCCCTATCTTTCTCATATAAACGCATACTGTACTCCTCAACCTCTGTATATCCTGGCACTTCTCCTCGTATTCCCTATCTTTTCCGTATAAACGCATACTGTACTCCTCAACCTCTGTCTATCCTAGTACTACTCGTATTCCCTATCTTTCTCATATAAACGCATACTGTACACCTCAACCTCTGTCTATCCTGGCGCTTCTCCTCGTATTCCCTTTCTTTCTCGTCTAAACGCATACTGTACACCTCAACCTCTGTCTATCATGGCGCTTCTCCTCGTTTTCCCTATCTTTCTGGTATAAACGCACACTGTACACCTCAACCTCTGTCTATCCTGGCACTTCTCCTCGTATTCCCTATCTTTCTCGTATAACCGCATACTGCACTCCTCAACCTCTTGCTAACCTAGTACTGCCCCTCGTATTCCCTATCTTTCTCGTATAAACGCATACTGTACTCCTCAACCTCTGTCTAACCTTGTACTGCCCCTCGTATTTCCTATCTTTTCCGTATAAACGCATACTGTTCTCCACAACCTCTGTCTAACCTAGTACTACTCGTATTCCCTATCTTTCTCGTATAAACGCATACTGTACACCTCAACCTCTGTCTATCCTGGCACTTCTCCTCGTATTCCCTATCTTTTCCGTATAAACGCATACTGTATACCTCAACCTCTGTCTATCCTGGCACTTCTCCTCGTATTCCCTATCTTTTCCGTATAAACGCATACTGTACTCCTCAACCTCTGTCTATCCTGGCACTTCTCCTCGTATTCCCTATCTTTTCCGTATAAACGCATACTGTACTCCTCAACCTCTGTCTAACCTGGCACTTCTCCTCGTATTCCCTATCTTTTCCGTATAAACGCATACTGTACTCCTCAACCTCTGTCTATCCTAGTACTACTCGTATTCCCTATCTTTCTCATATAAACGCATACTGTACACCTCAACCTCTGCCTATCCTGGCACTTCTCCTCGTATTCCCTATCTTTTCCGTATAAACGCATACTGTACACCTCAACCTCTGTATATCCTGGCACTTCTCCTCGTATTCCCTTTCTTTCTCGTATAAACGCATACTGTGCACCTCAACCTCTGTCTAACGTGGCACTTCTCCTCGTAGTCCCTATCTTTCTCGTATAAACGCATACTGTACACCTCAACCTCTGTCTATCCTGGCACTTCTCCTCGTATTCCCTATCTTTTCCGTATAAACGCATACTGTACACCTCAAACTCTGTCTATCCTGGCTCTTCTCCTCGTATTCCCTTTCTTTCTCGTATAAACGCATACTGTACTCCTCAACCTCTGTCTATCCTGGCACTTCTCCTCGTATTCCCTATCTTTTCCGTATAAACGCATACTGTACTCCTCAACCTCTGTCCATCCTGGCACTTCTCCTTGTATTCCCTATCTTTTCCGTATAAACGCATACTGTACTCCTCAACCTCTGACTATCCTGGCACTTCTCCTCGTTCTCCCTATCTTTTCCGTATAAACGGATACTGTACTACTCAACCTCTGTCTATCCTGGCACTTCTCCTCGTATTCCCTATCTTTTCCGTATAAACGCATACTGTACTCCTCAACCTCTGTCTATCCTTGCACTTCTCCTCGTATTCCCTATCTTTTCCGTATAAACGCATACTGTACTCCTCAACCTCTGTCTATCCTACTGCTACTCGTATTCCCTATCTTTCTCATATAAACGCATACTGTACACCTCAACCTCTGTCCATCCTGGCGCTTCTCCTCGTATTCCCTTTCTTTCTCGTATAAACGCATACTGTACACCTCAATCACTGTCTATCCTGGCACTTCTCCTCGTATTCCCTTTCTTTCTCGTATAAACGCGTACTGTACACCTCAACCTCTGTCTATCCTGGCGGTTCTCTTCGTTTTCCCTATCTTTCTGGTATAAACGCATACTGTACACCTCAACCTCTGTCTATCCTGGCACTTCTCCTCGTATTCCCTTTCTTTCTCGTATAAACGCATACTGTACTCCTCAACCTCTGTCTATCCTGGTACTTCTCCTCGTATTCCCTATCTTTCTCGTATAAACGCATATTGTACACCTCAACCTCTGTCTATCCTGGCACTTCTCCCCGTATTCCCTATCTTTCTCGTATAAACGCATACTGTACACCTCAACCTCTGTCTATCCTGGCACATCTCGTATTCCCTATCTTTTCTGTATAAACGCATACTGTACTCCTCAACCTCTGTCTATCCTAGTACTACTCATATTCCCTATGTTTCTCGTATAAACGCATACTGTACTCCTCAACCTCTGTCTATCCTGGCACTTCTCCTCGTATTCCCTATCTTTCTCGTATAAACGCATACTGTACTCCTCAACCTCTTGCATACCTAGTACTGCCCCTCGTATTCCCTATCTTTCTCGTATAAACGCATACTGTACTCCTCAACCTCTGTCTAACCTAGTACTGCCCCTCGTATTCCCTATCTTTCTCGTATAAACGCATACTGTACACCTCAACCTCTGTCTATCCTGGCACTTCTCCTCGTATTCCCTATCTTTTCCGTATAAAAGCATACTGTACTCCTCAACCTCTGTCTAACCTAGTACTACTCGTATTCCCTATCTTTCTCGTATAAACGCATACTGTACACCTCAACCTCTGTCTATCCTGGCACTTCTCCTCGTATTCCCTATCTTTTCCTTATAAACGCATACTGTACACCTCAACCTCTGTCTATCCTGGCACTTCTCCTCGTATTCCCTATCTTTTCCGTATAAACGCATACTGTACACCTCAACCTCTGTCTATCCTGGCACTTCTCCTCGTATTCCCTATCTTTTCCGTATAAACGCATACTGTACTCCTCAACCTCTGTCTATCCTGGCACTTCTCCTCGTATTCCCTATCTTTTCCGTATAAACGCATACTGTACACCTCAACCTCTGTCTATCCTGGCACTTCTCCTCGTATTCCCTATCTTTTCCGTATAAACGGATACTGTACTCCTCAACCTCTGTCTATCCTGGCACTTCTCCTCGTAGTCCCTATCTTTTCCGTATAAACGCATACTGTACTCCTCAACCTCTGTCTATCCTGGCACTTCTCCTCGTACTCCCTATCTTTTCCGTATAAACGCATACTGTACTCCTCAACCTCTGTCTATCCTAGTACTACTCGTATTCCCTATCTTTCTCATATAAACGCATACTGTACACCTCAACCTCGGTCTATCCTGGCGCTTCTCCTCGTATTCCCTTTCTTTCTCGTATAAACGCATACTGTACACCTCAACCTCTGTCTATCCTGGCACTTCTCCTCGTATTCCCTTTCTTTCTCGTATAAACGCGTACTGTACACCTCAACCTCTGTCTATCCTGGCGCTTCTCCTCGTTTTCCCTATCTTTCTGGTATAAACGCATACTGTACACCTCAACCTCTGTCTATCCTGGCACTTCTCCTCGTATTCCCTTTCTTTCTCGTATAAACGCATTCTGTACTCCTCAACCTCTGTCTATCCTGGTACTTCTCCTCGTATTCCCTATCTTTCTCGTATAAACGCATACTGTACACCTCAACCTCTGTCTATGCTGGCACTTCTCCTCGTATTCCCTATCTTTTCCGTATAAACGCATACTGTACACCTCAACCTCTGTCTATCCTAGTACTACTCGTATTCCCTATGTTTCTCGTATAAACGCATACTGTACTACTCAACCTCTGTCTATCCTGGCAGTTCTCCTGGTATTTCCTATCTTTCTCGTATAAACGCATACTGCACTCCTCAACCTCTTGATAACCTAGTACTGCCCCTCGTATTCCCTATCTTTCTCGTATAAACGCATACTGTACTACTCAACCTCTGTCTAACCTAGTACTGCCCCTCGTATTCCCTATCATTCTCGTATAAACGCATACTGTACACCTCAACCTCTGTCTATCCTGGCACTTCTCCTCGTATTCCCTATCTTTTCAGTATAAACGCATACTGTACTCCTCAACCTCTGTCTAACCTAGTACTACTCGTATTCCCATTCTTTCTCGTATAAACGCAACTGTACAACTCAACCTCTGTCTATCCTGGCACTTCTCCTCGTATTCCCTATCTTTCTCGTATAAACGCATACTGTACACCTCAACCTCTGTCTATCCTGGCACTTCTCCTCATTTTCCCTATCTTTTCCGTATAAACGCATACTGTACACCTCAACCTCCGTCTATCCTGGCACTTCTCCTCGTATTCCCTATCGTTTCAGTATAAACGCATACTGTACTCCTCAAACCTCTGTCTATCCTGGCACTCCTCCTCGTATTCCCTATCTTTTCCGTATAAACGCATACTGTACACCTCAACCTCTGTCTATCCTGGCACTTCTCCTCGTATTCCCTATCTTTTCCGTATAAACGCATACTGTACTACTCAACCTCTGTCTAACCTAGTACTGCCCCTCGTATTCCCTATCATTCTCGTATAAACGCAACTGTACACCTCAACCTCTGTCTATCCTGGCACTTCTCCTCGTATTCCCTATCTTTTCCGTATAAACGCATACTATACACCTCAACCTCTGTCTATCCTGGCACTTCTCCTCGTATTCCCTATCTTTCTCGTATAAACGCATACTGTACACCTCAACCTCTGTCTATCCTGGCACTTCTCCTCATTTTCCCTATCTTTTCCGTATAAACGCATACTGTACACCTCAACCTCCGTCTATCCTGGCACTTCTCCTCGTATTCCCTATCGTTTCAGTATAAACGCATACTGTACTCCTCAAACCTCTGTCTATCCTGGCACTCCTCCTCGTATTCCCTATCTTTTCCGTATAAACGCATACTGTACACCTCAACCTCTGTCTATCCTGGCACTTCTCCTCGTATTCCCTATCTTTTCCGTATAAATGGATACTGTACTCCTCAACCTCTGTCTATCCTGGCACTTCTCCTCGTATTCCCTATCTTTTCCGTATAAACGCATACTATACACCTCAACCTCTGTCTATCCTGGCACTTCTCCTCGTATTCCCTATCTTTCTCGTATAAACGCATACTGTACACCTCAACCTCTGTCTATCCTGGCACTTCTCCTCATTTTCCCTATCTTTTCCGTATAAACGCATACTGTACACCTCAACCTCCGTCTATCCTGGCACTTCTCCTCGTATTCCCTATCTTTTCAGTATAAACGCATACTGTACTCCTCAAACCTCTGTCTATCCTGGCACTCCTCCTCGTATTCCCTATCTTTTCCGTATAAACGCATACTGTACACCTCAACCTCTGTCTATCCTGGCACTTCTCCTCGTATTCCCTATCTTTTCCGTATAAACGCATACTGTACTCCTCAACCTCTGTCTATCCTAGTACTACTCGTATTCCCTATCTTTCTCATATAAACGCATACTGTACACCTCAAGCTCTGTCTATCCTGGCGCTTCTCCTCGTATTCCCTTTCTTTCTCGTCTAAACGCATACTGTACACCTCAACCTCTGTCTATCCTGGCACTTCTCCTCGTATTCCCTTTCTTTCTCGTATAAACGCATACTGTACACCTCAACCTCTGTCTATCATGGCGCTTCTCCTCGTTTTCCCTATCTTTCTGGTATAAACGCATACTGTACACCTCAACCTCTGTCTATCCTGGCACTTCTCCTCGTAGTCCCTATCTTTCTCGTATAAACGCATACTGTACACCTCAACCTCTGTCTATCCTGGCACTTCTCCTCGTATTCCCTATCTTTTCCGTATAAACGCATACTGTACACCTCAACCTCTGTCTATCCTGGCACTTCTCGTATTCCCTATCTTTTCCGTATAAACGCATACTGTACTCCTCAACCTCTGTCTATCCTAGTACTACTCGTATTCCCTATGTTTCGCGTATAAACGCATACTGTACTACTCAAACTCTGTCTATCCTGGCACTTATCCTCGTATTCCCTATCTTTCTCGTATAAACGCATACTGCACTCCTCAACCTCTTGCTAACCTAGTACTGCCCCTCGTATTCCCTATCTTTCTCGTATAAACGCATACTGTACTCCTCAACCTCTGTCTAACCTTGTACTGCCCCTCGTATTCCCTATCTTTTCCGTATAAACGCATACTGTTCTCCACAACCTCTGTCTAACCTAGTACTACTCGTATTCCCTATCTTTCTCGTATAAACGCATACTGTACACCTCAACCTCTGTCTATCCTGGCACTTCTCCTCGTATTCCCTATCTTTTCCGTATAAACGCATACTGTATACCTCAACCTCTGTCTATCCTGGCACTTCTCCTCGTATTCCCTATCTTTTCCGTATAAACGCATACTGTACACCTCAACCTCTGTCTATCCTGGCACTTCTCCTCGTATTCCCTATCTTTTCCGTATAAACGGATACTGTACTCCTCAACCTCATTCTATCCTGGCACTTCTCCTCGTATTCCCTATCTTTTCCGTATAAACGCATACTGTACTCCTCAACCTCTGTCTAACCTGGCACTTCTCCTCGTATTCCCTATCTTTTCCGTATAAACGCATACTGTACACCTCAACCTCTGTATATCCTGGCACTTCTCCTCGTATTCCCTTTCTTTCTCGTATAAACGCATACTGTACACCTCAACCCCTGTCTATCCTGGCGCTTCTCGTTTTCCCTATCTTTCTGGTATAAACGCATACTGTGCACCTCAACCTCTGTCTAACGTGGCATTTCTCCTCGTAGTCCCTATCTTTCTCGTATAAACGCATACTGTACACCTCAACCTCTGTCTATCCTGGCACTTCTCCTCGTATTCCCTATCTTTTCCGTATAAACGCATACTGTACACCTCAACCTCTGTCTATCCTGGCACTTCTCCTCGTATTCCCTATCTTTTCCGTATAAACGCATACTGTACTCCTCAACCTCTGTCCATCCTGGCACTTCTCCTTGTATTCCCTATCTTTTCCGTATAAACGCATACTGTACTCCTCAACCTCTGACTATCCTGGCACTTCTCCTCGTATTCCCTATCTTTTCCGTATAAACGGATACTGTACTACTCAACCTCTGTCTATCCTGGCACTTCTCCTCGTATTCCCTATCTTTTCCGTGTAAACGCATACTGTACTCCTCAACCTCTGTCTATCCTTGCACTTCTCCTCGTATTCCCTATCTTTTCCGTATAAACGCATACTGTACTCCTCAACCTCTGTCTATCCTACTGCTACTCGTATTCCCTATCTTTCTCATATAAACGCATACTGTACACCTCAACCTCTGTCCATCCTGGCGCTTCTCCTCGTATTCCCTTTCTTTCTCGTATAAACGCATACTGTACACCTCAATCACTGTCTATCCTGGCACTTCTCCTCGTATTCCCTTTCTTTCTCGTATAAACGCGTACTGTACACCTCAACCTCTGTCTATCCTGGCGGTTCTCCTCGTTTTCCCTATCTTTCTGGTATAAACGCATACTGTACACCTCAACCTCTGTCTATCCTGGCACTTCTCCTCGTATTCCCTTTCTTTCTCGTATAAACGCATACTGTACTCCTCAACCTCTGTCTATCCTGGCACTTCTCCTCGTATTCCCTATCTTTTCCGTATAAACGCATACTGTACTCCTCAACCTCTGTCTATCCTGGCACTTCTCCTCGTATTCCCTATCTTTTCCGTATAAACGCATACTGTACACCTCAACCTCTGTCTATCCTGGCACTTCTCCTCGTATTCCCTATCTTTTCCGTATAAACGGATACTGTACACCTCAACCTCTGTCTATCCTGGCACTTCTCGTATTCCCTATCTTTTCCGTATAAACGCATACTGTACTCCTCAACCTCTGTCTATCCTAGTACTACTCGTATTCCCTATGTTTCGCGTATAAACGCATACTGTACTACTCAAACTCTGTCTATCCTGGCACTTCTCCTCGTATTCCCTATCTTTCTCGTATAAACGCATACTGTACTCCTCAACCTCTGTCTAACCTTGTACTGCCCCTCGTATTCCCTATCTTTTCCGTATAAACGCATACTGTTCTCCACAACCTCTGTCTAACCTAGTACTACTCGTATTCCCTATCGTTCTCGTATAAACGCATACTGTACACCTCAACCTCTGTCTATCCCGGCACTTCTCCTCGTATTCCCTATCTTTTCCGTATAAACGCATACTGTATACCTCAACCTCTGTCTATCCTGGCACTTCTCCTCGTATTCCCTATCTTTTCCGTATAAACGCATACTGTACTCCTCAACCTCTGTCTATCCTGGCACTTCTCCTCGTATTCCCTATCTTTTCCGTATAAACGCATACTGTACACCTCAACCTCTGTCTATCCTGGCACTTCTCCTCGTATTCCCTATCTTTTCCGTATAAACGGATACTGTACTCCTCAACCTCTGTCTATCCTGGCACTTCTCCTCGTATTCCCTATCTTTTCCGTATAAACGCATACTGTACTCCTCAACCTCTGTCTAACCTGGCACTTCTCCTCGTATTCCCTATCTTTTCCGTACAAACGCATACTGTACTCCTCAACCTCTGTCTATCCTAGTACTACTCGTATTCCCTATCTTTTCCGTATAAACGGATACTGTACTCCTCAACCTCTGTCTATCCTGGCACCTCTCCTCGTATTCCCTATCTTTTCCGTATAAACGCATACTGTACTCCTCAACCTCTGCCTATCCTGGCACTTCTCCTCGTATTCCCTATCTTTTCCGTATAAACGCATACTGTACACCTCAACCTCTGTATATCCTGGCACTTCTCCTCGTATTCCCTTTCTTTCTCGTATAAACGCATACTGTACACCTCAACCCCTGTCTATCCTGGCGCTTCTCCTCGTTTTCCCTATCTTTCTGGTATAAACGCATACTGTGCACCTCAACCTCTGTCTAACGTGGCACTTCTCCTCGTAGTCCCTATCTTTCTCGTATAAACGCATACTGTACACCTCAACCTCTGTCTATCCTGGCACTTCTCCTCGTATTCCCTATCTTTTCCGTATAAACGCATACTGTACACCTCAAACTCTGTCTATCCTGGCTCTTCTCCTCGTATTCCCTTTCTTTCTCGTATAAACGCATACTGTACTCCTCAACCTCTGTCTATCCTGGCACTTCTCCTCGTATTCCCTATCTTTTCCGTATAAACGCATACTGTACTCCTCAACCTCTGTCCATCCTGGCACTTCTCCTTGTATTCCCTATCTTTTCCGTATAAACGCATACTGTACTCCTCAACCTCTGACTATCCTGGCACTTCTCCTCGTATTCCCTATCTTTTCCGTATAAACGGATACTGTACTACTCAACCTCTGTCTATCCTGGCACTTCTCCTCGTATTCCCTATCTTTTCCGTATAAACGCATACTGTACTCCTCAACCTCTGTCTATCCTTGCACTTCTCCTCGTATTCCCTATCTTTTCCGTATAAACGCATACTGTACTCCTCAACCTCTGTCTATCCTACTGCTACTCGTATTCCCTATCTTTCTCATATAAACGCATACTGTACACCTCAACCTCTGTCCATCCTGGCGCTTCTCCTCGTATTCCCTTTCTTTCTCGTATAAACGCATACTGTACACCTCAATCACTGTCTATCCTGGCACTTCTCCTCGTATTCCCTTTCTTTCTCGTATAAACGCGTACTGTACACCTCAACCTCTGTCTATCCTGGCGGTTCTCTTCGTTTTCCCTATCTTTCTGGTATAAACGCATACTGTACAACTCAACCTCTGTCTATCCTGGCACTTCTCCTCGTATTCCCTTTCTTTCTCGTATAAACGCATACTGTACTCCTCAACCTCTGTCTATCCTGGTACTTCTCCTCGTATTCCCTATCTTTCTCGTATAAACGCATATTGTACACCTCAACCTCTGTCTATCCTGGCACTTCTCCCCGTATTCCCTATCTTTCTCGTATAAACGCATACTGTACACCTCAACCTCTGTCTATCCTGGCACATCTCGTATTCCCTATCTTTTCTGTATAAACGCATACTGTACTCCTCAACCTCTGTCTATCCTAGTACTACTCATATTCCCTATGTTTCTCGTATAAACGCATACTGTACTCCTCAACCTCTGTCTATCCTGGCACTTCTCCTCGTATTCCCTATCTTTCTCGTATAAACGCATACTGTACTCCTCAACCTCTTGCATACCTAGTACTGCCCCTCGTATTCCCTATCTTTCTCGTATAAACGCATACTGTACTCCTCAACCTCTGTCTAACCTAGTACTGCCCCTCGTATTCCCTATCTTTCTCGTATAAACGCATACTGTACACCTCAACCTCTGTCTATCCTGGCACTTCTCCTCGTATTCCCTATCTTTTCCGTATAAAAGCATACTGTACTCCTCAACCTCTGTCTAACCTAGTACTACTCGTATTCCCTATCTTTCTCGTATAAACGCATACTGTACACCTCAACCTCTGTCTATCCTGGCACTTCTCCTCGTATTCCCTATCTTTTCCTTATAAACGCATACTGTACACCTCAACCTCTGTCTATCCTGGCACTTCTCCTCGTGTTCCCTATCTTTTCCGTATAAACGCATACTGTACACCTCAACCTCTGTCTATCCTGGCACTTCTCCTCGTATTCCCTATCTTTTCCGTATAAACGCATACTGTACACCTGAACCTCTGTCTATCCTGGCACTTCTCCTCGTATTCCCTATCTTTTCCGTATAAACGGATACTGTACTCCTCAACCTCTGTCTATCCTGGCACTTCTCCTCGTATTCCCTATCTTTTCCGTATAAACGCATACTGTACTCCTCAACCTCTGTCTATCCTGGCACTTCTCCTCGTACTCCCTATCTTTTCCGTATAAACGCATACTGTACTCCTCAACCTCTGTCTATCCTAGTACTACTCGTATTCCCTATCTTTCTCATATAAACGCATACTGTACACCTCAACCTCGGTCTATCCTGGCGCTTCTCCTCGTATTCCCTTTCTTTCTCGTATAAACGCATACTGTACACCTCAACCTCTGTCTATCCTGGCACTTCTCCTCGTATTCCCTTTCTTTCTCGTATAAACGCGTACTGTACACCTCAACCTCTGTCTATCCTGGCGCTTCTCCTCGTTTTCCCTATCTTTCTGGTATAAACGCATACTGTACACCTCAACCTCTGTCTATCCTGGCACTTCTCCTCGTATTCCCTTTCTTTCTCGTATAAACGCATTCTGTACTCCTCAACCTCTGTCTATCCTGGTACTTCTCCTCGTATTCCCTATCTTTCTCGTATAAACGCATAGTGTACACCTCAACCTCTGTCTAACCTAGTACTGCCCCTCGTATTCCCTATCATTCTCGTATAAACGCATACTGTACACCTCAACCTCTGTCTATCCTGGCACTTCTCCTCGTATTCCCTATCTTTTCAGTATAAACGCATACTGTACACCTCAACCTCTGTCTAACCTAGTACTGCCCCTCGTATTCCCTATCATTCTCGTATAAACGCATACTGTACTCCTCAACCTCTGTCTAACCTAGTACTACTCGTATTCCCATTCTTTCTCGTATAAACGCAACTGTACACCTCAACCTCTGTCTATCCTGGCACTTCTCCTCGTATTCCCTATCTTTTCCGTATAAACGCATACTATACACCTCAACCTCTGTCTATCCTGGCACTTCTCCTCGTATTCCCTATCTTTCTCGTATAAACGCATACTGTACACCTCAACCTCTGTCTATCCTGGCACTTCTCCTCATTTTCCCTTTCTTTTCCGTATAAACGCATACTGTACACCTCAACCTCCGTCTATCCTGGCACTTCTCCTCGTATTCCCTATCGTTTCAGTATAAACGCATACTGTACTCCTCAAACCTCTGTCTATCCTGGCACTCCTCCTCGTATTCCCTATCTTTTCCGTATAAACGCATACTGTACACCTCAACCTCTGTCTATCCTGGCACTTCTCCTCGTATTCCCTATCTTTTCCGTATAAATGGATACTGTACTCCTCAACCTCTGTCTATCCTGGCACTTCTCCTCGTATTCCCTATCTTTTCCGTATAAACGCATACTGTACTCCTCAACCTCTGTATATCCTGGCACTTCTCCTCGTATTCCCTATCTTTTCCGTATAAACGCATACTGTACTCCTCAACCTCTGTCTATCCTAGTACTACTCGTATTCCCTATCTTTCTCATATAAACGCATACTGTACTCCTCAACCTCTGTATATCCTGGCACTTCTCCTCGTATTCCCTATCTTTTCCGTATAAACGCATACTGTACTCCTCAACCTCTGTCTATCCTAGTACTACTCGTATTCCCTATCTTTCTCATATAAACGCATACTGTACACCTCAACCTCTGTCTATCCTGGCGCTTCTCCTCGTATTCCCTTTCTTTCTCGTCTAAACGCATACTGTACACCTCAACCTCTGTCTATCATGGCGCTTCTCCTCGTTTTCCCTATCTTTCTGGTATAAACGCATACTGTACACCTCAACCTCTGTCTATCCTGGCACTTCTCCTCGTATTCCCTATCTTTCTCGTATAAACGCATACTGCACTCCTCAACCTCTTGCTAACCTAGTACTGCCCCTCGTATTCCCTATCTTTCTCGTATAAACGCATACTGTACTCCTCAACCTCTGTCTAACCTTGTACTGCCCCTCGTATTTCCTATCTTTTCCGTATAAACGCATACTGTTCTCCACAACCTCTGTCTAACCTAGTACTACTCGTATTCCCTATCTTTCTCGTATAAACGCATACTGTACACCTCAACCTCTGTCTATCCTGGCACTTCTCCTCGTATTCCCTATCTTTTCCGTATAAACGCATACTGTATACCTCAACCTCTGTCTATCCTGGCACTTCTCCTCGTATTCCCTATCTTTTCCGTATAAACGCATACTGTACTCCTCAACCTCTGTCTATCCTGGCACTTCTCCTCGTATTCCCTATCTTTTCCGTATAAACGCATACTGTACTCCTCAACCTCTGTCTAACCTGGCACTTCTCCTCGTATTCCCTATCTTTTCCGTATAAACGCATACTGTACTCCTCAACCTCTGTCTATCCTAGTACTACTCGTATTCCCTATCTTTCTCATATAAACGCATACTGTACACCTCAACCTCTGCCTATCCTGGCACTTCTCCTCGTATTCCCTATCTTTTCCGTATAAACGCATACTGTACACCTCAACCTCTGTATATCCTGGCACTTCTCCTCGTATTCCCTTTCTTTCTCGTATAAACGCATACTGTGCACCTCAACCTCTGTCTAACGTGGCACTTCTCCTCGTAGTCCCTATCTTTCTCGTATAAACGCATACTGTACACCTCAACCTCTGTCTATCCTGGCACTTCTCCTCGTATTCCCTATCTTTTCCGTATAAACGCATACTGTACACCTCAAACTCTGTCTATCCTGGCTCTTCTCCTCGTATTCCCTTTCTTTCTCGTATAAACGCATACTGTACTCCTCAACCTCTGTCTATCCTGGCACTTCTCCTCGTATTCCCTATCTTTTCCGTATAAACGCATACTGTACTCCTCAACCTCTGTCCATCCTGGCACTTCTCCTTGTATTCCCTATCTTTTCCGTATAAACGCATACTGTACTCCTCAACCTCTGACTATCCTGGCACTTCTCCTCGTTCTCCCTATCTTTTCCGTATAAACGGATACTGTACTACTCAACCTCTGTCTATCCTGGCACTTCTCCTCGTATTCCCTATCTTTTCCGTATAAACGCATACTGTACTCCTCAACCTCTGTCTATCCTTGCACTTCTCCTCGTATTCCCTATCTTTTCCGTATAAACGCATACTGTACTCCTCAACCTCTGTCTATCCTACTGCTACTCGTATTCCCTATCTTTCTCATATAAACGCATACTGTACACCTCAACCTCTGTCCATCCTGGCGCTTCTCCTCGTATTCCCTTTCTTTCTCGTATAAACGCATACTGTACACCTCAATCACTGTCTATCCTGGCACTTCTCCTCGTATTCCCTTTCTTTCTCGTATAAACGCGTACTGTACACCTCAACCTCTGTCTATCCTGGCGGTTCTCTTCGTTTTCCCTATCTTTCTGGTATAAACGCATACTGTACACCTCAACCTCTGTCTATCCTGGCACTTCTCCTCGTATTCCCTTTCTTTCTCGTATAAACGCATACTGTACTCCTCAACCTCTGTCTATCCTGGTACTTCTCCTCGTATTCCCTATCTTTCTCGTATAAACGCATATTGTACACCTCAACCTCTGTCTATCCTGGCACTTCTCCCCGTATTCCCTATCTTTCTCGTATAAACGCATACTGTACACCTCAACCTCTGTCTATCCTGGCACATCTCGTATTCCCTATCTTTTCTGTATAAACGCATACTGTACTCCTCAACCTCTGTCTATCCTAGTACTACTCATATTCCCTATGTTTCTCGTATAAACGCATACTGTACTCCTCAACCTCTGTCTATCCTGGCACTTCTCCTCGTATTCCCTATCTTTCTCGTATAAACGCATACTGTACTCCTCAACCTCTTGCATACCTAGTACTGCCCCTCGTATTCCCTATCTTTCTCGTATAAACGCATACTGTACTCCTCAACCTCTGTCTAACCTAGTACTGCCCCTCGTATTCCCTATCTTTCTCGTATAAACGCATACTGTACACCTCAACCTCTGTCTATCCTGGCACTTCTCCTCGTATTCCCTATCTTTTCCGTATAAAAGCATACTGTACTCCTCAACCTCTGTCTAACCTAGTACTACTCGTATTCCCTATCTTTCTCGTATAAACGCATACTGTACACCTCAACCTCTGTCTATCCTGGCACTTCTCCTCGTATTCCCTATCTTTTCCTTATAAACGCATACTGTACACCTCAACCTCTGTCTATCCTGGCACTTCTCCTCGTATTCCCTATCTTTTCCGTATAAACGCATACTGTACACCTCAACCTCTGTCTATCCTGGCACTTCTCCTCGTATTCCCTATCTTTTCCGTATAAACGCATACTGTACTCCTCAACCTCTGTCTATCCTGGCACTTCTCCTCGTATTCCCTATCTTTTCCGTATAAACGCATACTGTACACCTCAACCTCTGTCTATCCTGGCACTTCTCCTCGTATTCCCTATCTTTTCCGTATAAACGGATACTGTACTCCTCAACCTCTGTCTATCCTGGCACTTCTCCTCGTAGTCCCTATCTTTTCCGTATAAACGCATACTGTACTCCTCAACCTCTGTCTATCCTGGCACTTCTCCTCGTACTCCCTATCTTTTCCGTATAAACGCATACTGTACTCCTCAACCTCTGTCTATCCTAGTACTACTCGTATTCCCTATCTTTCTCATATAAACGCATACTGTACACCTCAACCTCGGTCTATCCTGGCGCTTCTCCTCGTATTCCCTTTCTTTCTCGTATAAACGCATACTGTACACCTCAACCTCTGTCTATCCTGGCACTTCTCCTCGTATTCCCTTTCTTTCTCGTATAAACGCGTACTGTACACCTCAACCTCTGTCTATCCTGGCGCTTCTCCTCGTTTTCCCTATCTTTCTGGTATAAACGCATACTGTACACCTCAACCTCTGTCTATCCTGGCACTTCTCCTCGTATTCCCTTTCTTTCTCGTATAAACGCATTCTGTACTCCTCAACCTCTGTCTATCCTGGTACTTCTCCTCGTATTCCCTATCTTTCTCGTATAAACGCATACTGTACACCTCAACCTCTGTCTATGCTGGCACTTCTCCTCGTATTCCCTATCTTTTCCGTATAAACGCATACTGTACACCTCAACCTCTGTCTATCCTAGTACTACTCGTATTCCCTATGTTTCTCGTATAAACGCATACTGTACTACTCAACCTCTGTCTATCCTGGCACTTCTCCTGGTATTTCCTATCTTTCTCGTATAAACGCATACTGCACTCCTCAACCTCTTGATAACCTAGTACTGCCCCTCGTATTCCCTATCTTTCTCGTATAAACGCATACTGTACTACTCAACCTCTGTCTAACCTAGTACTGCCCCTCGTATTCCCTATCATTCTCGTATAAACGCATACTGTACACCTCAACCTCTGTCTATCCTGGCACTTCTCCTCGTATTCCCTATCTTTTCAGTATAAACGCATACTGTACTCCTCAACCTCTGTCTAACCTAGTACTACTCGTATTCCCATTCTTTCTCGTATAAACGCAACTGTACACCTCAACCTCTGTCTATCCTGGCACTTCTCCTCGTATTCCCTATCTTTCTCGTATAAACGCATACTGTACACCTCAACCTCTGTCTATCCTGGCACTTCTCCTCATTTTCCCTATCTTTTCCGTATAAACGCATACTGTACACCTCAACCTCCGTCTATCCTGGCACTTCTCCTCGTATTCCCTATCGTTTCAGTATAAACGCATACTGTACTCCTCAAACCTCTGTCTATCCTGGCACTCCTCCTCGTATTCCCTATCTTTTCCGTATAAACGCATACTGTACACCTCAACCTCTGTCTATCCTGGCACTTCTCCTCGTATTCCCTATCTTTTCCGTATAAACGCATACTGTACTACTCAACCTCTGTCTAACCTAGTACTGCCCCTCGTATTCCCTATCATTCTCGTATAAACGCAACTGTACACCTCAACCTCTGTCTATCCTGGCACTTCTCCTCGTATTCCCTATCTTTTCCGTATAAACGCATACTATACACCTCAACCTCTGTCTATCCTGGCACTTCTCCTCGTATTCCCTATCTTTCTCGTATAAACGCATACTGTACACCTCAACCTCTGTCTATCCTGGCACTTCTCCTCATTTTCCCTATCTTTTCCGTATAAACGCATACTGTACACCTCAACCTCCGTCTATCCTGGCACTTCTCCTCGTATTCCCTATCGTTTCAGTATAAACGCATACTGTACTCCTCAAACCTCTGTCTATCCTGGCACTCCTCCTCGTATTCCCTATCTTTTCCGTATAAACGCATACTGTACACCTCAACCTCTGTCTATCCTGGCACTTCTCCTCGTATTCCCTATCTTTTCCGTATAAATGGATACTGTACTCCTCAACCTCTGTCTATCCTGGCACTTCTCCTCGTATTCCCTATCTTTTCCGTATAAACGCATACTGTACTCCTCAACCTCTGTATATCCTGGCACTTCTCCTCGTATTCCCTATCTTTTCCGTATAAACGCATACTGTACTCCTCAACCTCTGTCTATCCTAGTACTACTCGTATTCCCTATCTTTCTCATATAAACGCATACTGTACTCCTCAACCTCTGTATATCCTGGCACTTCTCCTCGTATTCCCTATCTTTTCCGTATAAACGCATACTGTACTCCTCAACCTCTGTATATCCTGGCACTTCTCCTCGTATTCCCTATCTTTTCCGTATAAACGCATACTGTACTCCTCAACCTCTGTCTATCATAGTACTACTCGTATTCCCTATCTTTCTCATATAAACGCATACTGTACACCTCAACCTCTGTCTATCCTGGCGCTTCTCCTCGTATTCCCTTTCTTTCTCGTCTAAACGCATACTGTATACCTCAACCTCTGTCTATCCTGGCACTTCTCCTCGTATTCCCTTTCTTTCTCGTATAAACGCATACTGTACACCTCAACCTCTGTCTATCATGGCGCTTCTCCTCGTTTTCCCTATCTTTCTGGTATAAACGCATACTGTACACCTCAACCTCTGTCTATCCTGGCACTTCTCCTCGTAGTCCCTATCTTTCTCGTATAAACGCATACTGTACACCTCAACCTCTGTCTATCCTGGCACTTCTCCTCGTATTCCCTATCTTTTCCGTATAAACGCATACTGTACACCTCAACCTCTGTCTATCCTGGCACTTCTCGTATTCCCTATCTTTTCCGTATAAACGCATACTGTACTCCTCAACCTCTGTCTATCCTAGTACTACTCGTATTCCCTATGTTTCGCGTATAAACGCATACTGTACTACTCAAACTCTGTCTATCCTGGCACTTCTCCTCGTATTCCCTATCTTTCTCGTATAAACGCATACTGCACTCCTCAACCTCTTGCTAACCTAGTACTGCCCCTCGTATTCCCTATCTTTCTCGTATAAACGCATACTGTACTCCTCAACCTCTGTCTAACCTTGTACTGCCCCTCGTATTCCCTATCTTTTCCGTATAAACGCATACTGTTCTCCACAACCTCTGTCTAACCTAGTACTACTCGTATTCCCTATCTTTCTCGTATAAACGCATACTGTACACCTCAACCTCTGTCTATCCTGGCACTTCTCCTCGTATTCCCTATCTTTTCCGTATAAACGCATACTGTATACCTCAACCTCTGTCTATCCTGGCACTTCTCCTCGTATTCCCTATCTTTTCCGTATAAACGCATACTGTACTCCTCAACCTCTGTCTATCCTGGCACTTCTCCTCGTATTCCCTATCTTTTCCGTATAAACGCATACTGTACACCTCAACCTCTGTCTATCCTGGCACTTCTCCTCGTATTCCCTATCTTTTCCGTATAAACGGATACTGTACTCCTCAACCTCTGTCTATCCTGGCACTTCTCCTCGTATTCCCTATCTTTTCCGTATAAAGGCATACTGTACTCCTCAACCTCTGTCTAACCTGGCACTTCTCCTCGTATTCCCTATCTTTTCCGTATAAACGCATACTGTACTCCTCAACCTCTGTCTATCCTAGTACTACTCGTATTCCCTATCTTTCTCATATAAACGCATACTGTACACCTCAACCTCTGTCTATCCTGGCACTTCTCCTCGTATTCCCTATCTTTTCCGTATAAACGCATACTGTACACCTCAACCTCTGTATATCCTGGCACTTCTCCTCGTATTCCCTTTCTTTCTCGTATAAACGCATACTGTACACCTCAACCCCTGTCTATCCTGGCGCTTCTCCTCGTTTTCCCTATCTTTCTGGTATAAACGCATACTGTGCACCTCAACCTCTGTCTAACGTGGCACTTCTCCTCGTAGTCCCTATCTTTCTCGTATAAACGCATACTGTACACCTCAACCTCTGTCTATCCTGGCACTTCTCCTCGTATTCCCTATCTTTTCCGTATAAACGCATACTGTACACCTCAAACTCAGTCGTGCAGTGGCAGGCGTGCCGTGAGGTTGTCTGTCCGCTGTGTGTTAGTGTAACCGGCCGGCACTGGTGCGAGTTATTTGTTTGCTGTTGTGTACAGTTTTCAGTGTCTCCGAGTACACGCTTGTTTAATTGGGTATACTTTCTTTCTTGTTTTGTAAGTTCTAAACGGTAACCATGGCGGTTTATAAACGTGTGAATACTCTCAAAATTCAGTTTACGACGACGGCGATTAAACCCACTGCACTAGAAATCCACCAGTGGCTAGTGAACTTCATGGGGCTTCAAGCTGATCAGGTCGACACGCTCCAGCTTCACACCAGGGAACGAGCTATCTATGTGAAATTGTTATCGGCGGTATTGTATGATAATCTTCTCTCGCGGTTTAAAGAGGAACAAAATTTTACATACGCCTCCGGCGACATAACAAAAGTGAATATTACACCAGGTGATCAGCAAACAGTAAATGTTCGGGTGTTTAACCTGCCTTCTGAGGTGCCCTTTACGGTACTGTCACAGGAACTAAGTAAATATGGTACAGTGTATGATATCCGTAGGGAAAGATGGGGCTCGCAGTATCTTCTTTCGTCTAACAACGGAGTGCATGCTGTAAAAATGGGGCTCAAACGTCATATACCGGCTAGTTTAGTTATCGATTCGTATTTGATTGCCATCAGTTACGTCGGCCAACCACAGGCTTGTCATTTGTGTCATGACACTACACACTTAAAAGCAGCTTGTCCTCTACGTGCCACGCGGCTACCTATAACTCCAAGGAATCGACCGGTAACCTTCAGTGAGGCGGCGAGTGTTGCCACCTCTTCTGATGCAGTCGCCCAGAAGCAGGCTTCCATTATGTCACAAACGTCTGTGGTAGTACCTTTGTCGGTGAACCTTCCAGCGCGCTCTTCAGATTCAGGAAGTGGTGGTCCTGCTGGGGCGGAGACACCGCTGTTGACTGCAGCAACAGAACATGCAATTGTGGACGGATCTATTACGCCCTTTGTTGATCGGAAGTCGGCATTCGAAATGCCCGAGGTACCCTCTTTTTCGCAAAATTCTCAGGATGGGGATATGGAGATCGTTTGTGATGAAGAAGTAGAGATATCGGCGAGTGAGGTAGCACTTTTAAGGCAAAAGTCTTCTGCTTCTTTGTCTAGTCGAGATCCTCGGATACGGAGCCAGCATAGGCGGATGGATGTAGAAAGTGCCATGACACGACAGCACTCCCAAGATGTGCAACCGTTGCCCGGTAACTCTCCGGCTCGTTCCACAACGAAAGAGGCGGACTCAGGCAAGCGGCCGGCAGTAGATGACAGCGATGATTTTGAGGATCACCAACGTTCCCCTAAACTTACAAAGGATGACCCGCACCCGGATAGTGATGATTGAGATTGTGTTGTTTCTGCAGTGCTCACTGGTTGTTCTCCGCTTGCAACTATTGAATATACGATCCTTGCCCTTTAAATGCCGGTAGGTCTTCAAATATGGGCTTCGCTCAACGTTAACGGCCTGCGACAGGTTATTAAACAACAACTTTTAAGGGACTTTTTGATCAGTAATGACATAGACATATGTTTTTTACAGGAGGTGAATCTTTGTAATCTGGATTTTTTGTATGGCTTCGATTACGAGACCAATCTTGGCCCCGAGGGTTCCGGTACGGCGATTGTTTACAGACAAGGCTTACGATTACACAGTTTTGGATACCATCCTTCCGGTAGGGTTCTTTCGGCAGTGTATGATGACGTGACTTTCGTGAATATCTACGCACCTGCTGGTAGTAATAAACGCAAACAACGAGAGGAGTTTTTTCGGCAAGACCTCCTGACCCATATCCCATCGGGTGCTACCTTTGTACTTGTCGGTGACTTTAATTGTACGTTGGCGGCCAAAGATCAACGTGGAGCCTTTAATGGATGTGTTACTTTGCAGCAGCTGGTGGAGCAAATGCGGTTAAAGGATACCTGGGAGCATACGCATGGTTCCGCAGTACAATTTACTTTCGTGAGAGGCCTATCAGCATCGCGACTGGACCGCATGTATGTGCCGGCTGAACTCTTATCACGTCTTCATCGTACAGAGATAGTGCCTGTCGCATTCAGTGATCATAATGCACTCATACATGCCTTTGAAGGTAGGGCAGCGATCTACAGTAGAGGTAGAGGTTATTGGAAATTAAACTGCTCGTTGCTTATGGATGAGGACGTGCTAAGGGATTTCCAGGATCTTTGGTCGCGGTTGCGGGTATCCTTTCTGCTAGCACAGAATAAAGCCTTCTGGTGGGTGTGTAAAGCCAAGCCTGCGCTTCGTTATTTCTTTCGGGCTGCAGCCTGTCGTCGAGCTCTGGCTAGGAGGGAAACCATGGACTATTACCTGCAAGTCCTTCAGGAACTACACATACGCCAACAGCAAGGTGATGATGTTCAGTCTCTTATGAGAGGCATCAAAGAACACATTAAGGTCCGAAAATCTAACGAGTTACAGGGGTGTTTGTCCAAAGTACACTCGGCGGAAGTGGTTTTTGGAGAAAAGGCGAGTTTTTACCATCTGGCGAAGGAACGTAAACATGGTCGCCGGAAGCTCGTCACTCATTTGGAGGTTGATGGACAGAAAATTTCCACTACAGCCGGAATTCTTCGTGAAGTGCACTCCTTTTACGTCCAACGCTTCTCCGTCCCAGCGGAATGCTCCAGTGCTGTGGACGAGTATATGTCTGGGGTTGCTCCGGTTGTCCCGGAGGAGCTGCAGCATGATACGACGCCTGTTTCAGCAGCAGAGTTCATGGAAGTGATCCAGTCGTCAAAGTTGCATGCGTCTCCAGGACCTGATGGTCTACCATATGAATTTTACAAGCACTGTTGGCGCTATATTCGGGAAGAATTACTTCAAGTTTTCCAGTTAATGTGGACCTCAGAGCGATTGCCGCCTACTTTTGCAGATGGGATAGTGGTCCAGCTTCCGAAGTGTGCGCAGCCGAAGACTCCACAGGATTATCGGCCGATCACGTTATTGAACTGTGACTACAAGTTGTTTGTTAAAATCATTAGTGTTCGTATGCAGAAGATTCTACCCTATATACTTAGCGAGATGCAGGCTGCCGTACATAAGGGGACGGCCATTCATCATACGCTGGCGGCATTGAGAGGTGGTATATTGCACTGTGCACAGGAACACCAGTCCGCTGCAGTCATTAATTTAGATCTTGAGAAGGCCTTTGACAACGTCGTTCACGGGGCACTATGGAAACGTTTGGTTGCCTTGAAAGTGCCCGATAAGCTCCGTAATCTTATCCGAGCCCTATATGATGTTGCTTCGTCTAAGATTCTCTGCAATGGGTATCTCACAGTTGCTATACCGGTTAAACGTTCCGTCCGACAAGGTTGTCCCATGTCTATGATACTATTTGCCTTGTATGTTGATCCTTTACTTCGACGTCTTCAATCTACTCTTACCGGAATCGATGTGTATGGTCAGAGACTGGTGGTACGAGCCTACGCTGACGATATTACTGTAATGGTTACCACACCCCGCGATATTATACGCCTAAAAGATTGTTTACAGCAATATGAGGAGAATACCGGAATGACATTTAATATGAGGAAGTCCGAGGTATTGCCCATTGGGTTACACCCTCCGGATACATCAGTTTTGGGCATACCTGTTGTGCAGCGTACGAAGGTTCTGGGGATCTACTTTAGTACTGACGCAGAGGATATGCGGGAATACAACTGGACGTCTCGTATTAATATCTTACGTGGTGTGATGTATCAGCAGAAAACCAGGATGCTGAATTTGGTACAACGTATATGGTTTTGTAATAGCTTTGCGCTCAGCAGAATTTGGTTCCTTGCATCTGTTCTTCCGCCCTCAAAACGCCATTGTCAGAGAATAGAACAGATATTAGGTTATTTTATCTGGACAGGAAAGCTTTATCGCATTGCGCGTACGCAACTCCGTCTCCCTAAAGGTGAAGGTGGCTGGGGATTATTAGAGGTGGTTCGTCAGTCTCAGGCCTTGATGATTCGAATGCTCTTGCTTGCCATGAATAACCAGGGTGACCCCGTGGATATTGCGCTACAACGACAATACTCATCCTTTTTTAATCGGGGCGAGCGTGACAAGGTTCCCCAAATGTTACGTGAAGTTTATCAGGTCTTGGAGAAGTTACCACCGGAGAAAGTGGGGAATGGTGACTTTAGTACGGTGAAGAAGATTTACACCTTTCTTGTTCAAGCTACTCCTATTATCCCTCATGTCCAGCTGAAATACCCACAACTGCCCTGGAGACGCATTTGGAGATGTTTTAGCCTGCCACAGATTAACTTCGATTGGATGGCAGTAACGTATGCGGTGGTAAACGAAATCCTTCCAACGGCAGACAAACTCTATCGCCACCGGATGGCTATTTCCCACAACTGCCCACTTTGTAATGCCGCAGATTCCCTTCCTCATCGACTGATGGAATGTTCCGGTAAAACGGTGGTCTGGACTTGGGTTTTAGGATATTGTCGTACTTGGATACCTACAGGATGGATTCCTCAACCCTCTGATATTTTGCATTTGAACCTTCCTAAAGTAAGCCTCCCGTTGTATAATTCCCTACTCTGGCTGATTATGGGCACCTTTACTTGGCTACAAACGTTGGACGATCCAGCTGATTGTGTACTGCCTCATCTACGACAATTTTTACGTGCTGAGAGATGGCAGATGATTCGGCAACACAGAACAGGGCCATTCCAGCCTTGGATATTCAGATTTAAGCTCCACTAGCAAAGTAATACCCTTTTCATTTTTTGTTAGGATCCTGTTCTTCCTTGCTTAAATAATTATATAAAAAAATAAATAAATAAATGAATAAATAAAAAAAAAAAAAAAAAAAAAAAAAAAAAAATACTCGGACCCATTTCCCTTGAGAAGGCATGTGAACCAAAAGCTCGACCACGGTTCGGTAAAATAATAAAAAAAAAAAAAAATTTATAAAAAAAAAAATAAAAAAAAAAAAAAAAAAAAAAGCCTACTCATTCCCCTTGAAAAAAAAAAAAAAAAAATAAAAAAAAAAAAATAAAAAAAAATGCCTGTATCCGTACTTCCTTTTAAGCCAGCTATGATCCGTAAAAAAAAAAAAAAAAAAAAAAAAAAAAAAAAAAAAAAAAAAAAAAAAAAAAAAAACTCTGTCTATCCTGGCTCTTCTCCTCGTATTCCCTTTCTTTCTCGTATAAACGCATACTGTACTCCTCAACCTCTGTCTATCCTGGCACTTCTCCTCGTATTCCCTATCTTTTCCGTATAAACGCATACTGTACACCTCAACCTCTGTCTATCCTGGCACTTCTCCTCGTATTCCCTATCTTTTCCGTATAAACGCATACTGTACTCCTCAACCTCTGTACATCCTGGCACTTCTCGTTGTATTCCCTATCTTTTCCGTATAAACGCATACTGTACTCCTCAACCTTTGACTATCCTGGCACTTCTCCTCGTATTCCCTATCTTTTCCGTATAAACGGATACTGTACTACTCAACCTCTGTCTATCCTGGCACTTCTCCTCGTATTCCCTATCTTTTCCGTATAAACGCATACTGTACTCCTCAACCTCTGTCTATCCTTGCACTTCTCCTCGTATTCCCTATCTTTTCCGTATAAACGCATACTGTACTCCTCAACCTCTGTCTATCCTACTGCTACTCGTATTCCCTATCTTTCTCATATAAACGCATACTGTACACCTCAACCTCTGTCCATCCTGGCGCTTCTCCTCGTATTCCCTTTCTTTCTCGTATAAACGCATACTGTACACCTCAATCACTGTCTATCCTGGCACTTCTCCTCGGATTCCCTTTCTTTCTCGTATAAACGCGTACTGTACACCTCAACCTCTGTCTATCCTGGCGGTTCTCCTCGTTTTCCCTATCTTTCTGGTATAAACGCATACTGTACACCTCAACCTCTGTCTATCCTGGCACTTCTCCTCGTATTCCCTTTCTTTCTCGTATAAACGCATACTGTACTCCTCAACCTCTGTCTATCCTGGTACTTCTCCTCGTATTCCCTATCTTTCTCGTATAAACGCATATTGTACACCTCAACCTCTGTCTATCCTGGCACTTCTCCCCGTATTCCCTATCTTTCTCGTATAAACGCATACTGTACACCTCAACCTCTGTCTATCCTGGCACATCTCGTATTCCCTATCTTTTCCGTATAAACGCATACTGTACTCCTCAACCTCTGTCTATCCTAGTACTACTCATATTCCCTATGTTTCTCGTATAAACGCATACTGTACTCCTCAACCTCTGTCTATCCTGGCACTTCTCCTCGTATTCCCTATCTTTCTCGTATAAACGCATACTGTACTCCTCAACCTCTTGCATACCTAGTACTGCCCCTCGTATTCCCTATCTTTCTCGTATAAACGCATACTGTACTCCTCAACCTCTGTCTAACCTAGTACTGCCCCTCGTATTCCCTATCTTTCTCGTATAAACGCATACTGTACACCTCAACCTCTGTCTATCCTGGCACTTCTCCTCGTATTCCCTATCTTTTTCGTATAAAAGCATACTGTACTCCTCAACCTCTGTCTAACCTAGTACTACTCGTATTCCCTATCTTTCTCGTATAAACGCATACTGTACACCTCAACCTCTGTCTATCCTGGCACTTCTCCTCGTATTCCCTATCTTTTCCTTATAAACGCATACTGTACACCTCAACCTCTGTCTATCCTGGCACTTCTCCTCGTATTCCCTATCTTTTCCGTATAAACGCATACTGTACACCTCAACCTCTGTCTATCCTGGCACTTCTCCTCGTATTCCCTATCTTTTCCGTATAAACGCATACTGTACTCCTCAACCTCTGTCTATCCTGGCACTTCTCCTCGTATTCCCTATCTTTTCCGTATAAACGCATACTGTACACCTCAACCTCTGTCTATCCTGGCACTTCTCCTCGTATTCCCTATCTTTTCCGTATAAACGGATACTGTACTCCTCAACCTCTGTCTATCCTGGCACTTCTCCTCGGATTCCCTATCTTTTCCGTATAAACGCATACTGTACTCCTCAACCTCTGTCTATCCTGGCACTTCTCCTCGTACTCCCTATCTTTTCCGTATAAACGCATACTGTACTCCTCAACCTCTGTCTATCCTAGTACTACTCGTATTCCCTATCTTTCTCATATAAACGCATACTGTACACCTCAACCTCTGTCTATCCTGGCGCTTCTCCTCGTATTCCCTTTCTTTCTCGTATAAACGCATACTGTACACCTCAACCTCTGTCTATCCTGGCACTTCTCCTCGTATTCCCTTTCTTTCTGGTATAAACGCATACTGTACACCTCAACCTCTGTCTATCCTGGCACTTCTCCTCGTATTCCCTTTCTTTCTCGTATAAACGCATTCTGTACTCCTCAACCTCTGTCTATCCTGGTACTTCTCCTCGTATTCCCTATCTTTCTCGTATAAACGCATACTGTACACCTCAACCTCTGTCTATGCTGGCACTTCTCCTCGTATTCCCTATCTTTTCCGTATAAACGCATACTGTACACCTCAACCTCTGTCTATTTTAGTACTACTCGTATTCCCTATGTTTCTCGTATAAACGCATACTGTACTACTCAACCTCTGTCTATCCTGGCACTTCTCCTGGTATTTCCTATCTTTCTCGTATAAACGCATACTGCACTCCTCAACCTCTTGATAACCTAGTACTGCCCCTCGTATTCCCTATCTTTCTCGTATAAACGCATACTGTACTACTCAACCTCTGTCTAACCTAGTACTGCCCCTCGTATTCCCTATCATTCTCGTATAAACGCATACTGTACACCTCAACCTCTGTCTATCCTGGCACTTCTCCTCGTATTCCCTATCTTTTCCGTATAAACGCATACTGTACTCTTCAACCTCTGTCTAACCTAGTACTACTCGTATTCCCATTCTTTCTCGTATAAACGCAACTGTACACCTCAACCTCTGTCTATCCTGGCACTTCTCCTCGTATTTCCTATCTTTTCCGTATAAACGCATACTATACACCTCAACCTCTGTCTATCCTGGCACTTCTCCTCGTATTCCCTATCTTTCTCGTATAAACGCATACTGTACACCTCAACCTCTGTCTATCCTGGCACTTCTCCTCATTTTCCCTATCTTTTCCGTATAAACGCATACTGTACACCTCAACCTCCGTCTATCCTGGCACTTCTCCTCGTATTCCCTATCTTTTCAGTATAAACGCATACTGTACTCCTCAAACCTCTGTCTATCCTGGCACTCCTCCTCGTATTCCCTATCTTTTCCGTATAAACGCATACTGTACACCTCAACCTCTGTCTATCCTGGCACTTCTCCTCGTATTCCCTATCTTTTCCGTATAAATGGATACTGTACTCCTCAACCTCTGTCTATCCTGGCACTTCTCCTCGTATTCCCTATCTTTTCCGTATAAACGCATACTGTACTCCTCAACCTCTGTATATCTTAGTACTACTCGTATTCCCTATCTTTCTGATATAAACGCATACTGTACACCTCAACCTCTGTCTATCCTGGCACTTCTCCTCGTATTCCCTATCTTTTCCGTATAAACGCATACTGTACACCTCAACCTCTGTATATCCTGGCACTTCTCCTCGTATTCCCTTTCTTTCTCGTATAAACGCATACTGTACACCTCAACCCCTGTCTATCCTGGCGCTTCTCGTTTTCCCTATCTTTCTGGTATAAACGCATACTGTGCACCTCAACCTCTGTCTAACGTGGCACTTCTCCTCGTAGTCCCTATCTTTCTCGTATAAACGCATACTGTACACCTCAACCTCTGTCTATCCTGGCACTTCTCCTCGTATTCCCTATCTTTTCCGTATAAACGCATACTGTACACCTCAAACTCTGTCTATCCTGGCTCTTCTCCTCGTATTCCCTTTCTTTCTCGTATAAACGCATACTGTACTCCTCAACCTCTGTCTATCCTGGCACTTCTCCTCGTATTCCCTATCTTTTCCGTATAAACGCATACTGTACACCTCAACCTCTGTCTATCCTGGCACTTCTCCTCGTATTCCCTATCTTTTCCGTATAAACGCATACTGTACTCCTCAACCTCTGTCCATCCTGGCACTTCTCCTTGTATTCCCTATCTTTTCCGTATAAACGCATACTGTACTCCTTAACCTCTGACTATCCTGGCACTTCTCCTCGTATTCCCTATCTTTTCCGTATAAACGGATACTGTACTACTCAACCTCTGTCTATCCTGGCACTTCTCCTCGTATTCCCTATCTTTTCCGTATAAACGCATACTGTACTCCTCAACCTCTGTCTATCCTTGCACTTCTCCTCGTATTCCCTATCTTTTCCGTATAAACGCATACTGTACTCCTCAACCTCTGTATATCCTACTGCTACTCGTATTCCCTATCTTTCTCATATAAACGCATACTGTACACCTCAACCTCTGTCCATCCTGGCGCTTCTCCTCGTATTCCCTTTCTTTCTCGTATAAACGCATACTGTACACCTCAATCACTGTCTATCCTGGCACTTCTCCTCGTATTCCCTTTCTTTCTCGTATAAACGCGTACTGTACACCTCAACCTCTGTCTATCCTGGCGGTTCTCCTCGTTTTCCCTATCTTTCTGGTATAAACGCATACTGTACACCTCAACCTCTGTCTATCCTGGCACTTCTCCTCGTATTCCCTTTCTTTCTCGTATAAACGCATACTGTACTCCTCAACCTCTGTCTATCCTGGCACTTCTCCTCGTATTCCCTATCTTTTCCGTATAAACGCATACTGTACTCCTCAACCTCTGTCTATCCTGGCACTTCTCCTCGTATTCCCTATCTTTTCCGTATAAACGCATACTGTACACCTCAACCTCTGTCTATCCTGGCACTTCTCCTCGTATTCCCTATCTTTTCCGTATAATCGGATACTGTACACCTCAACCTCTGTCTATCCTGGCACTTCTCGTATTCCCTATCTTTTCCGTATAAACGCATACTGTACTCCTCAACCTCTGTCTATCCTAGTACTACTCGTATTCCCTATGTTTCGCGTATAAACGCATACTGTACTACTCAAACTCTGTCTATCCTGGCACTTCTCCTCGTATTCCCTATCTTTCTCGTATAAACGCATACTGTACTCCTCAACCTCTGTCTAACCTTGTACTGCCCCTCGTATTCCCTATCTTTTCCGTATAAACGCATACTGTTCTCCACAACCTCTGTCTAACCTAGTACTACTCGTATTCCCTATCGTTCTCGTATAAACGCATACTGTACACCTCAACCTCTGTCTATCCCGGCACTTCTCCTCGTATTCCCTATCTTTTCCGTATAAACGCATACTGTATACCTCAACCTCTGTCTATCCTGGCACTTCTCCTCGTATTCCCTATCTTTTCCGTATAAACGCATACTGTACTCCTCAACCTCTGTCTATCCTGGCACTTCTCCTCGTATTCCCTATCTTTTCCGTATAAACGCATACAGTACACCTCAACCTCTGTCTATCCTGGCACTTCTCCTCGTATTCCCTATCTTTTCCGTATAAACGGATACTGTACTCCTCAACCTCTGTCTATCCTGGCACTTCTCCTCGTATTCCCTATCTTTTCCGTATAAACGCATACTGTACTCCTCAACCTCTGTCTAACCTGGCACTTCTCCTCGTATTCCCTATCTTTTCCGTATAAACGCATACTGTACTCCTCAACCTCTGTCTATCCTAGTACTACTCGTATTCCCTATCTTTCTCATATAAACGCATACTGTACACCTCAACCTCTGCCTATCCTGGCACTTCTCCTCGTATTCCCTATCTTTTCCGTATAAACGCATACTGTACACCTCAACCTCTGTATATCCTGGCACTTCTCCTCGTATTCCCTTTCTTTCTCGTATAAACGCCTACTGTACACCTCAACCCCTGTCTATCCTGGCGCTTCTCCTCGTTTTCCCTATCTTTCTGGTATAAACGCATACTGTGCACATCAACCTCTGTCTAACGTGGCACTTCTCCTCGTAGTCCCTATCTTTCTCGTATAAACGCATACTGTACACCTCAACCTCTGTCTATCCTGGCACTTCTCCTCGTATTCCCTATCTTTTCCGTATAAACGCATACTGTACACCTCAAACTCTGTCTATCCTGGCTCTTCTCCTCGTATTCCCTTTCTTTCTCGTATAAACGCATACTGTACTCCTCAACCTCTGTCTATCCTGGCACTTCTCCTCGTATTCCCTATCTTTTCCGTATAAACGCATACTGTACTCCTCAACCTCTGTCCATCCTGGCACTTCTCCTTGTATTCCCTATCTTTTCCGTATAAACGCATACTGTACTACTCAACCTCTGTCTATCCTTGCACTTCTCCTCGTATTCCCTATCTTTTCCGTATAAACGCATACTGTACTCCTCAACCTCTGTCTATCCTACTGCTACTCGTATTCCCTATCTTTCTCATATAAACGCATACTGTACACCTCAACCTCTGTCCATCCTGGCGCTTCTCCTCGTATTCCCTTTCTTTCTCGTATAAACGCATACTGTACACCTCAATCACTGTCTATCCTGGCACTTCTCCTCGTATTCCCTTTCTTTCTCGTATAAACGCGTACTGTACACCTCAACCTCTGTCTATCCTGGCGGTTCTCTTCGTTTTCCCTATCTTTCTGGTATAAACGCATACTGTACACCTCAACCTCTGTCTATCCTGGCACTTCTCCTCGTATTCCCTTTCTTTCTCGTATAAACGCATACTGTACTCCTCAACCTCTGTCTATCCTGGTACTTCTCCTCGTATTCCCTATCTTTCTCGTATAAACGCATATTGTACACCTCAACCTCTGTCTATCCTGGCACTTCTCCCCGTATTCCCTATCTTTCTCGTATAAACGCATACTGTACACCTCAACCTCTGTCTATCCTGGCACATCTCGTATTCCCTATCTTTTCTGTATAAACGCATACTGTACTCCTCAACCTCTGTCTATCCTAGTACTACTCATATTCCCTATGTTTCTCGTATAAACGCATACTGTACTCCTCAACCTCTGTCTATCCTGGCACTTCTCCTCGTATTCCCTATCTTTCTCGTATAAACGCATACTGTACTCCTCAACCTCTTGCATACCTAGTACTGCCCCTCGTATTCCCTATCTTTCTCGTATAAACGCATACTGTACTCCTCAACCTCTGTCTAACCTAGTACTGCCCCTCGTATTCCCTATCTTTCTCGTATAAACGCATACTGTACACCTCAACCTCTGTCTATCCTGGCACTTCTCCTCGTATTCCCTATCTTTTCCGTATAAAAGCATACTGTACTCCTCAACCTCTGTCTAACCTAGTACTACTCGTATTCCCTATCTTTCTCGTATAAACGCATACTGTACACCTCAACCTCTGTCTATCCTGGCACTTCTCCTCGTATTCCCTATCTTTTCCTTATAAACGCATACTGTACACCTCAACCTCTGTCTATCCTGGCACTTCTCCTCGTATTCCCTATCTTTCCGTATAAACGCATACTGTACACCTCAACCTCTGTCTATCCTGGCACTTCTCCTCGTATTCCCTATCTTTTCCGTATAAACGCATACTGTACTCCTCAACCTCTGTCTATCCTGGCACTTCTCCTCGTATTCCCTATCTTTTCCGTATAAACGCATACTGTACACCTGAACCTCTGTCTATCCTGGCACTTCTCCTCGTATTCCCTATCTTTTCCGTATAAACGGATACTGTACTCCTCAACCTCTGTCTATCCTGGCACTTCTCCTCGTATTCCCTATCTTTTCCGTATAAACGCATACTGTACTCCTCAACCTCTGTCTATCCTGGCACTTCTCCTCGTACTCCCTCTCTTTTCCGTATAAACGCATACTGTACTCCTCAACCTCTGTCTATCCTAGTACTACTCGTATTCCCTATCTTTCTCATATAAACGCATACTGTACACCTCAACCTCGGTCTATCCTGGCGCTTCTCCTCGTATTCCCTTTCTTTCTCGTATAAACGCATACTGTACACCTCAACCTCTGTCTATCCTGGCACTTCTCCTCGTATTCCCTTTCTTTCTCGTATAAACGCGTACTGTACACCTCAACCTCTGTCTATCCTGGCGCTTCTCCTCGTTTTCCCTATCTTTCTGGTATAAACGCATACTATACACCTCAACCTCTGTCTATCCTGGCACTTCTCCTCGTATTCCCTTTCTTTCTCGTATAAACGCATTCTGTACTCCTCAACCTCTGTCTATCCTGGTACTTCTCCTCGTATTCCCTATCTTTCTCGTATAAACGCATACTGTACACCTCAACCTCTGTCTATGCTGGCACTTCTCCTCGTATTCCCTATCTTTTCCGTATAAACGCATACTGTACACCTCAACCTCTGTCTATCCTAGTACTACTCGTATTCCCTATGTTTCTCGTATAAACGCATACTGTACTACTCAACCTCTGTCTATCCTGGCACTTCTCCTGGTATTTCCTATCTTTCTCGTATAAACGCATACTGCACTCCTCAACCTCTTGATAACCTAGTACTGCCCCTCGTATTCCCTATCTTTCTCGTATAAACGCATACTGTACTACTCAACCTCTGTCTAACCTAGTACTGCCCCTCGTATTCCCTATCATTCTCGTATAAACGCATACTGTACACCTCAACCTCTGTCTATCCTGGCACTTCTCCTCGTATTCCCTATCTTTTCAGTATAAACGCATACTGTACTCCTCAACCTCTGTCTAACCTAGTACTACTCGTATTCCCATTCTTTCTCGTATAAACGCAACTGTACACCTCAACCTCTGTCTATCCTGGCACTTCTCCTCGTATTCCCTATCTTTTCCGTATAAACGCATACTATACACCTCAACCTCTGTCTATCCTGGCACTTCTCCTCGTATTCCCTATCTTTCTCGTATAAACGCATACTGTACACCTCAACCTCTGTCTATCCTGGCACTTCTCCTCGTATTCCCTATCTTTTCCGTATAAACGCATACTGTACACCTCAACCTCCGTCTATCCTGGCACTTCTCCTCGTATTCCCTATCGTTTCAGTATAAACGCATACTGTACTCCTCAAACCTCTGTCTATCCTGGCACTCCTCCTCGTATTCCCTATCTTTTCCGTATAAACGCATACTGTACACCTCAACCTCTGTCTATCCTGGCACTTCTCCTCGTATTCCCTATCTTTTCCGTATAAATGGATACTGTACTCCTCAACCTCTGTCTATCCTGGCACTTCTCCTCGTATTCCCTATCTTTTCCGTATAAACGCATACTGTACTCCTCAACCTCTGTATATCCTGGCACTTCTCCTCGTATTCCCTATCTTTTCCGTATAAACGCATACTGTACTCCTCAACCTCTGTCTATCCTAGTACTACTCGTATTCCCTATCTTTCTCATATAAACGCATACTGTACACCTCAACCTCTGTCTATCCTGGCGCTTCTCCTCGTATTCCCTTTCTTTCTCGTCTAAACGCATACTGTACACCTCAACCTCTGTCTATCCTGGCACTTCTCCTCGTATTCCCTTTCTTTCTCGTATAAACGCATACTGTACACCTCAACCTCTGTCTATCATGGCGCTTCTCCTCGTTTTCCCTATCTTTCTGGTATAAACGCATACTGTACACCTCAACCTCTGTCTATCCTGGCACTTCTCCTCGTAGTCCCTATCTTTCTCGTATAAACGCATACTGTACACCTCAACCTCTGTCTATCCTGGCACTTCTCCTCGTATTCCCTATCTTTTCCGTATAAACGCATACTGTACACCTCAACCTCTGTCTATCCTGGCACTTCTCGTATTCCCTATCTTTTCCGTATAAACGCATACTGTACTCCTCAACCTCTGTCTATCCTAGTACTACTCGTATTCCCTATGTTTCGCGTATAAACGCATACTGTACTACTCAAACTCTGTCTATCCTGGCACTTCTCCTCGTATTCCCTATCTTTCTCGTATAAACGCATACTGCACTCCTCAACCTCTTGCTAACCTAGTACTGCCCCTCGTATTCCCTATCTTTCTCGTTTAAACGCATACTGTACCCCTCAACCTCTGTCTAACCTTGTACTGCCCCTCGTATTCCCTATCTTTTCCGTATAAACGCATACTGTTCTCCACAACCTCTGTCTAACCTAGTACTACTCGTATTCCCTATCTTTCTCGTATAAACGCATACTGTACACCTCAACCTCTGTCTATCCTGGCACTTCTCCTCGTATTCCCTATCTTTTCCGTATAAACGCATACTGTATACCTCAACCTCTGTCTATCCTGGCACTTCTCCTCGTATTCCCTATCTTTTCCGTATAAACGCATACTGTACTCCTCAACCTCTGTCTATCCTGGCACTTCTCCTCGTATTCCCTATCTTTTCCGTATAAACGCATACTGTACTCCTCAACCTCTGTCTAACCTGGCACTTCTCCTCGTATTCCCTATCTTTTCCGTATAAACGCATACTGTACTCCTCAACCTCTGTCTATCCTAGTACTACTCGTATTCCCTATCTTTCTCATATAAACGCATACTGTACACCTCAACCTCTGCCTATCCTGGCACTTCTCCTCGTATTCCCTATCTTTTCCGTATAAACGCATACTGTACACCTCAACCTCTGTATATCCTGGCACTTCTCCTCGTATTCCCTTTCTTTCTCGTATAAACGCATACTGTACACCTCAACCCCTGTCTATCCTGGCGCTTCTCCTCGTTTTCCCTATCTTTCTGGTATAAACGCATACTGTGCACCTCAACCTCTGTCTAACGTGGCACTTCTCCTCGTAGTCCCTATCTTTCTCGTATAAACGCATACTGTACACCTCAACCTCTGTCTATCCTGGCACTTCTCCTCGTATTCCCTATCTTTTCCGTATAAACGCATACTGTACACCTCAAACTCTGTCTATCCTGGCTCTTCTCCTCGTATTCCCTTTCTTTCTCGTATAAACGCATACTGTACTCCTCAACCTCTGTCTATCCTGGCACTTCTCCTCGTATTCCCTATCTTTTCCGTATAAACGCATACTGTACTCCTCAACCTCTGTCCATCCTGGCACTTCTCCTTGTATTCCCTATCTTTTCCGTATAAACGCATACTGTACTCCTCAACCTCTGACTATCCTGGCACTTCTCCTCGTATTCCCTATCTTTTCCGTATAAACGGATACTGTACTACTCAACCTCTGTCTATCCTGGCACTTCTCCTCGTATTCCCTATCTTTTCCGTATAAACGCATACTGTACTCCTCAACCTCTGTCTATCCTTGCACTTCTCCTCGTATTCCCTATCTTTTCCGTATAAACGCATACTGTACTCCTCAACCTCTGTCTATCCTACTGCTACTCGTATTCCCTATCTTTCTCATATAAACGCATACTGTACACCTCAACCTCTGTCCATCCTGGCGCTTCTCCTCGTATTCCCTTTCTTTCTCGTATAAACGCATACTGTACACCTCAATCACTGTCTATCCTGGCACTTCTCCTCGTATTCCCTTTCTTTCTCGTATAAACGCGTACTGTACACCTCAACCTCTGTCTATCCTGGCGGTTCTCTTCGTTTTCCCTATCTTTCTGGTATAAACGCATACTGTACACCTCAACCTCTGTCTATCCTGGCACTTCTCCTCGTATTCCCTTTCTTTCTCGTATAAACGCATACTGTACTCCTCAACCTCTGTCTATCCTGGTACTTCTCCTCGTATTCCCTATCTTTCTCGTATAAACGCATATTGTACACCTCAACCTCTGTCTATCCTGGCACTTCTCCCCGTATTCCCTATCTTTCTCGTATAAACGCATACTGTACACCTCAACCTCTGTCTATCCTGGCACATCTCGTATTCCCTATTTTTCTGTATAAACGCATACTGTACTCCTCAACCTCTGTCTATCCTAGTACTACTCATATTCCCTATGTTTCTCGTATAAACGCATACTGTACTCCTCAACCTCTGTCTATCCTGGCACTTCTCCTCGTATTCCCTATCTTTCTCGTATAAACGCATACTGTACTCCTCAACCTCTTGCATACCTAGTACTGCCCCTCGTATTCCCTATCTTTCTCGTATAAACGCATACTGTACTCCTCAACCTCTGTCTAACCTAGTACTGCCCCTCGTATTCCCTATCTTTCTCGTATAAACGCATACTGTACACCTCAACCTCTGTCTATCCTGGCACTTCTCCTCGTATTCCCTATCTTTTCCGTATAAAAGCATACTGTACTCCTCAACCTCTGTCTAACCTAGTACTACTCGTATTCCCTATCTTTCTCGTATAAACGCATACTGTACACCTCAACCTCTGTCTATCCTGGCACTTCTCCTCGTATTCCCTATCTTTTCCTTATAAACGCATACTGTACACCTCAACCTCTGTCTATCCTGGCACTTCTCCTCGTATTCCCTATCTTTTCCGTATAAACGCATACTGTACACCGCAACCTCTGTATATCCTGGCACTTCTCCTCGTATTCCCTATCTTTTCCGTATAAACGCATACTGTACTCCTCAACCTCTGTCTATCCTGGCACTTCTCCTCGTATTCCCTATCTTTTCCGTATAAACGCATACTGTACACCTCAACCTCTGTCTATCCTGGCACTTCTCCTCGTATTCCCTATCTTTTCCGTATAAACGGATACTGTACTCCTCAACCTCTGTCTATCCTGGCACTTCTCCTCGTATTCCCTATCTTTTCCGTATAAACGCATACTGTACTCCTCAACCTCTGTCTATCCTGGCACTTCTCCTCGTACTCCCTATCTTTTCCGTATAAACGCATACTGTACTCCTCAACCTCTGTCTATCCTAGTACTACTCGTATTCCCTATCTTTCTCATATAAACGCATACTGTACACCTCAACCTCGGTCTATCCTGGCGCTTCTCCTCGTATTCCCTTTCTTTCTCGTATAAACGCATACTGTACACCTCAACCTCTGTCTATCCTGGCACTTCTCCTCGTATTCCCTTTCTTTCTCGTATAAACGCGTACTGTACACCTCAACCTCTGTCTATCCTGGCGCTTCTCCTCGTTTTCCCTATCTTTCTGGTATAAACGCATACTGTACACCTCAACCTCTGTCTATCCTGGCACTTCTCCTCGTATTCCCTTTCTTTCTCGTATAAACGCATTCTGTACTCCTCAACCTCTGTCTATCCTGGTACTTCTCCTCGTATTCCCTATCTTTCTCGTATAAACGCATACTGTACACCTCAACCTCTGTCTATGCTGGCACTTCTCCTCGTATTCCCTATCTTTTCCGTATAAACGCATACTGTACACCTCAACCTCTGTCTATCCTAGTACTACTCGTATTCCCTATGTTTCTCGTATAAACGCATACTGTACTACTCAACCTCTGTCTATCCTGGCACTTCTCCTGGTATTTCCTATCTTTCTCGTATAAACGCATACTGCACTCCTCAACCTCTTGATAACCTAGTACTGCCCCTCGTATTCCCTATCTTTCTCGTATAAACGCATACTGTACTACTCAACCTCTGTCTAACCTAGTACTGCCCCTCGTATTCCCTATCATTCTCGTATAAACGCATACTGTACACCTCAACCTCTGTCTATCCTGGCACTTCTCCTCGTATTCCCTATCTTTTCAGTATAAACGCATACTGTACTCCTCAACCTCTGTCTAACCTAGTACTACTCGTATTCCCATTCTTTCTCGTATAAACGCAACTGTACACCTCAACCTCTGTCTATCCTGGCACTTCTCCTCGTATTCCCTATCTTTTCCGTATAATCGGATACTGTACACCTCAACCTCTGTCTATCCTGGCACTTCTCGTATTCCCTATCTTTTCCGTATAAACGCATACTGTACTCCTCAACCTCTGTCTATCCTAGTACTACTCGTATTCCCTATGTTTCGCGTATAAACGCATACTGTACTACTCAAACTCTGTCTATCCTGGCACTTCTCCTCGTATTCCCTATCTTTCTCGTATAAACGCATACTGTACTCCTCAACCTCTGTCTAACCTTGTACTGCCCCTCGTATTCCCTATCTTTTCCGTATAAACGCATACTGTTCTCCACAACCTCTGTCTAACCTAGTACTACTCGTATTCCCTATCGTTCTCGTATAAACGCATACTGTACACCTCAACCTCTGTCTATCCCGGCACTTCTCCTCGTATTCCCTATCTTTTCCGTATAAACGCATACTGTATACCTCAACCTCTGTCTATCCTGGCACTTCTCCTCGTATTCCCTATCTTTTCCGTATAAACGCATACTGTACTCCTCAACCTCTGTCTATCCTGGCACTTCTCCTCGTATTCCCTATCTTTTCCGTATAAACGCATACTGTACACCTCAACCTCTGTCTATCCTGGCACTTCTCCTCGTATTCCCTATCTTTTCCGTATAAACGGATACTGTACTCCTCAACCTCTGTCTATCCTGGCACTTCTCCTCGTATTCCCTATCTTTTCCGTATAAACGCATACTGTACTCCTCAACCTCTGTCTAACCTGGCACTTCTCCTCGTATTCCCTATCTTTTCCGTATAAACGCATACTGTACTCCTCAACCTCTGTCTATCCTAGTACTACTCGTATTCCCTATCTTTCTCATATAAACGCATACTGTACACCTCAACCTCTGCCTATCCTGGCACTTCTCCTCGTATTCCCTATCTTTTCCGTATAAACGCATACTGTGCACCTCAACCTCTGTCTAACGTGGCACTTCTCCTCGTAGTCCCTATCTTTCTCGTATAAACGCATACTGTACACCTCAACCTCTGTCTATCCTGGCGCTTCTCCTCGTTTTCCCTATCTTTCTGGTATAAACGCATACTGTGCACCTCAACCTCTGTCTAACGTGGCACTTCTCCTCGTAGTCCCTATCTTTCTCGTATAAACGCATACTGTACACCTCAACCTCTGTCTATCCTGGCACTTCTCCTCGTATTCCCTATCTTTTCCGTATAAACGCATACTGTACACCTCAAACTCTGTCTATCCTGGCTCTTCTCCTCGTATTCCCTTTCTTTCTCGTATAAACGCATACTGTACTCCTCAACCTCTGTCTATCCTGGCACTTCTCCTCGTATTCCCTATCTTTTCCGTATAAACGCATACTGTACTCCTCAACCTCTGTCCATCCTGGCACTTCTCCTTGTATTCCCTATCTTTTCCGTATAAACGCATACTGTACTACTCAACCTCTGTCTATCCTTGCACTTCTCCTCGTATTCCCTATCTTTTCCGTATAAACGCATACTGTACTCCTCAACCTCTGTCTATCCTACTGCTACTCGTATTCCCTATCTTTCTCATATAAACGCATACTGTACACCTCAACCTCTGTCCATCCTGGCGCTTCTCCTCGTATTCCCTTTCTTTCTCGTATAAACGCATACTGTACACCTCAACCTCTGTCTATCCTGGCACTTCTCCTCGTATTCCCTATCTTTCTCGTATAAACGCATACTGTACACCTCAACCTCTGTCTATCCTGGCACTTCTCCTCGTATTCCCTATCTTTTCCGTATAAACGCATACTGTACACCTCAACCTCCGTCTATCCTGGCACTTCTCCTCGTATTCCCTATCGTTTCAGTATAAACGCATACTGTACTCCTCAAACCTCTGTCTATCCTGGCACTCCTCCTCGTATTCCCTATCTTTTCCGTATAAACGCATACTGTACACCTCAACCTCTGTCTATCCTGGCACTTCTCCTCGTATTCCCTATCTTTTCCGTATAAATGGATACTGTACTCCTCAACCTCTGTCTATCCTGGCACTTCTCCTCGTATTCCCTATCTTTTCCGTATAAACGCATACTGTACTCCTCAACCTCTGTATATCCTGGCACTTCTCCTCGTATTCCCTATCTTTTCCGTATAAACGCATACTGTACTCCTCAACCTCTGTCTATCCTAGTACTACTCGTATTCCCTATCTTTCTCATATAAACGCATACTGTACACCTCAACCTCTGTCTATCCTGGCGCTTCTCCTCGTATTCCCTTTCTTTCTCGTCTAAACGCATACTGTACACCTCAACCTCTGTCTATCCTGGCACTTCTCCTCGTATTCCCTTTCTTTCTCGTATAAACGCATACTGTACACCTCAACCTCTGTCTATCATGGCGCTTCTCCTCGTTTTCCCTATCTTTCTGGTATAAACGCATACTGTACACCTCAACCTCTGTCTATCCTGGCACTTCTCCTCGTAGTCCCTATCTTTCTCGTATAAACGCATACTGTACACCTCAACCTCTGTCTATCCTGGCACTTCTCCTCGTATTCCCTATCTTTTCCGTATAAACGCATACTGTACACCTCAACCTCTGTCTATCCTGGCACTTCTCGTATTCCCTATCTTTTCCGTATAAACGCATACTGTACTCCTCAACCTCTGTCTATCCTAGTACTACTCGTATTCCCTATGTTTCGCGTATAAACGCATACTGTACTACTCAAACTCTGTCTATCCTGGCACTTCTCCTCGTATTCCCTATCTTTCTCGTATAAACGCATACTGCACTCCTCAACCTCTTGCTAACCTAGTACTGCCCCTCGTATTCCCTATCTTTCTCGTATAAACGCATACTGTACTCCTCAAACTCTGTCTAACCTTGTACTGCCCCTCGTATTCCCTATCTTTTCCGTATAAACGCATACTGTTCTCCACAACCTCTGTCTAACCTAGTACTACTCGTATTCCCTATCTTTCTCGTATAAACGCATACTGTACACCTCAACCTCTGTCTATCCTGGCACTTCTCCTCGTTTTCCCTATCTTTTCCGTATAAACGCATACTGTATACCTCAACCTCTGTCTATCCTGGCACTTCTCCTCGTATTCCCTATCTTTTCCGTATAAACGCATACTGTACTCCTCAACCTCTGTCTATCCTGGCACTTCTCCTCGTATTCCCTATCTTTTCCGTATAAACGCATACTGTACTCCTCAACCTCTGTCTAACCTGGCACTTCTCCTCGTATTCCCTATCTTTTCCGTATAAACGCATACTGTACTCCTCAACCTCTGTCTATCCTAGTACTACTCGTATTCCCTATCTTTCTCATATAAACGCATACTGTACACCTCAACCTCTGCCTATCCTGGCACTTCTCCTCGTATTCCCTATCTTTTCCGTATAAACGCATACTGTACACCTCAACCTCTGTATATCCTGGCACTTCTCCTCGCATTCCCTTTCTTTCTCGTATAAACGCCTACTGTACACCTCAACCCCTGTCTATCCTGGCGCTTCTCCTCGTTTTCCCTATCTTTCTGGTATAAACGCATACTGTGCACCTCAACCTCTGTCTAACGTGGCACTTCTCCTCGTAGTCCCTATCTTTCTCGTATAAACGCATACTGTACACCTCAACCTCTGTCTATCCTGGCACTTCTCCTCGTATTCCCTATCTTTTCCGTATAAACGCATACTGTACACCTCAAACTCTGTCTATCCTGGCTCTTCTCCTCGTATTCCCTTTCTTTCTCGTATAAACGCATACTGTACTCCTCAACCTCTGTCTATCCTGGCACTTCTCCTCGTATTCCCTATCTTTTCCGTATAAACGCATACTGTACTCCTCAACCTCTGTCCATCCTGGCACTTCTCCTTGTATTCCCTATCTTTTCCGTATAAACGCATACTGTACTACTCAACCTCTGTCTATCCTTGCACTTCTCCTCGTATTCCCTATCTTTTCCGTATAAACGCATACTGTACTCCTCAACCTCTGTCTATCCTACTGCTACTCGTATTCCCTATCTTTCTCATATAAACGCATACTGTACACCTCAACCTCTGTCCATCCTGGCGCTTCTCCTCGTATTCCCTTTCTTTCTCGTATAAACGCATACTGTACACCTCAATCACTGTCTATCCTGGCACTTCTCCTCGTATTCCCTTTCTTTCTCGTATAAACGCGTACTGTACACCTCAACCTCTGTCTATCCTGGCGGTTCTCTTCGTTTTCCCTATCTTTCTGGTATAAACGCATACTGTACACCTCAACCTCTGTCTATCCTGGCACTTCTCCTCGTATTCCCTTTCTTTCTCGTATAAACGCATACTGTACTCCTCAACCTCTGTCTATCCTGGTACTTCTCCTCGTATTCCCTATCTTTCTCGTATAAACGCATATTGTACACCTCAACCTCTGTCTATCCTGGCACTTCTCCCCGTATTCCCTATCTTTCTCGTATAAACGCATACTGTACACCTCAACCTCTGTCTATCCTGGCACATCTCGTATTCCCTATCTTTTCTGTATAAACGCATACTGTACTCCTCAACCTCTGTCTATCCTAGTACTACTCATATTCCCTATGTTTCTCGTATAAACGCATACTGTACTCCTCAACCTCTGTCTATCCTGGCACTTCTCCTCGTATTCCCTATCTTTCTCGTATAAACGCATACTGTACTCCTCAACCTCTTGCATACCTAGTACTGCCCCTCGTATTCCCTATCTTTCTCGTATAAACGCATACTGTACTCCTCAACCTCTGTCTAACCTAGTACTGCCCCTCGTATTCCCTATCTTTCTCGTATAAACGCATACTGTACACCTCAACCTCTGTCTATCCTGGCACTTCTCCTCGTATTCCCTATCTTTTCCGTATAAAAGCATACTGTACTCCTCAACCTCTGTCTAACCTAGTACTACTCGTATTCCCTATCTTTCTCGTATAAACGCATACTGTACACCTCAACCTCTGTCTATCCTGGCACTTCTCCTCGTATTCCCTATCTTTTCCTTATAAACGCATACTGTACACCTCAACCTCTGTCTATCCTGGCACTTCTCCTCGTATTCCCTATCTTTTCCGTATAAACGCATACTGTACACCTCAACCTCTGTCTATCCTGGCACTTCTCCTCGTATTCCCTATCTTTTCCGTATAAACGCATACTGTACTCCTCAACCTCTGTCTATCCTGGCACTTCTCCTCGTATTCCCTATCTTTTCCGTATAAACGCATACTGTACACCTGAACCTCTGTCTATCCTGGCACTTCTCCTCGTATTCCCTATCTTTTCCGTATAAACGGATACTGTACTCCTCAACCTCTGTCTATCCTGGCACTTCTCCTCGTATTCCCTATCTTTTCCGTATAAACGCATACTGTACTCCTCAACCTCTGTCTATCCTGGCACTTCTCCTCGTACTCCCTATCTTTTCCGTATAAACGCATACTGTACTCCTCAACCTCTGTCTATCCTAGTACTACTCGTATTCCCTATCTTTCTCATATAAACGCATACTGTACACCTCAACCTCGGTCTATCCTGGCGCTTCTCCTCGTATTCCCTTTCTTTCTCGTATAAACGCATACTGTACACCTCAACCTCTGTCTATCCTGGCACTTCTCCTCGTATTCCCTTTCTTTCTCGTATAAACGCGTACTGTACACCTCAACCTCTGTCTATCCTGGCGCTTCTCCTCGTTTTCCCTATCTTTCTGGTATAAACGCATACTGTACACCTCAACCTCTGTCTATCCTGGCACTTCTCCTCGTATTCCCTTTCTTTCTCGTATAAACGCATTCTGTACTCCTCAACCTCTGTCTATCCTGGTACTTCTCCTCGTATTCCCTATCTTTCTCGTATAAACGCATACTGTACACCTCAACCTCTGTCTATGCTGGCACTTCTCCTCGTATTCCCTATCTTTTCCGTATAAACGCATACTGTACACCTCAACCTCTGTCTATCCTAGTACTACTCGTATTCCCTATGTTTCTCGTATAAACGCATACTGTACTACTCAACCTCTGTCTATCCTGGCACTTCTCCTGGTATTTCCTATCTTTCTCGTATAAACGCATACTGCACTCCTCAACCTCTTGATAACCTAGTACTGCCCCTCGTATTCCCTATCTTTCTCGTATAAACGCATACTGTACTACTCAACCTCTGTCTAACCTAGTACTGCCCCTCGTATTCCCTATCATTCTCGTATAAACGCATACTGTACACCTCAACCTCTGTCTATCCTGGCACTTCTCCTCGTATTCCCTATCTTTTCAGTATAAACGCATACTGTACTCCTCAACCTCTGTCTAACCTAGTACTACTCGTATTCCCATTCTTTCTCGTATAAACGCAACTGTACACCTCAACCTCTGTCTATCCTGGCACTTCTCCTCGTATTCCCTATCTTTTCCGTATAAACGCATACTATACACCTCAACCTCTGTCTATCCTGGCACTTCTCCTCGTATTCCCTATCTTTCTCGTATAAACGCATACTGTACACCTCAACCTCTGTCTATCCTGGCACTTCTCCTCGTATTCCCTATCTTTTCCGTATAAACGCATACTGTACACCTCAACCTCCGTCTATCCTGGCACTTCTCCTCGTATTCCCTATCGTTTCAGTATAAACGCATACTGTACTCCTCAAACCTCTGTCTATCCTGGCACTCCTCCTCGTATTCCCTATCTTTTCCGTATAAACGCATACTGTACACCTCAACCTCTGTCTATCCTGGCACTTCTCCTCGTATTCCCTATCTTTTCCGTATAAATGGATACTGTACTCCTCAACCTCTGTCTATCCTGGCACTTCTCCTCGTATTCCCTATCTTTTCCGTATAAACGCATACTGTACTCCTCAACCTCTGTATATCCTGGCACTTCTCCTCGTATTCCCTATCTTTTCCGTATAAACGCATACTGTACTCCTCAACCTCTGTCTATCCTAGTACTACTCGTATTCCCTATCTTTCTCATATAAACGCATACTGTACACCTCAACCTCTGTCTATCCTGGCGCTTCTCCTCGTATTCCCTTTCTTTCTCGTCTAAACGCATACTGTACACCTCAACCTCTGTCTATCCTGGCACTTCTCCTCGTATTCCCTTTCTTTCTCGTATAAACGCATACTGTACACCTCAACCTCTGTCTATCATGGCGCTTCTCCTCGTTTTCCCTATCTTTCTGGTATAAACGCATACTGTACACCTCAACCTCTGTCTATCCTGGCACTTCTCCTCGTAGTCCCTATCTTTCTCGTATAAACGCATACTGTACACCTCAACCTCTGTCTATCCTGGCACTTCTCCTCGTATTCCCTATCTTTTCCGTATAAACGCATACTGTACACCTCAACCTCTGTCTATCCTGGCACTTCTCGTATTCCCTATCTTTTCCGTATAAACGCATACTGTACTCCTCAACCTCTGTCTATCCTAGTACTACTCGTATTCCCTATGTTTCGCGTATAAACGCATACTGTACTACTCAAACTCTGTCTATCCTGGCACTTCTCCTCGTATTCCCTATCTTTCTCGTATAAACGCATACTGCACTCCTCAACCTCTTGCTAACCTAGTACTGCCCCTCGTATTCCCTATCTTTCTCGTATAAACGCATACTGTACTCCTCAAACTCTGTCTAACCTTGTACTGCCCCTCGTATTCCCTATCTTTTCCGTATAAACGCATACTGTTCTCCACAACCTCTGTCTAACCTAGTACTACTCGTATTCCCTATCTTTCTCGTATAAACGCATACTGTACACCTCAACCTCTGTCTATCCTGGCACTTCTCCTCGTATTCCCTATCTTTTCCGTATAAACGCATACTGTATACCTCAACCTCTGTCTATCCTGGCACTTCTCCTCGTATTCCCTATCTTTTCCGTATAAACGCATACTGTACTCCTCAACCTCTGTCTATCCTGGCACTTCTCCTCGTATTCCCTATCTTTTCCGTATAAACGCATACTGTACTCCTCAACCTCTGTCTAACCTGGCACTTCTCCTCGTATTCCCTATCTTTTCCGTATAAACGCATACTGTACACCTCAACCTCTGTCTATCCTAGTACTACTCGTATTCCCTATCTTTCTCATATAAACGCATACTGTACACCTCAACCTCTGCCTATCCTGGCACTTCTCCTCGTATTCCCTATCTTTTCCGTATAAACGCATACTGTACACCTCAACCTCTGTATATCCTGGCACTTCTCCTCGTATTCCCTTTCTTTCTCGTATAAACGCATACTGTACACCTCAACCCCTGTCTATCCTGGCGCTTCTCCTCGTTTTCCCTATCTTTCTGGTATAAACGCATACTGTGCACCTCAACCTCTGTCTAACGTGGCACTTCTCCTCGTAGTCCCTATCTTTCTCGTATAAACGCATACTGTACACCTCAACCTCTGTCTATCCTGGCACTTCTCCTCGTATTCCCTATCTTTTCCGTATAAACGCATACTGTACACCTCAAACTCTGTCTATCCTGGCTCTTCTCCTCGTATTCCCTTTCTTTCTCGTATAAACGCATACTGTACTCCTCAACCTCTGTCTATCCTGGCACTTCTCCTCGTATTCCCTATCTTTTCCGTATAAACGCATACTGTACTCCTCAACCTCTGTCCATCCTGGCACTTCTCCTTGTATTCCCTATCTTTTCCGTATAAACGCATACTGTACTCCTCAACCTCTGACTATCCTGGCACTTCTCCTCGTATTCCCTATCTTTTCCGTATAAACGGATACTGTACTACTCAACCTCTGTCTATCCTGGCACTTCTCCTCGTATTCCCTATCTTTTCCGTATAAACGCATACTGTACTCCTCAACCACTGTCTATCCTTGCACTTCTCCTCGTATTCCCTATCTTTTCCGTATAAACGCATACTGTACTCCTCAACCTCTGTCTATCCTACTGCTACTCGTATTCCCTATCTTTCTCATATAAACGCATACTGTACACCTCAACCTCTGTCCATCCTGGCGCTTCTCCTCGTATTCCCTTTCTTTCTCGTATAAACGCATACTGTACACCTCAATCACTGTCTATCCTGGCACTTCTCCTCGTATTCCCTTTCTTTCTCGTATAAACGCGTACTGTACACCTCAACCTCTGTCTATCCTGGCGGTTCTCTTCGTTTTCCCTATCTTTCTGGTATAAACGCATACTGTACACCTCAACCTCTGTCTATCCTGGCACTTCTCCTCGTATTCCCTTTCTTTCTCGTATAAACGCATACTGTACTCCTCAACCTCTGTCTATCCTGGTACTTCTCCTCGTATTCCCTATCTTTCTCGTATAAACGCATATTGTACACCTCAACCTCTGTCTATCCTGGCACTTCTCCCCGTATTCCCTATCTTTCTCGTATAAACGCATACTGTACACCTCAACCTCTGTCTATCCTGGCACATCTCGTATTCCCTATTTTTCTGTATAAACGCATACTGTACTCCTCAACCTCTGTCTATCCTAGTACTACTCATATTCCCTATGTTTCTCGTATAAACGCATACTGTACTCCTCAACCTCTGTCTATCCTGGCACTTCTCCTCGTATTCCCTATCTTTCTCGTATAAACGCATACTGTACTCCTCAACCTCTTGCATACCTAGTACTGCCCCTCGTATTCCCTATCTTTCTCGTATAAACGCATACTGTACTCCTCAACCTCTGTCTAACCTAGTACTGCCCCTCGTATTCCCTATCTTTCTCGTATAAACGCATACTGTACACCTCAACCTCTGTCTATCCTGGCACTTCTCCTCGTATTCCCTATCTTTTCCGTATAAAAGCATACTGTACTCCTCAACCTCTGTCTAACCTAGTACTACTCGTATTCCCTATCTTTCTCGTATAAAAGCATACTGTACACCTCAACCTCTGTCTATCCTGGCACTTCTCCTCGTATTCCCTATCTTTTCCTTATAAACGCATACTGTACACCTCAACCTCTGTCTATCCTGGCACTTCTCCTCGTATTCCCTATCTTTTCCGTATAAACGCATACTGTACACCTCAACCTCTGTATATCCTGGCACTTCTCCTCGTATTCCCTATCTTTTCCGTATAAACGCATACTGTACTCCTCAACCTCTGTCTATCCTGGCACTTCTCCTCGTATTCCCTATCTTTTCCGTATAAACGCATACTGTACACCTCAACCTCTGTCTATCCTGGCACTTCTCCTCGTATTCCCTATCTTTTCCGTATAAACGGATACTGTACTCCTCAACCTCTGTCTATCCTGGCACTTCTCCTCGTATTCCCTATCTTTTCCGTATAAACGCATACTGTACTCCTCAACCTCTGTCTATCCTGGCACTTCTCCTCGTACTCCCTATCTTTTCCGTATAAACGCATACTGTACTCCTCAACCTCTGTGTATCCTAGTACTACTCGTATTCCCTATCTTTCTCATATAAACGCATACTGTACACCTCAACCTCGGTCTATCCTGGCGCTTCTCCTCGTATTCCCTTTCTTTCTCGTCTAAACGCATACTGTACACCTCAACCTCTGTCTATCCTGGCACTTCTCCTCGTATTCCCTTTCTTTCTCGTATAAACGCGTACTGTACACCTCAACCTCTGTCTATCCTGGCGCTTCTCCTCGTTTTCCCTATCTTTCTGGTATAAACGCATACTGTACACCTCAACCTCTGTCTATCCTGGCACTTCTCCTCGTATTCCCTTTCTTTCTCGTATAAACGCATTCTGTACTCCTCAACCTCTGTCTATCCTGGTACTTCTCCTCGTATTCCCTATCTTTCTCGTATAAACGCATACTGTACACCTCAACCTCTGTCTATGCTGGCACTTCTCCTCGTATTCCCTATCTTTTCCGTATAAACGCATACTGTACACCTCAACCTCTGTCTATCCTAGTACTACTCGTATTCCCTATGTTTCTCGTATAAACGCATACTGTACTACTCAACCTCTGTCTATCCTGGCACTTCTCCTGGTATTTCCTATCTTTCTCGTATAAACGCATACTGCACTCCTCAACCTCTTGATAACCTAGTACTGCCCCTCGTATTCCCTATCTTTCTCGTATAAACGCATACTGTACTACTCAACCTCTGTCTAACCTAGTACTGCCCCTCGTATTCCCTATCATTCTCGTATAAACGCATACTGTACACCTCAACCTCTGTCTATCCTGGCACTTCTCCTCGTATTCCCTATCTTTTCAGTATAAACGCATACTGTACTCCTCAACCTCTGTCTAACCTAGTACTACTCGTATTCCCATTCTTTCTCGTATAAACGCAACTGTACACCTCAACCTCTGTCTATCCTGGCACTTCTCCTCGTATTCCCTATCTTTTCCGTATAAACGCATACTATACACCTCAACCTCTGTCTATCCTGGCACTTCTCCTCGTATTCCCTATCTTTCTCGTATAAACGCATACTGTACACCTCAACCTCTGTCTATCCTGGCACTTCTCCTCATTTTCCCTATCTTTTCCGTATAAACGCATACTGTACACCTCAACCTCCGTCTATCCTGGCACTTCTCCTCGTATTCCCTATCGTTTCAGTATAAACGCATACTGTACTCCTCAAACCTCTGTCTATCCTGGCACTCCTCCTCGTATTCCCTATCTTTTCCGTATAAACGCATACTGTACACCTCAACCTCTGTCTATCCTGGCACTTCTCCTCGTATTCCCTATCTTTTCCGTATAAATGGATACTGTACTCCTCAACCTCTGTCTATCCTGGCACTTCTCCTCGTATTCCCTATCTTTTCCGTATAAACGCATACTGTACTCCTCAACCTCTGTATATCCTGGCACTTCTCCTCGTATTCCCTATCTTTTCCGTATAAACGCATACTGTACTCCTCAACCTCTGTCTATCCTAGTACTACTCGTATTCCCTATCTTTCTCATATAAACGCATACTGTACACCTCAACCTCTGTCTATCCTGGCACTTCTCCTCGTATTCCCTTTCTTTCTCGTCTAAACGCATACTGTATACCTCAACCTCTGTCTATCCTGGCACTTCTCCTCGTATTCCCTTTCTTTCTCGTATAAACGCATACTGTACACCTCAACCTCTGTCTATCATGGCGCTTCTCCTCGTTTTCCCTATCTTTCTGGTATAAACGCATACTGTACACCTCAACCTCTGTCTATCCTGGCACTTCTCCTCGTAGTCCCTATCTTTCTCGTATAAACGCATACTGTACACCTCAACCTCTGTCTATCCTGGCACTTCTCCTCGTATTCCCTATCTTTTCCGTATAAACGCATACTGTACACCTCAACCTCTGTCTATCCTGGCACTTCTCGTATTCCCTATCTTTTCCGTATAAACGCATACTGTACTCCTCAACCTCTGTCTATCCTAGTACTACTCGTATTCCCTATGTTTCGCGTATAAACGCATACTGTACTACTCAAACTCTGTCTATCCTGGCACTTCTCCTCGTATTCCCTATCTTTCTCGTATAAACGCATACTGCACTCCTCAACCTCTTGCTAACCTAGTACTGCCCCTCGTATTCCCTATCTTTCTCGTATAAACGCATACTGTACTCCTCAACCTCTGTCTAACCTTGTACTGCCCCTCGTATTCCCTATCTTTTCCGTATAAACGCATACTGTTCTCCACAACCTCTGTCTAACCTAGTACTACTCGTATTCCCTATCTTTCTCGTATAAACGCATACTGTACACCTCAACCTCTGTCTATCCTGGCACTTCTCCTCGTATTCCCTATCTTTTCCGTATAAACGCATACTGTATACCTCAACCTCTGTCTATCCTGGCACTTCTCCTCGTATTCCCTATCTTTTCCGTATAAACGCATACTGTACTCCTCAACCTCTGTCTATCCTGGCACTTCTCCTCGTATTCCCTATCTTTTCCGTATAAACGCATACTGTACACCTCAACCTCTGTCTATCCTGGCACTTCTCCTCGTATTCCCTATCTTTTCCGTATAAACGGATACTGTACTCCTCAACCTCTGTCTATCCTGGCACTTCTCCTCGTATTCCCTATCTTTTCCGTATAAAGGCATACTGTACTCCTCAACCTCTGTCTAACCTGGCACTTCTCCTCGTATTCCCTATCTTTTCCGTATAAACGCATACTGTACTCCTCAACCTCTGTCTATCCTAGTACTACTCGTATTCCCTATCTTTCTCATATAAACGCATACTGTACACCTCAACCTCTGTCTATCCTGGCACTTCTCCTCGTATTCCCTATCTTTTCCGTATAAACGCATACTGTACACCTCAACCTCTGTATATCCTGGCACTTCTCCTCGTATTCCCTTTCTTTCTCCTATAAACGCATACTGTACACCTCAACCGCTGTCTATCCTGGCGCTTCTCCTCGTTTTCCCTATCTTTCTGGTATAAACGCATACTGTGCACCTCAACCTCTGTCTAACGTGGCACTTCTCCTCGTAGTCCCTATCTTTCTCGTATAAACGCATACTGTACACCTCAACCTCTGTCTATCCTGGCACTTCTCCTCGTATTCCCTATCTTTTCCGTATAAACGCATACTGTACACCTCAAACTCTGTCTATCCTGGCTCTTCTCCTCGTATTCCCTTTCTTTCTCGTATAAACGCATACTGTACTCCTCAACCTCTGTCTATCCTGGCACTTCTCCTCGTATTCCCTATCTTTTCCGTATAAACGCATACTGTACACCTCAACCTCTGTCTATCCTGGCACTTCTCCTCGTATTCCCTATCTTTTCCGTATAAACGCATACTGTACTCCTCAACCTCTGTACATCCTGGCACTTCTCGTTGTATTCCCTATCTTTTCCGTATAAACGCATACTGTACTCCTCAACCTTTGACTATCCTGGCACTTCTCCTCGTATTCCCTATCTTTTCCGTATAAACGGATACTGTACTACTCAACCTCTGTCTATCCTGGCACTTCTCCTCGTATTCCCTATCTTTTCCGTATAAACGCATACTGTACTCCTCAACCTCTGTCTATCCTTGCACTTCTCCTCGTATTCCCTATCTTTTCCGTATAAACGCATACTGTACTCCTCAACCTCTGTCTATCCTACTGCTACTCGTATTCCCTATCTTTCTCATATAAACGCATACTGTACACCTCAACCTCTGTCCATCCTGGCGCTTCTCCTCGTATTTCCTTTCTTTCTCGTATAAACGCATACTGTACACCTCAATCACTGTCTATCCTGGCACTTCTCCTCGGATTCCCTTTCTTTCTCGTATAAACGCGTACTGTACACCTCAACCTCTGTCTATCCTGGCGGTTCTCCTCGTTTTCCCTATCTTTCTGGTATAAACGCATACTGTACACCTCAACCTCTGTCTATCCTGGCACTTCTCCTCGTATTCCCTTTCTTTCTCGTATAAACGCATACTGTACTCCTCAACCTCTGTCTATCCTGGTACTTCTCCTCGTATTCCCTATCTTTCTCGTATAAACGCATATTGTACACCTCAACCTCTGTCTATCCTGGCACTTCTCCCCGTATTCCCTATCTTTCTCGTATAAACGCATACTGTACAGCTCAACCTCTGTCTATCCTGGCACATCTCGTATTCCCTATCTTTTCCGTATAAACGCATACTGTACTCCTCAACCTCTGTCTATCCTAGTACTACTCATATTCCCTATGTTTCTCGTATAAACGCATACTGTACTCCTCAACCTCTGTCTATCCTGGCACTTCTCCTCGTATTCCCTATCTTTCTCGTATAAACGCATACTGTACTCCTCAACCTCTTGCATACCTAGTACTGCCCCTCGTATTCCCTATCTTTCTCGTATAAACGCATACTGTACTCCTCAACCTCTGTCTAACCTAGTACTGCCCCTCGTATTCCCTATCTTTCTCGTATAAACGCATACTGTACACCTCAACCTCTGTCTATCCTGGCACTTCTCCTCGTATTCCCTATCTTTTTCGTATAAAAGCATACTGTACTCCTCAACCTCTGTCTAACCTAGTACTACTCGTATTCCCTATCTTTCTCGTATAAACGCATACTGTACACCTCAACCTCTGTCTATCCTGGCACTTCTCCTCGTATTCCCTATCTTTTCCTTATAAACGCATACTGTACACCTCAACCTCTGTCTATCCTGGCACTTCTCCTCGTATTCCCTATCTTTTCCGTATAAACGCATACTGTACACCTCAACCTCTGTCTATCCTGGCACTTCTCCTCGTATTCCCTATCTTTTCCGTATAAACGCATACTGTACTCCTCAACCTCTGTCTATCCTGGCACTTCTCCTCGTATTCCCTATCTTTTCCGTATAAACGCATACTGTACACCTCAACCTCTGTCTATCCTGGCACTTCTCCTCGTATTCCCTATCTTTTCCGTATAAACGGATACTGTACTCCTCAACCTCTGTCTATCCTGGCACTTCTCCTCGTATTCCCTATCTTTTCCGTATAAACGCATACTGTACTCCTCAACCTCTGTCTATCCTGGCACTTCTCCTCGTACTCCCTATCTTTTCCGTATAAACGCATACTGTACTCCTCAACCTCTGTCTATCCTAGTACTACTCGTATTCCCTATCTTTCTCATATAAACGCATACTGTACACCTCAACCTCTGTCTATCCTGGCGCTTCTCCTCGTATTCCCTTTCTTTCTCGTATAAACGCATACTGTACACCTCAACCTCTGTCTATCCTGGCACTTCTCCTCGTATTCCCTTTCTTTCTCGTATAAACGCGTACTGTACACCTCAACCTCTGTCTATCCTGGCGCTTCTCCTCGTTTTCCCTATCTTTCTGGTATAAACGCATACTGTACACCTCAACCTCTGTCTATCCTGGCACTTCTCCTCGTATTCCCTTTCTTTCTCGTATAAACGCATTCTGTACTCCTCAACCTCTGTCTATCCTGGTACTTCTCCTCGTATTCCCTATCTTTCTCGTATAAACGCATACTGTACACCTCAACCTCTGTCTATGCTGGCACTTCTCCTCGTATTCCCTATCTTTTCCGTATAAACGCATACTGTACACCTCAACCTCTGTCTATTTTAGTACTACTCGTATTCCCTATGTTTCTCGTATAAACGCATACTGTACTACTCAACCTCTGTCTATCCTGGCACTTCTCCTGGTATTTCCTATCTTTCTCGTATAAACGCATACTGCACTCCTCAACCTCTTGATAACCTAGTACTGCCCCTCGTATTCCCTATCTTTCTCGTATAAACGCATACTGTACTACTCAACCTCTGTCTAACCTAGTACTGCCCCTCGTATTCCCTATCATTCTCGTATAAACGCATACTGTACACCTCAACCTCTGTCTATCCTGGCACTTCTCCTCGTATTCCCTATCTTTTCCGTATAAACGCATACTGTACTCTTCAACCTCTGTCTAACCTAGTACTACTCGTATTCCCATTCTTTCTCGTATAAACGCAACTGTACACCTCAACCTCTGTCTATCCTGGCACTTCTCCTCGTATTTCCTATCTTTTCCGTATAAACGCATACTATACACCTCAACCTCTGTCTATCCTGGCACTTCTCCTCGTATTCCCTATCTTTCTCGTATAAACGCATACTGTACACCTCAACCTCTGTCTATCCTGGCACTTCTCCTCATTTTCCCTATCTTTTCCGTATAAACGCATACTGTACACCTCAACCTCCGTCTATCCTGGCACTTCTCCTCGTATTCCCTATCTTTTCAGTATAAACGCATACTGTACTCCTCAAACCTCTGTCTATCCTGGCACTCCTCCTCGTATTCCCTATCTTTTCCGTATAAACGCATACTGTACACCTCAACCTCTGTCTATCCTGGCACTTCTCCTCGTATTCCCTATCTTTTCCGTATAAATGGATACTGTACTCCTCAACCTCTGTCTATCCTGGCACTTCTCCTCGTATTCCCTATCTTTTCCGTATAAACGCATACTGTACTCCTCAACCTCTGTATATCTTAGTACTACTCGTATTCCCTATCTTTCTCATATAAACGCATACTGTACACCTCAACCTCTGTCTATCCTGGCACTTCTCCTCGTATTCCCTATCTTTTCCGTATAAACGCATACTGTACACCTCAACCTCTGTATATCCTGGCACTTCTCCTCGTATTCCCTTGCTTTCTCGTATAAACGCATACTGTACACCTCAACCCCTGTCTATCCTGGCGCTTCTCCTCGTTTTCCCTATCTTTCTGGTATAAACGCATACTGTGCACCTCAACCTCTGTCTAACGTGGCACTTCTCCTCGTAGTCCCTATCTTTCTCGTATAAACGCATACTGTACACCTCAACCTCTGTCTATCCTGGCACTTCTCCTCGTATTCCCTATCTTTTCCGTATAAACGCATACTGTACACCTCAAACTCTGTCTATCCTGGCTCTTCTCCTCGTATTCCCTATCTTTCTCGTATAAACGCATACTGTACTCCTCAACCTCTGTCTATCCTGGCACTTCTCCTCGTATTCCCTATCTTTTCCGTATAAACGCATACTGTACACCTCAACCTCTGTCTATCCTGGCACTTCTCCTCGTATTCCCTATCTTTTCCGTATAAACGCATACTGTACTCCTCAACCTCTGTCCATCCTGGCACTTCTCCTTGTATTCCCTATCTTTTCCGTATAAACGCATACTGTACTCCTCAACCTCTGACTATCCTGGGACTTCTCCTCGTATTCCCTATCTTTTCCGTATAAACGGATACTGTACGACTCAACCTCTGTCTATCCTGGCACTTCTCCTCGTATTCCCTATCTTTTCCGTATAAACGCATACTGTACTCCTCAACCTCTGTCTATCCTAGTACTACTCGTATTCCCTATCTTTCTCATATAAACGCATACTGTACACCTCAACCTCTGTCTATCCTGGCGCTTCTCCTCGTATTCCCTTTCTTTCTCGTCTAAACGCATACTGTACACCTCAACCTCTGTCTATCCTGGCACTTCTCCTCGTATTCCCTTTCTTTCTCGTATAAACGCATACTGTACACCTCAAACTCTGTCTATCATGGCGCTTCTCCTCGTTTTCCCTATCTTTCTGGTATAAACGCATACTGTACACCTCAACCTCTGTCTATCCTGGCACTTCTCCTCGTAGTCCCTATCTTTCTCGTATAAACGCGTACTGTACACCTCAACCTCTGTCTATCCTGGCACTTCTCGTATTCCCTATCTTTTCCGTATAAACGCATACTGTACTCCTCAACCTCTGTCTATCCTAGTACTACTCGTATTCCCTATGTTTCGCGTATAAACGCATACTGTACTACTCAAACTCTGTCTATCCTGGCACTTATCCTCGTATTCCCTATCTTTCTCGTATAAACGCATACTGCACTCCTCAACCTCTTGCTAACCTAGTACTGCCCCTCGTATTCCCTATCTTTCTCGTATAAACGCATACTGTACTCCTCGACCTCTGTCTAACCTTGTACTGCCCCTCGTATTCCCTATCTTTTCCGTATAAACGCATACTGTTCTCCACAACCTCTGTCTAACCTAGTACTACTCGTATTCCCTATCTTTCTCGTATAAACGCATACTGTACACTTCAACCTCTGTCTATCCTGGCACTTCTCCTCGTATTCCCTATCTTTTCCGTATAAACGCATACTGTATACCTCAACCTCTGTCTATCCTGGCACTTCTCCTCGTATTCCCTATCTTTTCCGTATAAACGCATACTGTACTCCTCAACCTCTGTCTATCCTGGCACTTCTCCTCGTATTCCCTATCTTTTCCGTATAAACGCATACTGTACACCTCAACCTCTGTCTATGCTGGCACTTCTCCTCGTATTCCCTATCTTTTCCGTATAAACGGATACTATACTCCTCAACCTCTGTCTATCCTGGCACTTCTCCTCGTATTCCCTATCTTTTCCGTATAAACGCATACTGTACTCCTCAACCTCTGTCTAACCTGGCACTTCTCCTCGTATTCCCTATCTTTTCCGTATAAACGCATACTGTACTCCTCAACCTCTGTCTATCTTAGTACTACTCGTATTCCCTATCTTTCTCATATAAACGCATACTGTACACCTCAACCTCTGTCTATCCTGGCACTTCTCCTCGTATTCCCTATCTTTTCCGTATAAACGCATACTGTACACCTCAACCTCTGTATATCCTGGCACTTCTCCTCGTATTCCCTTTCTTTCTCGTATAAACGCATACTGTACACCTCAACCCCTGTCTATCCTGGCGCTTCTCCTCGTTTTCCCTATCTTTCTGGATAAACGCATACTGTGCACCTCAACCTCTGTCTAACGTGGCACTTCTCCTCGTAGTCCCTATCTTTCTCGTATAAACGCATACTGTACACCTCAACCTCTGTCTATCCTGGCACTTCTCCTCGTATTCCCTATCTTTTCCGTATAAACGCATACTGTACACCTCAAACTCTGTCTATCCTGGCTCTTCTCCTCGTATTCCCTATCTTTCTCGTATAAACGCATACTGTACTCCTCAACCTCTGTCTATCCTGGCACTTCTCCTCGTATTCCCTATCTTTTCCGTATAAACGCATACTGTACACCTCAACCTCTGTCTATCCTGGCACTTCTCCTCGTATTCCCTATCTTTTCCGTATAAACGCATACTGTACTCCTCAACCTCTGTCCATCCTGGCACTTCTCCTTGTATTCCCTATCTTTTCCGTATAAACGCATACTGTACTCCTCAACCTCTGACTATCCTGGGACTTCTCCTCGTATTCCCTATCTTTTCCGTATAAACGGATACTGTACGACTCAACCTCTGTCTATCCTGGCACTTCTCCTCGTATTCCCTATCTTTTCCGTATAAACGCATACTGTACTCCTCAACCTCTGTCTATCCTTGCACTTCTCCTCGTATTCCCTATCTTTTCCGTATAAACGCATACTGTACTCCTCAACCTCTGTCTATCCTACTGCTACTCGTATTCCCTATCTTTCTCATATAAACGCATACTGTACACCTCAACCTCTGTCCATCCTGGCGCTTCTCCTCGTATTCCCTTTCTTTCTCGTATAAACGCATACTGTACACCTCAATCACTGTCTATCCTGGCACTTCTCCTCGTATTCCCTTTCTTTCTCGTATAAACGCGTACTGTACACCTCAACCTCTGTCTATCCTGGCGGTTCTCCTCGTTTTCCCTATCTTTCTGGTATAAACTCATACTGTACACCTCAACCTCTGTCTATCCTGGCACTTCTCCTTGTATTCCCTTTCTTTCTCGTATAAACGCATACTGTACTCCTCAACCTCTGTCTATCCTGGCACTTGTCCTCGTATTCCCTATCTTTTCCGTATAAACGCATACTGTACTCCTCAACCTCTGTCTATCCTGGCACTTCTCCTCGTATTCCCTATCTTTTCCGTATAAACGCATACTGTACACCTCAACCTCTGTCTATCCTGGCACTTCTCCTCGTATTCCCTATCTTTTCCGTATAAACGGATACTGTACACCTCAACCTCTGTCTATCCTGGCACTTCTCGTATTCCCTATCTTTTCCGTATAAACGCATACTGTACTCCTCAACCTCTGTCTATCCTAGTACTACTCGTATTCCCTATGTTTCGCGTATAAACGCATACTGTACTACTCAAACTCTGTCTATCCTGGCACTTCTCCTCGTATTCCCTATCTTTCTCGTATAAACGCATACTGCACTCCTCAACCTCTTGCTAACCTAGTACTGCCCCTCGTATTCCCTATCTTTCTGGTATAAACGCATACTGTACTCCTCAACCTCTGTCTAAACTTGTACTGCCCCTCGTATTCCCTATCTTTTCCGTATAAACGCATACTGTTCTCCACAACCTCTGTCTAACCTAGTACTACTCGTATTCCCTATCTTTCTCGTATAAACGCATACTGTACACCTCAACCTCTGTCTATCCCGGCACTTCTCCTCGTATTCCCTATCTTTCCCGTATAAACGCATACTGTATACCTCAACCTCTGTCTATCCTGGCACTTCTCCTCGTATTCCCTATCTTTTCCGTATAAACGCATACTGTACTCCTCAACCTCTGTCTATCCTGGCACTTCTCCTCGTATTCCCTATCTTTTCCGTATAAACGCATACTGTACACCTCAACCTCTGTCTATCCTGGCACTTCTCCACGTATTCCCTATCTTTTCCGTATAAACGGATACTGTACTCCTCAACCTCTGTCTATCCTGGCACTTCTCCTCGTATTCCCTATCTTTTCCGTATAAACGCATACTGTACTCCTCAACCTCTGTCTAACCTGGCACTTCTCCTCGTATTCCCTATCTTTTCCGTATAAACGCATACTGTACTCCTCAACCTCTGTCTATCCTAGTACTACTCGTATTCCCTATCTTTCTCATATAAACGCATACTGTACACCTCAACCTCTGTCTATCCTGGCACTTCTCCTCGTATTCCCTATCTTTTCCGTATAAACGCATACTGTACACCTCAACCTCTGTCTAACCTGGCACTTCTCCTCGTATTCCCTATCTTTTCCGTATAAACGCATACTGTACTCCTCAACCTCTGTCTATCCTAGTACTACTCGTATTCCCTTTCTTTCTCGTATAAACGCATACTGTACACCTCAACCCCTGTCTATCCTGGCGCTTCTCCTCGTTTTCCCTATCTTTCTGGTATAAACGCATACTGTGCACCTCAACCTCTGTCTAACGTGGCACTTCTCCTCGTAGTCCCTATCTTTCTCGTATAAACGCATACTGTACACCTCAACCTCTGTCTATCCTGGCACTTCTCCTCGTATTCCCTATCTTTTCCGTATAAACGCATACTGTACACCTCAAACTCTGTCTATCCTGGCTCTTCTCCTCGTATTCCCTTTCTTTCTCGTATAAACGCATACTGTACTCCTCAACCTCTGTCTATCCTGGCACTTCTCCTCGTATTCCCTATCTTTTCCGTATAAACGCATACGGTACACCTCAACCTCTGTCTATTCTGGCACTTCTCCTCGTATTCCCTATCTTTTCCGTATAAACGCATACTGTACTCCTCAACCTCTGTCCATCCTGGCACTTCTCCTTGTATTCCCTATCTTTTCCGTATAAACGCATACTGTACTCCTCAACCTCTGACTATCCTGGCACTTCTCCTCGTATTCCCTATCTTTTCCGTATAAACGGATACTGTACTACTCAACCTCTGTCTATCCTGGCACTTCTCCTCGTATTCCCTATCTTTTCCGTATAAACGCATACTGTACTCCTCAACCTCTGTCTATCCTTGCACTTCTCCTCGTATTCCCTATCTTTTCCGTATAAACGCATACTGTACTCCTCAACCTCTGTCTATCCTACTGCTACTCGTATTCCTTATCTTTCTCATATAAACGCATACTGTACACCTCAACCTCTGTCCATCCTGGCGCTTCTCCTCGTATTCCCTTTCTTTCTCGTATAAACGCATACTGTACACCTTAGTCACTGTCTATCCTGGCACTTCTCCTCGTATTCCCTTTCTTTCTCGTATAAACGCGTACTGTACACCTCAACCTCTGTCTATCCTGGCGGTTCTCCTCGTTTTCCCTATCTTTCTGGTATAAACGCATACTGTACACCTCAACCTCTGTCTATCCTGGCACTTCTCCTCGTATTCCCTTTCTTTCTCGTATAAACGCATACTGTACTCCTCAACCTCTGTCTATCCTGGTACTTCTCCTCGTATTCCCTATCTTTCTCGTATAAACGCATATTGTACACCTCAACCTCTGTCTATCCTGGCACTTCTCCCCGTATTCCCTATCTTTCTCGTATAAACGCATACTGTACTCCTCAACCTCTTGCATACCTAGTACTGCCCCTCGTATTCCCTATCTTTCTCGTATAAACGCATACTGTACTCCTCAACCTCTGTCTAACCTAGTACTGCCCCTCGTATTCCCTATCTTTCTCGTATAAACGCATACTGTACACCTCAACCTCTGTCTATCCTGGCACTTCTCCTCGTATTCCCTATCTTTTCCGTATAAAAGCATACTGTACTCCTCAACCTCTGTCTAACCTAGTACTACTCGTATTCCCTATCTTTCTCGTATAAACGCATACTGTACACCTCAACCTCTGTCTATCCTGGCACTTCTCCTCGTATTCCCTATCTTTTCCTTATAAACGCATACTGTACACCTCAACCTCTGTCTATCCTGGCACTTCTCCTCGTATTCCCTATCTTTTCCGTATAAACGCATACTGTACACCTCAACCTCTGTCTATCCTGGCACTTCTCCTCGTATTCCCTATCTTTTCCGTATAAACGCATACTGTACTCCTCAACCTCTGTCTATCCTGGCACTTCTCCTCGTATTCCCTATCTTTTCCGTATAAACGCATACTGTACACCTCAACCTCTGTCTATCCTGGCACTTCTCCTCGTATTCCCTATCTTTTCCGTATAAACGGATACTGTACTCCTCAACCTCTGTCTATCCTGGCACTTCTCCTCGTATTCCCTATCTTTTCCGTATAAACGCATACTGTACTCCTCAACCTCTGTCTATCCTGGCACTTCTCCTCGTACTCCCTATCTTTTCCGTATAAACGCATACTGTACTCCTCAACCTCTGTCTATCCTAGTACTACTCGTATTCCCTATCTTTCTCATATAAACGCATACTGTACACCTCAACCTCTGTCTATCCTGGCGCTTCTCCTCGTATTCCCTTTCTTTCTCGTATAAACGCATACTGTACACCTCAACCTCTGTCTATCCTGGCACTTCTCCTCGTATTCCCTTTCTTTCTCGTATAAACGCGTACTGTACACCTCAACCTCTGTCTATCCTGGCGCTTCTCCTCGTTTTCCCTATCTTTCTGGTATAAACGCATACTGTACACCTCAACCTCTGTCTATCCTGGCACTTCTCCTCGTATTCCCTTTCTTTCTCGTATAAACGCATTCTGTACTCCTCAACCTCTGTCTATCCTGGTACTTCTCCTGGTATTCCCTATCTTTCTCGTATAAACGCATACTGTACACCTCAACCTCTGTCTATGCTGGCACTTCTCCTCGTATTCCCTATCTTTTCCGTATAAACGCATACTGTACACCTCAACCTCTGTCTATCCTAGTACTACTCGTATTCCCTATGTTTCTCGTATAAACGCATACTGTACTACTCAACCTCTGTCTATCCTGGCACTTCTCCTGGTATTTCCTATCTTTCTCGTATAAACGCATACTGCACTCCTCAACCTCTTGATAACCTAGTACTGCCCCTCGTATTCCCTATCTTTCTCGTATAAACGCATACTGTACTACTCAACCTCTGTCTAACCTAGTACTGCCCCTCGTATTCCCTATCATTCTCGTATAAACGCATACTGTACACCTCAACCTCTGTCTATCCTGGCACTTCTCCTCGTATTCCCTATCTTTTCCGTATAAACGCATACTGTACTCCTCAACCTCTGTCTAACCTAGTACTACTCGTATTCCCATTCTTTCTCGTATAAACGCATACTATACACCTCAACCTCTGTCTATCCTGGCACTTCTCCTCGTATTCCCTATCTTTCTCGTATAAACGCATACTGTACACCTCAACCTCTGTCTATCCTGGCACTTCTCCTCATTTTCCCTATCTTTTCCGTATAAACGCATACTGTACACCTCAACCTCCGTCTATCCTGGCACTTCTCCTCGTATTCCCTATCTTTTCAGTATAAACGCATACTGTACTCCTCAAACCTCTGTCTATCCTGGCACTCCTCCTCGTATTCCCTATCTTTTCCGTATAAACGCATACTGTACACCTCAACCTCTGTCTATCCTGGCACTTCTCCTCGTATTCCCTATCTTTTCCGTATAAATGGATACTGTACTCCTCAACCTCTGTCTATCCTGGCACTTCTCCTCGTATTCCCTATCTTTTCCGTATAAACGTATACTGTACTCCTCAACCTCTGTATATCCTGGCACTTCTCCTCGTATTCCCTATCTTTTCCGTATAAACGCATACTGTACTCCTCAACCTCTGTCTATCCTAGTACTACTCGTATTCCCTATCTTTCTCATATAAACGCATACTGTACACCTCAACCTCTGTCTATCCCGGCGCTTCTCCTCGTATTCCCTTTCTTTCTCGTCTAAACGCATACTGTACACCTCAAACTCTGTCTATCCTGGCACTTCTCCTCGTATTCCCTTTCTTTCTCGTATAAACGCATACTGTACACCTCAACCTCTGTCTATCATGGCGCTTCTCCTCGTTTTCCCTATCTTTCTGGTATAAACGCATACTGTACACCTCAACCTCTGTCTATCCTGGCACTTCTCCTCGTAGTCCCTATCTTTCTCGTATAAACGCATACTGTACACCTCAACCTCTGTCTATCCTGGCACTTCTCCTCGTATTCCCTATCTTTTCCGTATAAACGCATACTGTACACCTCAACCTCTGTCTATCCTGGCACTTCTCGTATTCCCTATCTTTTCCGTATAAACGCATACTGTACTCCTCAACCTCTGTCTATCCTAGTACTACTCGTATTCCCTATGTTTCGCGTATAAACGCATACTGTACTACTCAAACTCTGTCTATCCTGGCACTTCTCCTCGTATTCCCTATCTTTCTCGTATAAACGCATACTGCACTCCTCAACCTCTTGCTAACCTAGTACTGCCCCTCGTATTCCCTATCTTTCTCGTATAAACGCATACTGTACTCCTCAACCTCTGTCTAACCTTGTACTGCCCCTCGTATTCCCTATCTTTTCCGTATAAACGCATACTGTTCTCCACAACCTCTGTCTAACCTAGTACTAATCGTATTCCCTATCTTTCTTGTATAAACGCATACTGTACACCACAACCTCTGTCTATCCTGGCACTTCTCCTCGTATTCCCTATCTTTTCCGTATAAACGCATACTGTACTCCTCAACCTCTGTCTATCCTGGCACTTCTCCTCGTATTCCCTATCTTTTCCGTATAAACGCATACTGTACACCTCAACCTCTGTCTATCCTGGCACTTCTCCTCGTATTCCCTATCTTTTCCGTATAAACGGATACTGTACTCCTCAACCTCTGTCTATCCTGGCACTTCTCCTCGTATTCCCTATCTTTTCCGTATAAACGCATACTGTACTCCTCAACCTCTGTCTAACCTGGCACTTCTCCTCGTATTCCCTATCTTTTCCGTATAAACGCATACTGTACTACTCAACCTCTGTCTATCCTAGTACTACTCGTATTCCCTATCTTTCTCATATAAACGCATACTGTACACCTCAACCTCTGTCTATCCTGGCACTTCTCCTCGTATTCCCTATCTTTTCCGTATAAACGCATACTGTACACCTCAACCTCTGTATATCCTGGCACTTCTCCTCGTATTCCCTTTCTTTCTCGTATAAACGCATACTGTACACCTCAACCCCTGTCTATCCTGGCGCTTCTCCTCGTTTTCCCTATCTTTCTGGTATAAACGCATACTGTGCACCTCAACCTCTGTCTAACGTGGCACTTCTCCTCGTAGTCCCTATCTTTCTCGTATAAACGCATACTGTACACCTCAACCTCTGTCTATCCTGGCACTTCTCCTCGTATTCCCTATCTTTTCCGTATAAACGCATACTGTACACCTCAAACTCTGTCTATCCTGGCTCTTCTCCTCGTATTCCCTTTCTTTCTCGTATAAACGCATACTGTACTCCTCAACCTCTGTCTATCCTGGCACTTCTCCTCGTATTCCCTATCTTTTCCGTATAAACGCATACTGTACACCTCAACCTCTGTCTATCCTGGCACTTCTCCTCGTATTCCCTATCTTTTCCGTATAAACGCATACTGTACTCCTCAACCTCTGTCCATCCTGGCACTTCTCCTTGTATTCCCTATCTTTTCCGTATAAACGCATACTGTACTCCTCAACCTCTGACTATCCTGGCACTTCTCCTCGTATTCCCTATCTTTTCCGTATAAAAGGATACTGTACTACTCAACCTCTGTCTATCCTGGCACTTCTCCTCGTATTCCCTATCTTTTCCGTATAAACGCATACTGTACTCCTCAACCTCTGTCTATCCTTGCACTTCTCCTCGTATTCCCTATCTTTTCCGTATAAACGCATACTGTACTCCTCAACCTCTGTCTATCCTACTGCTACTCGTATTCCCTATCTCTCTCATATAAACGCATACTGTACACCTCAACCTCTGTCCATCCTGGCGCTTCTCCTCGTATTCCCTTTCTTTCTCGTATAAACGCATACTGTACACCTCAATCACTGTCTATCCTGGCACTTCTCCTCGTATTCCCTTTCTTTCTCGTATAAACGCGTACTGTACACCTCAACCTCTGTCTATCCTGGCGGTTCTCCTCGTTTTCCCTATCTTTCTCGTATAAACGCATACTGTACACCTCAACCTCTGTCTATCCTGGCACTTCTCCTCGTATTCCCTTTCTTTCTCGTATAAACGCATACTGTACTCCTCAACCTCTGTCTATCCTGGTACTTCTCCTCGTATTCCCTATCTTTCTCGTATAAACGCATATTGTACACCTCAACCTCTGTTTATCCTGGCACTTCTCCCCGTATTCCCTATCTTTCTCGTATAAACGCATACTGTACACCTCAACCTCTGTCTATCCTGGCACATCTCGTATTCCCTATCTTTTCCGTATAAACGCATACTGTACTCCTCAACCTCTGTCTATCCTAGTACTACTCATATTCCCTATGTTTCTCGTATAAACGCATACTGTACTCCTCAACCTCTTGCATACCTAGTACTGCCCCTCGTATTCCCTATCTTTCTCGTATAAACGCATACTGTACTCCTCAACCTCTGTCTAACCTAGTACTGCCCCTCGTATTCCCTATCTTTCTCGTATAAACGCATACTGTACACCTCAACCTCTGTCTATCCTGGCACTTCTCCTCGTATTCCCTATCTTTTCCGTATAAAAGCATACTGTACTCCTCAACCTCTGTCTAACCTAGTACTACTCGTATTCCCTATCTTTCTCGTATAAACGCATACTGTACACCTCAACCTCTGTCTATCCTGGCACTTCTCCTCGTATTCCCTATCTTTTCCTTATAAACGCATACTGTACACCTCAACCTCTGTCTATCCTGGCACTTCTCCTCGTATTCCCTATCTTTTCCGTATAAACGCATACTGTACACCTCAACCTCTGTCTATCCTGGCACTTCTCCTCGTATTCCCTATCTTTTCCGTATAAACGCATACTGTACTCCTCAACCTCTGTCTATCCTGGCACTTCTCCTCGTATTCCCTATCTTTTCCGTATAAACGCATACTGTACACCTCAACCTCTGTCTATGCTGGCACTTCTCCTCGTATTCCCTATCTTTTCCGTATAAACGGATACTGTACTCCTCAACCTCTGTCTATCCTGGCACTTCTCCTCGTATTCCCTATCTTTTCCGTATAAACGCATACTGTACTCCTCAACCTCTGTCTATCCTGGCACTTCTCCTCGTACTCCCTATCTTTTCCGTATAAACGCATACTGTACTCCTCAACCTCTGTCTATCCTAGTACTACTCGTATTCCCTATCTTTCTCATATAAACGCATACTGTACACCTCAACCTCTGTCTATCCTGGCGCTTCTCCTCGTATTCCCTTTCTTTCTCGTATAAACGCATACTGTACACCTCAACCTCTGTCTATCCTGGCACTTCTCCTCGTATTCCCTTTCTTTCTCGTATAAACGCGTACTGTACACCTCAACCTCTGTCTATCCTGGCGCTTCTCCTCGTTTTCCCTATCTTTCTGGTATAAACGCATACTGTACACCTCAACCTCTGTCTATCCTGGCACTTCTCCTCGTATTCCCCATCTTTCTCGTATAAACGCATTCTGTACTCCTCAACCTCTGTCTATCCTGGTACTTCTCCTCGTATTCCCTATCTTTCTCGTATAAACGCATACTGTACACCTCAACCTCTGTCTATGCTGGCACTTCTCCTCGTATTCCCTATCTTTTCCGTATAAACGCATACTGTACACCTCAACCTCTGTCTATACTAGTACTACTCGTATTCCCTATGTTTCTCGTATAAACGCATACTGTACTACTCAACCTCTGTCTATCCTGGCACTTCTCCTGGTATTTCCTATCTTTCTCGTATAAACGCATACTGCACTCCTCAACCTCTTGATAACCTACTACTGCCCCTCGTATTCCCTATCTTTCTCGTATAAACGCATACTGTACTACTCAACCTCTGTCTAACCTAGTACTGCCCCTCGTATTCCCTATCATTCTCGTATAAACGCATACTGTACACCTCAACCTCTGTCTATCCTGGCACTTCTCCTCGTATTCCCTATCTTTTCCGTATAAACGCATACTGTACTCCTCAACCTCTGTCTAACCTAGTACTACTCGTATTCCCATTCTTTCTCGTATAAATGCAACTGTACACCTCAACCTCTGTCTATCCTGGCACTTCTCCTCGTATTCCCTATCTTTTCCGTATAAACGCATACTATACACCTCAACCTCTGTCTATCCTGGCACTTCTCCTCGTATTCCCTATCTTTCTCGTATAAACGCATACTGTACACCTCAACCTCTGTCTATCCTGGCACTTCTCCTCATTTTCCCTATCTTTTCCGTATAAACGCATACTGTACACCTCAACCTCTGTCTATCCTGGCACTTCTCCTCGTATTCCCTATCTTTTCAGTATAAACGCATACTGTACTCCTCAAACCTCTGTCTATCCTGGCACTCCTCCTCGTATTCCCTATCTTTTCCGTATAAACGCATACTGTACACCTCAACCTCTGTCTATCCTGGCACTTCTCCTCGTATTCCCTATCTTTTCCGTATAAATGGATACTGTACTCCTCAACCTCTGTCTATCCTGGCACTTCTCCTCGTATTCCCTATCTTTTCCGTATAAACGCATACTGTACTCCTCAACCTCTGTATATCCTGGCACTTCTCCTCGTATTCCCTATCTTTTCCGTATAAACGCATACTGTACTCCTCAACCTCTGTCTATCCTGGTACTACTCGTATTCCCTATCTTTCTCATATAAACGCATACTGTACACCTCAACCTCTGTCTATCCTGGCGCTTCTCCTCGTATTCCCTTTCTTTCTCGTCTAAACGCATACTGTACACCTCAACCTCTGTCTATCCTGGCACTTCTCCTCGTATTCCCTTTCTTTCTCGTATAAACGCATACTGTACACCTCAACCTCTGTCTATCATGGCGCTTCTCCTCGTTTTCCCTATCTTTCTGGTATAAACGCATACTGTACACCTCAACCTCTGTCTATCCTGGCACTTCTCCTCGTAGTCCCTATCTTTCTCGTATAAACGCATACTGTACACCTCAACCTCTGTCTATCCTGGCACTTCTCCTCGTATTCCCTATCTTTTCCGTATAAACGCATACTGTACACCTCAACCTCTGTCTATCCTGGCACTTCTCGTATTCCCTATCTTTTTCGTATAAACGCATACTGTACTCCTCAACCTCTGTCTATCCTAGTACTACTCGTATTCCCTATGTTTCGCGTATAAACGCATACTGTACTACTCAAACTCTGTCTATCCTGGCACTTCTCCTCGTATTCCCTATCTTTCTCGTATAAACGCATACTGCACTCCTCAACCTCTTGCTAACCTAGTACTGCCCCTCGTATTCCCTATCTTTCTCGTATAAACGCATACTGTACTCCTCAACCTCTGTCTAACCTTGTACTGCCCCTCGTATTCCCTATCTTTTCCGTATAAACGCATACTGTTCTCCACAACCTCTGTCTAACCTAGTACTACTCGTATTCCCTATCTTTCTCGTATAAACGCATACTGTACACCTCAACCTCTGTCTATCCTGGCACTTCTCCTCGTATTCCCTATCTTTTCCGTATAAACGCATACTGTATACCTCAACCTCTGTCTATCTTGGCACTTCTCCTCGTATTCCCTATCTTTTCCGTATAAACGCATACTGGACTCCTCAAACTCTGTCTATCCTGGCACTTCTCCTCGTATTCCCTATCTTTTCCGTATAAACGCATACTGTACACCTCAACCTCTGTCTATCCTGGCACTTCTCCTCGTATTCCCTATCTTTTCCGTATAAACGGATACTGTACTCCTCAACCTCTGTCTATCCTGGCACTTCTCCTCGTATTCCCTATCTTATCCGTATAAACGCATACTGTACTCCTCAACCTCTGTCTAACCTGGCACTTCTCCCCGTATTCCCTATCTTTTCCGTATAAACGCATACTGTACTCCTCAACCTCTGTCTATCCTAGTACTACTCGTATTCCCTATCTTTCTCATATAAACGCATACTGTACACCTCAACCTCTGTCTATCCTGGCACTTCTCCTCGTATTCCCTATCTTTTCCGTATAAACGCATACTGTACACCTCAACCTCTGTATATCCTGGCACTTTTCCTCGTATTCCCTTCCTTTCTCGTATAAACGCATACTGTACACCTCAACCCCTGTCTATCCTGGCGCTTCTCTTCGTTTTCCCTATCTTTCTGGTATAAACGCATACTGTACACCTCAACCTCTGTCTATCGTGGCACTTCTCCTCGTAGTCCCTATCTTTCTCGTATAAACGCATACTGTACACCTCAACCTCTGTATATCCTAGCACTTCTCCTCGTATTCCCTATCTTTTCCGTATAAACGCATACTGTACACCTCAACCTCTGTCTATCCTGGCACTTCTCGTATTCCCTATCTTTTCCGTATAAACGCATACTGTAGTCCTCAACCTCTGTCTATCCTAGTACTACTCGTATTCCCTATGTTTCTCGTATAAACGCATACTTTACTCCTCAACCTCTGTCTATCCTAGTACTACTCGTATTCCCTATGTTTCTCGTATAAACGCATACCGTACTCCTCAACCTCTGTCTATTCTGGCACTTCTCCTCGTATTCCCTATCTTTCTCGTATAAACGCATACTGCACTCCTCAACCTCTTGCTAACCTAGTACTGCCCCTCGTATTCCCTATCTTTCTCGTATAAACGCATACTGTACTCCTCAACCTCTGTCTAACCTAGTACTGCCCCTCGTATTCCCTATCTTTCTCGTAGAAACGCATACTGTACACCTCAACCTCTGTCTATCCTGGCACTTCTCCTCGTATTCCCTATCTTTTCCGTATAAACGCATACTGTACTCCTCAACCTCTGCCTAACCTAGTACTACTCGTATTCCCTATCTTTCTCGTATAAACGCATACTGTACACCTCAACCTCTGTCTATCCTGGCACTTCTCCTCGTATTCCCTATCTTTTCCGTATAAACGCATACTGTACACCTCAACCTCTGTCTATCCTGGCACTTCTCCTCGTATTCCCCATCTTTCTCGTATAAACGCATACTGTACATCTCAACCACTGTCTATCCTGGCACTTCTCCTCGTATTCCCTATCTTTTCCGTATTAAACGCATACTGTACACCTCAACCTCTGTCTATCCTGGCACTTCTCGTATTCCCTATCTTTTCCGTATAAACGCATACTGTACTCCTCAACCTCTGTCTATCCTAGTACTACTCGTATTCCCATTCTTTCTCGTATAAACGCATACTGCACTCCTCATACTCTTGCTAACCCAGTACTGCCCCTCGTATTCCCTATCTTTCTCGTATAAATGCATACTGTACTCCTCAACCTCTGTCTAACCTAGTACTGCCCCTCGTGTTCCCTATCTTTCTCGTATAAACGCATACTGTACACCTCAACCTCTGTCTATCCTGGCACTTCTCCTCGTATTCCCTATCTTTTCCGTATAAACGCATACTGTACTCCTCAACCTCTGTCTATCCTGGCACTTCTCCTCGTATTCCATATATTTCTCGTATAAACGCATACTGTACACCTCAACTTCTGTCTATCCTGGCACTTCTTCTCGTATTCCCTATCTTTCTCGTATAAACGCATACTGTACACCTCAACCTCTGTCTATCCTGGCACTTCTCCTCGTATTCCCTATCTTTCTCGTATAAACGCATACTGTACACCTCAACCTCTGTCTATCCTGGCACTTCTCCTCGTATTCCCTATCTTTTCCGTATAAACGCATACTGTACACCTCAACCTCTGTCTATCCTGGCACTTCTCCTCGTATTTTCTATCTTTCTCGTATAAACGCATACTGTACACCTCAACCTCTGTCTATCCTGGCACTTCTCCTCATTTTCCCTATCTTTTTCGTATAAACGCATACTGTACACCTCAACCTCTGTCTATCCTGGCACTTCTCCTCGTATTCCCTATCTTTTCCGTATAAACGCATACCGTACTCCTCAACCTCTGTCTATCTTGGCACTTCTCCTCGTATTCCCTATCTTTTCCGTATAAACGCATACTGAACACCTCAACCTCTGTCTATCCTGGCACTTCTCCTCGTATTCCATATGTTTTCCGTATATACGCATACTGTACTCCTCAACCTCTGTCTATTCTGGCACTTCTCCTCGTATTCCCTATCTTTTCCGTATAAACGCATACTGTACTCCTCAACCTCTGTCTATCCTAGTACTACTCGTATTCCCTATCTTTCTCATAGAAACGCATACTGTACACCTCAACCTCTGTCTATCCTGGCGCTTCTCCTCGTATTCCCTTTCTTTCTCGTATAAACGCATACTGTACTCCTCAACCTATGTCTATCCTGGCACTTCTCCTCGTATTCCCTATCTTTTCCGTATAAACGCATACTGTACTCCTCAACCTCTGTATATCCTGGCACTTCTCCTCGTATTCCCTATCTTTTCCGTATAAACGCATACTGTACTCCTCAACCTCTGTCTATCCTAGTACTACTCGTATTCCCTATCTTTCTCATATAAACGCATACTGTACACCTCAACCTCTGTCTATCCTGGCGCTTCTCCTCGTATTCCCTTTCTTTCTCGTATAAACGCATACTGTACACCTCAACCTCTGTCTATCCTGGCACTTCTCCTCGTATTCCCTTTCTTTCTCGTATAAACGCATACTGTACACCTCAACCTCTGTCTATCATGGCGCTTCTCCTCGTTTTCCCTATCTTTCTGGTATAAACGCATACTGTACACTTCAACCTCTGTCTATCCTGGCACTTCTCCTCGTAGTCCCTATCTTTCTCGTATAAACGCATACTGTACCCCTCAACCTCTGTCTATCCTGGCACTTCTCCTCGTATTCCCTATCTTTTCCGTATAAACGCATACTGTACACCTCAACCTCTGTCTATCCTGGCACTTCTCGTATTCCCTATCTTTTCCGTATAAACGCATACTGTACTCCTCAACCTCTGTCTATCCTAGTACTACTCGTATTCCCTATGTTTCTCGTATAAACGCATACTGTACTACTCAACCTCTGTCTATCCTGGCACTTCTCCTCGTATTCCCTATCTTTCTCGTATAAACGCATACTGCACTCCTCAACCTCTTGCTACCCTAGTACTGCCCCTCGTATTCCCTATCTTTCTCGTATAAACGCATACTGTACTCCTCAACCTCTGTCTAACCTTGTACTGCCCCTCGTATTCCCTATCTTTTCCGTATAAACGCATACTGTTCTCCACAACCTCTGTCTAACCTAGTACTACTCGTATTCCCTATCTTTCTCGTATAAACGCATACTGTACACCTCAACCTCTGTCTATCCTGGCACTTCTCCTCGTATTCCCTATCTTTTCCGTATAAACGCATACTGTACACCTCAACCTCTGTCTATCCTGGCACTTCTCCTCGTATTCCCTATCTTTCTCGTATAAACGCATACTGTACACCTCAACCTCTGTCTATCTTGGCACTTCTCCTCATTTTCCCTATCTTTTCCGTATAAACGCATACTGTATACCTCAACCTCTGTCTATCCTGGCACTTCTCCTCGTATTCCCTATCTTTTCCGTATAAACGCATACTGTACTCCTCAACCTCTGTCTATCCTGGCACTTCTCCTCGTATTCCCTATCTTTTCCGTATAAACGCATACTGTACACCTCAACCTCTGTATATCCTGGCACTTCTCGTATTCCCTATTTTTCCGTATAAACGCATACTGTACTCCTCAACCTCTGTCTATCCTAGTACTACTCGTATTCCCTATGTTTCTGGCATAAACGCATACTGTACTCCTGAACCTCTGTCTATCCTAGTACTACTCGTATTCCCTATGTTTCTCGTATAAACGCATACCGTACTCCTCAACCTCTGTCTATCCTGGCACTTCTCCTCGTATTCCCTATCTTTCTCGTATAAACGCATACTGCACTCCTCAACCTCTTGCTAACCTAGTACTGCCCCTCGTATTCCCTATCTTTCTCGTATAAACGCATACTGTACTCCTCAACCTCTGTCTAACCTAGTACTGCCCCTCGTATTCCCTATCTTTCTCGTAGAAACGCATACTGTACACCTCAACCTCTGTCTATCCTGGCACTTCTCCTCGTATTCCCTATCTTTTCCGTATAAACGCATACTGTACTCCTCAACCTCTGTCTAACCTAGTACTACTCGTATTCCCTATCTTTCTCGTATAAACGCATACTGTACACCTCAACCTCTGTCTATCCTGGCACTTCTCCTCGTATTCCCTATCTTTTCCGTATAAACGCATACTGTACACCTCAACCTCTGTCTATCCTGGCACTTATCCTCGTATTCCCCATCTTTCTCGTATAAACGCATACTGTACACCTCAACCACTGTCTATCCTGGCACTTCTCCTCGTATTCCCTATCTTTTCCGTATTAAACGCATACTGTACACCTCAACCTCTGTCTATCCTGGCACTTCTCGTATTCCCTATCTTTTCCGTATAAACGCATACTGTACTCCTCAACCTCTGTCTATCCTAGTACTACTCGTATTCCCATTCTTTCTCGTATAAACGCATACTGCACTCCTCATCCTCTTGCTAACCCAGTACTGCCCCTCGTATTCCCTATCTTTCTCGTATAAATGCATACTGTACTCCTCAACCTCTGTCTAACCTAGTACTGCCCCTCGTGTTCCCTATCTTTCTCGTATAAACGCATACTGTACACCTCAACCTCTGTCTATCCTGGCACTTCTCCTCGTATTCCCTATCTTTTCCGTATAAACGCATACTGTACTCCTCAACCTCTGTCTATCCTGGCACTTCTCCTCGTATTCCCTATATTTCTCGTATAAACGCATACTGTCTACCTCAACTTCTGTCTATCCTGGCACTTCTTCTCGTATTCCCTATCTTTCTCGTATAAACGCATACTGTACACCTCAACCTCTGTCTATCCTGGCACTTCTCCTCGTATTCCCTATCTTTCTCGTATAAACGCTGACTGTACACCTCAACCTCTGTCTATCCTGGCACTTCTCCTCGTATTCCCTATCTTTTCCGTATAAACGCATACTGTACACCTCAACCTCTGTCTATCCTGGCACTTCTCCTCGTATTTTCTATCTTTCTCGTATAAACGCATACTGTACACCTCAACCTCTGTCTATCCTGGCGCTTCTCCTCGTATTCCCTTTCTTTCTCGTATAAACGCATACTGTACACCTCAACCTCTGTCTATCCTGGCACTTCTCCTCGTATTCCCTTTCTTTCTCGTATAAACGCATACTGTACACCTCAACCTCTGTCTATCCTGGCGCTTCTCCTCGTTTTCCCTATCTTTCTGGTATAAACGCATACAGTACACCTCAACCTCTGTCTATCCTGGCACTTCTCCTCGTAGTCCCTATCTTTCTCGTATAAACGCATACTGTACACCTCAACCTCTGTATATCCTGGCACTTCTCCTCGTATTCCCTATCTTTTCCGTATAAACGCATACTGTACACCTCAACCTCTGTCTATCCTGGCACTTCTCCTCGTAGTCCCTATCTTTCTCGTATAAACGCATACTGTACACCTCAACCTCTGTATATCCTGGTACTTCTCTTCGTATTCCCTATCTTTTCCGTATAAACGCATACTGAACACCTCAACCTCTGTCTATCCTGGCACTTCTCGTATTCCCTATCGTTTCCGTATAAACGCATACTGTACTCCTCAACCTCCGTCTATCCTAGTACTACTCGTATTCCCTATGTTTCTCGTATAAACGCATACTGTACACCTCAACCTCTGTCTATCCTGGCACTTCTCCTCGTATTCCCTATCTTTTCCGTATAAACGCATACTGTACTCCTCAACCTCTGTCCATCCTGGCACTTCTCCTCGTATTCCCTATCTTTTCCGTATAAACGCATACTGTACTCCTTAACCTCTCACTATCCTGGCACTTTTCCTCGTATTCCCTATCTTTTCCGTATAAACGGATACTGTACTATTCAACCTCTGTCTATCCTGGCACTTCTCCTCGTATTCCCTATCTTTTTCGTATAAACGCATACTGTACTCCTCAACCTCTGTCTATCCTTGCACTTCTCCTCGTATTCCCTATCTTTTCCGTATAAACGCATACTGTACTCCTCAACCTCTGTCTATCCTAGTGCTACTCGTATTCCCTATCTTTCTCATATAAACGCATACTGTACACCTCAACCTCTGTCTATCCTGGCGCTTCTCCTCGTATTCCCTTTCTTTCTCGTATAAACGCATACTGTACACCTCAACCTCTGTCTATACTGGCACTTCTCCTCGTATTCCCTTTCTTTCTCGTATAAACGCGTACTGTACACCTCAAACTCTGTCTATCCTGGCGCTTCTCCTCGTTTTCCCTATCTTTCTGGTATAAACGCATACTGTACACCTCAACCTCTGTCTATCCTGGCACTTCTCCTCGTATTCCCTTTCTTTCTCGTATAAACGCATACTGTACTCCTCAACCTCTGTCTATTCTGGTACTTCTCCTCGTATTCCCTATCTTTCTCGTATAAACGCATATTGTACAGCTCAACCTCTGTCTATCCTGGCACTTCTCCTCGTATTCCCTATCTTTCTCGTATAAACGCATACTGTACACCTCAACCTCTGTCTATCCTGGCACTTCTCGTATTCCCTATCTTTTCCGTATAAACGCATACTGTACTCCTCAACCTCTGTATATCCTAGTACTACTCGTATTCCCTATGTTTCCCGTATAAACGCATACTGTACTACTCAACCTCTGTCTATCCTGGCACTTCTCCTCGTATTTCCTATCTTTCTCGTATAAACGCATACTGCAATCCTCAACCTCTTGATAACCTAGTACCGCCCCTCGTATTCCCTATCTTTCTCGTATAAACGCATACTGTACTCCTCAACCTCTGTCTAACCTAGTACTGCCCCTCGTATTCCCTATCTTTCTCGTATAAACGCATACTGTACACCTCAACCTCTGTCTATCCTGGCACTTCTCCTCGTATTCCCTATCTCTTCCGTATAAACGCATACTGTACTCCTCAACCTCTGTCTAACCTAGTACTACTCGTATTCCCTATCTTTCTCGTATAAACGCATACTGTACACCTCAACCTCTGTCTATCCCGGCACTTCTCCTCGTATTCCCTATCTTTTCCGTTTAAACGCATACTGTACACCTCAACCTCTGTCTATCCTGGCACTTCTCCTCGTATTCCCTATCTTTCTCGTATAAACGCATACTGTGCACCTCAACCTCTGTCTATCCTGGCACTTCTCCTGATTTTCCCTATCTTTTCCGTATAAACGCATACTGTACACCTCAACCTCTGTCCATCCTGGCACTTTTCCTCGTATTCCCTATCTTTTCCGTATAAACGGATACTGTACTCCTCAACCTCTGTCTATCCTGGCACTTCTCCTCGTATTCCCTATCTTTTCCGTATAAACGCATACTGTACTCCTTAACCTCTGTCTATCCTGGCACTTCTCCTCGTATTCCCTATCTTTTCCGTATAAACGCATACTGTACTCCTCAACCTCTGTCTATCCTAGTACTACTCGTATTCCCTATCTTTCTCATATAAACGCATACTGTACACCTCAACCTCTGTCTATCCTGGCGCTTCTCCTCGTATTTCCTTTCTTTCTCGTATAAACGCATACTGTACACCTCAACCTCTGTCTATCCTGGCACTTCTCCTCGTATTCCCCATCTTTCTCGTATAAACGCATACTGTACACCTCAACCACTGTCTATCCTGGCACTTCTCCTCGTATTCCCTATCTTTTCCGTATTAAACGCATACTGTACACCTCAACCTCTGTCTATCCTGGCACTTCTCGTATTCCCTATCTTTTCCGTATAAACGCATACTGTACTCCTCAACCTCTGTCTATCCTAGTACTACTCGTATTCCCATTCTTTCTCGTATAAACGCATACTGCGCTCCTCATCCTCTTGCTAACCCAGTACTGCCCCTCGTATTCCCTATCTTTCTCGTATAAATGCATACTGTACTCCTCAACCTCTGTCTAACCTAGTACTGCCCCACGTGTTCCCTATCTTTCTCGTATAAACGCATACTGTACACCTCAACCTCTGTCTATCCTGGAACTTCTCCTCGTATTCCCTATCTTTTCCGTATAAACGCATACTGTACTCCTCAACCTCTGTCTATCCTGGCACTTCTCCTCGTATTCCCTATATTTCTCGTATAAACGCATACTGTACACCTCAACTTCTGTCTATCCTGGCACTTCTTCTCGTATTCCCTATCTTTCTCGTATAAACGCATACTGTACACCTCAACCTCTGTCTATCCTGGCACTTCTCCTCGTATTCCCTATCTTTCTCGTATAAACGCATACTGTACACCTCAACCTCTGTCTATCCTGGCACTTCTCCTCGTATTCCCTATCTTTTCCGTATAAACGCATACTGTACACCTCAACCTCTGTCTATCCTGGCACTTCTCCTCGTATTTTTTATCTTTCTCGTATAAACGCATACTGTACACCTCAACCTCTGGCTATCCTTGCACTTCTCCTCATTTTCCCTATCTTTTCCGTATAAACGCATACTGTACACCTCAACCTCTGTCTATCCTGGCACTTCTCTTCGTATTCCCTATCTTTTCCGTATAAACGCATACTGTACTCCTCAACCTCTGTCTATCTTGGCACTTCTCCTCGTATTCCCTATGTTTTCCGTATATACGCATACTGTACTCCTCAACCTCTGTCTATCCTAGTACTACTCGTATTCCCTATCTTTCTCAAATAAACGCATACTGTACACCTCAACCTCTGTCTATCCTGGCGCTTCTCCTCGTATTCCCTTTCTTTCTCGTATAAACGCATACTGTACACCTCAACCTCTGTCTATCCTGGCACTTCTCCTCGTATTCCCTTTCTTTCTCGTATAAACGCATACTGTACACCTCAACCTCTGTCTATCCTGGCGCTTCTCCTCGTTTTCCCTATCTTTCTGGTATAAACGCATACAGTACACCTCAACCTCTGTCTATCCTGGAACTTCTCCTCGTATTTTCTATCTTTCTCGTATAAACGCATACTGTACACCTCAACCTCTGGCTATCCTTGCACTTCTCCTCATTTTCCCTATCTTTTCCGTATAAACGCATACTGTACACCTCAACCTCTGTCTATCCTGGCACTTCTCCTCGTATTCCCTATCTTTTCCGTATAAACGCATACTGTACACCTCAACCTCTGTCTATCCTGGCACTTCTCCTCGTATTCCCTATCTTTCTCGTATAAACGCATACTGTACACCTCAACCTCTGTCTATCCTGGCACTTCTCCTCGTATTCCATATATTTCTCGTATAAACGCATACTGTACACCTCAACTTCTGTCTATCCTGGCACTTCTTCTCGTATTCCCTATCTTTCTCGTATAAACGCATACTGTACACCTCAACCTCTGTCTATCCTGGCACTTCTCCTCGTATTCCCTATCTTTCTCGTATAAACGCATACTGTACACCTCAACCTCTGTCTATCCTGGCACTTCTCCTCGTATTCCCTATCTTTTCCGTATAAACGCATACTGTACACCTCAACCTCTGTCTATCCTGGCACTTCTCCTCGTATTTTCTATCTTTCTCGTATAAACGCATACTGTACACCTCAACCTCTGTCTATCCTGGCACTTCTCCTCATTTTCCCTATCTTTTTCGTATAAACGCATACTGTACACCTCAACCTCTGTCTATCCTGGCACTTCTCCTCGTATTCCCTATCTTTTCCGTATAAACGCATACCGTACTCCTCAACCTCTGTCTATCTTGGCACTTCTCCTCGTATTCCCTATCTTTTCCGTATAAACGCATACTGAACACCTCAACCTCTGTCTATCCTGGCACTTCTCCTCGTATTCCATATGTTTTCCGTATATACGCATACTGTACTCCTCAACCTCTGTCTATTCTGGCACTTCTCCTCGTATTCCCTATCTTTTCCGTATAAACGCATACTGTACTCCTCAACCTCTGTCTATCCTAGTACTACTCGTATTCCCTATCTTTCTCATAGAAACGCATACTGTACACCTCAACCTCTGTCTATCCTGGCGCTTCTCCTCGTATTCCCTTTCTTTCTCGTATAAACGCATACTGTACTCCTCAACCTATGTCTATCCTGGCACTTCTCCTCGTATTCCCTATCTTTTCCGTATAAACGCATACTGTACTCCTCAACCTCTGTATATCCTGGCACTTCTCCTCGTATTCCCTATCTTTTCCGTATAAACGCATACTGTACTCCTCAACCTCTGTCTATCCTAGTACTACTCGTATTCCCTATCTTTCTCATATAAACGCATACTGTACACCTCAACCTCTGTCTATCCTGGCGCTTCTCCTCGTATTCCCTTTCTTTCTCGTATAAACGCATACTGTACACCTCAACCTCTGTCTATCCTGGCACTTCTCCTCGTATTCCCTTTCTTTCTCGTATAAACGCATACTGTACACCTCAACCTCTGTCTATCATGGCGCTTCTCCTCGTTTTCCCTATCTTTCTGGTATAAACGCATACTGTACACTTCAACCTCTGTCTATCCTGGCACTTCTCCTCGTAGTCCCTATCTTTCTCGTATAAACGCATACTGTACCCCTCAACCTCTGTCTATCCTGGCACTTCTCCTCGTATTCCCTATCTTTTCCGTATAAACGCATACTGTACACCTCAACCTCTGTCTATCCTGGCACTTCTCGTATTCCCTATCTTTTCCGTATAAACGCATACTGTACTCCTCAACCTCTGTCTATCCTAGTACTACTCGTATTCCCTATGTTTCTCGTATAAACGCATACTGTACTACTCAACCTCTGTCTATCCTGGCACTTCTCCTCGTATTCCCTATCTTTCTCGTATAAACGCATACTGCACTCCTCAACCTCTTGCTACCCTAGTACTGCCCCTCGTATTCCCTATCTTTCTCGTATAAACGCATACTGTACTCCTCAACCTCTGTCTAACCTTCTACTGCCCCTCGTATTCCCTATCTTTTCCGTATAAACGCATACTGTTCTCCACAACCTCTGTCTAACCTAGTACTACTCGTATTCCCTATCTTTCTCGTATAAACGCATACTGTACACCTCAACCTCTGTCTATCCTGGCACTTCTCCTCGTATTCCCTATCTTTTCCGTATAAACGCATACTGTACACCTCAACCTCTGTCTATCCTGGCACTTCTCCTCGTATTCCCTATCTTTCTCGTATAAACGCATACTGTACACCTCAACCTCTGTCTATCTTGGCACTTCTCCTCATTTTCCCTATCTTTTCCGTATAAACGCATACTGTATACCTCAACCTCTGTCTATCCTGGCACTTCTCCTCGTATTCCCTATCTTTTCCGTATAAACGCATACTGTACTCCTCAACCTCTGTCTATCCTGGCACTTCTCCTCGTATTCCCTATCTTTTCCGTATAAACGCATACTGTACACCTCAACCTCTGTATATCCTGGCACTTCTCGTATTCCCTATTTTTCCGTATAAACGCATACTGTACTCCTCAACCTCTGTCTATCCTAGTACTACTCGTATTCCCTATGTTTCTGGCATAAACGCATACTGTACTCCTGAACCTCTGTCTATCCTAGTACTACTCGTATTCCCTATGTTTCTCGTATAAACGCATACCGTACTCCTCAACCTCTGTCTATCCTGGCACTTCTCCTCGTATTCCCTATCTTTCTCGTATAAACGCATACTGCACTCCTCAACCTCTTGCTAACCTAGTACTGCCCCTCGTATTCCCTATCTTTCTCGTATAAACGCATACTGTACTCCTCAACCTCTGTCTAACCTAGTACTGCCCCTCGTATTCCCTATCTTTCTCGTAGAAACGCATACTGTACACCTCAACCTCTGTCTATCCTGGCACTTCTCCTCGTATTCCCTATCTTTTCCGTATAAACGCATACTGTACTCCTCAACCTCTGTCTAACCTAGTACTACTCGTATTCCCTATCTTTCTCGTATAAACGCATACTGTACACCTCAACCTCTGTCTATCCTGGCACTTCTCCTCGTATTCCCTATCTTTTCCGTATAAACGCATACTGTACACCTCAACCTCTGTCTATCCTGGCACTTATCCTCGTATTCCCCATCTTTCTCGTATAAACGCATACTGTACACCTCAACCACTGTCTATCCTGGCACTTCTCCTCGTATTCCCTATCTTTTCCGTATTAAACGCATACTGTACACCTCAACCTCTGTCTATCCTGGCACTTCTCGTATTCCCTATCTTTTCCGTATAAACGCATACTGTACTCCTCAACCTCTGTCTATCCTAGTACTACTCGTATTCCCATTCTTTCTCGTATAAACGCATACTGCACTCCTCATCCTCTTGCTAACCCAGTACTGCCCCTCGTATTCCCTATCTTTCTCGTATAAATGCATACTGTACTCCTCAACCTCTGTCTAACCTAGTACTGCCCCTCGTGTTCCCTATCTTTCTCGTATAAACGCATACTGTACACCTCAACCTCTGTCTATCCTGGCACTTCTCCTCGTATTCCCTATCTTTTCCGTATAAACGCATACTGTACTCCTCAACCTCTGTCTATCCTGGCACTTCTCCTCGTATTCCCTATATTTCTCGTATAAACGCATACTGTACACCTCAACTTCTGTCTATCCTGGCACTTCTTCTCGTATTCCCTATCTTTCTCGTATAAACGCATACTGTACACCTCAACCTCTGTCTATCCTGGCACTTCTCCTCGTATTCCCTATCTTTCTCGTATAAACGCTGACTGTACACCTCAACCTCTGTCTATCCTGGCACTTCTCCTCGTATTCCCTATCTTTTCCGTATAAACGCATACTGTACACCTCAACCTCTGTCTATCCTGGCACTTCTCCTCGTATTTTCTATCTTTCTCGTATAAACGCATACTGTACACCTCAACCTCTGTCTATCCTGGCGCTTCTCCTCGTATTCCCTTTCTTTCTCGTATAAACGCATACTGTACACCTCAACCTCTGTCTATCCTGGCACTTCTCCTCGTATTCCCTTTCTTTCTCGTATAAACGCATACTGTACACCTCAACCTCTGTCTATCCTGGCGCTTCTCCTCGTTTTCCCTATCTTTCTGGTATAAACGCATACAGTACACCTCAACCTCTGTCTATCCTGGCACTTCTCCTCGTAGTCCCTATCTTTCTCGTATAAACGCATACTGTACACCTCAACCTCTGTATATCCTGGCACTTCTCCTCGTATTCCCTATCTTTTCCGTATAAACGCATACTGTACACCTCAACCTCTGTCTATCCTGGCACTTCTCCTCGTAGTCCCTATCTTTCTCGTATAAACGCATACTGTACACCTCAACCTCTGTATATCCTGGTACTTCTCTTCGTATTCCCTATCTTTTCCGTATAAACGCATACTGAACACCTCAACCTCTGTCTATCCTGGCACTTCTCGTATTCCCTATCGTTTCCGTATAAACGCATACTGTACTCCTCAACCTCCGTCTATCCTAGTACTACTCGTATTCCCTATGTTTCTCGTATAAACGCATACTGTACACCTCAACCTCTGTCTATCCTGGCACTTCTCCTCGTATTCCCTATCTTTTCCGTATAAACGCATACTGTACTCTTCAACCTCTGTCCATCCTGGCACTTCTCCTCGTATTCCCTATCTTTTCCGTATAAACGCATACTGTACTCCTTAACCTCTCACTATCCTGGCACTTTTCCTCGTATTCCCTATCTTTTCCGTATAAACGGATACTGTACTATTCAACCTCTGTCTATCCTGGCACTTCTCCTCGTATTCCCTATCTTTTTCGTATAAACGCATACTGTACTCCTCAACCTCTGTCTATCCTTGCACTTCTCCTCGTATTCCCTATCTTTTCCGTATAAACGCATACTGTACTCCTCAACCTCTGTCTATCCTAGTGCTACTCGTATTCCCTATCTTTCTCATATAAACGCATACTGTACACCTCAACCTCTGTCTATCCTGGCGCTTCTCCTCGTATTCCCTTTCTTTCTCGTATAAACGCATACTGTACACCTCAACCTCTGTCTATACTGGCACTTCTCCTCGTATTCCCTTTCTTTCTCGTATAAACGCGTACTGTACACCTCAAACTCTGTCTATCCTGGCGCTTCTCCTCGTTTTCCCTATCTTTCTGGTATAAACGCATACTGTACACCTCAACCTCTGTCTATCCTGGCACTTCTCCTCGTATTCCCTTTCTTTCTCGTATAAACGCATACTGTACTCCTCAACCTCTGTCTATTCTGGTACTTCTCCTCGTATTCCCTATCTTTCTCGTATAAACGCATATTGTACAGCTCAACCTCTGTCTATCCTGGCACTTCTCCTCGTATTCCCTATCTTTCTCGTATAAACGCATACTGTACACCTCAACCTCTGTCTATCCTGGCACTTCTCGTATTCCCTATCTTTTCCGTATAAACGCATACTGTACTCCTCAACCTCTGTATATCCTAGTACTACTCGTATTCCCTATGTTTCCCGTATAAACGCATACTGTACTACTCAACCTCTGTCTATCCTGGCACTTCTCCTCGTATTTCCTATCTTTCTCGTATAAACGCATACTGCAATCCTCAACCTCTTGATAACCTAGTACCGCCCCTCGTATTCCCTATCTTTCTCGTATAAACGCATACTGTACTCCTCAACCTCTGTCTAACCTAGTACTGCCCCTCGTATTCCCTATCTTTCTCGTATAAACGCATACTGTACACCTCAACCTCTGTCTATCCTGGCACTTCTCCTCGTATTCCCTATCTCTTCCGTATAAACGCATACTGTACTCCTCAACCTCTGTCTAACCTAGTACTACTCGTATTCCCTATCTTTCTCGTATAAACGCATACTGTACACCTCAACCTCTGTCTATCCCGGCACTTCTCCTCGTATTCCCTATCTTTTCCGTTTAAACGCATACTGTACACCTCAACCTCTGTCTATCCTGGCACTTCTCCTCGTATTCCCTATCTTTCTCGTATAAACGCATACTGTGCACCTCAACCTCTGTCTATCCTGGCACTTCTCCTGATTTTCCCTATCTTTTCCGTATAAACGCATACTGTACACCTCAACCTCTGTCCATCCTGGCACTTTTCCTCGTATTCCCTATCTTTTCCGTATAAACGGATACTGTACTCCTCAACCTCTGTCTATCCTGGCACTTCTCCTCGTATTCCCTATCTTTTCCGTATAAACGCATACTGTACTCCTTAACCTCTGTCTATCCTGGCACTTCTCCTCGTATTCCCTATCTTTTCCGTATAAACGCATACTGTACTCCTCAACCTCTGTCTATCCTAGTACTACTCGTATTCCCTATCTTTCTCATATAAACGCATACTGTACACCTCAACCTCTGTCTATCCTGGCGCTTCTCCTCGTATTTCCTTTCTTTCTCGTATAAACGCATACTGTACACCTCAACCTCTGTCTATCCTGGCACTTCTCCTCGTATTCCCCATCTTTCTCGTATAAACGCATACTGTACACCTCAACCACTGTCTATCCTGGCACTTCTCCTCGTATTCCCTATCTTTTCCGTATTAAACGCATACTGTACACCTCAACCTCTGTCTATCCTGGCACTTCTCGTATTCCCTATCTTTTCCGTATAAACGCATACTGTACTCCTCAACCTCTGTCTATCCTAGTACTACTCGTATTCCCATTCTTTCTCGTATAAACGCATACTGCACTCCTCATCCTCTTGCTAACCCAGTACTGCCCCTCGTATTCCCTATCTTTCTCGTATAAATGCATACTGTACTCCTCAACCTCTGTCTAACCTAGTACTGCCCCACGTGTTCCCTATCTTTCTCGTATAAACGCATACTGTACACCTCAACCTCTGTCTATCCTGGAACTTCTCCTCGTATTCCCTATCTTTTCCGTATAAACGCATACTGTACTCCTCAACCTCTGTCTATCCTGGCACTTCTCCTCGTATTCCCTATATTTCTCGTATAAACGCATACTGTACACCTCAACTTCTGTCTATCCTGGCACTTCTTCTCGTATTCCCTATCTTTCTCGTATAAACGCATACTGTACACCTCAACCTCTGTCTATCCTGGCACTTCTCCTCGTATTCCCTATCTTTCTCGTATAAACGCATACTGTACACCTCAACCTCTGTCTATCCTGGCACTTCTCCTCGTATTCCCTATCTTTTCCGTATAAACGCATACTGTACACCTCAACCTCTGTCTATCCTGGCACTTCTCCTCGTATTTTTTATCTTTCTCGTATAAACGCATACTGTACACCTCAACCTCTGGCTATCCTTGCACTTCTCCTCATTTTCCCTATCTTTTCCGTATAAACGCATACTGTACACCTCAACCTCTGTCTATCCTGGCACTTCTCCTCGTATTCCCTATCTTTTCCGTATAAACGCATACTGTACTCCTCAACCTCTGTCTATCTTGGCACTTCTCCTCGTATTCCCTATGTTTTCCGTATATACGCATACTGTACTCCTCAACCTCTGTCTATCCTAGTACTACTCGTATTCCCTATCTTTCTCAAATAAACGCATACTGTACACCTCAACCTCTGTCTATCCTGGCGCTTCTCCTCGTATTCCCTTTCTTTCTCGTATAAACGCATACTGTACACCTCAACCTCTGTCTATCCTGGCACTTCTCCTCGTATTCCCTTTCTTTCTCGTATAAACGCATACTGTACACCTCAACCTCTGTCTATCCTGGCGCTTCTCCTCGTTTTCCCTATCTTTCTGGTATAAACGCATACAGTACACCTCAACCTCTGTCTATCCTGGAACTTCTCCTCGTATTTTCTATCTTTCTCGTATAAACGCATACTGTACACCTCAACCTCTGGCTATCCTTGCACTTCTCCTCATTTTCCCTATCTTTTCCGTATAAACGCATACTGTACACCTCAACCTCTGTCTATCCTGGCACTTCTCCTCGTATTCCCTATCTTTTCCGTATAAACGCATACTGTACACCTCAACCTCTGTCTATCCTGGCACTTCTCCTCGTATTCCCTATCTTTCTCGTATAAACGCATACTGTACACCTCAACCTCTGTCTATCCTGGCACTTCTCCTCGTATTCCATATATTTCTCGTATAAACGCATACTGTACACCTCAACTTCTGTCTATCCTGGCACTTCTTCTCGTATTCCCTATCTTTCTCGTATAAACGCATACTGTACACCTCAACCTCTGTCTATCCTGGCACTTCTCCTCGTATTCCCTATCTTTCTCGTATAAACGCATACTGTACACCTCAACCTCTGTCTATCCTGGCACTTCTCCTCGTATTCCCTATCTTTTCCGTATAAACGCATACTGTACACCTCAACCTCTGTCTATCCTGGCACTTCTCCTCGTATTTTCTATCTTTCTCGTATAAACGCATACTGTACACCTCAACCTCTAACTATCCTGGCACTTCTCCTCATTTTCCCTATCTTTTTCGTATAAACGCATACTGTACACCTCAACCTCTGTCTATCCTGGCACTTCTCCTCGTCCCTATCTTTCTCGTATAAACGCATACTGTACACCTCAACCTCTGTATATCCTGGTACTTCTCTTCGTATTCCCTATCTTTTCCGTATAAACGCATACTGAACACCTCAACCACTGTCTATCCTGGCACTTCTCGTATTCCCTATCGTTTCCGTATAAACGCATACTGTACTCCTCAACCTCCGTCTATCCTAGTACTACTCGTATTCCCTATGTTTCTCGTATAAACGCATACTGTACACCTCAACCTCTGTCTATCCTGGCACTTCTCCTCGTATTCCCTATCTTTTCCTAATAAACGCATACTGTACTCCTCAACCTCTGTCCATCCTGGCACTTCTCCTCGTATTCCCTATCTTTTCCGTATAAACGCATACTGTACTCCTCAACCTCTCACTATCCTGGCTCTTTTCCTCGTATTCCCTATCTTTTCCGTATAAACGGATACTGTACTATTCAACCTCTGTCTATCCTGGCACTTCTCCTCGTATTCCCTATCTTTTTCGTATAAACGCATACTGTACTCCTCAACCTCTGTCTATCCTTGCACTTCTCCTCGTATACCCTAACTTTTCCGTATAAACGCATACTGTACTCCTCAACCTCTGTCTATCCTAGTGCTACTCGTATTCCCTATCTTTCTCATATAAACGCATACTGTACACCTCAACCTCTGTCTATCCTGGCGCTTCTCCTCGTATTCCCTTTCTTTCTCGTATAAACGCATACTGTACACCTCAACCTCTGTCTATCCTGGCACTTCTCCTCGTATTCCCTTTCTTTCTCGTATAAACGCGTACTGTACACCTCAAACTCTGTCTATCCTGGCGCTTCTCCTCGTTTTCCCTATCTTTCTGGTATAAACGCATACTGTACACCTCAACCTCTGTCTATCCTGGCACTTCTCCTCGTATTCCCTTTCTTTCTCGTATAAACGCATACTGTACTCCTCAACCTCTGTCTATTCTGGTACTTCTCCTCAGATTCCCTATCTTTCTCGTATAAACGCATATTGTACAGCTCAACCTCTGTCTATCCTGGCACTTCTCCTCGTATTCCCTATCTTTCTCGTATAAACGCATACTGTACACCTCAACCTCTGTCTATCCTGGCACTTCTCCTCGTATTCCCTATCTCTTCCGTATAAACGCATACTGTACTCCTCAACCTCTGTCTAACCTAGTACTACTCGTATTCCCTATCTTTCTCGTATAAACGCATACTGTACACCTCAACCTCTGTCTATCCCGGCACTTCTCCTCGTATTCCCTATCTTTTCCGTATAAACGCATACTGTACACCTCAACCTCTGTCTATCCTGGCACTTCTCCTCGTATTCCTTATCTTTTCCGTATAAACGCATACTGCACTCCTCAACCTCTGTATATCCTAGTACTACTCGTATTCCCTATGTTTCCCGTATAAACGCATACTGTACTACTCAACCTCTGTCTATCCTGGCACTTCTCCTCGTATTTCCTATCTTTCTCGTATAAACGCATACTGCAATCCTCAACCTCTTGATAACCTAGTACCGCCCCTCGTATTCCCTATCTTTCTCGTATAAACGCATACTGTACTCCTCAACCTCTGTCTAACCTAGTACTGCCCCTCGTATTCCCTATCTTTCTCGTATAAACGCATACTGTACACCTCAACCTCTGTCTATCCTGGCACTTCTCCTCGTATTCCCTATCTCTTCCGTATAAACGCATACTGTACTCCTCAACCTCTGTCTAACCTAGTACTACTCGTATTCCCTATCTTTCTCGTATAAACGCATACGGTACACCTCAACCTCTGTCTATCCCGGCACTTCTCCTCGTATTCCCTATCTTTTCCGTATAAACGCATACTGTACACCTCAACCTCTGTCTATCCTGGCACTTCTCCTCGTATTCCCTATCTTTCTCGTATAAACGCATACTGTGCACCTCAACCTCTGTCTATCCTGGCACTTCTCCTCATTTTCCCTATCTTTTCCGTATAAACGCATACTGTACACCTCAACCTCTGTCTATCCTGGCACTTCTCCTCGTATTCCCTATCTTTTCCGTATAAACGCATACTGTACACCTCAACCTCTGTCCATCCTGGCACTTTTCCTCGTATTCCCTATCTTTTCCGTATAAACGGATACTGTACTCCTCAACCTCTGTCTATCCTGGCACTTCTACTCGTATTCCCTATCTTTTCCGTATAAACGCATACTGTACTCCTTAACCTCTGTCTATCCTGGCACTTCTCCTCGTATTCCCTATCTTTTCCGTATAAACGCATACTGTACTCCTCAACCTCTGTCTATCCTAGTACTACTCGTATTCCCTATCTTTCTCATATAAACGCATACTGTACACCTCAACCTCTGTCTATCCTGGCGCTTCTCCTCGTACTTCCTTTCTTTCTCGTATAAACGCATACTGTACACCTCAACCTCTGTCTATCCTGGCACTTCTCTTCGTATTCCCTTTCTTTCTCGTATAAACGAATACTGTACACCTCAACCTCTGTCTATCATGGCGCTTCTCCTCGTTTTCCCTATCTTTCTGGTATAAACGCATACTGTACACCTCAACCTCTGTCTATCCTGGCACTTCTCCTCGTAGTCCCTATCTTTCTCGTATAAACGCATACTGTACACCTCAAACTCTGTCTATCCTGGCACTTCTCCTCGTATTCCCTATCTTTTCCGTATAAACGCATACTGTACACCTCAACCTCTGTCTATCATGGCACTTCTCGTATTCCCTATCTTTTCCGTATAAACGCATACTGTACACCTCAACCTCTGTCTATCATGGCACTTCTCGTATTCCCTATCTTTTCCGTATAAACGCATACGGTACTCCTCAACCTCTGTCTATCCTAGTACTACTCGTATTCCCTATGTTTCTCGTATAAACGCATACTGTACTACTCAACCTCTTTCAATCCTGGCACTTCTCCTCGTATTCCCTATCTTTCTCGTATAAACGCATACTGCACTCCTCAACCTCTTGCTAACCTAGTACTGCCCCTCGTATTCCCTATCTTTCTCGTATAAACGCATACTGTACACCTCAACCTCGATCTAACCTAGTACTGCCCCTCGTATTCCCTATCTTTCTCGTATAAACGCATACTGTACACCTCAACCTCTGTCTATCCCTTCACTTCTCCTCGTATTCCCTATCTTTTCCGTATAAACGCATACTGTACTCCTCAACCTCTGTCTAACCTAGTACTACTCGTATTCCCTATCTTTCTCGTATAAACGCATACTGTACACCACAACCTCTGTCTATCCTGGCACTTCTCCTCGTATTCCCTATCTTTTCCGTATAAACGCATACTGTACACTTCAACCTCTGTCTATCATGGCACTTCTCCTCGTATTCCCTATCTTTCTCGTATAAACGCATACTGTATACCTCAACCTCTGTCTATCCTGGCACTTCTCCTCATTTTCCCTATCTTTTCCGTATAAACGCATACTGTACACCTCAACCTCTGTCTATCCTGGCACTTCTCCTCGTATTCCCTATCTTTTCCGTATAAACGCATACTGTACTCCTCAACATCTGTCTATCCTGGCACTTCTCCTCGTATTCCCTATCTTTTCCGTATAAACGCATACTGTACACCTCAACCTCTGTCTATCCTGGCACTTCTCCTCGTGTTCCCTATCTTTTCCGTATAAACGGATACTATACTCCTCAACATCTGTCTATCCTGGCACTTCTCCTCGTATTCCCTATCTTTTCCGTATAAACGCATACTGTACTCCTCAACCTCTGTCTATCCTGGCACTTCTCCTCGTATTCCCCATCTTTTCCGTATAAACGCATACTGTACTCCTCAACCTCTGTCTATCCTAGTACTACTCGTATTCCCTATCTTTCTCATATAAACGCATACTGTACACCTCAACCTCTGTCTATCCTGGCACTTCTCCTCGTATTCCCTTTCTTTCTCGTATAAACGCATACTTTACACCTCAACCCCTGTCTATCCTGGCGCTTCTCCTCGATTTCCCTATCTTTCTGGTATAAACGCATACTGTACACCTCAACCTCTGTCTATCCTGGCACTTCTCCTCGTAGTCCCTATCTTTCTCGTATAAACGCATACTGTACACCTCAACCTCTGTATATCCTGGCACTTCTCCTCGTATTCCCTATCTTTTCCGTATAAACGCATACTGTACACCTCAACCTCTGTCTATCCTGGCACTTCTCGTATTCCCTATCTTTTCCGTATAAACGCATACTGTACTCCTCAACCTCTGTCTATCCTAGTACTACTCGTATTCCCTATGTTTCTCGTATAAACGCATACTGTACTCCTCAACCTCTGTCTATCCTGGCACTTCTCCTCGTATTCCCTATCTTTCTCGTATAAACGCATACTGTACACCTTAACCTCTGTCTATCCTGGCACTTCTCCTCGTATTCCCTATCTTTTCCGTATAAACGCATACTGTACACCTCAACCTCTGTCTATCCTAGTACTACTCGTATTCCCTATGTTTCTCGTATAAACGCATACCCTACTCCTCAACCTCTGTCTATCCTGGCACTTCTCCTCGTATTCTCTATCTTTCTCGTATAAACGCATACTGCACTCCTCAACCTCTTGCTAACCTAGTACTGCCCCTCGTATTCCCTATCTTTCTCGTATAAACGCATACTGTTCTCCTCAACCTCTGTCTAACCTAGTACTGCCCCTCGTATTCCCTATCTTTCTCGTATAAACGCATACTGTACACCTCAACCTCTGTCTATCCTGGCACTTCTCCTCGTATTCCCTATCTTTTCCGTATAAACGCATACTGTACTCCTCAACCTCTGTCTAACCTAGTACTACGCGTATTCCCTATCTTTCTCGTATAAACGCATACTGTACACCTCAACCTCTGTCTATCCTGGCACTTCTCCTCGTATTCCCTATCTTTTCCGTATAAACGCATACTGTACACCTCAACCTCTGTCTATCCTGGCACTTCTCCTCGTATTCCCCATCTTTCTCGTGTAAACGCATACTGTACACCTCAAACACTGTCTATCCTGGCACTTCTCCTCGTATTCCCTATCTTTTCCGTATTAAACGCATACTGTACACCTCAACCTCTGTCTATCCTGGCACTTCCTGTATTCCCTATCTTTTCCGTATAAACGCATACTGTACTCCTCAACCTCTGTCTATCCTATTACTACTCGTATTCCCTATGTTTCTCGTATAAACGCATACTGCACTCCTCAACCTCTTGCTAACCTAGTACTGCCCCTCGTATTCCCTATCTTTCTCGTATAAATGCATACTGTACTCCTCAACCTCTGTCTATCCTAGTACTGCCCCTCGTATTCCCTATCTTTCTCGTATAAACGCATACTGCTCACCTCAACCTCTGTCTATCCTGGCACTTCTCCTCGTATTCCCTATCTTTTCCGTATAAACGCATACTGTACTCCTCAACCTCTGTCTATCCTGGAACTTCTCCTCGTATTCCCTATCTTTTCCGTATAAACGCATACTGTACTCCTCAACCTCTGTCTAACCTAGTACTATTCGTATTCCCTATCTTTCTCGTATAAACGCATACTGTACACCTCAACCTCTGTCTATCCTGGCACTTCTCCTCGTATTCCCTATCTTTCTCATATAAACGCATACTGTACACCTCAACCTCTGTCTATCCTGGCACTTCTCCTCGTATTCCCTTTCTTTTCCGTATAAACGCATACTGTACACCTCAACCTCTGTCTATCCTGGCACTTCTCCTCGTATTCCCTATCTTTCTCGTATAAACGCATACTGTACACCTCAACCTCTGTCCATCCTGGCACTTCTCCTCGTATTCCCTATCTTTTCCGTATAAACGCATACATTACTCCTCAACCTCTCACTATCCTGGCACTTTTCCTCGTATTCCCTATCTTTTCCGTATAAACGGATACTGTACTATTCAACCTCTGTCTATCCTGGCACTTCTCCTCGTATTCCCTATCTTTTTCGTATAAACGCATACTGTACTCCTCAACCTCTGTCTATCCTTGCACTTCTCCTCGTATTCCCTATCTTTTCCGTATAAACGCATACTGTACTCCTCAACCTCTGTCTATCCTAGTGCTACTCGTATTCCCTATCTTTCTCATATAAACGCATACTGTACACCTCAACCTCTGTCTATCCTGGCGCTTCTCCTCGTATTCCCTTTCTTTCTCGTATAAACGCATACTGTACACCTCAACCTCTGTCTATCCTGGCACTTCTCCTCGTATTCCCTTTCTTTCTCGTATAAACGCGTACTGTACACCTAAACTCTGTCTATCCTGGCGCTTCTCCTCGTTTTCCCTATCTTTCTGGTATAAACGCATACTGTACACCTCAACCTCTGTCTATCCTGGCACTTCTCCTCGTATTCCCTTTCTTTCTCGTATAAACGCATACTGTACTCCTCAACCTCTGTCTATTCTGGTACTTCTCCTCGTATTCCCTATCTTTCTCGTATAAACGCATATTGTACACCTCATCCTCTGTCTATCCTGGCACTTCTCCTCGTATTCCCTATCTTTCTCGTATAAACGCATACTGTACACCTCAACCTCTGTCTATCCTGGCACTTCTCGTATTCCCTATCTTTTCCGTATAAACGCATACTGTACTCCTCAACCTCTGTATATCCTAGTACTACTCGTATTCCCTATGTTTCCCGTATAAACGCATACTGTACTACTCAACCTCTGTCTATCCTGGCACTTCTCCTCGTATTACCTATCTTTCTCGTATAAACGCATACTGCAATCCTCAACCTCTTGATAACCTAGTACCGCCCCTCGTATTCCCTATCTTTCTCGTATAAACGCATACTGTACTCCTCAACCTCTGTCTAACCTAGTACTGCCCCTCGTATTCCCTATCTTTCTCGTATAAACGCATACTGTACACCTCAACCTCTGTCTATCCTGGCACTTCTCCTCGTATTCCCTATCTCTTCCGTATAAACGCATACTGTACTCCTCAACCTCTGTTTAACCTAGTACTACTCGTATTCCCTATCTTTCTCGTATAAACGCATACTGTACACCTCAACCTCTGTCTATCCTGGCACTTCTCCTCGTATTCCCTATCTTTTCCGTATAAACGCATACTGTACACCTCAACCTCTGTCTATCCTGGCACTTCTCCTCGTATTCCCTATCTTTCTCGTATAAACGCATACTGTGCACCTCAACCTCTGTCTATCCTGGCACTTCTCCTCATTTTCCCTATCTTTTCCGTATAAACGCATACTGTACACCTCAACCTCTGTCTATCCTGGCACTTCTCCTCGTATTCCCTATCTTTTCCGTATAAACGCATACTGTACACCTCAACCTCTGTCTATCCTGGCACTTTTCCTCGTATTCCCTATCTTTTCCGTATAAACGGATACTGTACTCCTCAACCTCTGTCTATCCTGGCACTTCTCCTCGTATTCCCTATCTTTTCCGTATAAACGCATACTGTACTCCTTAACCTCTGTCTATCCTGGCACTTCTCCTCGTATTCCCTATCTTTTCCGTATAAACGCATACTGTACTCCTCAACCTCTGTCTATCCTAGTACTACTCGTATTCCCTATCTTTCTCATATAAACGCATACTGTACACCTCAACCTCTGTCTATCCTGGCGCTTCTCCTCGTATTCCCTTTCTTTCTCGTATAAACGCATACTGTACACCTCAACCTCTGTCTATCCTGGCACTTCTCCTCGTATTCCCTTTCTTTCTCGTATAAACGCATACTGTACACCTCAACCTCTGTCTATCCTGGCGCTTCTCCTCGTTTTCCCTATCTTTCTGGTATAAACGCATACAGTACACCTCAACCTCTGTCTATCCTGGAACTTCTCCTCGTATTTTCTATCTTTCTCGTATAAACGCATACTGTACACCTCAACCTCTGGCTATCCTTGCACTTCTCCTCATTTTCCCTATCTTTTCCGTATAAACGCATACTGTACACCTCAACCTCTGTCTATCCTGGCACTTCTCCTCGTATTCCCTATCTTTTCCGTATAAACGCATACTGTACTCCTCAACCTCTGTCTATCTTGGCACTTCTCCTCGTATTCCCTATGTTTTCCGTATATACGCATACTGTACTCCTCAACCTCTGTCTATCCTAGTACTACTCGTATTCCCTATCTTTCTCAAATAAACGCATACTGTACACCTCAACCTCTGTCTATCCTGGCGCTTCTCCTCGTATTCCCTTTCTTTCTCGTATAAACGCATACTGTACACCTCAACCTCTGTCTATCCTGGCACTTCTCCTCGTATTCCCTTTCTTTCTCGTATAAACGCATACTGTACACCTCAACCTCTGTCTATCCTGGCGCTTCTCCTCGTTTTCCCTATCTTTCTGGTATAAACGCATACAGTACACCTCAACCTCTGTCTATCCTGGCACTTCTCCTCGTAGTCCCTATCTTTCTCGTATAAACGCATACTGTACACCTCAACCTCTGTATATCCTGGCACTTCTCCTCGTATTCCCTATCTTTTCCGTATAAACGCATACTGTACACCTCAACCTCTGTCTATCCTGGCACTTCTCCTCATAGTCCCTATCTTTCTCGTATAAACGCATACTGTACACCTCAACCTCTGTATATCCTGGTACTTCTCTTCGTATTCCCTATCTTTTCCGTATAAACGCATACTGAACACCTCAACCACTGTCTATCCTGGCACTTCTCGTATTCCCTATCGTTTCCGTATAAACGCATACTGTACTCCTCAACCTCCGTCTATCCTAGTACTACTCGTATTCCCTATGTTTCTCGTATAAACGCATACTGTACACCTCAACCTCTGTCTATCCTGGCACTTCTCCTCGTATTCCCTATCTTTTCCTAATAAACGCATACTGTACTCCTCAACCTCTGTCCATCCTGGCACTTCTCCTCGTATTCCCTATCTTTTCCGTATAAACGCATACTGTACTCCTCAACCTCTCACTATCCTGGCTCTTTTCCTCGTATTCCCTATCTTTTCCGTATAAACGGATACTGTACTATTCAACCTCTGTCTATCCTGGCACTTCTCCTCGTATTCCCTATCTTTTTCGTATAAACGCATACTGTACTCCTCAACCTCTGTCTATCCTTGCACTTCTCCTCGTATACCCTATCTTTTCCGTATAAACGCATACTGTACTCCTCAACCTCTGTCTATCCTAGTGCTACTCGTATTCCCTATCTTTCTCATATAAACGCATACTGTACACCTCAACCTCTGTCTATCCTGGCGCTTCTCCTCGTATTCCCTTTCTTTCTCGTATAAACGCATACTGTACACCTCAACCTCTGTCTATCCTGGCACTTCTCCTCGTATTCCCTTTCTTTCTCGTATAAACGCGTACTGTACACCTCAAACTCTGTCTATCCTGGCGCTTCTCCTCGTTTTCCCTATCTTTCTGGTATAAACGCATACTGTACACCTCAACCTCTGTCTATCCTGGCACTTCTCCTCGTATTCCCTTTCTTTCTCGTATAAACGCATACTGTACTCCTCAACCTCTGTCTATTCTGGTACTTCTCCTCAGATTCCCTATCTTTCTCGTATAAACGCATATTGTACAGCTCAACCTCTGTCTATCCTGGCACTTCTCCTCGTATTCCCTATCTTTCTCGTATAAACGCATACTGTACACCTCAACCTCTGTCTATCCTGGCACTTCTCCTCGTATTCCCTATCTCTTCCGTATAAACGCATACTGTACTCCTCAACCTCTGTCTAACCTAGTACTACTCGTATTCCCTATCTTTCTCGTATAAACGCATACTGTACACCTCAACCTCTGTCTATCCCGGCACTTCTCCTCGTATTCCCTATCTTTTCCGTATAAACGCATACTGTACACCTCAACCTCTGTCTATCCTGGCCCTTCTCCTCGTATTCCTTATCTTTTCCGTATAAACGCATACTGCACTCCTCAACCTCTGTATATCCTAGTACTACTCGTATTCCCTATGTTTCCCGTATAAACGCATACTGTACTACTCAACCTCTGTCTATCCTGGCACTTCTCCTCGTATTTCCTATCTTTCTCGTATAAACGCATACTGCAATCCTCAACCTCTTGATAACCTAGTACCGCCCCTCGTATTCCCTATCTTTCTCGTATAAACGCATACTGTACTCCTCAACCTCTGTCTAACCTAGTACTGCCCCTCGTATTCCCTATCTTTCTCGTATAAACGCATACTGTACACCTCAACCTCTGTCTATCCTGGCACTTCTCCTCGTATTCCCTATCTCTTCCGTATAAACGCATACTGTACTCCTCAACCTCTGTCTAACCTAGTACTACTCGTATTCCCTATCTTTCTCGTATAAACGCATACGGTACACCTCAACCTCTGTCTATCCCGGCACTTCTCCTCGTATTCCCTATCTTTTCCGTATAAACGCATACTGTACACCTCAACCTCTGTCTATCCTGGCACTTCTCCTCGTATTCCCTATCTTTCTCGTATAAACGCATACTGTGCACCTCAACCTCTGTCTATCCTGGCACTTCTCCTCATTTTCCCTATCTTTTCCGTATAAACGCATACTGTACACCTCAACCTCTGTCTATCCTGGCACTTCTCCTCGTATTCCCTATCTTTTCCGTATAAACGCATACTGTACACCTCAACCTCTGTCCATCCTGGCACTTTTCCTCGTATTCCCTATCTTTTCCGTATAAACGGATACTGTACTCCTCAACCTCTGTCTATCCTGGCACTTCTACTCGTATTCCCTATCTTTTCCGTATAAACGCATACTGTACTCCTTAACCTCTGTCTATCCTGGCACTTCTCCTCGTATTCCCTATCTTTTCCGTATAAACGCATACTGTACTCCTCAACCTCTGTCTATCCTAGTACTACTCGTATTCCCTATCTTTCTCATATAAACGCATACTGTACACCTCAACCTCTGTCTATCCTGGCGCTTCTCCTCGTACTTCCTTTCTTTCTCGTATAAACGCATACTGTACACCTCAACCTCTGTCTATCCTGGCACTTCTCTTCGTATTCCCTTTCTTTCTCGTATAAACGAATACTGTACACCTCAACCTCTGTCTATCATGGCGCTTCTCCTCGTTTTCCCTATCTTTCTGGTATAAACGCATACTGTACACCTCAACCTCTGTCTATCCTGGCACTTCTCCTCGTAGTCCCTATCTTTCTCGTATAAACGCATACTGTACACCTCAAACTCTGTCTATCCTGGCACTTCTCCTCGTATTCCCTATCTTTTCCGTATAAACGCATACTGTACACCTCAACCTCTGTCTATCATGGCACTTCTCGTATTCCCTATCTTTTCCGTATAAACGCATACTGTACACCTCAACCTCTGTCTATCATGGCACTTCTCGTATTCCCTATCTTTTCCGTATAAACGCATACGGTACTCCTCAACCTCTGTCTATCCTAGTACTACTCGTATTCCCTATGTTTCTCGTATAAACGCATACTGTACTACTCAACCTCTTTCAATCCTGGCACTTCTCCTCGTATTCCCTATCTTTCTCGTATAAACGCATACTGCACTCCTCAACCTCTTGCTAACCTAGTACTGCCCCTCGTATTCCCTATCTTTCTCGTATAAACGCATACTGTACACCTCAACCTCGATCTAACCTAGTACTGCCCCTCGTATTCCCTATCTTTCTCGTATAAACGCATACTGTACACCTCAACCTCTGTCTATCCCTTCACTTCTCCTCGTATTCCCTATCTTTTCCGTATAAACGCATACTGTACTCCTCAACCTCTGTCTAACCTAGTACTACTCGTATTCCCTATCTTTCTCGTATAAACGCATACTGTACACCACAACCTCTGTCTATCCTGGCACTTCTCCTCGTATTCCCTATCTTTTCCGTATAAACGCATACTGTACACTTCAACCTCTGTCTATCATGGCACTTCTCCTCGTATTCCCTATCTTTCTCGTATAAACGCATACTGTATACCTCAACCTCTGTCTATCCTGGCACTTCTCCTCATTTTCCCTATCTTTTCCGTATAAACGCATACTGTACACCTCAACCTCTGTCTATCCTGGCACTTCTCCTCGTATTCCCTATCTTTTCCGTATAAACGCATACTGTACTCCTCAACCTCTGTCTATCCTGGCACTTCTCCTCGTATTCCCTATCTTTTCCGTATAAACGCATACTGTACACCTCAACCTCTGTCTATCCTGGCACTTCTCCTCGTGTTCCCTATCTTTTCCGTATAAACGGATACTATACTCCTCAACATCTGTCTATCCTGGCACTTCTCCTCGTATTCCCTATCTTTTCCGTATAAACGCATACTGTACTCCTCAACCTCTGTCTATCCTGGCACTTCTCCTCGTATTCCCCATCTTTTCCGTATAAACGCATACTGTACTCCTCAACCTCTGTCTATCCTAGTACTACTCGTATTCCCTATCTTTCTCATATAAACGCATACTGTACACCTCAACCTCTGTCTATCCTGGCACTTCTCCTCGTATTCCCTTTCTTTCTCGTATAAACGCATACTTTACACCTCAACCCCTGTCTATCCTGGCGCTTCTCCTCGATTTCCCTATCTTTCTGGTATAAACGCATACTGTACACCTCAACCTCTGTCTATCCTGGCACTTCTCCTCGTAGTCCCTATCTTTCTCGTATAAACGCATACTGTACACCTCAACCTCTGTATATCCTGGCACTTCTCCTCGTATTCCCTATCTTTTCCGTATAAACGCATACTGTACACCTCAACCTCTGTCTATCCTGGCACTTCTCGTATTCCCTATCTTTTCCGTATAAACGCATACTGTACTCCTCAACCTCTGTCTATCCTAGTACTACTCGTATTCCCTATGTTTCTCGTATAAACGCATACTGTACTCCTCAACCTCTGTCTATCCTGGCACTTCTCCTCGTATTCCCTATCTTTCTCGTATAAACGCATACTGTACACCTTAACCTCTGTCTATCCTGGCACTTCTCCTCGTATTCCCTATCTTTTCCGTATAAACGCATACTGTACACCTCAACCTCTGTCTATCCTAGTACTACTCGTATTCCCTATGTTTCTCGTATAAACGCATACCCTACTCCTCAACCTCTGTCTATCCTGGCACTTCTCCTCGTATTCTCTATCTTTCTCGTATAAACGCATACTGCACTCCTCAACCTCTTGCTAACCTAGTACTGCCCCTCGTATTCCCTATCTTTCTCGTATAAACGCATACTGTTCTCCTCAACCTCTGTCTAACCTAGTACTGCCCCTCGTATTCCCTATCTTTCTCGTATAAACGCATACTGTACACCTCAACCTCTGTCTATCCTGGCACTTCTCCTCGTATTCCCTATCTTTTCCGTATAAACGCATACTGTACTCCTCAACCTCTGTCTAACCTAGTACTACGCGTATTCCCTATCTTTCTCGTATAAACGCATACTGTACACCTCAACCTCTGTCTATCCTGGCACTTCTCGTATTCCCTATCTTTTCCGTATAAACGCATACTGTACACCTCAACCTCTGTCTATCCTGGCACTTCTCCTCGTATTCCCCATCTTTCTCGTGTAAACGCATACTGTACACCTCAAACACTGTCTATCCTGGCACTTCTCCTCGTATTCCCTATCTTTTCCGTATTAAACGCATACTGTACACCTCAACCTCTGTCTATCCTGGCACTTCCTGTATTCCCTATCTTTTCCGTATAAACGCATACTGTACTCCTCAACCTCTGTCTATCCTATTACTACTCGTATTCCCTATGTTTCTCGTATAAACGCATACTGCACTCCTCAACCTCTTGCTAACCTAGTACTGCCCCTCGTATTCCCTATCTTTCTCGTATAAATGCATACTGTACTCCTCTACCTCTGTCTAACCTAGTACTGCCCCTCGTATTCCCTATCTTTCTCGTATAAACGCATACTGCTCACCTCAACCTCTGTCTATCCTGGCACTTCTCCTCGTATTCCCTATCTTTTCCGTATAAACGCATACTGTACTCCTCAACCTCTGTCTATCCTGGAACTTCTCCTCGTATTCCCTATCTTTTCCGTATAAACGCATACTGTACTCCTCAACCTCTGTCTAACCTAGTACTATTCGTATTCCCTATCTTTCTCGTATAAACGCATACTGTACACCTCAACCTCTGTCTATCCTGGCACTTCTCCTCGTATTCCCTATCTTTCTCATATAAACGCATACTGTACACCTCAACCTCTGTCTATCCTGGCACTTCTCCTCGTATTCCCTTTCTTTTCCGTATAAACGTATACTGTACACCTCAACCTCTGTCTATCCTGGCACTTCTCCTCGTATTCCCTATCTTTCTCGTATAAACGCATACTGTACACCTCAACCTCTGTCCATCCTGGCACTTCTCCTCGTATTCCCTATCTTTTCCGTATAAACGCATACATTACTCCTCAACCTCTCACTATCCTGGCACTTTTCCTCGTATTCCCTATCTTTTCCGTATAAACGGATACTGTACTATTCAACCTCTGTCTATCCTGGCACTTCTCCTCGTATTCCCTATCTTTTTCGTATAAACGCATACTGTACTCCTCAACCTCTGTCTATCCTTGCACTTCTCCTCGTATTCCCTATCTTTTCCGTATAAACGCATACTGTACTCCTCAACCTCTGTCTATCCTAGTGCTACTCGTATTCCCTATCTTTCTCATATAAACGCATACTGTACACCTCAACCTCTGTCTATCCTGGCGCTTCTCCTCGTATTCCCTTTCTTTCTCGTATAAACGCATACTGTACACCTCAACCTCTGTCTATCCTGGCACTTCTCCTCGTATTCCCTTTCTTTCTCGTATAAACGCGTACTGTACACCTCAAACTCTGTCTATCCTGGCGCTTCTCCTCGTTTTCCCTATCTTTCTGGTATAAACGCATACTGTACACCTCAACCTCTGTCTATCCTGGCACTTCTCCTCGTATTCCCTTTCTTTCTCGTATAAACGCATACTGTACTCCTCAACCTCTGTCTATTCTGGTACTTCTCCTCGTATTCCCTATCTTTCTCGTATAAACGCATATTGTACACCTCATCCTCTGTCTATCCTGGCACTTCTCCTCGTATTCCCTATCTTTCTCGTATAAACGCATACTGTACACCTCAACCTCTGTCTATCCTGGCACTTCTCGTATTCCCTATCTTTTCCGTATAAACGCATACTGTACTCCTCAACCTCTGTATATCCTAGTACTACTCGTATTCCCTATGTTTCCCGTATAAACGCATACTGTACTACTCAACCTCTGTCTATCCTGGCACTTCTCCTCGTATTACCTATCTTTCTCGTATAAACGCATACTGCAATCCTCAACCTCTTGATAACCTAGTACCGCCCCTCGTATTCCCTATCTTTCTCGTATAAACGCATACTGTACTCCTCAACCTCTGTCTAACCTAGTACTGCCCCTCGTATTCCCTATCTTTCTCGTATAAACGCATACTGTACACCTCAACCTCTGTCTATCCTGGCACTTCTCCTCGTATTCCCTATCTCTTCCGCATAAACGCATACTGTACTCCTCAACCTCTGTTTAACCTAGTACTACTCGTATTCCCTATCTTTCTCGTATAAACGCATACTGTACACCTCAACCTCTGTCTATCCTGGCACTTCTCCTCGTATTCCCTATCTTTTCCGTATAAACGCATACTGTACACCTCAACCTCTGTCTATCCTGGCACTTCTCCTCGTATTCCCTATCTTTCTCGTATAAACGCATACTGTGCACCTCAACCTCTGTCTATCCTGGCACTTCTCCTCATTTTCCCTATCTTTTCCGTATAAACGCATACTGTACACCTCAACCTCTGTCTATCCTGGCACTTCTCCTCGTATTCCCTATCTTTTCCGTATAAACGCATACTGTACACCTCAACCTCTGTCTATCCTGGCACTTTTCCTCGTATTCCCTATCTTTTCCGTATAAACGGATACTGTACTCCTCAACCTCTGTCTATCCTGGCACTTCTCCTCGTATTCCCTATCTTTTCCGTATAAACGCATACTGTACTCCTTAACCTCTGTCTATCCTGGCACTTCTCCTCGTATTCCCTATCTTTTCCGTATAAACGCATACTGTACTCCTCAACCTCTGTCTATCCTAGTACTACTCGTATTCCCTATCTTTCTCATATAAACGCATACTGTACACCTCAACCTCTGTCTATCCTGGCGCTTCTCCTCGTATTCCCTTTCATTCTCGTATAAACGCATACTGTACACCTCAACCTCTGTCTATCCTGGCACTTCTCTTCGTATTCCCTTTCTTTCTCGTATAAAGGAATACTGTACACCTCAACCTCTGTCTATCATGGCGCTTCTCCTCGTTTTCCCTATCTTTCTGGTATAAACGCATACTGTACACCTCAACCTCTGTCTATCCTGGCACTTCTCCTCGTAGTCCCTATCTTTCTCGTATAAACGCATACTGTACACCTCAAACTCTGTCTATCCTGGCACTTCTCCTCGTATTCCCTATCTTTTCAGTATAAGCGCATACTGTACACCTCAACCTCTGTCTATCATGGCACTTCTCGTATTCCCTATCTTTTCCGTATAAACGCATACGGTACTCCTCAACCTCTGTCTATCCTAGTACTACTCGTATTCCCTATGTTTCTCGTATAAACGCATACTGTACTACTGAACCTCTTTCAATCCTGGCACTTCTCCTCGTATTCCCTATCTTTCTCGTATAAAGGCATACTGCACTCCTCAACCTCTTGCTAACCTAGTACTGCCCCTCGTATTCCCTATCTTTCTCGTATAAACGCATACTGTACACCTCAACCTCGATCTAACCTAGTACTGCCCCTCGTATTCCCTATCTTTCTCGTATAAACGCATACTGTACACCTCAACCTCTGTCTATCCCTTCACTTCTCCTCGTATTCCCTATCTTTTCCGTATAAACGCATACTGTACTCCTCAACCTCTGTCTAACCTAGTACTACTCGTATTCCCTATCTTTCTCGTATAAACGCATACTGTACACCTCAACCTCTGTCTATCCTGGCACTTCTCCTCGTATTCCCTATCTTTTCCGTATAAACGCATACTGTACACATCAACCTCTGTCTATCATGGCACTTCTCCTCGTATTCCCTATCTTTCTCGTATAAACGCATACTGTACACCTCAACCTCTGTCAATCCTGGCACTTCTCCTCATTTTCCCTATCTTTTCCGTATAAACGCATACTGTACACCACAACCTCTGTCTATCCTGGCACTTCTCCTCGTATTCCCTATCTTTTCCGTATAAACGCATACTGTACTCCTCAACCTCTGTCTATCCTGGCACTTCTCCTCGTATTCCCTATCTTTTCCGTATAAACGCATACTGTACATCTCAACCTCTGTCTATCCTGGCACTTCTCCTCGTGTTCCCTATCTTTTCCGTATAAACGGATACTATACTCCTCAACCTCTGTCTATCCTGGCACTTCTCCTCGTATTCCCTATCTTTTCCGTATAAACGCATACTGTACTCCTCAACCTCTGTCTATCCTGGCACTTCTCCTCGTATTCCCCATCTTTTCCGTATAAACGCATACTGTACTCCTCAACCTCTGTCTATCCTAGTACTACTCGTATTCCCTATCTTTCTCATATAAACGCATACTGTACACCTACACCTCTGTCTATCCTGGCACTTCTCCTCGTATTCCCTTTCTTTCTCGTATAAACGCATACTTTACACCTCAACCCCTGTCTATCCTGGCGCTTCTCCTCGATTTCCCTATCTTTCTGGTATAAACGCATACTGTACACCTCAACCTCTGTCTATCCTGGCACTTCTCCTCGTAGTCCCTATCTTTCTCGTATAAACGCATACTGTACACCTCAACCTCTGTATATCCTGGCACTTCTCCTCGTATTCCCTATCTTTTCCGTATAAACGCATACTGTACACCTCAACCTCTGTCTATCCTGGCACTTCTCGTATTCCCTATCTTTTCCGTATAAACGCATACTGTACTCCTCAACCTCTGTCTATCCTAGTACTACTCGTATTCCCTATGTTTCTCGTATAAACGCATACTGTACTCCTCAACCTCTGTCTATCCTAGTACTACTCGTATTCCCTATGTTTCTCGTATAAACGCATACCCTACTCCTCAACCTCTGTCTATCCTGGCACTTCTCCTCGTATTCCCTATCTTTCTCGTATAAACGCATACTGCACACCTCAACCTCTTGCTAACCTAGTACTGCCCCTCGTATTCCCTATCTTTCTCGTATAAACGCATACTGTACTCCTCAACCTCTGTCTAACCTAGTACTGCCCCTCGTATTCCCTATCTTTCTTGTATAAACGCATACTGTACACCTCAACCTCTGTCTATCCTGGCACTTCTTCTCGTATTCCCTATCTTTTCCGTATAAACGCATACTGTACACCTCAACCTCTTTCTATCCTGGCACTTCTCCTCGTATTCCCCATCTTTCTCGTGTAAACGCATACTGTACACCTCAAACACTGTCTATCCTGGCACTTCTCCTCGTATTCCCTATCTTTTTCGTATTAAACGCATACTGTACACCTCAACCTCTGTCTATCCTGGCACTTCTCGTATTCCCTATCTTTTCCGTATAAACGCATACTGTACTCCTCAACCTCTGTCTATCCTAGTACTACTCGTATTCCCTATGTTTCTAGTATAAACGCATACTGCACTCCTCAACCTCTTGCTAACCTAGTACTGCCCCTCGTATTCCCTATCTTTCTCGTATAAATGCATACTGTACTCCTCAACCTCTGTCTAACCTAGTACTGCCCCTCGTATTCCCTATCTTTCTCGTATAAACGCATACTGCTCACCTCAACCTCTGTCTATCCTGGCACTTCTCCTCGTATTCCCTATCTTTTCCGTATAAACGCATACTGTACTCCTCAACCTCTGTCTATCCTGGAACTTCTCCTCGATTCCATATCTTTTCCGTATAAACGCATACTGTACTCCTCAACCTCTGTCTAACCTAGTACTATTCGTATTCCCTATCTTTCTCGTATAAACGCATACTGTACACCTCAACCTCTGTCTATCCTGGCACTTCTCCTCGTATTCCCTATCTTTCTCATATAAACGCATACTGTACACCTCAACCTCTGTCTATCCTGGCACTTCTCCTCGTATTCCTCTTCTTTTCCGTATAAACGCATACTGTACACCTCAACCTCTGTCTATCCTGGCACTTCTCCTCGTATTCCCTATCTTTCTCGTATAAACGCATACTGTACACCTCAACCTCTGTCTATCCTGGCACTTCTCCTCATTTTCCCTATCTTTTCCGTATAAACGCATACTGTACACCTCAACCTCTGTCTATCCTGGCACTTCTCGTCGTATTCCCTATCTTTTCCGTATAAACGCATACTGTACTCCTCAACCTCTGTCTATCTTGGCACTTCTCCTCGTATTTCCTATCTTTTCCGTATAAACGCATACTGTACACCTCAACCTCTGTCTATCCTGGCACTTCTCCTCGTATTCCCTATCTTTTCCGTATAAACGGATACTGTACTCCTCAACCTCTGTCTATCCTGGCACTTCTACTCGTATTCCCTATCTTTTCCGTATAAACGCATACTGTACTCCTCAACCTCTGTCTATCCTAGTACTACTCGTATTCCCTATCTATCTCATATAAACGCATACTGTACACCTCAACCTCTGTCTATCCTGGCGCTTCTCCTCGTATTCCCTTTCTTTCTCGTATAAACGCATGCTGTACACCTCAACCTCTGTCTATCCTGGCGCTTCTCCTCGTTTTCCCTATCTTTCTGGTATAAACGCATACAGTACACCTCAACCTCTGTCTATCCTGGCACTTCTCCTCGTAGTCCCTATCTTTCTCGTATAAACGCAAACTGTACACCTCAACCTCTGTATATCCTGGCACTTCTCCTCGTATTCCCTATCTTTTCCGTATAAACGCATACTGTACACCTCAACCTCTGTCTATCCTGGCGCTTCTCCTCGTTTTCCCTATCTTTCTGGTATAAACGCATACTGAACACCTCAACCTCTGTCTATCCTGGCACTTCTCCTCGTAGTCCCTATCTTTCTCGTATAAACGCATACTGTACACCTCAACCTCTGTATATCCTGGCACTTCTCTTCGTATTCCCTATCTTTTCCGTATAAACGCATACTGTACACCTCAACCTCTGTCTATCCAGGCACTTCTCGTATTCCCTATCTTTTCCGTATAAACGCATACTGTACTCCTCAACCACCTCTGTATATCCTGGCACTTCTCCTCGTATTCCCTATCTTTTCCGTATAAACGCATACTGTACACCTCAACCTCTGTCTATCCAGGCACTTCTCGTATTCCCTATCTTTTCCGTATAAACGCATACTGTACTCCTCAACCTCTGTCTATCCTAGTACTACTCGTATTCCCTATGTTTCTCGTATAAACGCATACTGTACACCTCAACCTCTGTCTATCCTGGCACTTCTCCTCGTAGTCCCTATCTTTCTCGTATAAACGCATACTGCACTCCTCAACCTCTGTCTATCCTGGCACTCCTCCTCGTATTCCGTATCTTTCTCGTATAAACGCATACTGTACACCTCAACCACTGTCTATCCTGGCACTTCTCCTCGTATTCCCTATCTTTTCCGTATAAACGCATACTGTACACCTCAACCTCTGTCTATCCTGGCACTTCTCCTCGTATTCCTTATCTTTTCCGTATAAACGCATACTGTACACCTCAACCTCTGTCTATCCTGGCACTTCTCCTCGTATTCCCTATCTTTTCCGTATAAACGGATACTGTACTCCTCAACCTCTGTCTATCCTGGCACTTCTCCTCGTATTCCATATCTTTTCCGTATAAACGCATACTGTACTCCTCAACCTCTGTCTATTGTGGCACTTCTCCTCGTATTCCCTATCTTTTCCGTATAAACGCATACTGTACTCCTCAAGCTCTGTCTATCCTAGTACTACTCGTATTCCCTATCTTTCTCATATAAACGCATACTGTACACCTCAACCTCTGTCTATCCTAACGCTTCTCCTCGTATTTTCTTTCTTTCTCGTATAAACGCATACTGTACACCTCAACCTCTGTCTATCCTGGCACTTCTCCTCGTATTCCCTTTCTTTCTCGTATAAACGCGTACTGTACACCTCAACCTCTGTCTATCCTGGCACTTCTCCTCGTATTCCCTTTCTTTCTCGTATAAACGCATACTGTACTCCTCAACCTCTGTCTATCCTGGTACTTCTCCTCGTATTCCCTATCTTTCTCGTATAAACGCATACTGTACACCTCAACCTCTGTCTATCCTGGCACTTCTCCTCGTATTCCCTATCTTTTCCGTATAAACGCATACTGTACACCTCAACCTCTGTCTATCCTGGCACTTCTCGTATTCCCTATCGTTTCCGTATAAACGCATACTGTACTCCTCAACCTCTGTATATCCTAGTACTACTCGTATTCCCTATGTTTCCCGTATAAACGCATACTGTACTACTCAACCTCTGTCTATATTGGCACTTCTCCTCGTATTCCCTATCTTTCTCGTATAAACGCATACTGCACTCCTCAACCTCTTGCTACCCTAGTACTGCCCCTCGTATTCCCTATCTTTCTCGTATAAACGCATACTGTACTCCTCAAACTCTGTCTAACCTTGTACTGTCCCTCGTATTCCCTATCTTTTCCGTGTAAACACATACTGTTCACCACAACCTCTGTCTAACCTAGTACTACTCGTATTCCCTATCTTTTCCGTATAAACGCATACTGTACACCTCAACCTCTGTCTATCCTGGCACTTCTCCTCGTATTCCCTATCTTTCTCGTATAAACGCATACTGTACACCTCAACCTCTGTCTATCCTGGCACTTCTCCTCATTTTCCCTATCTTTTCCGTATAAACGCATACTGTATACCTCAACCTCTGTCTATCCTGGCACTTCTCCTCGTATTCCCTATCTTTTCCGTATAAACGCATACTGTACTCCTCAACCTCTGTCTATCCTGGCACTTCTCCTCGTATTCCCTATCTTTTCCGTATAAACGCATACTGTACACCTCAACCTCTGTCTATCCTGGCACTTCTCCTCGTATTCCCTATCTTTTCCGTATAAACGGATACTGTACTCCTCAACCTCTGTCTATCCTGGCACTTCTCCTCGTATTCCCTATCTTTTCCGTATAAACGCATACTGTACTCCTCAACCTCTGTCTAACCTGGCACTTCTCCTCGTATTCCCTATCTTTTCCGTATAAACGCATACTGTACTCCTCAACCTCTGTCTATCCTAGTACTACTCGTATTCCCTATCTTTCTCATATAAACGCATACTGTACACCTCAACCTCTGTCTATCCTGGCACTTCTCCTCGTATTCCCTATCTTTTCCGTATAAACGCATACTGTACACCTCAACCTCTGTATATCCTGGCACTTCTCTTCATATTCCCTTTCTTTCTCGTATAAACGCATACTGTACACCTCAACCCCTGTCTATCCTGGCGCTTCTCCTCGTTTTGCCTATCTTTCTGGTATAAACGCATACTGTACACCTCAACCTCTGTCTATCGTGGCACTTCTCCTCGTAGTCCCTATCTTTCTCGTATAAACGCATACTGTACACCTCAACCTCTGTATATCCTGGCACTTCTCCTCGTATTCCCTATCTTTCTCGTATAAACGCTTACTGCACTCCTCATCCTCTTGCTAACCCAGTACTGCCCCTCGTATTCCCTATCTTTCTCGTATAAATGCATACTGTACTCCTCAACCTCTGTCTAACCTAGTACTGCCCCTCGTGTTCCCTATCTTTCTCGTATAAACGCATACTGTACACCTCAACCTCTGTCTATCCTGGCACTTCTCCTCGTATTCCCTATCTTTTCCGTATAAACGCATACTGTACTCCTCAACCTCTGTCTATCCTGGCACTTCTCCTCGTATTCCCTATATTTCTCGTATAAACGCATACTGTACACCTCAACTTCTGTCTATCCTGGCACTTCTTCTCGTATTCCCTATTTTTCTCGTATAAACGCATACTGTACACCTCAACCTCTGTCTATCCTGGCACTTCTCCTCGTATTCCCTATCTTTCTCGTATAAACGCATACTGTACACCTCAACCTCTGTCTATCCTGGCACTTCTCCTCGTATTCCCTATCTTTTCCGTATAAACGCATACTGTACACCTCAAACTCTGTCTATCCTGGCACTTCTCCTCGTATTTTCTATCTTTCTCGTATAAACGCATACTGTACACCTCAACCTCTGGCTATCCTGGCACTTCTCCTCATTTTCCCTATCTTTTCCGTATAAACGCATACTGTACACCTCAACCTCTGTCTATCCTGGCACTTCTCCTCGTATTCCCTATCTTTTCCGTATAAACGCATACTGTACTCCTCAACCTCTGTCTATCTTGGCACTTCTCCTCGTATTCCCTATGTTTTCCGTATATACGCATACTGTACTCCTCAAGCTCTGTCTATCCTTGCACTTCTTCTCGTATTCCCTATCTTTTCCGTATAAACGCATACTGTACTCCTCAACCTCTGTCTATCCTAGTACTACTCGTATTTCCTATCTTTCTCATATAAACGCATACTGTACACCTCAACCTCTGTCTATCCTGGCGCTTCTCCTCGTATTCCCTTTCTTTCTCGTATAAACGCATACTGTACACCTCAACCTCTGTCTATCCTGGCACTTCTCCTCGTATTCCCTTTCTTTCTCGTATAAACGCATACTGTACACCTCAACCTCTGTCTATCCTGGCGCTTCTCCTCGTTTTCCCTATCTTTCTGGTATAAACGCATACAGTACACCTCAACCTCTGTCTATCCTGGCACTTCTCCTCGTAGTCCCTATCTTTCTCGTATAAACGCATACTGTACACCTCAACCTCTGTATATCCTGGCACTTCTCCTCGTATTCTCTATCTTTTCCGTATAAACGCATACTGTACACCTCAACCTCTGTCTATCCTGGCACTTCTCCTCGTAGTCCCTATCTTTCTCGTATAAACGCATACTGTACACCTCAACCTCTGTATATCCTGGTACTTCTCCTCGTATTCCCTATCTTTTCCGTATAAACGCATACTGTACACCTCAACCTCTGTCTATCCTGGCACTTCTCGTATTCCCTATCTTTTCCGTATAAACGCATACTGTACTCCTCAACCTCCGTCTACCCTAGTACTACTCGTATTCCCTATGTTTCTCGTATAAACGCATACTGTACACCTCAACCTCTGTCTATCCTGGCACTTCTCCTCGTATTCCCTATCTTTTCCGTATAAACGCATACTGTACTCCTCAACCTCTGTCCATCCTGGCACTTCTCCTCGTATTCCCTATCTTTTCCGTATAAACGCATACTGTACTCCTCAACCTCTCACTATCCTGGCACTTTTCCTCGTATTCCCTATCTTTTCCGTATAAACGGATACTGTACTATTCAACCTCTGTCTATCCTGGCACTTCTCCTCGTATTCCCTATCTTTTTCGTATAAACGCATACTGTACTCCTCAACCTCTGTCTATCCTTGCACTTCTCCTCGTATTCCCTATCTTTTCCGTATAAACGCATACTATACTCCTCAACCTCTGTCTATCCTAGTGCTACTCGTATTCCCTATCTTTCTCATATAAACGCATACTGTACACCTCAACCTCTGTCTATCCTGGCACTTCTCCTCGTATTCCCTTTCTTTCTCGTATAAACGCGTACTGTACACCTCAAACTCTGTCTATCCTGGCGCTTCTCCTCGTTTTCCCTATCTTTCTGGTATAAACGCATACTGTACACCTCAACCTCTGTCTATCCTGGCACTTCTCCTCGTATTCCCTTTCTTTCTCGTATAAACACATACTGTACTCCTCAACCTCTGTCTATTCTGGTACTTCTCCTCGTATTCCCTATCTTTGTCGTATAAACGCATATTGTACACCTCAACCTCTGTCTATCCTGGCACTTCTCCTCGTATTCCCTATCTTTCTCGTATAAACGCATACTGTACACCTCAACCTCTATCTATCCTGGCACTTCTCGTATTCCCTATCTTTTCCGTATAAACGCATACTGTACTCCTCAACCTCTGTATATCCTAGTACTACTCGTATTCCCTATGTTTCCCGTATAAACGCATACTGTACTACTCAACCTCTGTCTATCCTGGCACTTCTCCTCGTATTTCCTTTCTTTCTCGTATAAACGCATACTGCAATCCTCAACCTCTTGATAACCTAGTACCGCCCCTCGTATTCCCTATCTTTCTCGTATAAACGCATACTGTACTCCTCAACCTCTGTCTATCCTGGCACTTCTCCTCGTATTCCCTATCTTTCTCGTATAAACGCATACTGTACTCCTCAACCTCTGTATATCCTAGTACTACTCGTATTCCCTATGTTTCCCGTATAAACGCATACTGTACTACTCAACCTCTGTCTATCCTGGCACTTCTCCTCGTATTTCCTTTCTTTCTCGTATAAACGCATACTGCAATCCTCAACCTCTTGATAACCTAGTACCGCCCCTCGTATTCCCTATCTTTCTCGTATAAACGCATACTGTACTCCTCAACCTCTGTCTAACCTAGTACTGCCCCTCGTATTCCCTATCTTTCTCGTATAAACGCATACTGTACACCTCAACCTCTGTCTATCCTGGCACTTCTCCTCGTATTCCCTATCTCTTCCGTATAAACGCATACTGTACTCCTCAACCTCTGTCTAACCTAGTACTACTCGTATTCCCTATCTTTCTCGTATAAACGTATACTGTACACCTCAACCTCTGTCTATCCTGGCACTTCTCCTCGTATTCCCTATCTTTTCCGTATAAACGCATACTGTACACCTCAACCTCATTCTATCCTGGCACTTCTCCTCGTATTCCCTATCTTTCTCGTATAAACGCATACTGTACACCTCAACCTCTGTCTATCCTGGCACTTCTCCTCCATTTCCCTATCTTTTCCGTATAAACGCATACTGTACACCACAACCTCTGTCTATCCTGGCACTTCTCCTCCTATTCCCTATCTTTTCCGTATAAACGCATACTGTACACCTCAACCTCTGTCTATCCTGGCACTTTTGCTCGTATTCCCTATCTTTTCCGTATAAACGGATACTGTACTCCTCAACCTCTGCCTATCCTGGCACTTCTCCTCGTATTCCCTATCTTTTCCGTATAAACGCATACTGTACTCCTTAACCTCTGTCTATCCTGGCACTTCTCCTCGTATTCCCTATCTTTTCCGTATAAACGCATACTGTACTCCTCAACCTCTGTCTATCCTAGTACTACTCGTATTCCCTATCTTTCTCATATAAACGCATACTGTACACCTCAACCTCTGTCTATCCTGGCGCTTCTCCTCGTATTCCCTTTCTTTCTCGTATAAACGCATACTGTACACCTCAACCTCTGTCTATCCTGGCACTTCTCTTCGTATTCCCTTTCTTTCTCGTATAAACGAATACTGTACACCTCAGCCTCTGTCTATCATGGCGCTTCTCCTCGTTTTCCCTATCTTTCTGGTATAAACGCATACTGTACACCTCAACCTCTGTCTATCCTGGCACTTCTCCTCGTAGTCCCTATCTTTCTCGTATAAACGCATACTGTACACCTCAAACTCTGTCTATCCTGGCACTTCTCCTCGTATTCCCTATCTTTTCCGTATAAACGCATACTGTACACCTCAACCTCTGTCTATCATGGCACTTCTCGTATTCCCTATCTTTTCCGCATAAACGCATACGGTACTCCTCAACCTCTGTCTATCCTAGTACTACTCGTATTCCCTATGTTTCTCGTATAGACGCATACTGTACTACTCAACCTCTTTCTATCCTGGCACTTCTCCTCGTATTCCCTATCTTTCTCGTATAAACGCATACTGCACTCCTCAACCTCTTGCTAACCTAGTACTGCCCCTCGTATTCCCTATCTTTCTCGTATAAACGCATACTGTACACCTCAACCTCGATCTAACCTAGTACTGCCCCTCGTATTCCCTATCTTTCTCGTATAAACGCATACTGTACACCTCAACCTCTGTCTATCCCTTCACTTCTCCTCGTATTCCCTATCTTTTCCGTATAAACGCATACTGTACTCCTCAACCTCTGTCTAACCTAGTACTACTCGTATTCCCTATCTTTCTCGTATAAACGAATACTGTACACCTCAACCTCTGTCTATCCTGGCACTTCTCCTCGTATTCCCTATCTTTTCCGTATAAACGCATACTGTACACCTCAACCTCTGTCTATCATGGCACTTCTCCTCGTATTCCCTATCTTTCTCGTATAAACGCATACTGTACACCTCAACCTCTGTCTATCCTGGCACTTCTCCTCATTTTCCCTATCTTTTCCGTATAAACGCATACTGTACACCTCAACCTCTGTCTATCTTGGCACTTCTCCTCGTATTCCCTATCTTTTCCGTATAAACGCATACTGTACTCCTCAACCTCTGTCTATCCTGGCACTTCTCCTCGTATTCCCTATCTTTTCCGTATAAACGCATACTGTACACCTCAACTTCTGTCTATCCTAGTACTACTCGTATTCCCTATCTTTCTCATATAAACGCATACTGTACACCTCAACCTCTGTCTATCCTGGCACTTCTCCTCGTATTCCCTATCTTTTCCGTATAAACGCATACTGTACACCTCAACCTCTGTCTATCCTGGCACTTCTCCTCGTATTCCCTATCTCTTCCGTATAAACGCATACTGTACTCCTCAACCTCTGTCTAACCTAGTACTACTCGTATTCCCTATCTTTCTCGTATAAACGTATACTGTACACCTCAACCTCTGTCTATCCTGGCACTTCTCCTCGTATTCCCTATCTTTTCCGTATAAACGCATACTGTACACCTCAACCTCTGTCTATCCTGGCACTTCTCCTCGTATTCCCTATCTTTCTCGTATAAACGCATACTGTACACCTCAACCTCTGTCTATCCTGGCACTTCTCCTCATTTTCCCTATCTTTTCCGTATAAACGCATACTGTACACCACAACCTCTGTCTATCCTGGCACTTCTCCTCGTATTCCCTATCTTTTCCGTATAAACGGATACTGTACTCCTCAACCTCTGTCTATCCTGGCACTTCTCCTCGTATTCCCTATCTTTTCCGTATAAACGCATACTGTACTCCTTAACCTCTGTCTATCCTGGCACTTCTCCTCGTATTCCCTATCTTTCTCATATAAACGCATACTGTACACCTCAACCTCTGTCTATCCTGGCACTTCTCCTCGTATTCCCTATCTTTTCCGTATAAACGCATACTGTACACCTCAACCTCTGTCTATCCTGGCACTTCTACTCGTATTCCCTATCTTTTCCGTATAAACGCATACTGTACTCCTCAACCTCTGTCTATCCTAGTACTACTCGTATTCCCTATCTTTCTCATATAAACGCATACTGTACACCTCAACCTCTGTCTATCCTGGCGCTTCTCCTCGTATTCCCTTTCTTTCTCGTTTAAACGCATACTGTACACCTCAACCTCTGTCTATCCTGGCACTTCTCTTCGTATTCCCTTTCTTTCTCGTATAAACGAATACTGTACACCTCAACCTCTGTCTATCATGGCGCTTCTCCTCGTTTTCCCTATCTTTCTGGTATAAACGCATACTGTACACCTCAACCTCTGTCTATCCTGGCACTTCTCCTCGTAGTCCCTATCTTTCTCGTATAAACGCATACTGTACACCTCAAACTCTGTCTATCCTGGCACTTCTCCTCGTATTCCCTATCTTTTCCGTATAAACGCATACTGTACACCTCAACCTCTGTCTATCATGGCACTTCTCGTATTCCCTATCTTTTCCGCATAAACGCATACGGTACTCCTCAACCTCTGTCTATCCTAGTACTACTCGTATTCCCTATGTTTCTCGTATAGACGCATACTGTACTACTCAACCTCTTTCTATCCTGGCACTTCTCCTCGTATTCCCTATCTTTCTCGTATAAACGCATACTGCACTCCTCAACCTCTTGCTAACCTAGTACTGCCCCTCGTATTCCCTATCTTTCTCGTATAAACGCATACTGTACACCTCAACCTCGATCTAACCTAGTACTGCCCCTCGTATTCCCTATCTTTCTCGTATAAACGCATACTGTACACCTCAACCTCTGTCTATCCCTTCACTTCTCCTCGTATTCCCTATCTTTTCCGTATAAACGCATACTGTACTCCTCAACCTCTGTCTAACCTAGTACTACTCGTATTCCCTATCTTTCTCGTATAAACGCATACTGTACACCTCAACCTCTGTCTATCCTGGCACTTCTCCTCGTATTCCCTATCTTTTCCGTATAAACGCATACTGTACACCTCAACCTCTGTCTATCATGGCACTTCTCCTCGTATTCCCTATCTTTCTCGTATAAACGCATACTGTACACCTCAACCTCTGTCTATCCTGGCACTTCTCCTCATTTTCCCTATCTTTTCCGTATAAACGCATACTGTACACCTCAACCTCTGTCTATCCTGGCACTTCTCCTCGTATTCCCTATCTTTTCCGTATAAACGCATACTGTACTCCTCAACCTCTGTCTATCCTGGCACTTCTCCTCGTATTCCCTATCTTTTCCGTATAAACGCATACTGTACACCTCAACTTCTGTCTATCCTAGTACTACTCGTATTCCCTATCTTTCTCATATAAACGCATACTGTACACCTCAACCTCTGTCTATCCTGGCACTTCTCCTCGTATTCCCTATCTTTTCCGTATAAACGCATACTGTACACCTCAACCTCTGTATATCCTGGCACTTCTCCTCGTATTCCCTTTCTTTCTCGTATAAACGCATACTTTACAACTCAACCCCTGTCTATCCTGGCGCTTCTCCTCGATTTCCCTATCTTTCTGGTATAAACGCATACTGTACACCTCAACCTCTGTCTATCCTGGCACTTCTCCTCGTAGTCCCTATCTTTCTCGTATAAACGCATACTGTACACCTCAACCTCTGTATATCCTGGCACTTCTCCTCGTATTCCCTATCTTTTCCGTATAAACGCATACTGTACACCTCAACCTCTGTCTATCCTGGCACTTCTCGTATTCCCTATCTTTTCCGTATAAACGCATACTGTACTCCTCAACCTCTGTCTATCCTAGTACTACTCGTATTCCCTATGTTTCTCGTATAAACGCATACTGTACACCTCAACCTCTGTCTATCCTGGCACTTCTCCTCGTATTCCCTATCTTTTCCGTATAAACGCATACTGTACTCCTCAACCTCTGTCCATCCTGGCACTTCTCCTCGTATTCCCTATCTTTTCCGTATAAACGCATACTGTACTCCTCAACCTCTCACTATCCTGGCACTTTTCCTCGTATTCCCTATCTTTTCCGTATAAACGGATACTGTACTATTCAACCTCTGTCTATCCTGGCACTTCTCCTCGTATTCCCTATCTTTTTCGTATAAACGCATACTGTACTCCTCAACCTCTGTCTATCCTTGCACTTCTCCTCGTATTCCCTATCTTTTCCGTATAAACGCATACTGTACTCCTCAACCTCTGTCTATCCTAGTGCTACTCGTATTCCCTATCTTTCTCATATAAACGCATACTGTACACCTCAACCTCTGTCTATCCTGGCACTTCTCCTCGTATTCCCTTTCTTTCTCGTATAAACGCGTACTGTACACCTCAAACTCTGTCTATCCTGGCGCTTCTCCTCGTTTTCCCTATCTTTCTGGTATAAACGCATACTGTACACCTCAACCTCTGTCTATCCTGGCACTTCTCCTCGTATTCCCTTTCTTTCTCGTATAAACACATACTGTACTCCTCAACCTCTGTCTATTCTGGTACTTCTCCTCGTATTCCCTATCTTTCTCGTATAAACGCATATTGTACTCCTCAACCTCTGTCTATCCTGGCACTTCTCCTCGTATTCCCTATCTTTCTCGTATAAACGCATACTGTACACCTCAACCTCTATCTATCCTGGCACTTCTCGTATTCCCTATCTTTTCCGTATAAACGCATACTGTACTCCTCAACCTCTGTATATCCTAGTACTACTCGTATTCCCTATGTTTCCCGTATAAACGCATACTGTACTACTCAACCTCTGTCTATCCTGGCACTTCTCCTCGTATTTCCTTTCTTTCTCGGATAAACGCATACTGCAATCCTCAACCTCTTGATAACCTAGTACCGCCCCTCGTATTCCCTATCTTTCTCGTATAAACGCATACTGTACTCCTCAACCTCTGTCTATCCTGGCACTTCTCCTCGTATTCCCTATCTTTCTCGTATAAACGCATACTGTACTCCTCAACCTCTGTATATCCTAGTACTACTCGTATTCCCTATGTTTCCCGTATAAACGCATACTGTACTACTCAACCTCTGTCTATCCTGGCACTTCTCCTCGTATTTCCTTTCTTTCTCGTATAAACGCATACTGCAATCCTCAACCTCTTGATAACCTAGTACCGCCCCTCGTATTCCCTATCTTTCTCGTATAAACGCATACTGTACTCCTCAACCTCTGTCTAACCTAGTACTGCCCCTCGTATTCCCTATCTTTCTCGTATAAACGCATACTGTACACCTCAACCTCTGTCTATCCTGGCACTTCTCCTCGTATTCCCTATCTCTTCCGTATAAACGCATACTGTACTCCTCAACCTCTGTCTAACCTAGTACTACTCGTATTCCCTATCTTTCTCGTATAAACGTATACTGTACACCTCAACCTCTGTCTATCCTGGCACTTCTCCTCGTATTCCCTATCTTTTCCGTATAAGCGCATACTGTACACCTCAACCTCTGTCTATCCTGGCACTTCTCCTCGTATTCCCTATCTTTCTCGTATAAACGCATACTGTACACCTCAACCTCTGTCTATCCTGGCACTTCTCCTCATTTTCCCTATCTTTTCCGTATAAACGCATACTGTACACCACAACCTCTGTCTATCCTGGCACTTCTCCTCGTATTCCCTATCTTTTCCGTATAAACGCATACTGTACACCTCAACCTCTGTCTATCCTGGCACTTTTCCTCGTATTCCCTATCTTTTCCGTATAAACGGATACTGTACTCCTCAACCTCTGCCTATCCTGGCACTTCTCCTCGTATTCCCTATCTTTTCCGTATAAACGCATACTGTACTCCTTAACCTCTGTCTATCCTGGCACTTCTCCTCGTATTCCCTATCTTTTCCGTATAAACGCATACTGTACTCCTCAACCTCTGTCTATCCTAGTACTACTCGTATTCCCTATCTTTCTCATATAAACGCATACTGTACACCTCAACCTCTGTCTATCCTGGCGCTTCTCCTCGTATTCCCTTTCTTTCTCGTATAAACGCATACTGTACACCTCAACCTCTGTCTATCCTGGCACTTCTCTTCGTATTCCCTTTCTTTCTCGTATAAACGAATACTGTACACCTCAACCTCTGTCTATCCTGGCACTTCTCCTCGTATTCCCTATCTTTCTCGTATAAACGCATACTGTACACCTCAACCTCTGTCTATCCTGGCACTTCTCCTCGTATTCCCTATCTTTTCCGTATAAACGCATACTGTACACCTCAAACTCTGTCTATCCTGGCACTTCTCCTCGTATTTTCTATCTTTCTCGTATAAACGCATACTGTACACCTCAACCTCTGGCTATCCTGGCACTTCTCCTCATTTTCCCTATCTTTTCCGTATAAACGCATACTGTACACCTCAACCTCTGTCTATCCTGGCACTTCTCCTCGTATTCCCTATCTTTTCCGTATAAACGCATACTGTACTCCTCAACCTCTGTCTATCTTGGCACTTCTCCTCGTATTCCCTATGTTTTCCGTATATACGCATACTGTACTCCTCAAGCTCTGTCTATCCTGGCACTTCTCCTCGTATTCCCTATCTTTTCCGTATAAACGCATACTGTACTCCTCAACCTCTGTCTATCCTAGTACTACTCGTATTACCTATCTTTCTCATATAAACGCATACTGTACACCTCAACCTCTGTCTATCCTGGCGCTTCTCCTCGTATTCCCTTTCTTTCTCGTATAAACGCATACTGTACACCTCAACCTCTGTCTATCCTGGCACTTCTCCTCGTATTCCCTTTCTTTCTCGTATAAACGCATACTGTACACCTCAACCTCTGTCTATCCTGGCGCTTCTCCTCGTTTTCCCTATCTTTCTGGTATAAACGCATACAGTACACCTCAACCTCTGTCTATCCTGGCACTTCTCCTCGTAGTCCCTATCTTTCTCGTATAAACGCATACTGTACACCTCAACCTCTGTATATCCTGGCACTTCTCCTCGTATTCTCTATCTTTTCCGTATAAACGCATACTGTACACCTCAACCTCTGTCTATCCTGGCACTTCTCCTCGTAGTCCCTATCTTTCTCGTATAAACGCATACTGTACACCTCAACCTCTGTATATCCTGGTACTTCTCCTCGTATTCCCTATCTTTTCCGTATAAACGCATACTGTACACCTCAACCTCTGTCTATCCTGGCACTTCTCGTATTCCCTATCTTTTCCGTATAAACGCATACTGTACTCCTCAACCTCCGTCTACCCTAGTACTACTCGTATTCCCTATGTTTCTCGTATAAACGCATACTGTACACCTCAACCTCTGTCTATCCTGGCACTTCTCCTCGTATTCCCTATCTTTTCCGTATAAACGCATACTGTACTCCTCAACCTCTGTCCATCCTGGCACTTCTCCTCGTATTCCCTATCTTTTCCGTATAAACGCATACTGTACTCCTCAACCTCTCACTATCCTGGCACTTTTCCTCGTATTCCCTATCTTTTCCGTATAAACGGATACTGTACTATTCAACCTCTGTCTATCCTGGCACTTCTCCTCGTATTCCCTATCTTTTTCGTATAAACGCATACTGTACTCCTCAACCTCTGTCTATCCTTGCACTTCTCCTCGTATTCCCTATCTTTTCCGTATAAACGCATACTGTACTCCTCAACCTCTGTCTATCCTAGTGCTACTCGTATTCCCTATCTTTCTCATATAAACGCATACTGTACACCTCAACCTCTGTCTATCCTGGCACTTCTCCTCGTATTCCCTTTCTTTCTCGTATAAACGCGTACTGTACACCTCAAACTCTGTCTATCCTGGCGCTTCTCCTCGTTTTCCCTATCTTTCTGGTATAAACGCATACTGTACACCTCAACCTCTGTCTATCCTGGCACTTCTCCTCGTATTCCCTTTCTTTCTCGTATAAACACATACTGTACTCCTCAACCTCTGTCTATTCTGGTACTTCTCCTCGTATTCCCTATCTTTGTCGTATAAACGCATATTGTACACCTCAACCTCTGTCTATCCTGGCACTTCTCCTCGTATTCCCTATCTTTCTCGTATAAACGCATACTGTACACCTCAACCTCTATCTATCCTGGCACTTCTCGTATTCCCTATCTTTTCCGTATAAACGCATACTGTACTCCTCAACCTCTGTATATCCTAGTACTACTCGTATTCCCTATGTTTCCCGTATAAACGCATACTGTACTACTCAACCTCTGTCTATCCTGGCACTTCTCCTCGTATTTCCTTTCTTTCTCGTATAAACGCATACTGCAATCCTCAACCTCTTGATAACCTAGTACCGCCCCTCGTATTCCCTATCTTTCTCGTATAAACGCATACTGTACTCCTCAACCTCTGTCTATCCTGGCACTTCTCCTCGTATTCCCTATCTTTCTCGTATAAACGCATACTGTACTCCTCAACCTCTGTATATCCTAGTACTACTCGTATTCCCTATGTTTCCCGTATAAACGCATACTGTACTACTCAACCTCTGTCTATCCTGGCACTTCTCCTCGTATTTCCTTTCTTTCTCGTATAAACGCATACTGCAATCCTCAACCTCTTGATAACCTAGTACCGCCCCTCGTATTCCCTATCTTTCTCGTATAAACGCATACTGTACTCCTCAACCTCTGTCTAACCTAGTACTGCCCCTCGTATTCCCTATCTTTCTCGTATAAACGCATACTGTACACCTCAACCTCTGTCTATCCTGGCACTTCTCCTCGTATTCCCTATCTCTTCCGTATAAACGCATACTGTACTCCTCAACCTCTGTCTAACCTAGTACTACTCGTATTCCCTATCTTTCTCGTATAAACGTATACTGTACACCTCAACCTCTGTCTATCCTGGCACTTCTCCTCGTATTCCCTATCTTTTCCGTATAAACGCATACTGTACACCTCAACCTCATTCTATCCTGGCACTTCTCCTCGTATTCCCTATCTTTCTCGTATAAACGCATACTGTACACCTCAACCTCTGTCTATCCTGGCACTTCTCCTCCATTTCCCTATCTTTTCCGTATAAACGCATACTGTACACCACAACCTCTGTCTATCCTGGCACTTCTCGTCGTATTCCCTATCTTTTCCGTATAAACGCATACTGTACACCTCAACCTCTGTCTATCCTGGCACTTTTGCTCGTATTCCCTATCTTTTCCGTATAAACGGATACTGTACTCCTCAACCTCTGCCTATCCTGGCACTTCTCCTCGTATTCCCTATCTTTTCCGTATAAACGCATACTGTACTCCTTAACCTCTGTCTATCCTGGCACTTCTCCTCGTATTCCCTATCTTTTCCGTATAAACGCATACTGTACTCCTCAACCTCTGTCTATCCTAGTACTACTCGTATTCCCTATCTTTCTCATATAAACGCATACTGTACACGTCAACCTCTGTCTATCCTGGCGCTTCTCCTCGTATTCCCTTTCTTTCTCGTATAAACGCATACTGTACACCTCAACCTCTGTCTATCCTGGCACTTCTCTTCGTATTCCCTTTCTTTCTCGTATAAACGAATACTGTACACCTCAACCTCTGTCTATCATGGCGCTTCTCCTCGTTTTCCCTATCTTTCTGGTATAAACGCATACTGTACACCTCAACCTCTGTCTATCCTGGCACTTCTCCTCGTAGTCCCTATCTTTCTCGTATAAACGCATACTGTACACCTCAAACTCTGTCTATCCTGGCACTTCTCCTCGTATTCCCTATCTTTTCCGTATAAACGCATACTGTACACCTCAACCTCTGTCTATCATGGCACTTCTCGTATTCCCTATCTTTTCCGCATAAACGCATACGGTACTCCTCAACCTCTGTCTATCCTAGTACTACTCGTATTCCCTATGTTTCTCGTATAGACGCATACTGTACTACTCAACCTCTTTCTATCCTGGCACTTCTCCTCGTATTCCCTATCTTTCTCGTATAAACGCATACTGCACTCCTCAACCTCTTGCTAACCTAGTACTGCCCCTCGTATTCCCTATCTTTCTCGTATAAACGCATACTGTACACCTCAACCTCGATCTAACCTAGTACTGCCCCTCGTATTCCCTATCTTTCTCGTATAAACGCATACTGTACACCTCAACCTCTGTCTATCCCTTCACTTCTCCTCGTATTCCCTATCTTTTCCGTATAAACGCATACTGTACTCCTCAACCTCTGTCTAACCTAGTACTACTCGTATTCCCTATCTTTCTCGTATAAACGAATACTGTACACCTCAACCTCTGTCTATCCTGGCACTTCTCCTCGTATTCCCTATCTTTTCCGTATAAACGCATACTGTACACCTCAACCTCTGTCTATCATGGCACTTCTCCTCGTATTCCCTATCTTTCTCGTATAAACGCATACTGTACACCTCAACCTCTGTCTATCCTGGCACTTCTCCTCATTTTCCCTATCTTTTCCGTATAAACGCATACTGTACACCTCAACCTCTGTCTATCCTGGCACTTCTCCTCGTATTCCCTATCTTTTCCGTATAAACGCATACTGTACTCCTCAACCTCTGTCTATCCTGGCACTTCTCCTCGTATTCCCTATCTTTTCCGTATAAACGCATACTGTACACCTCAACTTCTGTCTATCCTAGTACTACTCGTATTCCCTATCTTTCTCATATAAACGCATACTGTACACCTCAACCTCTGTCTATCCTGGCACTTCTCCTCGTATTCCCTGTCTTTTCCGTATAAACGCATACTGTACACCTCAACCTCTGTCTATCCTGGCACTTCTCCTCGTATTCCCTATCTTTTCCGTATAAACGCATACTGTACACCTCAACCTCTGTCTATCCTGGCACTTCTCCTCGTATTCCCTATCTTTCTCGTATAAACGCATACTGTACACCTCAACCTCTGTCTATCCTGGCACTTCTCCTCATTTTCCCTATCTTTTCCGTATAAACGCATACTGTACACCACAACCTCTGTCTATCCTGGCACTTCTCCTCGTATTCCCTATCTTTTCCGTATAAACGGATACTGTACTCCTCAACCTCTGTCTATCCTGGCACTTCTCCTCGTATTCCCTATCTTTTCCGTATAAACGCATACTGTACTCCTTAACCTCTGTCTATCCTGGCACTTCTCCTCGTATTCCCTATCTTTCTCATATAAACGCATACTGTACACCTCAACCTCTGTCTATCCTGGCACTTCTCCTCGTATTCCCTATCTTTTCCGTATAAACGCATACTGTACACCTCAACCTCTGTCTATCCTGGCACTTCTACTCGTATTCCCTATCTTTTCCGTATAAACGCATACTGTACTCCTCAACCTCTGTCTATCCTAGTACTACTCGTATTCCCTATCTTTCTCATATAAACGCATACTGTACACCTCAACCTCTGTCTATCCTGGCGCTTCTCCTCGTATTCCCTTTCTTTCTCGTTTAAACGCATACTGTACACCTCAACCTCTGTCTATCCTGGCACTTCTCTTCGTATTCCCTTTCTTTCTCGTATAAACGAATACTGTACACCTCAACCTCTGTCTATCATGGCGCTTCTCCTCGTTTTCCCTATCTTTCTGGTATAAACGCATACTGTACACCTCAACCTCTGTCTATCCTGGCACTTCTCCTCGTAGTCCCTATCTTTCTCGTATAAACGCATACTGTACACCTCAAACTCTGTCTATCCTGGCACTTCTCCTCGTATTCCCTATCTTTTCCGTATAAACGCATACTGTACACCTCAACCTCTGTCTATCATGGCACTTCTCGTATTCCCTATCTTTTCCGCATAAACGCATACGGTACTCCTCAACCTCTGTCTATCCTAGTACTACTCGTATTCCCTATGTTTCTCGTATAGACGCATACTGTACTACTCAACCTCTTTCTATCCTGGCACTTCTCCTCGTATTCCCTATCTTTCTCGTATAAACGCATACTGCACTCCTCAACCTCTTGCTAACCTAGTACTGCCCCTCGTATTCCCTATCTTTCTCGTATAAACGCATACTGTACACCTCAACCTCGATCTAACCTAGTACTGCCCCTCGTATTCCCTATCTTTCTCGTATAAACGCATACTGTACACCTCAACCTCTGTCTATCCCTTCACTTCTCCTCGTATTCCCTATCTTTTCCGTATAAACGCATACTGTACTCCTCAACCTCTGTCTAACCTAGTACTACTCGTATTCCCTATCTTTCTCGTATAAACGCATACTGTACACCTCAACCTCTGTCTATCCTGGCACTTCTCCTCGTATTCCCTATCTTTTCCGTATAAACGCATACTGTACACCTCAACCTCTGTCTATCATGGCACTTCTCCTCGTATTCCCTATCTTTCTCGTATAAACGCATACTGTACACCTCAACCTCTGTCTATCCTGGCACTTCTCCTCATTTTCCCTATCTTTTCCGTATAAACGCATACTGTACACCTCAACCTCTGTCTATCCTGGCACTTCTCCTCGTATTCCCTATCTTTTCCGTATAAACGCATACTGTACTCCTCAACCTCTGTCTATCCTGGCACTTCTCCTCGTATTCCCTATCTTTTCCGTATAAACGCATACTGTACACCTCAACTTCTGTCTATCCTAGTACTACTCGTATTCCCTATCTTTCTCATATAAACGCATACTGTACACCTCAACCTCTGTCTATCCTGGCACTTCTCCTCGTATTCCCTATCTTTTCCGTATAAACGCATACTGTACACCTCAACCTCTGTATATCCTGGCACTTCTCCTCGTATTCCCTTTCTTTCTCGTATAAACGCATACTTTACAACTCAACCCCTGTCTATCCTGGCGCTTCTCCTCGATTTCCCTATCTTTCTGGTATAAACGCATACTGTACACCTCAACCTCTGTCTATCCTGGCACTTCTCCTCGTAGTCCCTATCTTTCTCGTATAAACGCATACTGTACACCTCAACCTCTGTATATCCTGGCACTTCTCCTCGTATTCCCTATCTTTTCCGTATAAACGCATACTGTACACCTCAACCTCTGTCTATCCTGGCACTTCTCGTATTCCCTATCTTTTCCGTATAAACGCATACTGTACTCCTCAACCTCTGTCTATCCTAGTACTACTCGTATTCCCTATGTTTCTCGTATAAACGCATACCCTACCCCTCAACCTCTGTCTATCCTGGCACTTCTCCTCGTATTCCCTATCTTTCTCGTATAAACGCATACTGCACTCCTCAACCTCTTGCTAACCTAGTACTGCCCCTCGTATTCCCTATCTTTCTCGTATAAACGCATACTGTACTCCTCAACCTCTGTCTAACCTAGTACTGCTCCTCGTATTCCCTATCTTTCTGGTATAAACGCATACTGTACACCTCAACCTCTGTCTATCCTGGCACTTCTCCTCGTATTCCCTATCTTTTCCGTATAAACGCATACTGTACTCCTCAACCTCTGTCTAACCTAGTACTACTCGTATTCCCTATCTTTCTCGTATAAACGCATACTGTACACCTCAACCTCTGTCTATGCTGGCACTTCTCGTCGTATTCCCTATCTTTTCCGTATAAACGCATACTGTACACCTCAACCTCTGTCTATCCTGGCACTTCTGCTCGTATTCCCCATCTTTCTCGTGTAAACGCATACTGTACACCTCAAACACTGTCTATCCTGGCACTTCTCCTCGTATTCCCTATCTTTTCCGTATTAAACGCATACTGTACACCTCAACCTCTGTCTATCCTGGCACTTCTCGTATTCCCTATCTTTTCCGTATAAACGCATACTGTACTCCTCAACCTCTGTCTAACCTAGTACTATTCGTATTCCCTATCTTTCTCGTATAAACGCATACTGTACACCTCAACCTCTGTCTATCCTGGCACTTCTCCTCGTATTCCCTATCTTTCTCATATAAACGCATACTGTACACCTCAACCTCTGTCTATCCTGGCACTTCTCCTCGTATTCCCTTTCTTTTCCGTATAAACGCATACTGTACACCTCAACCTCTGTCTATCCTGGCACTTCTCCTCGTATTCCCTATCTTTCTCGTATAAACGCATACTGTACACCTCAACCTCTGTCTATCCTGGCACTTCTCCTCATTTTCCCTATCTTTTCCGTATAAACGCATACTGTACACCTCAACCTCTGTCTATCCTGGCACTTCTCCTTGTATTCCCTATCTTTTCCGTATAAACGCATACTGTACTCCTCAACCTCTGTCTATCTTGGCACTTCTCCTCGTATTTCCTATCTTTTCCGTATAAACGCATACTGTACACCTCAACCTCTGTCTATCCTGGCACTTCTCCTCATATTCCCTATCTTTTCCGTATAAACGGATACTGTACTCCTCAACCTCTGTCTATCCTGGCACTTCTACTCGTATTCCCTATCTTTTCCGTATAAACGCATACTGTACTCCTCAACCTCTGTCTATCCTAGTACTACTCGTATTCCCTATCTTTCTCATATAAACGCATACTGTACACCTCAACCTCTGTCTATCCTGGCGCTTCTCCTCGTATTCCCTTTCTTTCTCGTATAAACGCATACTGTACACCTCAACCTCTGTCTATCCTGGCGCTTCTCGTCGTTTTCCCTATCTTTCTGGTATAAACGCATACAGTACACCTCAACCTCTGTCTATCCTGGCACTTCTCCTCGTAGTCCCTATCTTTCTCGTATAAACGCATACTGTACACCTCAACCTCTGTATATCCTGGCACTTCTCCTCGTATTCCCTATCTTTTCCGTATAAACGCATACTGTACACCTCAACCTCTGTCTATCCTGGCGCTTCTCCTTGTTTTCCGTATCTTTCTGGTATAAACGCATACTGTACACCTCAACCTCTGTCTATTCTGGCACTTCTCCTCGTAGTCCCTATCTTTCTCGTAAAAACGCATACTGCACACCTCAACCTCTGTATATCCTGGCACTTCTCCTCGTATTCCCTATCTTTTCCGTATAAACGCATACTGTACACCTCAACCTCTGTCTATCCTGGCACTTCTCCTCGTATTCCCTATCTTTTCCGTATAAACGGATACTGTACTCCTCAACCTCTGTCTATCCTGGCACTTCTCCTGGTATTCCCTATCTTTTCCGTATAAACGCATACTGTACTCCTCAACCTCTGTCTATCCTGGCACTTCTCCTCGTATTCCCTATCTTTTCCGTATAAACGCATACTGTACTCCTCAAGCTCTGTCCATCCTAGTACTACTCGTATTCCCTATCTTTCTCATATAAACGCATACTGTACACCCCAACCTCTGTCTATCCTAACGCTTCTCCTCGTATTTTCTTTCTTTCTCGTATAAACGCATACTGTACACCTCAACCTCTGTCTATCCTGGCACTTCTCCTCGTATTCCGTATCTTTCTCGTATAAACGCATACTGTACACCTCAACCACTGTCTATCCTGGCACTTCTCCTCGTATTCCCTATCTTTTCCGTATAAACGCATACTGTACACCTCAACCTCTGTCTATCCTGGCACTTCTCCTCGTATTCCCTATCTTTTCCGTATAAACGCATACTGTACACCTCAACCTCTGTCTATCCTGGCACTTCTCCTCGTATTCCCTATCTTTTCCGTATAAACGGATACTGTACTCCTCAACCTCTGTCTATCCTGGCACTTCTCCTCGTATTCCATATCTTTTCCGTATAAACGCATACTGTACTCCTCAACCTCTGTCTATTGTGGCACTTCTCCTCGTATTCCCTATCTTTTCCGTATAAACGCATACTGTACTCCTCAAGCTCTGTCTATCCTAGTACTACTCGTATTCCCTATCTTTCTCATATAAACGCATACTGTACACCTCAACCTCTGTCTATCCTAACGCTTCTCCTCGTATTTTCTTTCTTTCTCGTATAAACGCATACTGTACACCTCAACCTCTGTCTATCCTGGCACTTCTCCTCGTATTCCCTTTCTTTCTCGTATAAACGCGTACTGTACACCTCAACCTCTGTCTATCCTGGCACTTCTCCTCGTATTCCCTTTCTTTCTCGTATAAACGCATACTGTACTCCTCAACCTCTGTCTATCCTGGTACTTCTCCTCGTATTCCCTATCTTTCTCGTATAAACGCATACTGTACACCTCAACCTCTGTCTATCCTGGCACTTCTCCTCGTATTCCCTATCTTTTCCGTATAAACGCATACTGTACACCTCAACCTCTGTCTATCCTGGCACTTCTCGTATTCCCTATCGTTTCCGTATAAACGCATACTGTACTCCTCAACCTCTGTATATCCTAGTACTACTCGTATTCCCTATGTTTCTCGTATAAACGCATACTGTACTACTCAACCTCTGTCTATCCTGGCACTTCTCCTCGTATTTCCTATCTTTCTCGTATAAACGCATACTGCACTCCTCAACCTCTTGATAACCTAGTACTGCCCCTCGTATTCCCTATCTTTCTCGTATAAACGCATACTGTACTCCTCAACCTCTGTCTAACCTAGTACTGCCCCTCGTATTCCCTATCTTTCTCGTATAAACGCATACTGTACACCTCAACCTCTGTCTATCCTGGCACTTCTCCTCGTATTCCCTATCTTTTCCGTATAAACGCATACTGTACTCCTCAACCTCTGTCTAACCTAGTACTACTCGTATTCCCTATCTTTCTCGTATAAACGCATACTGTACACCTCAACCTCTGTCTATCCTGGCACTTCTCCTCATTCTCCCTATCTTTTCCGTATAAACGCATACTGTACACCTCAACCTCTGTCTATCCTGGCACTTCTCCTCGTATTCCCTATCTTTTCCGTATAAACGCATACTGTACACCTCAACCTCTGTCTATCCTGGCACTTCTCCTCGTATTCCCTATCTTTTCCGTATAAACGGATACTGTACTCCTCAACCTCTGTCTATCCTGGCACTTCTCCTCGTATTCCCTATCTTTTCCGTATAAACGCATACTGTACTCCTTAACCTCTGTCTATCCTGGCACTTCTCCTCGTATTCCCTATCTTTTCGTATAAACGCATACTGTACTCCTCAACCTCTGTCTATCCTAGTACTTCTCGTATTCCCTATCTTTCTCATATTAAACGCATACTGTACACCTCAACCTCTGTATATCCTGGCGCTTCTCCTCGTATTCCCTTTCTTTCTCGTATAAACGCATACTGTAAACCTCAACCTCTGTCTATCCCGGCACTTCTCTTCGTATTCCCTTTCTTTCTCGTATAAACGCATACTGTACACCTCAACCTCTGTCTATCATGGCGCTTCTCCTCGTTTTCCGTATCTTTCTGGTATAAACGCATACTGTACACCTCAACCTCTGTCTATCCTGGCACTTCTCCTCGTAGTCCCTATCTTTCTCGTATAAACGCATACTGTACACCTCAACCTCTGTCTATCCTGGCACTTCTCCTCGTATTCCCTATCTTTTCCGTATAAACGCATACTGTACACCTCAACCTCTGTCTATCCTGGCACTTCTCTTATTCCCTATCTTTTCCGTATAAACGCATACGGTACTCCTCAACCTCTGTCTATCCTAGTACTACTCGTATTCCCTATGTTTCTCGTATAAACGCATACTGTACTACTCAACCTCTGTCTATCCTGGCACTTCTCCTCGTATTCCCTATCTTTCTCGTATAAACGCATACTGCTCTCCTCAACCTCTTGCTAACCTAGTACTGCCCCTCGTATTCCCTATCTTTCTCGTATACACGCATACTGTACACCTCAACCTCTGTCTAACCTGGTACTGCCCCTCGTATTCCCTATCTTTCTCGTATAAACGCATACTGTACACCTCAACCTCTGTCTATCCCTTCACTTCTCCTCGTATTCCCTATCTTTTCCGTATAAACGCATACTGTACTCCTCAACCTCTGTCTAACCTAGTACTACTCGTATTCCCTATCTTTCTCGTATAAACGCATACTGTACACCTCAACCTCTGTCTATCCTGGCACTTCTCCTCGTATTCCCTATCTTTTCCGTATAAACGCATACTGTACACCTCAACCTCTGTCTATCATGGCACTTCTCCTCGTATTCCCTATCTTTCTCGTATAAACGCATACTGTACACCTCAACCTCTGTCTATCCTGGCACTTCTCCTCGTATTCCCTATCTTTTCCGTATAAACGCATACTGTACACCTCAACCTCTGTCTATCCTGGCACTTCTCCTCGTATTCCCTATCTTTTCCGTATAAACGCATACTGTACTCCTCAACCTCTGTCTATCCTGGCACTTCTCCTCGTATTCCCTATCTTTTCCGTATAAACGCATACTGTACACCTCAACTTCTGTCTATCCTGGCACTTCTCCTCGTATTCCCTATCTTTTCCTATAAACGGATACTGTACTCCTCAACCTCTGTCTATCCTGGCACTTCTCCTCGTATTCCCTATCTTTTCCGTATAAACGCATACTGTACTCCTCAACCTCTGTCTATCCTGGCACTTCTCCTCGTATTCCCTATCTTTTCCGTATAAACGCATACTGTACTCCTCAACCTCTGTCTATCCTAGTACTACTCGTATTCCCTATGTTTCTCATATAAACGCATACTGTACACCTCAACCTCTGTCTATCCTGGCACTTCTCCTCGTATTCCCTATCTTTTCCGGAAAAACGCATACTGTACACCTCAACCTTTGTATATCCTGGCACTTCTCCTCGTATTCCCTTTCTTTCTCGTATAAACGCATACTGTACACCTCAACCCCTGTCTATCCTGGCGCTTCTCCTCGTTTTCCCTATCTTTCTGGTATAAACGCATACTGTACACCTCAACCTCTTTCTATCCTGGCACTTCTCCTCGTATTCCCCATCTTTCTCGTGTAAACGCATACTGTACACCTCAAACACTGTCTATCCTGGCACTTCTCCTCGTATTCCCTATCTTTTCCGTATTAAACGCATACTGTACACCTCAACCTCTGTCTATCCTGGCACTTCTCGTATTCCATATCTTTTCCGTATAAACGCATACTGTACTCCTCAACCTCTGTCTATCCTAGTACTACTCGTATTCCCTATGTTTCTCGTATAAACGCATACTGCACTCCTCAACCTCTTGCTAACCTAGTACTGCCCCTCGTATTCCCTATCTTTCTCGTATAAATGCATACTGTACTCCTCAACCTCTGTCTAACCTAGTACTGCCCCTCGTATTCCCTATCTTTCTCGTATAAACGCATACTGCTCACCTCAACCTCTGTCTATCCTGGCACTTCTCCTCGTATTCCCTATCTTTTCCGTATAAACGCATACTGTACTCCTCAACCTCTGTCTATCCTGGAACTTCTCCTCGATTCCATATCTTTTCCGTATAAACGCATACTGTACTCCTCAACCTCTGTCTAACCTAATACTATTCGTATTCCCTATCTTTCTCGTATAAACGCATACTGTACACCTCAACCTCTGTCTATCCTGGCACTTCTCCTCGTATTCTCTATCTTTCTCATATAAACGCATACTGTACACCTCAACCTCTGTCTATCCTGGCACTTCTCCTCGTATTCCCTTTCTTTTCCGTATAAACGCATACTGTACACCTCAACCTCTGTCTATCCTGGCACTTCTCCTCGTATTCCCTATCTTTCTCGTATAAACGCATACTGTACACCTCAACCTCTGTCTATCCTGGCACTTCTCCTCATTTTCCCTATCTTTTCCGTATAAACGCATACTGTACACCTCAACCTCTGCCTATCCTGGCACTTCTCCTCGTATTCCCTATCTTTTCCGTATAAACGCATACTGTACTCCTCAACCTCTGTCTATCTTGGCACTTCTCCTCGTATTTCCTATCTTTTCCGTATAAACGCATACTGTACACTTCAACCTCTGTCTATCCTGGCACTTCTCCTCGTATTCCCTATCTTTTCCGTATAAACGCATACTGTACTCCTCAACCTCTGTCTATCCTGGAACTTCTCCTCGTATTCCCTATCTTTTCCGTATAAACGCATACTGTACTCCTCAACCTCTGTCTAACCTAGTACTATTCGTATTCCCTATCTTTCTCGTATAAACGCATACTGTACACCTCAACCTCTGTCTATCCTGGCACTTCTCCTCGTATTCCCTATCTTTCTCATATAAACGCATACTGTACACCTCAACCTCTGTCTATCCTGGCACTTCTCCTCGTATTCCCTTTCTTTTCCGTATAAACGCATACTGTACACCTCAACCTCTGTCTATCCTGGCACTTCTCCTCGTATTCCCTATCTTTCTCGTATAAACGCATACTGTACACCTCAACCTCTGTCTATCCTGGCACTTCTCCTCATTTTCCCTATCTTTTCCGTATAAACGCATACTGTACACCTCAACCTCTGTCTATCCTGGCACTTCTCCTCGTATTCCCTATCTTTTCCGTATAAACGCATACTGTACTCCTCAACCTCTGTCTATCTTGGCACTTCTCCTCGTATTTCCTATCTTTTCCGTATAAACGCATACTGTACACCTCAACCTCTGTCTATCCTGGCACTTCTCCTCGTATTCCCTATCTTTTCCGTATAAACGGATACTGTACTCCTCAACCTCTGTCTATCCTGGCACTTCTACTCGTATTCCCTATCTTTTCCGTATAAACGCATACTGTACTCCTCAACCTCTGTCTATCCTAGTACTACTCGTATTCCCTATCTTTCTCATATAAACGCAAACTGTACACCTCAACCTCTGTCTATCCTGGCGCTTCTCCTCGTATTCCCTTTCTTTCTCGTATAAACGCATACTGTACACCTCAACCTCTGTCTATCCTGGCGCTTCTCCTCGTTTTCCCTATCTTTCTGGTATAAACGCATACAGTACACCTCAACCTCTGTCTATCCTGGCACTTCTCCTCGTAGTCCCTATCTTTCTCGTATAAACGCATACTGTACACCTCAACCTCTGTATATCCTGGCACTTCTCCTCGTATTCCCTATCTTTTCCGTATAAACGCATACTGTACACCTCAACCTCTGTCTATCCTGGCGCTTCTCCTCGTTTTCCCTATCTTTCTGGTATAAACGCATACTGTACACCTCAACCTCTGTCTATTCTGGCACTTCTCCTCGTAGTCCCTATCTTTCTCGTATAAACGCATACTGTACACCTCAACCTCTGTATATCCTGGCACTTCTCCTCGTATTCCCTATCTTTTCCGTATAAACGCATACTGTACACCTCAACCTCTGTCTATCCAGGCACTTCTCGTATTCCCTATCTTTTCCGTATAAACGCATACTGTACTCCTCAACCTCTGTCTATCCTAGTACTACTCGTATTCCCTATGTTTCTCGTATAAACGCATACTGTACACCTCAACCTCTGTCTATCCTGGCACTTCTCCTCGTAGTCCCTATCTTTCTCGTATAAACGCATACTGCACTCCTCAACCTCTGTCTATCCTGGCACTCCTCCTCGTATTCCGTATCCTTCTCGTATAAACGCATACTGTACACCTCAACCACTGTCTATCCTGGCACTTCTCCTCGTATTCCCTATCTTTTCCGTATAAACGCATACTGTACACCTCAACCTCTGTCTATCCTGGCACTTCTCCTCGTATTCCCTATCTTTTCCGTATAAACGCATACTGTACACCTCAACCTCTGTCTATCCTGGCACTTCTCCTCGTATTCCCTATCTTTTCCGTATAAACGGATACTGTACTCCTCAACCTCTGTCTATCCTGGCACTTCTCCTCGTATTCCCTATCTTTTCCGTATAAACGCATACTGTACTCCTCAACCTCTGTCTATCCTGGCACTTCTCCTCGTATTCCCTATCTTTTCCGTATAAACGCATACTGTACTCCTCAAGCTCTGTCTATCCTAGTACTACTCGTATTCCCTATCTTTCTCATATAAACGCATACTGTACACCTCAACCTCTGTCTATCCTAACGCTTCTCCTCGTATTTTCTTTCTTTCTCGTATAAACGCATACTGTACACCTCAACCTCTGTCTATCCTGGCACTTCTCCTAGTATTCCGTATCTTTCTCGTATAAACACATACTGTACACCTCAACCACTGTCTATCCTGGCACTTCTCCTCGTATTCCCTATCTTTTCCGTATAAACGCATACTGTACACCTCAACCTCTGTCTATCCTGGCACTTCTCCTCGTATTCCCTATCTTTTCCGTATAAACGCATACTGTACACCTCAACCTCTGTCTATCCTGGCACTTCTCCTCGTATTCCCTATCTTTTCCGTATAAACGGATACTGTACTCCTCAACCTCTGTCTATCCTGGCACTTCTCCTCGTATTCCATATCTTTTCCGTATAAACGCATACTGTACTCCTCAACCTCTGTCTATTGTGGCACTTCTCCTCGTATTCCCTATCTTTTCCGTATAAACGCATACTGTACTCCTCAAGCTCTGTCTATCCTAGTACTACTCGTATTCCCTATCTTTCTCGTATAAACGCATACTGTACACCTCAACCTCTGTCTATCCTGGCACTTCTCCCCGTATTCCCTATCTTTTCCGTATAAACGCATACTGTACTCCTCAACCTCTGTATATCCTAGTACTACTCGTATTCCCTATGTTTCTCGTATAAACGCATACTGTACTACTCAACCTCTGTCTATCCTGGCACTTCTCCTCGTATTTCCTATCTTTCTCGTATAAACGCATACTGCACTCCTCAACCTCTTGATAACCTAGTACTGCCCCTCGTATTCCCTATCTTTCTCGTATAAACGCATACTGTACTCCTCAACCTCTGTCTAACCTAGTACTGCCCCTCGTATTCCCTATCTTTCTCGTATAAACGCATACTGTACACCTCAACCTCTGTCTATCCTGGCACTTCTCCTCGTATTCCCTATCTTTTCCGTATAAACGCATACTGTACTCCTCAACCTCTGTCTAAGCTAGTACTACTCGTATTCCCTATCTTTCTCGTATAAACGCATACTGTACACCTCAACCTCTGTCTATCCTGGCACTTCTCCTCATTTTCCCTATCTTTTCCGTATAAACGCATACTGTACACCTCAACCTCTGTCTATCCTGGCACTTCTCCTCGTATTCCCTATCTTTTCCGTATAAACGCATACTGTACACCTCAACCTCTGTCTATCCTGGCACTTCTCCTCGTATTCCCTATCTTTTCCGTATAAACGGATACTGTACTCCTCAACCTCTGTCTATCCTGGCACTTCTCCTCGTATTCCCTATCTTTTCCGTATAAACGCATACTGTACTCCTTAACCTCTGTCTATCCTGGCACTTCTCCTCGTATTCCCTATCTTTTCGTATAAACGCATACTGTACTCCTCAACCTCTGTCTATCCTAGTACTTCTCGTATTCCCTATCTTTCTCATATAAACGCATACTGTACACCTCAACCTCTGTATATCCTGGCGCTTCTCCTCGTATTCCCTTTCTTTCTCGTATAAACGCATACTGTAAACCTCAACCTCTGTCTATCCCGGCACTTCTCTTCGTATTCCCTTTCTTTCTCGTATAAACGCATACTGTACACCTCAACCTCTGTCTATCATGGCGCTTCTCCTCGTTTTCCGTATCTTTCTGGTATAAACGCATACTGTACACCTCAACCTCTGTCTATCCTGGCACTTCTCCTCGTAGTCCCTATCTTTCTCGTATAAACGCATACTGTACACCTCAACCTCTGTCTATCCTGGCACTTCTCCTCGTATTCCCTATCTTTTCCGTATAAACGCATACTGTACACCTCAACCTCTGTCTATCCTGGCACTTCTCGTATTCCCTATCTTTTCCGTATAAACGCATACGGTACTCCTCAACCTCTGTCTATCCTAGTACTACTCGTATTCCCTATGTTTCTCGTATAAACGCATACTGTACTACTCAACCTCTGTCTATCCTGGCACTTCTCCTCGTATTCCCTATCTTTCTCGTATAAACGCATACTGCTCTCCTCAACCTCTTACTAACCTAGTACTGCCCCTCGTATTCCCTATCTTTCTCGTATACACGCATACTGTACACCTCAACCTCTGTCTAACCTGGTACTGCCCCTCGTATTCCCTATCTTTCTCGTATAAACGCATACTGTACACCTCAACCTCTGTCTATCCCTTCACTTCTCCTCGTATTCCCTATCTTTTCCGTATAAACGCATACTGTACTCCTCAACATCTGTCTAACCTAGTACTACTCGTATTCCCTATCTTTCTCGTATAAACGCATACTGTACACCTCAACCTCTGTCTATCCTGGCACTTCTCCTCGTATTCCCTATCTTTTCCGTATAAACGCATACTGTACACCTCAACCTCTGTCTATCATGGCACTTCTCCTCGTATTCCCTATCTTTCTCGTATAAACGCATACTGTACACCTCAACCTCTGTCTATCCTGGCACTTCTCCTCATTTTCCCTATCTTTTCCGTATAAACGCATACTGTACACCTCAACCTCTGTCTATCCTGGCACTTCTCCTCGTATTCCCTATCTTTTCCGTATAAACGCATACTGTACTCCTCAACCTCTGTCTATCATGGCACCTCTCCTCGTATTCCCTATCTTTTCCGTATAAACGCATACTGTACACCTCAACTTCTGTCTATCCTGGCACTTCTCCTAGTATTCCCTATCTTTTCCTATAAACGGATACTGTACTCCTCAACCTCTGTCTATCCTGGCACTTCTCCTCGTATTCCCTATCTTTTCCGTATAAACGCATACTGTACTCCTCAACCTCTGTCTATCCTGGCACTTCTCCTCGTATTCCCTATCTTTTCCGTATAAACGCATACTGTACTCCTCAACCTCTGTCTATCCTAGTACTACTCGTATTCCCTATGTTACTCATATAAACGCATACTGTACACCTCAACCTCTGTCTATCCTGGCACTTCTCCTCGTATTCCCTATCTTTTCCATATAAACGCATACTGTACACCTCAACCTCTGTATATCCTGGCACTTCTCCTCGTATTCCCTTTCTTTCTCGTATAAACGCAGACTGTACACCTCAACCCCTGTCTATCCTGGCGCTTCTCCTCGTTTTCCCTATCTTTCTGGTATAAACGCATACTGTACACCTCAACCTCTTTCTATCCTGGCACTTCTCCTCGTATTCCCCATCTTTCTCGTGTAAACGCATACTGTACACCTCAAACACTGTCTATCCTGGCACTTCTCCTCGTATTCCCTATCTTTTCCGTATTAAACGCATACTGTACACCTCAACCTCTGTCTATCCTGGCACTTCTCGTATTCCCTATCTTTTCCGTATAAACGCATACTGTACTCCTCAACCTCTGTCTATCCTAGTACTACTCGTATTCCCTATGTTTCTCGTATAAACGCATACTGCACTCCTCAACCTCTTGCTAACCTAGTACTGCCCCTCGTATTCCCTATCTTTCTCGTATAAACGCATACTGCTCACCTCAAACTCTGTCTATCCTGGCACTTCTCCTCGTATTCCCTATCTTTTCCGTATAAACGCATACTGTACTCCTCAACCTCTGTCTATCCTGGAACTTCTCCTCGATTCCATATCTTTTCCGTATAAACGCATACTGTACTCCTCAACCTCTGTCTAACCTAGTACTATTCGTATTCCCTATCTTTCTCGTATAAACGCATACTGTACACCTCAACCTCTGTCTATCCTGGCACTTCTCCTCGTATTCCCTATCTTTCTCATATAAACGCATACTGTACACCTCAACCTCTGTCTATCCTGGCACTTCTCCTCGTATTCCCTTTCTTTTCCGTATAAACGCATACTGTACACCTCAACCTCTGTCTATCCTGGCACTTCTCCTCGTATTCCCTATCTTTCTCGTATAAACGCATAATGTACACCTCAACCTCTGTCTATCCTGGCACTTCTCCTCATTTTCCCTATCTTTTCCGTATAAACGCATACTGTACACCTCAACCTCTGTCTATCCTGGCACTTCTCCTCGTATTCCCTATCTTTTCCGTATAAACGCATACTGTACTCCTCAACCTCTGTCTATCTTGGCACTTCTCCTCGTATTTCCTATCTTTTCCGTATAAACGCATACTGTACACTTCAACCTCTGTCTATCCTGGCACTTCTCCTCGTATTCCCCATCTTTTCCGTATAAACGGATACTGTACTCCTCAACCTCTGTCTATCCTGGCACTTCTACTCGTATTCCCTATCTTTTCCGTATAAACGCATACTGTACTCCTCAACCTCTGTCTATCCTAGTACTACTCGTATTCCCTATCTTTCTCATATAAACGCATTTTGTACACCTCAACCTCTGTCTATCCTGGCGCTTCTCCTCGTATTCCCTTTCTTTCTCGTATAAACGCATACTGTACACCTCAACCTCTGTCTATCCTGGCGCTTCTCCTCGTTTTCCCTATCTTTCTGGTATAAACGCATACAGTACACCTCAACCTCTGTCTATCCTGGCACTTCTCCTCGTAGTCCCTATCTTTCTCGTATAAACGCATACTGTACACCTCAACCTCTGTATATCCTGGCACTTCTCCTCGTATTCCCTATCTTTTCCGTATAAACGCATACTGTACACCTCAACCTCTGTCTATCCTGGCGCTTCTCCTCGTTTTCCCTATCTTTCTGGTATAAACGCATACTGTACACCTCAACCTCTGTCTATCCTGGCACTTCTCCTCGTAGTCCCTATCTTTCTCGTATAAACGCATACTGTACACCTCAACCTCTGTATATCCTGGCACTTCTCCTCGTATTCCCTATCTTTTCCGTATAAACGCATACTGTACACCTCAACCTCTGTTTATCCAGGCACTTCTCGTATTCCCTATCTTTTCCGTATAAACGCATACTGTACTCCTCAACCTCTGTCTATCCTAGTACTACTCGTATTCCCTATGTTTCTCGTATAAACGCATACTGTACACCTCAACCTCTGTCTATCCTGGCACTTCTCCTCGTAGTCCCTATCTTTCTCGTATAAACGCATACTGCACTCCTCAACCTCTGTCTATCCTGGCACTCCTCCTCGTATTCCGTATCTTTCTCGTATAAACGCATACTGTACACCTCAACCACTGTCTATCCTGGCACTTCTCCTCGTATTCCCTATCTTTTCCGTATAAACGCATACTGTACACCTCAACCTCTGTCTATCCTGGCACTTCTCCTCGTATTCCTTATCTTTTCCGTATAAACGCATACTGTACACCTCAACCTCTGTCTATCCTGGCACTTCTCCTCGTATTCCCTATCTTTTCCGTATAAACGGATACTGTACTCCTCAACCTCTGTCTATCCTGGCACTTCTCCTCGTATTCCCTATCTTTTCCGTATAAACGCATACTGTACTCCTCAAGCTCTGTCTATCCTAGTACTACTCGTATTCCCTATCTTTCTCATATAAACGCATACTGTACACCTCAACCTCTGTCTATCCTAACGCTTCTCCTCGTATTTTCTTTCTTTCTCGTATAAACGCATACTGTACACCTCAACCTCTGTCTATCCTGGCACTTCTCCTCGTATTCCGTATCTTTCTCGTATAAACGCATACTGTACACCTCAACCACTGTCCATCCTGGCACTTCTCCTCGTATTCCCTATCTTTTCCGTATAAACGCATACTGTACACCTCAACCTCTGTCTATCCTGGCACTTCTCCTCGTATTCCCTATCTTTTCCGTATAAACGCATACTGTACACCTCAACCTCTGTCTATCCTGGCACTTCTCCTCGTATTCCCTATCTTTTCCGTATAAACGGATACTGTACTCCTCAACCTCTGTCTATCCTGACACTTCTCCTCGTATTCCATATCTTTTCCGTATAAACGCATACTGTACTCCTCAACCTCTGTCTATTGTGGCACTTCTCCTCGTATTCCCTATCTTTTCCGTATAAACGCATACTGTACTCCTCAAGCTCTGTCTATCCTAGTACTACTCGTATTCCCTATCTTTCTCATATAAACGCATACTGTACACCTCAACCTCTGTCTATCCTAACGCTTCTCCTCGTATTTTCTTTCTTTCTCGTATAAACGCATACTGTACACCTCAACCTCTGTCTATCCTGGCACTTCTCCTCGTATTCCCTTTCTTTCTCGTATAAACGCGTACTGTACACCTCAACCTCTGTCTATCCTGGCACTTCTCCTCGTATTCCCTTTCTTTCTCGTATAAACGCATACTGTACTCCTCAACCTCTGTCTATCCTGGTACTTCTCCTCGTATTCCCTATCTTTCTCGTATAAACGCATACTGTACACCTCAACCTCTGTCTATCCTGGCACTTCTCCTCGTATTCCCTATCTTTTCCGTATAAACGCATACTGTACACCTCAACCTCTGTCTATCCTGGCACTTCTCGTATTCCCTATCGTTTCCGTATAAACGCATACTGTACTCCTCAACCTCTGTATATCCTAGTACTACTCGTATTCCCTATGTTTCTCGTATAAACGCATACTGTACTACTCAACCTCTGTCTATCCTGGCACTTCTCCTCGTATTCCCTATCTTTCTCGTATAAACGCATACTGCACTCCTCAACCTCTTGCTACCCTAGTACTGCCCCTCGTATTCCCTATCTTTCTCGTATAAACGCATACTGTACTCCTCAAACTCTGTCTAACCTTGTACTGCCCCTCGTATTCCCTATCTTTTCCGTATATACACATACTGTTCACCACAACCTCTGTCTAACCTAGTACTACTCGTATTCCCTATCTTTCTCGTATAAACGCATACTGTACACCTCAACCTCTGTCTATCCTGGCACTTCTCCTCGTATTCCCTATCTTTTCCGTATAAACGCATACTGTACACCTCAAACTCTGTCTATCCTGGCACTTCTCCTCGTATTCCCTATCTTTCTCGTATAAACGCATAATGTACACCTCAACCTCTGTCTATCCTGGCACTTCTCCTCATTTTCCCTATCTTTTCCGTATAAACGCATACTGTATACCTCAACCTCTGTCTATCCTGGCACTTCTCCTCGTATTCCCTATCTTTTCCGTATAAACGCATACTGTACTCCTCAACCTCTGTCTATCCTGGCACTTCTCCTCGTATTCCCTATCTTTTCCGTATAAACGCATACTGTACACCTCAACCTCTGTCTATCCTGGCACTTCTCCTCGTATTCCCTATCTTTTCCGTATAAACGGATACTGTACTCCTCAACCTCTGTCTATCCTGGCACTTCTCCTCGTATTCCCTATCTTTTCCGTATAAACGGATACTGTACTCCTCAACCTCTGTCTATCCTGGCACTTCTCCTCGTATTCCCTATCTTTTCCGTATAAACGCATACTGTACTCCTCAACCTCTGTCTAACCTGGCACTTCTCCTCGTATTCCCTATCTTTTCCGTATAAACGCATACTGTACTCCTCAACCTCTGTCTATCCTAGTACTACTCGTATTCCCTATCTTTCTCATATAAACGCATACTGTACACCTCAACCTCTGTCTATCCTGGCACTTCTCCTCGTATTCCCTATCTTTTCCGTATAAACGCATACTGTACACCTCAACCTCTGTATATCCTGGCACTTCTCCTCGTATTCCGTTTCTTTCTCGTATAAACGCATACTGTACACCTCAACCCCTGTCTATCCTGGCGCTTCTCCTCGTTTTCCCTATCTTTCTGGTATAAACGCATACTGTACACCTCAACCTCTGTCTATCGTGGCACTTCTCCTCGTAGTCCCTATCTTTCTCGTATAAACGCATACTGTACACCTCAACCTCTGTATATCCTGGCACTTCTCCTCGTATTCCCTATCTTTTCCGTATAAACGCATACTGTACACCTCAACCTCTGTCTATCCTGGCACTTCTCGTATTCCCTATCTTTTCCGTATAAACGCATACTGTACTCCTCAACCTCTGTCTATCCTAGTACTACTCGTATTCCCTATGTTTCTCGTATAAACGCATACTGTACTCCTCAACCTCTGTCTATCCTAGTACTACTCGTATTCCCTATGTTTCTCGTATAAACGCATACCGTACTCCTCAACCTCTGTCTATCCTGGCACTTCTCCTCGTATTCCCTATCTTTCTCGTATAAACGCATACTGCACTCCTCAACCTCTTGCTAACCTAGTACTGCCCCTCGTATTCACTATCTTTCTCGTATAAACGCATACTGTACTCCTCAACCTCCGTCTAACCTAGTACTGCCCCTCGTATTCCCTATCTTTCTCGTAGAAACGCATACTGTACACCTCAAACTCTGTCTATCCTGGCACTTCTCCTCGTATTCCCTATCTTTTCCGTATAAACGCATACTGTACTCCTCAACCTCTGTCTAACCTAGTACTACTCGTATTCCCTATCTTTCTCGTATAAACGCATACTGTACACCTCAACCTCTGTCTATCCTGGCACTTCTCCTCGTATTCCCTATCTTTTCCGTATAAACGCATACTGTACACCTCAACCTCTGTCTATCCTGGCACTTCTCCTCGTATTCCCCATCTTTCTCGTATAAACGCATACTGTACACCTCAACCACTGTCTATCCTGGCACTTCTCCTCGTATTCCCTATCTTTTCCGTATTAAACGCATACTGTAAACCTCAACCTCTGTCTATCTTGGCACTTCTCGTATTCCCTATCTTTTCCGTATAAACGCATACTGTACTCCTCAACCTCTGTCTATCCTAGTACTACTCGTATTCCCATTCTTTCTCGTATAAACGCATACTGCACTCCTCATCCTCTTGCTAACCCAGTACTGCCCCTCGTATTCCCTATCTTTCTTGTATAAATGCATACTGTACTCCTCAACCTCTGTCTAACCTAGTACTGCCCCTCGTGTTCCCTATCTTTCTCGTATAAACGCATACTGTACACCTCAACCTCTGTCTATCCTGGCACTTCTCCTCGTATTCCCTATCTTTTCCGTATAAACGCATACTGTACTCCTCAACCTCTGTCTATCCTGGCACTTCTCCTCGTATTCCCTATATTTCTCGTATAAACGCATACTGTACACCTCAACTTCTGTCTATCCTGGCACTTCTTCTCGTATTCCCTATCTTTCTCGTATAAACGCATACTGTACACCTCAACCTCTGTCTATCCTCGCACTTCTCCTCGTATTCCCTATCTTTCTCGTATAAACGCATACTGTACAGCTCAACCTCTGTCTATCCTGGCACTTCTCCTCGTATTCCCTATCTTTTCCGTATAAACGCATACTGTACACCTCAAACTCTGTCTATCCTGGCACTTCTCCTCGTATTTTCTATCTTTCTCGTATAAACGCATACTGTACACCTCAACCTCTGGCTATCCTGGCACTTCTCCTCATTTTCCCTATCTTTTCCGTATAAACGCATACTGTACACCTCAACCTCTGTCTATCCTGGCACTTCTCCTCGTATTCCCTATCTTTTCCGTATAAACGCATACTGTACTCCTCAACCTCTGTCTATCTTGGCACTTCTCCTCGTATTCCCTATGTTTTCCGTATATACGCATACTGTACTCCTCAACCTCTGTCTATCCTGGCACTTCTCCTCGTATTCCCTATCTTTTCCGTATAAACGCATACTGTACTCCTCAACCTCTGTCTATCCTAGTACTACTCGTATTACCTATCTTTCTCATATAAACGCATACTGTACACCTCAACCTCTGTCTATCCTGGCGCTTCTCCTCGTATTCCCTTTCTTTCTCGTATAAACGCATACTGTACACCTCAACCTCTGTCTCTCCTGGCACTTCTCCTCGTATTCCCTTTCTTTCTCGTATAAACGCATACTGTACACCTCAACCTCTGTCTATCCTGGCGCTTCTCCTCGTTTTCCCTATCTTTCTGGTATAAACGCATACAGTACACCTCAACCTCTGTCTATCCTGGCACTTCTCCTCGTAGTCCCTATCTTTCTCGTATAAACGCATACTGTACACCTCAACCTCTGTATATCCTGGCACTTCTCCTCGTATTCCCTATCTTTTCCGTATAAACGCATACTGTACACCTCAACCTCTGTCTATCCTGGCACTTCTCCTCGTAGTCCCTATCTTTCACGTATAAACGCATACTGTACACCACAACCTCTGTATATCCTGGTACTTCTCCTCGTATTCCCTATCTTTTCCGTATAAACGCATACTGTACACCTCAACCTCTGTCTATCCTGGCACTTCTCGTATTCCCTATCTTTTCCGTATAAACGCATACTGTACTCCTCAACCTCCGTCTACCCTAGTACTACTCGTATTCCCTATGTTTCTCGTATAAACGCATACTGTACACCTCAACCTCTGTCTATCCTGGCACTTCTCCTCGTATTCCCTATCTTTTCCGTATAAACGCATACTGTACTCCTCAACCTCTGTCCATCCTGGCACTTCTCCTCGTATTCCCTATCTTTTCCGTATAAACGCATACTGTACTCCTCAACCTCTCACTATCCTGGCACTTTTCCTCGTATTCCCTATCTTTTCCGTATAAACGGATACTGTACTATTCAACCTCTGTCTATCCTGGCACTTCTCTCCGTATTCCCTTTCTTTTCCGTATAAACGCATACTGTACACCTCAACCTCTGTCTATCCTGGCACTTCTCCTCGTATTCCCTATCTTTCTCGTATAAACGCATACTGTACACCTCAACCTCTGTCTATCCTGGCACTTCTCCTCATTTTCCCTATCTTTTCCGTATAAACGCATACTGTACACCTCAACCTCTGTCTATCCTGGCACTTCTCCTTGTATTCCCTATCTTTTCCGTATAAACGCATACTGTACTCCTCAACCTCTGTCTATCTTGGCACTTCTCCTCGTATTTCCTATCTTTTCCGTATAAACGCATACTGTACACCTCAACCTCTGTCTATCCTGGCACTTCTCCTCGTATTCCCTATCTTTTCCGTATAAACGGATACTGTACTCCTCAACCTCTGTCTATCCTGGCACTTCTACTCGTATTCCCTATCTTTTCCGTATAAACGCATACTGTACTCCTCAACCTCTGTCTATCCTAGTACTACTCGTATTCCCTATCTTTCTCATATAAACGCATACTGTACACCTCAACCTCTGTCTATCCTGGCGCTTCTCCTCGTATTCCCTTTCTTTCTCGTATAAACGCATACTGTACACCTCAACCTCTGTCTATCCTGGCGCTTCTCGTCGTTTTCCCTATCTTTCTGGTATAAACGCATACAGTACACCTCAACCTCTGTCTATCCTGGCACTTCTCCTCGTAGTCCCTATCTTTCTCGTATAAACGCATACTGTACACCTCAACCTCTGTATATCCTGGCACTTCTCCTCGTATTCCCTATCTTTTCCGTATAAACGCATACTGTACACCTCAACCTCTGTCTATCCTGGCGCTTCTCCTTGTTTTCCGTATCTTTCTGGTATAAACGCATACTGTACACCTCAACCTCTGTCTATTCTGGCACTTCTCCTCGTAGTCCCTATCTTTCTCGTAAAAACGCATACTGCACACCTCAACCTCTGTATATCCTGGCACTTCTCCTCGTATTCCCTATCTTTTCCGTATAAACGCATACTGTACACCTCAACCTCTGTCTATCCTGGCACTTCTCCTCGTATTCCCTATCTTTTCCGTATAAACGGATACTGTACTCCTCAACCTCTGTCTATCCTGGCACTTCTCCTGGTATTCCCTATCTTTTCCGTATAAACGCATACTGTACTCCTCAACCTCTGTCTATCCTGGCACTTCTCCTCGTATTCCCTATCTTTTCCGTATAAACGCATACTGTACTCCTCAAGCTCTGTCCATCCTAGTACTACTCGTATTCCCTATCTTTCTCATATAAACGCATACTGTACACCCCAACCTCTGTCTATCCTAACGCTTCTCCTCGTATTTTCTTTCTTTCTCGTATAAACGCATACTGTACACCTCAACCTCTGTCTATCCTGGCACTTCTCCTCGTATTCCGTATCTTTCTCGTATAAACGCATACTGTACACCTCAACCACTGTCTATCCTGGCACTTCTCCTCGTATTCCCTATCTTTTCCGTATAAACGCATACTGTACACCTCAACCTCTGTCTATCCTGGCACTTCTCCTCGTATTCCCTATCTTTTCCGTATAAACGCATACTGTACACCTCAACCTCTGTCTATCCTGGCACTTCTCCTCGTATTCCCTATCTTTTCCGTATAAACGGATACTGTACTCCTCAACCTCTGTCTATCCTGGCACTTCTCCTCGTATTCCATATCTTTTCCGTATAAACGCATACTGTACTCCTCAACCTCTGTCTATTGTGGCACTTCTCCTCGTATTCCCTATCTTTTCCGTATAAACGCATACTGTACTCCTCAAGCTCTGTCTATCCTAGTACTACTCGTATTCCCTATCTTTCTCATATAAACGCATACTGTACACCTCAACCTCTGTCTATCCTAACGCTTCTCCTCGTATTTTCTTTCTTTCTCGTATAAACGCATACTGTACACCTCAACCTCTGTCTATCCTGGCACTTCTCCTCGTATTCCCTTTCTTTCTCGTATAAACGCGTACTGTACACCTCAACCTCTGTCTATCCTGGCACTTCTCCTCGTATTCCCTTTCTTTCTCGTATAAACGCATACTGTACACCTCAACCTCTGTCTATCCTGGTACTTCTCCTCGTATTCCCTATCTTTCTCGTATAAACGCATACTGTACACCTCAACCTCTGTCTATCCTGGCACTTCTCCTCGTATTCCCTATCTTTTCCGTATAAACGCATACTGTACACCTCAACCTCTGTCTATCCTGGCACTTCTCGTATTCCCTATCGTTTCCGTATAAACGCATACTGTACTCCTCAACCTCTGTATATCCTAGTACTACTCGTATTCCCTATGTTTCTCGTATAAACGCATACTGTACTACTCAACCTCTGTCTATCCTGGCACTTCTCCTCGTATTTCCTATCTTTCTCGTATAAACGCATACTGCACTCCTCAACCTCTTGATAACCTAGTACTGCCCCTCGTATTCCCTATCTTTCTCGTATAAACGCATACTGTACTCCTCAACCTCTGTCTAACCTAGTACTGCCCCTCGTATTCCCTATCTTTCTCGTATAAACGCATACTGTACACCTCAACCTCTGTCTATCCTGGCACTTCTCCTCGTATTCCCTATCTTTTCCGTATAAACGCATACTGTACTCCTCAACCTCTGTCTAACCTAGTACTACTCGTATTCCCTATCTTTCTCGTATAAACGCATACTGTACACCTCAACCTCTGTCTATCCTGGCACTTCTCCTCATTCTCCCTATCTTTTCCGTATAAACGCATACTGTACACCTCAACCTCTGTCTATCCTGGCACTTCTCCTCGTATTCCCTATCTTTTCCGTATAAACGCATACTGTACACCTCAACCTCTGTCTATCCTGGCACTTCTCCTCGTATTCCCTATCTTTTCCGTATAAACGGATACTGTACTCCTCAACCTCTGTCTATCCTGGCACTTCTCCTCGTATTCCCTATCTTTTCCGTATAAACGCATACTGTACTCCTTAACCTCTGTCTATCCTGGCACTTCTCCTCGTATTCCCTATCTTTTCGTATAAACGCATACTGTACTCCTCAACCTCTGTCTATCCTAGTACTTCTCGTATTCCCTATCTTTCTCATATTAAACGCATACTGTACACCTCAACCTCTGTATATCCTGGCGCTTCTCCTCGTATTCCCTTTCTTTCTCGTATAAACGCATACTGTAAACCTCAACCTCTGTCTATCCCGGCACTTCTCTTCGTATTCCCTTTCTTTCTCGTATAAACGCATACTGTACACCTCAACCTCTGTCTATCATGGCGGTTCTCCTCGTTTTCCGTATCTTTCTGGTATAAACGCATACTGTACACCTCAACCTCTGTCTATCCTGGCACTTCTCCTCGTAGTCCCTATCTTTCTCGTATAAACGCATACTGTACACCTCAACCTCTGTCTATCCTGGCACTTCTCCTCGTATTCCCTATCTTTTCCGTATAAACGCATACTGTACACCTCAACCTCTGTCTATCCTGGCACTTCTCTTATTCCCTATCTTTTCCGTATAAACGCATACGGTACTCCTCAACCTCTGTCTATCCTAGTACTACTCGTATTCCCTATGTTTCTCGTATAAACGCATACTGTACTACTCAACCTCTGTCTATCCTGGCACTTCTCCTCGTATTCCCTATCTTTCTCGTATAAACGCATACTGCTCTCCTCAACCTCTTGCTAACCTAGTACTGCCCCTCGTATTCCCTATCTTTCTCGTATACACGCATACTGTACACCTCAACCTCTGTCTAACCTGGTACTGCCCCTCGTATTCCCTATCTTTCTCGTATAAACGCATACTGTACACCTCAACCTCTGTCTATCCCTTCACTTCTCCTCGTATTCCCTATCTTTTCCGTATAAACGCATACTGTACTCCTCAACCTCTGTCTAACCTAGTACTACTCGTATTCCCTATCTTTCTCGTATAAACGCATACTGTACACCTCAACCTCTGTCTATCCTGGCACTTCTCCTCGTATTCCCTATCTTTTCCGTATAAACGCATACTGTACACCTCAACCTCTGTCTATCATGGCACTTCTCCTCGTATTCCCTATCTTTCTCGTATAAACGCATACTGTACACCTCAACCTCTGTCTATCCTGGCACTTCTCCTCGTATTCCCTATCTTTTCCGTATAAACGCATACTGTACACCTCAACCTCTGTCTATCCTGGCACTTCTCCTCGTATTCCCTATCTTTTCCGTATAAACGCATACTGTACTCCTCAACCTCTGTCTATCCTGGCACTTCTCCTCGTATTCCCTATCTTTTCCGTATAAACGCATACTGTACACCTCAACTTCTGTCTATCCTGGCACTTCTCCTCGTATTCCCTATCTTTTCCTATAAACGGATACTGTACTCCTCAACCTCTGTCTATCCTGGCACTTCTCCTCGTATTCCCTATCTTTTCCGTATAAACGCATACTGTACTCCTCAACCTCTGTCTATCCTGGCACTTCTCCTCGTATTCCCTATCTTTTCCGTATAAACGCATACTGTACTCCTCAACCTCTGTCTATCCTAGTACTACTCGTATTCCCTATGTTTCTCATATAAACGCATACTGTACACCTCAACCTCTGTCTATCCTGGCACTTCTCCTCGTATTCCCTATCTTTTCCGGAAAAACGCATACTGTACACCTCAACCTTTGTATATCCTGGCACTTCTCCTCGTATTCCCTTTCTTTCTCGTATAAACGCATACTGTACACCTCAACCCCTGTCTATCCTGGCGCTTCTCCTCGTTTTCCCTATCTTTCTGGTATAAACGCATACTGTACACCTCAACCTCTTTCTATCCTGGCACTTCTCCTCGTATTCCCCATCTTTCTCGTGTAAACGCATACTGTACACCTCAAACACTGTCTATCCTGGCACTTCTCCTCGTATTCCCTATCTTTTCCGTATTAAACGCATACTGTACACCTCAACCTCTGTCTATCCTGGCACTTCTCGTATTCCATATCTTTTCCGTATAAACGCATACTGTACTCCTCAACCTCTGTCTATCCTAGTACTACTCGTATTCCCTATGTTTCTCGTATAAACGCATACTGCACTCCTCAACCTCTTGCTAACCTAGTACTGCCCCTCGTATTCCCTATCTTTCTCGTATAAATGCATACTGTACTCCTCAACCTCTGTCTAACCTAGTACTGCCCCTCGTATTCCCTATCTTTCTCGTATAAACGCATACTGCTCACCTCAACCTCTGTCTATCATGGCACTTCTCCTCGTATTCCCTATCTTTTCCGTATAAACGCATACTGTACTCCTCAACCTCTGTCTATCCTGGAACTTCTCCTCGATTCCATATCTTTTCCGTATAAACGCATACTGTACTCCTCAACCTCTGTCTAACCTAATACTATTCGTATTCCCTATCTTTCTCGTATAAACGCATACTGTACACCTCAACCTCTGTCTATCCTGGCACTTCTCCTCGTATTCTCTATCTTTCTCATATAAACGCATACTGTACACCTCAACCTCTGTCTATCCTGGCACTTCTCCTCGTATTCCCTTTCTTTTCCGTATAAACGCATACTGTACACCTCAACCTCTGTCTATCCTGGCACTTCTCCTCGTATTCCCTATCTTTCTCGTATAAACGCATACTGTACACCTCAACCTCTGTCTATCCTGGCACTTCTCCTCATTTTCCCTATCTTTTCCGTATAAACGCATACTGTACACCTCAACCTCTGCCTATCCTGGCACTTCTCCTCGTATTCCCTATCTTTTCCGTATAAACGCATACTGTACTCCTCAACCTCTGTCTATCTTGGCACTTCTCCTCGTATTTCCTATCTTTTCCGTATAAACGCATACTGTACACTTCAACCTCTGTCTATCCTGGCACTTCTCCTCGTATTCCCTATCTTTTCCGTATAAACGCATACTGTACTCCTCAACCTCTGTCTATCCTGGAACTTCTCCTCGTATTCCCTATCTTTTCCGTATAAACGCATACTGTACTCCTCAACCTCTGTCTAACCTAGTACTATTCGTATTCCCTATCTTTCTCGTATAAACGCATACTGTACACCTCAACCTCTGTCTATCCTGGCACTTCTCCTCGTATTCCCTATCTTTCTCATATAAACGCATACTGTACACCTCAACCTCTGTCTATCCTGGCACTTCTCCTCGTATTCCCTTTCTTTTCCGTATAAACGCATACTGTACACCTCAACCTCTGTCTATCCTGGCACTTCTCCTCGTATTCCCTATCTTTCTCGTATAAACGCATACTGTACACCTCAACCTCTGTCTATCCTGGCACTTCTCCTCATTTTCCCTATCTTTTCCGTATAAACGCATACTGTACACCTCAACCTCTGTCTATCCTGGCACTTCTCCTCGTATTCCCTATCTTTTCCGTATAAACGCATACTGTACTCCTCAACCTCTGTCTATCTTGGCACTTCTCCTCGTATTTCCTATCTTTTCCGTATAAACGCATACTGTACACCTCAACCTCTGTCTATCCTGGCACTTCTCCTCGTATTCCCTATCTTTTCCGTATAAACGGATACTGTACTCCTCAACCTCTGTCTATCCTGGCACTTCTACTCGTATTCCCTATATTTTCCGTATAAACGCATACTGTACTCCTCAACCTCTGTCTATCCTAGTACTACTCGTATTCCCTATCTTTCTCATATAAACGCAAACTGTACACCTCAACCTCTGTCTATCCTGGCGCTTCTCCTCGTATTCCCTTTCTTTCTCGTATAAACGCATACTGTACACCTCAACCTCTGTCTATCCTGGCGCTTCTCCTCGTTTTCCCTATCTTTCTGGTATAAACGCATACAGTACACCTCAACCTCTGTCTATCCTGGCACTTCTCCTCGTAGTCCCTATCTTTCTCGTATAAACGCATACTGTACACCTCAACCTCTGTATATCCTGGCACTTCTCCTCGTATTCCCTATCTTTTCCGTATAAACGCATACTGTACACCTCAACCTCTGTCTATCCTGGCGCTTCTCCTCGTTTTCCCTATCTTTCTGGTATAAACGCATACTGTACACCTCAACCTCTGTCTATTCTGGCACTTCTCCTCGTAGTCCCTATCTTTCTCGTATAAACGCATACTGTACACCTCAACCTCTGTATATCCTGGCACTTCTCCTCGTATTCCCTATCTTTTCCGTATAAACGCATACTGTACACCTCAACCTCTGTCTATCCAGGCACTTCTCGTATTCCCTATCTTTTCCGTATAAACGCATACTGTACTCCTCAACCTCTGTCTATCCTAGTACTACTCGTATTCCCTATGTTTCTCGTATAAACGCATACTGTACACCTCAACCTCTGTCTATCCTGGCACTTCTCCTCGTAGTCCCTATCTTTCTCGTATAAACGCACTCCTCAACCTCTGTCTATCCTGGCACTCCTCCTCGTATTCCGTATCCTTCTCGTATAAACGCATACTGTACACCTCAACCACTGTCTATCCTGGCACTTCTCCTCGTATTCCCTATCTTTTCCGTATAAACGCATACTGTACACCTCAACCTCTGTCTATCCTGGCACTTCTCCTCGTATTCCCTATCTTTTCCGTATAAACGCATACTGTACACCTCAACCTCTGTCTCTCCTGGCACTTCTCCTCGTATTGCCTATCTTTTCCGTATAAACGGATACTGTACTCCTCAACCTCTGTCTATCCTGGCACTTCTCCTCGTATTCCCTATCTTTTCCGTATAAACGCATACTGTACTCCTCAACCTCTGTCTATCCTGGCACTTCTCCTCGTATTCCCTATCTTTTCCGTATAAACGCATACTGTACTCCTCAAGCTCTGTCTATCCTAGTACTACTCGTATTCCCTATCTTTCTCATATAAACGCATACTGTACACCTCAACCTCTGTCTATCCTAACGCTTCTCCTCGTATTTTCTTTCTTTCTCGTATAAACGCATACTGTACACCTCAACCTCTGTCTATCCTGGCACTTCTCCTAGTATTCCGTATCTTTCTCGTATAAACACATACTGTACACCTCAACCACTGTCTATCCTGGCACTTCTCCTCGTATTCCCTATCTTTTCCGTATAAACGCATACTGTACACCTCAACCTCTGTCTATCCTGGCACTTCTCCTCGTATTCCCTATCTTTTCCGTATAAACGCATACTGTACACCTCAACCTCTGTCTATCCTGGCACTTCTCCTCGTATTCCCTATCTTTTCCGTATAAACGGATACTGTACTCCTCAACCTCTGTCTATCCTGGCACTTCTCCTCGTATTCCATATCTTTTCCGTATAAACGCATACTGTACTCCTCAACCTCTGTCTATTGTGGCACTTCTCCTCGTATTCCCTATCTTTTCCGTATAAACGCATACTGTACTCCTCAAGCTCTGTCTATCCTAGTACTACTCGTATTCCCTATCTTTCTCGTATAAACGCATACTGTACACCTCAACCTCTGTCTATCCTGGCACTTCTCCCCGTATTCCCTATCTTTTCCGTATAAACGCATACTGTACTCCTCAACCTCTGTATATCCTAGTACTACTCGTATTCCCTATGTTTCTCGTATAAACGCATACTGTCCTACTCAACCTCTGTCTATCCTGGCACTTCTCCTCGTATTTCCTATCTTTCTCGTATAAACGCATACTGCACTCCTCAACCTCTTGATAACCTAGTACTGCCCCTCGTATTCCCTATCTTTCTCGTATAAACGCATACTGTACTCCTCAACCTCTGTCTAACCTAGTACTGCCCCTCGTATTCCCTATCTTTCTCGTATAAACGCATACTGTACACCTCAACCTCTGTCTATCCTGGCACTTCTCCTCGTATTCCCTATCTTTTCCGTATAAACGCATACTGTACTCCTCAACCTCTGTCTAAGCTAGTACTACTCGTATTCCCTATCTTTCTCGTATAAACGCATACTGTACACCTCAACCTCTGTCTATCCTGGCACTTCTCCTCATTTTCCCTATCTTTTCCGTATAAACGCATACTGTACACCTCAACCTCTGTCTATCCTGGCACTTCTCCTCGTATTCCCTATCTTTTCCGTATAAACGCATACTGTACACCTCAACCTCTGTCTATCCTGGCACTTCTCCTCGTATTCCCTATCTTTTCCGTATAAACGGATACTGTACTCCTCAACCTCTGTCTATCCTGGCACTTCTCCTCGTATTCCCTATCTTTTCCGTATAAACGCATACTGTACTCCTTAACCTCTGTCTATCCTGGCACTTCTCCTCGTATTCCCTATCTTTTCGTATAAACGCATACTGTACTCCTCAACCTCTGTCTATCCTAGTACTTCTCGTATTCCCTATCTTTCTCATATAAACGCATACTGTACACCTCAACCTCTGTATATCCTGGCGCTTCTCCTCGTATTCCCTTTCTTTCTCGTATAAACGCATACTGTAAACCTCAACCTCTGTCTATCCCGGCACTTCTCTTCGTATTCCCTTTCTTTCTCGTATAAACGCATACTGTACACCTCAACCTCTGTCTATCATGGCGCTTCTCCTCGTTTTCCGTATCTTTCTGGTATAAACGCATACTGTACACCTCAACCTCTGTCTATCCTGGCACTTCTCCTCGTAGTCCCTATCTTTCTCGTATAAACGCATACTGTACACCTCAACCTCTGTCTATCCTGGCACTTCTCCTCGTATTCCCTATCTTTTCCGTATAAACGCATACTGTACACCTCAACCTCTGTCTATCCTGGCACTTCTCGTATTCCCTATCTTTTCCGTATAAACGCATACGGTACTCCTCAACCTCTGTCTATCCTAGTACTACTCGTATTCCCTATGTTTCTCGTATAAACGCATACTGTACTACTCAACCTCTGTCTATCCTGGCACTTCTCCTCGTATTCCCTATCTTTCTCGTATAAACGCATACTGCTCTCCTCAACCTCTTACTAACCTAGTACTGCCCCTCGTATTCCCTATCTTTCTCGTATACACGCATACTGTACACCTCAACCTCTGTCTAACCTGGTACTGCCCCTCGTATTCCCTATCTTTCTCGTATAAACGCATACTGTACACCTCAACCTCTGTCTATCCCTTCACTTCTCCTCGTATTCCCTATCTTTTCCGTATAAACGCATACTGTACTCCTCAACATCTGTCTAACCTAGTACTACTCGTTTTCCCTATCTTTCTCGTATAAACGCATACTGTACACCTCAACCTCTGTCTATCCTGGCACTTCTCCTCGTATTCCCTATCTTTTCCGTATAAACGCATACTGTACACCTCAACCTCTGTCTATCATGGCACTTCTCCTCGTATTCCCTATCTTTCTCGTATAAACGCATACTGTACACCTCAACCTCTGTCTATCCTGGCACTTCTCCTCATTTTCCCTATCTTTTCCGTATAAACGCATACTGTACACCTCAACTTCTGTCTATCCTGGCACTTCTCCTAGTATTCCCTATCTTTTCCTATAAACGGATACTGTACTCCTCAACCTCTGTCTATCCTGGCACTTCTCCTCGTATTCCCTATCTTTTCCGTATAAACGCATACTGTACTCCTCAACCTCTGTCTATCCTGGCACTTCTCCTCGTATTCCCTATCTTTTCCGTATAAACGCATACTGTACTCCTCAACCTCTGTCTATCCTAGTACTACTCGTATTCCCTATGTTACTCATATAAACGCATACTGTACACCTCAACCTCTGTCTATCCTGGCACTTCTCCTCGTATTCCCTATCTTTTCCATATAAACGCATACTGTACACCTCAACCTCTGTATATCCTGGCACTTCTCCTCGTATTCCCTTTCTTTCTCGTATAAACGCAGACTGTACACCTCAACCCCTGTCTATCCTGGCGCTTCTCCTCGTTTTCCCTATCTTTCTGGTATAAACGCATACTGTACACCTCAACCTCTTTCTATCCTGGCACTTCTCCTCGTATTCCCCATCTTTCTCGTGTAAACGCATACTGTACACCTCAAACACTGTCTATCCTGGCACTTCTCCTCGTATTCCCTATCTTTTCCGTATTAAACGCATACTGTACACCTCAACCTCTGTCTATCCTGGCACTTCTCGTATTCCCTATCTTTTCCGTATAAACGCATACTGTACTCCTCAACCTCTGTCTATCCTAGTACTACTCGTATTCCCTATGTTTCTCGTATAAACGCATACTGCACTCCTCAACCTCTTGCTAACCTAGTACTGCCCCTCGTATTCCCTATCTTTCTCGTATAAACGCATACTGCTCACCTCAAACTCTGTCTATCCTGGCACTTCTCCTCGTATTCCCTATCTTTTCCGTATAAACGCATACTGTACTCCTCAACCTCTGTCTATCCTGGAACTTCTCCTCGATTCCATATCTTTTCCGTATAAACGCATACTGTACTCCTCAACCTCTGTCTAAACTAGTACTATTCGTATTCCCTATCTTTCTCGTATAAACGCATACTGTACACCTCAACCTCTGTCTATCCTGGCACTTCTCCTCGTATTCCCTATCTTTCTCATATAAACGCATACTGTACACCTCAACCTCTGTCTATCCTGGCACTTCTCCTCGTATTCCCTTTCTTTTCCGTATAAACGCATACTGTACACCTCAACCTCTGTCTATCCTGGCACTTCTCCTCGTATTCCCTATCTTTCTCGTATAAACGCATAATGTACACCTCAACCTCTGTCTATCCTGGCACTTCTCCTCATTTTCCCTATCTTTTCCGTATAAACGCATACTGTACACCTCAACCTCTGTCTATCCTGGCACTTCTCCTCGTATTCCCTATCTTTTCCGTATAAACGCATACTGTACTCCTCAACCTCTGTCTATCTTGGCACTTCTCCTCGTATTTCCTATCTTTTCCGTATAAACGCATACTGTACACTTCAACCTCTGTCTATCCTGGCACTTCTCCTCGTATTCCCCATCTTTTCCGTATAAACGGATACTGTACTCCTCAACCTCTGTCTATCCTGGCACTTCTACTCGTATTCCCTATCTTTTCCGTATAAACGCATACTGTACTCCTCAACCTCTGTCTATCCTAGTACTACTCGTATTCCCTATCTTTCTCATATAAACGCATTTTGTACACCTCAACCTCTGTCTATCCTGGCGCTTCTCCTCGTATTCCCTTTCTTTCTCGTATAAACGCATACTGTACACCTCAACCTCTGTCTATCCTGGCGCTTCTCCTCGTTTTCCCTATCTTTCTGGTATAAACGCATACAGTACACCTCAACCTCTGTCTATCCTGGCACTTCTCCTCGTAGTCCCTATCTTTCTCGTATAAACGCATACTGTACACCTCAACCTCTGTATATCCTGGCACTTCTCCTCGTATTCCCTATCTTTTCCGTATAAACGCATACTGTACACCTCAACCTCTGTCTATCCTGGCGCTTCTCCTCGTTTTCCCTATCTTTCTGGTATAAACGCATACTGTACACCTCAACCTCTGTCTATCCTGGCACTTCTCCTCGTAGTCCCTATCTTTCTCGTATAAACGCATACTGTACACCTCAACCTCTGTATATCCTGGCACTTCTCCTCGTATTCCCTATCTTTTCCGTATAAACGCATACTGTACACCTCAACCTCTGTTTATCCAGGCACTTCTCGTATTCCCTATCTTTTCCGTATAAACGCATACTGTACTCCTCAACCTCTGTCTATCCTAGTACTACTCGTATTCCCTATGTTTCTCGTATAAACGCATACTGTACACCTCAACCTCTGTCTATCCTGGCACTTCTCCTCGTAGTCCCTATCTTTCTCGTATAAACGCATACTGCACTCCTCAACCTCTGTCTATCCTGGCACTCCTCCTCGTATTCCGTATCTTTCTCGTATAAACGCATACTGTACACCTCAACCACTGTCTATCCTGGCACTTCTCCTCGTATTCCCTATCTTTTCCGTATAAACGCATACTGTACACCTCAACCTCTGTCTATCCTGGCACTTCTCCTCGTATTCCTTATCTTTTCCGTATAAACGCATACTGTACACCTCAACCTCTGTCTATCCTGGCACTTCTCCTCGTATTCCCTATCTTTTCCGTATAAACGGATACTGTACTCCTCAACCTCTGTCTATCCTGGCACTTCTCCTCGTATTCCCTATCTTTTCCGTATAAACGCATACTGTACTCCTCAACCTCTGTCTATCCTGGCACTTCTCCTCGTATTCCCTATCTTTTCCGTATAAACGCATACTGTACTCCTCAAGCTCTGTCTATCCTAGTACTACTCGTATTCCCTATCTTTCTCATATAAACGCATACTGTACACCTCAACCTCTGTCTATCCTAACGCTTCTCCTCGTATTTTCTTTCTTTCTCGTATAAACGCATACTGTACACCTCAACCTCTGTCTATCCTGGCACTTCTCCTCGTATTCCGTATCTTTCTCGTATAAACGCATACTGTACACCTCAACCACTGTCCATCCTGGCACTTCTCCTCGTATTCCCTATCTTTTCCGTATAAACGCATACTGTACACCTCAACCTCTGTCTATCCTGGCACTTCTCCTCGTATTCCCTATCTTTTCCGTATAAACGCATACTGTACACCTCAACCTCTGTCTATCCTGGCACTTCTCCTCGTATTCCCTATCTTTTCCGTATAAACGGATACTGTACTCCTCAACCTCTGTCTATCCTGACACTTCTCCTCGTATTCCATATCTTTTCCGTATAAACGCATACTGTACTCCTCAACCTCTGTCTATTGTGGCACTTCTCCTCGTATTCCCTATCTTTTCCGTATAAACGCATACTGTACTCCTCAAGCTCTGTCTATCCTAGTACTACTCGTATTCCCTATCTTTCTCATATAAACGCATACTGTACACCTCAACCTCTGTCTATCCTAACGCTTCTCCTCGTATTTTCTTTCTTTCTCGTATAAACGCATACTGTACACCTCAACCTCTGTCTATCCTGGCACTTCTCCTCGTATTCCCTTTCTTTCTCGTATAAACGCGTACTGTACACCTCAACCTCTGTCTATCCTGGCACTTCTCCTCGTATTCCCTTTCTTTCTCGTATAAACGCATACTGTACTCCTCAACCTCTGTCTATCCTGGTACTTCTCCTCGTATTCCCTATCTTTCTCGTATAAACGCATACTGTACACCTCAACCTCTGTCTATCCTGGCACTTCTCCTCGTATTCCCTATCTTTTCCGTATAAACGCATACTGTACACCTCAACCTCTGTCTATCCTGGCACTTCTCGTATTCCCTATCGTTTCCGTATAAACGCATACTGTACTCCTCAACCTCTGTATATCCTAGTACTACTCGTATTCCCTATGTTTCTGGTATAAACGCATACTGTACTACTCAACCTCTGTCTATCCTGGCACTTCTCCTCGTATTCCCTATCTTTCTCGTATAAACGCATACTGCACTCCTCAACCTCTTGCTACCCTAGTACTGCCCCTCGTATTCCCTATCTTTCTCGTATAAACGCATACTGTACTCCTCAAACTCTGTCTAACCTTGTACTGCCCCTCGTATTCCCTATCTTTTCCGTATATACACATACTGTTCACCACAACCTCTGTCTAACCTAGTACTACTCGTATTCCCTATCTTTCTCGTATAAACGCATACTGTACACCTCAACCTCTGTCTATCCTGGCACTTCTCCTCGTATTCCCTATCTTTTCCGTATAAACGCATACTGTACACCTCAACCTCTGTCTATCCTGGCACTTCTCCTCGTATTCCCTATCTTTCTCGTATAAACGCATAATGTACACCTCAACCTCTGTCTATCCTGGCACTTCTCCTCATTTTCCCTATCTTTTCCGTATAAACGCATACTGTATACCTCAAACTCTGTCTATCCTGGCACTTCTCCTCGTATTCCCTATCTTTTCCGTATAAACGCATACTGTACTCCTCAACCTCTGTCTATCCTGGCACTTCTCCTCGTATTCCCTATCTTTTCCGTATAAACGCATACTGTACACCTCAACCTCTGTCTATCCTGGCACTTCTCCTCGTATTCCCTATCTTTTCCGTATAAACGGATACTGTACTCCTCAACCTCTGTCTATCCTGGCACTTCTCCTCGTATTCCCTATCTTTTCCGTATAAACGGATAGATACTGTACTCCTCAACCTCTGTCTATCCTGGCACTTCTCCTCGTATTCCCTATCTTTTCCGTATAAACGCATACTGTACTCCTCAACCTCTGTCTAACCTGGCACTTCTCCTCGTATTCCCTATCTTTTCCGTATAAACGCATACTGTACTCCTCAACCTCTGTCTATCCTAGTACTACTCGTATTCCCTATCTTTCTCATATAAACGCATACTGTACACCTCAACCTCTGTCTATCCTGGCACTTCTCCTCGTATTCCCTATCTTTTCCGTATAAACGCATACTGTACACCTCAACCTCTGTATTTCCTGGCACTTCTCCTCGTATTCCGTTTCTTTCTCGTATAAACGCATACTGTACACCTCAACCCCTGTCTATCCTGGCGCTTCTCCTCGTTTTCCCTATCTTTCTGGTATAAACGCATATTGTACACCTCAACCTCTGTCTATCGTGGCACTTCTCCTCGTAGTCCCTATCTTTCTCGTATAAACGCATACTGTACACCTCAACCTCTGTATATCCTGGCACTTCTCCTCGTATTCCCTATCTTTTCCGTATAAACGCATACTGTACACCTCAACCTCTGTCTATCCTGGCACTTCTCGTATTCCCTATCTTTTCCGTATAAACGCATACTGTACTCCTCAACCTCTGTCTATCCTAGTACTACTCGTATTCCCTATGTTTCTCGTATAAACGCATACTGTACTCCTCAACCTCTGTCTATCCTAGTACTACTCGTATTCCCTATGTTTCTCGTATAAACGCATACCGTACTCCTCAACCTCTGTCTATCCTGGCACTTCTCCTCGTATTCCCTATCTTTCTCGTATAAACGCATACTGCACTCCTCAACCTCTTGCTAACCTAGTACTGCCCCTCGTATTCACTATCTTTCTCGTATAAACGCATACTGTACTCCTCAACCTCCGTCTAACCTAGTACTGCCCCTCGTATTCCCTATCTTTCTCGTAGAAACGCATACTGTACACCTCAAACTCTGTCTATCCTGGCACTTCTCCTCGTATTCCCTATCTTTTCCGTATAAACGCATACTGTACTCCTCAACCTCTGTCTAACCTAGTACTACTCGTATTCCCTATCTTTCTCGTATAAACGCATACTGTACACCTCAACCTCTGTCTATCCTGGCACTTCTCCTCGTATTCCCTATCTTTTCCGTATAAACGCATACTGTACACCTCAACCTCTGTCTATCCTGGCACTTCTCCTCGTATTCCCCATCTTTCTCGTATAAACGCATACTGTACACCTCAACCACTGTCTATCCTGGCACTTCTCCTCGTATTCCCTATCTTTTCCGTATTAAACGCATACTGTAAACCTCAACCTCTGTCTATCTTGGCACTTCTCGTATTCCCTATCTTTTCCGTATAAACGCATACTGTACTCCTCAACCTCTGTCTATCCTAGTACTACTCGTATTCCCATTCTTTCTCGTATAAACGCATACTGCACTCCTCATCCTCTTGCTAACCCAGTACTGCCCCTCGTATTCCCTATCTTTCTTGTATAAATGCATACTGTACTCCTCAACCTCTGTCTAACCTAGTACTGCCCCTCGTGTTCCCTATCTTTCTCGTATAAACGCATACTGTACACCTCAACCTCTGTCTATCCTGGCACTTCTCCTCGTATTCCCTATCTTTTCCGTATAAACGCATACTGTACTCCTCAACCTCTGTCTATCCTGGCACTTCTCCTCGTATTCCCTATATTTCTCGTATAAACGCATACTGTACACCTCAACTTCTGTCTATCCTGGCACTTCTTCTCGTATTCCCTATCTTTCTCGTATAAACGCATACTGTACACCTCAACCTCTGTCTATCCTCGCACTTCTCCTCGTATTCCCTATCTTTCTCGTATAAACGCATACTGTACACCTCAACCTCTGTCTATCCTGGCACTTCTCCTCGTATTCCCTATCTTTTCCGTATAAACGCATACTGTACACCTCAAACTCTGTCTATCCTGGCACTTCTCCTCGTATTTTCTATCTTTCTCGTATAAACGCATACTGTACACCTCAACCTCTGGCTATCCTGGCACTTCTCCTCATTTTCCCTATCTTTTCCGTATAAACGGATACTGTACACCTCAACCTCTGTCTATCCTGGCACTTCTCCTCGTATTCCCTATCTTTTCCGTATAAACGCATACTGTACTCCTCAACCTCTGTCTATCTTGGCACTTCTCCTCGTATTCCCTATGTTTTCCGTATATACGCATACTGTACTCCTCAACCTCTGTCTATCCTGGCACTTCTCCTCGTATTCCCTATCTTTTCCGTATAAACGCATACTGTACTCCTCAACCTCTGTCTATCCTAGTACTACTCGTATTACCTATCTTTCTCATATAAACGCATACTGTACACCTCAACCTCTGTCTATCCTGGCGCTTCTCCTCGTATTCCCTTTCTTTCTCGTATAAACGCATACTGTACACCTCAACCTCTGTCTCTCCTGGCACTTCTCCTCGTATTCCCTTTCTTTCTCGTATAAACGCATACTGTACACCTCAACCTCTGTCTATCCTGGCGCTTCTCCTCGTTTTCCCTATCTTTCTGGTATAAACGCATACAGTACACCTCAACCTCTGTCTATCCTGGCACTTCTCCTCGTAGTCCCTATCTTTCTCGTATAAACGCATACTGTACACCTCAACCTCTGTATATCCTGGCACTTCTCCTCGTATTCCCTATCTTTTCCGTATAAACGCATACTGTACACCTCAACCTCTGTCTATCCTGGCACTTCTCCTCGTAGTCCCTATCTTTCACGTATAAACGCATACTGTACACCACAACCTCTGTATATCCTGGTACTTCTCCTCGTATTCCCTATCTTTTCCGTATAAACGCATACTGTACACCTCAACCTCTGTCTATCCTGGCACTTCTCGTATTCCCTATCTTTTCCGTATAAACGCATACTGTACTCCTCAACCTCCGTCTACCCTAGTACTACTCGTATTCCCTATGTTTCTCGTATAAACGCATACTGTACACCTCAACCTCTGTCTATCCTGGCACTTCTCCTCGTATTCCCTATCTTTTCCGTATAAACGCATACTGTACTCCTCAACCTCTGTCCATCCTGGCACTTCTCCTCGTATTCCCTATCTTTTCCGTATAAACGCATACTGTACTCCTCAACCTCTCACTATCCTGGCACTTTTCCTCGTATTCCCTATCTTTTCCGTATAAACGGATACTGTACTATTCAACCTCTGTCTATCCTGGCACTTCTCCTCGTATTCCCTATCTTTTCCGTATAAACGCATACTGTACTCCTCAACCTCTGTCTATCCTAGTGCTACTCGTATTCCCTATCTTTCTCATATAAACGCATACTGTACACCTCAACCTCTGTCTATCCTGGCACTTCTCCTCGTATTCCCTTTCTTTCTCGTATAAACGCGTACTGTACACCTCAAACTCTGTCTATCCTGGCGCTTCTCCTCGTTTTCCCTATCTTTCTGGTATAAACGCATACTGTACACCTCAACCTCTGTCTATCCTGGCACTTCTCCTCGTATTCCCTTTCATTCTCGTATAAACACATACTGTACTCCTCAACCTCTGTCTATTCTGGTACTTCTCCTCGTATTCCCTATCTTTCTCGTATAAACGCATATTGTACACCTCAACCTCTGTCTATCCTGGCACTTCTCCTCGTATTCCCTATCTTTCTCGTATAAACGCATACTGTACACCTCAACCTCTATCTATCCTGGCACTTCTCGTATTCCCTATCTTTTCCGTATAAACGCATACTGTACTCCTCAACCTCTGTATATCCTAGTACTACTCGTATTCCCTATGTTTCCCGTATAAACGCATACTGTACTACTCAACCTCTGTCTATCCTGGCACTTCTCCTCGTATTTCCTTTCTTTCTCGTATAAACGCATACTGCAATTCTCAACCTCTTGATAACCTAGTACCGCCCCTCGTATTCCCTGTCTTTCTCGTATAAACGCATACTGTACTCCTCAACCTCTGTCTAACCTAGAACTGCCCCTCGTATTCCCTATCTTTCTCGTATAAACGCATACTGTACACCTCAACCTCTGTCTATCCTGGCACTTCTCCTCGTATTCCCTATCTCTTCCGTATAAACGCATACTGTACTCCTCAACCTCTGTCTAACCTAGTACTACTCGTATTCCCTATCTTTCTAGTATAAACGCATACTGTACACCTCAACCTCTGTCTATCCTGGCACTTCTCCTCGTATTCCCTATCTTTTCCGTATAAACGCATACTGTACACCTCAACCTCTGTCTATCCTGGCACTTCTCCTCGTATTCCCTATCTTTCTCGTATAAACGCATACTGTACACCTCAACCTCTGTCTATCCTGGCACTTCTCCTCATTTTCCCTATCTTTTCCGTATAAACGCATACTGTACACCACAACCTCTGTCTATCCTGGCACTTCTCCTCGTATTCCCTATCTTTTCCGTATAAACGCATACTGTACACCTCAACCTCTGTCTATCCTGGCACTTTTCCTCGTATTCCCTATCTTTTCCGTATAAACGGATACTGTACTCCTCAACCTCTGTCTATCCTGGCACTTCTCCTCGTATTCCCTATCTTTTCCGTATAAACGCATACTGTACTCCTTAACCTCTGTCTATCCTGGCACTTCTCGTATTCCCTATCTTTTCCGTATAAACGCATACTGTACTCCTCAACCTCTGTATATCCTGGCACTTCTCCTCGTATTCCCTATCTTTTCCGTATAAACGCATACTCTACTCCTCAACCTCTGTCTATCCTAGTACTACTCGTATTCCCTATCTTTCTCATATAAACGCATACTGTACACCTCAACCTCTGTCTATCCTGGCGCTTCTCCTCGTATTCCCTTTCTTTCTCGTATAAACGCATACTGTACACCTCAACCTCTGTCTACCCTGGCACTTCTCTTCGTATTCCCTTTCTTTCTCGTATAAACGAATACTGTACACCTCAACCTCTGTCTATCATGGCGCTTCTCCTCGTTTTCCCTATCTTTCTGGTATAAACGCATACTGTACACCTCAACCTCTGTCTATCCTGGCACTTCTCCTCGTAGTCCCTATCTTTCTCGTATAAACGCATACTGTACACCTCAAACTCTGTCTATCCTGGCACTTCTCCTCGTATTCCCTATCTTTTCCGTATAAACGCATACTGTACACCTCAACCTCTGTCTATCATGGCACTTCTCGTATTCCCTATCTTTTCCGCATAAACGCATACGGTACTCCTCAACCTCTGTCTATCCTAGTACTACTCGTATTCCCTACGTTTCTCGTATAAACGCATACTGTACTACTCAACCTCTTTCTATCCTGGCACTTCTCCTCGTATTCCCTATCTTTCTCGTATAAACGCATACTGCACTCCTCAACCTCTTGCTAACCTAGTACTGCCCCTCGTATTCCCTATCTTTCTCGTATAAACGCATACTGTACACCTCAACCTCGATCTAACCTAGTACTGCCCCTCGTATTCCCTATCTTTCTCGTATAAACGCATACTGTACACCTCAACCTCTGTCTATCCCTTCACTTCTCCTCGTATTCCCTATCTTTTCCGTATAAACGCATACTGTACTCCTCAACCTCTGTCTAACCTAGTACTACTCGTATTCCCTATCTTTCTCGTATAAACGCATACTGTACACCTCAACCTCTGTCTATCCTGGCACTTCTCCTCGTATTCCCTATCTTTCTCGTATAAACGCATACTGTACACCTCAACCTCTGTCTATCCTGGCACTTCTCCTCATTTTCCCTATCTTTTCCGTATAAACGCATACTGTACACCTCAACCTCTGTCTATCCTGGCACTTCTCCTCGTATTCCCTATCTTTTCCGTATAAACGCATACTGTACTCCTCAACCTCTGTCTATCCTGGCACTTCTCCTCGTATTCCCTATCTTTTCCGTATAAACGCATACTGTACACCTCAACTTCTGTCTATCCTAGTACTACTCGTATTCCCTATCTTTCTCATATAAACGCATACTGTACACCTCAACCTCTGTCTATCCTGGCACTTCTCCTCGTATTCCCTATCTTTTCCGTATAAACGCATACTGTACACCTCAACCTCTGTATATCCTGGCACTTCTCCTCGTATTCCCTTTCTTTCTCGTATAAACGCATACTTTACAACTCAACCCCTGTCTATCCTGGCGCTTCTCCTCGATTTCCCTATCTTTCTGGTATAAACGCATACTGTACACCTCAACCTCTGTCTATCCTGGCACTTCTCCTCGTAGTCCCTATCTTTCTCGTATAAACGCATACTGTACACCTCAAGCTCTGTATATCCTGGCACTTCTCCTCGTATTCCCTATCTTTTCCGTATAAACGCATACTGTACACCTCAACCTCTGTCTATCCTGGCACTTCTCGTATTCCCTATCTTTTCCGCATAAACGCATACTGTACTCCTCAACCTCTGTCTATCCTAGTACTACTCGTATTCCCTATGTTTCTCGTATAAACGCATACTGTACTCCTCAACCTCTGTCTATCCTAGTACTACTCGTATTCCCTATGTTTCTCGTATAAACGCATACCCTACACCTCAACCTCTGTCTATCCTGGCACTTCTCCTCGTATTCCCTTTTTTTCTCGTATAAACGCATACTGCACTCCTCAACCTCTTGCTAACCTAGTACTGCCCCTCGTATTCCCTATCTTTCTCGTATAAACGCATACTGTACTCCTCAACCTCTGTCTAACCTAGTACTGCCCCTCGTATTCCCTATCTTTCTCGTATAAACGCATACTGTACACCTCAACCTCTGTCTATCCTGGCACTTCTCCTCGTATTCCCTATCTTTTCCGTATAAACGCATACTGTACTCCTCAACCTCTGTCTAACCTAGTACTACTCGTATTGCCTATCTTTCTCGTATAAACGCATACTGTACACCTCAACCTCTGTCTATGCTGGCACGTCTCCTCGTATTCCCTATCTTTTCCGTATAAACGCATACTGTACACCTCAACCTCTGTCTATCCTGGCACTTCTCCTCGTATTCCCCATCTTTCTCGTGTAAACGCATACATTACACCTCAAACACTGTCTATCCTGGCACTTCTCCTCGTATTCCCTATCTTTTCCGTATTAAACGCATACTGTACACCTCAACCTCTGTCTATCCTGGCACTTCTCGTATTCCCTATCTTTTCCGTATAAACGCATACTGTACTCCTCAACCTCTGTCTATCCTAGTACTACTCGTATTCCCTATGTTTCTCGTATAAACGCATACTGCACTCCTCAACCTCTTGCTAACCTAGTACTGCCCCTCGTATTCCCTATCTTTCTCGTATAAATGCATACTGTACTCCTCAACCTCTGTCTAACCTAGTACTGCCCCTCGTATTCCCTATCTTTCTCGTATGAACGCATACTGCTCACCTCAACCTCTGTCTATCCTGGCACTTCTCCTCGTATTCCCTATCTTTTCCGTATAAACGCATACTGTACTCCTCAACCTCTGTCTATCCTGGAACTTCTCCTCGTATTCCCTATCTTTTCCGTATAAACGCATACTGTACTCCTCAACCTCTGTCTAACCTAGTACTATTTGTATTCCCTATCTTTCTCGTATAAACGCATACTGTACACCTCAACCTCTGTCTATCCTGGCACTTCTCCTCCTATTCCCTATCTTTCTCATATAAACGCATACTGTACACCTCAACCTCTGTCTATCCTGGCACTTCTCCTCGTATTCCCTATCTTTCTCGTATAAACGCATACTGTACACCTCAACCTCTGTCTATCCTGGCACTTCTCCTCATTTTCCCTATCTTTTCCGTATAAACGCATACTGTACACCTCAACCTCTGTCTATCCTGGCACTTCTCCTCGTATTCCCTATCTTTTCCGTATAAACGCATACTGTACTCCTCAACCTCTGTCTATCTTGGCACTTCTCCTCGTATTTCCTATCTTTTCCGTATAAACGCATACTGTACACCTCAACCTCTGTCTATCCTGGCACTTCTCCTCGTATTCCCTATCTTTTCCGTATAAACGGATACTGTACTCCTCAACCTCTGTCTATCCTGGCACTTCTACTCGTATTCCCTATCTTTTCCGTATAAACGCATACTGTACTCCTCAACCTCTGTCTATCCTAGTACTACTCGTATTCCTTATCTTTCTCATATAAACGCATACTGTACACTTCAACCTCTGTCTATCCTGGCGCTTCTCCTCGTATTACCTTTCTTTCTCGTATAAACGCATACTGTACACCTCAACCTCTGTCTATCCTGGCGCTTCTCCTCGTTTTCCCTATCTTTCTGGTATAAACGCATACAGTACACCTCAACCTCTGTCTATCCTGGCACTTCTCCTCGTAGTCCCTATCTTTCTCGTATAAACGCATACTGTACACCTCAACCTCTGTATATCCTGGCACTTCTCCTCGTATTCCCTATCTTTTCCGTATAAACGCATACTGTACACCTCAACCTCTGTCTATCCTGGCGCTTCTCCTCGTTTTCCCTATCTTTCTGGTATAAACGCATACTGTACACCTCAACCTCTGTCTATTCTGGCACTTCTCCTCGTAGTCCCTATCTTTCTCGTATAAACGCATACTGTACACCTCAACCTCTGTATATCCTGGCACTTCTCCTCGTATTCCCTATCTTTTCCGTATAAACGCATACTGTACACCTCAACCTCTGTCTATCCAGGCACTTCTCGTATTCCCTATCTTTTCCGTATAAACGCATACTGTACTCCTCAACCTCTGTCTATCCTAGTACTACTCGTATTCCCTATGTTTCTCGTATAAACGCATACTGTACACCTCAACCTCTGTCTATCCTGGCACTTCTCCTCGTAGTCCCTATCTTTCTCGTATAAACGCATACTGCACTCCTCAACCTCTGTCTATCCTGGCACTCCTCCTCGTATTCCGTATCCTTCTCGTATAAACGCATACTGTACACCTCAACCACTGTCTATCCTGGCACTTCTCCTCGTATTCCCTATCTTTTCCGTATAAACGCATACTGTACACCTCAACCTCTGTCTATCCTGGCACTTCTCCTCGTATTCCCTATCTTTTCCGTATAAACGCATACTGTACACCTCAACCTCTGTCTATCCTGGCACTTCTCCTCGTATGCCCTATCTTTTCCGTATAAACGGATACTGCACTCCTCAACCTCTGTCTATCCTGGCACTTCTCCTCGTATTCCCTATCTTTTCCGTATAAACGCATACTGTACTCCTCAACCTCTGTCTATCCTGGCACTTCTCCTCGTATTCCCTATCTTTTCCGTATAAACGCATACTGTACTCCTCAAGCTCTGTCTATCCTAGTACTACTCGTATTCCCTATCTTTCTCATATAAACGCATACTGTACACCTCAACCTCTGTCTATCCTAACGCTTCTCCTCGTATTTTCTTTCTTTCTCGTATAAACGCATACTGTACACCTCAACCTCTGTCTATCCTGGCACTTCTCCTCGTATTCCGTATCTTTCTCGTATAAACGCATACTGTACACCTCAACCACTGTCTATCCTGGCACTTCTCCTCGTATTCCCTATCTTTTCCGTATAAACGCATACTGTACACCTCAACCTCTGTCTATCCTGGCACTTCTCCTCGTATTCCCTATCTTTTCCGTATAAACGCATACTGTACACCTCAACCTCTGTCTATCCTGGCACTTCTCCTCGTATTCCCTATCTTTTCCGTATAAACGGATACTGTACTCCTCAACCTCTGTCTATCCTGGCACTTCTCCTCGTATTCCATATCTTTTCCGTATAAACGCATACTGTACTCCTCAACCTCTGTCTATTGTGGCACTTCTCCTCGTATTCCCTATCTTTTCCGTATAAACGCATACTGTACTCCTCAAGCTCTGTCTATCCTAGTACTACTCGTATTCCCTATCTTTCTCATATAAACGCATACTGTACACCTCAACCTCTGTCTATCCTAACGCTTCTCCTCGTATTTTCTTTCTTTCTCGTATAAACGCATACTGTACACCTCAACCTCTGTCTATCCTGGCACTTCTCCTCGTATTCCCTTTCTTTCTCGTATAAACGCGTACTGTACACCTCAACCTCTGTCTATCCTGGCACTTCTCCTCGTATTCCCTTTCTTTCTCGTATAAACGCATACTGTACTCCTCAACCTCTGTCTATCCTGGTACTTCTCCTCGTAGTCCCTATCTTTCTCGTATAAACGCATACTGTACACCTCAAACTCTGTCTATCCTGGCACTTCTCCTCGTATTCCCTATCTTTTCCGTATAAACGCATACTGTACACCTCAACCTCTGTCTATCATGGCACTTCTCGTATTCCCTATCTTTTCCGCATAAACGCATACGGTACTCCTCAACCTCTGTCTATCCTAGTACTACTCGTATTCCCTACGTTTCTCGTATAAACGCATACTGTACTACTCAACCTCTTTCTATCCTGGCACTTCTCCTCGTATTCCCTATCTTTCTCGTATAAACGCATACTGCACTCCTCAACCTCTTGCTAACCTAGTACTGCCCCTCGTATTCCCTATCTTTCTCGTATAAACGCATACTGTACACCTCAACCTCGATCTAACCTAGTACTGCCCCTCGTATTCCCTATCTTTCTCGTATAAACGCATACTGTACACCTCAACCTCTGTCTATCCCTTCACTTCTCCTCGTATTCCCTATCTTTTCCGTATAAACGCATACTGTACTCCTCAACCTCTGTCTAACCTAGTACTACTCGTATTCCCTATCTTTCTCGTATAAACGCATACTGTACACCTCAACCTCTGTCTATCCTGGCACTTCTCCTCGTATTCCCTATCTTTCTCGTATAAACGCATACTGTACACCTCAACCTCTGTCTATCCTGGCACTTCTCCTCATTTTCCCTATCTTTTCCGTATAAACGCATACTGTACACCTCAACCTCTGTCTATCCTGGCACTTCTCCTCGTATTCCCTATCTTTTCCGTATAAACGCATACTGTACTCCTCAACCTCTGTCTATCCTGGCACTTCTCCTCGTATTCCCTATCTTTTCCGTATAAACGCATACTGTACACCTCAACTTCTGTCTATCCTAGTACTACTCGTATTCCCTATCTTTCTCATATAAACGCATACTGTACACCTCAACCTCTGTCTATCCTGGCACTTCTCCTCGTATTCCCTATCTTTTCCGTATAAACGCACACTGTACACCTCAACCTCTGTATATCCTGGCACTTCTCCTCGTATTCCCTTTCTTTCTCGTATAAACGCATACTTTACAACTCAACCCCTGTCTATCCTGGCGCTTCTCCTCGATTTCCCTATCTTTCTGGTATAAACGCATACTGTACACCTCAACCTCTGTCTATCCTGGCACTTCTCCTCGTAGTCCCTATCTTTCTCGTATAAACGCATACTGTACACCTCAAGCTCTGTATATCCTGGCACTTCTCCTCGTATTCCCTATCTTTTCCGTATAAACGCATACTGTACACCTCAACCTCTGTCTATCCTGGCACTTCTCGTATTCCCTATCTTTTCCGTATAAACGCATACTGTACTCCTCAACCTCTGTCTATCCTAGTACTATTCGTATTCCCTATGTTTCTCGTATAAACGCATACTGTACTCCTCAACCTCTGTCTATCCTAGTACTACTCGTATTCCCTATGTTTCTCGTATAAACGCATACCCTACACCTCAACCTCTGTCTATCCTGGCACTTCTCCTCGTATTCCCTTTTTTTCTCGTATAAACGCATACTGCACTCCTCAACCTCTTGCTAACCTAGTACTGCCCCTCGTATTCCCTATCTTTCTCGTATAAACGCATACTGTACTCCTCAACCTCTGTCTAACCTAGTACTGCCCCTCGTATTCCCTATCTTTCTCGTATAAACGCATACTGTACACCTCAACCTCTGTCTATCCTGGCACTTCTCCTCGTATTCCCTATCTTTTCCGTATAAACGCATACTGTACTCCTCAACCTCTGTCTAACCTAGTACTACTCGTATTCCCTATCTTTCTCGTATAAACGCATACTGTACACCTCAACCTCTGTCTATGCTGGCACGTCTCCTCGTATTCCCTATCTTTTCCGTATAAACGCATACTGTACACCTCAACCTCTGTCTATCCTGGCACTTCTCCTCGTATTCCCCATCTTTCTCGTGTAAACGCATACATTACACCTCAAACACTGTCTATCCTGGCACTTCTCCTCGTATTCCCTATCTTTTCCGTATTAAACGCATACTGTACACCTCAACCTCTGTCTATCCTGGCACTTCTCGTATTCCCTATCTTTTCCGTATAAACGCATACTGTACTCCTCAACCTCTGTCTATCCTAGTACTACTCGTATTCCCTATGTTTCTCGTATAAACGCATACTGCACTCCTCAACCTCTTGCTAACCTAGTACTGCCCCTCGTATTCCCTATCTTTCTCGTATAAATGCATACTGTACTCCTCAACCTCTGTCTAACCTAGTACTGCCCCTCGTATTCCCTATCTTTCTCGTATAAACGCATACTGCTCACCTCAACCTCTGTCTATCCTGGCACTTCTCCTCGTATTCCCTATCTTTTCCGTATAAACGCATACTGTACTCCTCAACCTCTGTCTATCCTGGAACTTCTCCTCGAATTCCCTATCTTTTCCGTATAAACGCATACTGTACTCCTCAACCTCTGTCTAACCTAGTACTATTCGTATTCCCTATCTTTCTCGTATAAACGCATACTGTACACCTCAACCTCTGTCTATCCTGGCACTTCTCCTCCTATTCCCTATCTTTCTCATATAAACGCATACTGTACACCTCAACCTCTGTCTATCCTGGCACTTCTCCTCGTATTCCCTATCTTTCTCGTATAAACGCATACTGTACACCTCAACCTCTGTCTATCCTGGCACTTCTCCTCATTTTCCCTATCTTTTCCGTATAAACGCATACTGTACACCTCAACCTCTGTCTATCCTGGCACTTCTCCTCGTATTCCCTATCTTTTCCGTATAAACGCATACTGTACTCCTCAACCTCTGTCTATCTTGGCACTTCTCCTCGTATTTCCTATCTTTTCCGTATAAACGCATACTGTACACCTCAACCTCTGTCTATCCTGGCACTTCTCCTCGTATTCCCTATCTTTTCCGTATAAACGGATACTGTACTCCTCAACCTCTGTCTATCCTGGCACTTCTACTCGTATTCCCTATCTTTTCCGTATAAACGCATACTGTACTCCTCAACCTCTGTCTATCCTAGTACTACTCGTATTCCTTATCTTTCTCATATAAACGCATACTGTACACCTCAACCTCTGTCTATCCTGGCGCTTCTCCTCGTATTCCCTTTCTTTCTCGTATAAACGCATACTGTACACCTCAACCTCTGTCTATCCTGGCGCTTCTCCTCGTTTTCCCTATCTTTCTGGTATAAACGCATACAGTACACCTCAACCTCTGTCTATCCTGGCACTTCTCCTCGTAGTCCCTATCTTTCTCGTATAAACGCATACTGTACACCTCAACCTCTGTATATCCTGGCACTTCTCCTCGTATTCCCTATCTTTTCCGTATAAACGCATACTGTACACCTCAACCTCTGTCTATCCTGGCGCTTCTCCTCGTTTTCCCTATCTTTCTGGTATAAACGCATACTGTACACCTCAACCTCTGTCTATTCTGGCACTTCTCCTCGTAGTCCCTATCTTTCTCGTATAAACGCATACTGTACACCTCAACCTCTGTATATCCTGGCACTTCTCCTCGCATTCCCTATCTTTTCCGTATAAACGCATACTGTACACCTCAACCTCTGTCTATCCAGGCACTTCTCGTATTCCCTATCTTTTCCGTATAAACGCATACTGTACTCCTCAACCTCTGTCTATCCTAGTACTACTCGTATTCCCTATGTTTCTCGTATAAACGCATACTGTACACCTCAACCTCTGTCTATCCTGGCACTTCTCCTCGTAGTCCCTATCTTTCTCGTATAAACGCATACTGCACTCCTCAACCTCTGTCTATCCTGGCACTCCTCCTCGTATTCCGTATCCTTCTCGTATAAACGCATACTGTACACCTCAACCACTGTCTATCCTGGCACTTCTCCTCGTATTCCCTATCTTTTCCGTATAAACGCATACTGTACACCTCAACCTCTGTCTATCCTGGCACTTCTCCTCGTATTCCCTATCTTTTCCGTATAAACGCATACTGTACACCTCAACCTCTGTCTATCCTGGCACTTCTCCTCGTATGCCCTATCTTTTCCGTATAAACGGATACTGTACTCCTCAACCTCTGTCTATCCTGGCACTTCTCCTCGTATTCCCTATCTTTTCCGTATAAACGCATACTGTACTCCTCAACCTCTGTCTATCCTGGCACTTCTCCTCGTATTCCCTATCTTTTCCGTATAAACGCATACTGTACTCCTCAAGCTCTGTCTATCCTAGTACTACTCGTATTCCCTATCTTTCTCATATAAACGCATACTGTACACCTCAACCTCTGTCTATCCTAACGCTTCTCCTCGTATTTTCTTTCTTTCTCGTATAAACGCATACTGTACACCTCAACCTCTGTCTATCCTGGCACTTCTCCTCGTATTCCGTATCTTTCTCGTATAAACGCATACTGTACACCTCAACCACTGTCTATCCTGGCACTTCTCCTCGTATTCCCTATCTTTTCCGTATAAACGCATACTGTACACCTCAACCTCTGTCTATCCTGGCACTTCTCCTCGTATTCCCTATCTTTTCCGTATAAACGCATACTGTACACCTCAACCTCTGTCTATCCTGGCACTTCTCCTCGTATTCCCTATCTTTTCCGTATAAACGGATACTGTACTCCTCAACCTCTGTCTATCCTGGCACTTCTCCTCGTATTCCATATCTTTTCCGTATAAACGCATACTGTACTCCTCAACCTCTGTCTATTGTGGCACTTCTCCTCGTATTCCCTATCTTTTCCGTATAAACGCATACTGTACTCCTCAAGCTCTGTCTATCCTAGTACTACTCGTATTCCCTATCTTTCTCATATAAACGCATACTGTACACCTCAACCTCTGTCTATCCTAACGCTTCTCCTCGTATTTTCTTTCTTTCTCGTATAAACGCATACTGTACACCTCAACCTCTGTCTATCCTGGCACTTCTCCTCGTATTCCCTTTCTTTCTCGTATAAACGCGTACTGTACACCTCAACCTCTGTCTATCCTGGCACTTCTCCTCGTATTCCCTTTCTTTCTCGTATAAACGCATACTGTACTCCTCAACCTCTGTCTATCCTGGTACTTCTCCTCGTATTCCCTATCTTTCTCGTATAAACGCATACTGTACACCTCAACCTCTGTCTATCCTGGCACTTCTCCTCGTATTCCCTATCTTTTCCGTATAAACGCATACTGTACTCCTCAACCTCTGTCTATCTTGGAACTTCTCCTCGTATTTCCTATCTTTTCCGTATAAACGCATACTGTACACTTCAACGTCTGTCTATCCTGGCACTTCTCCTCGTATTCCCTATCTTATCCGTATAAACGGATACTGTACTCCTCAACCTCTGTCTATCCTGGCACTTCTACTCGTATTCCCTATCTTTTCCGTATAAACGCATACTGTACTCCTCAACCTCTGTCTATCCTAGTACTACTCGTATTCCCTATCTTTCTCATATAAACGCATACTGTACACTTCAACCTCTGTCTATCGTGGCGCTTCTCCTCGTATTCCCTTTCTTTCTCGTATAAACGCATACTGTACACCTCAACCTCTGTCTATCCTGGCGCTTCTCCTCGTTTTCCCTATCTTTCTGGTATAAACGCATACAGTACACCTCAACCTCTGTCTATCCTGGCACTTCTCCTCGTAGTCCCTATCTTTCTCGTATAAACGCATACTGTACACCTCAACCTCTGTATATCCTGGCACTTCTCCTCGTATTCCCTATCTTTTCGTATAAACGCATACTGTACACCTCAACCTCTGTCTATCCTGGCGCTTCTCCTCGTTTTCCCTATCTTTCTGGTATAAACCCATACTGTACACCTCAACCTCTGTCTATCCTGGCACTTCTCCTCGTAGTCCCTATCTTTCTCGTATAAACGCATACTGTACACCTCAACCTCTGTATATCCTGGCACTTCTCCTCGTATTCCCTATCTTTTCCGTATAAACGCATACTGTACACCTCAACCTCTGTTTATCCAGGCACTTCTCGTATTCCCTATCTTTTCCGTATAAACGCATACTGTACTCCTCAACCTCTGTCTATCCTAGTACTACTCGTATTCCCTATGTTTCTCGTATAAACGCATACTGTACACCTCAACCTCTGTCTATCCTGGCACTTCTCCTCGTAGTCCCTATCTTTCTCGTATAAACGCATACTGCACTCCTCAACCTCTGTCTATCCTGGCACTCCTCCTCGTATTCCGTATCTTTCTCGTATAAACGCATACTGTACACCTCAACCACTGTCTATCCTGGCACTTCTCCTCGTATTCCCTATCTTTTCCGTATAAACGCATACTGTACACCTCAACCTCTGTCTATCCTGGCACTTCTCCTCGTATTCCTTATCTTTTCCGTATAAACGCATACTGTACACCTCAACCTCTGTCTATCCTGGCACTTCTCCTCGTATTCCCTATCTTTTCCGTATAAACGGATACTGTACTCCTCAACCTCTGTCTATCCTGGCACTTCTCCTCGTATTCCCTATCTTTTCCGTATAAACGCATACTGTACTCCTCAACCTCTGTCTATCCTGGCACTTCTCCTCGTATTCCCTATCTTTTCCGTATAAACGCATACTGTACTCCTCAAGCTCTGTCTATCCTAGTACTACTCGTATTCCCTATCTTTCTCATATAAACGCATACTGTACACCTCAACCTCTGTCTATCCTAACGCTTCTCCTCGTATTTTCTTTCTTTCTCGTATAAACGCATACTGTACACCTCAACCTCTGTCTATCCTGGCACTTCTCCTCGTATTCCGTATCTTTCTCGTATAAACGCATACTGTACACCTCAACCACTGTCCATCCTGGCACTTCTCCTCGTATTCCCTATCTTTTCCGTATAAACGCATACTGTACACCTCAACCTCTGTCTATCCTGGCACTTCTCCTCGTATTCCCTATCTTTTCCGTATAAACGCATACTGTACACCTCAACCTCTGTCTATCCTGGCACTTCTCCTCGTATTCCCTATCTTTTCCGTATAAACGGATACTGTACTCCTCAACCTCTGTCTATCCTGACACTTCTCCTCGTATTCCATATCTTTTCCGTATAAACGCATACTGTACTCCTCAACCTCTGTCTATTGTGGCACTTCTCCTCGTATTCCCTATCTTTTCCGTATAAACGCATACTGTACTCCTCAAGCTCTGTCTATCCTAGTACTACTCGTATTCCCTATCTTTCTCATATAAAAGCATACTGTACACCTCAACCTCTGTCTATCCTAACGCTTCTCCTCGTATTTTCTTTCTTTCTTTCTCGTATAAACGCATACTGTACACCTCAACCTCTGTCTATCCTGGCACTTCTCCTCGTATTCCCTTTCTTTCTCGTATAAACGCGTACTGTACACCTCAACCTCTGTCTATCCTGGCACTTCTCCTCGTATTCCCTTTCTTTCTCGTATAAACGCATACTGTACTCCTCAACCTCTGTCTATCCTGGTACTTCTCCTCGTATTCCCTATCTTTCTCGTATAAACGCATACTGTACACCTCAACCTCTGTCTATCCTGGCACTTCTCCTCGTATTCCCTATCTTTTCCGTATAAACGCATACTGTACACCTCAACCTATGTCTATCCTGGCACTTCTCGTATTCCCTATCGTTTCCGTATAAACGCATACTGTACTCCTCAACCTCTGTATATCCTAGTACTACTCGTATTCCCTATGTTTCTCGTATAAACGCATACTGTACTACTCAACCTCTGTCTATCCTGGCACTTCTCCTCGTATTCCCTATCTTTCTCGTATAAACGCATACTGCACTCCTCAACCTCTTGCTACCCTAGTACTGCCCCTCGTATTCCCTATCTTTCTCGTATAAACGCATACTGTACTCCTCAAACTCTGTCTAACCTTGTACTGCCCCTCGTATTCCCTATCTTTTCCGTATAAACACATACTGTTCACCACAACCTCTGTCTAACCTAGTACTACTCGTATTCCCTATCTTTCTCGTATAAACGCATACTGTACACCTTAACCTCTGTCTATCCTGGCACTTCTCCTCGTATTCCCTATCTTTTCCGTATAAACGCATACTGTACACCTCAACCTCTGTCTATCCTGGCACTTCTCCTCGTATTCCCTATCTTTCTCGTATAAACGCATACTGTACACCTCAACCTCTGTCTATCCTGGCACTTCTCCTCATTTTCCCTATCTTTTCCGTATAAACGCATACTGTATACCTCAACCTCTGTCTATCCTGGCACTTCTCCTCGTATTCCCTATCTTTTCCGTATAAACGCATACTGTACTCCTCAACCTCTGTCTATCCTGGCACTTCTCCTCGTATTCCCTATCTTTTCCGTATAAACGGATACTGTACTCCTCAACCTCTGTCTATCCTGGCACTTCTCCTCGTATTCCCTATCTTTTCCGTATAAACGGATACTGTACTCCTCAACCTCTGTCTATCCTGGCACTTCTCCTCGTATTCCCTATCTTTTCCGTATAAACGCATACTGTACTCCTCAACCTCTGTCTAACCTGGCACTTCTCCTCGTATTCCCTATCTTTTCCGTATAAACGCATACTGTACTCCTCAACCTCTGTCTATCCTAGTACTACTCGTATTCCCTATCTTTCTCATATAAACGCATACTGTACACCTCAACCTCTGTCTATCCTGGCACTTCTCCTCGTATTCCCTATCTTTTCCGTATAAACGCATACTGTACACCTCAACCTCTGTATATCCTGGCACTTCTCCTCGTATTCCCTTTCTTTCTCGTATAAACGCATACTGTACACCTCAACCCCTGTCTATCCTGGCGCTTCTCCTCGTTTTCCCTATCTTTCTGGTATAAACGCATACTGTACACCTCAACCTCTGTCTATCGTGGCACTTCTCCTCGTAGTCCCTATCTTTCTCGTATAAACGCATACTGTACACCTCAACCTCTGTATATCCTGGCACTTCTCCTCGTATTCCCTATCTTTTCCGTATAAACGCATACTGTACACCTCAACCTCTGTCTATCCTGGCACTTCTCGTATTCCCTATCTTTTCCGTATAAACGCATACTGTACTCCTCAACCTCTGTCTATCCTAGTACTACTCGTATTCCCTATGTTTCTCGTATAAACGCATACTGTACTCCTCAACCTCTGTCTATCCTAGTACTACTCGTATTCCCTATGTTTCTCGTATAAACGCATACCGTACTCCTCAACCTCTGTCTATCCTGGCACTTCTCCTCGTATTCCCTATCTTTCTCGTATAAACGCATACTGCACTCCTCAACCTCTTGCTAACCTAGTACTGCCCCTCGTATTCACTATCTTTCTCGTATAAACGCATACTGTACTCCTCAACCTCTGTCTAACCTAGTACTGCCCCTCGTATTCCCTATCTTTCTCGTAGAAACGCATACTGTACACCTCAAACTCTGTCTATCCTGGCGCTTCTCCTCGTTTTCCCTATCTTTCTGGTATAAACCCATACTGTACACCTCAACCTCTGTCTATCCTGGCACTTCTCCTCGTAGTCCCTATCTTTCTCGTATAAACGCATACTGTACACCTCAACCTCTGTATATCCTGGCACTTCTCCTCGTATTCCCTATCTTTTCCGTATAAACGCATACTGTACACCTCAACCTCTGTTTATCCAGGCACTTCTCGTATTCCCTATCTTTTCCGTATAAACGCATACTGTACTCCTCAACCTCTGTCTATCCTAGTACTACTCGTATTCCCTATGTTTCTCGTATAAACGCATACTGTACACCTCAACCTCTGTCTATCCTGGCACTCCTCCTCGTATTCCGTATCTTTCTCGTATAAACGCATACTGTACACCTCAACCACTGTCTATCCTGGCACTTCTCCTCGTATTCCCTATCTTTTCCGTATAAACGCATACTGTACACCTCAACCTCTGTCTATCCTGGCACTTCTCCTCGTATTCCTTATCTTTTCCGTATAAACGCATACTGTACACCTCAACCTCTGCCTATCCTGGCACTTCTCCTCGTATTCCCTATCTTTTCCGTATAAACGCATACTGTACTCCTCAACCTCTGTCTATCCTGGCACTTCTCCTCGTATTCCCTATATTTCTCGTATAAACGCATACTGTACACCTCAACTTCTGTCTATCCTGGCACTTCTTCTCGTATTCCCTATCTTTCTCGTATAAACGCATACTGTACACCTCAACCTCTGTCTATCCTCGCACTTCTCCTCGTATTCCCTATCTTTCTCGTATAAACGCATACTGTACACCTCAACCTCTGTCTATCCTGGCACTTCTCCTCGTATTCCCTATCTTTTCCGTATAAACGCATACTGTACACCTCAAACTCTGTCTATCCTGGCACTTCTCCTCGTATTTTCTATCTTTCTCGTATAAACGCATACTGTACACCTCAACCTCTGGCTATCCTGGCACTTCTCCTCATTTTCCCTATCTTTTCCGTATAAACGCATACTGTACACCTCAACCTCTGTCTATCCTGGCACTTCTCCTCGTATTCCCTATCTTTTCCGTATAAACGCATACTGTACTCCTCAACCTCTGTCTATCTTGGCACTTCTCCACGTATTCCCTATGTTTTCCGTATATACGCATACTGTACTCCTCAACCTCTGTCTATCCTGGCACTTCTCCTCGTATTCCCTATCTTTTCCGTATAAACGCATACTGTACTCCTCAACCTCTGTCTATCCTAGTACTACTCGTATTGCCTATCTTTCTCATATAAACGCATACTGTACACCTCAACCTCTGTCTATCCTGGCGCTTCTCCTCGTATCCCCTTTCTTTCTCGTATAAACGCATACTGTACACCTCAACCTCTGTCTATCCTGGCACTTCTCCTCGTATTCCCTTTCTTTCTCGTATAAACGCATACTGTACACCTCAACCTCTGTCTATCCTGGCGCTTCTCCTCGTTTTCCCTATCTTTCTGGTATAAACGCATACAGTACACCTCAACCTCTGTCTATCTTGCACTTCTCCTCGTAGTCCCTATCTTTCTCGTATAAACGCTTACTGTACACCTCAACCTCTGTATATCCTGGCACTTCTCCTCGTATTCCCTATCTTTTCCGTATAAACGCATACTGTACACCTCAACCTCTGTCTATCCTGGCACTTCTCCTCGTAGTCCCTATCTTTCTCGTATAAACGCATACTGTACACCACAACCTCTGTATATCCTGGTACTTCTCCTCGTATTCCCTATCTTTTCCGTATAAACGCATACTGTACACCTCAACCTCTGTCTATCCTGGCACTTCTCGTATTCCCTATCTTTTCCGTATAAACGCATACTGTACTCCTCAACCTCCGACTACCCTAGTACTACTCGTATTCCCTATGTTTCTCGTATAAACGCATACTGTACACCTCAACCTCTGTCTATCCTGGCACTTCTCCTCGTATTCCCTATCTTTTCCGTATAAACGCATACTGTACTCCTCAACCTCTGTCCATCCTGGCACTTCTCCTCGTATTCCCTATCTTTTCCGTATAAACGCATACTGTACTCCTCAACCTCTCACTATCCTGGCACTTTTCCTCGTATTCCCTATCTTTTCCGTATAAACGGATACTGTACTATTCAACCTCTGTCTATCCTGGCACTTCTCCTCGTATTCCCTATCTTTTTCCTATAAACGCATACTGTACTCCTCAACCTCTGTCTATCCTTGCACTTCTCCTCGTATTCCCTATCTTTTCCGTATAAACGCATACTGTACTCCTCAACCTCTGTCTATCCTAGTGCTACTCGTATTCCCTATCTTTCTCATATAAACGCGTACTGTACACCTCAAACTCTGTCTATCCTGGCGCTTCTCCTCGTTTTCCCTATCTTTCTGGTATAAACGCATACTGTACACCTCAACCTCTGTCTATCCTGGCACTTCTCCTCGTATTCCCTTTCTTTCTCGTATAAACACATACTGTACTCCTCAACCTCTGTGTATTCTGGTACTTCTCCTCGTATTCCCTATTTTTCTCGTATAAACGCATATTGTACACCTCAACCTCTGTCTATCCTGGCACTTCTCCTCGTATTCCCTATCTTTCTCGTATAAACGCATACTGTACACCTCAACCTCTATCTATCCTGGCACTTCTCGTATTCCCTATGTTTCCCGTATAAACGCATACTGTACTACTCAACCTCTGTCTATCCTGGCACTTCTCCTCGTATTTCCTTTCTTTCTCGTATAAACGCATACTGCAATTCTCAACCTCTTGATAACCTAGTACCGCCCCTCGTATTCCCTATCTTTCTCGTATAAACGCATACTGTACTCCTCAACCTCTGTCTAACCTAGTACTGCCCCTCGTATTCCCTATCTTTCTCGTATAAACGCATACTGTACACCTCAACCTCTGTCTATCCTGGCACTTCTCCTCGTATTCCCTATCTCTTCCGTATAAACGCATACTGTACTCCTCAACCTCTGTCTAACCTAGTACTACTCGTATTCCCTATCTTTCTCATATAAACGCATACTGTACACCACAACCTCTGTCTATCCTAACGCTTCTCCTCGTATTTTCTTTCTTTCTCGTATAAACGCATACTGTACACCTCAACCTCTGTCTATCCTGGCACTTCTCCTCGTATTCCGTATCTTTCTCGTATAAACGCATACTGTACACCTCAACCTCTGTCTATCCTGGCACTTCTCCTCGTATTCCCTATCTTTTCCGTATAAACGCATACTGTACTCCTTAACCTCTGTCTATCCTGGCACTTCTCCTCGTATTCCCTATCTTTTCCGTATAAACGCATACTGTACTCCTCAACCTCTGTATATCCTGGCACTTCTCCTCGTATTCCCTATCTTTTCGTATAAACGCATACTGTACACCTCAACCTCTGTCTATCCTGGCGCTTCTCCTCGTTTTCCCTATCTTTCTGGTATAAACCCATACTGTACACCTCAACCTCTGTCTATCCTGGCACTTCTCCTCGTAGTCCCTATCTTTCTCGTATAAACGCATACTGTACACCTCAACCTCTGTATATCCTGGCACTTCTCCTCGTATTCCCTATCTTTTCCGTATAAACGCATACTGTACACCTCAACCTCTGTTTATCCAGGCACTTCTCGTATTCCCTATCTTTTCCGTATAAACGCATACTGTACTCCTCAACCTCTGTCTATCCTAGTACTACTCGTATTCCCTATGTTTCTCGTATAAACGCATACTGTACACCTCAACCTCTGTCTATCCTGGCACTTCTCCTCGTAGTCCCTATCTTTCTCGTATAAACGCATACTGCACTCCTCAACCTCTGTCTATCCTGGCACTCCTCCTCGTATTCCGTATCTTTCTCGTATAAACGCATACTGTACACCTCAACCACTGTCTATCCTGGCACTTCTCCTCGTATTCCCTATCTTTTCCGTATAAACGCATACTGTACACCTCAACCTCTGTCTATCCTGGCACTTCTCCTCGTATTCCTTATCTTTTCCGTATAAACGCATACTGTACACCTCAACCTCTGTCTATCCTGGCACTTCTCCTCGTATTCCCTATCTTTTCCGTATAAACGGATACTGTACTCCTCAACCTCTGTCTATCCTGGCACTTCTCCTCGTATTCCCTATCTTTTCCGTATAAACGCATACTGTACTCCTCAACCTCTGTCTATCCTGGCACTTCTCCTCGTATTCCCTATCTTTTCCGTATAAACGCATACTGTACTCCTCAAGCTCTGTCTATCCTAGTACTACTCGTATTCCCTATCTTTCTCATATAAACGCATACTGTACACCTCAACCTCTGTCTATCCTAACGCTTCTCCTCGTATTTTCTTTCTTTCTCGTATAAACGCATACTGTACACCTCAACCTCTGTCTATCCTGGCACTTCTCCTCGTATTCCGTATCTTTCTCGTATAAACGCATACTGTACACCTCAACCACTGTCCATCCTGGCACTTCTCCTCGTATTCCCTATCTTTTCCGTATAAACGCATACTGTACACCTCAACCTCTGTCTATCCTGGCACTTCTCCTCGTATTCCCTATCTTTTCCGTATAAACGCATACTGTACACCTCAACCTCTGTCTATCCTGGCACTTCTCCTCGTATTCCCTATCTTTTCCGTATAAACGGATACTGTACTCCTCAACCTCTGTCTATCCTGACACTTCTCCTCGTATTCCATATCTTTTCCGTATAAACGCATACTGTACTCCTCAACCTCTGTCTATTGTGGCACTTCTCCTCGTATTCCCTATCTTTTCCGTATAAACGCATACTGTACTCCTCAAGCTCTGTCTATCCTAGTACTACTCGTATTCCCTATCTTTCTCATATAAAAGCATACTGTACACCTCAACCTCTGTCTATCCTAACGCTTCTCCTCGTATTTTCTTTCTTTCTCGTATAAACGCATACTGTACACCTCAACCTCTGTCTATCCTGGCACTTCTCCTCGTATTCCCTTTCTTTCTCGTATAAACGCGTACTGTACACCTCAACCTCTGTCTATCCTGGCACTTCTCCTCGTATTCCCCATCTTTCTCGTATAAACGCATACTGTACACCTCAACCACTGTCTATCCTGGCACTTCTCCTCGTATTCCCTATCTTTTCCGTATTAAACGCATACTGTAAACCTCAACCTCTGTCTATCCTGGCACTTCTCGTATTCCCTATCTTTTCCGTATAAACGCATACTGTACTCCTCAACCTCTGTCTATCCTAGTACTACTCGTATTCCCATTCTTTCTCGTATAAACGCATACTGCACTCCTCATCCTCTTGCTAACCCAGTACTGCCCCTCGTATTCCCTATCTTTCTCGTATAAATGCATACTGTACTCCTCAACCTCTGTCTAACCTAGTACTGCCCCTCGTGTTCCCTATCTTTCTCGTATAAACGCATACTGTACACCTCAACCTCTGCCTATCCTGGCACTTCTCCTCGTATTCCCTATCTTTTCCGTATAAACGCATACTGTACTCCTCAACCTCTGTCTATCCTGGCACTTCTCCTCGTATTCCCTATATTTCTCGTATAAACGCATACTGTACACCTCAACTTCTGTCTATCCTGGCACTTCTTCTCGTATTCCCTATCTTTCTCGTATAAACGCATACTGTACACCTCAACCTCTGTCTATCATCGCACTTCTCCTCGTATTCCCTATCTTTCTCGTATAAACGCATACTGTACACCTCAACCTCTGTCTATCCTGGCACTTCTCCTCGTATTCCCTATCTTTTCCGTATAAACGCATACTGTACACCTCAAACTCTGTCTATCCTGGCACTTCTCCTCGTATTTTCTATCTTTCTCGTATAAACGCATACTGTACACCTCAACCTCTGGCTATCCTGGCACTTCTCCTCATTTTCCCTATCTTTTCCGTATAAACGCATACTGTACACCTCAACCTCTGTCTATCCTGGCACTTCTCCTCGTATTCCCTATCTTTTCCGTATAAACGCATACTGTACTCCTCAACCTCTGCCTATCTTGGCACTTCTCCACGTATTCCCTATGTTTTCCGTATATACGCATACTGTACTCCTCAACCTCTGTCTATCCTGGCACTTCTCCTCGTATTCCCTATCTTTTCCGTATAAACGCATACTGTACTCCTCAACCTCTGTCTATCCTAGTACTACTCGTATTGCCTATCTTTCTCATATAAACGCATACTGTACACCTCAACCTCTGTCTATCCTGGCGCTTCTCCTCGTATCCCCTTTCTTTCTCGTATAAACGCATACTGTACACCTCAACCTCTGTCTATCCTGGCACTTTTCCTCGTATTCCCTTTCTTTCTCGTATAAACGCATACTGTACACCTCAACCTCTGTCTATCCTGGCGCTTCTCCTCGTTTTCCCTATCTTTCTGGTATAAACGCATACAGTACACCTCAACCTCTGTCTATCCTGGCACTTCTCCTCGTAGTCCCTATCTTTCTCGTATAAACGCATACTGTACACCTCAACCTCTGTATATCCTGGCACTTCTCCTCGTATTCCCTATCTTTTCCGTATAAACGCATACTGTACACCTCAACCTCTGTCTATCCTGGCACTTCTCCTCGTAGTCCCTATCTTTCTCGTATAAACGCATACTGTACACCACAACCTCTGTATATCCTGGTACTTCTCCTCGTATTCCCTATCTTTTCCGTATAAACGCATACTGTACACCTCAACCTCTGTCTATCCTGGCACTTCTCGTATTCCCTATCTTTTCCGTATAAACGCATACTGTACTCCTCAACCTCCGACTACCCTAGTACTACTCGTATTCCCTATGTTTCTCGTATAAACGCATACTGTACACCTCAACCTCTGTCTATCCTGGCACTTCTCCTCGTATTCCCTATCTTTTCCGTATAAACGCATACTGTACTCCTCAACCTCTGTCCATCCTGGCACTTCTCCTCGTATTCCCTATCTTTTCCGTATAAACGCATACTGTACTCCTCAACCTCTCACTATCCTGGCACTTTTCCTCGTATTCCCTATCTTTTCCGTATAAACGGATACTGTACTATTCAACCTCTGTCTATCCTGGCACTTCTCCTCGTATTCCCTATCTTTTTCCTATAAACGCATACTGTACTCCTCAACCTCTGTCTATCCTTGCACTTCTCCTCGTATTCCCTATCTTTTCCGTATAAACGCATACTGTACTCCTCAACCTCTGTCTATCCTAGTGCTACTCGTATTCCCTATCTTTCTCATATAAACGCATACTGTACACCTCAACCTCTGTCTATCCTGGCACTTCTCCTCGTATTCCCTTTCTTTCTCGTATAAACGCGTACTGTACACCTCAAACTCTGTCTATCCTGGCGCTTCTCCTCGTTTTCCCTATCTTTCTGGTATAAACGCATACTGTACACCTCAACCTCTGTCTATCCTGGCACTTCTCCTCGTATTCCCTTTCTTTCTCGTATAAACACATACTGTACTCCTCAACCTCTGTGTATTCTGGTACTTCTCCTCGTATTCCCTATTTTTCTCGTATAAACGCATATTGTACACCTCAACCTCTGTCTATCCTGGCACTTCTCCTCGTATTCCCTATCTTTCTCGTATAAACGCATACTGTACACCTCAACCTCTATCTATCCTGGCACTTCTCGTATTCCCTATGTTTCCCGTATAAACGCATACTGTACTACTCAACCTCTGTCTATCCTGGCACTTCTCCTCGTATTTCCTTTCTTTCTCGTATAAACGCATACTGCAATTCTCAACCTCTTGATAACCTAGTACCGCCCCTCGTATTCCCTATCTTTCTCGTATAAACGCATACTGTACTCCTCAACCTCTGTCTAACCTAGTACTGCCCCTCGTATTCCCTATCTTTCTCGTATAAACGCATACTGTACACCTCAACCTCTGTCTATCCTGGCACTTCTCCTCGTATTCCCTATCTCTTCCGTATAAACGCATACTGTACTCCTCAACCTCTGTCTAACCTAGTACTACTCGTATTCCCTATCTTTCTCATATAAACGCATACTGTACACCACAACCTCTGTCTATCCTAACGCTTCTCCTCGTATTTTCTTTCTTTCTCGTATAAACGCATACTGTACACCTCAACCTCTGTCTATCCTGGCACTTCTCCTCGTATTCCGTATCTTTCTCGTATAAACGCATACTGTACACCTCAACCTCTGTCTATCCTGGCACTTCTCCTCGTATTCCCTATCTTTTCCGTATAAACGCATACTGTACACCTCAACCTCTGTCTATCCTGGCACTTCTCCTCGTATTCCCTATCTTTCTCGTATAAACGCATACTGTACACCTCAACCTCTGTCTATCCTGGCACTTCTCCTCATTTTCCCTATCTTTTCCGTATAAACGCATACTGTACACCACAACCTCTGTCTATCCTGGCACTTCTCCTCGTATTCCCTATCTTTTCCGTATAAACGCATACTGTACACCTCAACCTCTGTCTATCCTGGCACTTTTCCTCGTATTCCCTATCTTTTCCGTATAAACGGATACTGTACTCCTCAACCTCTGTCTATCCTGGCACTTCTCCTCGTATTCCCTATCTTTTCCGTATAAACGCATACTGTACTCCTTAACCTCTGTCTATCCTGGCACTTCTCCTCGTATTCCCTATCTTTTCCGTATAAACGCATACTGTACTCCTCAACCTCTGTATATCCTGGCACTTCTCCTCGTATTCCCTATCTTTTCGTATAAACGCATACTGTACACCTCAACCTCTGTCTATCCTGGCGCTTCTCCTCGTTTTCCCTATCTTTCTGGTATAAACCCATACTGTACACCTCAACCTCTGTCTATCCTGGCACTTCTCCTCGTAGTCCCTATCTTTCTCGTATAAACGCATACTGTACACCTCAACCTCTGTATATCCTGGCACTTCTCCTCGTATTCCCTATCTTTTCCGTATAAACGCATACTGTACACCTCAACCTCTGTTTATCCAGGCACTTCTCGTATTCCCTATCTTTTCCGTATAAACGCATACTGTACACCTCAACCTCTGTCTATCCTAGTACTACTCGTATTCCCTATGTTTCTCGTATAAACGCATACTGTACACCTCAACCTCTGTCTATCCTGGCACTTCTCCTCGTAGTCCCTATCTTTCTCGTATAAACGCATACTGCACTCCTCAACCTCTGTCTATCCTGGCACTCCTCCTCGTATTCCGTATCTTTCTCGTATAAACGCATACTGTACACCTCAACCACTGTCTATCCTGGCACTTCTCCTCGTATTCCCTATCTTTTCCGTATAAACGCATACTGTACACCTCAACCTCTGTCTATCCTGGCACTTCTCCTCGTATTCCTTATCTTTTCCGTATAAACGCATACTGTACACCTCAACCTCTGTCTATCCTGGCACTTCTCCTCGTATTCCCTATCTTTTCCGTATAAACGGATACTGTACTCCTCAACCTCTGTCTATCCTGGCACTTCTCCTCGTATTCCCTATCTTTTCCGTATAAACGCATACTGTACTCCTCAACCTCTGTCTATCCTGGCACTTCTCCTCGTATTCCCTATCTTTTCCGTATAAACGCATACTGTACTCCTCAAGCTCTGTCTATCCTAGTACTACTCGTATTCCCTATCTTTCTCATATAAACGCATACTGTACACCTCAACCTCTGTCTATCCTAACGCTTCTCCTCGTATTTTCTTTCTTTCTCGTATAAACGCATACTGTACACCTCAACCTCTGTCTATCCTGGCACTTCTCCTCGTATTCCGTATCTTTCTCGTATAAACGCATACTGTACACCTCAACCACTGTCCATCCTGGCACTTCTCCTCGTATTCCCTATCTTTTCCGTATAAACGCATACTGTACAGCTCAACCTCTGTCTATCCTGGCACTTCTCCTCGTATTCCCTATCTTTTCCGTATAAACGCATACTGTACACCTCAACCTCTGTCTATCCTGGCACTTCTCCTCGTATTCCCTATCTTTTCCGTATAAACGGATACTGTACTCCTCAACCTCTGTCTATCCTGACACTTCTCCTCGTATTCCATATCTTTTCCGTATAAACGCATACTGTACTCCTCAACCTCTGTCTATTGTGGCACTTCTCCTCGTATTCCCTATCTTTTCCGTATAAACGCATACTGTACTCCTCAAGCTCTGTCTATCCTAGTACTACTCGTATTCCCTATCTTTCTCATATAAAAGCATACTGTACACCTCAACCTCTGTCTATCCTAACGCTTCTCCTCGTATTTTCTTTCTTTCTCGTATAAACGCATACTGTACACCTCAACCTCTGTCTATCCTGGCACTTCTCCTCGTATTCCCTTTCTTTCTCGTATAAACGCGTACTGTACACCTCAACCTCTGTCTATCCTGGCACTTCTCCTCGTATTCCCTTTCTTTCTCGTATAAACGCATACTGTACTCCTCAACCTCTGTCTATCCTGGTACTTCTCCTCGTATTCCCTATCTTTCTCGTATAAACGCATACTGTACACCTCAACCTCTGTCTATCCTGGCACTTCTCCTCGTATTCCCTATCTTTTCCGTATAAACGCATACTGTACACCTCAACCTCTGTCTATCCTGGCACTTCTCGTATTCCCTATCGTTTCCGTATAAACGCATACTGTACTCCTCAACCTCTGTATATCCTAGTACTACTCGTATTCCCTATGTTTCTCGTATAAACGCATACTGTACTACTCAACCTCTGTCTATCCTGGCACTTCTCCTCGTATTCCCTATCTTTCTCGTATAAACGCATACTGCACTCCTCAACCTCTTGCTACCCTAGTACTGCCCCTCGTATTCCCTATCTTTCTCGTATAAACGCATACTGTACTCCTCAAACTCTGTCTAACCTTGTACTGCCCCTCGTATTCCCTATCTTTTCCGTATAAACACATACTGTTCACCACAACCTCTGTCTAACCTAGTACTACTCGTATTCCCTATCTTTCTCGTATAAACGCATACTGTACACCTTAACCTCTGTCTATCCTGGCACTTCTCCTCGTATTCCCTATCTTTTCCGTATAAACGCATACTGTACACCTCAACCTCTGTCTATCCTGGCACTTCTCCTCGTATTCCCTATCTTTCTCGTATAAACGCATACTGTACACCTCAACCTCTGTCTATCCTGGCACTTCTCCTCATTTTCCCTATCTTTTCCGTATAAACGCATACTGTATACCTCAACCTCTGTCTATCCTGGCACTTCTCCTCGTATTCCCTATCTTTTCCGTATAAACGCATACTGTACTCCTCAACCTCTGTCTATCCTGGCACTTCTCCTCGTATTCCCTATCTTTTCCGTATAAACGGATACTGTACTCCTCAACCTCTGTCTATCCTGGCACTTCTCCTCGTATTCCCTATCTTTTCCGTATAAACGGATACTGTACTCCTCAACCTCTGTCTATCCTGGCACTTCTCCTCGTATTCCCTATCTTTTCCGTATAAACGCATACTGTACTCCTCAACCTCTGTCTAACCTGGCACTTCTCCTCGTATTCCCTATCTTTTCCGTATAAACGCATACTGTACTCCTCAACCTCTGTCTATCCTAGTACTACTCGTATTCCCTATCTTTCTCATATAAACGCATACTGTACACCTCAACCTCTGTCTATCCTGGCACTTCTCCTCGTATTCCCTATCTTTTCCGTATAAACGCATACTGTACACCTCAACCTCTGTATATCCTGGCACTTCTCCTCGTATTCCCTTTCTTTCTCGTATAAACGCATACTGTACACCTCAACCCCTGTCTATCCTGGCGCTTCTCCTCGTTTTCCCTATCTTTCTGGTATAAACGCATACTGTACACCTCAACCTCTGTCTATCGTGGCACTTCTCCTCGTAGTCCCTATCTTTCTCGTATAAACGCATACTGTACACCTCAACCTCTGTATATCCTGGCACTTCTCCTCGTATTCCCTATCTTTTCCGTATAAACGCATACTGTACACCTCAACCTCTGTCTATCCTGGCACTTCTCGTATTCCCTATCTTTTCCGTATAAACGCATACTGTACTCCTCAACCTCTGTCTATCCTAGTACTACTCGTATTCCCTATGTTTCTCGTATAAACGCATACTGTACTCCTCAACCTCTGTCTATCCTAGTACTACTCGTATTCCCTATGTTTCTCGTATAAACGCATACCGTACTCCTCAACCTCTGTCTATCCTGGCACTTCTCCTCGTATTCCCTATCTTTCTCGTATAAACGCATACCGTACTCCTCAACCTCTGTCTATCCTGGCACTTCTCCTCGTATTCCCTATCTTTTCCGTATAAACGCATACTGTACACCTCAACCTCTGTCTATCCTGGCACTTCTCCTCGTATTCCCCATCTTTCTCGTATAAACGCATACTGTACACCTCAACCACTGTCTATCCTGGCACTTCTTCTCGTATTCCCTATCTTTTCCGTATTAAACGCATACTGTAAACCTCAACCTCTGTCTATCCTGGCACTTCTCGTATTCCCTATCTTTTCCGTATAAACGCATACTGTACTCCTCAACCTCTGTCTATCCTAGTACTACTCGTATTCCCATTCTTTCTCGTATAAACGCATACTGCACTCCTCATCCTCTTGCTAACCCAGTACTGCCCCTCGTATTCCCTATCTTTCTCGTATAAATGCATACTGTACTCCTCAACCTCTGTCTAACCTAGTACTGCCCCTCGTGTTCCCTATCTTTCTCGTATAAACGCATACTGTACACCTCAACCTCTGCCTATCCTGGCACTTCTCCTCGTATTCCCTATCTTTTCCGTATAAACGCATACTGTACTCCTCAACCTCTGTCTATCCTGGCACTTCTCCTCGTATTCCCTATATTTCTCGTATAAACGCATACTGTACACCTCAACTTCTGTCTATCCTGGCACTTCTTCTCGTATTCCCTATCTTTCTCGTATAAACGCATACTGTACACCTCAACCTCTGTCTATCCTCGCACTTCTCCTCGTATTCCCTATCTTTCTCGTATAAACGCATACTGTACACCTCAACCTCTGTCTATCCTGGCACTTCTCCTCGTATTCCCTATCTTTTCCGTATAAACGCATACTGTACACCTCAAACTCTGTCTATCCTGGCACTTCTCCTCGTATTTTCTATCTTTCTCGTATAAACGCATACTGTACACCTCAACCTCTGGCTATCCTGGCACTTCTCCTCATTTTCCCTATCTTTTCCGTATAAACGCATACTGTACACCTCAACCTCTGTCTATCCTGGCACTTCTCCTCGTATTCCCTATCTTTTCCGTATAAACGCATACTGTACTCCTCAACCTCTGTCTATCTTGGCACTTCTCCACGTATTCCCTATGTTTTCCGTATATACGCATACTGTACTCCTCAACCTCTGTCTATCCTGGCACTTCTCCTCGTATTCCCTATCTTTTCCGTATAAACGCATACTGTACTCCTCAACCTCTGTCTATCCTAGTACTACTCGTATTACCTATCTTTCTCATATAAACGCATACTGTACACCTCAACCTCTGTCTATCCTGGCGCTTCTCCTCGTATCCCCTTTCTTTCTCGTATAAACGCATACTGTACACCTCAACCTCTGTCTATCCTGGCACTTCTCCTCGTATTCCCTTTCTTTTTCGTATAAACGCATACTGTACACCTCAACCTCTGTCTATCCTGGCGCTTCTCCTCGTTTTCCCTATCTTTCTGGTATAAACGCATACAGTACACCTCAACCTCTGTCTATCCTGGCACTTCTCCTCGTAGTCCCTATCTTTCTCGTATAAACGCATACTGTACACCTCAACCTCTGTATATCCTGGCACTTCTCCTCGTATTCCCTATCTTTTCCGTATAAACGCATACTGTACACCTCAACCTCTGTCTATCCTGGCACTTCTCCTCGTAGTCCCTATCTTTCTCGTATAAACGCATACTGTACACCTCAACCTCTGTCTATCCTGGCACTTCTCCTCGTATTCCTTATCTTTTCCGTATAAACGCATACTGTACACCTCAACCTCTGTCTATCCTGGCACTTCTCCTCGTATTCCCTATCTTTTCCGTATAAACGGATACTGTACTCCTCAACCTCTGTCTATCCTGGCACTTCTCCTCGTATTCCCTATCTTTTCCGTATAAACGCATACTGTACTCCTCAACCTCTGTCTATCCTGGCACTTCTCCTCGTATTCCCTATCTTTTCCGTATAAACGCATACTGTACTCCTCAAGCTCTGTCTATCCTAGTACTACTCGTATTCCCTATCTTTCTCATATAAACGCATACTGTACACCTCAACCTCTGTCTATCCTAACGCTTCTCCTCGTATTTTCTTTCTTTCTCGTATAAACGCATACTGTACACCTCAACCTCTGTCTATCCTGGCACTTCTCCTCGTATTCCGTATCTTTCTCGTATAAACGCATACTGTACACCTCAACCACTGTCCATCCTGGCACTTCTCCTCGTATTCCCTATCTTTTCCGTATAAACGCATACTGTACACCTCAACCTCTGTCTATCCTGGCACTTCTCCTCGTATTCCCTATCTTTTCCGTATAAACGCATACTGTACACCTCAACCTCTGTCTATCCTGGCACTTCTCCTCGTATTCCCTATCTTTTCCGTATAAACGGATACTGTACTCCTCAACCTCTGTCTATCCTGACACTTCTCCTCGTATTCCATATCTTTTCCGTATAAACGCATACTGTACTCCTCAACCTCTGTCTATTGTGGCACTTCTCCTCGTATTCCCTATCTTTTCCGTATAAACGCATACTGTACTCCTCAAGCTCTGTCTATCCTAGTACTACTCGTATTCCCTATCTTTCTCATATAAAAGCATACTGTACACCTCAACCTCTGTCTATCCTAACGCTTCTCCTCGTATTTTCTTTCTTTCTCGTATAAACGCATACTGTACACCTCAACCTCTGTCTATCCTGGCACTTCTCCTCGTATTCCCTTTCTTTCTCGTATAAACGCGTACTGTACACCTCAACCTCTGTCTATCCTGGCACTTCTCCTCGTATTCCCTTTCTTTCTCGTATAAACGCATACTGTACTCCTCAACCTCTGTCTATCCTGGTACTTCTCCTCGTATTCCCTATCTTTCTCGTATAAACGCATACTGTACACCTCAACCTCTGTCTATCCTGGCACTTCTCCTCGTATTCCCTATCTTTTCCGTATAAACGCATACTGTACACCTCAACCTCTGTCTATCCTGGCACTTCTCGTATTCCCTATCGTTTCCGTATAAACGCATACTGTACTCCTCAACCTCTGTATATCCTAGTACTACTCGTATTCCCTATGTTTCTCGTATAAACGCATACTGTACTACTCAACCTCTGTCTATCCTGGCACTTCTCCTCGTATTCCCTATCTTTCTCGTATAAACGCATACTGTACTCCTCAAACTCTGTCTAACCTTGTACTGCCCCTCGTATTCCCTATCTTTTCCGTATAAACACATACTGTTCACCACAACCTCTGTCTAACCTAGTACTACTCGTATTCCCTATCTTTCTCGTATAAACGCATACTGTACACCTTAACCTCTGTCTATCCTGGCACTTCTCCTCGTATTCCCTATCTTTTCCGTATAAACGCATACTGTACACCTCAACCTCTGTCTATCCTGGCACTTCTCCTCGTATTCCCTATCTTTCTCGTATAAACGCATACTGTACACCTCAACCTCTGTCTATCCTGGCACTTCTCCTCATTTTCCCTATCTTTTCCGTATAAACGCATACTGTATACCTCAACCTCTGTCTATCCTGGCACTTCTCCTCGTATTCCCTATCTTTTCCGTATAAACGCATACTGTACTCCTCAACCTCTGTCTATCCTGGCACTTCTCCTCGTATTCCCTATCTTTTCCGTATAAACGGATACTGTACTCCTCAACCTCTGTCTATCCTGGCACTTCTCCTCGTATTCCCTATCTTTTCCGTATAAACGGATACTGTACTCCTCAACCTCTGTCTATCCTGGCACTTCTCCTCGTATTCCCTATCTTTTCCGTATAAACGCATACTGTACTCCTCAACCTCTGTCTAACCTGGCACTTCTCCTCGTATTCCCTATCTTTTCCGTATAAACGCATACTGTACTCCTCAACCTCTGTCTATCCTAGTACTACTCGTATTCCCTATCTTTCTCATATAAACGCATACTGTACACCTCAACCTCTGTCTATCCTGGCACTTCTCCTCGTATTCCCTATCTTTTCCGTATAAACGCATACTGTACACCTCAACCTCTGTATATCCTGGCACTTCTCCTCGTATTCCCTTTCTTTCTCGTATAAACGCATACTGTACACCTCAACCCCTGTCTATCCTGGCGCTTCTCCTCGTTTTCCCTATCTTTCTGGTATAAACGCATACTGTACACCTCAACCTCTGTCTATCGTGGCACTTCTCCTCGTAGTCCCTATCTTTCTCGTATAAACGCATACTGTACACCTCAACCTCTGTATATCCTGGCACTTCTCCTCGTATTCCCTATCTTTTCCGTATAAACGCATACTGTACACCTCAACCTCTGTCTATCCTGGCACTTCTCGTATTCCCTATCTTTTCCGTATAAACGCATACTGTACTCCTCAACCTCTGTCTATCCTAGTACTACTCGTATTCCCTATGTTTCTCGTATAAACGCATACTGTACTCCTCAACCTCTGTCTATCCTAGTACTACTCGTATTCCCTATGTTTCTCGTATAAACGCATACCGTACTCCTCAACCTCTGTCTATCCTGGCACTTCTCCTCGTATTCCCTATCTTTCTCGTATAAACGCATACTGCACTCCTCAACCTCTTGCTAACCTAGTACTGCCCCTCGTATTCACTATCTTTCTCGTATAAACGCATACTGTACTCCTCAACCTCTGTCTAACCTAGTACTGCCCCTCGTATTCCCTATCTTTCTCGTAGAAACGCATACTGTACACCTCAAACTCTGTCTATCCTGGCACTTCTCCTCGTATTCCCTATCTTTTCCGTATAAACGCATACTGTACTCCTCAACCTCTGTCTAACCTAGTACTACTCGTATTCCCTATCTTTCTCGTATAAACGCATACTGTACACCTCAACCTCTGTCTATCCTGGCACTTCTCCTCGTATTCCCTATCTTTTCCGTATAAACGCATACTGTACACCTCAACCTCTGTCTATCCTGGCACTTCTCCTCGTATTCCCCATCTTTCTCGTATAAACGCATACTGTACACCTCAACCACTGTCTATCCTGGCACTTCTTCTCGTATTCCCTATCTTTTCCGTATTAAACGCATACTGTAAACCTCAACCTCTGTCTATCCTGGCACTTCTCGTATTCCCTATCTTTTCCGTATAAACGCATACTGTACTCCTCAACCTCTGTCTATCCTAGTACTACTCGTATTCCCATTCTTTCTCGTATAAACGCATACTGCACTCCTCATCCTCTTGCTAACCCAGTACTGCCCCTCGTATTCCCTATCTTTCTCGTATAAATGCATACTGTACTCCTCAACCTCTGTCTAACCTAGTACTGCCCCTCGTGTTCCCTATCTTTCTCGTATAAAGGCATACTGTACACCTCAACCTCTGCCTATCCTGGCACTTCTCCTCGTATTCCCTATCTTTTCCGTATAAACGCATACTGTACTCCTCAACCTCTGTCTATCCTGGCACTTCTCCTCGTATTCCCTATATTTCTCGTATAAACGCATACTGTACACCTCAACTTCTGTCTATCCTGGCACTTCTTCTCGTATTCCCTATCTTTCTCGTATAAACGCATACTGTAACCCTCAACCTCTGTCTATCCTCGCACTTCTCCTCGTATTCCCTATCTTTCTCGTATAAACGCATACTGTACACCTCAACCTCTGTCTATCCTGGCACTTCTGCTCGTATTCCCTATCTTTTCCGTATAAACGCATACTGTACACCTCAAACTCTGTCTATCCTGGCACTTCTCCTCGTATTTTCTATCTTTCTCGTATAAACGCATACTGTACACCTCAACCTCTGGCTATCCTGGCACTTCTCCTCATTTTCCCTATCTTTTCCGTATAAACGCATACTGTACACCTCAACCTCTGTCTATCCTGGCACTTCTCCTCGTATTCCCTATCTTTTCCGTATAAACGCATACTGTACTCCTCAACCTCTGTCTATCTTGGCACTTCTCCACGTATTCCCTATGTTTTCCGTATATACGCATACTGTACTCCTCAACCTCTGTCTATCCTGGCACTTCTCCTCGTATTCCCTATCTTTTCCGTATAAACGCATACTGTACTCCTCAACCTCTGTCTATCCTAGTACTACTCGTATTACCTATCTTTCTCATATAAACGCATACTGTACACCTCAACCTCTGTCTATCCTGGCGCTTCTCCTCGTATCCCCTTTCTTTCTCGTATAAACGCATACTGTACACCTCAACCTCTGTCTATCCTGGCACTTCTCCTCGTATTCCCTTTCTTTTTCGTATAAACGCATACTGTACACCTCAACCTCTGTCTATCCTGGCGCTTCTCCTCGTTTTCCCTATCTTTCTGGTATAAACGCATACAGTACACCTCAACCTCTGTCTATCCTGGCACTTCTCCTCGTAGTCCCTATCTTTCTCGTATAAACGCATACTGTACACCTCAACCTCTGTATATCCTGGCACTTCTCCTCGTATTCCCTATCTTTTCCGTATAAACGCATACTGTACACCTCAACCTCTGTCTATCCTGGCACTTCTCCTCGTAGTCCCTATCTTTCTCGTATAAACGCATACTGTACACCACAACCTCTGTATATCCTGGTACTTCTCCTCGTATTCCCTATCTTTTCCGTATAAACGCATACTGTACACCTCAACCTCTGTCTATCCTGGCACTTCTCGTATTCCCTATCTTTTCCGTATAAACGCATACTGTACTCCTCAACCTCTCACTATCCTGGCACTTTTCCTCGTATTCCCTATCTTTTCCGTATAAACGGATACTGTACTATTCAACCTCTGTCTATCCTGGCACTTCTCCTCGTATTCCCTATCCTTTTCCTATAAACGCATACTGTACTCCTCAACCTCTGTCTATCCTTGCACTTCTCCTCGTATTCCCTATCTTTTCCGTATAAACGCATACTGTACTCCTCAACCTCTGTCTATCCTAGTGCTATTCGTATTCCCTATCTTTCTCATATAAACGCATACTGTACACCTCAACCTCTGTCTATCCTGGCACTTCTCCTCGTATTCCCTTTCTTTCTCGTATAAACGCGTACTGTACACCTCAAACTCTGTCTATCCTGGCGCTTCTCCTCGTTTTCCCTATCTTTCTGGTATAAACGCATACTGTACACCTCAACCTCTGTCTATCCTGGCACTTCTCCTCGTATTCCCTTTCTTTCTCGTATAAACACATACTGTACTCCTCAACCTCTGTGTATTCTGGTACTTCTCCTCGTATTCCCTATTTTTCTCGTATAAACGCATATTGTACACCTCAACCTCTGTCTATCCTGGCACTTCTCCTCGTATTCCCTATCTTTCTCGTATAAACGCATACTGTACACCTCAACCTCTATCTATCCTGGCACTTCTCGTATTCCCTATGTTTCCCGTATAAACGCATACTGTACTACTCAACCTCTGTCTATCCTGGCACTTCTCCTCGTATTTCCTTTCTTTCTCGTATAAACGCATACTGCAATTCTCAACCTCTTGATAACCTAGTACCGCCCCTCGTATTCCCTATCTTTCTCGTATAAACGCATACTGTACTCCTCAACCTCTGTCTAACCTAGTACTGCCCCTCGTATTCCCTATCTTTCTCGTATAAACGCATACTGTACACCTCAACCTCTGTCTATCCTGGCACTTCTCCTCGTATTCCCTATCTCTTCCGTATAAACGCATACTGTACTCCTCAACCTCTGTCTAACCTAGTACTACTCGTATTCCCTATCTTTCTCATATAAACGCATACTGTACACCACAACCTCTGTCTATCCTAACGCTTCTCCTCGTATTTTCTTTCTTTCTCGTATAAACGCATACTGTACACCTCAACCTCTGTCTATCCTGGCACTTCTCCTCGTATTCCGTATCTTTCTCGTATAAACGCATACTGTACACCTCAACCTCTGTCTATCCTGGAACTTCTCCTCGTATTCCCTATCTTTTCCGTATAAACGCATACTGTACACCTCAACCTCTGTCTATCCTGGCACTTCTCCTCGTATTCCCTATCTTTCTCGTATAAACGCATACTGTACACCTCAACCTCTGTCTATCCTGGCACTTCTCCTCATTTTCCCTATCTTTTCCGTATAAACGCATACTGTACACCACAACCTCTGTCTATCCTGGCACTTCTCCTCGTATTCCCTATCTTTTCCGTATAAACGCATACTGTACACCTCAACCTCTGTCTATCCTGGCACTTTTCCTCGTATTCCCTATCTTTTCCGTATAAACGGATACTGTACTCCTCAACCTCTGTCTATCCTGGCACTTCTCCTCGTATTCCCTATCTTTTCCGTATAAACGCATACTGTACTCCTTAACCTCTGTCTATCCTGGCACTTCTCCTCGTATTCCCTATCTTTTCCGTATAAACGCATACTGTACTCCTCAACCTCTGTATATCCTGGCACTTCTCCTCGTATTCCCTATCTTTTCCGTATAAACGCATACTGTACTCCTCAACCTCTGTCTATCCTAGTACTACTCGTATTCCCTATCTTTCTCATATAAACGCATACTGTACACCTCAACCTCTGTCTATCCTGGCGCTTCTCCTCGTATTCCCTTTCTTTCTCGTATAAACGCATACTGTACACCTCAACCTCTGTCTATCCTGGCACTTCTCTTCGTATTCCCTTTCTTTCTCGTATAAACGAATACTGTACACCTCAACCTCTGTCTATCATGGCGCTTCTCCTCGTTTTCCCTATCTTTCTGGTATAAACGCATACTGTACACCTCAACCTCTGTCTATCCTGGCACTTCTCCTCGTAGTCCCTATCTTTCTCGTATAAACGCATACTGTACACCTCAAACTCTGTCTATCCTGGCACTTCTCCTCGTATTCCCTATCTTTTCCGTATAAACGCATACTGTACACCTCAACCTCTGTCTATCATGGCACTTCTCGTATTCCCTATCTTTTCCGCATAAACGCATACGGTACTCCTCAACCTCTGTCTATCCTAGTACTACTCGTTTTCCCTATGTTTCTCGTATAAACGCATACTGTACTACTCAACCTCTTTCTATCCTGGCACTTCTCCTCGTATTCTCTATCTTTCTCGTATAAACGCATACTGCACTCCTCAACCTCTTGCTAACCTAGTACTGCCCCTCGTATTCCCTATCTTTCTCGTATAAACGCATACTGTACACCTCAACCTCGATCTAACCTAGTACTGCCCCTCGTATTCCCTATCTTTCTCGTATAAACGCATACTGTACACCTCAACCTCTGTCTATCCCTTCACTTCTCCTCGTATTCCCTATCTTTTCCGTATAAACGCATACTGTACTCCTCAACCTCTGTCTAACCTAGTACTACTCGTATTCCCTATCTTTCTCGTATAAACGCATACTGTACACCTCAACCTCTGTCTATCCTTGCACTTCTCCTCGTATTCCCTATCTTTTCCGTATAAACGCATACTGTACACCTCAACCTCTGTCTATCATGGCACTTCTCCTCGTATTCCCTATCTTTTCCGTATAAACGCATACTGTACACCTCAACCTCTGTATATCCTGGCACTTCTCCTCGTATTCCCTTTCTTTCTCGTATAAACGCATACTTTACAACTCAACCCCTGTCTATCCTGGCGCTTCTCCTCGATTTCCCTATCTTTCTGGTATAAACGCATACTGTACACCTCAACCTCTGTCTATCCTGGCACTTCTCCTCGTAGTCCCTATCTTTCTCGTATAAACGCATACTGTACACCTCAAGCTCTGTATATCCTGGCACTTCTCCTCGTATTCCCTATCTTTTCCGTATAAACGCATACTGTACACCTCAACCTCTGTCTATCCTGGCACTTCTCGTATTCCCTATCTTTTCCGTATAAACGCATACTGTACTCCTCAACCTCTGTCTATCCTAGTACTACTCGTATTCCCTATGTTTCTCGTATAAACGCATACTGTACTCCTCAACCTCTGTCTATCCTAGTACTACTCGTATTCCCTATGTTTCTCGTATAAACGCATACCCTACACCTCAACCTCTGTCTATCCTGGCACTTCTCCTCGTATTCCCTATCTTTCTCGTATAAACGCATACTGCACTCCTCAACCTCTTGCTAACCTAGTACTGCCCCTCGTATTCCCTATCTTTCTCGTATAAACGCATACTGTACTCCTCAACCTCTGTATAACCTAGTACTGCCCCTCGTATTCCCTATCTTTCTCGTATAAACGCATACTGTACACCTCAACCTCTGTCTATCCTGGCACTTCTCCTCGTATTCCCTATCTTTTCCGTATAAACGCATACTGTACTCCTCAACCTCTGTCTAACCTAGTACTACTCGTATTCCCTATCTTTCTCGTATAAACGCATACTGTACACCTCAACCTCTGTCTATGCTGGCACGTCTCCTCGTATTCCCTATCTTTTCCGTATAAACGCATACTGTACACCTCAACCTCTGTCTATCCTGGCACTTCTCCTCGTATTCCCCATCTTTCTCGTGTAAACGCATACATTACACCTCAAACACTGTCTATCCTGGCACTTCTCCTCGTATTCCCTATCTTTTCCGTATTAAACGCATACTGTACACCTCAACCTCTGTCTATCCTGGCACTTCTCGTATTCCCTATCTTTTCCGTATAAACGCATACTGTACTCCTCAACCTCTGTCTATCCTAGTACTACTCGTATTCCCTATGTTTCTCGTATAAACGCATACTGCACTCCTCAACCTCTTGCTAACCTAGTACTGCCCCTCGTATTCCCTATCTTTCTCGTATAAATGCATACTGTACTCCTCAACCTCTGTCTAACCTAGTACTGCCCCTCGTATTCCCTATCTTTCTCGTATAAACGCATACTGCTAACCTCAACCTCTGTCTATCCTGGCACTTCTCCTCGTATTCCCTATCTTTTCCGTATAAACGCATACTGTACTCCTCAACCTCTGTCTATCCTGGAACTTCTCCTCGTATTCCCTATCTTTTCCGTATAAACGCATACTGTACTCCTCAACCTCTGTCTAACCTAGTACTATTCGTATTCCCTATCTTTCTCGTATAAACGCATACTGTACACCTCAACCTCTGTCTATCCTGGCACTTCTCCTCGTATTCCCTATCTTTCTCATATAAACGCATACTGTACACCTCAACCTCTGTCTATCCTGGCACTTCTCCTCGTATTCCCTATCTTTCTCATATAAACGCATACTGTACACCTCAACCTCTGTCTATCCTGGCACTTCTCCTCGTATTCCCTATCTTTTCCGTATAAACGCATACTGTACTCCTCAACCTCTGTCTATCTTGGCACTTCTCCTCGTATTTCCTATCTTTTCCGTATAAACGCATACTGTACACCTCAACCTCTGTCTATCCTGGCACTTCTCCTCGTATTCCCTATCTTTTCCGTATAAACGGATACAGTACTCCTCAACCTCTGTCTATCCTGGCACTTCTACTCGTATTCCCTATCTTTTCCGTATAAACGCATACTGTACTCCTCAACCTCTGTCTATCCTAGTACTACTCGTATTCCTTATCTTTCTCATATAAACGCATACTGTACACCTCAATCTCTGTCTATCCTGGCGCTTCTCCTCGTATTCCCTTTCTTTCTCGTATAAACGCATACTGTACACCTCAACCTCTGTCTATCCTGGCGCTTCTCCTCGTTTTCCCTATCTTTCTGGTATAAACGCATACAGTACACCTCAACCTCTGTCTATCCTGGCACTTCTCCTCGTAGTCCCTATCTTTCTCGTATAAACGCATACTGTACACCTCAACCTCTGTATATCCTGGCACTTCTCCTCGTATTCCCTATCTTTTCCGTATAAACGCATACTGTACACCTCAACCTCTGTCTATCCTGGCGCTTCTCCTCGTTTTCCCTATCTTTCTGGTATAAACGCATACTGTACACCTCAACCTCTGTCTATTCTGGCACTTCTCCTCGTAGTCCCTATCTTTCTCGTATAAACGCATACTGTACACCTCAACCTCTGTATATCCTGGCACTTCTCCTCGTATTCCCTATCTTTTCCGTATAAACGCATACTGTACACCTCAACCTCTGTCTATCCAGGCACTTCTCGTATTCCCTATCTTTTCCGTATAAACGCATACTGTACTCCTCAACCTCTGTCTATCCTAGTACTACTCGTATTCCCTATGTTTCTCGTATAAACGCATACTGCACTCCTCAACCTCTGTCTATCCTGGCACTCCTCCTCGTATTCCGTATCCTTCTCGTATAAACGCATACTGTACACCTCAACCACTGTCTATCCTGGCACTTCTCCTCGTATTCCCTATCTTTTCCGTATAAACGCATACTGTACACCTCAACCTCTGTCTATCCTGGCACTTCTCCTCGTATTCCCTATCTTTTCCGTATAAACGCATACTGTACACCTCAACCTCTGTCTATCCTGGCACTTCTCCTCGTATGCCCTATCTTTTCCGTATAAACGGATACTGTACTCCTCAACCTCTGTCTATCCTGGCACTTCTCCTCGTATTCCCTATCTATTCCGTATAAACGCATACTGTACTCCTCAACCTCTGTCTATCCTGGCACTTCTCCTCGTATTCCCTATCTTTTCCGTATAAACGCATACTGTACTCCTCAAGCTCTGTCTATCCTAGTACTACTCGTATTCCCTATCTTTCTCATATAAACGCATACTGTACACCTCAACCTCTGTCTATCCTAACGCTTCTCCTCGTATTTTCTTTCTTTCTCGTATAAACGCATACTGTACACCTCAACCTCTGTCTATCCTGGCACTTCTCCTCGTATTCCGTATCTTTCTCGTATAAACGCATACTGTACACCTCAACCACTGTCTATCCTGGCACTTCTCCTCGTATTCCCTATCTTTTCCGTATAAACGCATACTGTACACCTCAACCTCTGTCTATCCTGGCACTTCTCCTCGTATTCCCTATCTTTTCCGTATAAACGCATACTGTACACCTCAACCTCTGTCTATCCTGGCACTTCTCCTCGTATTCCCTATCTTTTCCGTATAAACGGATACTGTACTCCTCAACCTCTGTCTATCCTGGCACTTCTCCTCGTATTCCATATCTTTTCCGTATAAACGCATACTGTACTCCTCAACCTCTGTCTATTGTGGCACTTCTCATCGTATTCCCTATCTTTTCCGTATAAACGCATACTGTACTCCTCAAGCTCTGTCTATCCTAGTACTACTCGTATTCCCTATCTTTCTCATATAAACGCATACTGTACACCTCAACCTCTGTCTATCCTAACGCTTCTCCTCGTATTTTCTTTCTTTCTCGTATAAACGCATACTGTACACCTCAACCTCTGTCTATCCTGGCACTTCTCCTCGTATTCCCTTTCTTTCTCGTATAAACGCGTACTGTACACCTCAACCTCTGTCTATCCTGGCACTTCTCCTCGTATTCCCTTTCTTTCTCGTATTATTATTACTAATGCCACTATCATCAAGCACCACTAGCACTACTACTTCTACTATTATTATTACTAATGTCACTATCATCAAGCACTACTACTAGTACTATTATTATTACTAATGCCACTATCATCAAGCACTACTACTACTACTATTATTATTACTAATGCCACTATCATCAAGCACTACTACTACTACTATTATTATTACTAATGCCACTATCATCAAGCACTACTACTACTACTATTATTATTACTAATGTCACTATCATCAAGCACTACTACTACTACTATTATTATTACTAATGCCACTATCATCAAGCACCACTAGCACTACTACTTCTACTATTATTTTTACTAATGCCACTATCATCAAGCACTACTACTACTACTATTATTATTACTAATGCCACTATCATCAAGCACTACTACTACTACTATTATTATTACTAATGCCACTATCATCAAGCACTACTACTACTATTATTATTACTAATGCCACTATCATCAAGCACTACTACTACTACTATTATTATTACTAATGTCACTATCATCAAGCACTACTACTTCTACTATTATTATTACTAATGTCACTATCATCAAGCACTACTACTACTACTATTATTATTACTAATGCCACTATCATCAAGCACCACTAGCACTACTACTTCTACTATTATTATTACTAATGCCACTATCATCAAGCACCACTAGCACTACTACTTCTACTATTGTTATTACTAATGTCACTATCATCAAGCCCTACTACTACTACTTCTACTATTGTTATTACTAATGTCACTATCATCAAGCACCACTAGCACTACTACTTCTACTATTGTTATTACTAATGTCACTATCATCAAGCCCTACTACTACTACTTCTACTATTGTTATTACTAATGTCACTATCATCAAGCCCTACTACTACTACTTCTACTATTGTTATTACTAATGCCACTATCATCAAGCACTACTACTACTACTTCTACTATTGTTATTACTAATGCCACTATCTCCAAGCACCACTAGCACTACTACTTCTACTATTGTTATTACTAATGCCACTATCATCAAGCACCACTAGCACTACTACTTCTACCATTGTTATTACTAATGTCACTATCATCAAGCACCACTAGCACTACTACTTCTACTATTGTTATTACTAATGCCACTATCATCAAGCCCTACTACTACTACTTCTACTATTGTTATTACTAATGTCACTATCTCCAAGCACCACTAGCACTACTACTTCTACTATTGTTATTACTAATGCCACTATCATCAAGCACCACTAGCACTACTACTTCTACTATTGCTATTACTAATGCCACTATCATCAAGCACCACTAGCACTACTACTTCTACTATTGTTATTACTAATGTCACTATCAACAAGCACCACTAGCACTACTACTTCTACTATTGTTATTACTAATGTCACTATCAACAAGCACCACTAGCACTACTACTTCTACTATTATTATTACTAATGCCACTATCATCAAGCACCACTAGCACTACTACTTCTACTATTGTTATTACTAATGCCACTATCATCAAGCACTACTACTACTACTTCTACTATTGTTATTACTAATGCCACTATCATCAAGCCCTACTACTACTACTTCTACTATTATTATTACTAATGCCACTATCATCAAGCACTGCCACTACTACTACTACTTCTACTATTGTTATTACTAATGTCACTATCTCCAAGCACTGCCACCACCACAGCCACTTCTATTATAATTATTACTAATGCCACTATCATCAAGCCCTACTACTACTAATTCTACTATTGTTATTACTAATGTCACTATCAACAAGCACCACTAGCACTACTACTTTTACTATTATTATTACTAATGCCACTATCATCAAGCACCACTAGCACTACTACTTCTACTATTGTTATTACTAATGCCACTATCATCAAGCACTACTACTACTACTTCTACTATTGTTATTACTAATGTCACTATCTCCAAGCACTGCCACCACCACAGCCACTTCTATTATAATTATTACTAATGTCACTATCATCAAGTACCACTAGCACTACTACTTCCACTATTGTTATTACTAATGTCACTATCTCCAAGCACTGCCACCACCACAGCCACTTCTACTATAATTATTACTAATGTCACTATCATCAAGCACCACTACCACTTCTACTTCTACTATTGTTATTTCTAATGCCACTATCATCAAGCACTACCGCCACCACAGTCACTTCTACTATTATTATTACTAATGTCACTATCATCAAGCACCACTACCACTACTACTTCTACTATTGTTATTACTAATGCCACTATCATCAAGCACCACTACCACTACTATTTCTACTATTATTATTACTAATGCCACTATCATCAAGCACTGCCACCACCACAGCCACTTCTACTATTATTATTATTAGTAATGCCACTATCATCAAGCACCACTACCACTACTACTTCTACTATTGTTATTACTAATGTCACTATCATCAAGCACCACTACAACTACTACTTCTACTGTTGTTATTACTAATGCCACTATCATCAAGCACTACTACTACTACTTCTACTATTGTTATTACTAATGTCACTATTTCCAAGCACTGCCACCACCACAGCCACTTCTATTATTATTATTATTACTAATGTCACTATCATTAAGCACCACTAGCACTACTACTTCTACTATTGTTATTACTAATGTCACTATCTCCAAGCACTGCCACCACCACAGCCACTTCTATTATTATTATTATTACTAATGTCACTATCATCAAGCACCACTACCACTACTACTTCCACTATTGTTATTACTAATGTCACTATCATCAAGCACTACCACCACCACAGCCACTTCTATTATTATTATTACTAATCTCACTATCATCAAGCACTGCCACCTCCACAGCCACTTCTATTACTATTATTACTAATGTCACTATCATCAGGCACCACTACTACTACTACTTCTACTATTGTTATTACTAATGTCACTATCTCCAAGCACTGCCACCACCACAGCCACTTCTATTATTATTATTACTAATGTCACTATCATCAAGCACCACTACTACTACTTCTATTATTATTATAACTAATGTCACTATCATCAAGCACTACCACAACCACAGCCACTTCTATTATTATTATTATTATTACTAATGTCACTATCATCAAGCACCACTACTACTACTTCTATTATTATTATTATTATTGCTAATGTCACTATCATCAAGCACCACTACTACTACTTCTATTATTATTATTACTAATGTCACTATCATCAAGCACCACTACTACTACTTCTATTATTATTATTACTAATGTCACTATCATCAAGCACCACTACTACTACTTCTATTATTATTATTAATAATGTCACTATCATCAAGCACTACCACCACCACAGCCACTTCTATTATTATTATTATTACTAATGCCACTATCATCAAGCACTACTTAACTACTTCTTTTATTATTATTACTAATGTCACTATCATCAAGCACTACCACCACCACAGCCACTTCTATTATTATTATTACTAATGTCACTATCATCAAGCACTACTACTACTACTTCTACTATTGTTTTTACTAATTTCACTATCTCCAAGCACTACCATCACCACAGCCACTTCTATTATTGTTATTACTAATGTCACTATCTCCAAGCACTGCCACCACCACAGCCACTTCTATTATTATTATTACTAATGTCACTATCATCAAGCACTACTACTACTACTTCTACTATTGTTTTTACTAATTTCACTATCTCCAAGCACTGCCACCACCACAGCCACTTCTATTAATATTATTACTAATGTCACTATCATCAAGCACCACTAGCACTACTACTTCTATTATTATTATTACTAATGCCACTAACATCAAGCACCACCACTACTACTTCTACTATTGTTATTACTAATGTCACTATCTCCAAGCACTGCCACCACCACAGCCACTTCTACTATTATTATTACTAATGCCACTATCATCAAGCACTACCGCCACTACTACTTCTACTATTGTTATTACTAATGTCACTATCATCAAGCACCACTAGCACTACTACTTCTACTATTGTTATTACTAATGTCACTATCATCAAGCACCACCACTATTACTTCTACTATTGTTATTACTAATGTCACTATCTCCAAGCACTGCCACCACCACAGCCACTTCTACTATTGTTATTACTAATGCCACTATCATCAAGCACTTCTACTACTACTTCTACTATTGTTATTACTAATGTCACTATCATCAAGCACCACTAGCACTACTACTTCCACTATTGTTATTACTAATGTCACTATCTCCAAGCACTGCCACCACCACAGATACTTCTATTATAATTATTACTAATGCCACTATCATCAAGCACTACTACTACTACTACTTCCACTATTGTTATTACTAATGTCACTATCTCCAAGCACTGCCACCACCACAGCCACTTCTATTATAATTATTACTAATGCCATTATCATCAAGCACCAGTACTACTACTACTTCTACTATTGTTATTACTAATGCCACTATCATCAAGCCCTACTTCTACTACTTCTACTATTGTTATTACTAATGTCACTATCTCCAAGCACTGCCACCATCACATCCACTTCTATTATAATTATTACTAATGTCACTATCAACAAGCACCACTAGCACTACTACTTCTACTATTATTATTACTAATGCCACTATCATCAAGCACCACTAGCACTACTACTTTTACTGTTGTTATTACTAATATCACTATCATCAAGCACTACTACTACTACTTCTACTATTGTTATTACTAATGTCACTATCTCCAAGCACTGCCACCACCACAGCCACTTCTACTATTATTATTACTAATGTCACTATCATCAAGCACCACTACCACTACTACTTCTACTATTGTTATTACTAATGCCACTATCATCAAGCACTACCGCCACCACAGCCACTTCTACTATTATTATTACTAATGTCACTATCATCAAGCACCACTACCACTACTACTTCTACTATTCTTATTACTAATGCCACTATCATCAAGCACCACTACCACTACTACTTCTACTATTATTATTACTAATGCCACTATCATCAAGCACTGCCACCACCACAGCCACTTCTACTATTATTATTACTAATGCCACTATCTCAAGCACCACTACCACTACTACTTCTACTATTGTTATTACTAATGTCACTATCATCAAGCACCACTACAACTACTACTTCTACTATTATTATTACTAATGTCACTATCATCAAGCACCACTACAACTACTACTTCTACTATTATTATTACTAATGTCACTATCATCAAGCAACACTACAACTACTACTTCTACTATTATTATTACTAATGTCACTATCATCAAGCACCACTACCACTACTACTTCTACTATTGTTATTACTAATGTCACTATCATCAAGCACCACTACCACTACTACTTCTACTATTATTATTACTAATGTCACTATCATCAAGCACCACTACAACTACTACTTCCACTATTGTTATTACTAATGCCACCATCATCAAGCACTACTACTACTACTTCTACTGTTGTTATTACTAATGTCACTATTTCCAAGCACTGCCACCACCACAGCCACTTCTATTATTATTATTATTACTAATGTCACTGTCATCAAGCACCACTAGCACTACTACTTCTACTATTGTTATTACTAATGTCACTATCTCCAAGCACTGCCACCACCACAGCCACTTCTATTATTATTATTACTAATGTCACTATCATCAAGCACCACTACCACTACTACTTCTACTATTATTATTACTAATGTCACTATCATCAAGCACTACCACCACCACAGCCACTTGTATTATTATTATTATTACTAATGTCACTATCATCAAGCACCACTACCACTACTACTTCTACTATTATTATTATTACTAATGTCACTATCATCAAGCACTACCACCACCACAGCCACTTCTATTATTATTATTACTAATGTCACTATCATCAAGCACCACTACCACTACTACTCCTACTATTGTTATTACTAATGTCACTATCATCAAGCACTACCATCACCACAGCCACTTCTATTATTGTTATTACTAATGTCACTATCATCAAGCACTGCCACCACCACAGCCACTTCTATTACTATTATTACTAATGTCACTATCATCAGGCACCACTACTACTACTACTTCTACTATTTTTATTACTAATGTCACTATCTCCAAGCACTGCCACCACCACAGCCACTTCTATTATTATTATTACTAATGTCACTATCATCAAGCACTAGCACCACCACAGCCACTTCTATTATTATTATTACTAATGTCACTATCATCAAGCACCACTACTACTACTTCTATTATTATTATTACTACTAATGTCACTATCATCAAGCACTACCACCACCACAGCCACTTCTATTATTATTATTATTACTAATGCCACTATCATCAAGCACTACTACTACTACTTCTATTATTATTATTACTAATGTCACTATCATCAAGCACTACCACCACCACAGCCACTTCTATTATTATTATTATTACTAATGTCACTATCATCAAGCACCACTACTACTACTACTTCTACTATTGTTATTACTAATGTCACTATCTCCAAGCACTGCCACCACCACAGCCACTTCTATTATTATTATTACTAATGTCACTATCATCAAGCACTACTACTACTACTTCTACTATTGTATTTACTAATGTCACTATCTCCAAGCACTGCCACCACCACAGCCACTTCTATTATTATTATTACTAATGTCACTATCATCAAGCACCACTAGCACTACTACTTCTATTATTATTATTACTAATGCCACTATCATCAAGCACCACCACTACTACTTCTACTATTGTTATTACTAATGTCACTATCTCCAAGCACTGCCACAACCACAGCCACTTCTATTATTATTATTACTAATGTCACTATCATCAAGCACCAATACCACTACTACTTCTACTATTGTTATTACTAATGTCACTATCTCCAAGCACTGCCACCACCACAGCCACTTCTATTATTATTATTACTAATGTCACTATCATCAAGCACCACCACTACTACTTCTACTATTGTTATTACTAATGTCACTATCTCCAAGCACTGCCACCACCACAGCCACTTCTATTATTATTATTACTAATGTCACTATCATCAAGCACTACTACTACTACTTCTACTATTGTTTTTACTAATGTCACTATCTCCAAGCACTGCCACCACCACAGCCACTTCTATTATTATTATTATTATTAATGTCACTATCATCAAGCACCACTACTACTACTACTTCTACTATTGTTATTACTAATGTCACTATCTCCAAGCACTGCCACCACCACAGCCACTTCTATTATTATTATTACTAATGTCACTATCATCAAGCACTACTACTACTACTTCTACTATTGTATTTACTAATGTCACTATCTCCAAGCACTGCCACCACCACAGCCACTTCTATTATTATTATTACTAATGTCACTATCATCAAGCACCACTAGCACTACTACTTCTATTATTATTATTACTAATGCCACTATCATCAAGCACCACCACTACTACTTCTACTATTGTTATTACTAATGTCACTATCTCCAAGCACTGCCACAACCACAGCCACTTCTATTATTATTATTACTAATGTCACTATCATCAAGCACCAATACCACTACTACTTCTACTATTGTTATTACTAATGTCACTATCATCAAGCACTACCACCACCACAGCCACTTCTATTATTATTATTACTAATGTCACTATCATTAAGCACTACCACCACCACAGCCACTTCTATTATTATTATTACTAATGTCACTATCATCAAGCACCACTACTACTACTACTTCTACTATTGTTATTACTAATGTCACTATCATCAAGCACCACTAGCACTACTACTTCTATTATTATTATTACTAATGCCACTATCATCAAGCACCACCACTACTACTTCTACTATTGTTATTACTAATGTCACTATCTCCAAGCACTGCCACCACCACAGCCACTTCTACTATTATTATTACTAATGCCACTATCATCAAGCACCACCACTACTACTTCTAGTATTGTTATTACTAATGCCACGATCATCAAGCACCACCACTACTACTTCTACTATTGTTATTACTAATGCCACTATCATCAAGCACCTCCACTTCCACTTCTACTATTGTTATTACTAATGCCACTATCATCAAGCACTACCACTACTACTTCTACTATTAGTATTACTAATGTCACTATCTCCAAGCACTGCCACCACCCCAGCCACTTCTATTATTATTACTAATGTCACTATCATCAAGCACCACTAGCACTACTACTTCTACTATTGTTATTACTAATGTCACTATCTCCAAGCACTGGCACCACCACAGCCACTTCTATTATTATTATTATTACTAATGTCACTATCATCAAGCACCACTAGCACTACTACTTCTACTATTGTTATTACTAATGTCACTATCTCCAAGCACTGCCACCACCACAGCCACTTCTATTATTATTATTATTACTAATGCCACTATCATCAAGGACTACCGCCACTACTACTTCTACTATTGTTATTACTAATGCCACTATCATCAAGCACCACTACCACTGCTACTTCTACTATTGTGATTACTAATGTCACTATCATCAAGCACCACTACCATTACTACTTCTACTATTGTTATTACTAATGTCACTATCATCAAGCACCACTACCACTACTACTTCTACTATTGTTATTACTAATGCCACTATCATCAAGCACTACCGCCACTACTACTTCTATTATTATTATTATTATTATTATTATTATTATTACTAATGTCATAATCATCAAGCACTGCCTCCACTACCACTTCTTTTGTTGTTTCTAATGCCACTATCATCAAGCACCATTACCCCCACTACTACTTCTATTATTATTACTAATGCCACTATCATCAAGCACCACCACTACCGCCACTACTACTTCTACTGTTATTATTATTATTATTACTAATGCCACTATTATCAAGCACTACCACTACTACTTCTACTATTTTTATTACTAATGTCACTATCTCCAAGCACTGCCACCACCACAGCCACTTCTATTATTATTATTATTATTATTATTATTACTAATGCCACTATCATCAAGCACTACCACTACTACTTCTTCTATTGTTATTACTAATGTCACTATCTCCAAGCACTGCCACCAGCACAGCCACTTCTACTATTAATATTATTACTAATGCCACTATCATCAAGCACCATTACCCCCACTACTACTTCTATTATTATTACTAATGCCACTATCATCAAGCACCACCACAACCGCCACTACTACTTCTACTATTATAATTACTAATGCTACTATCATCAAGCACCATTACCCCCACTACTACTTCTATTATAATTACTAATGCCACTATCATCCAGCACCACCACTACCGCCACTACTACTTCTACTATTATTAATATTATTATTACTAATGCCACTATCATCAAGCACTACCACTACTACTTCTACTATTGTTATTACTAATGTCACTATCTCCAAGCACTGCCACCACCACAGCCACTTCTATTATTATTATTATTACTAATGCCACTATCATCAAGGACTACCGCCACTACTACTTCTACTATTGTTATTACTAATGCCACTATCATCAAGCACCACTACCACTGCTACTTCTACTATTGTGATTACTAATGTCACTATCATCAAGCACCACTACCATTACTACTTCTACTATTGTTATTACTAATGTCACTATCATCAAGCACCACTACCACTACTACTTCTACTATTGTTATTACTAATGCCACTATCATCAAGCACTACCGCCACTACTACTTCTATTATTATTATTATTATTATTATTATTATTACTAATGTCATAATCATCAAGCACTGCCTCCACTACCACTTCTTTTGTTGTTTCTAATGCCACTATCATCAAGCACCATTACCCCCACTACTACTTCTATTATTATTACTAATGCCACTATCATCAAGCACCACCACTACCGCCACTACTACTTCTACTGTTATTATTATTATTATTATTACTAATGCCACTATTATCAAGCACTACCACTACTACTTCTACTATTTTTATTACTAATGTCACTATCTCCAAGCACTGCCACCACCACAGCCACTTCTATTATTATTATTATTATTATTATTACTAATGCCACTATCATCAAGCACTACCACTACTACTTCTACTATTGTTATTACTAATGTCACTATCTCCAAGCACTGCCACCAGCACAGCCACTTCTACTATTAATATTATTACTAATGCCACTATCATCAAGCACCATTACCCCCACTACTACTTCTATTATTATTACTAATGCCACTATCATCAAGCACCACCACAACCGCCACTACTACTTCTACTATTATAATTACTAATGCTACTATCATCAAGCACCATTACCCCCACTACTACTTCTATTATAATTACTAATGCCACTATCATCCAGCACCACCACTACCGCCACTACTACTTCTACTATTATTAATATTATTATTACTAATGCCACTATCATCAAGCACTACCACTACTACTTCTACTATTGTTATTACTAATGTCACTATCACCAAGCACTGCCCTCACCACAGCATTTTTACTATTATTATTACTAATGCCACTCTCATCAATTACTGCCCTCACCACAGCATTTTTACTATTATTATTATTACTAATGTCACTATCACCAAGCACTGCCCTCACCACAGCATTTTTACTATTATTATTACTAATGCCACTATCATCAAGCACCATTACCCCCACTACTACTTCTATTATTATTACTAATGCCACTATCATCAAGCACCACTACTACTACTTCTACTATTATTATTACTAATGTCACTATCACCAAGCACTGCCCTCACCACAGCATTTTTACTATTATTATTACTAATGACACAATCATCAAGCACCATTACCCCCACTACTACTTCTATTATTATTACTAATGCCACTATCATCAAGCACCACCACCACCGCCACTACTACTTCTACTATTATAATTACTAATGCCACTATCATCAAGCACCACCACCACCGCCACTACTACTTCTACTATTATAATTACTAATGCCACTATCATCAAGCACCATTACCCCCACTACTACTTCTATTATTATTACTAATGCGACTATCATCAAGCACCATTACCCCCACTACTACTTCTACTACTATTATTACTAATGTCACTATCACCAAGCACTGCCCTCTCCACAGCATTTTTACTATTATTATTACTAATGTCACTATCACCAAGCACTGCCCTCACCACAGCATTTTTACTATTATTATTACTAATGCCACTATCATCAAGCACCATTACCCCCACTACTACTTCTATTATTATTTCTAATGCCACTATCATCAAGCAGCACCACTACTACTTCTACTATTATTATTACTAATGTCACTATCACCAAGCACTGCCCTCACCACAGCATTTTTACTATTATTATTACTAATGACACAATCATCAAGCACCATTACCCCCACTACTACTTCTATTATTATTACTAATGTCACTATCATCAAGCACCACCACCACCGCCACTACTACTTCTACTATTATAATTACTAATGCCACTATCATCAAGCACCATTACCCCCACTACTACTTCTATTATTATTACTAATGCCACTATCATCAAGCACCATTACCCCCACTACTACTTCTATTATTATTACTAATGCCACTATCATCAAGCACCATTACCCCCACTACTACTTCTATTATTAGTACTAATGCCACTATCATCAAGCACCATTACCCCCACTACTACTTCTATTATTATTACTAATGTCACTATCACCAAGCACTGCCCTCACCACAGCATTTTTACTATTATTATTACTAATGCCACTATCATCAAGCACCATAACCCCCACTACTACGTCTATTATTATTACTAATGCCACTATCATCAAGCACCACCACCACCACTACTACTTCTACTATTATTACTAATGCCACTATCATCAAGCACCACCACCACCACTACTACTTCTATTATTATTACTAATGCCACTATCATCAAGCACCACCACCACCACTACTATTTCTATTATTATTACTAATGCCACTATCATCAAGCACCATTACCTTCACTACTACTTCTATTATAATTACTACTGCCACTATCATCAAGCACCATTACCCCCACTACTACTTCTGTTATAATTACTAATGCCACTATCATCAAGCACCCTTACCACCACTACTACTTCTATTATAATTAATATGCCACTATCATCAAGCACCATTACCCCCACTACTACTTCTATTATTATTACTAATGCCACTATCATCAAGCACCATTACCACCACTACTACTTCTACTATTATTATTACTAATGTCACTATCACCAAGCACTGCCCTCACCACAGCATTTTTACTATTATTATTACTAATTACACTATCATCAAGCACTGCCCTCACCACAGCATTTTTACTATTATTATTACTAATGTCACTATCACCAAACACTGCCCTCACCACAGCATTTTTACTATTATTATTACTAATGTCACTATCACCAAGCACTGCCCTCACCACAGCATTTTTACTATTATTATTACTAATGCCACTATCATCAAGCACCACCACCACCGCCACTACTACTTCTACTATTATAATTACTAATGCCACTATCATCAAGCACCATTACCCCCACTACTACTTCTATTATTATTACTAATGCCACTATCATCAAGCACCATTACCCCCACTACTACTTCTATTATTATTACTAATGCCACTATCATCAAGCACCATTATCCCCACTACTACTTATATTATTATTACTAATGCCACTATCATCAAGCACCATTACCCCCACTACTACTTCTATTATTATTACTAATGCCACTATCTTCAAGCACCATTACCCCCACTACAACTTCTATTATTATTACTAATGCCACTATCATCAAGCACTACCACCACCGCCACTACTACTTCTACTATTATAATTACTAATGCCACTATCATCAAGCACCATTACCCCCACTACTACTTCTATTATTATTACTAATGCCACTATCATCAAGCACCATTACCCCCACTACTACTTCTATTATTATTACTAATGCCACTATCATCAAGCACCATTACCACCACTACTACTTCTACTATTATTATTACTAATGTCACTATCACCAAGCACTGCCCTCACCACAGCATTTTTACTATTATTATTACTAATGTCACTATCACCAAACACTGCCCTCACCACAGCATTTTTACTATTATTATTACTAATGTCACTATCATCAAGCACTGCCCTCACCACAGCATTTTTACTATTATTATTACTAATGTCACTATCACCAAACACTGCCCTCACCACAGCATTTTTACTATTATTATTACTAATGTCACTATCATCAAGCACTGCCCTCACCACAGCATTTTTACTATTATTATTACTAATGTCACTATCACCAAACACTGCCCTCACCACAGCATTTTTACTATTATTATTACTAATGTCACTATCACCAAGCACTGCCCTCACCACAGCATTTTTACTATTATTATTACTAATGCCACTATCATCAAGCACCACCACCACCGCCACTACTACTTCTACTATTATTACTAATGCCACTATCATCAAGCACTACCACCACCGCCACTACTACTTCTACTATTATAATTACTAATGCCACTATCATCAAGCACCATTACCCCCACTACTACTTCTATTATTATTACTAATGCCACTATCATCAAGCACCACCACCACCGCCACTACTACTTCTACTATTATAATTACTAATGCCGTTATCATCAAGCACCATTACCCCCACTACTACTTCTATTATTATTACTAATGCCACTATCATCAAGCACTACCACCACCGCCACTACTACTTCTACTATTATAATTACTAATGCCACTATCATCAAGCACCATTACCCCCACTACTACTTCTATTATTATTACTAATGCCACTATCATCAAGCACTACCACCACCGCCACTACTACTTCTACTATTATAATTACTAATGCCACTATCATCAAGCACCATTACCCCCACTACTACTTCTATTATTATTACTAATGCCACTATCATCAAGCACTACCACCACCGCCACTACTACTTCTACTATTATAATTACTAATGCCACTATCATCAAGCACCATTACCCCCACTACTACTTCTATTATTATTACTAATGCCACTATCATCAAGCACCACCACCACCGCCACTACTACTTCTACTATTATAATTACTAATGCCGTTATCATCAAGCACCATTACCCCCACTACTACTTCTATTATTATTACTAATGCCACTATCATCAAGCACTACCACCACCGCCACTACTACTTCTACTATTATAATTACTAATGCCACTATCATCAAGCACCATTACCCCCACTACTACTTCTATTATTATTACTAATGCCACTATCATCAAGCACTACCACCACCGCCACTACTACTTCTACTATTATAATTACTAATGCCACTATCATCAAGCACCATTACCCCCACTACTACTTCTATTATTATTACTAATGCCACTATCATCAAGCACTACCACCACCGCCACTACTACTTCTACTATTATAATTACTAATGCCACTATCATCAAGCACCATTACCCCCACTACTACTTCTATTATTATTACTAATGCCACTATCATCAAGCACTACCACCACCGCCACTACTACTTCTACTATTATAATTACTAATGCCACTATCATCAAGCACCATTACCCCCACTACTACTTCTATTATTATTACTAATGCCACTATCATCAAGCACTACCACCACCGCCACTACTACTTCTACTATTATAATTACTAATGCCACTATCATCAAGCACCATTACCCCCACTACTACTTCTATTATTATTACTAATGCCACTATCATCAAGCACCATTACCCCCACTACTACTTCTATTATTATTACTAATGCCACTATCATCAAGCACCACCACCACCGCCACTACTACTTCTACTATTATAATTACTAATGCCGTTATCATCAAGCACCATTATCCCCACTACTACTTCTATTATTATTACTAATGCCACTATCATCAAGCGCCACTACCACTTCTACTATTATAATTACTAATGCCACTATCATCAAGCACCATTACCTCCACTGCTACTTCTACAATTATTATTACTAATGTCACTATCATCAATCACTACCACTACTACTACCTCTATTATTATTATTAATATTATTATTATTATTATTATTATTATTGTTATTAATAGAAATGCCACTATTATCAAGCGCCACCACCACTACTACTTCTACTATTTTTACTAATGCCACTATCATCAAGCATCACCACCAACCACCACTACTACTTCTACTGTTATTGTTACGAACGCAGCTGTCAAGAAGCACATGTATGGGAGTACCTGTGTCATATCTAGAAGGGAGAGTTTATGATGTGTACTGTGAAGTATTTTGGTTTCCCCTCTATCGCAATTGTGGTTGTTTATCTGCTGCCGGCTGGCTAGTGCGTATTGCTAAACTATGAAACTATATCGCATTTTTATTACTTAATTTCCTATGAGATGAACCATTACACTTATAGCATTTTTTCAATAAACAAATACGGCTTTGGAATAGGTTGTTTTAGAGGTTTTGCACGAATTCGTGGGCATCCATTTATATATCGGCCAGAGGTGTTTTATATGCCGCTTTTTACGCGTCTGTAGTTAACGGTAGGTGCGTTAACAGATTTTATGATTAACTTGTTTATAATTCTCATAGAAAAGCACATAGAAATATAGAAATGTCTGGCAATAACGCATCTTCCCTAGTAGCTGTGTGAGAAACTAAGTTAGGGTCAGGCCCGCCGCGAAGTAGGGCGTGCCCTGTACGTCTTATACTGCAGCGAATATTTTGCTTCATTACGAGAATGATATTGACTTTGCTGGCGGTGTTTGGTTCTTTTGATTATTTTAAACACGATGTTTAAGATATAATGAAAACAGTAATAATGTATGAATTGACAATGGAAATTAAACGGTGAATGTTTAACGTGTACTTATTGTGCGAAAATGAAGGGAAATGTAATAAAATTAACTAAATTATTTTATTTAGGCTTTTAATAAATTGGACCTCTAGGTTATCTTATTTTTATCGAAACGTTAAATAACGAAAGTAAACAAAAGGGACGTACCTACAGGATAGGTAACGCCCTCTATACCAAAGATAGGAATGAACGCGTGAGATTACGAGGCCATTTCTGGGACGTGTTGTCAGGAATTCAGGCTGCTCTTTAGAGTCAGAGTTATTTATTATTTGCACTAAATAAAAATGCTAAGTTGTGTTGAAACGAGGCCCTTAAGGAAAATAGTGAAAATAATAATAAATGTAGATTCGTTGCTCCTCTATCGCACACTTGTTCTTAATCTATATTAATATAAAGGGAGAACATTTGTATGTGTGTGTATGTAAGGTAATCTTAAAGATCGCTCAACCGATTTTGACAATCCTTTCACCATTGAAAACCGCTATTCTTTCGGACGGAAATGCGGTATAAAGCACTTTATAATTTCAATTCATATGTCACTAAAAGACTAAGCATTTACAAAGCCTATTACTAGAATAGGAATACGCTGCAGTTATAAAAATACATGCTTGAGAAGAACGATTTGACTTTTCGTCGAGATTGCTACGTTGTTACTACACAGAAAATGCGCGTCAAATAAGACAAGTGCCGCAGATATTTCATTCCAAACAATATGCCTAATATGTAGATGATCACAATTTAGCTAATAAGAAAACAGGAAATGCAGCAAAACAAGAGGACATCGAATTTGTTTATAACGCTACGATACGCATGCGATATCAACATAATTCTCATGCAACAAGGTTTTCTCCGTTTGTACTTATGCTGGAGTCTAGCAGGGCATGCTAAATAATTGTATAAAGAGAGAAAATAGCTAACATTAGATATCACTGAACCGATGTTTTATAAGTAATAACTCAGATTATTTTTATCGATGGTCGCAGACATTGTGTCTTTTACAAAGAGGTTAACTTGGCGGCCTGCGAGTGCAGAATCTTCATAATCACCAGCTTTACCTCTACTTCGTTGTATATGTTAAGGATTTATGCATTATATGAAACTTGGTAGCTTTTATATTATTAAATAACCACATAGTTAAAATTTCACCTACTGCAATTATCTAAAAAGTTACTCTACCATTCCAACCGATGATTGTTGCACCGTCAAGTGATACTTATAGGCTGTGCAGTGGAAGATTGTCGGTGTGTGTTAAAGGAAGCCGATGTTTCACATCATATCTGAGGAGTTTACATCCATTATAAGGAATAACGATTGTATAACATTACAATTATAAAGAGTAAAGGGGAGGATTAACGATAAATATCCTCTAGATCATTTTACAATGATTTCATAAAGAACGGGGGAGGAGGAGGTAAATGAAATTAATTAAGTCATCATTCGAGTTTAAAAAAATTATTAACCGCGCAACGTTGGCTAAATCGTTAACCCATCTATATGTAATAAGTGCAAGACCTTTTCCCCGCTGACATAAGTGCTTACATATTAAAGATACCGCCTTCCTAAAATGTTTATGCTTTTAATCGTTAAATTACTCGAAAAAATGAATTTTTCGCGTGCTTCCATCTCAACTGTTACCGGTAACTTGAACACTATGCCTCAGGTTAAGGACGCTTAATTTTCTAGTAAAGGTATATTGCACAATTGTTTATCACTGTAACTAGGTCGCCGATATACTTTGATCGGTATTAGATCTATATTTGCATGCCCTAAAAGGTGTAACATACTCGCTTAAATTACTTTCTATGTACTTACAGTAGGAACAGGAAAACTTGATATAGAGATTTCACCCGAAATACATGTTTTGAGACAACCTGAATTTTTAGAAAAAGGCCTGTCTCTTTGTGTGTCTGCAAAACTCAAAAACAAAATGTCTGATAAGTAAGAAACTTGCCATTTAGGTTCAGCATCTTCGGAAGATCGACACAAAGATTTTCAACAAAATCATGGAAGAGTTTTAAAAATGTTAGATTTTCTCAAAAAAATGGCTTTAACGATTTTCATTAAAATACTATATTATGTTTAAGATGACAAATAAAATGTACGTCTTGAATTTTCTGGAAGTTGCCTCTGAAGCAAGTAGAAAAAAAATTACTGCACAAAACCTGTAGATCTCTTTAAGACATATGATTTATTTCAAATGACTTTTTGTGTGCCATTAACAATTCCCGAGAGATCCGTTGTTACTGATTTTAGTTTTTAATACTTTGCATTTTGTGTGTCTTTTTTATACTGCCGTTTTTCAGTTGTCATAGAAACAGTATAATAGAATTTTTTGATCAGCACATACCGACCTGGGATTTTAACTTGTGAGTATGGACTCAGTTGTCTCTATCCACCACGTACTCAACGAAATGTGTTATGAAACTAATTCTTCAAAGGTATATCTCCATTAATATAAAGTTGATCTTTGTTTTTAAAAAAAAGCCTTTCGTAAGAATAGTTAGTGGAAGTTGCAACTCTTCTCTGATAGCAGAGAAAGCTATAGGAATGTAACACATCAGATATTTGGTGGTGAGCCTGTGAACGGTATAGGCTAAAAACAAAATGTACAATAAATATAAAACTTGGTGCTTAGGTTTAGCATGTTCCAAAGATGCAATACAAAGATTTTCAAGAACATCTCCCACTCCAAATTATCCTTTACATTGAAATTTTTTAGAAATTTTCGATTTTCTCAAAACTGGCTCCAACGATTTTGTTTAAAATACCAATTGTTTAAGACATTTAATAGATAGATAAAATGCATATCTTGATTTTTTGTGGATAGCCTGTGAAGTCCTCTTTATTCGGAAGGAATTTTATATAATTGTTTTTCACCGGTAAACCATAAAAGATAAACAAAAACGTACTGCACAAAAAAATCTATGGTGAAGGTAGCATATCTGCCTCACGTTAAAGAGGTCCCTAGTACGAATCTCGGTTAGGACGAGTTACCCGATAAGGGTCGGATACATTTTAAGTTCTATGAAACCTGGGCTTATATTTAAGCATCATTTCACCCATTTCATTCCTTCATCGTCCGATATAAGCTCCTAGGGTAAAGAAGTTAAACTGAAAAAAAGAAAAGAAAAGTTGATCTCTTTAAAACACACAATTTATTTCAAATAACTTTCTTTTCTTTATTGTTTGTTTTGTGGAATTAACCATTATCAATATATACGTTGTTATTGGATTGCATTTTTCAAGGTTGTCATTTTTTAAAGTGCTGTTGCTATTGAGTTGCTTTTCGCGATGTCAGCAGGGATATGGAATTTCTAGGCCAGGATACAGCGATCAGCTTTTTAAAAGCTGACTATCGCTTTAGCCTACTGTACTCTTCTGATACATAAAACGAAATATGTTAATTAAAATTGAGTTTTACTTATGGACGCCCTTTAACTGCTGTGGTCCTTAGTGTCCCATTCTATATTGGGCGTGAAGGACTGGAAATTTTGGTCAGAAGTCTCTTTATCAGACTTGAGGTTCTTTTACGTGCCGTAAATCTACGACACGGGACCACCGGCTATACTTCCCTTCTGAAGGAAGCCATGCTAAGCATTTTTACACCAGAAAAAAATCCATCGCCCTCCGCCGGGTTTGAACCCGCGACCTCAGGAACTAGAGGAACCAAATGTGTAAACATGTATTGAAAGTTTATCTCTATTAACAAGAAGTAGTCGTAAATAAGCTTTTGTAAGAGTATTTTATTGAACAGTAGAGAAAAGCAAGTAAATGTAACACATAAGATATATATTTTTTTTCTTGCACTCTAAGAGCAGACATAACATACAATAAAGAGAGATTTAACTTACTGTACTGAGATCCACATCAGGGTCGTAGGGCTCGGCGATCAGCTCCTTCATCAGTCGCTCGTCGTCATGTTTCTCAGTGCCGTAGATTTGCACGACAGACCACAGGACGACGACCAAGTATGTTCCGCACTGCATACTGCTGCCAGCTGGAAACATTGAACATTACTGTCGTCGTATTCGAACTTTGGAAGAGAGCCTCTCACTATGCCCCCACTCTTCTTCCTCCTCCTCCTCTACACTTTGACATTGAGATGATTCACTTGAATACTGTAATTCTTTCACAGGCTAATGATCTGTTCAGTGGCGGCTACTGTACGTGAACACCCTACTTTTGACACCTTGCGGGGAGTCGTGCAAACAATGGAAACACTCTTGAACCTTAGTTGTAATGAAGAAGGCAAGAATGGCACCTTATAGACCTACAAGACGCTAAGCAACTGAGAATTCATGAAATAGATTCAGTTTGCTAAGAATTACGAAATACATAGGAGATGCATCTTTATAATTGCCGTCACATTATATAATTCCAATTATACCTTTTATAAAGAACTTCAGGGTCATTATTGATCCTGAACGTTGGACGAATAAAACTCTTGAGTACAATATATAGAAGAGATCGAGAACACTGTTTTGGGTTTACACGGGGAAAGATAGGGAAGACAACGGTAGATGCTAGGTTGAGAGAGTCTTGAAGGAAGAAAATGCGTTCATATGGGAGAAATAGGGAAAACGAAGAGAGCGACTACGTGCAGCTAGGGCTAAAGGAGGGGAATGTACTTTATATGAGACAGGTAGGCATACGCAGAGTGGTGCAACACTAGACAGCGGTTGAGGAGTAGAGTATTCTTTATATGGAAAGATAAGAAAATCGGGGAGAGATTGTACGCTAGACAGAGGCTGAAGGAGGGGGAATGCGCTTTATACGAGAGAGATAGGGAATACGTGTAGTGGTGTTATGCCAGATAGATGCTAAAGGAGGAGGAATATAGGCTTATACTGGAGAGATAGGCAATACGGGCGGGGGCTAGACTAGACAGGGTTTGAAGACCAGAATATGCGTCTTAAATGAGAGGGTAGGGAAAACGTTGATAGGTGTTAGGGAGGCTAGTGTTGATTCATGTGTAATGTCCACTCTTCTCCAGGGCAGCACCATTCAGCATTCAGCAGACGAGTATATTTCACGGTTTGGGTGCAGCATAGTTGTCTATGATTTCACAGGTAATTCAGTCAGTATCATGGGTATTTAGAATAATTCAGGTAGTATCACGGGAGGGTAGATTCCATGGTTTAAGCGTGTGTAGCTCGCATGATTTCACACGTAATTCAGGTAATACCATAGGTATTTAGGGTAACTCAGTATCATAGACAGACAGATTTCAGGAGTCGGGTGTATCATAGTTTCGTATGATTTCACCGGTAATTCAGCTAGTATGGGTGTCATTTAGGGTAATCTGAGTAGTATCACAGGTGTTGGCGATAATTTCGATCAGCGATTTGTATTACAGCTTTTTAATGTAAATGTAGGCGATTCAGGTAGTATAAAAGATATTTGAGCCATTTTAACAAGTAATTCAGATAGTATCGTTGATATTTAGGATAAACTGGCTAGCATTACATGTGTTCATATAATTTCAGGCAGCAATTTGTACCAGAGATATTTAAAATAATTTTCATACGATTCGGGTTGTATGACGGGAATTTAAGTCATTTTGACAGGTAATTTAAGTAGCATCACAGGTATCCATGGTAATATAGAGAGTAATTCAATTATTTATAAACATTTATCAAATGTTACAAAACTTCTATATACTTTTTTTTGCTAAATATTACAAACTTTTATATGTTAAATAGTTAGTGTGCGAGAGGGAGCGGGTTAAACAGTGTATAGGGTTACAGTGAGTACATAGAAGTAGTATAAACTAGTCCATTCGCATGGTTGAGGAGATATTATAATGTTTTAGTCAGCTTTATTGATTTATATGGTTACAGTTGTATCCAATTGTAGAAGCTTTATCACTTAATCATTGCTTCATTAGATGAGGATTGTAAGGGTACACGTCTCTCCCTTTTACATAAGCTTGGGAGTAGCACTAGGATTTGCTCCTAATGCCAGGGCTAACGCCTCCCCTCCCCTCCCATCTTCCTCTTATTCTTTTTCTTTCTTCCAGGTATATGCTAGGTGTATACACAGCACATGGGTAAACTTCAATATTTTAAGATTGTAGACTCGCTGAGAAAATCTTCATTGAGATCCAGGTTAAATTCTTTTAAGCACTGTTTGTAATGCGATAATGTCCATGCACATATGTAGTTATTACATCCTCCGCAATATTTCTTTTATCATCAAAAGGAGTCAATGTGATATTCTTCACTTGCACGGTGATAGGATTAGATTCATGGACGTCCTTATGATTTCACGGGTTTTAAGAGTCTGTATAGCTATCAAATGCAATGAACTGCCTAATAGCACTATGTTTAATACCCTTAATTTTTTTATCATGGAGCTTTGAATATCTAATGCATACATCTTCGGTCGTAGTCCAACAAAGCGTAGGATGATTTTGCTATTGGCCTCATCTTTAAATTTTCCCAATACCTTTTTGTTCTGAATAGAGTGGCATATATGGTTAACAGAGTGATCAACTGTATCCAGATGCTCGAGAAAACATAGCTCGTCCTGATACACATCTTCAGTTGTTATCGATTAGTGAATCAGTATCCATATACATAAGCTTCAGGTTTTTAGCTCCGTAATACGGTAACAACATGTCATAATGATAGTGATACATTAATGTCTTGGAGATGTCCAACACACTCGTACCAATGTATATAGGCTTATTGAAAACAATCTGACGAGAGGCCATATGCACAGCAGGTATATCAGCAGCATATATTGTCCTATCGATAAACGGGGACTTGGCGAGCAACTTCTCCTGTGTCTTCTCATTTATAACCAGACGTATATCCATACGATTACGTAGGATCTCCATAGTTTTTTCCAGACATGGCATTGTTAAAGAGTTTGTAGAGGTCCTTCTCGAAATTACTTGCAGCCCGTTTTCGTAGTCTGTTGTTAAATTCCACAACCACTGAGACTGTTGGAATTGTAGCACACGATGGATTTTACTTAAACGTAACTCAGGATTAAGAGCTTGCTTCAGAGCCATGTAATGTACTGCATACTTCTTCCGAGGCCCAAGATGGGGTATGAGTTTCTTTGTAGACGATTCCTTAGGCTTCTTACACTCGGTCAGGAAAGGTAGATGGTTGTGTAGATCGTGAAGTTCTGCAGGATACTCGATGTCAACTTTTAATATTTATCCATGTGGATCATCTTCTTGTAGTGTTTCCAAGTTGATTTCTTCAGGCGAATCCCACTGAAATACCCATAATGGAGGGTAAGGAACATTGTCCAACCATAGTGGTTATTGGCGCGGCCATATGTAATAATTTGGTTTGGTCTCGAAGGATCATACTTATCCCTATAAGTGTTGTTTGCTTCAGTATACCGGTGAGAAACATGACATAAACCTCCTCTTATTCCGGATTCTATAATGAGCAATTGATGATAATAATGTAACAATTCCAGCTGAATTCCAGTATGCAGTAACATGGCATTCCATGTAAGTCTTGGAGAGGTGAAATAATGAGGGGATCGACTTTGGGTGTTTTAAGGGCTGATCTCTAAATCTTTTAAAGACATCAGCTAGAAGAACAACGTCTGAGGTTAATTTCAGGTCGCTGTACTCGCCCAGGTGTCTCACATTAAACAGCTCCCATACATTTCTAGCATGATTGTAGTCAGCATCACTAATTTCTTCTTCATTTAATCTATTGTAGAAGGAGTACATAGGTGGCAAACAGGTATCATTCAAAATAACCCATGAAGTGACGTAATCATAGGGAGCTGCTCCCTTACGAGTCATCAACTTCAACGTGTCTTCTCCGAAGTGCTTCAGTGTTTTAGGATACGATGTTGGATTTTTCACCACTTATCCGAGCTTGTACTCAGGAACTGAAAGCTATCCACAAACCGAAGCCTAATATCTCCTACATACATGGAGAATAATATATAGCTTTCTTCAGAGCTAGCAGTTACCTCCAACCTCTCACTTGTACATCCCAGCTCCTTAACAATGTAATGTGAGTCATATCTACTAAGGTTGTGCAGGAAGACGGGAATATATTTAGGTGTTTTGCAGGACACATTACATTCATTATGTAGATTTCCACGATATTCACCAATGATATTATCATGGTCACGTACTTTATAGTTCTCTCCATTAAAGGGTTTACGCACAAGTAGCATACTGTAGAAGAGTCGAAATCCTTCTGCTGCTTAGCAGATTTGTATGTATTATCACTTTTCTTTCTAAAGGATGTCAGGTATATCATAAATTTCTGAGCAGCATCAGCACCACGATATGCACAGGGGTGCTTAGGAAGACCAGTTTCCGGATGTTCAACAGAATGTGCAGGTTTCACGTAAACACAGGAACTCATAGTTACATGCTGTTCATAAGGGGTTATGTATGAAGTTTCAGGATTGAGGATACATGTATGACATGGAGCAAGAATACTTTCAAGATCTGCATAGATGACGTAAGGTAGTTTCAACATCCTTTCAAAATTATAAATTGTACAATTTATTTCTCCTTTGTAGGCATATCTAACCTTGCAACATCATGTTGATTACAGATTGCTGTATGTTCTTATAGTTGTTCCAGTCCACTTTGTCCATTTAGATCATCAAAATGTGTAAAGCAGCGCTTACATGTATAAACATGTCAACTGCGTTAAGCTTTCTGACCTCGGATAAGTTTTTCAAAATTCTTTATATATACGTAGTGATGTTTTCCACTACTGTCACTCAATAGTAGCAGGTCGCGGTGTTCAGTCTCAGCAACCTTTAGGGGATACTCTTCGTTATTCTCATCCAGCCCGAAAACGCTGATAGACATTATGTTAAGCTTCTCAAACTTAGATATTTGAGAAAGTGGAGTAGGATAGAAAACACAGCTGAAGTCATATTTATTTTGAAGTTGCTCGTATTTGCTCACACAAGGTGCATTATTCCCTATGAATTTGGCTAGTACAGGATACATGAAGCATTTCTTGTCAATATAGTTCTAGATGTTTATGCAGGTTTCCTTAGCTCCAACAAATGAGTTAGTGGTATGTAGCTACTTCCTCGTAACGGGATATACAATTTGATACGAAGAACTCCTTCCACAGCAAGCACAGCCCGTTGCTACCTGTAAGCTGTGATTCCTACGTTTCAGTAACCAAGTTCTTGAATTTCGTTTCCACAGAGAGTCCAGATCCGTTTCTAGGAAAACAGATTCATTCCGTGTTTTAAATGTTTTGTCACTGGTTTCTCTGATACTGTTAAGAAATTGACACTCAGTTAGCAGATTAATTATCACACTCTTGTGAATACCAAGCTCTGTATGCACAGCCTGGATTATCTGTTGTTTTGCCTCATGCAGATACATATTCAGATCTTGAAATGATTCGCACTGTATAAAATACGATTTCAAACGTCCATTGAATGAAGTTTCATATTCCTTCATATCACACTCCTCCATTGTAGACAAGAATTTATATTTAGTAGGTTCCAATCTGCTTTTCTTCTCAGGTGTGTATACTTCACATATTTCTTTATGACGTTGACCCTTATAACTGTCATTGAAGGTCACGCTACACTGTTTACATTTGAAGAGCTGCTTACAACACATCTGATGTCTTCTCTTATCGTAACCTCGCATTTTCTGCAAGAATATCCTGATGCACTAGAAAATTATCCTTATACGTGGAGTTATTCATTTTTGTTATCGATGTAATAACGTATTCATGCTTGTTCAAGAAAATGTATAACTCTCCATCTTAATAACACTTTAGAAAGCTGATTATATTCGAGGAGAACACAATGTTGACACCTAAAGTCTAATTAGTACAATGAAGTTCAGTGTTCGAAATCACCCTATTTATAAAGAGGGCACGAACCTTTTAGATCAATTATATACTGAATTTTAATACTAAAACGACGATTAAGCGTCTAAACTCTTGTACTTTAATATGTGTTTACACAGGTGTGCGGCCGTGTCCGTTGGTCTTCGTGCATGCTCACGTGTTTGTGTTTAGAGAGGTGTTCAAAGGTATTTATGTGCGATTGTACGTAATCGTAGGTCTTCGTATAGCTTCGTGTGCAGGGGAAGTTTTAGAATGTGTTGAGCATGTATCTATGTGTTCGGGCGTGTCCGTAGCTCTTCGTGTAGGTTCGGGTGCTTAGAGAAAGTTTCTGAAGTATTGTGCGGGTGTATGTATGTGTTCGGAGATGTTCGGAGGTCTTCGTGCAGTTTCGTGTGCTTGAACAAAATGTACGTACTTATTTATGTGTTCGGAGGTGTTCGTAGGTCTTCGTACGGCTTCAGGTGCTTAGAGGAGGTATTTGAAGTATTGTGTTGGTGTATGTGTTCGGAGATGTTCGTAGGTCTTCGTGGAGGTTTGTATGCTTGGAGGTAGTAAACGTGTTTATCTATATGTTCTTAGGTATTCGTAGGTCTTCGCGCATGCTCACTTATTTAGAGAGATGTTCGGAGGTGTTTATGTCTGTTTATGTACCACTGTATGTGTGTGTGTGTGTGCGTGTGAAGGAACCCCTAATTATGGAGGAGACACGAACCTCTCGGATAACATTACATTTCAGATGTGATGCTGTAACGCTTTTATCACTTTCCGGTTCGACATTGACACCCATATTCTATGTATTTAGAGATTTTAAAAAGAGAATTTATATATTAGACATTATTATTCCTTATTCTCTATGGTTTCACGTTTTATATACTTTCAACCAATCGGCTGATGATTTCAGTAATTAAATGCTGATTAGGTGGATAGAAACCTGATATTTTACTAACACATCAATGCTTTTTAATGATAAAACGTGATGGCTGATCAAACATATATTTCAACTCCTAACCATGCCATAAGTAACGGGTTTGTTGTATACTATTCATTTTATTGCTGTACGTGTATTAACCTCCACCAATGACTTCCTTAATTTTCCCCTATACTCTAGGATATATCATTTAGATTTATGGTGTAAAGTGTATATTAACGTGCTGAATTAATATTATAAATACTTATGACCTTAGTGCCTCGGCTTTGAACACTGATTCAATGCAGTTTATTTCTAAATTTAATAGCTCTAGAACGCATTTAGATAAATAATTCAATGAAAATTTATTAAATAGACATTACTAGGTAGTTTATTTGGGTATATATCGTAGTGACTATGGTTATGCGTTCGAGTCCTAGTTTATAAAAAGCGCAAATATCTCCAAATCTATCAGCGCTAAGGAACTAAACCAAAACGTGATTGATAGCTGCAATTACCTGTAATGAGTACCATAAATATTTGTAGATCAGTTTTCCTTAGCTCAAATTCCGATCCTTCAATGACTTCCTTAATTTTCCTCTATACTCTAGGATATATCACTTATGCATATCGCTATGTTTAACATGCTAAATTAATACAAAAATAATTTTGTCTCTAGGGTTTTGAGTTCGAATACTGATTCAATGAAATTTACTTATAAATTTAATAGCTTATGAACTAAATTAGATTAAGAGAGAAAATGAAACATAAACAGGCAATGGGACGGATCTTTGAGCCTCGAATTGTTAGGACTTCGCGCGTCAGTATGGTCTGTCTGCATTGTGGTATGTAGCCTCCTATGATCACTAGGTTATATAACTTAGATTGATGTCGTAAACTGCAAACAACTATGTTTAACATGCTCAATTAATATTATAAATGCGTATTATCCTAGTGTTCTGAGTTCGAATACTGATTCAATGAAATTACCTATAACTTTAATAGCTTATATACTAATTTAGATAAAGATGCTAAATAAATAGTAAACAGGGGGACAAGTCAAGGAATACCATTATCATGACGAACAATTACTTTAAACTACTCATATCAAACCCGATGGTGTAATTTCATGTATCTTAAAAGCTATGGATCTTAGCTGGATCAAATAAGGCTTAAATGGCAAATGCTGATGCGGGGAACTAAATTACTGAAATAAAGTTATTAAAAGCATTACCTGAATTCATCTAAATACCCCTGATACTGATGAATTACCTGTGAAATCATACACAACTATGCTGCACCCAAACTGTGAAATAATCTCGTCTGCTGAATGGTGCAGCACTGCAGAAGACTGGATATTACACATGAATCACCTCCATAACACCTATCATCGTTTACCCCACTTATCATATAAAATGCATATTCTACCCTGCAAGCCCTGTCTGGTCTAGCATCCCCCTCGTATTCCCTATCTCTCTTGTATAAACCTATACCCCGTCCTTTAGCATCTATATGGCCTAACACCTATCCTCGTATTCCCTATCTCTCCCGTATAAACCTATATCCCGTCCCTTAGCATCTATATGCCCTAACACCTATCCTCGTATTCCCTATCTCTCTTGTATAAACCTATATCCACGTCCTTTAGCATCTATATGGCCTAACACCTATCCTCGTATTCCTTATCACTCCCGTATAAACCTATATCCCCGTCCTTTAGCATCTATATGGCCTAACACCTATCCTCCTATTCCCTATCTCTCCCGTATAAACCTATATCCCCGTCCTTTAGCATCTATATGGCCTAACACCTATCCTCGTATTCCCTATCTCTCTTGTATAAACCTATATCCCCGTCCTTTAGCATCTATATGGCCTAACACCTATCCACGTATTCCCTATCTCTCTTGTATAAACCTATATCCCCGTCCTTTAGCATCTATATGGGCTAACACCTATCCTCGTATTCCCTATCTCTCCCGTATAAACCTATATCCCCGTCCTTTAGCATCTATATGGCCTAGCACCTATCCACGTATTCCCTATCTCTCCCGTATAAACCTATATCCCCGTCCTTTAGCATCTATATGGCCTAGCACCTATCCACGTATTCCCTATCTCTCTTGTATAAACCTATATCCCCGTCCGTTAGCATCTATATGGCCTAACACCTATCCTCGTATTCCCTATCTCTCTTGTATAAACCTATATCCCCGTCCTTTAGCATCTATATGGCCTAACACCTATCCTCGTATTCCCTATCTCTCCCGTATAAACCTATATCCCCGTCCTTTAGCATCTATATGGTCTAGCACCTATCCACGTATTCCCTATCTCTCCCGTATAAACTTACATCCCCGTCCTTTAGCATCTATATGGCCTAACACCTATCCTCGTATTCCCTATCTCTCCCGTATAAACCTATATCCCCGTCCTTTAGCATCTATATGGCCTAGCACCTACCACGTATTCCCTATCTCTCTTGTATAAACCTATATCCCCGTCCTTTAGCATCTATATGGCCTAACACCTATCCTCGTATTCCCTATCTCTCTTGTATAAACCTATATCACCGTCCTTTAGCATCTATATGGCCTAACACCTATCCACGTATTCCCTATCTCTCTTGTATAAACCTATATCCCCGTCCTTTAGCATCTATATGGCCTAGCACCTATCCACGTATTCCCTATCTCTCTTGTATAAACCTATATCCCCGTCCTTTAGCATCTATATGGCCTAGCCCTATCCACGTATTCCCTATCTCTCCCGTATAAACCTATATCCCCGTCCTTTAGCATCTATATGGCCTAGCACCTATCCACGTATTCCCTATCTCTCCCGTATAAACCTATATCCCCGTCCTTTAGCATCTATATGGCCTAACACCTATCCTCGTATTCCCTATCTCTCCCGTATAAACCTATATCCCCGTCCTTTAGCATCTATATGGCCTAACACCTATCCTCGTATTCCCTATCTCTCTTGTATAAACCTATATCCCCGTCCTTTAGCATCTATATGGCCCAACACCTATCCTCGTATTCCCTATCTCTCCCGTATAAAGCTATATCCCCGTCCTTTAGCATCTATATGGCCTAACACCTATCCTCGTATTCCCTATCTCTCCCGTATAAACCTATATCCCCGTCCTTTAGCATCTATATGGCCTAGCACCTATCCACGTATTCCCTATCTCTCTTGTATAAACCTATATCCCCGTCCTTTAGCATCTATATGGCCTAACACCTATCCTCGTATTCCCTATCTCTCTTGTATAAACCTATATCACCGTCCTTTAGCATCTATATGGCCTAACACCTATCCTCGTATTCCCTATCTCTCCCGTATAAACCTATATCCCCGTTCTTTAGCATCTATATGGCCTAGCACCTATCCACGCATTCCCTATCTCTCCCGTATAAACCTATATCCCGTCCTTTAGCATCTATATGGCCTAACACCTATCCTCGTATTCCCTATCTCTCTTGTATAAACCTATATCCCCGTCCTTTAGCATCTATATGGCCTAACACCTATCCTCCTATTCCCTATCTCTCCCGTATAAACCTATATCCCCGTCCTTTAGCATCTATATGGCCTAACAGCTATCCTCGTATTCCCTATCTCTCTTGTATAAACCTATATCCCCGTCCTTTAGCATCTATATGGCCTAATACATATCCACGTATTCCCTATCTCTCTTGTATAAACCTATATCCCCGTCCTTTAGCATCTATATGGGCTAACACCTATCCTCCTATTCCGTATCTCTCCCGTATAAACCTATATCCCCGTCCTTTAGCATCTATATGGCCTAGCACCTATCCACGTATTCCCTATCTCTCCCGTATAAACCTATATCCTCGTCCTTTAGCATATATATGGCCTAGCACCTATCCACGTATTCCCTATCTCTCTTGTATAAACCTATATCCCCGACCGTTAGCATCTATATGGCCTAACACCTATCCTCGTATTCCCTATCTCTCTTGTATAAACCTATATCCCCGTCCTTTAACATCTATATGGCCTAACACCTATCCTCGTATTCCCTATCTCTCCCGTATAAACCTATATCCCCGTCCTTTAGCATCTATATGGTCTAGCACCTATCCACGTATTCCCTATCTCTCCCGTATAAACCTACATCCCCGTCCTTTAGCATCTATATGGCCTAACACCTATCCTCGTATTCCCTATCTCTCCCGTATAAACCTATATCCCCGTCCTTTAGCATCTATATGGCCTAGCACCTATCCACGTATTCCCTATCTCTCTTGTATAAACCTATATCCCCGTCCTTTAGCATCTATATGGCCTAACACCTATCCTCGTATTCCCTATCTCTCTTGTATAAACCTATATCACCGTCCTTTAGCATCTATATGGCCTAACACCTATCCACGTATTCCCTATCTCTCTTGTGTAAACCTATATCCCCGTCCTTTAGCATCTATATGGCCTAGCACCTATCCACGTATTCCCTATCTCTCTTGTATAAACCTATATCCCCGTCCTTTAGCATCTATATGGCCTAGCCCTATCCACGTATTCCCTATCTCTCCCGTATAAACCTATATCCCCGTCCTTTAGCATCTATATGGCCTAGCACCTATCCACGTATTCCCTATCTCTCCCGTATAAACCTATATCCCCGTCCTTTAGCATCTATATGGCCTAACACCTATCCTCGTATTCCCTATCTCTCCCGTATAAACCTATATCCCCGTCCTTTAGCATCTATATGGCCTAACACCTATCCTCGTATTCCCTATCTCTCTTGTATAAACCTATATCCCCGTCCTTTAGCACCTATATGGCCTAACACCTATCCTCTTATTCCCTATCTCTCTTGTATAAACCTATATCCCCGTCCTTTAGCATCTATATGGCCCAACACCTATCCTCGTATTCCCTATCTCTCCCGTATAAACCTATATCCCCGTCCTTTAGCATCTATATGGCCTAGCACCTATCCACGCATTCCCTATCTCTCCCGTATAAACCTATATCCCGTCCTTTAGCATCTATATGGCCTAACACCTATCCTCGTATTCCCTATCTCTCTTGTATAAACCTATATCCCCGTCCTTTAGCATCTATATGGCCTAACACCTATCGTCGTATTCCCTATCTCTCCCGTATAAACCTATATCCACGTCCTTTAGCATCTATATGGCCTAGCACCTATCCACGTATTCCCTATCTCTCTTGTATAAAGCGCATTCCCCCTCCTTCAGCCTCTGACTAGCCTAAAATCTCTCCCTGTTTTCCTTATCTTTCCATATAGAGCATACTCTACTCCTCAACCCCTGTCTAGAGTTGCACCACTCTGCGTATTCCCTACCTCTCTCATATGAAGTGCATTCCCCTCCTTTAGTCCTAGCTCTACGTAGTAACTCTCCTCGTCTTCTCTATCTTTCCCCATGTAAACTCAAAACCGTATTCTCGATCTCTTCTATATATTCTACTACTCTGGAAACTGAAAAACTTTGATGTTGTTTACAGACGTCTCAAAGGCTGGCTCAGGAACTGGATCCGGGGTATATGGCACAAGATCAAGGTATAAAAAGTTTCTTTTCCCTTGGTTGAATATGCTACTGTTTTTGCAACAGAAATGTATGCTATTATGAAAACATAAGGATATCTTACACTGGTAAGCAGAACCTTATATTCTTTGATAGCCAGGCTACACTTAAGGTGCTAAGTAGTCATAAGGTTATGTCAGAACTGGTTTTAAACTGCCTAAGCTTACACACAAGCCTGAAAGAACGGAATGAAGTTCAACTCATCTGGGTACCGGATCATAGTGGCATAGAGGGAAATGAAAAATTTAATGAACTTATAAGACAAGGAGCAGCTTCACAATTTTTTGGGACAAAGCTGCCTCTAGGAACATGTCGATGTTAAGTAAGAGAGGCTATTAAGAATTGGTCCAAAGTAGAACATCATAAAACCTGGCTTAAAATTCCAGGAAACAAACACAGTAAGCTGTCTATTAGAAATCCGTGTAAAAAAATCTGATGTGTTACACTCACATGACTTTCCCTACTCTTGTACAAACTATTTTTACAAACGCTTATTCTCCATCTACTTCATTAATCGAGATAAACATTTGCAGACTCCATCTTATTGCTAATTTTCTTGTAGATGTAAGGGGAATATATATTTACACGGGCAACATAGAAATACAGTAGCCTTTAAGCACATACATATCTCTTAATAGCTGCTTGCTAGGTGCAGCACCATTCCCTTTGCCCGAGATTAATTAATACTCTTTGCATATCCAAGACAAAAAATTAATAACAAATTCCCATTTGAGAAAATAAGTATTGAAAAATTTAAGAGAATAACAAGCAATATCTCGAAAATGGTTCACTCAACAACAAAAATGTATATGACATAAATTGTGTATTTTAACGCGATCTACATTTTTTGTGTAGTAAAATTTTGTCTATCTCTTATGGTTTACCAACTATGCAAAAGTCGTTCACAATGAAGATTACTTTTGGAGACATTCCCAGAAAATTCCAGATATAAATTTTATTTGTCATGAAAATATCTTAAACATATGATATTTTAATCAAAATCGTTAGAGCCATTTTTGAGAAAATTAAAATTATCGAAAAATGTTCCATGTAAAGGGTAATCTGGGGTACGTGAATTTTCTTGAAAACCTTCGTGTCGCATCTCTCAAATTTGGTGTTATCCGACTGTTCGTTTCTGAGTTCACACACACGTACATGTTTCCAAAAATGCTTTTTTTGAATTCAGGGTGTCTCAAAACATGTATTTCCGGTGAAATCTCGGTATGGAATTTTTGGGTGGAATACAATACTTCCCCTAGTTACTATGCGTAGTAGAGAAAGTAACAAAAGAGCTGAAAGCATACTTAACTGTAACAGACTTCAGCTGAGAACAATTATTGCAATTCTCACTGGGCATGCTTCTGTGGAAAAGCATATTAACACGATGGGAGTATTTCAGGGTAACTAAGATTGCACATTGTGCAGAAAAGAAATTGAAACAACCCAGCAATTAAATGCTCCTATGGGGCCTTGGCTCACAGCAGATATATTGCTTTCGGGGAAATGTTTCTGAAACCAGAAGAATCTTTAACCATATTTGTAATGAGACTGTATTCCTTGGTAAAGACTGCAGGCATAAAACGATACAGGTATCAATAAGCCCAAGGCTGAAGTGCGTCCGAAGCAATGACGGATATCTTCATCGAAAAAGACAAGGCGAACATCTTATAGATTTATTGTTTATGTTTTCTCTGAATGCTATTAAACGTAACGCATATGCAGTAATTTAAAATCTACAGGTACTCCTCTAAACTCGATGAAAGGAGTTAATAGAGTGGGTAGCACATCTAGATATATGCACGCTTTAAGAAACATTTGCGCATGCGCAACTGGAATGACGTAAGTACCTTATGGGTCAAATATATACGGATCGTACACACTCGAAGACGTGCACGAAGCTTCTCCCGAGCTGTTTTCATACTTTCCAGGATCCTCTAGAATTAACAGGCCTGATACTGGGATTCGAGTTTAAGAAAAACAGTGTCGGTAGCTGGTGGTGATCCTGAGGCTAGTATATTCCATGTAGACTATGGCTATATTATGTAGAGTATATACATATATTATGTATTTATTAATTTGTCTATATGAGAGTATAGTTTGTGTCAGGGTTACTGCGGTGATGTAAAGAAGAATTTGTTACAGTAGGGGAGGTTATAGCTGTAAACATATGTACTTAACCTAAAGCATTACAACACTGTTATGTTTCCGGGTGTAAATCGACTTTTAGTAAAGATGAATCACTCGTACTTCGTATTTCCAAAAAAATGAAAATTTAAAATAAAAGGGATCACATGCATAAATCGTGAACACTTCCAGACTTAGAAGCATTCATCTGTATGCATACATCATTTTGCTTCCTACTTTGTTATAAGAGAGGTTAAATTCCGTTGTGATGATGGTTCTTTTATAACGATACCAAGAAAGGAGATTAAACTGCAAAATGGAGCATTTTTGACTATTTTCGCTCTCCATACCACGTACGATATAGAGATTGGGTAGGTTTACGCCCAAAAATTCGATACCGAGATTTCACCACCCTGAATCCAAAAAAGCACTTTTAGAAAAAGGTCCGTATGTATGTGTGTGTGTGTGTGTGTGGACTGTGAACAGCAAAACTCAAGAACTAAAAGTCGGATAAATACCAAACTTACTATTTAGGTTTGGTAACTTCCAAAGATGCGACAGGAAGATTTTCAAGAAAATCTCCGTACCCCATACTACTCTTTACTTGGAGCATTTTTCGATTTTTTTATTTTCTAAAAAAGTCTCACAATTATGATTAAAATACCACATATTAAAGATATTTACATGACCATAAAATGTATTTCTTGAATTCTCTGGGAATAGCCTGTAAGGTCCTCCTCATTGGGAAGGAATTTTATATAATTTTGTTTAACTGATAAACGTTAAGCGATAGACGAAAACGTGCTACAAAGAAATGTAGATCATTTTAAAACATACAATTTATTTCAAATAAGTTTTTTGTGCCATAAGCACTTTCTGAGGTATCCGTTATTAAAGGATCGAATTGCTCATTTCTTGGTCATTCTAAAATCTTGTCAACATTAAGTTATTTCTCGCGGTTGCATGGAAAGAGTATGGGATTTTAAGGCCGGTGTATAGTGTCCAGTTCTTAATCATTTGACTATCGCTGTTCCCTTTGTATCAATGACGAAATGTGTAATGTACCTATTTCTGCAAAGTTCATTTGGATTAAAATGTAGTAGATAGAAAAATAAGCTTAAGCAAGAATAGTTTGTATATTCACTAAAAACGATATAGGGTAGAGAAAGTCATGTGAAAGTAACACATTAGATCAACCATCGTATTTATGCTGCTGCATATGTTGCTACATGCAAAACTGTAGAGTGCATGAATGTTATTTTGCAGTGCTAGTGTAAGGTTAGGTAAGTATTTCATATATTTCAGTTGCAGTGCTGGTTTAAGGTTACTTATATTTCAGTCTGTTGATGTGAACTCCCATGCAAAAACTAGTAAAAAAGTGCAACATTTGCGAACTAATAGGTATAGGAATATTTTTGAACAATTGTTGTAAACTTAGAAATGAAAATCTTTTAGTGAAAGCAAAAGCAGAATTCCACCCTAAAGCTTCTAAATTCAGCAGCTAATTTCTATAAACTATAGCAATTCGTGTGTCAGCCGTTCAGTATATTTTCTGTAGATAATATTGTGTACAGTGCAATTAACAGTGTAAATACTAACACATAATTTTGATGTGAACTGCAATATCAAACTTTCTGTTTCATGTAAGTAGTATGCTGCTTCCAGTTTATAAAACTATGTCCCTTGTAATTTAAATATGTAGCTGTAGTTTAGAAATGTTAGACTGCATGAATGTTGATTAAGGTTAGAATTTCATTGGTCACTGTTTAATGTAAATTTGCATTTAGTTTACTTCTAAGTCAGTAGCTTTGTGTACAACAGAGCATATATCCACACAAAAGACATGTCATTACACCAAATTAATTGTATTCTACTGCGGGGAAGTCGTAGCTGTAGACAAGAATTGTTTAAGTATTTCCCAAATTCCCACCACATAAGGCCGCCATTTTGGATGTCAATGTCAGGTCTGTTAATCCGGAGGGTCCTACACCATCACTAAAATTTTATTTTAATGTCACTAGATGGTAGCACTACGGCTGAAGTAGGTAACGTCCATGGGAGTGGAAACCTCTCTCGGTTACTCCACACTCACAAATACAATTTAATTTACATATTGTTTAGTTGTTGCCCCAAAACACTGTACTTAATTACGTATACAATAACAAATATCCACAAAACAGCACTTTGTTCTGTAACACAACGTTTTTTTTATTATTATCATCATCATTATTACTTATCATCATTGTTCTTGGGAGCGGCAGCAGTTACATAATTTTGTTCATAATCTTCACTATTTTTTAGCAGATACTGTTTCACATTTTCAGGGGTATTTGACTCTAAAATGTCGTGAACACGCAATACTCACATATTGAATCTGTTAATGTGCAGTTATCTGGTTTTCTATCGAAACACGCACCTTCTTAACTACACTAATACTTTATAATTGCATTATAAAGAGGAGTGTGTGTGTTTGTGGAGGGGGGGGATCTTGGAAACCGCTTAACCGATTTTGGTAATTATATCACCATCGAAAAATGACATAGCCTATAAGATAGCTTTTCATCTCAATCCCTAAATGATTAATTATTATGAAAAGCAGCTGGAGTCATAAAGGATTCCCGCAAAGAGAGATTTGACTTTCGTTGAGCATGTTGTAGAGTACAAAACTGTTGTTACTCCATAGAAAATGGGAAACAATAAGACAAAACATGCAGATATTTAATTCCAAGCTATTTAGAAGCTAAGGGAACAAAAGGCACAGCATAACAAAAGACAATCGGATATTGCATACAATAGTACGATATTTGTATGCGAGCTTATTTCTTTAACTGACATTTTATTCAAATACCGAGATGTGTGAAGGATTTGGCATTAAAACATGTGATAAATATTACTGTAATAGTACAAATGTATGTAGTGGATTTTCTGAGTGGCAAACCTTAATACAAAAAACGTGTGCTCTATTCTCTCTGTCCGTTGCAATCATGTTTCTTGCCAGTGTATACTAAATCAGTATATAAAAGGAGAAACTTTTTTTGGCGTAAAATCAGAAGGTAGTAGCAGTATTTGTAATTAAAATTTTTCTGTAAATTGCGTATTTCGTTCCATTTCCAAAAATGATTAAATTGCTAGCCTGGGGTAGAAAATCTCATTTTCCAGCTTGGCACGTTTTTCGTCGAATACTGGTTTCAGGGTTTCCTGTGGAACATTTATGTCGTTGAATAATTACGGGAGCAAGTAGAAAGTGTCAAAATAAAATCTATAGTTAACCTTATTTCACCATTCTGTAAATTGCTTCACACAGATACCTTCACACATTTCCATAATTTGAGAGACTCTCGGGAAAGCGAAATATAACAAGCGCCATATGTCACATCCATTTCGTATAACGTCGTTAAGTTATTTAGATAATATAATTTTGGACTTTCGATAAAAACTCAAATACATATTTCAGTTTATATGTTTCATATTCTGCATCATATATAGCTTTTGACCTTTTGTGAATGATATTGGATGAACGGGAAAAACATATAGATTTACCGTTCGTCTGTCTCGAAGATGAAATGCTAAGCGTTTAAAGGGAAAAAATGTTTGTTGAAGCCCACAGGAGTGTATTTAGGTCCATTACAGAACAGGTGATATTCACATTCATGTATTTAATTACTAGGTGGTTTACCCACTTGCACGGGTGGCGTTTTAAACTCGAATGATATAATTAATTTCATTCATCTCCCCCTGTTCTATATGAAACTAAACGACACGAAAACAAATAATTAATTAAAACTCTCGGAACACTATTAAGAACAAAATAAAAACACCGGGAAAACACTACGCCAAAGCACGGTTGAACAATCACAAATACCACAGTTTATGATGATTTCTCCAGAAAGCAGCTAACTTCCACGGTGTCACATTCGGGCTATCCATTTATAGAGAATATTTCAATTGGGAAGAAATAATAGTTGTTTATTCCTAGCCACCAAATACATAGGTAACAAGTTACTGAGAAAATACAAGAAAGACAAAACAAAAGAAAGGCCAAATTAGCATAAAGAGCGGAAGAAAAAGAAGTAGAAGAATAACTTCGTCTGCTTTATTTACATTGCTGTTATTCATGCCCATTATAATTATTATGCACTCAGTTTTTGTTTTTCTATATAAACTTCCCAAAGGAAAAATGAGATACCTAATACAAAATTATGAAAGTGAATATTCGAACATCAGAGTATGATCACAGAATTTATGGATATTAACTTCGACTTATTTATTACTCATAGGTTCGCAATGTTTGAACACCATAGAGACCTTTTAGTCAATTTGATTATGTTGAATCCCTTTATTTTATATCAATACTCAATAAATAATCGTATGAAGGTAAATAAGGGGAAGAAGAAGTGGCAGTGGCATTTAGTTGGTTTGATGCTGTTTTGTCATCATAGTCTAGTACGTCGGTCTGGGTGGCCTCAGTTGGTAAGAAGCTGGCCTTTTGATTCCAAGATCGCGGGTTCAAACTCGGTTGAGATCTATGGTTTTTATCTGCGCTTAAAGCGATAGCCCCATGTCAATGGATTTACTAGCATGTAAAATAACTCCTGCGGGACGAAATCTCGCCAAACAGGCGGCGCTGGTATGATCCTGGGAACTGAAAGCGTCGTTAACAAACAAAATATACTGTGACGCAGCGACAATAAGCCCAAGAGTATCGGGAGGTCGGCTCCAAGCGGTCATAATAAACAAGGATAACTATCATTCGCCAGCGTAAACACCGGACGCGTTGTGGCAGATAACTGGAACCTTCTGGAGGATTTTTTCTCCCCTCCTCCAGAAAGCGTGCTGAAATAGCTCTTGAACGTTCGAGAACCTTCCATTGACTATATAAGCGAGCGCTCTCGTGGGCAGTCAATCAGTGCGTGTCGAATTCGAATGGAGTGGCGACAGTACTCGTAAAGTGTGGGTGAGCGAATTAACAACTGTGCTTCTAGTGCGACATCAAGAACATTCTCTGAACGAGTTGGTAACAACAGTCGTGGCATACAGCGAGTGCTACATGGAGCGATGGGTTTTGGAGGTCTTGTGTTCGAGTCTCGAGTGAAGTGAACCGTCCGGCGTGAAGAGGCTGCATCACAAAGCAAGTTCGTCCTCCGTGGTGTATGGTTACCATGCTAGCCTCTAGTTCCCGAGTTCGAGGGTTGAAAACTTTTCGGGCGTAAAAATCCTTGGCATGGCTTCCTTCGGAAGGGAAGTACAGCCGGTAGTCCCTTGTCGTAGATTTACGGCACGTAAAAGAGCCTCAAGCCTGATAAAGAGGCCTCTGAGCAAAATTACCTATCTTTCACGCCCAATATAGAACGAGATTCTAAGGACCAAGCCGTTAAAGAGCGTCCATAAATAAAACTCAATTTCAACTAACGAAACAAGTGAAGTGTCGGAGAATTGAACTAGCTCGCTATAGCGAAGTGCACTCCCAGTAAAACAGTGACAGTGAGAAATGAGAATTATGACAGGTTGTAAAAACTGGACAAAGTCAAATATATACAACTTGCAATTTTGTTTATTTTCTTAACCAAGCGATTATAGCATCTTTACTTTTCCGCAAGAGTAGCCACAGGTGGCATAGCTGCTGTAATTACTTATTTGGCTGTGTTTTAGTCCATGCTCAATGTTAGAGAGGAGATAAATGAATAGGTTAACTCGCTGTTCCTTTTTATTTTTGTGAGGTCCTGAAACCCTAGCAATTATTTTCTTATGTTGGCTATGTTCGACCTGTTACGATTATCGTTGAGAATTATATAGCTAGATGCCGCGTTAGCTCGTGCACTGGAATTCGAAGGGGCTACGCAACTCTCGAAAGTACACGCGCAACTTAGGTCGCTGGATGAAGAGGGTGCTCCAGACGAGAAAGTAGAGAGGATTGTTTCCAAAATTCTTTCCAGTAAGAATGGACAACCCCGAAAAAGGGAGATACGCTGTTGGAATTGTGGTGAGCTGGGGCATAACCGAGGCGAATTTAACAAAGCCTCTAGTTTTCAGGAAAATTAGCAAGGATCGGTGCTAAGGGCCGAACATCCAGAGTCGGCCCTACTGCCCCGAGAGAGATATAATAGATCATTTCACTCGTGCGTCCGTTAGAGAGGCTTTTTGTGGACGGTACAGTAAATGCCGTGACTTTTGCTATGCTTCTGGACGCTGGAGCCACCACCACATTTGTGAAGAACACTACTGTGAAAGGAGCTCTACTACCTACAAGAATTCTACTGAAAACCGCAACCTGTAAGCCAGTGAACACCTGCGGCGAGAGGAAGGTCGATCTTGACCTGGGGAGCAACATAATAGAAGATCAAGTAAAGCGGCCGATGTCATAGAAGACGTTATATGGACGTAATGAATAAATTTGATAAATTTGGATTTACCTTAGACCTGAAACGAGGATGGTTGAAATTTGCTAATGAAGACGTTCTTCGCGGAGAATCAGGGCAGCCTTTCCAATAGCTTTAAGTACACATGACGTACTTCCTCCCAGAAGCGACAATGTTATCGTGGTTCAAATGGATTACATAGACAGAGAAGTGACGGGAATTATCGAGCCCGTAGTCGAAGAGGAAATCTGTGGAGGAGTATTGGCGGGAAGAGATATTGTTAATGCTAACGGTCCCACTGCGATTGTAGTGACAAATCTAAATGAATTTCCAATATCCTTGCAGAGAGGCATGTAGGTGGCTTGGTGTAATTTGATATCAACAGCTCGTAGTGGGGAGACCACGAAGAATACAGAGACAGACGCTGGTCACCTTTTTAAATTAACTGAAATTCTTCAACTTGAACAAACTAAATTGGCCCAGGATCAGAAGATCAAGGTAAGCGAAATGTGGTCAAGTGTCAAGATGTCTTCGCAAATGAATCGTGTCCATATGGTAGGACGAGTGCAGTGAAATACAAAATAAACGCGGAAATGCATAACCAACCAGACAGCTCCCACGTCGCTTACCACTATCACGAAAAGGGGAGGGTGAGAAAATTGTTCTCGACATATATAAACAGGGTGTCGTCGAACCGTCCATAGGGCCTGGACGTCGCCGGTGGTGTTAGTGACGAAAAAGTATTGCTCGATCAGACTTTGTGTAACTACCGTAATTTCAATAGCAAGACTATCAAGGATGTTATCCTTTACCTAGGATAGATAATACTCTGGAAAAATTGTCTGGATCCGAAGTATTTTTCACTTTAGATTTAAAAAGTGGATACTGGTAAGTCGAAATGGAGTCTCAAGATAAAGAAGAGGCGGCGCTCTAATTGGCTAATTGGAACGCGACTCTGGGATTTTACTGTTATGCCACTTGGACTGTGCAACGCTCCAGCCACCTACGAGAGACTGATGGAGACAGTACTGCGAGGTCTCTCATGGAAAACTTACCTCGTTTATCTGAATGACATCATAGTTTTAAGAGAGACGTTTGATGAACACCTGTCGAACCTGGAGGAAATACTTAAGCGAATCCACGGTGCAAACCTGAAGTTGGATCCGGCGAAATGCCAGCTATTCCGGGAAGAGGTCCACTGTTTAGAAAATATCGTTCCAAAAGATGGCGTGGCAGTAAGTCAAGAGAAAGCGCGTGCAGTAAGGGAATGGCCTGTTCCTAAAGATGTGCATGAATTTCGTAGCTTCTTGGGGTTATGCTACTGCTACCGTCGCTTCGTATCTGGATTTAGCCAATATAGCCAAGTCTTTGACCAGACTTACCGAGGAAGAACGAGAATACACATGGGACGGGTATAGTCAGCTGACTTTTGAACAGTTGAAGACGCGGTTGGTCACAGCACGAGTTCTTAGCTACCGCGTGTTAACGGCAGGTTTGTGTTGGACATTGATGCCAGCAATGTGGGAATAGATCGAGTTTTGGCACAGATGCAGGATGGGCAGGAGAAAGTAATAGCCTAATTTATCAAGGTGCTAAGGCCGAACGGTAGTGTTGTGTAACTAGACAAGAATTACTAACTGTGGTGAAAGCGGCGAATCGTTTTTACAAGTGCTTGCATTGGCAAAGCTTTCTATTTTGAATAGGTTATAGGGCTTTGGAATGGCTGGAGCAATTAAAAAACCCACAAGGGCAGGTTTCCCGATGGATTGAACTGTTTCAGGAATACGATTTTGAGATCGAACATCGAGCAGGGCTCAATCACAAGAACGCAGATGCCCTGCCGTGAAGACCGTGCCAAATGAATTGTAGTCATTACAGTCGACAAGAAGAAAAAGCGAGCCAAGCAAGAAGGCTGACTAGTTGACGTTCGTGGCAGCCTATAGGCCTTCGCAAAAATCAACTTGAACATCCAGATCTCTGAAGGGTAATACGTAGGAAGGAGATAGGAAGCCGAATCCTTGGGAAGAAGTAGTACCGTTCAGTCCCAAAGCCAAGTCATTCTGTGCTCAATGGAACTCCTTTTGGCTAGAGAATGGTGTGTTAAAGCAAAAATCAAATTGAAGATCTAGATCTTTGAAGAGTAATACGTAGGAAGGAGATAGGAAGCCGAATCCTTGGGAAGAAGTGGTACCGTTCAGTCCCAAAACCAAGTTATTCTGGGCTCAATGGAACTCCTTTTGGCTAGAAAATGGTGTGTTAAACCACATTGTTGAGGAGGTGGATGGGCAATTCAAAAGAATGCAAATTGTTGCACTTCAAGAAAGGGTTTACAGAGTCGTGCATTATGTACATCATGGATGTTCCGGAGGCCGTCTTGGGATGAAACAGAACCCTAGCACGGGTTAGAGGAAGATCTTACTGAGTAAACTGCAAAGATGATGTTAGAGATTGATACGCGAAGTGTGAGGTCTGTGGTGCAGGGAACGGGCCAAGAGGAAGAAGGAAAGCGCCTATGCGTCAGTACAATGTGGGAAGTCCATTTGAGAGGGTGGCCGTTGAAGTATCAGGGCCTTTTTCTGAGAATGATTCTGAAACAATAGCCTCAGACTATTTCTCCTAATGGGTTGAAGCCTACGCGCTCCCAAACCAAGGAGCCACTACAATCGCCAGTATCCTAGTGAAGGAACTTTTCTCTCGTTTTGGTCTCCTTTAGAATTGCATTCCGACCAGGGTAGGAACTTCGAGTCAGCAATCGTTCAGTGAGTTGGCGAACTCATGGGAATACGGAAAACCAGAACATCGCCGCTACTTCCTCATTTGGATGGGATGGTCGAACGGATGAATAGGGCTCTTGAAACACAGCTTTCCAAAGCGGTAGCGGAGAATCAACGTGACTAGGATGAATATCTTCTACTGGCATATCGGTCTTCAGTGCATCAAACGACAGAACAGACCCTGGCTTGCATCCTCTTTGGAAGGAGTAATGCTCACCCTGTGACCTGAAGTTCGGCAGCAAACCAGGTGAGAAATTCCCGCTTGGGATGATTATATAACCCAGTTGAAGAAAAATATGGATCGGATTCATGCCCTTGTTTAGAGAAGTATAGAAAATGCTAGCGATAGAATGAAGCAGGTGTATGATGCACTGGGAGAGGAAGGGAGATTGCAAGACGATGACTTGGTGTGGCCGTTTAATTCGCAGCTACGAAATGGCTTATCTTTCAAAGTTCAACGAACTTGAGAGGGGCCATATAAAGTGGTGAAGCGAATAAATGATGTTGCTTATTGAATTCGCAAACTTTCCCGACGAAAGTTTAAGATGGTCCACATTAATGGGCTGGCACTTTATAACCTGGAAAAACCAGCGATTTCCCCCGAATTTCAAGAATATTAAAATGGATTCCTGGTTGTTCCTGGACGGAGCAGTCTTAGCGAAGGGGACATCGTAACTGACATTGACTTTCTAAATTCTGCTGGTGTACAAGGAAGAGAAGCGTTGACTATCGCATTGTTGTGGGATTCAGTTTTTGTTGCCTGGTGATGTGAGATGGGTTTTTGTATACAGAATGAATGTTTATGCAGTTTGTAAAGGTGGAATAAAATATTCCTTTTGGATAAACGTTACAATATGGTTAACTGGTCATCCAATGCCAATAAGGACGCAAAACCTACAATCCTGCAATTAAAGTAAACATCTGATTGCTTCATTGCTTTAAAAGTAATATGCGCATATATTAAATATATACTTTATTACATACCATCGACATTTTAATAGCTATCCTTGGTGAAGTGAACTGTACGAGAAAACTGCAAACTTTCTACAGTATTCGCGATACAGGAACCTGAAAGCGTATACCCGTTTCCTATGCGATGAAATTATATAAGCAGTTTGGAAGCATTATTTGATACGTTTGCACCTCCTAGTTTACTACTTAAACTACTTACCTATTCCCCCTCCATAGTTGTTTACTTATGTTCGCTGTAACAGTATTTAAACAAACTGTGAGCGTTATTGAATTTATTGAATGTTTTGTTTTTCTCAAATAGTTATACTTAATTTAATCATAATATTGTGACAATACATTAGGAATATAAGATAAGCAGCTTATGTTTCACCGAGAAAATAGTACTGGTGCGTACCGATACAGTTTGGTATATTTAGAAACCTTTTGAATTACCGGTTACTGAGTACTACTTAGTTCCGACCCAACTAATTGGCAGTTTCCATACGAAACGCAAATGTTGGCCTGAATCCGTATATCCATGCATCAGGTACACATTACTGATATAGGTTTCTTTTCTTTTTATATAAGTGTCAGTATTCTGGTGGTTATCTTCATGTGATTAGGGCAATATTTCCTGTACACTAATTGTTCCAAAACCCAGAATGAATAATATATTAAAAGGAACGGGCAAAAGTAAGACAGGTTTTGAGCTACATATGATAAGATAAAAGTTGAATGTTTAAAATTACGGGTAGCAAAGGATACGAGGATTCTTAGTCCGTACTTAATACGGCAAGAAGCATTAATTACCTTTACCCTTTTTTGACGAATATATTTAGGGATATTGTACTGTTACTGAACTACAATACTAGTAGCTACTTACAAAATTTACCGTGTAAATTCTGTTTTCTTAGACAGCACCGAGGAAACTTAGAATTTCAGTCTGCTGTGTCATTCGACGATATTTATTGTGACCGTGCACACGAAGCTACCGGCAGCCCGCCGGTGTCGTTGGGTGGGCTGATGGCCGATCCCCTTCAGAACAACAGCTCGCACAACTAAACCATTAGGTGCCGTTCCATGCAGTTTGGGTAACTACTATCCCAGAAGATTCCTTTAAGTCATTTCTAGCAGCCTTCCCTTCTAGAATATTCCGCTTTGCGGCCTATATAAGGGGCTGCTCTTGCCCGAACAGTTCGTTAAGAAGTTATGAAGTTAAGTGCAATAACGAAGTCATGGAGTTTGTACAGTTAAAAGCGGAGAGTGCCGAGTGCAGTTCAGTTGACAGTTCTGATACTGCAGTTCAGCTATTAGTTGTGACTCAGCAGTTCAATTGTGATTTGATGGATCAGTTGTGTTCTGTTTGAGTGTGTGTCAACGGCATCGCAAGTGCAACGTTGTATTAGGGTGAGCCCCTAAATGAAGTTTAAATTGCGTTTAGCAGCAACTGGTGTTCTGATTTGTTACATTATGTACGTATTGAACCGAGTTGAGTATATATGTCAATACAATTCAGAGTTATTAAATAGACACTTAACACAATCCCCCAGGGGCTCACTTCGTGTGAGTACGGGTTTGCTGCACCCGGTCCCAAGTCACTCATCGCCATCGTCATCCCTCCACCCTCGTCTGGTCGAGGTGGGTTCGTCCTTGTGACAGGGGGACACAAGGTGGGCTATCGTGCGATCTTTGCATTTCGTTCCATGCCGCCCATCGCCATCGTTTCTTTCTTCTCTAGTCTATTTACGAACATTTCGCATCACGACTATACACACGTCCCTTTTCCTTCCTCACCGGCCTCCTTTGCGTGCGAAAGGCCCACACACTTTTGGTTTATTTTCCGATTTTATTTATTTTAATCCTCCGTGGACACAGCCTGACGGATACCCGCACACTTGGTGCGCAGCTGGGTGAGTGGGTAACGGCGTCTTCCCTCCACCCGGGGTCGTCATGTAGAGCTTGTGTTGGCATCCGCTTTTCAACTGCAGTCTCGCGGCGGGCCATTGCATGAGCTGCTGACACCCCACGGCGATTGTGTCCCTCTGTCTATGTTCTAGGAGGTATGGCCCTTGGGTGAGACCGGTATGGATAGGCCTCTCACCCAAGCCGGGGTAATGCCCGGAAAGTCATAGTCCGAGGTCAGAGACGGTTGCAATGGTGGAGGATTTCTTTAGCTATGGAGTCCTCTTTCTCCATTACTAATAACAAGAGCCGAAAAGTAATTGTAACAGAAGTAGCACCACAGACATCTTGTTGTTACTTAGTCATTACCCGAACAGAGGAAGGACAATTTTTGAGAAGGTGAATCCTATTTTTATCCAGAAGGTCTATTGCTGGTTCAGTTCATTCCTGCACTCGACTACGGAATGGTTCATTGTTAGTTCAAAGCAGATCCAATCAGCAAAGTAAGAACCTAGTTGCGCGCCCGCTTCTCCACGGTTACCCCATCCGTGTTCAGATGCACTGCACCTTGAATTCCCGTCGAGGCGTCGTCACCACCCATAGCCTCGATGGTATGTGGGACGATAAACTGGTCGAATATTTTTCCGATTAATACGTAACAGCGGTTCATCGAATGTAGGCTAAACGCGACAGAATATTGGTACGCACTCGTTTCCTGTTTCTAACCTTCGATGGTGTCGATCTGCCCGCGAATATCTCAGCAGGGTACGAACATATTGCGGTGATGCCCTATGTTCTCAGACCTCTGCGTTGTTTCAAATGCCAACGTTTTGGGCATGCGTAAGTCTCTTCTAAGAGTGCCGTTTCCATCTGTGCCTCATGTAGTCAGCCCTCACACAACGGTGCCTGTACATCACCTCTTGCCTGCGTTAATTGCAAAGGGTCTCATTCTGCGTCATTCGCTAACTGTCCGCGGTACTTGGACGAGAAGGCGATCCAGGAGATCCGGGTAAAGAATAAACTCTCCTTCACTGAAGCCCTGAGGCGTTACCATGCGCGCCAACCTGCGCTCCTGCAATCGGGTACATTCAGGTCTGTTGTTGCTTCGCTAGTACCCCGGAAGGATGCCGAAACTCAGACCTGGACCATGACTGCCATGACCACAACTACCATCCGGCCGTCCATCTCTGGCACACTTATTAAAAAATCTAAAGTTGGTCCTAAGGTACTGAAGTCTCAAGGCACTGAGAAGAAATCCAAGCAGAAACGTCGTAAGGAAGATTTTCTTTAAGACCCTCCGCGTGCGCGCAATTAGAAAAGTTCACCTTCTCCTCCTCGGAAGTCGCAGTCCCAGGACAAGCCGCGTTCAACGGCACCCGTCACCCATTGCTACCCAGAACCGATTTTCGGCACTTGAATCGGTTTCTGACACTGACCGAATGGGCCCTCCCGTCGAGAAGCCTATGCAGTCTGACCAACTCCATACCAAACGCCCGAGCCCCAAGGCTAAGCAAAAGGTTATTTTGAGTCCCCTTCTAAGTAGGATGTTCATACCCTTTATTCATGGCTATTCTGACCTGGAATTTACGTGGTGTATGATCGCATAAGGCGGAACTGCAACTTTTATTGCATTCCCATTAACCTATGGTCGTGTGTTTGCAGGGGACCAAGCTTTGCTCTCACGATCCTTTTGATCTCCTAGGGTATACTCCGGTTCGTTACGATATTGCAACAGACGACGATTCTCCTGCCCATCGTGTATTAGTGCGTCACGGCGTTTTTTTCAGACTCTCACACTTACATCCGACTAGCAAGCTGTTGCCGTTAGGCTTCAATTACCCGGCTTTCTCTTTTCTATTTGCTCCGTCTATACACCTCCATCGTCTCCCCTCGCTAACGCGGACATTCGACATCTCCTTTCCGCTCTCCGAACACCATTTCTTCTGTTGGGACATTTTAATGCCCATCACCCCCTGTGGGGTTCAACAAGGGCTTGTGCAAGGGCAACGCTTCTTTCCGACATTTTTGCTCAGTTCAACCTCTTCATCATCATTACATGTGAGCCTACTTTTCTTTCTGATTCTTCGGGCACATTCTCTCACTTGGAACTTGCCTATTGCTCAATTCAGCCTGCTTGTCGTCTGCAGCGGAACGTGGTCGCAGTGATCATTACTCCTGCATCCTGTCTCACCACGTCCAGCATTCCAGAGCACCTACATGGCAATTCCATAAAGCCAACTAGAGACTGTATTCCAGCCTCGTGTGTTTTGAGGACGAGACTTTCACTGACGTTAACCAAATGGTGCAGCACCTTACCTCTATCTGCCGCCAACGCACAATGTCCCGTTCGTCCTTCAACCCTCGGCGTATTCCTGTTCCGTGGTGGACCGAAGAGTTTCGGGACGCCGTACGTGCCCGTGGAGTATTTCGGCGACACCCTACACTTGAAAATTTGGTTACGTTTAAACAATCGCGCGCCAGGGCTCCTCGCATTATTCAGGATAGCAAGAAGGCGTCCTGGACTGTTTTGTCGAGTCTTTTAATCGCTTCACGCCTTCCTCTGTTGTTCGGGATGAACTTCGTCGCTTCTCCGGTAAATTGCCGCATTGTACTATGTCTGGCCTTCAGGTTCCCATTGCAACCATGGTAGATACGGCTGCCATTGCTAACACTCTGGGTGGTGCCTTTGAGGCGGTTTCCGGTTCTGACCATTATTCCGCCTGATTTCGCACTCTCAAAGACCGGCTGCATTCCGAGACCTATAGTCTCCCAATCAGTAGTGCTATAATAAACGTTTCACAATGAGGGAGCTGGAGCACGTTCTCCCTTTCTCTAGGCTCTCCGCTCCTGGACCGGGCGGCATTCATGTTCTGATGTTGAAGAACCTTTCAGCCGATAGTAAACTCTTTCTCTTACAGGTCTATAACCGTATTTGGCAAGCCGGCGTTTTTCCTCCAGTTTGGCGCGAAGCCACCATCGTTCCCATACTTAAGCCTGGGAAGGATCGCCAACAACGTTGCAGCTACTGCCCTATCTCCGTCACCAGTTGCATTTGCAAGGTGATGGAGTGCATGATCAACGGGCGATTGACATGGTGCTTTGAGTCTCAAAACCTTCTGGCGAAAGCTTAGTGCGGGTTTCGTCGCCATCGCTCTACCGTCGATCCTCTGGTATCTCTGTCATCGCATATTGTGAACGGATTTCGGAGAAAGTGTCAAACCGTGCTGTGTTTTATTACCTGGAGAAAGTTTATGACACTTGTTGGACGGGGAGCATTTTACGAGCTCTCCACGCATGGAATATACACTGTTGTCTTACCATATTTCTTCGGGAGTTTATGACGGATTGTGTCTTTTGTGTACCTGTGGGCTTGGTTTTATCTAGTCGTTTTATTCAAGAGAACGGTGTACCGCAGGACTCTGTAATCAGTGTCACACTTTTTGCAATTGCTATCAATCCCAATGTTTAGAGTGTACCACCTCGCATTTCATCGTCCCTTTTCGTTGACGATTTTGCTATTTATTGCAGTTCACGGCGGAACTGTCTGCTCTGGCGCCGGAAGGTTTTCCCTTCGACCTCTCTCCATCTTGGGTCGCATAGTCTTCCATATGCAGAGTAGGCAACATTTTCTGGTTGATCTTTAATCGGAAGATGAGCTGGACTTCACACATTTCGTTTTTGAAAGCAAAGTGTGACCGTTCTCTTAATCGTTTACGTGTTGTAAGTGGCACATCCTAGGGAGCTGAGGACCGTCCTTCAGCGTCTTTATCGCTCTTTGGTCCGATCCAAGCTATATTACGGGCGCATTGTCTGTTCATCGGCGCGTCCATCTGTGATATGTGGCTTGAATGCCATTCACCATCGTGGCGTAAGTGTTGCTACAGGGGCCTTTCCAACTATCCCTGCACCCTGTCTGTATGCTGAAGCTGCAGAGCCTCAGCTGTCCTTCAAGCGTGATATGCTTTTGTGCAGCTATGCCTGTCGACACTCTCGCTTGCCTGACAACCTGTCATTCGAGTTATTTTTCGAGGATTCGCTTGATCGGCAATATTTAGTTAGCTTCTCAGCATTGCTCCCTCCTGGGGTTCGAATTCGCCAGCTTCTTCGGCATTTGGACGTTACGCCAGCGCCGACCCTTCCCGGGGGGGAAACGCGGTTTCCTCCTTGGTTGCGCGCTGAGGCCCACTGTCATCTTGGGTCAACGGCGAAGCTGAAGAATGATACCGCTTCTTCCGTCCTTAGATCAGCCTTTTTAAAAATTCAGACGCAATTCGGGGATTTTCATTTTATATATACTGATAGATCTAAGACTGATGTTGGAGATGTTGGTCAACATAGCTATACCTTTCGTTTACCGGGGTAATGTTCGATTTTCACCTCCGAACTCTTTAGTATTTATTAATCTCTTTTATACATCCAGCGGCACAACTTATGACACTGTGTTGCTTGTACAGACTCTCTGAGTGCTCTTCAAGGTATTCGCGCGCTTTACTCCTACCGCCCTCTCGTACAGCGCGTTCATGTCCTGCTCCACTTGCTCGGTACTTCCGACATCAAGTCTCCTTCGTGTGGATTCCACGTCATGTGGGCATCTCAGGAACGAGTCTGCCGACGCCCTGCCAAATGGGCACATTTATCACCCAGATGTTTTACCTATGTTGTTCCCTCCACAGATTTGTATGTTATTTCATGACACCGCATCCTCTCGCTTTGGCGCGACGACTGGACGGCTCTCTGGGGGAACAAGTTGCGGGAGATTAAATCTCCCGTTAGTCTGGAGTACATATTCTCGTTCTCGTCAGGAACAGGTAATTTTAGCTTGTTTACGAATCGGACATTGCCTTTTTGTCATAGATACCTGCTCAGTGGTGACCCCGTACAACTGTATGAACAGTGTAATGCGCCCTTAGCAGAGTGTCAGGTTTTAGCTCCATTGCGCGTTCGTGTGTCTCTGCCTGTTGGCATAGCCAACGTTTTGGCAGACGACGCGCATACTGTAGAATGTCTTTTACTCTTTATCAGTGATAGTGGCTTTAGTCGGCGCATTTGATTCGCTGAGCGTCTTTTAGTTCTGTGAGTTTATATTGTCTGTTTTAATGCGGGGCCATTTTTCCTTGCGGACTATGGCGCTCTAGATCCTGGACTTTTACAGTTCCTGACACGTAGTTTTATCTTTTATTGTTTGCTTTACCCTGCCATTAGTGTGGTGGTTTTTAGACTTCGATATGTTGCTTTTCTATTATTTTAGTTGTGTCCCGTATTTTAGTTTTTGGATTTTAAATTTTATACGTTGTAAGGACGCTGATGACCTTAGATATATAGATCCCTTAACTCCCATATCATCATCACCAAACACAATTTACAGTCTGGAGCAAGGTAGCCTATATCATTCGAAAATTACACATTTATGCATATCAGTGAAGGTAAATGAAAGCAAACATTTAAAAATTGTTCTTATTCAATCATTATTTGATGCACCCAATTTGATTCATTGAAATCATCAGCAAGGCATCACTACAGTTCATACTCTAGATCTGTCCATGAGAGGAGTATTGGTTACTAATTTGTACTGGTAATGCCTTCGAACACAAATTAGATGATTCATTCGGGCGAGTTGGGCTAATCGGAGTTAGTGCGGTGTACAGCTCTCGGCCCATTCCATTTGGTATCTAACGCACAGAGTTGTTCTTGTTTTTTGTTTGCTTCATTGGCGTTGTTGCAGCACGGTGCCTTAGGCACAGCCTAAGTTCGCCTGATATTATGGTATGGAATCAGTGACACAAGTGAAAATGTTTTCTTAAAATTAAATGAAGGAGTTTATTTGTTAAAACATAAAACCGGAAAAAGCGATGTACGGAAGCGCTTCGGGATTATTGTCGAGAAAACGAAATAATAATAATAATAATAGCAACAATGTGTTGCACTGTCCTCTGTTTGGTTTTATTTCTATAATGTTTTTGATTTTCATTTGTGAAACAATGAGGTGCTTCTCAACTATCGTTAGTTTTCTATTAACGACTTTTTACATTACAGAGTAGCAGTAGCCGATACGGTGCCTAACGGAGATGCTGCCGATTTATAGGATTGTAATCCTATTGACTGTGTAATCAGATACTTATTTGTTCCACACCGCCGACCCCTTCCCTCTTTGTGTTACTATAACATGGCGCTAATGGAGATGTGATGTAGCTGTCATATTTGATTGACAAGGGTTTGAGCCACAGAGAGATACCGATAATTGATGACCCTTGTAATCCGATTGACTGCGTAAACAGATAGCTCATTGTTCCTGTCACAGCTCCCGCCCGTCCGGAATTTGCCACCCTCTAGGACTCTCAGTAGCATGCCGCCACCCCGTTAATCGATGGAAGATATTTGGCGCCACAAAGGCTCCGACAATTAAAGTTTAATTGAGCCTACGTGTAAGCATGTGTGTTTACAAATATTTTGACAGCTTTGGCGGTGTTTTCCCGACACAGGATGTGCCCCTCTCACTCCTTTATGGGGCTGAAGTCCCCGACGCTAAAGTTCTAAATATCCGGTCGCGTGGCCTGGATTGATCAATATAATTAAGTGTATATTCTCTATGTGTATATGAAATTAGCCGCCTAATGAGTTTAACTGAGGGAATAATTGAACCATGGATATATGACTTCCAATCCATGTTTTGAGGATCCCTATATTTTTACCTCGAGCTTGCAAAAATGCATGTTTTAAACACCTCAACATTCCTTTCCTTTTAGTTACATTCAATATACGCCTACGTTTCTTTATTCATAAAGCATTTGTATCGCTTGAGTTCAGGGTTCGATTCCCGGCGGTATTCTATGTTGTTTTTAATTTCACACTCAACTTTGTTATCAACCAGTATAAAACATTACCGATCAGACTCTGACTTCTCTATGATTTAAGTCTCCCCAGCATTCACGTTCCCGAAAAGTGAATTGATCTGTTCGGAAATTCTTGGAGGTCCTTAAGGTAAGAAACCCAAGTCTCTGAATATCTTTTAAAGCGGGATTTCCTTCGTATTCAGGTAGCGAGGTCGGATTTATTCACCTCAGGGTGAATACAACATATTTGTCAGGGATGCTTAAATTACGGTAAAACTCTGCACATATTCTCAAAGAACCCTGGCGTGCATTTTTGGAAAAATGGTTTTAAAAACGAATATCAAATTTATATTTGAAGCACCCCCGTGGTTCGATCCCCTGCTACAGTACTTAATACAACTTTCGTCATCGTATGTTTTAAGTTCCCTTCTGGAACACACTATTCCAGAGGAAATGCATGTTTTGAAGGTTCCATGTTCGACAGCCTATGTTTTAAGTTCCCCTCCTGGAACACCTTATTCCAGAGGAAATGCATGTTTTGAAGGTCCCTGTATTTTACCCCGAGTATGTGAAAATATATGTTTTTAAGTCCCCAGGTCCATTTTCGATATCGTGTGTTTTAAATTCCCCACCCGGAACACCTTATTCCAGAGGACATGCATGTTTTGAAGGTCCCTGTAGTTTACCTCGAGTGTGTGAATACGTATGTTTAAAAGCCCCCAGGTCCATATTTGACATCGTATGTTTTGAGTTCCCCTCCTGGAACACTTTATTCCATGGGAAATGCATGTCTTGGATGCCCCTGTATTTTATCTAGAATGTGCCCAAATGCACGTTTTAAACATGTTCGATATGTATGTTTTAAGTTCCTCTCCCGGAACACCTTATTCGGCATGAAATGCATGTTTTGAAGGTCCCTGTATTTTACCTCAGTGTGCGAAAATGTATGTTTTAAAGTCCCCAGGGCCATGGTCGACATCGTATGTTTTAAATTCCCCTCCTGGAACAGCTTAATCCAAAGGAAATGCATGTTTTGAAGGTCCCCTGTGGTTTACCTCGAGTGTGCGAATATGTATGTTTTAAAGCCCCCCCAGCTCCATGTTCGACATCGTATGTTTTAAGTTCTCCTACTGGAGCACCCTATTCCAGAGGAAATACATGTTTTGAAGGTCCCCTGTATTTTACCTAGAAAGTGCTCAAATGTATGTTTTAAAGTCCCTAGGCCCATGTAATTTATACTTTTTGTAATACTTATATGTTTCTCAATAGAGAAATCGTCTTAAAGAAATACATGCAATATACACCTACGTTTCTTTATTCATTAAAGCATTTGTATGGCTTAGAGAGAGAGACAGAGAGAAATGTGTGTGTGTGAGTGTGTGGCGATGAACCTTCCATCTGCTACCAATAATACGTGTATACGAATTTCAGAGGTTCGCAGCGTGCCTAAACTTTTCCTGGCTCTGTTACAGCTGGATTTTCATTTGTTGCGGAAATACATCATTAACAGAACAACAAAGGGAATGGTTTTTTGTCCTGCCAGTTTAAGGAGCCCCAAATTTCGTTATTTATTTTCAGAGCCAATCCAGCGTGTACACAAATCTTAGGAATAAAATATCTTGATAGCGAAAGTTCCCTTATCCTCGTTCAAATGATCTACGCTCGTGTTAGACTCTTTATTTTTTGGAAGAGATAAATGCATATCATGGCGGGGCTTTCAGCTTTGTTTACCTCATGTGTGAGGCAGTCAAGCAAAGTGTACAGACGTACCACCCTGTAATAGACAGAGAGAGAGAGAGAGCGGATAGTGGTGGTGCGTTGGGAAAAGTGAATTAACTGGCTGACTGCATATAAGAGGACAGAACCATCGTGCTAACTTCGCCCCCATTCCTGGTTATTAATAGTGAAAATAGGTATGCCGATACGGGCGTTTATTCTGCTTGAGAAGCCCGACGAAGTTGGAAATATCCGTTTTAAATACAGTAGCGTATTGCGCATTGTTGAACTAATCATTTATGCTAACTCGGTATTTTAGTCAAGCATTTTTAATCCATTTAAGACATGTAATACTCTTTTAAATCTGGTATTTTCCCTCAAGGCGGAATTATACAAGTGTTATTAATTGCAATAATTATACACTCGTAATAATCGCTTTGATAAGTTTTAGAAAAAAGATTTGTGTGGGCGCGCGTGCTTGCGGGTAAGAAGTTTATTTTATGAGAAGTACCTTTGGAGATGTATTGCTGCAGTTGGAAACCCAAACTTGATGTAGTAACTGCCCCACGTATGGTACAAAGTTCCAGTGGCCTTCGCCCCAATGTTCCCTTTCCGATGGTCTTCGCCCCAAGTTTAGTTTCCGGTAGCCGTAACGCAAGTTTAGAAATGAGCTTTGTATTTTATTGTTTCTTTAAATATTATTTATATTTATGTTTGCCTCGGCTGCGTCAGTATTAATTTGTAGAAAAACGTATCTTTATGCAGGGAGTGGTGTGGCTAAGGAATGTAGGCTTACACAAATTATAATTTTTTACTTCACTCCTTTTATTAATCCTTGACACGGTAAAGTAACACATCACTGATATAGAGAGCTGTGAGATTATTTATTAATTACTTGCACTTCTTAAACACGCAAACTTTATAATATCCTGGCCGTAATGAATCTTCATCTCACACTGAATACGTATTAAACTTCTCGAGGACGCGTATCGCGTCCAATTAGGAACGCTGTCTACGAGCAACTGACTTCTGAATTTGTACAATTTCCTCTATTTAAATGTATGATTGGCTAATCCTTTTCCAATAGAATACTTTTATTTAACTTTCAGGTTTTCTAGTATTTGATTGGCTATTTATAAGCTGTTTAAAAGACATTACGTTATTGTTTTCTAGAATTACCAGCATCATTATTAAAGTTTCTAATTCATTATAGCCCCAAAGTTACTCATTGTTACCTCATTGTAAGCAAATTTTGACCTATATTCTCACAGCTTCTACATTACTAATTACGCAATACATTCACATAACATTATTAAATATGTACATAATAATATAAAAATTAATATGACCGTTACATACATTTTATATGTTACTTATATACTCATTGTTTTAAGGCGGGTTGTTATTATATTTTATGTTATATAATTAGACTGCAATCATTTAAGTGTTAAAACTAATAAATTCTTATAACAATATTATTGTTAGCTGACGGAAGGTTCATCGCCAACCACCCACACACACACATCTCTCTATCTCTAAGCGATACAAATGCATTTATGAATAAAGAAACGTAGGTGTATATTACATGTATTTTTTAAGAGATTTCTCTACTCAGAACATATAAATATAATCCAAAAATTTAAATTACATGGGCCTAGGAACTTTAAAACATACATTTGAGCACATTCTATGTAAAATACAGCGGACATACAAAACATGCATTTTCTCTGGAATAAGGTGTTCCAGGAGGGGAACTTAAAACATACTATGTCGAACAAGGACCTGAGGGACTGTAAAACATACATTTTTGCACACTCGAGGTAAAATGGGGGACCTTCAAAACATTCATTTCCTCAGGAATAATGTGTTACGGGATGGGAGCTTAAAACGTTACGCTGTCGAACATGTTTAAAACATACCTTTGGACACATTTTAGGTAAAAAAACAGGGGACCTTCAAAACATTCAGTTCTGCTGGAATATGGAGTTCCAGGAGGGGAACCTAAAACATGCGATGTTAAAGATGGACCTGGGGGGCTTTAAAACACACATATTCGCACCCTCGAAGTAAACTACAGAAATTCACTTGTAGTTTTCCTCGAGTGTGCAAAAACGTATGTTTTAAAGTTCCCCAGATCCATGTGCGACCTCCTATGTTTTAAGTTCCCCTCCTGGAAACCCTATTCCAGAGAAAATGCATGTTTTGAAGGTCCCCTGTATTTTACCTAGGATGTGCCCAAATGTACGTTTTAAACATGTTCGACATGTATGTTTTAAGTTCTCCTCCCAGAACAGCTTATTCCAGAGAAAATGCATGTTTTGAAGGTCTCCTGTAGTTTACCTCGAGTTTGCGAGTACGTATGTCCCCCAGCTCCATGTTCGACATCGTATGTTTTAAGTTCCCCTCCTGGAACACCCTACTCCAGAGGAAATGCATTTTTTGAAGGTCCCCTGCATTTTACCTAGAATGTAGTCAAATGTATGTTTTAAAGTCCCTAGACCCATGTAATTTACATTTTTTGTAATACTTATGTTTCTCAATAGAGAAATCGTTTTAAAGAAATACATGCAATATACACCTACGTTTGTTTATTCATAAATGCATTTGTATTGCTTAGAGAGAGAGAGAGAGAGAGAGAAAGGTGTGTGAGTGGGTGGGTGGTTGGCAATGAACCTTCCATCTGCTAGTAATAATACTTTTATAAGAATTTCAGAGGGTATGGCGTGCCTAAACGATTATGGCTCTGTTCTGGGTTTTCATTTGTTGCGGAAATACATCATTAACAGAACAAAAAAGGGAACAGTTTTTGTCCTGCCAGTTTAACAAGCCCCATATTTCACTATTTATTTTCAGAGTCAATTCAGCGTGTAAACAAACCCTAGGAATGAAAAATATTGAAAGAGGAAGTTCCCTTATCCTCGTTCAAATGATTTACGATCGTCTTAGCCCCTTTATTTTTGGGGAGCGATAAAGGCATATCATGGGGGGGGGCTTTCAGCTTTGTTTACCTGTGTGTGAGGCAGTCAAGCAAGGTGTACAGACGTGCCATCCTGTGGTAGACAGAGAGAGCGGATAGTGGTGGGGTGTTGGGAAAAGTGAATTAACTGGCTGACTGCATATGAGAGGACAGACCCATCGTGCTGAATCCGCTCCCATTCCTGTCGTTAATAGTAAAGATAGGTATGCCGGTATGAGGCGTTTATTGTGCGTGAGAAGCCCAACGAAGGTGGAGCTGTACACTTATGCTTCCGAATATATCTGTTTTAAATGCGTCAGCGTATTGCGCATTGTTGAACTAATCATTTACCCTAACTGTGTATTTTAGTCATGCATTTTAATTCATCTAAGAGATGAATATTCTTATAAGCCTGATAATTTCCCTCAAAGCAGAATTGGACAAGTGTTATTAATGGTAATAATTATACACTCGTAATAACCTCTTAGTTAAGTTTTAGCAAAAGATTTGTGTGGGTGCTCGTGTTTGCGGGGGGTGAGCGAGCTATTTTATCGGCATCAACTCTTTATACTGTATCAATAAGAAATACTTAATCGGAATAATTGTGTTAATCGATCGACGGCATGCGTCCAGCCCTTTAGGGTACGTGATATTGGGAATCCAACACGCTAGAGGGCGATATAGCCCTTGTTGGCCTTTAAATCTTTGAAGTCGTTACACATGTAATCAATTATTCCCTCAATTAAACTCATTAGGCGGCTAATTTAATATACAAATAGAGAATATACTCTTAATTATGTTAATCAATCTAGCCCACTCGACCGGATATTTAGAACTTTAGCGGCGGGGACTTCACCCACACAAGGGAGTGGGAGGGGGACTTCCTGTGTCGGTAAAATACGACCAAAGGATGTCAAAACATTTGTAAACACACTTGTTTACATTTACGCTCACTTAAACTTTAATTATCGGAGCCTTTGTGGCCCCAAATATCTTCCAAGTATTTAAGGGGTAGTGACACGCGACTGAGAGTGCTAGAGGGCGGCAAATGCTGGACGGGCGGAAGGTGTGAAAGGAACAATGAGTTATCTGTTTATACAGTCAATCGGATTACAAGGGTCATCAATTATCGGTGTCTCTATGCCGCTCAAACCCTTGTCAATCAAATATGACAGCTACATCACATCTCCATTAGCGTCGTGTTAGAGTAACACAAAGAGGGGAAGGGCCGGCGGTGTGTAACAAAAGGCTATCTGATTACACAGTCCATAGGATTACAATCTTATCAATCAGCGGCATCAATCTTTGGCTCCGTATCGGTATCTTTTTACTATTAAGTGTTTATTCTAGGGTCCGTTTATTTTTATCTCGTAAAAAATGCAATTTTAAGCATAATAAGTACTTTTTCAGTAGTGGACCTAACTGTATATAGCATTAATGTAAACGAACAACTTTTGAGTTAATTACGCTTCATTTGTGTTAAAGGTTGGCAATAACATAATTTACTTCATATGATAGTTGTACAATTTGTTGAGGTTATAAATTATTTCAATTATTATATTACACATTATTTGTAATATTTAAATTTTTATACACATACCTGAGTTGTGTTTCCTCGCCCACAGAAATTCTGAACTGAATCATAATAAAATATGCATGTTATTTATTTTGGAACATATTTTAATATACGTTTTGTTTACAGGTAATGACAGAAGGAAACGTAACAAAAGGAAACTCTGTATTATAGTTTAGTACAGGAAGTCATAACCTTAACAAAAGGTAGAAACAAAGTAAAAAGCTCAGTAATATGACATATACTATTGCTATACACCGGGGTGAAGTGTGAAGGTTTGCGGCTAAAATATTAAATTTAGTTACCTCGGTATACACATTGGGGGACATAGACTGAGGCAACCAGAAAGGTACCAACAACTTGCTGCACAAAACTAAAGCGAGGCGTGGAATATTTTTAAATAATTACATTTGAGTTCATATTTTTCTCAGGTTTATTATAAATTAAGGCGCTCTAGATGGTACACAAATGTTACACACAACACTGGGGGAGATGCCCCACGCACACACACCCATCACACATACACAACCGTTCCCTCCGAAGATTTACATTAGAGTCCCGCTACTCTGGCTACAACCACGCTATACCACATACACACACACACACACACACACACACACACACAGCTATTACCACAATTTCCTTCACCGCCCAACTAGGAAATAGAATTCCCGCGTCAGACAATCATTAACACACAAACACAACAATTACACTATTGTCATTCATTTACTTACCGTAACCCACTGAAGCAATACGCGTGATAACAACACAATAATGTAAGCTGTCGCAGAGCAAACACACGAACGAGTAAACAAATGCCAATTACCCTCAAGAGCGCATGCGAAGAAGATGTTCGGTATATTCGTTGCTGTTCTTCGAACTAATTGGACTGCAAGAAACGAGAGAATCTATTATGAAGGATGAAGGGATTGTGCGCGACACGTTGACTCGACAGGTAAACAACTAAGGGCAGTGCACCCAAAAGAAGTGCAACAACAAGTTGCAAATATCCAAAAGTATAACAATAACAGAAGAGGCGTCAGAAAAAATCAACAAACCTTGCACACAGAGGATGGAGAAGAAATGACTAAACATTCCACAGAAAAATGAGGGCTATTTAACAATTTATAACCAAATCATCAGACGACAGCGTAATATACTTGATGTATGTACCGTTGACGTGTTGTGACGTGGAAAGAAGCTTCTCGCAGTTTAAGTGATCGACGCCGATCTTTCACATTCCATAACTTAAAATGTGTTTAGTAGTGGATTGGGCTTGTGGTAGCTCTGAAGCTATGGATGTATCATGATGGCAACTTTCTTCTTCTAACTTTACTAATGTTTCAACATATTTGTGTCATCTGAGTGTTGCATTTCTCATTTTTAGACTGTACGTTATGAGTGGTTGGTGTACATCGGAAGTCTACACAGATACTGGGCATACAGCTGTATAACGTACATATATGGGCACGCAATCTGAGGACAAGCCACAGGAACCCCAGCGGCGAAACGTTAGGCAAGACGTCTACTCAAGATATATTGTGAATGAAAAGCTATTTAATTCAATTGCTTTATCACTCAATTTTATTACTCTTCGCATTATACAGCTTCATTATATCTCCCACTTAGCAAGTCTTCATCTATCTTTGGGAATCTACGCCTACGAACATAAAAGTGCGAGGGTGCTGCGGTAGACGTTCGCTCAGCTGTGTATATTCCAGGGTTTGTGAATGAGGGAAACAGTCAGGTCACCTGAGTGCGGTAGCTGTAAAAGAGATTTCTCCGCCCACTAGACAGACTGGCGTCTGTTCTCCTTTTACTGTGATTGTCTGTGGAATTTGAATTACGTGGAGCCAGGCGTGTGGAGAGTTAGCAGACTCGAAAAATCCCTGAGTTTCCCTACAATTTTACCTTCTGTCCCGTCCAGGGGGAATTTCTGAAAAATATAGATGTCCTACATTGAGAAATGTAAACATTCTTTAGTTTCAAATTCATTAGGAGCTCGAGAAGGATTAGAGAAATGTTTGTTGAAAACAGTGGAATTGTTTTTACTATCCCTTCACACAGCGCTAATGTTTACACGAAAGAAAGTAACAGGCCATTGATTGATTCAGTCAAAGTTGCTGTTCTTGTAAAGTATAACTAAGCATTCGTGTTGTGTAGAATGTAGGGATCATATATCAAAGCCAGATGTTTGGAGTTTAACTTTTCTACATATACCATTTTTATACACTGTCCTATATTTTTAAATAATGTCCTACATTTTAGACCACTAGTGTCCCACATTTCATTAAAAGAATCTGGTAACCCTAACTAGTTGTCTACCTTTAAAGCGTATTTTAGCTATTAATTTAAACCTATTGACTAAACTTTAAAGCAAATTATACATAAAATAATATACCACTGCATAAATACGAAGCATTACAAGCTTATAAATAATTGACAAACTGTAACTTAAGCTCTATGGTCGTGTTCGCTGGGGCGAGCAGTCGCTTCATAGAAAAAAGCCTCGAAACAGGAAGAGGAGGAGCAAGAAGAAGAAGAAGAAGAAAGTGTTTACTCGTTAGTTCACGCTTCGTCACTGAGAAACCCCTCATCTTTATTTATTATATATTATGTTACGAAAGAGAAAACGCATGCCCTTGAACGCTCTAGTTCACATCACATGTGTTCCTCAAGCGAGGTATGCAGCTGCAGAACCAGTAGTAATCTTACGTCGCTGCATACATAAAGCGTTTGACCTCTGAATGTGCCAATTGTTGCTGACAGCGAGGTTGGCTTATTTATCCTGGATATTAGTTTGTTGCCTTTATCGTCTCAAATATATGCCAAGCTATTGCGATGTTAAACCACGATTCAATTGTTCTCCGTGGACTACTGGTACCGTGCTAGCCTCTAGTTCCCAAGGTAGCCGGTTCAAACCCGGCGGAGGGCTATAGATTTTTCGGACGTAAAAATCCTTAGCATGGCTTCCTTCGGAAGGGAAGTAAAGCCGGTGCTCCCGTGTCGTAGATTTACGGCACATAAAAGAACCTCAAGCCTGATAAAGAAGCCTCTGAGCAAAATTACCGGTCTTTCACACCCAATATAGAATGGGACGCTAAAGAGCGCTCATAACTGAACTAATTTAAAAAATTACTTAGTATAACCAATATTATTATTAAATCGTTCAAAACTGATGGTGAGAACAGGGAAGTTTCGTGAAGATTTGGAGCGTTAGTTTGAAAATAACTCTATCAGCGAAATATTTAAGGGAGGTTAAAATTCCGTCTGGTGGCATTCACAACTTAGAGAAGAAATACAAAATGTATGGAGAAAACTAACGTTGTTTCTCTTCTGTCAAACAGGAAGAAACTTATAGACGATTCTTAGAAACCTTATTTCTGGCTAGAACGACGCCTTATGCGTAGTAACGTAAAACTGGCACGTTCCTTGTTGAATTTATTGAATTGTTCTTTCCAAACGGGGGGGGGGGAGAAACTCCTACCTTTTCTTTTAATCAGTACTTGAACTATGAGCAACATAGTACTTCCCTATGAGCAGCTGCAGTGGAATGTGCTATCTACACATATAATAAAACTGAAACCAACTTTTTGTAGTAATGTTCCGTTTTGCGTAAGTAGCTGGTGTTATTGTGTATAGTGGGAAGACAAAAATAGTGTTTTTTATATTTTTGTTGTTTTGTAAGTTACGTTTTTATTTAAAAGTGCTGAACCGTTTGTTATAAGACTAGATGTATAATACATTTTGAATCCTACTTAGAGGCTAGACTATTTATCACCTTCATTATCTCGCTGAAATGGGAAGAATTGCCTTAGGACACGAATCCCCCCCCAAACAAATCGAAATATCTTGCTTTTATGACAAATATATAAGCATAATGTTTTCGACAAGTGTTATTATTTAGAACATTTCATTAGGATGAATATTTAGAAGGCTATGCAATTTTTCTGTTATTCGTGTGCCTAAGCATTGCTCATTATGTCAGTTTCTCGGAGAATAAGTGTAGCTCCGATTTCAGATACCGCATAAGCACCGATTTGTGTGCTAATAAACATTTTAAAATGAATTTTAATTACAATGAACATCCCAGAAAAGACAATTTCATTTCATTACGGATTTTCAAAACATCACGATATGTACGTTACTAGAGAGAAAAATGTGAAGAAGACGTAGGGTGAGATCTCTGTAGTTGTAGGAATATCGTGACGGAGCTGCGTGTTCTGCTATTAAAACAGCAGCAATAAAAACGCACCAGTATTTGCGTAATCTATTGGCATTTGTAAAACAATAGATATTATCACAGAATCGTATAGTTAAAATGAAGCAAATAAAAAGAAATAAGGCACAATAATAATAATAACAGGATTAATAATAGCAATAATAATACCCACAGCTTAAGTTTTACTAGATAAAGAGAGAGCTGATGATGTGATGTTCCCTAAAAATGGCTGCCAAGATACCTAAGTCTGTTTTAAACGTATATGAACACGTCTCGATAGCCACAATTACTTCGATCGCTAGAGGGAAGCACGAGGCTAAGTGTGGCCACCTAAACATATTTCTCTCAGCGTCATTATACAAATAAATTAGACCCGGGCCGCACACTTATTTCTAAGTGTTCGGAGTCATTGGCTCTAAAAGCTACTGACGGTCATCTTTCCAGTGTGAGGGATAGAGACAAAATAACTCACAACAGTTTGCCGAACGAAAATCATACCTGCCTGCATCATAACTCTGCATCACGACGGAAATGATAATTAAACGCTTTTTCTTTTCGAGTGTCAGAAAACGAGACCTTAAGTGAATTGTTCATTCTCGGTCACTGTTATTTTGTTTGGCCTCTTCCGGTGCTTTTGTGCTTATTGGTCCTTTCTTTAGCCTTTTTCCTGGTCTTAACGGCCAGTTTTTTTTAATGTTTTTTTTTTTCACATATGACTTCTTTCGACTAAATTTTTGCTGCCGTTTCTCAATTCGAACGACAACAATCATTTATACAGATTAACACAACCTAAAAGATCCTATTGGTTACATTCACATGACTGCTTATTAGAATGTATACGAATTATTCTTATGAAAGTATATTTTCCTATCTACTTAATTTTAATCGGAATAAACCTTCCGAAAATATTACACATTTGCTTCTAGATGCAAAGGGAATAGCGATAGTTGAAATGCTTAAGAATTGGTCGCTATACGCTGGGTTGAAAACGTTGTACATTACATCGCGAGAAACAGCTGAAAATCGACAGGACTTGAAAGAATGGCTAAGTATCTAACAATTTGAATCAATAATAACGAATATCTCGGAAATGGCTGATGCCACAAAAAATTTTATTTGGAATAAATTGTGTTTTTAAAGGGATCTACATTTCTTATTAAGTATGTTTTCGTCTATCGCTTAACGTTTATAGTTATGAAAGATTATAAATTTTCCTATTTCGCAAGCTATTCCCAGTAAATTCAAAATATACATTTCATTTGTTATGTAAATGTTCCTAATATGTGATACTTAAATCGAAATCGTTAGAGCCATTTTTAGAAAATAAGAAATTTCGAAAAAAGTTCGCTGTAAAGGGTGGTTGTATGGGAGATTTTCTTGAATATCTTGGTGTCGCATCTTTGAAAATACTGAACTTAAATACCTAGTTCGGCACTTATCTGTCTTTTCGTTTTTGAGTAATATTGTTCAAAGACACACAAACACGGACGTTTTTCTAAAAATCTAATGTGATATATTCACATGACATTCTCTACCCTCTGCCTTTATTAGAGGATATATAAACTATTCTTGCTTAAGCTTATTTTTCTATCCACTACATTTTCATCCAAATAAACCTTTGTAGAAGCAGATAGATTACACATTTCGTTATATATACAAAAATAATAGCGATAGTCAAATGTTTAATAACTGGACGCTATATGCCGGCCTTAAAATTCCACATGTCTCCATGCAATCACGAGAAATAGCATAAAATCGATGAGACTATTGAACAATTCAAATTTTAATAACAGATATCTCAGAAGCGGTTTATGCCACAAAAAGCTTATTAGTTATAAATGATGTATCTTAAAGAGATATACATTTTGTGTGTTGCGTTTCATCTATCGCTAAATTTCACTAGTTACACAAGATTATACAAAATTCCTTCCGAATGAATAGGAACTTCCCAGGCTATTCCCAGAAAAATAAAGATATGCATTTTATTTGTGATGTAAGTATATTTAAAATAATTAAAATGCTATTTTAATCAAAATCGTTAGCCATTTTTTAGAAAACCAAAGTTTTTCGAAAAATGTCCCAAGTAAGTAGTAGGTGGGGTTGGAGGATTTTCTTAAAAATCTTCGTGTCGTATGAAACACCAAGTTTGGTACTTATCCGAATTTTCGGTTTTGAGTTATGTTGTTCATAGACACAAAGACAGACAGGCAAGCTCTCTATCTCTCTCTCACATACACATACACACACATACTGACATTCACGGAATGTTTAAAAAAAGGCTTTATTTCGATTTAGGGGCCTCAAAAAGATGTATTTCTGGTGAAATCTTGGTAGTGAATTTTTGGGTGGAATGCAGTACTTTTCCTGCGTACTATACGTAGTAGAAAAATTAAAAATATGACTGAAACAAGAAGCATTTTATTCATAAACTTTTTCTGACAGTATGTTTCATATCACCAGAATTTTGTATTTTTTTAGGAAACGTGTTAAACATTATTTCAAAGTATAATATTTGGGTGATGCATGATAAATTGAGTGCACCACTCTCACTGAATATATATTGATGTATATCAAGAATTCATAAATAACACAATTTTGGGGGAAATGATACCATTCCCGATTAACAATGACTGATGTTAATGGGATGTCAATACCTAATATTAACATTATATTAATTATTTAAACATGTAATTAAAAATACATTTTTAAAAATATTAAATAATTTGCATTACATTTTACCTTCTTTTTCCAGTTATTGTGTCACTTTTAGGATATTTTAGGTCATTATAGGTCTTCAACTCTCGAGCACTAGTGATGTAGTTAAATCTCAAGTTTCGTCCTGACTCGGTTGGCGTATTTCAAAGAATCAGTCATTTTCAGCTAATAATCTGGTAATTATAGTCTTCGTGCACTGACCTTGCAAAGACCGCTGGCACAGAAGCAAAACTAGGAACTGAGCTGCAAGGAACGGGACATCTTTAAGACATACGCTGTAACAGTGGTCTTTTAGGGAGCACACGTGCCAACTGCAAAACCAGGAACTGAGCTGCAAGGAATAGAAGGGCATATTTAAAACATACGCTGTAACAGTGGTCTTTTAGGGAGGACACGTGCCAACTGCAAACCCAGGAACTGAGCTGCAAGGAATAGAAGGGCATATTTAAAACATACGCTGTAACAGTGGTCTTTTAGGGAGGACACGTGCCAACTGCAAACCCAGGAACTGAGCTGCAAAAAATAGAAGGGCATATTTAAAACACATGTAGTATCAGTGCTCCTTCAAGGACGACACGTGCCTACTGGAAACGCAGGAACTGAGCTGCAAGAAATGGAAGGACATCTTTAAGACATACGCCGTGTCAATGAGAATGATACCAAGCATAAGTATCGGTGTTTGGAGATCTTGAAGTAATACCGTCACCGGAAGATCTGGTACGAAATCTCGTATAGAGACTGCCTCTGTGGTCTGGTGGTTAACATGCTAACCTCCAAATTCACAGGTCCGGGGTCAGATTCCCGGCTGGAGGATGGGAATGTTTCTTTAGCTGGATTATTCTCCATCGTCCCTATCTGGAAGTACGAATATGTGTGTGTGTGTGTGTGTGTGAGTGTGTGTGTAAATTTAATGTAATAACCAAAAGTAATGCCAACCCAAAGATTGACACCACTGCAAACGAGTGAACATCATTGCAGATTAGCAATTGCTCCAAACGTAAGAAGTCGCCGAAACGACTTTAGATGTTAAAAGCGGCATATAAATTAAAAAAAAAACTCATGCATAGAGAACTGAAAACTCGCGACTCCGGAATTAACTAAAGCAAAATCTTATGTGTTGAATTCGTATAATTCTATCGTTAGTAGGTTATTAAGGAGAGAGCGAGCGCAGTTTTTGCGTTTATATGGGAGAAATAGGGAATACGAGGCTAGATGCAGCGTTCATGGAGGAAAGTGCCTTTAAATGGGAGATATACGGAATACGAGGGCTGATGCTAGGCTAGACAGGGGTTGAAGGAGGAAAATGTGCCTTATTTGGGAGAGATGAGGACAACGAAGACAGAGAGAGAGAGATCTTATGTTAGGAGATGGTTGGAGAGGGAAATGCGTGTATATGAGTGAGGTAGTGAGAACGATGATTGGTTTTAGGGATTGTGGTTAAAACCTGTGACAATAACAACCGCATTATTCAAGAACTTTAAAAATAAAAAGGTCAGAGTATAGATCATTTGCACGGTATTCGAGGAGGGGTCTATAGTGGAAAAACCATCAAAGTCCCAGTAGTATAGGAATGATAGATCCAGCACACTTAATAGCAGGAATGTTTATTCATATACAAATGAGGTGTCCCCCCACACCTACCGCACCCCTTGGTACTTTCTTCTTGCAGCTGCAGTCATAAATCTTGTTGAGTATAATGGAAAGCTTAACAGGTAAGCAATTAAAGTTCTCAATCACCTGTCAAAATGAGCAATGGGTATAATAAATTATACTTTTGTAACAAACGCAAAGACGGCATTCTACCCCCTCCATATCCGCACACGTGTGCACTTCTGCACTGAAACTACTACCTCCCAGTCGCATTGTTTAACAACCACGTGCAAAAGAACAAACGTTATCCATCACCTGTCAAAACAAACAAAGGGCATAATAAGTTGCGTTTGTAACAATAGAGAATGCTGGAACGTGTCAAACAAAGAAGCAGACGCTATTGCCCCAGCTCTATTGAATTCCTGCACGCGTGTACTTTTAGGAATGCCACCTGCAACCCCGCAGTCGCATTGTTTAACGACCACGTGCAAAAGAAAAAAGCTTGTCCTTAACCTGTCGGAATGAACAAAAAGCGTGATAAATTATGTTTGTAATAAAAAAGAAGCCTGAAGCCTTGCTAACAGAGGGACAGATGCTATTGTCATCCATTCCATTGTCCCGCACACGTACACTTAGGAAGACCACACCTGCAGTACCTTCTCCCCATATACTTGGCGCTGTCTTTGTTTGACCGAGGGAAAGACAGAGAGGTCAGTTTACCTGCTAGACCATAAACTTCATCACCGTTCGACTCCGAAATCATGCCGCGCTCACTGCCTGAGGCCACTTCCCTCGGAGAGCAGCAGTGTCTTCACGAAGTCCTACGGGTATAACCGAGCATAGTTATACAAGTTCTCCGTTTGGCTCTTTCAAACCGTGATATCAAAAAACGTGCTTAACATATATCATTACCTATATTAAACCCATGTGCATACTCAGATATCTATACGAGGTGTTCGAATCTTGCTGCATGCAAGAGTTTAATGTTTTAATTGCTAATGAAAAATTGATACTTTTATATAGTAAAACATTATTATATCATTACCCTGATTAATGAAAGGGCTTTCAGAGGTCCTAGTTCGAATCTTAACCTGCGAAACTCTAATGCGTAATAAAATAAATATTAAATTATGAAAGCATGCACGGATAGCTTAAAATGTATTTAAAAATATAATTTAATTTTTATATGACATTACGAAGTTTAATGAGCTGTATTATTAGGCACCCAGAGGTCCTAGTTGGAATCTTAACAAGCGAAACGCTATAATAAGTATTAAACTAGGTGAGCATGGACGGTCGGATTAAAATACATTTAACAAATAAATTATTTACATATCCCGGTTACCAGACACGCTTATTTATTTTCTTTCTTATTCTTTCTTTTTCATCCTTTTCCCTCTATCTATCTATCTATCTATCTATCTATCTATCTATCTATCTATCTATCTATCTATCTATCTATCTATCTATCTATCTATCTATCTATCTATCTATCTATCTATCTATCTATCTATCTATCTATCTATCTATCTATCTATCTATCTATCTTCTATCTATCTATCTATCTAATTATCTATCTATCTATCTATCTATCTATCTATCTATCCATCTCTTTCTTTCTCCTCGACTTGCATACATCCAAGCATTCATATATACACGAGTACACGCACATACATCAACAAACATACACCAGTGTAAGCGCTCACGTTCCAGTGCACACACACCCGCAAACATACACATGCACTTACACATTCACGCACACGCACACATCCTGAATGAAAAGAGATAAAAGGATGTAATAAAAACTAATTATAACATTGGAATACACGCGTCCTTTACGCGATGAATTAAAAATACATCTTCTAATAACTCCAAAACTAATTAAGATAAAGACGGTAAATAAACGTTATTACATTTATGTCAATAATTAGTTTCTTGTGAAGAATACCCGGATACCTGGCGTCCTGAGTTCAATCCTTAATTTTTAAATCTTCATTATCTCAGAGACTAAAAGGTGGCCCAAAGTATGATTGATAGCACCTATGATGGGTAATTAAAACTTTATATAATTTCCAATCAATTGCCCTTAGATCGAATCTCGATCGTTCAATGCCTTTATTAATTTTCCTCTATACTCTAGAATATATCACTTAGATTGATGCTGTAACTCCATACAGGTCTTTTGAACATGTCAAAATAATATTATAAATAATTTTGTTTCTGGTCTTCTGAGTTCGAATTTTGATTAATTGATATTTAATAATAAATTTAATAACCCTGGAAATAATTAAGACAAAGACACTAAATAAACCTTATTACGTTTATGTCATTAGTTAGGTTCTTTTTAATGTATATAAGGGTACCAGACATCATGGGTTTGATCCTAAAATTTCTGTTATCTCACAAACTAGCAGAGATAGAGGTGCAAGCCAAAGCCTGATTGTTAGCTCCTGGGATGGAAAATTAATAGTGCATATGATTAATAGTAAGTAGTCGTTAGTTCGAATCCCGATCTTTTAATGATTTCCTCAATTTTCCTCCCTACTCTAGGATATATCACTTAGGTTGATGTCATAACTGCATAAAGCTCTTTTAAACATGCCAAATTAATATTATAAATAATTTGTTTCTGGTGTTCTGGGTTCGAATAAAGATTAACTTTAATTTACATACAAATTTAATAGTTTATAACATAATTTAGATAGACGCGTCAATAAAACGTAAACAGAGTACCAGCTCTCGAAATATCGTAATCATGACAAAAATTACTTTAATGTACTCAGCTCGAATCCCGAAGTGGTAACTCTATATATCTTTAATCCTATGAATTACACCGGCTTTGAGTAAAGATTATATGGTGGACGATGATGCAGGGGAGCTGAATTACTAAAATCACATTTATTAAAGCATTACAAGGTTCGATTCTAGAAGTTTAAAAACTGTGTAACACAGCAAAAATTACTTTGCTTGTGATCGTAGTGAAATGTAATGGTTTTCTGCGATAACCGAGTACTAAGCGTACAGGAATGACATATTGTATACTGTTTCTTTGGAGAATAAATGGAAGTTGAAAAGTAAGAACTGAAATGGGAATGAAAACATGAAATAATGAAGTATATGCATTCATTTAACTAAACAAGCGAGAAAATCTTCTACAGTACCTATTAAGTGTATATTTCTAAAGTATTGAGGTAATAGATTTGGAGTTAACCTTGGTGCAATGGGTAGTGATGGTTGTGCTAGGCTTTGAATGGCAACATCTGACGGAATGATAGTGTGAGAATACTTCTCTTGTTGGTGTGACATCATATACAGATACCTATGAAACGAGTTTAAACATGTTTGATAGAGTCAGACATCATGTTTCTGAGTGAGGTTATATGTCTGAAGTTAATATACTCAGAGTATTAAAATGAGTGGTATACAACAAACCACTTTTCATGAAATGGTTTAAAGAAGAATTAAATGCTTGATCAACGTTCATGTTACATAATTAAAAGTCGTAGTTGTGAGTGAAATATCAGCGTTTAACCGCTTAATCAGTATTTAGTTGCTTATGTGTTCTCACGATTGGCTTGAAAGTGTAAAAAACGAGAAAACATTGAGAGAATAAGAAATAAATGATGTTTAATACATAAGTTACTACTTTATTAGCAGATAGGCTCAACGAGATGGCTGAAGAGGGCAGTTTCCTGCCGCCTCGGTGAGTTCAAGATCACGAAAAGGGTCTTAAATATGAGTAAGACCTTAAAGAGAGCTCAAACAAGATAGCGTAACAGGAATGCATCTTCGCTGGATGATTGTCGAGTGTTCTTGCCTGAACGCTATAATTCGTTTATCAACGAAGAGCTTGCTGAAATGATTGGAAAACTATATCTGAAATATAAGGGCATGGCAGAGATGTGGAAATTTAAGGCATGTAAATTATCTTTTCTAACCGCAGCGAGGGTATGTAGAAATGTCAAACTTACGTTGAGGCAGTATTTTTAACACTTACATGATTTAAGTCTAATTATATAATATATAAATTCAATAACAGACCGCCTTAAAGCTATATGTGTATGTAGCAATATATAAGGAGTGTACATTACAACCATTTTATATATTTATATTATTGTTTCCATTTGTAATAATGTTATGTGAATGTATTCCGTAATTTAATAACGTAGAAGCTGTGTGAATAATAAGTTAAAAGTTGCTAACAATGAGGTAACCTTGAGGCAATAATGAATGTGGGAGTTTAAATGTTACTTGTGATTCTTGGAAGCAATAATCTGTTTTAGTGACAGTTTTTAAAATAGCCAATCAACAACCAGAAAAAAGCTTTAGTGCAATGAAGGTATTCTATTGGAGTAGGATTAGCCAATCAGAAACTGAAAAGTAGAAACGTTTACAAATTCAGAGTCAGTTGCCTGCAGACAGTGTTTGTAACGGTATGCGAGATGCGTCCTCGAGAGATTTAATACGTATTTGTGTGAGACGAAAATAGTTTAAGTGTTAAAAAGTGTAATTAATTAATAAACGAATCTTACAGCTCTCTATTAGTGAAGTGTTATATAAATCGTATCAAGCATTAATAAAAGGAGTGACGTAAAATCATAATCTGTGTAAGCCTGCATTGTTCAGTTGCACAACAACCCTGCTAAGAAATCCCTGTCTCTACAATAATACTGATGTAGCCGAGGCAAACATAAATGTAATATTTCAAGGAACAGTAAAAATACAGAGTTAATATTTTTTAAAACTTTTTGGACGAAGGCTACCGGGTACCATACGTGCGGTTGCAACTACTTCAAGTGTTCGGCTCCCCAACAGTTGAAATATAATACAACTCCTTCAAATTGGCGCCCAACGTGGGGTAAACGTCTACAACAAAACAGCTTCTTGAAATTGGCGTCCAGCTGCGTGGAGCTCGAAGAGACAAGAATTGCCGTCAACAACTGCAAAGAAGAGATCAACAGACATCAGAGAACTTCAGGAAAACTTCACGGAATTACAGAGAAATTCAGAAAGCTCAAGAGAATTTAAAAGTCATCAACAACATCATCCAAGGACAGCAACAATTCTTTCAGGAGTACGGGGCACGATGTCAACAATTCAACAACAATCTACGAGGGAACACCGAGAATAAAGGTTTACTAACAGCCAGGACAAAAGGTCAAAAAAGTCCAATACTATATGTATGATAATTGTCAAAATAGTTAAGAAAATATATTGTTATAAAGATAATTGATGCTGCTAAGAAGCGGTAAATTAAATTTTAGCAATTCTAAATAAAAATAACAAAGGAAATATACAAAATAAAATGGAAACACAAAACAGTGAAAATATGGAGGTAGGAGAGGATAGGTCATGCATTACAGATTGCAATGCAAATTTACAATCAGAGCTGAGGAAACAAATAGGTTAGATACAGAAAAACAATTATTTTTAAATTAACAGTTAGGCAAAGAAAAGGATAGCAGTGGTATGCAAGGTCAATCACTTTTACACTTGTTAGTGTAGGGAGCAACAAAAGAAAGAAACCCTCACACATCTAGCCAACAAAATCAACAAAAACTATCACAACAAAATATCATGTTGCTTTTAAAAGCAATAACTGAAAAGATAACTGAAACTAATACAGAGCTAGAGTAAAATTAAGTAAAGAGTTATGTAAAATATAACTGAAACTACTACAGACCTGAGTGTATAGTTAAGTAATCGGATAACTGAAACCCGTAAAGAGTTAAATAGTAAGCTAAATGAAACTAGTATAGAGTTAAGTAATAAGTTAATTGAAACAAATACAGAGCTATCTAGTATAAAAATGATCTAGCTAAGCAAATAGAAAATTGTATGAAAGAAAGCAAAGCTGAAAGCAAGAGGTTAGAAATAAAACTAGAACAATCTTCCAAAGCACTTCAGAAAGATATAGCTTTAAAAGTAAACAAAGGTTGTAAGCAGCTAGAACAGAAATTGTGAAGTCATATTAACAAAAATGGAACTGAAATGGAGCTAAAACTTACAAATACTAAACAAGGTATTTAAGATAACTTAGATAACAGGGTGAAGAATTGAAAACAATGGTAGAAGATACAATTGCAGATCTAGTACAAGTGCAAATAGATTTAACAGGGGAAATAAATAAAATCATGAAATGGCAAAAGTAAATACAAAAGTAATTAAAGAAGCACACAAGTTAATGAGAGATGAAATTAAATATAAAGTACAGGAAAGCAGTAAAGAAATAAATAAACTTAGAAAAGCTTTGAAATTTTAAGTACCAGTGTACCAATGGTAGATAGCAATGTATCTAATTTTGTAGATGCTAATCAACCGCATGACAATAATTGAAGTGCAGAAAGTAGTGTATCACCTTTGTTAACTAATAATACAAGAGACGCTTCTGCTTTTTCCATAGCATCAGCCTCTCAAACACAAAACAATAATGCTGACACGCATGTGCATGTACCAAATCAGATGTCAAACTATTATTCTGTGCTTAATGAATTACCATTACCTGATTTTAATGCTTCCTCAAGTCCAGTACAATTTATACTTGATCTAGTAGAATATTTTAAATTAAACAATGTGCCTGAAGCATTAAAAGTGATACTTGTTAGAAAATGCTTGGATAACAAAACTTTTGAATGGTTACATATGATAACAGATAGTGAAATGAGTTTTGAAACATTTAGAGTTCTATTCATTAATAAAGTTTTGAAGACAACTGTGAAGGATAAGATTAGGGCAAGGTTAAACATTCTGTGGCATAAGAAGAAAACGAAAATGAAGTATGTAGGTTATGTGTGGCACAAGAGAAAAAGAAAAAGAAAATTAAGTAACTGAAACGTAAAAGGGGAAAGCAATGTAATTTTAAAATGCAGATGTTTACTAAATGTAACAAATTGTCAATACAACAAACTACAGTTTAGATAAAAAGATACAATAGAAGAAATACCATTGTTAGTACAAAAACATAATAAATCTGAAAAGCAGCTGCAATTATATTGTATTAGTATAAACTGTTAGAAATTGTAAGTAGTATAAAAACGTTTAAGAAATAAATTGTAAAGAAAGGGTAACAAGAGTTAATATGCCAAATTAAATGTTAAATGTATACCAATAAAATGCTTAATAGTGGCCATGCCAGTGAATAAAAAACTTCACTCAGGTCACTGAATACTAGATCACTAACCTCACACCAGGTCATTGACCTCAAAGTGTCGAAAAAGTGAAAGAATAAAATGAAGTATTCGGCTATACGCGAGTGAAGTGAAAAACGCGTGAATATTAAATAAAAGTGACAGTGAAAAGTAGGAAGTGTAATAATAAAAAGGTTATGTTTGTTTCTTTCAGGGGACTTTCAGAAAGTGATTTAAAAATTTAAAAATAAAAAAAACAAAATTACAATTTTTAAAATATTTCTAAAACAGGGTGACTTATGATTTCAGTCTAATTATATAATTATAAATTCAATAACAGCCCACCTTAAAGCAATATGTGCATGTAACAATATATAAGGTGTGTATATTAGTCATTCTATATGTTTATATTACTGCATCCATGTGTGATAATGTAATGTGAATATATTACGTAATTTAATAATGTAGGAGCTGTGAGAATAAGAAGTTAAAGGTTGTTAACAATGAGGTAACAATGAGGCAACCTTGAGGCAATAATGAATGTGATACTTGTGATTCTTGGAAGCAATAATGTAACTTTAGTGACAGTTTATAAAATAGCCAATCAACAACCAGAAAAAGCTTTAGTAAAATGAAGGTATTCTATTGGAGTAGGATTAGCCAACCAGAAACTGAAAATGAGAAACATTTACAAATTCAGAAGTCAGTTGCCTGCAGAGAGTGTTTGTAACCGGATGCGAGTTGCGTCCTTGAGAGATTTAATACGTATTCGTGTGAGACGAAAATAGTTTACGTGTTAAAACGTGTAATTAATTAATTAATTAATTAATTAATTAATTAATTAATTAATTAATAAAAGAATCTCACAGCTCTCTATCAGTGAAGTGTTATATAAATCGTATCAAGCATTAATAAAAGGAGTGAAGTAAAATTATAATCTGTGTAAGCCTACATTCTTCAGTCGCAGCACAACACTGCCAAGACTAACAATGTCTCTAACAATAATACTGATGCAGCCGAGGCAAATATAAATATAATATTTCAAGGAACAGTAAAAATACATAGTTAATATTTTTTAAAACAATTTTGGACGAAGGCTACCGGGTACCATACGTGCGGTTGCAACTACTTCAAATGTTCAGCTCTACAATAGTTGAACTATAATACAACTCCTTTAATACAACCTTCTTCAAAGTATTCAATTTTTTCTTATTGCAATTGATATTATTGTGATCAACGTTAGGAATGGAATGGAAGGTTTCAAAATTCAATAGACAAGCCTAATAATGTCCCTTTGGATCTATCTAAAGAGGAGGATTCAGTTATGTAGCAAGAACAGATCCGTTGACATTGACAGGAATAGTATAACTCATTGTAAGGGAAATTGCAATCAGAAGTGACCGCAGATGACTGAACTGAAACTCTGAAACCTCTTATTGTTACACAGCACCTTAACGCCTATGAGGGATCGTTCTAACTCTTTCGCTGGTTTCAAGGTTCCGCAGATGCTAATCACTCTATAAAACTACCCAGCTTAAACTTCTGAATAATCTCGCTAATCGCATCAGAAAAGTCATTTTTATCTGGTGTATGGAACATTATTGGTATCCTTAGCAAGTCTACTAAGTCATTAGGAGCAGTGTAGCGTTGTAGCATCTCCTCAGTATTAGCTTTGGATATATCTTCTAATCTTGGTAAGTTGACACTAGAATGCTTGCTTTCATTGGTGTGTTTATTCCGAGTTTGCTCATTCAAAGAAACTGCCCTTATTGATTCATCCATGGTAGCTCTTGATGTTATCTCAGGATCACTTGAATTGATACCAAGTGCTGTACATCTTTAATCCTGCTCTTCAGAACTTGAGGATATTTCAGGATCGCGTTTGGGGGTTGTAGTCACTACATAGCTGGTCATCTCTTCACAGCATCTTCTCCTATGTTGCTTGAGTCTGGAAACAGTTCTGTTTTTTAAAGTTCTATTGCATATGCAGCACTTAACAAACCGATTCCTTCTCCCTTGGGAAACGCAAGAAGAATAATGATTCGCGTAATTTGACTGTAATTGGGAATCTTTAAGGGTATTCATGCTCAAGCAGCTAATATCAAGTAGTCAAAGTATACTATAGATGTTGAATTCGTATACGACAAAAGGAGACTGAAATATTATTTGACATTTACGTATTTATATATGATCTCAGGCTATGATATATAAACTGTCATAACCAATTTAGACAAAAAGAAATATTTTAGTATTCAGACATTAATGTTGCAATTCTGTTAATTATAACTATCTCATTAAGTGCACGCAGATTCAAGTTGCACGAAATGAATTTATACGGGCAAGAGTACAACTTTGCTTGCTGGTTAGCATTGAGAATGTGCAAGCTGAGTGAAATACGGGTCTAGCTAGGTCGAGTCTGATGCTTATGTATCCTACTTTAGCGAAAATGGTGTACATATCTGAGAGCTTTAAGCGAGAGTGGGTCACGCTTCTTGCGTGAGTGGGTCACCTTTTTGCTGGAGTCACCATTTTGTGTGAGTGGGTCACCTTTCTGCGTGAGCGGTTCATCTTTTTACGTGAGTGAGTCACCTTTTTGTATGAGTCTGTCACCTTTTTTGCGTGAGTGGGTCATCTCTTTGCGTCAGCGGGGACCTTTTTGCGTGAGTGGGTCACCTTTTTGCGCGAGCGGGTCACCCTTTTTGCGTTATTGGGTTACCTTTTTGCACGAGTGAGTCACCTTTTTGTGTGAGTGGGTCACCTTTTTGCGTGAGCGGGTCACCTTTTTGCGATAGTGGGTCACTTTTTGCGTGAGTGGGTCACCTTTTTGCGGGAGCGGTTTATCTTTTTACGTGAGTGAGTCACCTTTTTGAATGAGTCTGTCACCTTTTTTGCGTGAGTGGGTCACCTCTTTGCGTGAGCGGGGACCTTTTTGCGTGAGTGGGTCACCTTTTTGCGTGAGTAGGTCACCCTTTTTGCGTTAAGGGACCAATTTTTTGGGTGAGTGGGTCACCTTTTTGGTTATTGGGTCACCTTTTTGCATGAGTGGGTCACCTTTTTGCGTGAGCGGGTCACTTTTTGCGATAGTGGGTCACTTTTTGCGTTAGTGGGTCACCTTTTTGATTGAGTGGGTCACTTTTTGCGCGAGTGGGTCACCTTTTTGCGTGAGCGGTTTATCTTTTTACGTGAATGAGTCACCTTTTTGCATGAGTCTGTCACCTTTTTGCGTGAGTGGGTCAGCTTTTGGCGTGAGCGGGGATCATTTTGCGTGAGTGGGTCACCTTTTTGCGTGAGTAGGTCACCCTTTTTGTGTTAAGGGGCCAAATTTTTGCGTGAGCGGGTTACATTTTTGCATGAGTGGGTCACCTTTTTGTGTGAGAGGGTCACCTTTTTGCGTGAGCGGGTCACCTTTTTGCGATAGTGGGTCACTTTTTGCGTGAGTGGGTTAGCTTTTTGCGATAGTGGGTCGCCTTTTTGCGTGAGTGTGTCACCTTTTTGCGTGAGTGGGTCACCTTTTTTGCATGAGAGGGTTACGTGATGGAGCTGTCTAGAATTAGCGTTCTAGTATTGTCAGGAAACAGCTTTCCATGAAGTTTGCGCCTAAAGTGACTTTCAAAGTCTAACACTTGAATAGGCAGCGAGGAATCTTGCCTCACCAGCTTCTTCTTTCCGGCTAAAATAAAATGAATCACCCTTAATGTATATATGCTGATGAATGCAATCAATGGCAAAGTATAAAAGAACAATACACTAATAAAATCGATTAGTATACCATGGGAACTAACGAGGTTAAGGTTGCAAGAGGTTCCGGTTTAATTAACTCTCTCATTAACCAGCTTCCATTTGAAGCGCATTTGCCTAGATACAGATACTCCGGACCTGGTACAAAGCTAGAAAAAGGATTGAAGAGAGGAGACCCTGAAATCAACCCAGTAGACGAAGCGTGCAAATTTCAGGACATCGCCTACGCTCAGCATAAGGACTCTGGCTCGAGAAATATTGCCGACAAGATCTTGGCTGAAACGGCGTGGAAAAGAGTGCAATCATCTGATGCTACATTAGGTGAAAACTTGGCAGCGAGACTAGTAACAGCAATTATGAAGGGGAAGGTAGCTCTTGGTGCTGGATCCAAGAAGAAGAAACAAGGAGGATTTCTACCTCTCATACAAATTATTGCAGCTCTAAGTGCTGCAGCTGGAGGTGCAGCGCAGATTGCTACAGCTGTAAATAAGAAAAAGGCTGCAGATAACCAACTGGCCGAAATGATGAGACATAAGAGAGAAATTGAGGGAAAGGTGTCTGTTGGCGTTGGGTTCAAAAAGAAGAAACGAGGAGGATTTCTACCTCTCATACCAATTATTGCAGCCCTAGGAGCCGGAGGTGCATTGCAGCTGGAGGTGCATCACAAATTGCTACAGCCTTAAATAAGAAAAAGGCTGCAGGTAAACGACTTGCCGAAATGATGAGACATAACAGAGAACTTTAAGCAAGAGGGAGGGGCATTCGAGTGAAGAAGAATAAGGCGAGGAACACCGAAACGAAGAAGGGGCAGATCAAGAAAGAGAATTCAAAAAACTCTGGCAGAGGGCTATACTTGTCCCGGAAAACCATAGAGTAACATAGACCTCAACTTGTATGCCCAACGTTTAAAGATTCCTCATTTTAGACTATATGTCTTCTTTATTGGATCAATTAATAATAATATCATGAAGCCTGAAATTAAATGTCCTTTTACTGTTGGTTCTTCCAATGATTGTTCTATAGGAACGTTCTGGGGCTTCAGTGACAAAGTTATTCCAGCTAATCAGCTGGCTGAATCTGATTTCCTGGTGAATATATTTAAGTTGAGCATCATACGAATCTAGCGCAGTATTGCATCAGTCTCCTTCCTCGATAGTAAAAGAGGACACTCGATCTATCATTTTTCCCAGTTGTTGTGCTTGGATATCATATTTCACAAGAACCATCAAATCCAATTTACCTGCTATTCATAAACACCCACTCTATAGAGCAAATCAGCCTTCGTACAGGAGAGCATAACAGCAATAACATTGACTTTAGAAACAAGAATATGAGCATAATGTCGATAGATTTTAGAAGAAGAAAGTAGAGGCTTCGAGGATGTAATAACGACTTGATTCGACGACCACTCCATGCTCTGCTATTGACAACCAGCGTTTATCGTCATTTAATCAAAAGTTTCTTCAGGCATTGGGCTTTAGAATCCTATAATCATGGGTATCACCAGTGTTACCGGGACGGCGAGATTCGACGACGAGATCACTAAATAACAGGAACATGTGTTTTTACCATATAATACATCAGCTCTGGATGCTAATGACGAGATTAGAATCCCTTGTCAAGCAGAGGATTTATGTATTTTACCTAGCTTAGGTTATCTATACATCAATGGAAATATTACTAAATTCTAATGGAGTAGCCACTACTGCAAAGCTTATACACGATAGGCAGTCGGTGTTGGTGCTGATTAGATCCAAGAACTCTAAAAACCTGTATTATACCGCCTCAGGGTGAAGAGAATGCTGCTGTTAAACCTGTACTAATCGAGTGGAGAATGCCAGTGATTCGACTTTCTGATGCTGAAATGTTTGAAATCTTCAAGACTGCCAAGCTGGATAAGACTTTGTTTCACCCATTTAGGAGCATGGATCTACATACTCAACCTGCTGTGACGCAAGAATTCACCTGGAATGGCGCCACCGCATCTAAAAATGGAGAAGTCGCAATTTGTCATTTTGGGTGCTCAGACTTTAAGATCGAGTAATGGAACTAAAGACTGTTTCCCATTTGATCATTGTAACATAACTAATTTGAGACTTTATCTTAATAGTGAATGTTATCCCTATCACTATAGGAGCTTTGACTCTGGAAACTCGAGATTTACATCATCGCATGTTATATACTCAAGCTCTTATAATGAAAAAGAGTATTATCCTTTATTGAAAAGATAAGATTACTTAAATTTGCTCCTATATTTGTTATAGATTCCTCTCATCAAATAAAGGAAGCTGTAAATGGCTGTGTCAACATCAGAATAGAAATTCAATCTAGTGCAAATATCTCTGCACACATCTCCTTGTATTGTATAATAATTCACGATAAAGAGTTTACATGCAAGCCTCTGACTCATATGATGCAGCTTACATTTTAAACTAATCGCTGTAATGTAAGGATTTCCCTTCTCATTAGGAGTGTAAGGATTTTTTAATGAATAAAAACATAATGTAAAAGCATAGCTTCATTCTTTTTATTATTATTTATCATGCGTTCCCATCACTTTCCTACTCCAAAACTCCTCCTTTCTGTATATGACGTTTCACTTGTAGTGGGTATGTTATGCAAATTGCTTTATTATTTAAATGAAAGTCTCTTTAATTTCATAATTTTTATTACCACCCGGCAAACAGTCTTAATACTGTTAATGTATACAGGATTCAAGTCTTTTTGGATGAAATTTCATCACTATTTAAAAGTATTTTCTGAATCATTTAAATTACTGTTCACAATTCTTATTTTCACCGAATATAGGGAGACTCGGTCGAGCTAACTCTTAGCTATGCCTTGGATTGTATACAAAATTGTCCGTGTTTCTTTATCCTATGCCCTGAAGCGTTATATAAGAATTCTGTCGTAATGTATTTCGGTGATGTAAATGTCTCAGCACCCGCTTCTTGCCGAAATGTTTCTTGGAGGTGTCGACGCTGGTTATTCTAACCTCCAAGAGCGTTAGCAGGATTTCCTGAGCTGCAAACTGTTCTTATTCTTCCCCTTATTCCGTCTGAAACATTACACATTGCAATTCTTAGAAAACATGCTTTTGTAAGTAAAGGTAACCTGGAAGAACTGCATTTTTTGTTATGATACATGTAAAATGAAACACAAAGTATTTGTATAAACATTCGAATATCAGACGCTATTTCGATGTGATATATGTATCTGTATTCAAAATATATGGCATTTTGATTTTATGAGCTTTTTTATGAATTTTATAACGTATACCTTTTTTATCTTTATATGTGATATGAGTGAGTCATCTGTTTTATTTATGCATTTTTTTCATAGTAAAATAGGAAAACATTAAATACTTTGAAGAAGGTTGTATTGAAGGAGTTGTATTATAGTTCAACCGTTGGGGAGCCGAACACTTGAAGTAGTTGCAACCGCACGTATGGTACCCGATAGCCTTCGTCCAAAATTGTTTTTAAAAAATATTAACTCTGTATTTTTACTGTTCCTTGAAATATTATATTTATATTTGCCTCGGCTGCATCAGTATTATTGTTAGAGACATGGATGTCTTGGCAGTGTTGTGCTGCGACTGAAGAATGTAGGCTTACACAGATTATAATTTTACTTCACTCCTTTCATTAATACTTGATAGGATTTATATAACACTTCACTGATAGAGAGCTGTGAGATTCTTTTATTAATTAATTAATTAATTAATTAATTACACGTTTTAACACGTAAACTATTTTCGTCTCACACGAATACGTATTAAATCTCTCAAGGACGCAACTCGCATCCGGTTACAAACACTCTCTGCAGGCAACTGGCTTTTGAATTTGTAAATGTTTCTCATTTTCAGTTTCTGATTGGCTAATCCTACTCCAATAGAATACCTTCATTTTACTAAAGCTTTTTCTGGTTGTTGATTGGCTATTTTAGAAACTGTCACTAAAGTTACATTATTGCTTCCAAGAATCACAAGTATCAGATTCATTATTGCCTCAAGTTTACCTCATTGTTACCTCATTATTAGCAACCTTTAACTTATTATTCTCACAGATCCTACATTATTAAATTACGTAATATATTCACATTACATTATCACACATGGATACAGTAATATAAACATATACAATGACTGTAATATACACGCCTTATATATTGTTACATAATCATATTGCTTTAAGGTGGGCTGTTATTGAATTTATAATTACGTAATTAGACTGAAATCATTTAAGTGTTAAAAATACTACCTCAAGTTGCCCTCTTTTAGAATTTGGTTTTGTTATTTTTAAATTTTTAAATCACTTTCTGAAAGTCTCCTGAAAGAAACAAACATACCTTTTTATTATTACACTTCCTATTTTTCACTGCCACTTTTATTTAATACTCACGCGTTTTTCACTTCCCTCGTGTATAGCAGAATACTTCATTTTATTCTTTCCCTTGTTCGACACTTTTAGGTCAATGACCTGGTGTGAGGTTAATGATCTAGTGTTCAGTGACCTGAGTGAAGTTTTTTATTCACTAGCATAGCCACTATTAAGCATTTTATTTGCTATACATTTAACACTTAATTAGGCATATTAACACTTGTTACCCTTCCATTACAATTTATTTCTTAAACATTTTTATATTACTTAAAATTTCTAACAACTTACCTTATACAATTTAATTGCAGTTGCTATTCAGATTTATTATGTTTTTCGTACTAACAATGGTTTTTCTTCTATTACATCTTTTTATCTAAACTTTCTTTTGTTATATTGACTATTTGTTACATTTAGTAAAAATATTATTATACATTTTTAAATTACACTGCTTTCCCCTTTTACGTTTCAGTTACTTAATTTTCTTTTTCTTTTTCTCTTGTGCCACACATAACCTACATACTTTATTTTCTTTTTCTTCTTATGCCACAGAATGTTTAGCCTTGCCCTAATCTTATCCTTCACAGTTGTGTTCAAAAATTTATTAATGAATGGAAGTCTAAATGTTTCAAAACTCATTTCACTATCTGTTATCATATGTAACCATTCAAAAGTTTTGTTATCCAAGCATTTTCTAACAAGTATCACTTTTAATGCTTCAGGCACATTGTTTAATTTAAAATATTCTACTAGATCAAGTATAAATTGTACTGGACTTGAGGAAGCATTAAAATCAGGTAATGGTAATTCATTAAGCACAGAATAATAGTTTGACATCTGATTTGGTACATGCACATGCGTGTCAGCATTATTGTTTTGTGTTTGAGAGGCTGATGCTATGGAAAAAGCAGAAGCGTCTCTTGTATTATTAGTTAACAAAGGTGATACACTACTTTCTGCACTTCAATTATTGTCATGCGGTTGATTAGCATCTACAAAATTAGATACATTGCTATCTACCATTGGTACACTGGTACTTAAAATTTCAAAGCTTTTCTAAGTTTATTTATTTCTTTACTGCTTTCCTGTACTTTATATTTAATTTCATCTATCATTAACTTGTGTGCTTCTTTAATTGTTTTGCATTTGCTTTTGCCATTTCATGACTTTATTTATTTCCCCTGTTAAATCCATTTGCACTTGTACTAGATCTGCAATTGTATTTTCTACAATTGTTTTCAATTCTTCACCCTGTTTATCTAAGTTATTTTAAATACCTTAGGCGGCGCCGTGGCCGAGCAGTTAGACCGCTCGCCTCCCACCGAGGCAGCCCGGGTTTAATCCCAGGGACCTGCATGTGGGATTTGTGGTGGACGAAGCGGCGTCTGGGCGGGTTTTCTCCGGGTTCTCCGGTTTCCCCCGCCATTCATTCCACCAACTGCTCCATCATCACCTTTCCTTTCATCCATTTCACCGACATTTCGTTTCATCTACTTCCTTCATCCCATACCAGGCATTGGGCTGATCACCCATCCTGGATGCTCTGTCCGATCCATGAGTTTCTGCTCCTCGACGGGCCTCTGACCCCAGGCACCCGCTTGTAAGTCCTGGGGGTGTAAGTCCTACATAAGAGGAGGGTAAACAGATAATGAATGAATGAATGAATTTTAAATACCTTGTTTAGCATTTGTAAGTTTTAGCTCCATTTCAGTTCCATTTTTGTTAATATGACTTCACAATTTCTGTTCTAGCTGCTTACAACCTTTGTTTACTTTTAAATCTATATCTTTTTGAAGTGCTTTGGAAGATTGTTCTAGCTTTATTTCTAACCTCTTGCTTTCAGCTTTGCTTTCTTTCATACAATTTTCTATTTGTCTAGCTAGGTCATATTTATACTATATAGCTCTGCATTTGTTTCAGTTAACTCATTACTTAACTCTGTACTAGTTTTATTTGGCTTACTATTTAACTCTTTACGGTTTTCGGTTACCCTGTTAATTAACTCTACTCTCAGCTCTGTACTAGTTTCAGTTATTGCTTTTGGAAGTCACATAACATTTTATTGTAATAAGTTTTCTTGTTTTTGTTGGCTAGATGTGTGAGGGTTTTTTTTTGTTGTTGTTGTTCCCTGCACTAACATGTGCCTTGACCTTACATACTACTGCTATCTTTTTCTTTGCCTACCCGTGAATTTAAATATGATTTTTATTCTGCATCAAACCTATTTGTTTCCTCTAGCTCTGATTGTAAATTTGCATTGCAATCTGTAATCGCTGACCTATCCTCTCCTACTTCCTTAATTTCATTGTTTTATGTTTCCATTTTATTTTGTATATTTCCGTTGTTAGTTTTTATTTAGAATTGCTCAATTTTAATTTACCGCTTCTTAACTGCGTCAAATTATATTTATAACAATATATTTTCTTAACTATTTTGACAATTATTATACATATAGTACTGGAATTTTCTGGCCTTTTGTTCTGGCTGTTTGTAAGCCTTTTTACTCGGTGTTCCCACTTAGATTGTTGTTGAATTGTCGACAGCGTGTCCTGTACTCCTGAAAGAATTGTTGCTGTTCTTGGATGATGTTGTTGATGATTTTTAAATTCTCTTGAATTTTCTGAAGTTCTCTGGAATTCTGTGAAGTTTTCCTGAAGTTCTCTGATGTTCGTTGATCTCTTCTTTTCAGTTGTCGCCAATTCTTGTCTCTGCGAGCTTCGCGCAGCTGGATGCGAATTTCAGGAAGCTGTTTTGTTGGAGAAGTTTTCCTCACGTTGGGCGCCAATTTGAAGTAGGTTGTATAGAAACAGTTGTATTATAATTCAACTGTTGGGGAGCCGAACACTCGAAGTAGTTGCAACCGCACGTATGGTACCCGGTAGCCTTCGTCCATAAAGTTTTAAAAAATAAAACCGTATTTTTACTGTTCCTTGAAATATTATATTTATGTTTGCCTCGGCTGCATCAGTATTATTGTAGAGACAGGGATGTCTTGGCAGTGTTGTGGTGCGACTGAAGAATGCAGGCCTACACAGATTATGATTTTACTTCACTCCTTTTATTAATGCTTGATACGATTTATATAATACTTCACTGATAGAGAGCTGTAAGACTCCTTTATTAATTAATTAATTACACTTTTTAGCACGTAAACTATTTTCGTCTCACACAAATACGTATTAAATCTCTCGAGGACGCATCTCGCATACCGTTACAAACACTGTCTACAGGCAATTGAATTCTGAATTCGTAAACGTTTCTCCTTTCCGGTTTCTGATTGATTAATCCTACTCCAATAGAATACCTTTATTTTACTAAACATTTTTCTGGTTGTTGATTGGCTATTTTATAAACTGTCACTAAAATAGTATAGCTTCCAAGAATCATAAGTAACGTTTAAACTCTCACATTCAATATTGCCTCAGGGTTATCTCATTTTTAGCAACTTTTAACTTATTGTTCTCACAGCTCCTACATTATTAAATTACGGAATATATTCACATAACATTATTACAAATGGAAACAATAATATAAACATATACAATGGCTGTAATATACCCTCCTTATATATTGTTACATACACATATTGCTTTAAGGCGGGCTCTTATTGAATATATATATATATATATATATATATATATATATATAATTAGATTGAAATAATGTAAGTGTAAAAAATACTGCCTCAACGTAAGTTTGACATTTCTACATACCCTCGTTGCAGCTACAAAAGACAATTTACATGCCTTAAATTTCCACATCTCTGCCATGCCCTTATATTCGAGATGTAGTTTTGCAGTCATTTCAGCAAGCTCTTCGTTGATAAACGAATTATAGCGTTCAGGCAAGAACACTCGACAATCATCCAACGATGATGCATTCCTGTTACCGAATCTTGTTTGAGCTCTGTTTAAGGTCTTTCTTATATTTAAGACCCTTTTCGAAATCTTGAACTCACCGAGTCGGCAGGAAGCTGCCCCTCTTTATCTATCTTGTTGAGCACATCTGTTAATAAAAAGTAATATATATATATACATATATATATGTGTGTATTAAACATAATTTATTTCTTATTTCTATATGTTTTCTTGTTTTTATACAGTTTCAAGCCAATCATGAGATGATATAAGCAGCTGAAAACTGATTAAGCGGTTAAACACTGATATTTCACTTACATCTACGACACTTAATGATGTAACATGAACGTTGATCAAGCATTTAATTCATCTCTACACCATTGCATGAAAACTGGTTTGTTGTAACCTCACCCAGAGACATGATATCTGACTCTATCAAACATGTTTAAACTCGTTCAATAGCTATCTGTTTATGATGTCACACCAAGAAGAGAAGTATTCTCACACTCTCATTCCGTCAGATGTTGCCATTTAAAGCCTAGCACAACCATCTCTAAAGAATCAGTATACCATATGACATTCCTGTACGCTTAATACTCGGTTATCGCAGAAAACCATTACATTTCACTACGATCACAAGCAAAGTAATTTTTGCAGTGTTACACAGTTTTTAAACTTCTAGAATCAAAACTGGTAATGCTTTAATAAATGTAGTTTTAGTAATTTAGCTCCCCTGCATCATCATCCACCATATGATCTTTACTCAAAGCCAGTGTAATTCATTGGATTAAAGATATATAGTCACCACTTCGGGATTCGAGCTGAGTACTTTAAAGTAATTTTTGTCATGATAACGATATTTCGGGAGCTGGTACTCTGTTTACGTTTTATTGACGCGTCTATCTGAATTATGTTATAAACTATTAAATTTGTATGTAAATTAAATTTAATCTTTATTCGAACCCAGAACACCAGAAACAAATTATTTATTATATAATTTTGACATGTTTAAAAGAGCTTTATGCAGTTATGACATCAACCTTAGTGATATATCCTAGAGGAGGGAGGAAATTGAGGAAATCATTAAAAGATCGGGATTCGATCTAACGAGTACTTACTGTCAATCATATTCAATATTAATTTTCCATCCCAGGAGCTAACAATCATGCTTTGGCCCGCAACTCTATCTCTGCTAGTTTCTGAGATAATAGAAATTTTAAAATTAAGGATCAAACCCATGATGTCTGGTACCCTAATATACATTAATTAGAACTTATCTAATGACATAAACGTAATAAGGTTTATTTGGTGTCTTTATTTTAATTATTTCCGGAGTTATTAAATTTATTATTAAACATCATTTAATCAATATTCGAACTCAGAGCACAAGAAACAAAATTATTTATAATATTAGTTTGACATGTTTAAAAGACCTGTATGCAGTTACAGCATCAATCTAAGTGATATATTCTAGAGTATAGAGGAAAATTAATGAAAGCATTGAACGATCGGGATTCGAGCTAAGGGCAATTGATTGGAAATTACATACAGTAATAATTACGCATCATAGGAGCTATCAAGCATGCTTTGGTCCACTCCTCTATTTCTTTTAGTCTCTGAGATAATGAAGATTTAAAAGTTAAGGATCGAATCCAGGAAGCCGGGCATCCGAGTATATCTTAACAAGAAACTACCTATTGTCATAAATGCAATAAAGTTTATTTGGCGTCTTTATTTTCATGTGTTTTAGAGTTATTAGAAGATGAATTTTTAATCAATCCTAGGATTCGAACCCACGCTTCCCGGCCAGCTTGGAACAATGCGGAAAGGACGCGTGTATTCCAACGTTATAATTAGTTTTTATTACATCGTTTTATCTGTTTTCATTCATGGTGTGTGCATGTGCGTAAATGTGTATGTGCATGTGTGTGTGTTTGCGGTTGTGTGTGTGTGCACTGGTGCATGAGCGCGTACACTGGTGTATGTTTGTTGATGTATGTGCGTGTGCTCGTGTATATATGAATGCTTGGATGTATGCAAGTGGAAAAGAAAGTAAGTGATGGATAGATAGATATATAGATAGGCAGATAGATAGATGGATAGATAGATAGATAGATAAATAGATAGATAGATAGATAGATAGATAGATAGAGGGAAAAGGATGAAAAAGAGAGAAGAAGAAAGAAAATAAATAAGCGTGTCTAGGCATCGGGATATATAATTAATTTTATTAGTTAAATGTATTTTAATCCGACCGTCCATGCTCACCTAGTTTAATTTTTATTATAGCGTTTCGCTGGGTAAGATTCCAACTAGGACCTCTGGATTCCTAAGAATAGAGCTCATTAAACTTCGTAATGTCATAAAAAGATTAAATTATATTTGTTAAATGCATTTTAACCTATCCGTGCATGCTTTCATAATTTAATATTTATTTTATTACGCATTAAAGTTTCGTAGGGTAAGATTCAAACTAGGACATCTGAAAGCCCTTTAATTAATAAGGGTAATGATATCGTAATGTTTTACCCTATCAAAGTATCATTTTTCATTAGCAATTAAAACATTAAACTCTTTCATGCGGCAAGATTCGAACACTTCGTATGGATATCTAAGTATGACCATGGTTTAATATAGGTAATGATATACGTTAAACACGTTTTTGGATATCACTGTTTGAAAGAGCCAAACGGAGAGCTTGTATAACTATGGTCGAGTATACCCGTAGGACTTCGTGAACACTGCTGCTCTCCGAGGGAAGTGGCCTCAGGCAGTGAGCGCGGCATGATGTCGGAGTTGAACGGTGATGAAGTTTATGGTCTAGCAGGTAAACTGGCCTCTCTGTCTTTCCCTCGGTCAAACAAAGACAGGACCAAGTATATGGGGAGAAGGTACTGCAGGTGTGGTCTTCCTAAGTGCACGTGTGCGCGCACAGACCCTTTTCTACAGATACATTTATTTGATTCAACGGCCTCAAAATATGTATTTCTGCTAAAATCACATTATCGAATTTTTGGGTGGAATGCAAATTCCTTTTGTACCTAAAAGGTAAAAGGTAGAGGAAGTAAATAGCTGAATACCTCATAAAGATGCATAAAAAAGTAATATTATGGCAATAATAGACCTGTGAATCTGTTTTCCTGTTGCAAACCTTTCGCGAATATTCGAACAGTAATCTTTACACACAAATGTTACTTTTATTTGCGAAAAAGATAAGAAATTGATTTTTAAATAAAAAATAAAGTAATTATGAAGCAGCCCAAGTTTCGTGATGCTCGTTGTATCTGTGATCTTCTTACTCATTGTGTTTGTCAAAACAGATGAATGTAATAAAAATGCAACAAACATACGAGGACGTTAGGAATATTTACATAACCGTACTGGGATAGTGGACTATGGTTCTAGTCAGGACAATAGGATTAAAGGCTCTTTGTTCCATGCCGCAGGCCACGCCCCCTCTTAGTGTGCTAGTCCGAAAACCGCCCTGCAGAGAGCCAGGACAATGTGCGGATTCCTATCGCTAATGGATATGTCATGAATCTGTCGGTGTCGGAGTAGAACGCAAATAGATGCCGCCGACTGATAAGATGTGTCATATAAATCTTTGTTCTATACCGACCGCGTCGCCCTTTGTGTGTTACTCTGACTCTGTCCGTCTCCTCACCCTCATTTGTGTCACAACTAATGGATGCCTCATGTAGTTGTCAAATTTGATTGACAAGGGTGTAAACATGTGTGTTTACAAATGTTTTTGACACCCTTTGGTGGTATTTTCCCGGCAGATGATGTGTTCTTCTCCCTCTCCTTTGTGTGGGTGAAGTCCCCGGCGCTAAAATTCTAAATATCTGTGTCAATCAATTAGGTAATGTTCGTCCATGCATAACATCATCTAGCGTCATTGACTTCAGGATTTAAAAGCTAACAAAGGCTATATCACACTTAAGCGTCTTGGATTCTTGGTATCACGCACCCTAAGGGGCTGCACGCAGGCAGTAGATCGATTAATACAATTTTTCCAATTAAGTATTTTTGACTGATACAGTATAACTTAACTAAGCGGTTAATAGGAATGTATAATATTTAGATTAATAACACTTATTTAATTCTGCTTTTTTATTAAATTTTCGGGTTTATAAGAATATTACAGCGCTTAGATGAATTAAAAATCCATGACCAAAGGCAGAGTTAGCGTAAATAACTACTTAAAAAAATACGCAAGGAACTAACATATTTAAAAGGGATATTTTTCGGAAGCATGATTATAGTTCCACCCTCGTTGGCGATCTCATGCAATTTTATATACCCTCATATCTGCAGGCCGCTCGTAGAGCTAACCCCACAGTATGGCGCATGGGAGGAACCGGATTCATGACAATGGACACCCTGTCCCTTACGAAGGCACATAGTTAATTCCGCTCACTCGTACCCCCACTTCTGTCTTCTCCCTCGGCCTGCAACTGTTGGGAGGTGGCTACAACTGTACACTTTACTTTACCACTGGAAGCCTCGCCATGATGTGTCTTTAACGTAAATATATGAATAATGTAATATGAGTGTCTTTAAACTGGCAGGGCAACAAACTATTTCTTTTGTTCTTTTTAATGTTGTATTTCCGCGACAATTGACAAACTAGGGGGTAACAGAGCCCTGATTGTTAGGATACACCATGGACCTCTGAAATGCTCATAAAGTATTATTCCTAGCAGATGGAAGATACATTTCATTTCAGGTTTGTATTGATTTTTAAGAAATTTAAAAAGGAGATATAAGTTTGTCTATAATACCTGATCGAACAGATGTATACAGGTTTAGACAGGGGCATTTGCCTACCTTTGAACCGTGGCTTACAAGTCATTAACTTTAACAAAGGCAGCCTTAACTGAAATATGAAATTTTTAGACTAAATGTAAATAACCGGGATCTGGGGATTTTAAAGCACGCAAACACTCGAGGTAAATATACATTCATTTCCTTGCGAAAATATGTAAGTATTGCAAATATATACTAACCTGGATCTAGGAACATGCTGACACTCGGGTAAAAATACAGCGACTTTAAACGCTGCATTTCCTCTTACAAAATATATAAGTATCGCAACAATGTAAATAACACGAATCTGGCGACTTTAAAACATGCGGACGCACGAGGTAAACTACAGGAACCTTCGAAACAGATATTTCCTTTTAAAAATATATAAGTATCGCAAAAATGTATATAACAGGGTTGTGGGTTTGGTTTGATTTTGTTTAAGGGGACTGAACTTCTAGGTTGTTAGTGCCCTTCTAAAAGAGCTCATGGCAAAGGACAGAGATAACGATCAGTAGAAATTTGCATGGCAAAAGTCAGCCATAAAGCTGAATAAAAAAAATTTGGGTAAATAAATATAAACAAATAAAATCAACGCAAAAGCCAGAAATAAACATCAATGTAGAAATATAGCACAAGTGATACATAAATATAGAGATATAAAACTAAACCGATCAGTATAAAGCACCTTCTATTAAGATGACTAAATACGCATTTGGAGATCTACTTTTGAAAAAAAATTAAAAATGTTAGCAAGCGCTTGCTTATCATCCGCTCAGACCTCTGCAAGACAGTTGCAGAGAGTCCCGATGATCAGCTAGAGCTATACACTCTAGCATCACGTGACGATCCGAAAGACCTTTACCACAAAGCGGACACATAGGAGCAGTGTCACCCTTAAAAAGATAACTGTGCATGAAATTGCAGTGACCAATACGCAACCGACGAGATACACGAGAGGAAGTTACTCAGTTTATCGGAATGTCCTTAACTACCCTAAGCTTGTTTCCGCGGAGGGATAACCACTCCTCGCGGCAGCACCGCTCTCCGCACAACAAGCCTAAAGTCTTAGGACGTTGCCCGAGGTATTAAAACACTGTGTTCTGTGGTTACCGCTTAGTTGCCAAATCCGCAAATTCATTCCCCGGCAACCCAACGTGACCAGGTATCCAAGCACACTTCACATTAATGCCAGAAGCGTATAAAACATGGAGGGCATCCTGGATTCGCTGAACAATGGGGCGGTAGTTGTACAGTTCACAAAGGCTCTGAAGTGCACTTAGGATATCACTCAAAATGGGACAGTCTCCTGTCGTCTTCCGTGGACTAGTGGTATCGTGCTAGCCTCTAGATTCCAAGGTCGCGGCTTCAAAGTCAGCAAGGGCGATGGTTTTTTCGGGCATAAAACTCCTTAGCATGGCTTCCTTCGGAAGGGAAGTAAAGCCGGTGGTCCCGTGTCGTAGACTTAAGGCACGTAGAAGAACCTCAAGCCTGATAAAGAGACCTCTGAGAAAAACTACCAGTCTTTCACGCCCAATATAGAATGGGACTCTAAGGCCCATAGTAGTTAAAGAGGCTCCATAAATAAAAGACTCAATCATGAGACAGTCTCACAATTTTCGACCGTACACATGCAAAATGAATCGGTGTAGGGCATACAACTCTGCACTATAAATGGATGTGCTATCATGAAAACCGAACGTATAGGGTTCGGTTCCAACACAGTTGGTGCTCTTAGATCCATTGATAGATCGAAATTCGGTCACTATAACCGGACTGAAGTTCTAAACAAACATTTGCGGATACTAAAGGTAGTCATCGCAGGTTTCCGGTATACCGTCATCCCAAGATCTGCGTAAGATGACCCACATAACTAAGGGGGAATACCCTAGCAAACATGCTGGGTATTTCAATGTCCAGCTTTGTTAGAAGTTCCCGGAAACGAACACCGGCAGGTCTTGGATTAAGGCAGCTATTTCTATAGCGTTCGTCCAGCACAGTGTGAGAAAACGAAGCGTACGTTGGATGTCGAGGCATACATTTAAGTGCACAGCCATAATTTCCCAAGAGGATTTCATGCCGATAACGCAGAGGAGGTTCTGCATATTCGGCGTAAAGTCTCATTACTGCGCCAGTGAGAAAAGCACCAATAGCCACCCAATGCCCCTTATATGGACTGCGTCTAATATCCTCAGCACAGATGGTCGTGCTGAGAATAAATGATACAGCCATAGTCTATTTTTGATCGGATCAGTGCGCGATACAGTCGCAGAAATATAGTCCGATCCGCTCCCCAAGATTTGCCATTTAATATCCGCAAGATATTCATAAATCGGTCACATCGCGCTCTCAACTGTGCTATATACGATGACCAGCTAAGTTTCCTATCAAACGGTAACCCCAGGAATCTCGTCGAATCTGCAAATGGTAGTAAATCTGGACCGAATCGAACGGAAGATGGTAATCGTCTCCTGCAGCGCCAGAAGTTCACGCAGATTGACTTCTCAGTTGAGAAAAGAAAACCGTTTTTAGATCTCCAATCTTGGAGATTATCTAAGCATTGCTGCATACGGCGTTCCAAAATCGGCGTACGCAGAGAACTACAATAAATGGCAAAGTCGTCTACGAATAAACATGACGATACCCTGGAGGAACACATTTATAGATAGAATTAATTGCTATAGCAAACAGTGTAACGCTTAATACCTATCCCTGAGGTACTCCGTTCATCTGAACCAAAGGCTCGAATATACCGAGACGAGGCTTACTCGGAAAACGTGGTCCTACATAAACTCCTGAATGAACAACGGTAAGTGTCCACGTATATTCCAGCCGTGTAGAGAACGTACCATCCTGCTCGCCAACACATATCATAAGCCTTCTCGAGGCCAAAAAATATCGCAACGTTTTAACAATTCTTCATGAATCCGTTCATGATCTGTGTCGATAAAGAGACAAGGGGGTGCATAGCTGAACGGCGCCTTCAAAAACCGCACTGGGTTTTCGTCAGCAGGTTGTGAGTTTATAACCACCATACCATTGATCATGCGTTATATCACATTGCAAACGCAAGTGGTGAGGGAAATGGGACGGTAGCTGGACAGGAGATGACGGTTCTTTTCAGCTTTCAAAATGGGTATGACAGTGGCCTCCCGTCACTTTTCTAGAAAAGTGGCATCAACTCAAACACGATTATAGACCTCAAGCAGGAAAGCCTTACCTTGTGGAGAAAGCTGTTGGAACATTTGTACGTGGATACGACTAGGTCCTGGGGCTGATATTCGCGAAGATGAAAGAGCGTGTTCTAACTCCGCCATGGTGAAGTGGCGATTTTAGTCTTCAAGATTTCCTGAACAAAAGGAAACCTTGAAATTCAACCTGAGTCTTAACAGGAAGGAACTCGGGCGAATAATTATCTGAGCTAGACACTTGAGCGAAAGCACGGCCAAATGTGTTAGTGACGTCAAATACAACAACAGCTCCTGCAGCTGACTTAAGACCGGCAATTGGCATGTGGGCGATTTTCCGACCATATGCATTAGCTTATCCAAACTACAGAGGAAGGTTTATGCCGATTAAATAAAGCTACAAATTTGCTGGATGTTTTTTGCTATCCTTTATAATATATCTAGACTTGGCTCGCATTTTCTTGTATTCAATTAGGTTATTCAGTGTGGGGCGACGCTAGAAATCCCTAAGAGCACGCCTGTGAGCACGAATGTCATTTGGACACTTTTCCGTCCACCAAGCGACAGGAAATCGACGAGGGATGGCAGTCGATCGTGGAATAGTTTATTCAGCAACCGAAAGAATCTTCTCTGTGAGATGTTGGACCAAAACATTCACACAATCATGCCAATTGTAATTAAACATAGTCTGCTGGGAGTAAATATTCCAGTTGACTTGATCTAAGCGCCACCTAGGTAGGCGTATGGAAGATATATATTGTGTTAACAGGCTAATAAGACATGGAAAGTGGTCACTAGAGTGTACATCAGAGATGACATTCCATTACAAGGAAACTGCTAACTGTAGTGAACAAACTGCAATATCAAGATGTGAAAAAGTGCTGTAGAAGTCTGAGAGAAACGTAGGTTCTCCAGTGTTCAGAATAGGTAGGTTATTATTGTCCAAAATATCAGCAATTAATATACCTCTCGCACAAGCCCTCGATGATGGGTATTAACGTCTCACACCAACAGAATAGGCTTGGTAACTGAGAAACTAGATCTTCCAAATCCATCAGCGAGAGGCCATCGGATGAAGGCAGGTAAATGTTACAGATGGTAAATCAGATGGATGGTAGTTTAATCCTTACAGCCACTGACTGGATGTCAGACTGTATGGATACAGATTCCACAAATATATCATCTCTGAAGAACATCATAGGGCCTCCGTGCGCAGGAATACCCTCTTCCGGTGTGAGATCACTTCGCGCTAGGTTATATCGTTTAAGCTGAAAGCAGTCTTGCGGACAGAGTTTAGTCTCTTGTAAACACACGATCAAAGGCTCATACTTATTGAGCAGATGTTCAAGCTCTGGTCGATGTGTTCTAATTCCACGGATGTTCCATTGTAGCATAGCCATTAGAATTATAACGGGATAAGTTTTTAATCGTAGAAGCTTACTACGTTGTCGAAAGCGGTGGTCGAATCAACTTTCCCTTTTCCTTTGCTGTCGGGCTAATACATTTAATGAGGATTTATCCTGCCTCTTTTTCACTGTCGTTCTGACAGTGTGGGCAGAAGCCTCCTGCTCCATCTTCTCCACGGGGGAGGACTCCTTTCCAATAGAAAACCTCGAACCGATTGGAAGTTGAGATCGGCGAAAATGATGATCGCCGATCTCAGTCCTTCCCGGAGAATTCCTCAGAGGAGGATCTCCGAGGAGATGCTCGTAGATCGATTTTACCCTCGGGTGTACTGGGTGCAGAATTATCGTTTTTAGGAAGTCCGTTCTCACATAACTGGTCCTGAATTTCACTGATGATGAATTATATATTACAGGCTTGCCGGTCTTATTGTTTCAGGTCGACGGTCTTGCTGGTGATTTGACTGGTGTGATGTTTCCAGTGACGGACCTGGCAGTTATTGATGCTGTCGCGGGTGCTGATTTTGAAGGCTTTGGATGTTTTCTGGCAACCAGAATTTTTACTGAGATAGAGTTCCCGTTTATATCGCTCGTCTGGATTGGAATTTCCCGACTCGGTACCGTTTAGCTTCAACTGAGCTTTAGGTACCGGACCTCGGGACAGAGGGCTGGCGTATGCGCAAGAGTTTCCGGGCTTCCGATAAGGATACCTTATCCCCATCCCGGATCTCTTGGGTCGATGCTTCCTCTGTAAAACGGGGGCATTCTCTGGAACTTGCTGGATGTTCTCCGCTGCAGTTAACGCACGTTGGAGCTCATGTGCATGCTCCATTGTGAGAGACGTCTCCACAGTTAACGTAGGCGAATTTATTGCTGCATAAGTCACTGGTGTGCCCAAAGCGCTGACACCTATAACATTTCAGCGGATATGGGATGTATGGCCCCAGTTCCATGAGTTTATACCCTGACTTAGGCCGTTGAGGGAGATCTACCCGATCAAAGGTAACAAAGGTAAGGAACAGGGTACGATAGGCAATAACTCACCTGTTTCTTTCCGCTGGACACGTTATACCGATGTTACACCTTGCTCTTCAAGATTTTCCAGAAACTCCTCATTGGTCATACCATCTAATGCATGTGTGTTTACCACGCCGCGCGAGGAGTTCAATGTCCCGTGCATCTCAACCTTAACCGGATGGCTGCCTAACATGGTAGCTTTAAGAATTTTCGCTGCCGTGTTTGCTGAATGCGCTTCAACCAGGAGCGTGCCATTACGGCATCTAATGCACGACTTAACCGGACCAGCAATCTTATCGAGACCCTTCTGAACTACAAAATGGTTCACCGATGTAAATTTCCTTCCCTCCTCTGTTCTATTAATTACCAAGTATCGAGGACCACAAAACTCGACTAGTTCTTTTCCACTAGCTTGGTGTTGGTTTTGGATATTTTAGGATCCATAGCGGTTATATCCTCCATCATTACAAATTTCTCCGATGGCATGCTCACATCCTGAGCGCCATCCCAGATTATGTGAGAGTACTGGCCTGGACGTTGCTCACCTTAGGGTGTCACCTCCCAATTAACAGATAGAGGGACCCAATCGCCTTCAGGAGTGTAACAGCTCAAGTAATGGTCCCTGCCCGGGACTGACCTTTATCAGTTGATACGAACACAGTCCTATATGATACTCAGGGGCTGGGAGTTACGCATTACCCAGTCATCCCTTGTGACTCCCCTCCTCCGTCCCACGCAACGGTATCCGTGAGACAGTGTTCAGGGAGATAACTAAAAATTTGTCAAACACGTTTGTGGACCACAGTTGATTGGGCGTTTGGCATAAGCCCTCTTACCTCTTAGAGGAACCCAATCGAAAGTGTGGTTCGGGACCCCGGGAGCGCCAATCCCGTACCTACCGTAGTAGGCTCCTGGGGGGACACGGATCTGGGAACTTTATAACATGCAGATACTCCGGGTAAAATACAGAGCCGTCTAAACATACTTTGTCTTTTAGAAAATACATAACTATTGCAAATATGTAGATAACAGGAAGCTGGGGACTTTAAAACATGCGGACACACGAGGTAAAATACAGTGGACTTCGAAACAAACGTTTTCTCTTAAAAAGTATATAAGTATTGCAAATATGTAAATAACAGGGATCTGGGGAGTTTAAATCATGCGGACACACGAGGTAAAATACAGGGGACTTCGAAACATGCATTTCATTTTTCGGTAAGATATTGCGGGAAGGAAACTTAAAACATGCAGTGTCTAAAGTCGTGTTGATTACTTTAGTAGTGTATCGAACAACGGGAGGGCTTCAAATATTAATTTGATATTCGTTTTAAAAACTTTTTCTGAAACCGCACACCAGCGGACTTCGAGAAAGCGCAAATGAGTTATATTGTTGTTTATACCTCCATGGCAAATAAGTTACATACCCCTGAGGTCGAATAAAGCAGGCCTCGTGAAATTCCACTTTTAAAAGATATTCAGAGACTTCGGTTTTTACGGTCGGGATTTCCAAACAGTACACTCCAAGGAGATAACATCTCCACATACCTGTGAATGCTTCAAATATATCATTTGAGTGACTAATAAACAGCGAAGTTTATCAATACACGGGATGGAGCTCTGATTAGAAATATTTAATACTGGATACAGCCGGAAATCAAACCCGGATCTCAAGCGATACAAATGCTTTATGAATAAAGAAACGAGCGTGTATATTCCGTGCAGCTAAAGGGATGGGGATGCTGAGGCGTTTAAAACATACATTTTCGCACACTGGAAGTAAAATACAAGGGACCTTCAAAACATGCATTTGCCCGTAGTAAATTTCTCTGCCAACACCATAGGTATCGGGAAATTGCTTCCACGCACCCATTAAGCGTCTTTATAGGCGTAGATGTATGTTGCGTGTTTTCTAAAAATGACATATCATTTTTCGGAAAAAACCTCTCCACATACATGATGCTGTAAATCTCCTACTTGTTTAGACGCCTTTATTTATACACCTCTCAAATACAAGAATTGTTTGTTTGATACCGATAATAAACTGAATTTTTATGAAATGTTAAACAAAAAAATATGATTTGGAGGGAATGATAAGAACAGGATTGTATTTTTAATTAAAATGGGAGAAAAAATTCAACTTAAGCATCTCTTCATTTCTAGGGCATTCTCTTACATATATACTTGATAGGGCGAACCAGAGCTAGATGGGGAGATGCTTTTTTGTCGGAACGTTCTTAAGTTTTTAATCTTGAAGAAAGAAAATCCTTAACTAGGACCAGCTGTAATCAAGGACGTTCTCTAAGGCGACTACACAACTAAGGTCATTAGCGTGTAACACACTAACTAATCGATCGGAATGGTTCAGGCGGTAACGTCTGTGCTCCGCATATGGAGGTCGTGGGTTCAATTCACGCACTTGGCACTCCTGACCCTAGGGCTTTCGGGATTACGGGTAATGTTAAATGCTGAACACGGAACTCGTGCGATACAGACGTTTTATGAATAAGTAAACATAGGTGTTTATTGCATGCAGCTAAAAGGATAGGAATGGCGAGGCGTTTAAAAGATGCATTTTCTCACAGTCGAGGTAAAATAAGGGAGGTTCTTCAAAACATATATTTCCTATGGTATAAGAGGTATAGGTCCTGTATATAGAACACTACTTAAACATCCGTAGAGGGAACGGAAAGTCATTCGAGTGTATTACCTGAGATATTTTATTTATGTGTTATGGATACATGTAAGGATTTTTAAGTAATACTTTATAAGAAACTAACTATCGCAATTATTTCGAAGTTTCAGTTCCTTCTTCAATGCAGCAATCAAGCTTACTATTATTATTGTTATTATTACCGTAAGAAATTTTATCTGTTTGTTTAATTTTACACAGGCTGCTGTTTCAGTCCCCATGTCTAAAAATTATAGGATCGCTACATTGGTTGTCGTCCTCCGTGGTGTAGGTGTTACCATTCTAGCCTCTAGTTCCCAAGGTCGCGGGTTCAAACCCGGCAAAGCGCGATGAATTTTTTCGGGCCTAAAAATCCTTAGCATGGCTTCCTTCGGAAAGGAAGTAAAGCCGGTGGACCCGTGTCGTAGATTTACGGCACGTAAAAGAATCTCAAGCCTGATAAAGAGGCCTCTGAGAAAAACTACCAGTCTTTCACGCCCAATATGGAATCGACCGCTAAGAACCACAGGAGTTAGAGAGCGTCCATAAAAAGAAACCCAATTTAGTTTTTCCTACGCTGCCCCAGGAAAATTATATCAAGAGAAACAATACCTTCTTTGAATTATTTATCCTAATATTATAGTTAAATAATACATGCAATATCTTATTTATACCCATCGACTGGGGCGATCTCCTCTTCCACAACGACCCGACGAAAAAATATTTCTCGCAAGACAACGAAGGGCTTTCATTTCAAGAACCAATCTGTAAAAAAACAGGCTAACCTATCATATCAAATTAAATTGAGCTCCGAAACTTTCCTCTCTCCGTTTCTCATGCATTCTCATTTTTCTTCATCTTTCATCTTCTTTGTGTTTCAGGGTTGAAAGTGTTGGGGGGAAGTCACGGCTTACGCATAGCCAAGGAAAAGGATGCTCTCTGTAATCTTCATCCACGGGATGAGTGGGGTCTCCGAATCCTGGGCCCCTAAGTAGTTGCGTAGGCCCACAGCCCGAGATGAGCCATAGGTTGCACCAACTAACATCAGGGAATTCTTACTCTGTGAAAGATAGGGACATGCGTTTTGCCCTGTAGATGTCCCCTGTCCCCACTCACCTCACTCCTCCCACCCGTCAAATTGAACATCCCAGCAATGTCTGGATAATGTATTTTATATACTAGAAGTTCTTGTTAACTATCATCGACAATCATTAACACCACTTTCGTGACTATCATGCGAATGACATAGATGCTTTCTGCTCACATATAATTTACCAGTCTATTCAGATTTTCAAGCGTAGACAGCACCGAATTATCGCTATATGGAAAGTCAAATTACTAAACACACGACTTCCGCTGTTTACCGATTCCTTACACGCAGGAGATTCAAGTGTAGGTCTGAGATCGAGCGTAGATATTACTGAATTCTCGCCATATGGAAAGTCAAATTAGTAAAGACACGAAGTTCGCTGTATTCTGATTCCTCGCCCTCAGGAGACTTAAGTGTAGAACCGAGTTTTCCTATATGCATCATAAGGCTTGACAAAGAACGATTCTTTAAACTCCGACCGCATATACAGCATATAACGACTCGTCTTCCTCCGAGTGTAAGGGATGAAAAATTGAGTTTCTCATAAGTCGGTTGCACCGATTTTCTCCCACAATAGTTCACGCTGAAACTCTAAAGGAAATTAAATGAACACGTCAGTGCTAACGCTCGAAGGAATTAAAAGCAATGAATGAATTGATAAACGCAATATGTATATATCTCGAATGTGGGTGACCGAGGGGAGCCTCGGCATATGCATTGCAGAGGGAAAGGATACTTTCTGGAAACATTCGTCATCCAGACAGCGATTGGTCTCAGAGTCAATACACGTGAGGTTGGATCCAACAGGCTCCAAGTTCAAATTTTTAAAGAGTATTGGCCCCGCCTTTGACTGTCATGTCTATTGGAACATCCTAAACTCGTAACAGCAGGTACACAACCTAACACCTCGTAACACCATGTAACAACACGTAACACCACGTCACACCACGTAGCATCACTTAACACACAGTAACCTAACCACGTATGGTCGGTATAGATCTAACAAGCTTCCATCGCACTAGGTGTTCCTAACATTTTCTTTTCAATGGCCGTTCCACCGGCTAGTGCGTCTCTGTCATCTACATACTGACGATCTGGTGCCTTCTGAGGAATGTGATTGGCTGTCGGTATAGTATTGCACAGCATGCATTAAGTTTCCCTAACATTTCCAGCTCCCGGATCGCTCCAGCTGCTCGCGCGATTCTGTTATCTGCATGTCGACGATCTGTTGACTTCTAAAGGATGAGCTTGGTTGTCGGTATAGATCTCTACAGCTTGCATTGTGTTGGGTGTCCTAATATTTCCAGCTCTTGGATCATTGCAACTCCTCACGCGTCTGTCATTAGCACGTCGACCACCTGTTGCCTTTTGAAGGATGAGGTTGGCTGTCGGTATAGTACTTTACAGCATGTAGTGCGCTAGGTTTCCGTAACATTTCCAGCTTAAAATTAAATTGAGTTTTATTCATGGCCGCTCTTTATGCTGTGGTCCTTAGCATCCTATTCTATACTAGGCGTGAAAGACCGGTAATTTTGTTCAGAGGCCTCTTTATCAGGCTTGAGGTTCTTTTACGTGCCGTAAATCTACGACACGGGTCCACCGGCTTTACTTCCCTTCCGAAGGAAGCTATACTAAGGATTTTTACGCCCGAAAAAGTTCATCGCCCTTTGCCGGGTTTGAACCCGTGACCTTGGGAACTACAGGCTAGCACGGTGCCACTAGTCCACGGAGGACGACATACATTTCCAGCTCCCGGATCGTTCCAACTACTCCGCTTCTCTGACATCTACATACCGACGATCTGTTGTCTTCTGAGGAATGTGGTTGGTGGTCTGTATAGTACTGTAGAGCTTGAATTCCGTTAGGTGTCCCTAACATTTCCAGCGCTCTGGTCGTTCCAGCTGCTCGGGCGAAACTGTCATCTACATGTCGACGAACTGTTTCCTTCTGAAGGATGGGGTTGGTGGTCGGTATAGTACTGTACAGCTATAGTAACGTTTGGTTACGTATCTGGTTATGTCCTGTTACGTGGTGTGACGCGGTGTTACATGATGTTACGTGGTGTTACGCGGTGTTATGTGTTGCTACCTGATGTTATGTGTTTAGGACGGTCCAGGAGACATGACAGTCAAAGGCGGGGTCCCTACCCTTTAAAGATGTAAAGTTGGAACCTCTTTCATCGAACGTCACGTCAACTGACTCTGAGACCAATCGCTGTCTGGATGACGAATGTTTCCAGAGAGTATCCTTTTCCTCTGCTATGCATATGCCGAGGCTTCCTTCCGTCACCCACATTCGAGATACATACATAGTTATCAATTCATTTATTGCATTTAATTCCTTGGAGCGTTATTATTGACGTATTCATTTAATTTCCTTTAGATTTTCAGCATGAGCTATTCTGTGAGAAAATCAGTGCAACCGACTTATGAGAACCTTAATTTTTCATTCCTTACACTCAGAGGAAGACGAGTTGTTAAATGCTGTATATGCGATCGGATTTTAAAGAATCGTTCTTTGTCAAGACTTAAGATGCATAGAGGAAAATGTTATACTCGGTCTTACACTTGAGTTTCCTGTGGGTGAGGAACCAGAATACAACGGAAGTCGTGTGTTTACTAATTTGGCTTTCCATATGGCGAGAATTCAGTAATATCTACACTCGATCTCAGACCTACACTTGAGTTTCAACGTGTGAGGTATCGGAAACAGTGGAAGTCGTGTGTTTATTAATTTGATGTTTCCTTATGGTGATAATTCAGTAATATCTACGTTAGAAAATCCGAATAGACTGGTAAATTTTAAGTGAGCTGAAAACATCTAAATTTATAGCATGACAGTCACGAAAATGGTGTTAATGATTTTCGACGATAGTTAACAAGAACTTCTACTATATAAAATACATTATCCAGGCATTGCAGGATTGTTTAATTTTACGGGTAGAAGTAGGACAGGGGACACCTACAGGGCAAAGGGCATGGCCCCTATCTTTCACAGATTAAAAATTCCCTGTTGTTGCAACCTGTGGCTCATCTCGAGCTGCGGCCTTACACATCTCCTGAGGGGCCCAGGATTCGAAGACCGCACTCATCCCGTGGATGAAGATTACAGAGAGCATCCTTTTCCTTGGCTGTTCGTATGCCGCAACTTCCCCCCGGCACTTTTAACCCTGAAACACCAAGGCGATGAAAGTTGAAGGAAAATGAGAATGTAGGTGAAACGGAGGGAGGAAAAATTCGGAGATTTAATGAACCTTCACAGCATTCACCCAGCGTCCGGGAAACACATGGTCACGAGTGTCGGCTGCGGGGATTGAACCCGCGACCTCGGAACGCGGACCACCGAGTTACCGTCTGAGCCATTTCTCTCGATTAGTTAGTGTGTTAAACACAAATGACCTTAGTTGCGTAGTCGTCTTGGAGCACTATCCTGATTACAGATGGTCCTAGTTATGGACCTTCTTTCTTCAAGATTAAACTATTAAGCCCGTTCCGAATCAAAAACATCACCCCCATATGGCTCTGGGTCACCCTATTGAATATATAATCGGTATTTATCAGGTGTCGGAGCAAAACCGTGATCAAATTAGTTGATTGTCCGATACGCATCTGAAGTCGCGACCTCGCAATTTTAAGCACATTTAAGATCAATAATCCTGCAAATGTTGCCTGCCATGCGTTCCTTTAAGGGAATCCCCGATAAAATTTTGTTTACTTTAAGAGTATCTAAAATTGTCTACGAATGTTTTCCGATATGTAAGTTTAGGACCTCTATTGAACCTAAGCAATCAGATAGCATACATAGCGTGTCTTAAAGAGAAAGTTCCTGTCTAAGACACTGTTTATGTGTTCTTGTTATGATTGTAAATAAATATCCACATTAAAGTCTGTCATTCCAATCTGATTAGGGGTGCTGGTAACGTGCTATTTACTAAACAGACAGCATTATAAGGTAAGATATTGAAATAAAATGTCACATCTTTATTTCAAAAATGTTTTTTTTTTCGATGATAGTGTTTTTGATCCACTTGCCCTTCATACTGTTGTAGTAAAAACTTGGATTTCCTGCATTCATTGCTGGTAACCTAACATGTCTGAGTGTATTATCTATTTTACTGCACGTGTGCATATAAACAACACTACTTTAAACACACAACACAAAATGCACTAAATAAAACTTAATCCGAGAGCTGCAAGCCTCTTTGATGTATGTTACAACTTTCTTTAAGAGGAACGACTGAACTAAACAGATACCCCGTATAGGAAGGAATACATCTAGACAAAAACAAGTTACAAAACCACAAAATCCTTTAAAATGGTTGAGGAATAACAATTTATGAGGGTTCAAAGGACTGAAAATAAAGAGCGCCCTATGTTAGGTTATTTATTACTACGTTCTGTTAAAAAGGTGCTCTCGCAGCATAGCCACGGCCAGTGCTATTCTCGAGATTCAGCTGCACCACGTACGGTCGATCACAATGCTGTATTCAAATGAATAGTTCGTTTATTCCCATTAACACTAATAGGCATCAAAGAGTACTCTTCATACTATATGTTGCAAGAAAAAGCAAAAACAGCAAACTTTGGCACATACGCATCTGCTATTCTAAAGCCCTCATTTGATTGCTGAATTCTACCGTGTACATCTTGCCCAAGTTTTTACCTTCCTTTTTTTTACTTTGCCTACTATGCGTTGCAAGTATGGTAAGTACTGTATTCCACCCAAACATTCGATGTCGAGATTGCACCGGAAAGTATGTTTTGAGACCCCTGAATTCCGAAGTATTTTTAGAAATGTTTGGTGTGTGCATGTGTCTGCGAACAGTATTGCGCAAAAAGGTTGGTCATAGCCAGAATTCAGATAATAGCCGTGCATATACGGCTTATGCAATATGATAGGTTAGTCGTCCTCCGTGGTGTAGTGATTGCCATGCTAGCCTCTAGTTCTCGAGGTCAGGGTTCAAACCCTGCGGAAGTAGATGGATTTTTCAGTCGTATAAATGCTTATCATGGCTTCCTTTGGAAGGGAAGTAAAGCCGGTAGTCCCGTGTCGTAGATTTACGGCACGTAAAAGAACCTCAAGCCTGAAAAGAGCTCTCTGAGCAAAACTGCCAATCTTTCACGCCCAATAGAGAATGGGACGCTAAAGACCGCAGTTGTTAAAGAGCGTCCATAAATAAAACTCAATCTAATTTAATATAATAGGTCAGCCTGTTTTTTTACAGGTTGGATCTTGAAATGAAAGCTGTTCGCTGGCTTGCGAGAAATGTTTTTTCGTTGCGTCGTTGTGGAAGGGGAGATAGCCCCAGTCGATGGGTATAAATAACTTATTGCATGTATTATTTAACTATAATTTTAAGGTAAATAATGAAAAGGAGGTATTGTTTCTCTTAATATAATTTTCCTGGAGCAATGTAGGGATTCTATAACTTTTAGACATTGGGAATTTAACAGCAGCTTGTTTAAAATGAAATAAACAGATAAACTTTCTAGACGGTAATAATAATAATAATAATAATAATATTAACAACAATAGTAAACTTGATTGCTGCGTTAAAGAAGGAACTAATACTTAGAAATAAGTGCGATAGTTAATTTCTTATAAAGTATTACTTAAAAATTCTTACATATATACATAACACATAAATAAAATATCTGATCTGATACCTCGAATGGCTTTCCCTTCCCTCTACGGATGTTTAAGTACAGTGCTCTATATACAGTTCCTATACAACTTGTACCATAAGAAATAGACATTTTTAAGGCCCTCCCTGTATTTTACCTCGAGTGTCTGAAAATGCATGTTTAAAGCGCCTCGCCATTACTATCCTTTTATCTGCATGCAATAAACACCTACGTTTCTTTATTCATAAAGCTTGTGTATCGCATGAGTTCCGTGTTCAGCATTAAATATTAGCCGAAACCCCGAAAACCCCTAGGGTCAGGAGTGCCAAGTGCGTGAATTGAACCCACGACCTCCGTATGCGGAGCACAGACGTTACCGCCTGAACCATTCCGATCGATTAGTTAGTGTGTTACACGCTAATGACTTTAGTTGCCTTAGAGAACTTCCTTGATTACAGCTGGTCCTAGTTACGGATTTTCTTTCTTCAAGATTAAACGATTAAGAACGTTCCGACAAAAAACATCTCCCCATCTGGCTCTGGGTCGCCCTATTGAGTATATATTTAAGAGAATGTCCTAGAAATGAAGAGATGCTTAAGTTGAATTCTTTCTCCCATTTTAATTAAAAATACAATCCTCTTCTTATCATCCCCTCCAAATCATATTTTTTGTTTAACATTTCATAAAAAATCAGTTTATAATCGGTATCAAGCAAACAATTGTTGTATTTGAGAGGTGTATAAATAAAAGGGTCTAAACAAGTTAAGAGATTTACAGCATCATGATGTGGCGAGGTTTTTCTGACAAAGGAGAAATCATTTAAAACACACGCAACATACACCTACGCTTATAAAGACGCTTAATGGGTGTTTGGAGAGGTTTTCCCGATACCTCTGGTGTTTTCAGACCAATTTATTCCGGGCGAAATGTATGTTTTGAAGGTTCCTTGTATTTTACCTCGAGTGTGCAGAAATGCATGTTTTAAACGCCTCAACAATCCTATCATTTAGCTACACGCAATATATACGATCGTTTCTTTATTCATAAAGCATTTGTATCGCTTGAGTACCGGGTTGGATTCCCGGCTGTATTCAGTATTAAATATTACCGATCAGAGCTCCATCCCGTGTATTGCTACAGTTCGCTGTGTATTATTCACTCAAGTGTTATATTTCAAGTATTCACAGCTATATGGCGATGTTATCTCCTCGGAATGCACTGTTTGGAAATTCCTCTATTAATGGCCTAAAGACCGACGTCTTTGAATATCTTTAAAAAGCGGAATTTCGCGAGGCCTGCTATATTTGACCTCAGGGTATGCAACATATTTGCCAGGAAGGTAAAAGCAACATAATAACTCGTTTGCGCATTTCTCGAAGACCTCTGATGTGCGTTTTTAGAAAACGTATTTAGAATGAATATCAAATTTATATTTGAAGCCCTACCGTGGTGCGATACACTGCTAGAGTACTCTACACGGCTTTAGACATCTCATGTTTTAAGTTTCCTTCCGGCAATATTTTACCGCAAAATGAAATGCATGTTTTGAAGTCCCCTGTATTTTACCTCGTGTGTCCGCATGTTTTAAAATCCACAGATCCCTGTTATTTACATATTTGCAATACTTATATATTTTCTAAGACAGAATGTATGTTTAGAACGATATGTATTTTACCCTGAGTGTCAGTGTGTTTTAAAGTACCCAGATTCAGGTTATTTACATTTAGGCTAAGTTCTGTCTTTCAGAATTATTATTTCGCTTCTCGAAGACTACACGCAGGAATGTCCACCCGTATTTTACCCCGAGTGTGTCTATTTTAAACACCCGGTCCTTTAGCTACATGCAATATATACCAGTGTTTTTTTATTCGTAAAACATTTGTATCGCTAGAGTTCCGTGTTCTATCAGTATTAAATATTACCGTTCAGAATAACTTTTCTCTATCATTTTTATTTCTCCCCACAGCAATCACGTTCCTGAAAAAGAGAATTGGGTTGTTTGAAGAATCCAGCGTCTCTAAGGTTGAAAAAACCAGCTCTATGAATTTTCTTTGAAGGTGGAATTTTCCGAGACCTGGTTTACCCAATCTCAGGGGGATTTCAACATATTTGCCAGGGCTGTATAAACTACAGTATAACTCGTTTGCGCATTTCTCGAAGACCGCTGGTGTGCGTTACTAAACACGACTTTAGATATAGCATATTTTAAGTTTCCATGCCGCACTATCTTATCCCCAAATGAAATGCATGTTTAGAAGGCTATGTATTTTATCCGGAGTATCTGCATGTTTTAAAGTTCCCAGATCCCTGTTAATTACATGTTTGCGATACTCATATATTTTTAAGAGGAAATGTGTTTTAAAGCCGCTGTATTTTTAACCGAGTGTAAACATGTTTTAAAGTCCCTAGATCCATGTCATTTACATAATTGTAATACTTATATATTTTAGCTGGAGTGTTCGAATGTTTTAAAGTCCCTAGATTCCTGATATATACATTTAGTCTAAAATGATCATATTTCATTTTAAGGTTGTCCTTGTTAAAGATAATACCTTGTAACCCAGGATTTAAAGGTATTTAAATGTCCCTGTTTAAACCTGTATACACTTGTTCGATCCGGTATTATAGACAACTTACATATCCTTTTTAAATTTCTTTAAAATCAAGTCAAGCGTGAAATGATATGAACCTTCATCTGCTAGGAATAATATTTTTATTAGAATTTCAGAGGTTCGTGGCACATCTAAACAATCACGCCTCTCTTACCGCTTAGCTTGTCAATTGTCGCGGAAATACAGCATTAAAAAGAACAAAGGTAATGGTTTGTTGCCCTGTCAGTTTAAAGACAGTCATATTTCATTATTCGTATATTTACGTTAAAGACACATCATGGCGGGGTCTAACGGTAAAGAAAAGTGTACAACAGTAGCCCCCTCCCCAACAGCGGCAGGCCCAGGGAGAAGGCAGAAGTGGGGGTAGGAGTGAGCGGAATTAACTGTGTGCCTTTATCGGGGATAGGGTGTTAATTGTCGTGAAGCCGGTTCTTCCATTGCGCCATATGGTGGGGCTAGCTCTACGAGCGACCTGTAGATATGAGGGTATATCAGACTGCGTGAGATCGCCAACGAGGGTGGAACTATAGTCATGCTTCCGAAAAATACCCCTTTTAAATATGTTAGTGCCTTGCGTATTTTTTGAAGTAGTTATTTATGCTAACTCTGCCTTTTGGTCATGGATTTTTAAATCATCTAAGCGGTGTAATATTCTTATAAACCCGAAAATTTCCCACAAAGCAGATTTAAAATAGTGTTATTAATCTAAGAATTATACATTCCTATTAACCGCTTAGTTAAGTTATACTGTATCAATCAAAAATACTTAATTGGAAAAATTGTATTAATCGATCGATTGCCAGCGTGCAGCCCCTTAGGGTGCGTGATACCAAGCATCCAAGACGCTTAAGTGTGATATAGCCTTTGTTAGCTTTTAAATCCTGAAGTCAATGACGCTAGATGATGTTATGCATGGACGAACATTACCTAATTGATTGACACAGATATTTAGAATTTTAGCGCCGGGGACTTCACCCACACTAAGGAGAGGGAGAAGGACACATCATCTGCCGGGAAAATACCACCAAAGGGTGTCAAAAACATTTGTAAACACACATGTTTACACCCTTGTCAATCAAATTTGACAACTACATGACACATCCATTAGTTGTGACACATAGGAGGGTGAGGGGACGGATAGTGTCAGAGTAACACACAAAGGGCGACGGGGTCGTATAGAACAAAGATTTATATGACATATCTTATCAGTCGGCGGCATCTATTTGCGTTCTACTCCGACACCGACAGATTCATGACATATCTATTAGCGATGGGAATAGTAGCCCACTGTCCTGGCTCTCTGCCGGGCGGCTTTCGACTAGTACACAAAGAGGGGCCGTGGCCTGCGGTATGGAACAAAGAGTCATTAATCTTATTGTCCTGATGAGAACAATAGGCCATTGTCCCAGTACCGGCATGTTATTACTACTGACGTTGCTACCACTCGGCTCTGACTGGAGTCCTTAGGGGTAACGTTCGTTTACTTTTATTAGTTTCGTGGACATAATTATACTCGATTATAAATGCATCGTTCCTCGATTTTCAAAAGTTTTTGCTGGAATCGTTCTTCTTCTTTAACGGATACCCTCCTCTTTGTAAGACTTACAAGCCAATTCATTCGGTCAGTAGTCTATCGAGGGAGAACCACATTCTACATAATAGGATACCCAGGATGTGTGATCAACCCAATGCCCGGTATGGTCGTGAAGAAAAAGAAAATGAAATGTAGTGATGTAAGCAATTATATCAAAATTCGTGGATAAAATTATCCGACTCAGCATTCTCTAGCAACCGAGGGAAAAACACAAATCAAAACAAAAAAAACTTTCGGTTAAGCTTGTCGACCCCGGGGGTTTGAACCCGAGACCTCCCGACTGCGTGTCACGCACGTTATCGTGGCGCCACCTTGGTAAAGTGTAAAAATAGGCTTTACCTGCCGGAGAGTGATTTGCCTTAAATGTTTCTAAATTAACACTGTCCATTTGCTTAAACTCTTTGATTTAAAAAAAATTTGATGTGAAGTCAAAGTTCGCATTTGCAGAATTCCTTATGAGGAGATAGGGCTTGTCCAAACCTAGGTTCGTGTTTTGAAGGCTATAATGGGTTCTGGGGCCGATATTCTGTGGAATGACTATTAAAAGAAGTTGGATTATCTGAAAGTTAAGTTGGACGATTACAAGGAAATTTGCTGAGGGTTATAGAGAAAGGATTTAACGGCTTTAAGTACTTTTAAATGACATACATATGACGGTAGAAAGAGAATTTGATAAAAATTAACATAAACCGTTTACTTTTAAGCCTCAATATAGGAGGTTTCACAAAACTCAACATCTCCTTCGCTTAAGTTTTGACAAAACCCATCATGAGCTTAAAATTTTCTTCTGGCAATAATACGGTAAGTAAACCTAACAACAATACAAAGCATTTTCCCTCCACTTAGTTCTAGACAGTCATTAGAGTGTTGTACTTAGGCACATGAAGGTTAAAGTGTTGAATTTTCTTAGTTAAAACGGATTTAGAAAATCTCGAGTTTACAGAAAATGTCCAAGAAAGGCCACAGGGAAGGAGGATTAGAACTACGAAGAGAAGAAGTAAACGTTAAGTAAACCTATAGCAATAAAGAAGAAACCAACATAGCTTGCGACCATGAAATAAACAATCAGCAGCAGACAGACGGTGTGAAGCTGTGTGTGTTTGAATGATTTGATTTATAAGTACATATAATAGCAAATAAACGACAGGCTTGGTTGTTGAAATTACTATTACTAATATTATTTATTGATTTGTTTGTTTATTTTGTAACCCGTTAACGATTACTGAACATATTTTAATAGGGTATGTTTATCTCTTTTAGGATTTCGAGACTACCTATACAGAAATGAGACCAAAACACAGCAAGACACCATTTTGTTAAATTTATGAATGTGGAGCTACGAGATCGTCAGAGACTTAGTGAAGATGCCCGTAAAATGAATAGAAAAGTGTCAATGGCATACCGCATTAGAAGTGAGGAAGAGAAAGATGAGGTATGTGCAGCAACATTTCGTAAGGTAACTTGTTCCTCAGGAGATAGCTTAGAACAGCTAAGCGCTTTAAGCTTGAAGGGAAAATGCCTAAGGAAACTGGAGGAGGATGCCCTCGTCGTCTGCATGAAAGATAATGAGGAACAGACTGGTTCTAGGGATATACATAAATACAAGTGTCGTGCATTACATTATTCACGAAATAAAATCATTAGATCATATCCTCCTGATCTCAGCTTGAGAAAGCTTTATGAAAGATACCATGATACCCAGATAGGTAACGTTTGTGCTCTTCCCTCTCTAATTATAAGTGTCTTCTATAAATATTTAAATCACATGGCTTGAAACTGATGCTGGACGTGGAGCTAACGAAATAGCTTTAGCACTGAATGACTACTTGATGATTGAACAAGAACTGTGTCTGAAGGGTACGAAAAACAAATCACTAACAGTGTTCTAGATTCATGTTCCTCTCAAAACAAGAGCTCAACAATGCAGGCAATGATATACTCTGAAATATTTACACAAGTTCTCCACTATGTCTCTATTAGGGGATATAACTATATACACCTCGATAGAATATTTTGCACACAGAAAAGGACCTGATAAATTGAGAAATAATGACCTTACCCTCAGACTATTATAATATATTCAGAAGGTATGGTGTTGTTGAAGTTTGGGGTAAGGACTGGAAATCTTATGACTTAAAGGCTAAAACCTAACAGATATTGAAAAGCAAGCTTCCATTTAAAATGACAGAAGCCAGAGTACTGATATACGGGAAAATACAGGGATATTTCAGATGTAAATGTCTAGTTCAGAACACATACTTTGCCTCTCCTATCGAAGTTCAAATATTAAAAAAGGAGACTTCAAGTGCAAAAGAAATGAACAGAGCAGAGGAGCTTAGACCTTCAAATCACGTGAGCGCAAAAAATGAAGATATCAGAGAACTACTTTCTCATTTCGACAACACTACGGAAGGGTTTCAAATATTTTATGAAAATGTCCTGCAGGGAAATGGGAAATATACTGATGAAGAAAGACAAGAGTACAATGATGAACCTTTATATTAGAAGAAACCAAAGCTTTTTTATTAGCATTTTTAAGAAAAAATTATTAAAGACATTGTATTATATATTACTACGTTCATTTCTTTTTCAATGACTACATGGTTAATAGGTAACATAAGAGTGTTTAAAATAAAGCTGCATGTGTCACAAATAAATACATACATGCATAAAAAAGGAACTCACTAAAATGACAGTGAATATGGAGTTGTTGAATTTAAAACGAAAACTCGGAATTTGTGAATTTTTTCTAAACATTGTATGGGTGCAAAAATAGTGCTTGGTTCAAAATATGTATCTAGTTCAGTGAGATAACATAAATAAATTTCAAATTCCTTAGCGTTTTATTTCTTTACGAATACACAAAACCCCTCCTGAAAAATGTTAGTTTTGGCATATGTTAAGTTTTTTTCAAAACGGTCCTGAATTGATAAGTTAAGGAACATTTCTACGAGCGCTTGCGAAAAGATTTTCTGCTCGTTTTGGTGAGATTGAAACGCAGGCGTGCTTTCGGTGTGGCCGACATAGTAAGTTTACAAGTGCTACACCGGTACATACAGCATCACTATTGTTTTGCAGTTTTACTCATAATAAAATCATGGAATATTGTCATTCTAGTGCATATTAACGGCAAACTAAATATTTTCAGATTTCTGATATAAATCAGCTTGATTTCGTTAGCACTTTATGTGACTTTTACGGAGTGCAAATAGCAGCTAATGTTAGCCAAGTGGGAACCTGGGTCATATGAAAGCCCAATATTTTAGTAAAATAAGTCAAGTTTGTAATAAACCGAGAACGGGAGATAGAAGAATGAACAGTAAATTTTAAGTAAAGTAGAGTGGGCCGACTAATATGATTTACTGTACAGAAATCAATCCAAGCGACAACAGCCATACCATTGCCATTTATTTCCGTGAGTGTTGAAAAGTTACCCTCAATAGCATTAATGGATTCGGTAAGTAAATGTTCGTTTGTGCATCCACAATTAGCACAGCATTTAGGTTTATCAGTTAAACCTGCAACCTTGACATCAATGTTTCTGTGAACTCGGGAGTAATTTAATTAATATCGTGTTGTTAGACTGTCATTTACCGAGCTCTGTGACCCACATTCGGGAGGTTCCGGGGTCGATCTGGCCCATTGGTTTTTCGTGCTTTTCCCGGGTCGCCAGGCGAATGCTGGGGTGGTTCAACTCCTTCCTCTCATTTCCTGTACACATCATCTGTTTCAGGGTTGCAGGATCAGACGACGGTGTTCGGCGTCTTGTGCTCTGTAAAGGTTTCTTCCCAGGCGTCGCTGTGGTACCCTCAGTTAGGTCTCTCCTCAGCGTGGAGCTCCGCTCCAGGAGTCTCTGGAGGTGGGTGGTTTGTGCTCTGTAAAGGTTTCTTCCCTGGCGTCGCTGTGGTACCCTCAGTTAGGTCTCTCCTCAGCGTGGAGCTCCGCTCTGGGAACTCTGGAGGTCGGTGGTTTGTGCTCTGTAAAGGTTTCTTCCCTGGCGTCGCTGTGGTACCCTCAGTTAGGTCTCTCCTCAGCGTGGAGCTCCGCTCCGGGAGTCTCTGGAGGTGGGTGGTTTGTGGGCAGGGAGCATGCGGCTTCGGCTGCGTTCTATCTGGAAACGTTAGGGAACTCGTATATGCTTGCGTCCGTCGTCTGCCGGATCTCTCCCTCCCTCCCTCCGAAGGTTCACGTTGGAAGCACAATGGGCTGAGTGCGGTGCTCTGCCCCGGTTCCGGGGCCCCACCTTTACCTTTGCACTGCCGTTTAAAGTTGCTTACTTTTCATGGAAGTACTATTTTACACAATTCCTGAGATTTATAAATATTGTCGCTAGGAAAGCCTTAAATCAAGGTAATCAAAACTGTCCTAACTATTTTTGAGATTATAGCAAGGGTAGACTTTTTCTCTATATAAGGAGGTGCATGAGGTGAGATCATCATCATCATCTTCTCCTTCTTCAAAGTTTGGATTTGTTACGTTTCCATTAATCCAACTAGTCTCTCCATCTACGGTTTGGTCTTCCTATATTCCGTTTCTCTAACGGATTATTACATTTTTAACAGAAATACGTTTCTTTTAGTATTTTTGGTAATCCTTCCTCATTCCTCTTTGAATATGTTGTCTTCAGTTTTCCTTGTTTCGTTAATCATCCCTTATATGCTAGCTGTATTTGCAATCCTAAAAAGAGTATACAGTAACAGATCTCAAAACTTTCATTTCTACCGATTCTATTTTTTCTTTGTGTTTAGGGTCCATGAAGGTGAGCTGATATAGTAAAAACTTCGCCTTAAGGTTTTGAAGGATGCCAAGTTAAAATACCAAGTTTGATATTGAGTAAAGTTATTGACAGATGCAGGTAAATACGCGCAGGGGCGCGCGTACACATTAAACCGTTTTAAGGGCATTCCCTACTCTGATGGGCTGCACTCCCGTCCTTCTTACACCCTATGTTAAGCAGCATTGGGCTTGGTCACTGTTGGACGAGTGACCGGTCAGCGGTGCCACGTCCATGTGGTTAACGTGGCTAACCCACACCCTATAAACCTCAGCCCTATCCCGCTTTCCTGCCAGCCGGTATGTTTAACCTGACAACCTTGCAAGCAGCCAGTCAAGTTAAGCAGTAATGAGCACGGTCGCCACATGGACGGATGACCGTTCAAGTGTTTTGCCTTAGCCCAGGCCAATGGTAGCGCAGAAAGCTAAACGCAGCCCATCGACACACAAACAGAACGCTCTTTTAATTTGCTTTATCACACAAGTAAATCCGTATTAAGCGGCTAGGTACTGTGGCGATTTTCATCCCGCACGGATAAACCTGGGCAACCTGATCTCATTGCTACAGAACGTATTAGCATCGCATGAAACAACACTCGCCAACCGCTGTAAATATGGAACTGAATACAGGATTTGAAAGAAAATGCGTAAAAAATGTTCCAAGTTTTGGGTGAACCAATACACGGAGTTGATGATTGACACAAACGTTTGATGTTTTATTTTCAATTTTTAACCTTATGCAGTATTTTTGAAAACATACAGTGATTGGTTTACTTATTTTTAGTAGTGTAAGTATGCAAGACCATTATTTGCAACATGTACTCATTTAAAACATTTTTTTAAAATTAATTTGAACCAATGAATGGAGCACGATGCAATAAACTTATTTAAGGCAAATATAGCCGACACTCATATTTGAACCTATGAACAGGATTTTAACATTTGTATATTAAGGCGCTTCTAGGTTGCTTGTTTAAGGTTACTACTGAATTTCATTTCCTTTATATACCGTTTCAAATACAAATATTATGCATAAAACAACTAAGAAATGTAATGAAACAATATAATTTGGTAATCTTTAATTGATACAAGCAGAACTCAAAATGCTAAATAAACAACGTTATGGTTATCAGGAAGCGGAAGAGCGTTTCGGCCCATATTTTGCTTCTGCAAAGCTCCAGGAGGATGTTCACAGAGATGACCAGATCCGGTGCGATAGGCGGTGTCCCCGACGTTGCGGCCCACCTCTCCCCATTGAGAGCTCTCTCTGCGGTCCACTCGCCTCATACTTCGACTCTGACGTATGATAACAAAGTGAAATGACAGGAAATGCAGGATAATTCACAGTATTATATAATCCAGCCTAGGGCGCCGGGGTAGCGCAGAGTTTCGTTTCCGGCTCTCGTACTGAGGGTCCGGGGTTTCGATTCCCGGCTCTGGGGTGGCGATTTTAAGTCGGCACTATCCACGCCTTCTCTTCTGACTTGCTCATGTGGGATATCCCCAAGGCCCAAGTGGTTCGGGGCCTGCGGTAAAAGCTATAGGCTCTCATTTCACCGCTATCCTCATTATCACCCTATTATCGGAGGCAACGAATACAGCTCAGCTCTCTGAAATGGGTCCAGTCATCGCTTGGTGAAATAGGGTATCCCCCGAAAGTCATAGGGCATATGGGCAGTGTTAGAAACAACGACGATATAGTCCAACCTAAAATTCACCTGCCAACCAGGGAAAACCACGAAAAACACCAACCTCAAAGTGATCGGCCCATCGGAAATCGAACCATGGACCTCCTGAATGCGAGCCTCAGACATTGCGGCGGAGTCATCTAGCCAGTAAACATATTAATTAATCCTCATTGATTTAATATGTGCACAGTTTATTTCCAAGCCTTCATCATCGCAGCTGCCTTGTTATGTAGCTTTTAACAATTTATTGCTTATTAACTCTTGGATTATGCTAGAAAGCAAGCGAGTTACCTGAAAGTGAGCTGAGCTATACTCTTTGTTAGTTGGCTCGCTAAACAATTTGCATTTTGTACATACGAGTTGAAAGATCATTTTGTGAACGCATTTCAAATTTGAATGAAAACGTATCAAGGTTAAAAGTAATTCGTATAGAACATCTTAAAAGCAGACGAATTTTAGAAATGTTTCCCAGAATATCCGCTAATACCAAAGTACAAAACACAAACATTTGGAACCATTTGAAACGTAACGCTATGAGTGCATTTACGATCTTGTTTCTATTTCAGGGTTCGTCAAAATTTCTATTTCAGTAAATTTTGGGGTGGAAGTATTTCTATCTACCATTAGCAAATGATTGAGAAAGAAATGCCTGTATAAATACATACGGCATTGGAAGTCACCATTGGGATATACTTGTATTATTTCACAATGAAATCGGGATCTCCTTGTGGTTAACAGGGAAAATCCGAGTCAGTTGGGAAATTTAATATCATGCCGGTTTGTTGCCATGGTAGGTCAGTTGGTAGAGCAACCACACGGAAGGTGGAAGATCCGTAGTTCCAATCCCGTCTATGACATTGCAATTCTCAGTCTGATTCAATCTTACAAACCTTGTCCTACACAAGCTGTACGAAAGAACAATTAATTATGAATACCTGTATATTAGGGATGGAATCGAGACAGGTAGTTATGGTACTTTACACTACAACAGCGAGGCACCGGAATATTATCGGGTCACGAGGTGTAGCGCATACCTTTCCAACTCAACTGCAATTTGGTAGGCTCGTGGTGAGGCTAAGTAATGCTTGTGTGTGCCTGCCCTTGGAGGGGCTTAACCACAGAGTTGGTAGGATTGTTGTAGGATGGTGGGTTTGGTTTTTAAGGTGATGATGTAAAGGATGGTAGATTCTGTATATTTATAGGCTCCTCGGCGGCTGCCATTTCAGGAGCAGCATCCATTCGGAACTCCGCTGGTGTCTTTTGTTCCAAATGGATTAAATGTTTTGAATTTTGAATGACCACTCCCATGGGTAGGGGGGAACTTACTGTCAGCGTAATGCTGTTGGCTGGTTTAAGAGCTTCGTTATGATGCGTGCCCGGTAGAGCCTGTAGCGACATTCATTGGGTAAGTAGCCACCCAGGGATCTGAGAAGGGCGTTCTAACGATGGGTCTATCTGGCGTAGAAATTTTGAACCCGGTACCAAATCGCATTCTCCACGTATGGGAGGGCCGAGGTTTCGTGTGGTAGCCTCACTGGAAAATGACTGCAGACAGAATAGATGGACGCAAGTCCCCTGTTCTGCATCCGATGTAACCAGAGAAGCCAGGAATCTGCTGACATACCCCACACGTAGCAGGCATAGAGCATCAGAGGTGTAGCTTTAGGCGAACCGGCATGATTGAAGCCAGAGCCAAGTATAAGGGAGCTACCGCCACCTTAGCCCTGTTCATTGTTCCCCGCACGTGTTCACGAAAAGTTAGGCCTTTATCGATAGTGACGCCTAAGTAGCCAATGGATGTTCCATCCTCTGGCCCTGATAAGTGAATGTTGGCAGGTCTGCTGCGGAGATTCGGCGCCCGGTAAACAGGACAGAATGGCTTTTGCCCGGATTTACGGACATATGTCACTGCCTGCACCAGTGTTGAACGAGGCGGAAGTGTCTTTGAATGGGGTTTAAGGCTCTGAGTATGTGTCGGTTGGTTGTGTACAGCAGGACGTCATCAGCAAACTTGGCCATATTGACACCCTGCACCACTAGGAATTCAGCCACGACCAGACAAAACAGTGTGGGAAATAGTACAGAACTTTCGGAGACTCCAGCACGTATTGTTCTTAACGTTGATGTTTTCCCCACAACAACCATTGTGAAGGAGCGTTGGTGTAGGAGGCTGTGTATAATGTGGATTAACTGACTGTGTACAAGCTGGATAATTTTATATTGGAGCCCTTCATTCCAGGTTGTTGAGACGGCCTCCACGTCCAGAGATACCGCTCGAATGAAAGCTCTGTCCTGGAAACCCAGAGAAGCAGCCTTCCCCACCCGCAACAGATGCTGAGCGGTCGAGTGCCCAGGACGAAAACCAAACTGGGATGGCTTGAATGTCGGCCAGTAACGGTGACAAGCGGTGCAATATTAGCCTCTCGAAAACTTTCGGGAGGGTGGGTAGGAGGCTATAGAGCGGCAGCTGGAGGGAAAGCCGGCTCCTTACTAGGTTTCAGAATGCACACCACCCGGGCCATCTTCCACTCGTGCGAAAAGTGTCCCAGAGTGACACACATATTGAATAGCTTGGCAAGGAAGGGCAGAGCTCTGAAAGGAAGGTTTCGGATATGGCGGGTATCAACCCGTCCTTCCCACAAACCTTTTAGTGTTGAGACGCCCTGATGCGTTTTGAACTTCACTGGAGCGGATGATTGGGAGGGTGTTCCCCGCTCCATCAGGCGGTAACCGCAAGTAGCGGTCTACCTCCTGGTGAACACAGGAAGTAAAATTAACGTCTTGAGGATCTTCTCTAGGCCTACAGGTGTCCTCAAGATAGTTGGCAAACACATTTGTTTTGGCTTGGGGTTCGTACACAAGACCTAGGTTACCTTGAAGCAGGGAGAAGTATTAATTTTGTTGGCGGCGGAAGTTTTTAGCCATTCTCAAGACGTCACCACCCTCGAAGTTAAGACGAGCCATCGTTTCCTCCCACGCTTGCACTCTGTGCGCGCCAGGCGGTCACAAACCTACCTGCGGAAATGCCTCAGAATCTCTCGATTCTAAGGCGCTGGTATAGCCCAGGAACGGTGGATCAGGAGTTCGAGGTCCAGTGGTAAGATCTCGGAATGAGGGGGAGGAGGTGTTAGGATGGTGAGGTTATGAACTGTTCGCACCACTGTGGTTGTTAAGAATTTGACTGCTCTCTCCAGGGAGGAAATTTCTGTTATCCTGCGGTTTGGTGGGATTGATGCGTCGAGGCAACCTTTTACACATTCCCAATCGAGTGTCCAGAAAGATCGTTGCTGGCAACCCGTGTGTAGATCTCCGCCAACACGAGGTTATGGTCGCAATGAAGTGCCGTGAGTAATGTGAGTGTGATGTGGTAGGAGTAGTGGTTGTTAATCGCAAAGTCCATGACAGATGGTAGGTCTTGACCTTACGCATGTTATGTGAGTTACCAGGGACCCAGTAAATTGAATTTGCAAGGGGGCCTGAATACCAACGCTGATGTTTGGCACTAAATCACGCAAGCATGAAGGTCTAGAATGGATTCGTAATCAACAAATACAAACAGTCGAACAAGTGGGTGGTGAATAGGGGTTATAATAACCTCCGTATCAACACACACTGCCGTCGCCTCAAGGGTTTGCGGGGTAAAAAGGAATGGGATTATGGACTTCGTTTTGCCTCATAAGTACCGCAGTGCCGCCCCCGGGTCAGGCACCCGATCACTACGATGACAAACGTATTCGGGTATGCAGAGTATGATGTCAGGACGCAATGTGTCTCCGATACTAAAATGAGGTCCAATGCATAATGGGCGGCAAAGTAATGAAGCTCATTCTTATGGTTCCTCACTTCATTTGCATTCCAAAAAGCAAATTGGAAGGAGGTAAGAGACCTAGTTCCTTCCGTCATTTTGCAGGAATGGTGCGAGGAAGAGCAAAAAGGTGAGTGGTTTGTGTCGATGGATGTTTGGGTAGAGAACTGAAGAGACAGTGGGGGATCCACAACCCTCTCGTCCCTGGAGACGCGCGATGACTGAGGCTCAGGAGCTACATCCACAGGCTGCTCCCGGTCCGAGTCGGTCTCGGGGTCTGTCCTCTTTCTCTTCTGCTTGGGTTAAGGTTTGTTGTAGTGGTTAACCTTGGGTTTGTGCATGGGGCGTGTCGTGTTGCACCCCGGCTAGAGACCGTCTGCGCATAAGAGATGCCCCTTGGTGCTGCATTGGTGTCTTTGGCACTGGTCTTGGCCCCTGCCGCGCCGCTGATGTCCTGACGGTGTACTTCCGGGAGTGCCGTTGGTGGTGTCCTTCGCTGTTTCCCAGCCTTCTAGGAGGAGCTGTTGTTCGAGCACTGGCTTATGGTGATTGGTGATGAGTAGCTGGAGGCTCTCGAGAAGTTGAGTGAATGGAGGTCATCACCCTCAGTCGTGCAGAGCATTCCCCGTAGCAGGCGATGATCTACCTTGGAGTTGGCGCATGTAGGCACATCTGCGACGGACCTGGAGTGTACCTCTATGGGATGCATACCACCGCACCGAAGGCAGCGCAGTAGACGGTAGCAGTAGTTGCTCGAGGTATTGGAGCCCAAGCAACGATGACATTGTGCAGGGCCGTCAGTGCGTCCGGAGGCTTCTATTGTGACCCGGAGATAGCAGATCGAGGTTACTCGATCTATCTAAATATCGGAATCGTTGACCTGCTCCACCAAATCCAGGAAGAGAGGGATGGGAATTTTGGTGGGCTGCTGCCCAGTTGGAATGGGGTTTGTGAGATGTTTCACAAGTTTTGGCGTTATGCTCTGACGGATGAGGTCATACTCAATGTCCCCTACTGGTGTGTCCACAGCATGCCTTTCCAGCAAGTAGCGAACTGCTGTCCCGACCTCACATCCTACGGGTCCCATCCCTCGACCAATAGCGAACAGGGTGAACCTACTATTCCGACTTAACAAATCTCGATTTCCATCCCTACTGTATGTTATAGCTATCCATCGAACGGGTTTTAATCACTATGTACCATTCATGTCTTCCAACACAAACGAGCTCCTGCATAAGGGCGAGTTGGATGTACTGGATTCCAAGCGGTGTCTCCCTCTCAGACCATTCCGTTTGGTATACCGAACGGGTATATGTCTCATTTCCTGTTCGAACGCCCAAAGTGACCAGACCCAAGGGGAAAGCTCAGTCTTTTTACTTCATTAGCGTTGTTGCCTTCCTTATACGTAGCTCAAGTTCGTGTGATAATGGAGTGGAATGATGTAAGTGAAATACAAGCGCGGTTACAGTCACAGCTGATATGTGAATGTATGCACTAACAATGAATTACTAACAATAATTATAATAAGCTTAGTCGGTTGTTTAGGAATTAGTTCATTGCGTATCTAGATTATGAGGTATATTCTTGCTTTGAAGCCATGACAAAATTTTAGCTTTCCTAGAATTTGTATTGGGGATTTTTCTTTAAGCATTGTCCATTACTATCACATACCTTTCTTCCTGTCTCTGAAGGATATCGGTAAACCATTCCTTAAACACTACATTACTCATCTCTTTATGATAGTCACCACCATTTTTGACTGAAGTACTAAGTCTGCCCCTTCTATGAAACTATATTTGGCCCATCTAGCTTGACAGATTATTAGATATGATTCTTTACCCAATGGAATTCATTCACTGCAACTTACATATGTTAGAAGCGTAATAAAATGCTAAAAAAACCATATCCTGGTGTTTTATATAAGTCATTATTATGTTATATGTCCTTCAGCTGAAAAAGTTGACCACTGTGTTCATTTACAGTAACATTCATTTGCTGAAAGTGTAAATGGCTAAAACAAAACTAAGTTATTGCTGTGTTGTATTTTATTTCACCCGAACGTATTGAAGACTTCGGATTTATTCACAGCAACATTCGTTTTCCGGAAGCTTAAATTGCAAAAGAAAAACAAGTTATTATTTTGGCTCGAAGCATGCGAGATAGAGCTCATAATGTATGTATTTTTACCTAAGTTTCTCATTTAGATTTTTAAAATGAATTCCACAATGTACACGTGAAATTAGCTCAGAGCCAGGTCATACATATTCAACCTGAATATATATTTTGTAAAGTGTTGCTTCAAATTTTCTTTTAAGAAAACTTCCTTGGTTTTAGTTTTATCAGGTTTCATATTGTACAACTTTAAGTTGCTCTCAAATATCGTCATTTGTGTTACCAGGTTTTTCTCGACTGTGTTAATTTGTATCTCATTAAAAGTAAACGTGATTTTAAGTACAACAAACACTTTTTTCAGTAGTGGTTCTAGATGTATATGTCATTAATGCAAATCAACAACTTTTGAGTAATTAACCTGAATTTGCATTAAAGCTTGATAGTAACATACACTGGTGTGCAAAACCTAAGGACGAGATGGGTAAAGTAACATAACAAATGAACTACTGGGTAGAAATAGATGAAGGTGCGGTAGTATGTTGCCAGAGGTCTCTCACACGTACACAGAAAACTGGACGTCACATGGCGTGATTGTAGCGAGCCTATAATGCCAAATGTGTCTGGACCCGCAACACGGGGCAGTTGATGAAACAGGACAAGATGGTGTGTGGCAATTACCGAGTTATTACGGTGCACTATAGTGTTGTTCTTCATTACAACATGGCCCGCAGACACCATTTGGATGACTTCACATAGGGGAAGAATCATCGGGAAACTGGAAAAAGGGCGAAGTGTGACGAGTGTTGCTCAGGAGTTTAAAATTGCTCACAGCATCGTTACACGTGCATGGGGAGCCTTCCAAACCGCAGGCGCTGCTGTCCCAAGGAGAGGTGGTGGTCGCCCACGCTCAACCACAGCAGAAGATGACCGCTACATTGTGCAACAGGCAAGAAGGGATCCACGCAAAATAGCGTGTGCAATTACAACAACATTTAAGAGGACAGCTAGGCACGCAATCTCACGATACACAGTAACACGGCGACTACACAGAGATGGTCTCTTTGCCCGACGGTCAGTACGTCTTCCATTGACATCCGCACATCGGCGGCCCCGTTTGCGATGGTTCCAAGAGCATCAAAATTGTACCAACGAGGAATGGGGTCGCGTGTTCTTCTCGGATGAGAGCAGACTTAGTCTAAGTAGTGATTATCGACGTACCCACATCTGGCGAGAGGTGGTAACAGTAATGAATCCAGAAACATCCTTGAACATGATCGTTTTGGTGATCCGGGTGTTATGGTTTGGGGAGGCATAATGTTGCATGGGCGCACCGACCTCCAAATTTTTGAACACGGTACGCTCGCTGGTCAACGTTATTGTGATACTGTACTCCTTACCCATGTGAGTCTTTTCAGGGGTGCAGTCGGCCCTGACTTCATTTTTATGGATGACAATGCACGGCCGCATCGAACGGAGGATCTCTTGGAACGATAGGATATTCGGCGAATGGACTGGCCTGCCCGTTCCCCCGATTTAAATCCCATCCAGCACGTATGGGATACTTTGGAGAGACGCATTGCAGCACATCCACATGCACCAACGACCATCCAACAGTTGGTGGAGGAATGGAACGTCCTAACACAAGAACTGCTTACCAACCTTGTGGCCAGCATGGGAGCACGATGCAGAACATGCATTGCTGTCCGTGGTGATCATACACCCTTTTAAAAACCATGTATCTGTTTCTGTAAATCTATAGAGCCATCATATGTCGTATTGACTTTAGTGTAGCTTATGGTGTATGAATAAAAGTGGCATTTCTGTTCGTCTCATTGCATATTTCGTTCAGTTGCCTACTGTAGCATACCATAGCAGTTCCCTCTATGTATGATTCAAGATATGTTACTTGGCAGTGTCACAGCATGCGAAGATTACTTTGGTCCTTGGGTTTTACACAACAGTGTATTTTACTTTAATGACAGTTGTGCAATTTCTGGACGTTAAAGTACAATAATTATTTCATTTGTTGCATTATAATATAATTTGCAATGTTTATTTCTATAGATGACTGCGTTGGTTTTCCTCCCATAGAAATTTCGAATGAAATTGTATATGAAGCTTTTATGATATTTATTTTGGAGCATATTCTATATTTTGCTTAAGGGTAATGATACAACAAAACACGAAAGTGGAATTTGTGTACCATAATGTAGTCAAATAAATGTTGACCGTAACCCGAAGTCGAAAACTGAGTAACATGACATAGACTATTGCCTTAGCGCACTGAAGCAATACGCTTGACAACACCGCTATAATGTGAACTCTAGAACGGGTAAATACCCGTTTTCCATTTCCCACAAACGGGCATGTGAACCAAAAGCTCAACATAGTTCGTTATATTCGTTGCTGCTTTTCGAACGAGATTAGCTGGGATATACAGACGAGTCCCATTATGTATGAATGTGAAACGAACGGGTAAAGCGCATGTGCTTGACAGCTCTACTGTATATGTTGCATAAGTCGCTTTTGCAAGAAGTCAGTACCTCTTGCGGGAGTTGTAGCACACGCCAGGATTTAAATATCGCACCAGTCTAACAGGTACAAGAGTGAATGACTTCCAGGAGTTCTGTGGCTTGTTTGCCACGAAGTAGGTTAGCATTTCAAGTGCGTGCACCCACACATGAAGGAAGCAAGCAAACAAATCTCTTGTTGATAACTGAAAGAAACCGTAGTTATAATTTTTATAAACCTTTCTCGCTTTTTACTTTCTCTACCGCGCACCTAGTAGGTACAGAAAGTATTACATTTCAGCCAAAAATTCGATACTGAGATTTCACAGAAGTTCATGTTTTGAGAACCCCTGAATCCAAACAAAGCACTTTTATAAAAAGGTGTGTGAACAGCATAACTCAAACACAAATAATCCAATAAATACCAAACTTGATATTTAGGCCAGTACCTTCCAAAGATACGACAGGAATATTTTAAAGAAAATCCCCCACCCCAAACTACCCTTACATGGAACATATTTCGAAATGCTTTATTTTCTAAAAAATAGCTCTAACGATTTTGATTAAAATACATATATTGAGGATATTTACATTAAATATTGAATATCATATGTATATTTTGAATTACATATATATATTGAATTTTCTAGTAATAGCCTTTGAACTCCACTTTATTCGGAAGGAATTTTGTATAATCTTGTATAACTGGTAAACGCTAAGCGATAGACAGAAATGTACTGCACAGGCAAAGTAGATCTGATTAAAACACACAATTTATTTCAAATAAAATTTTTGTGGCATAAGCAATTTCCAGATATCTGTTATTAATGGTTCGATATTCAATACTTTCTCAATCTTTTCAAAGTCCTTTCGATATTCAGTTGTTTCTCCCGATTGCACGCAAAGAGCATGGAATTTTAAGGCCATTACATAGTGTCCAGTTCTTAAACATTTGTCTATTGTTATTCTCTTTGTATACCTACAACGAAATGCGTAATGCAGCTATTTCCGGAAAGGTGTATCTCGATTAAAATGAAGTAGATAGGAAAACAAACTTTCTAAGAATAATTTACATACCTACTAATAAACGATATAGGATAGAGAAAGTTATGTGAATGTAACACATCAGATGTTTATATTTTTACAGTCGTTTCTCAAATTCCATTTACCATTTCGACAGTCTCTGTAACATTGTTAAAATTTTCAACAGAAAGTCGTAGAGAATTAATTTAAATATGTGGTACATGGTTTTTATTAAATTTTCAAAACCTTTCAAGATATGGCATTAATAATAATAATAATAATAATAATAATAATAATAATAATAGATTACCAACCCGGGCTTGCGCCCACGTACGCCCGACAGAAGTGGTTATCATCCAAACGAGGAGACGTCACACATTCCCCACAAACATGATAAACTATTTGTTAGAAAGCCATGCAAGAAAAGAGCTGAAAGCTTATTTAAATGTAACAGACTTCAGCTGAGAACAATTATTGCACTTCTCACAGGGCTTGCTCCTGTGGAAAATCATATTAACACGAATGGAGAGCTTCGGGTAACTTACATTGCAGATTGTACAAGAAAGAAACTGAAACAGTTCAGCACATCATATGCTTCTGTGAGGCTTTGGCTCAATGGGGATATACTGCTTTTGGGGACTTTTTAGAATTTGAAGAATTTGAAACCATATGTTATTAGACTGTATTCCTTGGTAAAGGGTGCTGGCATAATGAATTGGCTTTAAAACGATACAGGTAGCACAATAAGCCCAAGACTGAATTTCGTCCGGAGCAATGACGGAAATCGTTTAAGACAACACAGGACACATCCCCAGCCGGAATGTGGTTTTCGTGTCCAGGATCACTGGCTATCGCAACTCTTCAATTCCCTTACCGTGCAGAGAGTGCACCGTTCATATACCATGGACTTAAAATCCGCACACCAATGGGGGGAGATAAATTGTTAATAAAGTTATATTTAAACGTTTAATCTTTGCTTATGAAACAACCAGACGAGTGATAAAATATCGTATGGCATTATTGTGTATTAATATTTAAAGAAATTGTTATTTTTATTTCTTCAAAATTGTGATTTCTGTCCGCGTAGAACATGACTGTGATCAATTAATGTAATAAAAGTAATAAAGCACTCTTTTTCTCTTAAAAAGAAGTATATCCACTGCAGTTTAAAACGCATCTATATTTATGATAGAGCAACGCATGACAATATTTTCAAAACTTTTATATAGAAAGTCCAAGATTTAGAAATTCCACCTATGGCTACTTTTATATGTTGGTGGAAAAAAACGCCCGAAAGCAGTCGGGAACTGTAAGAATTCAACTACTACGCAACAACGATGCAAAAAATATGGGTTCCATCCATATTACTTTCTCTATCCAATATCGTTTATCTTTACAGAGCTTCTAACAACTGTTGTAAAAGCTGATTTTTCTATTTACTTCACGTTAATCGACATAAACTTTTGCAGACATTGTTTCATTATACATTCTGTTATAGGCACAAGGAATACTGAAGACTGAAGCAATAGTTAAATGTTTAAAAACCGGATCACAGTATGCTGGCTTTGAAATTCCATGCCTACTCTTTCCATGACATCGCGAGAAACACCTGGATACTGATTGCACTAACATAAATCTCATGTGTTGCATTCACAGTACTTTCTTTACCCTCCATCGCTTAAATTCAATAACTCATTTACGTTTTCGAAAGCAAGTGCGATAGCTACTCCTTCTGCATTTACAAACCCCTTGCATTACAACTGTGTGGATGAAACAACCAGTACATGAACTCATTCTTAATAAGAGCTATAAACTTTAATTGTACAGTAAATGCACCGTACTTATATCGCTGAAAAGATTGTCTATCACAGCGCCTAAATCCCTAGGTATGGTCCCTTGTAATGCATAATTGTTTGTCACTGCATTGCACGTTACGTTTACATCATCGATTACAATATCCTGCAGCCACACCCCATCAGCATATAAGTTAGGCGGACATGGTGCAATACCATTATCATTTGAAATTGATTTTGTCTTTTCTACATTACTTTGGTCTTCATTGAAAACGTTAATAAAAGCTAAAGGAAAGTGAATAAAATACCTTAGAAGTGGGTTTTAGGAGTAGTTGTTGTCTATACTATAGCTGGTGCCCACCTGTTTTCGGTGTTTTACTTTCATAGCAAAATTACGATGTGCAGACAAAAAACGTGGCCATCTTGTTGCTATTGCACATGAGCAATACGAACTGCCAACCTAAATGAGAAGTGAAATCCGCTGAATAGCGGTGTCCTTCTTCTTCTTCTTTTGCCGCTAATTTAAACGCAATGCGTTGTTATTAATAGTGCATTACAGGAAATAAAATGGCTTGTGGAGGATAGCGTGTGTATCTGTCTATGAACAGTATAACTCAAAAACAAAATCTCGGTTAGATACCAAAAAGTGTATTTAAGTTCAGTATCTTCCAAAGAGGTGACACGAAGAAGATGGAAAATACAATATACATAGTGGTGAGAGAGCAATTAGGTATGCAAAACTTACAGCTACATTACTAACCTAATATACACGTAGTTACCTTGACTCATTACAGTTAATAAACATAACGGCATCACTGAGTTATTCGTGCATTGTGTATTCTTAACCTCGCCAAATATATAATTTTTTACTTTGGAACCAGCAATTACTTTGACTGTTTCACGGTAAAACACCTGCTAACATTAAAATGAAAGCTGGTTTATTTCTTTGTAGGCATTGTGAAAAGTCTTAGAATACAAACAAGGAAACAAAGTGGTCGGTCATCATTCAGTTCTTTCTCGCACTGTCATGTAAAGAGTGCGGAATTTCAAGGGCAGAATATAGCGACGCCATTTTAAACATTTGACGTGAAAATTTGGCTGCAAACGTTTATCTCGATTAAAATGAAGTAGATAGAAAAATAAGATTTTGTAAGAATAATTTGTAGAAGCTCTATAATTAAACAATAGTGGTTAGAACAAGTTTGTAAATGTTTCAAATAAGATTTTTCTGTACTTTTCCCGTCACCCTAATAGCACATTTGTTCCTTATCGACAGTATTCTTGGTGGAATCTCCAATAAAAAGGTCTATTACATTATACGTCAGTAGAAATTTTTACCATGTTATGCAAATCAGCAACAACGTCACCAAACTTGAGTCAAGTAAGGTCGAAGTCTGCATGAGGATGACGTAATAGTGACAATACTGACGAACAAGGATTTCCCTAATAGCTATTTTCACAATTAATTCCTTATCTCTGGCTTACGTGTTTCTCTTAAATATCTGTTATCTATGTATATTGTGCGTCCTAATCTTCAAAAGTATCCAATCTGAAACAGTAATACGAATATGTCTCCTCACTGATAATATAGAAGTGTACTCTGTGTATTGTATAATTCATCTAAAACTTGATTATTTTATCTAATTTGCGTTAATTACAGTAAATTTTAGCCTAAAATACTTTCAAATTACATAATTCAGACTTCAGAGAAATAGAAGGAAAAACAAAAGAATTGCAGTTTTCAATCAGCCTACGGCACACCAAAGTTGGCTGCGTTCTAGAAAAGCTTAAACATTATCAATGACTATTTGAGAAAGACTAAAGGTACGCAAAGGTTATTTGACAAAAACGTCGTATTTTAATGACTTATATTCTTTACCTTCTCTACTGCTTACCTGTAGTAAGAAGATGTTATTCTATATTCCACCTAAAACCTTATATTTAAATTTTGCACTAAATACATGTTTTGAGATCCCCTGAATGAAAGAAGAGAATTCCTACTTTCTCTAATACGTGCTTAAGTAGTTAAAGGAAAATTTGTATTCTCTTAAACATTGTACGTGGCGATTTGAACGGAAGTACCTACGTGCTTGGGATTCCGTGAACCAAAAAATACATTTTTAGAAAAGGATTTGTGTGTTTGTAAAGAACATAGCTCAAAAACGAAAAGTCCGATAAATACCAAACTGCGACACGATGACTTTCAAAACAATCTCCTAATACCAAAATCTTCTTCACTCCTTTTTGTTTTGTTATTTCTGATTTTTTAAAAAATGCTTCTAAGGATTTTGGTTAAAATTTCAAGCATTTAAAATATTAAAATGACAAATGAAATTTATATCTTGAATCTTCTTGGAACAGCCTGTTTTCCTTAATTTCGAATGAACTTTGTATAATTTGTAAAACGTAACAGGAAAAAATGTAATACACAAAACTTGTACATGTCGTTAAAGCTAACAATTCATGTTACGTTTTTTTGTGACGTTAACCATTTCTAAGATACTCTTTGCTATTCTTTTGAATTTTCTATGCCTATACTTTTTCTCTACTGCGTACTTGCTAGGAGAGGAAGTAAATATTGCATTCCACCCAAAAACGCGATACTGAGATTTAACCGGAAATATACCTATGTTTTGAGGCCCCCTGAACAATAAAGCATTTTTAGTAAAAGACCCCTCTACGTGTGTGTGTGTGTGAACAGCATGACTCAAAAACGAAAAGTTGGTTAAATAATAAACTTGGTATTTGAGTTCAGTATCCTCCAAGGATGCAACACGAAGATTTTCAAGAAAGTACCTCCATCCCGAAATTTTTTCGAAAATTTGCATTTTCTCAAGGCTGACTGACTCTCAACAATTTTGATTAAAATACCATATGTATAAGACATTTGCATGACAAGTGAAGCTATATCTTGAATTTTCTGTGAAAAGCCTCTGAAGCCCTCTTCATTCCGAATGACTTTTGATAAGTGGCAAACCGCAAGAGATTGACAAACTCTTACTACGGAAAAAATAAACAAAAAAGCGATATATATAGCACGCAGTTTATGCCACACACCATTTTTTTTAGCGTTAAACACTTCCAAGATATTAATTGTTATTGGTTTGAATTTTCAAATACTTACACTTTTCTCAAGACGAAAATCGCTATCAGGACACACAAAGAGAAAGGAATTTCAAATCCTTGATATAGCGATTTGCTCTTCAAATATTATACTATCGCTTAGAACCTACTCTATCCCCCTAATCCCCTTGTATCTACGTATAAGCAAATATACAATAAGACAATTTCTACAAGTGTTTATCTCGATTAACGTAAAGCAGAAGAAGAATAAACTTTTATAATAACAACAGTTTGTTGAAGAATGGGTAGAAAAGTCGTGTAAATATAACGGCTTAGATATTTTTCAGGTAGTGTCTATTCCGTTTTTCTAATGGTCAAGCAAAGAGCATGGAATTTTAAAGCCATCACATAGAGACTCAACTTTTAAGAATCTGACTATCGCTTTAGCCTACATATTCTTCATATACCCATACCTAGTAGATGGAGAAAATATTGTATTCCGCCCAAAAATCCAATACTGAGATTTGACTGGAAATGAATTTTTTGAGATCTTCTGAAACCAAAACAAGCATTTTTAGAAAAATGTTCCTTTCTATATATGTGTTGGTGTCTTTGAGCAGCACAACTCAAACTTCTGATGTGATATACTCACATGACTTTCTCTAACCTTTATCTTTATTAGAAGGTACACAAAGTATTCTTACTAAAGCTTATTTTTCTTTACTATATTTTAATCCAAATAAACGTTTGCAGAAATAGCTACATTACACATTTCGTTATAGATACAAAGAGAACAGCGATATTCAAATGTTTAACAACTGGACGCCTTACAATTGAACGTCGAAAGACTTTAAGAGAGTGACCGAGTAATGAACAATTCGAACCATCAATAACGGATATCTCAGAAATGGCTTATGTCTCAAAAAGCTTATTTGAAATAAATTGTGTTTTAAAGAGATCTACATTTCTTGTGTAGTGCGCTTTCGTCTATCGCTTAACGTTTACCAGTTGTACAAAATTGTACAAAATTCCTTCGAATGAAGGGAACTTCACAAGCTATTCCCAGAAAATTGAAGGTTTTATTTTATTTGTCGTAGAGATCTTTAATATAAGATATTTTAATAAAATGGTTAGAGCCATGTTTTAAAAAATCAATATTTTCGGAAAGTGTTCCATGTAAAGGGTAATTGAGTTGGAGGGATTTTCTTGAAAATCTTTGTGTCGCATCCTTGGAAGATACTGAACTTAAATACCAAGTATGGTACTTATCCAACTTTTCGTTTTTGAGTTATGCTGTTCACACTCACACACCGGCCTTTTTCTAAAAATGCTTTTTGATTCAGGGCCCCCAAAGCATTCATTTTCGGTGAAATCTTGCTATGAAATTTTAGGTGTAATGTTATACCTTCTTTACTTACTATATACGTGGTAGAAAAGTAAAAACTGAATTATGGATAAATTCTATTGGTATTTAAATTCAGTATTCTGCCACTGCACCACCGAATTAATACCATCTCAGTGGCGACCAAGTACGATGATATTGTTACATAAAACGTGACAGGAATGAACCAAATAACTTTAGGCCGATTAGCGTGTTATCGAATCTTTATAAAGTGTTAATGGACTAACCAAGATCCTAGACCAAAACCAGTCGAAGAACAAGCAGGATTTCGAGCAGTATACAGCACTATCGATCCCTTCAAACAGTCAAACAGATAATAGAAAACAAACAGCAGAATACAACCAAAATCTGTATATAGCCTTATGGACTACAGTAAGACCTTGGACTCCGCAGACCACAGGAAAGTCATAAAATCCTTACAAACAATGAGAATAGAAAGCAAATACATCAGAATGATAGGGAAAATTTACATTAATAGCTACACCAAATTCAAAACGAAGGAGACGCATTTAAACTGGTAAGAGGAGCGAAGCAGGGGGACCCAATTTTACCTAAACGTTTAACAGGCCTACTGGAAATTGCATTCCGTACATTAACATGGGATAAGGGGCGAATAGGCATTAATATAAATGGAAGAAGATTATCCAACATACGCTTCGCGGACGATATTACACTTTTTGCAAAGTCAGCAAAGGAGTTAGAGACAATGCTCAAAGAGCTGAACACCATTAGCTAAGAAGTTGTACTACGGATGAACACAATTAAGACAAAAATGATGACAAATGCTGGAAAACTACCAATAGTTTTGCAAGGAGCAACCTTGGAGTATGTGGAGGACTACATCTAACTTAGAACAAAACATTTCGATGAGGGGAAACGGCGCGGCAGAGATCAAACGAAGAATTAGCGCAGCCTGGAGACAATTCTGGAGCTTGAAAGATATCCTACTAAACAATTACGTAAATCTGAAACTGAAAATACAAGTTATGGAATCGTGCGTAATTCCAGTGTTAATATACGGAGGTACTTTGCCGTACGCGAAATAAAAGCCCTACAAGTGTGCCAGAGAAAGATGAAACGGAAAATACTGAACATCAGGCTACAAAACAGAATACGAAACACAGAAATGAGAAGAATGACGGGAATAGAGGACACAACAGTACGTACACGACACTTCAAGTGGAAATGGGGAGGCCATATAACAAGGATGGACTACAGAATATGGGCCCACGCGACCAAAGTTTGGGACAACAGACTCGGGAAAAGAAGAACAGGTCGCCCACTCCGGGGATGGGTCAGACGAACTGGTACGAGGAGCTGGAAGAAGATGGACCTCCGTAGCCATGGACCGCCTACTATGGAAGAAAATCACTACCAAGAAGTCAAAACTACAGCCAACATTATTATGCTAAGGACCAATCTGTTGGCCTAAACTTTGATGAAAAGAGTTAAGTTAAAAGACAAGTAAAAGTTTAATTCTCCCACGGACTGGCTCGCCTTGGGAGTTTTTACATGAGCTACCCTACCTAGAGTAGGAGGCCATTGCCCTAAAGGGATCTAAGGCTCTTATCTTATCTTTCAAATATGTGACGCCAAGGTTTATCAACAAAATCTCGCCGCCCCAAACTACCCTTTAATGGAAAATTGTGATTTTCTCAAAAATAACATACCATCTAAATAAAATAATAAATAGGTATTTAAGATATTTCTATGACAAATAGAATTATACTTTGAACTTTCTGCTAATAGCTTATGGAGTCCTTTTCATCTGTGCGGAGTTTTATATAATTTCGTATTACTGCTGTGCGGTGATATTTTTCAGGGGGACTCAAGCAGTAATGAAATTGTTTTAAGTTCCATTTATACCCCGCCTTTAACTACAATGGTCTTATCGGCAGGCTTTCCTCTGGGACATATTGTCTATAAGCAATGGTGTTAACGCGTATTCGCTTGTCGTTGGATTTCTGGTAAACTTTGGGTTTTATTCGTTAGATCACACACAGATTCACACTCTCATTCATACTTCCGGACAGGGAATAATCTTGGCTAGAGAAAAATTCCCACCACAGCCGGAAAAAAAACATGGTACCCCTCGCACAGCAGGTAGGTACCCCAGCGACTGAGCTACGAGGCCAGTCACTACACTATTCAATAAATCTACACAGCAGTAAACTATGTTATTATAGGTAATTCGTATTCGAACTAAAATAAAGCTTACCTCCTTCATCTTCAGCTGTACATTAACGGAACTCTATTCTACCCTTTTCGGGAAAATGTTTATATGACATGATCATAAAAATGTCTTTGACTTTGAATTTTGTGTAATAGAGCTTTTTGATTGATAACAATGAAAGCTGTGAAAACCTGTATTCCCAATGAGAGTTCCGTACGTAATTTTTTACGCGCTTTAAACAGCAAACGCACGTTCTACTGTTGATTTGCTCACTGGAATTATAGTTATGAGGCAGCATAATTTATAATCTTCTGTAAATGCTTCTTCTTCTAACTCTTTGTCTTTCATAAACTTTGCATTCTTAGTGACTGACCTGCTGAAAGGTCTGATAACCTATAAACAGCCATTAATTCAATTAGCAAATTTTCGAAACGAAACAAATTTTTATAAGCTGATTTAAGAGATGTAAACAAGGTTTCGGGAAATCTAGTTTTGAAGGATTCAAGACTTTTCGAATCAAGTAACACAATAAATCTTAGTTCTTCTAAATCACGAAATGCGTTTTACGTTTGGCTAGCTATCGTGTCAATTAACCCGTTGTAAAGACGCAAATATTTCATTATGGGGATCATCTATTCCACCTTCCCGAGTCGCGTTCTAGCTTCATTCTCTTTCGTACTACTATCTTCTAGTCTTGCATACTTGTTATCAAAATTGTTTCGAGATTCTTGAATGAAAGAAATGGTCTCTTTCACTTTTGCAATACAATAATTTACATAAAATGCCTTTGTCTGCAGAATATTATATAATGTATTAATAAGAGCAAAAATATGACTGAAAATTTCCAACGGATAAGAAAATTGCTCTGTTTTGTTTTTTGGACGCTCAACAGCTAGGTTATTAGCGCCCTTGTAAAAGGATCATGGCAAAGGCCAGAGATAAAAATGAATATAAAAATCACAGCAAAACCCAGAGATAAATATCAGTATAAAAGTCATAGCACAAGTCATAAACAAATATAAATATGTAAAACTAAACAGAGAAGTATGAAATACCTGCTATTAACATTACTAAATCCGCATTTGGGAATTTACCTTTGATACGAAATTAAAATGCCTATTCACCGCTTGCTTATCATTCGCTAAGAGCTCTGCAACACTGGCCGGCAGTTGCAGAGTGTCCCAAAAATGTGCTAGAGCAATACGCTCTAGCAACACGTGATGGACCCACGGAACTTTGCTACAAAGCGGACAAGTAGGAGCAGGTCACCCTTAAAAACACAACTGTGTAAAATTGTAGTGGCCAATACGCAACCGAGCCAAAATCACCTCCTCTCGACGAAATACGCTAAAGGAAGTTACCCGGTTTATCGGAATGTCCTTCACTACTCTTAACGTATTTCCGCGGACAGCTAACCACTGCTCGCGCCAGTACGAGAACACCGCTCTCTGCACAACAAGCCTAAAGTCTTCCAATGATACAGGAGATTTTGTAACACTGGGTTCTGTGGTTGCCGGCTTAGCTGCCAAATCCGAAGGTTCATTCCCCGGCAAGCCATCGTGACCAGGTATCCAAGAACGCTCCACATTAACGCCAGAAGCGTATAAAATATGGAGGGCATCCTGGATTCGCTGAAAAATGTGGTGGTTTCTGTACAGCTCACGAAGGCTCTGAAGTGCACTAAGGGAATCACTCAAAATGGGACAGGTTCCGAATTTTCGACGCCGTACATACAAAATGGTTCTGTATATGGCATACAGCTCTGCACTATAAATGGTTGTGCTATCATGAAAACAGAATGTATAGGGTTCGGTTCCATGAACATAAGCAAATCTAACACCGTTGGTGCACTTAGATCCATCGTGGTAGATCAAAATTTGGTCACTGTAACCGGATAGAAATTATAAAAAACAGGTACGGATAATAAGCGTAGGCATCGTAGCCTTCCGGTATACCGCCATCCCATGACCTACATGAGATGTCGCACGTAACCAAAGAGGGAACATCCTCTGCTCCTTATCAAACATGCTAAGGCATTTCAATGTCGTGCTTTGTAGGAAGCTCCTGGAAACGAACACCCGAAGGCCTTGGATTAATCGAGCTGTTTATATAACGTTCGTTCAGCGCGGTGTGAAAAAAAGAAGCGAGCGTTGGACGTTAAGGCATACAGTTAAGCGTAAAGCCATAACTCCCTAAAAGGACATCACGCCGAATTTGTAGAGGAGGTTCTGCCAATTCGGTGTAAAGACTCATAACTGGGCTGGTGAGAAAAGCGCCAATAGGCACCCGAATGCCCGGTTATGGACTGCGTTTAATCTCCTCAGTAAAGATGGTCCTGCTGAGGAATAAATGATACACCTATAGTCTGTTTTTGATCGGATCAATGTGCGATGCAGTCGCAGCAAAATAGTCCGATCTGCTCCCCAAGGTTCAACATTTAATATTCGCAAGATATTCAGAGAACGGTCACATCGCACTTTCAACTGTGCTAAATGTGATGAGCAGCTAAGTTTCCTATCAAACGTCAACCCCAGGAATCTCGACGAATGTGCGAATGGTAGTAAATCTGGACCGAATTGGAGCGAAGGTGGTAATCACCTCTACGGCGGCCAGAAATGCATACATGACTTCTCAGTTGACAATCAAAAGCCGATTTTAGAAGCCCATTCTTGGAAATTATCTAAGCATTGCTGTATACGGCGTTCCAAAAAGGGCGTACGCAGAGAAGTACAATAAACGGCATAGTCGCCTACGAATAAACATGACGATATTCCTGGAGGAACACATTAATTACTATAGCAAAGACTGTAACGCTTAGTACCGATCCCTGAGTTACTTCGTTCTCCTGAATAAAATGGTTCCCTTGCTTAGAAAAAGCGGTCATTCATAAACTCCTGAATGAAGAGTGGTAAGGGTTCACGTATGCTCCAGATGTGTAGGGAACGTAATATCACTGCCGGTCAGCCGGTTATGAGTTGCCAACCACCATATCAACGTCCAGTGATGATGCGTTCCATCACCTTGCAAATGCAACTCATGAGAAAATAGGACGGTAGCTGGACGGAAGATGTGGGTACTTTACAGTTTTGAAAATGGGCATGACAATGACCTCCCGCCACTTTTCTAGTAAAGTATCATAAACCCAAACACGAATATAGATCTCGAGTACGAAAACCTTACCTTCAGGAGAGAGATGCTGCAACATTTGTACATGGATACGATCTATTCCTGGTGACGATAGTCGTGAAGATGAAAGTGTGTGTTCTAATTCCACCATGGCGAAAAGGGATTGTAATCTTCAAAATTTCCTGAACGAAACCAGCAACCTTGAGATTCCACACACACTCCTCTCTAAATTCATAATTTTTCACTTGATTTGATAATTATTCATAACTAGCTCTCTCCCTTCCCTCTCTCTCTCTCTCTCTCTCTCTCTGCTGCAGAAAAGAAGCTGATTTTAGCAGCAGTTCGCAAACAAAATGAACAAGTAATCATGCCCACAACCGAATATATATATAAAAATAGAAACATTGTGAGTAGATTAAACAGAAGAGATCGAGAACACTGTTTTAATATACATGGTAGAAGATAGGGAAAGCTAGGGGCGATGCTAGGCTAGGGGGGCGTTCATGGACGAAAATGAATTTATATGGGAGAGGTAGGAAAACGAGGTGAGTGAATACGTGGATCTATGGCTAAAGGAAGGGAATTTGCCTTAATTTAGAGAGGTAGGGGATATGCAGAGAGGTGCAAGACTAGACAGGGTTGAGGAGTAGAGTATGGTTTATATAGGAGAGATAGGGAATACGAAGGCCGATGCTAGGCTAGACAGTGGCAGAAGGAGGGAATGCGGGTTGTACGAGAGAGCTAGAAATTACGCGGAGACAGATGCTGAAGGAGGGGAATATAGACATATACGGGAGAGATGGGGAATACGAGGGAGGTGCTAAGATAGATGTTAAATGTAGAATGCGTTTATATGAGAGAGATAGGAAACAGAGGAGAGGTATTAGAATAGCAAGAGATGAATGAGAGAGTATGCGTTTATATGGAGGAGACGAGGAAAACGGAGAGAAGTAGAGATCCTATGCTAGGAGATAGTTGAAGGAGGAGGGAATGCGTTCTATATGGAGAGATAGGGAAAACGACGATAGGTCTTAGGAATTGTGGTTAAAACTGTATTACAAAGAACTGCATTATTCAGGAACTTCAACAATAAAAAGGTCTAAGTATAGATCATTTGTACGATATTCGAGGAGGGATCTTTAATGGAAAAATCCCCTAAGTTCCAGTATTTATAAAATGACAGTTGCAAATAACTTAATATGCAGGAATGTGTAATTAATATGCTAATTAAGTCCCCCTTCCACCAGCCACGCCCAACTGGGTACCCTTGCGGCAGCAGAGTTCATAAGTTTTATGTTGTATAATAGAAAAGTTGACAGATGTGCTATTAAGGTCTTCCATCCTTTGTCAAAATGAACAATGGGTGTAATAAAGTATGCTTTGTAATCACGGTAACAAAAGAGCAGGTGCTGTTGTCTCCATACGGTTGCATTCTCCCGCACACGTGTTCGTTAGGTATGCCACACCTGTAGCAATCCCCTCCCCCACTGCATTCCATTCTCTCCAAACACGCTCAACTGCGCAATAACAAAAGACCAGACCAGTGCCATAGCTCCCCAACCCGTCGGGACAACCTATATTAACCGGAAATACCTAGGAGCAATAAATTTTCTTGCTCGACAGAGAGGGTAACCATACAGCTGCGCTGGACAATGGGTAATAAATCACGCTTTGTTATAACCACGACATCTTGGCGCCTGTGCTATTATACCAGGCCTGCCTTTTGATTGACGGCAAAAAGACAGGCGTGGTTCTATTCCCCCCTCCCCTTTGCATTCATCAGTAGCAGATTCTGGCACAAAGAAAGATCTCTTTTCGCACGCCGCTCAAAGACCTACGGACATCTCCGAACATAGTTATACACAATCCTAACATCCCTAACACTTCCTCCAAGCACACGAACCTGCACGAAGATCTACGGACATCGCCGAATATATATATATATAGATATATATATATATATATATATATATATATATATATACATGTTCAGAACATCTTAAATCACTGTTTTGTATCTATTATCTCTTTCAAACAGCGATATCAAAAATGTGTTTAATATATACCAGTACCTATATTAAACCCGTGTGTATACTTAGGTATCCTTAGGTTTGTGTTAGAATCTTACTGCAAGCAAAATGTTTAATTGCCAATGAAACAATTCATACTTGGATAGGGTGAAACATTAATATATCATTACCCTGATTAATGAATAGGCGTTCTCGGGTATCCAGAGGTGCGAATTCCAGTCAGTCTCAGTGAAGTGAAGTATTAATGCTTAATAACTATTTAGGAACTTAGGCAAGTAGGCTAAATCATATTAATGTTTATATATCATTACGATGCTTAATGTAGGATATCTTAGGTGTCCTGAGGTCCATGTACAAATCTTACCCCTGCGAAACTCTAATGCTTAATAAATATTAAATTATGGGATTATGGACAGTCAGATTAAAATGTATTTAACAAATATAATTATTTATATAAAACGCTTGTGTATACTTAGGTATCCAGATGTCTAGGCTCGATTCCTTGTTTTCTTTCTTCTTCTCTGTTTTTTCTTTTTTCCCCTTTTTCTTTCTTCTTGACCTGCATACATCCGCACATTCATATATACACGTGTACATACACAGAGCCATTACACATACATATATACACATACACTGCATACGTATTCACACACCAGTACACTTACACACGCACACGCGCACAAACGTCCACAAACATCCACACATACACCAGTACACTTACACACACACATTCACCAGTGCAAGCTCACACACACACACATATGCTTACAAACATACACACATACACCAGTGCACGCACACACACTAGCAATGGAAATTATTGTCTTTACAGAATTAAAAAATCTTTGTTTCATTTACCTGTAACCTGTAATCCTTTTCAGGGTACCGCTTTCAGATGCCTTTCATCCCCACGCATTTCTATAGCTTGTGTAAAGACATTATGGAGGTACTCTCTCAGAGGGAGAGAGGGGGAGAGAGTGAGAGAGAGGGGAAATTGAATCAAGTAGGGATAGAAATTGCTTAAAGTCGCTGCGCAGGCGCAGCAGCTGATAATTTCATTGGGTGCAATAATCACGTGACGTGAAAACATCCCCCACCATGACGATGTGCTGGCATAGCCAGGGAAAATTTAGATCTCTATATAAACATCTAACGACGCTTACTAGAAGATTGTGAGCTTATTAACTTTACATTTAAATTTTAAAGAACTTCAAAAATAGCAACGTGAGGGTTTTTTTAATTTAAGAAGAAGTGTGAGTCATCGACTTCTACACACACACAGCATTCATCAGCAGCAATACAATGCAAGTTGAATTAGTTTTCTACATATCTATACAAATCAGTGTTCACTTTTTTAAGATGCATTTAATTTTCTATAAGCGATACAGTGCATGAAAGAGGAATCGGAGCGAGAGTATCATATTTTTACCTGAACTTTACACTCACATGGATTTCTCGGCGCACTCCTCTTCCATTCACATTCACACAATTTTCTCTACTCAGTCTTTGTTTCTCTACACATTCATCCTACATTAACGTTCATACGATTTTCTCTACTCATTCTCTGTTTCACTACACATTCTTCTTCCGTGAATATTCATACAATTTTTTCTACTCATTGTTTGTTTCTCTACACATTCTTCGTCCATTCACATGATTTTCTCTGACCCCTCATTGCTTCACAATCACATGGATTTCTACACCCGCTCTTCTTCCATTCACATTCACACCGTTTTCTCTATCCTCGCATTGTTTTACCATCCATTCTTCTTCCATTTACATTCACACGATTCTCTTTACACCTCTTTGTTTCACTATCACTGGGATTTCTACACGCTCTTCTTCCATTCACCATCACACAGATTTCACCACCTACTTGATCGTCAGAAACTTACACTTCCACCAAGCACCCGAATCTGTACGAAGACCTGTGAGTATACCTGAACACAAAGATGCATAAACATACTCACAACTCCCTGCTTTGTTGCAAAACTAGCACTTCTACCAAGCAGGCGAACCTGTACGAAGACCTACGTATATCCCCAAACACAAACATGCATAAACATACTTACAGAAAACTGCGGTCATGTAGCACAACACATACTTTAGTTCTAATATAAATAAATGCATAACTTGTCCTTCCATTTGAATAATACATTGAAAAAATAATTCATGATCAATGTCTGTTACAGAGTGTTTAGCGGATAGACTCAGCAAGATGGCTGAAGCGCGCAGTTTTCCACCGGCTCGGCGAGTTCATGATCTCAAAATAGATCTTAAATATGAGATAAGGGCCTTACAGAGAGCTCACACAAGATACGGTACCAGGATCGTATCTTCGCTGGAGGAATGCCAGGTGTTCTTGCCTGAACGATATAATTCGATAACTGACGAAGATCTTGCAGAAATGCCAGGAAAGGTATATTTGGTATATAAGGGCATGACAGAGATGGGAAAATTTAAGGCATGTAAATTGTCTTTTGTACCCGCAGCAATGGTATGTAGAAATACCAAACTTAAGTATTCAATATTTTCCTATTTTTACTATAAAAAGCCATAAACAAAAACAGTTATCTCATTGATATTGCATATAAAACATGCAATATATAAAATATTACATATAAAAGCTACATGCTATAGAATTTTATAAACACACTCATGAAATCACAATGACACACGTTTTGAATTCCGTTATACCTATCACATTGAAATAACGCCTGATATCCAAATGTTTATACAAATTTTTGTGTTTCATTTTCCATGTAACCTAACAAAAAATAATCCTTTTTAGGTTACCTACAGTTCCAAAACATGTTTTTCTAAGACTTTCATTGTGTAATGTTTCAGATGGATTAAGGGGAAGAGGAAGAAGAACAGATTTGCAGCTCAGAAAAGGATGCTGACGCTCTTGGAGGATAGAATAACCAGCCTCGCTACATCACCGAAACATGCAATAAGTGGATGCCGAGACGTCTACATCTAGAGAAGGCACAACGTTAAAATAGGGTTCTTCTAGGACCTTCCAGTGCTTACAGTGAAAAACGCAGACAAATTTTTATACATGACAATGCAAGACTGGGATATAATACGAGAGAGTCTCACTATATTCAACGCATTCCTCCAATCGAGAAAGTGCCAGCGAATTGAATATTATGAAAATATTGTTTTCTCTTATAATGCCATTGCTTATGTGTACGAAATGCAGTATACTGAAAACACATAAAAACATCATTAACACAATAATAAACTTTGCTAAATGCGAACCTACGGTCTTAACCAGAGAAGCACCCTGCGTTTTACCACAGCGCTATGGAGAATACACTGGAAGGTAACATGCTTAATAATGCTGTACAGCTTGTTACAGCGGCTACACAACTGCATTGCACATGGTGTAAATAAGGTGCTGTGTCGTATAGGACATAGAAAAATTTGGCGTTCAAGGCATGACTCATCTTTTTTGTCCATGGGTTTACATTAACACAAAATTTACACTGTTATTATTGTGTTGCATGGCCTGGAGTAACAACCCATGACAACTTAAAGAGTTTTTCCGAGCTTTTGGAATATCTCCACCGAAATACCTTTGTCTTGAAGTAATTGCTGCAGCCTCGTTGAAACAACAAAAATAAACTGACGGAAATGCCCCATAAACACTGCACGTGATCAACAATCAATAAAAGTAGCATATTATAGAGAGCTGGGCTACTTTTGCGTTTATAGGGTAAAGATTGGGAAAACGAGAGCCTTCAAGGAGGAAAATCCGTTTATATGGCAGAGATAGGAAATACGGGGGTCAATGCTAGGCTAGACAGGGGTTGAAGCAGGGGAGTGCGCTTTATATGGGAGAGGTAGAGATTACTAGGAGAAATGCTAGACAGACAGAGAATGAGGTGTACAGTATGCGTTTATATGGGAAAGATAGGGAAATCGTGAGCAGATGATAGGCTACACAGATGTTGAAGAAGGGGTAATATGGACTTATATACAGGACAGATAGGGTAATACGAGGAGAGGTACTAGACTAGACAGGGCTTGAAGGGTAGAATATGGCTTTTATATGGGAGAGTTAGCAAACCGAGGAGAGGTATTAGGCTAGGAGGGTTTGAATAGTAGAGAATGCGTTTATATGAAGAGACGAGGAAAAGAGGGTAGGTGCTAGGTTGAGAGAACCTTCAAGGTGGAAAATACGTTTGTATGGGAGAGATAGGGAATACGAGGAGAGGTGCTAGTCTAGACAGAGGTTATGGAGTAGAGTATGCGTTTATATGGGAAAATATGGAAAACGGAAGAGATGCTAGGCAAGACGGAGGCTGAATGAGGGGGATTGTAGGTCTATAAAGGTGAGATAGGAAATCTAGGAGAGATACTAGGCTAGACAGATGCTGGAGGAGAGAGGGATACCTTTATAAGGAAAAGATATGGGAAACGTGGAGAGATGTTAGGATAGACAGAGTTAAAGGAGGAAGAGGTTTAGACCGCAAAGACACCACCAATTAAAGTTTACAAATAGTTTGACACCCTTTGACGGTATTTTTCGACACTAGGGGTGAAGTCCCCGACGCTAAAGTTCTAAAGTATCTGTGTCAATCCATCAGGTAATATACGTCCATGCATAACATCGTCTAACATTATTGAAAAAGAATCAAGGATTTATACTGCTAACGTCCCAGCATCGCGCCTCCAAAGGGCTGGACGCAGACCCTCGATCGATAAATACAATTAAGTATTTTGATTGATTGGTGTAAATAAGTGTATATGTAGGGTAAACTGGTTAGTATCACAAGTGTTCATGGTAATTCAGAGCAGTGATTCGTACCAGTGCTATTTAATGCAATTTTCATATGATTCGCGTATTTTAACAGGTAATTCAGGTAAGGACAAAAGTATTCACGGCAATATAGAGTAATTAGATTATAAGCATTTCTCGTCCAACGTTACAACACTGTTATATACTTTTTTCCAAATGTTAATAACTTGTTATGTGTTAAACAGTTACTGTGCGAGGCGGAGAAGGATAAACTGCATATTGGTTTACAGTGAAGGTATATAATAGTATTCTAAACTAAACACACAACAAATGCCCTATCCTATCCCTACCTTGAGTTCTCATTGTCTATTCAATCCTAATATCCTCTAATATAACCACGTAACAAGACGTAACGTAACCAGCAAGCATAACCGAATAACAAGACGTGACACAACCTTGCATAACCGCATGACCAGACGTCACACTACGTAGCATAAGCACGTAACCACGTGTCAAGACGTAACACGGCGTAACATAGACACGTAACAGGACGTCACACAACGTAACATAAGCGCGTAACCACGTGACAAGACGTAACAGCGTAACATAGCCACGTAACAAGACGTCACACTACGTAACATAAGCACGTAACCACGTGACAAGACATAATAAAAGGTACAATAACCGCATGACAAGACGTCACACTACGTAACATAGCCACGTAACAAAACGTCACACTACGTAACATAAGCACGTAATCACGTAACAAGACATAACACAGCGTAATATAGTCACGTAACAAGACGTCACACTACGTAACATAAGCACGTAACCACGTGACAATACGTAATCAGCGTAAAAACCATGCAACCACATATCATAAGCACGTAACGTCGTAACAAAGTGTAACAACACGTAGCAACCATGTAACCTCGTATCATAACCACGTAAACATGACGTAACACTGTGACATGACGTAACCAGAACGTAACAAGACGTAACACCGCGACGTAACCAGAGATAACCTCGAGTTTCTTTTAATGAAATTGAAGTCTTTTATTCAGGTTTTAGTATTTGAGAGTCTTAATTGAAAAGCTTTACTTCAACATACCTTTATTTTAGTTCGTTGTAAGCGCCTCTCCCCTTTTTCTAGGCTTGAGACTAGCACTAGGAGTGCTCCTAATGGCAGGGTTAACGCCTCCCCTTTCATCTTTTTATTATTACTCCTTCTTCTTTAGGTGTATGCTAGTTGTATACACAGCACACGAATAAACTTCAATTTTTTTAAAACTGTAGACTCACAGAAAAATATTCATCTTCGACTAACATTCTCTTATGCGCTGTTTGTAATGCGATAATGCCCATAAGCATATGTCATTATTCCATCCTCGGCCATAACTCTTTTGTCATCAAACGGAGTCAATGTGATTTTATACACTTGCACTGTGCTAACAGCATGCTCCCGGAACAGGATCAGATTCGTGGGCGTTCTGATGCTTTCACGGGTTATAAGACTATATATCGGTAAAAAGTGACGTACTGCTTAATAGCACTACGTTTTATGCCTTTAATGTTTTTATCATTGAGCCGTGCATATCTAGTGCATACATCTTACGCCGTAGTCCGAAAAAGCGCTGGATGATTTTACCATTAGTCTCATCTTTAAATTTTCCCAACACCTTTTTGTTCTGAGTGGAGCGACATATATGGTTGACAAGATAATCAGATGTATCCAGATGCTAGAGAAAATATAGTTTGCCATGGTAGAGATCTTCAGTTGTCACACGATAAATGAACGAATCAGTGTCCATATACATAAGCTTCAGATTTTCAGCTCCATAGTATGGCAGCAACACATCAAAATGATAGTGGTACATTAATGTCTTGGAGATGTCCAACACACCCATTCCAATATATATAGGCTTGTCGAACACAATCTGTCGGGGTGCCATATGAACAACTGCTAGGTTGGTAGCATATATTGTTCGACCAATAAACGTAGGCTTAGCAAATAATTTTCCAGAGTCTTCTCGTTTGTCACCAGTCGTATATCCACACGATTATGCAGGTTCTCCATAGTTTTTCCAAACATGGCGTTGTTAAACAGTTTGTAGATATCCTTCTCGAAGTCATTTGCAGCCCTGTTGTCGCAGCCTATTATTAAATTCTACATAAGGTATTAACTACTGCGACTGTCGGAATTGTAGCAAACGATTGATTTTGTTAGCCGTAGTCCTTGATTAAGTGCCTGATTCAAAGTAGCTAATGTACTACATACTTCTTTCCAGGTCCAAAATGGGGTATCAGTTTCTTTTTAGTTGAGTCCTTAGGCTTCATACACTCGGGCAGGCAGGGTAGATCGTGAAGTTCCGCAAGATACTTGATATCAACTTCTAATATGTGTCCATGAGGATCATCTGCTTACAGTCTTTCTAAGTCGATTTCTTCAGGTGACACCTATTCGAATCCTCCATATGGGAGGGCGTAGCACATGGCCCAACCATATTGGTTATTGGCGTCTTCATATGTAATAAACTGCGTTGGTCTCGACGGATCATACTTCTCCATGTACGCGTTGTTTGCTTCGACATACCGATGGGGCACTTGGCATAAACCTCCTCTTATGCCGGATTCCACCATGAGTAATTGGTCACAATCCTAGAACAACTCCAGCTGAATTCCTGGAGAGGTGAAATAATGGGCAGGGTCAACTTTGTGTGTTTTGAGGGTTTGATCTCTAAATGTCTCAAAGACATCAGCTAGAAGAATTACATCAGAGATTAAGTAGAGGTCGCTATACTCGCCAAGGATTCTTACATTAAACAGCTCCCATTCATTTCTAGCATGATCGTAGTCATATTCACTAATTTCTTGTTCATTTAATCTATTGTAGAAGGAGTTCTTAGGAGGCAGGCGGATTTCATTCAAAACATCCCATGAAATGAGTAATCATAGGGAATTACTCCCTTACGAGTCATCAACTTCAGGTTGTCTTCTCCGAAGTGTCTTAGTGTTTCACGGTATGACATGTGACGAGAATGCTTTCGAAGTCTGCGTAGATGACGTAAGGTAGTTTTAACATCCTTTCGAGATGTTTAAATTGAACAATGGATTTCTCCTTTGTAGCCATAACTACTTTTGCAACACCATGTTCATTACAGATGCCATCATGTTGTAGTTTTTCCAGTCCCATTTGTCCGCACTGATCATTTAAATGTGTAAAACAACGCTTACAGGTATACACAGTCCATTATGCATAGCTTTCGGACGTCGAATAGGTTTTTCAAAATTCTTTATATAAACGTAGTGATGTTTCCCACTATGTCACCCAAATGTAGGCGATCTCGGTGTTCAGATAGTTCAGTCTCAGCGACGTTTATTGGACATTTTCATGCTTCTCATCCAGACCGGAAGACGCTGATAGACATCCTGTTAAGCTTCTCAAATTTATATATTTCAGAAAGCGGAGTTGGATAAGTAACACAGCTGAAGTCATATTTATTTTGTAGTTGCTGGTATTTGCTCACGTGTTGAGGCTTGATGCTGACCAATGTGCTAATACAGGATACATAAAGTATAGCTCATCAGTTAAATTCTGGATGTTAATGCAGGCTTTTCTTGCTTCAACAGATGGAGGCAGGGGTATATACCTATTTCCTCGTAACGGATTGTACTTGTTAGTACGAATACGAATACCTTCTACAGCAAGCATAGTCCAGTTACAGCCCTTAACTTGTGATTCCTCCATTTCAGCAACCAACTTCTTCATTTTCGTTTCCAGCATATAGTCCAGATCCGTTTCTAGGAAAACAGCTTGATTCGGGGTTTTAAATGTTTTGTCGCAGGTTTCTCCGATACTATTAACAAATCTACACTCAGCTAGCAGATTAATGTTCATACTCTTGTGAATACCAAGCTCTTTATATACAGCCTGAATTATCCGCTGTTTCGCTTCATGCAGGTACATTTTCAGTCTTTAGTTGATTCGCAACGTATAACATATGATTTCAAGCGTCAATTGAATGAAGTTTCATGTCACAGTCATCTATTGTAGATAATAGTTCTTGTTTAGTAGGTTCATCTACGTTTCTTCTCAGGCCCCTTTATTTCGCATGCATCTTCGTGTCGCCGACACGTATAGTTGACTTTGAAGGTTGGATTGCAATATTTATATTTAAAGACCATCTTAAAACGTAACTCATGCCTTCTTTTATCATAACCGCGCAGGAATTTACCACAAGAATGTCCTGAGGCACTAGGAGTAATATCCTTATATGAGGACATGTTCTTCTTTCTTCTTGGTATAATAACGTATTAATCTTTCATCAAGGAAATGTAGACCTCCTAATCTTGATAACACTTTAGAAAGCCGATTATTTTCTAAGAGAACAACGAAGTTGTCACCTCGGAGATAATTAACAGAATGAAGTGCAGTGCTCGAGATCGCTCTATTTATAGAGGAGGAACTTAACCTTTTCGGATTAATTATATAACGTATTAATCCATCTTCAAGGAAATGTAAACCTCTTAACCTTCATAACACTTTAGAAAGCCGATTATTTTCTAAGAGAACAACGAAGTTGTCACCTCGGAGATAATTAACAGAATGAAGTGCAGTGCTCGAGATCGCTCTATTTATAGAGGAGGAACTTAACCTTTTTGGATTAATTATATAACGTATTAATCCATCTTCAAGGAAATGTAAACCTCTTCACCTTCATAACACTTTAGAAGGCCGCTTATAATCTGAGAGTACTACGATGTTGAAACCTCATGAGCTAATTAGCAGAATGAATTCCAATGCCCCAGATCGCCCTATTTATAGAGGAGGCATGAACCTTCTTAGATCAATTATATGCTGAATTTTAATACTAAAAAGGTTATTAAGCGTCTAAGCTCTTATATTTCAATTCGTGTTACACTGATGTTCGGGTGTATACGTAGGCCTTTGCACATGTACGGGTAGCTTGGTTGAAGTGAACGCCTCTTTGTATTCGTAGGTCTTCGTACAGATTCGAAACCTTGATAGACATCTTGTTAAGCTTCTCAAATTTAGGTATTCGGGAAAGTGGAGTGGGGTAGGAAACTCATCTGAAGTCGCGCTTATCTTGAAGTTGTTTGTATTTTTTCACACGCTGTGCATTCTTCCCTATGAATTTAGCTAATATAGAGTACATGAAACATATCTCGGCGGTAAAGTTCTGGATGTTTACGCAGGTTTTCCTTGCTTCAACAGATCGCGGTAATGGTATTTAGCTACTTGCTCGTAAATGATTGTACGTGTTGATACGATGTCGATCTCCTTCCACAGCAATAGAAGCCCAGTTGCTACCCCTAAGCTGAGACGTTTCCATTTCAGTCACCAATTTCTTGAATTTCGCTTCCATCATTGACACCAGATCAGTTTATAGGAAAACAGCTTGATTCCGTGTTTTAAATGTTTTGTCACAGGTTTCTCCAATACTGTTAACAAATCGATACTCAGCCAGCAGATTATTTTTAACACACTTGTAAATACCAAGCTCTTTATGCAAAGCCTGGATTATGCGTTGTTTGCCTCATGCAGATACATATTCAGGTCTTTAGGTGATTCACATCGTATAAAATACGATTTCAATCGTCCTTCTTTCATATCACAATCCTCCATTTTTGATAATAGCTGATAATAGTTTAGTAAGGCTCCAATTTGATTTTCTTCTGAGGACTGCTTACTTCACATATATCTTCGTGACGCTGGCCCTTATAACCATCATTGAAGGTCAAGCTAAAATGTTTACATTTGAAGAGCTTCTTACAGCTCATCTCGTGTCTTCTCTTGTGATAACTTCGGAGGAACTTCTTCCCACATTTTCCGCAAGGGTATCGAGTAGCGCTTGGAATAATATCCTTATACGCTGAGTTATTCATCTTTATTCTTGATGTAATAACGTATTAATACTTCTTCAACGGGAATGTAGACCTCTTTACCTTGATAATACTTTAGAAAGCTGATTATTCTTGGAGAGAACACGATGTTAACACCTCAAGACTAATTAGCGCAATGAAGTCCAGTGCCCTAGATCACCCTATTGATAGAGGGACCACGAACCTTTTCGATCAATCATAATCTCGTCCATAACCAGCTGTATATGATCGCTCCACGCGTATTAACCTCCGCCATATAATCTCACGCCCAGAGACAGGATGTCTGGCAGTATCAAACATGTTTAAACTCGTTCTATAGCTATTTGTATATGCTGTCACACCAACAAGAGAAGTATTCTCACACTCTCATTCAGACAGATGCTGTCATTCACAGCCTACCACCATCACCGCTACCACCACCCATTGCACCAAGGTTAACTCCAGGTCTATTATCACAATACTTAAAATTAAAAGCTTAAAAGGTAAAGTAGAAGATTTTTCCCCTTATTTAGTTATATGTATGTAGATACTACATTATTTCATGTTTTCATTCCCTTTTCAATTCTTCCGTTCCATCTTCCCACAGAAAGACCATTACATTTCACTACAATCACGAGCATAGTAATTTTTCCAGCGTTATACAGACGTTAAGCTTCTAGAATAGAACCCGGTAATACTTTTAATAAAAGTATTTTTAGTAATTTAGCTCCCCCGCATCAGCATCTACCATTTAATCTTTCCTCGCACCTGGTATACGATCCATAGGCTTGAAGATATATGATATTACCACTTCTGGATTCCAGCTGAGTATTTTAAAATAATTTTTGTCATGATAAGGATATTTCGGGACTAGGAACTCTGTTTACTTTTTACTTGATATATCTGTGTAAATTAGATTACGAGTTATTAAATTTGTAAGCAAATTTCATTGAATCTTAATCGAACCCAGAAGACCTGGAACAAACGTATTTATAATATTAGTTTGGTATGTGATATGTGGTATGTATACAGTTATGCCATCAACCTAAGTGATATATCCTAGAGTATAGAGGAAAATTAAGGAACTCATTAAAAGATCAGGATTCAAACTAAAGACAACTAATTAGCAATTATATACAGTAATAATTACATATTATAGCAGCTATCTAACATGCTTTGGTCCACGCCTTTATCTTTCTTAGTTTCTGAGATAATAGAGATTTAAAGTTAAGAATCGAACTCGTGAAGCCTGGTACCCTGGTATACATTCACAAGAAGCTAACTAACGACATTATCATAATAAGGTTTATTTGGTGTCTTTATCTTAATTATTTCTGGAGTTATTAAATTTATAAATAAATTTCATTTATCAGTATTCGAACCCAGAATGCCAAGAAAAAATTATTTATAATATTAGTTTGAAATGTTCAAGAGGTCTGTATGCAGTTACAGAATCAATCTAAGTCATATATTCTAGAGTATATAGGAAAATTAAGGAAGTCATTGAAAGATCGGGATTCGAACTAAGAAAAACTGATCAAACATTATATACAGAATTAATCACCCATTACAGATCCTATCAATCGTGCTTCAGGTCACCCATCTATCGCTCTTATTTAACGAGATAATGAAAATTTAATAATTAAGGATGGAAACCAGCACACTAGGTACCCATATTTACATTCGGAAGAAACTACCTAACGACGTAAATGTAATAACGTTTTATTTGATGTCTTTATCTTAAAAAGTTTCGGACATAATAGAAGATGAATTTGTAATCACTCCTAGGATTCAAACCCGAGCAACCCAGTCAACTTGGAACAATACACCAAGGACGCACAGCTATCCAAAGAATTAAACAGCTTTTATTTCATTGTTCTATCACATTTCATTCAGGAGATATAAGCGATTAAACAGTAGGGGGAAAATGAGATTTCTGGCACACGTAGTATGGAGGAATGTGCAATTAATATGCTAACTATCCCCCCTCCTCCACACACATATCAAGAGCACATTCCAATGAGCTTCTGTGTTTACGTGAAGCCGTCATCCAGTGTTGAACTTATTGAAAGTGGTCTTCCTAACCAACCCTATGTATATCGTGGTTATGATGCTGCTCAGACGTTTATGGAATACCTGTCGTTAATTACAAAGAACATTAATAGTGTATACAAAACTCGCAAGCCTCTGAAACTTCCGGATCAACAGCAAAAGGATTTTGAGTCTTCTACGGCATGCTACTTGTGTGGAAAGCCCTTTACAGAAGAAAACTACAAAGTACGCGACCATGACCACATCAGTGGTGAATGTTGTGGAAGTCTACATAATGAATGTAATTTAGCCTACAAAACACCTCAATATATTCCAATCTTCATGAATAACCTTAGCGGTTATGACTCTCAATTCATTGTCAAGGAGTTGGGGCGTACAAGTGAACGTGTGCAGCTAATTCCTAACTCTGAAGAAAGCTATATCTCATTCACCAAGTATGTAGGAGATATAAAGCTTCGATTTGTGGATAGCTTTCGATACCGCAGTACAAGCTTGGATAAGTTGGTAAAAAATCTAACCTCATATCCTAAAACATTAAAGTACTTTGGAGAAGACAAATTGAATTTGATGACTCGTATGGGAGTATATCCATATGATTTTGTCACCTCATGGGATGTTTTGAACGAGACCTGTTTACCCCCTAAGAGCTCAATCTACCACAAATTAAATGAAGAAGTAATTAGTGATGCTGACTATGATCATGCTAGAAATGTATGGGAGCTGTTTAATGTGAGAAACCTGGGCGAGTACAGCGATCTCGACTTAACCTCAGATGTGCTTCTTCTAGCTGATGTATTTGAGACATTCAGAGAGCAAACCCTCAAAACACTTAAAGTCGATTCGGCCTAATATTTTACCTCTCCAGGACTTACATGGGATGCCATGTTGCTGTATACAGGAATTAAGCTGGAGCTGTTACAATATTATGATCAATTACTCATGGTGGAAACAGGTATAAGAGGAGGTTTATGTCAAGTTTCCCATCGGTACGCAGAGGCTAATAACACTTACATGGAGGAGTTTGATCCGTCCAGACCAACCCAATTTTTCACAAACGAGGGCGCTAATAACCAATATGGTTGGGCCATGTGTCACGCCCTCCCTTGTGATGGATTTCAGTGGGTGTCACTTGAGGAAATCAGCTTATAAATACTATAAGAAGATGATCCTCATGGATACATATTAGAAGTCGACATCCAGTATACTGGAGAAGTTCACGATCTACACAACGATCTACCTTTCCTGCCTGAGTGCATGAAACCTAAGTACTCAACTACAAAGAAACTGATACCCCATCTTGGATCTCGAAAGAAGTATTCAGTGTATTACATGGCTTTGAAGCAAGCTCTTAGTCATGGACTACGACTAGCAAAAATTCATCGTGTGCTATAATTCCGACAGTTTCGGGGTGGTTGAAACCTTACGTGGAATTTAACAACAGGCTACAACAATAGGCAGCAAATGACTTCGAGAAGGATCTCTACAAGCTCTTTAACAACGCCATGTTTGGAGAAACCATGGAGAACCTGCGTAACCGTGTGCATATACGACTGGTGACAAATGAGAAGACTCTGGAAAAGTTGATCGCCAAGGCTACGTTTATTGATAGGACGATATATGGTGCTAATCTAGCTGCTGTACATATGGCCTCTCGTCAGATTGTGTTCATCAAGCCTGTATACATTGGAATGAGTGTGTTCGACATCACCAAGACATTAATGTATCGCTATCACTATGATGTGTTGTTACCGTATTATGGAGCTGAAAATCTGAAGCTTATGTATATGGACACTGATTTATTCATTCATCGAGTGAGAACCAAAGATGTGTATCAGGACAAGCTACGTTTTCTCGAGCACCTAGATACATCTGATTATCCTACAAGTCATATCTGCTATTCAGCTCTGAACAAGACGGTGTTGGGAAAATTTAAAGCCGAGGCTAATGGTAAACTCATCCAGCGCTTTGTCGGACCACGACCTAATATGTATGCACTAGATATCCACGGCTCAGTGATAAAAATAATTAAAGGTATAAAACGTAGCGCTTTTAAGCAGTACATTAGTTTGACAGCTATACAGACTATCTTCTTAAAACGTGTGAAATCTTCAGAACGCCCATGAATCTAATCGTATCACGAAGGCATGCTTTTACCACAGTGCAAGTGAATAAAATTACATTGAATCCCTTTGATGATAAAACAGTTATTGCTGAGAATGGAATAACTACCTATGTGTATGGACATTACAGTATTACAAACAATGCTTAAGAGAATGTAACCCGAAGATGAAGATTTTCCCGTGAGCCTACAATCTTAGAAAATGAAGTTTATCCAGGTGCTGTGTATGCAACTAGCAGACGCCTGATGAAGAAAGAAGAAGATGGAAGGGAAGGTGGTAAACCTGCCATTAGGAACAGCCCTAGTGCTAGTCTCAAGCCTAGATAAAGGGGAGAGATACCTACAACGACTTAAATAACGGTATGTTAACGCAAAGCTTTTCAATTTGTGAACAAATATGCAGTTTATCCCTCTCCGCCTCGCACACTAACCGTTTAACATATAAAACCTCTGTAAGATTGACAAAAAGTATATAAAGTGTTGTAACGTTGGATGACAAATGCTTATAATCTAATTACTCTCTATATTACCATGAATACTTGTGATGCTAGTTGAATTACCTCTTAAAATGACTTAAATACCTATGATACTACCTGATTCATGTTAAATTACCTTAAATAGCTCTGATACGAATCCTTGCTCGAAATTAGCACGGCCAGCTATGATACTAACTGGTTTATCCTAAATATCAATGATACTAGTTGAATTATCTGTTAAAATAACTCAAACATCTTTGATACAACCTGAATCACGTGCAATTACCTTAGAAAGCTATTATACAAATAGCTGATCGAAATTATCACGAATATCTGTGAAACTATGCTGATTACCCCATACTTACGATATTACCTGAACTATCTGTGAAATACCAAACTATGTTATAACCGACCCCTTGGAACCTACCCTCCTGTAATGCTAGCTGAATTACTATAAACACCTATGATATTTTAATTATGCTGAATACCTACGATACTCTCTGAATTACCTGTGAAATACGAAACTATGCACTAGCCAACCCCTGGAACCTATTTCCCTATGATACTGGCTGAATTAGCCTAAATACCTACGATACTAGCTGATTTACCTGTGAAAGCATGCACAGCTATGATGCAATCTGCTCTGGAATCTAGCCTCCTGTGATACTAGCTGAATTAGCTTAAATAACCACGATACTATCAGATTTGTCTGTGAAATCATATACAGCAATGATACGTCCTGCCCTTGCAATCTAGTCTTCTGTGATACTAGCTGAATGACCCTAAACACCTATGATATTTGAATTATCGAAAATACCCAGGATACTATCTGAATTATCTGTGACATCATACGGAATTTTGCTATATCCGCTTCCCTGAATCTGTCCTACCCTGTGATACTACCTGAATTAATTACCTGTTAGTGTGAGTGGGTCACCTTTTTCCGTGAGGGGGTCACCCTTTTACGTGAGTGGGTTACATTTTTATGCGATTGGTTCACCTTTCTTCCGTGAGTGGGTTACCTTTTTGCGTGAGTGGGTCACCTTTTTAGCGTGAGTGGGTCACCTTTTTACTTGAGTGGACCGCCTTTTTGCTTGAGTGGGTCACCCTTTGCGTCTGTGGGTCACCTTTTTGCGTGAGTGGGTCACCTTTTTCCGTGAAAGGGTCACCTTTCTGCGTGAGTGTGTTACGTGCTGAAGCTGTCTAGAAGTAGTGTTCCATCATTGACAGGAAACATCTTTCCATGAAGTTCTCGTCTAAAGTTGCTTTCAAAGTCTAGCACCTCTCTTCCTATTCCCTGTCTCTCCTGTATATAAGTCCATATTCCTACTCCTTCACTATCTGTCTAGCCTACCGGTACTCCTCGGTTTCCTATACCTCTCATATACACCATACTCTACTCCTCGACCCTGTCTAGCCTAACACCTCTGTTCGTTTTCTTATACCTATCACATAAACCATACCCTACTCCTCGACCTCTGTCTAGCTTAACACTTCTCCTCGTTTTCTTATACCGCTCATATAAACCATACTTTACTGCTCGACCTCTGTCTAGCCTAACACCCCTCCTCCTCCTGTTCCTATAATTCTCATACATATAAACGCATATTCTACTCTCAACCACTGTCTAGTCTAGCATCTCTCCCCGTATCCCCTATCTATCATAAAGCATATTCCCCTCCTGCCCACTGTCTAGCTCTTTGGTTTCCTAGCTAAACTATATAAAACACATTCTACCTTTAACACCTGTCTATCCTAGCATAGGATCTCTCTCCGTTTCCTCGTCTCTTTATAAACACATACTCAAACTCTCCTAGCCTAATACCTCTCCTCGATTTTCTGTATCTCCCATATAAGGGGTTTATTCTACCCTTCAAACCCTGTCTAATCTAACAGCTCTCTTCGTTTTCCCTATCTTTCCCTTATAAACGCATACTCTACTCCTCAACCTCTGGCTAGCCTAGCACTTCTCCTCGTTTTCTTATACCTCTCATATAAACCTTACTCTACTCCTCAACCTCTGTCTAGCCTAACACCTCTCCACTATCTCTTCCATATAAACGCACTTCCCTCCTTCAACCCTGTCTAGCCTAGTATCGTTCGTTGTGTTCCCTATCTCTCCCATATAAAGCCTTTTTGTCCTTGAACCCCCGTATCTAGCTTAGTTTTCCCTATCCTTTCCCATATATACCCAAAAACTGTGTTAGCATTCTCTATATTTACCTAGTAATGATGTACCATACATTTAAGATATTTGCGTAGTAAACAAAATGTATTTCTTGAATTTTCTGCGCATAGGTTGTGACTCCTCATCATTTTGAGTGACTTTTATATAATTGATAAAAACCTTAAGGGATGGAAAAAATCTTGAATACAAAACATGGAGATCTCCCTAAAGGCACAATAATATCAAATACATTTTTACAATTAAATCCGTTAAAGCAGACTATAGTAACATAACAATTACTTCTGATGACAAGTAGTTAGTTAAAATATAACATTAGTATGTCATACTAAAATTATTCGAATAAACAATGCCGATCTATCCCTCAAATAATACCTTTAAATTGATTATTTCCAGACATCGTTGCAGCTGTAGTTCACTTTCTTTTCCTTCAACAAACACATTCCATGTTATTGGTTTGAATTTTCAAATATTTACCTATACTTTCTCCAAGTGGTAAGTTGCTATTCGTTTTTTCTCTTGGTCATGAAAGAGAATGAAATTTCAAAGCCATCACGTAGCGACCCGCTTTGAAACATTTGACTATTGCTTAAGTTTTTGTATTTTCCTTGTACCTACAACGAAATGCGTAATAAAACCATTTCTATAAATTTGTTAATATGAAATAGGTAGAAGAATAAGCTTTAGTAAGGATAGTTTGTAGTAGATTGGATAGAGAAGGTCGTGTGAATGTAATACAACAGATATATTATACTGTACATCATGGATTTCCGAGGTATCCGTTAATCTTGGTTTAAATTTTCCAATACTTATTATTTTTTCTGCTACTTATAAGTGGGGGAAGTACTGTATTCCACCCAAAAATTCGATACAGAGAGTTCACCACAAATATATGTTTTCAGGTCCCCTGAACCCCAAAAAAGCATTCTTAGAAACAGGTTCCTGTGTGTGTCTTTGTGTGTATCTGCGAACAGCATAACTAAAAACCAAAAGTCCGATCAATACAAAGTTTTGTATTTAAGTTCAGCATCTTCCGAGGGTACGACACGAAGATTTTAAGAAAATCCTCCACTCTTAACTATCCTTTACATGATACATTTTTCTAAATTTGTTATTTTTTTTAAAAAAATGGCTCTTATAATTTTGATTAAAATATCATATATTAAAAATATTTACACGACAACTCAAACGTATACCAAGAATTTTCTGTGAATAGCTTGCGAAGTGCTCTTCATTTGGAAGGACATTTATATAATGTTGTAGAACTGGTAAACCTTAAGCGATAGACGAAAACGCATAGCACAGGAATTTAGATCTCTTTAGAACACACAATTTAATCCATAATACTTTTTATAGCATCAGCCATTACCGAGATACACGTCATTAATGCTTGAAATGTTCAATACTTAGCCATTCTTTCAAGTTTTGTCGATTTTAAGCTATTTCTCCTGATGTCATGGAAAGAGTATAGAGTTTTATGACCAGCATCTTACCGTCCATTTTTTAAACATCTGACTATCGCCATTTCTTGTGTCTCTATAATGAAACGCGTAATGTAGGTATTTCTGAAAAGGTTTATCTCGATCAAAATAAAGTACGAGTAGATAGAAACATAAACTTTCGTAAGAATAATTTGTATACCCACTAGTAAGCGATAGAGGGTAGAGAAAATCATGTGAATGTAGCACAGATTTTTTCAAAGGTTTTCACTATTCAGTTGTGTTTTGCGATGTCATTGAATGAAATGGAATTTCTAGACCACAATATACGAACCCGCTATTAAACATTTCGCTAACGCTTTGTTCTCTTGTATCCACCTACAACGAAATACCTACCACAAGTATTTGTACAAAGTTTATCTAAATTAATATGAGGTAGGTGGAAACATAAGCTTGTGTAAAAAAATTCTAGAAGCTATATCAAATTTGTGTTGGTAGAGAAAGTAACACATTGAAGCTTTGGAAAAGGTTTCTCTGCCTGTATGTGTGTGTGTGTGTGTGTGTGTGTGTGTGTGTGTGAACAGCATTGGTCAAAATGTTGGATAAGTACTAACATTTTGGTTTGGTTTAGAATCTTCAAAACACCCGCAGTCGGGCATCGAATCCTACCAAGACAATGTCAGTTACATTTTCTGCATTGCTCAGGCTGGTTTTTTTAATATCACCGTTGTACGTAAAGACAGCATTAAGTTACCTGACACTCTACTTGAACAAATATAGGAAAGGGAATATGGTATTAATGTGAGTATGGATGTCAGTACTGCGGCCACATCTGTTGCGACAGGTACATCGCAGTCAGGCTCCTAACTATTCCAGATTTTCCATCCCGGAAGATAGCATCTAGATGCCATCCCCCTCACAGATATGCTACAGATGATTCCAAAAATTAAATTAAATTGAGTTTTATTTATGGATGCTCATCAACTGCTATGGTGCTTAGCGTCCAATTCTATATTGGTTGTGAAAGACCACACATTTTGCTCAGAGACATTTTATCAGGCTTGAGGTTCTTTTACGTGCCATAAATCTTCGACACGGAACCACCAGCTTTACTTCCCTTCCGAAGAAAGCCCTGCTAATGATTTTTCCGCCCGAGAAAGATCCATTGCGCTCCGCTGGGTTTGAACGCGCGGCCTTGGGAACCTGACACAATTCTTTCCTTAAAGTTCACGTCTGGCTTCATAACCACCCAAGAATATTGTCACATTCATATGACTTTCTCTACCACTAGCTTGTATAAACTATTCTCATGGATGCTGCGCTGGCTGTAAGGGGTTCAGTCGTTATCAAATAGCCTGACTCCAAGGTCAGAATTATTCAAAAGGCATTAATAACATATCTGTATTTTCCGCCTTTACTTTTTCGCGTAAATGCATTTAAAATTGCCAAGTGATCAGGGAAAAAGCCAGGTTGACTCTTGAAAGTCTATCATTTTGAGGTGTGAAGCTAACACCTACTGATCAGTATGCCGACATTAATTTAAATATTACATTTGTGTCAATCATAACATACTTTCAGCAACAAAGATTTTATATTTTTACTTTCTCTACTACGTATAGTAAGTAGGGGAAGTATTGTATTCCACCCAAAAATTCGATACCGAGATTTCACAGAAAATATATGTTTTGAGACCCCCTGAATCCAAAAAAAAGAAAAGCCTTTTTAGAAACATGTCCATGTGTGTGTGTCTGTGAACAGCATAACTCAGAAACGAACAGGGGGATAAACACCAAACTTGGTATTTAGGTTCAGTATCTTCCAGAGATGCGACACGAAGGTTTTCAAGAAAATCCTCCAACCCCAGATTACCCTTTACATGGAACATTTTTCGAAAATTTTAATTTTCTCAAGAAAGGCCATAACGATTTTCGTTAAAATATCACATGTTTAAGATATTTTCATGACAAATGAAATGTATATCTCGAATTTTCTGGGAATGTCTCCAAACGTATTCTTCATTGGGAACAACTTTTGCATAACTGGTAAACCATAAGAGATAAACAAAATTTTACTACACAAAAACTGTAGATCGCGTTAAAATGCACAATTTACGTCATATACATTTTGACGTCATATACATTTTTAAATGAACTATTTTTGAGATATTGCTTGTTATTCCCTTAAATTGTCCAATACTTATACTTTTTCTCAAATTCGTTATTCATTTTTTTTTTGTCCTGGACATGCAAAGAGAATGGAATGCGCCATATAGCAACCAGCGCTTAAAAGATTTGACTATCGCTTATAACCTACCATATTCCCCTTGCATCTACAAGAAAATCAGCAATAAGATTAACATCTCGATTAACATGAAGCATATGGAGAATAAGCGTTTGTAAAAATACTTTGTACAAGAGTAGAGAAAGTCATGTGAGTGTAATACATCAGAGTTTTACTTTTTCTACTACGTATAGTAAGTAGGAGAAGTATTGTATTCCACCCAAAAATTCAATACCGAGATTTCAACGGAAATATATATTTTAAGACCCTCTGAATCCAAAAAAAAACATTTTTGGAAACATGCTTGTGTGTGTGTGTGTGTGTGTGTGTGTGTGTGTGTGTGTCTTTGAACAGCATAACTCAGAAACGAACAGGCGGATAAACACCAAACTTGGTATTTAGGTTCAGTATTTTCCAGAGATGCGACACGAAGGTTTTCAAGAAAATTCCCCCACCCCAGATTACCCTTTACATGGAACATTTTTCGAAAATTTTAATTTTCTCAAAAATGGCTCTAAGGAGTTTGATTAAAATATCATATGATATTTTCATGACAAATGAAATTTATATCTCGAATTTTCTGGGAATATCTCCAAAAGTATTGTTCATTGTGAACGACTTTTGCATAACTGGTAAACCATAAGAGATAGACAAAATTTTACTACACAAATGATGTATATCGCGTTGAAATACACAATTTATGTCATATACATTTTTTTTGTTAGGTGAACTATTTTCGAGATATTGCTTGTTATTCCCTTAAATTTTCCAATACTTTTACTTTTTCCGAAATTCGATACTCATTTTTTTTGTCCTGGACATGCAAAAAGAATGGAATGCGCCACATAGCAACCAGCGCTTAAAATATTTGACTATCGCTTAAAACCTACCATATTCCCCTTGCATCTACAAGAAAATTAGCAATAAGATTGACATCTCGATATCTCGATTAACATGAAGCATATGGAGAATAAGCGTTTGTAAAAATAGTTTGTACGAAAGAAGAGAAAGTCATGTGAGTGTAACACATCAGATTTTTTAAAGCCATGTGTGTCGCTGTACTGAAATTTGTAACACATTTTGACAAACTAGTATCAAAACCACAAATTTGCACGGGAGATTCTCCACTTAAACGACCTACATTTTTTTCCTCAGTTGCAACAAAAGCCGGGTGTACTGTAGGGTGCAGGAATGCGTAAGAATGATTAGGTATTAAACATTTATTTTCTATGTTTGAAAGCACATTTGATTTTTAGTACTTATTTGCCTAATGTTCTTTCTATTGTTTGTTTCTTTCTTATTTTCTAAGTTGTATACACGAGTACCTATATGTTGGGTATGTATCTGAAAATGCCAATTTACTGAAATATTATAAAAACAATGCTGCAATATATTTAAAACACAAATAGTTTCAAAACTCGACATTTTTAAGAACTTCAATTCAAAACAATTTTCATTTAGTGCAGCTACAAAACTACCTTTTGTAATTTTAATCATTACATATAAATGCCACGACTTAATGTTATTGGATATATAATGCGCAATATGATACATTAAAACACGATCAAGAAATCCATGTTCAGCTGTTATGAAAATAAAAACCCTATTATTATATTATTATTACTATTGTTATTATTATTGTTATTATTATTATCGCTTTTCTTGATAACCAAAAATGTCTAGATTTTGGCTTTCACAAATACGCAATTACATCGAAATTAAAAGTAACTGATATTATAAATGGGGGTATGTAAGAACCAAACATGATTATTCAGTTTTTCCACTTTAAATAGGTCTTTTAAGCGGAACACAGATTTTAATGTTGCTTTAATATACCATGTTTATTAACAACGCTCATTTGCAGTACTTGTTCATTTGTTTTCTGAATTATTTTTGTCTAATACGCGGGTTGAAAATTCTTCACATTGATATTAGGTGTTACTTGCTTAACATGAATTGCACGAGGGCTTGATATTAATTATACTGGAAGAAGTGGATCTAATAACACTTTGTGAAACTCAGATTCATTTCTGGCACTTTCCAATTTAGTTAATTGTTTTTAGATTTATGTATAAATGCTGAATTAAAACATTTTCATCACAGTTTCTTAACACTCGCATTTCTAACAATACTAGAACAATATAATTGCATTTCTTTCCGGTTATAGCAAGTGCCAAGTTTACAAAATGTTATCTATTATGATGATGTCACAGCAGATTCTACGCTAATGCTAGCTGACTACTCACAGAAAACTGTTGTGCATATGTCGAAGTTGAGTGTTAAGTTCTATGACTCACTCAGAAATAATCGTTTCAACAAACAGACTTTTGAACCGTGAATCATATTCTTCTATAACACTAGAGCAGAAACTAGCATAAAAAATACAAGCAGCAAGAATTGATTAGAAGGAAGTTCAAGTTCGTTCACTTCGCTGGCTAAGGCGGCGACACATTGCACAGAAAGGTGCTGCCATCTGGCAATCAGCGCATAAAGTACATGTAGCCCGCTGGCACCGTCAGCGGAAGTATCTCATTTGAGATCTTATAAATTGAATTTAATAAGTCGAATAGAATTCCGAAATAGCGTGTAAGCAAAAGATATAATAAAAATTCGGTGGGAACACAATCTAACTAAAATAGTACGCTACTGTGAATAATTTCATAAAACAAAATGTAGCTAAAATCATATATAAGCTATCCATTAAGCTATAGAACACGCCGAGGAAGTGGTTGATGAGAGAGAGAGAGAGGAGGAGGAGGAGGAAGAGAGAGAGAATAGTTGTAATATATACAAACAGGCTGGGATACTTCATAATGCATTGATAAAATCCTTATCTTTTAAAAGCAATGCAGATTCTAAAAATCGGATGAGTTACATACATATGACTTTCTCTACCGACTATCATTTATTTTTATATAGCTTCTACAAACCATTCTTACGAAAGTTTATTTTTCTATCCACTTCGTGTTATTGGGGACATTTCGTTGTTAGTACAAGGGTATACTGAAAACCGAATCGATAGACAGGTGTTTAAAAACCACGTGTGCTTCCCTATAAGGTATGCTGGCCTTAAAATTCCATACTCAGTTCATGTCATCCGAGAAATAACTGAATAGCGACACCACTTTACAAAAAATAACGAGGTATTTAAAAATTCAAAGTAATAACAACGGCTATCTCGGAAATCGCTGATGCCATAAAAATAGTTATTGGAAATAAATTCTGTTTTAAAGACATCTACATTTTTTCCTCCTTTTAGTTGTATGCTTTTGTCTACCCCTTTAAGTTTATGTGTTGTACAAAATTCCTTCCAAATGAAGAGAACTTCACCGGCTATTGCCAGAAAATTCTAGATGTAGGTTTTATTTGTATTGTAAACATCTTAAATATCTGGGGCATTTTGATGAAAACCGTCAGAGGCATTTTTAGAAAATAAAGATTTTCTAGAAATCTTCCATGTAAAGATAAGTCGCGTAACTTTCTTAAAAATCTTCCTGTTTCATCTTTATAAGATACTGAAGTTAAACACCAAGTTTGATATTTATTCAAGTTTTCGTTTTCATTTTTGCTGTTCACACCACACAAAACCGACGAACCAACCCACAAACACGCGCGCGGACCTTTTCTAAAACTGTACCTTTTGGAGACACGGGGCCTCAAAACATGTACTTCCGGTGAATGATTTTTTTGAGATGGAATGCAATATGTTCTCTACCTACTATGTATGTTGTAGATAAAGTAAAATTTGCTAACGGATTTTTCACTCTTCTGCTTCTAAGTTCCAGAAATGTATGTCTGTGTATAGATGACGTTTCCCAGTATGTATTCTCGCTCACCACGAAGTCAGCCTGGGCGGTTAATGTGGAGCATAAAGCCTAGTAGCAAAGCAGAGTGCAGAAGGGAGGAATATCTTTCAATTGAAGGTGGATGAATTCGCGTAAAAAGGATTCGAGTCACCCTCCTAGACATACACAAAGCGGCGGTAATACAAGTTAACTTTCCATGTATCGATTCACCAGGGGAGGTAAGCCTGACAGGGAGATTCCCGCTATGATACGGATTATCCTTATGTGCGGTAGCCAGGGGACATTGTAATGGTAACAAGCTGTTCAAGTACTTAATGGGCATGAGAAGAAATTCACTCTCCGACCGCGGGCTTTCATAATATTCTGTAACAAGAAATCTTGTTAAGATTAAGAAGAAAACAATCTTTTTTTGGCGAGAAGGAAGTGTCTTTCCTAGATACGTGATAGCTTTTATAGCAAGAAAAATCTAAGTAACACCCTTTAACGTAGATCCAATCTCACTTGTGGAGAGGAAATAGAAAGAACAATGTAAGCATTCCAGATCGTCATAGAATATACGCCACCACCCCCCCCTCTCTCTCTCTCTCTAGCAAACTCACGCATAATGTATTTATACATGCCCGCCTGCACACAGAGAAATTTGAAATATAATTTATCTCCTTTATAGGTACCTAGATGGAACATTGTAAAGACTGAATATTAACGTTTTCAACAGAGCTACCCAAGTACTTAAAGGCTATGAGAAGAAATTCATTACTTCGACCGCGTATTCTCATAACATTTTGTAACAGGAAATTTTTTCGACGAGGGGGAAGTTTAAGTGTCATTTCCGGACATGTGTTTATTTTTACAGCGTAAAATATCTAAATGTGACCTTCCTTCTACTATAGTTTCATTCCCACTTGTAGAGAGTAATAAAAAATGACAGCATTTCCAGACCGTCATGAAACATACGACACCACGTTCCTCCTACCCCTTTCTCTCTCGCAAGCACGCACATAATGCATATATACGCACGCCTGTATACACACAAATCATAAGAACTTCACGGAATAAAATAAATAACTACTTTCAGTATTGATATTCGAGAGGGCATTCCAATGGTATCTACACTGTAATATGAAATAAAATTAATCTTCTTTACAAATACCTAGTTGGAACATTGTGATGACTGAATCAGAGCATTCCCACAGAAATACATGATTCATAGCGTAAAGAGTAACGAAGCATATCGCTGGTTTTCACAAGTTAAAGCTAACATACTATTTATCGTATCCGGGATACTTAATCTGAATCACTAGCAAGGGTTGAGAGACCGAGGGCTACGTGGCAGGAGATATTTTCCGCCGAGTGTTAATGAAATACTTTAAGCTGGCATACTAAACGTATTTTTCTTTAACACATATGGAATTATGGAAGGGGCAATGATATTGAAAAACCTCCTATATAAGAGCGTCTACATAGCATACAGTTCACAGTTTCATATCCATCGAAGTGTGGCTTACTTGTGATACTCACACAACGAAGAGAACTACAAACACTGTTTCATAATCCATCGAAGTGTGGCTTACTTGTGATACTCACACAACGAAGAGAACTACAAACACTGTTTCATAATCCATCGAAGTGTGGCTTACTTGTGATACTCACACAACGAAGAGAACTACAAACACTGTTTCATAATCCATCGAAGTGTGGCTTACTTGTGATACTCACACAACGAAGAGAAGTACAAACACTGTTTCATAATCCATCGAAGTGTGGCTTACTTGTGATACTCACACAACGAAGAGAACTACAAACACTGTTTCATAATCCATCGAAGTGTGGCTTACTTGTGATACTCACACAACGAAGAGAAGTACAAACACTGTTTCATAATCCATCGAAGTGTGGCTTACTTGTGATACTCACACAACGAAGAGAACTACAAACACTGTTTCATAATCCATGGAACTTGGTTTACTTGTGATACTCACACAACGAAGAGAACTACAAACACTGTTTCATAATCCATCGAACTTGGCTTACTTGTGATACTCACACAACGAAGAGAACTACAAACACTGTTTCATAATCCATCGAACTTGGTTTACTTGTGATACTCACACACCGTAGAGAACTACAAACACTGTTTCATAATCCATCGAACTTGGTTTACTTGTGATACTCACACAACGAAGAGAACTACAAACACTGTTTCATAATCCATCGAACTTGGCTTACTTGTGATACTGACACAACGAAGAGAACTACAAACACTGTTTCATAATCCATCGAACTTGGTTTACTGTGATACTCACACAACGTACAGAACTACAAACACTGTTTCATAATCCATCGAACTTGGCTTACTTGTGATACTCACACAACGAAGAGAACTACAAACACTGTTTCATAATCCATCGAAGTGTAGCTTACTTGTGATACTGACACAACGAAGAGAACTACAAACACTGTTTCATAATCCATCGAACTTGGCTTACTTGTGATACTCACACAACGAAGAGAACTACAAACACTGTTTCATAATCCATCGAACTTGGTTTACTTGTGATACTCACACACCGTAGAGAACTACAAACACTGTTTCATAATCCATCGAACTTGGTTTACTTGTGATACTCACACAACGAAGAGAACTACAAACACTGTTTCATAATCCATCGAACTTGGCTTACTTGTGATACTGACACAACGAAGAGAACTACAAACACTGTTTCATAATCCATCGAACTTGGTTTACTGTGATACTCACACAACGTACAGAACTACAAACACTGTTTCATAATCCATCGAACTTGGCTTACTTGTGATACTGACACAACGAAGAGAACTACAAACACTGTTTCATAATCCATCGAACTTGGTTTACTGTGATACTCACACAACGTACAGAACTACAAACACTGTTTCATAATCCATCGAACTTGGCTTACTTGTGATACTCACACAACGAAGAGAACTACAAACACTGTTTCATAATCCATCGAAGTGTAGCTTACTTGTGATACTGACACAACGAAGAGAACTACAAACACTGTTTCATAATCCATCGAACTTGGCTTACTTGTGATACTCACACAACGAAGAGAACTACAAACACTGTTTCATAATCCATCGAACTTGGTTTACTTGTGATACTCACACACCGTAGAGAACTACAAACACTGTTTCATAATCCATCGAACTTGGTTTACTTGTGATACTCACACAACGAAGAGAACTACAAACACTGTTTCATAATCCATCGAACTTGGCTTACTTGTGATACTGACACAACGAAGAGAACTACAAACACTGTTTCATAATCCATCGAACTTGGTTTACTGTGATACTCACACAACGTACAGAACTACAAACACTGTTTCATAATCCATCGAACTTGGCTTACTTGTGATACTCACACAACGAAGAGAACTACAAACACTGTTTCATAATCCATCGAAGTGTAGCTTACTTGTGATACTGACACAACGAAGAGAACTACAAACACTGTTTCATAATCCATCGAACTTGGCTTACTTGCGATACTGACACAACGAAGAGAACTACAAACACTGTTTCATAATCCATCGAACTTGGCTTACTTGTGATACTCACACAACGAAGAGAACTACAAACACTGTTTGACAATCCATCGAAGTGTGACTTACTTGTGATACTCACACAACGAAGAGAACTATAAACACTGTTTCACAATCCATCGAACTTGGTTTACTTGTGATACATGAGCAACAAGTGAGCTTTATTTTCGTTCACCAATTAATTCTATTCTGTGCAACTTAAGAGATTACTAATGATATTTGATAATTCAGCTATACAAGTGTTACGAATCTTTCATTGCGGAGTTGTGAAATATTTATCTTAAAGCAACGAATGTTTGTGGCTACTTAAATACCATGCGTGATTTGTTCTAAAAAGCAATCGATATTTTGAAGCGTTTTCTTAGGTATGCTAAAGAATTATAGAGGCAGACCGTGCTCATTTAATCGGAAATTATAAGTGCCGGCTAATTGCATGCAGTGTACCGTATAAACATCATATAAATTTCAAACATCAATAATGTGATACGATAGGGGTAATAGCGATTATTAATAATCATTAAAGCTAAAGGATTGTACGCTATAGTATTTACGTTACCTTGTATAAATATATTTGAATTATCTTCTTCAGTTGAATTAAATTCAGTAATTTGTTACATAATTTGCGTTTTACTTAATCCGCATTATCTTGAACAAATACTTCAGCATTCAATTTTTAATCAATAACATGTATGAATAAATTATAGCATCTCGAAAATTTCCTAATTCAGATGCTTGTCTGTATGTATAGGCTTAGGAATGTATTTTTCGAATTCAAGTGCAATGTTCAGATCAGCAGTCTCGTGTGATGTGATATAATTATGGAGAGATTCCTTACTGATACAGCTAAAATGCATGCCATAACCCAGATAGATCTCTCACCAGAATCATTATTCAGGCGAAGAGTATACCAATCATTAAAAGCATCACATTACTTTGATGACATTGAAGGCAAACACCATACAGAGACACAAACCGTCGTGTGAGAGCCAGAGGAACATATTTCCAAAAATGGGGATTTGGGCCTTTTAGAGGTATATTGTCACAGTAATAAGCTCTATGTTGTGTCAAAATGACGTATTTGCAGCTCTTCTCCTGGCGAGAATAAGGTGCTGCGTATCTCCAAGTTGCCAGTTTATTTAAGAGACAGATAGACGTATTGGCACTTACGTTCTTCTGTCTCGAAGAAGTGCGTCTCAATTTTGGGGATAGCAAAACATAAGTGTACTTGCGTTCTTCTGACTCCTAACTTCCTAACCTAATTTTGGAAATCCGTGTTAACACACCAGAGACAACTATCTGCTTGTTTTGCATATAATTTTCCTGCACGTATGCATTAATTTCCTTTGTACCTGAAATAGAACTATAGCTTGTCCAGCAGCTAATGACGCTTGCGATATGAGGTGGACATGTCACAGCACATCTGATTTACTGCTGAATCTTAATTGCTGCATTCGTCTAACCATCAGTTCTCGGAATTGTTTACGAGGTTTCAAGCTACTGCATTTCCCTTGCGAGTATATCAGGTGGTGGAAACACAATAGACTTATTATTGTTATAAGCATTGTCACGTCACATTTTGCTTATTAGTTTATTGGAGGAGTCAGTGTGAAGAGGTTAATGTTAGTGCGCACTACGTGTTAGCTATAAAAATGTCATCAAGAGGAAGGTTGATCTAGTGATGAATCAAAATTACCGAAACGAATGGAATTATTCAACATGGGATAAAGATAGGCCAAGTTACTATTCTTCGTAAGTGTGGAGATGTAGACCTTTAACTTGATTGCAATGGTTGAACTTGCTTCATATTTATTATAGAAATTAGAGAAGAAAAGAATGGTGAAACCTCATCTGTATTACAAAACAATTATGATATGGACATACTGCAGGAGTTATGTGAAGAAGAGTGTTTAGTCGGGTTCATCAGATAATTACATATCGGAAAGTAACACAGATTCATCATCTTTATCACCATCTCCGAGGCCAAAGAAAACGAGAGGTGCGGTCCAACTGTAAGCACCCCAACCACGGAAAAAACCATCTGGTAAGTAAAAGTCTGCTTTTCCATGTGCGTCCTGATTAACATTTCAAAATACTAATTTATCCGCTACTAATTAATTGAATATATTATATTAAAGGATATATTAAGGAATATATAATACAACAAAAAGAAAAATATATATGTATACAGAAACGCTGTCACCTTAGACTGTTATGTATGTATTTTTCAATCATGGTTCTAGGTTACATTCTGATTTATTTATTTTCCTAATCGAAATGTTACTAAAACAATTACATAAGGCATATTGCAGACTTATAAGGCCTCGTTTGCTTTTGGGTACAATGGTAGATTTGGTCATAATTATCGTTTATTAAGAGTTTTATATTCCAGCGGGACTGAGCTCGACTGAAGAGTGATTAATGTGTTACATAATGCTAGATAAGGTACTAACATTATAAATTATATAATTTTCTTCTTTCCAGGCAGTACCACGAAGGAGTAAATGTCACAAATCCCAATTTACTGACAAATCAGCTATTCATTCCTGATGACTAAATTTATCTGGGCAAATGTTTTGTGATGTTAATGAACATGCACCAGGAAGAAGTAAGTTCATTGACTGTGTATGCTAATGACAAAGAACCCAGGCAACCTGACGGAGGAAGATGCAGTGGAAAAGGAAAGGTAAAGAAGAAAAAGGACTAATAACACAGACAAGTGGAGAAGAAATATAAGAACAATGAATAGGCAGTCAGGAAAAGCATACATATCAACTGCTAAGAAAGAAGTGCCAGCCAGGGCATTTAAGTACAAGAATTGCTCCAAATGCCCGAGAAAGTGTAGCGAGATTACCAGCGAGGCTGAAGCGAGGGAGATGTTCCATGAATTCTGGATAATGAAAGATATATAAAAGCAGGGGCAGTATTTAGCTTCACTCATTAAACAGGTAGGTACCTAAAGCAAGGTCACGTTCTGCAGGAGCACAGTCTCGTAGAAATGTTACAAAGAAGTACTTTCTACTGAACGATGGTTATAAAGTTCAACTATTTCTAGGGTTTTTCCTAGGCGCTTTTAATATTCAGAAACATTTGTTCGATACATACAGAAAAAAGAGACAACAGCAACTAGCAACTGATTTTGGCTACTGACAATATAGGTCGTCATCGTCCAGGAGTAAGGAGACCCGACGAGACTAAGGAGAAAATAAGGAGCCATATCAAATCGTTTCCTACTGTTCCATCGCATTACTGCTGACAGAGCACTGCACGGTAATTATTACCAGGAGATCTGAATATACAAATAATGCACGATCTATATAAGAAACAATGCGAAGAGAAACGGGTTACTGCTGACAGAGCACTACACGGTGGTTATTACCAGGAGATCTGAATATACAAATAATGCATCATCTATATAAGAAACGTTGCGAAGAGAAACGGGTTACTGCTGACAGAGCTGCACGGTAATTATTACCAGGAGATCTGAATATACAAATAATGCATCATCTATATAAGAAACGTTGCGAAGAGAAACAGGTTACTGCTGACAGAGCACTACACGGTAGTTATTACCAGGAGATCTGAATATACAAATAATGCATCATCTATATAAGAAACAATGCGAAGAGAAACATGTTACTGCTGACAGAGCACTACACGGTAATTATTACCAGGAGATCTGAATATACAAATAATGCACGATCTATATAAGAAACAATGCGAAGAGAAACATGTTACTGCTGACAGAGCACTACACGGTAGTTATCACCAGGAGATCTGAATATACAAATAATGCACGATCTATATAAGAAACGTTGCGAAGAGAAACATGTTACTGCTGACAGAGCACTACACGGTAGTTATTACCAGGAGATCTGAATATACAAATAATGCACGATCTATATAAGAAACGTTGCGAAGAGAAACATGTTACTGCTGACAGAGCACTACACGGTAGTTATTACCAGGAGATCTGAATATACAAATAATGCACGATCTATATAAGAAACGTTGCGAAGAGAAACATGTTACTGCTGACAGAGCACTACACGGTAGTTATTACCAGGAGATCTGAATATACAAATAATGCACGATCTATATAAGAAACGTTGCGAAGAGAAACATGTTACTGCTGACAGAGCACTGCACGGTAATTATTACCAGGAGATCTGAATATACAAATAATGCACGATCTATATAAGAAACGTTGCGAAGAGAAACATGTTACTGCTGACAGAGCACTACACGGTAGTTATTACCAGGAGATCTGAATATACAAATAATGCACGATCTATATAAGAAACGTTGCGAAGAGAAACATGTTACTGCTGACAGAGCACTACACGGTAGTTATTACCAGGAGATCTGAATATACAAATAATGCACGATCTATATAAGAAACGTTGCGAAGAGAAACATGTTACTGCTGACAGAGCACTGCACGGTAATTATTACCAGGAGATCTGAATATACAAATAATGCACGATCTATATAAGAAACAATGCGAAGAGAAACATGTTACTGCTGACAGAGCACTACACGGTAGTTATTACCAGGAGATCTGAATATACAAACAATGCATCATCTATATAAGAAACGTTGCGAAGAGAAACGGGTTACTGCTGACAGAGCTGCACGGTAGTTATCACCAGGAGATCTGAATATACAAATAATGCATCATCTATATAAGAAACGTTGCGAAGAGAAACGGGTTACTGCTGACAGAGCACTACACGGTGGTTATTACCAGGAGATCTGAATATACAAATAATGCATCATCTATATAAGAAACAATGCGAAGAGAAACAGGTTACTGCTGACAGAGCACTACACGGTAGTTATCACCAGGAGATCTGAATATACAAACAATGCATCATCTATATAAGAAACAATGCGAAGAGAAACAGGTTACTGCTGACAGAGCACTACACGGTGGTTATTACCAGGAGATCTGAATATACAAATAATGCACGATCTATATAAGAAACAATGCGAAGAGAAACGGGTTACTGCTGACAGAGCACTACACGGTAATTATTACCAGGAGATCTGAATATACAAATAATGCACGATCTATATAAGAAACAATGCGAAGAGAAACGGGTTACTGCTGACAGAGCACTACACGGTAGTTATTACCAGGAGATCTGAATATACAAATAATGCACGATCTATATAAGAAACAATGCGAAGAGAATCATGTTACTGCTGACAGAGCACTACACGGTGGTTATTACCAGGAGATCTGAATATACAAATAATGCATCATCTATATAAGAAACGTTGCGAAGAGAAACGGGTTACTGCTGACAGAGCACTACACGGTGGTTATTACCAGGAGATCTGAATATACAAATAATGCATCATCTATATAAGAAACGTTGCGAAGAGAAACGGGTTACTGCTGACAGAGCACTACACGGTAATTATTACCAGGAGATCTGAATATACAAATAATGCACGATCTATATAAGAAACAATGCGAAGAGAAACATGTTACTGCTGACAGAGCACTACACGGTGGTTATTACCAGGAGATCTGAATATACAAATAATGCACGATCTATATAAGAAACGTTGCGAAGAGAAACGGGTTACTGCTGACAGAGCACTACACGGTAATTATTACCAGGAGATCTGAATATACAAACAATGCATCATCTATATAAGAAACGTTGCGAAGAGAAACGGGTTACTGCTGACAGAGCACTACACGGTAATTATTACCAGGAGATCTGAATATACAAATAATGCATCATCTATATAAGAAACGTTGCGAAGAGAAACGGGTTACTGCTGACAGAGCACTACACGGTAATTATTACCAGGAGATCTGAATATACAAATAATGCACGATCTATATAAGAAACAATGCGAAGAGAAACGGGTTACTGCTGACAGAGCACTACACGGTGGTTATTACCAGGAGATCTGAATATACAAATAATGCATCATCTATATAAGAAACGTTGCGAAGAGAAACGGGTTACTGCTGACAGAGCTGCACGGTAGTTATCACCAGGAGATCTGAATATACAAATAATGCATCATCTATATAAGAAACGTTGCGAAGAGAAACGGGTTACTGCTGACAGAGCACTACACGGTGGTTATTACCAGGAGATCTGAATATACAAATAATGCACGATCTATATAAGAAACGTTGCGAAGAGAAACATGTTACTGCTGACAGAGCACTACACGGTAGTTATTACCAGGAGATCTGAATATACAAATAATGCATCATCTATATAAGAAACAATGCGAAGAGAAACGGGTTACTGCTGACAGAGCACTACACGGTGGTTATTACCAGGAGATCTGAATATACAAATAATGCATCATCTATATAAGAAACGTTGCGAAGAGAAACGGGTTACTGCTGACAGAGCTGCACGGTAGTTATCACCAGGAGATCTGAATATACAAATAATGCATCATCTATATAAGAAACGTTGCGAAGAGAAACGGGTTACTGCTGACAGAGCACTACACGGTAGTTATTACCAGGAGATCTGAATATACAAATAATGCATCATCTATATAAGAAACGTTGCGAAGAGAAACGGGTTACTGCTGACAGAGCACTACACGGTAGTTATTACCAGGAGATCTGAATATACAAATAATGCATCATCTATATAAGAAACGTTGCGAAGAGAAACGGGTTACTGCTGACAGAGCACTACACGGTAGTTATTACCAGGAGATCTGAATATACAAATAATGCATCATCTATATAAGAAACGTTGCGAAGAGAAACGGGTTACTGCTGACAGAGCACTACACGGTAGTTATTACCAGGAGATCTGAATATACAAATAATGCATCATCTATATAAGAAACGTTGCGAAGAGAAACGGGTTACTGCTGACAGAGCACTACACGGTAGTTATTACCAGGAGATCTGAATATACAAATAATGCATCATCTATATAAGAAACGTTGCGAAGAGAAACGGGTTACTGCTGACAGAGCACTACACGGTAGTTATTACCAGGAGATCTGAATATACAAATAATGCATCATCTATATAAGAAACAATGCGAAGAGAAACGGGTTACTGCTGACAGAGCTGCACGGTAGTTATCACCAGGAGATCTGAATATACAAATAATGCATCATCTATATAAGAAACGTTGCGAAGAGAAACGGGTTACTGCTGACAGAGCTGCACGGTAGTTATTACCAGGAGATCTGAATATACAAATAATGCATCATCTATATAAGAAACGTTGCGAAGAGAAACGGGTTACTGCTGACAGAGCTGCACGGTAGTTATCACCAGGAGATCTGAATATACAAATAATGCATCATCTATATAAGAAACGTTGCGAAGAGAAACGGGTTACTGCTGACAGAGCTGCACGGTAGTTATCACCAGGAGATCTGAATATACAAATAATGCATCATCTATATAAGAAACGTTGCGAAGAGAAACGGGTTACTGCTGACAGAGCACTACACGGTAGTTATCACCAGGAGATCTGAATATACAAATAATGCACGATCTATATAAGAAACGTTGCGAAGAGAAACATGTTACTGCTGACAGAGCACTACACGGTAGTTATCACCAGGAGATCTGAATATACAAATAATGCACGATCTATATAAGAAACGTTGCGAAGAGAAACAGGTTACTGCTGACAGAGCACTACACGGTAGTTATCACCAGGAGATCTGAATATACAAATAATGCACGATCTATATAAGAAACAATGCGAAGAGAAACATGTTACTGCTGACAGAGCACTACACGGTAGTTATCACCAGGAGATCTGAATATACAAATAATGCACGATCTATATAAGAAACGTTGCGAAGAGAAACGGGAGTAGGTATATATAGAGAGATCGAGCGCAGTTTTTTGCGTTTATATGGGAAAGGATAGGGAAAACGAGGCTAGATGCGACGGTTCAAGGAGGAAAATGCGTTTATATGGGCGAGATAGGGAATACGAGGACTGACGCTAGGCTAGACAGTGGTAGGAGGGGGAGTGCGCTTTATATGAGAAAGATAGGGAATACGAGGGGAGGTGCTAGGCTAGACAGAGGCTGTGTAGAGTATAGTTTATATGAGAGGTATAGGAAAACGAGGGGAGGTGTTAGGCTAGACAGAGGCTGAGTAATGTATGGTTTATATGAGTGGTATAGGAAAACGAGGAGAGGAGTTAGACTAGACAGAGGTCGAGGAGCAGAGTATGGTTTATGTGAGAGTCATAGGTAAACGAGAGAGGCGTTAGGCTAGACAGAGCTAGAGGAATAGAGTATGGTTTATATGAGAGGTATAGGAACAGGAGAAGAGGTGTTAGGCTAGACAGGTAGTGTAGCAGTAGGAATATGGACTTATATACAGGAGAGATAGGGAATACCAGGGCTGATGCTAGGCTAGTCAGATGCTAAAGGAGGGAGGGATATGCTTTATACGAGAGAGATAGGGAATACAAGGAAAGATGCTATACTAAACAGGACTTGAAGGGTAGAATATGAGCCATTAGCGAACCGAGGAGAGGTGCTAGTATAGGAGTTTTTAATGATAGAGTAGGCGTTTATATGCGAGAGATAGGGAATACGAGGGTCGATGCTAGGCTAGACGGTGTTGAATGAGGGAATGCATCTTATATGAGAGAGGTAGGGGAATATGAGGAGAAGTGCTAGGCTAGTCGGGAAGGTCTGAATGAGAGAGTATACGTCTATATGGGAAAAGATAGGGAAAACGAAGGTAGGTGCTAGGTTGAGAGAGTCTTCAAGGAGGAAAATGCATTTATATGGGCGAGATAGGGAATACGAGGACTGACGCTAGGCTAGACAGTGGTAGGAGGGGGAGTGCGCTTTATATGAGACAGATAGGGAATACGAGGGGAGGTGTTAGGCTAGACAGATGCTGAGTAATGTATGGTTTATATGAGTGGTATAGGAAAACGAGGAGAGGAGTTAGACTAGACAGAGGTCGAGGAGCAGAGTATGGTTTATGTGAGAGTCATAGGTAAACGAGAGAGGCGTTAGGCTAGACAGAGCTAGAGGAATAGAGTATGGTTTATATGAGACGTATAGGAACAGGAGAAGAGGTGTTAGGCTAGACAGGTAGTGTAGCAGTAGGAATATGGACTTATATACAGGAGAGATAGGGAATAGGAGGGCTAGACTTGAAAGCGACTTTAGACGTGAACTTAGTGGCAAACTGTTTCATGTCAATGTTCTAGACATGCCCATCACGTAACCTATTCAGGGAAAAGGTGACTCGTTCAGGGGAAAAAGGTGACTGCTCAGGGAAAAAGGAGGCCCACAAAGGGAAAAAGTAGACTAGCAAAGGGAAAAACGTGACCAGCAAAGGGAAAAATGCCACCAGCAAAGGGAAAAAAGGCGACCACCAAAGGGAAAAAGGTGACCTGCAACGGGAAAAGCTAACCCACTAACACTAACAGGTAAGTAATTCAGATAGTATTGCAAGAGGCTGACTGGATCATAGCAGTGTATGATTTCACAGGTAATTCAGCTAGTATCGTATGTATTTAGGCTAATTCATCTAGTATCACAGGATAGATTCCAGAGGCTAACTGTATCATGGCTCTGCATGATTTCACAGGTAATTCAGCTAGTATCGTAGGTATTTAGGCTAATTCAGCTAGTATCACAAGAGGATAGATTCTAGGGTAGGGTATAGCATAGTTTCATATTTCACAGTTAATTCAGAGGGTATCGTAGGTATTTAGGATAATTCAAGTAACATAGGTGTTTAGAGTAATTAAGCAAGCATTACAGGAGGGTAGGTTACAGGAGTTGGTTATAACCTAGCTTCGTATTTCACAGATAGTTCAGGTAATATCGTAAGTATTTGAGGTAATCGACATAGCATCACAGATATTATTGATAAATTCGGTCAGAGATTTGTATCACAGCTATTTAAGGTAAATGCAGGTGATTCAGGTTGTATCAATGGTATTTGAGTCATTTTAACAGGTAATTCAGATAGTATCACGGGTGCTCGTGCTAATTTAGAGCAGGACTTCGTATCAGAGCTGGTTAAGGTAATTTCACATGACTCGGGTAGTATCACAGGTATTTAAATCATTTTCACAGCCAATTCAGCTAGTATCGTGAGCATTTACGCTAATTCGTCTAGTAACACAGGATAGATTCCAGATGCTAACTGCATCATGGCTCTGCATGATTTCACAGATAATTCAGCTAGTATCGTAGGTATTTAGGCTAATTCAGCTAGTATCACAAGAGGATAGATTCTAGGGTTGGGTATAGCATAGTTTCATATTTCACAGGTAATTCAGAGGGTATCGTAGGTATTTAGGATAATTCAAGTAACATAGATGCTTAGAGTAATTAAGCAAGCATTACAGGAGGGTAGGTTCCAGGGGTTGGTTATAGCCTAGCTTCGTATTTCACAGATAGTTCAGGTAATATCGTAAGTATTTGTGGTAATCAGCATAGTTTCACAGATGCTCGTGATAATTTCGATCAGAGATTTGTATCACAGCTATTTAAGGTAAATGCAGGTGATTCAGGTTGTATCAATGGTATTTGTATCATTTTAACAGGTAATTCAGATAGTGTCTAGGTATTTGGGCGATTCAAGCATCATAGGTGTTTAGAGTAACTCAGCTAGTATCACAGGAGGCTAGATTCAATGATCAGGGTTTCGTATCAGAGCTATTTAATGTAATTTCACTTGATTCGAGTAGTATCACAGGTATTTAAGTCATTTTAACGGGCAATTCAACAAGTATCACAGGTACTCATGGTAATATAGAGAGTAATTAAATTATAAAACATTTCTCATCCAACGTTACAACAATTTATATACTTTTTTCTAAATCTTACAAACTTATTATATGTTAAACAGTTATTGTACGATGCGGAGAGGGATAAACTGCATATTGGTTCACAAATTGAAAAGCTTTACGTCAACATACCTTTATTTTAGTGCGTTGTAGATGTCTCTCCCCTTTTATCTAGGCTTGAGACTAGCACTAGGATTGCTCCTAATGGCAGGGTTACCACCTTCCCTTCCATCTTCTTCTTTCTTCATCAGGCGTTAGCTATCTGCATATACAGCACACAGATAACCTTCTTTTTTAAGATTGTAGACTCACGAGAAAATCTTTATCTTTAACTTACATTCTTTTAAGCACTGTTTGTAGTGGCGTTATGTCCATACGGATATGTCGTTATCCCATCCTCAGCAATAATTCTTTTATCATCAAACGGAGTCAATGCAATTTTATTCACTTGCACTGTAGCAAGAGCATGCTTTCGTGATAGGATCAGATTCATAGGTGTTCTGATGATTTCACAGGTTTTAAGACAGTCTGTATAGCTGTCAAACGAAATGTACTGCTTAATAGCGCTACGTTTTATACCTTTAATCTTTTTTATCATTGACCCTTGAATATCTAAGGCATACATCTTAGGACGTAGTCCAACAAAGCGTAGGATGATTTTGATATTAGCCTCATCTTTAAATTTTCCCAATACCTTCTTGTTCTGAGTAGAGTAACATATATGGTTGGCAGGGTAATCAGCTGTATCGAGATGCTCAAGAAAACGTAGCTTGTCCTGGTACACATCTTCAGTTGTTACACGATGAATGAACGAATCAGTGTCCATATACATAAGCTTCAGGTTTTCAGCTCCATAATAAGGCAACAAAACGTCGTAATGATAGTTATACATTAATGTCTTGGAGATGTCCAACACACTCATACCAATGTATATAGGCTTGTTGAATACAATCTGACGAGAAGCCATATGTACAGCAGCTAGATTATCAGCATATATCGTCCTGTCGATAAACGTAGGCTTGGCGATCAGCTTCTCTAGAGTTTTTTCATTGGTCACCAGTCGTATATCCATACGGTTACGCAGGTTCTCCATAGTTTTTCCAAACATAGCGTTGTTAAAGAGCTTGTAGATATCCTTCTCGAAATCATTTGCAGCTTGTTGTCGTAGCCTGTTGTTAAATTCCACATAAGGTTTCAACCACTGAGACTGTCGGAATTGTAGCACACGATGAATTTTTGTTAGTCGTAGTCCATGACTAAGAGCTTGCTTCAAAGCCATGTAATGCACTACATACTTCTTTCGAGGTCCAAGATGAGGTATCAGTTTCTTTGTAGATGATTCCAATGGTTTCATACACTCTGGCAGGAAAGGTAGATCGTTGTGTAGATCGTGAAGTTCAGCAGGATACTCGATGTCGACTTCTAATATGTACCCGTGAGGATCATCTTCTTGTAGTGTTTCTAAGTGGATTTCTTCAGGTGACACCCACTGAAATCCACCAAAAGGAAGAGCGTGACACACTGCCCACCCATATTGGTTATTAGCGTCCTCGTATGTGATAAATTGGGTTGGTCTCGACGGATCAAACTTAACCATATAAGTGTTATTAGCCTCAGCATACCGATGGGAAACTTGGCATAAACCTCCTCTTATACCTGATTCCACCATGAGTAGTTGATCATAATCTTGGAACAGCTCCAGCTTAATTCCAGTATACAGTAACATGGCGTCCCATGTAAGACCTGGAGAGGTAAAATAATGGGCAGGATCAACTTTGTGTGTTTTAAGGGTTTGCTCTCTGAACGTCTCAAAGACATCAGCTAGGAGAAGTACATCCGAAGTTAAGTAGAGATCGCTGTACTCTCCCAGGTTTCTCACATTAAACAGCTCCCATACATTTCTAGCATGATCGTAGTCAGTATCAGTAATTTCTTCTTCATTTAATCTATTGTAGAAGGAGTCCTTAGGAGGCAAGCAGGTCTCGTTCAGAACAGCCCATGACGTAACAAAATCATAGGGAAATACACCCTTACGGGTCATCAACTTCAATTTGTCTTCTCCAAAGTACTTTAGCGTTTCAGGATACGAGGTTAGATTTTTTACCAACTTATCCAAGCTTGTACTGAGGAATCGAAAGCTATCCACAAATCGAAGCTTTATATCTCCTACATACTTGGTGAATGAGATATAGCTTTCTTCAGAGTTAGGAATTACCTCCACACGTTCACTTGTGCACCCCAGCTCCTTTACAATGAAATGCGAGTCATATCCCCTAAGGTTATGCATGAAGACTGGTATATATTTAGGTGTTTTACAGGCTAAATTACATTCATTATGAAGACTTCCACGATATTCACCGCTGATGTGATCATGGTCGCGTACTTTATAGTTCTCTTCTGTAAAGGGTTTTCCACACAAGTAGCATGTCGTAGAAGACTCGAAATCCTTTTGCTGTTGATCCGTAAGTTTCAGAGGCTTAGCAGATTTGTATATATTACCAATCATTTCTGCAAGAGATGTCAGGTACAGCATAAACCTCTGAGCAGCATCAGCACCACGATACACATAGGGTTGCTTAGGAAGACCAGTTTCGAGATGTTCAACACCAGATGTAGGCTTCACGTAAACACAGAAGCTCATTGGTGTGTGCTCTTGATAAGGGGTTGTATAGGAAGTTTCAGGATTGGGTATACACGTATGGCATGGAGTGAGAATACTCTCAAAATCCGCATAGATGACATAAGGTACTTTCAGCATCCTCTCAACATTTTTAAACTGTACAATTGATTTCTCCTTGGTAGGCATAACTACCCTTGCAACACCATGTTGATTACAGACGGTTGCATGTTCTTGTAGTTTTTCCTGTCCACTTCGTCCGCTCTGGTCATCAAAATGTGTAAAGCAGCGCTTACAAGTATAAACCCGTCCATTATGGTTAGTTTTCTGGCGTCGAACGAGTTTCTCAAAATTCTTTATATACACGTAGTGATGTTTTCCACTGCTGTCATTCAATAGTAGCAGGTCGCGATGTTCAGGTAGTTCAATGTCAGCAACCTTTATCGGATACACTTCGTGCTTCTCATCCAGCCCGAAAACGTTAATGGATATCTTGTTAAGCTTCTCAAATTTAGGTATTTGAGAAAGTGGAGTAGGGTAGGAAACACAGCTGAAGTCGTACTTATCTTGAAGTTGTTTGTATTTGCTCACACGTTGCGCATCCTTCCCTATGAATTTAGCTAATATAGAGTACATGAAACATTTCTCGTCGGTAAAGTTCTGAATGTTTATACACGCTTCTTTAGCTCCGACAGATGGTGGTAATGGTATGTAGCTACTTCCTCGCAATGGATTGTACTTGTTGATACGAAGTCGAACTCCTTCCACAGCAAGTAAAGCCCAGCTGCTACCCTTAAGCTGAGACTCCTCCATTTCAGTCACCAATTTCTTGAATTTTGCTTCCAGTGTTGAGTCCAGATCTGTTTCTAGAAACACAGCTTGATTCCGTGTTTTAAATGTTTTGTCACAGGTTTCTCCAATACTGTTAACAAATCGACACTCAGCCAGCAGATTAATTTTAACACTCTTATGAATGCTAAGCTCTTTATGCACGGCCTGGATTATACGTTGTTTTGCCTCTTGCAGATACATATTTAGGTCCTTAGCTGATTCGCATCGTATAAAATACGATTTCAATCGTCCTTCGAATGAAGTTTCGTATTCTTTCATATCACAGTCCTCCATTGTTGACAGCAACTGATGTTTAGTTGGCTCCAATCTTCTTTTGTTCTGAGGGCTGCTTATTTCACATATATCTTCGTGTCGCTGTCCCTTATAACAATCTTTGAAGGCTACATTACAATGTTTACATTTGAAGAGCTTCTTGCAGCTCAGCTCGTGTCTTCTCTTGTCATAACCTCGGAGGAACTTCTTCCCACATTTTCCGCATGCATATCCAGTAGCGCTTGGAATAATATCCTTATACGCTGAGTTATTCATCTTTATTCTTGATGTAATAACGTATTCATCACTGATCAATGAAATGTAGACCTCTTCACCTTGACACCACTTTAGAAAGCTGATTATTCTTGGAGAGAACACGATGTTAACACCTCAAGACTAATTAGCACAATGAAGTCCAATGCCCTAGATCACCATATTTATAGAGGGAGCACGAACCTTTTAGATCAATCATAAACTCGCTCCATAACCAGCTGTATATGATCACTCAACGTGTATTAATCTCAGCCATATAATCTCACGCCCAGAAGCAGGATGTTTATGACGTCACACCTAGAGACATGATGTCTGACAGCATCAAACACGTTTAAACTCGTCTCATAACTACCTGCTTATGCTGTCACACCAGCAAGAGAAGTATTCCCATACACTCATTCAGACATATATTTCAAATTCAAAGCCTACCACCACCACCTATTGTACCAAGGTTAATTCAAGCTGTATTATCACAATACTTAAAATTAAAAGCTTAAAAGGAAACCTAGAAGATTTTTCCCCTTATTTACTTAATTATTTCATGTTTTCATTCCCTTTTCAATTCTTCCTTTCCATCTTCCCACAGAAAGACCATTACATTTCACTGCAATCACGAGAAAAGCAAACGCTCATTCAGGCATATATTTCAAATTCAAAGCCTACCACCACCACCACCACCACCACCACCACCACCACCACCGCCATCACCTATTGTACCAAGGTTAATTCCAGCTGTATTATCACAATTCATAAAGTAAACGCTTAAAAGGTAACGTAGAAGATTTTCCCCTTATTTACTTAATTATTTCATGTTTTTATTCCCTTTTCAATTCTTCCTTTCCATCTTCTCACAGAAAGACCATTACATTTCACTACAATCACGAGAAAAGCAATTTTTCCAGAGTTACACAGATTCTAAGCTTCTAAATCGAACCCGGTAATACTTTTAATAAATGTATTTTAGCTCCCCAATATCAGCATCTACCATTTAATCTTTACTCGAACCTGATATGATCCATAAGCTTGAAGATATATGAAATCACCCTTCGGGATTCGATCTGAGTACTTTAAAGTAATATTTGTCACGATAACGATATTTAAGGACTAGATACTCTGTTTGCGTTTACCTTGACATGTCTATCTAAATTAAATTACGAGTTATTAAATGTTTGCAAGTAAATTTCATTGAATCGGTATTCGAACCCAGAACACCAGGAACAAAATAATTTATAATATTAGTCTGACATGTTAAGCAAAGCTGTATGCAGTTACATCTTCGATCTAAGTGATATATTCTAGTGTACAGAGCAAAATTAAGGAAGTCATTAAAAAATCGGGAATCGAACAAAGCACAACAGATTGACAATTATATACAGCATTAACCACACAGTACAGAACCTATCAATCATGCTTTGGTGCACTCCTCTACCTCACTTAGTTTCCGAGATAATGAAAATTTAAAAATTATGGATCGAACCAAGGACGTCATGTATCTAATTACACATCTACGAGATACTACCTAATAACGTAAATGCAATAAAGTTTATTTGGCGTCTTTATCTTAATTGGTTTAGGAGTTATTAAATTTATAATTAAATTCCATCGAATCAGTATTCGAACCCAGAACACCAGGAACAAAATGATTTATAATATTAGTCTGACATGTTTAAAGTTGCTGTATGCAGTTACATCATCGATCTAAGTGATATATTCTAGTGTACAGAGGAAAATTAAGGAAGTCATTAAAAAATCGGGAATCGAACCAAGCACAACTGATTGACAATTATATACAGCATTAATCACACAGTACAGAACCTATCAATCATGCTTTGGTGCACTCCTCTACCTCACTGAGTTCCCGAGATAATGAAAATTTAAAAATTAAGGATCGAACCCAGGACGTCATGTATATAATTACACATCTACAAGATACTACCTAATAACATAAATGCAATAAAGTTTATTTGGCGTCTTTATCTCAATTGCTTTAGGAGTTAGTAAATTTATAATTAAATTACATTTTATCAGTATTCGAGCCCAGAACACCAAGAACAAAATAATTTATAATATGAGTTTGGTATGTTTAAGGGTGCTGAATGTAGTTACAGCATCAATCTAAGTGATATTTTCTAGAGTATAGAGAAAAATTAAGGAAGTCATTAAAAATCGGGATTCGAACTAGAGACAACTGATTGAAAATTATATACAGTATTAATTACCCTTCATAGGAGCTATCAATCATGCTTTGGTCCATTCCTCTAGCTTTCTTAGTTTCCGAGATAATGGAGTTTTTAAAATTAAGGATCGAATTAAGGACAACAGGTACCCAAGTATACATTTACAAGAAACTACCTAATGACATTAATGTAATAAAGTTTATTTGACGTCTTTATCTTAATTAGTCTCTGAGTTATTAGAAGATGAATTTGTAATCACTCGTAGGATTCGAACCCAGGCATCCGGGTCAACTTGGAACAATACCCTAATGACGCGGCGCATTCCAAAGAATTGATTAGTTTTTATCCCAAAGTTGTATCTCTTTTCATTCAGGAGATATAAGCGATTAAACAGTAGACATAATATGGGCGGGGCATGCCGGCATAGATCAAAAGAACTTTATCAGATGTCGGCATCTGTCTGTGGCTCCAAGTCGCCCTTTTATTTCTACTGTTTAATCGCTTATATCTCCTGAATGAAAAGAGATACAACTTTGGGATAAAAACTAATCAATTCTTTGGAATGCGCCGCGTCATTAGGGTATTGTTCCAAGTTGACCGGGATGCCTGGGTTCGAATCCTACGAGTGATTACAAATTCATCTTCTAATAACTCAGAGACTAATTAAGATAAAGACGTCAAATAAACTTTATTACATTAATGTCATTAGGTAGTTTCTTGTAAATGTATACTTGGGTACCTGGTGTCCTTAATTCGATCCTTAATTTTAAAACCTCCATTATCTCGGAAACTAAGAAAGCTAGAGGAATGAACGAAAGCATGATTGATAGCTCCTATGAAGGGTAATTAATACTGTATATAATTTTCAATCAGTTGTCTCTAGTTCGAATCCCGATTTTTTAATGACTTCCTTAAATTTTCTCTATACTCTAGAAAATATCACTTAGATTGATGCTGTAGGTACATGCAGCACCCTTAAACATACCAAACTCATATTGTAAATTATTTTGTTCCTGGTGTTCTGGGTTCGAATACTGATAAAATGTAATTTAATTATAAATTTAATAACTCCTAAAGCAATTAAGATAAAGACGCCAAATAAACTTTATTGCATTTATGTTATTAGGTAGTATTTTGTAGATGTGTAATTAGATACATGACGTCCTGGGTTCGATCCTTAATTTTTAAATTTTCATTATCTCGGGAACTCAGTGAGGTAGAGGAGTGCACCAAAGCATGATTGATAGGTTCTGTACTGTGTGATTAATGCTGTATATAATTGTTAATCAGTTGTGCTTGGTTCGATTCCCGATTTTTTAATGACTTCCTTAATTTTCCTCTGTACACTAGAATATATCACTTAGATCGATGATGTAACTGCATACAGCAACTTTAAACATGTCAGACTAATATTATAAATTATTTTGTTCCTGGTGTTCTGGGTTCGAATACTGATTCGATGGAATTTAATTATAAATTTAATAACTCCTAAACCAATTAAGATAAAGACGCCAAATAAACTTTATTGCATTTACGTTATTAGGTAGTATCTTGTAGATGTGTAATTAGATACATGACGTCCATGGTTCGATCCATAATTTTTAAATTTTCATTATCTCGGAAACTAAGTGAGGTAGAGGAGTGCACCAAAGCATGATTGATAGGATCTGTACTGTGTGGTTAATGCTGTATATAATTGTCAATCAGTTGTGCTTTGTTCGATTCCCGATTTTTTAATGACTTCCTTAATTTTCCTCTGTACACTAGAATATATCACTTAGATCGAAGATGTAACTGCATACAGCTTTGTTTAACATGTCAGACTAATATTATAAATTATTTTGATCCTGGTGTTCTGGGTTCGAATACCGATTCAATGAAATTTACTTGTAAACATTTAATAACTCGTAATTTAATTTAGATAGACATGTCAAGGTAAACGCAAACAGAGTATCTAGTCCTTAAATATCGTTATCGTGACAAATATTACTTTAAAGTACTCAGATCGAATCCCGAAGGGTGATTTCATATATCTTCAAGCTTATGGATCATATCAGGTTCGAGTAAAGATTATATGGTAGATGCTGATATTGGGGAGCTAAAATACATTTATTAAAAGTATTACCGGGTTCGATTTAGAAGCTTAGAATCTGTGTAACTCTGGAAAAATTGCTTTTCTCGTGATTGTAGTGAAATGTAATGGTCTTTCTGTGAGAAGATGGAAAGGAAGAATTGAAAAGGGAATAAAAACATGAAATAATTAAGTAAATAAGGGGGAAAATCTTCTACGTTACCTTTTAGGCTTTTACTTTATGAATTGTGATAATACAGCTGGAATTAACCTTGGTACAATAGGTGATGGCGGTGGTGGTGGTGGTGGTGGTGGTAGGCTTTGAATTTGAAATATATGCCTGAATGAGCGTTTGCTTTTCTCGTGATTGCAGTGAAATGTAATGGTCTTTCTGTGGGAAGATGGAAAGGAAGAATTGAAAAGGGAATGAAAACATGAAATAATTAAGTAAATAAGGGGAAAAATCTTCTAGGTTTCCTTTTAAGCTTTTAATTTTAAGTATTGTGATAATACAGCTTGAATTAACCTTGGTACAATAGGTGGTGGTGGTAGGCTTTGAATTTGAAATATATGTCTGAATGAGTGTGTGGGAATACTTCTCTTGCTGGTGTGACAGCATAAGCAGGTAGTTATGAGACGAGTTTAAACGTGTTTGATGCTGTCCGACATCATGTCTCTAGGTGTGACGTCATAAACATCCTGCTTCTGGGCGTGAGATTATATGGCTGAGATTAATACACGTTGAGTGATCATATACAGCTGGTTATGGAGCGAGTTTATGATTGATCTAAAAGGTTCGTGCTCCCTCTATAAATATGGTGATCTAGGCCATTGGACTTCATTGTGCTAATTAGTCTTGAGGTGTTAACATCGTGTTCTCTCCAAGAATAATCAGCTTTCTAAAGTGGTGTCAAGGTGAAGAGGTCTACATTTCATTGATCAGTGATTAATACGTTATTACATCAAGAATAAATATGAATAACTCAGCGTATAAGGATATTATTCCAAGCGCTACTGGATATGCATGCGGAAAATGTGGGAAGAAGTTCCTCCGAGGTTATGACAAGAGAAGACACGAGATGAGCTGCAAGAAGCTCTTCAAATGTAAACATTGTAATGTAATTATAACTAATATGATTTTCCGGGCTGTTATGCCGTGGTCTGCTGAAGAAAGATTTCCCAGACGTTTCGTCCACAACTGCGGTGGACATCTTCAGTGGCGCGGACGGAGTCTTCTCGGTGAAAGTATCGCAGCGTCTGATGCGTTGGCCGTTAGTGCCGCTCTCTTTATAGCGTGGGCGCTCTCTGCTGATTGGCCCGCTGGTATGAGGGGGCTGGCGCCGGCTGTGTTGTTGCTCTCTTCTGATTGGCTCGCAGTGTTTTTCGGTTTTGTATGACCTTTCTTGTTTTTGATGACTAGATGCCAGTTACTGTTGAGTTTCAATGCTTCTTCTTTCCTATTGAAATTATTGGGATGTTTATAAATCTCTATTGCTTCGCGTTGTAGCCGGGTATGGTAATGCTTTATGGAGGAAAGAATGTTGGTGTCCTGAAATCTAATAATGTGTTCGCCCTCGGCTTCAATGGCATGTTCGGCGACTGCCGATTTTTCTGTATGGCCCAGGCGGCAGTTTCTTTTGTGTTCGCTCAGTCTGGTGTTAGCGCTCCGCTGTGTGGTACCAATGTACACTGAACCACACGAACAAGGAATACGGTAAACACCGGCCGATGACAGGGGGTCTCGGGGGTCTTTGGAAGAGCGCAGTAGGCTGTTTAATTGTCTTGTAGGTTTGAATACAGTTTTGACGTTATGACGTTGAAGTATATGTTCAATACGGTCAGTGACATTTCTGAAATATGGCAGAAAGACGATGGACTTGCTTTTGGGTTGGTCCTGAGTAGCCGGTCGGGGCTTGGCCGGACGGCAGGCTCTTCTCACCTCTTGGACTGAATAACCATTTGATTGTAGAGCTGTTTCTAGGTGTCGAATTTCTTGTGGAAGTAAGTTTGGTTCACAAATACGGGAAGCACGGTTTGCGAGTGTCTTAATCATAGCACTTTTTGTCTAGGATGGTGGTTGGAGTTCTTGTTAAGGTAACGGTCTGTGTGTGTGGGTTTGCGGTAGACAGTATGACCCAGCGTGCCGTCAGCCTTCCTACTAACGAGTACATCTAGAAAGGCTAGTTGGCCATCCTTTTCTTGTTCCATTGTGAACTGTATACGCTGATTGATGCTATTTAGATGTAACAAAAAATCTTGAAGAGCTTGTTCACCATGGGGCCAGATGACGAAGGTGTCATCCACATAGCGGAACCAGGCTGTTGGTTTGAGTGGAGCTGAGTTTAGTGCCTTTGACTCAAATGCCTCCATGAAGAAATTGGCCACAACAGGGCTAAGGGGGCTGCCCATGGCAACACCGTCTATTTGCTCGTAGAATGACCGGTTCCACTGGAAATAAGTCGTAGTCAGGACATGGTGAAAAAGTGTAATGATATCATCAGAGAAGATGGGTTGTAACAACTTCAGAGTTTCTTGTACTGGAACCATGGTGAATAGAGACACAACGTCAAAACTAATTAGTAAATCCTTAGGTAGCAATTTGAGGTTGCGGAGAATTTGAATGAAATGAGTAGAGTCTTTGATGAAAGAGTCGGACAAGCCGACATGGGGTTGTAGAAGACCGGTTAGGTATTTAGCTATTTCGTATGTGGGAGAACCAATACCACTAACAATGGGCCTGAGCGGAACCTCTGGTTTATGGATCTTGGGTAGCCCGTAAAGTCTAGGCGGCTGAGCTTCGGACTTGGTAAGGCGGCGTTTGTCTTCCTTCGAAAGCGAGGAGTTCTTGATCAAAAGATTGGTTTTCCGTAGAATACGGGCTGTCGGATCACGTTTAATCTTATGGTAGGTTGCTGGTTGCAGGAGTTCAGATATTTTCTGTTGATAGTCTTGTTGGTTAAGAATAACTGTGGCATTACCCTTGTCCGCTGAGCAAACAATGATGTCTCGGTTGGAGTTCAGCTTCTTTAATGCAGTTCTCTCTTGATTGGTTAAATTACTGGTAGGAGGTTTGGCCTTCTCGAGAACCCTGGCAGAATCCCGGCGAATTTCATCAGCTGCAAGCCTTGGCAGAACTCGTATTCCTGCTTCAATGTGAGAAATGATGTCTTCAACTGGCAACGTTGGAGTGACAACAGCGTAGTTACCTCCTTTAGCAAGGAGTGACGTTTCAGCAGGTGACAGCTGGTGATCAGATAAGTTCACTACCGTGCGGCAGTGGTTGAGAGTAGTCGGCGGTTTGATGGAGGCAGTAAGGCCATCAAACTTCTTCTTGTGACGAGTGGTCATGCTGTTGTGATTGTATGTCATAGAGCTGTAGGTGATTCTGTCAGTGTTGTCCCAATCAAAACTGTGTAGTGAGTTACTTACTTGAAGATGTAAGATGAGTAGTTGACTATTGTTGGCAGAGAGTTGTCGTCTGGTCTGATGGATGCGTTCTCGGAGCAAGGCCCATTCAGAGCGATTGTAAATGCGGTTGGCGGCAGCGGTGGTGAAATGTCGTTTCTGTCGTAGGAATTTAGGAATAATTCCCGAGTCTCGGCAGCGTAGAAGAAAGGCAAGTGAACACAGCAAAGAAGATTTTTGTTTGCGTAGCACTTCTAGTCGACGGATCAGACGGTATGCCTCCTCCCCGTAGAGGCGAGTCATGTAAGAACGTAGGTTTTCACGGCCGGTGTCACAATTATAACTAATATGATTTTCCGGGCTGTTATGCCGTGGTCTGCTGAAGAAAGATTTCCCAGACGTTTCGTCCACAACTGCAGTGGACATCTTCAGTGGCGCGGACGAAGTCTTCTCGGTGAAAGTATCGCAGCGTCTGATGCGTTGGCCGTTAGTGTCGCTCTCTTTATGGTGTGGGCGCTCTCTGCTGATTGGCCCGCTGGTATGAGGGGGCTGGCGCCGGCTGTGTTGTTGCTCTCTTGTGACACCGGCCGTGAAAACCTACATTCTTACATTGTAATGTAACCTTCAAAGATTGTTATAAGGGACAGCGACACGAAGATATATGTGAAATAAGCAGCCCTCAGAAGAAAAGAAGATTGGAGCCAACTAAACATCAGTTGCTGTCAACAATGGAGGACTGTGATATGAAAGAATACGAAACTTCATTCGAAGGACGATTGAAATCGTATTTTATACGATGCGAATCAGCTAAGGACCTAAATATGTATCTGCAAGAGGCAAAACAACGTATAATCCAGGCCGTGCATAAAGAGCTTAGCATTCATAAGAGTGTTAAAATTAATCTGCTGGCTGAGTGTCGATTTGTTAACAGTATTGGAGAAACCTGTGACAAAACATTTAAAACACGGAATCAAGCTGTGTTTCTAGAAACAGATCTGGACTCAACACTGGAAGCAAAATTCAAGAAATTGGTGACTGAAATGGAGGAGTCTCAGCTTAAGGGTAGCAGCTGGGCTTTACTTGCTGTGGAAGGAGTTCGACTTCGTATCAACAAGTACAATCCATTGCGAGGAAGTAGCTACATACCATTACCACCATCTGTCGGAGCTAAAGAAGCGTGTATAAACATTCAGAACTTTACCGACGAGAAATGTTTCATGTACTCTATATTAGCTAAATTCATAGGGAAGGATGCGCAACGTGTGAGCAAATACAAACAACTTCAAGATAAGTACGACTTCAGCTGTGTTTCCTACCCTACTCCACTTTCTCAAATACCTAAATTTGAGAAGCTTAACAAGATATCCATTAACGTTTTCGGGCTGGATGAGAAGCACGAAGTGTATCCGATAAAGGTTGCTGACATTGAACTACCTGAACATCGCGACCTGCTACTATTGAATGACAGCAGTGGAAAACATCACTACGTGTATATAAAGAATTTTGAGAAACTCGTTCGACGCCAGAAAACTAACCATAATGGACGGGTTTATACTTGTAAGCGCTGCTTTACACATTTTGATGACCAGAGCGGACGAAGTGGACAGGAAAAACTACAAGAACATGCAACCGTCTGTAATCAACATGGTGTTGCAAGGGTAGTTATGCCTACCAAGGAGAAATCAATTGTACAGTTTAAAAATGTTGAGAGGATGCTGAAAGTACCTTATGTCATCTATGCGGATTTTGAGAGTATTCTCACTCCATGCCATACGTGTATACCCAATCCTGAAACTTCCTATACAACCCCTTATCAAGAGCACACACCAATGAGCTTCTGTGTTTACGTGAAGCCTACATCTGGTGTTGAACATCTCGAAACTGGTCTTCCTAAGCAACCCTATGTGTATCGTGGTGCTGATGCTGCTCAGAGGTTTATGCTGTACCTGACATCTCTTGCAGAAATGATTGGTAATATATACAAATCTGCTAAGCCTCTGAAACTTACGGATCAACAGCAAAAGGATTTCGAGTCTTCTACGACATGCTACTTGTGTGGAAAACCCTTTACAGAAGAGAACTATAAAGTACGCGACCATGATCACATCAGCGGTGAATATCGTGGAAGTCTTCATAATGAATGTAATTTAGCCTGTAAAACACCTAAATATATACCAGTCTTCATGCATAACCTTAGGGGATATGACTCGCATTTCATTGTAAAGGAGCTGGGGTGCACAAGTGAACGTGTGGAGGTAATTCCTAACTCTGAAGAAAGCTATATCTCATTCACCAAGTATGTAGGAGATATAAAGCTTCGATTTGTGGATAGCTTTCGATTCCTCAGTACAAGCTTGGATAAGTTGGTAAAAAATCTAACCTCGTATCCTGAAACGCTAAAGTACTTTGGAGAAGACAAATTGAAGTTGATGACCCGTAAGGGTGTATTTCCCTATGATTTTGTTACGTCATGGGCTGTTCTGAACGAGACCTGCTTGCCTCCTAAGGACTCCTTCTACAATAGATTAAATGAAGAAGAAATTACTGATACTGACTACGATCATGCTAGAAATGTATGGGAGCTGTTTAATGTGAGAAACCTGGGAGAGTACAGCGATCTCTACTTAACTTCGGATGTACTTCTCCTAGCTGATGTCTTTGAGACGTTCAGAGAGCAAACCCTTAAAACACACAAAGTTGATCCTGCCCATTATTTTACCTCTCCAGGTCTTACATGGGACGCCATGTTACTGTATACTGGAATTAAGCTGGAGCTGTTCCAAGATTATGATCAACTACTCATGGTGGAATCAGGTATAAGAGGAGGTTTATGCCAAGTTTCCCATCGGTATGCTGAGGCTAATAACACTTATATGGATAAGTTTGATCCGTCGAGACCAACCCAATTTATCACATACGAGGACGCTAATAACCAATATGGGTGGGCAATGTGTCACGCTCTTCCTTTTGGTGGATTTCAGTGGGTGTCACCTGAAGAAATCCACTTAATAACACTACAAGAAGATGATCCTCACGGGTACATATTAGAAGTCGACATCGAGTATCCTGCTGAACTTCACGATCTACACAACGATCTACCTTTCCTGCCAGAGTGTATGAAACCATTGGAATCATCTACAAAGAAACTGATACCTCATCTTGGACCTCGAAAGAAGTATGTAGTGCATTACATGGCTTTGAAGCAAGCTCTTAGTCATGGACTACGACTAACAAAAATTCATCGTGTGCTACAATTCCGACAGTCTCAGTGGTTGAAACCTTATGTGGAATTTAACAACAGGCTACGACAACAAGCTGCAAATGATTTCGAGAAGGATCTCTACAAGCTCTTTAACAACGCTATGTTTGGAAAAACTATGGAGAACCTGCGTAACCGTATGGATATACGACTGGTGACCAATGAAAAAACTCTAGAGAAGCTGATCGCCAAGCTTACGTTTATCGACAGGACGATATATGCTGATAATCTAGCTGCTGTACATATGGCTTCTCGTCAGATTGTATTCAACAAGCCTATATACATTGGTATGAGTGTGTTGGACATCTCCAAGACATTAATGTATAACTATCATTACGACGTTTTGTTGCCTTATTATGGAGCTGAAAACCTGAAGCTTATGTATATGGACACTGATTCGTTCATTCATCGTGTAACAACTGCAGATGTGTACCAGGACAAGCTACGTTTTCTTGAGCATCTCGATACAGCTGATTACCCTGCCAACCATATATGTTACTCTACTCAGAACAAGAATGTATTGGGAAAATTTAAAGATGAGGCTAATAGCAAAACCATCCTACGCTTTGTTGGACTACGTCCTAAGATGTATGCCTTAGATATTCAAGGGTCAATGATAAAAAAGATTAAAGGTATAAAACGTAGCGCTATTAAGCAGTACATTTCGTTTGACAGCTATACAGACTGTCTTAAAACCTGTGAAATCATCAGAACACCTATGAATCTGATCCTATCACGAAAGCATGCTCTTGCTACAGTGCAAGTGAATAAAATTGCATTGACTCCGTTTGATGATAAAAGAATTATTGCTGAGGATGGGATAACGACATATGCGTATGGACATAACGCCATTACAAACAGTGCTTAAAAGAATATAAGTTAAAGATAAAGATTTTCTCGTGAGTCTACAATCTTAAAAAAGAAGGTTATCTGTGTCTGTATATGCAGATAGCTGACGCCTGATGAAGAAAGAAGAAGATGGAAGGGAAGGTGGTAACCCTGCCATTAGGAGCAATCCTAGTGCTAGTCTCAAGCCTAGATAAAAGGGGAGAGACATCTACAACGCACTAAAATAAAGGTATGTTGACGTAAAGCTTTTCAATTTGTGAACCAATATGCAGTTTATCCCTCTCCGCATCGTACAATAACTGTTTAACATATAATAAGTTTGTAAGATTTAGAAAAAAGTATGTAAATTGTTGTAACGTTGGATGAGAAATGTTTTATAATTTAATTACTCTCTATATTACCATGTGTACCTGTGATACTAGTTGAATTGCCCGTTAAAATGACTTAAATACCTGTGATACTACTCGAATCAAGTGAAATTACATTAAATAGCTCTGATACGAAACCCTGATCATTGAATCTAGCCTCCTGTGATACTAGCTGAGTTACTCTAAACACCTATGATGCTTGAATCGCCCAAATACCTAGACACTATCTGAATTACCTGTTAAAATGATACAAATACCATTGATACAACCTGAATCACCTGCATTTACCTTAAATAGCTGTGATACAAATCTCTGATCGAAATTATCACGAGCATCTGTGAAACTATGCTGATTACCACAAATACTTACGATATTACCTGAACTATCTGTGAAATACGAAGCTAGGCTATAACCAACCCCTGGAACCTACCCTCCTGTAATGCTTGCTTAATTACTCTAAACACCTATGTTACTTGAATTATCCTAAATACCTACGATACCCTCCGAATTACCTGTGAAATATGAAACTATGCTATACCCAACCCTGGAATCTAACCTCCTGTGATACTAGCTGAATTAGCCTAAATACCTACGATACTAGCTGAATTAGCTGTGAAATCATGCATAGCTATGATGCAGTTAGCCTCTGGAATCTAGCCTCCTGTGATACTAGCTGAATTAGCTTAAATGCTCACGATACTAGCTGAATTGGCTGTGAAAATGATTTAAATACCTGTGATACTACCCGAATCATGTGAAATTACCTTAACTAGCTCTGATACGAATTCCTGCTCTAAATTAGCACGAGCACCCGTGATACTATCTGAATTTCCTGTTAAAATGACTCAAATACCATTGATACAACCTGAATCATCTGCATTTACCTTAAATAGCTGTGATACAAATCTCTGATCGAAATTATCAATAATATCTGTGAAGCTCTGTCGATTACCACAAATACTTACGATATTACCTGAACTATCTGTGAAATACGAAGCTAGGCTATAACCAACCCCTGGAACCTACCCTCCTGTAATGCTTGCTTAATTACTCTAAACACCTATGTTACTTGAATTATCCTAAATACCTACGATACCCTCTGAATTACCTGTGAAATATGAAACTATGCTATACCCAACCCTAGAATCTATCCTCTTGTGATACTAGCTGAATTAGCCTAAATACCTACGATACTAGCTGAATTATCTGTGAAATCATGCAGAGCCATGATGCAGTTAGCATCTGGAATCTATCCTGTGTTACTAGACGAATTAGCGTAAATGCTCACGATACTAGCTGAATTGGCTGTGAAAATGATTTAAATACCTGTGATACTACCCGAGTCATGTGAAATTACCTTAACTAGCTCTGATACGAATTCCTGCTCTAAATTAGCACGAGCACCCGTGATACTATCTGAATTACCTGTTAAAATGACTCAAATACCATTGATACAACCTGAATCACCTGCATTTACCTTAAATAGCTGTGATACAAATCTCTGACCGAATTTATCAATAATATCTGTGATGCTATGTCGATTACCTCAAATACTTACGATATTACCTGAACTATCTGTGAAATACGAAGCTAGGTTATAACCAACTCCTGTAACCTACCCTCCTGTAATGCTTGCTTAATTACTCTAAACACCTATGTTACTTGAATTATCCTAAATACCTACGATACCCTCTGAATTAACTGTGAAATATGAAACTATGCTATACCCTACCCTAGAATCTATCCTCTTGTGATACTAGCTGAATTAGCCTAAATACCTACGATACTAGCTGAATTACCTGTGAAATCATGCAGAGCCATGATACAGTTAGCCTCTGGAATCTATCCTGTGATACTAGATGAATTAGCCTAAATACATACGATACTAGCTGAATTACCTGTGAAATCATACACTGCTATGATCCAGTCAGCCTCTTGCAATACTGTCTGAATAACTTACCTGTTAGTGTTAGTGGGTTAGCTTTTCCCGTTGCAGGTCACCTTTTTCCCTTTGGTGGTCGCCTTTTTTCCCTTTGCTGGTGACATTTTTCCCTTTGCTGGTCACGTTTTTCCCTTTGCTAGTCAACTTTTTCCCTTTGTGGGCCTCCTTTTTCCCTGAGCAGTCACCTTTTTCCCCTGAACGAGTCACTTTTCCCTGAATAGGTTACGTGATGGGCGTGTCTAGAACATTGACATGAAACAGTTTTCCACTAAGTTCACGTCTAAAGTCGCTTTCAAGTCTAGCCCTCCTATTCCCTATCTCTCCTGTATATAAGTCCATATTCCTACTGCTACACTACCTGTCTAGCCTAACACCTCTTCTCCTGTTCCTATACCTCTCATATAAACCATACTCTATTCCTCTAGCTCTGTCTAGCCTAACGCCTCTCTCGTTTACCTATGACTCTCACATAAACCATACTCTGCTCCTCGACCTCTGTCTAGTCTAACTCCTCTCCTCGTTTTCCTATACCACTCATATAAACCATACATTACTCAGCATCTGTCTAGCCTAACACCTCCCCTCGTTTTCCTATACCTCTCATATAAACTATACTCTACTCAGCCTCTGTCTAGCCTAGCACCTCCCCTCGTATTCCCTATCTGTCTCATATAAAGCGCACTCCCCCTCCTACCACTGTCTAGCCTAGCGTCAGTCCTCGTATTCCCTATCTCGCCCATATAAATGCATTTTCCTCCTTGAAGACTCTCTCAACCTAGCACCTACCTTCGTTTTCCCTATCTTTTCCCATATAGACGTATACTCTCTCATTCAGACCTTCCCGACTAGCCTAGCACTTCTCCTCATATTCCCCTACCTCTCTCATATAAGATGCATTCCCTCATTCAACACCGTCTAGCCTAGCATCGACCCTCGTATTCCCTATCTCTCGCATATAAACGCCTACTCTATCATTAAAAACTCCTATACTAGCACCTCTCCTCGGTTCGCTAATGGCTCATATTCTACCCTTCAAGTCCTGTTTAGTATAGCATCTTTCCTTGTATTCCCTATCTCTCTCGTATAAAGCATATCCCTCCCTCCTTTAGCATCTGACTAGCCTAGCATCAGCCCTGGTATTCCCTATCTCTCCTGTATATAAGTCCATATTCCTACTGCTACACTACCTGTCTAGCCTAACACTTCTTCTCCTGTTCCTATACCTCTCATATAAACCATACTCTATTCCTCTAGCTCTGTCTAGCCTAACGCCTCTCTCGTTTACCTATGACTCTCACATAAACCATACTCTGCTCCTCGACCTCTGTCTAGTCTAACTCCTCTCCTCGTTTTCCTATACCACTCATATAAACCATACATTACTCAGCCTCTGTCTAGCCTAACACCTCCCCTCGTTTTCCTATACCTCTCATATAAACTATACTCTACACAGCCTCTGTCTAGCCTAGCACCTCCCCTCGTATTCCCTATCTTTCTCATATAAAGCGCACCCCCCCCTCCTACCACTGTCTAGCCTAGCGTCAGTCCTCGTATTCCCTATCTCGCCCATATAAACGCATTTTCCTCCTTGAACCGTCGCATCTAGCCTCGTTTTCCCTATCCTTTCCCATATAAACGCAAAAAACTGCGCTCGATCTCTCTATATATACCTACTAACGGGTACTCGTGAAAAACATTGGCTCTACGGATAAATATTCAATATAGAGTTTAATCCAGGCTTTTATGCACCTAAAAGATGTGTACGACCACTGCTACCGTTTTCAAAATCTCTCCAAAGAAAATCAAGAGACGAGAAGTACCAGCACTTTCAACACCTAAAGAGAAAAGAGGTAGCTAGAAATCTAAAAAATGAAATGAAAGAGCGGGCCCGAGTAGGAGAATGCCATTTACAGTAATTTGACCTAGAAGCCTGTACAGTCATAGCTACTAAGGCCAGATTACGTGTATACACTCTCACAGTATACAATACTAGAAACTACCTATGGCACGAAGGTGTGGCTAAACACGGATCAATTGAAGTAGCATCATGTATATTTTTTTTCAAGTACTCCAGAAGATTGCAGATGGCCTTCCAGTTATTTTATTTTCCGACACCTGCGGAGGACAAAATTGAAACGTCAATATGAGCACAATGTTTCTTCATGCTGTGCAAACTCTGAACATTCCTATGATACAGCAATGCGTCTTTGAACCTCGCCACACTTTAATGGAGTGTGATTCAGTCCATGCCAGTATAGAGAGGGTTGCAAAAAAGGTTAACATCTATGAGCCTTCAGGGTCGTATACTGTTGTTAAGACTGCTTTGAAACAAAGGCACTATGGAGTCGTTGAAATGGACCAAAAGGATTTCCTGGATTTTGGCACCATGCAGAAGGAGCGGTTGAAAAACATGAAAACTGACAGTGAAGGAAATAAAGTACAATGTCTTAATGTGACCTAGCTTCAATATCGCAAAAATGATATTAATCACATTTTTTCAAACATTTTCATGAGCAACAATTCAAAAGTTTACCATTTCCAGAAAATCCCGAAATTTGATACAGTTCTCCAACTAATGACCGAAATACCACCGGGTACTAAATCTGCTGGAAGAGAAAATAAAAGACGTATTGGATTTTTGCCGCTCCGGCATTATCAAGGAACAGTACCATGCATTCTACAGAGCTCTTCAAGAAGAGCTGGAGTTTCAAACTGCGGCGGCAATGATTGTGGTGAAGTTAGTGAGAAAGTGAACATTCACTAGTCATTGGTACCAAAATTCACTAATATGCTTTTACAACTGCTACTGACATGTTTTTCAATGTGAAAATTCCCTTTTTATACAACATTTTCTCACCCAAGTGTGCATCTCCAGAGTGTAAAACTTCTATTTAGATAGATTTTCTTAGAGTCATAATGACGTATCTCCTAAGCACTATATCAAACAGTAATTAGCGGTGAACCAGTAAGGAGTATTTTTCAAGTTATTTTATCATCTGACTTCTTTTTATGTGTACCCTAAGTGGAGTACAGGTTTTTCAATAAAGTTTGTATTACGTCACTGAAACATGGAAATTACATTTAAAAAATCTTCTTTCAGTTCTCCTGTAAAATCGCTAAAATGGAGTTACGTTCCTCTGATTCTCTCACACCAAATTCTCTCAAGCAAATGCCTATTCACTCGAGATAACACCAAACATCACACAGATTTATTCAATCGATTGCGACAGATCTATCATGGAACGGCTCCTTCGTGAGTAACGATCCACCGAAACGTAAACCTATGGTATTCGTTACCCAAGGACACAATCAGCTGGGAATTGCAATTACTACCTTCAATACACAGCAATGCCTAGATCACTATCATTCGAAAGCACAGTTCCCCTCATAGAGATTTCACCATCTTTCCCTAGTCAGAGAATCATAGAAACCATTGCCCTTACCCGTCTTCTCCGAAAATTAAAATACATAATCTACATCATCATCACAGTCAGATTATTCACAATTGTCAGGAATCGTCCCATTAATACTGCCATATTACAGGAATATACACAAGGTTCGAAGGCGTAACAGTCGGAGAGAGCTAAACCTCGGCCATATGCAACCAATTCTACCTCTACTCCCACATTTAATCCGTATTCCCCCTATAGTAGAAGAAATCACCTTACCAACCCACAATAAACAAATGTCTGAAACACTAAACCCGGCCTGCCACATACATGCACACATAGATACAAGTCTACATAGGTATACAGCATATACGTCAATGCACACTCATTATTGTACAGTTGCAAAGATATTCATTCCCGTTTCACATTCATATCTATTCTGGATCTGACCAAAACCGAGGTAACTATTTGTATTAATACTTTTTTCTTAATTATAAGCAGCATAGAAGCATAATAACATTACTGGTAATTTTCACTCTGATATCTAACATGCGTAATTCTTTGCAGGAAAGCAGTTATTACACTATCAAAGACGATTTTATCGGTTCAATGTGTAATTTCCAGGTCTGCTAGCAAGATTCCATTTAAAGATCAGCAAAAGAGGCAATCTGCAGCGCTCTAAGTCTGCAAGGGAGAACCTATACAACGTACAATGTTTTCCATTCAGTAAATACAAAAAAGTGAGAATTACTTATTATTAATACTCTTATTATTACCGTCAATTCCATGGAAGAACTTTCTCGCATAAAAAGTGCAAGCGGTTCTCATTCTCTTTAGCGTATATAACATTGCAATTCTTTTCAGTACACATGACGCTTCACTTTCAAAACATGGTAGCTAAAGTTTTAAATTATAACAGACTCTGACAAGAAAAGCACCCAAGAAGCAGGACGAGAATTCCATAATGATCTCCAATGAGGTTAAGGGTACTGGAGAACGAGTTACTTACATGTACACACACCTGCCAGATGCAACCACCACGGTGCTCCAAGACCGACACACCGAAAAGCATCAGCGACAACATAGAACTATTTTATGAATCCCACTATGCTACATATAAATGCAATTTTAAAATAATTTATATCACATTATTTGTCTGGAGGGAAGAAAACCTACCCCCAGTATTCGAAGAATAACTGATTGTGAAAAAACTATGTGTCAGTGAATATCCGAATTATATTCTCATATAATATCACTGAGTTTATCGAAATGATACAAATACACTTTCATCAGACTGAACGATTGACTTCGGTAAAAATTTGCTTTAAGCATCATGAAATAGCATGAAATAAAAGAACAGTGGCATTTATTGACAGACCATTTCATTATCGTGCACAATGAATTAAAGTCCGCAAATAGGTCCAAAAGAACGAATGTTATATAACTATCTACAGATTAATAAAATGAAAATATTCACCTGCCTATCATTTCCAGGCTCAATCACCCACTACGTCGGCTAAAACACCTTCTAAAATTACAATTCCTTCTCCAGTGTCTAAAATAGATTGAAATGCCTATACTAATATCCCAAAATACCTGCATGAGTGTTAAAAATATTTAAACAACAACCCAAAATACATTAAACTGTTCTAAAAGGTCTTAAAAGCCTGAAAATGAATGCTACTAAATCAATGCTGTACTGTTAAATACTTATCACATTTTTAACCTGAAATCACGTAAGCCAAGGTTGGCTAAATTGCCTTTCTTCCTCGAATCATCAAATATGCAACACGCACCACAGCACTCAGCAGCGTATGGAAAACAGATGAATACACAACTAGAAAAGGAGTGGCGCTTTCGAGTCACACTGTCTCGCGAGTTCCGCTTTCGCCAGCACTGAGTCGTAAGCTAATCATTAACACTATTTGACACACTACATGTTATCATATGGTATGAAATTTAATGTATTCGTTATTTAATTAATAGTGACACAGCCATCCCAATTTCAAAATGGCAACAATTGTGACCCACATTTGAGGGGCAGGGGGCTCAATACCAGGTGACTGCAGAAGAGTTGTCCCCTTAATACAGTGTTTAAGATCTGAAGTTCATGTATACGAATAGGGAACTCATCCACAGATTGTGCGTGTCTGAATAATCAAAATAACAGATTTTATGCTATCAGGCAATAGGGAGGGAGGGAAAATAAAAAAACACTTACGTCAGTGATGAAAATATTTATTGAGAATTATCATTATTGACAGTACATTAAGCAAACACTACAACACTTAACAGCGACAAACATCATTTAACACAGCCTTTTATTTAAATATTAATGCTTTTTATGCACATTTCAGTCTTATCACGCTATAATCCCGCTTCTCTGCAGTTTCTGAATAATCTTGCTAATCTCAATAGAAAAGTAAATTTTACCAGCTGCATGGGACATCATTGGCTATCTTAGCTCGTCTACTAAGTCATTACAATCTGTCCGGAGATATAAAATCTCCACAATATTTGCTTCGTGTATGTCATCCTGAGTTGGAGAGTTAACATTAATATGCTTATTTTCATTCCCGTGTTTCATTCATGGCCCTTCTTGCATCTAGCTAAATATTCAGCACATTTTTTGGCAGGACGATTCCTCCCATGTGCAATGTATGAAAAATTATTCTTCTCAATGCTGGACGCTACAGTTCGCAATTTTGAAAACGATAGAGTCGCGCAGAAGTCCCTAACCTTCTAGACGCAAACACTCAAAGTGCTAAACATAGAAGTACGTTTCAGCACATGAAGATGCAAGGCTTTTCATACATTATCATATTTGACCGCCAAATGGCACCCAGACCAATCGTGTGTTAGGAAAAAATTAACTCTCTGTACTATCTTGCATCTAGCATACCTGGTCCTGAAGAGATTTCAGGACCACCTAGAGACATTCCAAGTACTACGCATTTTGAATCTAACAACCACGGCCTTGAATAGATCTCAGGTTCATTTACTGGAGATCCAAGTACTCCACAATTCAATGCTTCTTTACTGCATTTTGCCTGTGTTGCAGATCTGTGTTAAAAATCCTGCGTCATATTGAGCACATGAAAGAGCGATTCTTCCTGTGGGTAACATATGTAAAACTAAGTTTCTAAATGCTGGAGGCTACAGTTCACAAATTTGAAAACCATAGCATGCGGAGAAGTTCCTAATATTTCCAGACGCAATCACTCAAAGTGCTAAACATAGAAGCACATTTCAGCCCATTAAGTTGCAAGGATATTAATACATTACCTTATTTGACCGCCAAATTGCACCCAGGCCAATCATGTGTTAGCAAAATATTAACTATCTGTACTAATCAATAATTGGCATCCTTCTCATATTGAAAACCTCTTTCGCAATCATTAACCCTACTCCATTCATTGAATTGTCACAGAGTGTCCAATATCACTTATTCTATATTAACAAACGTATCTTAAACCTGTAAAAACAAACAATAATCAGCGTATGCATCCGTTCTCATCTAAATCTATGAATGATAGCATAGGAGCAACGCGAATGTTTCTCCTAATGAAACATTCATCAATCAACTGAACGAAAACAATATTAGTAATACTGGGCTATAAACATATCACCAAACGTAAGCAGAGGTATCTGAAATGATGCGAGATGGCATTGTTTGTGATTCATGTTCGAGAGGTCCAGGGTTTACTCCCAGGTAAGTTTTGAAACCGTCCTATGTCATCTATATAGCTAATGTCTTTGAGACATTCAGAAACCAGACACTGAAAACTTGTAATCTTTATCCTACGCATTATTTCACATCTTCTGGACTTAACGTCTCACACCGTTACCGAAAGCAAACAACATCCCCATACCGGATAAATTGGACTGGTATCGACGGATCAAACTTATCCTCTCCTATCCATGAAGGTGTAATTTACATATTTCATGCTATAAAGTCAAACCCGTGTCCGGAAATGACACTTAAACTTCCCCCTCGCCGAAAAGATTTCTTGTTAAAGAATATTATTAGAGCATGCAGTCGGAAATATTGAATTTCTTCTCATAGCCTTTAAGTACTAGGGCAGCTCTGTGAGAAACGTTAAGATTCAGTCTTCACAGTGTTCCATCTAGGCACTTTTAAAGGAAATTCATTTTGTTTCATATTTCACTGTGTGTATATGCATTATGCGTTTGCTTGTTACAGCGAGACAGAGGCGAGAGTGAGATTGGATCTGCGCTAGAAAGAAAATGTCATTTTGACATTTCTTGCTTTAAAAGCAATCATGTGTCCGGAAATGACACTTCCTCCTCGCTCCAAAAAAAATTCCATTACAAAATATTATGAAAGCCCGCGGTCGGAAGTAGTGAATTTCTTCTCGTGGGCTTTAAATACTTGTACAGCTCTTAACACTACAATGCCTCCTGGATACCCCGCATAAGGATAACCATACAAATCCTAGCGGGAATCTGCCTGCTGACTGGGGGAATCAATTAATGTATCGTTAACTTGTATTACCGCCGCTATGTATATGTCTAGGAGAGTAAATCGAACCCTCTTAAATTTTATAGAATCTATTAACACGTCAAACGTATCCCAGTCTCGGTATATAAGTTAAGCTTCTTCTATACGCTATGTGCTTAGAAGGGTGAATATTATTTCGAATTGCATTGTACTCCGCTTGAGAAAGCCATTAAATTCTTTCCCTGTATCTAACCCGTTATACCGTATTGAAGAAAGGGTTTTCTCATCTCTTGCTTACAAATGTTCATAAGCGGGGGTCTGTGATTGTTTCACCTCGCATTGTTTAGCATGCTTTTCCTACGACTATAATTTCATAATAACATGTGGATGTTATGTGGCATCAGAGGGCGCATTAACACTAGTATTTGGAGATATGCTATGAGCAAAGCTTTTACCCTTTGCCATTAACTGTGGACTGCTTCATATTAGCCTTTAATTAGATACGGGAATTAAGACAAGGGACAGCGGCTTTTCAGCTTCCCTGATTAGGGAGGTCGAGTTTAGCTACAGACGGAAGTGGAATGAACTTGTGCTTCCGCCGCTTTGTGTACATCTAGGAGAGTGAATCGATTGTTTTTAAATTTATACATGATTTTCTTTCGTTAGGCGTGTTCGCATCAAACATAGATATATATTCATGTATTTTAAAGCGTGTATATGACTGAATGGGTGCATGTGAGTGTGGGTGTGTGATTAGTGTTATCCTTTTGATTTTTTTCGGCAGTATGAGGAGCTTAAATATGATTACCCCTTTTTCTCAAGCAAAAATTCTCATCTGTTTTACATGATATTTAGAAGCATTGGGATGCTTTGTGCTTAGGACGCCTTTGAGTGAGAAAGCATAGTACCAATGATTCTCATGGGGTGATGAAGGAAAGTGTCAGATAAATCCTGTTTGCCCTAAAAGCGAGCACGTGACATTAAAGTGAGACTAACGATCCTCCCCACTCCACCAAAGATCTCATAACCTTCAATATGTTTTTGAACATGGGTGACATTTAGGTTTTCTTTTCCGAAAGCCAACATGTGACATGAAAGTGACACTAAGAATCCTCCTCATACCTAAACGATGCCATGACCTTGAATCTGTTTTAGACATAGGTGTCATTTAGGTCGTCTTTGCTCTCAAAGTCAACACATGGCCGGAAACTTCAACTGAACTACCAATTAAACCGAAAAACACCCCCTTCCACCCCAATTATACAAACACACGCTTCTGGGACGGATGCCATACCGGATGGTAGTACTACCCCTTTTTCTGCCCCCCCACCAGTGATCTTGAATCTGTTGTAGAACATAGATTTGTATACTACTCATCTGATATATAACAGTCATACTGTCTAAATAATTAGGATTACTTGCCGATTCTACAAACCAATGACGCAACACAGTGGCGTTTTAAAGCGTAGGTTAACCTATCCGCTTCCAGTTCTTTGATATAGGAGCACTATGCTGTCGGGTGATCCGAAGACCCGGTCCGGAATTTGGATAGATAGGAGATCTCTACGTTTTTACCTCTTCTACTACATATAGTTATTTAGGGGAGGTATCTATTCTATTCCATTCAAAGTTCGAGGTTAAAATTTCAGGGAAAATATATCTTTTGAGGCTCCCTAAGCCCCAAAAAAGCAGGTCCATGCGTGTGTCTGGTTTGTCTGTGAACTGCATAACTCAAGAACGAAAAGTCGAATAAATACCAACCTCGGTATTTAAGTTCAATCTCATCCAAAAATGCGACACGAGGATCCCCGCATCTCTAACTACTGATTACATGGAACATTTTTGTGAATGCTTGATTTTCTTAAAAAAATGCTTTAACAGTTTTTATTAAAATACCATATATTAAAGATATTTACATGTCAAGGAAAATGTATTTCTTAAATTTTCTGGAAATATGCTGTGAAGTTCTCCATATTTAGAAGGAACTTTGTATAATCTTGTATAACTGATAATCATTAAGGGATAGACGGAAAAGTGCTACACATGAAATGTAGATCTGTTTAAAACATTCAATTGATTTGAAATAACGCTTTTTGTGGCAGCAGCCGTTTTCGAGATATTCGTTATGAGTGGTTGGAATTATTCTCGTGTTTTATCATTCTCGTAAAGTCCTTTCGATATTAATTTTTTCCCGTGATTGCGTGGAAACACTAAGGATTTTTAATGTCAGTGTAATAATGCCCAGTTCTTAAAAATGTGGCTATCGCTATTCCCTTTGCGTCTATCCAGAAATGTATAATGTAGGCACTTCTGCAAAGGTTTATCTCAATTAAAATTAAGTGAATGGAAAAATAAACTTTCGTAAAATTAGTCTGTATACACACTAATAAATGACAAGTGTTAGAGAATTCATGTGAATATAACACATCAGATTTTTTTCATAGCTATATAACAAGCTAAATATCACCATTACGTCATTTCCTTATAAAAAGATAATTTCCACCAAACGGTTCTTTGAGATGGGGATGGGGATTCCGTGAAAATGTTCGCTTTTAATACTAAAAGGATTGTAAAATGCCTTAGCACACAGGTTGGTTTTTATCTGTTTTTTGAATCATGTTTATTTCTCTCATATTTTTCAATATAGTTTTACTTTCTCTACCATGCGCCAATGAGTAGGGAAGGTATTGCATTGCACCCAAAAATTTGCTATCCGGATTTCACCGAAATTGGATGTTTTTGAGGTCCCCAAAATAAGAGTATTTTTGGAAAAAAGTCCGTGTGTGTCTGTACGCGTGTCTATGACCAACATAATTTAAATAGCAAAAATTCGGATAAACACCAAACTTACAAAATGTACTTGAGAAACCCAGTAAGGGCCGGTTTCACAGTTTTGCAACCAGGTTCGACTTTTACTGAGCTGAACAATTCTACGGAACAGTAAAGTTCATAACGCATGCGCATCGAGTGAATTCCCATCCTTTGCTTAAAGCGATGCTGTTATTAAAATAAACTCCTGTAGGCTATCCAGCACCATAACTAAAAATGAGCGAAAAATCGGAGTGAAAGCGTAGAACCTTACTTCTCAAGAAGTTAGCATTCTCCAAGAAATTGTGAAGCAGCATGTAATAGAGAGCAAGCATTCGGGGAATTACAGGGTTATTGAAAAGAAGGAGCAGACTTTGATTGTTTATTTCTAATGAACGACAATAGATAGCGACACATGCGATACATCACTGAATAGAGCAAGGTTCAAAAGTTTATTTTGCCTGTTCAAAATGAGCACCATTTGTTATGCGAGGACGACCAGTGTTTTTCCGTTTGCATACGCAACCATCATTTACGAATTCATTGTATCAATTGTAAAGTTTTTATGGCAGGGCGGCTTGTTGTTGAACTTACTACAAAATGCACGCTGCAATGAAACAAGGGATTCACTCTTTGCATAATGCAGTACACAAAACTACCTTTCCTTTGGCGTCGCCATTTTCTCGTAAAGAAACGCATTACCGCTGTAGGCACTGAATGGAACAAACAGCTGAGGCTTAGAACTTTGAACTTTCCTCTATTCAATGATGTGTCGTATGTGCCGCTACGTATTGTTGTTCATTAAAAATGAATATTTAAAATGGGTTCCTTCTTTTTGAATAATTATGTACTATGGTGCCAAAAAAAAGAAAGATAAAACAAAGCCCAAACACGGGAAAAAATTAAGATACGAAGGGTGGATTAGAATGGTGTGAAGCAATTTCTGATAGCTCTGCATGCTGCAACATTTGAGATGCCGAAAAAAATGTCCAGCCGCAATTAGCATGCTTTCACTGACATATAACTTCAATACTAAGAGATGCATTGTTTCTGACGAGAGGTTTTGTTACTGAAATATAAAGCCTTCATTATATAATATATATGTGTGTATGTGTGTCGACAATGAATGCCACAATGTATACGATAAAGATATGAAGTATAAATTCAAAGTTAATGTCATGCCAAATTGAGTGTTGTTTGTTGCAGTTGGTTTTATGTTTTATATATCAGCAATAATTTCTGACACTATTACTGCTGACGGTTTACTTAATCGGAATTTCTCCTAAATTCTCCGTCATTCCATATGTGAAAATGTTTAGGACGCATTCTAAACATTCAAGACAGTCTTCTTTTGTGCATATGTGTTAAAATAATTTGCACTTCCTCATCAGTAATATCGTATTCTTCAGATAACATGTAATGATACTGAGTTTTATTTATAGATGCCCTTTAACTGCTATGGTTCTTAGCAACCCATTCTATATTCGGCGAGAAAGACCAGAAATTTTCAGATAACATGGCGACTCCATAACTTTAGCAACAGTTCAGCCAAGCCACATATAAGCTCAGCTTATCACTTGAACTCGCACTGTAAAACTCCATTGTAGTTAAGCGACCGCTTAACCCCGATTAATCAAATGTTTAAGAACTGGACGGCGTATGCTAACGTTAAGCTTCCATATTGCTTCCATGGAATCGCGAGAAATTGCTGAATGTTGAAAGGACTTTAAAAACCAAGAAATGGCCAATTCGATCCTTTAATAACGGATATCTCAGGAATGGCTTATACCACAAAAAATTATTACAAATAAATCGTGTGTTTAAAAGATATCTACATTTGTGTGTAGTAGGTTTTCGTCGATCGCTTAATGTTCCAGTTGTACAAGATTATACAAAATTCCTTCCGAATGAAGAGGATATCACAAGCTATTCCCAGAAAATTCAAGGTATACATTTTATTTGTCAAGTAATTATCTTTAATAAAGGGTATTTTACTCAAAATGTTACCGCAATTTTTTAAAAAAATAAACATTTTCGGAAAGTGTTCCATGTAAAGTGTAGCTGGGAGTAGGAGAATTTTCTTGAAAATCGTGTCGTGTCCTTCGAAGATGCTGAACTTAAATACCAAGTATGGTACTTACCTGACTTTTCGTTTTTTGAGTTATGCTCTTTAAATACACCCAGAAAAATACACACACCGACCTTTTTCTAAAAATCCTTTTTTTGATTCAGGGCGACAAAGCATGGATTTCCGATGAAATCTCGGTATCGAATTTTTAGGAGTAAACTATGTACACAGAGCACCGGTTTCTGGGGTCTTTTGAGGCGTGTACTTCAGCTTAGAACGTAGTGGATTATTAACACAGCAATGAGGAGGAAAACAGGCGAAGTTTATGCCTTTGTTTTTCTAGTGTTATTGAAACCAAAACATGTTTATTGTCTCAGAAACAGTCATACCGTACACTAGGGAAATTACGCGTAGACGTATCGTGGGTATGTGGGAGGCTGGTCGCACTGTTACAGCAATTGCAATGGCAATGCATAAAAGTGTTTTATAGTAAATTATTGGATAAATGTATCCCAGAAAGTGGGGAAGACGGTCTACACACTCGTCAGAAAGTGGACACTCCCCGTAAAACATCTGCAGATGATGATTCACTAAATCCAAATTACTCTTTTGTTATAATTAAAAACTAGAGATAAATATCTGTATATATATATATATATGGTTTGCCGAATATGACATACATATTATGGCAATAAAATTGGGTTATATTTTTGCCTATAATCTTGTTGTATTCCTATGATCAGCAATGTGCTAGTAAAGGCATACTAACCAATTATAGTATGAATTAGAGGGAAAACATGCTGTTTTATTTATTATTTAGTTATGTTTGCTTCTATGCAGCAACAAGCATTGATATCACTATAAGAATACAGTTCTGCTTATTTTTGTTATAAAGTGTTGCCTTGCTATGTATTTAATGAATACCATTCAAGCTTTAATTTGCACCCCCTGAAATTCTTCTCGCACTACGCATTCTACATTTCGCTAACTGGGCGCTCATCAAGTTTTCCCCTTAGCTTTTAACCCTTTCAGAGGCGTGTCCTGCACCAGCCGATAAGATATGGGCTACCAATCACGATGAGAAGTCTGAATGCACTCATTCTACCTCTTTCTCTTTTCGCAAATACGATCAAAATATAATTCGTTTCTACGCTACTTTGTAACCTTTGTTGTGGTTATTGGGTAACTATTTAGCAGAAGGACTGGCGCACCCTTGCATCGTGGCCTAAAGCAACCAATGATGTGACCATGGCTCCGCAAGGCCACGTATAACGATAAATAATGTGACACAGATGCGAGGTGCAGTGAAATTATCTTTGGTGCTCTTTGTACGTGTAGTAAAAATGAAATGTGGATAAATGACATTGGCAGACACACGCATAGATCTTTTTCTAAAAATGCTTTTTTGTTTTCAGGGAATCTCAATCTCTTTCCGGTGAAATCTCCACATCCCCTACTTACTACGTATATGTAGTAGAGAAAGTAAAAATACTAAGCTGAGAATTTGAAGTCAGCTGAAATCAAAGGCAATAAGAGAGAAGCCATTGCATTGCTCTGAGAATTAAAACCTTTTCTTTAAGTGAAGGTATTTGCGCACCATTTTCCTGAGATACTACCATTCCGTACCGTACAACCAGTGACTAGTGCACGTAGCAGTTAGGAGGAGATACGGGCCAAAATTATATGCTATAGTAACTGCAAAATTGAACCAGATGCTCCAGCAGTAATCTATATCAATGCTATAAAGAGAATAAATCACGACTTTCCCTACCCTTTATCAGTTATTAGAGGGTATACAAACTACTTTTACTACAACTTATTCCTCTATATATGATATTTTAGTTAAATAAACCTTTGCAGAAATAACTACATTACACATTTCGTTACAGATTGAAGGGAACAGCGATTGGTAAGTGTTGAAGAACTGTGTACTGCCTAAAAATTCCATACTGTTTCCATTTAATCGCAAGAAACAACTGAATGCTGAAGGGAATTTAAAGAATAACCAGGCAATGAACAATTCGAACCTTTAATAACGGATATCTCAGAAATGGCTTATGCCAGAAAGTACGTATTTGAAGCAAATCATGTGCTGTAAAACAACATCTACAATTTTTGGGTGGATCGTTTTGCCAATCGTTTAACGTTTACCAGTTGTATACAAATTTCTTCCAACTGAAGTGGACTTCATAGGCTATTCCCAGAAAATTCAAGAATATACATAAGTAATTTATATAGGAGAGAGCGAGAACACTGTTTTGTGTTTATTTGGGAAAGGATAGGGAAAACGAAGGTGGATGCGACGGTTCACTGAGGAAGATGCATTTATATGGGAGAGATAGGGAATACGGGGACCGATGCTAGGCTATACAGTGGTAGAAGAAGGAGAATGCGCTTTATATGAGAGAGATAGGGAATACGTGGAGAGGTGCTAGGCTAGATAGATGCTAAAGGAGGGGGAATATAGGCTTAGGGAATAGAGGTAGGAAATACGTGGAGAGGTGCTAGGCTAGATAGATGCTAAAGGAGGGGAATATAGGCTTAGGGAATAGAGATAGGGAATACGAGGGAGGTACTAAGATACATGTTAAAGCTGGCATGCGTTTATATGAGAGATAGAAAATCGAGGAGAGATATTAGGCTAGCAAGGGTTGAATGACAGAATATACTTTTTTTTAGGAGAGACGAGGAAAACGGAGAGAGATGCTATGCTAGGAGATGGTTGAAGGAGACGGAAATGCGTTTTTATGGGAGAGGTAGGGAAAACGATGATAGGTCTTAGGGATTGTGGTTAAAACCTGTGACACAAAGAACCGCATTATTAAAGAACTATTCGTAATAGGTGTAAGAAATAAATGTGTGCTAATAATCACAACTTTCCTTATTACAAAAGGCAGAATGTACAAATCTACCAGTTCATCCAACCTTTTCTGTAGGAACAGACCCCTTCATCTCCAGATTTACAAGTATTCTTTAAAAGAAAAAATATCAAGTTCAGCCCTCCAGTTCGTGAAAAGCAGCATGCAGCAATCAGTAATGGAACACCTGTTATAACAAAAGCAAAACGTTTGGTTCCGGAAAAGTTACTGCAGTTTTTCTTATTTTCAGTTTTATTTATGGACGCTCTTTAACTGCTGTGGTTCTTAGCATCCCTTTCTATATTGGGCGTGAAAGACCGGAAATTTCGCTTAAAGGCCTCTTTATCAGGCTTGAGGTTCTTTTACATGCCGTAAATTTACGACACGGGACCACCGGCTTTACTTCCCTTCCAAAGGAAGAAATGCTAAGGATTTTTATGCCCGAAAACATCCATCGTCCTCCGTCGGGTTTGAACCCGCGACCTCGGAAACTAGAGGCTAGCATGGTAACCACTACACCACGGAAAACGACTATTGCTGTAGTGAAACAAGAATTTCAGAATGTGATGTATTTTGCATATATTTTAACATTTGTTGGATGGATGTGGAGATCTCGTAGTGATTGTCATACTCTGTCTTGCTAACCTAACTGATTTCGTTTGCAATTACATGATAACAATAGATGTGGTAACAGCGTTCCAAGCAATAGAAGGACAATTCGTCCCGCCTAACAGAGGTAATCAGTACTTCAGTGGAGAAACGCTTTCTGGCACAACTGTCACGTTCCTAAAGTAGTCTTTTCTCAGTCTGAGAGTTTAATATTATGAATAACGGAAACGGGTGTAATTATTTGTAATATTTACCATACTTTTCCGAGTAATAGTTGCTTGTTGTCCTTATTTGTTATTTTTTCGTGTCAATAAATCGATTGAATAATTTAGTTTATTCAAACTGATAGATATTTCGTATTTACATAAGTATTTATACAGGGTGAACCTTTTAAGTTGAGAGTGTAAAATATCTCCAAAACTAAACGTTGTAGAAAGAAATGTCTTTAATAAAAGTTGTTTGATATTATAGGTGAAACTAAATACCATTACTCACGTTTTATTTGGAGGACGTTATGATAGTCATTTTAGGGTCGATTTAATTTTTTAAAATGGGAACCTACAATTAGGGTCAAATTAAATTGACCCTAAAATGACCATTACAACGTGCTCCAATTAAAACTCGACTAATGGCATTTACTTTCGTCCATAATATCAAACAACATTTACTCAGCGCATTTGTTTTTACAACGCTAGTTTTGGAGACATTGTACAATTTCACTTAAATAGCTCACCCTTTATAAGTATGTGAATTTATTAATCAACAATAACACGCGCTGTTATTCCGAAAATAACACAAAATATAGAACACAATAAAATATTTGAATTTCGCAAAAAGTCTGTATTTATTCGTGTGCTTTTCAGTTGGCAACAACCACATTTTCGTAATACATACCGTCTTGGTTCAGCGATAACGGGCTTATGGCTCGGGCGATAAAGTCTGTGGCCTGCATTCGGGAGGTCCGGGGCTCAAATCTCTGGGGACGACCAATTTGTCCACACGTTTTTCGCAGTTTTCTTTGGTCACTAGGCGAATGCTGCGTTGGATAATTTGAGTCGCGGATTTTCCTATCATCCCTTTCATCACTACGTTTCATTTCCTTCTTCTTTACCGCCATACCAGGGTTGATCATCGATCCTGGATATGCTATGATCCAGAGTATACTTGCTCATCGACAAACTACTGGCCCAACACATTAGCTTGTAAGTCCTTGGGGTATAACTCCTACAAAGAGGAGAGCCATTCGTTAAAGAAGGTAATGATGACGGTGTTGGTGGTTCTGCCATGCTTGTGCTAATGATTTATCAATTTATTTAGTATAGTGTCAGGTATAATCGACACAACCATAACCTTCGTAATAATCCCAGAGCTTGCTAATAAGTTGTAGTTTTGGGTATTCTGAGAAGTGAAGTACACGTGTTAGGTGCCTATGCAATTCTGTTAGTAATGGATTCTACGGAATGGGTTTCTACTTTCTCTACTACGCATAGTAAGTAGGGGAAGTATTGCATTCCACCCAAAAATTCGTTACCGTGATTTCACCGGTAATACATTTTTATCGCCCCCTGAATAAAAAAACATGTTTAGAAAAACGGTCACGTGTGAGGGTCTGTGTGGATGTGTGTCTGTGAACAACTAACTCAAAAACAAAAAGTCAGATAAATGCCAAATTTGGCATTTAGGTTAGGTATTTTTCAAAGATACGATACAAAGACTTTCAAGAAAATCGCCGCACACCAGAGTACCGTTTACATGTAACATTTTTCGAAAATATGGACTTTCTTAAAAATGGCTATACGATTTTGAGTAAATTATCATGTGTTTATCATTCTACATGGCTTTTGCATAACTGGTAAGCCGTAAGAGCTATACAAAATGATTCTACACAAAAAATGTAGATCTCGTTGAAACACACAATTTGTGTCATACAGGATTTTTGTGGATTGAACTATTTTCGAGACATTCTTTCTTATTTGTTTGAATTTGGAATACTTTTAGAACCTTTTCACATTTCGAAATTCAATATTCGTTTTTTTTCTTTCTTTCTTGTTTGTCCTGGATATGCAAAAGAATGGAATACCCCACAGTGGAATATATAGAGGGACCCTGGGCCATCTTTGCGTTTATATGGGAAAGGATAGGGAAAACCGGGAGAGAAGCGACGGTTCAAGGGGAAAAATGCGTTAAATGTGGGAAAGATAGGGAAAACGCAGACAAATGCTAAGATAGAAAGGGCTTGAATGGTAGAACATGCAGTTATACGGCAAAGAAGGGAATAAGCGAAGTACTAGGCTAGACGCATGCTGAAGGAGAGGGTAATATGGGAATATACTGGAGAGACAGGGAATACGAGGGAGGTGCTAAGATAGACGAATGTTAAAGGTGGAATGCGTTTATATGAGAGAGATAGTAAACCGAGGAGAGGTATTAGGGTAGCAAGGGTTGAATGACAGAGTATGCGTTTATATACGAGAGACGAGGAAAACGGAGAGAGAGATCCTACGCTAGGAGAGAGTTGAAGGAGGGGGAAGTTATCTTATAAGGGAGAGGTCGGGAAAACGATCGTAGGTGTTAGGGATTCTCGTTAAAACTGCGATACAAAGAACCGCATTAGTCAAGAACTTTAACAACAAAAAGGTCTACGTATAGATCATTTGTACGGTATTCGAGGAGGGGTCTTTAGTGGAAAATCCCCTTAAGTCATCAGTAGTGATATGAGAGTTGAAACGCACTTAATATGCAGGAATTTGTAATTCATATGCTAATTAATGTCCCCCATCCACTGCCACTCCCCTCGTATCTTTTGAGGCAACGGAGGTCATAAATTTTGTAATGTTTAATGGAAAGGTTGACATGTAATATGCAGGTGTGTTATTAAGCTCCCCGGCTCCTGTGAAAAGGGACAATGGGAATGTAATAAATTATACTTTGTAATTACTGCCCCAAAAAGAGCAGACGCTCGGCGCCAGGAATGTTCCTCGTTCCATTCACTCCTATTGTTTACCCCGGAGCACCTAGATTACCTGGGGAAGCAATACTTTTATTGTGTGACAGAGAGGATGACCATGCAGCTGCATTGGGACAATCAGTGTAATAAATTACGCTTTGTTATAGACGCCGAAATGACGGCGCCATACCCGCCCCACTGGACCGCATTCATTGTTAATGAAAGATGATACTTAGACGGGCAAGGTAAAACATAATGATATTATAGCATTACCTGGATTAAGGATAGGCATTCGCAAGGTATGCAGAGGCCCGGGCTCGAGTCTTAGTGTAGCGAAGCTTTAATGCTTAATGACTATTAAATTAAGGAACATAGGAGAGTAGGGCAAATCACGATAATTTTTATATATCATTACAATGCTTAATGTAGGATATGTTTAGGTGTCCTAAGATCCTAGTTCGAATTTTACTCCAGTGAAACTCTAATGCTTAACAAATATTAAATTATCGGAGCATAGACAGTCAGATTAAAACGTATTTAACAAATATAATTATTTACATTAAAACTGGTGTATACTTAGATATCCTGATGCCTAGTCTCGATTCTTTATTTTCCTTATTTTTTCTCTTCTTCACTTTTTTCTTTCTTTTTCTCCTATTTTCTTTCTATATATCTCTTTCTTTCTTTCTTCTTGACCTGCATACATCCAAGCATACATATATACACCGGTTGACTAGTCGTACTGTGCTAGCCTCTAGTTCCCAAGGTCGCAGATTCAAACCCGGCTGAGGGCGATGGATCTTTTCAGGCGTAAAAATCCTTAACATGGCTTCCTTCGGAAGGGAAGTAAAGCCGGTGGTGCCGTGTCGTAGAACCCCAAGCCTGATAAAGAGGCCTCTGAGCAAACTTACGGGTCTTTCACGCCCAATATAGAATGGGACGCTAAGAACCATAGTAGTTCAAAAGCGTTCAAAAATAAAACGCATTTTAATTTAATTTAAGCGCCCTTACATATGCACATACACACATATACAGACGTGCACACACACAGACACATACGCTAGCGTTGCAGATTATTATGTCTTTACAGAAATAAAAGAATTGTTTTATTTTCCAATAACTTAGCAAAATGTAATTATTTTTAGGCTACCACATTCACATGACTTTCATCCCAACACATTTGTTATAGCTTGTGTAAAGGCATTATAGAGAAACTCGCTGAGAGAGAGGGGAATTGAAACAGTAGGGATAGAACTGCTGAGGGCCTCTGCGCATGTGCAGCAGGTGATAATTCCATTGGGTGCAAAAATCACGCGTCATGTAAACAGGCCTACACAAAGACGCGCATGGGACGTAAGGGTCTTTCCGATTCGATATAAACAGCTTACGATGCTTTACTGGAACCATTGTGAGTTTATTAACTCTATATTAAAATTTTAAAGAATTTCGAAAGCAACGTGCGGCGTTTTTTTTTAATTTAAGAAGTATAAGTCGTTGAGATCTACACAGCGTTCATCATCACTAATATAATGCAAGGTGAGTGAGATTTTACATAAATATACAAATCATGGTTGACTTTTTTACAATGCATTTAATTTTGTTTAAACGATACAGTGCATGTAAGACGAATCTGTTCATGAGTATCATATTTTTATCTGAACTTCATTTTTTAACAATTATCTTCCAAAATTAAATTTTTAAAAAATGTAGAGCTTTCATCGCTGGAGCAAGTAGTTCTTTAACCCTAAAGAATTAACATTCACACGATCTTCTCTACCCCTTCCTTGTTTCACTCTCACGTGAATTTCTCTACACCCTGTTCTTCCATTCACACATGCGTTTTTCCCTACTCCCTTCTTTCATCTTCATAGGGATTTCTACACGCACTCTTCTTCCATTCACCATCACACAGATTTCCCCATATACATGATCGTCACAAACTAACACTTCTATCATTCAACCGAACCTTCGCGAACACCTAGGAACATCACCGAGCACAAAGATGCATATACACACGTCACTTACATCCATATGCACAAACATACTTACAGACCACTGCTTGTTACAAAACCAACACTTCCACCAAGCACTCGAACCTGTACGAAGACCTACGAATATACCCGAACACAAAGTGCATAAACATACTTACAACCCCCGGCTTTGTTGCAGAACTTACGCTTCTACCAATCATCCGAACCTGTAAAGAGACCTACGAGCAACCCCGAACACAAAGATCTATATACACAAGTCACTTGCAGACATAGGCATAAACATATTTACAAAAAACCGTAGTCATGTAGCAACACACACACAAGTACACCTTAGTTCTAATATAAAAAATGCATAACTTGTCTTTTCACCTGAATAACCCATTATATATGATGCATGATCAATGTCTGTACAGTGTGTTAAGCAGATATACTTAATAAGATGGTTGATGTGTGCAGCTTCCTACCGGCTCGGAGAGTTCAAGATCTTAAAATAGGTCTTAAGTATGAGATAAAGAGAGCTCAAACAAGATACGGTAGCAGGATCGCATCTTCGCTGGAGGATTTCCAAGTGTTCTTGTCTCAACGATATAATTCGATAACCGACGAAGAGCTCGCAGAAATGTCAGGGAAATTACATTTGGTGTACAATGGCTTGACAGAGATAGGGAAATTTAAGTCATGTAACTTGTCTTTTGTACCCACAGTGAAGGTATGTAGAAATGCTAAACTTAAGTATTCAATGTTCTCCTATTTTACAATGGCAAGAAATTCATAAATAAAACAGCTGTCTCATTCATAATACATATCAAATACAATCTATAGAATATTACATATAAAGGATGCAATGTATACATGCTATAGAAGTTATAAGAAATTCACGAAATCACGATGTAACATGTTTTGAATTGAGTTATATATCGATGGCTTAGTGCACACATGTCGTAAGTACATTTTGGAGTAAAATGAGTTAAGTGTAAAATTGTAACCATTTAATGTATTACTTTCCAGTGCACAGATGTGATAAGTGAAAACCACGCGTTTTACTTCCCTTTCTATGATAACAGATGTTGTAGTTGCTGTACTGCCATGCACAAATGTGATAGATGCGTTTACCATTTTTGTGCACTTAATATTCAGCGGGCCAAATGTGTTAAGTGCTCAGTTACAACATTTGTGTTTTTAAGTTTACAGCAATGTATATTCTTTCTACCTGTGTGTTCTCTTTTGGCGAGATGTATTCATTGTTGATTTGGCGGCTAGACAGCCCTTCTGAGCTGTGTGTTGCGATAACTAGTTTGATTTGCATCAGATAAACGGAGTTCGCGTGCTAAAAATATAGTTGAAATGGCGTTAGCTAATAATGAAGCATCTACTACTGTACAAGGTAAGTCTGCAACATTTTAGTTTACATGTTTTTAAATTGATACACGATGTAAAATTAAACATTGGAGGATTTCTTGACTCCGTATGTGGTTTAGCATTTAAACTTTTCATTACATTCACGAATACAATAATGTTGCTTAAAATAATTGTTAACAACGCTGTCAGCAGCGACTTTATAATATCCACATTGTTAGTTTGTCGAAATTTAATACCCAAACATACCAGTAAATAGACTAATATGATACCGGTTCATTTAAGCATACCGAAATGCGAATCAACCCTGAATACAGAAAGCCACTACTCGAAAAATTTCGTCATTCAGATAATTATAATCTGTGCGAATATCTAATTTCTTCAGGTATACTATCGGCTAGATTATCCTTTAAGGTCTGTAAGCTGAATAATGGTTTAAAATAACTATCAATTTTAATCTATTAATGAGCATTAATAATTGAAGAAGTAACGAAAACTATTTATCTTGTTCCCAAGTAGAGCTAACAGCTCAGCAATTATCTGAAGAGGAACACACTTCAATATCAGATTTTAGTTCAGGTTCCAGTGACGTGTACGTTTCGAACATATCAAGTTCCGAATCATCCACTGTAGATGGTGACTTCAGTGATCATAATGCTCAATTTCAAGGTAACTATCCATTAATTCAAGGTTTTCTTTCTTTTGAATGGTTAAAAATAAAGTAGACCTATAGCCTGACTTTTTGTTTTTATAGAATTTGATAAAAAAAGACAATGAGCAAAATAATTTGAAAAATCAACTAAGGAAAAGGAGCAAGAAAGCAAATAGGTGTGCTTGGAAACGCTCTGTGATGAAAACTTTGAGAGTCAGTGGTAAAGCTTATACCAACAGGAGCGGAAAACCTATTGCAGCAAAATAACCAAAGTTGGTTGACTGTTCAAAGTGCCAGTTTGCCTTTTATTCTTTTTATAGTGATTTGAAATTAAAAAAAAGGTGTGGTGTGATAATAATTCTTTTCTAGGTATAAGTGTAGTGAAAACTTCAACAAAGCACTACGTTTCGATTTGTGTGCAGAGTACTGGAAACTGGCAGATGATGTACAACAAAAAACTACGTCAGCTCAATTATTCTAAACAAACCTGTTTGTCGCAGAAAAACTTTTGCACAAAAAGAAAGGATGACATCCCGCAAATTTTATTTACGGCGTTCAAACGGGAAAAGGAAATGTGTGTGCTTAAAATTTCTATGTTCTACTTTGTCCATAAGCCATAGAATAATTGAACTTTGTATGAAGAAAACAAGTGACACTGGACTGTACTCTGGATGCGATGGCAGATCACAGAAACAGTCGGCGCACAACGCAACCTCCCAAGAACAGAAGGATTACGTAAAAACTAGCATTGAATCATTTTCTCGTTTTGAGTCCCATTATTGCCGTAAAGACTCAAAAAGCTGTACTTATCACCTGATTTGAATTTAACTCTAATGTATCGCCTATACAAGGCGCAACACTGTAAGGAAAAGGGCATCACGCCTGTTTCCCTATTTGTATACCGAAGTATTTTCAATTCACATGATCCAGCATTGTCATTTTACATCCCAAAGAAGCACCAATGCACTAAATGCAATACTTATCAAGCAGGTAAGGATAAAGTTCCCTTGCAAGAAGAGTGGGCTAACCACAAGAAAAAATAAACTCAGTCAATGCAAATGAAAGCACAGGATAAAAAAGAGCGATTGATGATGGAGGCATAAGCTTCAGATCCATCACTTTCGATCTTCAAGCTATTTTAAGTGTTCCTCATGCAGGAGACTGATATTTATTGCAAACGTGGACTTAATGTTTACAATATCACAATAATCGATTCGAGCAGAAATGATGGTTTATACTACATATGGGACGAGTGTAATGGAAGAAAAGGTAGCACAGAAACTGGAAGTTGCCTCCTAAAGTATGTCTTCAGTTTACCTGTCTCTTTACATTCAGTGATACGTGCGGTGGACAGAAAAGGAATCAATTTATCATTACTGAATACTGTATGCTGTAAATAAAAAGAAAAATTTGGAGACAATTCACATAAAGTTTATGGAACCAGGGCATTCTTATTTGAAAGCTGATTCTATGCATGCAACTACTGAGCGGAAAGGGAATCACATGAAATTCTACGCTACACGCGAAAGGGCACTCTTGATCTCAGTAGCCAGAATTAATCCTACCCCATATCAAGTTGCAGTAATGCATTATGAAGATTTCTGTGATCTCAAAGTATTGGTGGGGAAAGTAGTAAATAACGTCACGGCCACAATTAATGGTGAAAATATTAACTGGCTGAAGATTAAATGGATCAAGTTGCAGAAGAGTAAACCTACTCTTATTCACTTCAAATATGACCTCTCAGAAATTTATTTTATGACATAGATATAGGTATAACAAGAAAACAGACAGGAATCCTGGAGAAAAAACTACAGGATTGGGCGGATGTTTCTTTGAAACCTGCATACAGCAAAAAGCTGCCTGTAAGTGAAAAGAAGAAGAAATATTTCTGATACTTGTTACACAACAGGGTGATCCCTGAAGAATACAGATATTTCCTTAAAGAAATTTCAGCTGCCAATCAATTTACAGAGGTTTCAGAAGAGGAAGATGAAGAAATGTAAACTAATGTGCGTGAAAAAAGTGTTGTGCAGTAATTTTAATTGCAGGTTTCAGATTTTTCCTAATGCACAGATGTGCTAAATGCACTTAGTTCCTAAAGCAAATGTGTTAAGGCACGCACAACTATAACTTTAAGGCATTTTTGTATCCTATGCATTGTTATATGTCATTCTTCTTGACAGAAAACTAACAACAATGAATTTAAGATTGAAATGTGATATTGTAGCGGACCAGGTTGAGCACCGAGTATTGCAGCATATGTCGTAAACCAGCGCAAAGTGTGGAAACCAGCTTAACAGAACACGTCCACGCTGAACAACGCCGAGTCAGCTCTTCTGTATGTATTTATACTACAGGGTTTTGACTCGGTAGCGAGCAGTGATCGCGAGCAGTTATCGAGAGCAGTTATAGAGAGTTATCAGAGAGTGATCAAAGAGGGATCAGGTGGCAGTTATCAAAGAGTAGTCAATGAACAGTAATCAAAGAGTCATCAGATCAATTGTCAGACTCGAGACCCATCGCCACCAGTTAACCAGGTAAGCAAGCGTCTCATCTAAGTTCTGTTTATTTGCCGGGGCTTCACCCCAAACTGAATGTACTCACACTTAAAGTAACAATATAATTTACTGGGTCAATGCATCCGCTGTACATCATTTAAATACCCCCTATCCTAGAACGCCACCCTGGCCTACCTACCACCCCGGTACCAACGCATCACCCTTACCTCTTAGCTACTAACCCCCCTCGTGTAATCACCTGCTGCGGGGTAACCACCCCCGTGGGGTGTTAAACTAGTCGCGGGCATCCTTTCCCCAACCGGCTTCAAAGCGAACGGAAAGCTTTGAAGCCTCACCATAAACCCATCAGTAAACGATTAGTAGGGTCTTCCCATCCCTTAAACACAACACGTGGTCCTTTCTCCAGCTCCACCAAAGCAAAGCGTTGTTAAGGTTTTATGGTGCTTGCGGTTAGGGAGGGTAGGGAACAAGTGTTTGGCTACTGCACAAAGGTCGCCGCTTGGGGATCCGAAGGCTGCGATGACTCTAAATATTTACTTTCTAAAATCATATGTTTTATTGTTGTGAAATAGACTTTTGAAGTCTTAGAATGCGATTTTCTCAAAACTAAGAAATGTGTACTTAACACATGTGTGCACTAAGCCATCGATATATCTTTTACACTGAAATAACGTCTGATATCTGAGTGTTTATAAAAATCTTTGTATTTCATTTTCAATGTAGCCTAAGAAAAAAATGCAAGTCTTTCAGGCTACCTACACTTCCAAAGGCATGTTTTCTAAGACTCTCGTTGTGCAATGTTTCAGAATGAATAAGCGGAAGAGGAAGAAGAACAATAAGAACAGCTTTGCCGATCTGCAAAGGAGGATAGCGATCTTGGAAGATAGAATAACCACCATCAAACAACCTCCAAGAAACATGCCGGCAAGAAGTGGGCTTCGAGACGTGTACATCTCGAGAAGCCACAACGTTAAGATATGGTTCTTCTACGACATTCCAGTGCTTACAGTGAAAAACACAGACATATTTATATGCATGACAATGCATGACTGGGTGATAATTCGAGTCTCCGTATATTTCAAGCATTCCTCCAATCAAGAAAGTGCCCGCAGGTATAATATTGTTAAAATATTGTTATCTCTTATAATGTCATTGCTTATATGGAAGAGGAGAAAATAAAAATTATGAACACTAATTGTAATTATTGTGAAATACTTTTAAATAGTGATGAAATTTGCACCCTAAAAGAGTTGAATCGTGTATACATCACCATTTAGGTAATCTGTCTGTTACAGATGTAACGCCATATGCAGGAACGAGGAGTTGGAGGAGAAAAGTGCTGTAATTGTATGGTAAATAATAATAAAAAGAATGAAGGTGTGCTTTTACAACTTGTTTCATTCATTAAAAATCCTTACATTCCTAATGGAAAGAAATCCCTAAATTACAATCATTGCTTTAAAATAAATGCTGCATCACATGAGTCAAGGCTTGTATGTAAATACTTTATCATGAACTATCAAACAATACGATGAGGTGTGTGCAAGGATACTTGTACTAGATTGAATTTATATTCTGATGTTGACAGCTCCATTTACAACCTCCTAGGTTAATGCGAGCCATCTATAACAAATATCTTTTCTGTTCAATAAAGGGTAATTCCCTTTATCATAATAAGAGTTTGAAATCTTGAGCACATGCCATACAGTGATGCAAATCTAAAGTTTCCAAAATCCAAGATCATGTCGTAGTACGGATAACATTGACTATTAAGATGGAGCCTCAAATTAGTTATGTTACAATGATCAAAAAGGGAACCGTCATTGCATGCATTATTCGATCTTGAAGTCTGAACACATACAATGACAAATCTCGGCTTCTCCATTTTTGATGTTGTGGCGACATTCCAGGTAAATGATTTAGTTTGCGGGCATAGCAGACTATGTATGCAGATCCATGGTCCTAGATGGGAGAAACAGAGACTTATCCGACTGGCAGTTTTGAGGATTTCAACCTTTTCAGCATCAGAAAGTCGAATCATAGGCATTCTCCACTCGATTCGTGCAAGTTTAACACTAGCATTCTCCTCACCCTGAGGTGCTATAATGCAGTTTTTAGAGTTCTTGGATCGAATCACAGCACCAACTCAAACTTGCTATTCAGTATAAGTTCCTTGTGGTCGTCAGCAAATCCCAGAAGCATCGAAAGCGGTACTATAGCATTGAAGGCTCGATTTCCTGCATGTACAATGTCCATGGCTTCTCCAGAATAGCACCATCCAGCATTCGGCAGACAATGAGATTCCCTTGGGTTGAGAGCAGCATAGTTGCGTAAAGTTGGTGCGATTGCGGGGTTTCTGATTTGATCAACAGTTGAGCAGTTCATATCCAGTCGAATCTCCTCAAACATGAATGCAGTAGCGCTATTGGTAAGTTTGCCGTATTAGCTGCTCCATTAGGTTTAGTAATACTTCCCTCGATGTATAGATAACTTCGATTAGTTAATACCTATAAATCCTCAGCTTGACAAAGGATTCTAATCTCGTCATTAGTGTCCAGAGCTGATGAATTATACGGCAAAAACACATGCTCTTCTTCTATGGTGATCTTGTCGTCGAATTTTGGTGTCTCGGTAACATTGAAGATGTCATTGTTTATAGAATTCTGAAGCCCAATGCCTGGAGGAACTTTCGATTGCGCAATGTTAACCCTCGGGGCGTCAAAGGCTGAGTATGATGCGTTCGTGAATCACTCCAATATTATATCCTCGATGTCGCTGACGTCCTCTAAATTCTGTTGCCATTACAACGCATGTGAAGTCTTATGTTTATATCTTAGTTTCTAAAGTCGATGATATTACCGTTCTGGTCCAGTACACGAAGACTAATTTGCTCTATGACATTGGTGCTTATGATGGATAGGTAAATTGTATTTGATGGTTCTTGAGATATATGATATCCAGGCGGAACATATGGGAAAAACCCATAGATCCAGTATCCACCTTTACCTTCGATGAAAGAGCCTGTTGCAATACTGCACTCGATTCGTATGATGCTCACCTTAAATATATTCACCAGGAAATCAGATTCAGCCAGCTGATTAGCACGAATAGCTTTATTGTTACAGAAGCCCAAGAGCGATCCTCTATAACGATGATTGGAAAAATCAACAGTGAAAGTCATTTAATTTCAGCCTTCATTGTGTTATTAGTTGGTCTAATAAAGAAGACATTCTCATCCACCCCTAGCTTATCTCTGATGTACTCATTAATATCAGTAATATCATAAGTTCCATTAGTTATATCAATGGTTTTAATTTCATCATTGTGTATGTAATGAAATTTATTATTACTCCGATCAACATTGGGAATGGAATAGAAGGTTTCAAAATTCAATAGAGCAATCTCATAATGATCCTTTGGATCTATGAAGAGGAGGTTTCAGGTATGTAGCAAGAACAGACTCGTTGCCACTGACAGCAATAATGTAACTCATTGCGATAGAAAATGCAAGCACAAGCGCCCGCAGATGACGATCTGAAGATCTGTAACCTCTTAGTGTTATACAGTACCTTAACATCTTTGAGGCACCTTTCTATCTCTTAGTTTCCAAAGCTATCGAAATAAAGTGGCACGTTGCCATTCTTCTTTATAACAACCCAATGAGTGCCTTCATTCTCTGAAGTATCAAGATTGACGATAATTCTCTGTCTGTAACGGTGTCTTGAAGGTAGCTGATTGATCATGTATACACCTCTAAAATGAGGAATCCTTAAACGTCGTGCATACAGGTCGAGATCGATGTTACTCAATGCTTTTTCCAGAACAGGTACAATCCCCTGCAGGAGTTTTTTTGAATTCCCTTTCTTACTATGCCTCCTCCTCCTCCTCCTTTAGGTGTTCCTCGCCTTTCACTCTTGCTTCAATGTCTCTGTTATGTCCCATCATTTCGGCCAGTTGTTTATCTGCAGCCTTTTTCTTATTTATGGCTGTAGCAATTCGTGCTGCACCTCCAGCGGTGGCACCTACAGCTGCAAAAATTGGTATGAGAGGTACAAATCCTCGCCGTTTCTTCTTCTTGGATCCAGCTCCAACAGCCACCTTTCCCTTCATAATTTTTGTTACTAGTCGCGCTGCCAACTTTTCGCCTAACGTAGCATCAGATGATTGCACTCTTTTCCACGCCTTTTCAGCAAATATCCTGTATACAATGTTTCTCGAACCAGAATCTTTATGCTGGGGTAGGTAACCTCGTGAAGTTTGCTCTCTTCGTCTAATTGGTTGTTTTGGTGTCTCATCTCATTAATATTTTACCTAGCTTTGCTCCAGGTCCGCAGTATCTGTAACCAGGCAAAAGTGTTTCAAATGGCAGCCGGTTAATGAGAGAGTTAATTAAACCAGTACCTCCTGCGACCTTAAGTTCCTTAGGTCTTATGGTATACTAATTGATTTTATTCGTGTGTTGTTCTTTTATATGCTGTTATTCCTTACACCCATTTGCATATATACATTAACCATGGTTTATGTTAGTTTAGTTTCTACGATGGAGCCGGTGCTGCCAATTCAGGTGCTAGACTTTGAAAGCGACTTTAGACGCGATCGTTACGGAAAGCTGTTTCCTGGCAATGTTAGAGCGCTAATTCTAGGCAGCTCAAGTGCCGGAAAAACAAATGTATTACTCAACATGATAGATCATGAGAATGCACTACGTTTTGAAGACGTGCACATTTATTCAAAGTCGCTATACCAACCAAAGTATCAATATCCCATTAAACTGCTTGAAAACATAGAGGGTATAGGAGTAAATACTCATGAAGACGGAAAAAGTGTCTTGCACCCATTGGAAATTAAAGAAAATTCAATCTTTATATTTGACGATGTCATCACAGAAATGCAAGACAAGATTGTCTCCTTTTACAGCATGTGAAGGTATCGAAATGTGGATTCTATATATCTAGCACAATCCTATGCCAAAGTCCCAAAGCATTTAATTCAAGATAATGCGAACATGATCATACCCTTCAGGCATAATCATTTGAACTTGAAAAACATATATGGAGAATACGTAAACACAGACATGATGTATACGGAATTAAAAGGTTTGTGCAAAGGTGTTTGGGAGAGCTCTACAGAAGGACGAGACTTTATGGTAATAGTTCCCCAATTTCCGATGAATAGTGGTCGATATAAATGCGTATTCGTTGCATATATTAAAGTAGATAATAAAGAATTTGCTCATTCTTAGCTTGTCATGAGTATTGGCAGGTTTGAGTCATAGAGGGCTGCACCAGTTAAAAGGTCGCTGCATCAGTTCATCATAAACAGTGATGGAAAAGAACCTATTTTCGCTAAAACATAACCCGCTCTCGCTAAAACGTAGCCCACATTCTCTAAAACGTAACCCATCTTCGCTAACAACATAGCCCACTCTCGCTAAAACGTAACTCATTTTCGCTAAAAACGTAATCCACTTTTCTCCAGGGTGCCACCATCCGGCATTCATCAGACGATCAAATTACATAGATAGGTATAGCTCCTATGTTTTCACGGGTAACTCATGTAGTATCGTTGGTGTTAAGGTTAATTCAGTTAGTATCACAATTCGAGCAGGTTCCCGTAGTTGGATGTAAAATAGCTTAGTTTGATTTAACAGGTAATTCAGATAGTATCGGAAATATTCAGTTTAATTCAGATAGTATCACAAGGAGGCTGATTCCATGGGTGGATGTAGCATAGTGATGTATGATTTCATAGGTAATTCAGATAGCATCAAGGGTATTTAAATTAATTCAGTTAGTATCACAATGAGGATAGACTTCAGGGTTTGGGTGCGACGTAGTTGTGTACCATGCTCATGCTCATGCTCATTTCGATCACCGATTTTTATCACAGCTATTTAATATAATTTCAGTTGATTCAGTTGGCATTCAAAGGTTTTTGAGTCATTTTAACAAGTAATTCAGATAGTATCGTTGATATTTAGGATAAATTGGATAGAATCGTAGGTGTTCATTGTAATTTCAGACAGCGATTTGTACCAGAACTATTTAAGTTAATTTTCATATTATTCGGGTAGTATGACAAGTATTTAAGTCATTTTAACAGGTAATTCAGATATAATCACAGATGTTCATGGTAATTAGTAATTAGATTATAACAATATCTTATCCAATGCTACAACACTTTTATACACTTTTTTCTAAATCTTACAAACCTTTGTATGTTAAAAGGTTAGTGTGTGAGACGAAGAGGCTTGAACAGGATATGGGATTACAGTGGGGGCATATAGAAGCAGCATAAACTAGCGCATCCACATGGTTCAGGAGATATTAAAAACGTTTTAGTCAGATGTATTGTTTTATAAGGCTACACATTTATTCAAGTGTAACAGCTTTATCATTATCATTGCTTCTTTAGACAAGGATTGTAAGGGTAGACTTCTCTCCCCTTTATCTGGGCTTGAGACTAACACTAGGATTTGCTCGCAATGGCAAGGTTAACACCTCCCCTTCTATCTTCTTCATTCTTCACCAGTTGTCTGCTAAGTGTATACACAGCACTTCAATTTATTAAGATTGTAGACTCGCTGAAAAATATTCATCTTGACTTCCAGATTGCATTCTTTTAAGCACTTTTTATAATATTTAATATCCATACGCATATGTAGTTATTCCATACTCCGAAATAGCTCCTTTATCATCAAAAGGAGTCAATGTCATTTTGTTCACTTGCACGATGGTAACAGCGTGCTCTCGTGATAGGATTAGATTCGTGGGCGTGCTTATGATTTCACGGGTTTTCAAGCAGCATGTTCGCTGTCAAATGTAATGTACTCCTTATTGCCACTACGTTTTATACCTTTAATTTTTTTATCATCGAGCCTTGAATATCTAATGCATACATCTTAGGCTGTAGTCCAACAAAGCGTTGGATAATTTAGCTATTGGCCTCATCTTTAAATTTTCCAAGCACCTTTTTGTTCTAAGTAGAGTGGCATATATGGTTGACAGCGTAATCAGCTGTATCTAGATGCTCAAGAAAACGTAGCTTTTCCTGGTACACATCTTCACGATGAATGAATCAGTGTCCATATACGTAAGCTTCAGGTTTTCAGCCCCATAATACGGCAACAACACATCGTAGTGATAGTGATACATCAATGTCTTAGAGATCTCCAACACACTCATACCGATGTATATAGGCTTGTTGAATACGATCTGAGGAGAGGCTATATGTACAGCAGCATATATCGTCCTATCGATAAACATAGGCTTGCGGATCAATTTTTCCACTGTCTTCTCATTTGTCACCAGTCTTATATCCATTAGATTACGCAGGTTCTCGATAGTTCTTCCAAACATTGCGTTGTTAAAGAGTTTGTGGAGATACTCCAAAATAATTTGCAGCCTGTTGTCTTAGCCTGTTGTTAAATTCCACATAAGGCTTTACCATCGAGAATGTAGAATTGTAGCACACGATGGATTTTACTCAAACGTAACCCATGATTAAGAGCTCGCTTCAAAGTCATGCAAAGTACTACATACTTCTTTCGAGGTCCAAGATGGGGTATCAGTTTCTTTGTAGACGATTCCTGGGTCTTCACCCACTCAGGCAGGAACGGTAGATCGCTTTGTAGATCGTGAAGTTCTGCAGGATACTCGATGTCGACTTCTAATATATATCAATGAGGATCATTCTCTTGTAGTCTTTCTATGTCGATTTCTTCAGGTGAAACTCACTCAAATCCGCCATAATGGAGGTAGTGGAACATTCCCCACCCAATTTGGTTATTGGCGTCCTCGTATATAATAAATTGGGTTGGTCTCGACGGATCATACTTATCCATGTAGCCGTTATTAGTCTCTGCATTCCAATGGGAAACTTGGCTTAAACTTCCTCTTATACCGGATTCTATGTTGAGTAATTGTTTATAATCCTGTAGCAATTCCAGCTGAAATCCAGTATACAGTAACATAGCATCGCATGTAAGTCATGGAGAGGTGAAATAATGAGCGGGATCGACTTTGTGTGTTTTGTGGTTTTGATCTCTAAATGTCTCAAACATATCAGCTAGAAGAAGTAATCTGAGGTTAAGTACAGGTAGCTGTAATAACCCAGGTTTCTCACATTAAACAGCTCCCACACATTTCTAACATGATTGTAGTCGGCATCACTAATTTGTCCCTCATTTAATCTATTGTAGAAGGAGTCCTTGGGAGGCAAACAGGTTTCGTTCAAAACATCCCATGACGTGACGTAATAATAGGAAATACTGCCTTACGAGTCATCAACTTCAACTTGTCTTCTCCAAAGTGCTTCAGTATTTCAGGATACGATGTTAGATTTTTCACCAACTTATCCAAGCCTGTACTTATGAACCGAAAGCTATCCACAAACCGAAGCTGTATATCTCCTACACACTTGCTGATTGATACGAGGGGCACTATTTATATTTTGAGCCTAACAATTAAAACAAAGTAATTTCTGATTGAAAACTTCTCTATAGTTTTTCAAAATATTCTACTCTATGATCAATACACTTTTGCATCCGTCTGAACCATTTGTTAAAGCATTTATTCCAGTCTTCTTGAGACACCTCCAAAACATGGTTTTTGGAGGCAACAACGGCTTCTTCTGCCAACGAAAATCGTTATCCACGCAATTTATTCTTGATGTTCGGGAACAAAAAGAAGCCATTGGGTGCCAAATCAGGACCGTATGGCGGATGACCTATCAATTCGATTTTTTGAACCTACAAATACTCTGTTGTTAGACGAGATTTGTGTGCGCTTGCAATGTCTTGATGAAGAATAATCCGACGGTTCTTGTTGGTTTTCCTTACTTCACCGAAGACTTCCGGCAAACAAATGGTTCTGTACCATTCGGCATTGACCGGTTTGCGTTCCTCTAAAGGCACAGTTGCCACATGGCCAGTATTGCTGAAAAAGAAGGGGTCCATTTGCTTTGAAGTGCTTCTTGCGAACAACTTTTGTTGGATTTGCTTCATCTTGAAACACCCATAGAGTCAACTGCTGTTTACGTTCCGGCTCATACGCATAGATCCATGATTCGTCACCTATTACAATCTTATACGTCTTTTGAGGCACCGCCATTGTATTTCTTGAGCATTTCTGTACACAAATAGACACGAGCATCTTTTTGAGATTGCGTCAAATTATGTGGGATCCAACGAGAGAAAACCTTTTTCACGGCCAAATAATCATGCAATATGTTATATATTCTGGTAGAACTAATGCCTAGGGTCGCCTCAATCTCACAATATATCCCACGACGATCTTTCATTATTAGTTTTTGCACAGCATCAAGGTTTCCTGGCACAACAACTGATTTTGGACGACCTTCACAAACTTCATCATTGAGCGAACGGCGGCCACGATTAAATTCGTTATACCAGCGTTTCACAGTGGCAAAGGATGAAACTTCGTCACCAAATGTGGAAGTTAGTTGATTGATGCACTCTTGGCTTGATAATCCACGTCGAAAGTCGTAATAAATCATTGCACGCAAATTTTCACGAGTTAATTCCATGTTTTTGTTGACACACAATTTTCAAGTTAGTATAAACAAAACAAATGACGCTCTATTGAAAAAATGTTTGAAGTAGATTATGTTGAAAATGTCAAAGTTTCCATTGGAAGCGTTAGATGTCACCTACAGCATTCAGGGTTGCCAAGGCTCAAAATATAAATAGTGCCCCTCGTATATAGCTTACTTCAGAGCTAGGAATTACCTCCACCCGTTCACTTGTACAACCGAGCTTCTTGCCAATAGAATGTGAGTCATTCCCAATGAGGTTGTGAATGAAGACTGGAATATATTTAGGTGTCTTGCAGGCTCATTATGTAGACTTCCACGTTACTCACCGCTGATATGATCATAGGCACATAGTTTATAGTTCTCTCCAGTAAAGGTAGTTCCACACAATTAGCATACTGTAGAAGAGTAGAAATTCTTCTGCTGTTGATGTGTAAGTTTCAGAGGCATGACAGAGTTGTATATATTATCAATCTTTTTTTCAAGGGATAACCTGCTGAGCAGCATCAACACCACGATATACATGGGGATGCTTAGGAAGACCTGTTTTCAGACGTTCGAAAGTTTGAACAGGTTTCACGTAAACACAGAGACTCATAGGAACATGCTGCTGATAAGTGATTGTATATGAAGTTTCAGAATCGAGAATAAATGTATGACATGGTGCGAGGATGCTTTCAAAGTCTGCGTAGGTGACTTAAGGCAGCTTAAACATCCTTTCAACATTTATAAATTGTACAATGGATTTCTCCTTGGCAGGCATAACTTCCCTTGCAACATCATGTTTATTACAGATGGATGCTTGTTCCATTAGTTTTTCCAAATCACTTCGTCCATATCGATCATCAAAATGTGTAAAACAGCGCTTACAGTTATAAACACGTTCTTTATATTTAGTTTTCCTTCGTCGAACGAGCTTCTCAAAATTCTTTATATATAAATAGTGATGTTTTCCGCAACTATGACTCAATAGTAGCAGGTCACGGTGTGCAGGAAGTTTAGTCTCTGCAACCTTTGTTCGATACACTTAATGCTTCTCAATCAGTCCGAAAACGTTGATAGACATGCTGTTAAGCTTCTCAAACTTAGATATTTGAGATATGTGCAGTGAATTCAAAACATGTTACGTTGAGATTTCGTGAATCTTTATAACTTCCATAGCATGTATCCATTGTATCTTTTATATGTATTATCAATGAGCCAGCAGTTTTATTTATGAATTTTTTGTCATTGTAAAATAGGAAAACAGTGAATATTTAAGTTTGGCATTTCTACATACCTTCGCTGTGGATACAAAAGACCATTTACATGGCTTAAATTACCCCATCTCTGTCATGCCATTATATACAAAAATAATTTCCCTCGCATTTCTGCAAGCTCTTCGTCAGTTATCGAATTATACCGTTGGGCAAGAAAACTAGCAAATCCTCCAGCGAAGATACGATCTCGGTACTGCATCTTGTTTGAGCTCTCTTTAATGCCTTTATCTCATATTTAGGACCTACTTTGAGATCTTCAACTCTTCGAGCCGGTAGGAAACTGCGCGCTTCAACCATCTTATTAAGTCTGTCTGCTTAACACACTGTAACAGACATTGGTCATGAATTATTTTAATGCATTATACAGTTAGAAAGGCAAGTTATGTATTTCTTATATTAGGACTAATTGTATGTGTGTGTGTTGTTACATGACTACGGGTTTTTTGTAAGTATGTTTATAAATATATATGCAAGTGACGTCTTTGTGATCGGGTTTATTCTTAAGTCTTCGTACAGGTACGGGTGCTTGGTAGAAGTGTTAGTTTTGTAAGAAGCAGTGGTTTGTAAGTATGTATATGGATGCAAGTGATATGTGTATATGTATCTGTGTGCTCTGTGATGTTCGCAGGTCTTCGTGAAGGTTCGGTTGAGTGGTAGAAGTGTTAGTTTGTGACGATCATTTATGTGGAGAAATCTGTGTGATGGTGAATGGAAGAAGAGTGTATGTAGAAATCCCTGTGAAGATTAAAAAAGGAAGTAGGGAAAAACGTATACGTGTTAAGGGAAGAAGAGGATGTAGAGAAATCCTCGTAAGAGTGAAACAAAGAGGGGGTAGAAAAAGTCATGTGAATGGAAGAAGCGCGTGAATAAAAAATCGTATGATTGTTAATGCTTAAGGGTTAAAGAACTATTTGCCCCAGCGATGAAAGTTCTACTTTTTAAAAATTAAATTTTGGAAAATAATTGTTAAAAAATTAAGTTCAGATAAAACTATGATGCTCTTACACAGATTCGTCTTTCATGCACTGTATCGTTTAAACAAAATTAAATGCATTGTAAAAAGTCAACACTGATTTGTATAGTTATATAAAATCTCACTCACCTTGCATTGTATTAGTGATGATGAATGCTGTGTAGAGATCAATGACTCATACTTCTTCTTAAATTAATAAAAACGCCACACATTGTTTCATCGAAGTTATTAAAATTTTAATGTAGAGTTAATGCGCTCACAATCGTTTTAGGAAGCATCGTTAGCTGTTTATATTGAATCCTAAAACCCCTTACGGCGCATTCGCGTCTTTATGTAGACGTGTTTACATGATGCGTGATTATTGCACCCAATGGAAATATCACCTGCTGCACATGCGCAGAGGCCCTCAACATTTATATCCATACTTGTTTCAATTCCTCCCCCTCTCTCTCCCTCTCCATCTCTCTCAGCGAGTATCTCCATAATGCCTTTACACAGGCTATAAAAATGTGTTGCGATGAAAGTCATGTGAATGTGGTAGCCTGTAAAGAAATACATTTTGCTAGGTTACAGGGAAATGAAACAAGATTTTCTGAATTCTGTAAAGACAACAATTTCCAATGCTAGCGTATGTGTTTGTGTGTGCGCATGTCTTTGTATGTGTGTATATGTATGTGTAAGAGTGCTGTGTATATACGCATGCTTGGATGTATGCAAGTCAAGAAGAAACAAACAGATATATAGAAAGGAATATAAGAGAAAAAGAAAGAAAAAGAGAGAAGAAGAGAAATAAGAAAAAAATAGCGAATCGAAACTAGGCATCGGGATACCAAAGTATGCACCAGGCTCCAATATAAATATTTATATATGATAAATACATTTTAATCTGAGCGTCCATGCTCCAATAGTTTAATATTTAGTAAACATTAGAGTTTCGCAGGAGTAAGATTCGAACTGGAACATCAGGAAAGCTAAGAATATCCTACGTTAAGCATTGTAATGAGATATAAAATTATCGTGATTTGCCCTACTCTCCTATGTTCCTTAATTTAATAGTTAATAAGCATTAAAGTGTCGCTACACTAATACTCGAACCCGGGCTTCTAGATACCTGCGAACGCCTTTCATTAATCCAGGTAATGCTATAATATTATTATGTTTTACCCTATCCAACTAAGTATCATCTTTCATTAACAATGAATGCGGTCCAGTGGGGCGGGTATGACGCCGTGATTTCGGCGTCTGTAACAAAGCGTAATTAATTTAACTGATTGTCCCAGTGCAGCTGCATGGTCATCCTCTCTGGCACGCAATAAAAGTATTGCTTCCCCAGGTAATCTAGGAGGTCCGGGGTAAACAATAGGAGTGAATGGAATGAGGAACATTCCTGGCGCCGAGCGTCTACTCTTTTGTCGGGCAGTGATTACAAAGTATAATTTATTACATTCCCATTGTCCCTCTTCACAGGAGGCGGGGAGCTTAATAACACACCTGCATATTACATGTCAACCTTTCCATTAAACATTACAAAATTTATGACCTCCGTTACCTCAAAAGATACCACGGGATTGGCAAGCGGATGGGGATATTAATTAGCATATAAATTACAAATTCCTGCATATTAAGTGCGTTTCAACTCTCATATCACTACTGACGACTTAGGGGGTTTTTCCACTAAAGACCCCTCCTCGAATACCGTACAAATGATCTATACGTAGACGTTTTTGTTGTTAAAGTTCTCGAATAATGCGGTCTTTATATCGCAGTTTTTAGCGAGAAACCTATCATCGCTTTCCCTATCTCTCCCATATAAGATAATTTCCCGCTCCTTCAACTCTCACCTAGCGTAAGATATGTCTCTCTCTCTCCGTTTTCCTCGTCTCTCGTATATAAACGCATACTCTGTCATTCAACCCTTGCTACCCTAATACCTCTCCTCGGTTTCCTATCTCTCTCATATTAACGCATTCCACCTTTAACATTCGTCTATCTTAGCACCTCCCTCGTATTCCCTGTCTCTCCAGTATATTCCCATATTACCCCCTCCTTCAGAATGCGTCTAGCCGAGTACTTCTCTTATTCCCTTCTTTCCCGTATAACTGCATGTTCTACCATGCAAGCCCTTTCAATCCTAGCTTTTGTCTGCGTTTTCCCTATCGTTCCCATATAAACGCATTTTTTTTCCTTAAACCGTCACTTCTCTCCCGGTTTTCCCTATACTTTCGCATATAAACGCAAAAATGGCCCAGGATTCTTTTATACATTCTACAGCCCACATAGCATCCAGCTCTTAAAAGATTTGAGTAGCGCTTAAACCCTACCAATTCCCCTTGTATCTACAAGAAAGTTAGCAATAAGATAGTTTCTGCAAATATTTATCTCCATTAACATGATGTAGATGTAGAATAAGCGTTTGTAAACATAATTTGTACAACAGTAGGGAGAGCCATATGAGTGCAATACATCAGATATTTTGCTACTTTTTCTTGCGATTTTGATGTCCGCACAAGCTCATACCCAGCTACAAAGTGAAATTTGTCCATGGGCCTTACAGCACAGTTGTCTATTTTTCTCTCGCTATTTGTCTTCTTTCGTTTCAAAAATTGCTTAGCATACTAACTTTGGTAGAGACGCGTAATTTACATTTTTTAAAAGTTGTATATCTTTAGACTTGCATAACATTTAGATACAATTATTACATTTTATTGCACATAAATAACTTATGTTAGGATATTGCGTACGCATGTGTTTTGCCCTAAGTTTTGCTTAGGACCTCTGAGCAGAGGATAGAGACGGTTGAATTACACGCCATCACAGGTTTAAGATAACCGTTTTATTATGGCAACATATGTACAGTAGTGGAAAAAATGATTGAGCATACTCTGAGAGCAGGACTTATTCCGTTTGCATTTCGGTTTAAGTGGAATTCACACGAGTCCATTTCCAAACGTTCCAATGCTGGAAAAAATAATATTCATGGTAATCCTTATCGTCTGTCCAGCACATAAATAGCAGGCACCTTGTCCTTGTATTTGTTCCGTGAGAATGAAAGAGTTGTGATGGATCAGGTTAATTCAGTTCCCCTGTTTCTTCGAAGCCAATGTGTCACTACATCGCAAACGTATGTCTGTCTGATTGGTTGTTACATGATAAGAGGAGCAATCAAAACTTGGTTGACGAACACGGCCAATGAAAACGGTCCATGTAAGCCATTGAGTACCCGTAAAACGGTAAAATGAGCAATGACCTAACCAAGATTTCTATGACTATTTTATCGCCGTGCTTGTTAATTGGACGGGTGAATGGAAACTTTGAAAGGTAAGAGCAAATAGCTCAGAGGTAAAACATGCGATTCTCAAACTGGCAACACGTGTTCAAATCTCGAAGCTAGTATTCGGATTATATGGACATTTTTGAGCAGATGCCATGGCATCCGAAGTCATCAAATTTCAATGCCATAGAACATGAGTAGGTTATATAGGACAGACCTGGGCCAGTTTTTTACGTTTATATGGGAAAAGATAGGGAAAACGAGGGTATATGCGATGGTTCACGGAGGAAAATGCGTTTATATGGGAAAGATAGGGACTACGAGGATCGATGCTAGGCTAGATAGAGGTTGAATGAATGAGGATGTATATGAGAGATACGTGGAATACGAGGAGAAGTGTTAGACTACATAGGGTTTGAGATGTGGAATATGCATTTATATGGGAAAGATAGGGAAAACGTGAACAGATGCTAGGATAGACAGATGCTGGAGCAGGGGGAATATGAACATAATTACAGGAGAGATAGGGGATACGTGGAGAGGTACTAGACTATTCAGGGTTTGAAGGGTAGAGTATGGCTTTTTATATAAGAGACGAGGAAAACGAGGGTATATGCTAGGTTGAGAGAACCTTCAAGGAGGAAAAAATGCGTTTATATGGGAGAGATAGGGAAAACGAGGAGAGTTCTGAGGTAGAGCAGGGACTGAAGGAGGGAGAGTTATGCTTTATACGAGAGAGATAGAGAATACAAAGAAAGATGCTATACTAAACAGGACTTGAAGGGTAGAATATGGCGTTTTATATGAGCGAGATAGCGAACCGAGAAGAGGTATTAGGCTAGGAGTTTTAATGATAGAGTAGGCGTTTATATGCGAGAGATAGGGAATACGAGGGTCGATGCTAGGCTAGACAGGGTTGCAGTAGGGAATACGTCTTATATGAGAGAGGTAGAGGAATATGAGGAGAAGTGCTAGGCTAGACAGGAGGGTCTGAATGACAGAGTATGCGTTTGTATGGAGAGACGAGGAAAACGAAGGTAGGTGCTAGGATGAGAGAGTCTTCAAGGAGGAAAATGCATTTATATGGGAGCGGTAGGGCATATGAGGAGAGGTGCTACTCTAGACATGAGTTGAGGAGCAGAGTATACGTTTATATGGGAGAAATATGGAAAACGGGAGAGATACCAGGATAGACAGGGGTTGAAGGAGGAGGAATGTAGGTTTATACGGTAATATAGAGAGCAATTCGATTATAAAACTTTTATCATCCAGCGTTGCAACACTTTTATATACTTATTTTCTAAACCTTACTAACTTTATATATGTTAAACAGTAGTGCGCGAGACGGAGAGAGACAAACTGTATATCGGTTTACAGCGAAGTATACGTCTTAACCTATTGCCACCATGTTTGCTCTGGATCTTCTCATTGTCTATTCATTCCTAACATCATCTAACGTAACCAACAATAACCACGTAACACAACGTAACATAACAGCATGACAAGACGTCACACTAACTAACATAAGCACGTATCCTCGTAACATCACGTGACATCTCGTAACCAGAAACGTTACACGACGTAACAACACGTACCAACCATGCAACCACGTAAAAAAACGTAAGAACAACACGTAACAAACCCATTGCTAAGGCAATCTAAACTAATTCACCCTTCATAACTTAGACAATAAGTACAAGAGCCTAGCCTAGATTAACCGGACCAATCCCAAACGTTCCTCTCATCATCTATTCTACTCAGTCATCGACTAACGTAATCTGGCTAACCAAAGATAACCTCAACTTTCTTTTAGTGAAATTGCAATGTTTTATTCAGGTTTTATTATTCGAGAGTTTTAATTGAAACGTTTACGTCAACATACCTTTATTTTAGTTCGTTGTAGGTGTCTCTCCCCTTTTTATCTAGGCTTACGACTAGCACTAGGATTGCTCCTAATGGCAGGGTTACCACCTTCCCTTCCATCTTCTTCTTTCTTCATCGTCGTCAGCTAGCTGCATATAGAGCACACGGGTAACCTTCATTTTTTTAAGATTGTAGACTCACGAGAAAATCTTTATCTTTGACTTACATTCTTTTAAGCACTGTTTGTAATGGCGTAATGTCCACACGCATATGTCCTTATTCCGTCCTCAGCAATAATTATTTTATCATCAAACGGAGTCAATGCAATTTTATTCACTTGCACTGTGGCAAGAGCATGCTCCCGAGACAGGATCAGATTCATGGGCGTTCTGATGATTTCTTCGGTTTTAAGACAGTCTGTATAGCTGTCAAACGAAATGTACTGCTTAATAGCGCTACGTTTTATACCTTTAATCTTTCTCATCATTGAGCCTTGAATATCTAAAGCATACATCTTAGGACGTAGTCCATCAAAGCGTAGGATGATTTTACCATTAGCCTCATCTTTAAATTTTCCCAACACCTTCTTGTTTAGAGCTGAATAGCATATATGGTTGACAGGGTAATCAGCTGTATCCAGGTGTTCGAGAAAACGTAGCTTGTCCTGGTACACACCTTCAGTTGTAACACGATGAATGAACGAATCAGTATCCATATACATAAGCTTCAGGTTTTCAGCTCCATAATATGGCAGCAACACATCATAATGATAGTGGTACATTAATGTCTTGGAGATATCCAACACACTCATACCGATGTATATAGGCTTGTTGAACACGATCTGACGAGAGGCCATATGCACAGCAGCTAGATTAGAAGCATATATCGTCCTGTCGATAAACGTAGGCTTCGCAATTAACTTTTCCAGAGTCTTCTCATTTGTCACCAGCCGTATATCCATACGATTACGCAGGTTCTCCATAGTTTTTCCGAACATAGCATTGTTGAACAATTTGTAGAGGTCCTTCTCGAAGTCATTTACAGCCTTTTGTCGTAGTCTGTTGTTAAATTCTACATACGGTTTTAACCACTGTGACTGGCGGAATTGTAGCACACGATGGATTTTTGTTAACCGTAGTCCATGATTAAGTGCTTGCTTAAAAGCCATGTAATGTAGTACATACTTATTTCGAGGTCCTAGATGAGGCATCAGTTTCTTTGTAGGAGAGTGCTTAGGCGTCATACACTCAGGCAGGAAAGGTAGATCGTTGTGTAGATCGTGAAGTTCTGCAGGATACTCGATGTCGACTTCTAATATGTAGCCGTAAGGATCATCTTCTTGTAGTCTTTCTAAGTCAACGTTTTCAGGCGATACCCACACAAATCCACCATAAGGGAGCGCGTGACTCATTGCCCACCCATATTGGTTGTTGGCGTCCTCATAGGTAATAAATTGGGTTGGTCTCGACGGATCATACTTCTCCATGTAGGTGTTATTAGCATCTGCATAGCGGTGGGAAACTTGACATAAACCTCCTCTTATATCAGATTCCACCATGAGTAATTGATCATAATCCTGTAACAATTCCAGCTGAATTCCAGTGCACAGTAACATGGCATCCCATGTAAGTCCAGGAGAGGTGAAATAATGTGCAGGGTCGACTTTGTGTGTTTTGAGTGTTTGCTTCCTAAATGTCTCAAAGACATCAGCTAGGAGAAGCACATCAGAGATTAAGTAGAGTTCGCTGTACTCGCCCAGGTTTCTGACATTAAACAGTTCCCATACATTTTTAGCATGATCGTAGCCAGCATCACTAATTTCCTCTTCATTTAATTTATTGTAGAAGGAGTCCTTAGGAGGCAAGCAGGTTTCGTTCAAGACGTCCCATGAAGTGACGTAATCATAGGGAAATACACCCTTACGTGTCATCAACTTCATCTTGTCTTCTCCGAAGTACTTCAATGTTTCAGGGTACGATGTTAGATTTTTTACCAGCTTATCCAAGCTTGTACTCAGGAACCGAAAACTATCTACAAACCGAAGCTTTATATCTCCGACATACTTGGAGAATGATATAGAGCTTTCTTCAGAGCTAGGAATTACTTCCACCCGCTCACCTGTACATCCCAGCTCCTTAACAATGAAATGACAGTCATATCCACTGCGGTTGTGCATGAAGACAGGGATATATTTAGGTGTTTTGCAGGCTAAATTACATTCATTATGCACACTCCCCCGATATTCACCACTGATGTGATCATGGTCGCGTACTTTATAGTTCTCTTCAGTAAAGGTTTTTCCACACAAGTAGCATACTGTAGAGGCGTTGAAATCCATCTGCTGTTGATCTGTAAGTTTCAGGGACTTGACAGATTTGTGTATATTATTAATCTCCTTTGCAAGAAATGACAGGTATTCCATAAACTTCTGAGTAGCAGTAGGGATGCTTAGGAAGACCAGTTTCCAGATGTTCAACACTGGATGATGGCTTCACATAAACACAGAAGCTCATTGCTGTATGCTCTTGATAAGGGGTTGAATAGGAAGTTTCAGAACTAGGAATACACATGTGACATGGAGTGAGAATCCGCATAGATGACATAAGGTACTTTCAGCATCCTCTCCACATTTTTAAACTGTACAATTGATTTCTCCTTTGTAGGCATAACTACCCTTGCAACACCATGCTGATTACAGATGGATGCATGTTCTTGCAGTTTTTCCAGTCCACTTCCTCCATATCGATTGTCAAAATGTGTAAAGCACCGCTTACAGGTATATATCATTCCATCATGCTCAGTTTTCTGACGTCGAACGAGCTTCTCAAAATTCTTGATATATACATTGTGATGTTTTCCGCTACTGTCACTCAATAGTAGGAGGTCACGGTGGTCAGGTAGTTCAGTGTCAGCAACCTTTATCGGATACACTTCATGCTTCTCATACAGGCCGAAAACGTTGATAGACATCCTATTAAGCTTCTCAAATTTTGGTATTTGAGAAAGTGGAGTAGGATAGGAAACACAGCTGAAGTCGTACTTATCTTGAAGTTTCTTATATTTGCTCACCCGTTGAGGCTTGACGCTGACAAATTTGGCTAATATAGAGTACATACAGCATAGCTCATCAGTTAAATTCTGGATGTTACTGCAGGCTTTTCTTGCTTCAACAGATGGAGGTAAGGGTATGTAGCTACTTCCTCGTAGCGGATTGTACTTGTTAATACGAAGGCGCACCCCTTTCACAGCAAGCAGAGCCCAGTTGCTACCCTTTAGTTGTGATTCCTCCATTTCAGTAAACAATTTCTTCATTTTGGTGTCCAGCATAGAGTCCAGATCCGTTTCTAGGATAACAGCTTGATTTCTGGTTTTAAATGTCTTGTCACAGGTTTCTCCGATACTGTTAACAAATCTACACTCAGCTAACAGATTAATTTTCAAAGTCTTGTGAATACCAAGTTCTTTATGCACGGCATGGATTATCCGCTGTTTTGCTTCACGCAGGTACATATTCAGATCCTTAGTCGATTCACAACGTATAAAATACAATTTCAAGCGTCCATGGAATGAAGTTTCATATTCTTTCATGTCACACTCCTCCATTGTAGATAACAACTCATGCTTTGTCGGTTCTAATCTACGTTTCTTCTCAGGTCTGTTTATTTCACACGCATCTTCGTGTCGACGACCCTTATAACTGTCTTTGAAGGCTACATTACAATATTTACACTTGAAGAGCTTTTTACAACGTAGCTCATGTCGTCTTTTATCATATCCACGGAGGAACTTCTTACAGCATTTACCACAAGAATATCCTGAGACACTAGGAATGATATCCTTATACACCGAGTTATTCATCTTTATTCTTGATGTAATAACGTATTAATCCTTCTTCAAGGAAATGTACACCTCTTCACCTTGATAACACTTTATATTATTTTCTGAGAGATCAGCGATGTTAACACGTCAGAGATAGCTAGCAGAATGAAGGTCTATGCCCGAGATCGTGCTATTTAAAGAGGAGACACAGAGCTTTTTTGATAGGTTAGGTATTGAATTTTTAATACTAAAATGATGATTATGCGTCTAAGCTCATATATTTCAAAAAAAGGTGTTAGACAGATGTTCGGACGTATTCGTAGGTCTTCGAGCATGTTCGGGTATTTAGAGGTATTTATGTATGTTTATACATGATTGGTGGTGGGAGCGTTCCCATGTGTGAGGAGATGCAGAGTAGCTAGTAAGGCTGATGAACGACCTGTCAACAGAGCAAGGAACAAGTGTTTCTAAGCAAACAATCAGCTAGAATCACTAAGACACAAATGAAATAGACTGAAAGGACATCGTGATAGCAAACGCCCTACAGCATTCGACAGCAGCCCAGCGAAAACCATGAAAAGATCTGTGATCAGAGTAAACGACAGAGAGAAATCTAGCCCCTGAACCTTAGAAATTTACGTAAAAGATACAAATTATATAGAATGAAAGGAAATCGGATTCGATGAGAAACCACTCCAGCATTCGCCTGCAGACCAGGGAAAACCCTAAAACATATGATGTCAGAGTGATCAACCAACAGGAATCAACCAAAGGTCCTTACAAGCACCTAGGTTAAGATATAAATCAAATAAAAATGCAATAAAATCGTGCTAGATGAGTAACCCCCCAGACATTCGCCTACAGACCAGGGAAAACCACGAAAAATATGTCAGAGTGAACAACCAAAGGCAATCGAACGATTGAAACAATCAGATTACTCTAAAAGCATAAAGATGCAAATGAAAGAAATCGTGATAGAAGGGAAACCACTCAGGCATTCGCCTGCAGACCAGGGAAAACCATGAAAAACAAATCAAAGGTATGAGCTACTGGTGGATAAGTGTGCGACCGACAGGGAAATCAAATAAAAGGACTCTAGAAGCAAACAAAATGCAAATGAAAGAAAATCGTGATAGACTGGAAACCACTCAGGTATTCGACAGCAGACCAGAGAAAACCATGAAAAAACGAGATCGGAGTAAACAATTGATTGAAATCTAACCCTGAAATACAGAAATTTACGTGAAAAATGCAAATAAAATGGATTGAAAGGGAATCGTGATAGCAAATACCACTACAGCATTCGACAGCAGACCAGCGAAAACCATGAAAAGATCCGTGATCAGAGTAAACAATCGATGGAAATCTAACCCCTGAACCCTAGAAATTCACGTGAAAAAAATACAAATAAAATGGATTAAAAGGGAATCGTGATAAAAATACCACTACAGCATTCGACAGCATACCAGGGAAAACCGCGAATAATAGAGATCAGAGTAAACAATTGATTGAAATCAAACCCTGAACCCTAGAAATTTACGTGAAAAATGCAAATAAAATGGATTGAAAAGGAATCGTGATAGCAAATACCACTACAGCATTCGACAGCAGACTGGCGAAAACCATGAAAAGAACCGTGATCAGAGTAAACAATTGATTGAAGTCTAACCTCTGAACCATAGAAATTTACGTGAAAAATGCAAATAAAATGGATTGAAAGGGAATCGCAATAGCAAATACCACTACAGCATTCGACAGCAGACCAGGGAAAACCGCGAATAATAGAGATCAGAGTAAACAATCGATGGAAATCTAACCCCTGAACCCTAGAAATTCACGTGAAAAAATACAAATAAAATGGATTGAAAGGAAATCGTCATAGCAAATACCACTACAGCATTCGACAGCAGACCAGCGAAAACCATGAAAAGATCCGTGATAGTAAACACTCGATGGAAATCTACCCCTGTACCCTAGAAATTCACGTGAAAAAATGTAAATAAAATGGATTGAAAGGAATCGTGATAGCAAATACCACTACAGCATTAGGCAGCAGACCAGCGAAAATCGTGAGAAACCTAAGGCCAGAGTGCTCGTCCCTACGGGAATCGAATCCGAGACCTCTCGAATGCAAAGTGCTGCCGTTATTGACTGAACAAAACAGTAAAAGCAGACCTCATTCGCAGTCGACAATGCTTAAACACGTTAACTTTCACCATATGACGTCACAGTTGGGGACAGTTTGACTATCGCCAACATGTCGAGACATGTACATTTTATGCGTCTCATAAACAAGAGAAGCATATTCTAGAAGTTTCATGCCAACGTACTCACTACGCTCGCAGAGATAATTTAAAATTTCATCGTTGAAATACTTTGGAAATAGCGTAGAAGTTTTTCCACCCTTATTTAATTAAATTCATGTATATACCCTATTATTTAGTGATTTTTTCAATAATTTCTTCCTCTCATGTCCATCATTCTTCAAAGAATCAGTGTACAATACGTTTTAATGTTCGTTTATTTTTAAAACCGCTGCATTTGCCTGTAATTCCGAGCAATAATTTTTTTTCAGATTTACACCGATTTTTAGCTTATAGAATCGAATTAGGAAATGTTTTAATAAATGTATTGTATTTTTTAGCTTAAAGTGCCTACATTTTTAAAGTTAGCATGCCCGTTATTTGTATTTAGTGTAAAGATTATCATATATCATTTTTAAATCCGTCTTCTTAAATATAATGTATCGCAATCCATTTTTAAAATCAAATCATACATGCGTTTAATGCATATAATGGATTTCTTCATATACCCAATATGACTGCCATGCACGTTAAACATTCAATATGGACGCGTCTGGACATCCTTCTTCATTGAACATGCTTCCGACTCTGTCCGCTAGGTGGAACGCATGATGCCTGCTGCGAGGATGGAGGGGGACAAGACAGATTTATTTATGCATGCATTGAAGATAGCGTGCCAGTCGGCCTGAGAGCCTCGTTCAGGGAGGTCGTATAGTTCTCGCAGCCATGGTAATACGCGTCGTCGTATCGCGTGTTCGTTACGTAATGTTTTTTTGTTTTTACCTTTCTTAGTCATACATTCATCTAAGATATATAATATTCGTGAGGATGACAGATGTCCAAATATACATAACAAAGAAATTAGTTACTGATATAAATGTAATATCGTACGTTCACCATTTTATTTAATTACTTGTTTTATTTTATTCGAGGATGACTTTGTATTCATGTCACTGGATTCAATCCTAGTCCTCCAGCCCGACTTAGAACAACAATCAATAACACGCGACATTCCAAGGATATAATCGGTAATAATAAAAAAATATTTTTTGATAAAGACCGTCAAATAGAAAGCTCTGTAAACGTATGTATTTCCCCTCACTTCCCCTCTTCCCCCACCCCACAGTAGAAAAAAAGCCGATACGCAGCTTCAAAGCCGATGCCGTCAACTGATAGAATTCTTTGTTCTATGCCGACAAGCCCCGCCCCCTTTCTTTGTGCGCTATCCCTTAAAGCCGACGAAGATGACCACTCCTTTTCGCAGACTCCTCCCCCTTTCTTTGTGCGCTAACCCTTAAAGCCGCCGATGACGACCCCTCCTTTTGGTCTCCTAGCATTCCACCCCTCCCCCTCCCCTTCCCTTGTGACCACTCCCTTAAAAGTTACTGGATCCCCGTTCCCCCCTTCCCTATCCTTTCTAATCCTCTCCCGTACACTGGTCACGCCCTCTCTTTGTGCTCTACTCCAACGCTGGCCTCGGTACTGGAGAACAATGGACTACTGTTCAAATCGCTTAAGCCAGTGTTGGAGTAGAGCAGATAGGAGAGGGCCAGCGTGGTCCAATAGCTTTTAAGGGTGAAACCACAAAGGTTAAGTGTTTTCTCGCCTTTCCTTTTGTGTGCTACTCTTTCACCGCAAGTCAGAGACACAGGACAATGCATTATTGTTCTCGTCGTAAATGGCGGTGTCGGAATAGCAAAAAGCAGGGGTGGGAGTCGACTGCATAGAAGAAAGGAACTTATCAGTTGTCGGCATCGGCTTTGAAGCTGCGTATCGGCTTTTTGTCTACTGTGGGGTGGGGGAAGAGGGGAAGTGAGCGGAAATACATACGTTTACAGAGCTTTCTATTTGACGGTCTTTATCAAAAAAAAAATTTTATTATTACCGATTATATCCTTGGAATGTCGCGCGTTATTGATTGTTGTTCCAAGTCGGGCTGGAGGACTGAATCCAGTGACACGAATACAAAGTCATCCTCGAATAAAATAAAACAAGTAATTAAATAAAATGGTGAACGTACGATATTACATTTATATCAGTAACTAATTTCTTTGTTATGTATAATTTCAACATCTGTAATCCTCAGGAATATTATATCTCTTAGATGAATGTATGACTAAGAAAGGAAAAAACAAAAGAAATTACGTAACGAACACGCGATAGGACGACGCGTATTACCATGGCTGCGAGAACTATACGACCTCCCTGAACGAGGCTCTCAGGCCGAGTGGCACGCTATCTTCAATGCATGCGTAAATAAATCTGTCTTGTCCCCCTCCATCCTCGCAGCAGGCATCATGCGCTCCACCTAGCGGACAGAGTCGGAAGCATGTTCAATGAAGAAGGATGTCCAGACGCGTCCATATTGAATGTTTAACGTGCATGGCAGCTATATTGGGTATATGAAGACATCCATTATATGCATTAAACGCATGTATGATTTGATTTTAAAAATGGATTGCGATACATAATATTTAAGAAGACGGATTTAAAAATGATATATGATAATCTTTACACTAAATACAAATAACGGGCAAGCTAACTTTAAAAATGTAGATACTTTAAGCTAAAAAATACAATACATTTATTAAAACATTTCCTAATTCGATTCTATAAGCTAAAAATCGGTGTAAATCTGAAAAAAAATTATTGCTCGGAATTACAGGCAAATGCAGCGGTTTTAAAAATAAACGAACATTAAAACGTATAAAAATGCATATTGTACACTGATTCTTTGAAGAATGATGGACATGAGAGGAAGAAATTATTGAAAAAATCACTAAATAATAGGGTATATACATGAATTTAATTAAATAAGGGCGGAAAAACTTCTACGCTATTTCCAAAGTATTTCAAAGATGAAATTTTAAATTATCTTTGCGAGCGTAGTGACTACGTTGGCATGAAACTTCTAGAATATGCTTCTCTTGTTTATGAGACGCATAAAATGTACATGTCTCGACATGTTGGCGATAGTCAAACTGTCCCCAACTGTGACGTCATATGGTGAAAGTTAACGTGTTTAAGCATTGTCGACTGCGAATGAGGTCTGTTTTTACTGTTTTGTTCAGTCAATAACGGCAGCACTTTGCATTCGAGAGGTCTCGGATTCGATTCCCGTAGGGACGAGCACTCTGGCCTTAGGTTTCTCACGATTTTCGCTGGTCTGCTGCCTAATGCTGTAGTGGTATTTGCTATCAAGATTCCTTTCAATCCATTTTATTTACATTTTTTCACGTGAATTTCTAGGGTACAGGGGTAGATTTCCATCGAGTGTTTACTCTGATCACGGATCTTTTCATGGTTTTCGCTGGTCTGCTGTCGAATGCTGTAGTGGTATTTGCTATGACGATTTCCTTTCAATCCATTTTATTTGTATTTTTTCACGTGAATTTCTAGGGTTCACGGGTTAGATTTCCATCGATTGTTTACTCTGATCTCTATTATTCGCGGTTTTCCCTGGTCTGCTGTCGAATGCTGTAGTGGTATTTGCTATCGCGATTCCCTTTCAATCCATTTTATTTGCATTTTTCACGTAAATTTCTATGGTTCAGAGGTTAGATTTCAATTAATTGTTTACTCTGATCACGGCTCTTTTCATGGTTTTCGCCGGTCTGCTTTCGAATGCTGTAGTGGTATTTGCTATCACGATTCCCTTTCAATCCAATTTATTTGCATTTTTCACGTAAATTTCTAGGGTTCAGGGTTAGATTTCAATCAATTGTTTACTCTGATCTCTATTATTCGCGGTTTTCCCTGGTATGCTGTCGAATGCTGTAGTGGTATTTGCTATCACGATTCCCTTTTAATCCATTTTATTTGTATTTTTTTCACGTGAATTTCTAGGGTTCAGGGATTAGATTTCCATCGATTGTTTACTCTGATCACGAATCTTTTCATTGTTTTCGCTGGTCTGCTGTCGAATGCTGTAGTGGTATTTGCTATCACGATTCCCTTTCAATCCATTTTATTTGCATTTTTCACGTAAATTTCTATATTTCAGGGTTAGATTTCAATCAATTGTTTACTCCGATCTCGATTTTTCATGGTTTTCTCTGGTCTGCAGTCGAATGCCTGAGTGGTTTCCAGTCTATCACGATTTTCTTTCATTTGCATCTTTTTTGCTTCTAGAGTCCTTTTATTTGATTTCCCTGTCGGTCGCACACTCTATCCACCAGTCGCTCAGACCTTTGATTTGCTTTTCATGGTTTTCCCTGGTCTGCAGGCGAATGCCTGTGTGGTTTCCCTTCTATCACGATTTCTTTCATTTGCATCTTTATGCTTTTAGAGTAATCTGATGGTTTCAATCGTTCGATTGCCTTTGGTTGTTCACTCTGACATATTTTTCGTGGTTTTCCCTGGTCTGTAGGCGAATGTCTGGGGGGTTTCTCATTTAGCACGATTTTATTGCATATTTATTTGATTTACATCTGAACCTGGGTGCTTCTAAGGTCCTTTGTTTGATTCCTGTTGGTTGATCACTCTGGCATCATATTTTTTAGGGTTTTCCCTGGTCTGCAGGCGAATGCTGGAGTGGTTTCTCATCGAATCCGATTTCCTTTCATTCTATATAATTTGTATCTTTTACGTAAATTTCTAGGGTTCAGGGGCTAGATTTCTGTCTGTCGTTTACTCTGATCACAGATCTTTTCATGGTTTTCGTTTGGCTGCTGTCGAATGCTGTAGGGTGTTTGCTATCACGATTTTCTTTCAGTCTATTTCATTTGTATCTATGTGATTCTAGCTGATTGTTTGCTTAGAAACACTGGTTCCTTGCTCTGTTGACAGGTCGTTCATCAGCCTTACTAGCTACTCTGCATCTCCTCACACATGGGAACGCACCCACCTCCAATCATGTATAAACATACATAAATACCTCTGATCAACGCTCTAAATACCCGAACATGCTCGAAGACCTACGAATACATCCGAGCATCTGTCGAACACCTTTTTTTGAAATATATGAGTTTAGACGCTTAATCATTTTAGTATTAAAAATTCAATACATAACCTATCAAAAAAGGTCTGTGTCTCCTCTTTAAATAGCACAATCTCGGGCATTGGCCTTCATTCTGCTAGCTATCTCTGACGTGTTAACATCGCTGATCTCTCAGAAAATAATATAAAGTGTTATCAAGGTGAAGAGGTGTACATTTCCTTGAAGAAGGATTAATACGTTATTACATCAAGAATAAAGATGAATAACTCGGTGTATAAGGATATCATTCCTAGTGTCTCAGGATATTCTTGTGGTAAATGCTGTAAGAAGTTCCTCCGTGGATATGATAAAAGACGACATGAGCTACGTTGTAAAAAGCTCTTCAAGTGTAAATATTGTAATGTAGCCTTCAAAGACAGTTATAAGGGTCGTCGACACGAAGATGCGTGCGAAATAAACAGACCTGAGAAGAAACGTAGATTAGAACCGACAAAGCATGAGTTGTTATCTACAATGGAGGAGTGTGACATGAAAGAATATGAAACTTCATTCCATGGACGCTTGAAATCGTATTTTATACGCTGTGTATCGACTAAGGATCTGAATATGTACCTGCGTGAAGCAAAACAGCGGATAATCCATGCCGTGCAAAAGAACTTGGTATTCACAAGACTTTGAAAATTAATCTGTTAGCAGACTGTAGATTTGTTAACAGTATCGGAGAAACCTGTGACAAGACATTTAAAACCAGAAATCAAGCTGTTTTCCTAGAAAGGGATCTGGACTCTATGCTGGAAACCAAAATGAAGAAATTGGTTACTGAAATGGAGGAATCACAACTAAAGGTAGCAACTGGGCTCTGCTTGCTGTGGAAGGGGTGCGCCTTCGTATTAACAAGTACAATCCGCTACGAGGAAGTAGCTACATACCCCTACCTCCATCTGTTGAAGCAAGAAAAGCCTGCAGTAACATCCAGAATTTAACTGATGAGCTATGCTGTATGTACTCTATATTAGCCAAATTTGTCAGCGTCAAGCCTCAACGGGTGAGCAAATATAAGAAACTTCAAGATAAGTGCGACTTCAGCTGTGTTTCCTATCCTACTCCACTTTCTCAAATACCTAAATTTGAGAAGCTTAATAGGATGTCTATCAACGTTTTCACCCTGGGTGAGAAGCATGAAGTGTATCCGATAAAGGTTGCTGACACTGAACTACCTGACCACCGTGACCTCCTACTATTGAGTGACAGTAGCGGAAAACATCACAATGTATATATCAAGAATTTTGAGAAGCTCGTTCGACGTCAGAAAACTGAGCATGATGGAATGATATATACCTGTAAGCGGTGCTTTACACATTTTGACAATCGATATGGACGAAGTGGACTGGAAAAACTGCAAGAACATGCATCCATCTGTAATCAGCATGGTGTTGCAAGGGTAGTTATGCCTACAAAGGAGAAATCAATTGTACAGTTTAAAAATGTGGAGAGGATGCTGAAAGTACCTTATGTCATCTATGCGGATTCTCACTCCATGTCACACGTGTATTCCTAGTTCTGAAACTTCCTATACAACCCCTTATCAAGAGCATACAGCAATGAGCTTCTGTGTTTATGTGAAGCCATCATCCAGTGTTGAACATCTGGAAACTGGTCTTCCTAAGCATCCCTACTGCTACTCAGAAGTTTATGGAATACCTGTCATTTCTTGCAAAGGAGATTAATAATATACACAAATCTGTCATGTCCCTGAAACTTACAGATCAACAGCAGATGGATTTCAACGCCTCTACAGTATGCTACTTGTGTGGAAAAACCTTTACTGAAGAGAACTATAAAGTACGCGACCATGATCACATCAGTGGTGAATATCGGGGGAGTGTGCATAATGAAAGTAATTTAGCCTGCAAAACACCTAAATATATCCCTGTCTTCATGCACAACCGCAGTGGATATGACTCTCATTTCATTGTTAAGGAGCTGGGATGCACAGGTGAGCGGGTGGAAGTAATTCCTAGCTCTGAAGAAAGCTATATATCATTCTCCAAGTATGTCGGAGATATAAAGCTCCGGTTTGTAGATAGTTTTCGGTTCCTGAGTACAAGCTTGGATAAGCTGGTAAAAAATCTAACATCGTACCCTGAAACATTGAAGTACTTCGGAGAAGACAAGATGAAGTTGATGACACGTAAGGGTGTATTTCCCTATGATTACGTCACTTCATGGGACGTCTTGAACGAAACCTGCTTGCCTCCTAAGGACTCCTTCTACAATAAATTAAATGAAGAGGAAATTAGTGATGCTGGCTACGATCATGCTAAAAATGTATGGGAGCTGTTTAATGTCAGAAACCTGGGCGAGTACAGCGAACTCTACTTAATCTCTGATGTGCTTCTCCTAGCTGATATCTTTGAGACATTTAGGAAGCAAACACTCACAACACACAAAGTCGACCCTGCACATTATTTCACCTCTCCTGGACTTACATGGGATGCCATGTTACTGTACACTGGAATTCAGCTGGAATTGTTACAGGATTATGATCAATTACTCATGGTGGAATCTGGTATAAGAGGAGGTTTATGTCAAGTTACCCACCGCTATGCAGAGGCTAATAACACCTACATGGAGAAGTATGATCCGTCGAGACCAACCCAATTTATTACCTATGAGGACGCCAACAATCAATATGGGTGGGCAATGAGTCTCGCTCTCCCTTATGGTGGATTTGTGTGGGTATCGCCTGAGAAAATTGACTTAGAAAGACTACAAGAAGATGATCCTTACGGCTATATATTAGAAGTCGACATCGAGTATCCTGCAGAACTTCACGATCTACACAACGATCTGCCTTTCCTGCCTGAGTGTATGACGCCTAAGGACTCTCCTACAAAGAAACTGATGCCTCATCTAGGACCTCGAAATAAGTATGTACTACATTACATGGCTTTGAAGCAAGCACTTAATCATGGACTACGGTTAACAAAAATCCATCGTGTGCTACAATTCCGCCAGTCACAGTGGTTAAAACCGTATGTAGAATTTAACAACAGACTACGACAAAAGGCTGTAAATGACTTCGAGAAGGACCTCTACAAATTGTTCAACAATGCTATGTTCGGAAAAACTATGGAGAACCTGCGTAATCGTATGGATATACGGCTGGTGACAAATGAGAAGACTCTGGAAAAGTTAATTGCGAAGCCTACGTTTATCGACAGGACGATATATGCTTCTAATCTAGCTGCTGTGCATATGGCCTCTCGTCAGATCGTGTTCAACAAGCCTATATACATCGGTATGAGTGTGTTGGATATCTCCAAGACATTAATGTACCACTATCATTATGATGTTTTGCTGCCATATTATGGAGCTGAAAACCTGAAGCTTATGTATATGGATACTGATTCGTTCATTCATCGTGTTACAACTGAAGATGTGTACCAGGACAAGCTACGTTTTCTCGAACACCTGGATACAGCTGATTACCCTGTCAACCATATATGCTATTCAGCTCTAAACAAGAAGGTGTTGGGAAAATTTAAAGATGAGGCTAATGGTAAAATCATCCTACGCTTTGATGGACTACGTCCTAAGATGTATGCCTTAGATATTCAAGGCTCAATGATAAAAAAGATTAAAGGTATAAAACGTAGCGCTAATAAGCAGTACATTTCGTTTGACAGCTATACAGACTGTCTCAAAACCGAAGAAATCATCAGAACGCCCATGAATCTGATCCTGTCTCGGGAGCATGCTCTTGCCACAGTGCAAGTGAATAAAATTGCATTGACTCCGTTTGATGATAAAAGAATTATTGCTGAGGACGGAATAAGGACATATGCGTATGGACATTACGCCATTACAAACAGTGCTTAAAAGAATGTATGTCAAAGATAAAGATTTTCTCGTGAGTCTACAATCTTAAAAAAATGAAGGTTATCCGTGTGCTGTATATGCAGCTAGCTGACGACCGATGAAGGAAGAAGAAGATGGAGGGGAAGGTGGTAACCCTGCCATTAGGGGCAATCCTAGTGCTAGTCTCAAGCCTAGATAAAAAGGGGAGAGACACCTACAACGAACTAAAATAAAGGTATGTTGACGTAAACGTTTCAATTAAAACTCTCGAATAATAAAACCTGAATAAAACATTGCAATTTCACTAAAAGAAAGTTGAGGTTATCTTTGGTTAGCCAGATTAGGTTAGTCGATGACTGAGTAGAATAGATGATGAGAGGAACGTTTGGGATTGGTCCGGTTAATCTAGGCTAGGCTCTCGTACTTATTGTCTAAGATATGAAGGGTGAATTAGTTTAGATTGCCTTAGCAATGGGTTGGTTACGTGTTGTTCTTACGTTTTGTTACGTGGTTGCATGGTTGGTACATGTTGTTACGTCGTGTAACGTTTCTGGTTACGAGATGTCACGTGATCTTACGAGGATACGTGCTTATGTTAGTTAGTGTGACGTCTTGTCATGCTGTTATGTTACGTTGTGTTACGTGGTTATTGTTGGTTACGTTAGATGATGTTAGGAATGAATAGACAATGAGAAGATCCAAAGCAAACATGGTGGCAATAGGTTAAGACGTATACTTCGCTGTAAACCGATATACAGTTTGTCTCTCTCCGTCTCGCGCACTACTGTTTAACATATATAAAGTTTGTAAGGTTTAGAAAATAAGTATATAAAAGTGTTGCAACGCTGGATGATAAAAGTTTTATAATCGAATTACTCTCTATATTACCGTATAAACGTACATTCCTCCTCCTTCAACCCCTGTCTATCCTGGTATCTCTCCCGTTTTCCATATTTCTCCCATATAAACGCATACTCTGCTCCTCAACCCATGTCTAGATTAGCACCTCTCCTCATATGCCCTACCGCTCTGATATAAATGCATTTTCCTCCTTGAAGACTCTCTCAACCTAGCACCTACCTTCGTTTTCCTCGTCTCTCCATATAAACGCATACTCTGTCATTCAGACCCTCCTGTCTAGCCTAGCACTTCTCCTCATATTCCTCTACCTCTCTCATATAAGACGTATTCCCTACTGCAACCCTGTCTAGCCTAGCATCGACCCTCGTATTTCCTATCTCTCGCATATAAACGCCTACTCTATCATTCAAAACTCCTAGCCTAATACCTCTCCTCGGTTCGCTATCTCGCTCATATAAAACGCCATATCCTACCCTTCAAGTCCTGTTTAGTATAGCATCTTTCCTTGTATTCTCTATCTCTCTCGTATAAACCATATCTCTCCCTCCTTCAGTCCCTGCTCTACCTCAGAACTCTCCTCGTTTTCCCTATCTCTCCCATATAAACGCATTTTTCCTCCTTGAAGGTTCTCTCAACCGAGCATATACCCTCGTTTTCCTCGTCTCTTATATAAAAAGCCATACTCTACCCTTCATACCCTGAATAGTCTAGTACCTCTCCACGTATCCCCTATCTCTCCTGTAAATATGTTCATATTCCCCCTGCTCCAGCATCTGTCTATCCTAGCATCTGTTCACGTTTTCCCTATCTTTCCCATATAAATGCATATTCCACATCTCAAACCATATGTAGTCTAACACTTCTCCTCGTATTCCACGTATCTCTCATATAAAGCACATCCTCATTCCTTCAACCTCTATCTAGCCTAGCATCGATCCTCGTAGTCCCTATCTTCCCCATATAAACGCATTTTCCTCCGTGAGCCATCGCATATACCCTCGTTTTCCCTATCTTTTCCCATATAAACGCAAAAAATGGCCCAGGTCTGTCCTATATAACCTACTAACATGTTTGGGCGAAAATAAAAAAACAGGCTTTCTCGATGTCCCAGTTTCTTTAATGTTATACAATTTCACACATAGAAGACACTTGGGATCCACCAGCAGAGAATATAAATAACTGTTGCAGGAACTTAGTGGGTTCCAAGCCCCGAAGATAGAAATTTGCTGGGGGTCGCACAAAATATTTGACTTTATTTCTTCTTTCTGGTTGACTCAATTTAATTAGATTTTTTCTCTTTTTTATATTTAAAAGCGACCGAAGTTCAGATTGGTATGTAGAGTTAAGATTTTCATTTTTTTCAAGAGCAGCAGATAAAAAGCTCAGAATTATACAATGAATATAGACCTAAAACATAATATGCATAAAACACGAAGAGCATAAATAAAACGTACACACAGGTTGCCAGATTCGAACCGTCTCTTCAGATAGGATCCTAAACTTCAAACCTAGAACGTTTGCGCTGAGTCACTTTTACAGCGAAAAGTGTTAGTTTCTCTTATTACATTGATATAACCAAAGGTTCAAATCGAAAGGTTTAGGTTTGTATTGAGTATTTACAATGTACATTTGTGCGAAGAACCATCTTTGAGTTACTTCATCGGTGGTTATTTTATATAATAACGCAATGCATTGTATCTTAGCTGGAGTTTTACAAAAGTCTGGTTTGCACCTGAAACACATTGTACGCGTGAATCAAGCTATGTTAACTTGGTGTATTTCTGTGAGACCGTAGCGATGCTTTGAAGTTTTACAGTGTTCAATATTTTTTTCAGTACTGTACTAGACGGATATAAAATTGCTACATTGCCTTTGGTTTCCCATAACACATTGAAAACGAGATATTTAACTCTCTTACACGAACTATCCCTTTCGGATAGAAGTTGCTTATGTATCTACTCTACTACTGCTAAAGCAATGCGTCATAATAATGTGGTTGCACTGCTACACTCACGTTTCTTCCGCAGCCACCCTCTAGCACTTCTTGGATAGACATTTTACTTTACGTCTACCTTTATCAACGCTGAGAATGCTGCCGAGCAAGTTCTCTTTACTTCATGTTTAGTACCAATCTTTAACTGGTGAGGGAAGACATGCCTGTAGTCAACCAACTCCCTGCAATAGTTGCTTATGTATATCACCCACTGACAGAATGCTATCTTTCATCTGGGAGTGGGATGTTTGTGGCATAATTGTTACTATATGTGTATTAGTACAATTAAATATGGATAATTCCTGTCAGTTTATTATGGACAGTTCGATTCCGTTCTGTTTTTATGAAACTTCGTTATCGAAATGAATAATTAATATATAAACGAATGATAAACGGAATGTTCAAAGCCTAAAAACTCTCGATCCATCTTTGTTCCTTTTTAGACATACACAAAAGAGGTAAGAAAGCTCCAAAGCAATTGTTACCTGAAGAACCTGTGACTAAAGAGGTAAATGAAGTACTAAGAAAATTATTCGTTTTGCTGGTGAGATGAAGAGCCATAGAGTCAGTGAAAGACTTCGAAGGTAAAACCATGAAGCACACTGGAACGGAAGTCGTAATTAAGATGCAGGTTTGAGTTCTATTTTAGGAAGAAGCAGGATTATTAGTATTTGTCTCGACATCAATGAAACAATAAAAAAGTGTCGTGATAATTGAGCATATCCATCAGCAGTGCAATTAGGTTTACATATGGTGAGAGAAAACTTAAACCCAAAATTCTTTTTTACGCACTCTTAATTGCACAGTTTTTCAATTTCCCACTCAATGCTAATCTAAGGGCTTCGAGCAGGCCATCAAATGTAGTTCTTCCTCTGTACATAGTGATTATTTTTGCACCTGTCATTCTGTGCTTCTGAATCACATTTAAAATAATGTAAGTATATCTGCACCTTCACCTGTTTTCATGCAACTGCATTGAACTTGCTATTGGTCTTATTTCCGAAGACACAGCCAGCAGAAGGGGGCATTTCTCAAACATGCACAGGCTTCACTTTTCTGTTGTATTTGTATAGTTAGTAGAAACATAGGCGAGCTGCTGTAAATTTCATTTATCCTGCAGCGCGTAGCATTTTTTTCTTTTTCTTTCTTCTGTTTCTTTAAGATAACATCTTAAGTGCTTGGTCAGTGAGGATCCACAGCAGTATAAGAGGATGTGTCTTATTTGTGAGATTTAAACAACCCCATTATTGCAACCCTATTTACTTCTAACAAAATGTTTCAGGAAGGAGAGTCGTTTCTTGTGCTTATGATAAACGATGAAAGCTTCATTTTAAGGTGCTTGCCTAAGAATAATAAAGGATGGCTAATAGTCAGCATTATGTATTATAACAGTCACTATTGTAATTTATTTTATGTAGGAGACTAGGTCTTAGTAATGTAAAAGTTTTAACTTGATACACTAAGAATTTAGTGATGAAACATATTATTGATACATAATACACAATAGCATATATACTATTATATATTACACAATGCTTTATTAAACAACTTTGAAATTACCTACATATCTATAACAATAGAAAAAGGTCACTTTTTTCTCTCACAATACAATTAAATGCACTTATATTCATTTACACAGTGGTCCAAGATATTCAGAGTTCAATAGCTTTTCATGAGATCCAGAACCTTCTGATAGAGCTTTTCATTTGCATGTATTGCCCATAAATAGTCTAAATGATTAAACTCATTATCGGGTACCAAAAACTTTCCTATAAGATGAGGAAGTTTATCAGCTAGAATGGTAACATCCTGAAACAGAAGTAAACCAGTTTTAAATATAGTATTATGAAAGTATAATTCTTCTGAGACAATTTTATCACGATAAAAAGACTGAAAAAGCTAGTAAAACAAGACTGAAGGGTGCTTTCACAGCAATTCTACAGTTTTATTTATTTCATACGGTACTTTTCTCTTCTCTCCATGCTGATTATGATAAATATATCTATAATAATATTTCCAATTAGACAATACCACGATGTTTGTAATGAACAGGCGGCTGAGGTACAGTCAGCTGTTAATAAAAAGGTTTCTAATCAGGATCCCACAAGATAAACAGAATCAATACTCGGATGTCTCAAAATACACTACACTTAAAATCTATAAAAATGAAAACGTACACTTTCGTGCATAAAAAGTAGCCCATTCCCCTACATAAGCATAGTGTTTTTTCCTGCATAAAGTTTCCAACACCAGGTAACCAACCTTTGATTCCACCCAGCCGATATGCGTTCTCTATGTGACTGGTATGAAAAACAATTCAGGGATACAAAAATGAACCAGTGAACGTTATGGAATGAACGGGTGGTTCAGATACCACCTCTATGAAAAACTCACTTGAAGTTGTATAAAAGGAAACACTAGACCAATTCGACATAGATCGGTCTTCTAGAGGAGAGGGAGAAGTATTATTTACGTATATCGTTAAACTGAAAGACTGTTACGCCATCTATATGACAGCCTTCATCAGCGACATGAAGACGAAGATGGAAGTTATTAGAGTTTATTTCTATGTTTCTACTGTATTTTACTTTTGCGCCTAAATTCAACTAAGCATTGCCTTAACCCTGAGAACATGTAACAGTGTAATGTTACTCTTTGGAGTTCATCATATTTTGGGGGAATGAAAGTACCCTGCCAATTCAGTGGCTAGAAATTATGCTCGAGGAACAGAGTAGCTCATGCTGCCAGAGGGTGGGACTATATTTGTCATTACCAACATTATCAGTTGCGTTCATTATGGGTCACTTTTTATGCACACAGTATACATATTCTGTGTTGTAACCCCTCGTCTTACCAGTTATACAAAATTATACAAAACTCTTTCCATGTGAAGAGGGCTTCAGAGGTTACTCCCAGAAAGTTCAAGATATGCATTTTTGTTATGTAAATATCTTAAATATGTAGTATTTTAATCATAATCGTTAGGTATTATGAAAATACAAAAACTAACAAATATTTTCCATGTAAACGATAGTAAAACGAAAACCTTAGTGTCACACCTTCGGAAGGCACTAGGGATGGGCAGAAAATAACCTAACAGTTACATTATAACGGTTATCTTAATGTAACGGTTACCGAAGTAACGAATACAAAATAACTAATTATCCAATAACGATTACCAAAATAACGATCACAAAGTAACTAGTTACGCAAAAATGGTCATCAAAGAAAACGAAGGCAGCTAATTACGCGTTAAATGTTACTGCAGAAATGAGACGATTACCGAGCCTGGATGACATAGTTCACTGCATGTGCGCGACATTGGCGTCGTTTATAGGGAACTAGTTATCTCAATATTTGTTTACAACTTGAGTCATCATCGCAATGAGTAGCAAGTAAATATCTATTTATTACAGCGTGTGCTCATCGCTTCGAATATAAGTTATAGACCACAGATGGCAGGTCAGTGAACACTCACGCAGCAAAGCTGCATGCATTGTATTACGATGGTTATTTACATACGATTATAGGAGCTCAAGGTTTTATAATTTGCGGGTAAATAGGCATGAATAAACACTTAATGCTGTTTAGTACAAAATATACGCTCAAACAACGATAACATTTATATTGAAACGTAGTTACGTCAAATCGTTACTGATTTTATGTAACTGTAAACGTGATAACCCTGAAAACAAATCTTATGCGTTACTGGTAACCGTTACATGTAATCGTTAACGCACTTTAACTGCGACGGTTATAACAGTTACTCGAAAATAACTTTGCAACATCTCTAGATGGCAATGAAGTTACCTAAATATCAAGCTTGGTATATATTCAAAATTCGTTTTTTGAGTTATGCTGTTCACACACTTATACCCATATACGCACACATACACAAACACCCTTTTTTCTTAAAAACAATGCTCTTTTTTCCGTTCAGGAGCCCTCAAACCATTTCTTGTGAAGTCCCGATATCGCATTTTTGGGTTGAATGCAATACTTCCTCTGCCTACTATTTTCGATAGAATTCGTGACCTAAACCTCAAACATGACAAGCAGATTTTCATCTCAGAGGTGGAGATCTTCTCAAATTTCTCATTTGCATTCATTACAAATTCACATATATCCCTTATATTATATAACACCATTCATGTAAAAGGTTATTCTTCTATCCCTTGCGTTATGCACGATTTTTTTTTTTCGTTTATGATTTTCTGAAATTTTTCAAATTCAGCACTTCGTTGTAAGTTTCATGCAACTTAAGGAAATAACATTCAGCGTTTATATAATAAATCAGCTTTTGTTAGTAACGAGCTTATGTAAAGGGGAAGAAAAACAAATGTAAAATTTAAAGTTTTTCACAAGATGACGCATTTCAAAATGCGAAAATTGAAGAATACGACAAAGAATATCTTTAAAATAGCTAATCCTACGATAAGGGTTAACACAAATTGCTGTAGCCTGTACATTTCCCCCATAGTTAAGTTGTTATATATCTCTTATGCTTTCAAGCTCCACAAAATTGAATTAGACCGAAAAGAACTTAAAATGCTATTCATGAAAGCTTCAAGAACGTATAATGGCGTGCATAAAATATGGTCCATAATGGAACGGAATTGCTTATTTTGGTACTGACAAAATCAAGCACCGCCCTCTTCCAGCTGAACCACCTCTATTTTTCGAACATAATTCTAGCCATCGGATTGGCAGGGTACTTCGGCTCCTCCAAAGTATGGCCAAACTGCCGAATGGTAACATTACAACTTAAACCTTACATTTTCATGCTACACTGCCGTTTAGTAGCGGCTACAACTTAAACTTCGTTTCCATGTCGGTGATGAAAGCTCTCAAACATGCACATGCCGTAGCTATCGTTCAATTTAACTACATGTGCACATAAATCATCTCTTCTTCTAGAAGCCCGAATTATATTGTAATTGTTGTGACTTTTTCTTGTGTGCAATTCGTAGCGAAAGTCTTTCATAGAAGCGGTATCCAAACCACCTCTTAATTCCACATAGATTATAAATATCGTTCATTAGTTAGTTTTTATGTCACTGTATTGTTTTCCAGGCCAGTCACATAGAGGACTTTTACCGGCTAGATGGAGACAAATGTTGGTTACCTGATGTTAGAAACACTATGTTTGTCTAGAGGAATGGGCCACTTTTTTATGCTCGACAGTGTACATTTCCAGTGAAATCAGGATAGGGATCTTTTGGATCAAATACAATACTGCCTCCACCCTTGGATAAGCGGTACAGCAAAATAAAAAGAAGAATCACCAGATATTAACAAAAGGACAAAGCAGTGAACACCTTATTTGTGGTACTGCAAATAATCTGTTGATGATGATGATGGCACTGGTCATGTTAGTGGGAGGGGGAATGATAAAGAAGAAGAAGTCAGATTGTTCCTTGGTTATGTTTTAAAGACAGATAAATGTCTTACTTGCAGTAAGCATTAAAATTTAATTAAAATTGGAACTAATTCGTCCCTGCATCGGCCTTCTGAAAAAGTCTCTAATTTAAACACTAAAAACCTTTCACAGCTGGTGTTACATAATCCTTTTTATGTACAGTAAAGTTTGATGCCCTTAAGGGTGAGCTACCCTACAGTGTGGTTCAGTAATTCTGGATATTATGTTTCCTGTCCTCTAACTGAACAATATTCTCGTGTTAGTGTGCAAAATTCTCAATCGCCAAAATTGCATTATGAAATTTTTCCAAGGGGGCAAATCATGTTGTTGAAAGAAAGCAAGTACTAAACTTGTTTACCTTTACACCTGAAAGCAAATCATTGTGGCTGTAATGCAGAGCAACAGGAGCTGTGATTCTGGAGACATCATAGTTCGGAGGAAAGATGGACCCATAATGCTTCCAATTACCGAAGAGTCCATAATCAAATTGACGGAACCTTCCTGTTGAACAATTAAGAAGATTAAATAAACATAACATCTTATTCCTTCTGCTGCAAATATAGTATTTAGGGTGTTCATGAATGATTGACGAATTACTACCTGAAACAACTTCCTGACCGTAGTGAGTGAACTCTTTAGTCGCAGCTCCTGCAGGTGTATGTCCTAGGATAACAGGAATCATCGTCTGGAAACAAAAATACGTTTAAATATACTAGGCAACGTATATATACATATAGTGTATCCTAAGCGAGGTTAGGTTTCTTTCTGTCAGTGTAAGGTAGCTTAATACATCTGTCAATAATTACAAATGTTGTAAGTTGTTAGGTTAGGTTTCTCTTTGATTTTGTGTAAGTCGATGTGAGCATCGTTTTATGAGCGAGGAGAGATGCGGGATGTACGAGTGGACCATTTAAGTTGAGACTCTACAATATCTCCAAAACTAAGCGTTGTAGAAAGAAATGTCTTTACTAAACGTTGCTTGATATTATGGGGAAAAGTAAATGCATTTGTCGTGTTTTGTTCTACAATTAGAGTCAATTTAAATTGACCCTAAAATGACCATCACAACGTCCTCCAAATAATACACGACTAATGGTGTTTACTTTCCCCCATAATATCAAGCAACTTTTATAAAAGCATTTCTTTCTACAACGCTTAGTTTTGGAGATATTGTACGGTCTCGACTTAAATGGTCCATCCTGTATGCTATATATGGGTCTGTAGGATTACTATACTCGTAGCTACAAGGAACATTATTTAAAAGTTCTTTAATGGCTGCTGTTTGCAAGTCGTTTAGGATGCCCTTGGAAACTCCTCAAGGAGACATAGGGTAGCTGCAAACTGTGCAAGCGTGAGCTTTCGGAGCTTATTTTCATTTTCTATACTAGAGTCGGGAACACACACCAGGGTAGGTTGCGCAGTAGTATTCCTCTGAATTACATAACCTGTCTGCGTATAGAGCGAGTATGAAAGAGACAGTGTACTATCTCTGTCTCTCTGTTTCTCTGTACAATGACCTCCCCGACCTGTGTTTGTGTCCACTTCCGACTCTTAGTCTATCTCTGGTCTCTCTCGAGCAAGTTACAGTTGTCTACGGATCTCTTCAGTGTCCCTCGTAGTACACGAATATATAAATTTTGGATTAACAATAATGTGAAAGTAACAAGAAATTGGCTTTGTTTTAAATGTCAAGACTGTTTCATATTTTTTTTCTTTTTATCCCAAACAGCAACGAGGTTAGTGAATATGAAGTCCAAGTAGGTGAAAGTTGTCTCTCATTGCCATCTCCGGAGTGACACTTATAGAGCATAGAAGTAAAAATAACTTCAGAGGTGCCGCCAATACTAATAAGCAGAGCAACCCTAAAGCATAATAAGCATATAAAAAGCATAACGAGGTTTTAGACATTTGGTTGCTACCCAGAACATGATTACGGAAGTCCAAGGGTCTGGAAAAAATAAGTTTTAAAAGCACAATAAAGCATAATTTTAAAAAAATAAAGCATTAAAGCATAACGTATAATGTAAAGCTTAATTCTTGGAAATTAATTAGATACCTGTTTAAAAATCTAACATTAGATTAAATACAGAAATTAAAGATATTCCCAGCAACAATGAAAAGCTAGGAATTCCAGCAATGAACATCTTGTGCGTGAAGGTTAACGGTTTTAGGTATTCGTAGCAGTATACGTACCATTACTATACCTCAAGTATGGCAGCGTATGGAAGGTTCAAAGGATAATATGAATGACATGGCCAAAGCATTCACTTCTACTGGTATTCCATTCCATGTTTTCCACAATGAACAGTTTCGTCAGTGGGTAGCAACAGTTACAAGTATGAAACCGTCTCCCAGTGAAACCACTCTTAGAAGATATTTTGTCAAGGGTGCTGAAGAAGACCTCCAGAAAACCAAGTCAAAATGTGAGGGAAAATCTGAATATCTAGTGTTTGATGGAACGACAGATATAGAGAATCCTAATATGGTGAATATTCTTGTTGCTCTATTGAGTATTTTGGGCGAGAAACCCCGTCTTGTGAAAACCTAATTGTACAACATTGCAATTCTGATGTTATAGTAAATGTAATCCTTGACACACTAGATCTTATTGTTGCTCACAGGTCTAACTTCATTGTTTTAATATCGGTCAGTGCAATATATATGTTTCTGCGGGCAGGCGATTAGCTGGAGTTGCATCTCAGCTTTCACGTTCTACCTGTTTGGCTCATGTGTTGCGTTTTGTGCTGAAGAGGTTAGATTTTCACTCAAAATTGCTGATAAATACATTGCAGCTGTTAAGACTGCTTTAGTGAAAACTCCAGCCAAAAGGGAGAGATTACTGGACTGCTTAAAGGGATCTGAAGCATATGCTCTACCTCCAATTACAGTAATTACTCGTTGGGGCACATGGCTGAGGGCAGGAAAATATTACAGCATCAATTTTAATACAGTTAAACGTTGGATCGATCTGGAAGATGGTGAAGACAATGCTGATTTAACAAATTTAAAATGACTGGCTGAAAATGAAATTGTTCAACTTCAACTCAGAACTATATCTGAAGTTTCAGATGGTATTTGTAAACAAATACAGGTTTTGGAACCAGATAATACTGCTGTAACACAGATTTAGCTTATTCTGTCACCATTTCGCCATACGCTTCAAACTTCTAGCGTAGCATGTAAAAAGCTTGAGACATATACCAATGAACGCTATCCTGCAAAAAGCTTCCGGAAGAAAGTTCAGAATTTAGATCCAACATCCTGAGCACATTTATTCCGTCTTCACTTCAGGTGAACTGAAACGCTTCTCTCACATTAATGTTCCAGGGGAAGATATATCAACATTTGCAGCACTGGTACAAATAGCACCAAAGAAAATCTTCGGCGTATTTTGTATCGTTTTCTGGGGCCTTTTGAGGCATGTCCTTCACCTTACCTATCATTGAGCGTGGTAGCTTGATAACACAGCAGTAATGGGGAAAATAGGGGAGGTTGATGCCTTTGCTTTTCTAGTGTTATTGAAACCAAAACACGTTTATTGTCTCAGAAACAGCCATGCCGTACACTAGCGAAATTACGCGTGGACGTATCGTGGGTATGTGGGAGGCTGGTCGCACTGTTACAGCAATTGCAATGGCAGTGCATAAAAGTGTTCTTATAGTAAATTATTGGATAAAAGTATTCCAAGAAAGTGGGGAAGACGGTCTACACACTCGTCGAAAAGTAAGCACTCCCCGTAAAACATCTGCAGATGATGATATACATTCACTAAATGCAAATTACTCTTTTGTTATCATTGACTGATCATGTTTAGAAACTAGAGGTAAATATGTATATGATTTACCGAATATGACATACATATTATAGTAATAAAATTGGGTCATATTTTTTCTATAATCCTGTTGTATTCCTATGATCAGCAGTGTGTTACTAAAGGCATATTAACCAATTAGAGGGAAAACATGCCGCTTCATTTCTTTATTATTTAGTTATGTTTGCCTCTATGTAGCAATACATTGATGTCACGGTTCTGTTTATTTTTTGTTATCAAGTATTGCTATGTATTTCAATTTTAAAATCTTCTCACACTGCACATTCTACATTTCGCTAACCTGGGCGCTCATCAAGTTTTCCCCTTTAAAGGCGTGTCCTGCACCAGCCATGAGGTATGGGCTACCAATCACGATAAGAGGTCTGTTGACAAACTAAATGCACTCACTCTACCCCTTTCTCTTTTAGCCAATACGATCAAGAGCGTAAACATATATTTCGTTTCTACGCCATTTTGTAACCTTTGTTGTGGTTATTGGTGCAACTATTTAGCACAAGAACTGGCGTATCCTTGCACCGTGGTCTAAAGCAACCAATGACATGACCATGGCTCCGCAAGGCCACATACAGCGATAAATAATGTGACCTAGACGCGAGGTGCAGTGAGATTTTCTTTGGCGCTCTTTGTACAGGAAGAAAGTTTTTCTTCTATTACTGATTTATCCTTCTGGCAGAAACTTTCTTCTAAGATGCATACACTACGTAAGCTGGGAATTAAGGCAATAATGATTCCTCTATCATCTCATTCAGCTGAGAGAAGCTTTTTTAAGCTCAGTTATATTTTATATCGTGTCTGACTGAAGAAAATCTTAAATCTCACCTAAAACTTGCAATTAATCAACCTCCAGGGTGTGCTACAGAGACTGAGAGTGACATAAATGACTAGATTTTCATTCTTTAGCATTGTTCTCTTATTGTAGTGTGTTCTTTTATAACTTTATATTATTTTTGTAAGATAACTTAGCTTACTGTCACAAAATACAATTCATTTAAGATACTAAAGTTTATTTGTATGAAAGATATACATTATAAAACAAAGCATAATCATCAAAAAGATAAAGCATAATTATGAAAATAATAAAGCATCATGTGGGTTGCTTTGCTAATAAGATAGGTCAGTAGAGGCACAAGACACTGATGTGCACTCGGAGAACATTAACGTGTGTGAAGATGATTAGTTCCAGAGAAACTTAATACTTGGAAGCAGTTTTAGAATATAATTAAAAACATTTTTCTAGCATTCAACGAATGGTGAATTGCAAACTCCTGCACCTCGCACACATTCCTCTTGCTGGCTTTCGGAGGGAATAGTTGGCATAACCTGCCCTACGGAAAGTGTGAGACAGTTGCTGGTGCAGTTATGTATGTCTATTGTACGACGCATGACGTTTAGCCAGCACCAATACGGTGCAACCGCATCGTTGCCAAACTTCACTTCGCTTCCACAGAATGTTCCGCATTTGTAGTAAATAACATCGCAACGTTATAAAAACTTGAATAGAACCTATTATTGAAAGAACTAAAACAGCAATAATGCACTGAAGTTTAACTTACAACTCGGGGGCCTATAACCCTTCACGACTCATTTTCTTTTTCGTAATTGTCTGCCAAACCTTAATTGCTTCAACATGGATGAAGTTACGGTCATAGACCTCTATCTGCCTGATGATCTAAATTTTCTTGTTTACTTGTTAAAGTACTACTACAAACATGGCTTGTTTTCCGTACGAAGGAATGTTTCTTGAGAATATTTCTTTTGAGAATTTGCAACATGTCTCAGAACAGGCGTTATTTTTTATGACATTTTGGTGCAACAAATTGGGAAAATATAACGGCCAAGTGACAAAGTTTAAAAAACAAGTAATTTATTTTATGCCAGCAAGTATTTATTACTATTACAAGCATAGCTATAACTAAAAGGCTTCCGTTTAAACATCATGGAAAATAGCTATAAAATAATAAAACAAAATTCGAAAACTAGATGTAAAAATATAACTCTTATTTGTTTTACTTGTCCAGAACATTCACCTCTTATCGTAGCTACTTGTTGTTTTTCTGTAACACAAAATACCCATGCGCTCATATAATGTTGTGTTTCTAGTTTTAAAAGCAGCAATCTGTACCGCCCAAATAAGACAACGTCACACCGCTCCTATTCGCTGGTGCAATATTAATGGACATGACAGAAGGTTTGCAGCCGATAATAATGCAGTAACTTGGGCGGAGGTGGGGGATAGTGCTGAAAGGCACAAACATGAGAGTTTGCAGAAAGCAAGCGCCAACAGCAAGCGCTATGCAGAGCTCAGAGCTAACCTCTAGCGGACGCAGTTGCGCAAGGAGAACGCATTTTAGTGAACCCACTGTACACAGTATCCTTCATAAGTCTCTCAAAATTAAAGGGCATTAGTAGGATATATAGGGGGCAGCCGGTTCACTTTTTGCGTTTACATGTGACACGATAGGGAAACGAGGAGAGATCCGAGGTGGAGCGGGTGCTGAAGGAGGGGAACGCCCTTTATATGAGAGAGGTGGGGAATACGAGGAGAAGTGCTGGGCTAGACAGAGTTTGGGATGTGGAATAAGCGTTTTTGTGGAAAACATAGGGAAAACGTGAACTGATAAGAGGTTAGACATGCTGAAGGAGGGAGGGATATGCTTTATACGGGAGAGATAGGGAAAACGAGGGGAGATGCCAGACTACACAGGGCTTGAAGGTTAGAATATGACTTTATATGGGAGAGATAGGAAAACGAAGAGAGGTATTAGACTAGGAGGGTTTGAATCACATAGTATGCGTTTATACGGGGAGACGAGGAAAACGATGGGAGTAACTAGGTTGGAGGAGCATTCAAGGAGGAAAATGCGTTTATATGGGAGAGATAGGGAAAACTATGAGAGATACGAGGTAGAGCAGGGCTGAAGGAGAGGAAGGCCCTTTATTTGGTAAAGGTAGGGAACACAAGGAGAGGTAGAGGATATACAGAAGTTGAGGAGTAAGGTATACGTTTATGTGGGGAAGATGGGGTAGAAAGGAGAGAGATACTATGCTAGGAGAGTGTTAGAGGGCAATGCGCTTTATATGAGAGAGGTGGAGATTACGTGGAGAGGTGCTAGTCTAGACAGAGTTTGAGGAGTACAGTATGCGTTTATATGGAGAATATATGGGAAACAGGGAGAGATGATACCCTAGACAGATACTGCAGGAGGTGGAATGGAGGTTTATACAGGTGAGGTAGGAAACCAAGGAGAGATTCTAGGCTAGACAAATGCTGGAGGAGGGAGAGATAGAAGAAACGTGGAGAGATGCTAGGATAGACAGAGTTAAAGGAGGAAGAGGTTTAGGCCACAAAGACACCGCCAATTAAAGTTTACAAATATTTTGACACCCCTTTGGCGGTATTTTCTAGACACTGAGGGTGAAGTCCCCCGGCACTAAAGTTCGAAATATCTGTGTCAATCAATCAGGTAGTGTTCGTCCATGCTTAACATCATCTAACGTCATTGAAAAAATTAGGAATTTATACTGCTCTAAAGGCTATATTGCGTCCTAACGTCCTGGATTCCCGGTATCACCACTCTAAAGGTCTAGACCTGCCGTTGATTGAAGTACATCCGCCATATGTGTTTTGATTGAAACGGTATAAATAGTAATTCAGATAGTATCGTATCTATGTAGGGTAAACCGATTACCACCACAAGTGTTCATCACAATTCAGAGCAGCGATTCGTACCAGAGCTATTTAAGGTAATTTTGCATGATTCGGGTAGTATGTCAGGTATTTAAGTCATTTTAACACGTAATTTTTCTAAATCTTACAAACTTGTTATGTTACAGTTAGTCTGTGAGACGGAGAGGGATAAACTGTATATCGGTTTACAATGAAGGTATATAGAAGTATTCTAAGCTAACCCCACACCGAACGCCCTAACCTATCCCTACCTTGACTGCTCTGGATCATCTTCTCATTGTCTATTCAATCCTAACATAGTCTAACCTAACCAAAGTAACAAGACGTAACACCACGTAACATAACCACGTAACACTGCGTAACATAACCACGTAACAAGGCGTAACATGATCAACAACCGTAACCACATAACAAGACGTAACACTACGTAACATAACCACTTAACGAAACATAAGAACGTAACCACGTGAAAAGACGTAACATCGCGAAACATAACCTCGTAACAAGACGTGACACTACGTAACATAAGCCCAAAACCACGTGACAAGACGTAACACCGCGTAACATAACCACGTAACATAGTCACGTAACCACGTAGCACGACGTAACATCACGTAACACAGCATAACATCACGTAACACGGCGTAACATCACGTAACTCGACGTAACTTCACGTAACAAGAAGTAATACCGCGGAACATAACCACGTAACCAGACGTAACACTAGGTATCATAAGTACGTGAAAATACGTAACATAACCACGTAATAACGTAACACGATGTAACACCCCGTGAAATGACGTAACCAGGAACGTAACCACGTAACTAGGTGTACCATCACGTAACACGACGTAAAAAGACGTAACATGATGTAACCAGAAACGTAATCCGTAACAAAACGTAAGAACAACATGTAACCAACCCATTTCAAAGATAATCTAAGCTAACCCATCCTTCATAGCTTAGACAATCAGTACGCGAACCTAGCCTAGCCTAACTAATCCCAGGTGATCCTCTCATCATCTACTCTACTCAGTCATCGTCTAACCCAATCTGCCTAACCAAATATAACCTCGAGTTTCTTTTAGTGAAATTGCGACGTTTTATTCAAGTTTTATTATTTGAGAGTCTTAATTGAAGAGTTTTACGTCAACATACCTTTATTTTAGTTCGTTGTAGGCGCCTCTCCCCTTTATTTGGGCTTTAGACAAGCACTAAGATTTATCCTTAATGACAGGGTTAACGCTTCCCCTTACATCTTCTTCTTCTTTCTTCACCAGGTATCTGCTAGGTGCATACACTGCACATAGGTAAACTTCACCTTTTTAAGATTCTAGACTCGCTGAGAAAGTATTCATCTTGAGATCCAGGCTACATTCTTTAAGTACTGTTTGTAATACGATAATGTACATACCATATGTAGTTACTCCATTCTATGTAATAACTTTTTTGTCATCAAATGGAGGCAGTGTGATTTTATTCACTTTCACCTGCTAACAGCATGCTCTCGTGATAAGATCAGCTTCATTGGCGTTCTGATGATTTCTTGAGTTTTAAAACAATCTGTATAGCCGTCAAATGTAATGTACTGCTTAATGGCACTACGTTTTATGGCATTAGTTTTTTTTATCATGGAGCCTTGAATATCTAAGGCGTACATCTTAGGTCGTAGTCCAACAAAGGGTAGAATGGTTTTGCTATTAGCCTCATCCTCAAATTTTCCCAGCACGATTTTATTCTGAGTGGAGTGACATATATAGTTAACAGGATAATCAGCTCTATCCAGATGTTGAGAAAACGTAGCTTGTCGTGGTACACATCTTCAGTTGTCACACACTGAATGAATAAATCAGTGTCCATTCATATACTCGGGCTGGAAAGGTAGATCGTTGTGTAGATCGTGAAGTTCTGCATGATACTCGATGTCGACTTCTAATATGTATCCATGAGGATTATCTTCTTGTGGTGTTTCTAAGTTGATTTCTTCAGGCGACTACCACTCAAATCCTCCATAAGGGTCGGTGTGGCATATTGTCCAACCATGCTGGTTATTGGCGTCCTCGTATATAATAAATTGGGTTGACCTCGACGGATCATACTTATCCATGTAGGCGTTGTTTGCTTCGGCATACCGGTTGGAAGCTTGGAATAAACCTCCTCTTATGCCGGATTCCACCATGGGTCATTGATCATAATACTGTAGTAATTCCAGCTTAATATTGTATACAGCAACATGGCATCCCATGTAAGTCCTGGAAGGTGAAATAATGAGCCGGGTCGAATTTGTGTGTTTTGAGGTTTTGATCTCTAAATGTCTCAAAGACATCGGCTTGAAGAAGTACATCAGAGGTTAAGCAGAGGTCGCCGTACTCGTCCTGGTTTCTCACATTAAAAAGCTCCCACACGTTTCTAGCATGATTGTGGTCGGCATCACAAATTTCTTCTTTATTTAACCTATTGTAGAAGGAGACCTTAGGAGGCAAGCAGGTTTCCTTCAAAGCATCCCATGACGTGACGTAATCATAGGGAAATACTCCCTTACGAGTCCTCAACTTCAACTTGCCTTTTCCGACGTGCTTCAGTGTTTCAGAATACGACGTCAGATTTTTCACTGGCTTATTCAGTCTTGAATTGAATAACCGAAACTTTAAATCACTTATATACTTGGAGAACATATATAGCTTTCTTCAGAGCTAGGACTTACTTGCATCCGCTCACTTGTACATCCCAAATACTTAACAAAGAAGTGTGAGTCATAGCCACTGAGGTTGTGCATGAAGACTGGAATATATTTAGGTATTTAGCAGGCTAATTACATTCCTTATGTAGATTTCCACGACATTCACCACCGATGTGATCATGGTCGCGTACTTTGTAGTTCTCTTCAGTAAAGGTTTTTCCACACACGTAGTACACTGTAGAGGAGTAGAAATCCTTCTTCTGTTGATCTGTAAGTTTCACGGGCATGGTAGACTAGTATATTATTATTTTCTTTTGCAAGGAACGACAGATATTACATAAACTTCTGAACAGCATCAACACCACGATATACATAGTGAAGCTTAGGAAGACCAGTTTCCAGATATTCAGCAGATTGAGCAGGTTTAACGTAAATGCAGAAACTCAGGGTATATGCTGCTGATAGGGCATGTATATGCAGTTTCAGGATTGGGTATACATGTATGACATGGGGCGAGGATGCTTTCAAATTCTGCGTAGATGATGTAGGGTAGTTTCAACGTTTTTAAATTGTACAATTGATTTCTCCTTGGTAGGCATAACTAGCCTTGCAACATCATATTGATTACAGTTAGCTGCATATTCTTGTGGTTTTTGCAGTCCACTTCTTTCATATCGGTCATTAAAATGTGTAAAACAACGCTTACAGGTATAAGCATGTTCTTTATGCTTAGTTTTCTGACTCGAATAAGTTTTTTCAAAATTCTTTATATAAACGTAGTGATGTTTTGCACTACTGTCACTCAATAGTAGGAGTTCACATTGTTCAGGTAGTTCAGTCTCAGCGACCTTTATTGGATACGCTTCATGCTTCTCATCCAACCCGAAGACGTTGATAGACATACTGTTAACCTTCTCAAACTTAGATATTTCAGGAAGTGGAGTTGGATAAGAAACACTAATGGCGGCGGAGTAGGACACAAAGTTTAAGTGTTTTCACACCTATCTTTTATGCACTACTGACACCGCCCGCCAGAGACCCTGAACAATAGCCCGTTACGTACGAGGACAATGGTGCATTGTTCCCATCGCTAATAGCGACGCTGTACGAGGACACAAAGGAGACGTGTGAAACCACTTGTACTTTGATTACATGATCTATCGGCGGTCACATATATGTCACATGTGACAATCTTTAGACTAAATGCAAATAGCAGGGATCAGAGACTTTAAAATGTGCAGACACTCGAGCTACAAATGCAATACATTTATTAAAAGGATTACCTGATACGATTCTAGAAGCTTAAAATTTATGGAACTCTAGAAAAATTACTTTGCTCGTGATTGTGGTCAAATGTAATGGTTTTCTGTGATAGCTAAGAATTAAGCGTAGTTTTCTATGATAAATGAGTATTATGTATATAAAAATGTCATATTGCGTACTGCTTCTTTAGAGAATGAAGGGAAGATGGAAAGAATGGATTGAATGGGCGGTAGTGGCGATTGTGACGGTGGTAGGCAATGAATGGAATTGTCGGAATGATCGTGTCAGAGTACTTCTCTTCTGGTGTGACAGCCTACGTAGATAGTAAGAATACGGGTTTAAGCATGTAGGACGGATTCAGACCGTCTGTCTCCTGGTGTGACGTCATATGGTGAAAGTTAATGCGCGTAAAACATTACAGTGGGTCGTATGAGGTAAACCTGTTTCTACGGCATTGTTTATAGTTGAGTGAAGTACTTGATCAATGATTCTTATTTAACTCGGATAAAAGGTGTTTAACCCATGTTTTTGATAAAAACTACCCCACGGTAACGAGTAACTCCCTGGCGTTCGGTGTGGGGTTAGTTTAGAATACTTCTATATACCTTCACTGTAAACCGCTATACAGTTTATCCCTCTCCGTCTCACACACTAACTGTAACATATAAAGGGTCTGTAAGATTTAGAAAAATTATATAAAGGTGTTGTAGCATTGGATTAGAAATGTTTATAATTTAATTACTCTCTGTATTACTATGAATACCTGTGACACTATCTGAATTACCTGTTAAAATGACTTAAATACCTGACATTCTGCCCGAATCATGAAAAATTACCTTAAATAGCTCTGGTGTAAATAGCTGCTCTGAGTTACCTTGAACACTTGTGATACTAACCAGTTTACCCTACATATGTACGATAGTATCCGAATTACGCTTTGTACCGTATCAATCAAAATAGATGTGGCGGGGGTACTTCAAACAAAGGCCTGCGTCCAGCGCTTTAGAATCGTGATACCGAGAATCCAGGACGTTAGAACGCAATATAGCCTTTGTTAGCAGTATAAATCCCTGATTTTTTCAATGACGTTAGATGATGTTATGCATGGACGAACATTACCTGATTGATTGCCACAGAAACGAGCATTTAAAACTTTAGCGCCGGGGGACTTTACCCTCAGTGCCGAGAAAATACACGCCGAAGGGGTGCCAAAACATTTGTAAGCTTTAATTGGCGGCGTCTTTGTGGCCTAAACCTCTTCCTCCTTTAACTCTGTCTATTCTAGCATCTCTACACGTTTCCCCTATCTCTTTCGTATATAGCGTATCCCTCCCTCCTTCAGCATCTGTCTAGCCTAGCATCTCTCCTTGGTTTCCTACCTCACCTGTATAAACCTACATTCCTCCTCTTTTAGTATCTGTCTAGCCTATAATCTCTCCCCATTTCCCATATATTCCCCATATAAATGCATACTGTACTCCTCAACCTCTGTCTAGACTAGCACCTCTGTTCGTATTCCCCACCTCTCTCATCTAAAGCGCATTGCCCTCCTTAAAATCTCTCATAGCATAGTATCTCTCTCCTTTTTCCTCATGATCCCCACATAAACGTATACCCTACTCATCAACTTCTGTATAACCTACTACATTTCCTCGTATTCCCTACCTTTATTATATAAAGGACGTTCCCCTCCTTCAGTTCTGCTCTAACTCGGATCTTCCCTAGTTTTCCCTATCTCTTCCATATAAACGCATTTTCCTTTTTGAACGCTCCTCAAACCTAACTACTCCCATCGTTTTCCTCGTCTCCCCATATAAACCATACTCTGCCATTCAAACCCTCCTGGCCTAATACCTCTCCTCGGATTGCTATCTCTCCCACATAAAGTCATATTACCCTTCCAGCCCTGTCTAGTCTAGTATCTCTCTACATTTTCCCTATCTCTTGCGTATAAAGCGTATCCCTCCCTCCTTCAGCATTTTTCTAGCATATCATCTCTCCCCGTTTCCCATACATTCTCCATATAAACGTATACTGTACTCCTCAGCCTCTGTCTAGACTAGCATCTTTCCTCGCATTCCCCACCTCTCTCATACAAAGCGCATTGCCCTCCTTCGACTCTCTCCTCGCACAGGATCTCTCTCTCTCTCTCTGTTCTTTTTTCCCACATCTTCCTCCCATAAACGTATACCCTACTCCCTAACCTCTGTATAACCTACTACCTCTATCATATAAAGGGCGTTCCCCTCCTTCAGCCCTGCTCTACCTCGGATCTCTCCTATCTTTCCCATATAAACGCATTTTCCTCTTTGAACGTTCCTCCAACCTAGCTACCCCCATCGTTTTCCTCGTCTCCCCATATAAACGCATACTCTGTCATTGAAACCCTCCTAGTCTAATACCTCTCCTTGGTTTGCTATCTCCCCCATATAAAGTCATATTCTACCCTTCAAGCCCTGTCTAGTCTAGCATCTCTTCTCGTATTCCCTGCCTCCCGTATAAACCGTATCCCTCCCTCCTTCAGTATTTCTAGCCTCTTATCTGTTCACGTTTTCCCTATCTTTCCCACAAAAACGTATACTACACACCTCAACTCTGCCTAGTCTAGCACTTCTCCTCGTATTCTCCACCTCTCTCATATAAAGGGCGTCCCCCTCCTTCAGGACCTGCTCTACCTCGGATCTCTCCTCGTTTTCCCTATCTTCCCCATATAAATGCGTTTTCCTCCTTGGAACGTCGCATCTACCCTTGTTTTCCCTATCTTTTCCCATGTAAACGCAAAAAGTGAGCCAGCTTCCGCTATGTATGCCACTGGCATGAATATTTGATACATAAAATTAGTTGAAAACACGCGTGTGTGTATGTATGTATGTATGTATGTATGTATGTGTATGTATGTATATATGTATGTATATATAAGGAAGTGAGTGATGCTTGAAGCCACTTACCTCATTCAACTCCTTTGAGTCATAACCGGCTATAAGGAAGAGCACATTGCTGCATATGGATTGCGTTATGGCTGCATCGTTGCACAACAACTGGCCGATTTCAGTGAGCAGATCCGTCTTGGGCATAAACTCGTACACACCTATCAAATTGAGCAACCACTGAAAAGCAACATTTCGTCATAAATATGTGATAAACTTTTACATATTATAGTTTACATAATCATGCTGTGAGTTACTTTATTATTATTATTATTATTATTACTATTATTTATTCAATATCATAAGTTTACTTTTTATTGCAATAATTACGACGTTCCGTAGGAGCAGGAGAAAATTCAGTTTTAAAACGAACAGAGGAAATATTTATTCTGCTATAGGTTGTAACAGTCATAAATCAACCGCTTATTGCAGAAAGGCAACATGTCCACACTTCCTAACTTAACAGTAGAGATAAAGAACTGAATAAAACCTTCAGTAAACAGCAGGAGCGGTTCCTCAGGTGAAACTAGTGAAAGGCCACTTCAGCTATTTTCTAACTAGGTGCATTTGAGTATAATTTTATAACTATTTTGAACATTTTATGTTTGAATATTCCACTACTCACATACAGAGATATAATTTTACGAATCAGTACTTTAAGAGCGAAAATCGCCCATTCCGAAGTGTTACCGCGGCAGTAGCAGGGAATCAGGAAATGGGTTGTAAGCGAGCGAAATGGGAAAGGTACACTGTCCATGAGCAGGTATAGATGGTCGGTGCAGCTACTATTAGCTCTGGAATGTTCAGCTGCACTGTTAATGCCTGGTTGCCATGGCAACCAACTGAAGCTTGGACTGTATGAGTGCTGCATATTCCCAGAAACCAGTAGGAAGATACTTTCCCCAACGACCCTTCTCGCTACCGTTTAGTGTTTAAAGTTTTTAACAATAGCCAATTAAGTTAGAGCCCTTCGAGGCTACGGTGAAGCTAAACTCCTGGATGTTTTGGAGTAGAAAGACCACTTGTAGAGGCTATTCAGTGGTCACTGACACTTGTAAAATCTTTTGTAAGCTTGCAAATAGCTGGTTAACGAAATGTTTTCTCTCTCAAATTATTTATCAAACTTCAAGGACTCGGATCTTCAGTGTGAGTTCAGTTCATGTGCGAAAACAATCTGTAGGTAGCGATTATTGTCGTTATGTGTGTGGTCTGGTGTGAATTAAACAATAAGTTTATGTCTTAAAACATTTAAACCATTGGCGATTTGCAATGTATCCGCAAAATGATATAGTGTATTGCTGTTTCAAACATATTTTTCACATTGGTCTGAGGACGATAAGAGAGATGGATTATTTACGGGTAGATCTAAGCCACTTTAGTATACACGCAAATAATGGAAAAGAAAGGCGTGAAGCGTTACATCAGTTATTTTATAAGCTCGTGGTATAGTGAGTACGCCAACCGAAAGGATAGGAGAGCCAACTTAAATTATAACAAATAGGTATTTAGAATGTCTTGTTCTGCGTAAAAAGAGCTTCACCTACTGTGTAGCCATGAGCCGCCACTGATAAACAGACAATTGAAGATAACGTGCTATGCTAACGTGAAGAACAGTTTCCATTCTGTGCTAAACGATCCATTGACTTACTTAAAACTATAATCGTCCAGAAAAGGAAATGTACAAATGTTGGACTAGTTGCCCTTCTACAGCAAGCGGTTCAAATCGGACACCAAGTTTCCAAAGAATACAAGGAGAAAGTTTAGGTACATTCATCTAAAATATACTTCTTATGCTGAGTTTTGACAAACGTATATATAGTTTTGAGATTTTAATGCGATTTGTGAAGAATATGACCTACAGTTTCCAATTACGAGTAGATTCCCGGTGAAACGAGGTTATTCATAATGACAAATCTTGAAATATATCTAAGCATTTCTGAAAAAGTAAATAAACAAAAACTAGTTACTTGCAGCCGTCTACGAGAACTGCCGATGCGCATCTAAACTTTATGGGGGATATCTATGTTGACTCCGCTCCTAGCATTTGAAGTACCTTAAGGTCCATAAGTCCTAACGTAACGTTAAATATAATAATGCAAAAGCTTCAAAATATCGTTCATTTTAAGATAATTATATTACTAATCGAAACCAAGAAGCAAATATTCGTAGATACAGATGAGTGACATTTCTTATATTAGACACAGTGTACATTATTTAAGTCCTCTAGTAAAATTTCGTTATGTACTGGGAGTTTGCAATATATATAAAAGTTCTTTATTTTGTGAGGTTATGAATTAACTTTAAGCTCTGAAGTCCTCATTCATTTACAACATCATTTCAGTATCTGGAAGGACAAGGATATCGGAGAGAAGTTAAACCACTAGATATGGAAAAATGTTGGGCTGAAGTATACTCGCTTATAATATGTGAATAGAAAAGTCATAAAATTTCATTACCCGTCTTTGGTATGCGATATACAGCGGAGGGGAACACCTCACACACTGCAACCTTTGCGGCTCCTGCGCCTTCCACCCAGCAGGAGGAAGGGATGAAGTGAAGAAACCATAAGAGACTACTAGCTGTTGCTAGACAGGCCATAGGGTCGCGCGTAAGTCCCTAAAATTTCTTGACTCGAAGACCCGATCCATTACTAGAGCTGCCCAAACAGGACGATGAACGACCCATGCAACCAGACGGCCTATCTACTGGGATTACTCCTTCCTTTGAGCAAGCATCCGCGCCATTTGCCCGGCACCGCTTCACACCTCGAAACCTATAAGCACACCTGAAACACCAGAAGGAAAGGGAAATGAGGGAAAGGAAATCGTGGTAGATTAGGAACTACCCCAGAAATCGCCTACCGACCTGCGAAAACCACGAAAAACCCAAAGTCAGAGTGGGTGGTAGACGAGAATCAAACCCGGGACCTCACGCATGCGAGTCTGACACGTTACCTGGAGCCAGCTCGCTTAGTACTTCGAAACCTAATTTCTTATGATGAAAAGCAAATGCATGCGAAGACTCACACACACACACACACACACACACACACACACACACACACACACACACACACACACAGAGTTAACATTCTAGCAATAGAAAGAATAGCATTTTATTGTTTATGATAAATAAAAATAAATAAATAGTAAAATATTAACCTTTGGTATCGACGGCTCGAGATCATACACCAAATATACATTATTAAGAGCATAATCACATTTTGAAATTCGTAAATATATGAGAAATGTTGCAAACTGGTTACTCACTGACAGCTGATCTCCTATCCTTGCCACGAGCTGTACGAAGGGACTGGTCATGTGCGACATGTATGCCACGGGTGCTAGGCTGAACATGGCCCTGATCTTGTTGTTATAGACCGGAAGTTCAGACGCCATTACATAGAACATTGTAGTGCCCATCGAATGGCCTATGTAGTATAATTTCTCCTGTTCCGTTTTCTCCAGTACATAGTCGATCTCAGCTGGCAAGTCATAGAGACCCATCTCGTGCCAGCTATCGATGAAGAGAAAAATATTAGAAACGAATAGGCATGTAAATAAAATTGGACCTGTAAACAATATATGAAATGGTGAATATAAATATTAATGCAGTAAATTCTGAACAACGTTTCATCCGCATCAGTTAAGTTTAATTCCTCACAAAACAACCCCCGTGCTATAGACAACATTTAGGATCTTTCAAGGCTGTATAAATGGCATCTATATGCACTATACGATATTTGCAGCGGCCAACCTTATACCCGCGGGTTAAGAAATGGCCTATCAAGATATTTTGAATGCCCTACCGATAGTTCAAGATCCGATGTGAATCCATTTATCATTACACCTCTTCCTCTTTTGAATCTGAAAGGAGTAGCACAGATTTATTCATCAATTCATTTTACATTTCAGAATCTGGGATTCATAAATACTCTCCATCCTTGTAAATGGAGATAATAGAAATCCAAAGCCACTCAGGACTTTGTGCTAAATTTAAAGAGCATTGTGCATCACCCAGTTCCCTAATTTGAATGAATGTTGGAAATATGTCCCTCCAGACTGGTTTCCTGAAATGAACGATCTTGCTCTAAAGCTCGCATGTAGATTTGGCTCAACATGCATTTGTAAGAAACCATTTTCTGTCGTGAATTTTATTAAGAATTAATTACATTCAACTATTAGATATGCCAATATACCTGTTCTGTAAGCATACAAACTTACAACTAGGTAATATTGAGAAATTGTTATACGAGGTGGAAGTCCCACGTGACCTCCAAGAAGCCCGTGGCTCACGACGTGCCACTGACTGTGATTCTACTTAAAGGAAATCTTTCAGTGATTCAGATGACGCTGTTGAAGAATTTCACTGTACTCGACAACCATTCCCGAAAAGTTGAGGCGAGCAAGCGGATGCACTGTGCATGGACAACACACGGAGAAAATAGATCAATGACACTAATGCCATATGTTGGTTATGATTAAATATGCTCAGTCATTAATATTGATATGTTGGCGAGTTCAATGAATAAACAAGTAACATTTTATTATTTAGTAAGCTAATATATAATGGCGACTTATGGTCCAGCTGTGTATTTCTTACAATCTTTAAATGAATGCAAAATTATATTCTTAAAATATTCCTAAGTTTCAGTCTATTATGATACATTATAGTTATTTATTATTTGTATTTTAATTTAATTTACTTGCAGTATTAGATAATTATTCTTCTTGTTTACGAAGAATACATGTACTAGGTGAGATGAATAGAACGCATTTGCCTTTACTTGCACATTCACAAGTAAATACTTGTGTCAAAGTAATAAAAGAAGCAAATACTTTCTAGGCAAGCAAACCGAAAAATCTGGAAAGTAAACTCAAAAAAAACTTTTTAAATAAAACACAAGTAAATGCCATTTGCAGGGTTGCTCAAAGAAAACGTCGCGCATATCTCTGTTGCAGTTTCTGTTAAAGTGGCAACTCAAATGCATATTCGGCTTCCAATGTCCTATCGAGAAAGGAGAAATCTAAGCCCTTCAAGACTTAGAGCACTACTTAGGTTTGAAGATGAAAGTGCTGATTATTTAACTGAGTATTTTCTTCCCCAGCATGGAGAAACGCGGAGGGCAATCACACCCAGAAAAAAAAATAGTAGTGTTGAAAAGGTAGAATCAGATGACTGAAAAATTCAATGCCATAGCCGGGATTTGAACCACGGATCTACCGGTCTACGTGGTTCAAATCCCGGCTATGGCATTGAATTTTTCAGTCATCTGATTCTACATTTCCAACCCTGTCCAACACACGGCTTGTGTGAAAGAACAATTAATTCCAATAGTAGTGTTTTTCGCTGTTTTTCGTTTGTAAAACGGTACTGAGTGTTTCTCAAAAAAACTGCGCAAAAGGAATAAATGTATAACTTTCCCAAATGCTTCAGAGAAAATGAACATAATAAGAAGAGTGTTTGAATAAGCTTCCAGTTCCAATGGTGATTGGCGCATTGAACTACACCCAAATTGAGAGAGAGGGAGAGAGAAGAAAGCAAGAGAGTATCATAATGACTATATCAATTACCTTTGTCGCCCTCCGTGAAGTAGTGGTTACCATGCTAGCCTCTAATTCCCGAGGTCGCGGGTTCAAACCCGGCGGAGGGCGATGGATTTTTTTTCGGGCGTAAAAATCCTCAGTATGGTTTCCTGCGGAAGGGAAGTAAAGCCGGTGGTCCCGTGTCGTAGATTTGCGGCACGTAAAAGAACCTCAAACCTCGTAAAGAGGCCTCCGAGCAAAATTTCGGGTCTTTCATGCTGAATAGGACGCTATGGACCAAAGTAGTTAAAGAGCGTCCATAAGTAAAACTCAGTTTCGATTTTTTTCATTTGTCCTTTATGCCAACAATTAGTCCCTCATGTTTTTACCGCCACAATCCTAGTTTTAAAAGCACAGGTGTGAGCTCCTTTACCAAACAGCGGTCTATGGCCGAGTGCATCATTCCTGGTTAAGAGCATACCGCAGTAAAGTTCATACCTTACCAGGGTAAAGTTGTATGTCTGTTGCACCAAGCTTTCCACTTTGATGGCGTTTAATCGTGGTAAAATGTTTACCGCTCGGTCTATGGTCGAGTGCATCATTCCTGGTTAAAAGCATACCGCAGTAAAGTTCATACCTTACCAGGGTAAAGTTGTATGTCTGTTGCACCAAGCTTTCCACTTTGATGGCGTTTAATCGTGGTAAAATGGTTACCGCTCGGTCTATGGTCGAGTGCATCATTCCTGGTTAAGAGCACACCGCAGTAAAGTTCATACCTTACCAGGGTAAAGTTGTATGTCTGTTGCACCAAGCTTTCCACTTTGATGGCGTTTAATCGTGGTAAAATGTTTACCGCTCGTGGTTTTGAAAGATTGTATCTTCAATATTTTCACGCAACAAAGACAGAGTAGTAGAATAGAGAAGGGGTGCACATATTTGAATAACTGAAACACTTTTGTATTTCGAAGATTCCGTTTGAAAAATGGAAAGAGGAACTGAAATTTTAGATGTAACTGAAGAACAACTCCAATTCCCTAAACCAAGGACATGCAGTATCCCAGAAACCGGCATCATGCAGCTCTGCGTTTTAATGCGTCTGGAACATTTCAAGGAATAATAGGTGATGTGAGTGATTAAAGACAGAAGAATGACACAATAAACACAGGATTTCATATGGAATTGCTTCGTTATCAACTTATCACATGTTTTTTGTGTATCTTTTAAAGTTTACCAGTTAAACAAAGTTATAGAGTTCCTTCCGAAAGAAGAGGACTTCACAACATACTATTCACAAAAAATTAAAAAATATGTTTTATTTGCTATGTAATATCTTAAGTGTATGGTATTTTAATTAAAAGCTTTAACCATTTCTGAGAAAACAAAAAAATTCGAAAATGTTCCATATAAATGTTGGCTTGACGTTGGGGGATTTGCTTGAAAATCTTCGAATACCATCTTTATTCCAACTGTATGAGAAGCATTAAGGTGATAATAACATCTGCGTTTATGTGATCTCTCACATCTACTACTCCTTGAAGTGCTCTAGTTACATAAGATCGCAACGCTATACGATGACGGTTTCTAGGGCTGTTTCCTTGCTTTAGGGAACTGAAGCTGTTCACTAATTACATCAAAATCGCAGCTACCGTCTCCTTCTTCAACCGAATCTTCGGTGGGGGGGGACGTCATTCAGTTCTTCAAATACATTCCTTCTCTCTCTCTCTCTCTCTCTCTCTCTCTCTCTCTCTTCGTTACTTGCAAATCGATGAAAATATTGAACATACAAATGTAATAGTTAAGCTCCGTTTTGGATTCTTTATCACGGTTTTCGTTGAAAACCGCTCACCAGCGAGCGTAAAAATTTTACCACCATTAAACCCCGGTAAAGTCGAAACCGGGCTTGATGCAACAGAAACTCGACTTTACCCTGGTAAACGCCTTTATAGCGCCTTCTCTTAACCAGGAATGATGCACTCGGCCATAAGTAAACCAGAAAATTGGCAAGCATTTGCTAGCTAGTATTCTTTTCTTCTATTCATTTCAAACATGCAACAAGTACCTACTTATTTGACAGGTAAATTCTTGCAAGCATTTACTAGTTTTTATTCGCTTCAACCACTGTTTCAAGCTAGGGAGTGAAATGGCAGGGAACTCTTACAGGAGGAGCTTTTGGTGGAACTCGACTACCTGCATTCTTCTCACCATAAAATCAAAGCCTTGGTTTCATATTTTCTTGCAATCTTATGTGATGGGAGAACATTATTTATTTATTTGAGAAGGATAGTAATAGAGTCTAACATCCGGGTATGAAGGTTGTGTATGAACCCTACCATTTTTAATGTCAAGAAATGCAGAAACCTCATGCTTTATCCTCCCATTTTTGGAATTTCTGCCTTCGATATCAAATATTTCTCCAAGCAACCCCACTTGGCTCACTCACATACGACACAGCCCGAGATGGCCTATTATAGGCTAGTCACTCCTCTCACATGTTCTACTAATCGATAAATTCATGGTCTAATGCTCAGAACAGAATCACTCATAATACTTGAATTATGCTTGTTATTTAAGTATTAGAAAACAACATATGTAAAGTAAACTGAAAATTTAATTTTAATCCTGAATCAAGTATTGTTCAGTAAGAATGAATTAAACTGATGATTGAGACATATTTGCTAACTATAAATCAGTTTATTTAAAAGTATTTCACAAAATTAGCATATAACAACACATTTTGTCGAGAGTATTCGAGTATGCTTTAAAATTAGGCGATAAAAATTATATGTGAATTGTAGATTCGTGATTAAACGGCAAAATATAATTATAAAAATTATAATAGAAATTGCTACAACCCTGGATGTAAAGAAGTTCTCAAGTATTAAAACGACAATAAAATTAATGAGTTTTAGCCCTAAAGACTCAACGCGGTTTTTTGATTAGAAACGGCTTCTTCTTTCAATTTTACTAGAACTTCTCTCTTTCTTTTTTCGATTCAGTGAATTGCATCATTAATTTCAACATACATATCTAATGATTTCTACAAAACGTTAAACTTAATTGACACGTTTCCAATAATTCTGGGGCTTGCGTTATAAGTACATTTTTATAAACAGAAATTTATATTTTATTGATTATTTTTTAAGAAAACCACTAAAAGTTCCGATAAATTTAAACATTCCACATTCCCCTTCAGGTTGCGTTATTTAATTTTTAATAATTAAATAACTGATGCGTGAAGTGAAATTAGAGGTAAGAACAATTAATTCTTAATTAAGGCTTTTTTAATTCTAAACGAGATGGAGCATTATTTTATGTAAATATACATTTTATAACGAGTTAATGGTTAGCTTAAGTTACAGCGACTCAACGAATATTTGTTTATTATTAAGAATATTAAACAACCTTACAAAAGTATAGTCCTATGAGATAAAATTATAAAAACGTCTTCTCAAGCATTGCACAATAATGTTATACCGTAATTGTTGCGGGGAGGTAAATTAAAGTCATTAAATCTTTATTCCAGTCTTTAAAAGGCACCCATAAAATGGCGAGTACGCTAAGCTATTAGAAAATCCTAAGATACAAAACATTTGGCCAACACGTGCAATTTATGTCAAACTGGCTCGTGAACTGAATTAACTTCATTTACTCCCTCCTCATATTCAAATTACTCTACAGTTATGTATGAGGTTTTTATGCTGAATCCTCCCCTATACTGTTTATAACTTGAGTTTGTAATGCTCACGTGATTTTTAAACAATCATGGTGCATTCTATTTAATATCGTAGCTATTTAATAACTACAGGCTTCAAGTTTTCACATAATACAGAAACTTCTGGCACCAATATTTAACAAAACACTGGAGAAATTTTGTGAATTACAGGTAATTAGTGCAGACAAGCTTTTCATGGCCTTTTAGTTTCATTCTGCGAATCTTAGTCTTGCAGTGTTAAAATGTGACATGGTGACAATGTTCATAAAAGAGATATTTTAAAATAATTTGAGGTTACGCAATGCCTCGCGCAAACAATCCGAGGGTGTGTGTATGTATTTCTGCTCAGGAAAGCTTACGCACTTATTTTGGAAGTTTAAGGCTGCGCATATCTGCTGCAGTATTTGCTACTCCAGTATTTTCGACTAGATGAAACAGTGAAGATCATTAAAGATCATTGAAACACTCAGGTGATTTTTATTTTAGCGTGATTCAACCGAATCAAGTTTTGTCGGGTAAGAAAGAGAATACCTCCCTATCCCAATATACCGCTAATCATTTTGGAATATTGGACTTTTATCCTCACACCCGCAGTCTTGTAAAATGGGGCCTGTATTTCTTCTTCTTCCATTTCTATAGATGCTGGGTTTATGGCTGAAGTTAAAATTATTTTGAAACATCACTTGCTAGTGTAAATTAAATTATGTAGTGCAAGATTTGACACTTTCAAAAGCACAAGGAGACTAATTAGTTGATTTCAACAACGAAACTATCTTGCCAAGAACGAGAAGGTGAATGAATTCCAAAATGTACTAAGTCCTTTTCTAAGACCTTTTAGATAACCGTGGCTATGAAAGCTTTATAGCAAGTTTTATGGATTTCTAATGAGAAATGCTCTCCAAGGTCTACTAAAATAATGAAAGCCGCGTATTAAGATATACGCTTTCTTTCAATACATACTAAATCCTCAAAGAAATATAAGGCAATCTGTTTATAAAGCGCTATTTTGCGTGCACTTGGTCCTTATACACCAAAAACTCTGATGTGCTACCCTCACATGACTTCCACTACTCTTGTACAAACTATTTTTACAAACGCTTATTCTCCATCTCATTTCATGTTAATCGAGACATCGAGATGTTAATCTTATTGCTAATTTTCTTGTAGGTGCAAGGGGAATGTGGTAGGCTTTAAGCAATAGTCAAATCTTTTAAGAGCTGTTAGTATGTGGAGCATTCCATTCTCTTTGCATGTCCAGGACATAAAAAAACCAATAATGAACAAATTGGGCAGTATTTTTAACACTTAAATAATTTCAGTCAAATTATATAATATGTAAATTCAATAACAGCCCGCCTTAAAGCAATATGTGTATGTAACAATATCTAAAAAGTGTATATTACAGTCACTGTAAATGCTTATATTATTGTAAACATGTTCAATAATGTTATATGAATATTTTACGTAATTTAATAATGTAGGAGCTGTGAGAAATAGGTCAAAAGTTGCTAACAATCAGATAACCTTGAGGCAATAATGAGTAAGCAAGTTTAAATGCTACTAGTTATTATTAGAGCAGCAATAATGTAAATTTTTGGGACAGTTTGAAAAAATACCCAATCAACAACCAGAGAAAACTTTAATTAAATGAAGGTATTCTGTTGGACTAGGATTAGCCAATCAGAGACTTGAAATACAGAAATCTACAAATTTAGGCGGTGGAAAACACTTCTAGACAGTGCTCATAACCAGACGAGGTATGTGTCCTCGAGAAATTAATTACGTATTCGTGTGAGACCAAAATAGTATACGTGTTAAAAAGTGCAAGTATTAAATAAAAGAATCTCACAGCTCTCGATATCAGTGAAGTGCTATTTAATTTGTGTCAAGGATTAATAAAAAGGAGTGAATTAAAACTTAAAATCTGCGTAAGTCTACAAATTTCAGTCGCACCACAACCCTGCCAAGACTTCCATGTCTCTAACAATAATACTGACGCAGCCGCGGCAAACATAAATATATAATATCTAAAGAAACAGTCAAATTACAAAACTATTATATTTAAACTTGGGGCAAAGCCACCTGAAAGTACATTTGGGGTGAAGGCTACCGGAAACTGGGTACCATACGTGCGGTTGTAACTACTGGCTCCCCAACGGTTGAAATATAATACAACTCCTACTTCAAATCGGCTTTTCATACGTAGCAGCAAACAACGTAAAGAACAATTCTACTTCAAAATTCATAATGCAAAATTCATTCAGAATGAGGACTTTTGGGGACATTCCAAGACGATTCAAGATATACATTTCATTTGCCATGAAAGTATCTTAAACATATGATACGAGTATTTTAATCAAACTCGCTACAGCCATTTTTGAAAAAACCAATACTTTCGAAAAATGATCCATGTAAAGGATATTCTGGGGTGAAAATCCTCGTTTCGCATCAGATACTGAACCCAAATACCACGTTTGGGTTTTTTCGGACTTTTCGTTTTTGAGTTATGCTGTTCACAGACACACATGCCCACAGATACAGACACACACACAAACACGTACCTTTTTCTAAAAATGTAAGATTAATATGACTAGAATTGATAAAATTGCTGCACTTTCAAATGCAGCGAGGATCATTATGCCAGGGACAGTACTCTTGGCAGATCAGATCTAAGCTCTAATTTAGACATATGGAAAATACGGATGATATTTAAAATATCTGTCCTTGATTTTCTTACAAAACATACTGATACATCTTCTGCAGAAAATTTAATTTAGGTTTAGTTTTCTGATAAATCAGATATTCCTACATTTAAGGCACATTGAAAAACTTGAAGATACATGGTCAATCATACATATCAGCAAAGCGGGCATTTGGGATAGATGAAAGGAAACTGAAGCACTTGGATACTATATCACGTATGATAAAGTTTTGGAATCAATTAGAACACTTTTTACCAGCAAATATGTAATTATGTAGGATAAGAGTGCAGAATTTAAAAGATTCATTATAATTCAGAAGGGATATAAGGTCTATGGATACAAAGTTCTGACATATTATAATGAAAAATCCCCCCTGTCATGTGTAAGATACTCATACTCTTTTCCCTCCTCAAAATGTTATGTTGTGATGACGAAGAAATATAATGCTTTGAACAGTATCCGCCAAACACCTAAGAGAATCTTGAACTACAGTCACATTCTCTAGAAAAAATGAGAATATGAAGAAGTTGCTGCAAGAAATGGGCAAAGATTTTATGGAAAACAATTCTATAAAGCACACAGATGAAGCCTTCTCTGTCACAAACTACGGTGACAAATATAATAATATTATATTTAATAAACGAGCATGAAGACGCTAAATTATTTTGAAGTTTATGTTGTGTATGTTGAATACCTACAATAAACTTTGAGTACACAGTAGAACTTAGTTTATTTATTCGTATTACTTGAGAATATTTCTGGCCAAAAGAATACTAATTCCAAATAATTTCCCTCCAAGAAGTCTTAAATCCTAATTCCCTTTCAGAAAAGACTACGTCCATCTCAACACAATTTTAGAATCATTGGCATTTTTTCCTATTTCACACATAATGAAACTCTCTTGAGATTCTAAATGTATGAAAACTGCATATAAACTTAAGTAGTACTGTTAACTTAATTATGGAAGGTACCATGTTTTTCTTAATTCCTGAAAATTCGGTAAAGCCGGATTTAGTAGCTTCTCAAATGCGTTTATGCCATGTTATGCCTCCCTTCAAAAAGAAATTAAAATATGTCATCAAGTATGTGTTGTAGCGACCTATGTGATTTAGTGGGGTGAGAACATTAAACACAACACTGTAAAGTCTACGAAAGTCTATGAAAACTGTTTCATAGATGCATTTAAACTGATTTTCAAAGCTGTACTGCTCCATAATCGCAATCATTTGTCATCAGTTCCTATGGCTTATGCTGTGGTTTTGAAAGAATCTTACAACAGTCTGAAATTCTAAATTCAGCTTACTTTTAAACTGCGGCTAACAAATGCGAGCAGATTGGGAAGTAAAGTTAATATTAACTGTACTCCACCTATGTTACTGGACATTGCTCTCTCCTCTGCAAAGCAGATTAGAGATAGAAATGTTCAGTTAAAGAAAATAATGAAAAATAGTATGAATATTCAAAACGTTCACACTTGCATTTCCGAAATCTATAAAGATAAGTCAGGCAAAGACCAAGAAAGCACGGACTCACGGATTGACACCATTTTCCAATATCTATACCTTTCTCTGAACAGTTTGCAAAGATGAGAAGGAATGATACTAAAAAACTATGAATAAATAACTATGAAAATCTTACATAAACATTATTAAGCCATAAATTTGAAGTTCCATATCATTTAAACTAAATCAGCTAATAAGTACCCAGAACATAATCATGTAGAACGTTTTCTCCAATCAATGTTAACACTGGAGAAAATTTGCTAAGGAAAGCACAGGGCCGATGTGCGTAACTTCTGGAGGGTAACTAGAGATGTTCTCGAATTTGAATACAAGAATTAACCAAACAGAAAGTGGATCTGTTAAAATAAGCTATTTTTATTGTACAAATAATATGAAGTAGAGTCTTATAAAAATCATACTTGTAATTATGCTCAGTTCAAGGCATGTACCATCACATTCATGTTGTGCGTTATAAAGTACACAGAAGCAAATTTCACTCCTGTCAGAAATTTTTTTCAGTGTTATCGTTGGTTTCCTCAGCTCCTCTGGGGTATATGCAATTGCACAAAAGTATTTAAAATACTTATAAATCTAAATGTTCCGTTAGGAGTACGTTAAAAGCTATATGACATCTTGTATCTAAAATATCACCTGAAAATCCAGAAATCATTGTCAGAGGGCTTAAGACTGGCATGATTCTTTGAGTAGGTATTGCCTCTTGAATTGCCCATCCATACGTCATATCCTGCATCGGCTAGGATGTACGCTGTAAGAGAAACGAAACGAGGCGGAGACCATTAATTATTTACATGTTCGCTGTGCACAGCTTAACTTCTTATTTACCATAACAGTACCTTTGCATCCAATATAACATGCGGTACTAGTGTTTGGACCACTTGGATGCAGGATGTCCAAATAAGGAGAACCCAAAGAAACAATTTGTTACGTATACTGGAGCAGTTACAACCACTCCAACTATGACCTTCTAGTCACGACAGGAATTTGGCCAATAGGTATTTTAATTAAACTGCAGCAGTAAAATTTTGGTTAAAGAACAATTACATGGGAGTAGTAACACAAATAATGGGAAGAAGGTATGAAAATGTAGCTGAAATTAAGCGGTTTTTAAAATTAAATTGGTAACACGAACAGGCACCATGGAAACGGGAAGGAGAGTATATAGTCTATTTACTAACATCAGCAAAAGACTTAGACTTCAGCACATTCAACCTCCTAGAGGTCTAATTCATCACATTACGGGACATGGACCTTATAAAACACATGGAAAAAGATCAACAAAACACCAAAAGACATTTGTACTTTTGTAATAAAAAAGACACACCCGAACATGTTCTATTTGAATGTGCACAATATGGAGAACAAGTAAATGAAGCACGACTTGAATTAATTGGGCATCATATTAAGAAACAAAGACTTCTATATTTATTCAGACAAAATAGCGAACATAATTAGTAAAATTTCCTGGGAAGAGAGAATTCAACAACTATAAGTAACTCATAAACAAGAAGGTAATGAAGAATTAAGAAGATCAGAAATAATTCGAAACGATTTGTCCTTAAATTTATTAATTGATACACCGATTGATAATTATAAAACACAACAAATAACACCCAATGTAGAGGAGGCAGGTGGTGAAGAGGAGATAGAAGAGGATGGTGAAATTGAAAATTAAAACTACAAAAACACATGGGGATAGCACTGTATTTTATTAGGAAGATAATTATGGAGGAGGACAACATTGAGAAGGAATATAAATGGAGATTGGAGCATGATGGAAGATTGTGGGGGCAGAGAGAGGTGCCGGTATAGAGTAGTGTGGAAAAGGGAAGCAGAGGAGGAGTGAAATAGAGGATTTTGGGCATCTGGAGGCGGAATAGTGTCAGCTAGGGTAAAAGGAAATCGACGAGGAAGTGTTAGTGAAGTGTTGCATAGTGTTAAAAAAATTGAAGTGTGATTGATGTAATAAGGATGTAAAAGTGTTATAATTATCAAAATATAGTGTTGAAGAAGTGAGTAAATGATGATTTTATGGTAATAAGTGAAAACGTGAAAGTGTATTAAGTAAATAAAAACCACATGTGTTAGTTGGAATTAATAATAAACGAAGTAAGAAGTATTTGAGAAGAGAAAAAGAGTGAAGTGAATTATGTAATGAAATGTAGAAGTAAGCAAATGATTGTTATGGATTAAAATTGAAACAGTTAAAATTGGGAAGAGGAATACAATTTTGATTTATAGCTTTGGAGTAAGAGGTTAAAATTCTATGGAGCATGTATACTTGGAATTAATACGATGAAATAATGATACTATTGTTAAAGTAATTAAAGGACTCAAGTTTATAATGGATTTTATGAACTACATATTTGACAAAACGGTTAGAGTAAAATTTGGGGCCAGATGATTTTAATTATAAGTCAGTATAATTAATAGTTAGTATTGAGAATATATAAATAAAACAAACCTATGCTGGCTACCATTACAGATTCTGCTGGATATCAGTAGTGTAAGTTATTGGTTAGCTTTAGAAATAGTTATATAGGTTAATAACTGGTTACCAGTTATTTTATGCTATTAGATTTCAGTAACTAATAATAATCGACATAATGTAAGTAGAAATTGTTATTTTACGTTTATATGTATTTCATTGCAGTTACTTTATCAATTTCATTTTATTTTATTCTAATTCATTCACTAGATTATTTTTATCATATTTTTCTGTATATCACTTTTTAGTTATAGCTATAAAATAATTATGTATGATAAAAATTAAATGTGATAAACAAATTATAATATTTATAATATACGTCCTGGTATAGGGAACTAGATGCCAGGACGTTGTATTATAGTTGTTATTTTATTTTATTAATTTTTTTGCCTCTTATTTAATGATGAGTACTAAATCTTTAAGTTTATTTTCTTAAATCACCTCCTTAAGTTTGAGCTCTTTGTAAGTTCAGCTTGGTCACACTTAAAAAGTTCTTAACCTACATCCTACATATGTCGTAAGCAGATACACCGAACTTACCCTCACAACGAACGCGCATGCGTGTATACTCCTACCCTCCATCTCCAATGAACACCAAATTGTTCTCAAGAACACCCCGAACACCTTCAATCTCCTGCCCTCATTAGCACCTCCCTTCGTATTCTCTGGCTTTCCCATGTATCACCATTTTTCACCCCCTCAACCCTACCTAGCCTAGCATTTTACCTCGTTTTCCCTATCTCTCCTATGTATCACCATTTTGGTAGCCAGGGTCCCTCTTCTATAACTACTTGCTTATAACACAAAAAAACTTATTTGAAATAAATTGTGTGATTTAAGGAGCTCTAATTCTTTGTGTAGTACGTTTTCGTTTGTCGCTTAACGTTTCCCAGTTATACAAGATCATACAAAGCATCTTCCAAATGAGGTTGACTTCACAGATTCCCAGGAAATTCAAGATATCTTTTATTTATGATGTAAATATCTTTGATATAAGGTATTTTAATCAAAACCGTTAGAGCCATTGTTTTAGAAATCAAAACTTTCGAAAAATCTTCCATGTAAAGGGTAGTCTGGGGTAAGGGGATTTTGTTAAAAAAATCTTCGTGTAGCATCTTTGGAAAGTACTGAACCAAAATCCGACTTTTCGTTTTGGAGTCATGCTGTTCACAAATATACACACACAGATGTTTCCAAAAATGCTTTATTTGGATTCAGAGGATCTCAAAACATGTATTTCCGGTGAAATCTCGGTATTGAATTTTTGGGTGGAATACAATACTTCCCCTACTTACTATACGTAGTAGAGAAAGTAATATACGAGACTTTGGAATGGACATTGCAGAAATACGTAGTTCTGCAATTCGTGACTGTAAATAGTCACAATACGTTACTACTTCCAAGGTTATTGGTTACCATCAAAATGATAGACCATTATTATAATATTTATTGTTATAATATCTAAGAAACATATATGACGTGCACGCCATCGTTTTGACCACAATAAACCGTTTATAATGATAGGATCGCATAAAAGCAGCTACTGTTGGAATATATTTAGTATTCATTTATATATATATATATATATATATATATATATATATTTATCTTCCTTTCCTTATTGTTTTGGTGTGAGGAGCTTGCCCCTGAAGTTTTTTCCCAGATTTAACTAAGCGAAACGGACTATTACGTATAACTACATTCAAAACTTTCCGCAGGCAGATAGACTTTGTCAAATGACACATTTGCCTTAAGTGGCAAACTGTATTTATGCTTAAAGCTTTGAAGTGTATTTCTAAGGGACACTGAAATTGATTTTTGAACACGTGTAACAGTGACGTCAAGAATAGAAAACAAAGTTTAAATAAGAACGATAATTCATTACAAAATCTATATTAGAAAATATCAATATGAAAAAATAACTGGTTGAACCACGCAATAAAGATGCAAGTTTTCAAAGGTGAGAAAGGAAGGAGTGTCAAATGAAAACCGATTGGAGGGAGTGAAAAGGTATATGGGACAGAAAGGACTACAAAATAACAGTTGCGACAATGGATTAATAAAATTAAATAAAACAGAACATTATTATGGTTACATTTTATATGTTATGTTTTGGGAAAACTATAGCATCACTGTAATTATATAAAGTTTTAAGTGAATTATACGAAGTCTTTAGAGATTGTTGTTACCTTTTTAAAAAAATGTTCGAAGTGAACATCATTTTCTAACAACAATGTCCAGATCGGTCACTAAAGTTGTGTAATGTATTTTCTAGAATAATTCTGTTATGAATAAAGCACAATGCTTCCTCTGGTTATTCAATTAAATTATTTTCTCTGCATCAGGATACAACAATTCAAAAGTAGGAGTAAAATGAACACAATAGCGATTAAATAAATGTATCCACACACAAAACTGAGAGAACATCTAGCATTTAAAGGTAAGCATGGTTTGTCATTTGGCGAGATATGTTTTTCGACCCATCGTGAATACTGTTTTCTCTCTAGAAAATACCTACTAAATGCTTAATATAAAAATGTGTAATTTGATTACGGCTACCTACTTTTGTTAATTATTTGAATATTACTGTAGCAATACTCAAATAATGAACGCGTTTTCCAGCGTTTGAAAGATGTGTGATACATACCGAGACCTTTCCCAGGACCCATGACGACCCAGTCAGCACTACTGCACAGCAGTCCATGCTGGAGGAAAACTGGAGGTCCGCTGCCAGGGATGCGGTGCATTGACAGAAGATATCCATCTTCAGTCTTTACTGTGTGCGTTTCTACTGTATAACCGTATTTTATTAAAAGCTCCGTCTGCAAGCATATACACAAATAGTTGGCATAAGCATACGTCACATTTCTCATTTTAAATATTTTAGTACCAATATTGTTTTCACACTTGCTTTATTGCAATGATCCTCACTTATTTTCGGTGTATACTTATTCATCGTTGTTGAACTCTTTTCTGTAATAAGGTGACGGCCGGATTGTCGGACCTACTGTTGCCAATAGTCGTTGCAATGCGACATTGGAGAGGAAAGGCTCGGTAGCTACGGGGCAGTTTATTCGTGATGATAATAAAGCTTGTTATGCAGAACCTGCTGTTAGGGCAGAGTAGTGTTTGTATGTGCAAGTGCAATTAAACGTACTTAAATCTGAATAACAAAATAAGAAATACTGCTGACCAGAAGGGATAATATTGTCTTTCGTTTACACTGCAGTGCAAGAAAACTATTTTTACACGTTGAAAGTGTTATACAGTGAATATCCAGCTGGATGGCTCAGGGGTTAACGTCTTTGGCCGCATTCGGAAGGTCGTGAATTCGACTCCCACGGCCGACCTTCCTGACCCATGGATTTTTTCAGAGGTTTCCCCGGGTCGCTAGGCGAATGCTGGAAAGATTCATTACATCACCTAAATTTCCTGTCCCTCCATTTCACCTCCATTCTCATTTCACTTTACCTTTGAACTGTTAGGTCTGTTTCAGGATTGAAAGTGTCAGCAGGAGTCTCGCCGTTGCATGGCAGGGTAAAAAGATACTGTTTGTAACCATCGTCCCTCGGAATAGGGGCGCCACGAGTCCCGGAGCCCCCAGGGATGTGCAAGCCTGTCTGTTGCACCAGCTGCCATCCGGGGAGTTTCCATATGTCCTGTCCTCTGGTCCGGCTACCTTCTATGCTCTGTCACCTCACCCCGTGAGGAGCTTCAGGCACACAAGATCTGTAGGTCCAGGTGCCAAGTCCCCCTCCGCAGTTAGTCCTACTCCTATGTAGTGAATCAAGCTTGGATTTGCATACCTACAAATCTTTTCGATACTATCTGCCCTTTAAAGTAGAGTTCTTCAGGTGGCATTAAAGAGAAACGTTTGTAATCATACTTGGCTCGCTAGAGATGACAATAGCAACCTATACGGTCACGGAAGCATTGCTTTTACTTTCTCTCCTACTTATAGTAAGTAGGGGAAGTATTGCATTCCACCCAAAAATTCGATATCGAAATTTCACCGGAAATACATGTTTTGGGGCCCCCTGATTTCAAATAAAGCATTTTTAGAAAAAGCTCCGTGTGTTTGTCGGTGTCTGTGTGTGAACAACATAACTCAAAAACGAAAAGTCGGATAAATACCAAACTTGGTATTTTGGTTCAGTATCTTTCAAAGATGCGACACAAAGATTTAAGGAAATCCCCCCACCCCCAGATTACCCTTTACATGGCACATTTTTCGAAAATTTTGATTTTCTCAAAAATGGCTCTAACGATTTTGATTTAAACATCATATGTTTAAGTTATTGTCATGTCAAATGAAATCTATATCTTGAATTTTCTGGGAATGTCCCTAAAAGTCCTCTTCATTTTGAATGGCTTTTGCATAACTGGTAAGCCGTAAGAGATAGATTTTTTGTATACAAAAAATGTAGATCTCGTTAAAACACACAATTTCTGTCATATATTGTTTTTGTCGAGTGAACCATTTCCGAGATATTCCTCATTATTTATTTGAATTTTCCAACTCCTTATTCATTTTTTATGTCCTGGACAGGCGAAGAGAATAGAATGCGCCACATAGCAACCAGCTCTTAAAAGATTTGACTATCGCTTAAAACCTACCATATTCCCCTTGCACCTACAAGAAAATTAGCAATAAGATTGACATCTCGATATCTCGATTAACCTGAAGCATATGGAGAATAAGCGTTTGTAAAAATAGTTTGTACAAGAGTAGAGAATTTCATGTGAGTGCCACACTTCAGATTTTTTATTCTACTGTTCTACCATTACCTTAAATAATTTTATCTGAAATAATATAACTTCAGTTTAATCTTATGAAAGAAAATGTACTGCTTTTACTTTCTCTACTACGTATAGTAAGTAGGGGAAGTATTGTATTCCACCCAAAATTTCGATACCGAGATTTCACCGGAAATACATGTTTTGAGACCCCCTGAATCCAAAAAAAGCATTTTTGGAAACATGTCCGTGTGTGTGTCTGTGTGTCTGTGTGTGTGTCTGTGAACAGCATAACTCAGAAACGAACAGTCGGATAAACACCAAACTTGGTTTTTGGGTTCAGTATCTTCCAAGGATGCGACACGAAGGTTTTCAAGAAAATCCCCCCACCCCAGAGTACCCTTTACATGGAACATTTTTCGAAAATTTTAATTTTCTCAAAAATGGCTCTAACGATTTTGATTAAAATATCATATGTTTAAGATATTTTTATGACAAATAAAATGTATATCTTGAATTTCCTGGGAATGTCTCCAAAAGTATTCTTTATTGTGAACAACTTTTGCATAACTGGTAAACCATAAGAGATAGACAAAATTTTACTACACAAAAAATGTCGATCGCGTTAAACTACACAATTTATGTCATATACATTTTTTTAGTTGAGTGAACCATTTTCGAGATATTGCTTGTTATTTCCTTAAATTTTCCAATACTTATACTTTTCTCAAATTCGTTATTCAATTTTTTATGTCCTGGATATGCAAACAGAATAGAATGCGCCACATAGCAACCAGCGCTTAAAAGATTTGACTATCACTTATAACCTACCATGTTCCCCTTGCATCTACAAGAAAATTAGCAATAAGATTGACATCTCGATATCTCGATTAACATGAAGCATATGGAGAATAAACGTTTGTAAAAATAGTTCGTACAAGAGTAGAGAAAGTCATGTGAGTGTAGCACATCAGATTTTTTAATTTTATTACTGTCCCTAATGAGAGGTAACGGTATACACAAATTGCATTTTAAACAAGATAGTATAATCAAAACATAAGAAAGAACTTGCCAAAGTGAAACTATATATGATATGCATGAATTAAGTTTTGTATAGGTTAACTAATGCAACCTAAACGCAATCTACCCGCTGCTCGCCTAACCGCTCTCTGTCTGTTTCCCACAAACTGCATATCGCTGCTATAATGCATAGTATATATTAATTCACTATTTCGCACTTCTTCTTCGTTCTCATGAATAACGTTATATCCCGCTACAAAATCGAAGTCAACGAAATTCATGATTGCATTTTTGTCTCCCAATAGATTTACAATAGCATTTGCTGTTGCGACGAGATTTGTACATGAGAGGGAGGAGAAGGGAGAGAAAAAGAACTATGTAGGTGAATTTATAGTGTTGAGGTATCTCAGGCCATGATGTTTCAGATGTTACGACAAGTGAAGTTTCCGATTCTGGCTGGACAGCTTGAGATATATTCCTCTCCCTAAAGTACGATGCAATCACACAAAGCATATTTTTAGACAACAGTATTATTTTTAATCCACTTTACGCTCATGCTATCATCATACGTGGGAAGTTGAAATTCCTGCACACCGTGCGTTTTGCATTTTTACTGCAGATGTTAATAAAATGTATTTGATTATCCAACTATTTATATGTATATTTGTTGTTGCCTACAGGCAATACAATCACATTTGATAGATCAATTTTACCATTTAAATCGTGTGATTTTGTTTCCTATTATTTGTTAACATTTACTTTCGATTTAATTTACTCACCATTTAAATATAACTTTTCTGCGTAAGCACCCATCTCACCTTCAGTTATTGACTGGCTTGGTCAACACTACTAGGTAAGACTAGTCGATAAGCAGTTTGCAGACGCTAGCGTGGTCCACCTGGATACCGCTTTTCAACAGTTGTCAGTAATGAATTGTATTGTTGCGTAATTACTTGTATTTTTTGCTATCGTCGAAAAAATAGTACGCAATACACATGCGTTAAGTGCTTTGCATAAACTCGGAAGAGAAAATACTCTACCATGGATACGTATTTTCAAACTTCTTCCTCGTTTTGCCAAGATGCACTTCCATCTCAATATAATTACTATTCTTATTATACATTCGCGTCAGCGGCCTCACTGGCGAAGTATTCGTTATAATATTTTGTTCTCGCCTTGTACTCATCGCCTATGTTACATCTCCAGCGCTGAAGTCTCTGAAATGATGATTTCTTCTTTTACTTTCTCTACCAGTACATAGTAGGTAGATAAGGTATTGCATTTCATCCAAAAATTCGATACCGAGATTTCACCGGAAATACATGTTTGAGGCCAACTGAAATAAAAAACATTTTTAAAAAAAGCTCCTTGTGTGTGTCTGTGAACAACAAAAACGAAAAGTAGGATACATACCAAACTTGGTATTTGGGTTCAGTACCTTCCAAAGATGCGATACGAAGATTTTTAAGAAAATCCCCCAACCCAAACAATCCTTTACATGAAATATTTTTCGAAACTTTTATTTTCTAAAATATGGCTGTAACGATTTTGATTACAATGCCAGATATGTACATTACAAATAAAAATCTGAACTTTTTGGGAACAGTCTGTGAAGTGCACTTCATTCGGAAGAAATTGTGTATAGTCTTGTATATCTGGTCAACGTTAAGTGATAGACGAAAATGTACTACATAAAAAATGCATATCTCTTTAAAACACACTATTTATTTATTTTATTTGTTGTGCGGAGGCAGTCATTTCCGTAATGTCCATTATTAATGGTTGGAATTGTTCAATACTTTGACCTTCTTTTGAAGATCTGTCGATTTCATTCTCTTTCCATGACATCGCGGGAAACAACTGAGAATCGATAGGACTTTAAAAGAATGGTTAAGTACTGAATAATTCGAACCATTACTAACGGATATCTCAGAAATGGTTGACGCCACAAAAGGTTTATTTGAAATAAATGGTGTGTTTTGAAGTGATTTGCATTTTTGGTGCAGTATGTTTTCGTCCATCGCTTAAATTTTACCAGCTATACAAGATTATACGAAATTTCTTGCGCATAAAGAGGATTTCATGGGCTATTTCCAGAACGTTCAAGACATACGTTTTATTTGTCAAGTAAGCATGTTTAATATATGTTGTTTTAATCAAAACCGTTAGAGACATGTTCCATGTAAAGGATACTTGAGGTAGAGGAAATTTTGTTGCAAATCTTCTGTCGCATCTTTGGAAGGTAGTGAACTTAAATACCAAGTTTGGTATCTATATGACTTTTCACTTTTGAGTTATGCTATACACAGACACAAACACGCACGCGCCCACGCGCTGACCTTATTCTAAAAATCCTGTTTTATTATTCAGGGGGTCTCAAAACATATTTTTTCCATGAAACTCCGGTATCGAATTTTTGGGTGGAATGCAATACCTTCTCTACCTACTATGTACGTGGTAAAGAAAGTAAAAATACTATTTTTGGATTCAGGGAGTCTCAAAATACGTGTTTTCGGTGAAACGTGGCATCGAATTTTTGGGTGGAATACAACACTTCCTCATTCCTACTATCTATAGGTGGGTGGTAGACAATGGGTTTCGCAGCACTGCATATGGCTTTTAGGGTACGGTATCCCACATCCCAGGAATTAGATGTCAGGTGTAAGAAGTTCAGACAAGTTCGGGAGCATCTTTATAGGGTGTAATTATAATGCTTCGCCTTAAATTTGTCAATCATATTCACTTCGGAATCATTTAATTCTTAATTTCAATTTTAATTTACGCTATATAATCTCTGCTTCTTCCCTTCAAGTAAAACTCTGTAGGTGAAATATATAGGTATCAAATTAATAATACAATTTCTCTGAAATATTTGATTAAGAAGGCTGTAGAATTTGAAGCACTTACGGTACTCAGGTCGATATCTGGATGCCGGTCCTTCTCCAAAGTTGTATCCTCACCTAAAACAACTGCCACGAGGCAGAGCGTAAATATCGCTATCCTCGTCTGCACGGAGAAGGCCATCGCTAAATTCCTATAGATCTAATAGCAACAGCACTCCCACGCCATTTATATTAACATCTTGTTGTGATTTCGCTACTGAAGTGTCCTATAATTTGATAAAACTTGATAATGGTAGATAATGACATTATCAAGCAATTGCTCTGAACAACAGGATCAAATGTCAACACATTAATAAGTGCGATATTACCATCGGAAGCTTTATTTATCAGATTTAGAGATAAGATTCTCTATTAAATGCATATCATTTTGTTGACGAGATAGATGAGCAGATAGTCAGCGCGTGATTAAAGGCCCGTTAAATTATGTAAGCATTTCCTGGATGAAACGGTTTATTGTTTTGAACACGTTAACCTAAGGATGATACTTGGTTATTGTCGCTTTGAGGGTCTAAGCCGGTATCCCAGAGTCTCTGGATTGCCTGTGTGCTTGGAAAGTAACACCCGTCATTGCCTGCAGAACCATTTTCAACGGCATGTTCAAGCGTAGCATAATTGTTTTAATTCGTCCGAAATTATGGTTAGTACAGGGCATGATGGAGGACCTACTGTCGAGAGGCCACATCAATCTTGCGTGTAGTGCTGTTTCTCATATACCCGGTGAGTCACCTGCACCTTTGGTATTTCTCAATTTCTGCAAGTGCTAAGCGACATGAGTGCCTAGGCCTATCTTGAATGTCTTCTAAGGGATCATTTGCATAACACCTTATAGAGGAAGGATAGATAGCCCAGTTCATAAGTATTTCGTGGGACAGAAAGCAATGTCGATTCTAAAAACGTCATACCCTGAAATTGGGAGCTGCAGGGGCGTTTTTGGCCGTTTTCACTAACCTCTATTTTTTAGCATACGCTCGTATACCGTTGTAAAAACGCCCACTGAGAACAACCTATTACATGCTTCTGTTGACAAAAGTATTTGAAAACAAAATGGCAGTTCTACGCAATGCGGAAGGTGTCAGGCTTAGGCCAAGCAAGGCATACATTCGTACAATCTATGAAAGCTCCCATTAAGAGAACAGCCTATCAAGTGTATCTGATGACAAGAGCATTTGAAAAACATGGCAGATCTACGAATGCGAACAAATGGAGGTAAGCAAGCATTCGGTCAACAAATGGACGTTGTACAACCACGCCAAAAGATGCTAAATTGTAGGTACAATTTCTTGTGCCTTTCTGGCACAAGCTACGGCATGTTACATCTTGTAGAGTAGGTGTCATGTCCAATACAGTTTAATTATTTATGTATAACTACCAAAACGAGCTTAACACGTCCTGCGGAAATGCAAAACGCTTGTAAAGTTCGAGATGAGATCTAAGTTCTCTCGTTATTCTGTGTAGGAACACAAGCTTAAATGGCTAAGTGATATTAAAATGATCCCTTCACCTCTATATCGCTTTAGTTTGGCTTCAAATCCTTCATGTTAGTTCAATTTCTTATTAAGTAGATTGTTGTTGAATTGTTGACTGCGTGCCCCGTACTCCTGAAAGAATTGTTGCTGTCCTTGGATGATGTTGTTGATTTTGAAGTTCTCTGAAGCTAAGTCTTGTAGTTTTGTCGATTCTGGTAGTTCTATGAGGTTCGTTGATTTCTTCGTTTCAGCTATCTCGCCTGTTCTGGCCCCACGCAGCTGGGCACCAATTTGAAGATGGGTGATTTTAGGAGTAGCCGAACTTGAAGTAGTTGCAACCGCACGTATGGTACCCGGTAATCTTCGCTCCAAGTTTAAAAATATTAACTTTGTATTTTTACTGTTTCTTTAAATATTATATATTTATGTTTGCCTCGGCTGCGTCAGTATTGATTTGTAGGGACATGAATATCTTAACAAGCCGTGGTGCGGCTTAAGAATCTAGGCTTACACAGATTTTAATCTTTACTTCACTAAATACATTAATCCTTGACACGATTTAAATAACACTTCACTGATATAGAGAGCTGTGAGATTATTTATTAATTACTTGCACTTTATAACTCGTAAACTATTTTTGTCTCACACTGAATACGTATTAAACTTCCCGAGGACGCGTCTCGCGTCCGGTTAGGAACGCTGACTGCTAGCAACTGAACTCTGAATTTGTACAATTTTCCCTATTTCAGTTTCTGATTGGCTATTCCTACTCCAATAGCATACTTTTATTTAACTTAAGCTTTATTCTGGTTGTTGATTGGCTATTTTATAAACTGTCTCAAAAATTGCATTATTGTTGCTCCAAGAATTATCAGTAGCATTATTAAACTTTCTAATTCATTTTTGCCTCAAGGTTACCTCATTGTTACCTCATTGTTAGCAACTTTTAACCTATTATTCTCACAGCTCCTACATTATTAAATTACCTAATACATTCACATAACATTACTGAACATGTACATAATATTATAAACATTAATAAAATGACTGTTACATACATTTTGTTATATTATATTATACACATATTGCTTTAAGGCGGGCAGTTATTGAATTTATATATTATATTATTTGAGTGAAAACATTTAAGTGTTAAAAATACTGCCTCACACTGTACTCTACCATGTGACCCCGAGTTAGCCAATCGGGTTAACGGAAATTTTATTATTGTTTAAAACTAAAGTAAATTCGCGCCAGCTCGAGGACTCATAGAATTGGTATGTAAGCTTCACATTCGCGCCTCTCAAAACTGTATATATTTGAGATGCTTGTCAAAACTTCAAGCAGTTTTGCACTTCAAAAGCAGGGAGAACCTGTGCTCCTCGTAACAAAATTTTCGCGCCGGAGTTACTTTAAGAATGTAACTCAGTTTTGAACATAACCGCGAGAGTAATATATGCGCTAAGAGTGACAGGAAATTCGACGAGAGAGTAGCTAAACATGCAGAAGTCTTGTTATACGCTGTTAAACAAGTGATTAAGTAATGGGCGAGTGGAAGTTGAAGTGTAACCATGTACTTTGTTTTAATACACAAGGTTGTGTTGTAGCTTTTTACCACGCAGAGGAAAAAAAATGTGTGTTGAATGGCATATGCTGTGTCACCTACAGTTATTTCGTTAATCAGCTGAGCTTTAAGCATCACGCCCTGGAGATCAACGGAAACATGTTTCTACCACAAAGCATTAGTAATAGGTATTTGAACCCCGACACAACAGGATCTTCAATGATTAACCGAGGTGAAAAGCAACACGTCATCAGGAGGCGATGGACTGTATTCTCCAGGTAAAATACAAACAAAGGTAAAGGACAACGCAGTGTAATCCACTGTCAGCAAGCGCCTGTATGAAAAACGATTTCAAGGAAGAAGGGTACCAAATGCGGACACATTTAGAAAGGCTGAAAGCAGCCTTCGTGAAACAGGGTCAGTTGGAAGAGCATCTCGTGCTCGCGATGCTCCAGTTACCTCTGAAGACAATGAAGAACAATCCACTTACCAGTAGCACAGGATCTCAACATCAGTGGACACCAGTGATGCGCATATTGCACCGCAATCCATTGCAACTACACCAGGCTCTCTACAGTCGCAACTATTAAGCGTGAGTAATATTTGCTCAGTGGCTACTGCAGCGAACACAAATGGATGCATATCTTTTATGAAATGTTCTCTTCAGCTATGATGTCACGTTCTACAGCTGCAGAAGTGTTAATCACCATAGCATGCATTACTGAGTATAGGCAATCCTTACTGTATAAGAGAAGCTGCATTGCAGGTACATTGGAGCGTCAATGTCTGGTGCGAAATATTAGGCGACCAGCTAATTGGACCCACTTTTTTGAAAGCAACCTCGCATGACCACGATACCTTGAATTTCTGCAAGAGCAGTTGCCATTGCTACTACAAAAAGATGTAGAAGTGTCGCTAGTGAAAAGCACGAGATTATGCTTCCAGCAGAGAACGTAAGAATAGGAAGGAGAAACCGACATCAGAGAGATGGAGTGCTAATCTCTGGTGAGTGCTCAACACTTCGAGTACAAAACCGACTACTTAAAAATTCAACACTCAAAATGGACCCAAATATCACCTTGGGTTCCTTCCAGTTTCTGAGAAGCTCAGCATCTCAGTTGGCTAACCATGTAACCGGAACGAAATCCTAGTTTTGAACCAATGGAGTATACCTAACGTTTAAGTTCATACTATTTAATTAGAAATGATTCCTATTGCTTTGGTGAATATAGGTATAATTATATTTTTTAAACATATTCCTGGACAATATCAACATTTACTGCAATTTACACTTTGAATGCATTTTACGTGCATACATAATAATAAGCAATATTTCAGTTATGACCCAGGTTTAATAGGCTTTCCTTCAAAGATTGCAGGAACCATATAACGATTGATAAATTTCCCTTCATACGAATAAGGTGCTACTGTCTAGCCCATACAACTTCCCTCACACCAAACTCTTTCGTACACCCATATGAATGTCTCCCATTTCACGTCACGGAGCGTGAACCACCAGATGACTCAATTAACTGCCCAACACGGACTTACATTTAAACCACGCTTAATCGAATTGTTTTTAACCGAAACCCGGCTAAACCAAAGCGCGAAATAGGAAACAAAAAGAAAAGGAATAACATCACATTTACATGGCTTTCTCTACCCTCTATCGTTTATTAGTGGGTATGCAAACTGTTCTTACTAAAACAAATGATATATCTGCTTCATTATGATCGAGATAAAGCTTTATATACACAGCTACATTACACATTTCGTTATAGATATAAAAGGACAGCAATAGTCAAATGACGTTTAAGATCTGGACGCTGTACATTGGCCTTAAAAATGTCATACTCTTTGCATGCAATTGCAAGAAACAGCAATAAATCACAGGAGTTAGAAATAATGACGAAGTATTGGACAATTCGAACCATTAATAACGGATACCTCGGAAATTGCTTTGCCACAAAAAAGTTATTTTTAGTAAATCGTGTGTTTCAAAGCCATCTATATTTTTGTGTAGTAGACTATTGTTTAACGTTTACCAAGGTTACACAAAATGCCCTCCAAATGAAGAGGACTACACATGCTATTCCCAGAAACATAAAGATGTATATTTTATGTCATGCAAATATCTTTAATATGTGGTATTTTAATCAAAGTCGTTAGAGCCATTTTTAAAAAATAAACAATTTCGAAAAATGTTTCTGTAAAGGTAGCTTGGGGTGGAGGGATTTTCTTGAAAATCTTCGAGTCGCATCTTTGGAATTTACTGAACTTAAATATCAATTTTGGTATTTATCCGACTTTTCGTTTTTAAGTTATGCTGCTTACAGACAGGCAGAAAACAGCGGACCTTTTTCTAAACATACCCTTTTTTGATTCAGGGCGCCTTAAAACATTTGTAATTCAGGTTAAATATCGGTATCGAATTTTTGGGTAGAATGCAATACCTTCTCTACCTACTATAGAGCACATGCTTTAAGTGGAAACACGGAAAGTAGAAAGAGATAGCACTATATTCCACACGGCAGTTGATACTCCTTAACTGCCTAATCTCAAACCCTTACTATTGAAACTTACTGTTTAAAATCTGGGTAAGGTTGAAACATGAAATTTAGAAGAGTACAACTGACACCCGATTGTAGCAATATGAAAGCCAGCGAAGCAAGGACGGCCGAAGATATCAGGATATTTTCCATATTTAACTACCAAAAGTGCAGTGGCAACAACACCACAACTGATACTGAGAGACTAGGCAGTGAAGGCTGATTGTGGTAGGGTTTCTCAGCACTCGGGCCGTCATTAGCGTACGCCCTCATAAACCGGTCAGGTAGCGTCAAAATGGTCATGTTTCAATATAAACCCTACGTACTGTAGGTATATACGATTCCAAATGTTTTCCGGCCCATGTGAAACTCCCCGGGGAGGGGAAAGGGATAAATGATATCGAGTAGTTAGTCCAGGCCAGGAGCCGTATGAAGTGGTTTACCTGCCCCACGAGGTTGATGGCTAGAATCCTAACGTGTTCCTGTTTCAACAAAATAAACTATCATGTTAACAGGCTTGCTTGGGTCCTGGGTCACTGAAGATAGGAAGGTGACATAATTGGGACTGCAACAACATTTTCGGGAGTAGGAGCACAATAATCCTACATATATTATAAAGGATGTTTTACAATATTTTATGCAACGTTCACACACACAGGATTTCAAATTAAGGGATACGGTTTGGTAACGTTATTTCTACTTTTATTACATGCCAGATGTTTTGTTTGCCACGAACTCGGGTGAATAAGTTTAATACTTTCAATTTCATAAACAAATGTTCAAATTTAAACATAAATTTAGGACTATTTCGGGAAATGCAAACGCTAGGAAAGAAGTTATTTAATACAAACAGTGTATTTTAACAAGTTCCACATATCTGTAAGTTTACGTCATTCCTTTTCCATTTACATATATGCATAAAGGAATTTAACGTCCCGTGTAATTCGTAAATCAGACCGACTGAACTGTGAGTTACCAGAAATATTTATGACGGTAAAGGGAAGAACCTCGAAAGAAATTTTATTCGGCAAGTCACTTTGAAAGAAATTAAAAAACATGACCTTTAAGTATATACATCTTTACCACCAAGCATCCGGCCGTTTTCTAATAATTGTGTCTATAACTCCGTGAGAATTAAAATGACTTGATAGGATGGTCATAAAATATTGGCGATACAAATGTTATTCATGACAATGTAAACAGCATTGACCCTAAACCGAATTCTCTCTCTCTCTTTCTAATCAAAACCGTTAGTCATTTGCGAAAAACTAAGCAAATAACAAAAAAGTTTTCGTGTGAAAGCAGAGTTTGTGTTTAGGGGATTTTATATCCATCTCCTCATGACATCCTTGAACGGTGTCTGGCTAGGCTAATTGGCTATGACAATTTGTGTTTATCCTATTAAATCTTTTTATTTACTTACGCTATTCGTACATCGACACACAAGCAAACGCGCTGGCAATCTTCTGAACTGTTTTACTCAGCGAACAAATCGTGTACTTGATATGAAAGCCCAGCATTGAAGTTTTGAATGGAATGCATTGCTTCCTCTACCAAAAACTGTTTGTAACAAATACCTCCCTACCCGAATCCTCCTCTAACAAACACACACCCGGAAAATTACGTTGCGTTTAATATTGAGCTTACTCTAAAAAGTAAGGTAACTTATGACATCTTATGCCGTTGTTACAGTTCTCAGTGAACTAGTTCATGTAAATTATACAATTTCTGGAAGGCAGTAAATTTCATTAAAATCACGTGTGTGCTGCAATAATCTGACCCAGAACTAAGAAAAGGACAACAAAATTATTGGAAGAAACAAATGGATACAACAGAAACACTAAAAATAAACAGTAATGAACGCAACATTTACAAAACACAATCATCTTAACAACATAAAGGTTTAGGCCGTTCGCAATTCCGTTTTACATTTTGATGGGTTAAGTATACCGAATAGACTTCTTCCTGGGCATTTTAAGGCTTTATAAAACTTAGAATATAGGTAAAACGGAAAAAGAATTTTGGTTAAAGGGGCTTGTGATCGTCGAACATGCCAGCAAATGGTAGTGTCATCTTCAGGGTCAAAAGAACCTGCTTTAAAGCATAGCAACGCATCGCACCATGTCTAATTGAAGTGTGTAAAGAGGAATTGTTAGAAGAAAATGCCACTAACATCAGACGTCACACGAGGCCGCATTGTGGGAATGTGATCTATCTACCACACAAATAGCAAACGCAGTTGGAAGGGGAAATAACCTTGTTGTTTACTAGGTCCGGGGTTCCAAGAAGAATGAGAAGTTGGTTAAAAACACGAAAGAAATCCGGAAGATCAAGAGCCACCACTCCGGAATTGAATGCACCTATGGTGCAGAATTGAAGAAATAATATTTTCCGTCCTGCCACATCGATAGTAAGTCGCTTGGGGTCTCCCGGTGTCACCTTCAACGGTGAGAAGACGTCCTCGAGCTGCCGGTATCCATCACAGGAAGCCAGCTTGAAAAGAGCAGCTCACAGAAGGACATCAAGCTGCTCATGTGGGATTTCCTCTTCAGTTTCTCTCAATGCCAAAGGAATTCTGGGAGACTGTGATATGGACTGAGGAAAAAGTGTTCTCATTGGACGAAGGATGATACTTTGGCGCCCTGACAACACTCGCTATACCCCAGAGCACGTAGTGGCAACAGCAAGAAGCAGCAGGATGAGCGTCCCTTTCTGGGGCTGGATGTCTGCTGCCGGGTGGGTGCGATGAGTATGTGAAGATCTTAGAGGTTACCGTGTTACCAACTGTTAGTGCTGTATATCCTGCAGAAGACATGGAGGTTATTAACTATGTCTACGATAACTGCAGCGTTCACACTTCCAGAGTAACCAAGGATTAGATGGAAGAGCAACCGGAAGTTTCTCTTCTCCCATGGCCTTGTAAATCCCCAGATCTTAATCCAATAGAACAAATTTGGGTTATTATCGTGAATGAATGGGATTGCAGAGCATAAAGAACTCCCAAAAACTTGGAGGAACACGTCAGGAAGTGTGGGAGAGCGTGCGGAGACGACCACACATATGCGAGTATTGCTTCAATTCCAAGAAGGCTGAATGCTCTTTTGGATGTGAATGTTGGTGCAAACTTGAAATTAAGAAACTTTTTTCCAGCTACTTAACCTTATACCACTATTGACCCCTAGTTATCTTTCTACCTTTCTGTCTTTTGTATGTATGAGGACCATTCTCTGTAAAATAAATTAAAATATTTAGAAATGAGATCTGAATTCTTTTAGTAATGCTAATGGCTTTTGAAGCAATAATACAGAGGTTTTTGCAGACTGCCAAATTTTTACTCCTTTTTTCAGCAATAAGCTAAAATAAATAAATGGGTGTTTGAACGAAATATATAGAACTGAGTTATTATGAAAATAGAATTAAAACTGTAAATGAACATCTACAACATATTTTTGTTATACAGGCACCATCAATGTATTATTTAATTTAGAGAGCAAGGAAATACCACGTATGTCCGTTGTCAGCAACACCAGAAAACCGAGCTTCAGACGAAAGTTAAAATTAGTTTAACGCAAGTAAAAGGATATGCATCAGGAGTCCAGTTTTAACTTTAGGCGGCCCGTAGCCGTGTCGCAGGAGCCGCGCAGAGGATCGCGGTTTTGAGTCCCGCCTGGGTTATGGGTGTTTGTGTAAACAACGGGCAACAGGAAAGCACAGAAAAATAAAGTTTCCCCACATGGGAATAAAAGAAAGGCCTTCAGTAGGATACGAGCTGCATTCTTTTTTTAATATTATTTATTCATTTATGATATTTACATTTTCTGGTTTAGTTTAACACTGGATATACACAAACAAATGGTTTCTTAAACAGAAGTGTGCACTAACATAAGTTAGTAGTACCACTAATATTAATTAGGTAAGGAAGGGTGCTTAGTGTCCCTTTGTTCCTTCTTGCTGTGGTCGTACTTCTATATGAGTTTAGTGCTACATCAGATATACACCTGTGTAGTCTACAGCCGAAACGATAGGAATGGTGTGAAACCCACACCTTGTTTCCCAAGGGCAAGAAAACTGTCTCTCTCACAACGGAGATACTCAACATAGGTGTGTAAATAGAGGTGGCCGTAGCTCGTAACAGCGTAATGATCAGTATGAGCTACAGTCCAGAGTATGGCGAAGTGCTTACCAGCCAACGCAACACGAAAATCTGGCCACAGTAAATGATGTGGTCGAAACCAAGTGCGTACTTGAGGGTCAATCTCAGCAAGAATAGCCAATAATTTGGCATGTATCGGAACCATGATAGTGCAAAAAACAAACGATAGAGCACGGTATCCTTCTCTAAACAATAAATGCAGGCATCTAGGTTTGACATACGTATACGATGAAGGCGTTCCTTCGTAGGTAACAAATCATGAGCTACATTAAACCAATTGGAACGCACCACTACAGGGAGCGAAGACGAATGTATATTTCTCCACACTTAGGACCAACAAATACCACGTGGTGCGATTTGGCAAACGCGCATCTCCGGCGACCGCAGTAAATGGCATAAACGCTTATACAAGGATTTGGAAGTTGAACCAGTCCCTTGGGTATAGTGAGTGGCCAAATAACACCATTCTTGTACATAAGTCATCAATTAAATTTCGTGCGGCGGAAGTTTACGCAGATCCGGTGGGGGTCGGATGTCAAGCTTACTACACCAGTAACACAACCATTTCGAGGTAAGGGTATCGTCCTGCAGTTTGTAACTCCTGCTGAGAAACAGAGCGACACATTTCAACTGTACATGGAGTAACCCAAGGCTACCGTACACAGGGTGGCGATATGACGTAGAAAGGGGAACTTTAAAAATACTCCCATGCCACACATACCACAAACTGATACTAGTGAGGTGACTCGCGCATGTGGACGGCAACACCAACACCTGCGAGGTATACCACAAGTGAGACAACACATACAAATGTAAAACCCACACACGTTGGTGCAGACACAAATCTCTGTGATCAGCTCCCTAGCAGTAAAGCGAATACGAGTTATTAGCGGGGGCCAATTCAAGGGTCTGCATTTCACGTAGCGACGAGGAAAAGTGAATACCCAAAATTTTGAGATTCAGCACTGTACGCAATGAAGAAATATGCGGCGGCGTCTCTCAGTGTCCAAGAGGTAAAACAAACTTTCAACTTCCTCATACTGAAAATAAGACCAGAAAGTGCCCCAAAATTGTGCAGAATATCATGCATCTTATTCACGTCCTGGTCCGTTGTCAAAAAGAGACTAACGTCGTCGGCATAGGCTAAGGTAGAGAATCGGTACCCCTGAAACGAAATCCCGGCAATGTTTTGATCCAACTGGTAAAGTAAAGGGTTCAAGGCCAACGCAAACAGAACCATGGATGCAGGACAACCCTGACGAACTGACCGTCGAACAAGTATAGGTGCAGAAAAAAACCCATTTATTTGTAACACAGCAGATATATCTGTATAGAGCAATTTTATACAATGCACAAACATATCAGAAAGCCCATGCCATCGCAGTGCCTCAAATAAATAAGCATGTGACACGCTGTCAAACGCGCGATGAAAATCTAAGGAAGCTAAAATCGCCCGTTGCCGAGTATGCTGGCATAGAGCGACACTGTCACGCAACGTACAAAGCACATCAAAAATAGTCCGACCAGATACTCCACATTTCTGTGCGGGATGCAGGATATCTGGCAGAAGAGGTCGTAATCTGTTAATAAGTACCCGCGCCAGAAGTTTATAGTCATAGTTGAGTAAACTAATGGGCCTATAGTTAGCGACATCGGCCAAATCGCCTCGCTTGGGAATAAGCGTTATCACTCCCAGCATTTGTGAATCACATAAACGCTTACGTTCCAGGATAACATTCAAAACAGCCACAAAGTCATCACCGACGATGTCCCAAACGGCCACATAAAACTCTTGGGGAATTCCGTCAATGCCTGGAGTTTTGGAACGTTTTCCTTGTAAGAGGGCTGCATAAACTTCTGTCTTACGAAACGGGAGCACCAGTTCTTCATGTGCCTCCTTAGAAGCGAGCAATCCCGCAGGAGGGGGAAAAGCGGCAAGGGAGGGAGTAGGTCCCGGTTGAGCGGCAAAAAGTTGCGTGTAGAACAAACGAAAACATCGCAAGGTATCCTGTCTCTGTGTAACAGAGTTTCCATTGGAATCGCGAACACTTAAAATCAGCCCAGGCATAAGTTTTACAAAAGGCTTTAATTTTATGTTTTATGAAATGGTCCCACCAGTCAGCTAGCTCGGCATATTTACGTTTCTGGGACTGCCAAGAACGCCAAGCCTGGGCAAAGTCCTGCATAAATCCGGGGGCAGATAAAACAGTTACGTTCAGTTTCCAAAAATATCGCCCCATTGGGAAATACACAACATCCAATTTAAGGTGCAAAATTACAGCCGCGTGATCACTAAACGAAACTCCCACCGTAGTTACACTCCAAACACTAGATGTCAATCCAGTGGGTACATATAGTCTATCAAGTGTAGATGCAGAATTACTAGAAAAATAAGTAAACTGTACAGAACGAAGTAACAGGCTCCATACATCAACCATTCTTAGTTGTGGCGTCAACGCATGTATCGCGCGCTAGGCTGGTAAACACCTGTACAAATACCAGCATGTAACACACAGTTAAAATCACCACCAAAGATATATTCGATCCGGAAGGTTGCGTAACAAATAGTGCACTTTCGTCTGAAAAAAGACATTCCGTTCACGGCGCTTAGCACTACCCGCTGGGGCATATATATTAACAAACAGATGACCTTGAAAACTACCACTTATACCTCGCCCGGATGGAAGTTTTTCAACCGATTTAAGAGCAATAGCGGCTTTCGTTAGAATCGCAGTCCCGAACGACTCAGAGCCAATATTCACGTAAGACGAATAGTTAGAGAGCACAAAAAAATCCGAGGTTTTGACCTGTAAAAATAAAATATCAATATCCTGGCAATTAAGAAACAATTTTAAGGACCGAAGTTTTAGAATAGAAGTACTACCATGAAAGTTAACAGTAGCTATGGAAAATGTTTGAGGCATAAAGGGAAACTAAATAGTATCAAGGGTCACAAAACAGAGGATGGTAGCACCCCCCAAAAAAAATGGGCAATTAGAAAAGTCAACAAAACAACTAATGCATGGTAACTTAAGCGCCTCTAAGTCACAGACATAGCGACGGCTCCTCTGTGGAGGTCGTCGACACCACTGCCAGAAGGAACCGCAGATGATGGCGAATCTCGGGCATCCGGCGGTTCGGAGTCCATAGCATCATTCCAGCTGCTGGAAGAAGCAGCGGAAACTGGAGTAACGTGTTCTGTAGATAGAGCCTCACGCGGAAGTAGATCAACCAAAACACTCACTGAGGCGGCTGCTGACTGGGCGGAACAGAAAGCTCACAGACGATGTCCTCAACTCGCTGCACCTTACGTTGTGTACTATACGACGACCGACCTTGCGACGCTTACTAGTCACTAGCGTGGGTGGCGATTGTTCCTCACTGTCACTGACACTAAGCGCAGTCAAATGGGGTTCCTCTGCCGAAAGTGTCTGTTCATCACCTAGACCATCGGAAGCTTCCGAGAGAGGCACCGCTTTGGCATGACGCATCAATCGTTTCCTCAAAGGAAGACGCACTGTTACGGATACTAACAGGTGCAGAAGGTGGACACTCCGGTGTAGAAATAGCAACATCAGAGGACGTGGACGCGTGTCCCAAATCAGGCGAGCACAGTGGTGGCACTTCCAACAAAGTCTCTGTCGCGCCAATATCCGAAGCACGAGAAGACCCCGCCGTGGGCGAGGAACCAGGCGAGCGACTAGAATGTTGTAGCACCGGAAATTCCCGCTCGGAATTTAAGACAGCCCAAGCCGACTGCTCAACCTCCCTAGGGGTTTGCACAATACCGCGTTGCCGCGGACAATCACTCTTGAAATGACCAGGTAGGTGACAGTAGGCGCATGTGGGAGGCTGACCAGGATAAACCACTGAAACCCGGCGTCCGGAGATATACACAAAACTAAGTATATGCTTAGTGAGTAAAATTCGTACAGAGCGCACACCGGAACTCGTTGGATAACGATAGGAGCAGACCATTGTTCAGTAGAGGAAGCTTGAATGTTCCCATAGGATTTGAGAGTATCAATAACCACAGCATTGGACAGCTCCAATGGTAAATGGTACAATTTCACTACCCGATATCCAACACCTGCGTGTTCCAATTTGACAGTGCCACGTTCACCAGTAGAAAAAATAAACGGTGCTTCTCCACGGGAACGCTCAAGAATATCTTCTAGTAACGATGCACACTGAACCTTGATATAGAAACATCTGGTAAGATTATCCAACTGTAACATTAGTACCTGATCAATAGGAAGCTTTAAAGTGTCGTAAATCCAATCATGAGTTTCGTAAGCTAAGACCTTCGGTGCATTACGTTCAAAACTAATTTTGACAGTATTCTGCCTTTCCACAAACACACTCATGTTCACAAACAAACAAAACTGATGGTAAGAACCAGGTGAAAGCCGGGACACAGGTGCCACACAACACGACCTCACCGCACAGCGGAGAGACCGCAACTGCAATGGGGTCTCTCCCACCCTTTTTACCTATCACCAAATCTTTTGAAAAGGTTTAAGGGAAAGAAATATTGCGTGGAAATCAATTTACAAAGGGCCATTAGAATTTTTTGTGAAAAAATTGGGGAAAAAAACACTGGAATCTTTAAATATACGCAGTGCCTTTTAAAACAGTGCAGAACGATTAATATATATATATATATATATATATATAGCGTGGAAATAAATTAAAAAATACTATTAGATATTTCTAGAAAAAGTTGTAAAAACCAATAACACTGACATCTTTCAATACATTCAGTCCCCTTTAAAATAACGCGAAGTGTTTAAAAAAATAACACGGACTACTTAAAGTTTAACGCAAACTTTTACAACAACAAAAAATGACTAAACAAAATACAGAAATAAAACGATAAATGCAGATCCTTACCAAGTATATCTATGTATCCAAAATAAGAAGTAAACGTCTTCTACTGTCCAATTTTACGCCAAATAGCACATAGTGTTATAATTGTTACATGTTTATGATGATGATAATCATTTGTTAGCAGACAAACTTTATGTTCAAAACAAGTAAACATTTTCTGCTGTCCGATTTTCCGTGAAATACCCCAAAATATTATACTTATCACATGTTTATTATTATTATTATTATTATTACTATTATTATTATTATTATTATTATTATCATTATGAACGAAAAATGGATTATATTGATTATCTTTTTTAAGATCTGTTTAAAAATGTTCTAAAACTATATTAGCACTAACACAAAATGTGCAATATTAATTTGTTTAAACGCGTGTGGAAAGAATGTACAAATTTCTTCCGTTTGGACAGATTAATTAAGTAGGTATAGAACAAAATATTCAATTTCTTATTTCCTCAACAGCAGCTACCCCGCTCGCCTCATCTTAGACGACTGCATGCAAACGTAAATCAACACTTTCAATAACACCTCCCCCAGGAGAGGCACAACTACTCGATAAGAAAGTTCTTCTCCCGTTTTCCCTCAACACCGTCACCCATCGGAAAACGTTTTGGAGCCCACTGTACGTGACACGGAAAGTAAAAAGGACAAACACCAAGAAAAGAAAAGGTAAGGAAGAATGAACGAAGAAGTACGTGATTCGCGCTGGCAACATTGCTGCGGCAATTGGCAATGTTGTTTAGTCGCAACCCTATCTCACATTCCAAGTAACATGTACCGCTATAAGAAGTGTTAACACACGCATTCAATGTTATTTTACTTCTGGTTTGGTCGCTGTGGATTATTGTGTTTAAGATGTCAGCGAAAAGAAAGAGTGTTGCAATAAGCATTGAACAGAAACTCGAAGCCGTTGTGACGGGTGATCACAGACGAGGGATTCAAATCATTAAATGTAAAAAAGAGTATATACAAATCCATATTAAAATATTAACGCGAAATATTGAATTACGGCCCTATCAGTAACAAAAAGCTTTCTCTATTTTCTCTTTTTTTTAGGTGCCTTACGTTTTGTGGTACAATGAGTGAATCAACACCAATGGATATAATGCTAATCAAACGGTGGCGTGACATAGCTGCTCGCAAAGGTTTCGGTAAGAAAATTCAGAAATAAAGTGCTGGTTTTATGAAATACTCTTTATAAATACTGTAACGCATATTTTAATACTGTATACAGTAGAAGTTTTTATTAAATACTATTACATGCATTTGAAATACAAATTATTATTCTTTCCTTTCGCTGCATAAGATCGTTACCATCGATTATACGAAAAAAATACGTTATCCGGAACGACTTTGCCCGCTTTAGTTCGGTTAAGTGGCGTTATATGCTGTCTTCGGATTTATTCGTTTGTTTGCCCATGACGTCACCACTTTGAAGCGAGCTTATCACCAATGCCTCTGGCAAAGTACTAGCAAAAGATGAGTGAAAGGGGTGTATGTTAACAGTTTCGAGGTCACCTTAGTGACCTGTGCCTGCTAGTGACACTGTGCCTTTCCAGTGTTTATATTTGGAACTTCTTTAGCTTGCGTCTCGTAAACTCGCAATTTCAGCATGTATGCTAATACATTGATTTAATATACGGAAACTATTTATTACAATTATTTCTCTATGCCACTGTTATGTTTATTTAATTGTTTGTATCTTCCTGTCAATAACTACGGTATCATAGGTAACTTAAATAATGGAACGGTTTCTGTAGCGGTTTTTCATTCTCGGCTTTAATGGCACAACTTTAACTGCTTTAATGAAAAACAATTGAGAAATGCTTTATAAATATTTTGAATATTTTAAATATTTTAGTTTTTTCGCCTTTTTTTAGAAAGAAACAAGTCCTTTATCATTGTTTTGTCTTTGGACTTGAAATTGTGGGTAAGAACGGAGAAGATGATTCACACAGCGGCCAACATCGTAACGATAGACCCCTCCCATCCCTCTATTTGGGAAGTAGCACTGAACCATGCAAATGTTGTGATCGGTGGTCACTTCCATCTCGCATGTAAAGAACGCATAAAATGTCCTAGTGAAAAATAGTACTACACCGCTGCAGTACATCAACTTGTTTACGAAGTCGGAAACTCATGCAGTCCGAGGTTTAATTCTTTGAGACAAGAGACTCGCTAAGGTAATGCTGTCATTCATTTAAACCGACCGGCGGTAAAGGCCGAATAAATCTAAAGACCCGTTTCTCATAATTATACAAGTCCATGTTTAGAGAGAGAGAATTGTGTTTAGATTTAGCCTGCAGGCAGGACCATTGCACCGATTACTGGATATTACAGAAGTAGGTACAGGGTTGGTTTTTAGTGGAGCATCTATCAGTGTCGCTTTTTGCGTGTGTACGCATGAAACAACTGTCAACCGTTGCAAATACGGAGTTAGGAGTTTATTTACAGGAGTTTAAAAAAGAACTGTTCACAATTTTAAATTTGGTTAAACTTAGTACAAAATTAAGGGTAGTATAGATAGAGAAACTTCTAACAAATTTCAAACTTTAGCAGACCCCCTGTGCATAGGTTGTCGATACCTTTCAAATTTGGTTAAATTTATTACAAAATTAAGGTTAGATCTGAATCAGCAGCCAAAGTTTTCCGAACCGAAGCTACAGGTTAGTTATTCTAGCTGAAAGTAATGTGCCAAATTGTGTGAAATTCGGTGGGAGAAAATAAAATTCATATTAGAAGTGGAATAAGAATATGATGCAACCTAACGCAGTAACCGAAATTTCTTTTTTCCTGATTATCGGGAGAAGACTCAGCACTGCTGCAGTGAGAATAATGTGCCTATGCCCCAAAAGAGGGGGAAAGAGAAAGTGAGAGGAGACAACAGGCGGCCGGAACCAGAGGTGACGGCACAGCGATGACAGGCTCCCTACAGTTTCCAGATGGAGACTCCCCGACAGTCCGACAGACAGATAGACCTGTGACCCCCGCCGCACACAGAGGGTCCAATACCCCGCTCCGAAGGGACGGTCCGTTTACCCCCAGGCACTGAAGGCCGAGGGACGGACAAAGTTCCACAGAGAGCATTCATTTCCCTGCCACACGGCACCAAAACACTATCCCCTATACATGCAACCCTGAAAAGGACCTAACGGGGTGAAGGATGAATGAAATGGAAGGACAGAAATTTCGAACGTCTAAAGAAATCACTCCAGCATTCACCTGACGACCCATGGGTCAAAGTGGGAGCTCGCCGGGAGCTCCCGAATACAAGTGACACACATTATCTCGTTCGGTAACGAAAATGGTTTAAAACGTTTCTCCGTCAGTATTTTGGTGATATCTCGCGGAGGACCGGCATTACATTCTCAATTGAATTATACATTATTAAGTCTTAAAAGTATAAAACATATTTTAACCCGCTGCAGCTTGTCAGATGAAAATAATTGCACTTTTCAATTATATTCATCGCCGCAAACTGACAATTTTAAAAACTTAGATCCTTCGAAATGGGCCAGGATAACTCATGCTTTCCTGCTCACTCCTTTAACTGTTTTCACAAATTAAAGCGATTCTAAATCGACCATTAATAATTAACAAACTTTGCTTAATATTAGAGATTTACAAAGCATCTATCACACCACGTAAACGTAAAATCCCACGCATGTGGGTAGACTTGTAGAAACAAACTGCAAACTCATATATAAAGTGAAATTGCCTTACATCGGTTACGTTAATAGTTTTTAAAAGAGCAGAAAATAAGTGAAGGTGCTAAATAAAAATTGTTTACACACGCTAAGGGAACATTCATGAATGTAATTTGTTTGAAATTCATTTAAATATATGAGGAGACTAATAAAAATGTACGACTTTTAGGATTGATTCGCAAAATATCTAATGAACACCAGAAACCAAGACAAATATTTATGCTAACATACCAGCAATGTGACGCTTGCGGTTTTCTTTTTTTTAGGTTTAACGCCCTTTAACCGGGTAGGTAATATCAAACTTTAAATGAAACGTCCAGTTGAACACGACATTCATCTTTTCAGGATGTGGGAAAACCCTAAAAACACCTTACCCTGGTAATTCCCCTAACAGAGATTCGAATTCGGGACCTCTTGAATGTGAGGTAGTTATCCCCATTCCATGGAAGTGGGTCTTGTTTTCTATTGTAAGAGAATTATTGTCGGTTAAAGAGTGTGTTTTGCTTTAATCTCTAATCTCTACGCTATTGAATATAGTGCAATACAAAAAGTGTTTTTCATGAAACATGTTAGAGGAGAGAAGTGTACTACGGCCGTCACCTCCTCCGTCCGTTGCTGTAGGCTTACCTTGATGCTTCTCCCGTTGGTTCCAGAAGTTCGCAGTGTGCTGGTTCTCTTCAATTTTATCCTCGGCTAGCTGCAGTAGTTTTCTTTAAACTATATAGGAGCATGGACTTATCCTCGGTAAAGGAAAGCGTAGATCTCGGGTGGTGATATAGGAAGACATAGACGTGCTTTGTTTATGAAAAGATGACACTGCCGTTTCTTTTTTATTTAACTAACACACGTAGTATACAACATGGGTATTGTCGCCGTAAAATACTGTCCACCGCTGTTAAAATGCAGCGCGGATATGACACGAAGTTTAAATATGCTTATTATCTCTTTGCGAGTAGCGGATCTTAGGTGTGTTTCTAAAACTGTCTTGATTCCCTTTTTGGCGCGATATCTCACACATCCTGCAGCATCTCTCCCTGACCACACATGACAAAAACTGTCCCGAATTTGCTCCAAACAGATCCATTTATAGTCGCAGGCTTCTGGGGCTGCTTCCTTTCCTATTGGTCCATTTTTAGCGCCACTCGACGCGTCTAACTATTTCGTATAAACTTCCAGGGATCTCATTGGTCCAAGTTTAATATAAATCGCGGCTTTTCCTACATTTACCATTAAGCTATCTGTCCCTCTCACTTGGTCACGGCGAATTATCAAATAAAGGGACAAAGGCGTTACACCCTCGCGGTAGGAATAATGGCACTGCGACCAAAGAGATGTCATAAAACTAGGTTTTCTGCCTTCGAAGGCACTATTCCTGTAGCTAAAACATTTCGTCGTGGACAGTATTTTAACATAGCGCTTAAATTATTTACATTAAACCATTTATAACTCTACTAATATTAGTAATCTAGATGCATACATAACGTTAAATCACCCTTCTTAAAATATACAAGCAGTAAGAGAAAAAGATATTTACATAGTATGATTTAACATCAATAAAAGTTAATTAATAAATTATCTATAATTACAGTTCTCGGACTCGGCCTAGAGTTGCCGTTTCAAATTGCCCTGTTCTGGAAAAGAATAAATTTTTCAGCACTTGATATAATTTTCTTTTCCAGAATAATTCCTCTGATTATGGTTTTTGTTGGTTTGTTTTGTCTACATAGACCCTTCGCTATACCTGTTCCTTCACAAGGGTTCTGACAAACCAGTGGTGTTTACATTTGGGTCATTCACTCTTACACTTTGCTATGGTTGATCCCCTCTCCATTTAAAAACAGGTTTTCCGAGAGGCATTCTTACGCACAATACACTTCACGCACACGAATAACTTGTAACGCAAACAAATACGCTAATACCCAAATTAAGTTCTAAAATTAAATATATTTACATACATACTGGTACAGAATACTTATTTTGTATTTAGTTATTTCCTTACATCCTTATTTATCGGGTGTATTACCTTCACTACTTGTTCATAGGGTTGCTACCTCATTTCGAGTAAAACTAATCTGATTATTTTCATTACATTCTTCACCCTTCTCATTCTCTAAACATTTGCACGGTTTGAGCAACTGTTTATGATATCTCCCTATGATCTTGGAATTCTTTATTTCTTGTAACTCAAATGTATCCGAGCCAAAAATGTTAATCACCCGGTATAGACCTTTAAATAAATTTTCCATTCTATGATACCTTTTGTTCAGAATCCTAGACTTTTCTTGTCCCGTACCAATACTAAGTCTCCCAATTCGATCAACCAGTGTTTTCGTTTCTTTTGCTTAAACTTTTCTTTTCTTTTCCGCGCCTTATTTGCCATTCTTTCAAAAGCTTTCTTAAACATCTCTTCTTCCGTTAGTGTTTTCGGATCTTTAGCTTCTAGTGTCAGTGGTAATTCCCCTTCAAGTGTTTCCATTAATTTCCCCTTCATCAGCTCAATGGGCTTATAACCGGTAGTAGGGCTCACACTTTCATTTGAAATACTTTCGATGCGCTGGTAGTGATTGGCCCAATCACTGTGTTTTTTATTTGCCAAAATTCTCAAATAAACTGAAATGTCCCGTATTATTCTTTCGCAGGGATTGCTTTGTGGGTGGTATTTTGAGCAATGATACAACGTGATTTCGTTTTCTTTTAAGGTGTCTACAAATTTTCGGCTGGTAAATATTGAAGCATTATCACATAAGATTGCCTTCATCTTTCCAAATTGTGGAACATACGACTTCATTATCTTCCTTAGGCATGTTTCATTTGTAATCTTCCTGACTGGGTAAATTTTCACGAATTTTGAAAATACATCTGTTAGCACTACTATATACCTAAATCCAAATTTACTACAAGGCATCTCACCATGACAGTCCAAGGTCACTAACATGCCTGGCTTTTCTCTTAGTATGGAGTTTGTCTCGTATTCGTATTGTATATTCAATGGCTTTGCTTTTTGACATTGTAAGCATGTCGAAATTATTCTCCTTACTTTATGATGTAATTTTGGAATATACAGATTTTCTTGGATCATTAAAACGGTGCGTTCTGAGCCAGAATGTGCTAGAGCTTGATGGAACGTGTTTATAAGTTCATTCTCCATGTTCTTAGGTATATACGTCTTCCACTTCTGTATTTCACTGCCATGTAGTTTATACAACACGCCCCCTTTTACCCCTATACTTCCCTGGATATTTTCAGCTATTTCTGGGGCCCTTTTTATTAATTTATTTAACTTCTCATCTTGTCGCTGCTGGTCCCCTATTCCTTTTAATTCTTTTATCAATCTTTTACTCAAGGGTATTTCAATACTCATTAAGGTTACTTCATTTTTAGGGCGTTCTATTCTCTCCGGTATTTCACTGTTGTTATGTAACCTAGACAGCAAATCGCTAAAGACATTTGTTTTTCCTGGAATGTGTTTCACCTCAACATCATACGAAAGAATCTCATGGATATACCTAGATAATTTAGTACTCGTAAGCCGACAACTTTTCATAAATGAAAGACTCACATGATCTGTGTATATAGTAACCTTCTGTAGATATATATAGGATCTAAATTTCTGTAGTGCGTAATACACAGCACAGATCTCTAATTCGGTGACCGAAGCATTTTTCTCTGTTTGATTTAAACCTCTTGACGCGGTACTTATCACGTGTAGTTGATTTTCCTCATCTGATTGGGCTAGGACACACCCATATCCGTGTCCTGAAGCATCCACGTAAATTACATATGGTAGGTTGTCCTTGGGTCTCTCTAGTAGAATTGATTTCGCAAATAGTTCTTTTATCTTTTCAAAAGCTTTCTGGTGTACCTCGTCTCATTTCCATCGCACTTTCTTTTTAAGTAATTCGCGCAAAGGTGCTATTTCTGCGGCGTACCTCAGGATAAATTTGCTTTGATAATTTAGCACTCCAAAAAACGACCTAAACTGCTTAACACTCTTGGGCGCTGGTATTCTTCTCACAGCCGCTACTCTATCTTCGTTTGGCTTTATTCCTCTATCATTAATTACATAACCTAGAAATTCCACCTCACGGATGCAAAAGTTGGATTTATTAATGTTCACCGTCATACCGTTTTCTCTCAGCTTTCTAAGCACATAATCCACATGTTTAATATGCTCATCAAAATTTTCATCAACTATTAGAAAATCGTCGATGTATTGGATCAAAAATTCGTCGGCTGAGTCGCCAAATATTTTATCGATGGCTCTTAATAGTCCACTACATGACGTAAGCGTACCAAAAGGCATTCTCAAAAATTCGAACTGTTTCACAAAAAATAAAAAAGAAGTATACTTTCTAACATCCTCGTGAAGCTCGATCTGCCAGTATGACGCAGGTAAATCAATAGTGGAGAAATACTTGCCTTTGGTTATTTGTGACAGCAATTTTTCTACACTTTCGCTCCGAAATCTGTCTGGTTGAGTATGTTTATTTATCTTTCGACCATCTATCGTCATCCTAAGTTCGCCATTGCGTTTCGTCACCCAACATAATGGACTGCTGTATGGAGAATTTGACTTTTGCATTATTCGGTCTCTCAACATCTTATCGATTACTTGTTTGGCTCTCTCCCTTAATGCAATCGGAATATCCCGATACTTATGTGTGAAAGGTGCAATATTTTGTACTGTAAAGTTGTGTTTGTATGCTTTGGACTTGCCTGGGACGTCCGAAAATACCGTTTTGTTTTCTTGTAACTTCGCCTTAATAGATGCCTTTGTGTGTCTGTGAGGTTCTCGGCAAGGGTCACTTTCTCCTCGACTGCTTCTACCTGGCTGCCGGTCGGCGCTAAAATAGTTTGTCCTTTATTTCGGGCGTAACCATCATCTTTCTCATTGTGCTCCGTATATCCGTTGTAAAACCTGTCAGCGAACGCATGCATCTCATCGGTTTCTTCCTCTTGTACTATAGCAATTAGTTTCTCACTCCTACCTGTTTGTACTAATTGTACGAAAAATCTTTCTTCGGCGATATCTTCTTCTCCTTGGGTTTTGTTATAATTATCTTGCTTCATACCCTCTACAAAAGGGATTTCTAATAGTTTTCTGTTCTTCTCTATTTTCAAAACTTTATCAGCAAAATCAACCCTAGCTCTTAATTCAAACAAAACGTCACACCCAATCAAAATGTCACAAATCAAATTATTAATTACCAGAAAAATAAACTCAACATTTTCTTCTTCTATTTTCACGTTCAACATTACTTGCATTTTTATTCGGGTAACCTCTTTGTTGACTGCTACCCGGCATACCGTGTTCCTTATAGGTAATGTCATTAGCTTAATTCCTTTATTTACCAGGTTCTGATATAACCTCAGGCTGCATACACTCACATTGCCTCCAGAGTCTATTAAAGCGTTATATTCTTCATCCAATAATACTACTTTTATGCTAGGGGAATCTGTCAGGTGCTTTTCCGAGTGATTTTGAATAGTAGTTATCAGTTCTCCCAGTATAAAGTCATTTTTGAGCCCTGTTTCACATTTGCTGTTTATTTGAGAATTTTGCGCGCTTAAAATCCGCTCCGAGCTCTTGATTGGATCCCGTCTTAGTTTTCCGGGTTATCGACACTATTTGGTGCTCCACTATTCTCTTCCACATTTCCCTCTCTCTGAATTTGCCTATAGTTTCCTCTGCTTCCTCTAAAATGTCCCCGGGAAAGTCTCTCTCTCCTTTCGTTTCTTTCTGGGTAATTTTCGTCATACCTCTCTGCTACATCGCTTTCCCCTCGGTCAGAAAAATAATGTTCCCTGGATCCGTTTTCATTGTTCCTGCCTCTCCTATAGTTAAAACGGCCCCTATATCTTGGTCTGGTTTGTATAGCATTTATATGATATTGGTTATCACCTTCCCTCCTGAAACGGTTATTTTGACAGTTTCTGTTCCCGGATTGAGGCACGTCGTTCCAGTATCTCTCTCTGGGGTTATAGTTCCCTCTCGCGTTTCCTCTCCAGTTCGCATTCCTTGCATTATCCGGTATTGGTCGAACTGTATAGTTTTGTCCGTGGTTCCTACTACTTGTCTCGAATGATGATACCAACTCAATCAATTCGGGAATAGAATTTGGCTTCGCAATGAGTAGATAATGGTGTATGCGTTCTGGATAATGGGGTACAATCATGTTGATGAAATCCCTCTCACTTATGGGTGGCTCTATTAGTCTACTACTCTGTGCTTTAGTTAGTAAATAATCTACCATGCCTAGGTTTCCGCGTTCATCGTATTTGCCATTAACTAGGATAGATCTCACCTGTTTCTGAGTATTAGTACTCCAATACTTATTCAAAAATGACCTTCTGAAATATTCAAAATTATTATTCTCTCCCAAAGTCAATCTTACCCATTGGAGAACCCTTTGACGTAAACCTTTACGAACGATTAACATCTTTAGCTCGTCCGGAATTTGCTTTAAACGGAAATACTTCTCAAGGTCATTTAGATATTGTTTAGGATTATCAGCCGAAATTTCCTCGAAAGTAGGTACTCCTATCTCATTTAATAAATGGTAGTTTGCATTACTTGCGTGGTTAGATGTACATTGGTGCCCTGAATTGAAATTGTATGGGTCGGCAGCTGGACTTTGACCTCCATTTGCCTATCTAAAAGTGGTGGTAGTTTCACTATGTGAGCTATCATCACTCTGTCTCACACTTACCCCAAGTCTACCAATAGAGTGTTTTAACTCCTTTACACAATTTTCATGCTCTTCAACCCTCTTCACAATTTCATGATGATTTGAGAGCTGTTCCGTTATTTTTGACGAAAGTTCATTTATCTTTCCCTGATCCTTTTCTACCACCGTTCTAAATTCCCTGAACTCCCTTTGAATGTTAGATTCTAAGGTGCTTTGTTTTTTTTCTAAAGAAACATTTACAGCTCTTAAGTCATCATCCAATTGCTCCTTTATGGCTAAGCTGGTAACACTTAATTCTGTTTCTACATCCTTCCTTATTTTTACTTTCTCTACTACGTATAGTAAGTAGGGGAAGTATTGCATTCCACCCGAAAATTCGATACCGAGATTTCACCGGAAATACATGTTTTGAGACCTCCTGAATCCAAAAAAAGCATTTTTGGAAACATGTCCGTGTGTGTGTCTGTGTGTCTGTGTGTGTGTGTCTGTGTGTGTGTGTGTCTGTGTGTGTGTGAACAGCATAACTCAAAAACGAACAGTCGGATAAACACCAAACTTGGTATTTAGGTTCAGTATCTTCCAGAGATGCGACACGAAGGTTTTCAAGAAAATCCCCCCACCCCAGACTACCCTTTACATGGAACATTTTTCGAAAATTTTAATTTTCTCAAAAATGGCTCCAACGATTTTGTTTAAAATATCATATGTTTAAGATAATGCCATGAGAAATGAAATGTATATCTTGAATTTTCTGGGAATGTCTCCAAAAGTATTCTTCATTGTGAACGACTTTTGCATAACTGGTAAACCATAAGAGATAGACAAAATTTTACTACACAAAAAATGTTGATCTCGTTAAAATACACAACTTATGTTATATACATTTCTTTTGTTGAGTGAACCGTTTTCGAGATATTGCTTGTTATTCCCTTAAATTTTCCAATACTTATACTTTTTCTCAAATTCGTTATTCATTTTTTTATGTCCTGGACTTGCAAAGAGAATGGAATTCGACACATAGCAACCAGCGTTAAAATATTTGACCATCGCTTAAAAGCTACCATATTCCCCTTGCATCTACAAGAAAATTAGCAATAAGATTGACATCTCGATATCTCGATTAACATAAAGCATATGGAGAATAGGCGTTTGTAAAAATAGATTGTACAAGAGTAGAGAAAGTCATGTGAGTGTAACACATCAGATTTTTTCTACATCGTTTCTTAGACCTAGTTGTCCTGCCTGAATTTCTTGCACTACTTTCCCTTGCTTACTGAATTTGGAGTCCAATTGACTTTGTAATCGGGTCATCTGTTCACCTAAATATTCCCTCATCTCCAGAGCTAATTCCCCTCTCATCTTCCTGTTTTCCTCTCTGACATATTTACCTATCTGTATACTCTGCTCATTTAATTTCCCTTCTAAATTTTTACTTTGTTCACTCAAATTTCTTTTTGACTCCTTACTCTGCTCATTTAATTTCCCTTCTAAATTTTTACTTTGTTCACTCAAATTTCTTTTTGACTCCTAACTCTGCTCATTTAATTTCCCTTCTAAATTTTTACTTTGTTCACTCAAATTTCCTTTTGACTCCTTACTCTGCTCATCTAATTTCCCTTCTAAATTCTTATTTATCTCGTCTATCTTTGTGCTCAAATGTTGAAGGAATATCATCAGCTGGTTCCGACCTGCGTCAATGACCTGCTCATTCGGTGGTTGCCGTTCCAGTCTAACTTCTACCTCTGCTTCACCCATATTTTCTCCATCTGGTGTTATGCTGACAATGGCCTCCCTATTCAGTTCTTCCAAACCTTCCCTTGACCTACTCATGGTTCCGTTAGCAAGTTCTACCTCCCTAGTAATGACTTTACCCCCTCTCAATAACATGTGTTCACAAAACTGAGTCACTACTCTGCATGCCTTTTTGTTTGTTTTTGTATAAATGTTCTAACCTGTATTTTCTCCTGCGTTACTTGATGCGTCCCGGGTTCGAATCCTGGTGAATTTCTAGAAGCGATGTTCTCAGCTGTTTTGTTGTCCCACGTAGGTAGACTAGAAGTTCGCGTGGTAATTTTGTTCTGCTGTGCCCCTTTCCTCTGAAGATTCTTCCTCTATTCGTTGTTACCTAGTCCTCCGTTTGAGTTGGTCTTCCCTTCGTGTTGGTCTTCCCTTCGAGTTGGTCTTCCCTTCGAGCTCCACGTTATGGCGCCAGTTTGCGGCCGTCACCTCCTCCGTCCGTTGCTATAGGCTTACCTTGATGCTTCTCCCGTTGGTTCCAGAAGTTCGCAGTGTGCTGGTTCTCTTCAATTTTATCCTCAGCTAGCTGCAGTAGTTTTCTTTAAACTATATAGGAGCATGGACTTATCCTCGGTAAAGGAAAGCGTAGATCTCGGGTGGTGATATAGGAAGACATAGACGTGCTTTGTTTATGAAAAGATGACACTGCCGTTTCTTTTTTATTTAACTAACACACGTAGTGTACAACATGGTTATCGTCGCCGTAAAATACTGTCCACCGCTGTTAAAATGCGGCGCGGATATGACACGAAGTTTAAATATGCTTATTATCTCTTTACGAGTAGCGGATCTTAGGTGTGTTTCTAAAACTGTCTTGATTCCCTTTTTGGCGCGATATCTCACACATCCTGCAGCATCTCTCCCTGACCACACATGACAAAAACTGTCCCGAATTGCTCCAAACAGATCCATTTATAGTCGCAGGCTTCTGGGGCTGCTTCCTTTCCTATTGGTCCATTTTTAGCGCCACTCGACGCGTCTAACTATTTCGTATAAACTTCCAGGGATCTCATTGGTCCAAGTTTAATATAAATCGCGGCTTTTCCTACATTTACCATTAAGCTATCTGTCTCTCTCACTTGGTCACGGCGAATTATCAAATAAAGGGACAAAGACGTTACACCCTCGCTGTAGGAATAATGGCACTGCGACCAAAGAGATGTCATAAAATTAGGTTTTCTGCCTTCGAAGGCACTATTCCTGTAGCTAAAATATTTCGTCGTGTACAGTATTTTAACATAGCGCTTAAATTATTTACATTAAACCATTTATAACTCTACTAATATTAGTAATCTAGATACATACATAACGTTAAATCACCCTTCTTAAAATATACAAGCAGTATGAGAAAAAGATATTTACATAGTATGATTTAACATCAATAAAAGTTAATTAATAAATTATCTATAATTACAGTTCTCGGGCTCGGCCTAGAGTTGCCGTTTCAGTACCTACCGTCTTCATTCTACTGACGCTGACCTCTGACACATCTTTGTTGTTCCTGGCAGTTGCTTCAGTGGACTCAGAGTCCCGGGTTCGATGGTTGGATGGCAGGGATTTGGAATTTGTTTTTGGTAGAGCTGAGGTTCTTGTTTTCAGGGGTGGTGACACTGCCTTGATGATATTAATAATGCTGCCGGCGAAGTTTGAGTTATTTCTTTATTTGGTTACGAAGATTCCTATCTGGTTGACCCGCCACCTTCGTCGTCGAAACCACTGTTATTCTTATCACTTTCGAAGTCGCTACTTATATGTTTCTCCGACTAGCCCTCGAATTGCCTAGGTTTCATAACTTCATTTTTACACTATAAACTTTCTGATTATTTTCTTCTAATCTTGTTTCGTCGACCGTCCTCGTGGTTAGTTTGTACCGGAATGTGTCTCGGCGTATCTTTTCCTCTTTCACGCCTTTCGCCAAACTTAGAATTTTCCCCCACCTTTCTTAAGTTTCGTTCCGTTTTAAGTTCAAACGTATCATGCGATGCATACGCGATCTTTTGATTGGCTATCATTTTGTTTCATGATTTTTTATTATTGGCTACCCCCACTTGACAACTTTCACATCTGCTTCTTACAGCTTATTTTGACTTTTAAAATCTTCCCACGAATATTCTTAGATCGTAGATAAGGCACGCATACTTCCTGTCCCTTCTAAGCTTTGAAACCGTTGTAAACGGCCTGTCCGAGCCAAGATACAAAGGCGAAACTTCCGGTAGGCTTGTTGTCATCCACGCAGGTAAAATACCTTGAAGGACAACAAACTTTGTTTCCTGTCTTCCCTACAAAACCCATTCCTAATATGAATTCAGCACATTTTCGTCGCTATGTTCGATCCTATATTATTATTATTATTATTATTATTATTATTGTTATTATTATTATTATTATTATTATTATTATTATTATTATTATTATTATTATTATTATTATTATTATTATTATTATTATTATTATTATTATTTCTCCTGGGTCTCGATAACCAGCTTCACTACGATAACCTAGCTTCAACTTGTCTAATGCTTAACATGACACGTACGTAGTAGATAGAGAAGGCATTGCATTCCACCCAAAATTCGATACCGCGATTTCACTGCAAATATACGTTTTGAAGCTCCCTTAACCCAAAAGAGCATTTTTAGAAGAAAGTACGTGTGTGTGTGTGTGTCTGTGCGCGTCTGCGAACAGCATAACTCAAAAACGAAAAGCCGGATAAATACCAAACTTGGTAAAGTTCAGTATCTTCCAAAGATGCGACACGAATAGTTTTAAGAAAATTCACCCTACACCTTACATGAAACATTTTTTAAAAATTTTTATATTAAAAACTGGATAACGATTTTGATTAAAATAACATGCATTAAGAATATTTACAGGACATACAAATTGTATATCTTGAATTTTCCGGGAACAGCTTGTGAATTCCTCTTCATTCGGAAATATTTTGTATTATCTGTAAAACCGGTAACGTTAAGCGACAGACGAAAACGCCTTGCCCAAAAAATGTAGATCTCCTTAAAACACACACTTTTTATATCAAATAACTTTTGTGTTTCCGAGATATCCGTTATTAATGGTTCGAATTGTCCAATGCTTTGTCACTATTTTGAAGTTCTGTTGATATTCAGTTGTTTCTCGCGATTGCACAGAAAAAGTAAGACCGGCATATATTGTCCAGTTCTTAAACATTTGACTATCACTATTGCCTTTGATTTAGAAGTAAATGTGTAATGTATCTACTTCAGCAAACGCTTATCTTGGTAGATAGAAAAATAAGTTCTTAAGAATAGTTTTTATACTGATTAATAAATGACAGAGGGTAGAAAAGGCATGTTAATGTAACACATCGATTTTTTTCAGTAAATACCCAAATTCTTCTAGTGTTAGCACATGTTTTATTTGTTGTCAGCTGTTTCATAGGCACGTCAGGTTCGTCCATTAGAGTTGCAATAAGATAATTGTAAACATTGTAAGTCGCCATTGGGGTATGTCATCTCAATACAATTTGAGATCTCCTTGTGGTTTACCGGGAAAAATGCGAATCAGTTGGAGAATGATCGTGTCGGCATGTTGCCATGGTAGCTCAGTGGTTAGAGCAACCGGACGGAGATCGGTAGATCCGTGGTTCAAACCCCGGCTAGAGCATTGTATTTTTCAGTCATCTGATTCTACCTTTCCAACCCTGTACAACTCTCGGCTTGTATGAAAGAACAATTAATTCCATTCATTTAATTCATTTCCAAACGTAGTCTTAATAGCTGAAAAAATTTTAGTATTTGATAGTTAATAAATGGCGGCATTTTAAAAATAATTGATTAAAATTTTGTTTTTACTACCACGGGCACCTTTAGTACAGTCTGCGTCCTGCTCCACTGGCAAAACCATGTTTCTGCTAACATGCTTCTGACCGGACAGGCTAAGCTCTACAACTGCAGCTCCTTCCTATTTCACCTTGTAAATATTCTTATTTACTAACAGTAGGAAACAGTTTTGTGATAGGTATGGACTAGATGGCCAAAGTTTAAGTGAAATGTTGTAATAATAAGAGGCGTTCACAAATACATTCCCATATTAAATTAAGTGCATCAATATCGAAGATTTGCGTTTCACGTCTAAAAATTCCATCATTGAAAAAATAAATTGTCATCTTTGAGTGTTTATTGAAGGTTTGATGGAGTCCCTACTGGTAAGCTCACAATGAAGATAGCATTTTCTTCTGCCAGAAACAAAGTATATTTAACAAGTGACAACAGATGTTGATCATACATGTATATAACTTTCTGTTTGTACGCTCTTCATTCTCGATCATCCAGAATACGCGTGCTTGCGTCGATTAAACACTCAAGCTCACACGTGGAGTTGTTCCAATAAAAGAAGTAGAGAAGCTATGCAATAAATTCAGATTATACGATGGTATATAAAGATTCTAAACACATATTATTCCCTGAGATCTTTTAGGCGTTTATCATCAAAGATTATGTGTAGTGGAAAGGTAGAATCAAACGACTGAAAAATTCAATGCTGTAGCCGGGATTTGAACCACTGAACCATATGGTTAAAATCCCGGCTACGGCATTGAATTTTACAGTCGTTTGATTCTACATTTCCAACCTTGTCCAATACACGGCTTGTGTGGAAGAACAATGGTTTCCATTATGTGGAGTGATTGGATGAAACTGGCTTGTAAATATTGTCCTCTTTATAATATATTTGAAAGGAACAAAGAATATGAACACCAAAGCTAACGTTATTGCCCTTATTCAGTAATACTATAGAACTGCGAGGGCTGTGGAGCTCATGGAGTATCTCCAAGAACAGGGTCAAACTGGTGAAAGAAATGCCACGAACACGCAATGCCCTATACGCAAATCAGTAGCGTCTTTAATTATGAATGCATAGTACAGTCTGCATTGCACCAGAAGCATCTGGATACAAATAAAAATAAAAGGACAGATGAAAAAAAAAACAATTTAGTAAAGTTTTCAGCAGAGATAAAGGCTAACAATTGTTTGCAGAGCAGAAAGAGCAATAGACTTATTGATTTTGAAATATAAAATATCACGAACAAATTTGGTAGACAAACGAAAGTAAAAAACCATGGTATAGAACTGAGTTATACACAAATCAACTTCGTAAAACGATAAAGCATTTCGAAAAAGACACAAAACATAGCATTTTCGCATTACTTGAAAAGGGTTGGCAACCTTCTTTATATTCCATATGTTGCGTAACTCTGATAATCATATTTATTTAAGATAATATTTAAGTATTAATTGGAAAGATAGAATGAGAATAAAAAAACTTAATGCGATGGTCGGAATCAGAGCCAGCAAACTTCAGCTTCTGGTGTCGCTGAGCTTGTATCTGAGCTACGATGTCGATATCACTTGATTTTTTCCGGTAAAACACAAGAGGCTCTCAACTTCTCTTGAAAAAACACACCCCATTGTTGTCTCAATAATTTTTCATTCTGATTCTACCTTTCCACTTTACGGAACGACAATTAATAAAAGTGAATAGATTATGTTTTCTCAACGAATCTAAAACTGCCTTGGATCTTTGTCTCTGGTATTCACCACTACAAAAACATAACAAAAACAAAAAAAGCGAAACCCGTCAATCTACTTGGCTGGCTAGAACCAGATAAGGGGTGCGAAATGTATTATGGAGCCATTGTTGAGGGAAAAGTTGCTTTATTAGTCCGTTACCAAGTTAACACACTGCTCATTATATTGGCACTTTTTTGCACTCACTGTACATTAAAAACAGGGGAGTAAAATGAAACAAGAATACAAAAACTATTCTACAGCCTTAAACACTATATAATAATGTAAAACATTATATTAAAATGTCTGATGTGTTAAATTCCCATGATATTCTCTATTCGCTCTTCTACAAACTCTTCTTACCAAAGCTTATTATTCTAGCTACATCTTGTTAATCCAGATAAACGTCCAATTCACATTTATGCATTTCGTTGTAGGATACAATATGTAAAGTAACAGTCAGAATTTTAAAGAGCATGTCGCTATGCGATTGTTTTGAAATTCCGTGCTCTTTGCATGGCCACAATAAAAAAAAGGAATAACGACTTCCTATTTGAGAGAAGTATGAGGACTTGAAAATCCAAATCAATAGTAAGGCATATCTATGAAATGGTTAACTCCACACAAACGTTTATTTGACGCAAATAATTGTGTGCTTTAACGAGATCTACATTTTTTGTGCAGTAAGATCTCTTACGGTTTACTATTCATACAAAACTCATACACAATGAAGAGAACTTTACAAGCTATCCGCAACAAATTCAATATATTATTTCATTTATCATGCAAATGTCTTTAAAAATTTGGTAATTTATCAGCATTGTTAAGAGCCATTTTTGATAAAATAAAAAATAACGAAACGCTTTCCATGTAAAGGGTAGTTTGAAGGGTAGGGGAATTTTCCTGAAAATCACTGTGTCGCTTCCTCAGAAAAAAAATCCTTGGAAAATCCTAAACTTAAAAACCAAATTTCGTATACTTAACCGACCTTTTCATTTTTGAGTTATGCTATCCACAAACACATACGCGCGCACACATATATACCGACCTTTTTCTAAAAATGTATTTTTATTCAGGTAGTATCAAAACGTGTATTTCCGGTGAAATCTCGGTATCGAATTTTCGGGTGGATTGCAACACTTTCTCTATTTACTACATGTAAGAAGCAGAGGAATTGTAACACGAGGGCAGACATATTCGTTTGGTATGTAAACATTAATACCGCATAACATTTTTGTATCGCAAGAAAATGAGCCCCAATGCATGGTTAAATATTCCCAAACTCAGTATCTCAAATTGGGAAGATAATATCACAGACATTCTCTGGCATGCAAAAAATACATCATTGCAAACTTCTATCCTATTTGTAACGTAGATGTTACAAATAGGAAAGTCTTTCATATGAATTCTAATGCTATGAATATTATAACAAATGAGAACACCAGTTACTGCGGAACACACTTCATCACTAGGTGCTTGGCGTAGCACAAACGTTATACTTATAGCACACTTAGAACAGATTACAGCTGATATGTCGAACCGAATTGTAACTATGTTGCCGAGTCCCAACTGAACTGCAGTCGGCACTGTCTACATTTAACTATACGACTTCTTGACTACATTTAATTTCGTCACTTCCTAAGTACTTGAACTAAACTGTTCAACCGGACGCTAGTCAGATACTTATATAGGCCACGCATACAGCGGAATATTCTCTCAGTAGGTTACTGGAACCTACCGAAAGGTATGTTCTGGTGCAATAAAAACTCCAGAAAATAGCACATAATGGGTTCGTAGCACGGCTATTGTTCTGACGGGTCGCTCGAAGACCTCGCACAGAATCTGGGCCAGGATGCGCTTACCGGCGGCTCGCAGATAGTTTCATGCACGCGGACACACTTTTTCCACCTCAGGACTGGTCGTGCAGTAATATCATGCGGGCTATACGATCTAGCTGTAACACAGCATCTTATCTCGTGGCACCCTCTGGATGTGGTAGACTACATCACTGATCCTCTTCACCACGCTGTACGACCCTGCCATGATTGTTGAAGTTTGAGGCAACGCCGCTTGGTCCGGATAAGACGATACAGTTTTTTATATTTAAGGCCGCTCAACTACAAAGTCATTAAGGCCCTTATAAAGCAACTCAATGGCAAGGGGCATAGATAAGATCAACACAAAAATCATGCCAAGGCCAGGGATAAATGTCGATATAAAAATAATTGTAAAAGAACAGAGATAAGAATTAATATACAAAACTCTGCCGAGAGGTACGAAAACCTGATACCAATGTGACCACATTTGTAAGCTTACCTTTGACAAAAACTTAAAAATCCTCTCGACCCCTTGGCTATCGTCTGCTAAATCCTCTGTAAGATTGACCGGCAGTTGCAGAAACTCCCGAATATGTGCGTAAAATTGCGGTGGCCAATACACAACCGAGTCAAAATTACCTCCTCACAACGAGATATTCCAGAGGAAGCTATCCAACTTATCGCAATGTCCTTCACTAACCTAAGCTTATTTCCTCGGAGAGGTAACCACTGCTCGCGCCAGCACGATAGCACCGTTCTCCGCGCAACAAGCCTAAAGTCTTCCATGTTACACCAGGTATTGCAACACAAGGTTCTGTAGTTGCCACCCTTGCTGCCAAATCCGCCAGTTCATTTCCCGGCAAGCCTTCGTGACCAGGAAACCACGCAAGCTCACATTAATGCCAGAAACCCGCAAAACATGGAGGGCATCCTAGATGCGCTGTACAATGGAATGGTAGTTGTACAGCACAGGAAGGCTCTGAAGTGCACTGAGGGAATCACTCAAAATGAGACAGTACCCAATTTTCCGCTGCGCACATACGAAATTGCTCGGTATATGGCATAGAGCTCTGCACTATAAATGGGAGTGCTGCCATGAAAATCGAATACATGGAGTTGGGTTCCATAAACATAGGTACATCCAACACCATTGGTTCACTTAGATCCATTAGTGTAGATTCCAAATTCGGTGATTTAGACCCTAACAAAAATTCTAAAAAAAAAACAAATTCGTATACTAAACGTAGGCATTGCAGTCTTCCGGTGTGCCGCCAACCCAAGATCACGTAACCACGGGTGGTAATTCCTCTTCCGCTTAGGAATCAGGCTAGGCATTTCAATATAATGCTTTTTAAGAAGCTCTCGGAAACGAATGCCTGTAGGTCTTGAATTAATCGAGCTGTCCCTATAACCTTCGTTCGGCGTGGTATTGAGAAAAGAAGCAAACATTGGATGTACAGGCATACGCTTAAGCCTACAGCAATAATTTCCTAACACGACATCACGCCGATATTGCAAAGGAGGTTCTGCCAATTCTGCGTAAAGTCTTTTCCTATGGGCTAGTTGGAAAGGCATCGATAGCCACGCGAATGCCCCGATTATAGACGGGCTTAATTTTTCAGCACAGATGCCGTGCTGGGGAATAATCGATACACCCACACTCTAATTTGGATCGGATGAGTGCACAATACAGTCGCAGCAGTACTGTCAAATCCGCTCCCCGGGATTCGCCATTTAATACCCGGAGGATATTCAGAGAAGGGTCATACCCCGCTTTGAACTGCACTATATGCGATGACCACTATGTTTCGTATCAATAGTCAATCCCAGGATCTCGTGTCTAATGCGAATGGAAATACTTGTGGAAGGAATCGGAGCGAAGGCGGTAGTCATTTCCTAGGGCGCCAGAAATTGCAGCAGATTGACTTCTAATTTGAGAAACGAAAAGAGTTTTTAGAACTTCATTCCTGAAAATGTCTAAGCATTCCTGCATACGGCGTTCCAAAAACGCCGTACGCTGAGAAGTACAATACACGACAAACTCATCTGCGAATAAACACGACGATACCCCTAAAGGGATACTTTTCGAAATCGTATTAATTGCTACAGCAAACAGTGTAACGGTTAGTACCGATCCCCAAGTTACTCCATTAGCCCCGAGCCGACACTTACGCCTTCATAAACTCCTAAATCAACAGTGGTAAGTGCCCACATATATTCCAGGTGTGTAGGGAACGTAGTATTCCCACTCGCCAACACGTATTATAAGTCATCTCGAGGTTGAAAAATGCCTAAACGGTTAAACAATCCTTCGTGAACCCTTTGATAATCCGCATCGATAATTATATAAGGTGGTCTATACTTTAACGGCGTCCTCAAAAAGCGCACTGAGTGTTGCTCAGTAGGTTATGAGTTTTCAGTCAAAATACCAATCGCCCATTGATAATGTGTTCCATCATCTTGCAAATGCAACTGGAGAGGGAAATAGGATGTTAGCTGGACGGAAGTTTACGTCTTTTCCAGCTTTCTAAATGAGTAAGAAGGCTGCCTCCCGCCGCTTTTCTGTGAAAGTGGGGCAAACCCATACGACATTATATATGTCGAGTAGGTGAACCGTACTTTCAGGAGAGAGCTGCTGCAAAATACGTGAGTGAATTCCATCTGGCGCTGGTACTAATAGTCGCGAAATTGAAACTCCACCATGGTGAGAAGCGAGTGTAGTCTTCAAGGTTTCCAGAGTAAAACGAGATACCCTGCTGGTATATCAGTGTGCGTCAGTGCATGTTTCTGAAAGTATGTGTTATGTCCGTTATGTACAGATAAAGCCCGGTAGGGTAAGTTGCTCCCTCCATGATGATGAAGTAATCAGAGGAGCGGGAAAATTAAGAACGGTGACGGTGGAAGGGCAGGGATTCACGCAGAGAGTCTAAGAGTAGACGATACGCAAAATTAGACTGAAACTCATGAACTGATATGACGACGTTCTACTTCTCCTCTACTACTAGACACAGGGTTTGTCAAAGGTATCAAATTTCTATTCTAAAGCTGCCCGACTTTAGTAATCTTCTACTGGGAGTGATGATGATTTGTGTTTAAGGGAACTCAGCTGCTTAGTCATTAACGCCCTTTTAAAGGCGATCATGAAAAAGGCCAGAGATAAAGATCAGTACAAAATATTATGACAAAGGCTAGAGAGAAATATGAATATGCAAATAAAATAAAAGTCAGAATTAAATCTCAATACAAAGAACATAGGAAACATTAGAAAAAATATATAATACTAAACCAAGAAGTATGAAACACCTTTGTTCAACATAAATAAATCCGCATTTGGAAATTTACCTTTGAAACAAAATTATAAATCCTATCAACCGCTAAGACCTCCGAAAAACTGGACGGCAGTTGCAGAACGTTCCGAAGATGTGCTAGAGCAATACGCCCAGTTTATCGGAATGTCCTTCACTACTCTAAGTTTATTTTCGCGGAAGGCTAACCACTCCTCGCGCCAGCACGACAGCACCCCTCTCCGCACAACAAGCTAAATTTATGTATTGTAAACAGCGGGCTCAGTGCCTGCCGCCTTGGCTGCCAAATCTGCAATTTCATTCCGCGGCAAGCCAACGTGACCAGGTATACAAAACGTGACTACATTAACGCTAGAAGCGAATAAAATATAGAGGGCATCCTGGATTCGTTGAAGAATGGGGTGGCAGTTGCAAAGCTTGCGAAGGCTCTGAAATGCACTAAGGGAATCACTCAAAATAGGACAGTCTCCCAATTTACGATGGCGCGTATACAAAATCGATCGGTATATGGCATACAGCTCTGCACTATAAATGGGTGTGCTATCATAAAAACCGAATGTATAGGGTTCGGTTCTATGAGCATAAGTACATCGAACACCCTTGTTACACTTAGATCCATCGGTGTGGATCAAAACTCGGTCACTGTAATCGGACAGAAATTCTAAAAAAACAGATGCGACTACTAAACGTAGGCATCGTAGATTTCCGGTATACCGTCATCCCAAGTTCTACGTGAGATGTCGCCAGTAACCAAGGGGGGGAACCCTGTGCCCTTTAGCAAACATACTAGACATTTCAATGTCGAGCTCTCTAAGAAGATTCCGGAAACGAACACCTGCAGGTCTTGGATTAATGGAGCTATTCCTATAACGTTCGTCCAGCGCAGTGTGAAAAAAGAAGCGAACGTTGGATGTTGAAGCATACATTTAAACGCACAGCCATAATTTTCCAAGGGGACATCGCGCCGATAACGCACAGGAGGTTCTGCAGATTCGGGGTAAAGAGTCATAACTGCGCTAGTGGGAAAAATACCAAGAGCCGTTTGAATGCCCCGGTTATGGACTGCGTCTAATCTGCTCAGTACAGATGGTCGTGCTGAGCAATACATAATACATCCATAGTCTATTTTTGATCGGACCAGTGCGCGATACAGTCGCAGAAAAATAGTCCGATCAGCTCCCCAAGATTTGCCATTTAATACCCGAAAGATATTCAGAGAAAGGTCACATCGCGCTCTCAACTGTACAATATGCAATGACCAGCTAAAATTCCTATCAAACGTCAACCCCAGGAATCTCGTCGATTCTGCGAATGGTAGTAAATCTGGACCGAATCGGAGCGAAGGTGGTTATTGCCTCCTACGCCGCCAGAAGTTAAAGCAGATAGACTTCTCAGTTGAGAAACGAAAGCCGTTTTTAGAACTCCAATCTTGGAGATTATCTAAGCATTGCTTCACACGGCGTTCCATAAACGGCATACAATTAACGGCAAAGTCGTCTAGAATAAGCATGACAACACCCCTGGAGGAACACATTTCGAGATAGAATTAATCACTATAGCAAACAGTGTAACACTTAGTACCGATCCCTGAGGTGCTGCGTTACTGCTGCCGACTCTTACTCGGAAAACGCGGTACTTCATAAACTCCTGAATGATCAGTGGTAAGCGTTCACGTATGTTCCAGGCGTGTAGGGAACTTATATCCCTGCTCGCCAGCATATATCATAAGCCCTCTCAAGGACAAAAAATATCCCAACGATTTCATAATTCTTCATGAATCCGTTCATGATCTCTGTCGATAAAGACACAATGTGGTCCATTGTTGAACGGCGTCTCCGAAAACCACACTGGGTGTTGGCCAGCAGGTAGTGTTTCCAACCACCATACCAACCGCCCATTGATCTGCGTTCCACCACCTTGCAAACGCAACTGGTGAGGGTAATAGGATGGTAGCTGGACGGGAGATGACGGTCCTTTCCAGCTTTCAAAATAGGTATGACAGTGGCCTCCCGTCACTTTTCTGGAAAAGCGGCATCAACTCAAACACGATTATAGACCGCGAGTATGAAAGCCTTGCCTTCAGGAGAGAGCTCTTGCTACATTTGTACCTGGATACGATCTAATCCTGGTGCTGATAATTGCGAAGATGAAAGAGCGTGTTCTAACTCCGCCATGGTGAAAAGCCTATTGTAATCTTCAAGATTTCCTGAGCAAAACCAGAAGCCTTGAGATGCAAACTGAGTCTTTTCAGGAAGGAACTAGGGCGAATAGTTATCTGAGCTAGACACTTGAGCGAAAGCACGGCCAAATGTGTTAGCCTCGTCAAATGTATCAACAACAGCTCCAGCGGCTGTTGTAAGACTGGCAGTTGGCATTTGGGTCGATTTTCCGGCCACAGCCTTAACTTATCGAAAAGGACAGAGGAAGGTGTGTGTCGATTAAATGAAGCAACAAATATGCTCCATGATGCCTTTTTGCTATCCTTTATAATATGTTTAGACCTGGCACGCATTTGCTTATATTTTATTAGCTTATCCAGTGTGGGGCGTCGCTGAAAAACCCTAAGAGCACGCCTGCGAGCACGAATGGTATTTTGGCACTCTTCCTTCCACCAAGGGACTGGAAATCGACAGGGGTGGGTGGTCGAATGCGGAATAGCTTGCTCAGGAACATAAACCACCTTCTCCGTGAGCTGGTAGATGATAAAATTCACAGAGTCGTGCTCCGTGTAATTAAACACAGCCAACAAAGGTTCCAGTTGGCTTGATCCAAGCGCCATATAGATAAGCGGGTGAAACATATATCTTGTGTTAAGAGACTAATAAGACATGGAAAAGTGGTCACTAGAATGTAAATCAAAGACGGGGTTCAATTGCAAGGAAACCGCATGCTGTGGTGAACAAACTGTAATATTAAAATGGGAAAAAGTTTGGAAGGCATCTGAGAGAAATGTACGTTCAGAAGAGCTAAGTTATAACTGTCCAAATAATCGACAATTAATTTACCTCACGCACAAGCCCGAGGTGAGCCCCAAAGAGGGTGATGTGCATTAACATCTCCCACCAATAGAAAAGGCGTTGATAACCGGGAAATTAGATCTTCTAGATAATTGAGCGAGAGGTATTCGAATGGATGCAGATAAATGTTACAAATGGATGGCAGTTTAATGGTTACAGCCACTGGCTGAATGTCAGAAAGTATGGATACGGATTTCACAAATATATCATCTCTGATGAGCATCGTAGTGCCCCTGTGCACAGAAATATCCTCTCCGATGTAACATCACACTGTACTGCGATATACCGCCTGATTTGAAAACTATCTTGCGGACAAAGCTTAGTCTCTTTCAAAGGGTTATTCTGGTTGAATAAACATTCAAGCTCTGCTCGATGTGTTCTAATTCCGCGTTGCAGGATAGCCATAGTATTCATAATGGGATAAGTTCTCAATTCTCAGAGTCCACTACTTTGAGGATGATGGTGGTGAAATCAATGTGCTTTTTCTCGGTAACGAGCTAGCACCTTTAACGGAGTGTTTGTTCTGTCTCTGTTTCACTGTCGTGCTGACAGTGTGGGCATAAATCTCCTGCTCCATCTCCTCCAAGGAGGAGGACCCCTTTCCAATTGAAAATTTCTGTTAGAGAACCTCGAACTGATTGGAAGTGGAGATCGGTAAAAATGTAGATCGCCGATCCCAGTCCTTCCCAGAAGATTCCTCATATGAGGAGATAATCGTGAATCTTTGTTCCTTTAGGTGTTCTGGATGAAGCTTGTTATTTTCTTTTAAGAAGTCGGTGCTTACATCGCTGGTCCTGAACTTCTCTGGCGATGCATTATGTATTACTGGCTTGCTAGTTGAAGTCGACCGTTTCAATTGTAATTTTTTCGATGTGGTCTTTTGAGTAGCGGATTTGGCTGATACCGGTTTCGTTGGTGTTTATTTTAAAGGCTTTGGCTGCGTTCTAGCTACGAGAATTTTTTCGGAAATCTTGGCTTCATTGATATCGATGGTTTGAGTTGCGATTTTCGACACGGTACCGGTTTAGCTACAATTAAGCTATAGGAAGCGGACTTCGGGAATGAAGGTTATCGGATACGCGAAATTTTCGGACTTCCGAGCAGGACACCAATTACCTAGCCCGGTTCTCCTGGATCGCTCTTTCTCCTGCAAAACGGGGGCATTCTCTGGAAAATGGGTTTTCACAGTTGCAGTTAATGCACGTTGTAGTAGTTGTACATTCTCCATTATGAGAGTTGCCTCCGCAGTTAACGTACGTGGATTCGCCGTTGCGAAATTCGCCAGTGTGTCCAAACCGTTGACACTTATAGCATCTCAGCGGATTTGGTATATATGACCTGACCTCAATGACTTCACACCCTGCCTTAAAGCTGTAAGGGAGATCTACCCGATCAACAGTAAGGAAGGGGTACGAGTAGGCACAAATTCACCTCTTTCTTTCCCGATATACGCAAGTCCCGCCTTGTTCTTCCAGATTGTTTGAATCCCCTCATTGGACATAAAGTCTAATGCACGGCTGTTTATAACTCCGCACGAGGAGTTCAAGGTCTTGTGCATTTCGACACGAATCGCACAGCTGGCTATTATATTTCCTTTTAAGATAATCGCTGCATGGATCGCTGAATTTGCTTCAACCAAGCGTGTGTCATTACGACTTCTAATGCATGACTTGAAAGGACCAGCAATTTTATCGAAACCCTTTTGAACCATAAAATGGTTGGCCGATGTAAATTTTCTTCCTTCCTCTGTTCTGTTGATAACCAAGTAGCGAGGATCACTACACTCGAATACTTCTTTTACACAAGGTTTCACGGTGTTTTATTTTTGTTTTCCATAGCGATTACATCCTCCACCATTACAAATGTCTCCAATGGCATGCTCACACCGTGGGCGCTACCCCAGCTTAGGTGAGAGTCCTGGCCTGGACCTTGCCCACTTCCGAAATCACACACAGAGGGACCCAATCGCCTTCAGAAATGTAATAGCTCATATTGGCCTCTCCCGGGACTGAGATTTATCAGTGGATACGATCACAGTCCTACATGATATTCAGGGGCTGGGGTTACGCATTAACCACTCACCCTTTTCTACTCCCTGCACAGTGGTATCCGTCAGACTGTGTTCAGCAGGTAACTAGACGTTGGTCAAACACGTTTGTGGACCACAGTTGATTGGACGTTTGGCATAAGCCCTCTCTCCTCTTAGAGGAACTCAATCGAGAGTGTGGCTCCGGACCCCGGGAGCGCCAATCCCGTGCCCACCATAGTAGTCCCCTGGGGTTTCTACTGGGAGTGTATGAGTGAGTTAACAAGAATATAATTTTATAGATTATTAGAATATGTAATTTATACCCATTGTGCCGAGCAGTACCAAGCTTAGCTAAGGTACACGTTGTAATAAATGATGATTTATGTTTAAGAGCGCTCAACTACTATGTCATTAGCGTCCTTGTAAAACAGATCATGGCAAAGGCCAGAGGTAAAATCCAGTACCCAAAATCCAAGCAAATGCCAGAGATGACGATAAATATAAAAATCGTAGCAAAGGCAAAGAGATAAAGACCAAGATAGAAATCATAGCAAAGTTTAGAAATAATGATGGATATATAAAATTAAATCAATAGGTACGGAAAACCTCATATCAATTTCACTAATTTACTTTTGACACAAACAAAAACCATTTCAACCGCTTGGTTGTCCTCCGCTAAGTCCTTTGCAAGACTGGTCGGCTGTTGCACAGAGTCCCAAATATGTGCTAACGAAATACACTCCAGGAATACACGACGGGCAGGTCCTCCTTAAAAAGGTAAACGTGTGTAAAATTGTAGTGGCCAATAAGCAACCGAACCAAATTCACATGCTCACGACGAGATACACGGGAAGAGCTTACGCAGTTTATCGAAATATCATTCGCTCCTCCAAGCTTATTCCTCGGGATCTAACTACTCCTCACACCAGCACCGCTCTCCGCACAACCAGCCTAAAGTCTTCCGATGATACAATAGCTATTGCAACACAGAGTTCAATATTGCCACCATTGCTGCCAATTCCGCCAGGTTATTCCCGGCAAGCCAACGTGACCAGGTTTCCATGCTCGTTCCACGTTAACAATAGAAGCCTGAAAAACATGTAGGGCATCGTGGAAGCGCTGTACAATTAGATGGTGGTTGTACAGAACAGGAAGTTTCTGAAGTGCACTGAGGGAAACGCTCAAATTGAGATAACACCCAGTTTTTCTCGGTGCACATACAACATGACTCGGATTATGGCATACAGCTTTGCACTATAGATAGAAGTACTACAATGGAAACAGAATGTATGGGTTTGGGTTCCATAAACATAGGCACATTTATCACCTTTGGTTCACTTAGATCCACCAGTATAAATCCAAAATCGGTCATTGTAATCTGACAAAAATGCTAAACAAAATCGTATACTAAACATAGCCATCGCATAATTCCGGTATTCCGTCTTCCCAAGATCTACGTGAGCTGCCTCACGTAACCAAGGGTGGTATATATTTTTCCTCTTAGGAAGCATGCTGGGAATTTCAATATAATGCTTTCTAAGAAGCTCCCAGAAACGAAGGCTTGAAGGTCTTGGATTAATTGAGCTATCCCTATAACGCTCGTCCAGCGTGGTATTGAAAACAGAAGTGAACGTTGGAAGTACAGGTATACATTTAAATCCACGGTCATAATTTCCTAATAGTACGTCTTTACGATATTTGAAAGTTCCGCCCATTCAGCGTAAAAACTTATAACTGGACTAGTTTTGGAAGCACCGACATACACACGAATACCCGAATTTTGCACTGTGTTTACTGTTTTAGCACAGGTAGACGTGCTGAAGAATAAACAATGCATCATGGTATAACTTGGATCAGATAAGTGGGCGACAGAGTCGCAGCTAAACTGTCCGATCCGCTTCCCAAAATTTGCCGCTTAATATCCGCAAGATATTCAGAGAACTGTTAGATTGCGCTTTCAGCTGCGCTAAATGCCATGATCAGCAGGATTTGTATGAAAAGCGAATTCCAGTAACTTGGTCTCACCTGCGAATGGAAGTAAATTTGGACCGAACCGGGGCGAAGGTGGTAATCGTCTCTTACGGCGCCAGAAAATACCGCAGATTGACTTCTCATTTGAGAAAAGAAACCCGTTTTTGAAACCACATTCTCGAAGATGGTCTAAATATTCCTGCAAACGGCGTCCCAAAAGTGGCGTACGCTGAGAAGTATACAACACGGTATAGTCATCTACAAATACGCATGCCGATGCACTTCGAGAAACACATTTGGAGATCTAATTAATTCCTATAGAAACAGTATAACGCATAGTACGGAGCCGTGAATTACTTCGTTCTCCTGAACAAACTGGTTCGCAAAAACCCACCCACCCTTTTTCGGAAAAGGCATTCCTTCATAAACTCCTGAATGAATAGTGATAAGTGTCCACATATGTTCCGAGTGTGTAGGGAGTGTGGTATCCCTGCTCGCCAACACATATCATAAAGTTTCAAAATATATCCCGACGGTTTGATAATTCTTCATAAATCCGTTAATGATCTGCGTCGAAGATATAAAGTGGCCCATATTTTAACTGGTCCACTGAGTGTTGGTACCCAGGTTATAAGTTTCCAGCCACCATAGTTACTTTGATCATTCGTTTCATCACTTTGTAAATGCAACTGATGAGGGAAGTAGGACGGTAGCTGGACGCAAGGTAACCGCCCTCTTCAGCTTTCAAAACGGGTATGGCGGCGGCCTCTCAATTTTGGGGGGAAAGTACGTCAAACCATACACGATTATACATCTCGAGAAGGAAGAGCTGTTGCAACATTCTTAAGTGGATACAATGGTCCTGGTGCTGATAGGCGCGAAAATAAAACAGCATGAAAACGCGATTGTAATATTTAAGGTTTCTACAACGAAACGAGAATCCTTGACGTTCCACCTGAACCCTAACTGAAGAAAACTCGGCGAATAGTTATCTGAGCTAGACACCTGAGCGAAAGCACCGCCAAAAGTGTTAGCCACGCCTAATGTATCAAAAAGACCTCCTGTAGATGGTTTAACGCCGCCATTGGCATATGCGTCGATTTTTCCGGCACACGCCTTACTTTCCCTTCTCTGCCAATTAAATGAAGCTACACACTTGCTCCATGATGTATTTTGTTACGCTTAATAATTTTTTTAGATTTGACAGACGCTTTCTATTGTTGAACCAGGCTATCCAGTGTAGGACGACGATGGAAAAAATTAAGGACAGCCTGTGAGCACAGTATTTAGGCAGTAATCCGTCCAACAAGGGATCGCAAATCGACTAGAATGGGAATCGAGCGAAGAATAGTTTAATCAGTAGTAGAAAAATTCTTCTCTATGAGATGCTGAGCTAAAGGATTCCCAGAGACATGCGCATTATAATTAAATACAACCAACTCAGAGTAATGGTTCCAGTTGGCTTGATCTGTGTGCCATCTAAGCAAACGTGTGGAACATCTATATTGTTTTTAGAAGAATAGCAAGACATAGAAAGTGACCACTAGAGTGTAAATCAAAGATAACATTCCATTGTGAGGAAGTGCCAAATGTAGTGAACCAACTGCTAAATCAAGATGTGATAAAGTATTGAGAAGAAGTGTAAGCCCTCCGGTGTTCATAACAGGTAGGTTGTAGTTTTCCAAGAATCGGCGAATAATGTGCCTCTCATACAAGCCCGAAGTGAGCCCCAAAGATGCATATCTCACTAAAAGAAGAAGAGGTGTTGGTAACTGCGAAACTAGATCTTCAGTGAGCGAGAGATCGTCACCACACAATTGGTATAGTGCATGGCAGTTTAATCCTTACATTTTTCTCTGTCGTTCCGGAAGGGTGGGAAGAATCCTGGCACTCTGTCTGCTCCATAAAGTCGGACCATTTTCCAATATAAAATTTCGTTTCAGAAACTCGAAACGATTGGAAGTAGAGATCAACAAAAATGAAAATCGTTGATCTGAGTCCTCCCTAGAGGATTCCTCAGAAGAGGATCTCCGAGGAAATGCTCGTGGACTTTTTTCCCTTTGGATGTTCTGGGATCAGACTTTTTACTCCCTTTCTGGAAGTCAGTTCTAGTATAGCGGGTCTTAAACTTTATCGGTAAAGTACTAATTGTTATGGGCTTGCAGTCTTATTCGTTGAGGTAGACGGTTTAGATGATGATATTACTAAACTGAACAACAGATTTTGCAGATGTTAATACAGGTGCTGATATAAGGACCTTTGGTTGATCTTGCTACGAGAAATTTCTGTGATAATGCGCCTCAGGTTAATATCGTTGCGATTTCCCGACTCATTACCGGTTTAGCTGCACTGAACTATAGGTGCGGGACTTTGGGACAGAGGTTACAATACACAGAAGTTTCCGGGCTTCCGAGAAGGACACCTTTTCACTAGCCCGGATATTTTGGATTACTCTTTCCTCTGTAAAATGGGGGAATTTTTGGGAACTTGACGGGTGTTCACCGTTGCAGCTGACGCACGTTGGAGCTCATGTGCGTGCTCCATCATGTGAGATGTCTCAACAGTTAGCACATGCACATTCACCGTTGCAGAAATCACTGGCGTGTTGTAAGCGCTGATGTTTGTATCATCTCGAAGGGTTAGGAATATGTGGCCTAAATTCAACCACTTCATATCTTGCCTTAGTACTTTGAGGGAGGTCTACACGATGAAAGCTAAGAAACAGGGTATAAGTGGGCATGGATTTACCTCCTTCCTTCTGCTGGATCCAATGTACACATTCATACCTTTATCTTAAAGATTTTCTTGAATCTCCTCTTTGGACGTACCATTCAATGCACGCGATTTTACCACACCGCGCGAGAAGTTCAAGTTTCTGTGCATGTCAACCCTATAGGGTACCTGGCTAACATATTTGCTGTCGGTATTCTCGCTGCCTGGGATGCTGATTGTGCTTCAACAAGGAGCGTGCCATTGTGAGATCTAATGTATGATTTAACTGGACCAGCAATGTTATTCAAACCCTTTTGAATAAAAAATTCATTCGCCGAACAGAATTTTCTTCCTTCCTCAGTTCTGGTAAGTACTAAGTAGCGACAGCCAGACTCGACTAATTCTTTTCCTTTTGCTTTTAGTGTTTTTTATTATTTTTTGTATCCATGGTGGTTTAATCTTCCACCATCATAAACCTATCCGATGACATCCTTACATCCTCGGCATCACCCCTCTTTAGGCGAGAGTATTGCCCTGGACCTTAATCTTCTTAGGGTTCCACCTCCCAGTTTATAGACAGAGGTTCAGGAGGGTAACAGCTCATATAATAACCCCTCTCCGTGACTGACCTTTATCTGCGGAAACGAACACAATCCTAAAGACACACATGGGCCGGGAATTAGGCGTTATCCGGTCAACGCTTGCGATTTCCTTCCTCCATCCCGCGCAGCGCTATACAACGGATTGTATTCAGAGAGGTAAGTGATATTTGGACAAACACGCTTGTGGACCAAATTCGAAGTGTCTTTTGGCATAAGCCCTCTCACCTCTTAGATGAACCCAATCGAGAGTGTGGCTCAGGGCCCGGGAGCACCAGTGCCCGTACCTGCCGTAGTATGCTCCTGAGCTATGATGGAGAACAAAGCTAACTGATCAGTAATTGTATCGTAAAATTACGCTTGGAGGTTGTTGTCTATGTATATGAACTTTAACGTAGAATGCCTGCAGTTAATTGAAGCATAACAAGTGTACACAATTTTAAAGGATTTTGTATAGATTAAAGAATCGAGTACTGCTCGAAGAGTAATAGTGCCATTACAAAAATAATTGTCTTCTATCAAGAATAGTTACATGGATAATTATATGCTTGCCTGTGCTCAAATAAAAAGCATATATTTCGGCATATGAAACGAAGTAACACGTTCTTGGTGTGTTGAAGTTTGCAGCAATTTAATTTGGTGCTAAATTTCAGTAATTGGCCGGATTAATCACTACATGTGTAATATTATTCTTCTAATGCCAATTCAGCGTCCAATTTCAGAAATTGAATGGATTACTTAAAGCATGTGTGTGTGTTCCCCTAGGGGCCTGGAACTGTGGGTAAGGGTTTGGCGTACCCAGGGACCTCCTTGCGTGTGGCCTTCGCCTTGTGTCGGCCGTGCGTGGAGAACCATGTCGGGGGAAAGGAATATCCTGATTGTTTGAGAGATGCGTGTCTGAGTCTGGTTTGTTCTGTCTACATTTTTCGTGAAGGACGCGCAGTTCCAATCCAACGCTTTGGTTTCTGCTTCACCGAAACGGTGGGCTGGGGACCAATCCACCTCTAACCATTCGGCAAGGTTATGTATTTAACCGAACTCAAGGGTGAGTGGGATGGCGCGCCCGCTATATCTCCTATTTCGGCCTGTTATTCCAGTGGAATCACTCCTTGTTGGACTCCGTGGTGGACAGGGAACACCAAGGGATGAAATTAATACAATACTTTCATGGCTAACATAACACCTAAACGAAAACGATACGTTCAAGACGAGGAAGAGTTTCACGCAGTCTCATTCGCTCGTCACCAGTAGATTTTCCTGTTGGAAAGCGCTCAGCCCTTTCTGAAGGTCAACACGTTTATTATTCAGTCGGGTCTTGATAAAATAATTGTTACTGTTAAGTCCTAAACGCGCATTAGAACAGGTTCTCTTCTTGTTGAGACCTACAGTGCACGTAGTTTGGCAAGTTAAAGGCCAAACTCCTCCACGGACATCCTATCCGTGTCGAGAAGCGCCGCATCCTAAACTGAAAGCCCCCGGCTCACTTCGTGTGAGTACAGGTTTGGCGCACCCGCGGTCCCGAGCCACTCGCCTCTTATCACCCCCTCCGCCCCAATCGACTGTGCCAACTACCGTTATTGATTCTACCTCTTCCTCTCCTAGGTTTATTCTACTTCTTAGTGTGTACGATCTTAGGTTTATTCACTGCTGCCTCACCAGCAGGGACCTTTTCATCTCCGTAGTCCTTTCCCACGGTTTCAGCGCGGTTTTTGACGTGGGTGACCTACGAGGGTCTCAGGCGCGAAGGTTGGGTGGACCTTTCACACTGCCCCCATGTGTAGCTTCAGATGCGGAGGCCGTCCACACCGCCATATACATCCACGTAGTTCTTTGAGGGACCGGCCTGTGTTAATGTCCCGACGGCCGTGAGCCGTTGGGTTAGTATCACGGGCCCGACGTGTTACCGCTGACGGAACCCCGGTGTAATCAACCACAAGTCCCCTAAATCCGTGTCTGTGTTTAACCGCAGCGCGGCCTAAAGTGGGAGCCACAAGCGGTTATACCTGTGGTAGGGGCTTAAAGCCGGAGTATGCGTAGTGAACGGTTTACACATGCAGACAAGCAGTGGAGATCGGGGTAACCATTCTGAAATATGCCTTGGATTCGCTCATAAGAGGGGTCTCCATGACGGCACAAACCGTGGAGATGTGGTGTCTTTACTTCTTTAGTCCCCGGATGACAAGCTGACGCCCACGGTTCCGGAAGGGGTCCCTATCATAATGCCTCCCCGCAAAAACCCTAATTCTTTTAACACATGTTTGGTTTTGTGAATGGCAAGTGAAAGGAAAGCCATAAAGGACCTTAACCCGCTTTATATCAAACGCGAGGTTGACCGTATCTGTGGCCCAGTTCGAAATGCGACACGACTTAGGGACGGTACGCTATTTATTGAAACCAACAAGGCCGACCAGTCCGACAAATTGTTGAAGGCAACTTTGTTGGGATCCTACCCCATTCATGTAGCCCAACACAAATCGTTGAATTCATGTATGGGAGTCGTTACAACCTCCAGTCGGAACGGTCTGACAAACGAGGACATCGTCATCTGCCTTTTCGATCAACGCGTTTGTCAATCGTACCTCCTAATCCGGAAGCAGGATTGCATAGAGCACGCATTACGTACGGTATTTCTCACCTTTAAGGGCACTGTTTTACCTGAATATATTTTCTGTGGCTATGAGCGTGTCGCTGTAGTCCGAATGTTCCGAACCCCATGCGCTGTTTTCAGTGCCAGCAATTCGGACATACTAAAGGATCGTGTAACAACCGTCCTAGTTGTGAGCTTTGTGGACTTCCAGGCCATGAGGACGCGGCCTGTACTCGAGACCTTTGCTGTGTGAACTGTGGAGGGAAACATTCATCTAGCTCCTGACAGTGTCCGAAGTTCCTTGATGAAAAATGTATACAGGAGTTGCCTGTTAAGGAACGTTTGTCTTTTCCGGAGGCGCGTCGCCGTTTTGAGCAGCTGAACCCTTGTGTCCATACAAGTTATTCGGCCGTAGCCCACCGCACTCCTGTTACAACTGTTGGCCTACAATCTGCGCCCGTTGTAGATTCTTCCACACAGAACGACTTGTTTGCAAGTAGCCCTCTTTTGTCTGCTGCCCCAACTGCACCACGGCCTACCTCTTCCGCCGTGCAAGCACCAGCTGCCAAAACGCATACCAGGGCTAACAGGTCCGGGTCTTCTAATGCCCTCAGTCGCTCCAGGTCTTCCCGTCGAAACAACAGCCGTGCTTCCTCTGTGCAGTCCCAGTCTCGCTCTGCGAGCCTCAAGGAATCTTCGGACTCGCGAACCTCAGAGGAGTCGCCAGAGGTTTTTTTTTTAAATCGTTGGTCCGAAGTCAGCCAATGTGAGAAAGAAGATCATGGCGATCCATTAATTCGCTTCTTCCTGTGGAAATACTCCAGTGGAATGTTAATGGGTTCCAGACTCGTGCAACGCTTCCCTTTACTCGTCTGTTTACAAGAAACCCATTTGCAGCCTAATCACGATTTAGTTCTTAGTGATTCTACGGCATTTAGTGACTCTACTGCTGTACAGCGTGTAAATGGTAGCGTTGCTATTCTGGTGGCGCCTAACATCTCTGCAAGCTGTGGAGGCGCGTTTCCAGCTTGGCTTCATCTGTTCCTCCATCTGTAATGTCTATCTGTCTTCAGTCGGTGTCGTACAAGAGATGGATATTCGAGCGCTTTTGGCACAGATTCCCACACCGCTCCTCTTCCTTGGTGATTTGAATGCCAAAAATGCTCTGTGGTGCTCCGAAACTGACGATGCTCGTGGGTGCCTCATTGCAGACGTTTGCGATCTGTCCGGCTTGCTGTTTTTAAACACTGATGTCCCTACCTTTTTATCCTCTTATGGTTCACCGTCGGCCTTAGACGTTGCTTACTGCAGCCCGGCAGTAGTTCCTCTCTTTGATTGGTCGATGCTTTTATATCTGTATGGGAGTGATCATTTTTACATTAACATTCACCTCTCAGGACATCATTGCGTATCTTCTTGACATCCCCACTGGATTATTTCAAGGGCTGACTGGCGGAAGTTCCGCTCCCTCATTCCTCTCCCGGACGATGAAAGAGGAGTGATCGCAACCATCGATGAAATGGTGGAATAGTTTACGTGTTCTATCTTGCTTGCAGCAGATTCCAGCATTCCTCGAGGTACAACTACACCGCTTCACGTTCCTGTTTCTTGGTGGAGAGAGGAATGCCATTTGGCCATCAAAGAACGCAACCGCGCTCTACGTGTTTTTCATTTCATCCTACGGAGGAGAACTTTGTGGCATTTAAACGTTCTCGGGCTAAAGCCAGCTATGTACTACGGAGTGTAAAACGGAAATCTTGGGAATTTTACGTGTCTATCCTTTCCGTCGTACCTTAGCGCAAAAGGTGTGGACTGCTGTTCTGCGTATTTGTGGCAAGTGTCGACGAACGATCATTCTCGGTCTTGGCGTTATCGGCTCCATTTACGCCAGTGAGCAGGATATAGTCGAAGCCCTTGCCAACTCCTTCCTGCTGCTAGCCAAAAGAATAGCTATGATAGATCTTTTCTGTCTATACATTTCTCTGCGGAGCGGATGGTCCTGGGTTTTAATGGTAATTGTTATGAGCCGTACAACGCATCTTTTACCGTCACCGAGCTGGAACATCCTTTATCCTTAGCAAAGGATACCTCTCCTGGCCGCGATGATATTCACCACCAAATACTTCTGCATCTTTCTCCTGGGGCGTTTTCTTTCCTAATGGACATATACAACCGCATCTGGCGTAAACAGGTGTTGCCGTTTTCCTTGCGAGAGGGTACTGTCATTCCCATCTCTCGACCTAGAAAAGACCGGAACCTTCCCTCTAGCTACCGCCCTATTTGTTTGACAAGTGTAGTTTGTAAGATCTTTGAACGTATGATTACCACTCGGTTGGTGTGGTGGCTCGAGACAAATATTCTACTCTGTAATGTTCAGTTTGCTTTTCGTCGCCATCGCTCCAGTGTTGACCATCTAACACATCCGGAGGCTTATGTCCAGAATGACTTTCTCCTGAAACTGCATGTGGTGGGTGTCTTCTTTGATTTGCAGAAGGCCTATAATACCACTTAGCGGTATGGTATCCCCCGAAATCTGCATGCTTATGGTTTACGCGGTCATTTAGCTGTTTTTATTTGTAATTTGTTAAAACTTCGTCCTTTTCCTGTCCGTGTTGGACACACGCTATCTCAGGCAAGGATCCCGTAGAACGGTGTACACTAGGGGTCGATTCTCAGTGTGCCGCTTTTTGTCGGCGCCATCAACGGCATCACTAGTGTAGTTTGAAGCGGAATACCGATGTTACTGTATGTCGACGACTATCGCTCTTATAGTCTTGAGCACATCGAACGCCAACTGCAGCTGACTATTACCTCACTCGCCACTTGGGAACTTCACAGCTTCTTTCGGTTTACTCCTGCTAAGACACAGTGTGTCCATTTTCATCGCCTTCGTGGTGACAACCTCCTCCTTGCACGGCACCCCCACCCTGTTTGTTTCGCACGTCAAGTTTTTCTACCTTTACCTCGAACATAAACTCATCTGGAAGCACCATATTCGTTACCTTCGTGCATCATGTGAATGCTCCCTACGAATATTAAAGGCTTTATCTAGCGCCTCTTGGAGCAGCGATCGCACCGTAATGTTCCGGTTGTACTGCTCGTTGATTAGGTCGAAACTTAACTACGGGAGTTTTACTTATGGCGTGGCGTCCGCCTCCAAACTTCGCCTTTTAGACACTGTTCATCATACTGGTATCCGTCTTGCTACTGGGGCCTTCCGCACTAGTCGTGTCGAGTGTTTGTATGCTGATTCTAGTGAACCACCTCTGTCTTCTCGTCGCTCGTTTTTGCTGTATTCTAATGTATCAAAGCTGGCAGCTCATCCTAGACGCCCTTCGTTCCACTGAGTATTCCACCCAGAACTCGTCCACCGTTATATGCGCAATGGTACCATCTCCACCCCCGTGCGCTGTTCGGTTTCGGGAGCTTCTTAGCGCACATGACTCCGAATGCCTCCTGTGGATCGATCCTGTCTTGGCCGTGTTCCCCGCGGCAACTCCAACGTTCTCGGTTTGATCTAGAGCTTTCGGGTAATGCTAAAATTGCTACCCTGCAGCCTGTGTTTCGTCAGCTCTTCTCCGCGCTCCTAGACCGTCACAGGAACTATTCCCCGGTATTTACTGATGGTTCCCATGTGAATGCAGCACAGAGTGCAGTTTTATGTATAACGGTGAGGCTCAGAAATATCGCCTTCCAGATGCCAGTTCAGATTTTACGGCCGAGCTGTTTGCCATCTTTTATTTCTTGCTTTTTATTTCCGCGTTTGTACCTGGCTGTTTTCTTATTTGTCGACTCTCTGAGCGCCATCCCGGACCTGCAACCGTTTATTGGCTCCTCCACCTTGATTTTGAAAATACAAACACTTTTATCTCAGCTGTTCTGTCGCGGATATCAGTTCGTTCTTACATGGGCTCCAGACCATGTGGGATTTCCTGTCAATGAAGAGGCGGGTGCGGCTGCTAAGGTCGCATGCCGTTTGCTGGAGTTTTCCACCGAAACTGAGCCTTCTACGGATGTTCAGCGGTACTTCTATCGTCCTCTGTTTTCAGCTTGGCAGCCGCCATGAGAGGCACTGGCTGGCACTCAACTCCCGACTCAAAGACACCGTACAACACTGGTAATCTTCCTGCAGGGAATCGCGGCGGTCAGAAGTAGTTCTGACCCGCCTAAGAATCGATCATACGCGCGCCACACACGGTGATCTACTGCGCCCGGCCCCTGTCTGTTCGGCATGTGACGTACCGCTCAACGTGTCACATTATCTCTTTGATTGTCCGAGATACGCTCGTGATCAGCAGTCTTTTGACCTGCGTTTTACACTGCCCTCAGTTTTAGATGATGACCCAGTGGCTGTAAGGCAGACCCTGCGGTTCGTTGCCAAAATCAGGTTTCTTTACACAAGTATAACTTGTCTTTTAGTTTTGGAGGTTTTTAGTGTTTTAGCCTAGATTTTCTTCTCTTTTACCGGTATGCCTTAGTCCTGGAGTTTATTCTATTTTAACCTCATGTATGGTCTTATGGCTATTTCGTTTTTAACTTATTCTTCTGCGATTTAGCTCGACCGTTTTAAGTTTTAATTGTTTTTTTATGTTTTTACTTGGGACCCAAATGAACTAGTTGCCGACGGGCCCTTAAACTCCACTCCACCACCACCAATAAACTCAAAAGGTGCGTTACCACCCTTTTGTTGGATGGTATGCCAGAGGAGGAGACCAAGGTTACCTGTCGGACCAGGGTGTAACATCTGTTTATCGTGTGCGAGCAAAGCGTGATGTGTTCAGATGCCCACCCGTACGCTTTTCCTTATATTAGATCTGCTCGTCCTCAAATAATTAAGGCCGGCTACGAAGTCATTACTGTTCGGCCGCATATTTCACGCCCTATGTGTTGCTTTCAGTGGCAATGCTATGGCTGCTCTAAATTATCTTGTAAGCATTCCATCCCAGTTTGTGTCAACTGTGGTAAGGATGCCCACGACAGAGCTTGTCCATATGCCGCTTACTGTGTGAACTGTCGAGGTGCCCATCCGGTGACTGACAATGTTTTTGGACGAGAAGGCCATTCAGGAGCTGCGAGAGGAAATGCGCTTATCTTTCGCTGAAGCCCGCAACGCCATCTTGCTCGACAGCATTCTATCCCGAAATATGGTACTTTTAGCTCAATGGTTTCCCGCCAGGTACCAAAGCGGGATATGAGCACTCAAACTTCCCCTATAGCCTCGATCTCAGTCGCTGTTTCTAGCCTTACAGCACCATCTTCCAATTTATCCAGCTCCACGACCATCCATGTTACTATGGAAGCCCGGAAATTCAAAACACAAAATAAGCGTACCGATTTTCTTAAGGACCCTCAGGCCTCTACCAGTGAATGCTCTACATTCAAATCCAGTTCTCCCTCGACCCCCAGGAGAGAATGCTCTCATAATGCTAGAGGGGGTAGTCGAGTTCAGCGGGAATCTTCTATTTCCGTGTCCACAGGCAACCGTTTTGAAGCACTATCTTCCGTTTCCATCGAAACTGAGTCACTTCTTTCTGAGGAGCCAAGGGAGCAAAAATTAACTACTACTAATTGCCCTAGTCCCTCGCGGAACCAGAAGGGCAAGTTGAGGCACCACCGCCGGAGAAGTGATCTTTATACTCAGGTTATCCCATTATCTCCGGATGTCCATTCTTCAGTGGAATACACGTGATATACGCGCTCATAGGGCCGAAGTAGAGTTATTTACCAAATTGCTATCTCTCAGCATTTGTGTTTACAGGAGAATAAACTTCGGCCAGTTTTCAGTTTTCTGGTTTCATTCCGGTGCGCTTTGACGTACCACCGGAAGCTGGTACTCCTGCATATGTGGGTGTCATGATCCTCATGAGTGACGACACTACTCTGCAAAGCTGTTTCTGTTATCTTGAATTTACCTGCCTTTCTTCTACCCTTTGTTCCGAGTATCCACCTTATTTACAAACTTGAACAACACTGATGAATCATTAACACAATATTAAATAGTATATTCATAAAGCTTAAATCTTTTGTTCTTAAAGTTCTACCGTCGCTGTTACGAATTTTGCAGATCTAGTATCCCAGTACCTTACCTACTGTTGTGAGACTTTAATGCCCACCATCCTCTTTGAGGTTCACCTCGGACTTGCGCAAGCGGGGCTCTTCTTGGTGAATTTATTTTCTCTTATAAACACTGATAAACCTACTTTTGTTTTTGATACTAGAGCCACCTTCTCTCATCCAGACTCATAGGTTTGCTCAGCACAGCTAGCACATCGTCGTCTCTGACACCTTTTCTAGTGATAATTTTTCTGGCCTTGTTTTCACGCTCTGTCCCATCGCCACGTGTACTCGCTTGGCAAATTCACAGAGCAAACTGGAATATTTATTCCAGCTAAGGTGTTTTCGACGACCACCTTTTTGAAGATGTTGACCAGATAGTGAATAAGCTTACTTCAGTTATTCTTTCCGCTGACGAATGTGCTATCCCTCGATCGTCTTCCCAACCCAATCGTTTACCGCTGTACTGGTGGACCGACGAATTTCGGGCTGCAGTCCGTGAGAGGAATGGCTGCCCTTCGGGTGTTTCGGCGCCACCCTAAGTTTGATAATCAGGTAACTTTCAACCAACTGCGCGCCAGGGCTCGCCGAATCATATAGGCAAGTAATAGGACATCCTGGATCTATTTAGTGGAGTCGTTTAATCACTTCACTCCATCGTCTGTCGTTTGGGACAAGCTTCGTCATGTGGCTGGCAGAGTATCGCAGTTCACAGTTACTGGTCTTAGGATTAATAATGCCACCGTCGTTTACCGTAGAGATATTGCTGACACTGTGGGCACTGCTTTTGCGGGAACTTGCAGCTCATCTCATTACCACCCGGAAATTGTTTCTACCAAAAGCTGGATTGAATCCCATGAACCCTCATTTCTCTCTTCTAACCGTGAGTGCTATAACACCTTTCTCACCATGCCGAGGCTAGAGCGACCCTGGCCTCCTTCAGGTCCTCAGATCCTGGCCGGATGGTCTTCACCTCTTAATGCTGCAGTGCCTTTCTTCGACTGGTAAACGTTTTCACTTGCAGGTCTATAACCGCTTCTGGCGAACTGCTATCTTCCCAACAGCTTGGCTCGAGACCGCCATCGTCCCAATCTTAAAATCTGGCAAGTATTGCTATTTACCTTCCAGCTATCGTCCGAACTCTCTCACCATTTGCATATGCAAGGTGATGGAGCGCATGATCAACGAGCTATTGATGTGGTGGCTTGAATCTCAAGTTTTGCATTCTAACGTCCAGTGTGGTTTTCGTCGTTTCCGTTCAACGGACGACTACTTCGTCTCGTTATCTACGCAAATCATGGACGCCTTTCTGCGGAAAAGTCAGACGGCTGCTGTCTTCTTTGACCTAAGGAATGCATATGACACTTCCTGGAGGTAGGGTATTCTTCGTACCCTCCATAATTGGGCAATCGTGGCCGTCTTCCCTTTTTATTCGTGGAGTTCTTGAAGGAGTCATAGAGCCTTTTCGCGTACACGTGGGTTCGGTTTTACCTCGAGCTTTTCAAGAGAACGGAATACCACAGGGCATCGTCCTGAGTGTCGCACTATTTACTATCGCTATAAATCCTATTGTCGGTTGTGTTCCACCTGGTGTTTCGGCTTCATTATTCGTGAATGATTTCGCTTTTTACTGCAGTTCTCGGCGCACTTGTCTCTTAGAACGCCGCCTACAACTGCCTGTAACGCCTCTTCACTTGGAGTATCGAAAATGGATTTAGGTTCCCTGCCGAGAAGATAGTCTCCATTAATTACGGGCGCCGTAAGGCGTTTTTTCGCCTCTTCTACGTCTCGGTCCAAATATTCTTTCTTTGCAGAAGAGACGAAATTTTTAAGATTCATTTTTGACAGGAGACTTAGCTGGTCTTTGACTATCTCATACTTAAAAACAAGGTGCGCACGTTCTCTTATTGTTTTACGCGTTTTAAGTGGAACATTTTGGGGAGCTGATCGGACTGTTCTTTAAAGACTGTGCCATACAGTCTCTCGCCGAACCAAAATTGATTACGCCTGCATTGTGTATTCCTCGGTTCGACCGTCGATTTTAAATCGCATCATTCCTGTACAACACCGTGATATCAGGTTGAGCATTGGCGTTTTTCCAAAGAGCCCAGTTATCAGCCTGAGTACAGAAGCTGCTGAACCTCCATTAACTTATCGGCGCGAAGTTGTTCCCTGTAATTACGCCTGCAGTCTCTCTAGTCTGACTGGACATCCGTCTTTTACACAGTGTATTAACGATTAATTATACCGTCAGTACTCGACGAATTCCCTGGCATTACTCCCTCCTGGTGTTCCTTTTTGCTTACCCTTTCGTTTGTTGGATGTCACATTACCGGCGACATTTCCCAAAGGGGAAACCGGCTTTCCCCCATGGCTCAAATCCGAGGCTCACGTCAATCTGGGGTTGCTTTCCATGCCGAAGTCGACAATGCCAGCGTCTATTACTTGTTAGGCCCTTTTAGAACTTAACTCTCAGTTTTAACTCTGCATTTTTATCTATACTGATGGCTCGAAAGACGCTCGGGGAGTCGAGTGTGCTTTTATCCATGGCCGCCGAAGTTACATTTCTGATTTTATCGCAGTGCACTATTCTTACAGCTGAGATCTTTGGTATTTAGAAATTTCTTTTATACTTCCAATGGCAAAGCTAGCGGCAGTGGTTTGTTCGTTCTGATTCCTGAGTGCCCTTCAGAGCCTCAGGTCGCTGTACAGTTACCATCCTCTCGTGGAGTGTCCAGGTTTGCTTTCGCTCGCTGATTTTGGCGTTACTGTCCTTAGTGTGGGTTCCTGGACACGTAGGCCTAAATGGAAATTAGGTTGTTGATGCTGCTGTGAAGGTGGCCCTTTTATCTCCCAGATGTTTTAGCTCGTGTGTTCCTTCTAATGATTTTAGCGCATTTTACGTGGTTTTATATTTTCACGCTGGAAGGCTTATTGGGCTGGTCTACAAGCTTCGCGAGGTGAAGCCACTCTCAGTTATCTCCCAGACTACTTTCTCGCGCGTCTGTCGTCGTGAGGAAGTCATTTTAACCAGGTTGCGTATCGGGCACAGCCGTTTTAGTCATGGTCACTTGTTATCATCGGACCCTGCCCCACTCTGTGCTCATTGTTCTCAGCTGTTGATGGTGCGACATGTTTTACTGCACTGTCAGTTACGTGCGTCCTTGAGCTTGCCGTCAACCCTAAATTATTATTTTAACTCACTTCTTAAAGTTGTTGTTCTGCATTGTTTGCCATTATTATTACGAATAGAAAAGAACATTTTATGATTTTTATATAATAACCAATGTTATGCAATGAATTTTGCATTCCATTTGAAAATTTTCTTTTGCTTCTTCTTCTTTTCTTATTTACGGCGTCAAATTCCTTTTACTCCTTAGCTTTAGGCTGGCCAAAACACCAAACGTATGATATAAATAAATTGAAGAAAACTACTGGTCACAGTTGTGGGTGAAAACTACCCACGTTGAATATGGTAGCGTGAAGAATACGCTACACACTTTAGCGAAAGCGCTTCCAAAAGTGCTAGCCACGTCAAACATATAAACAACAGTTACTGCAGCTGTTCCAGGACCAGCGATGCACGTGTGGATCGATTTTCCAGCCACAAGCCTTAACTTATCCCATACATCACAGAATGGTGTATGTCGAATAAATGAAGCTACAAACTTCCTCCATGATGTCTTTTGGCTATGCTTAATAACTTGTCTAAACTTAGCACGCATTTTCTTGTACTGAATCAGGTTATCCAGTGTAGGACGTCGTTGGAAAACTTGAGAGCACGCCTAGGAGCACGAATGGCACTCCGACATTCATCCGTCTGCCATTCCTTCGCTTCTAAGATACAACCAGCAGAACTGGCGACGTAGTTCCGTCAAGGTGTTGCTCGCACTCAGGTGCCCCATGGTAGTACTGGCCTTGGTTTCCTCGAGGACTTCTTTCGCAGTATTCTTCGGGGGCACCAGCTGTTCCACCCAAGTCCTTCTGGCTACGAATTCCCACACTCCCTTGGGTACACCATTCCTGACCACCAGAAAGTCCCATCGCGTCCAACAGCTCTCATAGCTAGGATCTCTGAGAGCAACATCAGCCCACGCGGGCTTTAAGCCAGATTCTTTATCCTTCAGAACCAGCCCCATATCTTGATCCCCTAGCTGCTCCCTCTTCAAGGTATTCTCGTCCCAACCAACTGCAGGATGCAGCGTGATTCTGCGTAGGGCTGTAGCATCTTCTGTGATCTGCTGTTCACACGCTGTTCCCTTGCTGCCTCAGTCGTCCATGGTTTTCTTTTATCTGCCCATCTGCTGATCTAGACACTCTTCCACCGCATTAATTTCATGTCTTTTAGATGTAGCGTCCTTTAACTGTTTTGCAAAGACGTCTTTCAGGGCTTTTAGCGTTGCCTTTGTCTCAGACTTCATAGTGTCAGCTTCAAAATCTATTGGTATTTCATTTTCTCTATTTCTGTTCCCATCTTGTCCACCCCGGATTGCATTTGTGTCCCATATTCTTCATTTCGTAATTTGCATTTTTTCCACTCTCCATTTCCTCCATTCCCGAATTTACATTATTTCATCTCCATTTTCTCCATTCCGGAATGAATGTTGTCTGTAACACTGTTCGTTTCACTCAATAATTCTTTAAGTATATCCTCCATCGTGGTTTTTATATCCCACTGATATCAGTATAACCCTGTCTAGTTTTTGAACTATCACTTTTCTCAGTCCTCTCTCTCTCACTGTTTCGTTTTTATACATTTCATCTTCACTGGGAGTTCACTTCATTAAGGTGAATTGTTCAATTCTCCGTCAGTTCACTTCCTTCGCGACGTAGCCTCTTCACGCCAGACAGCTCACTTTACTCGGGAGTCGAACACAAGATCTTCACAATAGCACTCGCTGCACGTCACAACATTCGTCACCAACTGACTCGAAGAATCGCTCTTGATGTCTCGTTCGCTCACTGTCTAACTCAACAACCCTCCATCTCGCACTCAACTACTCGCTACTGACTGGACCGTGCGAGAACGTCACTTATCAGTGGAATCTTTCCATAAGTTCTCGAACGTTCTAGAACTATTTCGACACACTTTCTGGCGCAGGGGGAAGAAGCTTCCAGAAGATTCTAGTTATCTTCCGATAACGTGCCCGGTGTTTACTCCGACCAGCGGTGCTGACCTCTCGATAACTTTGGTATTGTAAATTACATACACAAATGAAATATCATATTACTTAATTGCTTTCACAAATTAAGATTATTTACATTGTTCTTCATTTTGAATTTGTTCTTGTTCTTACGCATAAATTACATAGAATGTAAACAAATTGTATAGGGTTAAACATTATGAAGTATTAATATGATACTAATTCTTCTTGCACATTTTCTTAAACATGTGATAAATATTACCCGGTATAATTCCCACTACATAGGTAAAGTCCGTATGTGGTATTTAGAAATATATAGACTGCGCCAATAATCCCTTTATTTTCTCGAAAGCCTCGTGTTCTACATTTGTCCACTTCCAGCGTACTCCCTTCTTTAACAAAGCATTGGACAATGCTGCTTCCTTCGCAAAATTTCTTAGAAAGCAGGTTTGGTACATAGTTAAATATGCCGAAATAACGGCGAATTTGTTCAATATTTTGGAGGTAGGTGCTTCAACTGTCTGGGGTATGGAAACACACCCGAATTTTATATGATATAATGGAGTAACTTTACTTAGGTTGTAAAGAGTTCTGACTTTTCTGGATTCAGTACATCCCGCATTATCTGAGACGACCTAAAATGTATCCGATATGTCCGATATGCATTTCTGTGCTTACCTTATTGATTAGTAAGTCTTCGACGTATTCTGTCATAAAACCCTTCGTTGCATCTCACAACTCACCATAAATTGCTCCTAAGAACGCGCTCCGCTGGTTGCTAGCCGAAGGCGCACCTCTGAAACCGCCAATGCCACAACGATCAACGCCACATCCATGCAAAATGCCGATCATTTCTTTAGATACTCTTGTAGCTCTACCTGCGGATTTGAATTACGTGGAGTATAGAAAACGATTTCTCATTAGCTATATTGCTCAGAATTGTGTCTCGATTCTCTCGAAAGTTGTCGCTTGTTATGTTCATGCGTTGCCGTCTTTTGTTTCTAACAATACACAAGGGTTTGGATCCATATCCATTGGATTGAGAAAATGCTATGATTTCATCATGTAACGTTCCACGTATCGTGTGGTCCACACTGGCTCTTAAATCATGTGGTATTACTCCATTCTTAGCCTTACTGATTGAAGCACGTTTATGTTGAAACTATATGAATACGCACTAAAGCGTCCAGTTCTTTCGGAAAAAAATCCTGTGTTTTTGTGCAAAACGTCAAATAAATCTCGCTTTTGTTGTGATTTCTAAGTGCCTGTGGTTTCTGCTTTGCTTCTGATGTTCCGGAAAATGTCATTGTCTTTCCTTTCGCTGTCAGGTGGAAATTCAGTTTGTTCAAGCAACCTATGGATAGCCTGACCTCTATTTTGTTGTATATCTTTTTGCTCGCTCACTAACAAATTATCACAATCACACTATTGTTATTATTCGATCTCACGTATTCATTTTTGCTGCTGATGTCATTCCATTCCTTATCGCAATTGCATATGTCTTCATCAGCATGCATATTTACTTTTGCATTGAAAGCATCTATCTTCACGTATTCTACAATAAAGTGCTGTTCCTGTACCGATCGTTCATCCTTATAGCTTGTTACCTGTGTGAACGGGATAATGATTTCTCTTTCGTTGCTGTTAAAGACAGTTGTGTCTCACCGAAGTCTATCTTTGCTCTGAATATACTTAAACTATCCTTACCTTTGGTAAGCAGATACGCTGTTAGCTCGGAATAATCAGTACTGTGAAACCTAATGTCACACCCATTTTTACCGTTATCATGACTTGATTTGTAATTTTAAATTTGTTTCTTCCTACGGCGGGAGTGTTTGCAACTACATTCCCCTTTTTATAAAACTATCGAAAAACTCTTGGCTGTATACTGAAGCATTGGCACGAGTATCGACCGTGGCATAATATTAATATTCACTTATGATTAACTTTATCTTTGGTGCCTTCACAATATCATATACGTGACTTCGGTTTTCTGCGCTACCATGACCGTGCGCATTTATCGTGCCTATTGCCTCAGTACTTTCTATCTCCTCGTTCTTAAGGACGTCATACTCCGTGGTTCATTCTGTGGGTGTAATGTTCTCCGCAGCTGTTTTGAGTTCTTGTGGCTGCTGCCTGGCGTCGGTCGAAATGTAATCAGTTCTACGTGATTTTTTCTGCGACTGGCGTTTGCAGATTTTGTGGCGCATTATGTAGTGGTCTTGGCGCCTATGGGGGTGGAAAGTCCCAGGTTCGTGGTCCTCTAGTTTGCCTTCCTCTGCGATTATTGCAGGACTTATTCAATTCCTACCTTGCTGATTAATTTCGAAATATTTGACCAAAGATATCCGAACTTGTCTGCGTGGGTGCAGGTTATTGTGGTAATCGTCATTTCACTTAATCTTCTGAGGACCATTTCTCTGTTCGTGTATGGGTAATCTGTCACCCTACCTACCTTTTAGGTGGTACAGTTCGTTTCTCACCTGTTGGGAATTCGTCGTGCCCATCCCCCGTTAATATAAAATTGTTGTCCCAGTGGCTGTCGAAAATCTTCTCCAGATTGAAATTCTGTGAGAAGAAACAATGCTTCCACCAATTTTTTTTTATTTTCTAAAAGTTCCCTTGTTGTGCCCACTTGTGTTTTACTGTTTTCATACCGCTTATTTCCGCAACACACATACATACACACACAAACACCCATGCCCGTGGCGGGATTCGAACCCGCGACCCTCAGCTTGGCGGAGCGCCTGAGCGACCACTCCAGCGACCACGGCTACGAGGGCCGGCAGCTAATGACCTAGGACGGGGTAGTAGTAGTAGTGGGGTTTTAGGGCGCACGACTGCTATGGTCATTAGCGCCCAGGCAAATTTAAAAGAAGATGCATTAAGGCAGGTAAGAACCCCGCGGTTTAAAACGAGACAAGTAAAACTTCACTAACATGGTGCCAGGAAGTATGAAATGGAGAGCAAAGAAGTAAAGGAATATAAGACAAAGTGCAGCAACGGTAAAACTTACGAATAAAACAGAAGGATAAAACTAGGTTATCAAACCCGGCTGCCCATAACGCTACGACGAATAAAACGCAACACACGATCCGCAGCCCTGGTAGCGTCCGCCAGCACCTCAGAGAGGGTTTCTGGCAAGCCCAAGGACTCACGTAACGGAGCTAAAAAAGGGCATCGTAGTAAAACATGTCGAACCGACCGCGGCTCAGGAAAATGAGCACAGTCCGGTGCAGGGTCTGAGGACAAAAGATGACTATGACTACAACGACAGTGCCCGATGCGCGGATTCTGGTTAAAATGACTTCATCGCGACGAGAGACACGCGAGGAAGTACTCCAGGTGTCAGGGAAGGGCTTCACCTCCCGAAGTTTATTGCCCTGAAGACCAGCCCAGGCAGCTCTCCAGCGTGAAAGTATGGTACCACGTAAAATGAAGTAAAATCATCAGAAGGTATACAAGAGCTAAAACAACTGGGAGATAAAAGGGCGGCCTTTGCAGCACCATCGGCAGCTTCATTGCCTTGTAGGCTCACGTGACCAGGAACCCACAAAAAGGAAACATTAACTCCAACATTGGCGAGCGAGTGAAGGCAAACCTGGACACGCTGTACGAGAGGGTGTAACTGTACAGCGATCTGATGCTCTGGAGGGCACTCAGCGAATCGGAGCAAAGAACCCACTCCAGCAAAGGATGCCGCAGGAGGTATAAAAGAGCCTGGTAAATGCCAAACAGCTCAGCTGTAAAAATAGAGCACTGCGTTAAAAGCCGAAAGTTAAAACTGTGGCGGCCATGAATAAAAGCGCAACCTACTCCCCGAGCATCCTTGGAGCCATCAGTGTAGATAAAATAACAACCTCCATACTGCTCCTTAATAACCAAAAAGCCGAGCAAAGAACAGACGCTGGCGTAGTCGACTTCGGCAGGGAGAACAAATCCAGATTAACGTCGGCCTCGGGTTGGAGCCATGGAGGAAAACCTAGTTCCCCTATGGGAAACGTTCCCGGTAAAGTGACGTCCAACAGCCTAAGGAGCAAGCGGAAACGAACACCAGGAGGACGTAAGGCCAAGGAGTGTGACGAGTACTGGCGGTCCAAGGAATCGTTAAAAAACGGAGTAAAAGAGGGATGTCCACGCAGACTAGACAGACTACAGCCGTAACGACTGCGAGGAACATCGCGGCGATAAGAAAGTGGGGGCTCAGCAGCTACCGCACACAGGCTGATGACAGGGCTCGTTGGAAAAGCACCAATACTGAAACGGATACCACGGTGATGTGTAGGATTGAGGCGATCCAATATCGACGGTGGAGCAGAGGAGTAGACAATGCAGCCGTAATCAAGTTTTGAACGCACCAGAGAGCGATACAGTCTTAGAAAAACAGTACGATCAACTCCCCAGGAAGTGCCACTTAAAACATTAATTGAACGTTCACACCTTGCCTTTAAATATGAGATATGGGAAGACCAGCTAAGCTTCCTGTCAAAAATCAATCCCAAAAATTTCGTCTCATCAGCGAAAGGAAGAACATCTGGACCGAGACGGAGAGAAGGCGAAAGACGCTGTACGGCGCCAGAAGTTAATGCAGAATGTTTTCTCGGCAGAGAACTTAAAGCCGGTTTCGACACTCCAAGTGTAGACGCGGTCAAGACACTTGGAGGCGGCGTTCTAAGAGGCAAGTGCGCCGAGAACTGCAGTAAATAGCGAAATCATCCACGAACAATGAAGACGAAACACCGTTTGCAACAAAACTAGATTCTGCAAACATTTATCTTTATTATGTGAGGCAGTATTTTTATCACTTAAATGATATCAGTCTAATTACAAATAATATAAAATGTAATAACAGCCCGCCTTAAAGCAATATGTGTATGTAACAATATATAAAATGTATGTAATAGTCATTGTATTATGTTTATATTATTATGTACATGTATAAATATGTTATGTGAATGTATTACGTAATTTAACAATGTAGGGGAACGCAATTGACAATGGAATTGATTGCAATAGCAAAGAGTGTGACGCTGAGGACGGAGCCCTGCGGTACTCCGTTCTGCTGAGTAAAAACACGGGATAAAACCGAACCCACGCGTACGCGAAAGACTCTTTCCTTCATGAACTCCCAAATAAAATGGGCCTCATGCCAAGCTGACGGGAATGTGGCGGTTTGCCAGATGCGGTTATACATCTGCAAGAGAAAACGTTTTCCAGCCGTAGAAAGGTGCTGTAGCATTAAAAGGTGGACACCATCCTGCCCAGGAGCTGAGGGCCTGGAGGAGGCCATGGCCGGCTCTAGCTCCGGCATAGTGAACAGGGCGTTATAACACTCGCGGTTAATAGAGGAAAAAGAGAGTACATGGGATTCAACCCGGTTCTTAAGAGACAAAAAGTCCGGGTGGTAATGAGATGAGCTGGAAGCTCCCGCAAAAGCAGCGCCCAACGTGTCAGCAATCGCTCTAGGGCAAACGATGGTGGCATTATTATTCCTAAGCCCAGGAATGGTAAGCGGTGACACTTTGCCTGCCACACGACGAAGCTTGTCCCAAACGACAAATGTCGGAGTGAAGTGATTAAAGGACTCCACAAAATGGATCCAGGATGTCCTCTTACTGGCCTGTATGATTCAGTGAGCCCTAGCGCGCAGTTGCTTGAAAGTTATCAAATTATCAAGCGTTGGGTGGCGCCGAAATATCCGAAGGGCAGCCCTCCGCGCACGGACCGCCGAGCGACAGTCGTCGGTCCACCAGGGGACGGGTAAACGCTTCGGGTGGGAAGTCGAACGAGGGATAGCACGTTCGGCAGCGGAAAGAACGACCGAAGTAAAATGAGCTACTATCCCGTCAACATCGGAGAACGGGCGGTCGTCGAAAACAGCTAAACTGGAATAAAGTAGCCAGTCCGCCCCGTGAACTTGCCAAGCAGATACACGTGGCGATGGGAAAGTGTGTGAAAGTAAGCTGATAAGGCAAGGAAAATGATCGCTAGAAAAGGTATCAGAGACGACACTCCACTGAAAACGATGTGGAAGCTGTGCTGAGCAAACAGATAAATCCAGATGAGAAAAGGCGCCTGTAGAATCGGAAATAAAAGTAGGTTCACCTGTGTTGAGAAGAGAAAGGTTGGTGGTAATGAAAAACCTATCAAGATGGTTCCCCCTCGCGCAAGCCCGAGGTGAACCCCAAAGAGGGTGGTGCGTATTAAAGTTTCCCAGCAGGAGGTAAGGCGCCGGGAGCTCGGTTACTAGCTGAGCAAATTCCTCAACAGCGAAGGGAGAATGAGGCGGTATATATACGGAACAAAGGGTAAAAGAATAGCCAGGTAAAATCAAAGTAACAGCAACAGCTTGCAGGGTAGTGGTAAGTGCCAGAGGCTGGTATAAAAGGTCGTCACGAAGGAGGAGCATGACACCCCCATGCGCAGGAGTACCAGGTTCCGGTGGCAGGTCAAAGCGCACTGGAATAAAACCAGAAAATGAAAAACTGTCTTGCGGTCGAAGTTTCGTCTCCTGTAAACATAAAACGCTGGGAGAAAACAATTGGGTTAACAACTGTAGCTCGGCCCTGTGAGCGCGTATGCCACGTGTATTCCACTGAAGAAGGGACATCCGGAGGGAAATGCGATAGGTGGATTAGAAGGATCACTTCACCGCAGGCGGTCGCCTCAACTTGCCCTTCTGGTTGCGCGTGGGACTATGGCTTTGAGAAGTAGTGGACTCTTGTTCCACTGGCTCTTGGGAAGGAAGAGACTCAGTATCACATGAGGCAGAGGATAGTGCTGCAAAACGATTGCCAGTTGACACAGGAGGAGAATCCCGCTGAGCCCGACTACGCCCTCTAGCATCCTGAGAACGTGACCGCGTAGGAGGCGAAAGAGAACTGGCTTTCAATACATAGCGTTCACTGATAGAGGCTGGAGGGTCCTTAAGGAAATCGGTACGCTTCGACTGTGTTTTGAATTTCCGGGTTGCCGTAGTAACAGGAATGGTTGCGGAGCTGGCTGATTTGGAAGATGGTACTGTAATGCTAGAGGCGCGACCGCTATGGAGGCTACTGGTGACGTTTGAGTACCCATATCCCGCTTTGGTACCTGGTGTGAAACCACTGAGCTAAACGTACCAAACGTCAGGATGGAAGGCTGTCGGTCCAGATGACGTTTGCGAGCTTCAGCGAAAGATAAACGCTCTTTCACTCGCAGCTCCTGAATTGACTTCTCGTCTAAGAAGCAAGGACAGTCGCGGGAAGACGCCGGTTGAGCACCACGGCAGTTTACATAGCAAGGGGCTGATGGACAAGCTCCGTCGTGGGCATCCTTATTACAGGTGACACAAACGAACGGAGTGCTTACACGCAAATTTAGTGTGGCCATAGCGGTGACACTGAAAACAACGCATAGGGTGTGGAATATACGGCCGAACGGGAATTACTTCATAGCCTGCCTTAATTTTGTGAGAGAGATCGCGCGGATTAAATGTGAGGAAAAGCGTACGCGTAGGCACCTCCACTACATCACGCTTTGCTCGCACACGATACACAGAGGTGACACCCTAGTCCGAAAGATAACCCAGGATCTCTTCCTCCGGCATACCATCCAACAAGTGGGTGGTAATGACACCCTTTGAGGAGTTCAGGGTGCGGTGCTTCTCCACACGGACAGGATATCCGTGGAGGAGTTTGGCCTTCAACAACTTTTCAAACTGCGCGGATGTGTATGACAACAAGAAGAGAACCGGTTCTAAGACGCGTACAGGACTTAACAGGACCGGCTATGTTGTCAAGACCAGACTGAATTATAAACGGGTTAACCTTCAGAAAGGACTGAGCCTCTTCCAACCAGGTAATTAACAGGTAACGTGCGGATGACACTGCATGTACCTCTTTATCTACTTGAACGTGTCGTCTTTGTTTCGGATTTAGGTTTGCCATGAAAAGAGAAGGTAAGTTTCATCCCCCAGTGCTCCCCACCCACCACGGAGCCCAACAAGGGGTCATCCCACTGGGATGACAGGGCTACACAGGGGATATAGCGGGCGCGCCGTCCCACTCACCCTGGAGTTCAGTTAAATACTTAGTCCTGGCCGATTGGCTAGGGGTGGGTTAGTCCCTAGCCGCCCGTTTAGGTGAAGCAGAAAACAAAGCGGCATATTGGATATGCGCATCTTCCCCGAAAAATGTAAAAAGAACAAACCAGACTCAGACACGCATCCCTCAACCAACCAGGATACTCCTTTTCTCTGACACGGGTCTCCACGCACGGCCGACACGTGGGTGGGCGTTTTGGCTGACTCCCGCACCACCAGGAGGAGCCCACACCGAGGAAGTCAGGGGGGCTCGGGACCCTGGGCGCGCCAAAACCTGTACCTGCAAAGCAGGCCCCTGGGGGCGCCTAGGACGGGCTGCGATTGTTGGTTTCTAATACCTCCTGGGAAACAGGGCCGTATTTAGAGCGGGGTTTCTAAGGTTCAAAACCCCCTCCTGAAACTTCTGACAGTTTTATTTATTTAAATTCATAGCAAACCAATATGGAAAAAATGTCGTTAAGTAACAATAGGTCTATTGCTAGAAAAAGAAAAAGGGAAACTTAATATCGTCGCCTTACATAGGTAAGGTGATCATACATTCCGGTTTTCGAAGTAGTCTCCATGTTTTGTGCTGTAAGGAGGAATATCCTCATTCTGGTGAGTTTTTCTTGTCTATATAATGTCGCCAAGTAATTTTGTTATCCATGTAACGTCTATATACTACGGAGTAGGTACATGGTAACTGACTGTTAAGTTTAGATCTACTTGTGGAAAACCCTCCCCGAATTTTTTTTCTGGGTACGGGCATGCTGGGAAATGATTGCATATGTGTGCTATAAGTTCCCCTTCTTGCATACGTGGCTCTAGCAAATAACATTTCTGGACTAAGGAAATTGTCAACCATTGTTTCATTCTCCGCGTTCCGATATTTACCATGGTTTATCTGCCTCCTAACTATGCACTGCGTATTTGGACTCCATTATTTCGCTAGAATTGTTTGTATATTATCATATGTTCACTAGTGCAAGTTTGAGCCAACTGAGAGAACATCCTTGTAATCCCCACTTAATTGCAATTGTCTAGATTTCAATTAAACATATCCATAATGAATCGTCTCCCATTATCATGTGCATCATCAAAGGGTGGGATGGCTAACTCAATGAGTAACTGACAGTGTATACTATAAGCGTTATTTAAATCTCCTCGTGGCATTCAATGTACATTGCACTTATTAGACTTCTCTTCTGCCAAAATAGTCTATTATCAAAATTCAATTAAATAAAAATTATATTAAATATTCGGTTTGCTGCTGAAGCAGGCATGTTATTCTGAAATTCAATGGATCATCATACAACTGACACGCCTCGCGAAATGGCGTGGTTGGCGTTGCGGCTGTCAACATTTTCATTGTTTATATGTACACATTGCATATTTTCACCATTTTGGTTTCGTATTGTCCAGTTGATTGCTGGTGGAGCGTTGATCTTCCACTGGTTTTGTGGTCGTGTCTTTCTTTGTTACCACTTGCTCTGCATGCTGTTTATTCTGATTAATTACTACGCTTTTACGCCATTTAATGCATCGGTAATACTCTCCCGCATTTTCCTTTGTACTGCTAAATACCACACACATAATTAAATTGGGTTTTTTTTATGGACGATCCCTTACTGCTCTAGTCCTTAGCGTCCCATTCTATATTGACCGTGAAAGACCAGTAATTTTTCTCAGAGGCCTCTTTATCAGGCTTGAGGTTCTTTTACGTGCCGTAAATTACGACACGGGACCACTGTCGTTACTTCCCTTCCGAAGGGAGCCATACTAAGGATTTTCTTAAAAAAATCCATCGCCCTCCGCCGGGTTTGAACCCGCGACCTCGGAAACCAGAGGCTAGCATTGTAATCACTATACCACGGAAGACGACAAAAAAACATCACACAGTTCTTCGGGAATCCTCCCTCATTTTACCCTGAAATAAAATATTTGTTCAAGGGTCTCTCACTTATTGTTTCCTGGCATACGTCCCTAATTGAATCTGCCTTACTTCTGCTCGGATATTACAAGGTCCTCCTGAATGGCATTCTGTGCTAGTCTTATCTCTCCTAAAACATTTTTCTGCCTAGCTAGCTGTAACCCTATGTGTTAGCTAAAGCTCTTTCTTCTGATAAAATTGTTCCTTTATTTACTCGTTCTGACTACCCAACTTCGCGTCCAACTGCGCTTTAATCTCATCTCTGTGGTTACTCACCTTCGTTAATATCATCTTTAGGGTTACTTTATTTATCATCTATAAACGCTATTTGCGCCAACAAGTTCTGTAGCAAAATTTTCATGCTGATTTGTGTACTTATCTGTGCCTGCCCTGCTTAGGAACTCGCTACTGCAGTATCTAGTTCACTAAATACGCTCACCACTGCGAATTCTTCTCCTGCTTTATTTTCCATGATTAACATATTCGCTGTCTTTCTATTCCTCAATATCATTAGACTGCTTTGCCACGGTCCTCTTTTTAGTTTACTGCAAGTTTCGTTTGCTAAGATACCCGCATAAATTATACAAATTAACAAGCATTTACATTAATTTTCGGAAGAAACATATAACGTTTACTATTGCTTGGAGATTTTGTGACTTTCTTCTTGATGTCTTGAGCCTTCTTTGGTGTTCGGCAGTCGTTATTCCAGTGCGTTTTGATGACCGTTGACGTCGTTGATGCACATCCTGGTGAATGTATGACGTCTGGTTGCCTGTTGTCGGGTAGCGTATGCCTTCGCCGGGGCGTCTAGGCTGTTCTCCGACATACCTCCGTGCTACATGTGAACTTTGTTCTGGACTTCGTCGGGCCTCTTGTAGCTGAACTCCAGTCGTCCGTTCACAGGTTTCCATGGTGTCATGTTTCTGCTTTACCAAACTGATTACGTTGGTTGCCATTTGCGGCAATAACTAGGTTGTTGCGTGGGAGGCTGAGGAGATTCTGCCGGTCTTTACTTCGCTGCTCTGCCGGTCTCGAAGATTTGCTTCTTTTGCGCCTACCTGCTCAAGCAGGTGTGTTTAACCTCAGGAGCAAAGGGTGAGAAGGATTGCCAAGTGTCTCTTCTCAGGAGGTATTTTATGAAAATACACAATTATATGTACAAAATAACTGATTAATATCTTCTCTATTGATTCCCTTCTATATTACCGTACGGCAATTATGCCTTTGAAGATAATTTCCGCATTTGACAAATCACTCGCGAGCAATCAGTATTTCAGTCAGAGGTAATTTCTTACAGAACGCGTTATTCCATGCCTAAATCAGGATATTGTATTTCGCATCGGGCTCTACCGCTGTCTCATTAGACTCCCCCCGTCTCAAAAGGCTGCATTTCTCTCTAGTAGGAGTTAACACACATGTCTCATCCGCAATTGTGTTTTAGGACCACTATTAGTTTCCCTAATAGCGACTTTGGAATCCAAGGGCTGGACGGCCATTTGTCTTTCTGACCCCTGTCCATCTCGGTTATTAGGGTGCTTAAGAAAGCATGCTTTGTGCATCTTAACTTGTGCCATGCGTGACCCACGTGCCTCCGGCAACCTGCTACCAAGCCCGGCTCGAAAGCAGCTCTTCGTATTATACATTTAATATAAAATCTTAATCACCGTGTGCTGCTCCATTTCATCTGACAATGGATTGAATATAACGAAGATTTAGGCAAGGCGGCGCTCGCCTCTCACCGAGGCGGCCCGGGTTCATTCCCAGGGACCCGCATGTGGGATTTGTGGTGGACGAAGCGGCGTCTGGGCGGGTTTTCTCCGGGTTCTCCGGTTTCCCCCGCCATTTATTCCACCAACTGCTCCATTATCGCCTTTCCTTTCATCCATTACACCAAGGGTGGCGAAAACGCCTTCCTTCCGCGAGTCACCAAATATGCAACACGCACTGCATCATTCAGCAGCATGTGAAAATCAAACGGACGGTTGCAAAGAGAGAACGTTGGCCTGCGAGTCACCTTTTCGCCACCTCTGCATTACACCATCATTTCGTTTCATCTACTTCTTTCCTCCCATCGGGCTGATTCTGTCTGATCCATGAATGTCTGCTCCTCGACAGGCCTCTGATCCCAGGCACCCGCCTGTAAGTCCTGGGGGTGTAAGTCCTACATACAAGGAGGTTAAACAGAGAAAGAAGATGAAGAAGATTTAGGCAAGCCCCTGAGGCGTTACGTACTCTACTTGTGACAATGCTTTAAAAGCCTGCTCGAAACTTTAACACCTTCTATTGCTGACCAAAGAGAAATAAAGGCGTTTGTTATACAGGGATTTTGTTCGTGGCAAAAAGGTACTGAAGGATTTAAAGTACAGAGCAGAAGCTCCTTGCACAGATAATGTGCGTGTGATGACGCGCTTGGTATTTTAAGTAAATGTTGCGGCTTCTGTTTTCAGCAATAAGATAAAGGAAATGCAGCGGTAAAGAGCCCATAACAGCAAGAGAGGATACTCTCTTAAGTATCTTTATAAGCAAGAGTAGTTGGTGATTGTTCCTTCTGGATCAATTAATGGTTATTTAATTGGCATAATTGATTTTAATTGGGTTTAATTGCTCTTTCGTGTAAAGACGACCCAAGTAGCATGTTCCTTCTGGATCAAATTTATGGTTGCTGGGGGAGTTTGTAGTCTTAAATTGGGTTTAATTGGTCTTTCATATAAAGACGACCCAAGAAGCATGTTCCTTCTGGATCAATTTATGGTTATTTAATTGGTTCAATTGGTTTTAATTGGTCTTTCGTGCAAGACCCGACCTAAAGTGCATGAGAGTTCACAATCAAATTTATGGTTACTGGTGGAGTTGACAGTTTGTCATTCCCGGCCACGTGGAGGGCTTTAGAGCAAGACCCGACCTAAACACCATGAGATTTGAGCATCAAAATTTATGGTTATTGCTGGAGTTGGTAATTGCGAGGGTCGCTTACATGGCCACGTGGTGACATTTACTTGAAGAAACATTTAAAAGTCTCGTCCCTCCTCTAGCAAAGTGCAGGCTTTGGGTGAGGGAGGTAATCAAAATAATGTCTGCATTTCCAGTCAGCTATGAGACATGATTCACCCACTATAAAGTACACAGCGTTAATTCTAATTACGCAGCTCATATACATCAAATAAAAATACAAGTTTCAATTTTTGTGGCGAACGCTCCTAACAACTGTTGCTTTGTACGGGTCGATAACATGATACTTAAAACCGTGTATGTATACAGTGAGGTCTCCCTTCACGTCAGTTTAACACATCATTGTTCCTACCCTCCTATACAATGGGGGTAATCATCACTCCCCTCTGTCTGGGAGTTTCAGCGAGGGTTGATTACTACCTTGAGTATAAGGCTGGCATCTATTGACGATATTGATTTTTTCGGTTGGATTCCCATCGCCTATAAAGTTTCGTCCCCTATTACTAAAAACTTCACATTATCCACGTTAGATGCCAGAAGGCTACAGAGCTAACACTTGTAATTCATATCTAGCAGTATCCACCCGGCTATTGATTTTTCATTAAAACTGCATGAGAGTCAAACACACATTAAATTATAATGAAAAAAAGTTTCTTTATAGAGATAGCTAATTACACTGTTACAAGGTGTATGTACAGTGAAATAAAAACGAATCGGATTTAAAAAATTCTCATATGTTACACTCACATGACTTTCTCTACTCTTGTACAAACTTTTTTTTTACAAACGCTTATTCTCCTTTGCTTCTACTAGCTGCAAGAGGAATATGGTAGGCCTTAAGCATTAGTCAAATCTTTTAAGAGCTGGTTGCCATGTGACGCATTCCATTCTCTTTGCATGTCTAGGACAAAAAAAATGAATAACGAATTCGAGAAAAAATATAATTATTGGGAAATTTAAGGGAATAACAAGCAATATCTCGAAAATAGTTCTCAATACAACAGGGGGCCTCAAAACATAAATATCCGGTGAAATCTCGTTATCGAATTTTTGGGGTGCAATACAATACTTCCCTTACTTACTCTACATAGTAGAGAAATTTAAAATACTTAGTTATAACAGCGGGAAAGATGTCTTGTATCTTTTCCCACGAGGTGCATGATTCATACAAGGTAATTGAACACTGCTGTTATTATTTCATTAACAGTACACCAAAAGGCAGCTGCAACCATCAATAAGTTCCCTCCCTTAAGTTACTTAAGTTCATGAAGATTTACAATTTCCTGTCTAAGGGCAATTTATCTTAACATTTCCCACGAGGTGTATGATTCATACAATAAAGAGTAATTGAACAATGCCTTTATTATTTCATTAACAGTACACCAAAAGGCAGCTGCAACCATCAATAAGTTCTCTCCCTTAAGTTACTTAAGTTCATGAAGATTTACAATTTCCTGTCTAAGGGCAATTTATCTTAACATTTCCCACGAGGTGTATGATTCATACAATAAAGACTAATTGAACAATGCCTTTATTATTTCATTAACAGTACACCAAAAGGCAGCTGCAACCATCAATAAGTTCCCTCCCTTAAGCTACTTAAGTTCATGAAGATTTACAATTTCCTGTCTAAGGGCAATTTATCTTAACATTTCCCACAGATGTATGATTCATACAAGGTAATTGAACACTTCCTTTATTATTTCATTAACAGCACACCAAAAGGCAGCTGCAACCATCAATAAGTTCCCTCCCTTAAGCTGCTTAAGTTCATCAAGATTTACAATTTCCTGTCTAAGGGCAACTTAGTTTAACGTTTCTCACACAGATGTATGATTCATACAATAAAGAGTAATTGAACACTTCCTTTATTATTTCATTAACAGTACACGAGAATATATTACTTAAGACACGGCGTCAAATACATTTATAAGTTCATCAGATGTAATTAAAGATCCTGGGGGGAAAAGAAACGTGAATCACTAGACAAGGATAGATATAGCCAGCTAATATTGTTTAACCAATCAAAACACTCGATTACGGAGTGGATTCTTCTGCGCATTCTTTCTGGGAGAGAGAGAATGAACTTCAAAGTCTATATAAGAAGAAAGCAGGAGAGTTAAAGTTCATTCTTAAAGGAATAACTTTAGTGATTGTGATAGCGTGTGTTAGTGCAAAGATCTTCAAGTACCTAATTCATCTTAGATTTCAATTCGCAAGGTAAGTGCATATACTAGATTTCATACAGGAAATTCGTGTGATGTATTCTTAAAAAGTCGAATGAAGATACTGAAAGTCAAAATGGCATTTAAAAAAAACGTGTGATCACCTAGCTTCGTAAAGTTTGTCTTGCAATAATATAGCAGGGTCAGTGTCTAGATGTATATTTAAACTTATATATCACTAACCAACGTATAAACATCACACAAAAAACTTTAAAGACAATAATGTAACAAAAAATAACCGGGCTTAAGCAAGCTAAAACATAATACATTCTATCTGAACAAGCTCTTACGCAAATATTCAGTTTTCAGAACGCTAAAGTACGATTGAAAAGGAATATATACGTTAAAATCAAGTTCCATTTCCACGTAAATGGATTACGAAAAAATCAGAAGAGAAATACAAAAGTAGACTAAAAATGAGAATGCAAGCGCAAGTAGTAGTAGTTATTTGGGGACTTTAGTTACTTTCAACTGCAACTTATTTTAACTCCAGCAACCTTAAGGCAGGTCTTCTATTAGCTAATTTTATAATTAATAAAACAATTAATGTTTGAAAATACTTCATTAACATACTAATTAACAAAAATTAACTTAACTCTGAATTTTTCGTTGAAACTCTGTAATCTGCTATAAAATAGCTTGCATAATATGTAATAAAATACTCTTTCGACATCCAAAAAGCTTAACATACTTAAAGCTTAACCTCGAATGTCAAAAACTGAAAAAATCTGAAAAGCGGTAATATGCCAGAAAATGAAGTATAGAATATAGGGAAATTTTCCTTTTCTTCATTCATCAAGTTTACATACCTAAATTATTATTTTCCAGTGAAGATGCCTATGAACTCGAAAACAAACAAATTGAGTCTGGCAGGACGTCCCGCCGCTCACCTGTCCCGGCACAGGACGCTCCTGGACTCAGCACTCTACCGTCACCACCACCACTATCACCATTGATAGACGACGGGGCAGCTGCGTGGCTTGGTGCTGATAATGCGGGGGACTTTATCATCCCACCTCCGCCAGGTTTCGGAGATGTTATTGAGAATTTCAGCGTCGTCCAAAATAACGACAGGGAGGATACACCCATGGAGGGAATTTGTACCTGCACTAACTGCGGGTACAAGACCGCGCTCATCGAGTTGCTTCAGTCATGCCAAGGTAAATCTTTCACTTCTTTTAACATTAATATTGATGCAATTTATTCCCAAGTCTTCTACTAGAAGACTGCCTGCTTGATTATCACAGATGCTAACAATGTTATGCTCCTATTGTTGCAGATCTTGAACCTCTACACCCTGAGCCAGAGCCTCAGGTGAATGAGGCTTTGAGAAAAGGTGTCAAGAGACTTCGTGAAGCAGAAGAGGAGCGTGAATCTGAAGAAGGAATGTGCAGCAACCAACCCACCCGCAAATTAAACCAGCAGGAGTACGCAGCACATGTAAACGGAGCTGTAGCAACATCGTCCAGACCAGGCCAGACAATTGATTCATCCTCACCATCACCGGCAAAAAGGGTATGTCGAAATGATTACGATGACCTAGAATGTAGGGTAATAGAGTCTGCATTCAAAGGTCGTATTTTCAATAGTAAAATTGAAAATACGGCTGGGATAATTGACCCCAGCGAAATTCTCGAGGCATGCAGGGCTCTCGATATTAAGGAAATCGAGTCCACTCTAAAGAAGAGTATGTCTGGGATAAAGATGAGTTGTTCATTGAACGTCTCATACTTAATCCAGACACCAGATCATGAAAAAGTGGAATCAATATTTCTCAATTCCAAGACAAAGGAGATCCAGCAATCATCTAACCTCGATGTCATCTTTCATGCAATGAAACACGAAATTTTAGAAAATCTAGCCTGTTTTGAAGACCAATCTAGTTCAAAGACACTGTTCGCAATCCACTCGCTGATAAATAGCACAGCAAACTATAATCCCCTTCGTGCTTCAGGATACATAGAGTTGCCAGCATGCATCAAGCGAAAGAAGGCAGTTCTTAATATTCAGAATGCCGATCATTTCTGTTTCGCCTGGTGCATGCTAGCTTCCAGATACCCTGCAAAAGTCAACAAAAATAGACGATATTCATACCCGCAGGATTTGCTATTCAAGGCGTTCAATTATGCTGGAATTACTTTCCCGTTTTCCCTTGATCAGATTGAACGCTTTGAGAAGCAGAATCCAGATGTATCTATAGCTGTATTTGCCCTGAATGTCAACGACTCAGTGGAGTCCATTCGCAAACCATCTGAGAGGAAGGCTAGACAAGTAAACCTCTTAATGGTTGAAGAGGATGACAAGTCTCACTACTGCCTCATCACCAACTTATCGAGGCTTATTAGAAGTCAGATAACAAGTTCTCGCAGAAAAATGTGGCTATGTGAGGCATGCATGACAAGGTATTTTAATGAGGATGCCTTGAGAGTGCATAAACTGAAATGCAGTAAATGTCAGATCCTCAAAATAACAAAGCAGGATGAGGTTCTGGAATTTAATGCATATTCAAAGTGTGCCCCTGTACCTTTTGTGATTTATGCAGATATCGAATCTGTTTTGAGGAAGGTCCACTCATGTGAAACCTCTGACGCAGAGAGCTGGACCCGAGCCATACAGGAACATGAAGCGATATCGATAGCGTTGAAGGTTATATGTAGACATGATCAGTCCTTGTCGAGATTCAAGCTCTTCAGAGGTGACAATGCACTCAATGACTTCTTCAGCGAACTTAGAAAGATTGCTGATGAAGTCATTGAGATATATGGACGAATACAGCCCATGCATATGTCGCCTCAGGATATCCTGGATTTCAACAATGCTAATCACTGTCACATATGCAGGAGAGATTTTGCTATAGATGATGTTAGGGTGAGGGACCATTGTCATATCACTGGAGCATATCTTGGAGCGTCTCATAATGCTTGCAATTTGAATAGAAAATTGCCGAATTTTATTCCAATTTTCTTTCATTGCTTAAGCAATTATGACAGTCACTTCTTGATCAGACACATGGCATATGATAAGGCTCCTATTTCATGTATAGCACAATCATCTGAACGTTATCTGGCATTTACTAAATGGTACAATGGCATTTATTTCAGGTTTCTCGACAGCTACAAGTTTCTCGATGACAAGTTATCTAGCTTGGCAGACATGCTGAGCGCTGATGACTTCAAGGTCACTAATGCCGAATATTCTAATCCAAAACATCTGGAACTAATGAAGTGTAAGGGCATATTCCCCTATACATATCTGGATACCATCGAGAAGCTCCAAGAAGAGGAGCTCCCGCCGATAGAGATTTTCGACGGTGTCACAGAGGAGGAATATGCTCATGCACTTAAGGTATGGAGCACATTCAACATAAAGAATCTCGGGGAATATAGTGACCTTTACCTAAAGACCGATACTCTGCTTTTAGCAGATGTATTCGAGAAGTTTAGAGACTTGTCGCTGGGGAGTATAACCTGGACCCAGCATGGTACTATACTCTGCCATCACTAGCCTTCGACGCCATGCTTAAGACAACGAAAGCAAGGCTCCAGCTAATAAGCGATCCCAGCATGTTAGAATTTTTCGAGGAAGGTATTCGCGGCGGGCTTTGCACGGTATCAAAGCGGTACTCCAAAGCTAACCACGAATACCTTGCAGACTACAAATCTGAGGAACCTCGAAACTTTTTATCATACTGGGACATCAACAACTTGTACGGCAAGAGCATGGCGTCCCCAATGCCGTATGGGAACCTCAGATGGCTTGATAGGGATGAAATAGACACCATCGACTTCGCTGCGATCCCTGAGGACTCCAAGACAGGATATGTCCTAGAGGTGGATTTGAAGTATCCTGACCATCTCCATGATGCACACAATGATCTACCTCTCTGTCCCCGGAACGAGATACCACCCGGCAGCCAATACAAGAAACTGATTGCAAGTCTTGAGAACAAAAGCAAATATGTCTTGCATTATAAAATCTTGCAACAGTGCCTAGATCTGGGGCTGCTATTGAGACATATTCATCGGGTGGTATCGTATGACCAAGCTGAATGGCTTAAGGTCTATATTGACCTTAACGCCGAGAAGCGAGCCAGGGAAACTTCCAAGTTTGGTCAAAACCTCTGGAAGAAAATGAACAACGCTGTGTACGGTAAGTTCATTGAAAATGTTCGCAAGTACAGAGATTTCCGTATTGTACCTACCTGGGAGCAAGCACGGAAATTGACGGCTCGTCCAACATATGTATGCAGCCACATTTTTGATGAAAACTTAGTCGGCATAGAGTTGGCTCGAGAGGAGATCCTCATGATCAAACCAATCTATATTGGCCATGCAATTCTCGATCTTTCAAAATTTATTATGTATGATTTTTTTATAAAGTAATGAAACCCCAACTGAATGACCTGGTCCTGAATTATATGGATACAGATTCATTCATTTTCGAAACTTCTACAGACATTTACAAATTCATGAAAACCAATCCCCAGCATTTTGACACATCAAATTATAACCAAAATAATGTATATGACATAAAGCAGGCCAACAAGAAAGTGATTGGATTGTTTAAAGATGAGTTGGGTGGCATGATGATGACTGAGTACGTTGGACTTAGGGCAAAGCTCTACAGCTATAAATATAACAGCACCATCATGAAAGCAAAGGGGATTACCAAAGGTGGAATGCGAGCAATCACCTTTGAGAAATATTTCGAGTGTCTAAAAGATTTAAATAAAAAGATTTTGGCTAAACAAATTTGCTTCAGAAGTACAAAACATAAAGTCTCGACTGTGGAAATTAACAAAATTGCATTGCATGGAGGAGACACGAAGCGCAAGATGATAGATGGCTCTCATGCAACTCTCGCGTGGGGCCATTATTCACTTAGGGCTACGAGGCTTCCATTCCGACTTCCCTGGATGTCACATCCCCATCTCATGTATTATATTGTATATAGATTATTTATTGTCTAATTTATTAATTGTATATATTGTATTTAATTATTTTTACTGTTTTTTTAATTATTTTCTATTTTATATGATACAATGTTAATGGTACATTGTTCAGTTAAATGTATCAAGGGGGGAAATCAAATTACTATAAATAAAACACGAGGTACTGCATTTAACACTCTTTATTTCAGTATTAGCTACAATAAATCCTCTCCATCAATCCACTGGCTATTAGGGAATCCATACCATTTCACTAGAATCCTCTCTCCTTGCCTACGCAAAATCTTCTCCACTAAATAAGTGTTAGGGAATAGTGTAGAATGTAGTTCATGTCCATAAAATGCTCCTTTTATATGCTCTCCATCATTATCCTTTATGATGTAGGTGGTAGGATTGGTTCGTTTCAAATGAGCCACTTGGAAAATTTCAACACTCCAGTTGGGTTCAAAACCCTTTTCGAAATGTCCTTTATTCTTAGATATCCTCACATAATCGCCGACACTAAACCTCCTTGCACTCCTCTTCTCTCTTTTGGGATGGTTATACTTGTAAACAGTCAGAAGAAGGTCATTGTTCCTCACTTCACTGGGTTTCATTTTGATGGCTGAGTGGTAAGTGTCATTGTACTCTGCAACGATTTTAGGTAGAAGATTAGCCACTTGTATGATCCTTGAGCTAGAAACTCCCGATACATCATATTCTTTAAAGTTCTGATTAAACGCTCAACAGCTGCAGCCTTCACATTAGTATAGGTACTGTAGTGATTGACATTATACTTTGCCATTAGATTTTTAAAGTGCTTGTTATAAAATTCTTTTCCGTTGTCACTCTGTATATTCCTGGGTGGCGTTTCCACGTCCTTTAGTATATCTTCCATGGCCTTTGCAACCTGTAGTCCTGACTTGTCCTTTAATTGCCTTGCATAGGCCATTTTAGAGTAGAAGTTGACTGCAATCAGGATATATTTGAAATTCTTGTTGAGATTTGCATGGCTGATCATCTCAACCAAGTCGATTTGCATCAGATCATGCAGACCTTTGCTAACGATCTTTCGACGCAAGAAGTTTCTTCGGGCGGGAGCATGGAGCTCTCTTACTATATCTTGCTTCACCGTCATGCTATAATCCTAGCCGATTTCAGTTCTTGAATAATTTCTTCAATTTCTTGTGTGTGATTATTATTTCCGGCGTCTCTGGATGCAATGAGAAGCCTCAGGCGATTCACCAGGTCGTTAGGGTCGTTAGGGTCGTTCCAATAGATGTAGTCTTGCCTCGTATCAGGGCGATGCTCCTTCCACTGCAAGCCTAAACTCTTCTGTTTCGTTACTAGAGGACGTATAATGGTTTTATACTTGTAGGAATTGCCCGATCTCAGCTGCCCGTGCTTGCTGAAGTTTCTTCGATGAACATGTGTTGCTTTAAGTATTTTACGATATGTATCCAGATCCCCTTCTGTATATACATGCATTTCAGGTATTCTCTTGAAGATGAGTTCACTCAATCCAGGTGTCACCTCGTACGTTTCATCACCTACTCGTACTTTATTTTTGAGGAAGTCAATGATCTTGTTCCCCAGCATATAGTTTCCATCTGCGTACCTCACACCGTATGCACTGTCTATTTCATTCTTATCATTCCTTCGAACTTTCTGCAGGAATGTTAGGATATTCTCATCTTTCTCCTCTTTAAGTGGATCACTCTTTTTCTGACTCTCCTCTTTGCTTGAAGTAACACTATTGTTTTTCTGAATTTGTAGTATATCATGTAACGGTTCTGCTACTGGCTGAAGAGCTTCACTCATTACTCTCTGGGTCTCAAACTTTTGTCCTTTTAGTGCACGTAACTTTTCCCTTATAGCCTTTGTATGCCTGGCTACAGATTCTTTAAGTCTTATGCTCTCGCTGTCCATCTTGAAATGATCTTGAATTTTGTTATTCACCTCAATATATAGCTGTTCTATTCTGTTGGCCTCAGTTTATATGCTATACTCATTTCGATATTTAGAATATGGCCATCTTTTGCTCGATTGGCCGGAGCAGTAAAGGTGAGTGTATCTCCATTTGCAATAGGAGTAGGGAAGGTTCTGACTATGTTATTGTTTATAGCAAATAATGTATCTGCTCTTACAAAAGGAGAAGTTGACGATGTCATATAGCATGCAATGACCTCTCCGTTTACAGGTGCTCTGTAGTATTCGAGACCCGATGTTAATGTGTATCTTAGTGAATTCCCTCTGAAAGGCTTCGTCTGCAGGCTAAAAACGTGGTGACCTTTCATTTGATCTAATAGCGCATTTATAACATTCACTTGTGATTTAAGAATATTCACATTATTCATAGCTATTGTCAACTGCTTATCCATGGAACTCTGTTGGCTCGCCATAGTTTCCATATGTTTCACTACTGTTTCGGTGATATCATTTCCAATAGAGGCTAGTCTCCTGTTTAGAGCTTGCTGCGCTTCATTGTGCTTTTTACCAATAATGTGTTTAACAAACTTTTTACTAGCTGCATCACTGTCATCGATGGGATCTGCTATCTCTCTTATTCTTCTTTTTTGAAAGGAAGCGTTCCCATCTGAATCGATCGCTGGTGTTCTTGCATTAACATAGTCTGATACATATTTCCTATTCCGTACATCGTAGTCCTCCTGAGGTGATAATATTATCTTCATTCTTATTGTATCTAGAATAATGTTGTTTCCAGCGTCTCGTTTAAGTGCATGCTTGTCCAGGTATTTCATTAGAGACTCATATTGTCCATCTAGCGATTTCTGGATGTGATTCCTTATCATAGTTTCAAGTTCACCCATACGCTGATATGCCACTTTTTCGGTAAATTCCTGCATTCGATTTTCGCTAGAAGTCATAAGGGTGTCAACATAACGTTTAGTGCTTGCGTCATTGTCTTCCTCGGGATCATGAACAATGCATAGTCTTTTGGTTTTAAATTGATAGTTTCCTTTTCCATCTCGGTTTATGATGAATTGATGAAGTGCTCTTTTAACTGGAGCAGTCCTCTGTGAACCGAACCTGTCAATACATATTTCGATCTATGAATGATCCTTTTCTTTCTTTTCTACTTTAATATATACGTCGAAGCCTTTCCTATATCGACCCTCATTCATAGGGAATTCAGAAACTATCACTACAAAGGGTCTTCCTTCCGAGACACTTTCCCAAACACCCTTGCACAGGTCTTTAAATTCAGTATATGACATGTTAGTGTTTACATAGTCCTCATATATATGTTTCAAGTTTAAATAATCCTGCTTGAAGGGAATAATCATATTCGTGTTGTCTCTTATTAGATGTTTAAGCATTTTAGCATACGACTGTGCTAAATATATAGAGTCCACATTACGGTGTCTGCCCATGCTGTAAAAAGAGGCAATCTTCCCCTGCTTTTCAGTTATTACGTCATCAAATATAAATATGGAGTTTTCTTTAACTTTAGAGGGATGTAAGACACTTTCTCCATCTTCATAGGTGTTCACTTCTATCCCTTCAATGTTTTCGAGTAGCTTGATGAGATATTTATACTTTGACTGGTAAAGGGACTTTGAATAGATGTACAAGTTTTCAAAACGTAAACCATTCACATGAAGCAGCATATTCAGTAAAACATTAGTTTTTCCGGCGCTTGAGCTGCCTAGAATAAGAGCTCTGACATTAGAGGCAAATAACTTTCCGTGTCGATTGCATCTAAAATCACTTTCAAAGTCTAGCACCTGGATGGGCAGGGAGCAATCTTGCTTCACGAGCTCCATCTTAATAACTAAATATAAAAAAGCATGCTTAATGTACACATACATTTATATCAGGTGCGCATGGATTTCAGTTTGTAGCTTGAGAGTATAAAAGTCCAATACTATTTTAAAGTCAGCTAGTCTATCATGGGAGCTAGGAGGATCAAGATCTCCAGAGGCTCTGGGTTAATTAACTCTCTTATTAATTGGCTGCCCTTTGAAGCACATTTACCGGGCTACAGATATTGCGGTCCGGGTACGAAGTTGGAAAAACGCCTACAGAGAGGAGACGCCGGAATAAACCCATTAGACGAAGCCTGTAAGCAGCACGACATCGCCTACGCTGAGCACAGGGACTCTGCTACGAGAAATATAGCCGATAAGATCTTAGCCGAGAAGGCGTGGAAAAGAGTACAGGCATCGGACGCTACTTTAGGAGAAAAGTTGGCCGCCAGGCTAGTTACAGCAATTATGAAGGGCAAGGTGTCTGTAGGTGCTGGCTCCAGGAAGAAAAAGCATGGAGGATTTCTGCCTCTCATTCCTATTATTGCAGCCCTAGGTGCTGCAGCTGGAGGCGCAGCTCAAATCGCCACAGCAGTGAATAAGAAAAAGGCTGCAGATAAACAGCTTGCAGAAATGGCAAGACATAACAGAGAGATAGAAGCAAAAGGAAAAGGTCTTCAAGTGAAGAAGAATAAGACGAGAAATGTCAAAAAGAAGAGACGCAACAGCAAGAATGGAAATTCAAAAAACTCTGGAAGAGGACTGTACTTGTCCCGGAAAAAGCCTTGAGTAACATTGATCTCGACATGTATGCTAGACGTTTAAAGATTCCGTATTTTAGAGGTGTATATATGATTGATGAGCTGCCTACAAAGCCTCATCACCATGAGAGGATTATCGTCAATCTCGATTCTTCAGAGAATGAAGGCACCCATTGGGTTGCTGTAAGGAAGGAGGGTAACATTGCATTTTATTTCGATAGCTTTGGGAACCTAAAGCCTCCTAAAGAGATAGAAAGGTATATCAGAGGTGTTAGGTTAATGTATAGTAGTGAGAGGTTTCAGAGTTTTAGCTAAGTCATCTGTGGACACTTGTGCTTACAATTTCTATCACAATGAGTTACACTATTGCTGTTAGCGGTAATGAATCTGTTCTGACAACACACCTGAATCCTCCTCTGAGGATCGACCCTAAAGGATATTATGAGATCGCTCTTTTGAATTTTGAAATCTTCTATTCTATTCCCAATGTGGATCATAGCAATAATCAGTTTCATTACATTTACAATGACAATCTTAAAGTCACTGATATACCTCATGGAACTTATGAGATTACTGATATTAATGCATACATCAAAGATAAGCTCCAATTGGATGAGGATGCCTTCTTTATTCGGCCTAATAATAATACAATGAAGGCTGAAATTAAATGTCCTTTTCCTATGGATTTTTCAAGGGAATGCCCTATTGGAACCCTTTTAGGCTTCAGTGAAAGCAAAGTCATTCCTGCTAATCAAGTGACTGAATATGATTTCCTAGTAAACATATTTAAGGTGAGCATAATACGAATCGAGTGCAGTATTGCAACAGGCTCTTTCATTGACGGTAAAAGCGGACACTCGATCTATGAGTTTTTCCCTTCTGTTCCGCCAGGATATCACATTTCGCAAGAGCCTTCAAATCCCATTTACCTGCATATCATAGACACTAACTTTATCGACCAAATCACTCTTCGAGTAGTCGACCAGAACGGTCATCCCATCAGCTTTAGAAACGAGAATATAAGCATAAGACTTCACATACGTCGTATTGGGAATAAATTTTAGCAGAAGAAGACGCCTACAAGGATATAATAAGCCTGCGCATCGTCGTATACATCATACTCTACCTGCGACACTCAGTGTGTTAACATCGAGCAATAGGAGGTTCCTTGAAGCATTAGGCTTCAGAATTCTGTAATGGACATCTTCAATGTGACAGAAACACCTACATTCGAGGACAAGATTGCTAAAGAAGAGGAGCATGTGTTTTTACCGCATAATACATCGGCTCTGGATGCGAATGATGAAATTAGAATCCCTTGTCAAGCTGAAGATTTATATACTCTACGTAACCGGAGTTATCTCTACATTGAGGGATCTGTTACTGAACCTAATGGAACAACTACTACAGCAAGGCTCACCAATAATGCTATTGCATTTATGTTTGACGAGATTCGATTGGACATGAATGGATCGACTATAGACAGAACAAGAAATCCAGGGATTACATCAACTATGCGCAACTCTGCTGCACTCAACTCTATGGAAACCAACCGTTTACTCAATGCTGGATGGTGCTACCCTGGAGAAGATGTGGATATTGTGCATCCTGCAAGTGGAGCATTCAACGCTATAGTACCGCTGTCAATGCTTCTGGGATTTCCAGATGATCACAAGGACCTCATACTCAACAGCAAGTTTGAGCTGGTCCTCATTCGATCCCAGGATTCTAAAAACTGTATTCTGGCAACCGAAGGAGAAGAAAATGCTATTGTTAAACTTACACGTATCGAGTGGCGGATGCCTATAATACGCCTTTCTGATGGTGAAAAGGTGGAGATCCTTAAGATTGTCAAGTCAGACAGGCCATTACATATAGCCTTTCGAAGTATGGATCTGCATACTCAGCCTGCGGTACCTCAAACTAGATCATTTACATAGAACGTTGCAACAACATCGAGACCCCAGAAACCAAGATTTGTTATTGTGGGAGCGCAGACTTCGAGAGTAAATAATGCAACTAAAGACTGTTCCGAGTTTGATCATTGCAACATAACCAATTTGAGACTGTACCTCAATAGTGAATGTTATCCCTACCATGATATGAACTTGGACTTTGGAAACTCTAGATTTGCCTCATTATATGAACTGTATTCAAAATTCCAAAGTTCCTATTATTCGAGAGAGAATTACCCCTTATTGAGGAGAAAAGATTTTCTTAAACATGCACCGATATTTGTCATTGACTGCTCACATCAGCCTGAGGAGGTTGTAAATGGAGCTGTCAATATTAGACTGGAAATTCAAACTAGTGCAAATATTCCTGCACAGACATCTTTGTATTGCTTGATAATTCATGACAAAGTATTTACATACAAGCCCCTGTCTCATGTGATGAGTCTTTAATTTAAATGTAGTTATTTTATGCTTGATATAAGGAAGTGTAAGGGGTTTTTTTGTGAATAAAAGCAAGTTATAAAAGATATATTTACTTCTTTATTTTCTTATTATACATTTCCAGCGCCTTCTGCCTCCAGCTCCTTGTCCCTACATATGTCTTCATTTACAATACATAGGTTCTGCAGATGTCTATCTATATAGGATTCGAGTCTTTTTATTAGTGATAGTACATCATAATTCAAATGAATTTCACCGTAATTTAAAGACGTATTAAAAAGTGTAATTTTTCCACTTTCCATAAACACCGTGATATTATAGGAGAATACAACATGTTCACTGTACTCTCTGTTCGGACACTTCTTCACTTTCAGATATGTTTCGAATTCTGCGAGAGTTTTTTGAATTATCTGCCAATCATATTTTGTCATATACACGAAATTATTATTGTCTGTTTCTTTTATGAGGAGCACTGGGGTTTCATAATACAATCCTATATTGACACTACTGCTTCTTGAGGTGTAGCCGCCTTGGAGCACGAGTGCGGGTGCTTGCATCTCTCTTCGGGGTGTTAGCGCAGGTAATTCGCTCTTCCAATAGCGCCAACCTCCTATGGAGATCTTCAAAGGTTTTATTGTTCTTCCTCCTGGTGGGCTTCTTAGTAGCGGACCTGAAACATTACATATTGCGTCTATTAGAAAAATCATTTTTTAAATAAATTCGCAGGTCTCCTGAAAGGAATTGCACATGTTAGACACCATGAATGGGGGCGATGTAGTTTTATTTAAAAGCATGCGTGTTCTATCATAGATTTGAAATTAATACTCACTGTATTGCTTTGTGTAATTCTGCTCGTTTCCTGGGTGAATGTTCAGGAGTCACCTGGAGCATATCGCCATCTACTTGCAAATAGATTGGCCTCTCTTGGTCATCCAAAGTCATCAAAAGCTGCGGTACATTCGGGAAATCTACTTCATCTATGTCCTCTGTAGGAATAGGCGTTGTCTGACGATTTCTGGAACAATTTTAATTACTTTTTTTAAAATATTGGATATTCTACAACCCTGTGCAGGGTAAGAGCATCTAGATATTTTCAATGTCACTTACCTTAGGTTTCCCCGCCTGAGTAAGAATACAGCGCAGTTTTCATCACACAGGAAGTACGACTTCATTTGATCGTGCACCTCTGGCTTCTCGCATAGGGTTGCATGCGTATCACCATTACAAAATTCAGAATGGTATTGGACCGCATGGGTGGTTACAAGGACATCGACATCATTCAGCCTCTGTGTTGTTCCTCATCTGCATCCCCTCCTGTGGAAGAACAAACATATTTCAAATTCGTTATTTTCTTTAAAGATTAGATGTAGCATAGTATTTCCTAGAAAGGAATAAAAAGATGGTCTACTTACAGGTACCTTCTTCTGTAGACTGGGCAGTTCTCTGTGCATATTTCTCTTGAAGACATCTGGTCATGATATGAAGGCATGTTACAGACAATTGAATGTATGAAGCCATTGCACTCCTCCTTGTGGTAGTAGGTGTAGTGGTACGCTTCCTCTCCACACTCACTCCAAAAATCTTCCATTCCTGCCATACTAATAACGTTCAGATTGAGAAACTCTTTCTACAAAAACCTTCAAATAATACTTTCAGGGTGCTAGGCCTGAGACCTTATATAGCAGTGGTATAATGGTGGGGGATAATTGCAGAAGGGTAGGGCGGCGCATGCGCGGCCATAGGGTTTGAGGGCGGAGCTTGAAGCGAAGAACAGTCGTCTATTGGCTTTCACGGATGCGGTCCATTAATTTTTAAGTTTGCAACTGTACCGGATTTGAAAGATTTATTAGACAACATGGGAAAGCGATGTAGCAATGGTTCTCACGGTCGGTGAATCATGTTTCATCCTTAAAGTAATTACCTCCCCCACCCCCAGCCTGTACTTTCCTTGAGGAGGGATTTAGGTCGGGTCTTGCACGAAAGACCAATTAAAACCAATTGAACCAATTAAATAACCATTAATTGATCCAGAAGGAACATGCTACTTGGGTCGTCTTTACATGAAAGACCAATTAAACCCAATTTAAGACTACAAACTCCCCCAGCAACCATAAATTTGATCCAGAAGGAACATGCTACTTGGGTCGTCTTTACACGAAAGACCAATTAAACCCAATTAAAATCAATTAAGCGAATTAAATAACCATTAATTGATCCAGAAGGAACAATCACCAACTACTAGCAAGGTTTGGTAATTCGAGGGCACGAAGAGAAATGTTCTAATTTAAGTCAGTTACTTTCCTTGAGAACACACTATATAGCTGAATTAAAGGCTTGACTTCAGTGCACAGTATAAGTGGATCTCTCAAGTCATTCTTAACAATTAATGAGCAACGGGAGAGCCAAGAAATTACTAACCGGCTGTGTGGTGTTTTTCCACTGAGCGCAATGAAACATGATAATGCACTGCTGCTATAAGCATGGCCAGTTGTTGACGTGGTTTTGCTCTGCTGTGTGAAGTGCAGTATTGAGTTCACGGTGATGTGATGCAGTTCAGTTATTACGAGTTATTTATTATTTTGTCCTGTGCAAAGTATATTATGGCTCAGTATATGTTTTCTACCGCACAGCGCGTATTTATTTGTAATTCGTATGTGTGAACTCAGCCAGCTCGCCAAGTGAAAGTGCGTAGAAAGATTTCCAGGTGTAAAAGTTCTAGGCCGTACAACAATCCATGGACTTTACTTACCTTACAACAATTTAAATTTCAGGCCGCAGGAAGTGTTCAGAAATCTAACAGAAAGCGTACGGTTCTTACTGAAGAAACGTTACACGTCATCGGTCCGTTTGGATAATTCCCCACCAAAATCACTTAGATGTCTTTCACAACAGGCAGGCATTTGTTATGGCTCTGCGCGAAGAGCTACCAAATTGCTGAAGTTAAAACCATATAAAATAACTGTGGTACTTGCTCTTCAACCAGGTGATCCTGTAGTTAGCGCACATTTTGTGAGTGGAATCTCTATAGCGTGCACACAAAGGCGGAATAGACCCATTTTTCATATTTTTCACGGACGCAGCTTGGCTCCACCTTCATGGATACGTGTGTACACAAAACAATCGTTATTGGAGCTCTGGCAAACCTAACATTGTTCATGCACTACCCCTTCATGACGAAAAAATTAGCGTATGGCGCGCCATGAGCGGAAAAAGAGTTATAGGGCGAACATTTTCCGAGTCAGTTGATGCCGTACATATGTGAATACAATTTTGTCCCTTTTGTTTAGAGAATTAACAAACAGGGAGCGTGATTTTGCCTTATTTTAACAAGAGTCTGCAACTGCTCATACGGCCAATATTTCGATGAATACAACTGAAACTGTATTTGAGGACAGAATTATTAGTAAAGATTTGTGGCCCCCTCGGTTCTCCGACCTAACCTCCTGCGATTTATCTCTGGGGTAACTTAAAACATAAAGTGTACAAGACAAACCCATACATCCTGGAAGAATTAAAATAAAATATCCGCCAGGAAATTGCCAGCATTTCTCAACGTGATCTACGGGAGTGATGGATAGTTTCCTAAAGAGGTGCCAAAAATGTATGGACAACGACGGTGGCCATTATCAGCATATTCTTTCATAAAGTTGATAAGTAAAGTCTTTAAAAGTAGATTTAAAAATGTTGTATGGTTTCATCCGCGCCTTTCTATGATAGCTGCAGACGGCAACGAGTGCCGAGGACGCGGATAGGAAAAACACTGCGCAGCCGGTTCGAAGTTTTTTGGCTCTCTCTGTATAATGTACAGTTCATGTGTTATATGAGTTATTACAACAAATGAAGTAATTATTGTTCTATGCTTTAATTTTTGATGAGGTACTTGATATTTCGACTAGAGAGCAAGTTTCTCTGTGTTTTCGTATTGTGTGCAAATTGTTTACAGATATGTACATTAGTTGTTTCTTAGACTATATGAAGCAGGTTCAATAAGTAGTGAGATTCTATACATATACTTTATCACGTTCTTACAATATTTGACTTACAAATGGGTCATTGTCGTGGTCACTGTTACGATGGCGCTGCCAAAGTATGTGGTTGCTTGAATGTCTTACGGAAAAAAGTAAATGACACTGAGCCTAGGGCCATAATGGCTCACACTTTAAATTTAGTTGTGCAAGATTTTCTGTACAACATAAATATATTACAATATTTTAGCTATTGTTAAATATCTTCTTTCCGATATAAAGCAATATTCCTAAAGACCCTTGTAGTCTTTTCAAGAATATATGTCACATTGCGACCATTCTGTCCCACAAGAAAGCTCATTGAAATTCAAGTTGATTACAGTTCTGTATTGAACTTTTTGAAAGAATTTTCCTGAAATAAAAATGAAGCCGATGCAAAGCAATTGGATTTCGGTCGAAGTTAAGGAATTCGAATTTATTTTTCTTGCCACAATGCTCATTACCATATTTGACAGAATAGAAACATTGAATGGTGTATTATAGAGAAAATCCCTTCATTTACACGAAAGCAAAGAAAGTGTTGCACTTTTTTAGATTCTCCGAAAACTCTCAGAAAGTGTGAATTTACCACGTAAAATAAACAACAGAAGAGCCCTCTCTTCCAAGCAGAACAAATACTCTGCATTGCTTTTTGATGGTAGCGAGCCTTAGGTTTTCGAGTCTTGTGAAGAGATTCGAAAACAACTGTTTACAATCTAAACAATCTGAATTTAAAGCTCTCTACACAACTTTATTTTTCGAAACAATTGACATCATACTGAACTCTTATAGAAAATATTTCAGATCACCTTAAACTAGAATTCTTCGCCAGAGAAAAACTAGATGCAGAATATATTTATTTTCAGCATTCCTTCGAGATAATTTCGATAGTGAGAAACTTGTACTCCACAAAGGCATATATCTATTATTAGTTTCAAATGGGAAGAGTTCTGCTCTGCAGCGAATGAGGTGCATTTGCGTGCTCAGAGTTGCCGCCTCGTTACCCCCACTCTTTTCATATTTCTCTCTCACTCACACATCGGCCTGGCGCTAGAATGGTCGACGTAAAGCAACCCAAACTGAATTTTCTAAACTTTTATAATTATCCTGGTGTTTAAATTCATAATTGGGAATATACTCGCATGCTACGTACATATTTTAAGTGTTATATAATTATAGTTTATGAATTAGCTGTGCTTTTAATCCAATGGAACTGCCAGTGGCTCATCCGTATCGCTGTCATCAGTTACGTGAAAAGGCAATTCGTCACTGTCACTGTCTTCATCGTCTGAGTCTTACAAATTTATGATGATAGGTTCCAAAATATCGTTACTGCCTATTTCTTTCCAAAAGTCGTCTTCTTGTAGTTTTTCTGCATTCTCACGCAGGCTTCCCAGTCTTGTTGAGTTACCTTGTCAATTTCTTCGTGAATAAGACGTTCAACGTCAGTCAGTTTAAAAGTGTTATTTCTGTTTGCAATCCCTCGTTTTATTTGAGCCCATACTAACTCAATTGGATTATACTGGCAGTGATAAGGGGGAGGCGGATTACCTTGTGTCCCATTTCCATTGCAAGTTGATCCAGCTGATACACTTTTTCCTGGTTTTTAAACGGAAGTACTCGTTGCAGTAACTCATTTTTAGTTTCTGTTGCCGAAAATTCAACCCCCCCCCCTTTTTGCATCCATTCAACAATTTGGTTCTTTCTACTGGCAGTATTCGGTACTTTGTTTTCAATAACCGAATGATATGGTGCATTATCCATTATAATTATGCTTCCCTCTTCTAAATAATTTAGGAATCTGTTCAAAAACTATTCTTTATACGTATCAGCTGTCATCTCTTCATAATAAGCTGAGGTGGTTTTCGACAGAAAAATCCATTTGCTTTCAGGTACTTTCTGACTTAGCGGACCCTTCATGACAAATGATAAGTCGACTGCCTTTTCCAACAGGTACCATCAGACCACCCTTTTTTGAGGAACCTAGCCAGATTGGATTAAGTAGATGGATTTGAACCAGTGTATTATATTTTAGTTCTAAGGCCACAAGTTATTTTCTGTATTGTTGGGAATTCACCTTGGTCATAAAACTCGTACACAGTCCTGCATACAACGTCCTTGTCAAAGTCAGTTAAATTTGTAATCCTCTTCGGAGGTCCAATGTGTTTTCTGGGCGATACAAACACTGGAGCACCACTGGGAACAGATTTTCTTGCCTCTCCGCAAATGCGAGACACACTTGCTTTACAGACACCACACGCTTTAGCAGTAAGCAGTTGAGGATTTTTGAAATAAAGTTGATTTCTGTGTTCCTCATTGGTGCATTTTTTAAAAAACCAGCAGACCCTAAATATAATACTTCGAGCCTGACTTCGCAATACCTGCCTCTTTGACTCGCCACTAAATTCACCACAATAGGCCACTGCACTATTTTACTCTTGCTGCTTGCTCTCTGAACAACAACTGCATACTGATATTAACAGTGTAGGGTAAATAAACTCCAACCCAGATTTAGAAACAACACACAATAATAAACATGTGACGGCTCACGTTCTGCAGGTTCTACAAGTAACACAAGTGAGCTGGGTGGGCTGTTTGCTCTCTCTCAGCCTTAACAAACGCTTTTTCAACATAATTCTTTATCACCATCAAGTCAGTAGTTCTGTATAATTACAAATATATATATACATAATGTATACAATAATGCATGCATACAAATAATGTGACCATTACAATGCTTACGTGGTTATGATATAACATATGAGTATGTTTATTCGTTTGTATTATGAAAACTATTTGAGCTAAAAATATGTGGTTTTTACGGTTGTGTTACGAAAATTACTCCCTATCTTCTAGTGGGTTACATTTTGCAAAATTTGAATTTTGTCTTAGCGCAAATTATATTTATTAGAAACAGATTCGCTTAGCGCGCGTCACGCTTAGCTTACGGCAAATACAATATGACAACACAGCGGAACTCCGATTGTTTGCCGCTCTGGCCGCGCTCAAGGACAAACATCATCGCATTTGAAAATCAAAGTAGACACTGTTAATAGTAAAGTTTGAAACTTAACACTGTTCATGATGTCGTTACGTTTCTAGAAAAAGACGATAATGCCAATCTTCTTGACACTGTTTCGGAATAGTGAGATTTATTAGATTGATTCTTCCGTTCTCAATTTCCACTTGTTCAGTAGTAAAAATCCATTTCTACATTTAGGCACCTCAAAACCTACATTCGATCCATCATGAGCCAGCAGAGGCTGAACCACTTGACTGTTTTACACGTTCACAAGGAGATAACTAATTCTCTAGATTTAGAAAACAATCACCGATGAGCTCATCAGCAGAACTCAACACGTTCTACATGGCATATTTAAGGTAAGCTGTGTGAATATGACATATTATTTCAGTGTTTATTTTATGTTATGTATAGTAAAATTATGGTGTTTTAAAACCTGACATACTTTATTGAATATTTTAAAATCTCCACCTTAACATTTTTAAATGTTAATTTATTTTTGTTTGTTTATTTTATTAGTGGCAAATTAGAGCACACGTTGAAAAAATTAAAAGTTGGCACTTATGACAGCAAAATCACGAACTTAGTAAACTATATAAATCGTATGTTTCTTTAAAATAATTAATTTATTTTTGAAATTTAAGGATGAAGTTTTGCCGGTAGCTGACGAAGTGCTCAGTTTTCAGGTGGCACTGCGTAATATTCAAAAAACAGCTCTGGGTAACCAGTAGCAAAATGTTCCTTCTTAATACCAGCAGGCGAGACAAGGAATAATTAAACAAGTTAGTAAATGTAGAAGAATTAACCTCCTCCATCTCTTCGTAGGCTAAAAGAGCTACTTTACCAAGACCATCAGGCGTCAGGGTTCCTTTAACGTTAGCGAATAGCGGCACCTTTAGAAAGAAAATCCTTTTAACTGCTATTTCATCTCTTGTATTATTTGTCATAAGCTGTTGGTAAGTATACTCTGCGTAACTGTGTTTCCGAAAGCATTTTTACTTCCTCTACAACGTACACAGTAGGGAGAGAACGTATTGCATTCCATCCAAAAATTCGATGCCGAGATTTCACCAGAACTACATGTTTTGGGGATACCTGAATCCCCCCCCCAAAGAAGCAATTTTATAAAACGTTCGGTGTGCATTTGTGAGTGTGTCTGTGAACAGCATAACTTAATAACGAAAGGTCGGATAAATACCAAAGTTGGTATTTAGGTTCAGTGCCTTCCATAGATGTGATACGAAGCTATTAAAAAAAATCTGATGTGTTACACCCACATGACTTTCCCCACTGTTGTACAATCTATTTTTACAAACGCATATTCTCCATATGCTTCATGTTAATAGAGATATCGAGATGTTAATCTTATTGCTAATTTTCTTGTAGATGCAAGGGGAATATGGTAGGCTTTAAGCGATACTCAAATATTTTAAGAGCTGGTTGCTATGTGGAGTATTCCATTCTCTTGGCATTACTAAAACAAAAAAAATCTGATGTGTTACACCCACATGACTTTCTCTACTCTTGTACAAACTATTTTTACAAACGCTTATTCTCCATATGCTTCATGTTAAACGAGATGTTAATTTTATCACTAATTTTCTTGTAGATGCAAGGGGAATATGGTAGGTTTTAAGAGATAGTCAAATCTTTTAACCGTTGTTGCTATGTGGCGCATTCCATTCTCTTTGCATGTTCAGGACATAAAAAAATGAATAACGAATTTAAGAAAAAGTATTGGAAAATTTAAGGGAATAACAAGCAATATCCCGAAAATGGTTCACTCAACAAAAAAATGTATATGACATAAGTTGTGCAATTCAACGCGATCTACATTTTTTGTGTAGTAAAATTTTCTCTATATCTTATGGTTTACCAGTTATGCAAAAGTCGTACACAATGAAGAATACTTTTGGAGATATTCCCAGAAAATTCGAGATATACATTTCATTTGTCATGAAAATTTCAATGAAAATGGTTAGAGCCATTTTTGAGAAATTTAAAATTTTCGAAAAATGTTCTATGTAAAGGGTAATCTGGGGTAGGGGGATTTTCTTGAAAACCTTCGTGTCGCATCTCTGGAAGATACTGAACCTAAACACCAAGTTTGGTGTTTATCCGACTGTTCGTTTCTGAATTATTCTGTTCACAGACACACACACGGACATGTTTCCAAGAATGCATTTTTTGGAATCAGGGGGCCTCAAAGCATATATTTCCGGTAAAATTTCGGTATCGAATTTTTGGGTGGAATACAATACTTCCTCTACATATAGAAAGCAAAAATTAATAACGAATTTCCATTTGAGAAAAAGTATAACTATTGGAAAATTTAAGGGAATAACAAGCAATGTCTCGAAAATGGTTCACTCAACAACAAAAATGTATATGACATACATTGTGTATTTCAACGCGATCTACATTTTGTGTCTAGTAAAATTTTGTCTATCTCTTATGGTTTACCAGTTATGCAAAAGTCGTTCACAATGAAGAATACTTTTGGAGACATTCCCAGAAAATTCGAGATATACATTTCATTTGTCATAAAAATATCTTAAACATATGATATTTTAATCAAAATCGTTAGAGCCATTTTTGAGAAAATTAAAATTTTCGAAAAATTTTCCATGTAAAGGTTAATCTGGGGTGGGGGGATTTTCTCGAAAACCTTCGTGTCGCATCTCCGGAAGATACTGAACCAGACTGATCTACCCTCACCGCACAAGAAAAAGCAACGCCTAAACTTCCCCTCTCTCCCCTCAAACTTAGCGTCATGATGCTTAGAGTGGTCTTCTTGTCTTTCTGTCGCTTTTACAGTCAACAATTTTCAAAATGCTTCTCCTTTTTATACATACAGTGATTTTAAAAATATTATTACTTACTTTATATCACTACCCTTCTCAGATTATTATGATAATTATTGCCTTTATAATTACGGCTTCAAACCTAAATACCAAGTTTGGTGTTTATCCGACTGTTCGTTTCTGAGTTATGCTGTTCACAGACACCCATACGGACATGTTTCGAAAAATGCTCTTTTTGTATTCAGGGGGTCTCAAAACATGAATTTGCGGTGAAATCTCGGTATTGAATTTTTGGGTGGAATACAATACTTCCCCTACTTACTATGCGTAGTAGAGAAAGTAAAAATTCTTCCACCCAAAACTGCCCTTTAGTTGGAGCATTTTTCGTAATTGTTGATTTTCTAAAAAAAAAAGGCTATAACGATTTTCCATAAAAAGCCACACATTAAAGACATTTACAAGAAAAATAAAATGTATATCTTAAATTTTCTGGGAATAGCCTATAAAGTCCTCTTCATTTGGAATGTTTATAACTGATAAACGTTATGCGATACACCAAAAATGTAGTTCTCTTTAAAACACACAATTTATTTCCAATAAGCTTTTTTGTGGCGTAAGCCATTATCCGTTATTAAAGGTGTGAATTGTTCATTTCTTGGTCATTCTGTGAAATGTCCTGTCAAAATTCAGTTGTTTTTCGCGATTACATAGAAACAGTTTGGAATTTTAAGGCTAGCATAATTCCTTAAAAAGAGATATTTTAATCAAAATCGTTAGAGACATTTTTGAGAAAATCAAAATTTTCGAAAAATGTTCCATGCAAAGGGTAGTTGGGGTGAGGCATTTTCTTGAAAATCTTCGTGTCGCATCTTTGAAAGTTACTAAACCTACTTACCAAGTTTGATATTTATCCGATTTTTCGTTTTTGAGTTATGCTGTTCACAGACACACCGACACACACGAACCTTTTCCCAAAAATGTTTTTTTTAAATTCAGGACACCTCAAAACATGTATTTTCGGTAAAATCTCGGTATCGAATTATTGAGTGGTAGTCAATACTTCCCCTATTTGCTATACATAATAGAGAAAGTAAAAATAGCAATGTAAAGCACCAATAGATTCAACTGAAAGAAGTTGGCAAAACTGGAAGTAATATTTATCAGCTGATTTTATATGAGATTATGAAAATTCATAGTTTTATGTTGTTATAGCTTTGTATATTTGATAAAGTAGTTTCTGATGCATTAAAAGCTTTCCTTTTCCTTACAGTGTCATGTTAACAAATGAAAAAATTAATATTCTGTGTTGCACTCTACTCTTGTACGAAGTATTTTTACAAACGCTTATTCTCCGTGTACTCCATGTTAATCTTACTGCTAATTTTCTTGTAGGTGCAAATGAATATGGTAGAATTTAAGCGATAGACAAATATTTTAAGAGCTGGTTGCTATGTGGAGCATTCCATTCTCTTTGCATGTCCAGGAAATAAAAAATAATTAAATAAATAAAAAAATCTGATGTGTTACACTCACATGGCATTCTCTATTCTTGTACAATCTAATTTTACAAACGCTTATTCTCCATATGCTTCATGTTAATCCAGATATCGAGATGTTAATCTTATTGGTAATTTTCCTGTAGATGCAAGGGGAATATGGTAGACTTTAAGCGATAGTCAAATATTTTATCGCTGGTTGCTATGTGGCGCATTCCATTCTCTTTGCATGCCCAGGACATAAAAAATGAATAACGAATTTGAGAAAAAGTATAAGTATTGGAAAATTTAAGGTAATAACAAGCAATATCTCGCAAACGGTTCACTCAACAAAAGAAATGTATATGACATAAATTGTGTATTTTAACGCGATCTACATTTTTCGTGTAGTAAACTTTTGTCTATCTCTTATGGTTTACCAGTTATGAAAAAGTCGTTCATAATGAAGAACACTTTTGGACACATTGCCAGAAAATTCGAGATTTACATTTTATTTGTCATGACAATATCTTAAACATATGATAGTTTAATCAAAATCGTTAGAGCCGTTTTTGAGAAAATTAAAATTTTCGAAAAATGTTCCATGTAAAGGGTAGTCTGGGGTGGGGGATTTTCTTGAAAACCTTCGTGTCGCATCTCTGGAAGATACTGAACCTAAATACCAAGTTTGGTGTTTATCCCACTGTTCGTTTCTGGGTTATGCTGTTCACAGACACAGAAACACAGACAGACACACACACGGACATGTTTCCAAAAATGCTCTTTTTGGATTCAGGGGGTCTCAAAACATATATTTCCGGTGAAATCTCTTTATCGAATTTTTGGGTGGAATACAATACTTCCCCTACTTACTATACGTAGTAGAGAAAGTAAAAATACAAATGAAAAACATCCCATTTGAAAAAAAAAAATATAAATATGTTTTGGAAAATTAAAACAAATAACAACGAATACCTCGGAAATGTATCACTCGACAAAAAAAAGTATATAACATAAATTGTGTGTTTTAACGGGATCTACATTTTTGGTGTACAAAAATTTTATCTATCTTTTACGGTTTACCGGTTTGCAAAAGCCATTCACAATGAAAAGGACTTTTGGGGACATTCCCAGAAAACTCAGGATATACATTTCATTTATCATGAAAATACCTTAAACATATGACATTTTAATCAAAATCGTTAGAGCCATTTTTGAGAAAATAAAGCTTTCGAAAAATAATCCTTGTAAAGCGTAGTCTGGGGTAAGGGGATTTTCTTTAAAATCTTCGTCCTGAAAGACACTGAAACTAAATACCAAGTTTGGTATTTATCCCACTTTTCATTTTTGAGTTATGCTGTTCAGACACACATCCACACAAACTCTCAGACACACACAAGGACTTTTTTTTCTAAAAATGCATTTTTTTATTCAGGGGGCCTAAAAACATGTATTTTCGGTAAAATCTCGGTATCGCATTTTTGGGCGGAATGCAATTCTTCCTCTAGTTACTATACATAGTAGAGAAATGAATAATACATTTCCAAATGGACAATAATGCATAAGTTGTTTTGCTCGCAGAAATGACTCATTTACTAATTTTAACCCATTACTGCATGCCATCCATTTTTACGCCTTGTTGAACACGTTTAAACTTGAACTCTAAACAGTCTAATCTTTTATTCTGTTTTAAGCAACTGCTGATAGTCAATATTGTGATTCGGTGGGATTTAATTATACGGTGATATTTACTATTCAAATTTTCTTCGCATTTTGGAAGAAACATAGGTATAAATGTGGAGATATTGCATTTATCGAATCCATTTACTCCACAAGTTTTAGAAATGGAATAAGAACCCATTCTATCTTTGAATTGCATGTCAACTATTAATAGAATGGATGAGGTAAGAGAAAGTTAGCGAAGTTCTAATGATAGGAAAATATGTTTATACACTTTCTTAAAAAACAAAACTTATTTTATTGTGGTTAACGTTGCAAATTGGATCACCCTCATGGAAATTCAATTGAGTTTATTTATGGACGCTCTTTAACTGCTATAGTTCTTAGCGTCCCATTCTACATTCGGCGTGAAAGACCTGAAATTTTGCTCAGACCTCTTTATCAGACTTGAGGTTCTTTTACGTGCTGTAAATCTACGACAAGGGACCACTAACTTTACTTCCTTTCCAAAGGAAGCCATGCTAAGGATTTTTACGCCCAAAAAGCCGCCGGGTTTGAACGCTCGACCTGGGGTACTAATCCGCTTTCATGATTTTGTGATTAATATATCTATCTGCTGATCAGGGGGCCTTTGGTTCGATTCCCGGTATTCCCGGGAAATGTTTTTCATAGTATCTTCTTATATATTTATGGTTCTGATGTCATTATAATTATTATAAGCTAATTTATTTCCTTTTAGGAAGCTTGCTAAAGTTTTTTTATCCTGTATTTGCGGTCAAGGGCATATTGTTTGTTGAGGAAAATAACAAAGAATAGGTTTTGAGTGATCCTCTTGGCTCCAATATCGTGATGATGATTCAGCAGATGCAGATAAACAGCTTCTTGCTAACACTGAAGTAAGCAATATAAATGAAAAAAGACTATTACATAATTAACACACCATGCGAACACCCGGTGTCCAAATAAAGCAACAGTACTATCCTCATCCCACTAAGATTGATTGCACTAGAAGTAGATTTTATTTTTTACTTCTCTATCACGTACTAGTAGGTAGGGAAAGTATTGCATTCCAACAAAATATTCCATACCGATATTTCATTTGAAATACATGTTTGAGGCCCCCTGAATCCAAATAAAGCACTTTTGGAAACATGTCCGCGTGTGTCTTTGTGACTGAACAGCATAACTAAAAAAGTCGGATAAATATTTGAGTTTGTATTGGTATTTGAGTTAAGTATCTTTCACGAAGATTTCCAAGAAAATACTCCACCTCAAACATTTACATGGAAGATTTTTTGAAAATTTTGATTTCTTAAAAAATCGCTTTAACGATTTTGATTAAAATATCATATATTAAAGATAGTTACATGAAAAATAAAAGGTATATGTTGAATTTTCTGGAAATAGCCTGTGAAGTCCTCTTCATTCGGAAGGAACTTTGTATAAATATTGTATAACTCTTAAACGTTAAGGGATAACGAAAACGTACCACATAAAAAATGTATATAATTTTAAAACATACAATTTACTTAAAACAAGCTCTTCTGTGGCATAAGCCCTTTCTGAGATATCCGTTATTAAAACTTGGAATTGTTCAATACCTGTCATTCTTTTAGTCTCATCTATTTTCAGTTGTTTCTCGGATTGCATAGAAACTGTATGGAATTTTAAAGCCAGCATGTAGCGGCCAGTTCTTAAATATTTCACAATCGCTGTTCTCTTTGTATCTATAACGAAATGTGTAATGTAGGTATTTTTGTAGAAGTTTATTTAAATTAAAATGTAGTAGATGGAAGAATAAGCTTTAACAGGTATAGTTTGTATACCCACTAATAAAGATAGTGAGTGGAAAAAGTCATGTGAATATATTACATTCAGATTTTTTTAAAAAAAAAAAGTCCGTGTGTGTGTGTGTGTGTGTGTGTGTGTGTCAGTGTGTCTGTGAAAAGCATAACTCAAAAACTAAACGTCGGATAAATACCAAACTTGGCATTTAGATTTAGAATTTCCCAAAGATGCGACATGAATATTTTCAAGAAAATCACCCTACCCCAAACTACCCTTTACATGGAACACTTTTCGAAACTTCTTATTTTCTAAAAAATGACTAACGATTTTGTTTAAAATACCGTATATTAAAGATATTTATATGACAAATGAAATGTACACCTTGATGTTTTGGGGAATAGCCTGTGAAGTCCTAGTCCCTCGGTAGTATTTTGTATAATCTTGTATTACTGGTAAACAGCGATTAAGTCCCGTCAGTTTTCAGACGTTTCTCGCTATTGCATGGAAAAAGTGGGAGTTTTAAAGCCAGCATGTAGCGTCCAGTTCTTAATCATTTGGTTATCGCTGTTCTTTTTGTATCCTAACGAAATGTGTGATGTAGCTATTTTTCCAAAGGTTTATTTGGATTAAAATATACTGGAAGGAAAAATAAGCTTTACTTGGAATAGCTTGTATAAAAACTAATGAAGAAATATAGTACATAAAGTTATGTGAATGTGTCACATCGGATTTTTACTTTCTCTACCACGTATAGTAAGTAGGGGAAGTATCGCATTCCACCCAAATTCCATATCGTGATTTCACCGGAAATACATGTTTTGAGGTACCCTGAATCACAATAAAGCATTTTTGAAAACATGTCCGTGTGAGTGTGTGTATCTGTGCTTCTGTCAGTCAGTCTGTGAATAGCATAACTAAAAAACGAAAAGTCGGATAACAACCAAACTTGGTACTTGAGTTTACTAGCTTTCAAAAATGCAATACGAAGATTTTCAAGAAAATCCATCTCCCAGACTACCCTTTACATGGAGCATTTTTTGAAAATTTTGATGTTCTCAAAGATGACTTTAACGATTTTGATTAAAATATCGTGTGTTTAAGATATGTTCATGACAAATGAAATGTATATCTTGAATTTTCTGGGAATGCCCCCAAAAGCCCTCTTCATTTTGAATGACTTTTGCATAACTGGTAAACCGTAAGAGATAGATAAAATATTACTACACAAAAAATATAGATCTCCTTAAAACACGCAATTTATGGTATATTGTCGCAGCCTCTAAACAACACGCGCAGAGCACTCGCTAAAAAGGTACCAGGAAGTTAAACAAATTTAATAAGGCGAGGCCACGACAAGGGACGCAGCTAAAATGTAAATGCAAAATATTATTGGATATCTGACAAAAGGACACCTACATGGTTCAGAATGGGAAAAACGAGCTTTATACTATCATAAATAAAACAGGAAAGATCTGGATGGTAAGGGGTTTATTAGATAAAACAGAATACATTACCTATCTCCTTAGTCCCATGACTGTCGGGCGAGGCCGCCATACATTCCTGTATGGAGAGAGCGTAACACCACGTCCTGTCCGGTTGACCTCTCTCACTGACTGACTCCCTAAACCCAAGCCACGCTTATCGCGTGGGGGACGCCAACTAAACTACTACCCCCACCTAAACTACTACCGCCATCTCCAATCCAGGTGACCAAGGAGACGTATGCACTAACAATGCCTGCATACGTCACATCTCCCCCTGGCCACCTAGATCGACGCCCTCGTCGACACAAGGAGAATTTTGTTTGTGGAAAAGAGAAAGAAAGAAGAAAAAAATTACAATACAGAATAAAACATGACATACAAAAGGTTAGATAATTGAACAAGCAGTATCTGTGAGAATATATGGAGCACACATATGAAGAAATGAAAGGCAATGCTAATTGACATATTTGGGAGTCTCGAGTGTTGGCGAGGGCGTCGAACTAGGTGGCCAGGGGGAGATGTGACGTATGCAATATATACCTTTTTTCTGGAGTAAACCATTTCCGAGATATTCTTGTTATGTGTTTGAATTTTGCAATACTTATACTTTTTCTCAAATGGGAGTGCATTATTCCTTTTTTTATGTCCTGGACGTACAAAGAGAATGGAATGCTCCACATAGCAAAAGATTTGACTATTGCTTAAAGCCTACCATATTCCCCATACACTTAAAAGAAAATTAGTAATAAAATTAACATCCGAATATTTCAATTAACATGAAGTAGGTGGAGTATAAGCATTTATAAAAAATAGTTTATACAAGAGTAGAGAAAGTCATGTGAAGGCAAAACATCAGATTTTTATATATGCCACCAAATAATTGCCTACAATCTCTTCTGTATTGTTGTTTTATAATACTATGTTTACTATGTAGTATTACAGCACGTTAAGGCCAAACTATAAATTCAAAAGATCCGATGCGATACATTCACATGACTTTCTCTACCTTCTATAGTTTATACAAATTATCCTTACTCAAGATTACTTTTCTATCAAATAGATCTAATCCAAATAAACCTTTGCAAAAATAGCTGCATTATATATTTCGTTATAGATTCAAAAGGAATAGCGACAGTCAAATGTTTATGAACAGGGCGCTATTTGCGGGCCATAAAATTCCATAATGTTTCCATGCAAACAACTGAATGTTGAAAGGACTTTAAGAGAATTGCCAAAAAATGAACTATTCGAACCTTTTATAGGGAATATCTCAGAAACGGCTTATGCCACACAAAAAATTATGTAGAATAAAGTGTGTGTTTTAAAGAGATCTACATTTTTTGGGTAGTGCGTTTTCATCTATCGCTTAATTTGCCTATTATACAAGATTACACAACATTCTTTCGGAATGAGGAGAACTTCAGAGGCCATTCCCAGAAAATTCAGGATATACATTTTATTTGCCATATACATGTCTTATATGCTATTTTAATCAAAATCTTTACCACCATTTTTTAAAAATGAAAAAATTTCGAAAAATGTTCCATAAAGCGTAGTTTGGGTGGGGGATTTTGGGGTGGCGCATCTTTGAAAGATATTGAACCTAAATACGAAGTTTGGTATTTATTCGACTTTTCGTTTTTGAGTCATGGTGTTCACAGACACACACAGACATGTTTCCAGAAATGCTTTATTTGGATTCAGGGGGCCTCAAAACATGTATTTCAGGTGAAATCTCGGTATACGTAGTAGAGAAAGTAAAAAATAATTTTCAGTTGTATTATATACCTTTCACTTCAGCTAACACTAATATATGATGGAAAAAATGAATATTTCAATAAAAATAATTTGGGCACCACTGTGTTAAGACTAAAACCGCGATCAACGTAGTGTTGTTTTAGGACATTAAAATGCAATAAATTGCCTACACTGCTATATGACCTTATTAATATTATTTCTACATGCAGCAAGTACAAGTACTCGTAGATGGGAATATAATTAAAAATTGGGCTTTTCTCATAGAAGCATTAAACAATTGCATCAGAAAAGACGCACTTTCTGCATATTTTGTGTAACGTGTAACCGAAGCTTTCATTGCACTTCAACTATGGCATTTACCTATTCTAAATTTCCCACAAATGACACAAACTAGTATTCATCAGTATTTGAGACAGCATGATTTAAGTTATGTAAACTCCTTTTGTTTCAAATTACAAGGTGATGTAGGCTACGTTCAAGAAAATATGTATTTTAAAAATACCAAAGATACAACAAATTAAATTGGGCTTTACCTATGGACGCTCTTTAACTGCTGTGGCCCTTCACGTCCCGTTCTATATTGGGCCGTGTAATTTTGCTCAGAAGCCGCTTTATCAGGCTTGAGGTTATTTTACGTGCCGTAAATCTACGACACGGAACCACCGGCTTTTCACTTCCGAAGGAAGCCATGCTAAGGATTTTTACGCCCGAAAAAATGCATCGACCTCCGCCGGATTTGAACCCGCGATCTCGGGAACTAGAGGCTAGCATGGTAACCCTACACCACGGAAGGTGACACCAAAGCTGTTCGATACATCCACGAAATACAATCACAATTTCAGCTAGTTAAAACACTTATAAGGAATCCTAATGCCCAACTTTTGTGCGATTTGACATTTGCACCGTTCCTGTCCAAGTTCTGCCTACGAGTATATGTTGAGGCGACAATACACATAACATGCATTACTTAATCATGATTGGAGTTCCTAGAGAGAACGCCTGACCATTGGTTACAACGAGTATATGTTGAGGCGACAATACACATAACATGCATTACTTAATCATGATTGGAGTTCCTAGAGAGAACGCCTCACCATTGGTTGCAACGAGTATATGTTGAGGCGACAATACACATAACATGCATTACTTAATCATGATTGGAGTTCCTAGAGAGAACGCCTGACCATTGGTTGCAACGAGTATATGTTGAGGCGACAATACACATAACATGCATTACTTAATCATGATTGGAGTTCCTAGAGAGAACGCCTCACCATTGGTTGCAACGAGTATATGTTGAGGCGACAATACACATAACATGCATTACTTAATCATGATTGGAGTTCCTAGAGAGAACGCCTGACCATTGGTTGCAACGAGTATATGTTGAGGCGACAATACACATAACATGCATTACTTAATCATGATTGGAGTTCCTAGAGAGAACGCCTGACCATTGGTTGCAACGAGTATATGTTGAGGCGACAATACACATAACATGCATTACTTAATCATGATTGGAGTTCCTAGAGAGAACGCCTCATCATTGGTTGCAACGAGTATGTGTTGAGGCGACAATACACATAACATGCATTACTTAATCATGATTGGAGTTCCTAGAGAGAACGCCTGACCATTGGTTGCAACGAGTATGTGTTGAGGCGACAATACACATAACATGCATTACTTAATCATGATTGGAGTTCCTAGAGAGAACGCCTCACCATTGGTTGCAACGAGTATATGTTGAGGCGACAATACCATAACATGCATTACTTAATCATGATTGGAGTTCCTAGAGAGAACGCCTGACCATTGGTTGCAACGAGTATATGTTGAGGCGACAATACACATAACATGCATTACTTAATCATGATTGGAGTTCCTAGAGAGAACGCCTCACCATTGGTTGCAACGAGCAGTAGAGGTCATTTAAAGTTATTAAGACGTAAATAACAAGAATCTCGTGTTAGGGAAATAGACGCAGAAAATGCGAACAATTATTATAGGCTGGATTATGAAAATAATGCATCACAACATCCACTTTTAAAGTTTCTACTTGGAGCATATCTATGATTAAAGTCAGTTACTGCTCGCAGTACGAGACGCGTTCAAGTTCTAGGTGTTTCTTTTTTACTTTCTTTCTTTCTTTTGTTTTTTTCTTTCGCTCAGGACCGGGAGCAGTTAGAAACATGCTGTTTGGCTTAAAACACGCTGGCGCTTTTTGTAAATACGTGACAGAGACGGTATCACCGTACGGTGCACAGGACCCTAGGGGCTGCAACTAGAGTGATGAGTGGTTTTTATACTTCAAGATGGCAACGTTTTCATTACGAAAGCAGCAAAAAATAATTCGTTTTCTCCACTTGCGTACCGTGACACCCATTGAAATTTATTGCTAGTTTAATGAGACATGTTGTCATGAATGTGAAACATGTGCTTTCATGGGTGCAACAGTACCGAAGAAGGAACGTCGTGTGAAAACGTACCGACACAGCATTACCTCACAACACCTGGTCAAACATCATGGCAACCGTCATTTTTTTCAGCACTGGTGCATACTCGAAATTTCTTCCATACTTAATCGGCGAATCTCCAAAGCATAGTTTTCTACCCACGCAACCATTTTGGCTGTTTTTGAAATAAGAACGTCCCATTTTAAGTACAAAAACCAACATTACTCTAACTGCAGCCACTAGGGTCCTGTGCACCGTATGGTGATACCGTCTCCGTCACGCATCCACAGAATGCCAACGTATTTTGAACGCACCTCGTATTACATCTTAAATACCTACTAAGTTAGAAAGCAGAATATTCAGCTTTTTGGAAACTTTAAACCAATATTCCCATTTTGTTCTTAAAGAACCATATTAGTATGATATAAATAAGCATTATTTCTTTAGACTAGCTCTGTTAGAATCCGTCCGTGAAAGTTTCAGAGATAGCTACTAAAAGTATTCTAAGTTTCCCTATCTCTGCACATAAAATTATATTTACTTCTGAAGAATAAAGTCTAACAAGTTAATTTCAGGGTGCTATACTTATACTATTAAATCATTGGCTAAGTAAGTTATATCACACTCATGCCCATCCTGTCATGCTTTCAACTATATTAGTTTGTGACAAGTTATTTAAATGAAAAGTACTATTATTGTCTCACTTCGGAATTAGAAGGGGCAATCCCAAAGAAGCCCCTCATACAAAAAATAAAATACACTATAAGTTTGAAAACATGAGATATGAATCTTATGTGTTACACTCACATGACTTTCTCTACTGTTGTACAAACTATTTTTACAAACGCTTATTCTCCATATGCTTCATGTTAATCGAGATGTTAATCTTATTGCTAATTTTCTTGTAGATGCAAGGGGAATATGGTAGGCTTTAAGCGATAGTCAAATGTTTTAAGAGCTGGTTGCTATGTGGAGCATTCCATTCTCTTTGCATTACCAGGACAAGAAAAATGAATAACGAATTCTCATTTGAGAAAAAGTATAAGTATTGGAAAATTTAAGGGAATAACAAGCAATATCTCGAAAATGGTTCACTCAACAAAACAATGTATATGAAACAAATTGTGTATTTTAACGCGATCTACATTTTTGTGTAGCAAAATTTTGTCTATTGCTTATGGTTTACCAGTTATGCAAAAGTCGTTCACAATGAAGAATACCTTTGGAGACATTCCCAGAGAATTCGAGATATAGAATTCATTTGCCATGAAATGTCTTAAACTTATGGTATTTTTCAAAATCGTTAGAGCTATTTTTGAGAAAATTAAAACTTTCGAAAAATTTTCCATGTAAAGGGTAATATGGGGTGGGAGATTTTCTTGAAAATCTTCGTGTCGCATCTCTGGAAGATACTGAACCTAAATACCAAGTTTGGTGTTTATCCGACTGTTCGTTTCTGAGTTATGTTGTTCACAGACAGACACACACACGGACATGTTTCCAAAAATGCTTTTTTTGGATTCAGGGGGCCTCAAAACATATATTTCCGGTTTAAATCTCGGTATGGAATTTTTGGGTGGAATACAATACTTACCATACTTACTCTACGTAGTAGAGAAAGTAAAAATAAACCTATCTATATGACCACAAAAGGAATATATTAAGCCTAAAGTAATTGTGTAAGTGCCAAATATTTGGCATATTCAGGTAAATAGAACAAGGAACTTTGTAACAATATTACTACTATGGCTTCACATAAAATGCACAAGAGCTTCAGGTCATGCTATTTGGTAGCGGATGGAATAGGGAAATAAAAAACTAAAGTGACTCATCCTACTAATACTTCCTTTCAAGCAAATAGAAATGTTCTGCTTCTTCCTTTATATGTTAAGTTTTAAATGTGATTAAGCTCATTTAAATGATTTCATATATTATTTTATGAAAGCTTTATGACGCAAAAATAACAAACTCCCAGTACTGAAATAGCAATCTTTAACAGATAAAAGTAAACATAAAAAATCTTATGTGTTACACTCACATGACTTTCTCTACTCTTGTAAAAACTATTTTTACAAACGTTTATTCTCCATATGCTTCATGTTAATCGAGATGTTAATCTTATTGCTCATTTTCTTGTAGATGCAAGGGGAATTGGTAGGCTTTAAGCTATAGTCAAATATTTTAAGAGCTGGTTGCTATGTTAAGTATTCCGTTCTCTTTGCATTACCAGGACAAAAAAACGAATTCCCATTTGAGGAAAAGTGTAAGTATTGGAAAATTTAAGGGAATAACAAGCAACATCTAGAAAATGGTTCACTCAACAACAAAAATGTATATGACATAAATTGTGTATTTTAACGCGACCTACATTTTTTGTGGAGTAAAATTTTGTCTATCTCTTATGGTTTACCAGTTATGCAAAAGTCGTTCACAATGAAGAATACTTTTGGAGACATTCGCAGGAAATTCGAGATATACATTTCATTTGTCAAGAAAATATCTTAAATATATGATATTTTAATCAAAATCGTTGAAGCCATTTTTGAGAAAATTAAAACTTTAGAAAAATGTTCCATGTAAACGGTAATCTGGGGTGGGAGATTTTCTTGAAAACCTTCGTGTCGCATCTATGGAAGATGCTTTTTTTGGATTCAGGGGATCTCAAAACATATATTTGCGGTGAAATCTCGGTATCGAATTTTTGGGTGAAATACAATACTTCCCTTACTTACTATACGTAATAGAGTAAGTAAAAATGATGACAAATATTCCATAATAACTACAACTAGTTCCAAAAGCATCATCAGCCACTTTTTACTTTTTCTACTACGTATAGTAAGTAGGGGAAGTATTGTATTCCACCCAAAATTTCGATACCGAGATTTCACCGGAAATACATGTTTTGAGACCCCCTGAATCCATAAAAAGCATTTTTGGAAACATGTCCGTGTGTGTGTCTGTGTGTCTGTATGTGTGTCTGTGTGTGTCTGTGAACAGCATAACTCAGAAACGAACAGTCGGATAAACACCAAACTTGGTATTTAGGTTCAGTATCTTCCAGAGCTGCGACACGAAGGTTTTCAAGAAAATCCCCCCACCCCAGAGTACCCTTTACATGGAAGATTTTTCGAAAATTTTAATTTTCTCAAAAATGGCTCTAACGATTTTGATTAAAATATCATATATTTAAGATATTTTTACGATAAATAAAATGTATATCTTGAAGTTTCTGGGAATGTCTCCAAAAGTATTCTTTATTGTGAACGACTTTTGCATAACTGGTAAACCATAAGAGATAGACAAACTTCGGCTAATATTATCTTATAGTGTGCCCGTAGAAAATGCTTATAAAATCAAAAGGAAAGCGAATAAATTACCTTAAGAGTGAGCTTAGAACACGATGTGGTCTCGCCTATAGCTGGTGCCCACCTGCCCTCCCGTTTAAGGTATTTTAGTTATATAGGAAAATCGCGTCAGGAAGTAAACAAACGTAGCCATTTTGCAAAAAATTACATGCAAATTGGGTACTGCCAACGTAAATAAAAATGTGAAATCGGCTAAAAATGCGATGCGCCGTTGTTACCGCTATTTGTTGTTGTTGTTCTGCGATTTTGTTGAAACGCAACGCGTGCAAATTAACAGTGCGTATTTCATATAAAGCAAAATGGTTTGCACGGGATGTGAGAATACTGTCTTTAGCATTCTAACTCAACACGTGCTATGCTTATATAAAAAACTAACCTAAACCTAACTTTTCGTGAATTGAGAAACGTAAGCTTATATAAAAAAACTAACCTAAATCTAACATTTCGTGAATTCAGAAACGCAAGCTTATATAAAAAAACTAACCTAAACCTAACCTTCCGTGAATCCATAAATGTAAGCTTATATAAAAAAACTAACCTAAACCTAATCTTTCCTGAATTCAGAAACGTAAGCTTATATAAAAAAACTAAACCTAACCTCCCGTGAATCAGAAACGTAAGTTTAGGAACGCACGCTCGCTTCGCTCGCGTGCTTTGATGTAAACAGTGATAACAAATTAAAACAAGGATATATAAAGGTAATTCAGAAACCTATGGTTATATAAAAAAAAACACTAACCTAAACCTAACCTTTCCTGAATTCAGAAACGTAAGCTTATATAAAAAAACTAACCTAAACCTAACCTTTCGTGAATTCAGAAACGTAAGCTTATATAAAACAAACTAACCTAAACCTAACCTTCCGTGAATCCATTAACGTAAGCTGATATAAAAAAAACTAAACCTAACCTAACCTAACCTCCCGTGAATCAGAAACGTAAGTTTAGGAACGCACGCTCGCTTCGCTCGCGTGCTTTGATGTAAACAGTGATAACAAATTAAAACAAAGATATATATAAAGGTAATTCAGAAACCTATGGTTATATAAAACAACTAACCTAAATCTAACCTTTCGTGAATTCAGAAACGTAAGCTTATATAAAAAAACTAACCTAAACCTAACCTTTCCTGAATTCAGAAACGTAAGCTTATATAAAAAAACTAACCTAAACCTAACCTTTCGTGAATTCAGAAACGTAAGCTTATATAAAAAAAACTAAGCTAAACCTAACCTTCCGTGAATCCATTAACGTAAGCTGATATAAAAAAACTAAACCTAACCTAACCTCCCGTGAATCAGAAACGTAAGTTTAGGAAAGCACGCTCGCTTCGCTCGCGTGCTTTGATGTAAACAGTGATAACAAATTAGAACAAGGATATATATAAAGGTAATTCAGAAACCTATGGTTATATAAAAAAAACTAACCTAAACCTACCCTTTCGTGAATTCAGAAACGTAAGCTTATATAAAAAACTAACCTAAACCTAACCTTTCGTGAATTCAGAAACGTAAGCTTATATATAAAAAAACTAACCTAAACCTAACCTTTCGTGAATTCAGAAACGTTAGCTTATATAAAAAACTAACCTAAACCTAACCTTTCGAAAGCTTACATAAACAAAAAATCTAACGTAAGCGTAACCTTCCGTTAATTCATAAAGCACAGGTTGTCTAAGATCCCTGGGCTACACTCTGTGGTCGTTTCCGCATTCGCGGCATTAATTTTCGTTTTGGCGGCATTAATTTGTTATATGTTGGCAGCATAAACATATGACATACGTGACATGTGTTGAGCTAGTGCATGGCATAGTGTGACATCTGTTGGACAACATAACACATCATATTCATCACCGTGGGGCACACTGTAAGATGATATTGTCCCAAACTTTTACTACACAGAAAATGTAGATCGCGTTAAAATACATAATTTATGTCATATACATTTTTTGTGTTGAGTGAACCATTTTCGAGATATTGCTTGTTATTCCCTTAAATTTTTCAATACTTATTTTCTCAAATGGGAATTCGTTATTCATTTTTTGTCTTGGATATGCAAAGAGTATTAATCTGTGGGAAAGGGAATGGTGCTGCACCTAGCAACCAACTATTAAGAGATATGTATGTGCTTAAAGGCTACTGTATTTCTATATTGCCCTTGTAAATATATTTTCCCCTACATCTACAAGAAAATTAGCAATAAGATAGAGTTTGCAAATGTTTATCTCGATTAAGATGAAGTAGATGGAGAATAAGCGTTTGTATAAATACTTTGTACAAGAGTAGAGAAAGTCATGTGAGTGTAACACATCAGATTTTTTCACTTAAATGCACCTGTTCTGCAAATAAAGTTTTTTTTTACATTTTTTGTTATAATGGAATCTCAAACTTTTGTTGGCAATTTGTGCGTGTTATTAAGTCGCTCTGTTAGGTTTGCTTTATTGGATTCTTTTTTCCACAAATAGTGCACATGTAAGTTTGATGATAGGTCTAGATTTCCAAAAATACTGATAATCGTTACTGAAAGATTACTATTTTGCACGGTTTTGGAAAATAATCTTGGTTTGGTTAGGTTAGGTTAGGTTATAAATAGGTTACCAAATACCAAATACTTTTACATGTTGTTTATATACCTACGTGGCTATTTAAAACTTGTTTTATAAGCCGGTTACCTATAGCAGGGGTGTACTGTTGCCAGAGCGCACCAGAACACTGCCCCGGTACTCGTTTGCAACCGCTCCGACACTTTCTGTCCCATGGGACACCTTCATATTTTTATTTTAAAAAATAATGGCTCTAATACCAATTTAATAGCTATTCACTTAGCAAACGCCGGACGCAGTGAGAGAAAACTGTGTAAAGTAGAGGATTTTTGCTACTCAATTGTTTACACTTAATTGCTAACCAATTAACTATCAGTTTCACCTGCCGACTATTAGTTTCACTTTATTTGTATTAATTGAGAAGTGTGAGTGATTAATGCTTATAATAGGGATGATGATAATAATAAACAATACGCAAACGCGCTATTAGCGAGTGAAGCGCCCTGACTACACCCCTGCCTATTAGACTAAACAATAAACACAGAAAATGGATGCATTAAGAACTGTAATACTCGCAACAACAAAAAAAGCTACATAAACAGTTCCCTGCAAACATGACAATTGGACAGTAAATAGCTTATATTTGTATGCACATCTAGATTATAATATTAAAGTAAATATTAGTGGGCTTGTTTACGAGTTTCTGCTAGGTGAAATATTCTCCCTTTTAATGACTTTTAACCACTGTTCCTACAAATATTCATCCTTTGGGAACCTGAACTCATAGACCTTGCTGCCATTTTGATAAGCTTTCCGCGAAAACAGTGGCTAGGCTTTGTTGCTCTAGGTGGTGTTAGCATGGTACTCCAAGACCATGGAGGACAACTCCCACCAAGGAAGTACCAGTTTCGGAAAGCGGAGTGGTTACTCCATACTTCCAAGCAGGGAGAAGCTTTGCTTTGAAACGACTACCACTTTCACGACCCGTCACTAGCTCCGTGGCTTTAGCCTCAGAAAATAACCAGGTAAAAGAAACATTTCTTTCTTCAATTTAAAAATTTGTTAATATATATATATATATATATAAGAAACATCTAGAACCAAAAATAAATTTTAAAAAAAACTAAACTACATTTTGCTCATCACATTCAGTTATTTCGATCAGTATCATTTGCAGCCTGTATATTCTACTCAAAGTATTAAAGCAGTTGTAAGCACACATTGTTTATTACATTACCTTGTTAACAATTTTGAATAGTTACAACAATGAAGCACATATTCATTCCAGAGTGGTTGTTGTAAGTTTCTCCCTTCTCATGTATTTTGGAAGCATTTAAGATGCACAAAACTGCTCTTTTCCAATGATTGTATCTGAACACGTGTATAGTCTTCTCTTCCATCTGTAGCAACTTTATTTATTTGGAAACGCAAAGAGTTAACTGTGATTTTGTGGTAGAAGCCAATGTTTCAAAATATTTGAAGCTTCTTTTATGTTCCAATTATCTTGTTAATAAAATAAATTATATAATTTGAAATTCCGAAGCACAGAATTTTAATAAGAGTGAAAGATGCAAGTCTGTTTCCTTGTGAGTAACATACCTCTGCAACTAGGACGTTTCCAACATCACTGATCCAAGGTATATAAGGTCCTATTTTATTATATCCTTGAAATTCCATGGTTCCATTGTCATACCAAACCGTAGAAATAGCAAAGAGAGTAGCTTCATCATCACATATCAGTGGCATACCGGTATTGTTAAGCATTCCATCAAGTAAAGGTACGCATATATGAAATTCCTCATCCCCTTGTATACCAAAATTGTTACAGGGCTTCGGCCTGGACCCAAACCTCAGAGCAACGTACCTTAAGGGACTGCGTCGCACTCTAGGGCCCGTATTGAGAAATGTTAAGCATTTCCTGTACAGTGGATACATTACACTACATAGTTTAACAGGCTGTAGATTGGTACCTATTTTTAAAGGTTCTGTTACTTTAAGTAAAGCTAATGTAGTATCTACCCCTCTTTTTAGTGTTTGAACCCTCCTTTTCTGACCGCTCTCATCTTGAAAATAAATTGATTCAGCATACACCCAGTATTTGTCTAAGTCATCGTGTGGTAAAGATTTATTGTCGGTTAAGATCCAGAAGTTATTGAGGATGGCTCCATGGCTGTATAAATCTTTAGCATCCTTGTTCTCCGTTTCCAAAATGTATACTAGATATTTGAATTGGCGTTGTACTGCTTCTGGTAAATCCGTATTCGCACTTATAAACATTACTCTGAACATAACCAATGTACATAGAACTCCAATAAAATACGTCTCAAATGCTTCAGGTGCACTCATTATAAATTAGTTACGAAATTTATTATAACTTAACCACAAAGTACTGTTGAAAATAACAAGAGAAACAAAATAGCGGTGTCCTAGATAAAACATAATTTTTGAAAACCCAAGTCATGACTACCTGTATATTATATCTTTGTTCAAAAAGCAAAAGTTTTCATGCATAGATGGAGTCACTAAAGTCACAGAAGAGCATATTTAGGCCTTTACTGCCAGAGTTGAGGCAAAACCTCCAAAAAGACAACATAAATCGTCATTTCCCTAAAATAAAGATTATTACTTTCTGAGCTATAAACCGAATTGTAAACACATGTGTTAAATTGCATGGCATTTTCTAGCCACTATCGCCTATTACCTTCTCTAGTAAATACATACGAGGCAGAGGTAGTATTATATTCCACCCAAAATTTCGATGTGGAGATTTTAGCAGAAATATCTTTTAAGGTAATGCATCCGCAAATTTCACCAAAACGTATTAAAAATTTAAAAATTAAATTCTTTGATAATAAAATAATACGAACTCCAAACTTTAAAACATAACTTTTTCCACGTAGCGCATTTAATCTATCTATTAACTGAAGCTATAAATGGATAGGTGCATGCTTATTAACTGTCGGAAGTCGTAGCCGTGGTCACTAGATCAATAGCTTTGGCGCTCCGCCACGATGAGGGTCGCGCGTTAGAGTTCCGCCATGGCATGGGAGATATGTGTAAAAATAGTTGCGGTAATAAGCGGTAAAATAAAACAGAGACATTACAGTAATGATAAAACGGGAGAAACAGGGAAATATAAAAAATCTGGTGTGTTACACTCACATGCTATTCTCTACTCTTGTAAAACTATTTTTACAAACGCTTATTCTCCATATGCTTCACGCTAATCGAGATATCGAGAAGTTAATCTTATTGCTAATTTTCTTGTAGATGCAAGGAGAATTGGTAGGCTTTAAGCTATAGTCAAATATTTTAAGAGGTGGTTGCTATGTGGAGTATTCCATTCTCTTTGCATTACCAGGACAAAAAAAAAGTCTGATGTGTTACACTCACATGACTTTCCCTACTCTTGTACAAACTATTTTTACAAACTTTTATTCGCCATCTACTTCATATTAATCGAGATAAACATTTGCAGAAACGATCTTTAGACATGCAAAGAGAATTACATTTTACACATAGCGACCAGTTCTAAAAATATTTGACTATCGCTTAAGGCCAACTATGTTCCCCTTGTTTTGTATTTGCAAGGGTAATATAGAAGTACAGTAGCCTTTAAACATAGACATATCTCTTAATAGCTAGTTGCTAGGTTCAGCACCATTCTCTTTGCCTCAGATTAATACTCTTTGCATATACAAGACAAAAATATGAATAATGAATTCCCATTTGAGAAAATTAAGGGAAAAACAAGCAATATCTCGAAAATGGTTCACTCAACAAAAAAAGTGTATGACATAAATTGCGTATTTTAACGCGATCTACATTTTTTGTGTAGTAAAACTTTGTCTATCTCTTATGGTTTACCAATTATGCAAAAGTCGTTCACAATGTAGAAATACTTTTGGAGACATTCGCAGGAAACTCAAGATATACATTTTATTTGTCATAAAAATATCTTAAATATAGGATATTTTAATCAAAATCGTTAGAGCCATTTTTGAGACAATTAAAATTTTCGAAAAGTGTTCCACGTAAAGGGTAACCTGGGGTGGGGGATTTTCTTGAAAACCTTCGTGTCGCATCTCTGGAAGATACTGAACCTAAATACCAAGTTTGGTGTTTATCCGACTGTTCGTTTCTGAGTTATGCTGTACACAGTCACACACACAGACATACACACGGAAGTACTATAAGTCCCGGATGAGCCAATTGGATTAACGATAATCCTGCCGCTAGGGGCGCTAGTGTCGCTAGTGTCGCTGCGAGCGACGGCGGCAAGTTTGAAAAGCGCCATGAGCGGAAGGATTATCGTTATTGCAATTGGTTCATCCGGGACGAGCTAAAAGAATTGAGGATTAGGGAAAGATGAACGAAAAACAGGAAGTGAAGTGGAGTGTTTTGATTGGTAAAAATAAGACCAAATGTGATTGTTTCGTTAATTCGGGTGGAAGATGAAGGAAGGAAGATAAAAGAGTATGGAGGACACGTGATGGAGAGGAGCGGGGTGGCGAGGTGTTGTCTGTGCGGAGGTCGGGACTGAAAGAGGGAAAAGATGGCGAACGAGGGATCAAAAGTATAACAGAAAGTGACGTGTGAAGTTGTGATTGGTGGGAATAAGAAGTGATGTTATTGGTGGAAGGGAACAAATGAAAGTTGTTGATTGGTAAGAATAAGAGAGATTATGATTGGTGGAAAGAAAAAGGTGTGGGAGTGGGGTATGTTGGAGGTGATGGGAAAGGTAAGTTTTCCTAGCAACAAGATTTGCAAAAGCCTCTCCAGAACTCATCAGCAATTTTTGAACGTTGGATGGTAGTTTTCTTGAGTGGATAGAGAGATGGGGCGATATGAGATGCGGTGGCGAAAATGGGAACTAAACAAGATGGTTGAGACAAGAGGTCTAAGGTCGAGGAAATTTCGAGGTTAGTGGTCAACATGGCGGACGCAAGAGGTGGGGGGCAAGAAGACGCGGTGGTGAGAATGCGAACTAAAAGAAGATGGCGGTAGCAAGAGCTTAGAAGAGCACATTTTGAGGTTAAAATAGTGGGAACTAAAAATGGCGGAGGGTCGGCGACAAGGAGATGCGGTGGCCAACGTGAGAACTAAACAAGATGGCGGACGCAAGAGGAGGGTAAGGAGATTTGAGGTTAGGATTTTTAGGTTAAAACAGGACGTAAGCGTGGGAACGAAATCCAAGATGGCGAAGGCAATGGTGTGGACGAGGAGATGTGAGGCGCGGTGGCGAAAATGGGAACTAAACAAGATGACGAAGACAAAAAGTTTAAGGACGAGGAGATATCGAGGTTAGTGGTCAACATGGCGGTCGCAAGAGGTGGGGGCAAGGAGACGCGGTGGTGAGAATGGGAACTAAAAGAAGATGGCGGTAGCAAGAGCTTAGAAGAGCAGATTTTGAGGTTAAAATAGTGGGAACTAAAAATGGCTGAGGGTCGGCGACAAGGAGATGCGGTGGCCAACGTGAGAACTAAACAAGATGGCGGACGCAAGAGGAGGGTAAGGAGATTTGAGGTTAACATTTTTAGGTTAAAACAGGGCGTAAGCATGGGAAAGAAATCCAAGATGGCGAAGGCAATGGTGTGGACGAGGAGATGTGAGGAGCGGTGGCGAAAATGGGAATTAAACAAGACGGAGAAGACAAAAAAGTGTAAGGACGAGGAGATTTCGAGGTTAGTGGTGAACATGGCGGTCGCAAGAGGTGGTGGGCAAGGAGATTTGAGGTTAAGATTTTTAGGTTAAAACAGGACGTAAGAAGGGGAACTAAATCCAAGATGGCGGAGGCAAGGGTGGGACGAGGAGATCTGAGGCGCGGTGGTAAAAATGGGAACTAAATAAGATGGCGGAGGCTTGAAAGTTGAGGTTAAAAATATGAGGTGAACGTGGAGAGCTTAAACCAAGATGGCGGTGGCGTGGTGGTGAAAATGGGAACTAAACAAGATGGCGGAGGCAAGAAGTGGAGGGACGAAGAGGTTTGAGGTTAGGGTCAACATGCGAAAGATGTGGAACGCAACAGATGGTGACGAGGAGATAGAATTGAGGATTAGGGAAAGATGAAGGAAAAACAGGAAGTGACGTGGAGTGTTTTGATTGGTAAAAATAAGACGAAATGTGATTGGTTCGTTAGTTCGGGTGGAAGATGAAGGAAGGAAGATAAAAGAGTATGGAGGGACACGTGATGGAGAGGAGCGGGGTGGCGAGGTGTTGTCTGTGCGGAGGTCGGGACTGAAAGAGGGAAAAGATGGCGAACGAGGGATCAAAAGTATAACAGAAAGTGACGTGTGAAGTTGTGATTGGTGGGAATAAGAAGTGATGTTATTGGTGGAAAGGAACAAATGAAATTTGTTGATTGGTAAGAATAAGAGAGATTATGATTGGTGGAAAGAAAAAGGTGTGGGAGTGGGGTATGTTGGAGGTGATGGGAAACGTAAGTTTTCCTAGCAACAAGATTTGCAAAAGTCTCTCCGGAACTCATCAGCAATTTTTGAACGTTGGATGGTAGTTTTATTGAGTGGATAGAGAGATGGGGCGACATGAGACGCGGTGGCGAAAATGGGAACTAAACAAGATGGGTGAGACAAGAGGTCTAAGGACGAGGAAATTTCGAGGTTAGTGGTCAACATGGCGGTCGCAAGAGGTGGGGCAAGGAGACGCGGTGGTGAGAATGGGAACTAAAAGAAGATGGCGGAAGCAAGAGCTTAGAAGAGCAGATTTTGAGGGTAAAATAGTGGGAACTAAAAATGGCGTAGGGTCAACGACAAGGAGATGCGGTGAGAACTAAACAAGATGGCGGACGCAAGAGGAGGGTAAGGAGATTTGAGGTTACAGTACCAAAACACCAAAGGATATATTCCTACGCCAAGCAGGCCCGAAAAATAATTATGCGTGTGGTACTTACCTCTTACTGGTGTTGATGCGTCACCAAAAGCGCAACAGCTTCACGCGACGCGAAAAAATAAAAGCAAACTGTTTTTGAAAATGCTTAACCAGCTTTAAGATCAACCAACATCACTACGCACTGATATACCTAGGTTTTTTAAAGCGGTACAGACGCCCTTTGCACAGACGTAATTTAACTATACCAAAAACCTGGTACTGGACCATCGTAATCGTCGCTAGCGTACGTAGGAGCAGGTTTCTCATAGCCGGTCGAAAACGGTCAAAAAAGTGTACGACGCAGGTGTTCACAGTAGCTACTGTCGAGTCAACCGCCGAGATGCGAATGAACGAGATCTGTTCTTGCCGGCAATCTGGTTCGGAGATGTGAGGAGCGGTGGCAAAGATGGGAACTAAACAAGATGGCGGAGACAAGAAGTAAAGAACGAGGGGATTTGAGGTTAGTGGTCAATATGGCAGACGCAAGAGTGGTAATCAGCAGTCGATGTGCGTCACGATATGCCCGTTGCGATTAAAGAGCTGCAAACTGCGCGATAACTTGAAAAATATTGCCCGGCGTGACGCATTGCGCGGCGCGCGCGTTTGCCGGAAACCGTTACAGTTGCCATACTTATATTATCCATCTTGTTTTTTTAAAAATAACTAGTTTTTCAGGGTTTTCTCTGGTTGGTAGACGAATGCAAGCCCTTTCTGCTTTTTCATAGGTTTTCCCTGGTTGGTAGGCGTTTGCCGTAGTGGTTTACGAAGCTCTTTCTAATTTTCGTGGTTTTTCAGGTTTTTCGTGGTTGTCCCTGTTTGGTAGGCAAATGATGAAGTTTTCCCTTGGCGGCGCACGGATACTAGGCACATACTCGCACACACACATTATAATAGTAGCGTATAAAAAAATTTAACAAACAAAATCCACACAATGGCAAAATTGAAAATGTATATATATATATTTTAACACAAAAGTGTGCAGTGCAAAAGAAAATAAAAATTAAATAGGCACACACACATTTAATCGTAGCGATACCGCTTGATAAGTCACAAATTGCACGTTGTTTGTTAGGGCAATGCATGTTGAAAGTTGGCACACTGGGAAGTTGGTTCGCACAAAATCCACATAATGACAAAATTGAAAATGTATATATATTTTAACACAAAAGTGTGCAGTGCAAAAGAAATTAAAAATTAAATAGGCACATACACTATAATAGTAGCGTATAAAAAATTTAACAAACAAAATCCACACAATGACAAAATTGAAAATGTATATATATTTTAACACAAAAGTGTGCAGTGCAAAAGAAAATAAAAATTAAATAGGCACACACACATTTAATAGTAGCGATACCGCTTGATAAGTCACAAATTGCACGTTGTTTGTTAGGGCAATGCATGTTGAAAGTTGGCACACTGGGAAGTTGGTTCGCACAAAATCCACATAATGACAAAATTGAAAATGTATATATATTTTAACACAAAAATGTGCAGTGCAAAAGAAATTAAAAATTAAATAGGCACACACACTATAATAGTAGCGTATAAAAAATTTAACAAACAAAATCCACACAATGACAAAATTGAAAATGTATATATATTTTAACACAAAAGTGAGCAGTGCAAAAGAAAATAAAAATTAAATAGGCACACACACACATTTAATAGTAGCGATACCGCTTGATAAGTCACAAATTGCACGTTGTTTGTTAGGGCAATGCATGTTGAAAGTTGGCACACTGGGAAGTTGGTTCGCACAAAATCCACACAATGACAAAATTGAAAATGTATATATATTTTAACACAAAAGTGTGCAGTGCAAAAGAAAATAAAAATTAAATAGGCACACACACACAAACACATTTAATAGCAGCGATACCGCTTGATAAGGCACAAATTGCACGTTGTTTGTTAGGGCAATGCATGTTGAAAGTTGGCACACCGGGAAGCTGGTTCGCGCTGTGGTCAACCGACTATTTCGTCAGCAACCGTTCACACGGTCAGTTTTCATGCTATCGTGCAGTTTGCACGACGCGTACAGCACGTGCTTTCCCCGTATGATCGCCAAACACCGACGCAGCTGTCATAGCTTGTCGGCTTATTTGATATTCATATTCCTTTTCAACGCATTTCGTTTAGAGGTATTGTTTATCTGTTTTTCATGGCAATACGTTTTTGGTATAAGTTTTTTGCATTAATTTTATATAATGGATTAGGAAAATGGAAGTTTCTATTTGTATTTATGACAACTATGAAAATACAAGGAGAAGACACAGGCTTTTTCCACCTACCATGCTGTTGCTGATGGTGCGCTGAGCGGCCATATTCCACAGGGTGCGGTTGGCGGCCATATTCGACAGTTTATTGCAATGCGTGCAACAAGGGCACACAGCCACTTGTTGCTCGCGTCGAAAGTTTGTGCGTGATTTTTCTCAGATTTTATGCACCGCACATCACAAAATCACTACACACGCCACTGATAGTTTTAAATATAAGACACTGATGTTGAAGTTGTGGCGGGGCACTGTTTCTAACTCCACACGCACTTAATAAATCACATAGCCGTGCGGAAATACTTAACTTTCAGCGAAAAGCGCTAGTGGGGAGTGCAAGCTCAACCACTATTAGCAACATGTAGCAAGCGTTATAGTTCTGCTCGCGTTAGTCTTTTCTCCTACGATGTCGTTGGTGATGGTGCGGTTGGCGGCCATATTTGACAGTTTATTGCAATGCGTGCAACAAGGGCACACATCCACTTGTTACTCGCGTCGAAAGTTTGTGCGTGATTTTTCTCAGATTTTATGCACAGCACAACACAAAATCACTACTTACGACACTGATAGTTTTAAATATTTGTCACTGATGTTGAAGTTGTGGCGGGGCACTGTTTTTAACTGCACACGCACTTAATAAATCACATAGCCGTGCGGAAATACTTAACCTTCCGCGAAAAGCCCTAGTGGGAAAGCAAGCTCAACCACTATTAGCAACATGTAGCAAGCGTTATAGTTCTGCTCACGTTAGTATCGGAGAAAACAGTAAAAAGAACGATTCTCATGTGCAGCGGAAGCAGCAGTACGTGAATGACCGTGTGCTGATGAAGCAGTCGATGTGTGTTACAATATGGCAGCCGCGGTTAAAGAACTGCAAACTGCGCGATAACTTGAAAAGACCATGAGAACGGCTGCTGATAGAGCAGCCGCGTTTAAAGTGCAGCGGTGGATGGATGGATGGTGTGACCGGAAGTGCACCGGAAATGACTGCGATTACAACTGGGCAAGTTGTGGCGAAATAAGGCGTTAGGAGTTTTAATGAGGCATTTAACTCGACGCGCATGCTGAAACGGCGGTTGCGAAATTCAAATGCTGTACGCTTCAATTGTAATATAACTTTGTTTCTATATCTGAATGGCAATATATTCAGTGCTTTGGGGCTGTATGGATTGTTACTTTTACTTAGAACTGCTTTAAATCCTTGTTTCATTTCCTTTAACTTTTGGTAATGCAAAAAATAATTACTCTGGGGGAATGCTTTATTTCTGATACATTCTATAACGGGCCAGGCATTTTACTTTTCTAATTTTCTTTTTTACTTTCTCTACTACGTATAGTAAGTAGGGGAAGTACTGAATTCCACCCAAAAATTCGATACCGAGATTTCACCGGAAATACATGTTTTGAGACCCCCTGGATCCAAAAAAATGCATTTTTGGAAACAGGTCCCTCTGTGTGTGTCTGTGAACAGCATAACTCAGAAACGAACAGTCGGATAAGCACCAAACTTGGTATTTAGGTTCAGTATCTTCCAGAGATGCGACACGAAGGTTTACAAGAAAATCCCCCCACCCCAGACAACCCTTTACATAAAACATTTTTCGAAAATTTTAATTTTCTCAAAAATGGTTCTAACGATTTTGATTAAAATATCCTATGTTCAGGATATTTTCAAGACAAATGAAATGTATATCTCGAATTTTCTGGGTATGTCTCCAAAAGTATTCTTATTGTGAACGACTTTTGCATAAGTGGTAAACCATAAGAGATATACAAAATTTTACGACACAAAAAATGTAGATCGCGTTAAAATACACAATTTATGTCATTTACATTTTTTTTGTTGGGTGAACCATTTTCGAGATATTGCTTGTTATTCCCTTAAATGTTTCAATACTTATTTTCTCAAATGGGAATTCGTTATTCAGTTTTTGTCTTGTATATGCAAAGAGTATTAATCTGAGGCAAAGAGAATGGTGATGCACATAGCAACCAGTTATTAAGAGATATGTATATGCTTAAAGGCTACTGTATTTCTATATTGCCCTTGTAAATACAAAACAAGGGGAACATAGTACGCCTTAAGCACAGTCATATATTTTTAGAACTGGTCGCAATGTGTAAAATGTAATTCTCTTTGCATGTCAAAAGATCGTTTCTGCAAATGTTTATCTTGATTAATATGAAATAGATAGAGAATAAGAGTTTCTAAAAATAGTTTGTACAAGAGTAGATAAAGTCATGTGAGTGTTACAGAACAGATTTTTTTTATAGTAATTGTGACATTTTATGTATCGACTACTTGTAGATCGGCCATTCAAGGACATTGCAAATGACATGTATTGTTTAATTCATTTACATCATAAACCGTAAGGAACTGAAAAATAATAAAAATAAAATCAAGTCAGCATTAGAAAGATACCTTATCACTCACACCTTGAATACAGAGGAGGATTTCATTCATTCAAAAAAAATAATGGTACTACTAATTTTACGCCAAAACTTAATGCAGTTTTGTAAATACTAAATATAAATATTTTAAATGTAAATAACATTAGTTTATAAGTTTTAGTAACTGACACTCTACATAAGAGTTACGATTCGTGTTCACAAATGTGCACAATGTATGCAGCTTTGACGTAAACTGCATCCTAGATTATACCAGCTCTCTTAAGCTGACCTAACTCACTATAGGCTCTGGAAATTGATATATTATGATATAAGAGACATTTTTGAGAAAATTAAAAATAACGAAAACTTTTGCATGTAAAGAGTAGTTTGAATTGGACAGATTTTCTTCAAAACCTTCGTCTCGCACCCCTGAAAGGTCCGGAACTTAAATGCCAAGTTTCGTATTTAAACGAGTTTTCGTTTCCCAGTTGTACTGTTCACACACACACACACACACGCGCGCGCGGATCTTTGTCTAAAAATGTTTGGTTTTTTGGGTCAGGGAACCTCGAAACGGTGAAACCTCGACATAGTATTTTTGGGTGGGGTATAATACTTACTTTACTTACTGTAAGTACATAGTAGAGAAAGCAAAAATAGAATTGCTAACTCTCAAACATTAAATTGAGTTTTATTTGTTTGTACACACAAAAGTTAGCAAGTCTATTAAACCAAGGCACAACTGTAAGTGTTCATGATGCAACTGCGTTAATGGCGTTAGAAACGGCTGATGTGAAACAAACACAAAACCTATGAAAAAGCAGAAAGAGCTTGCAGTCGTCTACCAACCAGAGAAAACCCCGAAAAACTAGTTAGAGATTTGTGAGCGTGTGTGTGTGTGTGTGTGTGTGTGTGTGAGCGCACTCAGCATGCGTCCGTAAACAGGGGTAAACCACGAAATAGGATAAAGGACTTACGTTTAATCGTCTACCCACCAGGGAAAAGCACGAAAAAAAGAAAGAGCTTTGGCAACGTTTGCAGCAATCGCGTACCAACCAGGGAAAAAGCCATGTAAAAGTAGAAAGAGTTTGCATTTGTCTACCAACCAGGAAAAACCCCGAAAAACAGTAAGAACTTCATCGTTTAATGGTTGGCTGCAAAAAGAATGTACAAGCAACTGCACCACAAAGTGTTTTACCGATGCTAAAAACAAAAAATAAGTTTTTTTTTTGTGAACGGCAATGGCTTGCCTTCACCGGTCCGAAGTGGTCCTCAATGTCTGCAAGGAGGCGTCCCACGGACGGTTGCCAATCCCTCGGGAGGACGGTGACGACGATGTCGGTGACGAAGTAGCACACTGGATCTCCAATTCGCTTCAGGTGACAAAATAACACTAGGCACTTGTGTGCCGTGGTGTAAGCCGCAATCACGGCATTGGTAGCGTGGATCACCTTGGGGCTCTCCTCGGAGTTACCTCAACACCACGTACATGACCTGGTTCGTCACGGGTACGCAGGTCTGCACTACCACTTCCTCGGCGTTGAGCAGGCCCAGGAGGCGATCGTACCGGTACACCAGCTAGCACGTGGACATGTTATCGCGCTGTGGTGTTGCGTGTGCGAGGTATGGAAACTCAAGGACGCAAAACATGCACGACCGAGGGTTAAAAGGTAGAACAAGTAGTGACGTGGAACGTTGTGATTGGTGAAAATAAGACGATCTCTGATAGGTGGACAAATTGAAATAACGTGATGTGATAGGCGAAAATAAAATCAAAGGTGATTGGATGAAAAATGACGAGAAGGAATTAGCGGTGAACTTGTGAACTAAGATGGCGAAGATTTTTTTTAAAAAAAAGACGGATTATATAAGTATGGCAACTGTAACGGTTTAGGCAAACGCGCGCCGCGCAATGCGTCACGCCGGGCATCGGCAGTAAAACAAAAATCATATTCAGCAAGATGCCCGGCGTGACGCATTGCGCGGCGCGCGTTTGCCTAAACCGTTACAGTTGCCATACTTATATAATCCGTCTTTTTTTTTAAAAAAAAATCTTCGCCATCTTAGTTCACAAGTTCACCGCTAATTCCTTCTCGTCATTTTTCATCCAATCACCTTTGACTTTATTTTCGCCTATCACATCACGTTATTTCAATTTGTCCACCTATCAGAGATCGTCTTATTTTCACCAATCACAACGTTCCACGTCACTACTTGTTCTACCTTTTAACCCTCGGTCGTGCATGTTTTGCGTCCTTGAGTTTCCATACCTCGCACACGCAACACCACAGCGCGATAACATGTCCACGTGCTAGCTGGTGTACCGGTACGATCGCCTCCTGGGCCTGCTCAACGCCGAGGAAGTGGTAGTGCAGACCTGCGTACCCGTGACGAACCAGGTCATGTACGTGGTGTTGAGGTAATTCCGAGGAGAGCCCCAAGGTGATCCACGCTACCAATGCCGTGATTGCGGCTTACACCACGGCACACAAGTGCCTAGTGTTATTTTGTCACCTGAAGCGAATTGGAGATCCAGTGTGCTACTTCGTCACCGACATCGTCGTCACCGTCCTCCCGAGGGATTGGCAACCGTCCGTGGGACGCCTCCTTGCAGACATTGAGGACCACTTCGGACCGGTGAAGGCAAGCCATTGCCGTTCACAAAAAAACAACTTATTTTTTGTTTTTAGCATCGGTAAAACACTTTGTGGTGCAGTTGCTTGTACATTCTTTTTGCAGCCAACCATTAAACGATGAAGTTCTTACTGTTTTTCGGGGTTTTTCCTGGTTGGTAGACAAATGCAAACTCTTTCTACTTTTACATGGCTTTTTCCCTGGTTGGTACGCGATTGCTGCCAACGTTGCCAAAGCTCTTTCTTTTTTTCGTGCTTTTCCCTGGTGGGTAGACGATTAAACTTAAGTCCTTTATCCTATTTCGTGGTTTACCCCTGTTTACGGACGCATGCTGAGTGCGCTCACACACACACACACACACGCTCACAAATCTCTAACTAGTTTTTCGGGGTTTTCTCTGGTTGGTAGACGACTGCAAGCTCATTCTGCTTTTTCATAGGTTTTGTGTTTGTTTCACGTCAGCCGTTTCTAACGCCATTAACGCAGTTGCATCATGAACACTTACAGTTGTGCCTTGGTTTAATAGACTTGCTAACTTTTGTGTGTACAAACAAATAAAACTCAGTTTAATGTTTGAGAGTTTGCAATTCTATTTTTGCTTTCTCTACTATGTACTTACAGTAAGTAAAGGAAGTATTGTACCCCACCCAAAAATACTATGTCGAGGTTTCACCGTTTCGAGGTTCCCTGAACCAAAAAATCAAACATTTTTAGACAAAGATCCGCGCGCGCGTGTGTGTGTGTGTGTGAACAGTACAACTGGGAAACGAAAACTCGTTTAAATACGAAACTTGGCATTTAAGTTCAGGACCTTTCAGGGGTGCGAGAAGAAGGTTTTGAAAAAAATCTGTCCAATTCAAACTACTCTTTACATGCAAAAGTTTTCGTTATTTTTAATTTTCTCAAAAATGTCTCTTATATCATAATATATCAATTTCCAGAGCCTATAGTGAGTTAGTTCAGCTTAAGAGAGCTGGTATAATCTAGGATGCAGTTTACGTCAAAACTGCATACATTGTGCACATTTGTGAACACGAATCGTAACTCTTATGTAGAGTGTCAGTTACTAAAACTTATAAACTAATGTTATTTACATTTAAAATATTTATATTTAGTATTTACAAAACTGCATTAAGTTTTGGAGTAAAATTAGTATTACCATTATTTTTTTTGAATGAATGAAATCCTCCTCTGTATTCAAGGTGTGAGTGATAAGGTATCTTTCTAATGCTGACTTGATTTTATTTTTATTATTTTTCAGTTCCTTACGGTTTATGATGTAAATGAATTAAACAATACATGTCATTTGCAATGTCCTTGCAAGGCCGATCTACAAGTAGTCGATACATAAAATGTCACAATTACTATAAAAAAAATCTGATGTGTAACACTGACATGACTTTATCTACTCTTGTACAAACTATTTTTAGAAACTCTTATTCTCTATCTATTTCATATTATTCAAGATAAACATTTGCAGAAACGATCTTTTGACATGCAAAGAGAATTACATTTTACACATTCCGACCAGTTCTAAAAATATATGACTGTCGCTTAAGGCGTACTATGTTCCCCTTGTTTTGTATTTACAAGGGCAATATAGAAATACAGTAGCCTTTAAGCATATACATATCTCTTAATAATTGGTTGCTATGTGCATCACCATTCTCACTGCCTCAGATTAATACTCTTTGCATATACAAGACAAAAACTGAATAACGAATTCCCATTTGAGAAAATAAGTATTGAAACATTTAAGGGAATAACAAGCAATATCTCGAAAATGGTTCACTGAACAAAAAAATGTATATGACATAAATTGTGTATTTTAACGCGATCTACATTTTTTGTGTAGTAAAATTTTGTATATCTCTTATGGTTTACCACTTAAGCAAAAGTCGTTCACAATAAGAATACTTTTGGAGACATTCCCAGAAAATTCGAGATATACATTTCATTTGTCTTGAAAATATCTTGAACATAGGATATTTTAATCAAAATCGTTAGAACCATTTTTGAGAAAATTAAAATTTTCGAAAAATGTTTTATGTAAAGGGTTGTCTGGGGTGAGGGGATTTTCTTGTAAACCTTCGTGTCGCATCTCTGGAAGATACTGAACCTAAATACCAAGTTTGGTGCTTATCCGACTGTTCGTTTCTGAGTTATGCTGTTCACAGACACACACACACGGACATGTTTCCAAAAATGCATTTTTACTTTCTCTACTACGTATAGTAAGTAGGGGAAGTATTGCATTCCACCCAAAAATTCGATACCGAGATTTCACCGGAAATACATGTTTTGAGACCCACTGAAACCAAAAAAAGCATTTTTGCAAACATGTCCGTGTGTGTGTCTGTGTGTGTGTCTGTGTGTCTGTGAACAGCATAACTCAAAAACGAACAGTCGGATAAGCACCAAACTTGGTATTTAGGTTCAGTATGTTCCAGAGATGCGACGCAAAGGTTTTCAAGAAAATCCCCCCACCCCAGACTACCCTTTACATGGAAGATTTTTCGAAAATTTTAATTTTCTCAAAAATGGCTCTAACGATTTTGATGAAAATATCATATGTTTAACATAATGTCATGAGAAATGAAATGTATATCTCGAATTTTCTGGGAATGTCTCCAAAAGTATTCTTCATTGTGAACGACTTTTTCATAACTGGTAAACAATAAGAGATAGACAAACTTTTACTACACAAAAACTGTAGATCGCGTTAAAATACACAACTTATGTCATATACATTTCTTTTTTTGAGTGAACCGTTTTCGAGATATTGCTTGTTATTTCCTTAAATTTTCCAATACTTATACTTTTTCTCAAATGCGTTATTCATTTTTTTTATGTCCTGGACATGCAAAGAGAATGGAATGCGCCACATAGCAACCAGCGTTAAAATATTTGACTATCGCTTATAACCTACCATATTTCCCTTCCATCTATAAGAAAATTACCAATAAGATTGACATCTCGATATCTCGATTAACATGAAGCATATGAAGAATAGGCGTTTGTAGAATTAGATTGTACAGGAGTAGAGAAAGTCATGTGAGTGTGACACATCAGATTTTTTTTGGATCCAGGGGGTCTCAAAACATGTATTTCCAGTGAAATCTCGGTATTGAATTTTTGGGTGGAATACAATACTTCCCCTACTTACTATACATAGTAGAGAAAGTAAAAAAAGAAAACTAGAAAAGTAAAATGCCTGGCCCGTTATAGAATGTATCAGAAATAAAGCATTCCCCCAGTGTAATTATTTTTTGCATTACCAAAATTTAAAGGAAATGAAACAAGGATTTAAAGCAGTTCTAAGTAAAAGTAATAATCCATACAGCCCCAAAGCACTGAATATATTGCCATTCAGATATAGAAACAAAGTTATATTACAATTGAAGCGTACAGCATTTGAATTTCGCAACCCCAGTTTCAGCGTGCGCGTCGAGTTAAATGCCTCATTAAAAATCTTAACGCCTTATTTCGCCACAACTTGCCAAGTTGTAATCGCAGTCATTTCCGGTGCACTTCCGGTCACACCATCCATCCATCCACCGCTGCACTTTAAACGCGGCTGCTTTATCAGCAGCCGTTCTCACGGTCTTTTCAAGTTATCGCGCAGTTTGCAGTTCTTTAACCGCGGCTGCCATATTGTAACACACATCGACTGCTTCATCAGCACACGGTCATTCACGTACTGCTGCTTCCGCTGCACATGAGAATCGTTCTTTTTACTGTTTTCTCCGATACTAACGTGAGCAGAACTATAACGCTTGCTACATGTTGCTAATAGTGGTTGAGCTTGCTTTCCCACTAGGGCTTTTCGCGGAAGGTTAAGTATTTCCGCACGGCTATGTGATTTATTAAGTGCGTGTGCAGTTAAAAACAGTGCCCCGCCACAACTTCAACATCAGTGACAAATATTTAAAACTATCACTGTCGTGTGTAGTGATTTTATGGTGTGCTGTGCAAAAAATCTGAGAAAAATCACGCACAAACTTTCGACGCGAGCAACAAGTGGATGTGTGCCCTTGTTGCACGCATTGCAATAAACTGTCAAATATGGCCGCCAACCGCACCATCACCAACGACATCGTAGGAGAAAAGACTAACGCGAGCAGAACTATAACGCTTGCTACATGTTGCTAATAGTGGTTGAGCTTGCACTCCCCACTAGCGCTTTTCGCTAAAAGTTAAGTATTTCCGCACGGCTATGTGATTTATTAAGTGCGTGTGGAGTTAAAAACAGTACCCCGCCACAACATCAACATCAGTGTCAAATATTTAAAACTATCAGTGGCGTGTGTAGTGATTTTGTGATGTGCGGTGCATAAAATCTGAGAAAAATCACGCACAAACTTTCGACGCGAGCAACAAGTGGCTGTGTGCCCTTGTTGCACGCATTGCAATAAACTGTCGAATATGGCCGCCAACCTCACCCTGTCGAATATGGCCGCCCAGCGCACCATCAGCAACAGCATGGGGTGGAAAAAGCCTGTCCTTGTATTTTCATAGTTGTCATAAATACAAATAGAAACTTCCATTTTCCCAATTCATTATATAAAATTAATGCAAAAAACTTATACCAAAAACGTATTGCCATGAAAAACAGATAAACAATACCTCTAAGCGAAATGCGTCGAAAAGGAATTGAACATCAAATAAGCCGACAAGCTATGACAGCTGTGTCGGTGTTTGGCGATCATACGGGGAAAGCACGTGCTGTACGTGTCGTGCAAACTGCACGATAGCATGAAAACTGACCGTGTGAACGGTTGCTGACGAAGTAGTCGGTTGACCACAGTGCGAACCAGCTTCCCGGTGTGCCAACTTTCAACATGCATTGCCCTAACAAACAACGTGCAATTTGTGCCTTATCAAGCGGTATCGCTACTATTAAATGTGTTTGTGTGTGTGTGCCTATTTAATTTTTATTTTCTTTTGCACTGCACACTTTTGTGTTAAAATATATATACATTTTCAATTTTGTCATTGTGTGGATTTTGTGCGAACCAACTTCCCAGTGTGCCAACTTTCAACATGCATTGCCCTAACAAACAACGTGCAATTTGTGCCTTCTCAAGCGGTATCGCTACTATTAAATGTGTGTGCCTATTCAATTTTTATTTTCTTTTGCACTGCACACTTTTGTGTTAAAATATATATACATTTTCAATTTTGTCATTGTGTGGATTTTGTTCGTTAAATATTTTATACGCTACTATTACAATGTGTGTGTGCGAGTATGTGCCTAGTATCCGTGCGCCGCCAAGCGAAAACTTCATCATTTGCCTTCCGAACAGGGACAACCACGAAAAACCTGAAAAACCACGAAAATTAGAAAGGGCTTCGTAAACCACTACAGCAAACGCCTAATAACCAGGGAAAACCTATGAAAAAGCAGAAAGAGCTTGCATTCGTCTACCAACCAGAGAAAACCCCGAAAAACTAGTTGATTTTTTTAAAAAAAAGAGATGGATAATATAAGTATGGCAACTGTAACGGTTTCCGGCAAACGCGCGCGCCGCGCAATGCGTCAAGCCGGGCAATATTTTTCAAGTTATCGCGCAGTTTGCAGCTCTTTAATCGCAGCGGGCATATCGTGACGCACATCGACTGCTGATTACCACTCTTGCGTCTGCCATATTGACCACTAACCTCAAATCCCCTCGTTCTTTACTTCTTGTCTCCGCCATCTTGTTTAGTTCCCATCTTTGCCACCGCTCCTCACATCTCCGAACCAGATTGCCGGCAAGAACAGATCTCGTTCATTCGCATCTCGGCGGTTGACTCGACAGTAGCTACTGTGAACACCTGCGTCGTACACTTTTTTGACCGCTTTCGACCGGCTATGAGAAACCTGCTCCTACGTACGCTAGCGACGATTACGATGGTCCAGTACCAGGTTTTTGGTATAGTTAAATTACGTCTGTGCAAAGGGCGTCTGTACCGCTTTAAAAAACCTAGGTATATCAGTGCGTAGTGATGTTGGTTGATCCTAAAGCTGGTTAAGCATTTTCAAAAACAGCTTGCTTTTATTTTTTCGCGTCGCGTGAAGCTGCTGCGCTTTTGGTGACGCATCAACACCAGTAAGAGGTAAGTACCACACGCATAATTATTTTTCGGGCCTGCTTGGCGTAGGAATATGTCCTTTGGTGTTTTGGTACTGTAACCTCAAATCTCCTTACCCTCCTCTTGCGTCCGCCATCTTGTTTAGTTCTCACCGCATCTCCTTGTCGTCGACCCTCCGCCATTTTTAGTTCCCACTATTTTACCCTCAAAATCTACTCTTCTAAGCTCTTGCTTCCGCCATCTTCTTTTAGTTCCCATTCTCACCACCGCGTCTCCTTGCCCCACCTCTTGCGACCGCCATGTTGACCACTAACCTCGAAATTTCCTCGTCCTTAGACCTCTTGTCTCACCCATCTTGTTTAGTTCCCATTTTCGCCACCGCGTCTCATGTCGCCCCATCTCTCTATCCACTTAATAAAACTACCATCCAACGTTAAAAATTGGTGATGAGTTCTGGAGAGGCTTTTGCAAATCTTGTTGCTAGGAAAACTTACGTTTCCCATCACCTCCAACATACCCCACTCCCACACCTTTTTCTTTCCACCAATCATAATCTCTCTTATTCTTACCAATAAACAACTTTCATTTGTTCCTTTCCACCAATAACATCACTTCTTATTCCCAACAATCACAACTTCACACGTCACTTTCTGTTATACTTTTTATTCCTCGTTCGCCATCTTCTCCCTCTTTCAGTCCCGACCTCCGCACAGACAACACCTCGCCACCCCGCTCCTCTCCATCACGTGTCCCTCCATACTCTTTTATCTTCCTTCCTTCATCTTCCACCCGAATTAACGAACCAATCACATTTCGTCTTATTTTTACCAATCAAAACACTCCACGTCACTTCCTGTTTTTCGTTCATCTTTCCCTAATCCTCAATTCTTTTAGCTCGTCCCGGATGAACCAATTGCAATAACGATAATACTTCCGCTCATGGCGCTTTTCAAACCTGCCGCCGTCGCTCGTTGCGACACTAGCGACACTAGCGCCCCTAGCGGCAGGATTATCGTTAATCCAATTGGCTCATCCGGGACTTATACTACTCACGGACATGTTTTCAAAAATCCTTTTTTTGGATTCAGGGGATGCTCAAAACATATATTTCCGGTAAATTTCGGTATCAAACTTTTGGGTGGAATGCAGTGCTTCCGCTACTTACTATAGGTAGTAGAGAAAGTAAAAATTAGAAGAAATAGGTACTTCCAACTTTAAACCTTGTTCTCCCACAAACTGTTTTTTCAGCATTTGTATGTGCTTAAAATGCTCCAGACGATGTAATTCTGAAGTAATTTGCTTCAAAAGCTTTTTACTGGCTCTTAAAAGTATATAGAGAAAATAACCATATGATCCAATTTTCATAGATAAATTATGTTATAAGAAATTAAGAATTTTGGAGAGTACAAAATCCAATAATTTTTCTAAAATAATTAGGAGTTAACACGAAAACTCTCATGAGACAGATTTTTTTTACTCATGTACTATAAACCCTGAATTTGTGATGCGAACAGTTTTAAAAATGCATCGTGTGGAGAAGTTTTATTAGAACAATGAATTTACACAATAAAAATTAATATTTAAATAACCATGAAAGCTAGAATTTTCTAACATGGAAAAGCATTATTGTTACTGTGTGTAATAACTAGCATAAATTTAAGCAAAATTCTTAGTGTGCAATTTCTAAATTTCACAGCTGTATAACTTTAAGGTCCAGTGAGTGTATATATAAACATTCACATTCGTGTGTGTGTGTGGGGGAGGGGGGGAGTGTCAACACAATTAAAAAATAAAAAGCCCTTTTATTTTTGAGTGGAGGAGGAAATGATTTAATCACTACCCCCAGCCCCGATGGGAGTCAGAAATGGGAGTGTTGAACTCGCCAGTGAATGGCATACCTCCACCGGAGTAGGAAAGGAGGTGGTACCGCCTAAAGCACCCGCGCATTCCAAGGTGGCGGTGTGACTGGGTTGCCAGGGGAGACAGACTTGGCAAGGCCCAGGCTGCCCCCGCAGCGAAGTTGCGATTCCAGGTGATATTGTGAAGGATTAGTGGCGTTTGGATTTTCGATAGGAGTTAGAGGATTGAGAGGGGTGGTTTTCCAGGAAGTTACGGATGAGGATGTAGTCTTCTTGAAGTTGGTTGAAGTGGTCATGAAGTCCCTTGATGTTTGTTGTCGTTTGGAGCTCTCGAATTCCCGCGACTGAGGCCCCAAGGGCACCCAGTCGCGTTGGTCGGTCGTCGCTGCCGTCGGTGGAAGTTTCGACTACGTGGCACTCGATTCGTTCCAGCTTGCTCTGGGCAGACGCAAGCACCCCATCGTCGTCTTGCAGTTCGGTGGTTCTATTGGAGAGTGCCCTGATGACCCTGGCTGAGGTTCGCTGCTTGGCCTCCACAGCCGAGAGACGTGTGAAGGTTGCACGGCGTAGCTCAACCAGTTGTGAAGAAGGGTCCTGTATTCCTGCCTGTATAGCTGACAGGAGACCTTAAAGGCAGTGGTGCGTTTGGACTGTGATGTCGCTGGTCTAGTGCTGAGCCCTCCCTGAGGGCTACGTCAGGTTGTTGTCTGTAGTTGCTGGTGTCGTCATAGGTCTTGAAGATTGTTGTCTGCTCCGGTGATAGAGGGAGCATTGCGCTCGCCCTGTAAAGTGCGTGTTCCCGGAGCAGTTGGCGAAGAATCGGCGGCGTCTTCGTAGGTCGTGCTGGGTGCAGGCTGCAGTAAGGGAGCCTGATCCACAGTAGTGGCATCTGGGCGCAGCGGTGCAGGCTTCCACTGAGTGCCCCAAGGCACAGCAGCGTCGGCAGTGCACCGGACGTTCTCCTCTAGTGGCCTCAACTCGCAGGCTCCTCCCAAATAGAGGCAGACCTGTGGCTATGGCCACTTCCACGTTCGATGCGGCTCCCGGTGCAGGCGGACCAGCAATGTTGGGCCTCTAGCACAAGTGATGCCGAGCGCTAGTGCTGACATGCTGTTTCTAGCTCAATGTGCGTTGGAAGATCCCTGGGCACACCACAGATGACGACGCTGTGACGTCCATCCATCGTGCATGAACCAGCGTCGGTTGGAGTCCCAACTCCATTGAAGGTGCTGGGCAGGCGGCTGGTGGCGTCGGTTGGCTCTGCTTCTGTGTAGAAGCAGAGCCGGAGGTGGTTGGTTGCTGGTCCGGTTCCTTTGGAGAGGCCTGGCCAGTAGCCGGTGGCGTCTGAGTGCTCGATTCCCTTTGAGGAGCCGAGTTGTAGTAGAGGCCTGCTTCGGCCTAGAAGGCTGAGACGTCTGAGTCGCGGAAGAGGGCAGCTTCGGCTAGAAGGCCGAGAGGCCTTCCGCTTCGAAGAGTTTCCCAGCTCCGGTTGAGGGCTGGTAGCTGGCGGCGATGCTGGTTGGGCCGGCTCGGTAAGGAGGGCGGAGCCTGCTGCTCCCTCGGCAGTGGTGGCGACGGTGTGTCTGCGGCGTTCCCCGTGGCCTATATGGGCGAATCGTCGAGCGGAGCCGGGCGAGCAGTGGACTTAGCATCCCCTGCTAGCTTGTCCCTGGTCTCTCGCTAAGGTCCAGCGGTAATTCTTGAGAACAGGTTTTCCCACATTTCTTACTACTCTTTGACTGTCATCTATTTTTCCAAGACTTGGACGCACTGACTGACAGACCACGAGACAGCGGGTTCGCAAGACCAAAGCCAAGGGTCAGGACCTCTGGTCCGGCACCCAGGGCCGATATGGCTCGTACAGGCGCCTCCCTCGCGGAGGTCCGGTCCTCTGCGGACAGCCGAAGGGCAACCGCGCCGACCCTTGACCCCAACGACGGGCAACTACCAGGACCCAGCCCCTTCTCCTCTCCCATACTGGGAGCTTCAATCAAAGGTAGGTCCAAGGGATCCAAGAGGAAGGCTACGGCCCCTCAGAAGATCACTGCCGGTGTAGCACCAGCAATCCCCTCTCACCCCTCCTTCACCCCTCTGCCTGATTCGGAGGAGGAGGAGGAGTCCGACCTCGACGGCTTCACTGTCGTCGAGGGAAGGAAAAGGGCACCCCCGGGTTCCAAACCTAACTCGGGCGCGAGCAAGCAGACACCACCACAGGTTTCAGCACAACCCCCATCCAAAAGGGGGACCAAGCTACCGCCAATCATAGCGGACTCTTTCAGGGATCATATAGGAGTCATGCGGCGGCTGGCGGCAAAGATAACGGGCGGCTATGAAGCAAAGCGCAAGCCCTTCAAGGTCCATATACAGACCTTCACGCCCGAAGATTTCGAGGCAGCCAAGCAGGTACTGAGAGACCTGCACATTCCCTTCTACTCCTACTCACCGCAACGTCCACATGTGGAGCGCCGGGTAATCAGGGGCCTAGACTCAGAGTGCCAGCCGGACGACGTCAGGGCAGCGCTCTTAGAGGAACACAACATAGTTGTCTCGGCTGTGGCACAGCTAAGGAAGACTATTACCGAGGAAGGTCCGGTCAAAGTTCCGATGCCCCTCTACCTCGTCGTTGTGGACAAGGTCCCTGGTGAGGAGAAACAGCCCATTGACGCTGTTCGGGTGCTGTTCCACATGGTCGTAAAGTTTGAACGCTTTTACGGCCAAGGTGGACCAGTGCAATGCCACAGATGCATGGGCTTCCATCACTCCAGCCTGGCGTGTGAGCGCAAGCTTGCATGCCTGCGCTGTGCTGGACCCCATCTTCTGCGGGATTGCGAAAAGGCACCCGAGGAGAAGACATGCGCTAACTGCCGCCAGGACCACGTCAGTGTCTACAAGGGCTGCGTGGCGAGGCAGTGGATCATTGAGAGCCGCCGACAAGGAGCACCGGCCCCGGCTACAGTCCGACCGGGAGTCTGCTTTGCGGCCGCTCTCAAGAAGGCCGAGACGACGCTCCAAGGAGCGAGAGGAGCTTCGGCTTCTAAGGAGGAAGCAACAGAGACGCCGAGTACTACCGCGGCGACAACATCGGCCGAGGAAGTGCCACAGCAGGAGCAACCAACAGAACAACAACGAACCAAACGTCAGAAGAAAAACAAAAAGAAGGAACATAACAAAGGTCCTGCATCTACAACCATGCCGCGCCAATCACAGGCCCCGGCTACTCATCAGCCCCAAGCCCCGCCCACAGTGGCGGCACCACCGACCGCGGCAGTGCCGAAGACACCGGCCACTGCCGTGCCAGATACACCGGCGCTCCCAGCAACAACACCGGCCTCCATGGCAGGCTTTGGGGACACCATCTCCCAAACAGATTTAGAGGAATTCCGGGCCCTATCCCTGTGGTTTGGTGACCTCATCAAAAAGGCCCTACCTGCGCTACGACACTGCAAGCTGCAACTCGCTAACCCGCAGTTAAGCCCCATTCAAAAGCACCAAGTCATGTTCGAAACGCTGGAGCATCTGTTCCCTAACTCCGCTTCGTAATGGCTGCCAGACTCGTCCGGAGGCCATTACGAGCTGCGTTCTGGAACGCTAACGGAGTGAGCGGGCATTACCCCAGCGTACTTGAGTTTGTTACCTCCTACGGAATTGATATTCTAATGGTCTGTGAAACACACTTGATTGCTGGTACTAACTTCTCGCTCCCAAGTTACGTCACCCATCGGCAAGATCGGGTCGGCCGACCGGGGGGCGGTACAGCTATATTCATCAAAAATCATATCACGCATACACCCTTCCCTCTCCCACCACTACAGCATGTGGAAGCCTGTGCCATTCGGCTTGCCATTGGCGGGCTAGACACTTTGCTGATAGCGAGTTAAAACCCTCCAGATCATCGCTTCTATGAAGCAGATTACCGAACCCTACTCAACCTACACCCAGTGGTTTGCATTGCAGGAGACCTGCTCTGGCACAGCCGCACGGTTAACCAGAAAGGCCGCGGACTCTACCGCCTCATCAGCGGAGACCCAAGCATAATCGCGCACGGACCGAGAGGGCCTACGTTCTATCGGCCCGCGGCAGACCGGATATTCTCGACATCATGATCACCAAAAACATTCCATTCCATCTAGAGCTCTCGGCGGTAAACGAGCTAGATTCCGACCATGACCCTGTCCTGGTGGATTCCAACGTTTCAATGCCAGCACTGGTCAGCCCAGACTGGGTAAACGAGGTCGACTGGGATGCAGCCGTCCATGAACTGAACCGGTCTGTCAACCCGCGGTCACGCATCGATTCCATCGATGCGCTGGAAGCGGCGGCGGCAGACTTCTCCCAACAGATCCTGAATGCGGTACGTGCACACACTCACCGCATCCCGTCTGACATCCCCAACCCGAGAACCATTCTTAATGAAGTCCGGCAGCTGCTAAAAGCCAAGGCAACTGTCCGGAAGCTATGGCAGCGTTTCCGCCATCCCAGGATAGGGGCAGTATACCAGCGGTTCAAAATCCTGGCAAGGCGACTGCTCCGTGTGCACAGGAGAGTGGCCTGGGAAAGAACAATGGAGACCGTAAACCTGCAGGAAAAGAAATCATGGCGGATAATCAAATCCTTGAGGAAGGATAAGACCCAGTACCAGCATCCTCTGCATGGCACTCGCGGGAGACTCGCTTTCGAGCCCCGCGAAAAAGCCACGGTGTTTACAGACCATCTAGAACTCCAATTCGAACCGCGGGAGGACCCCCAGGACGAAGACTTTACTGAACTCGTGGAAGCGACTGTGGATTACCTCTACGAGGAGCCACAACCGCGCCACGAGGAGGTCCCTCTTCCCATAGTCACCCCTAAACAGGTGGCTTCCGAAATCCGAAAACTCAACCCGAATAAATACCCTGGACACGACGGCGTCACGGCGCCCATGCTCCAGCACCTTCCTAAGAAGGCCGTCATCCACTTGACGCGGATTTTCAATGCGTGCCTTTACCTTCGTCACTTTCCAACTAGTTGGAAGGAGGCGCGGGTGGTATGCATTTTAAAACCCGGCAAGGATCCGGTCTTTCCATGCAGTTACCGCTTCATCAGCCTACTCCCAACCGTCTCAAAAGTCTTTGAGCGGTTGCTCCTAGCCCGCCTCACACCTCTATTTGAGGAAAGGCAACTCCATCCGGACCATCAGTTTGGTTTTCGCCATGGGCACTCCACAACCCTGCAGTTACTGCGATTGGCCGAGAAGGCCTCCCTGGGCTTCCAGGAGAACTTCAAGACCATAGCAGTGCTGCTGGACGTAGAGAAAGCCTTTGCCACGACGTGGCACCAAGACCTTTTGTACAAACTCAAGGAGTCAGACATCCCTCCCGCCTATCTTGCCCTGATAAGCAGTTTCCTCCGGGATCGCACATTCAGGGTGAGAGTGGAGGGGAAGGTTTCCTCAGTCCATCCCATAGCCGCTGGAGTCCCGGAAGGCAGTGTACTGTCCCCGCTTCTCTTCGCGGCCTACATGTCGGACTTTCCCACGGAACCCAGGACTGTTACGTGCCAATATGCCGACGATGTCCTCATAATGGCACAGAACAAGAATGCCCGATTCTGTTTCCCTCCACTACAGCGACAGCTCCGAGCCATTGGCAGCTGGAGCGAAAGGTGGAGGATGGCCATCAGCCCGGGGAAGAGCTCTGCGCTTCTCCTGGCGAAGGTCCGTCGGTGGCGGCCCGAGCGGCCTCTGAGGTTGCGGCGGAGGAGAATCCCCTGGGTTACCTCAGTCAAATACCTCGGAGTCACGCTCGACCGCGGCCTCACTTTCGCGCCACATGTCAGGGCAAAGGTCGGCCTCGGCCACTCCGCGCTCAGGCAGCTGTACCCTGTATTCCGCTCCACAATGACCATACGCCTCAAACTACGCCTATATCAGGCGATTATCCCGCCCCTGATTCTTTACGGCTGCGAGGTCTGGGGATCGGCGGCAGCGACCACCATCCGCAGACTGCAAATCGTTCAGAACAGGGCGCTTCGGATGATCTATGATACCGGGCGTAGATTCCCATCACATATCCTACATACCCATTCCGGTCTCCCATACATCGTGGACGTGGTGCGGGAGAGAACCCGCACCATGTACACGAAACTCACCTACCATACCAACCAGCTGGTTAACTCTTTGGGCCGCTATGACCACAAGGCGCCACGGCGGAGGAAGAGCTACCGGTTGCCGAAAGACGGCTTGGGCCCCCGAGGCTGAGGTCAGCCAATCCCTCATCTCACAAACTTCCCCAAGTTAAGCAGCATTGGGCCCGGTCGCTAGCTGGATGACTGACCATCTAGCAGCGACCCGCCCTGCTGCCAACTTGAGTACCCCCATCCCATTACCTGCATTCCTATCTTGCTTTGCTGCCATGCCGGCCTGCTTAACTTGACGACCACAGAAGCGGTCGCCCAAGTTAAGCAGCATTGGGCCCGGTCGCTAGCTGGATGACTGACCATCTAGCAGCGACCCGCCCTGCTGCCAACTTGAGTACCCCCATCCCATTACCTGCATTCCTATCTTGCTTTGCTGCCATGCCGGCCTGCTTAACTTGACGACCACACAAGCGGACGCCCAAGTTAAGCAGCATTGGGCTTGGTCACCACATGGTCGCTAGTCCGCCCATGAGGGAACACCGAGACCCAGCCAATGGTAGCGCAGAAAGCTAAACCCCGCCCAAGACATTGACATAAATCAAAAGCTTGTGTACATTCTTTTTATCCTTCTATATCGCACAGGTAAAGCCGCCTACGCGGCTAGGTACTGTGGCGATTATATTCCGCCCAGGTGAACCTGGGCGACCTGTTCTCGATTGCTGGATTGCGATTGCCGTGGCCCATAGTTCCATTCTGCTTCGTTGGTTGTTGCCGTCGGCGTGGTAACGTGCTGTCTGAAACAGACGGTTCTGGTGCGGCGCAGTTGACAACTCGATGTGGAGTCGTAAAACCCGATGAGTTGAGCGTCTTCCAATAAAGTGAAACAAACTTTTAAAGAATTCCCCCTAACTACCTTGTGCATGGAAAAGTTTGTTTTTGTTAGATGTTTCCACGATAAATTAAATATGTTTCTGGGAATAGGTTCAGTTCACTCAGAATTAATTTTGTATAATTTTTATAATTAGTAAACCAAAAAAGACAGGAAAAACGTAATGTAGCAAACGTTTAGAATTCATGAAAATATAAAACTATGTCAAGTAATTAGTAGTTAGCAGTTCTCAAAATGTTCCATGTAGCATTAACACTCTTTAGTAATGTGAGTGCCATCTAACGGGATATGCGTGAAAGTTTGCGATTCTTCTCTTTCTTTCCATCGCAAGAGCTTAATTAACAAGAAAAATCCGATGTGTTGCACTCACATGACTTTTTCTACTCTTGTACAAACTATTCTTACAAACGGTCATTCTCCATCTACTTCATGTTAATCGAGATAAACATTTGCAGAAACTATCGTATTGCTAATCTTCTTGCAGGTGCAAGGGGAACATGGTCGGCTTTAAGGAACAGTCAAGTATTTTAAGAGCTGTTTGTTATGTGGAGCATTCCATTCTCTTTGATTGCCCAGGGCATAAAAAAAAGGAATAACAAATTCCCATTTAAGAGAAGTATAAGTATTGGAAAATTCAAACAAATAACAAGGAATATCTCGGAAATGGTTCACTCGACAAAAAAAGGTATATGAGAAAAACTGTGTGTTTTGACGAGATCTAGATTTTTTGGGTAACAAAATTTTGTCTATCTCTTACGGTTTACCAGTTATACAAAATTCATTCCGAATGATGACTTTTGTGGGCACTGCCAGAAAATTGAAGATACACATTTAATTTGCCATGAAAGTATCGTAAACATATTGTACTTTAATCAAAATGGTTAGAATCATTTTTGAGAAAATAAACATTTTCGAAAAATGCTCCATGTAAAGAGTAGACTGGAGTGGGGGGATTTTCTTGAAAATCTTCGTGTCGTATCTTTGAAATATATGGAACCTAAATACCAAATTTGGTATTTATCCGACTTTTCGTTTTTGAGTTATGCTGTTCACAGACACACACACGCGGACCTTTTTCTAAAAATGCTGTTTTTGGATTCGGGAGGTCTCAAAACATGTATTTCCGGTGAAATCTCGATATCGGATTTTTGGGTGGAATGCAGTAATTCCTCTACGTAGTAGAGAAAGTAATAAAAATTTTATGTAACCAAGTTCCTATTGCTTTATTTGAAATCATTCCTGTTAAATAAAGGACATAGAAAATATGTATCTATATGGAATTATTGTTAGTACAGAAGATCATTTGAATGTATGATATCAGTCTTTTTCTATTGCAAGAGCATGCTAAGCATTAAATATCTAACCCTAGGTAAACAAAATCTAATTTGTTACATTCGCATGACATTCTCTACCACTTTCGTAAACTATTGTTACGAAAGCTTATTCCGGATTTACTTATGTTAGCTGACATAAAAGTTCCCAATAATTCTTTTATATCACATTCCTTTATAGGTGGTGATGGTGGTGGTGGAGTGGAGTTTAAGGGCCCGTCGACAACTAGGGCTTTGTAGGTAAAAGGCGGTAGACTGAAGTGATAATTAAATGCTAAAAGGAACCGGTGACCTAGTGCTGGCTTTGAAATTCATCCCTTTGCCTGATCAAGAGAAAATAAAGAATAGAAGCGCAGCACTTCAGGAAAAAATAAAGTACCTGAAAATTCAAACGAATAACCAAAAATATCTAACAGACGGTTAATTCCACAAACATCTGGAAATAAACGAGAGCTGCATGTCTTGTATCGCGAGTTTTTGTTCATCTCTTTGAGTTTGCCAATTTATACAACATTCATTCAGATTGAAAAATCCTTCACAGTCTATTTGCAGAAAAAGCTTTATTTGCCGCGCAAATGATGTCAATCTGGGGCATGTTAATCAAAATTCTTAGAGGCATATATGAGAAAACAAACCATTTTTAAAAAAATACATTAAAACGTTAGAATTATCGGCTTCATGCTCTCTCCGTCTCTCTCCCCCGCACATTACATGCATAAATATATACACACTTATATTTTTCATAAATAAAATTTTTGTTGTTGTTTCAGGATACCTTAAAAAGTGGATTTAAGTTGAAATTTCTATACACAATTTTTTGGACCAAATGCAATCTTTCCTCTACTTAGTGTAGGTCACTATTAGAGAAAGTAAAAAGCTGCTGTACCACATTAGCTATCATCCAGTATTGATTTGCTTCTAACCATTCTTGGAAAAGGTTATTTTAGGTATGTGTTACACAACGGAGGGAGACACGGCAACCTATACAGATCTCAGAAGGAAGGGATAAAGTGAAGGAACCACAGAAGGCTAAGGCCAGGCTCCAAGACCCGTCCCTAGAGAGGGTGATCAACTACTCGTACACCAAGCAGCGCTCTCTCTCTCTCTTTCCTTTGAGCATGCATCCACGTCATCTGCCCATCACGCCATACGTCACGAAACCTGATAGATGAGAAGGAAACGGAATGAAAGGGAAATCCGGTAGATGAGAAACCACACCAGCATTCGCCTACCGACCGAAGAAAATCACGAAAAACCCAAGTTCAGAGTTGGCGGTGGACGGGAATGGAACCTGGGCCTCGCACATTACCGCGAAGCCATCTTGCTTGGTAAAATATTTTTTTAGTTAATGTTTGTTGAGATTAACGTTTGCAGAAATACTTTATGTTGTAGGTACAAAGGAGTCACAAGAGCCTGAAGCAATACTGGTAGAGTATGCTGGCTTTGAAATCCCATACCATTCCTATGACTTGCGAGAAACAACTGAGTGATGACAATACTTCAAAAATCACAAATTATATATTATTAAGTTCAATCCAATATATCCGAAGCGGCTAATGCCACAAAAATGTGATTTAAAATCAATTGTGCGTTTGAAAAGATGTCTAAATTTTCTGCAATTAGTTTTGCCTAACTCTTATTGTTTACCAGTTAGGTATATAAAATGACACAACGTTCATTACGAATGCAAACAACTTCACAGACTCTTCACAGAAAATTCGAGCTATCGTGCATTTTATTAATCCTGTAAATTCATGAAGTTTTAATCAACATCGACAGAGTATTTTTTGAAAAAATAAAAACTAACAAAACATTTTCCGCAAAGGATAGTCTACATTCTTCTTCTTCTTTGTTTGTTTTTGTAAATTGTAAATTGTAAATCTTGGTGCTGCCACCTTGGGAGATACTAAACATGAATAGGAAGGTTGGTGTTTGAAAAACTTCTCCCTACAACCTAAACGATGACTAGCATACTCTGTTAGGGTTGAAGGTGATAAGATTGATAGTTGCAACAAAATAAATGTTTGCACATATGATAATAGTTAATGCTAAAAGAAACGAGCTAAAAAGAAAGTAACAGATATGCGATATCTTACATTTATTCGCTCTCTGGAGGCGGCGCTTTGTCATCCGGTGGCGGCTCATTTTTAAAAAACAAATTGTATATTGTTATGAATTGCATTCTTGTCACATGCTTGCATCGCATATTTCAAACGCTTTCTGTTTTTCCCGCGTGTAAACACTTTCCCGTTTCAGGGGAACTGTTTATACTTGTACTCGAAACACCAATGAACTCAGAAGTTAATTTCACCACTTCTTTCACGGGAAGTGTTAGATATTTCTCACATAACTAATAATAAACTGTCAACCCTATTGTTTTTTCACCACTAGTCAATGGCTTGACCACTTATGCTTTACGTAAGAGCAAATCACTGTCCGCCATGATACTAAACAGAAACTGCTGGTTTCTGGCTACAAACAATATTCTGCGCACACCCTAATATCAGGCCTTATAAATGAATTGCATGTTGGCACTTGTAGCTGTGTTTAAAGGTACAAATTATCATTAATTAGACTTTTAGGAATTTGTGTAGAATATTATACCATTTAAGGATAAATTCATTCTAAAATTTAGATTGTTAGCATGGGACTATTTTCCTGCACGCATTGCTACAGTGTTGTACTATGTTGCACTGGTCGCGTGCGTTCGTTTTGGCGCGGATCAATCTATGAATGAATGCAGTTTAGTTGTAAATTTGTTATGAATGGGATAAATTTTGAAGCTAATCAAATGTTGATTGGATTAAATATGGAGCCGAGTTTTCTCTGGTGGTGGCAAATGGCAATGGCATTACAATGCCTGCTGTTAATGGAGTTGGGGAAGTCATTCCGGCAGCACTCCGGAGTAAAACACTGGAAATGCTTCCACCGATACTCTGGAGTGGGAATGGAGGAAGTCATTCAGAAAACATTCTGAAGTAAAAACATGGAGCACAGCCACATCTGTTGATCTAATTTTTTGTATTTTAGTTCATAAGGCCACTACTCTGATCGTATTGCATCTGTCTTTAAAAACAATGTTTGATGTTAACTCCTTTATATTAGATTCTTATCTTACGTTTGTATTTCATTTTACTTTGAAACACACACCATTCATTCAATCATTCTACTTTCAGAATTTTGCAGCGGAAAGGGAATGATTCTAATTAAAGAGAAATTGCCTTGCCTCAATCAAGAAGAGAACCAGTGTTAGTGGGTTGAGAAGCTTACATGCATGTTATTCAGGCAGTTTCTGTTTTAATGTTTCCACGCAACTTAATGACAAGTATTACATCTCATTCTTATCTGAATTCACTTGCAAACATTTGAAAGAAAACTGTTCTTCTTGTACTTCTTAAATGGCAAATCACCCCTATTTCCGCTACATGATTTTTAAACTTAAAGCCATGCTGTAATCACAGCTGCTTTGATAACTTTTGTCACATACTTTTCTCGTATTTGTCAATATTTACACATTCTGGACTTACTGCTTAATTTATTGAATACCAGAGATTCAATAAATCTCTGACCTACCAGAATGCTTTTCCATTGCACTTAAAACCTGACCAGTAGTGGTGTGCAATGTGTACTGAAGTGATAAACTTAGGATCCTTTTAATTTAATTTCAAGCACAAATTAATACTTTACTCCCTCAAGGGATCATGAGGCGCTGATTTATTAAAGTATTAACAAGAAACTGCACCAATTAGCAGGATGTGTTTATCGGAGGGCGACCAGCTGATCTATTGTGAAAAAACCCGGAGGTAGCGATGAGATCGCAGGTCCGCAGGCAGAGAGGCGCACAGAAGTCCCTAATGTTTCCAGCTTGGACACCCGCGCACTAGTAGAGGAGTAGAATATATAAGAATGCCCGAGGCCACTTTTTTGCGTTTATATGGGAAAGGATAGGGAAAACGAGGGTAGATGATAGGCTAGGAGAGCATCCAAGGAGGAAAAATGCGTTTATATGGGGGAGATAGGGAATATGAGGTTAGATGTCGACTAGACAGGGTTTGAAAGGTCTGAATATATGCTTTATAAGGGAAAGGATAGGGAAAACGATGGGAGATGCTAGGTTGAGAGAGTCTTCATGGAGGAAAATGAGTTTATATGGGGGGGGGATAGGGAAAACGAGGGTAGATGCTAGGATAGACAGAGGTTGAAGTAGGAGGAATGTGCTTTATATGAGAGTGGCAGGGAATACGAGGAGAAGCGCTAGGCTAGTCAGAGGTCGAGTAGAGTATGCAATTATATACGAAAAATAGGGAGTAGATGATAATGCTAGGCAGGTGCTGAAGAAGGGAGAGTATGCGTTTATATGAGAGAGGTAGGGAACAGGAGCAGGGATGTTAGGCTAGGCAGAGATCGAGTAGAGTATGGTTTATATGAAAGGTATAGGAAAACGAGGAGAGGTGTTAGGCTAGACAGAGTTGAAGGGTAGAGCATATCTTGTATATGAGAGGGGTAGGGAACAGGAGCAGGGGTGTTAGGCTAGGCAGAGATCAAGAAGTAGAGTATGGTTTATATGAAAGGTATAGGAAAACGAGGAGGGGTGTTAGGCTAGACAGAGTTGAAGGGTAGAGCATATCTTGTATATGAGAGGGGTAGGGAACAGGAGCAGGGGTGTTAGGCTAGGCAGAGATCAAGAAGTAGAGTATGGTTTATATGAAAGGTATAGGAAAACGAGGAGGGGTGTTAGGCTAGACAGAGTTGAAGGGTAGAGCATGTCTTGTATATGAGAGGGGTAGGGAACAGGAGCAGGGGTGTTAGGCTAGACAGAGGTCAAGAAGTAGAGTAGGGTTTATATGAAAGGTATAGGAAAACGAGGAGGGGTGTTAGGCTAGACAGGTACTGAAGGGCAGAGCATGTCTTGTATATGAGAGAGGTAGGGAACAGGAGCAGGGGTGTTAGGCTAGGCAGAGGTCAAGAAGTAGAGTATGGTTTATATGAATGGTATAGGAAAACGAGGTGGACTGTTAGGCTAGACAGAGTTGAAGGGTAGAGTATGTCCTTTATATGAGAGAGGTTGGGAACAGGAGGAGGGGTGTTAGGTTAGGAGAATTGAGTATGTGTATATAAGGAGAGACGAGAAAACGGAGGGAGATCCTACGCTAGGATAGACAGGTGTTAAAGTTAGGTTAGATAGGAAACCAAGGAGTGATACTCAGCTAGAGGGGGGGTAGGAGGAATGCGCTTTATGAGAGGTAGGGGATCCGGGGAGAAATGCTAGGGAAGACAGGGACTGAAGGTATGTAGGGTGTTTTCCAGAAGGGAAGAGTAAGAATTTCAGGAGGTATTTAGAGCACAAGCACAATATAATTATTTTAGATCACACTTAGAAGCTTTTTAGCAACATGCTTAGCTAACTTTGCAGGTATGCTGATGCTGTTTTAATGCGGTGGAACAGACATTTAACATCCTCTTACTGGCTTTAAAATGTTTTTATACATAGATACAGATACGTGTTTTAGGGTATTGGGGTAAGCATTTTAGCCAGTGTACTAGGAATTGTGGGAGCATTTAGAAACATTTAGAGACATTTTAGGCACAGGTACAGATATTTTTTGATATGAACAAGGCTTTAAGGACATTCTGGTATGAGGCAGGGAAATTTTAGATGTTTCAACAGCATTTAGGGAACTGGAACAGGTAGATTCAGGGTATTCATATAGGCTTCAGAATATTTCGAGGTGTTTTATGATGCTTTTAAGGTATTTTGACAATTTTCAAGACGTTTTCAAAGCTCGTGCTAGGAGTGTTTGTGGCGCTTTAAAGGTATTTTAGGTTATGGATGTGGCATAGGCACATACCATTAAGAGTTCCTGAAGGGGCTTTTAGATAAGTGTAGTGGCTGTTTGTCGGCTTTTGGATAAGTGTAGTGGGCTATTTTATCGGCTTTTGGAAAGAGTAGTGGCTGTTTTATTGGCTTTTGGTAAATGTAGTGGCTGTTTTTATGGACTTTTGGAAAGTGCAGTGGCTATTTTTATGCCATTAGAGTTCCTGGTGGGCTTTTGGGGAAATGGTTTTCAGGCATTCTCTCTTGTTTATAGAGTTTTTCTCTTGTATTACACAGGTCTTATGATCTATAACCATTTCTAACGTTTTTTACAGTCATATAGGATCCTTTTATGGTCTTCTCAATATTCTAATGCTACCATGCAAGAAACTATGTAGAGATGCCTTTTATAACCCACCCTTAAGCTCTGTTAGTGATATTATTGTTTTATTCACCTTTTCTGTTTTGTATGGTTAATTGTTGTCTAGGTGTATCGTCTTTACCAGTTAATTGATGCTTTATTAGATAAGGGTTGTAAGGGTAGGTGTCTGCCTCCTTTTATCTAGGCTTGGGGCTAGCACTATGATTTACACCTAATAGCAGGGTTAGCGCCTCCCACTCAACATTCTTATTTTTATTTATTCTTTAGGTATCTGCTAGGTGTATACACAGCACATGGGTAAGCTTCCATTTTCTTGAAGTATTGCTACACTTCCAATGGTATTCTTTTCGAAGTTTTCATGTGCATATTTGTGACTCTTTAAAGGTGTTTCAGCTTATGATATCAGATATGAGTACAGGCTTTTAGAACATTCTAACATACTGGAATGATAATTTCAGGTGTTTCAATAGCATTCTGGAGATTGGAAGCGGACCTTTTCAAAGTATTGATATAGGTTCTAAGATGTTTAGGAATATTTCGAGGTGTTTTATGTTGATTTTAAGATATTTTAACATCTATAAGGTATTTTCAGGATACTGGTAGGAGTATTTAAGGCTTTTTGAACGTATTGTGGACTATGGATGCGGCATGAACTCAGGCTTTTAGAGTACTCTGAACGGTTCTTTAGAAACTTTAGCGGTTATTTTTTGGGGTATTGACACATGATTTCAGAGTATGCTGAGGGTGTTTAGAATGATTGAGGTTTTTTGTTTAGCACTTAAAAGGTATTTTATGCTATTGCCTCAAAGTATTTCAACCCTTTTCAGACATTTTCAAAGCTTATTCCAGGAGTAGTTGAGCAGCTTTAATTGTACTTTAGCAACTAATCAGGCACTGTCGCAAGCTTTTAAAACATTTTGTGAAATTTTATGAGTAAATCAGGTATTCACCCACGTATTTATTCAGGTTTCAGGACTTGATATATTTCTGCACATAGTTTAATGCCTCACGAACATTTATTATGGAGTGTTAGAACGCTTTTATATACTTTTAAAACACCTTCTTTTTAAATTTCTACAAACTTATATATCTTGAGGAGATAAGCTATGAGACCGAGAGGGATAAACTGTATATCGATTTACAGTTTTAGTGAATGTAGAAGTATTCTAAACTACCCTACCTTACCCGCTCACCGATCATCCTGCCCTGAATCATTTTCTCATTGTCTATTCCATTCTGTAATCCTCTAACGCAACCAGGAAACGTAACCATACGTGGCAATCATAACGACCTATTCCCAAGACAATCTATGCTAACAGAACCATGCAATAACACAAGGTTTAATGTTGCATATAACAATGTAGAAAGAGATAAATTGTACAAAGAAGCCTTTCTCAGCAGCCATTACTACAGCACCATTGTAAGTTCAACATACTTAGAACTAATGCCTCAGTCTTGCAAACCATTCTTCAAACTCGAATAATCATGTAAGCTTAACTCTGCCTATCCCAGACTGTCCTAACAATATGCATTCTGTCCAGTAATAATCTAACACAATCTGATACCATTCCTTATAATCTGTCCAACAATCCAGTCCTAAGCTAGCTCTGAATACCCTAACCTAGCGAAAATAGTATAAGCAGACTTCACATCCAGCCTGCTATCACCTAATCTAGCTTGAATGAGTGCACGTAAACCTAGACCAATCTTAGTCAACAGTCGTCTCATCACCCATTCAACTGGTCATAAACAAAAAGCTATAAGCTCGACCACTCGCTAATTATCTAAGGTACCCTATCAGAACCTCACCCAGGTTAGCCTAAACTGACTTTACCCAAGCTATCCTATTTTGTCATCGCCCGCCCTAGCGTAACCTAGAAGCTTGCCTAAACTGACTTTACACAAGCCATTCTATGTTGCCATTTCCCTTTCTAGCGTAACCTAGAACCCTCTTATCGGCTGAATGGATAACCTATCATAGCCTTGTTGGATCCATACACCACACAAATGTCTCCTTAAATCAAGAACCTTGAATGCTTTTAGAGGAATTCAACACCCTCTGCGACCACATTTCTCATGTCCACACTCATATTCCCATGCCTTATAACCATTCTATTATCAGATATTTCAAGAACGTTGAAACCTATTAAAAATATTTCTTTGCTACTCTTAGCAGCCCACTATATTGTACAGTGTTCATGTATTTCTTTGTAATAAACGTGTACCCTTCTATACACATAACAGGACATGTATCAGCATCTAAACAATGACCACCACCTCTGTCATCACTACCACCATTTCCAAAAAACAATCATCACAATAACCATCACCATCATGCCTATCACCACCATCATAAACACCCCCGCCTTCAATTACAACATAACCTTATACTATCACCGCCACCATGTCTCCATTAACAGCATAACTCTATACTGTCACCACCGCCATCATTTGCAAAACCATCAACTTTATAACCAGCACCATGACCCTATCACTACCATCACAAGCACCACTACTCCCAATTACGCCATAACCTTATATTGGAACCACCGGCATATGTCTCCATTAACACCCTAAGTCTACACTCTCGCCACCGTCACCACATTACTCCACTAACACCATAACTAGTTATCCCGCAATTCCCACCATCACCATTATCACCATTACCCCTACACACCTATTTGTATCATAACTCCGCACTTTCACCACCACTATTACTTCCAATACCACCAATGCTATAACCATCTACCTATCACCACCATCACAAATACCACTACTTCCAATTACACCATAACGTTATATTGCCACCACCGTCAATGGCCTCCATTAAAACCATAACTCTACACTGTCGCCCCGCCAACACATAACTCCATTAATACCATAGCTCCCTAATCCCGCAATTCCCGTCATCTTCACCGCTACATTAATCAATACAATCATCTAAAGACAGAGCCTCTCACATATGAAGCTATATTATAACAGAGCCACGTACCTATAAGCTCCAGTGGATATCTCTATTAGAGCGTTTTGAACTGTCTCTGCGTGTGTGTATGTCTGTGCGTGTCTGTGTGTGTATGTGTCTGTGTGTGTCTGTGTGTGTGTATCTGTATGTGAGTCTGTGTGTGTGTCTGTGTGTGGGTGTCCGTGTGTGTGTGTCTGTGTGTATGTATGTGTGTGCGTGTGTGTGAGTCTGTGTTTATGGCTGTGAGTGTTTTGAACTGTCTCTATGTGTGTGTATGTGTGTGTATGTCTATGTGTGTGCGTGTCTGTGTGTGTGTGTATATGTCTGTGTGTGTGTATCTGTGTGTGCCTGAGTGTGTGTGTATCTGTGTGTGAGTCTGTGTGTATGTGTGTGTGTATATGTCTGTGTGTGTATCTGTGTGTGCCTGTGTGTGTGTGGGTGTGTGTGTATCTGTGTGTGAGTCTGTGTGTATGTGTGTATCTGTGCGTGTCTGTGTGTGTGTATCTGTGTGTGAGTCTGTGTGTATGTGTGTGTCTGTGTGTGTGTGTCCGTGTGTGTGTCTGTGTGTATGTCTGTGTGTGCGTGTGTGTGTGTATCTGTGTGTGAGTCTGTGTATGTGTGTGCATGTCAGTGTGTGTGTCTGCGTGTGTGTGTGTGTGAGTCTGTGTGTTTATGTCTGTGTGTGTGTGCGTGTGTGTGTGTGTGTGAGTCTGTGTGTTTATGTCTGTGTGTGCGGGTGTGGGTGCTGATCAAGAAGAAGAAAGGAATAAAGTAGAAAGGAAGAAGGAAAGAGAGAAAGAAGAAAAACAGAAAGAAAAAAAGAAAGAAAATTAAGAATTCAAATTCAGACCTGAGGATACTTAAGTATACTTATAAATATATGGGTTAAACACTTTTTATTCCAGCCGAATATGTCTCCTAGTTTAATATTTATGAACCATTAAATTTTTATAAGATTCGAACAAGGACCATAGGTTACCTAAGTACATATCACGGTTTAACACAGATAATGAATTACATCTAATAAATACATTTTTGTTCCGCTCATACAACTCCCTTAGTTTAATAGCTTTTGATCATTAAATATTTTGCTCTAAGATAATAGTAAAAAATTAATCCTTAAATAGCTTGATTACAATTATTTTCTAATGATACCTGAAAAGTCTTTCACTAAGCCTCTTAGTGCTATAAACTTATTCTGATTTACTATATTTGTCTAAGTCTTTTAACTCATTAAGAATTAACCATTTAGGTTTTACCGATTCGAGGTCGGATATGAACTTCGGACTCCTAAATAGTTGTTCAGAGAATCTATCCACTGCTATCAATTTAATGTAATTTGTTCGAAGAGTCTAGCTGCCCTACTTCGGGAATAATGAAACATCAAAGTTAAAACTCTGGTGAGACTCGAACTCCGGTCCCTAGAGATATCTTTCCGTAACTAATCAATAATACAGGACTATGTGAATCCTTGTTGATGCTAAAAGGGCATAAAAAGTCAGTAGCTTATATTTGGGGTGTAGAGTATCAATTCTTGGTAGCGATATTTATTTGTAGTTCTAGTTATTAAAATTATTTTCTTGGTAAATATCGACGTTTTTAGAACGCTTCGGAGAAATGCAGGCAGGACCTTTTAACAAGACATGGGGAGAAGCCACTAGGGCGAAGCTTGGATACAATAGCCGCTAAATTGTATACAGAAGGGGAGACTGCTATAAGGGTTCTCCCCCTCCAGGCAATAACATGCGGGGCTGTATAGTCTGTGCTCCAAAAATTGGTATACAGAATTTCTTATTCTTCTATACCGCTTACAGAAGGTTTAGCGTTCTTATCAGGGCATTTAAGTACAGAGTGACGCTTGTTAACCTTAAATGCTAAATATTCCAATATTTTTTCATCGCTTGTGATTCCACTCTGCAAAATTTCTCATTGTAATAAAGAGGTGTGCTTTAGTTAGCGAACATCGTATACTAGCCATTCTACGATATCTTTCAGAACCCTCCTGTTGCATTTTAGAGGATAACACTAGCGAGTTGTCGACCCGTTCAAAGCAACAATTCGCGGTAGGAGGGTGAAAATTAAACCTTTTGATTTTTAAAAGGTTTTCACTCGTTCGCTACAAAAATTGAAACTTGTATTTTTTATTTGATGTATATGATTAGAATTAACGCTGTGTACTTTATAGGGGTGAATCATGTCTCATAGCTGACTGGAAATGCATACATTATTTTGATTACCTCCCTCACCCAAAGCCGAGGAGGAGGGTGCCTTTAAATGCTTCAAGTAAATGACACCACGTGGACATGTAAGCGACCCTCGCAATTACCCGCTCCAGCAGTAACCATTAATATATCCAGAAGACTCATGCACTATAGGTCCCCTTTGCCTGAAAGACCAATTGACCCAAGTGAACCAATTAAAAAGCCATAAATTGATACAGAAACCCCATGTGCTTTAGGTCGGGCTAACATGAAAGACCAAATGAACCAAGCGAACCAATTTAAAAGCCATAAATTGATATAGAAGCCCCAATGTACTTAGGTCGGGCTTACATGAAAGACCAAATGAACCAAGTGAACCAATTAAAAAGCCATAAATTGATATAGAAGCCCCAATGTACTTAGGTCGGGCTTACATGAAAGACCAATTACAGCCAATTTAAATCAATTAAGCCAATTAAAAAGCCATAAATTGATATAGAACCCCAAATATAAGCTACTGACTTTTTATGCCCTTTTAGCATCAACAAGGATTCACATAGTCCTGTATTATTGATTAGTTACGGAAAGATATCTCTAGGGACCGGAGTTCGAGTCTCACCAGAGTTTTAACTTTGATGTTTCATTATTCCCGAAGTAGGGCAGCTAGACTCTTCGAACAAATTACATTAAATTGATAGCAGTGGATAGATTCTCTGAACAACTATTTAGGAGTCCGAAGTTCATATCCGACCTCGAATCGGTAAAACCTAAATGGTTAATTCTTAATGAGTTAAAAGACTTAGACAAATATAGTAAATCAGAATAAGTTTATAGCACTAAGAGGATTAGTGAAAGACTTTTCAGGTATCATTAGAAAATAATTGTAATCAAGCTATTTAAGGATTAATTTTTTACTATTATCTTAGAGCAAAATATTTAATGATCAAAAGCTATTAAACTAAGGGAGTTGTATGGGCGGAACAAAAATGTATTTATTAGATGTAATTCATTATCTGTGTTAAACCGTGATATGTACTTAGGTAACCTATGGTCCTTGTTCGAATCTTATAAAAATTTAATGGTTCATAAATATTAAACTAGGAGACATATACGGCTGGAATAAAAAGTGTTTAACACATATATTTATAAGTATACTTAAGTATCCTCAGGTCTGAATTTGAATTCTTAATTTTCTTTCTTTTTTCTTTCTGTTTTTCTTCTTTCTCTCTTTCCTTCTTCCTTTCTATTTTATTCCTTTCTTCTTCTTGATCAGCACCCACACCCGCACACACAGACATAAACACACAGACTCACACACACACACACACGCACACACACAGACATAAACACACAGACTCACACACACACGCAGACACACACACTGACATACACACACATACACAGACTCACACACAGATACACACACACGCACACACAGACATACACACAGACACACACACGGACACACACACACAGACACACACATACACACAGACTCACACACAGATACACACACAGACACGCACAGATACACACATACACACAGATACACACACACCCACACACACAGGCACACACAGATACACACACAGACATATACACACATACACACAGACTCACACACAGATACACACACAGGCACACACAGATACACACACACAGACATATACACACACAGACACGCACACACATAGACATACACACATACACACACATAGAGACAGTTCAAAACACTCACAGCCATAAACACAGACTCACACACACGCACACACATACATACACACAGACACACACACACGGACACCCACACACAGACACACACAGACTCACATACAGATACACACACACAGACACACACAGACACATACACACACAGACACGCACAGACATACACACACGCAGAGACAGTTCAAAACGCTCTAATAGAGATATCCACTGGAGCTTATAGGTACGTGGCTCTGTTATAATATAGCTTCATATGTGAGAGGCTCTGTCTTTAGATGATTGTATTGATTAATGTAGCGGTGAAGATGACGGGAATTGCGGGATTAGGGAGCTATGGTATTAATGGAGTTATGTGTTGGCGGGGCGACAGTGTAGAGTTATGGTGTTAATGGAGGCCATTGACGGTGGTGGCAATATAACGTTATGGTGTAATTGGAAGTAGTGGTATTTGTGATGGTGGTGATAGGTAGATGGTTATAGCATTGGTGGTATTGGAAGTAATAGTGGTGGTGAAATTGCGGAGTTATGATACAAATAGGTGTGTAGGGGTAATGGTGATAATGGTGATGGTGGGAATTGCGGGATAACTAGTTATGGTGTTAGTGGAGTAATGTGGTGGCGGTGGCGAAAGTGTAGACTTAGGGTGTTAATGGAGACATATGCCGGTGGTGCCAATATAAGGTTATGGCGTAATTGGGAGTAGTGGTGCTTGTGATGGTAGTGATAGGGTCATGGTGCTGGTTATAAAGTTGATGGTTTTGCAAATGATGGCGGTGGTGACAGTATAGAGTTATGCTGTTAATGGAGACATGGTGGCGGTGATAGTATAAGGTTACGTTGTAATTGAAGGCGGGGGTGTTTATGATGGTGGTGATAGGCATGATGGTGATGGTTATTGTGATGATTGTTTTTTGGAAATGGTGGTAGTGATGACAGAGGTGGTGGTCATTGTTTAGATGCTGATACATGTCCTGTTATGTGTATAGAAGGGTACACGTTTATTACAAAGAAATACATGAACACTGTACAATATAGTGGGCTGCTAAGAGTAGCAAAGAAATATTTTTAATAGGTTTCAACGTTCTTGAAATATCTGATAATAGAATGGTTATAAGGCATGGGAATATGAGTGTGGACATGAGAAATATGGTCGCAGAGGGTGTTGAATTCCTCTAAAAGCATTCAAGGTTCTTGATTTAAGGAGACATTTGTGTGGTGTATGGATCCAACAAGGCTATGATAGGTTATCCATTCAGCCGATAAGAGGGTTCTAGGTTACGCTAGAAAGGGAAATGGCAACATAGAATGGCTTGTGTAAAGTCAGTTTAGGCAAGCTTCTAGGTTACGCTAGGGCGGGCGATGACAAAATAGGATAGCTTGGGTAAAGTCAGTTTAGGCTAACCTGGGTGAGGTTCTGATATGGTACCTTAGATAATTAGCGAGTGGTCGAGCTTATAGCTTTTTGTTTATGACCAGTTGAATGGGTGATGAGACGACTGTTGACTAAGATTGGTCTAGGTTTACGTGCACTCATTCAAGCTAGATTAGGTGATAGCAGGCTGGATGTGAAGTCTGCTTATACTATTTTCGCTAGGTTAGGGTATTCAGAGCTAGCTTAGGACTGGATTGTTGGACAGATTATAAGGAATGGTATCAGATTGTGTTAGATTATTACTGGACAGAATGCATATTGTTAGGATAGTCTGGGATAGGCAGAGTTAGGCTTACATGATTATTCGAGTTTGAAGAATGGTTTGCAAGACTGAGGCATTAGTTCTAAGTATGTTGAACTTACAATGGTGCTGTAGTAATGGCTGCTGAGAAAGGCTTCTTTGTACAATTTATCTCTTTCTACATTGTTATATGCAACATTAAACCTTGTGTTATGACATGGTTCTGTTAGCATAGATTGTCTTGGGAATAGGTCGTTATGATTGCCACGTATGGTTACGTTTCCTGGTTGCGTTAGAGGATTACAGAATGGAATAGACAATGAGAAGATGATTCAGAGCAGGATGATCGGTGAGCGGGTAAGGTAGGGTAGTTTAGAATACTTCTACATTCACTAAAACTGTAAATCGATATACAGTTTATCCCTCTCGGTCTCATAGCTTATCTCTTCAAGATATATAAGTTTGTAGAAATTTAAAAAGAAGGTGTTTTAAAAGTATATAAAAGCGTTCTAACACTGCATAATAAATGTTCGTGAGACATTAAACTATGTGCAGATATATATCAAGTCCTGAAACCTGAATAAATACGTGGGTGAATACCTGATTTACTCATAAAATTTCACAAAATGTTTTAAAAGCTTGCGACAGTGCCTGATTAGTTGCTAAAGTACAATTAAAGCTGCTCAACTACTCCTGGAATAAGCTTTGAAAATGTCTGAAAAGGGTTGAAATACTTTGAGGCAATAGCATAAAATACCTTTTAAGTGCTAAACCAAAAACCTCAATCATTCTAAACACCCTCAGCATACTCTAAAATCATGTGTCAATACCCCAAAAAATAACCGCTAAAGTTTCTAAAGAACCGTTCAGAGTACTCTAAAAGCCTGAGTTCATGCCGCATCCATAGTCCACAATACGTTCAAACAGCCTTAAATACTCCTACCAGTATCCTGAAAATACCTTATAGATGTTAAAATATCTTAAAATCAACATAAAACACCTCGAAATATTCCTAAACATCTTAGAACCTATATCAATACTTTGAAAAGGTCCGCTTCCAATCTCCAGAATGCTATTGAAACACCTGAAATTATCATTCCAGTATGTTAGAATGTTCTAAAAGCCTGTACTCATATCTGATATCATAAGCTGAAACACCTTTAAAGAGTCACAAATATGCACATGAAAACTTCGAAAAGAATACCATTGGAAGTGTCGCAATACTTCAAAAAAATGGAAGCTTACCCATGTGCTGTGTATACACCTAGCAGATACCTAAAGAATAAATAAAAATAAGAATGTTGAGTGGGAGGCGCTAACCCTGCTATTAGGTGTAAATCATAGTGCTAGCCCCAAGCCTAGATAAAAGGAGGCAGACACCTACCCTTACAACCCTTATCTAATAAAGCATCAATTAACTGGTAAAGACGATACACCTAGACAACAATTAACCATACAAAACAGAAAAGCTGAATAAAACAATAAATCACTAACAGAGCTTAAGGGTGGGTTATAAAAGGCATCTCTACATAGTTTCTTGCATGGTAGCATTAGAATATTGAGAAGACCATAAAAGGATCCTATATGACTGTAAAAAACGTTAGAAATGGTTATAGATCATAAGACCTGTGTAATACAAGAGAAAAACTCTATAAACAAGAGAGAATGCCTGAAAACCATTTCCCCAAAAGCCCACGAGGAACTCTAATGGCATAAAAATAGCCACTGCACTTTCCAAAAGTCCATAAAAACAGCCACTACATTTACCAAAAGCCACTAAAACAGCCACTACTCTTTCCAAAAGCCGATAAAATAGCCCACTACACTTATCCAAAAGCCGACAAACAGCCACTACACTTATCTAAAAGCCCCTTCAGGAACTCTTAATGGTATGTGCCTATGCCACATCCATAACCTAAAATACCTTTAAAGAGCCACAAACACTCCTAGCACGAGCTTTGAAAACGTCTTGAAAATTGTCAAAATACCTTAAAAGCATCATAAAACACCTCGAAATATTCTGAAGCCTATATGAATACCCTGAATCTACCTGTTCCAGTTCCCTAAATGCTGTTGAAACATCTAAAATTTCCCTGCCTCATACCAGAATGTCCTGAAAGCCTTGTTCATATCAAAAAATATCTGTACCTGTGCCTAAAATGTCTCTAAATGTTTCTAAATGCTCCCACAATTCCTAGTACACTGGCTAAAATGCTTACCCCAATACCCTAAAACACGTATCTGTATCTATGTATAAAAATATTTTAAAGCCAGTAAGAGGATGTTAAATGTCTGTTCCACCGCATTAAAACAACATCAGCATACCTGCAAAGTTAGCTAAGCATGTTGCTAAAAAGCTTCTAAGTGTGATCTAAAATAATTATATTGTGCTTGTGCTCTAAATACCTCCTGAAATTCTTACTCTTCCCTTCTGGAAAACACCCTACATACCTTCAGTCCCTGTCTTCCCTAGCATTTCTCCCCGGATCCCCTACCTCTCATAAAGCGCATTCCTCCTACCCCCCTCTAGCTGAGTATCACTCCTTGGTTTCCTATCTAACCTAACTTTAACACCTGTCTATCCTAGCGTAGGATCTCCCTCCGTTTTCTCGTCTCTCCTTATATACACATACTCAATTCTCCTAACCTAACACCCCTCCTCCTGTTCCCAACCTCTCTCATATAAAGGACATACTCTACCCTTCAACTCTGTCTAGCCTAACAGTCCACCTCGTTTTCCTATACCATTCATATAAACCATACTCTACTTCTTGACCTCTGCCTAGCCTAACACCCCTGCTCCTGTTCCCTACCTCTCTCATATACAAGACATGCTCTGCCCTTCAGTACCTGTCTAGCCTAACACCCCTCCTCGTTTTCCTATACCTTTCATATAAACCCTACTCTACTTCTTGACCTCTGTCTAGCCAAACACCCCTGCTCCTGTTCCCTACCCCTCTCATATACAAGACATGCTCTACCCTTCAACTCTGTCTAGCCTAACACCCCTCCTCGTTTTCCTATACCTTTCATATAAACCATACTCTACTTCTTGATCTCTGCCTAGCCTAACACCCCTGCTCCTGTTCCCTACCCCTCTCATATACAAGACATGCTCTACCCTTCAACTCTGTCTAGCCTAACACCCCTCCTCGTTTTCCTATACCTTTCATATAAACCATACTCTACTTCTTGATCTCTGCCTAGCCTAACACCCCTGCTCCTGTTCCCTACCCCTCTCATATACAAGATATGCTCTACCCGTCAACTCTGTCTAGCCTAACACCTCTCCTCGTTTTCCTATACCTTTCATATAAACCATACTCTACTCGATCTCTGCCTAGCCTAACATCCCTGCTCCTGTTCCCTACCTCTCTCATATAAACGCATACTCTCCCTTCTTCAGCACCTGCCTAGCATTATCATCTACTCCCTATTTTTCGTATATAATTGCATACTCTACTCGACCTCTGACTAGCCTAGCGCTTCTCCTCGTATTCCCTGCCACTCTCATATAAAGCACATTCCTCCTACTTCAACCTCTGTCTATCCTAGCATCTACCCTCGTTTTCCCTATCCCCCCCCCATATAAACTCATTTTCCTCCATGAAGACTCTCTCAACCTAGCATCTCCCATCGTTTTCCCTATCCTTTCCCTTAAAAAGCATATATTCAGACCTTTCAAACCCTGTCTAGTCGACATCTAACCTCATATTCCCTATCTCCCCCATATAAACGCATTTTTCCTCCTTGGATGCTCTCCTAGTCTATCATCTACCCTCGTTTTCCCTATCCTTTCCCATATAAACGCAAAAAAGTGGCCTTGGGCTGTCTTATATATTCTACTTAGAGGGGAAGAATACCGAGAGAGGGCGACGAAACGACCCTAACGGGTGGGACAACGCATCCGGCTATCACGGGGAGAAATGTTTCCAATGCGTAAGCAACTACCCATGCAGACATACCTGAAACATGAAAGGGAGAGATGAGGGAGAGGAGAAATCATGGTAGAATACACCATCCGGCGACCAGAGAAAAAACACCATGGTCAGAGCGAGCGGTCAACGGGAATCGAACCCGGGACCTCTACAATATGGATGACAGACGTTGCCGCCTGAGCCATCCCGCTCGGTAACACCCTTAGCATGGTGGAAAATCACAAGCTGTTGCTTTTCAAACGTTGTGCAGGCTCCTCAACGTCGCATTTCACATCACGGTACACCATAATAGGTTTTTGTCACTGATGTTAATGGGGGTGCGAGCCCTTCTAGGAGAATGAATACAAGCTTAACTAAGAGTGGCTGAATATTAAAAGTGACACGTGTATATTTTGCTTTGGGGTCAAACGGTACCTAAAAATTACTATATTTGTTGCAAGATCCCAAATGGCCGGATTTATTTAATACTTTGTGCTTCGCATTCAACATGAACTTTGTTTAATACCAATTCATGATTTCAAATAACTCTGCATTATATAGCAAAATCTTATGTGATTGAATATTTATGCGAGTACCTGTATTTTACCACAGTGGAGTAGAACAAACTGAAGTTAATTATTGCAGGTGATTCTTTCAAATTAAATTGTTCAATCGCAAACTAATTGTAATGAATGTAGAGATGAAATAAGTTAAAAGACAATAAGCAAGTTTTGCTAAAACTCTCTCTTGTCAGTTAACAAGTTCTGAAAAATTAATTCATTTTAATACATTATTGTGAAGACAATAACATTGATTTTCCTAAAACTCCCTTAACAACATGTAGAGGCCTGTCTGATGCTTATAAATCCATCAAAGTATCAGTTTTGCAAACGTTGCACTTAGCAAATTTTCCAAAAACGCTCCTTAATTATAAACTGAACACTTACCAAAACCGGGAACATGAAAGTGGGCGTGTAACTACTGAATGTAGCGGAAATTCACACATTGTCTACGGAGAGCATTGCTAACACCGTTAAACGCTCTTCTTCCATCGTAGTCCATCGATAATTTTCGATAACAATACCAATTTTTCTGACAGCATTATGCTTTGCAATGCTCTTATTGAACGCAGTGTCTAGTTGTTGAAAGAAAATCCGGTCCTCCAGACTGGCCAGTTTCTCGCCCACGGAGAAATTTATTACTCAAAAAGCCAAACGGCGGGACGAATACATCTAAGGAAGAAATGGTGTGAACGGGACTCAACCCAAGTCTTGGAAGGAGGAAGAAGTCTCGTTGTTCTGTGATATGTATTTGTTTTACCAAGGTCCATTATTGAGTTCATGTACATCAGTGATTCTTCGTGGTATTTTATTTTTTGAGTTATATGCCTAAAGAACGCACCAATGTTTACTTACATTACTTTCTTTAGCGAAGAGTAAACACAGAAAAACAGAAAACTATGTTTTTTATCGCACCGCCCAGACCCAATTGTACCGTTCAGAAATTTACAAAATATTCGTCCTTACAGCATCGGCTCTGGGATGTTCAAAAGTGAAGCGACCTTCCCAAAGTGTTTGTGTTACGTTTCTGCTCTAAAGCTAAGGTGAGCAAACGTCCCGTATTTGGCCGGGACAGTCCCTTTTTTCAGTCTGTGTCTCGTCTTTTTTTAAGGTAGAAACAGGACGCCAAAATGTTCGGTTTTTTGTGTGGCAATGGCTTATCGACATAAAACGCCGTTAACTATAGTTCTCAAAAATTCCAAATGTCCTTTTTTGCGTCAGTTTAATGCAAAATTTAAAGATACTAACAACTGACAAAGCAAAGCGCTGTCAACAATACATATACACCTGAAACCATGTGGAGACTTCGCTTGGAAAAGTGCAGTGGCGGACGACAATTGAACTGTGTCGGTCTGCGTTATCAAAAAACAAATCGTAATCACTCCTGTTCGATGTGCATGCCGCCAACAATAACAAAACTTTAAACGCGTATGCTGGAGTCAAAAGAAATTCTCTACAATTGTGGCTTTACTACGTTCTGCGTTTGTAAAATAATAAAATACAGTGAACTTTTGTAAGCTGCGAGTGCTAAAACACTTTAAGTTAATAATATGCCACCGCCGAAAAGGAAGGCTGTTTGTAATAGTGACCTACAAAACGAATAATCCTACATTAAAAAAACCCAGACAATTTCTGACTCACATGTTGGATGCAAAAAGTGTGCATCTACTTACAGTATAAGCCATGGGATATATCACAACATATGAATAATGAAAACCGTGCTTCATCCAGCACCACATTGATTAATTTTTTTAAAAGTAAAAGTATTGGTGATACGGATATAAAATTAGCAGCTGTTGAAGGAACTTTCGCATACCATGAAGTCCACCACAACCAATCTTTCAGATCAATGGGCTGTACTTCTAAACTTATCCAATGTATGACTCCTGCACTAATAATTTTACAGGATTGTTTGGCTGGAGTGAATTCAGAGCTAATATATATATATATATATATATATATATATAGTGTGTTACACATTATTTATTTGTTATTAGTTTCGAAACCTTGGTATTTATGACGAAACAATTTGAGGCGGTATTTTTAACACTTAAATGATTTCAGTCTAATTGTATAATATAAATTTAATAACAGCCCACCTTAATAGTAATATATGTATGTCATAATTTGTAAAATGTATATAACAGTCATCGTATTAATATTTGTATTATATTGTATACATGTGTAATAATGTTATGTGAATGTATTACGTAACTTAATAATGTAGGAGCTGTGAGAATAATAGGTTAAAAGTTGCTAACAGTGAGGTAACCTTGAGGCAATAATGATTAAGATAAGTTATTAATGCTATTAGTCATTATTGGAGCAACAATAATGTAAATTTTGAGACAGTTCAAAAATAGCCAATCAAAAACCAGAAAAAAGCTTTAGTTAAATGAAGGTATTCTATTGGACTAGGATTAGCCAATCAGAAACTGAAATGTAGCAAAATTTACAAATTTAGGGTTCAGTTGCTTGTAGACAGTGCTCATAACTGGACGTGTTGGTTGTAGACAGTGTTTCTAATCGGAAGCGAGATGCGTTAGTAGTAAGAAAACGCGGGCGTAAGCCGACGTATGAATCTGTTTTAGAACTCGTCACATAAATAAACGGTGTTAAAAGCCGCGTATGTAAGCAACGTGAGGTTGAGAGTGTAAGGAGAAGTGTGAAGTCCGTCCCTCTCTCTGCGGTCCTCCCTGCAGCACGTTATGTCCCCTCGTGAAGGTGCTGATACACTTTATTTTTATGTTGTATAGTTAATGAATAATAAAAATAATTAAAAACCGAAAAAATGTAAAATTTCCATCTGTGCGCGCGCGCGTGTGCGCTCACGTTCCCCCACCCGCGATTTTTCTTTTTAGTTTTGCTAAAAAGAAATGTATGCCTCTAAAGAAATTGCAAGAAGAAGAACCGTTCAGAGGGAATGGAGTATATATATATATTGAGGCAGTATTTAATATCACAACACTGTAAATGCCAGAGTGATTGTAGTGTAAATTAATATTATTGTATGACATTGATTTGAGATGTTTGTTAATTATAAGCATTGTTATGAAATAAGTTTACACGGCCTCACTGAAACTGACAATAGGAGCGGATAACAATGTAGCGAGGGGGTGAGTTGTTTATCAATTAGAAGAGACAAACAAATGACGTCAGAGTAGCGCGCTTTTCTTTAGAAATGGAGGGAATTTGTTCCCTAGAGCATATGTGTTCGTAATTTTGATTGGATATAAAATAGACGCTTATGTTGGTGCGCTTTAATAACCAATAGCAGTTCTGTTATAATGTTTAGGCATACCGGGGTGAGGCAATATAAATTCTAAAGCCGGGGGCAGGTATCACACAGTTTAAGAGAATCATTCACGGGTTACACGTCGCGCAATTCTTCAGAATCTCTCGTGTCGTAAAGTTAGTTACAGAAATGTGAAATACTCGAATTAATAATGTGCGGCAAATAAGTGATTATAGTTACATTTGAAAATATAACTGTTTCAGTCGGGCGTGTATCAAGAGTAAATATGGGAAATTAATGAAGTGGGACGGCAATAAAAGTGTAAAAACAAATTCTTTTATCAGTGTTATCTTGTAGTAACAACTCCTTTCCGCTTACACACCCTGTTCAAGAGATTTGCTCGACTGAGTAATAATAGCTAGCCGGAGGACAAAGAACCCAAAATTCAAAATAGTAAAACCATAACAGGCGCTGAATAAATAAGATAACACGAACGATACCGCGACAATATATATGAGAAAAAATACATATGTTCTAAATAATATTCGAGTTATGTGTACGGTTGTCTCGTTGCTAAAACAACTAATATATGACTCTGAAATGCACCAAGAACCCCCTTCAGAGGCAATGACCTATATGAGACAAAAAGACATGTGGTCTAATAATATTCGAGCTATGTGTACGGTTGTCTCGTTTACTAAAAAACTAATGTATGACTCTGAAATGCACCAAGAACCCCCTTCAGAGGCAATGACCTATATGAGACAAAAACACATGTGGTCTAATAATATTCGAGCTATGTGTACGGTTGTCTCGTTTACTAAAAAACTAATGTATGACTCTAAATTCATCAAGAACCCCCTTCAGAGGCAAAGACCTATATGAGACAAAAACACATGTGGTCTAATAATATTCGAGCTATGTGTACGGTTGTCTCGTTTACTAAAAAACTAATGTATGACTCTAAATTCATCAAGAACCCCCTTCAGAGGCAATGACCTATATGAGACAAAAACACATGTGGTCTAATAATATTCGAGCTATGTGTACGGTTATCTCGTTTACTAAAAAACTAATGTATGACTCTAAATTCATCAAGAACCCCGTTCAGAGGCAATGAACTATATGAGACAAAAACACATGTGGTCTAATAATATTCGAGCTATGTGTACGGTTATCTCGTTTACTAAAAAACTAATGTATGACTCTAAATTCATCAAGAACCCCCTTCAGAGGCAATGAACTATATGAGATATGGTCTAATAAAATTTTGCTAAAACTGAATGTATGCCTCTGAAATGTAGCAAGAAGAAAAAAACCCGTTCAGAGGCAATGATCTATGGTCTAATAATAATCAAGTTATGTGTACGGTTATCTCGTCATATCAAAAGTTTGGTTTTGCTAAAACAAATGTATGACTCTAAAAAATGCATCAAAGAAGAAGAGAACCCGTTCACACTGGATCAGTAAGAAGGCAATGAATATAAAGAAAAAAACACGTAAAGGATTTCTAAGGGGCTAATAATATTCGAGTCAGGTGTACTGTTATGTCGTCATAAAAAAAGTGCGTTTTCGAGTCCCTGCAGCTGGAAACTTGGAATCTTTCATCAAGAAGGCAATGAACTATAAAATAAGAAAACCATGTGAGTGATTCCTAGGAGTCTAATAATATTAAAGAAGAAGAGATCCCGTTTACGCTGGATCAGTAACAGATGGGGCAAGAAGGCAATGAACTATAAATTACTAAAACTAAATGCTTTAAAATCGAAAAAAACCATGTGAATGATTCTTCGGCAAAACGAGCTCACAGCTACCAGTACGTAATGAAAGTTAGGCTGCATGAGTATGTTAAAAAGGATATCAGAAGACTGTGTATGTGAGCAAGAGCCACGTGCGTAAGGGTATAAACAAGGTCAATGCCAGAACGAGCATGTTCAACCCCCCAGCCCACCCAATCCATTAAATGTGAAATAGAAATGCATCGGCGTTCACAGTCGACTGTGAGCCAGCACGATGAGTAGTGAAAATATCAAAATCGCGAGCGATAGTGACAATTGTTGCTGGGTGAACCTCGAGGAGTACGAGCAAATGAAGAAGCACTGTCTCGATAAGCATGAGGAAATATGTGATGGCGATACGCATGCCATCATCTGTAGGGAACCATCACAGCATCAACAAATGTCATTCTTGCGTTGTGGAGAGTGCTGTGACGTGCATCTCAAAGCAAAGGGGTAAGTAAGTAAAGCACATGCGATAGAATAGATGCAGTAGGGGAGAAAAAATGATAGCTAGCAAAAAATGCATTTTTTACAGAACGCCTGAAGGAGAAGATGTGCTGCCGCATCGCGACGTGGATCGGTCGGTGTCGACGTCCGAGCCCGTGGACGAGAAAGAAGAAGAAAGGTAAGCAGAATGATTATGAATAAAAAGAAAGAGTTTATAATAGTACTCGCGTGTTAAAACAGAGATCTTGTGTATATGTCTACAGGTCCGAAAAAAAGCCTGACAAGAAGAGGAACAAGGCAAAGGTTATAATCAAGAAGAAGATGTTGGAAGCCTCTCGAGAGAACGTTATAGTACACATTTTTGACCCCATTCCAGAAAAGTCAGAGAAAGATGAATCCAAAGAGTGTGTTTATGCTCGAAGACATCCCCATCAGCTCCAAGCATCGCGTGAATATAGGATTGCATTACGAACTCGCATCCCTTTTCATCAAAGCAGTTGACGAAACTTTTGTATACATAACAAAAGAGGACTGGCAGATAATGGTTCGAAATATAGCTGTGATTGAAACGTATGTGACGGTAAGCTTCCTCGTTTATCGTACAGTGAGAATATAATCTATGCATATAATATAACAGTGCATATGAATAAAGTTAATGAAATAGCATTTGTGAATACGTGTCTAAACGAAAATATCATAAACCTGGACATTGTTGCAATAGTAGGACTGAAGAGACTAATTCCCTACATTGAAATATATTTATTTCAATTGCATGACGTTCATAAATCTATGTGTTCATACGATGTTAGAGGTAGGAGTGTCAGAAAAAAGTTAGATATGTTATCTAAAATCAATAAAAAGATAAAAATTTCATTCTTTATTGATATAAACAAAATACATTTTCATTTCTTATATGATAGATTAAATAACACGAGTTAGGAGTTTATAAGGGAACAATATATCACGAATAATTAAACAAAACAAAGATGTTTGTGCAGGAAAATTCGCCGATGCTTGTACTTCCAATCTAATGTTAACGACTCCAGTCACGGTCTCCTCCGGAGGATGAGAACAGTCGATGACGAATAGTGGTGCATATTTCAGAAAATCACCTGTTTTCAAAAGAGGGTAATTTTCTTTGCCATAATAAGAGTATTGAAATTTAGAATACTGGTCATACAGAGATGCAAAACTTTGAATTTGCAAAATCCAAATTCATGGCATGATACGGATAACATTCGCTGTTGAGATAAAGCTTCAGATTGGTGATATTGCAGTGATCAAAGATAGAGCTATCTTTAGCAAGGTAGTTCAGTCTGTCGGTCTGTGCACCCACCATGACTAAACGCGGTTTCTCAAGCTTCGATGTCGTTGCAACGTTCCACGTGAACGTTTTAGTCTGCGGTACTGCAGGTTGAGTGTGAAGGTCCAGGGTTCGAAAAGCAACGTGCAGCGGGCGATCTGACTTGACGAGTTTAAGTTTCTCCACCCTCTCGGCATCGGAGAGTCTAAGTACCGGCATCCTACATTCGATGAGGTATAGTTTAATGATAGTCGGATCGTTGCGCATCACACAATTATTAGAATTTTTAGATCAAATGAGAACGAGCTCAAACTTGCTATTAAGTATGTGCTCCTTGTGATCGTCTGCGAAACCCAGAAGCATCGAAAGAGGAACGATAGCGTTGAATGCACCATTCGATGGTTCACGAGGTCTACAGCTTCTCCGGGATACGTCCAGCCGGCGTTCTGCAGGCGATTGGAGTCCAAAGTGTTGAGAGCTGAATAGTTGCGCATAATCGTAGAAATTCTGGGATTTCTCCTTCTATCTATAGTAGTACCATTCATATCTAAGCGAAGTTCATCGAACAGAAACGCCATGGCATTGTTGGTCAGTGTTGCAGATGAACCTTCGCCAGTAGGTTTTGTCACAAATCCTTCTATGTAGAGGTAACTTCTGCTAGGAAGCGTGTACAAATCCTCGGCTTGGCATGGTATTCTGATTTCATCATTCACATCTAGAGCAGACGTATTGTAAGGTAGGAAGACATGTTCCTCCTCTTTACTAATCTTATCGTCAAACGTCGGAACTCCGGTCACATTTAAAACATCCATTACAGAACCTTGAATCCCAGGCGCTCGAGGAACTCTCGGTTGGATGGTGTTAGCAGTATTGCGTGTCGAACACTGAGTAGGTATTAATCTCGAGAGAAGCTCTTTATTATAGTAATGCCTTTTAAAATTTATTCCCATTCCGTCTTATGTGCAGTCTCACTGTTATAGTTTCGTTTCTGAAGTCGATCGTATCCCCGTTCTGGTCTACCACACGAATGCTGAGATGATCAATGAGATTCGTGTCGATGATGGTGGATATATAGGACTGGCGGTTCCTGCGAGATATGGTAGCCCGGAGGAACCGACGGGAAAAACTCGTAGAGAGAAAGCCCGCTTTTACCGTTGATGAAGGATCCAGTGGAAAGGCTGCACTCGCCGCGTATGATGCTGACCTTAAAAATGTTCAACAGTTCGTCAGACTCGGTCAGTACACCCGGTTCCACCGCGCGCTTGCCGGTGAAACCGAGAAGAGTGCCCATAGATCTTTCTCGAGTGAAATCGATAACATAGGGGCACCGAACCTCAGCCTTCATAGTGTTATTATTGGGACGGAGAAAAAAGTCATCGCCGGCTTTGAGTCTATCCTTGAGGAAGGTGTTTATATCTTCTATTTCATTAGTTCCAGGTGGAATTTCGATGGTTTCAAGTTTTCCATCCCGCACGCAATGGAAAAGGGTATTGCTAGGATCAACATTTGGATCGAGTAAAACGTCTCGAAATTCAGTAGAGCAATCTCGTAAACTCCATCTGGATCCAGATTCAAATGGGTAGATAAACTAGAATCAGATCCGCTCACAGTGATAGTGTAACTCATTTTGACAATTCGAACATCCTGTCGAAAGCGTTTTATAACAGAAACTGTAAGCATAGATGACCACAAATGCCAGAAAAAAATTCTGACACCTGTGTCTGTTTACATGATCTTAACACCGTCGAGATAGGATTCGATCTATCTTGGAGGGTTGAGATTGCCGAAACTGTCAAAATAAAAAGCTAAATTTCCATCCTTGCGTATAGCAACTCAATGGGTACCGGGATTCTGCGAGTTGTCTAAATTGACGACGATCCTCTCTGCACGTCTAGGTCTTAGAGGCAGTTTATCTAGCATGTATAAAATTAGGAATGCGTAGACGTTCAGCATAAGTTTCAATCTCCGCACCGCTTAAGGCTTTTTCCGGAATAAGTACAGATCTCGCCCCGAGTGTTTTGGACGTAGATACAATCCCCTTTCCTTCCTGCGTCGTCCACCTCCCTTCTTAAGACCTCTGCCCTTGCCCGTGACCAATGCTTCCATGTGCTGATTGTAACGAACCAGCTCGTTCAGTTGCTTCTCCGCAACACGTTTCTTATTCACCGAGGTAGCGATCTGTACGGTTCCCCCTGCCAAGCTACCTGCAGCACCCAATGCCGCCGAAAGCGGTAGCAAGGGTAAGATCCCACCTCTAATGGGTGGCGGTAGTATTCTCTTCCGACGTTTGCGCAATCCAGCACCCATGGCCAGCTTTCCCTTTATGATTGGGGTCACAAGTCTAGCGGCAAGCTTCTCGCCAAAAGTAGCGTCGGCAGACTGCACCCGATTACGGGCTTTTTCCACAAGAACCTTATCAGCCAAATGCCTCGGAACAGTATCCTGATGTGCGGCGTAGGCGATATCATGTTCTCGACACGCGGCGTCCAATTCGTTTATAGGCGGATCCCCTCGCTGCAATCGCTTATGTAGCCTAGTTCCGGGACCGCAGTACCTGTAGCCGGGCAAAGAGCCTCAAACGGTAGAGAATTAATCAAAGAATTAAGTACTCCGGAATCCTTCCGAACGCGTCCAGAGCTCATGATACACTATGAAAATAAAAAGCGAAAGATATAACTTATAATCCTAGTCGCACGATGAAAGTAGTAAAGCAAAAGTGCTCGTTACCCATACATGTTTTAGACTTCGACAATGACAGTCGCGAGGGAAGGCGCCGTGTCTCTGTCTTCCCGTGCAACGTCAGAGTGCTCATTCTGGACAAATGCGGGAAAGACGAATATCTTACTCAACTTGCTAATCCACAGGAACGGACTAAGTTTCGAGAAACTTTACATTTACTCGAAATCACTGCATCAACCGAAATATCAGTACCTGCTCAAAGTGCTGCAAACCATACCCGATATAGGAGTGTACACGTTCGAGGACGGTGAAAAAGTACTGGAAACCTCCGAAGCCAGAGAAAATTCCATATTCGTATTCGATGACGTCAACGAGAAACAGGGCAAAATAGCTTCGTATTACAGCATGGGCAGACACCGGAACGTCGCTGCTGTATATCTAGCACAATGTTATGCAAAGGTACCCAAACATCTAATTAGAGACAATGCAAATATGATCGTACTATTCCGATAAGATAATCTCAACTTAAAGCACATATACGACGATTACGTAAATACTCACATGTCGTATGCGGAATTTAGAGAGTTGTGTAAGCAAGTATGGGAGAGTAATGACAGATCGAACTCGAGATCCTTTGTTGTCATGGTACCTGAATTTCCGCTGATTGAACGACGATACAGAAACGGTTTCGATGTATTTATCAGAGTGAATAAATAGAGAGTATCGCTCATTACAGCCATGAGTATCGACAGATTCGGATCGCGCAGGATGATCCCATCCAGGGGTGTTATATTATAAATCGAGATGACACGGGAAATTATCAATTCAAGAAAAAGCGATTATGCAACATTCAGGATCCTGAAGAAGACTATGATGCAACGACTAAACTTATGCGGATACGCTTACGACTATCGTCGAGCATCGAATGCAGACGTTCACCGAAAAGACTTCATATCAGAGTATCGGCGAATTTGAAGCTATGTTTAGGCAGCACGTGCAAACATCGCTCGAAGGTCAACATCAGAGCCCAATGGAATACCTGAGTAAATATGCTTTCAAACGCAATGCAGAAAATAATGTCATTCTGGATACGATAAGAATGAAGATACTATTGCCTCCAGTTCACGATCATGATGTTCCGAATAAAAAATATATTTTAGATTACATAAATACACGCACACCGCTTCCCGATTCGAACTGTAACGTTTCCTTTCGAAAGAAACGGATAAGGGAGATAGCCGATCCTGTGGACGATAACGATGCCGCAACTAAAAAAATATGTTAGACATTTAGTTGTAAAGAAAAGTGCCGAAACACAGACAGTTTTAAACCTAACTCTAGCTTCTATACTTCAAGAAATTTCTGCAGCAGTAGAAAAAATCTGGATACCGTGGTAGCCTTAATTATGACTAGTATTGCTAATCTTAATTCGCAAGTGAATGTAATAAATGTTATTTTAGAGCAAATGAGAGGACAGCTTATCATTACATTGCAAACGAAACTGTACAGAGGTAGCTCACAGAGATACATGCTATCTTCGGGACTCGAACACTACAGTGCTCGGTTAACGGAGAGGTGATTGGCTGCTCTATGATTTCATCATCGCATCCCAATACGAGAATGAATGTAATGTTTGCAATAAACGAAAAGCGAGTTGAAAGTTATCCTGCACCCGTCATGATAGGCGACAAGTTTACCTTCACAGCTCCAGTTAATCGTGCCAAAGATGTACATATTCTAAGTATCGAATTAAAAATCTCCTATATATTGACGGCAGTAGCTTAAATCTGCATTCATTTTAAGATGGATGTAGAAGGCATTAGACTCAAGCAGTCCATCGCTCGACGCAGTAAAGCGATAAGGGAAAAGTTACGTTCCCTGAGGGGTCTCAAGTTCGAAATCCAACGTGTGATGTCCGACTTTCTTCAGCCCGTCACCATTCCTCTGAAGGATGTAATAAAGAATCAAGAAAAAAGCAAAACCCCTCTCTCTCATCCCGAAGAAGAAGAAGCCGATACCCTCGTGCATTATCTGAAGAATGTTCGAACAGCTAGCGGCAGCGATCTGGACGTTACCTTCGGAGTACGGTACGAAGACGGGGATTATAAGTTAGGAAATAAATTAATTACATTTGCAGATAACAGTGTTCAGATTAGAGATGAGACTTATGTGGCTAGCCCGGGGCTGTACGAACTATTATTCAAGACCTCGTCGTATACGGAACACGATCTGGATATTTATTCTCAGATTTTGAAACAAACTCTAGTTCACAGAGAGGGCTACAGCAGGAGCGGTCGTCTGAGATCGAACAAGGGGTATAAATATAAGAATATCATACGCAGGCTAAACGACACTACGACCGGTTCCGGTCTCGAATGGAAGCACCACGATCCGGGTAGGAAGTTGGACTACGTATACTGGTCCGATCCTAATAGTCTGATTAGCAGACTCAGATTGCTAATTGCATCGAGGGAGGCTGGCAATTTGAATCATACACCGAATTTCAAGAGATCTTCACAGAATTGAGAAACTCAATAATAATAATAGCATGATTAGACGAAACATCGTTAATGAATTACATTTCCCGGTCAGAAGGAAATTTCTACGTAGGAAAGTAATCAGTAAAGGTCTTAATGACTTATTACAAGTAGACCTTATTGAAATGATACCATACGCAAAACAAAACAGAAACTATAAGTACATTCTTTTTGCTGTTAATTTTTACTCAAAAATGGTTTACGCAAGACCTGTGAAGGACAAGACCGGACTGAATGTTACAAAAGCAATGCGAGATATACTGGAAGATCTGGCTACAACACCTAAAAATATTCAATCCGATAACGGCAAGGAATTTTACAGTAAGCATTTCAGGCAATTAATGACCAGGTATGGAATTAATCACTATAGTACATTCAGTGTCATTAAGGCTGCTTCTTTCGAGCGTTTAATAAGAACGCTTAAAACTATGATGCATAAGGAATTTTTGACTAAAGGTTCATCTAAATGGCTGGATCTCTTGCCAAGAATCATTAACATCTACAATAATACTTACCATTCGAAGATTCAGATGAAGCCTCGCGACGTCAGGAACAACGATCTCCTCCTCACGGTGTAGCGTCGTGATGTTATGCGGTACGAAAAGAGGAACGCCAGGAGGTTCAATGTTGGAGACAATGTGAGGATCTCTAGGCATAAGGGTCTACTCGAGAAAGGTTACACACCTAATTGGAGCACTGAAATCATTGTCAGGGTAAGACACACAGTCCCACCCACCTATCATCTGAAAGATGGTGAGGGGAAGCTAATACAAGGTGGATTCTACGGTCATGAATTATTAGGAACTGGTTACACTGACACATATCTCGTAGAAAAAGTACTACGTCGACGGGAGAATAGGTAACTCGTCAACTGGCTAGGCTTTCCAAAAAGTGAATGGATAGAAAGGAATGGTGTAGTGTAGAAGATGCCAAAAACTAAGACATTTTTTAACAACCTTTAAAAAAATTTAAGATTCAGGATGTGTGGTATATATGTGTTGTATAATTTTATTTCTTAAGAAATAAAGCAGCATAATCCAAAAGTAATTGAGTTTTATTTATTTTTAAAAAATAACCCTACATATTCCCCCTCACCCTAAAGAGTATAAGCATGTAAAATGAGTACTTATTCAGATGGACATGTGTTTGCATTTACAAAACAGGATTTGTGAACTTCAAAGTATAAAAAAATGTAATTACAAGGAAATATCTCTAAAAATGAGTACTAATTGAGGAGGACATGTGAACTCAAAAAAGTATGGTTTACATAACATATACCATAAACTTTAAAGAAAATATAACCCTACTTATTCACCCTCACCCCCAAAAAGTATAAACATGTAAAAAATAATTACTTATTCAGGTGGATATGTGTTTTCATTTATAAAACGAGATTTGTGAACTTCAAAGTATAAAAAAATGCAATTACAAAGAAATCTCTCTCTCTTTTGAAAAAATGAGTACTGGACATGTGAACTCGAAAAAAGTATGGTTTACATAACATATACCATAAACTTTAAAGTATAACAATCTCTCTCTCATTAAGCAGAATTACATGAAATGGTATACTTTCAATAAGGTAAAAACATATAATCCCCCCCTCTCTCTCTCTCTCTCTCTTCAACGAGAATTACATGAAATGGAACACATTCAATCTTTCTCCCTCTCTCATTAAGCAGAATTACATGAAATGGCAGAAACATTATGACATGTCAGCTGTGCTCAGAGGTAGCAGGATCTCTTGGAATAGAAAAATGTCCCCAGGCCATAGTCTTAGGCGAAATTTCAATCATATAACGTTTGGTATCAAGCCCTCTCAATGGAATTTTGTTCATTTCTACTGTTTGAACGTAATCATCAAAAGTTATGGAACGCGTTGCAGCTTTTAAAACGCCTTTTTACTTCTTAACGATCTGACCTTCAAAAGGTATGAATACAACTTAGATCTTAGCCCAGCGTATTCTGTCATTATTTTACCCGATAATTCGTTCTTTAAACAAGCCCATTACTTTCCTGTTTACCAGAGGTATCGAATATATATTACCGGGCGTGTAATTGGTTGTATCAAAATGCTGAATGTTGCTTTTGATAAAATCATAAACATCTGCACTAGTTTCAAACTAAAATTAATCGGTATCCATGTAATTTGAAGACAAATCATTTAGGTTCTTTTTCAGAATGTTATAATAAAAGTGGTACATCACATTTTTAGAAATGTCAAGTATTGCCTGTCCTATGTGTATGGGCTTACACATGTGAATTTCTTCCTTTGACAGTTCGATACCCACAAGGTTCTCGTCAAATATAATGTAACGCAAAAACGTTTGACGCGATATCAGCTTTTTTGCTTATTTCCAACTGGTAGCGAGACGAAAATCGTTATACTTACGTACATTTTCCATAAATTTTCCATAAACACAATTATTAATTTTTTCCATAGATTCTGGCCGAATTTAGATTTCTCCTCAGCACGTTTTGCAGCGTTCAAGTCAAGGATTGTTTGTAAGCCACTGCTCTATGTACGTATTTCAACTTTATTCCTAATTCTACACATTGCTGTTTCCGAATCTGGCGGTACGGTTAAGGATTCTATTGCATTAATTTCATCTCTATTTAACCATCTGAGTTCGCCACATGGAGTTGCATGCCTTGCGATGGCAAATCCATATAACTTTGTATAATCGAAAAGTGCTAAGTATTTAGCTTGTAGCGATTCGTTGTTTTCATGCATGTACTTGTTATTGGCTTTGGAGTATCGCTGCGACACCGTGCAAAGCCCTCCCATGATTCCTGACTCGAAAAACTCTAGCATTTCTTTGTCGGTGATTAGCGATAATTTGATTCTAGTCGTCTTTAACATCGCCTGATGGGCCAACCCGGAGAAGTGTAGAAGTGGCACGGATCTAGTTTATATAAATTTAGGCATAAGCTTCTGAAAGTTTCAAAAATATCAGTCAATAGCAATGTGTCAGTCTTAAGATATAGATCAGTGTACGCCTAAGTTTCTGATATTTAACTCTCGCCATACTGTTTGAGCATGCAAGTAATCTTCCGTTGTTATATCATCAAATTGTGATATATCTGGTAATGCTGTCTCTTTCAATTTCTCCACGCAATCCAGATATGTGTATGGAAATACACCTTTGCGACTCATTAGCTGCCGATGTGCAGGATTTTCGTATGCTCTGTTTGTACTTTTAAAGTCCTCGGGGTTTAACATATCAGCTAAATTGCTCAATTTATCATCGAGGAATCTATAACTGTCAAGAAATCTGAAATTTATACTTTTTCCATTGGACGTATATCTCTTACTGAATGACATATAGTTTTCAGCTGTTTGTGAAATACATGATATGGGTTCTCGATCGTAAGCGAGATGTTTCACGAGAAAATGTGAATCGTAGTTTGACAGACAATGAAAAAAATCGGTATGTAATTTGGTAACTTTCTATTCAGATTACACAAATTGTGGGCCGGTCCTATGAATCTACCGGTTAAATGGCAATGGTCTAATACTTTGTCAGATTCGGACTGAAATTTATCTTCACACAGATGACAGAAATCAGTATTTCTGAATTTTATTTTATTTGCATCGGTCATATTTAACTCTTTTTTCGAGTAAATATCGATTACATCGTCTGCAATTACAGTTGATTCACTGAAAAAACCTTAAATCGCATTAGGACCTCTGAAGATTTTGAACTTTGATAAGGAATCGTCATAATTACATTTAAGATTTAAAGCTATTGATACTGCTTCGTGTCTTTGTAGCGATCTCGTCCAACTGCTATCTGCGGAGGGCTGACATGAATGCACGTTTTACTTTCTCTACTACGTATAGTAAGTAGGGGAAGTATTGCATTCCACCCAAAAATTCGATACCGAGATTTCACCGGAAATACATGTTTTGAGACCTCCTGAATACAAAAAAAGCATTTTTGGAAACATGTCCGTGTGTGTGTCTGTGTGTGTGTGTCTGTGTGTGTGTGTGTCTGTGAACAGCATAACTCAAAAACGAACAGTCGGATAAACACCAAACTTGGTATTTGGGTTCAGTATCTTCCAAGGATGCGACACGAATGTTTTCAAGAAAATCCCCCACCCCATAGTACCCTTTACATGGAAGATTTTTCGAAAATTTTAATTTTCTCAAAAATGGCTCCAACGATTTTGATTAAAATATCATATGTTTAAGATATTTTTATGACAAATAAAATGTATATCTTGAATTTCCTGGGAATGTCTCCAAAAGTATTCTTTATTGTGAACGACTTTTGCATAACTGGTAAACCATAAGCGACACACAAAATTTTACTACACAAAAAATGTAGATCGCGTTAAAATACACAATTTATGTCATATATATTTTTTTAGTTGAGTGAACCATTTTCGAGATATTGCTTGTTATTTCCTTAAATTTTCCAATACTTATACTTTTTCTTAAATTCGTTATTCAATTTTTTATGTCCTGGATATGCAAACAGAATAGAATGCGCCACATAGCAACCAGCGCTTAAAAGATTTGACTATCGCTTATAACCTACCATCTTCCCCTTGCATCTACAAGAAAATTAGCAATAAGATTGACATCTCGATATCTCGATTAACATGAAGCATATGGAGAATAAACGTTTGTAAAAATAGTTCGTACAAGAGTAGAGAAAGTCATGTGAGTGTAGCACATCAGATTTTTAAGTATTGATTCGATATCTGCATATATGACAAATGGCACCGGAGAGCACTTCGAGTATGAATTGAATCGAATGGTGTCATTTACCCCTATTTCAGGCATACTAACTACTTGCGATTTCATGCATCTCCTTTTAAGTTTAGCTAGGTTGCTTTCATTCGAAGAGTATTTCATGCATGCTTCACATATACACATCCTACATTTCCGTTTAGTTAGCTGCGAGGACAACAGGCGAGATAGGTCATTTATTAAGCAATTGTGTGATCTAGCATCATCGGCAATTCTTAAAAAGATCACATGATGCTCTTTATGTTCTGTGGTTTGATAGAATGAAATAATTGAAAATTCGTCTATACCGTATACCGTAATAGATATATTATCATTTTGTTTTTCAAATGTTGTATGTCATCTAAAGATACTGGAAACTTTATTCCTGTGAAATTAAATTATTTAAACATATTCTACTTGGAGTACGAACTCACTCTATAGCTGTTACGCTTTACTGGAAATTTGGATGCCAGTAGGCAATATCTGAAACATTTGTTATCAGTATTCTTAACATTGGTCACTACTCTCTTGTGTTTCATGAAATCAGGCACTTTTATTTTACAACCTGCATTTAACGGATCGTAGTGACAGAAATTTAGAATTCACGAACAGACAAAGAACAAAGTATAGTGATTTCGAACTGTTTTTCGATTCGAATGTATCAATGTTCAATAATATGGGATGTTTAAGTTTATTCTCAAACCACTCGCTAATGTTTGTACCTTGTAAAATAGAATCCATTTTACTATTGAAATTAAATGTCTCGATCTTTTCATTTTCGGGTGTTTGGATGACATATTTGCATACTAATGTAGCACATAACTTTATTCCTGACAAATGACGAGAGAGATTGTTCCGAATTTCGCTGTTAACGAGTGGTTGACATTCATCTAGAAATGTTTCAGGATCTATCATCCCCAGCGAGTTTTCTATTTGACTCGTATAGATCCGATTTTTAAATGCCGATTCAATAGATATGCATGCAAGATCCTTCTGCCTCTGTTCACTCACCGAATCTGTTCTTGCTTTCTTTGATGGAGACGCGCTGTCACCTTTCGAGGTGCTCGTCGCCGTCCTGTTGTTCGGGGCTCCGGTCTTATTTGAGATCACGTGCACGTGTTCCTCTGAAATTGAAATAAATGAGGTGTCATCAGTAATACATTTTTGAAACCCTTTAAGCTGAAAAAAATGTTCAAGTTTTTCGTGATATTAATTTGTTACTTTTTTGAAGCATGCATGAAAGCTGAATAATCTATAACAAATAGTTCATTTTTATTTAAAAGCAATGTTTGATGCCATATATATCAAAATATCTTTAAGCTGGAAATAATGTTGATTTTATTTCAAGTAAAGTTTTTTAAAAAAACTGAAATCGACTTTTCTTTTTTCGTGATATTAATTTGTTACTTTTTTTAAGCATGCATGAAAGCTGAAAAATCTAAAACAAATAGTTCATTTTTATTTGAAAGTAATGTTTAATGCCATATATATCAAAACACATATATTTTGGTTGATTTGTGAACTTTTTTAAGCTAAAAAATCTACACACATATGTAAAAAAGTTGAGTTTTTTGTTTCCTTTTTGGAAGCATGCATGAAAGCTGAAAAAATCTAGGTTTTATTTTATTAAGGCTGAAAAAAGAGAAAACATGTTTGATATCTGTTTAAGCTGAACATATGTAAAAAATGTTCATTTTATTTCAAAGTAAAGTTTAAAAACTGAAATCTGATTTTCTTTAAAGCTGAAAAGAAAAATATCCCCTTTTTAAGCACGCATGAAAACTGAAAAAAAATTCTATACACTTATATAACAAAAATGCCTCATTTGTAATTTTTGATGCTACTGCTATAAAAGTAATATCTATGCATATATATGTAAATAACAACTGTTCATTTTATTTCAAAGTATTGTTTAATGCTATATATTAAAAAGATGAAATAGAATTTTACTTATAGCTCAAAAAGAAATATTATCAAGTTATATTTTTTGTTGAATGTTTAAGCTGAAAAACCTTTTTCTCTTATCCGATTACTGTATTATTTTTCAAAAAGTAATGCTTTGTTTTAACACATATATTCAAACAACTATAACTCACCTTTTCTTGTCATGGAGTCTCTATTGTTGAATTTTCTGTGGATTTCTTGTTTTACTGCAGTGTCTGAAAAAATGATGCAAAAAGTGCGGTGAATAAACTACATTTTTTGAAGGTGATTTTAAGCTTTATATATTACATAAAGAATTTACCATTTTAACACTTTAGAAAGTTGTTTTTAGATAGAACCGCACGTAAACGATAATAACACGTTTTGTTTGGCTAGCTACACTCACCTTCTTCAGATGTGTTTCCTCCAATTAAGGATTCTCCTGCATGTTTGAACTCGTCTGAAAATTATACAATTCATTATTGTAACGATCTGAGAAGTGAAAATAGTAAGTCATAAATAACATATATATGTTCATTTTATCAACTGGCTATAAAATGTAACATTGTTTCCAAAATAAAACATCGTTCTAATCTGAAATTTCGAGATATTCAGTTTTTACACGTACTAAAGATAAGATTTTATCCATGCAGTATATTTATGTCAAATTGTTACAAATTAATCCTGAAAGGTCAAAAAGCTAGAACTATTCCATGCAAAAAATGACATTAAGAATTTTTTTGTCTTTTCCGAGATGCATTATTTTTATCTGAACTGAGCTAACACATGCAAAAAACTGTTTGAATATACCTTTTTTGTAAAAAGGTTATCTTGTGATGTCGATACCCGCTAAGTAGCATCTCTTGTCCCATATACTTAAGCTGATAGCCGCCTTCGTTTATATCGGTTTTTTGTTCTGTAGTCATACTCTTAAATCGTTCGGGAAGAAAGATCTGATGCTGATCTAATATTACTACGATGCGTTCCCCATATCTTGTGCAAAGCGTCTTCACCTTGTTTATTTTGAACGGTACGTTTCTCTCCAGATCTACAAGTTTCTTTGTTGGTACTGTTGGAGCGCCTTCTACATTTCATTCAGCTGGCTTATGATTTGATCTGAAACATACAGACGTGTTTCAACAGGATTTGATTATTTAGGTCACGAAAAAACACGGAAATAAAAGACACATTGAGTCGATTGTTTAGGTCACTAAAGTATATGTACAAAACACGAATTAAAAAAGACACACAGACCGAAAATAATGATAATAACAAATAATTATTTTTTTCACTTACCATCCATGTTCTCTCCTGGGTTGTATCGAGCGGTGCGCTTCTGTTGCAAATGGTCTTTTTTGTGTTCACTTACACAATTTTTATAAGTCCCCGACGTTGTTAACCCCCTCCCCCACACACACTTGTTCTATACTACAGACACCTGTCCAGCGGAATAAGTACTGATATCTTAAGAACTATATCTAATATTTTTTATACTTTCATGATACATTTTAGTTTTTCCGGCTTTTCCCCCTTCTCCATCGCGTATACACACACAGTTATTTGACTGTTGGCTGAGCTTCGTACGTAAAAAATTACCTTGTCCACCGATTCGAGCTGGCCCCTGTACTTACGATAATTATAGCATAGGTAGGATCCGTGATGCTTCTTCCTTTTTGCTGTAGGCAATTTCTTACGCTACTTTCAGAGTTTTACATAACCTATCATTAGGTTCAATTTATAAATTCTGACGTACCGAAGGAAGTTCTGGTTTCTCCCTGCCTTGGGGTTACAGAGATGAGAAGATGCTGCCTTTAACCGTCATGAACATTGCATTATGCATGCTTCAGAGGCATACATTAGTTTTAGCTGTGAGCTCGATATGCCGAGGAATCATTCACATGTTTTTTTCGATTTTTAAAGCATTTAATTTTAGTAATTTATAGTTCATTGCCTTCTTGCCCCTTCTGTTGCTGATCCAGCGTGAACGGAATCTCTTCTTCTTTAATATTATTAGTCCCGTAGGAATCGCTCACATGGTTTTCTTATTTTATGGTTCATTCCCTTCTTGATGAAAGATTCCAAGTTTTTAGCTACGGGGACTCGAAAACGTACTTTTGTTATGACGACGTAACGGTACACCTGACTCGAATATTATAAGCTTCCTTAGAAGTCGTTTACGAGTTTTTTTCTTTATATTCATTGCCTTCTTACTGATCCAGTGTGAACGGGATCTCTTCTTCTTTGATGCAGAGAAGTCTGATATTTATTATTACATTGGAGCGCTTAATAATTAAATAATTTTAGACACAATGGCTCAAACACCAGTCTGTTTAAATGGAATAAGCTTTCTTAACGATAATAATAATAATAATAATAATAATTATAATAACAACTTGATTGCCTCTGAGAAGGAAATAATTCTTGGAGATAATTGCAATAGTTACGAATGTTTACATAGACTTCTACAGAATCTATACACTATGTGTTTAATTATAATTTCAGCGTAAAAAGAACAATAAAAAGAAAATATCGCCTCTGTTCGTTTGATTTTCCTGACGGGAGAGTCATATTCAATATTTTATTAAAAGAAATAAGAGGTAGTATACTATGAAACTTAATCATTAATAATCTTCATGTAGAATTTAAATTATTTATTGGGGAGAAAAATGCTGTAGCAAGCTTATAATTGCCAGGCTTAGGATTTTTCCCTGTTTGTATGGGGAATTCTGCGCAGAACAATTAGGAACCCTTTCAAGCTGACCATTAACGATATGATAGACATCTATTGTATTCTTAAAACGTTATTTCCCCAGCGGTCGGGTTTTTTTCGTCAAGGGTGTACAAACTTTCCTTTACATCGACTGACTTTATAAAAGATGTCGATTGAAAGATATCGTAATTTTTATGCTTGCCTACATATGATACTTTATCAACGACTGTTTTAAAGTCCCTACCTATACATTTGCATGCGCTGACAGTGCGGTACTTTATCGTCAACGTCTGTTTTAAAGTCCATGCCTACGCTCGTGCTTGTGCTGGCAATGATATACTTTATCGAAAATGTCGGTTTTATGGACCATGTCTACGCGTATGCTCGCGCTGGCAGTGTGGTACTATATCGACAATGTCTGTTTTAAAGACCCTACCTATGCGCTTGCATGCGTGAGCGGGGGGTACTTTATCGAAAATGACTGTTTTTAAGTCCATGCCTACGCTCGTGCTTGTGCTGGCAATGCGGTACTTTATCGTAAACGTCTGTTTAAAAGTCCCTACCCATACATTTGCATGCGTGAGTGGGCTGCGGTACTTTATCGCTAGCGTCTGTTTTAAAGTCCATGCCTACGCTCGTGCTTGTGCTGGCAGTGCAGTACTTTATCGTCAACGTCTGTTTTAAAGTCCCTGCCTATGCACTTGCATGCGTGAGCGGGCTGCGGTACTTTATCGAAAATGACTGTTTTAAAGTCCATGCCTACGCTCGTGCTTGTGCTGGCAATTCTATACTTTATCGAAAAGGTGTGTTTTAAAGACTATGTCTACGCGTATGCTCGCGCTGGCAGTGTGGTACTATATCGACAATGCCTGTTTTAAAGACCCTGCAGAAAGTAATGTCTGTTTTGAAGGGTGTGCATCTTTTAGTTGGATATCACTTGGTATTCAATTCCGCTAAGGAGTTAGTGAGAGCGTATGCGTGTTGGAAAATGTCTGTTTGAAAGTCCCTGCTCTGTGTTTTTCCTCGACTGTCTTTACCTATATACATTTCTATTGAAGCTTATTTGTGACCAATCTATAACTAACTTAACTAAAAGAGCAACAAAGCAAATGTTTTTATTGATTCTCTCTCTGGATTTTATTATTGCTGAGGAGACATAGTGGTTTTATAATTTTAACCTTAGGAATTCCCTGTGTCTGTGTATAAGTCTGGACCGTACCCTGGTATATGACGCGATGGAAATCCCAGGTCATTAAGTAGCAGGTACAGATGATCTCGAAACTGGCAGAAGAAAAATCCCCGGCGTTCCTGGTTTAACCGCTTCTAAGAATGTAAAAATTCTTTTTTTGCAACGTATATGCAACAGAATAACTAGTCGAATTTCTCGAAGACCGCTGCGTCTTTAGAAGGAGTATTTAAAAACGATTATCAAATTTATATTTGAGGTCTTCGTATTGACGCGAGTTCTCTGCTTGCGTATTCAAAAATATCTTTCGGAGGGCAATGTTTAGAAGTCCTCTCTCCAAGTTATTAAATCCTTTCGCAATACTTATATATTTACTAAGAAATGTATGCCTATTTTGAATGCTATGTAAGGAGAGAGAGAGTGTGTGTGAGAGAGAGAGAGCTTGCGTGTTGGACACAATGTTTGAAAGTCGCTGCTCTGTGTTTTTCCTCGACTGTCTTTACCTATATACATTTCTTTTGGAGCTTATTTGTGACCATTCGTTAACTAGCTTAATTATAAGAGCAACAGAGGGAATTTATTTAGGATACTCTATATATTATTTTATAAACAATGCTTGTATTATTTAACTATAATGTTAATTCACGTTTATTTATTTTTTCATAATAAATTCCACGGAATTATATGGAGTTAAGATGGCCGGCATGCGCGCCTCAAGCCGCAATATGGCGAACTCCCCGGCTTCTTTCGAAAATGACCACATGGCGCTCTGTGAGGAAGCCAGCTCTCGCCAAAGTGTTGCGACGCGGGCTCAGAGAGAAAGAAGTTTCGTTGATGACCACACGATGCGCTGTGAGCTAGCTGTCTCTATCGTAGCGGTGGAGGGGATGGGGTTACCGACAGCGTGCTATAGAGTGGGAATACCGTTCAGTTCGGCGGTGGAGCGGGCAGGAGATGTACCCCGCGCTCGCTCGTCTTGTTTTTCGTAAAGGATTCTCGTGTTAAGGTCTCGCAGTAGCTATTTAAACACTGTCCTTTTAATTCATGGATTTTTTTAACCTAAGTGATGTAATATTTTATAAGCCACCCGCTCAAAAGAATAATTAAACATGTATTATTAGACGTAATAATTATATACACCTAATCATTACCTTAACACCTCCATGTACGAGAACGACCAGGTGCGCGAGTGAATTCATATACACTTATTTACATTAATCAATCAAAAAAATACTTAATTGTATTCAACGATCGATGAGGAACGTTTCATTACATCACCTCTTTAGAAGCGCAATGTGCGGACATTAGTAGTAATAAAATACCGATTTTGATTCTTTTTTCAATAATGTTTTATGCATGGACGAACATTAGCTAATTGATTGACACAATTATCTCCTCAAATCGATTTGCCGAGCAGCGGCACGCGCCGAAAACCCCATTCTCCTACCCCTCAATCACCTGGGCGGGATTTAGACAGGCCACAGTGAGAGGGAGGGGACGTTTCCAGCGTATGGGAACAATACGCACTCTCCCACCTATCAACAGGGAACCAATCAGACCAACAAGCCGCCAGGGGGGTTAAACCTCAAAGGGGAGGGGAGGAGTGGGGCCAGCGGCACAGAGCCTGGCGGCATACTAGTAGAGCACAAAGGAGTGGGTGTGGCCACCGGCACAGAGCCTGGCGACATTAGGTGAGGCCAAAAGGGAGGGGTCATCTTCGGCGGCTTTAAGGGTAAGGCCAAAAAGGAAAGGGGTGTGGCCACCGGCACAGCACCAGGCGACATGCTAGGAGGCCAAAAAGGAGGGGTCCTGTTCGGCGGCTTTAAGGGTTAGCACACAAAGAAAGGAGGTGGAGCAGGCGGTTTTTAAGGGATAGCACACAAAGAAAGGAGGAGGAGCTGGCGGTATTCCTTTGAGTGCCAGCTCTCTCATATTTTTACTACTAATGATGTAAATTTGAAAAAAGATGACCCAAAATAGGAAATGGCATGAAACTACCAACATGACCTAATATATATATATATAGATTTTCTTAATTTGGGACCCATGATATGGATTTATGTACACTTAAGCAATGCCTTTATTGCAAGGATTAAAAGATGGCATGTTATCAGAATCCGGGCCATGCTTATATGATACTTGGTCTTCAAATAACTTCTGCTCACAATTATGCTGTTTAATAGGCATTCCTGAGGAAAATAAGAAACTTCCTTTTTGGCAGGTAGGCCGACTCATAAGTCTGGACATGAAAATAGATGTAATGCGGGCCAAAGGTATTCTTCCCTGGAAATGGCAAGCTTTTCCAGGTTATAATCCTTTACAGAACCAAAGTGGATGGAAAAAGGTCATTAAACTCTGGCTGTAAGAGCAAACAGCATTTATTTTGAAATAATTATGCCGCTCAACTGCCTAAAAGGCAATAGATGTTAATCTGAGCTCCTCTTCGTTTTAAAAGTCACGTACAAGAGCAATAAATCAAAATGCACTCATATATCGGAAGGGCATATATGCTTTTGCCTTTATTTTTAAAGTATAATATATTTTTAGCTGTTTGGTAAATTATCCTACTTTACCTCGCTATGTTGGCGGAAACTTCACAGCTTAACAACAGATGTACGAAAGTGAATTGTTCCTTATCACTCGGCCATATTTAAAACTAGGACCTTGAATATAGACTCAGTTTTCTCTGCTTTGGTGAAGTGTTTAAGTCGGTGTGCAATGAGTAAGAACGTTAAGAGTTGAATGTATTGCGCTGTAGCGAAATGCCGTAATTACGATTTTACATTTTTACGATTACATTTCCAAAAAATTAGCAATTAAAGCGCATGTGGCTGTAAGCGTAATGACAAATTTAACGCTGATAATTCACGTGTATGTTCAGTGCACTTTCTTCCTAGTGACTATAAACGGGATTTGAAAAGTGAACTATTAGGTTTGGCCGATTAAGAAACTTCTGCTCCCAGATGCAATTTATTCCCAATGGAGATGCACTTAGTGAAGGTCCAAGTATAAGTGGAATGTCGCAGGTATGTCTTTTTTATTTTTATATCCTCTAACAGAAAAATATATTCTGGAATTATTGCTGTCTTAATACTGCAGAAAATGTAACAATTGAGCGTTTCGGCTCGTTGCAATGGTCGAGATGTGCGGCACGAGGTCCAAACTGTTAGGAAGTGAGCCTTGTCCACCATTGCTTCTGTATCTCCAAAGAAAAAAAAGCTTGATCAGGCTGCTATTGCCGATCCAGTTATAGAAAATAGCGATAACGAGTTAGAAAACCTCAAGAAACAGATTGAAGTATTGAAAAGAAAAAACGCAGCTGCTTTGGTGACACTGAAAACAGAAACCACGGCTCTTAAAAGAATTCGGGGTTCGAAGCTTAACGTGGCTATAAATAATCGAAATTCATCTGCTAAAGTCACAAGAGTTGATGTGGAAAGTAGGGTAAAAAAGTGCTATCAACATGTTTCGCCCCAGGGCAAGCAAAGTGTGTTTAAGTGGGAATAAGGGAGCAAAATGGTCCTCCGAGGATATAACAAATGCCATTGCAGTAAGAGCGCTTTCTCAAAAGGAGTATGAATATTTGAGAAAACTAAATACTCCTCTGCCTGCTCGTTTGACTTTGCAAAAATAAATACGTAAAATCAAATGCAGACCAGGTATTATAAACGAGGTAAAATATCTCTTAAGGGCACAGCAATGAATTTTCAATGCTTAGAAAAGCTAGCTGTTATAACCTTCGACGAGATGAACATAGATACCCCGCAAGGAAGAATAATCAGTGGGCCGCTTTATCCTCCAAAACAGCATAAGGCATCACCAGTAACACGTAAGTTTTCATTTCTTACGGTAAAAGAAATGTACCAGCATATCCATTTAGCGATTCCTTTAAAGTAGTTGTAAATTTTCCTTTACTACTAAAGTAATGCATGTTTGAATCTCTTGTAGCACCTAAAGTTTACGTTGAAGTACTGGTTGTGCTCCAGTAGTTTTGTTTATACGTAAATATATTACTAACGTAATGCAGTTTCCATTCGTTTTGCTTTATGGTATATGCACACAATGTTTGTTAAAAGCTCTGAAATAATATACCTTTTAAGCGAAACTGGAAGAACGTGCTAATAGTAATCAATTGGGAGTTAATCGGGAGCAATTTAGTGTGTTCACTGCGCTGTGTATGTATTCCGCGCGCTCGTCTTCACTCTCACTTACGTCACAGGCGGGCAGCCAATGGCAGCTCCCACCCCGGAGTGGCTCACCTTTAGTTATCTAGCCAAATTGAGCTCTCCATTTTCGTACGATATGGCGGCGTGTAGCATAAGTGTACGTCTAATTGATTATGTTTATGCCTATTTATCTTGGCCATTAATTTGCTTACGTATCATTAATATAATTTGTGGTTTATATAAAAAACTAAATGTGAAGCGTAATTCCGATTATACGCACGGCGTTTCTTCGTACCTTAATTTGAACCTTTCTCAGCGCTTCAAACCGCATGCAAGACCGACTCAAGTCTCGACGGCTTGTTTTCTTCATTTCCTTACTTTAGCTTTCTGCAACATTCCTTAAATGAATTACTGTTAATTTATTCATTGTTTTCATAAATATAATTAAAATTACTCGTGTCTGCTGTCTATGTGGCTTTCATTATGATCACATCCTGATGTATACACATGTCAGCTGAGCGCGTTGCTCACATTGGCAACATCCTGCTGTAGTTCGAATTTTGGCCGCTAGCCTGTCAGAAACCAACTTACGAAAAATAGAGGTGTGTGTGTGTGTGTGAGTGTGTGTGTGTATACCAGGTGAGTCAGCTGCCCCTATTTATTTTTGAATTTATGCAACTTGCTAAGCAACATATTTGACTTAAGCCTTTCTTGAATGCCTTCTAATGGCTGATTTGCATAACACTTTATAGAGGAGGAATAGATAACTCAGTGCATAAGTGTTTTACAGAACAGAATTCAATCGCTGTGTATGTCGATACAAACAAACATCCCACCCTGACAATGGGAGCTGCAGTAGCACTTTTAGCCAATTTTACAAAATTTTATTATTTAGCATACATTCTTGCACACCTTTGAAAACGCTCTTGAAGGAAGGACCTATCACATGCATCGGTTGACAAAACCATTTGAAAACAAAATGGCATATCTACGCAGTGCGACCAATTGGATTTAAGCCGTCAGTCAACGTTGTACAGCCTTGTCAAAAATGCTAAGCATTAGGTGAATAATTTCACCTATGTCACAAACTATGGCGTATTTCAGATCATACAGTAATTGTATTGACTGATGCGGTTTATTTGTTTGAATTAATACTACCAAACCGAGCTCAAAACACTGTACGATGCTCCAAAAACCGTGTGAAGGTCCGAGGTGGGGTCTAGTTCTGCGATTACTAATTCGTGTAGGAAGCTCACTTCGCAAGGTAGCCTTGACCCAATGGTATTATCATGGTTGCTTTAACACTGTGCCACTTCAGTTCGGGTTAAGTTCAAACTTCTTATTACCTTTTGTGTTATCTCTTTGGGCCTATAATTTGATATTATAACATTACAAGTGTGTACAAAATAGAATAAACGCCATGTTTTCCACCGCAAATTCCAAATCATCTACGCGTCCTCATACGTGAAGAATGCAGGCAGATTACACCGCGCATGTTACATCACGCAAGAAGGTCTCTTCGGCACGTACACAAATATGCATTGATAAAGGGGGTCGTCATTTTGAAGATTCACTTCGTTGCTGAAATCCACGCTCTTTAACAATTTATTATTCTGTTTACCCTGAAATTAGCACATTTACAACTCCTTTGTCAATAGAAGAAGTGAATCAAAAAATTTAAACATGAAACAAAAACTGTTAGATTTAATATCGTCGATATGCGCCCAAAAGAATGAAACTAATTACGTAACACGGTTTACAATACCAGATACGGTACAGATTATTAGGGTAAACATTATACACAATTATCTGATCGAAATTCTTGCGTCTTTGCCTCACAGGGGAGCCAATAACAAAACAAAATAAATTAGTAGACTAAAATACAGAAAATAAACACAAGGAGACAAAAAATAACCAAAAGTATTTGATGCTTGTATGAGATTCGGTCCTCCGAAACTAAGCTTTGCTTAACCACATTCCGGCAGCTAACCCACTCGGCCAAAACTCAAGTAGTTTATCCCGCTCTTCCAGAAAACATTCCTCTATCTGCTTGCAAGCGTTATATCCATGAAATGCGGTCTTTTTTTAAGGCCTTCGCGGCTCTTTGGTTCTCATTCAGGACTTTAATCATAAATGCTAGTTGCGTATAGTAACGAATAGATGGGCAGAACTACGGTAACTGTTTGTTTGCTAAAAGGGTCAATGTTTTCACATTAGACTATAAACTGAGGGTTGCATAGATACGAATACCTAAGGGCAGTTGAGTCACCTGGTATGTATATATCTGTGTGTGTGAGAGAGAGAGAGTCAAGATCGACTGCTGACCATGCTTCCCCATCCTCTCTCAAATTCTTGTAAACACAACCTAGACGAACCCTGCTTTAATTTGCCGGTTCCAGATATTGTATGGTGAGGAACGGAAAAGAGGAAAGTGATGCGACAGAGATGAAAGTATTGGAGCCACACTTTCTGTGGTGCCTTCTGCGTTTTTTTAAAATACATTTTCCTATACATCTTAACCGTGTCCATCGTCTAAGGCTATTTTAAATACTTTTTCTGGTATACAGTGAGTCCACAGTGCAGCTAGGCTATCCACACAGCTTGAGAAGCTGTATCTCCCTTATGCTCTAACCATAGAGGCCGAGAAGCAAGCAGTATCTCTCCTGATTTTACCCTTAGGAATATACTAATCGTTGAAATTGAGTTGTATTTATGGACGCTCTTTAACTGCTATGGTTCTTGGCGTCCCATTCTACTTTGGGCGTGAAAGACCGGTAATTTTGCACAGAGACCTCTTTATCAGGCTTGAGGTTCTTTTACGTGGCATAAATCTACGACACGGGACCACCGGCTTTACTTCCCTTCCGAAGGAAGCCATACTAAGGATTTTTACGCCCGCGACCTCCGGAACTAGAGGCTAGCATGGTAACCACTACACCACGGAGGACGATTTATGTATACTAATCGTGAAAATGCATCTGAGCAACTGAGGGATTCAGTGAACCCAATGAGAAGCCGCCTCTGACGCAGACAAAATCAGTTGTTTTCCAGAGCATTGTTAGTTGTAATGTAAACGAGTTCTATTTTGCAATTAGTTGATATAAAAAGTTTAATGAGAAACATTTTAGGCAAAAGTATGCAGAACAGCTTTCCACATTGCATCAACAAATATCCTGCCAACCTAGGTACTAACCTGCAGCACATGAAATTTCACAAGTCAAGTGATACCGTTACTTGGTGTCATACTCTATGTACTCTATGAAAACACAAACTATAAGCCATGACTGCTTCTGTTTTTTTCCCCTAATGTTTGTCGTGAAAAATAAGAAGAGGTGAAAGACTAGAAGGACAAAGATGCAAATAAATCGTTACAAGAAAGAGAATGGAAGAAATTAAAAAAATAAAAGACTATTGCGATGTTACTAAATTGTTTTATTTGCAAATATATTTTTCTTAAGATACTGCATTTTCGTAAAGAATTTATCTAAATTCAATTAATTGTTTTAGACATACATGTCTTCTGGTCTAATAGTTACCTTAATGAATTTAAAATTGCACTATCAATCATGATTGGAGTAGAGAATGTCCATAATATTAACGAGTAAATATAAAGACTATAAAACTTCGAAGTCCGTATCGCTTTTTCAGTGTCGTCCTTATTATGGAATGACCGCGAACTTGGATTTAATACGTATTTGGCTGAAAATTGCTTCGACGTAGAATATTATAGGGGAAGCTGGCTCACTTCTGCGTTTATATGCGAGAGATAGGGGAAATGAGGAGAGTGGCTATTTGAGCTAGGGTTAAAGGAGGGGAATGCACTTTATATGAGAGAGGTAGGGGGTATGCAGAGAAGTGCTAGGCTAGACAGGTTGAGGAGTAGAGTATGCGTTTATATGCGAAAGATAGAGAAAACATGACGAGATGCTAGGCTAGACAGAGGCTGAAGGAGAGAATACGCTTTATACGAGAGAGGTAGGGAATACGTGGAGAGATGCTAGGCTAGACAGATGTTAAAGGTAGAATGTGTTTTATATGAGAGAATAGGAAACCGAGGAGAGGTATGAGGCTGGTAAGGTAGAATGATAGAGTATGCGTTTATATGGGAGAGACAGGGAAAACAAAGAGAGATCCTATGCTAGGAGAGAGTTGAAGGACTGGGAAATGCATTTATATGGGAGAGGTAGGGCAACCGACGATAGGTATTGTTGATGTATAATGTCCAGTCTTCTCTAGGGTAGCAACAGACGAACAGTTTCCATGGTTTGGCATAGACAAGCAGATTTTAGGAGTCGGGTGTATCATAGTTCCATATGATTTTATCACTTAATTCAACTAGTATGCATGTCATTTAGGGTAATCTGCGTAGTATCACAGGTGATCATGATAATTTCGATCAGCGATTTGTATCACAGCTGTTTAAAGTAATTTCAGGTGATTCAGCTAGCATAAAAGGTATGTGAGTCATTTTAACAAGTAATTCAGATGTATTGTTGATACTTAGGATAAACCGTTTAGTCTTACAGGTGCTCATGGCAATTTCAGGCAGCCATTGTACCAGAAGTATTTAAGATAATTTTCATATGATGACAGGTAGTATGACAGATATTTAAGTCGTTTTAACAGTTCATTCAAATAGTGTCACTGGTATTATTCAATTCTTTATAGACATTCCTTATTCAATGTTACACTTTTACTGTTTTTTCTTAACATTACAAACCTTTATTTGTTAAACAGTTATTGTGCGAGACGGAGAGGGTTAGACAGTGTGTACGGTTGCACTGAGGGTATATAGAAGTAGTATAAACTAGCACATCCGTATGTTTGAGGAGATATTATAATGTTTTAGTCAGCTTTATAGTTTTATATGGTTACAGTTTTATCCACACGTAGCAGCTTTATCAGTTAATCATTGCTTCGTTAGATAAGGATTCAAAAGCTAGACATCTCTCCCCTTTATCGAGGTTTGAGACAAGCACTAGGATTTGCTCCTAATAGCACGGTTAACGCCCCACCTTCCATCTTTTTCTTTGTTCATCAGGTGTATGCTGGGTGTATACGCAGCACATCAGTAAACTTCCATTTTTTAAGATTATAAACTCGCTAAGAAAATATTCATCTTGAGATCCAGATTACATTCTTTTAAGCGCTGTTTGTGATATGATAATGTCCATACGCATATGTAGTTATTCCATCCTCAGCAACAACCCTTTTATCATCGAAAGGACTCAACGTGATTTTATTCATTTGCACGGCGGTAACAGCATGCTCTCGTGCCAGGTTCAGATTCATGGGCGTTCTTATTATTTATCGGGTTTTAAGACAAATGTAATGTAATGCTTAACAGCACTACGTTTTATATCATTAATTTTTACTTTCTCTACTACGTATAGTAAGTAGGGGAACTATTGTATTCCACCAAAAATTCGATACCGAGATTTCACCTGAAATATATGTTTTTAGACCCCCTGAATCCAAAGAAAGCATTTTGGAAACATGTCCGTGTATCTCTGTGTCTGTCTGTTGTGAACAGCATAACTCAGAAACGAACAGTCGAATAAACACCAAACTTAGCATTTAGGTTCAGGATCTTCCAAAGATGTCACACAAAGGTTTGCAAGAAAATCCCCCCACCCCAGATTTCCCTCTACATGGAACATTTTTCGAAAATTTTAATTTTCTCAAAAATGGCTCTAAGGAGTTTCATTATAATATCGTGTGTTTAAGATATTTTCATGACAAATGAAATGTATATCTCGAATTATCTGGGAATGCCTCCAAAAGTATTCGTCATTATGAACGACTTTTGCAAAACTGGTAAACCATAAGAGATAGACAAAATTTTACTACACAAAAATGTATATCGCGTTGAAATACACAATTTATGTCATATACATTTTTTGTTGAGTGAACCATTTTCGAGATATTGCTTGTTATTCCCTTAAATTTTCCAATACTTATATTTTTTCCCAAATTCGTTACCCTTTTTTATGTCTTGGACATGCAAAGAGAATCGAATGTGCCACATAGCAACTAGCGCTTAAAAGATTTGACTATCGCTTAAAACCTACCATATTCCCCTTGCATCTACAAGAAAATTAGCAATAAGATTAACATCTCGATGTCTCGATTAACATGAAGCTATGGAGAATAAGCGTTTGTAAAAATAGTTTGTCCAAGAGTAGAGAAAGTCATGTGAGTTAAACACATCAGACTTTTTTGTCCTGATAATGCAAAGAGAATGGAATATTCCTTATAGCAACCAGTTCTTAAAATATTTGACTATCGCTTAAAGCCTACCAATTCCCCCTGCACCTACAAGAAAATTAGCAATAAGATTAACATCCCGATATCTCGATTAACATGAAGCATATGGAGAATAATCGTTCATAAAAATAGTTTTACAAGAGTAGAGAAAGTCATGTGAGTGTAACACATCAGATTTTTTTATCATCGAGCCTTCAATATCTAGTACATACATCTTAGGCCGTTAGTCCAACAAAGCTTGGATGATTTTGCCATTAGCCTCATCTTTAAATTTTCCCAGCACCTTTTGTTGTGGGTGCAGCGGCAGATATGGTTAACAGGGTGATCAGCTGTATCCGGATGCTCAATAAAACGTAGATTTTCTTGGTACACATCTTCAGTTGTCACCCGTTGAATGAATGAATCACAAGCTTCAGGTTTTCAGTTCCATAATATGGCAACAACACATCGTAATGATAGTGATACATTAATGTCTTAGAGATGTCCAACACGCTCATTCCAATATATATATATATATATATATATATATATATATATATATATATATATATATGTATATAGGCTTGTTGAATACAATCTGTTGAGAGGCCATATACACAGCAGTTAGATTGGAAGCATATATTGTCCTGTCGATAAACGCAGGCTGGACGATAAATATTTCCAGAGTCTTCTCATTTGTAACCAGTCGTATATCCATACGATTACGTAGGTTCTCCGTATTTTTTTTCCAAACGTTGGCGTTGTTAAAGAGTAGAGGTTTTAAAGGTCATTCTCGAAATCATTTACAGCCTGTTATCGTAGCTTGTTGGTAAATCCCACATAAGGTTTTAACCACTGAGACTGTCGGAATTGTAGCACACGATGGATTTTACTCAAACGTAACCCATCATTAAGAGCTTGCTTGAAAGTCATGTAACGTACTATATACTTCTTTCGAGGTCCAAGATGAGGTATCAGTTTCTTTGTAGATAACTCCTTGGGTTTCATACACTCATGCAGGTAAGGTAGATCTTTGTGTAGATCGTGAACTTCTGCAGGATACTCGATGTCGACTTCCAATATGTATCCATTAGGATCATATTCTTGTAGTGTTTCTAACTTGTTTTCATTAGACGAAACCCACTCAAATCCACCATAATGGCGGGTGTGGCACGTTGCCCAACCATGTTGGTTATTGGCGTCCTCGTAGGTAATAAGTTGGGTTGGTCGCGACGGATCATACTTATCGATATAGGCGTGGTTTTCTTCGGCATACCGGTTCTTCACATAAACCTCCTCTTATGCTGGATCCCACCATGAGTAATTGATCATAATCCTGTAGTAATTCTAGTTGAATTCCTGTATACAGCAACATGGCATCCCATGTAAGTCCTGGAGAGTTAAAATAATGAGCGGAATCGACTTTGTGTGTTTTGAGAGTTTGAGCTCTAAATGTCTCAAAGACATCGGCTAGAAGAAGTGTATCAGAGGTTAAGTAGAGGTTGCTGTACTCGCCCAGGTTTCTCACATTAAACAGCTTCAATACATTTCTAGCATGACTGTAGTCAGCATCACTGATTTATTCTTCATTTAACCTATTGTAGTAGGAGTTGTTAGGAGGCAAGCAGGTTTCGTTCCAAACATCCAATGACGTTACGTATTCATAAGGAAATATGTCCTTACGGGTCATCAACTTCAACTTGTCTTCTCCGAAGTACTTCAGCGTTTCAGGATATTGAGTTATATTTTTCACCAGCTTATCCAAGCCTATACTCAGGAACCGAAAGCTGTCCACAACCGAATCTTTATATCTCCTACATACTTGGAAAATGATATGTAGCTTTCTTCAGAGCTAGGAATTACCTCCACACCTTCACTCGTATATCCCAGCTCCTTAACAAGGAAATGAGAGCCATATCCACTGAGGTTGTGCATGAAGTCGGGAATATATTGCTTTTTGCTGGACAAATTACATTCATTATGTAGACTTTCACGATATTCACCACTGATGTGATCATGATCGCGTACTTTGTAGTTCTTTTCAGTAAAGGTTTTATCACACAAGTAGCATACTGTAGAGGATTCGAAATCCTTCTGCTGTTGATCTGTGAGTTTCAGTGGCATGACAGATTTGTTGGCATTATCAATTTTCTTTGCAAGGAATATCCGATATTCCATAAACTTCTGAGCAGCATCATAACCGATATACAATTGCTTAGGAAGATCAGTTCGACGTGTTCAACGCCAGATGACGGTTTGGCGTAAACAAGAAGCTCGTTGGTGTGTGCTCTTGATAAGGGGTTGTATAGGAAGTTTCAGGATTGGGTATGCACGTTTGACACGGAGTGAAAATACTCTCAAGGAATACATAGATGACATAAGGCACCTTCAACATTCTCTCAACATTTTTAAACTGTAAGAATGATTTCTTCTTGGTAGGCATAACTACCCTTTTAAGTTCATGTTGTTTACAGATGCCTGCATGTTGTAGTTTTTCCAGTCCACTTCGTCCACACTGACCATCAAAATGTGTAAAGCAGCGCTTACAGGTATAAACACGTTCTTTATGTTTAGTTTTCTGACGTCGAACGAGCTTCTTAAAATTCTTGATATATGCGTAGTGATGTTTTCCACTACTTTCACTCAATAGTAACAGGTCACGGTGTTCAAGTAGTTCAGTCTCAGCAACCGTTGTTGGATACACTTCATGGTTCTCAATCAGTCCGAAAACGTTGATAAACATCCTGTTAAGCTTCTCAAACTTAGATATTTGAGAAAGTGGAGTAGGGTAAGAAACACAGCTGAAGTTGTACCTAGCTTGAAGTTCCTCGTATTTGCTCACTCGTAGCGCATTCTTCCCTATGAATTTGGTTAGTGCAGAATACATGAAGCATTTCTCGTCACTGCAGCTCTGGGTGTTTATGCAGGCTTATCTTGCTTCAACAGATGGCGGTAGTGGTATGTAGCTACGTCCTCGTAACAGTTGGTACTTGTTGATACGAAGTCGAACTCCTTCCACAGCAAGCAGGGCCAAGTTATTACCCTTAAGCTACGGCTCTTCCATTTCAAATGCCAATTTCTTGAATTTCACTTACAAAGCTGAGTCCAGATCCGTTTCTAGAAACACAGGCTGATTTTGTGTTTTAAATGTTTTGTCACAGGTTTTTCCGATACTGTTCGTAAATTGGTACTCGACCAGCAGATTAATTTTCACACTCTTGTGAATACCATGCCCTTTATGCACAGCCTGGATTATCCGTTGTTTTGCCTCATGCAGGTATATATTAAGAACCTTGGATGTATCGCGTCGTATGAAATACGATTTCAATCGTCCGTCGAATGAAGGTCCATATTCTTTCATGTCACAGTACTACATTGTAGATAATAACTGTTGTTTAGTAGGCTCCAATCTGCTTTTCTTTTCATGTATGCTTATTTCACATACATCTTCGTGTCGCTGGCCCTTATAACCATCATTGAAGGCTATGCTACAATGTTTACACTTGAAAAGCCGCTTGCAGCACATCTCGTGTCTTCTCTTATTGTAACCTCACAGGAATATCTTTCCGCATTTACCACAAGAATATCCTGATGCACCAAGAATAATAGCCTTATATGCGGAGCTATTCATCTTTACTCTTGATGTAATAACATATTAATCCTTCTTCAAGGAAATCTAGCCCTCTTCACCTTGATAACACTTTAGAAAGCTGATTATTTCGTGGAGAACACGATGTTGACATCTCAAGACTAATTAGCAGAATGAAGTCCAGTGTCCTAGGTCACCCTATTTATAGAGGGGGCACGGACCTTTTAGATCAATGATATACTGAATTTTAATAACAAAACGGTGATTATGCGTCTAATTCTTATACTGCAATATGTGTTTACAGGTGTTTGGGCGTGTCCGTAGGTTTTCGTGCATGTTCACATGTTTAGAGAGCTGTTCGTGGTTTTATGTGTGATTGTGCGTATTCATAGGTCTTCGTATAGCTTCGTGTGCTTGAAGGAAGTGTTAGAAGTGTTGTGCGAATGTATTTGTGTTCGGTGATGTTCGTAGGTCCTCGTGCAGGTTCGTGTGCGTGTGTATCTATGTGTTCGGAGGTGTTCGTAAGTCTTCGTACAGGTTAGAGTACTTAGAGGAAGTGTGCGTGTGTATCTATGTGTTCGGAGGTGTTCGTAGGTCTTCGTGCAGGCTCGTGTGCTGGGTGGAAACGTTAGAAGTGTTGTAAGTATATATCTATGTGTTAGGAGGTGTTCTAGGTCTTCGTGCATGTTCACGTGATTAGAGAGGTTTTCGGGGGTGTTAATATCTGTTTATGTGCGATTGTATGCGCGTGCGTGTGCTGCGTGTTTGAGCGCGTCTGCTTTGTATGTATGTGTGTGTGTCTGTAAGTACGATGTGTGTATACTTGAGTGGTTATATGAGTGAGATTGTATGTACGTGTATGCGTGTGAAGGAACCCCTAATTATGGAGGAGGCACGGACCGCACGGATTCCATTACATTTCACATGCGATGCTGTAACGCTTTTGTTACTTTCCGGTTCGACGTTGTCACCCATATTATATGTATTTAGAGGTTTTAAAAATATAATGTATATATTAAACATCATTATTCCTTATCCTCTACGTTTTCTCGTTTTATATACTTTCGAGCCAATCGTGCGATGATTGGAGCAATTAAATGCTGATTAGGTGGCTAAATCTCTGACATTTCACTAACACATCAATACATTTTAATGATATAACGTGATTGCTGATCAAACATTTTATTCAACTATCCTACCCTAACCTGGCCTAGACAACCTCCTCGTCATGCATTCTATCCCGCCATCGTCTAACCTAAGCTCACACCGAATATCTATCCCACCCTTATCCGCTCTGGAACACACTTTCATTATCTATTCTTTTCTTCCATCGTCTAACCAAACCAAAACGTAACAAAATGCCACCTAACATAACCACTAACAAAACGTAACAACACGTAACATAGCCACGTAACAAGAAGTAACACTACGTAACCACGTAACACCACGTCACAAGACGTAGCACCGCGTAACATAACCACATAACAAGACGTAACACCGTGAAACAAGACGCAAGCAGAAAACGTAACGAAACGTAACCAACCCGTTGCTAAGTTAACCTTCATCATACACGTTTAAACTCATCTTGTAACTATCTGTATATGCTGTCACACCAAAAAGAGACAAGTATTTTCACACTCTAATTCCGACAGATGTTTCCATTCAGCGCCTACCACTACCACCAATATTCTCCTATAATATTCTACTGACGTGACTGTAAATAGGAAACCTGAGTCTATAGGCCGGAGAACGTATCAGGGACGTGCAACAATATTTAAAGTAAAGAATAAACAAGTCATTAAAATGTACACAGCAGTTGTGCAGCTTACACCGTGTTCTAGATATACTAGATTTTAAAAATTTAATTTAGAACTTTTTAAATGATGCACAAATTCCCGTACGTAAATGTTTCATAAAACAGTGAGAATTCCCCATATCGTTTCGATTATTATTGTTGTTACTATTATTATTTGTTGTTGCTTTAGTAGTCATTAGCATCACTACCAATTGCTGAAATTGACTGAAAATACATTTTAAACTAAACTAGATTATGAAGTATAACGTTAAATGTAACTTTATAAAATGCTGGCAAACCATTGTAATCATGAAAACAACGCAGGTACTCACTTATATTTTCTTTTGTATAAGCTCCAGTCGACGATTTTTTCTCCGCAAAGATTAAGTGTTTTTCAATTCCTAATTTCGCTATACATGACAGCGTTTGACCTTTCATAATATTCCTCAAATAAATGTTAACTCTTTTAAGTGTATTCATACTACGTTCACTGTTGGCTGTAGTGATAGGCAATGTTAACACTAGTCACAATAATTCAGTGGTCTCTGTGTACACATCATCCAAATTATTGTTCACCAAGTAACCTTAGTCTAATAGCTCTAAAAATTGCCTTGTTGCTTTTGCTAGACTCCGACAGTTCTCTGTGACAGCTGAAAGCTAACTCTTGTTTGGCTAAGAAAGCTACAGCTTGAATGATGGGACCTAACACTTTGCGACTGGCTGACACTTTCGCATTGTGCTTAATGGCAGATAATCGTGCAGCTTCAGTCAAGACATATTCAATTCGTGTTCCCTTACTCAATAGTTGAAAAGATTCTTCGTTATTAATGTGCTTTTTTGGAAGTTTCGTGTTTGCAAACTTTTCTTTTGGTGTTTTTAATATTTGATATTCCTTCAACACTCCATTCCTTTTACCCGCCAAAAAGCAAACATTCGAAGCAATAGAGGTTGTTATGAATGTAACTGCCAGTTAACCAATTAAATTTACTGTACTCGGATGTTTGAAATGTCCATTTTTAGTTCTTTTCCTGTAAGAAAATGCAAACTTAGGAGACGGTTTTTTGCCTTTAACTTCATACTTTCTCTCGTAAGATAGAGTAAAAAACTGAGTTGTAACGAACCCACTAGATAAGTGGTCCAATAAATCGACAGAATTGTCCATATTTCTAAAATCATAAATAAAACAAGAACAATGAAAACAATAGACAGGTTTACGTAAAATTAACACTGTACTGCACTAGACAGCTGCACACACATAATGCTGCTTAATCAATAACTAAGGAACGAAATGTTTATCGTTTATGTTGCACTCCCTTGGCCTATTTCTTTTAAAGGCGGCCCCACACCCGTCGCCCCTGGTGGCGATCATCCGCCATGCAACATGCAATCTAAGCGTAAACAGGGGAGATGTAGTGGTGATGTGCATGCGTGGAAGCCGGTTCCGCTGAGCACCCCGGAAAGTACAGACGGACATGATGACCTGCAAATATATGCAAGTGAGCGATGATTGGCCCGGGTTCTACACATACCGGAGTCTGTGCAGAACCCTGGGGGAATGAGTGATGATGCGGATGGTTTGAGTACTATGGTAGTTTAGCAGACGGACTAGTGGAGTGTAGTACATTAGCAGGGACGGACTGACTGACACGATGCAGGAGGTGTAGTCCGAAGTGTGTGGTGGATGGTGGGGGAGAACGTGGATGTATTACTAGAAAACCGACTTACTGTGGAGAATTGTAGTAGTGGAAGTACTCACAGGCTGGCTGGCTGCCTAACTGAAGTGTAGGTGCGGACCCGTGGTACTATTGGTGGTGCTGATGTACTGGTTCGAGGCTATGATGAGCATTCTGTGAATCTATTCAAAGATTCTAAAATGAGAAATCAAATGTTTAAGTTGCGTGTTAAGTTGTATAAATGTATCAATGACAGAATTGTCGGTAGTGATGAATCGGTCAAAAAGGTGTGGTGGACGTTTATGTTGAGAGTCCTCTGTGTCATAAGGGACTAATGGTTGGGGATGTTTTGATATAGGTTGTGAGCGGCCATTTTGATGAATTCTTCAAGTGTATGCATGTGGAGCTCTTCGTGTAATTTACAAGCTGGAGCAATAGGAGGGACTGCAATGCGAAGAATTTTGTTCTGAAATGTTGTGAGAAGTTTGATAAGTGATGGGGCGGCGTATCCCCAAACCGGAGCAGCATAAGTGATCATTGGTCGAATTAGACTTTTGTATAGAGTGGTTCCTAATTTGGGACTTAATCCGTTATTAATGTTTAATAGGGGGTAAAGTTTCCGTAATTGTGCTTGGGCCTTGTTTCTGACAGTTTAATGCGCGTTCTCCAGGTTAAACCTTGGTCCATAATTACACCAAGGTCTGGTGAGTCCAGTTAATATCCTTTCCAAATAATGGGAGGGAGGAAGTGAATGTGTAGGGTATCGGTGTAATCTGTGCTTAATAATAATGTTTCCAGCCATGGCTTTATAGTAGTGAGTGTGGTTTTTAGTCTGCTGTGTATAGTTGTGGTTCTGCTGGTTGTGTTGTGAAGGAAGTGTCACCAGCGTATAAACATAAGCATATATTGAAAGTTTTGGGTATGTCGTTGATATAAATATTAAATAAAACGGGTCCTATTAGGCTAACTTGTGCTACACCAGCAAGGATTGGGCGTACGGTGGATTCGAAGTGATTGACTAGAGAATAGAAGGATCTATTGTTAGGGTAGAAGAATCTATAAGTTTAGTGATAGTGTCGGGTATATTGATGTTAATAAATTTGCGGAGTAGGCCAGCATGCCATACTCTATCAAAGTCTAGTAAAACAGCACCTGTTGATCGATTGGTGTTAAATCCATAGGAGAAAATTTCTGCTTTCCTTAAGAGTTGTAATGTAGTAGAGTGTTTGGCTCGAAAGCCAAACTGTTCATTGATGAGTATATTATGTTTAATAAGGAATGCATTTAGCCGTTTAAGTACTATTTTCTCGAAATCTTTACTAATGGTGTTTAATAGCCTAATTGGCCGATTGTTATTTGGGTTGGTAATGTCTTTTTGTCGTTTAGGAAAATGTAAAACTTTGGCCTTTTCCAGTTGTCAGGATATATTCTGTTATTTAATATAAAATTGTATATTTCTGCAAGTCTTTGCATTACATGAAGTGGGAGGTGCCTGAGTGCTGTATTGGAAATATCGTCAGGTCCGGGAGCTTTCTTGTCGGGAAGATGGTCAATGATCCATTTCACTACTGCAGTGCAGGTTTTACGTATTTTGGTATATGTAGGTGAAGTGCATATATTGCGTTTTGAAAACTCAGTTTCAGTGGAGAATTGTGGATTGGAGGGTATAGCGTGTGGAATTAATGTGTTCTGGAGAGCGTTGGCTAACGCTTCCGCTTTACTATTGTCAGAAGTGGCTATGCGTTGATTAGAGTGTAGTGGAGGTATGTTGAGTTTGTCTCGAGTGAGGCACCTGGATATGCGGCATACGGATGAGTGATTCGGATGGAGGTTCTCTAATGCGCTATTCCATTGTTTGGATAAGTGATCGGTGAAATTTTGACATAATAGTGAATTCAGATGTTGGAATTCATCGCGATCGTGAAGGTGGCGAGATTGCTGCCATCTGCGGCGAGCTTTATTGCCTTCAGAAATAAGAGCTTTAATGTCAGGAGGTAGGTGTTGTTGCGGATGAGAAGGTTTATGTAATGGAATTGCTACAGTGATAGCATGTTGCATAGTGCTTTCAATGGATTTTGTTGCTAGCTTTAAGTCGTCGGTGCTATTAATAGGTGTGTGGGAGGCCTCATTGAGGGTGATATTTGAGTAAGTGTCCCAGTTAGCTTTGTTGTAATTTCATCGGGAGAAGGGTGTTTGTGGGGTTAATGTGCCGCTAATATGTATGGATACGGGAAGATGGTCTGAAGAAAGTTCGTTTAGAGTGATAAGTGAAATTTGATAATTAACTCCGCGGATTAAAGCTATGTCTAAAACGTCAGGATGCATGTGGAATGATTTGGGAAGAAAGTAGGGTCAGGTGGAGCATGGATAACATAGTTGGAATTATTTTCGTGTCGCATCAGGACCAAGCCGGCAGGATTGATAGTGCGGCAGTCCCAAAGTTGATGCTTGGCATTGAGTTCGCCAGCAATAATGATGGTGTAATTTAGTAAAAATAGCGCATCAAGGTTGCTGGTGTCCAAATAATCGGGTGGATTATATGCGCGTGTTGTTAATTTGTACAAAGATGCTGGCTGCTTCAATGCGGTTAGTGACTAGCAGGACAGCTTCTTCATGTGTAATCTCGTTTTTGACGATGATTGCAGCACCGCCGCTACGTCGGTGGCTATCAAATCTGTAAATTTTGTATCCGGGAATGTTGAATCGGGTATTAAGTTTTAAGTGAGTTTCTGTGATAAGTGTGATTTCGGAGTTATGTGTTTGAAGGAAGTCAATTAGTTCATGTTTACGTTTACGTATTCCGTTAGCATTCCAAGTGATTATGTTAGTCGTGGGTCTCGTCATCATAAAAAATTGAAGTGTTTACAAAGAGCAAAGAATCCAGAATATGTTGACAAAAGTTCATGTGTCATAGAAGGTCTGTACATTAAGAGTCATAGGATGTGGCTAGCATCATGTCTGGCTTCGAACCAGGACATTCTGGAAGAAATAAAGCTTGTTTGAGTTCAGAAACTGTATGAGTTGCTGGAGGAATGAGGTTAGGGTTGTTGGGTAGAGAAGTGCTTGGAATGTGAGGATTGGAAGTGTGGGTAGGAAAGAAAGCGGGAGAAGGACCAACTCTGGAACTCGGGTTGTCCACACCAGCTCGAGGTCCTTCCTGGATGCAACGTTCTATGGTGTTGGTTTGCCTTCTGGTGGCTTGCGCATGTTCTTGAGGAGGGGCACGCCGTACGAGGAATGCTGGACTCATTCGCAGGACGGGTTTGCAGCACCCAACCTTAGGCGATCCAGTTGGCGCCTGTATTCCTCGCAGGCTTTGTAGCTCGCTCTATGCCCCGTCCTGAAGCAGAGAGCACATTTCCTTTGCTCCAGGGGTACGTCGCAGGATGTAGAATCATAACCAAGCGTGCACTTGGAGCAAACTTAGATATGCGCCCTGGATTGAGTGGCCGAGACGCTGGCATCGTTTACATGCTGTGGAGTGAGTGGGGGTTGGTAATCTTCCACGTCGACTTGAAAGTAATGTAGATTTCTAATCTGATGAAGGAGCAGTCGGTCTTCTGGTGTGTTCACTTCAAGCATATACAAGGGGAGAGATGGTCGATCCCTGGCGAAGCGCCGCATCTGCACCTGTACGCCGGCACTCAAGAGTTCGGACTTTAGTTCCTCTTGAATTCCGTCTAGGTGGATATTTCTCACCACCAGGCGGTGGGTTCTATCGCCTTGCCTCCTGGTCAGGGAAAAGGCGACGCCTCTCTCTTCCAGAAACCCGCATATATTGCGGTAATCCCTAACGGAGGAGACGCGTACCCTTAAATCCCCCTACGCTGATGCCGGCGAGCAGGTATGTTCAGATGGGCGGTGCATTTTTGTCGAACCGCAACAGAAGTGCTCCAAGTTGACCTTGGTCATTCCTGATGTGGATCGGCGGATGCTGCGTCGTCGGTTGAGTTTGGGTTGGAGTGGGATTAGGATTTGGCGTGGTGAAGGTGTAGCAGTAACTTGTGCGTAAGTACGGGTGGGGGAGCTGGGTAAGGTTGAGGATCTAGAGGAGAGTCTGTGGAGGACGTTGTGGATGTGGAAGTCGCCATTTTGTCCTGTTTCCGGACCTTGGAGAGAGCAGGTACACAGAGACTAAACAGCTCATTAAATGTGTTAAGTGTCTGCTGCTGCCTTCGTACCCTTAATGCACAACAAAGTATAGGCATGTCTTCCTACAACGAGAAGTCGAAATTTAGTAGGAAAAGCTATATAACTCCACTCTTGATGAGACTTTCACTCGCCTACTCATCCCAATCTCTACTCGACTTCGCTGCCGCATCATGATATTTCAAAGCTGCCTAAGTACGCAGCACTACAATCTGACACGAAGTAGCAGCAGTAGTTGGGGCGCTCGTAAGCAGCGGTGAAGGTGATTGTATTAATTAGTTTTTTATCACTTGTTTCAGGTTATCTTTATTTATATGTTTAGAAATTCGCTTACTTTATTGGAAATTTATTTAGGTAGACTCAGTCTCAAAGTGTATCCTTACGCTACGCCACTGATACACCGTATTTTATTTTACCAGTTACACACCATGGAATTAAAATAACATTAATCGCCATCCTCTGAAAATGTATCCTCTTCTTATAGATCGATTACCAGGGGCCGGCTGTTTTCCATTATACCTTCAAATGAACCATATTTGTTTTCTATTTCTTCAACATGATGTATGTAGTTAGGCCAATGATTCTTGTTTTCAATGTCCTTTATCATATTTTGAATTTAGGCTCGAATTTCCACAAAATGTTTTCTTCCGAAGGCATTATTGGATGTAATGCTTATTTTTAATTCCGACCAAATTATTCTATGGGATTCGGAGTACAGTGATGAGGGGAAAGTCTAACAAGTACGTGGCCGTGCTCAGCGGCTAATTCATCAGTAGCGTGCATTTCGTGTTTAGTGTACGTTCCTTTTATAACTTTTCGCAACTGTAGTAGTGTTGTTGGGGATGGCTTCGGAACTAATAGAGATTAGATCGTTGGACGTCGCCTGCGCTATTTACATATGTACTCTCTATACGTGATGCTTCGCGTCGCTTGCTGCACGGACATGTTCTTCCCTCCCTTACCCCACCTGCTGGCGGAAAAGAATGCGAATAGACTATACTAAATAATTCATCATAATTTCGGTTTACAAAATTGAGGTTAGATTTCTTTTTTGGCAACAGACATCACACAATGCCTTCATTACGGGGTTAATGACCTGTCCATCCACATAGCAATCTTCCTCTGCTTCTTTCTCAGTCATTTCGGAAGTTAGGAAGTTAGTACATACACATACAATGTCAAGTTTGTTACCATACATTTCCAAAAGTTTCTCCAACAGATTAGCAACCTCTGTAATCCTTTTCTTGTTTACCGGAATACCGTTATTTAACACCACAGGTTGAAATTGTGCAAGACATTTTCCATAACCAACAATGTTTTTACCAATGTCACTATCAGATGTATGTGAATCCCCACTTACTACAGTTTCGCTGTCTATCTTTCGCATTTAAATTTTTTCACAGCAGATATCTGAAAATACAGGACTTGAGAGGATTTTGCAACATTTTCAACAGCTTCTTTCCAATTACAAGCATTCCAATCTCTTCCAAAACAACACATTACGCCATAGTTACCGATAATATTGATGTACTCTTTTGGATTAAACATCTTTTGTTCGTTACATACTGCTGCTTCTATGAAACCAAACATATTAGGGCATCAACGATGAGGCATTTTATGAAAGAAGTAACATGTAATTTGGCATTTGCGACGGAGCTTCCCTCTCCGCCTGCTCGTCGTCTTCCTTCTGGCGTGGGTGGTTAATTGCTGTTGCCCTACAACACTTCTGTGGTGGCCTATGCTCTTAACTCTTTAGCGAAATGAAAAAGTTTAAGTTCACCTTTACTGTAATTTACTTTCACACCTATTCGCAACTACCATGAATTCTATCCCACAATTATTTGACTGGGTTATTGGGGGCCTATCCATGCCACTGTACCTTCCACTCTATGTTGCTTTCCTAAATTGCTAAGAGCTTCTTTTCGCGCTTGGCATTTCAGTGACATGAAGTTCATCTCCGAAGAAATTGTATAAAGTCGTGCGAATGCTGAGTCGTCCTCGTGGTGTAGTGGTTACCATGCTAGCTTCTAGTTTTCGAGGTCGCGGGCTCAAACCCGGCGGAGGGCGATGGATTTTTTTCGGGTGTAAATATCCTTAGCATGGCTTCCTTCGGAAGGGAAGTAGAGCCGATAGTCCCGTGTCGTAAATTTACGGCACTTAAAAGAACCTCAAGCCTGATGAAGAGGCCTCTGAGCAAAACTGCCGGTCTTTCACACCCAATATAGATTGGGACGCTAAGAACCGCAGCAATTAAAGAGCGCCCATAAATAAAAACTCAATTTCAAGTTTTAGCGTCGTATGAGAACATGTGCTCTCGTATCTTTACACTGTTGTTTCATGACGAATTCGTACTTCCGTTTCTGTCCCAACCTTTCGCTATCTCTTTTAACTTTTACTCCCCTCTCTCACTCAAGCGTCCCTGCTGGTCATGTTCATGTGCTTTGTGCAAGCCCAGAGATATTTCCGCCAGTTACCGCATGGTTTCAGGTACCTAAATTGCAACGTTGCACAGCTTCCTTTACATTTATGATTCAACATATTTACACTTGTAAAATATTATTTATATTAAAGCTGATATTTGCATTGCTGAATCAGTATTCCTGCTACATAGTTATCACAGTTGTGTCATAGTGCAGTGGAAAAGTAAAAGCATCTCCTTATCTTTGTTCTCTTTTCTTTGAGGTTGCCCACTGTGAAAATTTAACAGCCTTCCCTTGGTGTTTCTGACGTAGCTAATACAAGCAACTTTATGCACAGTGATGCTGCTAACTATATCACTTATGATAATGTTGAACAACAAACAATGATAACTGAGGTGATGAAATAATTTTTAGTGATGGATGAATATATATGGCAGCTTTTCAAAGTGAGGCAATGCACATTTTCCTTGCACATGGTACATACATACCTAGGTTTTAGAATTAGCTGTAATCTTTGCAATGCATTGTATAAGGAATGTAGTTTCATTTCAAAGAGCCGGCCAGTAGATGTTGGAAGGTACCCCAAGATGCATAAACAAACTCGATTTAAAAAGAATTGTTATGACAGATTGTGACACTAGATCCCTCATTTAGTATAACATGTTTCAAAACTTAAACTCTCAACCCGATGCTCAATGATGGAAGAGGCAGTTGTAGAGGTGCAGCCATGGAACAAAATATGTACTAGGAACTTCTAATTACTCAATACCTTTGTAACCTTTCCACAATAAATAGTAAATAGATTGAACTGCCAAACTGATCAGTCGTGCTACTTGTGTGCTAAATAAGTAGTTTGAATACAATACAACCATCAGGGCCTCAGTATACTATCCAGAGCATAGGTAGTAACTCTGGCACATTGGACACACATTACATGAAATGAAATATCATTATTAGTGAATATGAGATGATAATGTTCAGTATGTTAAACTGTTTACTACTTAAAGCAAAGAATCATAGGATGAATTTTAAGAGTGGTGGAGTTGCAATTTTTATAAATAAATCGCTAGAGGGAATTAAAATTAAAGAAATACTGATGATCCGTGTTCACAAAACTTTTGAAGGAGCAGGTATAAAGTCATTTTCTAAGAATGACACACTTAAAATATATGTTTATTTATATTTATTGCTATTTATATGTATATTTATTATATTGTTATTTTATATTAAAGAACTTTTTGCTCATTTAGAAAATATGTTTGACAGACATAATGGCAATAGTGTCAACTTAGTACTTGCAGACAATGTTAATGTTAATCTAGACTTTTCCAATAATTAATTAATTAAAATAAATTGACATTTTGAACACAAATAACATGAGGGATATTATTCACCAATATATAGGGTGTCTCAATGAAATCAATTCTTTTCATTCTTTAGGAAATCTTATTGGGTAAGTTAGGAATATAAAATCAACGTCAGTTGTTTGCCCAGTTTATATGATTGTTGTTAAAATGGAGATATGGTCTGCAGCTCAACATACCACAGCTATAAAATTGTTTCCTAAGAACATTAATAGTCCAACTGCTGCAAGAAGAGCATTCCAACAACACTACAATCCTGGACGACATGATGTAGTGCTGTCAGTATATGCTATCAACACATGTGAGAAATTTTTAACAAACAGCTTCAGCACAAAGAAGAAGTCATCAGGTAAGCAGAGAACATTGAGACTGTAAGAACTGCTGTTATTCGGAGTCCTAAACATTCATTGTGATGGTTTCCAGTGCCATTGAACATATTCCATACCACAGTTCAAAGGATATTAAGGCAGGACTTGCTGTTTCATCCACACAAATTGCAGATTATCCATCAATAAAAACCTATAGACAAATTAACTGTATTGAATTTTGTGACCAGTTTTCAGTCTAATTTGAAGATAACCAATTTCTGAGCAAACTATGCATGCACAAAGAAGCCCATTTTCATCTAAGCAGTTTTGTAAATAAACAACATTTTGTTACTGGTGCCCAGAAAATCCTCAATGACTGCATCATCTCCATGGTCTAAGGGTACTATTCTAGCCTCTAGTTTTCAAGGCCACAGGTTCAAGCACAGCAGAGGACAATGGTTTTTTTTGGTCAAAAAGATCCTTAACATGGCTTCCTTTGGAAGGGAAGTAAAGCCGGTGGTCCTGTGTCATGGATTTACAGCATGTAAAAGAACCCCAAGCCCAATATAGAGGCCTCTGAGAAAAATTTCTGGTCTTACATGCCCAATATAGAATGAGATACTAAGGAGCATAGTAGTTAAAGAGCTTCCATAAGTAAAACTCAATTTAATTTCTCAACAAGTATACAAGAGATCTGAACATAATCAGAAGGTAACAGTTCAGTGTGCAGTCTCTTCACAAAGGGTATATTGGCCCCTATTTATTAAAGATGAGGAAGGGCAAACAACAACAGTGACTTATAATCAGTATGAACATATGCTTGAGACCTTTCTCAGCTGGAACTTGCAAGATTTCCCTTGCAGGAGCCAAACTGGTTCTTTAAATATGGGGATATTGTTTGGCCTCCCAGATTTCTAGACCTGTCTAATTTCTATGGGGATATCTGAACAGCAGGATATATTCAACTTGTCTACAAAACCTTGAAGAACTGAAGGAAAGGATTTGCAGAGAAATTACTGCTATTCCAGTTGAAATGCTACAACATTTATTTCACGATATGCATAGGAGGCTGGCAGAATGTCATCATTGAAATAGAGGTCATTTAAAGGACAGAATCTTCAAAAAGTAAAATAATGACGCTTATAACATAAAATGGCATACTATTGACATTAGTTTCCAATATTTGTTATTTTTCTTATTTAATATTTAAGAAGTGTTGTTTTATACTTTAAATATTTGGTTTCATTGGGACATCCTACACTCAGCACATTACACATACTTGACTACATTATAACATATCTGCTAGTCTACAACATTACCTTAAAAATTTATCAAGTATGATCATTATATTCAAATTCTGTGTATCATGGAATTAACAGTTATATTACTGCCATAATACAGTCAATTAGACCTATCACTAAATACAACACAGACAAACTTGTATAGGTATTACTTAAATAATGAATAACAAAATTACTATTCCATGCTGCATCTGTTGAGTTAAAATGAGGTGCCTTCCTTGTATACCACATTCTTAAATTCTTTAACCTGGATTTCCAATAATCAAAATCTGCATTAATTGTACAACTCCTGGTATTTAACCTGAAACCATTAGGCTGCCTACTAAACTAAAATATCTTTATATCACGCATAAGTCACTAGTTCAAAAAAATACCCAACAAGCCATAGAAATGCTCTCAAAGATTACTGCCAGGCCTTAAAATCCTCAAGAGTTTCTAAACAAACTATTGGATTCAAAAACAACAAATCAAGAATCTGGGAAAGAATCAATGAACTGGGAAGAAATAATAACTTAAAAGGAAATCTAGCAACTGAACTGAACATCTACAATTTAGCCATTACTGATCCCATAGAAATTTGTGAAAGGTTCAATAATTACATCTTAAATGCAGTCTCAAAACACTATAAATCATCCGATGTATAATCTTAAGTGAAATACCTTTCCAAATAGTTACATTCCCTTTTTAACTCCTACGAAAGAAATAATATCAGAAATAATTTATATTGTGAAGAAATTGCTTAACAAAAGCACTAACATCTGGGACGAGATCAGTCCAGCCTTGCTAAAAAGTTGCATATCCTCTAATATGCTCACACAATCTCTTGTTGAAAGTAAGTATCATTCCAATTTTGTTAAAAGTAAATATCCTTTGGTCCATTTGTAAGAAAGGGAACAAGCATTTTAACGACAAATGTATTCTGTATAATAGTATTTGCCAAGTTTCTTTTGAGAGGGTAAGTAATAAGATTAGAAATCCTTTTAAATAAGCTTTGAATAAGTACTGCTCAAAACTAAGCATAGATTTAGAAAGGATAGCCCATACTAAAATATACCAATAGTGCTTCAAATCTTAGTAATTTTAAGAATTTAAGGTTAGCCCAACATATCTGTGGTTATATAATTTTTCAAAATGTCTTAACTAATTAAGTGATAACAAAAGGAAGAGGTGGGAATAATTGAGTGAGGGTGGAACAGGCTGTCAACCTGACCCCTAGATTGGAGAAGAAGACAAACAAAATGCATCTCTGTCTGACATAATTAAGGCACTTGACTGTGCTAAGCATAGCCTATTACTAATAAACTTGAAAACTGCGGCATTACGGACTGATTTGCTCTATTCTTAAGGGTAGGGTAGGCTCAAATGTACTGAATTTGTCCATGTAGAAACAGTAACATCAAAAGTTAAATTTAATTTACAAGAAGTTAACAGTGAAGTTCCAGAAGGTCACTATTAATTGCCATATTTATCTTGTACATTACTGACTTGCTTAAACAATACCTCTTTAGTAGTGTAACATACACTAATGAATATTGCCAGGAGAAATCTCTCTACAGTCCACTTTAACATTACTTTGCTGCTGACACTATCTGACCATGAACAATACAAAATAAAAACACTTGCTTTTGGTCTGATCTGAAATTAAATGAGATTAATAATTCAGATCTTGTGCGGATTATTACAGAGGATCGTTATTTTCTTACTTTTCAATTAATAGTAGACTCAGTTGGTAAAGAAATGCTAATTTTATTTGCAACATGTTAAATAAACTTATATATTTAAAGGTGAGTCGGAATTGTTACACTAATGTGAGCATCCCCTAGGGGTTGGAGGATCTTGTCGCTGGTGGGATGCTAGCATGTCACAATGATCCTCTAGACTATGCCAGCGGTAACAAAGGTACCAGTAGGGCCTCTCAAGCTGGACAAATTAAAGGTGAGTGACCAGAGTAGGAAGTAAAACAGAAGAGGTCATCCAATGACTTCAGTGGCAGATGAATTAGATTTCCAATGGTAGAAAAGGTGGACAACTGCTATCTTGCAGCTTGATAGGGCAGATCAAGCTCTAAACTGAGGAGAAAGCAGCTGATATAAGGTAGCATATCTTAAACAAAGCAAGCAAGTTGAGGGGCTCAAAGATGGCAGGCTCACCATTCTGGTAAGGCAGTCAGATTAATTTTACATTACTGGGAATCTTCACACATAGCCAGAAGGATTTAAAATTAAATGACCAAGACAAGCTAGGCTAAATCATTTGGAATTATAGATATTCTTAAAGTAATCAATTCGAATGTACAAGGATTAGGAGGGAAATAAAACCAATTAAAATACCTAAAAGTAAGATACCTATACTAATATTGCTGTCATAACTGAAACAAAAGAAGAAACTAAAAGGAACTAAGTAATGACATAATGGTTTATAGAGGAGTAGAGCTAAACACAGGAGCTAAAGGGAGTAGCAATACATAAGAAATGGAGAATTAGAATTCAAAGCTATACACATTCCAATGAAAGAATTGCCACAATAGTTCAAAGAATTTCTAAATATTGACCATCTATTACATATCGGTGAATAAATTTATTTGTTTTTAATGATATAATTATGTAACCTGGAGGATTTTTAATTACTTTAATATGTTTATGTCAAACAAATAGATATAAAAGCGATTGCTTATTCGTCTGTTAAATACAGTGAAAGTACCTAACAATAATAGGAGTATACAATCCAAGAAGGCAAAGTAGAAGAAACACAAATATTTTATGAGAAACTACAAAAGGAAATCAATACAATTACGAAAAATTACTATTTAATAATAAGTGGAGATGTCAAAACAAGAATTGGCAAACTACCAGTGCAAGGAGCAATAGGAACATGTGGAGAGGAAATTATAAATAGAAATGGAATGAATTACATCATTTTGCTGCATTTAATCAGCTTAAAATAATGAATAGTTTCTTTAAAAAAAAAGACATACATGGACAGCAAGAGGTCATAGATCAATTTGTTAACAAAAAGTAATAAGCCCAGTAAAAGATGTAAGAGGATACAGAGGCAGTAATATTAGTTCAGACCATTTCCTAGTAAAAGCTAAGATAGTGAGTGATATGGAGAAAGGAACATAGAAAAGAGAGAATAAAAGCAAAAAAGATATATAAAGTATACCTTCTAAAAGAAGTATCCATAAAAAAAATCTTTATTCACATGGATTACTATAATGCTTATAAAATACACCAATTGAAAAAAACTTAGATAACGGATGGAATATATAAAGAACTGTATAAAACAAACAGAAAATGAAGGTTTATGAGAAAAAGTATAAATTTATGAAGAAGAAGGGAATAGGATTTGGAATGTAACAAATATACCATTTTAAACTTTGAGTCTGTGATATGTGCTAAGAAAGATAAAATGATATAAACAATAAACTTAATAAATTTCAAAAGATGTCTGGCACAATACAAAGAATCCTAAAAGACAAAACAAAAACAAGACAAAAGACAAAGTTAAAATTCTATAAAATAATGGGCATACCAGTTTTAACTTAAATCAGGTATAATAACTAAAGTAGAAACAAAATATACAGACAGCAGAGATGAACTTTTAAGTAAAGTAAATGTTGGATCAAATATGAAACGAAGAAGTAAGAATAGAATTTAAAAATTTATTCCATTAATGAACATATACAAGAAAATAAACAGCAATGTATACAACATATTCAAAGAATGGAAATGAAAAAATAGTCAAACAAATAGTAAAGTACAAACCAGAAGGAACAGAGATATATGACTAGAAATAGATGGCAGGGGGAAGACGAAACAGGCTGCAAACACTATCCTTGATAGTGAAGAAGAAGCAAATGTGAGGCACTTCAGTTTAAAGTAATCATATTACCTTTCTATGGGTAAATAACTCAAATCTATATGTTAACTGCCTTTCCCAGTTGATAGCTACACTACAATTTAGGTCACTAGACCAACGGGTTAAAGTAACAGATGCTGGAAGGAAACAAATACAACAATTACCACTGAACAGGGTCAAGAAGTATGCTTTTGTCCTGCATATAAAATTTAATGCTGTAAACAAATTAACAAGTCAGCAGTTTTACATGAACTGTACACATAAAAGAATTCAGTGCCCATACATACTGGCTGAAGCTTTGATGTCTAATGTGAATCAGTCTTTACCTTGCTGGGTTACAAAGTTTGTTTTGGCAATTTGGCAATCACTACACTGATCTTCAGTTCATGTATGTGTAGTTTTTTTTGGTTGGGACCAGAAATAGTTAAGTTACTTTCAAGGTTTGCATTTCGCAATAACTAAACAGAATTAAAAGTAACGCTACAATGTTTAGCCTTATGGAAATAATAGCTAGACCAAATTCAAACTTACAACACAGTATTTTCTTGACAGCAACAGTAACTACACTAAGTTAAAATATACACTGAAATACTTTCATTCATAATACACAGCTTTCTTATATTATCACAGCCTCTAAATTGGTAGCAAATAGATAACACACCCATACTTAAGTTAATGAGCATGGAAGAAGCAACTAGGAACTGCAACTCACAAAGATCAAAAGTGGGATAGCAAATTTTGTGTCATTAACAGGGCTACCTCTTAAGACTCCCTTATAATCACAAGGCAATAGGAGCACCCCTGCAAACTTAAAATGAAATTTTCATAAAGCTGTAGACTTGCGCTCATTAAAAGTGGACTGAAGAGTATATCCATGTAATTGGCACACTATAAGAATGCATGCACAATCTGCCCTAAGCTTTAAAGAATTTGAACATAATATGCCTAATAAGGAGAATAAGCTAGTGCCATACACTTAAATACAAAATGAACTCCCTAATACTTAAGAGGCATAATTGCTTATTTGTGGGCTGCAGGAAAAACCCAAATATAGAAACACTAGCATTGTAACACTAATGAGTATATAAAAGCTTTCAGAATGAAGAGGACCTACGAGGCTATTCCCAGAAAGTTGAAGAAGTACATTTTATTTGTCATGAAAATATCTAAAACATATGATATTTTGATCAAAATCATTGGAACCAATTTTGAGACAATCAAAAATAAGTAAAGTTTTCCATGTCAAGGATAGTTTGTAGTTTACGGTCACATCCTTGAAAGCTCCTGAACTGAAATATCAGGTTTGGTATTTAAAGACTTTTGCTTTTTGAGTTATGCTGTTCAACACATGCACGCACGCACGCACGCACGCACGCATGCACACACACACACACACACACACACACACATACACACACATACATACATATATATATATATATGCACATACAGGCCTTTTTTGTAAAAATGCTTTTTGGGGAGTCTCTAAAAGTGTATTTCTGGGAATTCAATGGGTACTGAATTTTTGGCTGGAACAAAATATTTCCTCTATTTACATAGGTAAGGAGCAGAGAAAGTAAAAAAGCAAAAGAAAAAATAGTTTAGGAGAATTTGGAGCCTTAGAGAGTCCAGAAATTGGTTTCTAGAAACAAACTGAATTAAGAATTTAGTATACTGAAACACAAGAAAGATTTACCAGTTTTCATTTCAAAACTTCATTGAATACATATAGAGAACAGAAAATAGTATGGAACAGAGCAGATTGTATTGAACAGTGTGACAAAGCACCAAGAGAAGGTTTTACAGGAGCTAAACAGTGGTTATAAAATTGAAAGGGCAAGTGTAAGGGGATATTTAAAAAATCACCCAACTTTGCAGCCAAAATGCAACAGTTGGCATATGTTGTTTGAGTAACTAGAAATGAAAAAGTGGACCAACTTTTGAAAATAAATTATATCAAAAAAGGTGATGAGCATAAACCAAGGAAATAACAGGATTATATGAAATAACAGGTATTTAGATAAGAACAAACTTGATCAGAAAAATGATAAGGAAAGCAACAAAGAAAGTAATAAAGATTGTTAGAAATTAGGTTTACAGTGAAAGAAGGGCTCAGTAACTTGATAACCACATGTTTGAGACTAATGGGAAAACAGCAATTTAGGGAAGTGATTTGTGTATTGAGTATGTGGTTTAATTATGAAATGATTAAGAATTTTTGTTAAAATTGTAATTAATACAATGATGTGTGTAATATAAGTGATATTTTTATGGTAGTGAAATTCAAGTATTAAATGATAGGTAGATAATAAAGCCCAATTCAGACATATGAACAGTGACACTCATAACTGTTGTACAAGAAATAGAAATTATTTTTATAGAACTTCAACAAACAAGTATCGGTTCAATCATGTGCAAAAGCTACACACACATATTGAACTCAATACAGATAAAGTCTTCAGGAAATAATTCAAAGAATTTTTATCTTCAAAATGTTTGTACACATTAAATCAAATTATAAGACAATTATACATAATTTTTCTTAGACCTGTTGTACTTTTAAATTTAATTGAAACAATTATATTGTCAATGTACATCCATAGGATTTCCTTTTAATGATGATGAATATATTGTTGTTGTAAATATTACATATTTTATTATATTGTAAATAAGTTGTATTGCCTCTAGATTGACAGGCCCTCATGCTTCCTTATGTATGTGTGTGTGTGTGTGTGTGTGTGTGTGTGTGTGTGTGTGTGTGTGTGTGTGTGTGTGTGTGTGTGTGTGTGTGCATGCATGCAGGGCCGCCCACAGGGAGGAATCATGATGCAAATTGCACCATCAGAAACATTTTTGGGGGATTCAAAATTTTGGAGAATACAGTAATATTCAAGTAAATTAATGCAGGTAACATAAACACATTTATTATAATTTTTAATAAGTACTGTAATTGTTAACTCCGTTTGTATTTTTAAGTTTGTTAACTTAAATGTGCTGCATTCTCCACCCCCCAAAAGAAGTAATCTTAATATTTCACACCATATAGCATAATGTGGCATATCAAATCATTATTTTTGGAAATATATAAAAGGAACTATAACATTATAGTTAGGTATTAGTTGTTCAGAACATATAGGATTATTATACTTACTATATTGGTCTATTTAGATAGGTACAATAGGATACATTGAAATACAAACTAATAAAATACAGCACCTGGCAAACATTCTTGTTTGTAACTTTTTATGTAAATATTATTATTTTTTTTATTGATTTTAACTTTCCAATTATTTGTTTAAGCTTTCATTATGTAGTGGTATCATAATAACTACTGCAGTACCCATAACACAGCCCCTTTGCAAAGCTTTCCAGCAACATTGAAAAGGAACTGAATAGATTAAATTGTGCTCTCACAATAAATTGGGGGAGGATGATTGTTGGGGGGGGAGGTGGATGCGCCATATCCTTTGCCAAGATAGGCACCCCTGTGTGTATGTGTGTGTGTGCGTGTGTGTGTGTGTGTGTGTGTGTGTGTGTGTGTGTGTGTGTGTGTGTGTGTGCGTGCGTGCGTGCGTGCGTGCGGCTGTCTATCTGTGTGTTTGATAGACAAAAGCTTATTACACATAAAATATAGATCTCTTTAAAGTGCATAATTTCTTTCAAATAATTCTTTTTGTGGCTTATTCCTTTTGGAGATATTCAATGTAATATGTTGAATTTTTTAACTCTTTGTCACTCTTTAGGTGGTCACCATTCAATTGTTTCTTGGTATATCATGAAAGGAGTATAAAATTTCAGGTTAAGCATATGGAGAAGTGATATTGCTTCAGCTTTCTGTATCCCTCTTGTACTTATAATGAAAGGTGTAATAAAACCATTTCTGCAAACATTTTTCTCAATTAACATGAAGTAGATAGAAGAATAAACTTTTATACAAATAGTTTGTAGAAGAGATATAAAAACAAATGATAGTGGCAACAGAAATTTTGTGAATGTAACAATTCGGAATTGTTTCAAGTGCTAAGTCGCTATTCATTTTGTTTCTCATGGTCATATAAAGAGTGGAGTTTCAAAGCCAGCATATAGTATTACACTTTTAAAATATTTGTGATGCTTTAGACTCTTATATCCCTCTTGTATATCGATTAAGAAGAAGTGGGTATAAGAGTAAGTTTCTATAAGGAACAGTTTGTAGAAGAGTAAATAGAGAAAGTCATTTTTCTCTACTGCTGTTCTCTTGTGGTAAATCAATTATGCTTTCAGTGAGGTCTCTATCGTGTATTTATCTTCTTGATTCCATGTCCCTAAGATAAAGGATACACAACGAAGAGAGACATCTTGCACACAGTGACCTATACTGATCTATTGTGGCTACAACCACCCAGGAGGAATGGATGAAGCAAAATAACCACAGGAGGCTTTGGGCCACAGAGACACACAACATTCCCTGGCTTGAAGACTGACCCATCATCGGAGCCACCCAGAGTGAGATGATGCACAACCTAGGTGTTCATGTGGAATACTCAGTACTGGAGCAAGTATCTGTCCAGGCCCTTCATGTCATGAAACCTGAAAGCACACATAAATCATTTGACAAAAACTGAAAGAACGGGAATGAGGGAAGTTGTGGTAGGAGAGAAACCACCTATCATTTGCTTACCAACCAGGGAAAACCACAAAAAAGCAAGATCAGGGCATGTGGTCAATGGAAATTGAACCTGGAACCTCATGAATGTGAGCCTTACATATTATCACAAAGGCAATTGTCTTGGTATATCCCAAAGATTAAAATGGATCATTCAGTGTCAGGTTATTTGAGTGGCTATCAAATGTGCATTTAAATGATTATTTCCTCTACAGAAATAAGATTGATGATTTGGGCACACATAGTTTTCATAATCTGTGGATAAATGGCTCCAGGATTAATTTACTGCCTGATATCGACACTGGCTAACCTGTGTAACCCAGTAAAAACAGTTAAGCATTTAATTTGGCAGGCAATTTCTCTATAGATGAGCATTATTATCTTCTTTATTGTTAACTTATTTAATGAAACAATATATGCTGTGGGAATAAGCATGTTTGCTCATAATCCTGAGAGCTTGATTTTCAATCTTCATTGGAGTGTGTTGACTGTATAACATGTCTTCCATGTTTTCCCTATTCTGAAAAGACAAACAATGAAGAACTCTCACCCTATTGAACCCAAATTCGTTTCGGTCTTTTACCCATTGGATTCAACAAAGGCAACAGTGGTTAAAAAGTAACATTAAATAGTAGTCTTACTGTAAAATGTACCATATATTATAAATATATTCTTTCTTGAAGTCAACTTTGAACCTTAGGACCACCAGGGCAAAGCAAGTTATATTTTAAAATATGATAAGAGTAGAAGACTCTGGTAAAGAAAGAAAGAAAAACGGAAGGAAAGAAAGAAAGGAGGAAAGAAAGAAGGGAAGAAGGAGGGAAAGAAAGACAGAAAGGGAGAGATAGAAAGGGAAAAAGAAAGAAAGGAACAAGGAAAGAAAGAAAGGAGGAAAAAAGGAAGGAAGAAAGAAAGAAAGAAAGAAAGAAAGGAGGAGGAGGTGAAGGAGGAGGAAGGGAGGCAGAAAGGAAGGAAGGTAGGGAAGAAAGAAAGAAGGAAAGAAAGAAGGAAGAGAGAAAGAAAGAAATGAAGAAAAAAGGAAGAAAGAAAGGAAGGAGAGAAGAAAGAAAGGAAGATAGAAATAAAAGAAGAAAGAAAGAAAGAAAGAAAGAAAGAAGGATGAAAGGAAGAATGAAAGAAGGGAAGGAAGAAAGAAAGCAAGAAGGGAAGCAAGAAAGAAAGAAAGGAAGGAGAAGGGAGGAAGGCAGAAATGAAGGAGGGAGGGAAGGAAGCAAGAAAGAAAGAAAGAAGGGTTAGGAGGGAGGGAGGGAGGGAGGGAGGAAGAAAGGATAAAATGTTCACCAAGACTTTCTGTTAAGATAGTAAACTTTCTTATTCCTAGGGGTTAACTCGCTTATTACCCTCTTATTGAAAACAGTTTACTTTTTTTATCCAACAGCTTTTTTATCACAAAGAGTGTATGGGTTTTCATTAGATTGCTCATTAATGATTTTACATATTATAATTTTTAGAAGTGCTATATATTCTGTTTTATATATATAATATTTTTTTAATAACTTTCCAGTTGATTATCTTGTGAGCAATACATTTTCAAGAAAACAACTTATGATGAAGTTTCTTCATTTGAGGGGGAAAACAATGATATTAGTTATATTTTATTTATTGCATATTTACAAAGTCATTTCATGTTCAGCTCAATTTTTTAAATGGGAAGCCCAATTTCTTTTAAAACAGATTTTGGTTTTATACGTAAAAGCATACAACTTTTCTCTGAAATATTTATTCATTAAACCAACGATTATTTTATAAAGTATTTAAGAAGTGTAAAAAATTATGAAAATAAATACATTGAAAGACTAAAGGTTTCATTTGTTTGAATTTAACAAAACACAAATGCAGTTAAAATACACACTTCAGGTTTTTATGTAACCCATTACTTCACAAAGATACAAGGCAGATGATGAAAAATAGGCATTTGCTGAAAAAGCATGGAAGGACACCTTCTGTAGTGGTTTTTCATGAAATAATGGAGCCAATTAGGCACACCTTAGTATCTAATTTCATTTTATACAACATCTAATGGATTGCTAAAAGCTGACTGGTAGCTCCATGATTTACTGTAGTTTTGTTTCCTAGGACATAGTGAACCAAGGTGTACCTATTTTCTCACAGCTGTTGAAACGAAAGAGCCAAGTGTTTCAGAGAAACAGTTTTTGGAAGAGAAAGTATTATCATATTATGAGGAAGATCATGGCTGTGAGTAGAATTGTATAAGGTGCTTCAATTCCTGAAAATGAAGTTATGCTGCTAGCTAGGGTAGCCATATGCCAGGGATTTTGCAGACTGTCCACAACTGACTGTCCACGTTTGAATGTCCATGATGTCCATGTAAATGAAAACATCCAGGCCAAAAAAGACAAAAGGCTGCGATTTTTACTACATTTGAACTTAACTTCAACAAATTTAATGCTTTTGGCAGGAGACCAAGGATGATAGTTTTGAGAATTTGTACTCGCATAAGAAATGGGTTGCCTTAATTCATAATTGCACTTCTAGTGACCAGTATTCAGAGTTGCTAAAAATTGTGGGATGTTATTTCTCCATCTCTGGTTATCATGCCAATGTAGAGAGAATTTTATCCCCTCATGAGTGCTCAGCGGACAGAAAAAAGGTAAATCTTAACAGTAAAATCAGTTAACGCAGTGCTGCAAATACAATACAATATGAAAAATATAAGTTTTAGTGAGTTTCATAAACCTCCTGTGAACAATATCAAGCTCCTTTCTTCTGTTCCAGGTTCTATGAAGTACGTATGATTGGTATAAAAAAGTTTAAATGCTGATACTGAATGCTGTGACCACATGCACAAAGTTGCCATTGGGCCACACCAGTATGAGAGTAGGCTGGCCCCTTTACCTAACCACCTGGATTGTTAGTGCCTTCAGCCAGCCCCATGCAATAATGGTCTTTAAAACAAATGACTTGCACAATAATGGTCCAAGTAACAAACCCTTTATGTGCGCTCCCTGCCTTTCTAGAAATCTCCTTGTTGGCAGGTTTGAGAAGTCGCCGCATAGAGAACATCCCATTTTGTTATGGTGATATATAAAGGGGCTGCTGGCATAGAGTAGTTGTTGAGTTCATTTAGGGAGACAGTTGAGTACAGTTGACAGCTGAGAGCAGCAAAGAAGTTGTGCGCAGCTGAGCATCTAAGCAACAAATAAAGTTATTCAGCAACAATTAAAGTCATAATTTGTTCAATACATTAGGTTGTACTGAACGCATTTAATATATTTTTTGATAATATGTGTTTACTTAAGGTAAAGTGCAATAAAGTAGTCCTTCCAAAACTTTGGATTGTTAATTAAATGCACATTTCTTCTAGTTCCTCAAAACTTCATTTCTTTAAATCAATTAAACAATGGTAAAAAATGTTTCAGTTTTGGATTATCACATTATGGCAACACTACTGCTAGTCTTAACACAATGTTTAAGTAAAAATAAATTGTTTATTATGACAATTTATGTTATGTTGCCAAAATGCAATAATATTACTTGAATGAATAAACAGAAGCTACTAATAACCCAAAGACACCAGAAAAACTTAACCACAAACCTGACATGTGGAAGCTTAAATCTGTTAAGTATGTGTATCTTGTTGGCAGAATTATTCATTGTCACCTTCATTATTATCATTTAAAATAATTTTTACACACTATTATTCACTGAAGCTCGTAGAACCTAGAATATGCAAATATTCTTTCCCTCATATAGTTTGTTCTGTGACCACCATCTTGATGCCATTTATTGATTGATGACAAAAAGGTTTAGCGAAGCTAGTAAAAGTATTGGAGCAGTATGTTGATGGTATATAGTTTAAATCCGGGCCACTATTATAGTTTCTATTTCAGTTCAATAACTTAAACTAACCTTTTATCTTCATATTTTTACTATTAAGAGGTTTCAGAATGCTTTGTATTACAAATACTAAATTGCATAGTATATAAGGATAATTTTCATTAAAGTTATATATTATGTTAGGTGCATCATGTTTAATCTGAACTTACTATCTTAAGTGAAATATTTCTTTGGAATTATGAGTTCCTTCTTGTTAAGTAGAAACATTTTTTTCTACATTTTGCAACATATTGCACATTTCAACACAATGTTTAATGCGTAGCTAAATCAAAACACCAAAATTTCATGTACCTACATAACACATGTATGTAAAGAGCTTAAAAGCTTAACGTTTCTACATTTAATGGAAGCAGAGAAAATTAAAATTTATCATATGTAACAAAACCTTACAAAAAAGAGAAACAGTTTAATTTGAGACATCAAAATCAAAAACTAGCCTCAAACTAAAGGGCAGGGTGAATGCAACTGTTTCTTATTAATAGTAATAAAGGCAAAGAATTTTTGCTGTACATTTCTACTTAATTTTATCCCACTAAGTTATTAAAAACAATCTAACTAGTTTTTGTTCATTATGAGTTTAATCTTTATTTCTGCATTGTAACACTAAGCCTTAATACTATGTTTGCTAAGGAAAATACATCATCATTATAATAAAAAACTGCACAGCATGGGTCTTTTGGCCCATTCCGACTTTACAAAGTAATAAAATGGGTCCTTCAAATATTTTCTTGGTCTTCGAACCTCTCTTCTTCATCAGGGCTTGTATTTATATATGCTGACTGGGATACAGGAGCTCTCCATCCTAAATAGATGATCATACCACTGTTTTCTGTATTGTTCTATTACTTCTAATGCATTGGTTACATTTAGTTCTCCCCGAATGTCACCGTTTCTCTCATGGTCCAGAAGAAAATATCCAGCAAGAGGTCTTAGTAATTTCATCTCTGATATTTCAACATCCCTTATTTGTGTTTTTGTTAATGTCCAAGTCTCAGCTCCATAAAGCATGATTGGTACGGCATTAATCTTAAAAAGCTCTTTTAAGGACTTTATTTAATAATGTCTGTTCAACAGCCACATTTAGCTTTATGAATTCATTCAATTTATTTTTAACATTAGTATTTCTTAAATTTGAGGTTGTACATCCCAAGTATTTCAAGCTGGAGACCTGCTCAATAATTATTTTGGTGTCTACTGCTATCTTTATTCTTTTTGACATTTTTCCTTCAAAACCACTGATTTTAGTTTTTCCTGGCTGAAGCAATGAACAAACAGAGCTCTGGGGCACATTTCTTGTACCTTGTTCTTAGGTCATTTAATTTTTCAGCCATGACTGACGCACCATCGTATGTACGGGCAACCAACTTGTCTCTGATGTCATATGACTTTATTACGTCTATTGCAGGATCAAAGAGACCATTAGCAGATCTTTCTGCACTTACATCAACAAAGAAGGTGAATGTTTCTTTTATATCTACAGTTTGATCATGAACATATCGAAGAGTAGTAGAGAGCTGTGATTTATTACTCACATCTTAGTAGTTTGTATACCCACTAATAAGCAACAGAGGGTAGAGAAAGTCATCTGAATGTAACACATCAGATTTTTTATTACTGCCCCCATGGTGAACTGGTAGTAAGCATTATTGTCATTCTCCATGACTACAAACAAAATATTGTTCCCTTTAAAAATTTGATGTACATGTTACAGTTAACCATGCACACCTTTGCTTTCAAGTTAAATCAAATTAATTCTTCATTAACCTAACCTATTTCATATCCAACTCAACAAATGTGTACATTAAAGAATACATCATCCATAATGAGTAAGAAAGTACAAGAAACTACAATAATTAACAAAAATATATTTAGTAAATATATAAAATAATAAGTAATAACTGTCTCAATGGTATTTAAATTACATTTATGTATAATAAAATTCTCATCCAGAGTTATTAGCCTTTCTTCTTATGATGTCATCAGTGTATAAATTAAATGTAGCAGGTGACAATCCTGTCTTACTCCTTCATTAGTTTCCTTACTTAATATGCTATCTACTTTTATTTTAATTTATGTGTTTATATACTGATTTTAAATTGCTCTAAGTATTTGACGATTCCTCTATTTAACAATATCTCCCACAGTAGTCTTCTGTTCATGTTGTTGAATCTTTAGTGTAATCTATGAAAGCCATTAATGTGGTAAATTATGTTCTGTATACTCTAGATTTTCTCAGGTTTCCAGCCAGGTGTAGAAACCAACATTTCAGGAATTACATCATTTCCATCTTCAGGGTAGCTGAATGATGCAAAATTAGGACTCCTCCATATTTATATTATGCATGTGGTGCTAATGAGATGCTAATTAATTTCGCAAAATTTGCACACTGGCTTCTCGTGCTGTGGATCATTTATTAAAGTTAAAAATGCATGTTTTTTACCAAGATGTAATTTGTGTGCTGGGCCCTTTATAATACTTAATTAAACACACACATGTTAACAACAAAATGTTACAGTAACTGGCATATGTTAAGGAAAGAAAGACTTAACATTTACATAGAAATGAAAGGCTAAATTCTCCTGCAGCTGGCCAATTATGAAACACATGCATATATTGGGAAATTTCACTAAGTTATACAAAGAAGTTAACAAGCAGTAAATTGAATAAGGTCTGTTTTTCATTTCTTCTCCTTGCACAAATACAATCTTTCCTACATTACATTTAATGAATTCCTGAATAAGAAACCCACTCTAAGGTCACTCGGATTCTAAAGGCATGCCATACGAATTGTTATATTAAATTTAAGATTACTTAAAAATATGCATAAATGGAATTTTGAACTAGGCCGAAATGGTGTAGGCAATGCCACTTCTCAGAGCAACGAGCTAACACTGACTTCTCTGGTGATAATCAATCCCCGACTAATTGATCTTCCTGACATTGAAAGCCGCTCGGCCTCCTTCCTGCGGAGTGTACCATGTGACTCCACTTTGTCGAAGCTGAATATTTGTAGCTGGCTCAGCCGGCAGTCTCTAGGTTGCGTTTTCCCATATTCAAGTGATTTGGTTTTAGTACTGAGCTTGAAGGTGAAGCATGATCTTTATTGCCTCCTGCATGTAGAGACAATGATAGAGTAAGAGAAGTGAGCCCAATATGCTTCACCAGAAAAGCTTCAGCTCATATTTATATTCTGTATCAACTGGTTAACTGTAAACACACAATCTATAGTGAACCTTCCACTTCAGAATTCATTCTGGGCTTTTAATACAAGTGCTTCTCCATGGGGTTTCAATTTCTGGGCGATAATGTTTGAATAAATGCTACATGCTGTATTTAGCAGACTTCTTCCTCTTTAATTATTGCAATCTCTATGATCTCCTTTCTTAAAGACATGGTTTACTACTGGTATATTCCATTCTTCCAGAACATAACCTGATGTCCAACAATTACTTACTATAGATTATTTACTATTTATTCGATTATTTATAAAGCTCTTTAGAAACACATCAGGAGCATTTTTAAACAATTCCATATTAAATTTATTATACCAGGAAGTTTTCTATTTTTTACATCTTTTTAAACAGTACCTCAGTTATAATTTGGTTATCTTCAATGCCCAACAGAAATAGTTCAATATTATAAGCAATTTCTTTATCTTCCAGATAAAATTTTGAAAATGAGCAAGCCATTTCCCTTTCTGAAATGACATTTAATTGTATTTTGTCTTGGTCATTGGTCATATTGATCATATCTTGGTCATGCTTTGTATTGGTCATCATGAAGTAAATGCATATCTTCACACATTTAAAAGAAATATTGACTCTATGTGCAAATGCAAACAGAATGAGCAGATGGTAAAACTTGCACTTTGTTAGACAATGAAAGTATATACTAAACAGAAAAGTAATAAAAGTATATGGAATACAGCAACTCAATTAAAAGGTATTCAAAAGGTAATTCAAATACATATATGAAAAGCAGTTCATCACATTTGTTAACAAAACTAATTTTGGAAACTTACAAACCATGTGAATTTATATTAATACTATTTAATAGTTACAAAAATAAATAGTATTATATTTTGTAATCTGTATTAATTTTATAAACATCAAAAATTTGTATGTATGGGTGTGATTGTAGGGTAATATTAAAAACCACTCAATGGATTTTGATAATTCTTTCACCATTGAAAAGCCCAAGTCTTTCTGACAATAACAGACATGGGGCTATAAAATGCCATCTAATTTAATTTTGTAAATTGCCAAAAAATTAAAAAGGATTTACAAAGCCCTTCTACTTGAATACAAATACATTGGAGTTGTAGAACATGCTTGCAAAGAAGGCCTTGACTTTTAGTTCAGAATACCATGGAGTAAAAAGTAGTTATTGCTACCCCACAGAATATGTATGTAAAATAAGACAAATGTCACAATACTTCATTACAAGCAATATATATATATATATAAATGGTCACAATTTAACCATTCAATCACAGCAAAATCAAATCAAATGTGTTTATAACACTATGATATGTAGGCGATAAAAAAGGATGTTTTAATAACCTCCATGTAAAATTTTTTTGCTTTATTTCCTTTGTACTTATGTTGTAGTCAACTTCATTAGCAAGGCAAGGTAAATAATTGTGCAAAGAGAGAAAATTGCTTACATCAGAAATCAGTGAATCAATATTTCATAATTAATAACTGAAAAGATTGTTTTTCTCGATGGTTGCAGATTATGTCTTTTCCAAACCACCAACTTGTAGTATGGGAGTGCAGGATCTATATATTAACCATCTTTACCCCAATTTCATTGTATATGTTAGGGATTGTGAAAACTATATGTCTTTTACGTTACTAAATAACTGTAGCACCAAACAGAATGTACCTACAGAGGTTTAAAATTTCACGTACTGTAATTATCTAACAGACTACTCACTTGTGATTGTTCCACAGCCAAAGGGAACTCATAGGCTATACAGACAGAGTCTTCAGAACTTGGAACACTATTGGGAAGCCAAACTTCTGCCAATATTTCACATTGTTTTGCTTGAAAATCAGCAATTTTTTTCATCTGTGATTAGGAATAGCCTGGTCTATACAAGATTGCAGTTAAACAGAGTAAAGGGGAGGATTCACCATAAAAATCTTATAGATCATTGTACAATAATTTCATAAAGAATGGGGGGGAGGTAAATGAAATGAATTTGTCATTTGAGTTTAAAAAGCTGCTCTTGCAATGCCAGCTAGAGAATTATATCACATACAGAAGCTAACCATAACATGTAGTATTACAAATATGTAATGGAACATACTGTAATAAATATATAAATAGAATACACATAGGATCGGATAGGACTAGAAGTGTTGGGAGACTTAGCACCTAGAACTACGCAGATATTTTGTGCCTAGGTCCCTGATGGGGCAATCCCAGGAGGGAGGGAGGGAGGGAGGGAGGGAGGGAGGGATGAGCTGAGAGGAGACAGAGGACGGCCGTATCAGGAGGCATGACAGGCGGAGGGCAGGATTCCTACAATTTACAGATTTGAACTCCGTAGCTGCTGGCTTGTGCAGCCTCCCCCCTCCCCCTGTGGGCTTACCCTGGGGGGCCCGGGACCAGAGACCTCTTGCAGTCCTGGAGAGGAAGGTATACTCAGAGCATGCTTTTCCCCTGCCATACACACGCCGAGACCTCCTGCCGACACTTGCAACCCTGAAAGAAACCAAGCAGATGAAAGGTGAAGTGAAATGAGAATGCAGTTGAAATGGAGGGACAGGAAATTCGGGGATGTAAGGACCCTTCCCAGCTTTCACCTGGTGACCATGGGAATGGAAAAACCTATGAGTCAGGAAGGTCTGCCACGGGAATCGAATCCATAAGCTCCTGAATGCGGATACACATGCACTACATTATACATGATATAGAGATACACTGCTTACAAAAAATGTGTTTTTGGTTTCAGGGACTGTAAAACACACATTTATAGTGAAATCACAATATTGAATTTTTAGTAGGATATAATACTTTCTTTACTAGCTATAGAGAAAATACAGAAAATAATAAAATCTAATATAATTTATAGGGGCCAGATAAAAAAATCTGATATCATATTGCACTTACCTGGCTTTTTCTTCTAACTTTCTTATAAAGTATGCTTTCTAAAGCATATTTTTCTACTTATTTCTTGATAATTGAGACAAACCTTCACTACACATATATGCTTAGGTTTAAAAATGATACAGTAAGCCAAAGCAATGGTCAGATTTTTAAAAAGTGGGTCACTATGTGAGGCTTTTGAAACTTTATTCTTGTTTGCATGACCACAAGCCACTCACAGCTTGAGCTTGAGGTAAAGTATTTGAAAATGCAAGCCAATAAGAAATAATATATGATGAATGGTTAAGGCTATCCTTAGGTAAAGTTTCTAAATCTTGCAGTTTTTGTTCAAATCGTTTCAAAAATGTTGTTATTTGCTACTCTACATCAATTATAAGTTTGTTTTAAATTTCATGCAGATATCCTTAATATTTTTTTAAAATAAAAATTATATTTGCTTTATGTTAATTAATCAAGTATTCCACATGATACAGAAATTGAAATCTTCAAAAAATAAAAACTCTACCATATTGTTTTAATACAAAATAGGCAAACACAATTTTATTACTATTCTGGTTGTTTCAGAAAAAATGTTTAAACTTCAAAATATAACTCTTTTAACCATTTATCCTCAGTTGTAGAATTAATTATGTTATATCTTGACAAATTTAAAAGTGTAGGAAGAACCAAATGCCAATTATTTAGGTTCATTCTTTCTGCTTTCTGCTGAAAATGTGAACAAGGTTGGTTACAAATTACATCAGTGGAACATTTTTAATGTGCAAAAGTGTAAGAAAAATCAAAATCAAGTGAAAGGCATTGGAAGTAAATATGCACCATTAGGCTGTGTGTGCTTGGTAATTTAAGTGGGCACATGTTGAAGCTTTAAAGCCTTTTACAGTAAAAGCCATGGTATTTAATTGAAATAAGGTTCAAAGTATTTTTGGACATAAAACAAATTTTTAATTTTTGAAACTTTTGACCATATTTCAGCTATAGGTACCCTTAAGGCCACAAAAATGTTATTGACATAAATTGTGTGCTTTAATGAGAACTACACTTTTTGTGTAGTAAGATTTTGTCTGTCTCTTATTTTACCAATTACACCAAAGCCATTCTGAATACAGGACTTTAAATGCTATTCTTAGAAAATTCAAGATATACATTTTATTTGCCATGCAAATATTTTAAAATATGGTTTTTAATCAAAATCAGTAGTGATTTTTGAGAAAATAAGGAAACATTTTCCACATAAAGCGTAGTTTGCAGATTTTGTTGAACAGCTTTGTGTTAATTCATTTTGTATTTAACAAGCTTTTCAACAATGCATGTACACACATACATACATGAAACCTTTTTCTAAAAATGTTCTTCTTTTGTTCAAAATGTATATTTCTGTGAAATCTCAGTTTTGGATGAAATGTAATCACTTCCTCTACCTACTCTAGGTAATGGTAGAAAATGTTAAACTCTGATATATTACATAATTTAAATTTTCAAATACTTACACCTTTTTCAGAACTAAGTTGTCATTCATTTCTTTCTTGTGGCATATAAAAATGGAATCAAAGCCATCACACAGCTAATCAACTATTAAAGATTTGGCTTTCACTCAGTCTTGTGTATGTTCTTTTACCTACAATAAAATGTGTAATAAAAGCATTTCTACAGACGTTTATCTTGCTTAACAGAAAGTAGATGGTACAGAAAGCTTTTGTAAAAGTATTTTATAAAGAATGGGCAGAGAAATTTGTATGAATCTAACACATAACATTTTTATTCTCTCAATCACCAACCTATATTAGATGGAGGAAGCATTACAATCCATCCAAAAATTTCATACCAAAATTTCACCAGAAATACATGTTTCAAGGTCCTGTGAAATCAAGAAAAGAGAGTTTACAGAAAAAGGTGTATGCATGTGCGTGTGAATAGCTTAACTCAAACAAAAAGTTTGATAAACATCAAAATTTGTATTTAAGCTCAGCATCAGTCAAAGGTATGATGGGAGGATTTTCAACAAAATCCCACTGAACCAAACTGCCAATTACACAGAAAACTTTTGCTTCTTTTTGATATCCTACCAAAATTCTCTGCTGATTTTAAATAAAATACCTAATGTTTAATATATTTCCATGATTAGTGAAATGTACCCCTATGTGGAAGTAAACTGCAGGAGACAGACAGAAATTTATTACAAAAGTAATAATAGATCTCTTTAAAATACACAATTTAAGTCAAATAACTGTCTTTGTGGCATCAGCGTTTTCCAAGGCATCCAATTTTATTGGTTTGAATTAGAATTATTTAATACTTTCAAATTATTGGAGTGTTGTTACATTCAATTGTTTCTTGCAATGACAAGCAAAGAGTATGGAATTTCAAAGCTAGTATATAGTGACCCATCTTCAAGCACTTGAATATTGCTTCAGTCCTGCATCCCTTTCGTATCCTCAACAAAATGTGTAACCAAGTTTTATAATATCTATAAACATTTATCTGAGTTAACATGAAGTACATAGAAATATTTTGTAAAAGCCATATAAAAAAATCTTATACAATTTTTCACATGACTCTCTACCCACTCGCTTATTATTTTTTCTACACTACATGTACCTAATTGAGAGAAGAAGTACTTCATTCCACTAAAGAAGTTTGGTATCGAGATTTCAGTAGAAACAATTGTGTTGCAAGCCCCTGAAAACTATTTCTACAAACATTTATTTTGATGAATAAGAAGTATACAGGAAAATAAGCTTTTGTTAGGTCTGTATTAACTATATAAAAATAAACCATAGTGAGTAGAGAAAGTAGTTTGAATAAAATACATCAGAGTTGATGTCCTCTACCACTTACCTATTGTAAGTAGAGGAAGTGTTGCATTTCATCCAAAAATACTATACTGAGATTTCACTAGAAATACACATCTTGAATAAAGAAGAACATTTTTAGAAAAAACATCCATTTGTGTGCATGTGTGTGTATGTGTGTATTTGCACTTGCACACATGCATGCGTGCATTCTTGAAAAGTCTGTTAAATACCTACCAAACTTAGTATTTAGATTCAGAAATTTTCCAAGGAGTCGACACAAAGGTTTTCAATGAAATACCCCTACTGCAAACCACCCTTTATGTGGAAAATGTTTCCTTCAACCGTTGTTGATAACTGTGTAATACAATGTTAGATGTTCTGTCTTATGATGCACGCAATAAGAAATGGTACAATGCTCCCCCCTACAGATGAAGGTAATACTCCCCTCTTGCAGCGCCAAGCCATTGTGACAAGTAGATACAGGAACCAAACAGCCACTGAATACTGGAACGAGTGATGTGTCCTCTAGTTCAGGGCATATCCCCACGTAGTCAGAACATGAAAATCAGAGCAAGACATAAGTAAAAAAAGCAGTGAGGGTAAATAAACAGACAATAAATGTTGTAGGAGCAAGCAGCAAAGAACTGAAGCATAAAATTGCAAACAGTAAAGTGAAAATTAAAATAATCTAATTGTTCTTTACAATTTTTGATTATGAAAGTGAAACACCTAGATATATGCATAATATGAAACTTGAACGACAGGACTCTTAAAACTAACTATAAAACCAAGTGGACCCACTTACTATAGCACAAAGTAGTGGTTACTATGCTAGCCTTTAGTTCCAAGATCGTGGGTTCAAACCCGGCGGAGGGCGGCGGATATTTTTCGGGCGTAAAAATCATTAGCATGACCTCCTTCGGAAGGGAGGTAAAGCGAATGGTTCCGTGTCGTAGTTTTACGGCACTAAAAGAACCTCAAGCTTGATAAAGAGGCCTCTACGCAAAATTTCACACCCCGTGTATAGAATGAGACGCTAAGAATCACAGCAGAGTCCATAAGTAAAGCTCAATTTAATTTTAATTTTACTATAGCACAATAACACTAACCTATATCTAAAAATGAATGAAATTCTACAATAAGACCAAATGAAGTGAATAGTATAAAAGTGAACATGAAACGAATGAACATAAAAAAATATGAGATAGGCAGGCAAATTTTGTATAGGAAGCAATTCAAAAGGTCCCATCCCATGGTCGACCGTGAGAGGACGAACTCCACTGGTCGAGCATGGGACAAAAAAGTAAGCTTGCTTCCTGTCAGCGAGAAGACGAGCCAGAGACAACAAATTGAATTAGATATATGCTTAGTTGTGATGCATGAGCGGTTGTAAATCAACCAGTGACACAATCTTGTGTCTTAAACGAAACTGAATTTACTATGCAAACAAACCTAAACGGACCTGTATAAGCGGAGTCAACTTCTGAGAAATTCCTTTCGACGTATCGTTTAATGCACGTGATTGAAAAAGAACCAAATCACCGATACAAAAAACGGAGATTTATGCGACTTATAACGCACCTCCCGACGTGGTGGTCACTCTGCAAATTGCTTAAGGCTGCCTTCCAATGATCATGAACGACCTCGGAAATAGATGCCTCTGGAAACAATTCCGATAAGTTCCACTGGTTTGACAATGGATAGGCTGGTTGAAAACGGAACATTAAAGAAAAGCGTAAGTCTTGATGGCTTCGTGTACCGAAGAATTCAAAGCGAACTGAAATTCAGAGATCAAAGTATCCTGCTGTGAATAATCAGCCGAAAGAAATGCAATAAGCATACTTTTTAAATTTCGGTTGACACGCTCCGCCAATGAAGGACGCGAATTATAAGGTGACATACGAATAAATGTGATGCCCCGTTCAAAAATAAATGTATAAAAGGTAGCTGTCCGGAAATACGAAGCATTTTCTGAAAGAAGAAATTGCGGGTTGCGAAGGAGTAAAAAATACCAGACAAGACCGAAATTGTAGTAAAAGCCGTAGAGGTTCGAATTGGGTAAATTTATAAAAAGCGTCTACTAAGACCAAAAGATAGGTATTGCATCGAGAGGAACACGATCACGGACCTACAAAGTCAAGAAAGATCCATTCCAAAGGGTAATGGAGGTTTAGAACTCAACAATCTAACGCGAGCATTCTGCGCCGGTTTAGAATGTAAACGGATATGTTTTTGACAAATTCCTGTAATATCACGATACATATGACGCCGTACAAAATAATGTGGAATGTTGTTCTTTGTTTTAAGGATGCCTAAATGTGTTCTATACGGAGAAGTATGAAGATATTGGAGAATAACTGGTATTAAACTGCGAGGAAGAAGACTCTTAGAAAGGTGGGACCGCGGAAGTTTAGCATTCAGTAAGGCATCTTTAAACTGATATCCTAATGGAACATCACCCGAATTACATTGCTGCAAAAGCGTACCTAACACTGGATCACCCTGTTGATGGCTTGAAATAGATGTAAACACGGATGGACAACCACCTGGAACCACCAAACCTGGAGCAGAAAAATCCGGATATAAAGTAAAAGGTTCCTGAAACATACGAGAGAGGGAGTCTGCCACTACATTTTCCGAGCTACGGATATGCTTCACCGTAAAGCGAAAAGTGCTAAGTCTGACCGCCCATCGTGCAAGCTTTCTTGTTTTGCGAACATGTGAAAGTACCCATGTCAAAGCTTGATTGTCGCATTCTAAGTGAAACGTTCGATGCCCTAAAAGTGCCCGAAACGTATCACCGTAAGCACCGTGAGGAGTTTTAATTCATATACGGAGTAATTACCTTCCCCTTTAGAAATATGTTGTCCTTCATGGTGTAGTGTTTACCAGGCTAGCCTCCAGTTTCAGTGGTCGCGGGTTCAAACCCGGCGGAGGGCGATAGATTTTTTTGGCGTAAAAATCCTTAGCATGGCTTCCTTCGGAAGGGAAGTAAAGCCGTTGGTCTCGTGTCGTAGATTTACGGCACGTAAAAGAACCTCAAGCCTGATAAAGAGGCATCTGAACAAAATTTCCGGTCCTTTTATGCCCAATATAGAATGGGACACTAAGGACCACAGCAGTTAAACAGCATCTATAAATAAAACTCAGCTTTTTAATTGTCTTTAGAAATGTAGTAAATGAGCCTACGGGCCCAATTAGGTCCCTGTAATAAGATTGTGGGAACTGCAAAACGGGACGCGTCGGTTTGTACCTTGTACCACAAACGTTTCGTGAAAATTTGGCATGGCCAATACTGGCGGGTTCATAATTATTGTCTTTTATGTCTCAAAGGCCTGTTGATGTAAAGGTATCCAATAAATGTTATTCTTTTGCACCGAAGAGCGTTTAAGGGTTCATCTATGGAAATAAAAGTGGGTATGAATTTAGGGGGGAGAAAGAGTAACCATTCACAAAAACGAAGCTAAGCGTTTCACCAGTGTAGCTGCCGGAAGGCGCCGAATAGCTCAAGTTCGTTCCAGATCGACAGAGATATCCTGTGGAGAAACGATGTGACCTAAAAAGGAAATCTGATTTACTGCGAATCTAACTTTAGACGGATGACAGTCAAACCAGCTTCACATAAACATTGAAAAACTAACGTAAGATGGTGCATATGAATGTTCAAATCTGGAAAATAAATGACCAAATCATCTAAATAAACACATATTTAAACTTATATTGCTGAAGAAGTTTATCCAGAAATCGAGAATGAACCTGCGCACCAGTAGACAATCTGAAAGGAACGCACTTGAATTGATACAAATTTCATGGAGTGGATAAGGCGGTTAATAGCCCAGAAATCGTAACAGGTGGAATTTGGTAATATGCTTGATTCAGATCAGGGGTGGTGAAAACACGCGCATCGCGGAAATAGTGTGCAGAAGTGTACAACTCTGGTAGTGGCATGGTGTCTATCTGAATAATTTGATTTAATTTGTGATAATCAACCACTAATCTAACGTCCCTTTCCGTTTAAGTATCAAAAAACAAGGGCGCGATTATGAACTCTGCGAGGGTTTAATAATATCCTGGGGTAACCGTTCCTCAAACTTCGTGCGCAAGATATCAACTTTCGGTGGTGTAAACCGATAAGGAGGTGAATGGACTGGTGTATCATTCAATAATTGGATAGGGTATTCTAAACCCTTTTCGTACCGTGAGTTTCTGTAATAACATCCGGAAACTGCCGAACGAGTTCGATAATTTGTGAACTAAATTTATTATACAAATGCAATAATTCAAAATTTGGAAATGCATTTACGAAGGAAACCGCTGATGGCCACAATGGTATAACCGATTGTAAAGAAAGCAGAAGAAACTGTAAAGGGGCAACAGAAAAGACCACTGTAAAATTAAAAAAATTCAACGATAAACGTGACTTAAGCAGAAAGGGACAATCCAAAATAGGTGTAACCGGAAAGTTTTCGATAACATGGAAATTTACATTCAGCGAAAAATTCTGGATCTTAATATGAACTTTCGCGGTGCCCCCTATGTCCAACACTGAGACTGAAATTATGGCTCCGCTAAGTGTTGTTGGTCGCAAAACACGCTGCAAGTTTGAAAAGAACTCGAAAAGTCGCATATCAATAAGATTCAACGAAGATCCCGAATCAATTAATGCTTGAGTAGGCTTACATAAACAAGAAACCTCAATAATAGGTAACGGAAAAATTGAATCCCGCGAATCGGTACTACTGAAAATCAGAAAGGCTTAAATTGAAACGGCGTCTTTGGAAACAAAACTGCTGTGATTGGCCATTTTACGACAAAACATACGCACGTAAGATAACGAACTTTAACTAGTAGTACTAGTAAAGGATTCACCGAATGCGAAGTAATATTATCACTCCGATTTCGTACATTTATTGCTGTCAACAATTCGTTGTCACTGAAGAAACTGTTAAAGTTTGAATGGAATTAACAATGGAATCAAAATCTACATACTACTGTGACAATGTTGCAAACGTACATTTTAAATGTGTCGAAGTATTCAACTATAATCTTACAGACTTCTATTTCGGAATTTCGAAGTTGAAAAAAACGTGCAAAACGTTTCCACAAAGGAAAGACAATTCTGATTATTTCTACGTTGCATAATAATATTGTATTGGAAAATCCATTCGAACGCGGAGTGGAAAGGAACAAAATCTACGATATTGGCATGAAAATCCAGAAGTGGCTTCGCTTCTGTTTGTGCTGTAGTAACCAAAAAGAGTAATTTACCCTTCAATAATGGTGTATATACATCTGGCCACGCTATTCCAAAGCGTTTACATGCATCGGAGAATTGAAGAAAACACTGCAAAAAGTTCAAAGCCTGTTGTGGCCCATTAACCGTGAAATGTGCTGAATCTATCAGATTTTCCACAGGACGATTAACCTGTAAGGACTTGAAAATCAAGACCGAAGTCTGAGGTGACACCGGATCCAAAACTAATGGAGAAGTTTGAGGCTTCTTGCTCAATTGTATCATGGGTGTATAGGTAAAGCTGACGTAACCCTTGCATAGTCAGAACATGATGCGAGGAATTCCGAATATTGGCTCAATAACTCTTACTCAGGTGGTTTATCATCTATAGTGCATTTCGATGACTGAAAAATTTTAATACGTTCTATATGATAAGAAATACGTGATTTTAAGTGACTTGCTGTAGCTGACAAAAGAATTACAGGTTGCTTTACCAGAAGATGTTGAAATTCTTTGAAATGAAACCAAGAATCTTGTATAAGATGCGTTACTTCTACTTCTGAAAAACTATTTACATCCGCCTTCGCATTCTCTGCATCTTTCAAAATATGTAAAATTGAGGCCATATTATCAGACTTTTCAAACGGTAAAGCACAAGGCTTCAAATAAAATATGAGTTAACCTTTGCGCAGTAATTCTAAATTTTGCAACGCCATTACGAATACAGCAACTGAATAGGTACGAAGGCAGTCCATATGTTTCGTATAGAAAGCATTACGAAGAACAAAGACATGAATGAACACACACTCAAATGCAAACAGTAATATCAAAACAATGCGAACAAAATTCAGAGAAATAATATCTTACAGTATGATTTAAATTCCAAAGTACTATAGGATAATATTGCACTTCATAGAATTAAGCAACTGTTAAGTATCACTAACATGCATGCAACTTTATTTGACTGCAGTTTTCAACTCGGACAAACATTGTAATACATTTACAGTGTAATAAAAACACTTTAAAGAGCCTGGACTCAAAGCATCACAGTCTGCATTCGAGTAATACTAACGTTGGCATTTAAAGTATATTAAACACTTTAAAATTCCTTCTTTCCAACACACCCTTTTAGCTTGCGTATTTGCAAATGTAATAAGTTAACCTGCAATGCTCTTATGCCTCCTCCTACACTTTCTGTAGTTAAACCAAACTTTAAATTTTGAAGAAGATTACAGGGACATGAATAAGGTTTGACTAGTCCGAAACATGAATTTAGATTTCCCTCACAACACGACAAAGGTTGCTCCGAAAAAAACACTGGTAGCGCCGGCTGTCCCTGCCTATCTACCAGCTGATTTTTTGTGCAGAGAGGGTCTGGCTGGGTTTAGTGGTTGTTGTTGACCCACTGTAGCCAGGGAATTGGACAAAATCTCCTTTACCATTGTAGTCACCATAGCCATGGGAGACTATAATGCAAAAAGTCAGCCTGGAACACCACCATTCTCAATACTCGCGGAACAGCACTAGAACGCTATGCATTGAACAACAATCTAGCGATACCCTCGCCATCTTCTCCCACTATAATATACTAGGGTCGTCGCCCGGCAGACTGGCCTGATATAGTCCCAATTAAAAATGTCCGATGCTACCCCCAGGTTTTCTCCCTTCTAAAACTTTCACCTGATCACCTTTTCCTCCTACTATTGCTGAAATGCCGTCTTAACCTTAAACGAAAAAGTATATTCCCCCCTAGAGGTTACCAGCCTCTAGTTTCCGAGGTCGCGGGTTCAAAACCGGCGGAGGGCGATGGATTTTTCGGGCGTAAAAATCCTTAGCATGGCTTCCTTCGGAAGGGAAATAAAGCCGGTGGTCCTGTGTCGCAGATTTGCGACACGTAAAAGAACCTCAAGCCTGATAAGGAGGTCTTTCACGCCCAATATAGAGTGGAACGCTAAGGACCACAGCAGTTAAAGAGCATCCATTATTAAAACTCAATTTGTTATCCTCGGTGCACTAACTGGCGAGAGTTTACCGCATTATGGCTGCGGAACCAGCGACATTTGAGCCTTGCACAACAGAGTAAGAAGCTGAAGCACTGGTCTTCAAAATCTCCTCCTGCATAGCATCAGCCATGAAGTTGGCCACTCCTCCTAACCGTAGTCAGCCACAGGCAACAAGAAAACTACCCCAACATTTCAGAAACATTGCCGTAAAAATTAAACACGACGGCGTGTGCAACATACAGGCTCCCCTCAGGATAGAAGAGAATTTAGCAGACTACAAAGAATTTTCAAACATGAACTGGCTGATTATGCCAACGAAGAATGGGAACGCCGAATCATTTCTCTTAACATTGAAGATCCATCTCTATAGAGCATGTCCAAATCGATTTTGCGCCTACCCACCCAAGACAAGCCTCTTAGACACTGCACAAACTGCAAAGGAGAAGATCGAGCTGATGGCAGATTTTCTGGAACGTACCTTTCGTCCGGCGAATACCCGCAACCACGATCATGCCCATCAGGTAGAGATGGAAGTTCTGTCCCAACCAGTTCCACCTGAATCAATAGTTTTCACAACAATAGAGGAAGTCAAATTTCACTTATCCACGGTAGCTCCTTACAAGCCCACGGGACATGATCAGCTACCATACGCTGCACTAAAGGTCCTTCCGCAAAATTGGTTGCAATTAACTACGCACCTTTTCAACGGCCTGCTTTGCCAGGCTTACTTTCCATCAGCTTGGAGACACGTCAGAATAATTACTCTACCAAAGCCAGGTAAAGACTCCTGTTCTCCTGTCAACTATTGACCAATCAGTCTTCTCCCAACTTTGAGTTTCCAAATTCGAGAAAATAATGCAACAACGACCGCAGGAACTCTTGGACAGCCTCCAAATCCTTCGGCCAGAACAATTTGGTTTCCGTCACCGGCACTCCACTGTGCATCAGCTCCAGCGGCTGGTGGAAAAATCATCACAGCATTCAACAACCGGCACCTTTTGTGGCACTATTTCTGGACATCGCACGCGTTTTCGACTCTATATGGCACGAGGGACTCCTCCATCGTTTAATTCAATACAAGATACCACCCTATGTCAACCATCTCGTCCATTTTTACCTACAAAATCGCTTATTCATTGTCTCCAAAGAAGAGGTCGCCTCTACCCCGCGATCTATCCATGCAGGAGTCCCTCAAGAAAGTGTTCTTGTCCCACTGTTACTTCTAATGTTCATTAACACATTGCCATCCTACCCCGGTTGTTCTCCTTTCCAATTTTCGGACGATACTGCCATCACCACAACCTCCCTCAAGCACAAAATTGCAACTAATTGGGTTCAGCATTATGCCAACATCCTCACAACATGGTTTACCACGTGGCGCCTCAAGATAAATACACCAAGTCTCAAGCAGTCACTTACATGAGACGATTAATATTGGACGATCTTCCAAATCTGCGCATAGCAGGTAGTGAAGTTATCTGATCCTCTCAGGCAAAATATCTCGGTGTGACGCTTGACACGAAGCTTACCTAGTGTCCTATATTGAGTAACTTGCTGCCAAAGTTAACCGTGGGGTGGCAACGATGTATCCACTATACGCAGGAAACTCTGCTATGTCCGTGCCCAACAAAGTGCTGCTTTACAAGCTGCTACTTCGCCCTGCTCTCACATATGCCTGCCATGTCCGGGTCATTGTTGCAAAAACACACTTCAAACGGCTACAGACCCTCCAAAACCGCTTCTTTCGCACTGCTGTCAACGCAGACTGGTACATCTCAAATAACGATATTCATCTCGACCTCATTCTCCCACCTCTCACTGACTATATCCTGACTCTCTCCCAAAATGCTTATGATCTCCTAACTAGCAGCTTCAACTCCCTCGTCTGGGGCCTCAGGGAGTATGATTTTTACCCCGGGGAACGCTATAAACGCCCTGGACTATATGCTGACTCTCTCTCTAAATGTTTATGATGTCCTAACTAGCAGCTTCAACTCCCTCATCCGGGGCCTCAGGGAGTATGATTTAGACCCCGGGGAACGCTATAAACGCCCTAGACTATATCCTGACTCTCTCCCAAAATGTTTATGATGTCCTACCTAGCAGCTTCAACTCCCTCATCCGGGGCCTCAGGGAGTATGGTTTAGACCCCGGGGAACGCTATAAACGCCCTAGACTATATCCTGACTCTCTCCCAAAATGCTTATGATGTCCAACCTAGCAGCTTCAACTCCCTCATCTGGGGCCTCGGGGAGTATGATTTAGACCCCGGGGAACGCTATAAACGCCCTAGACTATATCCTGACTCTCTCCCAAAATGTTTATGATGTCCTACCTAGCAGCTTCAACTCCCTCATCCGGGGCCTCAGGGAGTATGATTTTGACCCCGGGGAATGCTCTAAACGCCCTAGACTATATCCTGACTCTCTCCCAAAATGTTTATGATGTCCTACCTAGCAGCTTCAACTCCCTCATCCGGGGCCTCAGGGAGTATGATTTAGACCCCGGGGAACGCTATAAACGCCCTAGACATGTTCTTAGCCGTCACTAAATCCTCTTAAATTACCTCATATATCTTAAACAATTCCCTATTACTGGGACACTAAAATTCATTAAAAAAAAATACATCCTGAACCTCCCTCCAACGTCTCACTACAATCCCTTTTCCCTACATCCATCATCCGACCAGTAAACGAGAACAGTCCTGGTATGTTTCTGGTCGGGAGACCCCACCAAGTGGAACCACCTCCAGCGACACCTTCTCTGAAGACGCCTCTGTTGATCAGCGCAGTAAATGTCCGCGCACCTCCGACGGGCTATACCTACCTCTCAGAGAGTGCGTTCAGGAACCTTTGTTGATTGCTGTGTATTACGATGTTTGATGTTCTATGCACTATCTTATAATGCGGGGAGTAGAAAATGGTACAAAATATGATGAACTGTTTTTTATATATTTGAATTAAGCCTTCTAATTGAGTTACTACATTGCACATACATTTGTTACTTTTCTCTTTAAGTATATTCCTTCATTGTCTAACAAAGTGCATGTTTTGTAGTCTGCTCATTCCGTTGAATTTGAACATAGTTATTTTAAATCTATGGATATGTGCTTTTACTCCTCTGTGGCCGGTTAAAAACGTCATCTTTGGTGTTAATATTAGTATTTACATAAGATTGCCTATAACAATTCTTTTATGCTGTATATTCATGTGTAGACATTTGGTTTGCATTTGTTAATAATTTGCCATTTTTAATTATCTTTATTTTGCTTGTTCCTACTCCTTTATTACAGCTAGAAAGCTAGACAGCAACCTAGCAGTGGTAGTTTGTGACTTGCAAAAGGGCAGAAGGTGATGTTTTGTTGCATGCATTTTTCAGAACGTACATGCATTGGTGAAGTCCAGAAATAGAGCATGCAATAAAGTGCATCTATCAAAGCAAGTAGAAATATCCTGTATTAATAATTATTTATTACCCCTTTCATAGCAGGAAACTTTTAACCATTTATATCACACAGTGCACCCATAAGTAAAAAAGATGTTCATTAAAATTTCAGCAGATGACACAGGGTTTTATAACAAATGAACTTTTTGTGCTTTATTTTCACAAACTAGTTTGCAAATCTTAATCACAATATTTACACATAAATAAGTTTGTGTTTCATGAACATATTTCTTATAAATATTAGTTCCTACTTCCTATAATAATATTTATGGACATGTCAGAGTAAGAACAGAATATCTTAAGTGGAAATATGTAGAGTTTATTTTGCTCTTTCATGATTGTGTATCTATATGTCTCTCAAAAAGCAAATAAATAAAATTTAATATTAGTACTTATTATAACTAAGCTAACCTAATTAATGTTCTTGTAGATAAAGTTCGTTCTCCCCTTCATTTTTTCAGCAAAGCAGTTGAAATTAGATGTGGAGAGAAGGGCCTTCTCAAAGGAACATATCGCTAAAGCATTGTCCTTCTTCCTTCATTGTGTTCCTAGTGAATGTTTTTAACCTCCTGAGAGTTAAAAATACCTTTCACCTCTGATGTGTTCATGGATATTGTACAAATGGTTCATTGTTATTCACACTGTTCATTGTGACTCCTTGACTAATTACTTACGTAGTTATTTAACATTCTCCACCAAGAGCACACCAATTATACTAAAATCACTCATTAAGTTAAATATTTTACATACCATTGCTTCTGAACGCTGTATGCAACTAACATGTGTGTGCGTGAATCACAGTACTGCATTGGGTGCATGCAATGTGACAAACAAACAAAAGTTACTAACATAGATTGTAATATAAGGAGGACTATTTCTTTTCTGTTCTAATCATTTTAACTGTGCAATGCTACACTTTAATTGCACTTCAACTTAAGAATTAAATTTAATTTAAAATAAATTCATATCACAGAATTAAATTTTAGACAGTATTGAGTACATTTCTTTTCATGTGGTGGTAGGAGTGAAATTAAATGATTCCATATGGAAAAGACAGTGTAGAGAAAGAACTAATAGTAAAATGCCTCAGACTCCGTCAATTTTCTATTACCTCTCTGCACCCCTTGCTCATATTTGTAGCATTCCCCTCTGCACATTTCACCTCTAACACAACCACAAATGCGAGGATTTCCAGATGGATGTAGTCCAAAGTACACTCTGTAATGAAAACATATATGCTACTCACTCCATAAGCTTACAAAAACACCTTAAACCAAAAAATATTTATAAAGCAATTCGGGGAGTGCAGAAATTTATACTGCAATAACATTTGTTGTTTTCCTTCCTTTCCTGTTTTTATTTCTTATTTATGGGCAGCAACACCCAATTCCTCCATCAGCAGCCGCCACTGGTCTTATCTGGAGAGCAGGGTATTCTTCTACATTGTTTTTTCTGTTATATTCATTATAGGTTTACAGTTGATGCACTTAGATTGTGATTCTTGTGCTTTGCAATCACTTAGTTACACTTTTCGACAAACAATGGACATTTAATTTCTCCATTACATAATTTGGCTCTAAGTGCATATTTTGAGCATTTCAAACACCTTGTTACTTATATAGAGTTTTAAAAATGACATATTTGCCATGCAATGTTTAGCCTTTAATGTACTATATTTCTCTAGCTTTCAGAAGTAATTTCTACTACTTAATTTCAATTTCCTGTCTTGGTTTTGTATATGTATTTGGCCTTTAAATAGCTTTCTTTCAATTCAAGTTCAGCATTCTGAGTTTTAACAATTTCTTCAAAATAATCATTATTGATATTCTCAGGAATATTGTACACAATTACTTTAAGATATCCACATTTCACAACATTCACTTCTAGGTGTTGACTGTACTGCTTCATAATTTCCTTACTAAGAATCTCTATATTCTCTTTGATATCTGACTCAATTGTAAGTTTTCCATTTCTTAAATATTTAATTGTTCTCAACAACATTTATTTTGTTGGACTTAATTCTCAATTAACATTAAGTAAATAAAAAAATAAGATTTTCAAAGAATAATTTCTAGAAGAGAGATAAAAGTAAAGGATATTGACAGAAGAAAATCATATGAATGTTATGCTTACCCCTTTTTTTGCTTCTCTCTTATTCTTTTAAGGAACAATTTTCCTAATATTATCTTGGCGAATGACTTGTTAAACATCATATACTGTATTTCAATAGGTTACAAATAAGTAGGTACTCAAGCTCATTTCTAAGATTTAAATGCAAATATTAGTCTTAATGGATGCAATGTGCTAAATTAATTAAGGCCAATAGTAAGAATGCAAGTAGACAGCACCACACTTCCTAAAGGAGTATTGTTTGAATTGATATGTATTTTCAATCTGTAATTAATTTCATACAATGAAAATGGTGTTACATTAATAATTGTAAATTTCCAGTGTTAAAAATACTGAATCTACATTATGGAACTACTTTGAATAGCATAGATCCTGTTTGTTTTCAACCTCTCCTAAGTGGCAGTCTCAAAGAGCTTTTTGTGTCTGCTAAGACAAGGTGCACTGTCTAACAATAATTCTATGATCCATGTAGTTTGCCTTGGAGAAAACTCCCAATAAATTTGATCAGTATATAGAATTTGTTGTGCTGTGGAACATTCACATAGTGATAAAACTCTCATCATATATCTTGAAAAAATAAACCTTCAGGCTTGTTTGATTGGCAATCGTATAAAAAGAAACAAATTGATTTGCAATAATAAACAAATATACATTAATAAAGAGACACAAAAGAAGCATATATTTACAAACAGACAGCATATAACACAGCCATTGGTTTATTCATTTAAGGCATATTATCCTTTACACAATGTATTTTCTTAGTATTGTAGCATTATGTTCATTACAAACTTGTACAATATCTTCCGTGCATTGTTTCCCCATAGGTAGTCAACATGGTTAAAATTGTGATAAGGTATCTTGTACATTCCAACTGGATTCCCAAGTCTCCAGTACAGCTGTGTGACATCCTGGAACAAAAATTGTCACATAGAAGACAGCACTTAGAATCAATGCACTTTGCAAGTATAACATACATATTACAGGTAGGGAATACCTGGCCATATGTAGCTGCTATTAGAGTTGAGTTAATGTATACAATAGGGCCCTAACATAGTTTGGTAGTTTCTCATAGCAAGGTTTTCCATATTTTTCTACTAGGGCCGATTGGAGAATACTGGCAAATAATAATGATGCTTACACAATATGTTTAACTTTGAAAATATTATTTCTCCAATTTGTAGAGAAAGAGATGTCTTAAGTGGAATGTTCACTAATGAGCTGTAAGTAAGGCAAACATTTCAATCCCAGTAAGACAGTGGTACTTTCTTAGTACTTATGTGCCTCGTTTCATTGCACATTATATTGAAATTTCCTTATTACTATCAATATTCAAGATGTAAGGAGAACTACCATTCATTACATACACATCTATATTGTGTTCTCCCCCCCCCCCTCAGAAAAAAGCTGAATTTGGAAGTTTGCAGGAATAACATAATGCTAAAACTGAATATCTGTTGTAAGGTTCTTTGCTGATTACTTTAAAATGACTAAAGGGAAAATACTCAATTGAATTCCAGCATGATATCCAATATTGCTCTGAAAATTGTATTTTCATAGTTCTGTGAAGTATTGTCTTGTTTGATTTGATATATAGCAAGACCTTACCTTTTTGTACAATATGTTGATAAATATGCATTAAAAATGGTTACCAAGACCTAACCTCAATTTCCCATATTGCTTTTGTTTGGAAACAAGTATTTTACTTTCTCTACCATGTATGTACATAGTAGATGAGGAAGTATTGCATCCCACCCAAAAGTTGATGCCGAAATGTCAATGGAAATACATGTTTTGAGACAACCTCCACTCTAAAACGAAGTGTTATTAGAAAAAGATGTGTAAACGTGTATGTGTGTGTCTGTGTGCCATTTTCTCCACTTCAGCAAGTTTGAACTACGTCCATAGTACCAGAATGGCATTCAAGACGGCACGGGTTGGGCGTCGGAGTATGTCATTGGCGAATAAAGCCGATAATAGTGACGCGGCGACATCACTACAACGGAAGAAATGAGAACAATTCACCTTCTCCTAGCTTGGGTGACTTGGCACAAGTAAGAAGACAGGAGAATCAGACAGGCACGCCTACCGGTAGCACGCAAACACCAAATGTGAGTCAATGTGCACTATTTTTCGGACTATTCAAAATTTCTAATCCACAGTTTTGGTGAGTAACCTTCCAAATTTAATTAATTTGAAGTGCCAAGTAGACAGGGGGAAGCAGGCAAGGAGAGATGGCTGTAATGTTCTCTTATGTGAAACAAATAAATTTTGTTACATTGGGAGAAAGCAAAATTCAAACACTGCCTGTACAGTGATAATCTATAATGTTAAAATACTTTCAAAAATTGTAACGGAGTCAATATATATTGTATTTCGTTAATCATGTAATAATTACCGGAAGGTAGAATGTTTCTTTGGCTTGTTAAATATCTACCATTTATCGAATGAATAGATAAAGTCGTGTAATAATATGCCAAATACTGTGTTACGCGAGACGCTAGTCACGATTACCAAGTAACTATTATGTGATAGAAACATTTATATTATTGGAAAATAGTTATAATGGGAAAAATAAAATACGAAAAGAGGTATTCTCCTTTTTGTTGAAAGTTATTCCTACCTATACCAAGTAGGGGAATTCCTTATATTAAGCATCCTTCGTACTTTTTCACACACATACACACACACACACACATATATATATATATATATATATATATATATATATATATATATATATATATATAAGTGGGTTATGGGTTAGGTAGTAATAAATAAAAGTAACATCTCTGAACAACATAACACAAAAAAATGTTGGATAAGTACCAAACTTGGTATTTAAGTTCAATATATTCCAAAAATGTGGTACAACGATTTTCAAGAAAATAAACCTACTCCAAAATATGCTTTAAATGGAAATTTTCTTTATATTTTTTATTTTCTCAAAAATCGCTCTTACAACTTTAATTAAAATTACATATATTCAAGACATTTACATAACAAAAGATGTATATCTGAAGTTTTGTGACAATAGCCTCTGAAGTCTTCTTCAATTGGAATGAATTTTTTATAACTGGTAAACCGTAAGAGACAGGCAAAAAGTTATTGTATAAAAAATATAGATAATTCACAATTTATTTAATTGTAAGTTTTAAAATAGCATCATGGCATCAGTTATTTCTTAGATCTGTTGTTGTATGTTGGGGTTTTTAAATACTTTGTCTTTTTTTTGAAATGTTGCCACATTCAGTTGTTTCTTGGGATATCAGTAAAGAGTTTGGAATTTCAAGGCTAGCATATAGGGACCCTCTTTTAAACAAGAGGTTTTATTTCCTTTATTCCTCTTGTACCTACAATGAAATGTGTTATGAAACTACTTTTGCAAATGTTTATTTCAATTAACATCTAGTAGACAGAAAAATAAGATTTTTTAAGAATAGTATATAGAACTTATATAAAAATAAGTGATAGTAAGTAGAGATTATCATGTGAATGTAACACATTAGAATTGTTCGACATAGTGTGAAAGCAAAGTAATTTTAATATTTAAAATGTTTACAAATATGGGCATGCTATAAGTAAAGCTTCTTTGGGATGAACATCCTGTGGGTATCATTCATTTTGAGAATTCAACTAAATTCTCCCCACATGACGTCATTGGACCTGAAATAGATTAGCTCAATTTGTATTTCTAGCCTGAAATTTTCGTTGTCACATGTAAACGCATTTTAGAGGAAATTTTATCTCATTTAGCTTTAAACTCTGAGAGTATGGTGATAAATTGTGTCCCTAGCTCTCTCAAATTTCCAAACAAAATACAAGTGGTTGATCATTCCTATTATTACTTAATATCTGAAAGCAAACAAATCGTTTCTTATCAGCTGTATCAGGAAAGAGAATTGAAACCTCTAGCCAGCTCATCAGTACAGCAGAAAGAAATTTGATTTGTAAAATTTACATCATTTTATTTTCATCGTTAATTATTTTCATGGGTCTTTTGCTTCCTAATTTAAGCTAAACATGATAAATATTCTCCAGGAGTGACCACAATACATATTTTTGGCATACAAGACAATAGCCAACTGCTCCTGAACTGTTGACCATTATATAACGCACACTTTGCACGAGCTTTGAAAAATCGAAGATTGTCATTTGAAGTTTCAAAGTTTACTGTCTAAAATTACAGAAAACATATGCTAGCAGCAGCAAAGGTTTTGAAAATGCTTCATGTCACAAAAATTTGTATTTACATCAATTGTATCAGTAGCTTACCTATATTTTCCTGCAACAGGCTTTTGCCTATTCTTCATGGTTTTCTAGTTCAACAGAAGCTGCTAAGAAGAAGATGGTTTCACAGGCAATTTAAGGATAATTCCAACTATACATTTTATTCTTCATTCCAACATCTGACATACATATATCATTCTAATTAAAATCATTTGAGCCATTTTGACGGGAAACAGGAAATAGCTAAAAGGTTTTACGCAAAGGGTTGTTTGGGGTGGAGGAATTCCTTGAATATCTTTGCCCTGTATCTTCTAAAAGGTGTCTCACTTAGGTGTGAAATTTGGCATTCATACAACTTTTGGTTTTTGTATTGCGTGTTTGCACAGACAGCACTTTTCCTCAAAATGTATTTTACTTTTCAAGGAATCTCAGAACAAATATTTCTCATTAGATCTTGATATTAAGGGGAGATTAAAATCCCGATCCCGCTAATGCTAAATTAATGCTCAGTTCATCTTCCATTATCTCAGAAATTATTCAGGATAACAGACGAAATTATTACAGAATGTAAATAAATGCTTTCTAAGCTCACTGGTTTACTTTCATACGTTAAGTTGGTTTATTGAGGAAGATAAGATCCTTTTTACTTTCTTTACTACGTATAGTAAGTAGGGGAAGTATTGTATTCCACCCAAAAATTCGATACCGAGATTTCCTCGGAAATACATGTTTTGAGACCCCCCGAATTCAAAAAAAGCATTTTTGGAAACTTGTCCGTGTGTGCCTGTGTGTGTCTGTGTGTATGTGTGTCTGTGAACAGCATAACTCAAAAACGAACAGTCGGATAAACACCAAACTTGGTATTTAGGTTCAGTATCTTCCAGAGATGCGACACGAAGGTTTTCAAGAAAATCCCCCCACCCCAGATTACCCTTTACATGAAACATTTTTCGAAAATTTTAATTTTCTCAAAAATGGCTCTAACGATTTTGATTAAAATATCACACGTTTAAGATATTTTCATGACAAATAAAATGTATATCTTGAATTTTCTGGAAATGTCTCCAAAAGTATTCTTCATTCTGAAAGACTTCTACACTAAAACTGTAGATCGCGTTAAAATACACAATTTATGTCATATACATTTTTTTTGTTGAGTGAATCATTTTCGAGATATTGCTTGCTATGCCCTTAAATTTTTCAATAATTTTCTCAAAATGGAATTCGTTATTCATTTTTACTTTCTCTACTACGTATAGTAAGTAGGAGAAGTATTGTATTCCACTCAAAAATTCGATACCGAGATTTCACCGGAAATATATGTTTTGAGATCCCTGAATCCAAAAAAAGCATATTTGGAAACATGTCCGTGTGTGTGTCTCTGTGTGTGTCTGTCTGTGTGTCTGTGTGTCTGTCTGTGAACAGCATAACTCAGAAACCTTCAGTCGGATAAACACCAAACTTGGTATTTAGGTTCAGTATCTTCCAAGGATGCGACACGAAGGTTTTCAAGAAAATCCCCCCACCCCAGATTACCCTTTACATGGAAGATTTTTCGAAAATTTTAATTTTCTCAAAAATGGCGCTAACGATTTTGATTAAAACATCATATGTTTAAGATATTTTTATGACAAATAAAATGTATATCTTGAATTTTCTGGGAATGTCTCCAAAAGTATTCTTCATTGTGAACGACTTTTGCATAACTGGTAAACCATAAGAGATAGACAAAGTTTTACTAAACAAAAAATGTAGATCGCGTTAATATACACAATTTATGTCCTATACATTTTTTTTTGTTGAGTGAACCATTTTCGAGATATTGCTTGTTATTCCCTTATAAATTTTCAGTACTTATTTTCTGAAATGGGAATTCGTTATTCATTTGTTTGTCTTGGATATGCAAAGAGTATTAATCTGTGGCAAAGGGAATGGTGCTGCACCTAGCAACCAGCTATTAAGAGATACGTATGTGCTTAAAGGCTACTGTATTTCCAAATTGCCCTTGTAAATATATTATCCCCTTACATCTACAAGAAAATTAGCAATAAGATAGACTCTGCAAATGTTTATCTCGATTAACATGAAGTAGATGGAGAATAAGCGTTTGTAAAAATAGTTTGTACAAGAGTAGAGAAAGTCATGTGAGTGTAACACATCAGATTTTTTTGTCTTGGATATGCAAGGAGTATTAATCTGTGGCAAAGAGAATGGTGCTGCACATAGCAACCAGCTATTAAGAGATATGTCTATGCTTAAAGGCTACTGAATTTTTATATTGCCCTTGCAAATACAAAACAAGGGGAACATAGTACGCCTTAAGCGATAGTGAAATAGTTTTAGAACTGGTCACTATGTGTAAAATGCAATTCTCTTTGCATATCAAAAGATCGTTTCTGCAAATGTTAATCTCGATTAATATGAAATAGATGGAGAATAAGATTTTGTAAAAATAGCTTTACAAGCGTAGAGAAAGTCATGTGAGTGTAACACATCAGATTTTTCTCAATTATACCATCCTTTGATTAAAATTTATCACCATTTATTTTTTTTAAGAAAATATCCTTCTTATTAACACCACGTTAGGTCGACAACAGCGCCTACAGATTGTTTTTATTGCTCTAAAATTTCATTTAGCTATTTTCAATAGTTTCTCAGAAAACTGGTCATTTATAGCAGAAAATGTCATTCACAGTGCTCAAAGAAGTCAAGTCGCGTGTGTTTTGTTGAAGGGACGTAATACGCACAACGTCTGTGAAGGTGCAATTGGGGGCAATTGTATTCAGAATTTCTTTTTGTTTCTTTTAAAGAGAACATCACAGATGTTATCGTTTTGACTCTATTGTGTAAGACAAACAACTTCCACCTTTGAGGTAATACAACGGCAAAATTGGTTCATTACAGATTTTCTTTCGAGGAGCCGAACGTCGTCCCAGCGCGATGGTTGTGCATGACTACATCCGCGATTACATGAAAATTCCATTCAGCTTCACTCTAGAGAAAAATCAATTTTTATAAAATTCATATATATCCGTAACACATTATAAAGGATTCCTACAGATATTTCAAGGTAATGCAGGATTCAGTTATGAGAATGGTGAAACACTAATTCCAACCATAAGGGCAGCCGATTGCCGTAATGTAAATGTCAGAATTTTCAACCACTCACTTATTTCTGGAACAAAATTGTTGCAGTATGGGAAAGTGCTAGATATTCGCGTAGAACAATGCAACACAGGTTATAAATACCCCGTAAAGGGAGGTGTTCATGCTGCGCAAATGGAATTAAGAAAGGATATTCTATCCACATTAGTGATACGTGGGTACCATATTGCTGTGGCATATCCAGGAGAACCGCAAACTTTCCATGTATGTGGGGAAGGTAATCATTTTCGCTCACATTGTTCATTTAAAATATCAACATTGCCTGTTTCTGTCACGCAGAGACATGTTACACAGTGACGTTATAAAAGGGCGGGTTATCGCTCGGGCAGCGAAGAATATCAACAAACAGCAAAATTGTCAAATGGACACCTACCGGCATTAGTGAAATATACCATTTTTTGTCAAACTAAACCCACCGAGGTAATTTCTTCGGAAACAGCTATATGTTCTGCGCCCGTAGAAAACACAGTGAATAGCCACAAATAATTGCAGTACATCATCGCCTATTCAGGTCCCTACAGGGGCATCTATAGCTGTGGTACACACTAGTGTAGAGAGCAATGTATCTGACAAATGCTATCCACCGGACACCGTGCTGGTAGAACACCCGCAGTGGAGTGAGATACTTTCTGATGAGTCACCTCAGGCTAGTATGTAACTCTTGGTGTCACCTAGAACCGACTGTGACCTTCCTTGAGAGAGCGTAAGTGACCTTCGTCTCCGTAGGCACTTTTCCCCTCAATCTGGATGTCTAGCGAAGAAGGTTCCTCGGGTTTCAGGAAAATATGTTCATGCCCATGACTTGGATTAGCATATGCCCTTTGGACTGTGGTCACGAAAACTGATGATTATCCGCAAATATTTTATCTTGGCTTTGTTTCATGGTGGTTTAAGTAATATTGTCATTATTAAGAATAAATTTAATACGCTGCAATGCCAATACGCAGATGTCTTATATGATTTTGTACGGATTAATGACTTAGATTTAGTTTTCTTGTAAGAGGTCAATATTCCTTATTGCAAATTTATTGGTTCACAATACAACTGAAGGGTTAACGTTGGAGAAAATGTAGTGGCACTGCTATGTTATATAGATCTGGGTTGAAGTTTGATATGCAACCTAGAAGCAGAGTGCTCAAAAAAAAACATGATGCTGCTTAATCTTCACATGCTTTCCTGTAGTGACAAAGATGCCATGAACGAGAGCAATTCATTGCCAATATTTTACCTTATTATCCGAGATGTTACTATGTGATAATTTTAGTCGTTGGAGACTTAAACTGTGTGCTGCATGCTAAGCATCTACGACTGATTACAAAACTTCTTTGTCATTGGAGCATTTGGTATGCGGATTAGTCTTTCTGATGAGTGGGAGCACAAAAGCGGCATTTCTGTGGAATTTAGATACGTGCGAGAAAATTGCGCCTATAGGGTAGATCGATTTACCTTAAGTCTCACATCACATTCCTGATCCATGCAGTGCATGTTCTACCTGTGGCCTTTACCGACCCCCACTCTGTGAAATTTCAATTAGTTACTGAGAGTCGAATTGCGCTGTACGGTAAAGGTTATTGGAAACTATGCAACACTTTATTAAGCGACGCAAGTACAGCAACTGACTTCCCTGAGTTGTTGAACTGTCTCTGAGGTAAAGTTGGCGTTCCCAATTAGCACATGGTGTCGTGTACTTAAACCCGATATAATCATTGTACTTTATAAACAAAGGTTGTGTAAGGGCCATTGAATGACGACATACCTTACATTTTTTCAGGAAGTATTAGCTAGCCTTCTCACTAAACAGCAGCGGGCAGGACGTGTACCATCGCATTTAAACTGTGAAGCACAAGATTTTGGGAAACGGGACCAAATTTTGGAGGGCTCTGTACTTTTCGCGATATAATTCTATCATCGCACATGAAAAAGCCTCCCTGTTTCATACTTAAAGAAAAGTGTGATGGTAATGCCAATACACCCATGCTTTACTGACACCGAATGGTGTTGCTGACGCGATTACTGCTGCACCTCAAATCCCAAAGGTGATTCATATCTGTTATAGTAACATGAAGTCCACAATGATGTCACGGAACACCTTTTACACTATTTTGAAAACAGCATAACCGTGGTGGAGCAACGTTTTGCCATGGAGATACTGAATGCCATCACTTCTGCTAGCACCCATTTTTAGGGAGCAGATGGAATCACACACTCCTTCAAGAAGCTTTGGCGAGTGATCAAAGAGGAGCTTATCGAATTGGTTAATGAGATCCTTCTTGCCCTACATTTGGTGATGATATCGTGATTTTAACTCCAAAGAAGCGGCCCCCTGGAGTGGCTGGCACTATCGATCGATAACGTTATTGAATATAATCTACGAAATTGTGATGATAGTGCTTGCATCCCGATTACGGATGATTCTTCCTTCCATTATCACATCTGGTCAAACGTATGGTATACCAGGAACGAGTACAATTGGAAACCTTTTGATTCTCCGCGACACGCTTCCGCATTATAAATGGATTGGTCCGAAGCTGCAGCATTGGTTAGCCTTGATTCTGAGAAAGCATTTGATAGGGTTAGCCATGCCTATATGTTTAAAGTGCACCAGCAAAACTTAACGTTTTCACGTGTAATTAGCACCGTCTACAGCGACGTAACTTCGAAGGCGCATGTCAATGAATACTTCACTAAGCCTACGCCTACAAGTATAAGGATTAACAACTCCGTTCGCCAAGGTTATCCACTTTCGATGATAGATGTGCTCTACTCAATTTGCTTAGAATCTTTCCTTAGTTTTTTCATGCTAAGATTAATAAAACTGCTTTGTGCCAGAAACTTTGCTGAAGATATCACGCTTCTTGTCCGTAGAACCGAGGACTTGCCCCTTGTACAGTACACCATCCAACTTTATGATGCAGCGCCTAAAGCCAAAATTAACACCGACAAGTTGCGACTGCTCCCGTTCGGATCGTGGAGAGATGAAAACTTTCTGGATATTCTGATACAGGATAGTGAACGTATTCTCAGAATGGCCGTCATTTACGACAACTGGGATCTCAAAATCAATTTAATTCGTCTAATTGCAACCAAACGGTTGCTCATAATGTGAAGTGTGGCGCATCAATCACTTTGCCTCTTGGAAAAGTTATGGTATCCCACTCGAATGTTATCTGTGGCTGAAAGACACGTCTCCCAAGCTGAACAAAGTGTAGGATGTTCTTTATGGAGTAGACAGACATTTCGAGTTGCGAAAGCCCAATTGTAAGGCAAGCGTACGAAGGAGGGTTAGCTTTCATTGCAGTGGGTCCTAAGAGCAAAGCGCTCCTTAAGAAGTCTACTATATTTAACATTAAATCATATGGAGATGAACAAGAATTACTTTCCTAGAAGAACCACCAAGATTTCCTTAGAACTCTTGTTCAGGATATTCCTGCGGGTTTCAGGACAGAAATCAACGCTATATATGCTATTGATATTGATGCGCTACCTCAGTACCCTAAAGGCTTGCCATTGCGATCTATGATTTCTTACTACCGAAGCTAAACACTCCCGTTCATATAGTGTATCAAATCGCCAACAGAACCTGGTGACAGATATAACGGAACATACATCCTAGTGGGATGGGCCGCTAGTGCATATTATGCAGTCAAATATGTTGTGCCATGGAGGAAAACAAGTTCCGATATGGCATGGTGATCCAACCTACAAGAGTTGCGGTGAGATAGATACCCTACGTCATCGCTTTGTTACCTGCCCAGCAGATCGACGCTGGGTTTCTTCGCAACTGCATCATCTTTCGCAACACCTTAACGACATTGCCCGCATAAGACTGCAGCTAGAGCTTAAACAACTGCAGATCGGTTTGCCTAGGTGTGACTCGCTCTAGGCTTTCTGCAACGTCTCCGAGCGTCGAAGGACAGCGTGGACAACTTCGAGCAACAAGAAAAGATCTGCAAGAAACATAAGCGTCTCTTCTCTAGTCGGCAACAGCTACAGGGGTCCATTACATCGTCGAAAATTTTATACATGTCATTATTGTGCTGAAGCATTGTCTATAGAAGACATTGGTTAGTTGGTTGAGTTTACCTGGTAAAAACATATTTTTTCTCCCCCTTTCGTTGCTAAAACTACTACGAAATTGATCGCCTATGACTGCCACAAAAAAGGAGAAAACAGTCACGCATGTATTTGCAAAGTAGGAAATGGAATGACTTGAGTACACAGAAGCTACCATATTTAAAAATAATATCAACTTGTAATAAAAAATTTTCCTAAAAGTGTGATAATGTATGGGAGTTAAAACTTTTTCCGTGAAGTGGTGCACATTTTACAGTACAAAATGGCGGATTCATTGCGACCATTAAAAATATGTTTAAAATATAAGCACAGTGCCTACAGCGGTAAAATACATATCAAATTAAAGAGGAAATTTCAATAATTATAAGCCTACATAAATAACTTAAGGTGCAATTTTCTGCGAAGTTTTGGAGTTTATTCCCCATTTAATATTTGAACTGAATTCATAATTTCATGTAAGTACCTAAGCAGCAGAAAAAGTAAAACCCATCATTGTTGAAATATGTAGGTATATGCTAGTTCTTCATAGTAGAATGTAATTTCAATTTTCCTTACAGATAAAATTTTCTTCTCCTTCTACTCCAAGCCATGTCAATTAACCTCCTTGATTGAAGGACTTGGCCACCAGACAGTGCTTCCTAAAGCTACTTTTTTACAGCAATAGAATATATAAAATAAAAGGCACAATTTTAAGAGATGGTGCAAACACTATCTTCTTGTGCCATTTTAGTCTTGCACGAAATAAAATTAACCTCATGTGTAAACTTTCATCTATTGTACTATGCAAAAATGTCCAAATTCCTAAATTAAGGACCTACTCTTACCTCAATGGCAGCAAGCCAGTCATTATCGCCATAGTGCAATGCCACGGGTGCTGTGACTTTACTTAAGTTATATATTGGAGGACTGGGGTGTCCATATACCTCCATATTGACCCATGGTGATTCATGATCCAAATGTTGAAACTTTCCTGTAATTATTATTGCATATTAATATTAGTTCCTTTCAGTTGTTGCTATTGCTTCTGTCATATAATGCACAATAAACTTTAAATCCTGCTTAAGTTTTAAGTGATTGTTAAAGGAGAACTAGAACTTAAATTGCATCTAATTGGACATTAAAACACAATGATTTTGTCACATGTTAAATGCTTTTCAAGATAGACAGTGATGATTTTTACCGGAAATGTTGCTCAGCTGGAAAGGATAACACTGGTCGTATTTAAAATTGACTGTTACATAATAAACTCGTATGGACTTACCACTTTTCCCCCCTTTTTTATACTTTCTCTAGCACATAATTTTAGTACATAGAGGAAGTTTTTCAACCAAAACCTCATTATCGAGATTTCACCAGAGATTGCGTGTTTTGACATCTCTGAATCCAAAAAAAATACATTTTTAAAAAATGTCCAAGTGTGTGTGTGTGTGTGTGTGTGTGCGCGCGCGCGCGCGTGTGTGAACAGCATAACAGGTAACAGACGAAAACTGAAGATAAAAAATAATCCCACAACCTAAAATTCCTTTACACGGCAAAATGTTTTTGATGTTTAATTTTCTCAGAAAGTTACTAACGATTAGAATTAAAATATATGTTAAAGATATCTGCATAGCTAATAAAACGTATATCTCTAATTTTCTGTGTAGTTTGTGAAGTCTCCTGCATATAGCTAGGAAATCATAAGAAATAGGCGTGAATGTACTGCAGAAGAAAGTGGAACTCACTAGTATACATAATTTGTGACCAAAAATTGTTTTCGTAGCATTAGCCATTTTCCAGATGTTCCATGTAGTAAGTTTATGCCTTTCTCAAGTGTGGGCGCATCATCTAATGGACTCCCTGAAATTTTGTGATTCTTTCCTTCCATCGTAAGAGCTGATTACATTAATAAATATTTTAATGCTATTTCTGCATGCTGAAACTAAGTACTTTCTGCTTAGTTTTTAATCATTCCTATGGGGAAAAAGTACATATAAGTGAAGGATAACATAATATGAATATTACCTTTTTGGCTTCATTTTTATGCCACCTTTAAAATTTCTATCGGCCGCTTTTTACCTTTGTAACAATTTCTCATCAGTAATAATGTTCACTCATTTGCAGTTATATTAATCTTTTGGTTGCTATCACTATTGGTTTTTTATAAACATAAAATTCTGACTGCTGTTCATACTTCAAGACTCTGTCTAGGAGAATGGAGAATAATCCTAAATAAGGAAAAATTCCCACCCTGCAACTGGGAATCGAAGCTGTCCTGGATTTGGAGGCTATCATGCTAACCACCCGACCACAGAGGTTATCTATGAATAGTATTATATAGACGGATCTATGTGAATTTATGATTTGACTAATAATCGGATAGTTAGACGGAGGAGGCCCCAGGCTCTGGAGTTTAGCATCACACGTAGGCCTCTAGTGAACTCTGATACCTGGGAAGAAGGGCGACCAGATGCGGGCGACGATTCGAGAATGGCACCGATCCTGACGCTGGCGGGAGTCTACCCGCGCCATCAACCTGGAGGCTCCGAAAACGATCCCCCCAGGAAGAGGCATCAGCCGGCCATCTAAACGCCAGATAAACATCCCTTACACAGCTCAAGTTCCACCACCCGCCGCCACTCACCACTCTTGTCTGGCCCTGCAACCCTAAACAGATAAAAGCAGACACGGAAATGATGGACAGGAAATTCGTGGAAGAAGAGGAACCGTCTCAGCATTCACCTACCGACCAGGGAAAACAACAAAAAACCCAAAATCAATGGGAGTCGAAACCCCGACCTTCCGAATGCGAGCCTCGCACGTTACAGCGGAGCCATCTCGTACGGTTGCAACTGTTAGATCAAGTCGTGTGAATCTATCAATTCAGATTGCCCCCCCATTTCCTTGCACTGAGAGCAGAATGCAACATGGCAACAAGTATTTCTCAAGCATGTGACAGGTTTAGATGAATAAATTACTAACATTAGTATAAAGAACGCATCTTAATGAGGAAGAGTGTGTCGAATACATCTTAGTTGCTCTTCTGCAGGCATAAGGCAGCTACCTGTCTTTAGACACGCCTAGCTAGACACTCACTTATAAATCCAAGTTATCCCACATTAAAAACTTAAATTAGCTTGGAAATCTGGAAATTTATTTATTGAAAGCTTGCTGAAATAGATTGTTGGGCTGCAGAGATTGCATGGCTGGCGGGGGCTTAGGACATATACATGCTGTCCGAGTAACGAAAATTTTGTAGAAGAAGTAGGCGAGTTTAATTAGAGGATATTTCAAGAAGCAGTAAACTGTAACACGTGAATTATATAGCTAACAGCTCAGTAGTTATATAAAAGTAGTAATGGAGGATTTTGTAATAGCAATCGGCAAGATAGGATAGGACCAGTTAACGGAGGGGACACCTAGCACCTTCACCCTAATGGATCTTTTGTGCGTACACCTCCGGGAGAAACGGATGAGGTGAAGGAACCACAGAAGACGTACGCGAGGCCAGTGCAAGTCGACAGAGACGCGCAGACTTCCCTAACAGTTCCAAGCTTCACCACCCGGTCACGGGAGGGTTGCTCGGAGACGTCCCTCTAGTGCGACCGGAGGCTCTACAGGCTTCCCTCTAGCAGGGCCGACAAGAAGTTCGAAATCGCAAACCTCTGCGCCATCTGCCCGACCCCGGCTGAACTACAGCCCCGGAGTCAAGCTAAAACATGAAAGGGAAATGAAATGAGAGGAAATCCATGATAGAACACATCATTCCAGCATTCTCATTGTCAACCAGAGAAAACGAAAAACGCATGATCAGAGTGGGCAGCCACCGGTATTCGAACCCGGGACCTCACACTTTACGCTCGGCATAGAAAGCGGCAAGATGGATCTCCAATATACCTCAGCCGGTTACTTCATTTGCGCTGCGTCTGTTAACAGATACACACACGTTCCAGCCAACCGAATAGTCGCAATCCATTAACACATGCAGCCTCTGCCACACCAATATGTTGTGTTAGTGGGCAAATGATAATTTAGAAATATACGTTATTCGAAACTTATACATTTGGAGTAGAAAGTAGATTCAGGAGGAAATTCCCCTCGTAATACTACTATGGATGATGAGGTTTTTCATTAAGTAGATCACCAGAGAAACTGGGAGAAGTCAAGGAAAGTTTTAACTAAAAATTGTAAATCTAACAAAGAAAAAAGGAGAGAAAGATGATGTATTCTTGGAGAAGGCAACAAAAGAACATATTTTTGGAGAAGAAATAACAGAATTAGATGTAGATATAACTAGGTAGATACAAAATAACCAATAACAGGAAAAAACCATTATAGGCACTCTTGGGGAAATTAACCAAGAGTGCAGTACTTTTAAAGATTCAAAACTAGAACATGAAGAGGGATGTGAGAGTTATAAGAGAATTGTACGATAAGGAAACTAATGAACAACTTACAAGAACCTTTATACAAGCAATAGCAATGTGCAAACCAAATGTGTAAGTGTTGAAACTTGAAATTGCATTAAATATGAAGAAAGAAAAAAAAACTGTGTTCATCCACGAAAGATTGCAACGCCAAAGAAATTCATGAAGCGCATAATAGAAACTTAAAACCATCTAAAGATAAGATTAAGAAGAACGGTTTGAGAGCAACAGGGGAAAAGATAATCCTAGAAAAACTGTGTAGGACATACAACATAATCAACAGCGAAAACTTGAAGAACAAAGACCTAAAGATGGAATATATAAGAAAAAGGAGTCCTTTGGTAGTAATGTATAACATATTTACACGGGAGAAGCAAGAAGAGTTATAACAACAGATTCATAAACGTAATTTCGAAAACTAGTACGACTAACTAAAGAGGAATTTAGGTCGTAACTAAATTTTAGATATAAAACGACGTTATCGTAGAAGTTTCAACTAGATTGAGGAGGGTTATGATTCAATAGTTAGATTATTTATTGCTTTTTAGTCTGTAGGGTTAAGAATTTTACTTGTATATCCGTCGCAAAATGCATGAAAAGTCACAATTTGGATCACGTTGCAAAATTTTGAAACAAAGAAAACAGTACATGTGGACGTTATGGTGAACATAATCGTAAGGACTGTGGTAAGAAAACAACAGTCTGCAACCTGCATTCCATACGTGCGTAGAAATAAGTGACTAGGTAAAAAGGAATGTCAAACCTACAAAATGATATGTGAACGGCTAGTATTAACAACTAATCATCAATGCAAAATTAGTAAATGAAGTAAATAGGAAAAAGCATAGGAAAGGAACACATCATCTAGATTAAGAAGGAACTGGCAAAGGGCAGCAGATTAAAACAAAAATTAAAGGGAAAATATCACAAAGGACAAAGCAGTACAAGTAGTAAAAGAAGTTAAAACACGGATTGTAAACAATCTTGAACCACTACTTTCACCACAACTAAGAATTAATACACAAACCAAAGAGAAGCAGAGAAGAGAGGCAGGTGTTACCCCCGAAGATTGGTGAACAACTTGGTGTGAATAAAATAGCAGTTGATAACCAAATTTCTGACATCTACAGGTGAGGTGAAGAGGAAGAACAAGACGAAAAAGGGACCAAACATAAAAGTGAGTTTCTGAAATATTTAAATATAAAGATACAATTAACTCTACATTTCCTCGGAGTTTTAGCTAAGTAAATAATAGCATGAGATCGACGTTTCAAAGGTGTTCATCGTCTTTGTATTGAGGATAAGCGGATGGAAATGGATTTTTATTTATTGTTAACTAACATTTATGGTTGGTAACAGGTTATACTGTGGTGATACACTTTATTTATCAGTTGTGAAACTTTTGGAATTTGGTACCGCCGTCTTCTAGAGTATGGTTCAAAGCTTCCTCTCACGTCGCAACGCGGTCTATGAAGCTCTGAAATGTTATTTTGAGTTCCTGAAGAACTGCGGTATCGTCTGCATTGTGGGTGTGGAGGTTGTGTACTGCGGCGTTGTGATCATGAGGGTTGTCTTGCGGCTATGAACGTAGTGTGGCTGAGCGGCGGTTTTTGGCTGGGATGATTTCTATGAGGCGGTGAAGCAGTGAGGTGGAGGCTGCAGATGTTCGGCGAGCGGCTGTCCTCGTGGGTTTCTTGGAGACAGCTTGACCCGCGAAGTAATCCGTGTAGTCGCAGGTAGCACATTAGATTGGGCGGCGTGTCAAATCATGGCTGGTATAGTTGGCGGTGATGGTATCCGCGCTGCAACAGTGACAATGTCCGGCGGTGGTGCAGGTGTTGCTGAGTGACAGTACTGGAGCAGCAGTGGCGGGGTGAGGGGCAACTGACCCGACTAATCTCGATCGTGGGCAGTCCGACCGTTGACATGAAGGCCAACGGTGCCAGACGGCACGGGAGAGTAGGGCGTCTGGGAACTACCGATGTACCCATGTACCACGTGACAACGATGTGAGATTGTGATTTGCTTCCGGCAAGGTTGAGGCAGTTGGAATTGGGAGGTTTTGACGTTTCGACATTGAAGGTATGGGCTGGGCTATTGTTGGGAAGGCGGAGTGGATTGTTCCGATATAGTTTTCGGCGGTAAGGAAGGGACGGCGCAGCGTTTTAAGTACACTCATTCGGAGATTGGACCACTAGTGCGGTGGCTTTCCTCTTCTTCTTCCCTACCTTGTTGCCACTGCGGCAGCGTGAGAAACCACAATTGGTGCAAGTGCAAATATTGACATAATCCTGGGGAACATAGGCGCTGAAAGCAAAATTTTAATCTGGAGGGTGGTAGAAAACATGACCACAGGTGATTATAGATTAATTTACTTTAACTACGGTGCTCGGAAAATGAACATGTACTAGAAACATGCTGAAGAAAGGGTTAAAAGTTGACAAGCAAATTCGACAAGGATGAAAATGGAATTTGAAACAACTCAACTAATTTATACTGAACAATCTGTTGACAAATCCGTATACAATTACACTGGTAAACATCATACAAGAAGTCGTAAATAGTAAATGAAACAGCGTCTTGAATCGGACAGAAATGTGGATCACATATGGGCGGATATATTACAATAAATAATATATATGAGTATATATGAAATTACGGAAAACATCTATAAAATAGATTATAATACTAGAAAGAGATAACAGAAGAAATATATTCATTCGCAGAATGAACATATGGGGGACTAATATTAGAAACAAGGAACAATTAATGGGGAGAGTTCTTGGAGAAAAGCCTGAACACAAACATAGGGGGCACCACAAATAAAATCATCGAAAAAATAAAGATACCAGGGACACTGTCAACCTTAAATAATGGTATCGGAGAAACTGAGGTAATTGACAACCTTACTGCTAAAGCTACTGCCAGAAAACAACAGTGGAAAAAAACGAGAACTGCCTTAAATACATGAGCTATTTGTCCTGTCGTTATTACAGAAATTAAACAACCTTAAAGAGGAAGAAAGTATCAGTTCCAGATGGATTTGCCAGTGAAGTTTTAATGTGTTTTAAAGTGGAAGTAACCTCAAACTGTACAAGATTAAGTATCCCAGGTGGATTTCCATACCATTAGAAAGAAGTGAAGGTTATCCAAATAAAGAAACAGAAAAAGGATCCATAAGAGCTTAAATCATATGAACCCATTTGTCTAATAAATACCTTGGGCAATAGTTTTTAAACGTAAACTGTAAAACAATAAAGGAATATAGAATTATGGTAGGACTAAATGCGTATTAATACGGATTTCGAAAAAGAAAATCTATAGCAGATGCCATAAATGATGCAATAGAAACTAAAAAGGAATTCAAACCAAAATACGTCACAGCTATAATGATCGGCATTTCTAGACCTTTTGATAACCTGTGACGGCCTGGATATTTGAGAGTCTAAAAAAATACAATTAACAATAATTATGCCTGTATGTTTTATTAAAATACCATTGTAGTGATAGAGGAGTATATGTAGAAGAAACAATTGAAAGAATACAAAGAAACATAACCAAAGGCTGTGCGCAGGGCTCTGTACTAGGGCCAAAATTTTGAGATACCTATACTATTATAAATATTTTAGATGAGGTAGGAAGATCCAAATATAAAAGGCAGTTGGCTATGTGGATGGCACGTTTGTTTGAAAGAAACAATAGAAAAGAAATCAAAGAGAGGTCCAATAATCTTAAGCAAAACTGAACGAATGTAAGGAGATGAAATTAGAGATTACCCCGACTAAATCAGGTTACATAATCCTTAAAGGAAAAGTGAAACGTAATCCCACCATAAACGTAAATAATAACAGAATTAGAAAGCAAAAAGAAGGCTTTACATAGGTGAAAATTTCACTAGCCAAATGTTTAACAAACAAGGCAGAAGTAGTGTTGATGAAATTCGCCAAGATTGTATAAGCCATTATCACATTCCACTAACGCAATTGCTGCATACCACAATTGTATATTTTCAGCATGATCTTGTATGGAGCTGTGGTCTGAGCGGAAAAGGTAAATGTTAAAACAAATTCAGCGACCTTTGAGTACCCGAGGAAAAATATTAAAATTTATTGGGGCACTAAACACAACACATACGATGGCCCTATTGGTAACTACAGCGATTTGGTCAATTGGAATACAAATTAAACTAAAGGGAACAATACATTGGCTTAAAAGAGGGGAAATTAATAAGGGAGAGAATGGCAGTATGAAAATGTAATATTAGTTAAATTAGAAACAGCCCAGCCAATGGCAATGTGAGTGAGAAAGGATGGAGGTAATTAGAAGAACTTGTGACATTTTTTTCAGATATAGAGGAAAGAATAAGGAATAAACAACGAACCAACAAAAAGCAAAGTCAGGTGGTCATTGTTTGCTTATTTGTACACCTATAATATAAGAAGGTATGATGCTCTGACAGCTGGTGACACTTGTTGTCGTGTGTGCAGTATACAAGTACATTTCTTGTAGAGATATTTACTGCATGAAAATAATGCAATATAAACAAAACAAAATATTTGTGTTTGCAGAGTTAATTAATTACTTATGTAATATAATCTTCTAACATTAGGATACAATATGTTGATGCAGAAAATCCGTTCGCCTACTCTTCTTATGGGCAAATGAGCCGATAATGTATTCATTGAAGTTGGTCACATGTTGTTGCCCAATACACAACATTGCCAAATTATTTAGTCTGTCTACTGAAAAAACTGAGTTTTATTTATGGACGCTCTTTAACTACTATGGTCCTTAGCGTCCTATTCTATACTGGCCGTGAAAGACCGGTAATTTTGCTCAGAGACCTCTTTATCAGGCTTGAGGTTCTTTTACGTGCCGTAAATCTATGACACGGGACCACCAGCTTTACTTCCCTTCAGAAGGAAGCCATGTTAAGAATTTTTACGCCCGAAAAAATCCATCGCTCTCTGCGGGTTTGAACCCGCGACCTCGGGAACTAGAGGCTAGTATGGTAACCAGTACACCACGGAGGACGACTAGTCTGTCTACACCAGTATGCTGAAGAGAAATGTGAGAACTTATCAGTGTTGGGAAGTACCTTTCAGCTTCACTACTTGTTATGAGTATAGAATCTTCAGCAGCTTAAAGCTTTCACCGAATATCCATTGTAAATTGTTATCAATGATAAACTGCAACAGCACTAGAATATATAAATAATATCTGTAGCTCTGCTCAAAGTCTAGCAACGTCTAAAACTGGATATATTTCAGCGGTTTCCTTCATTAGGGTTTCTAGAAACTCCTGATTGTAATCCCCGACATGTTCTTTTGTGAAGAGACCATAAGATTCCTCGAAAACTTAAAATGGTTTTTGGCTTGCGAAATAGCAGTACCATATACTTCTTTCGCTGCTATTTTCCTCTTTTTGGACATTTCAGTTTTCACCGTTTTTTCCAACAGTGCTGAGGAATTGTAGGTCATATAACGCATGTCAATATGTTCTCTGATCTCGAAAATGCTTTGTTCGAAAGATGAGATTGCTGTATTAGTTGAAACTCGGTTTTCTTGAAGTTGGTTATACAGCACATCAACAATTGACATTAACGGATGAAACACATTCAGCTGTTGGATTGGAAACGTGGACTGCAGGATTTGCCCTTCTATCTGCTCAAGACAAGCTTTCAGGGATTCTCTTGCTCGAAATAGTTTCCACCTATCTTGATTTATAGTGCCATCGTATGTTTGATGCACCAGGAAATTTCTTTCCAACAATCTCATCTAGAAACTTCACTCTTGTTGATGGATGGTAGAAAGGTGATGGGATATCTCAAATATAAGCAAAACATATTCGCACTTGAGTTTCTGGACTTGTGGCTTGTACCATTACTAGACTTAAAATTATGGGCGTAGTAATAAGCGTAGTCCTGTATAATCAACACATTTATGCCATGATTCTCAACACTCTTATATTGGTGCCATCTGTGAAATTAATTTGGTTCTATCAGTAAGGGTACAGAAAAAAGCATCCTTAATACATCCTAAAATATTTGCCGTACTGAATTCTGCAGGATTTACGAAGGTCCAGAAGTGTTGTGCTTTTCCATTGGGCAAAACATAATGTGTAACAATCAACATTTGCGAAGAGAGGACACATCCGTCGTTTCGTCTTCGATGACCGATGCATACTCCAATTTTTATGCCTCCTCTTTTGTTCCCTTGCGGCACACAATATACACTGCAACAAATTGTTCTGGATGCCCTTTGATGTACATTTAAGCACCGTTGCTTCACTTATATGCTCCTTAAGAACTGAATCCCTCTCTGATGTAAAATTTTTTAAGCTCTGAAAAATTCCTGTAATTGTCCTTCTCGTTGTGACCTCGAAGTGCAAGCTCAAAGACGCCACTAAGCATCATGCAGTTGATTATTTATGAAGCAACTCTTGTTTATCTCTAAGTTTTTCTTTTCAAGATGTTTTCTGCATGCACCTTCAAATTGTTGCCTAATATTGCTTTTTCCGAGCATTTTGACGTCTAATTCTGGATTGACATGACATCTGGAATTTGCATACTTGGTGGATTTTATGTTTAAGATGACTGATATTACCAAGAGCAGTTTTGGTTCATGTTCCAGCTACATCCTAATTTCGCCCGTAAAGCAAGCAAGGGGAACAACACATCAAATTACTGACTTCGCAATCACAAGTTGAATTTACTGTGATGCAGCGACTATGGTCCAAGGTTATTGGTAGGTCGGCCTAGTAAACAAGATAGCAGTGTAAACACCAGACGCGCTATAGGGAGATAACTAGAACGTTCTAGAACCTATTTCTCCCATATTCCTCCACAAAGTATGTAGAAATAGTTCTAGAACTTTCGAGAACCTTGTGGAAAGGTTTTTGTTTGCGAGAGGCAGTCATTACGAGACGAGGAGTGGGATCAAGTGAGTGCAAGGTGAGGAGAGTTGTTGCGGCAGTCGTGAGCGAGCGAGTGTGTCTCTAGTGCGACATCCAGAGCGATTCCCTTAGAGAGTTGCTGACGTGCAGTGAGTGCTGTGACGGAGTGCCAAGTTGTTGTGCTCGATTCTTTAGTGAAGTGAACCGCCCGATGTGAAGAGGTCACGTCGCGAACAAGGTGAAGATTGAACTGGATAACTTAGAACAGTGACAGCGGAAAAGCTGGACAAAGTCATAATATATTAGGGTTGAACTTTCTCTTTATCTCCTTTGCTTACAGTGGCATGCTTGCACTAGTATAATGTACAGATCTGGCCTGCACAGCTCCTTTACTTTAGTGAATTTGAAGAAATTCAGTGTTTTCAGACTGCACAGGATTCATTTTTACGAGAATGGTGCTTCTTGCGCAATTTATATTTCAAAATCGTTCGCAAAGTTTAAATTATAAACTACAATAATCGACATACCTGGTACTATTCTTATAGTCCACTCACTGCTTCTTCATATTTACTTAGCGAGCAGCCGAACACATCTCTATATCTATCCACTGTGGTCTAACTGTTTGTTCCTAAACAGCAGCAATACATCATTCACACGCATACTTCATCCTAGGGAATTACATTGCACTATTTCAAACAGTGGGCAATCGCGTAGTGGCGAGGGCATACACATTCGCTTAGCTCAAGTAATTCTAACTCTGCATTCCGGCGTGAATTTCCTCCCTACGATTGTCTCGTCTCACCTCCCCCCCCAACCCATCACAAATACTGAAAATGCACCCAACCGAACACCTGAATGCCTTTAGGTGCTCATCGGCGACTTCAGAATACATACTGCAGTTTTAAATTCTGAACATTACATTTGTTTCTACTTCCAACAATTGCTGCGTAAAATAATACCTTATAATATATGAGCATTATACAAAAGAAATTTCGGGTATGCACGTGCGATCGTGCGATAGGCACCTGCTGCCATTGGTATGATGCACTATTTAACTACTGATGGATCGTGAGAGACATACTGGCATAATATTAATAAACTACTTAACGGTAGTTGTAGTATATGTAATAAAAAGGATATACCAGAACATGCAGGATTTTAATATGAGAAATTTACAAAACAAGCAGTATGTGAAAGACAGAAGGGATATCAAATAGAGTATATATTACGAACAGACGAACTATACACGCAACTCCAAAGAGTAAATAAGATTTGGGGATATGGGAAGAAAAAGTTCCATTAAAAGAGGTGGAACAAATTACATTAGAAACACAGGAGGTGTTAAGAAAATCCGCATTATAGTTCAACAGAGGAACAGAAAAATATTAGATATAGTACTTGCTATGGACAACGGAAATGAAACAATGTCACCAGAGATAGTAGAAAACGAAGAAGCTCTAAATAACGAGAACTTGGAAGCAACTTTTAATATAACGAAGAGAGGTAGGTTATGCCGACCAAAAAGAAGGGACTATACAGGGAGAGAAGGAGGAGACAGAGGAGAGCACGGATATACATATTTCTACAGGTTGTAAACCGCCTTATAAAATCCAGAACCCTACACAACACATCATCAATAAAGAGATCACCCTGTCTATGACCAAGCAATGATGGAGCGTGTGACTGATAGACTATGCCATTCATCATCTGCATTGTGTAAGCACTACAAGGAATTCTAACAAACATTTCAATATCATTCAATCTTCCATTTGGAAGATTATATAAGGTTTATCCTTAAGCATGCAACTACAGCTGTACATTGCAGTAGCTGAATCATAGATGGAGAGTGACAAGTCTTAGATGAATCATACGACAAACTGAACAATATCCCAAGGTGTTTACAACCATATCACACCAGATAAAGCAGGATTTTATAAACACACATGAAATTAACTGCCACAACGCGCATTAGTGGAGCAGTGTGAACCCCATTGCATACGAGAAGTGGTCTTCAGATCCAATGTAGCATCAAAGTTTGGGCTGATGTACTTGGAAAATATCGAATAGGACAGATGAGTTTGATGGCCCATTCAATTGAGATAACTGTGTCCATTTTCTACAACACAAAGTTGCTTGCTTTGCTGTATGAAGCGCAGTAGCAGACCCAAATAATATGTTACCAACATGATGGAATAGCATTTTTTCATCAATTGTGTAACGCAAAATCTCAATGCCACCGACCAGAACGGTGTATCAAACGCTATGGACCAATAGCCTGGTCTGCTCCCATTCCATTTTCTTCTTACAGTCCTACCTTAAACATATTCTGTACCAGGTTTGGCCAATACCTTGTCAATATCCAGGGAATTATTATTTTAGCTTGCTGTAATACAACAAGGGTTCATTTTTCAACGACTTAAGGCTGAAATATCTTACATCCTGAAATATCTTATCATTAATAGCATCAAGAAATTTAAACGTTTTTATGTATTTTTGTATTTATTTTCTACAGGCTTAACGACAGACTTAATACATGCAACTGCTAGCAGTGTGGTCATTTCGAACACCTGATGTAACCATATAGAGGAAACAGGTAAACATTAGTAACATTTTATCTGTGTAAAAGTAAAGTAATACAGAAAACTTAAAAAAAATATTCTAATTTGGACATTTTAAAAATATGTACAGATAGTTTAAAAATATGAACTCACCACTATTCACGCCTTGAGCATAATGAAGAAGTTCCAGCATTGATGCTCCAGCTGGCACATGTCCCAAATATACAGGCAGTCTCGTCTACAACAGTACATTACAAATATAAATGGCTGTATAGCTCAATGAAGATATTCATGCATCAGAAATACTAAATCTAAGGAAATCCAAGAATGTTGCTAAACTGCATATCATTCAAGATTAATATCGTAATTGCATAACCAAGTTTTTACAAATTTGCTTTTACTCTCAAGTCAATTAGTTTTTCAGTTTAGCTTGTCTTTTAGTTCTGCCTTATACTTCTGTAGCTTTTCTGGTGTTTATTATCAAAATGACAACCGCAGGAAAGTTTGAGGTTGAACTTTTTTTAACAAACGCCTGTATCCACAGAAGAGACCTCAAAATTCATGAAGTTGGGCTATGATAGAAGTTAACTGCAATCTCTGACATCCAGTTTCTAAGTTAGGTTTAACTTTAGAGCAGCTCGAGAAAACTTAAACGATAATGTGGGTTATGCATTGATATTTTAATAACATTTGAAAATAATAGATGAAGCTTTGTATCATAAAAATTATGGCTAGCAATAAAGTTAAACATATAATAGTAACAATAATAATAACAGGCCTGCGCACACTTTGTGGTACGAAATATTTTATATCACAATGATTCAATTGGATGCTCATCCCGGAAATAATAATAACAGATTTTCTGTATCACGTACAGATTTTGAACAATTTCGTTTCAACACAACATTGAAGGTTCAGTACACTAGTATTAACATCACCACATATCCAACTCACAGTATGGTCGACTAGAATATGTAAACATGCTAAATCATATGATGCCATGTTGTACTACTGTCTATCTCTGTTTACAGGTAATGTTGAACCTATTACATAAACATTTATTGCCTAAGATTGATACGGTAATTTGTATCACAAATTACTTAAATGTAAATAATGATTGTAATATGAAAATGTATTTTTATGTGACACTGATTTCCGATGTTTATTAATTGTAATTATTATTGGTAAATAATAATATACGGCTTTACTGAAACTGTCAATAATATCGCAATAATGCAGCGAGGGGGTGAGTTGTTTATCGTTATTGGGAACAAGGAAGTTACGTAATGTTCGCGCGTTTTCGGTAGAAACTTCTGGAATGTTTCCCTAAAAGCAATATGTATTCGTGGTTTTCATTGGATATTAAAATTGACGTAATGTTGGCGCGTTTTAGTAGCCAATAGCAGTTCATTTATAATCTTTAGGCGTATCTTGATGCAGGCCCATAAATAGGGTAGGTTCGAGGTAGCTTGTCTCTCAGTTCAACAAAATTCTCAATACCTTACACGTCGGTCCCTCAGTTCATCAAAATTTCGTGTACACTACACGTCGTCAGTCAGTCCTTCAGTTCGTCAAGTTACGCGCAGCAGAATTACGAGAATCTAAAATATTATACAGTTAAATATACACAAAGTTGAAGTACGTGAGTTAAAAGTGATAAGTAAGAAGTTATTACAAACAGTTTCAGTTTGGCGAGTATCTATATCAATATGTAAAAGTGTTAGTGAACGTGTTCGACAATAAAAATTATAAAACCAATTTCTTCATTAAGTGTAATTTCTGGATAAAAGATTCCTTTCCGCTTCACAACCTGTAAGAGATACATGTTCGACCCAAACAGCTAGCTGGAGGACATTTAAAGTGAATTATTTCAAAACTGATGCAAATTGCTAACGCCAGATGGAGCTACGAACCAAACAAATGGAGTGACGTCACAAGATGGCAACGCATGAAGTAAAAACACATATTTGCTATCGCAAATTGGCTTCCACAACGTGGGGCTAACAAATACAAAAGACACAATATTACGTAAACAAGCAACAATCCGTTCCAAATTGGCACCCAAAACGTGGGGCACGATAACCAGGAAAGGAACACGATGACCAGGAAAGAGGCATAGTGACCAGGAAAGGAACACGATGACCAGGAAAGGATCAACATAACCAGGAAGGGGCGAATGCAGCAGTGAAATGATCTACAAGACGCAGATTCCAGAAACAACAGGGAGGATAGACTACATGAATGATTGGACATCGTAATTCCGAGATTACAAGGCAACAGGGAAATTCAAACTACAGGACGACAAAACTATGCAGATTCATCGAAGAGACATACAAACCTAGGAGAAAGGGGCAGACAGCTAGACATCTAAGCAACATCAGCAGATTGCATCAGAAAGGTTAGAAAAGTGTGATTTTAATTCTAAAAAAAGGGAGTAAACAAATTTAAATGTTCCTTAGGAGTGGTAGGATAAAGAAAACAATGGCTGCTAGTAATACAGAAGAAATAATTATGGAGGGAGATAGTGTAACAGTTAGCTGTGATTCAATACAGGTTACAAAAAAAAGCCTAAACAATGTAGTATCTGATGGAGGAAATGTTAGTGCAGAAAGTAAGAATAGAATAGCAGGAAATATTACTATTGATGCTAGAATGATGATGGAAATGCTGAGAAATTTTAGAGATCAATTTAGAGAAGATATGCAAAAGAATTGTAGGGAAACGAGGGAATATATTAGTAAGAAATTAGATCAGAGTTTGGAGGAATTGAGAGATGATATAAAAAAGATCATAGGAAATCAATTGAAGATATTGGTAGGAGTAATGAGATATTAGAGCGAAAAGTAGATCAAAGCAGTGGAGAAATTGAAAAGAAAGTTATGAAGTTAGATAGTAGTATGCCAGAAATTAGAGATGAAAATGAGGAAGTAATAGCAAGTGAGATAGGAGAAGTTTCAAAGAAAATGCTAGACATGAGCAGGGAAAGAGATAACAAAGAAAGTGAGGTTAATACTAAAAGTGAGGTTAATGTAGAATGTACAGAGTTAGGAAGTCAAACGAGTAGTATTTCAAGTGAGATAATAGAGATAAAAGAGGTTATGAATGTAGATGCAAATAAGGCGCAAGTTAATTTCAGAGGGGAAATATCAGAAATACAGAAGGAGTCAATAATGCAAAGAAATAAATTGTACCAAAATGTTCAAAATGAAAACTCCAGTCCAGTACAGTTTAGTACAGATTTGTCAGAGTACTCTCAAATTAAAGAGATAGTAGAAGAATTGAAAATGACAGTTGTTAAAAGATGTGTTGTTCAGGAAACTTTAGATTGTTTTCAAATGTTATCATGGGATGAAATTTCAAATGAATACATGAGGTTATTCATGAACAAAAATTTGAAGGTTAGGTTACGGCTACGAGTAATGTTTAGCCACACACAATTTGATCCAGGAGGGTAAATAGCAATGAAATGTAAAGTGAATGCTGGATAGTTAAAGATGACTTGCAGAGAAATGTATTGGAACGTAAGAGGGTTAAATAAATATGTACGTCATAGGAAAGGAGAAATAAATTTTGGACATGACTAAATATTTAAAAGAAAGAAATAACATTTTATTAGTAACTGAACATGTGAAATAAAGCATGATGTTATATTAAAGTAAAGTACATAAATACTATTCCAAGAGTATTGTTAAGATAAAGTACAAAATAACAAAAATGGGTAAAAATAATTAAAACAAATATTTATGTAGTAAATAGAACATGTGAAACAGTGCCTAGATTTAAGAGATGTAAATATTTGTGTATAGAGGGTGAATATTTTAGTAAATATGTTTAAACAATTATAAAAAATCTTAAATGTATAAATTTTTGTCAACAACTAAAGAAAGTAAACAATTTGGTAACAGTAATTAAATAATTTAGGGTAAAGTATTTGCTATAAAAAAAATTTTGTAATGTCAGATTAATAACTAAATTAATTAAACCAGAGCCAGTAAGTAGTGGCGAGATAAAACATATGTCGTGTGTTAAATGCGTGTGAAGTGTTAAGTGAAAGTGATAGCGTGTGTTCCAAGATTTAGGAGACTAAAACACAATTATAAAATTTCCAAACAAGCTATAAATATTTATAATTATGTTTCTAGTGGGGCATATGATACGGTAATTTGTATCACAAATTACTTAAATGTAAATAATGATTGTAATATGAAAATGTATTTTTATGTGACATTGATTTCCGATGTTTATTAATTGTAATTATTATTGGTAAATAATAATATACGGCTTTACTGAAACTGTCAATAATATCTCAATAATGCAGCGAGGGGGTGAGTTGTTTATCGTTATTGGGAATAAGGAAGTTACGTAATGTTCGCGCGTTTTCGGTAGAAACTTCTGGAATGTTTCCCTAAAAGCAATATGTATTCGTGGTTTTCATTGGATATTAAAATTGACGTAATGTTGGCGCGTTTTAGTAGCCAATAGCAGTTCATTTATAATCTTTAGGCGTATCTTGATGCAGGCCCATAAATAGGTTAGGTTTGAGGTAGCTTGTCTCTCAGTTCAACAAAATTTTCAATACCTTACACGTCGGTCCCTCAGTTCATCAAAATTTCGTGTACACTACACGTCGTCAGTCAGTCCTTCAGTTCGTCAAGTTACGCGCAGCAGAATTACGAGAATCTAAAATATTATACAGTTAAATATACACAAAGTTGAAGTACGTGAGTTAAAAGTGATAAGTAAGAAGTTATTACAAACAGTTTCAGTTTGGCGAGTATCTATATCAATATATAAAAGTGTTAGTGAACGTGTTCGACAATAAAAATTATAAAACCAATTTCTTCATTAAGTGTAATTTCTGGATAAAAGATTCCTTTCCGCTTCATAACCTGTAAGAGATACATGTTCGACCCAAACAGCTAGCTGGAGGACATTTAAAGTGAATTATTTCAAAACTGATGCAAATTGCTAACGCCAGATGGAGCTACGAACCAAACAAATGGAGTGACGTCACAAGATGGCAACGCATGAAGTAAAAACACATATTTGCTATCGCAAATTGGCTTCCACAACGTGGGGCTAACAAATACAAACACAAATTACGTAAACAAGCATCAACATTATTTGTAATACCGTTACAAGATATCAACAGGAACCTATCTTAGAATCCTCAGTACAGTTTTAAACTTCTCTGCGGATCTCATTTGAAGCCGTGTTGTAAATTTTATTTGTGGAAAAAATGGCAAGTTGAAGTGGTTCCAGTGGTATTTGAGGGGCTGTGTGAATAATCCTACCAATTTCTATTATGTCAGTGGGTGTTATGTAATAAAACAGCAGAAAAGAAGCATTACCGCCTTTATCGAGAGCTTGTGCCTGGCCTATTTTAAAATTTAATTAGGGAACCAAGACAAGAGTTTAGCTCCTCATATTGTGTGTAAATGTTGTGTAGAAAATCTAAGACAGTGGTACAAGGGAGTTAGTTCTATGCCCTTTGGTGTTCCTATGGTATGGCGCGAACATCCAAATCATTTTAACGACTGTTATTTTGTCTGTGTGGTATATCTAGATTCAATAGGAAACGAAGGCGGGGATTATATATCCAAACTTGCCATCAGCAATAAAATTAGGCATGTTCCTCATGTACCTGATGTTCCTGTTCCATCACCGCTTGCGGTATTACCAGAGAGTAATACTGATACGTCGAGTGTAGAAGATGACATTCCAAATCCATTGGGACAGTCAAAATTATATGATTTTGTACGTGATTTGGGCCTTGCCAATGTAAAAGTGAACTTTTAGTTCAAGGCTAAAAGAAAACAATCCCTTTAGGGACTGGAACAACTTTCTACTGGTACAGACATCGAGAAGAAGAGTTCCAGAAATATTTTGTAAAGTAAGAGGAACTACTTATTGTTGTGATGTCCTTAACTTGATAGGTCGTCTTGGAACAACTAATGAATCAAAAGATTGTCGTCTGTTTATTGACTCAAGCAAGAGAAGTCTGAAAGGCATTCTACTGCACAATGCTAATATGTTTGCTTCAGTTCCAATAGCGTCCCTAAAAGAAACGTACCAATATTTGTATATTGTCCTAGAAAAAGTTAAATATAATGAACACAAGCGGTGCGTGTGCTGTGAGCTTAAAGTGTGCAGTATTTTATTGGGCCAACAAGTGGAGTACCCAAAATTCCCGTGCTTTATATGTAAATGGGACTCTAAAGCCAGAGAAAGACACTGGGTTGAAATTAATTGATTAAAAAGAAATGATTTGGTGCTGGGGACAAAAACTGCAACAAATCGCCCGCTGATTGACTCACAAAAGATGTTGCTACCTCCTTTATTTATAGAATTAGGGATAATGAAACAATTTGTCAAAGCTTTTGATAAACGTGATCCGGGATTCCAACATCTTATTCAGAAATTTCCAATGTTGTCTGAATCAAAAGTGAAGGAAGGCATTTTTGGCCCACAGATTTGCAAACTCATGAAGGACGTTCATTTTAAAAATATCATGACAGACATAGAGCTTCAAGCTTGGGATACATTCAATGAAGTTATAAACAAGTTTTTGGGTAAGGTTAAAAAAACCAATATGAGGATATTGTTAAAAACCATGCTCGAAAAGTTAAAGGCACTCGGATGCAATATGAGCTTAAAGTTGCATTTGCCGTTTTGCATCTTGAAGTTTTAACTAAAAAGTTGGGTGCACTAAGTAAAGAATAGGGAGAGAGATTCCGCCAGGAGATAAAGGAAATGAAAACAAGGCAGCACCACCGTCAAGATGGATGTCTTCAAGATGGCCGACTACTGTTGATGTTTAATTAGAGACAACCCTTGTCTGGACCACAAACGCAAGTCAATTCAGCGTTCGTTTTCAACAAAGCGGAGGAGAAAATAAAATCATAAGGTATGTTTGAAATTTCCTACTTCAATGTAAACTGTTGCATCTGTAGAATTGAGATTGTTTCTTAGTTTGCACGATTTCACGCATTTTAAATTGTACTTAAAAACTGGAAATGTTACATATTTCCCTTTCTGTATGCTAAAATAACCGTACGTGATGCGACAAAAATAGAAGGCAGATTTCAATTGAGATACCAAAATTGGGTTTAGAGACCTGTTAAACCTCGTGCCGCAGAAAAGCATTTTAAATTCGCAGGCCTGTGTAATAATATACGTAAATTGTGCTGAAGCTAGAAAGCATCTTTCTCTCTGGAGTATGCCCCTACATTAGCAGTATCACTCATGAATTTCATAGATTTAACATAAGCTTGTAGTTAAAAGTTAAATTTGAGATTAGGAAAATATGCATTAAATAATTATATCCCAAACACAAGATATTTGCAGAAATAACTGCATAAATTATAATAGGAACACTTTACACTGCACAGATCTGATGCTTAAAGAAATTAGTCACATAAAATTTAAGGAAAGACATGACTTGCTGGGTGTATATAGCTAAATACTTCCACTTGCTTTCTGTCACGCAATACAAATATAACTCTGTCATCCGAGCAGATACCCCTTGCTTAAATATTAGGCTATATTTATCTCTCATTGCAAGAAGCAATGATGATAATATTAAGAAAAGATTCTGGATCAGTTACTGAGCACCTACAAATTAAGAAAGTCGAAGATTTACTTATTCAGGGCGCTAAGCTAGGAGGAACTGTGATCAGCGAGAGCTACTGCTGCATAAAGCAAAACGGAATTATGTAGGAATGGGAGTGGATGTAGCCATCTACTGGTAAGAATAGGGATATTTGGAAGCAGAAAATTGAGGAAATTATGACCATCAGAAAGTAATGAAGAAATATCGAATATTCTTGTTATGTTAACAGTAAAGAGGCATTGAAATGAATGCTGGTCGTGTTGAGACTTGTGTCATATTAGGAAAGCTAATCACTAAGATAAAAGGAGTGGAGGATCGGGTGAGTAATAAAATGAATATGATCACGAAGGAGATAAAGGAAAACATCAAATAAGAAATCCAGGATATGACCACAGAAATGCAATATGTAAATTCCAGAATAAAAACTATAGGATTCCCAAAACTGAATCTGAGTTTCCCTGGAGCAGAAGAAAGGGGGTAGCATCCAAGAAGTGATATAAATTCTAAAAAATTGACTTTTCTCTAAGGGATGGGGGAGAACTTGTTTTCTTGTCATCACTCAGTGGTCCGTGATAGCGTTATTGGTATACGGTAAACGTGTGAGGAGTTGTTTTTACAGTGGTGAATACATAATTATTAAATAAACAATTGTGTAGGTAGTTTTCGTTGGTTTACTAGTGCCGTACTTCATAGGCATTGGTACGGCAGTCATTGTATAATCATCTTTTACAAACACAATTTAGTGCAATGACATACAGCGATAATTTTCAGTTAGTAGCGAGTGCCCTCCTCTCCAAAGTCTCTTCTTTACTTGCAACCAAAGGTAAATGCATGCGGTAGGGGTTTAATATGGATTTGTATGAAGAAATATTTTGGTTGCGCAGTGGTAAACTTAACAAAGTCCTCTGTTGGCCATGCCCACTATTTTGCAAAGAAGGACACATTTTTAATAGTACAGGACCTAATTATCTAAATAACATTTATAAGGTGAACAAATGTCATAGGAATGATACTGATCTTATTGCTTGTCTTAAAGAACTTAAGTAGTTGGTAAAGAATATCACAAGAATCGAATTTTCTCTCAGCATTCAATACAAAATTGTGACTGAAAAACACAATGAAGGGAAGGGAATATAAAAGATATATTGGATATTTAATCACTGCAGTCTGCTTTTTAGGGTCGCAAGGCTTGCGTTTAGGTTCATGATAAAAGCAACTCATCTTTTAATAGAGGCAATTATAATGAACTTCTCAAAAGCTTAGCACGCAGTGATATGGAATTGCATAATAATTTAGGGTACGGCCTGAGTGCTGCTGAGCGTGCAGCGCTATCAGGTAGCAACGCTCGAACCCGCTGGTGTGTTCTCAGTGCAGTGGCGAGCGTTTGCTGCTGATGATGTTAAATACTACTGCAGGAAAGTACAATAGGCGTGTAGAATGCAAACGGAGGAACTTGCATTTTGATATGGTTTTAGAAGAAAACACGTTTCTAAAACTTGATTTATTTCATATAAAAAGGGGTCTGGGTGCTGTTGTTAGACAAAGAGAACAGTTTGGAGAATTTCACACATAATACGAAACTTTAAGATCTGATCTTGCAAAATTTCATGAGTACACAAGAATGTCTGTATCAACCTTTGATACTGCAGAAGATCGAACCTCACTTAAGGATCAAAGATACCTGCTTTCATATAACAATATCTCCTGCGGAGAAATTTATTGTGACTCTAAGGTAAGCAGAATTAAACAAATATCATCTCTCAAAGGTTTCTGTGCGAAATAAAATGCATGTCACTGGCACTAGTAGCATAGTTTACTTGAGTGGAAAATGGATTCAGGAAAATAACCATTGCGAGTATTGTCATGAGTATACTCGTTTTGTGTTATTGCATCTAGTAGCCACTCATTTATTTTTCCTCTAAAATGCAATTTCTGAATTTTGGTTAATTTTCTCATACTTGGAAGCATACTCATAAAAAACATATAATCGGCAACTTTCTTTATTTCTTCATTGGCTTGATTCTCACTGATACGTTTTTCCATGAGAAGAAGTTTCTTCCTTTGCAAATCCAACATATCTTCTCTCATAGCATTAGCTGATGGTTTTCTCGATACGTTTGGTGATGGCGTGGAGTTTTGCTCCTCAGTATCTGCATGTGCTGCTGATTTATCTTCACTTTGAAGACTGGATGTCGTACCTCGGTATTCACTGCATTCAGATCCTGACTGTTATCTAAATTACCCGTGGACGTTGCTGGTATCAGCTCATCTTTCAGAAAAGTCATCACTTAAAAATGCTGCCAGGAAGTATAATTTAGATCTGCAAACTGGAAGTTTTTTAATCTCTTTCCTGAAGTGGTCTTTCCGATGTTTCCATTTCTTTCTTAGTGATTCTTCTGAAAGAGAAAGCACAGTAAGAGAACCTCGTTTATATCGTTGTTGCAGATATCTTGCTACCGGTGTGGCATTGAGAGCTTTGACTTTCAACTTTCGCATGGGGAAGACAACCGTTGCAACAATAGTTTATGAAACATGCGCTGCAATTTGGTCAGAAGTAGTGAACATACACATGCCGCCGCCTTCTAGGGAAGACTTGAAGGATGTTGCAAATGAGTATCACAGACTGGCAATTTCCAAATTGTATTGATGCAATTGATTGCCGACATTGTGAAATAATTTGCCCTGTTCATTCTGGCTTGGCATACTATAATTTTAAAAGCTACTTTTCAGTAATATTGCAGGGAGTAGCAGATGCAAATAGCAAATTCTTAATAATAGAATTTGGTGGAAAGGGAAGGCAAAGCGATGGCGGGAGATTTCATTTTTCTCTTTTGAAGAAGTTAATTGATGAAGACAGGTTTAATGTACCGCCACCAAACATTATTCCAGAAACAACGATATCCTTGCTGTATGTTTTCATTGGGAACGAAGCATATCCATTAAAGATATATTTGATGCGTCCATTTCCGGAAAGGATTTTGAATGGCGAAAGAAGATACTTTAATCAGAGACTGTCTCGTGCGAGAAAGCGTATAGAGTGTGCTTTTGGAACTTGATATGCTAAGTGGCGTATACTAGGTAAACCTATAGAAACGAACGTGGAACATGCTTGTCTTATAATAAAAACTGCTTGTCTCTTAATAATGTTATAAGAGATCTTGATGGAAATAGTGACAGCGATTGCATTGTAGTAAATGCTAATGAAAGTGTAGACAGCACTCCTCTCAATATACGTAACAATAGTTCCTCTGCAGTAGCAAGAAATATAAGGAACAAGTTTGTAAACTACTTTATTACAAACAGAGTTACATAATATGTCAATAAAGTTACCTTCAATCCCAAGTTTCAGTGCAATTTCACTCCATTTTTTCCTTCCGATTGTTCTATTTTAGTAAGCTGGATGAGAAGAAAGCCATATTTCTGGTCTTGCTTGAACCTCTGAGATGATATCCTCGAACGACAGCTAATTACAAAACGCTGAAAACACAAACTGATTTGTGATGCACGCTGGTATCAACAATCTGCCCGCTTATCTCAAAACGGTGATTCCCAGGACAGCCACATTGGTTTGTCTTGCACGCTAAGTGCTCAACGCCCCACTACACTCAGGCCGTACCCTCAGTCATCAAGTTCATTTTGACTTTCTTTTCCTGATACACAAAATGAGTTAGTACGTGAGGTTTCCGAATTAACGATACTTGAAACAAAAAAGCAAATGTCCTATGCTAACTTTGCGACTTTAATGAGACATCAGATATCACTATGAAGTGTGAAATGTCTTGAATTATTAGGTGTGTCACAAGGGATGGTGAGGTTGAAGAACGATGTTTACGTTTTACAGATGTGAGCGGTTGCCGTTCTGCTATGTATCTGTTTATTCACGCTGTGTGACTGATCAGCGAGTATCAGACCTATGATGCTATTGTAACGCCTGGCAACATGGTGGTTTGCAAGCAAAATTTGGGACCAAAAATGTCATATTTGTCCACTGTTACGCACATAAATCTAGTGCTTTCTCAGCCTGCCAATTTCATTGAGGGAGTAAGGTTGTTCTTTACCACTCTCCCTAACTTTGGGATATTTTCCCCAATGTCTACTAAGAGAATATAGGCATTGAACAAACATCTTAAGAAAAGATGTCCTTCGTGGCACCAACTCGTTGGCAATATCATAGCCCACTAGTTGAAAGTATCCATGAATATCAAGAAGAGATTGAAAGACTTGTTGCTTCTATAAATTATGAAAATTCAAATAAAGGGATATGAAAACAATTTACTCGGCTCGTGGTCTTCTTTCGATTTTAAGCGATTTCGATTTCAATAATTACACACTGGAAATGTTTTCTTTATGTTTTTCCCCTATTCGGATAATCTCTTTAAAATCGTCCAAACTAAAATATTTGATGTAGCATTTTTCAGTAAAAGGATTGAGGAATGTAAATATACTTTCAACGTTTGAAAGATAATTTTAATCAACTCTGGACAGAAATAGAATATACTTCTTATTCTGAAAGTCCATCACACGCCGAAACAATTATTGGTATTGACTCAATGAAAGGGGAAGGAAAAAATATTCCTATAAACGGCTGTACAATGAGATCATTGGTACAGTACAGCATAACCTTTCCGAGCGATTTTTTGAGGATCCACAACTTTTGTTCTTTTACTCTTCTTTATTCAAGATATCTTCACGATAAAAAATATCTTTCCCATAAATAGCGCTTTCATTTCAAAAGGAGAATCCATACCAGCCATATTAAGGGAACTACGATTTCAGAAAAGATTTGCGTAGCTAGAACACAGTCGAAGCGTTAAGAATCAACACTGACGACAGCATCAACATCTGCCAAGTCCGTTACTGAAACGATCAAATCAGTAAAACCACCAGAAAAACCGCCGACTTCAACGAATAAGACTGGCAAGCCGGTAACATATAATTCATCACTTATAAAATTCAAGATCAGCTATGACAGAACCGATTTCTTGAAGTGAGTGATAAGTCTGTACCCAGAACATCAACGGGAAACCAAGTTCACGATCATCTCCTTGAGGATCCTTTTCTGAGGAACCTTCTGGGAAGGACTCAGATCGGCGATCTTCATCCTCGCTGATCTCTGTTTCCAATCGGTTCGAGGTTTTTGAAGCGAAATTTTATATTTTGAAAACGATTTTCCGCCGAGGAGGAGATGGAGCGAAAGGATTCTATCAACACAGCCAAAACGACAGTGGAAAAGCAGCAGAATAAACCCTCCGTAAAAGGTTTTAGTTCGACACCAAAGAAAAGAGTAAATTGATTCGAACCACCGCTGTCCTCAACGTATTGGACTATGACGACTGAGAACTTATACCATTAGAAATACCATGATCATCCTACGATGGATCATACGTGGAATTAGAATACATCGACCAGAGCTTGAACTTTTTCGGAACAATAATGTGCCTTTGGTCGTATGTTTGCACGGGAATAAGCTACGTCCGCAAGACAGCTTTCAAATTAGGAGATATACCCCAATACGGTATGATCTTACACCAGTATAGGGTATTCCTGCGCACGAGACCATTATGATGGTATCATAGATGATATATTTGTGGAATCAGTATTCATACAGTCTGACACCCAGTCAGTAAGGATTAAACTGCCATCCATTCAATTTACTAGTTTTACAATTTATCTGCCGCCGTTTTCGGACGCAGTATGCATCAATGTTTGGACAATATTCAAGAATGAAGTTCTAAATACAGCTTTCGTTTGTCAGTTGAGAAGGCACTCTGCGTTAACTTCTGGCGCCATAGGAGATGATTGCCACCTTCGCTCCGATTCGGTCCTGATATACTTCCATTCGCAGATTCAACGAGATTCCTGGGGTTGACGTTTGATAGAAAACTTAGTAGGTCATCGCATATTGCAACTGAAAGCGCGATGTGACCGTTCTCTGAAAATCTTGCGGGTATTAAATGCCAAATCTTGGGGTGCAGATCGAACATACTTGTGATTGTATCGCGCACTGATCCGATCCAAGTTAGACAATGAGTGTATCGTTTATTGTTCAGTAAGATCATCTGCGTTGAGAAGATTAGGCACAGTCCATAATCAGGGCATTCGTGTGGGTATTGGTGCTTTTCCAACTAGCCTAGTTTAAGTCTTTACGCCGAGTCGACAGAAGCTCCTCTGCAATATTGGCATGATGTCCTGTTAAGAAATTACGGCTGTGTGCGTAAATGAATACCTGTATATCCAACTTTCGCTTCTTTTTTTCAATATCGCGCTTAACGAAAATTATAGGAACAGCTCCACTAATCCAAGGCCTGCGGGTGCTCGTTTCCGGGGGTTTCTTAGAAAGTATGAAATTGAAATGCCTAGTACGTTTTCTAAGGGGTAAAGGGTGTACTACCTTAGTTACGTGCTATTCTCACGTAGATCTTGGGATGACGACATAGCAGAAGTTTATGATGCCTATGTTTAGTATCCGCACTTGTTCGTTAGAAAATTTGTCATGTTACAATTATCGAATTTTGATCTGCACTGATGGATCTAAGTACACCAAGGGTGTTGAATGTGCTTATGTTTATCTAACCGAACACCATGCATTCGGTTTTCATGATAGTGCTTCCATTTATAGTGCAGATCTATATGCCATATACCGGGGCATTTTGTATGTATGCCATCAAAAATTTGGTGACTGTGTCATTTTGAGTATCCCCTTAGTGTACTTCAGCACCTTCGTGACCTGTACAACTACCATCCATTGTACAGCGCATCCAGGGTGCCCTCTATGTTTTACACGCCTGTGGAGTGTAGAGTTCGCTTGGAGTTTTGGTCATATTGGCTTGCTGGGGAGTAAACTGGTGGATTTGGCAGGTAAGGCAGCGACCACAGGAACCAGTGCTGCAATATCTCGTGTAACGTCGGAAGACTTTAGGCTTGTTATACCGGCGCGAGGAGTGGTTACTCTCCGCGGAAATAAGGCTTAGATTAATGAAGGACTCGACTTCTCTCGTGAATCTCGTCGTGAGAAGTCATTTTGCCTCGGTTGAGTATTGGTCACTGCAAGTTTACTCATGGTTACCTTTTTAAGGGCGACCCTGCTCCTCTTGGCCCGCCGTGGAGTGAAGGTCTGCAGGTTTTTGTTGTGTTGCTGGAGTGCATTCCTCTAGCACATTTTGTCGTCTCCCGTGTTGTAGTGGTTACCATGCAAGCCTCTAGTTCTCGAGGTCGCGGGCGAAGGAATTTTTCGAGCGTAAAACTGCTTAGCATGGCTTCCTGGAAGGGAAGCCAGTGGTCCCGTGTTGTAGATTTACGGCACGTAAAAGAACCTCAAGCCTGATAAAGAGACCTCTGGGCAAAATTACCGGTCTTTCACGCCCAATATACAATGTGACGATAATGACCACAGCAGTTAAGAGCGTCCATAAATAAAGCTCAATTTAACTCTTTCCACATTTACAGGCTTCCCTGCATCTGCCGGTAAGTCTTGCAGATGTCTTAGCGGACGATAACCAAGCGGACGGAAAGATTTTTTTAGTTTTCATCAAATATGATCCTTCAAATCCGAATTAGTCACAGTGATATCAAGTTTTTCGTTCTTCTTGGCTTAGTTTTGTACGACGATGAGTCAGTAAATAAGTCGCAAATGTCAGTTCACCGTATAAGAGATTTAAATTCTGCGTGTGTGCATACATATGCAGCATATAATATATATATGCTTGTCGTAGCGCATGCACGACATCCCGTAGGCACCTGATCAGTGACAGCCAGAAGATGGCGGATGTGTTGTAGAAGTGTACACAAGAAGAACAGCGTGCGGTTGTGCTTTTTTGTGGACGAAAGGAGTGTCCATAGAAGTGCATCGCGAAATGCGCCCCATGTATGGTGAGGACTGTTTATCATGGAAAGCTGTGTTCAATTGGATTCAGAAGTTTAACACGGGAAGCCGAAGTATCAGAGTTCAGAAACTCCTCGTCGTCCTGCGGAGGTGTCAACAGTATGACGCCTTGCGTGCCTCAAAACGGTGAGCAAAACCTTGCGGGCTGATGGGATCGTCTTTAACATTTTTTGGGGGAAGAGATGTGGGATGGAATGTTTCCCTGTGTGCACAAACTTTACGAAACTTCAGCTAGCCATGGATGATGTAAGCAGTTCCACGAGAACAACCTACAGCACGCGCTACGTTATCGATCGTCACATGCATGTCATTATGAATAATTTGTTCCACACGCTACACTGTGGTTTCAGTCAACACCTCCACAGAACGACCAGGATGTTTCTGGTGTCTTATGCTTCGCCTTCCCGTATTAAACTTCTGAATTCAATTGAACACAGCTTTCCATGATAAACAATTTTCACCATACATGAGACGCATTTCGCGATGCGCTTCTTCTGTAGCCAGTCCTTTTGCACAGAAAAAGCACAACTGCACGCTGTTCTTTTCCTGTACACTCCTGCAAAACACCCGCCATCTTCTCCTGGCTGCCACTGACTGATAAGTTGCTTACGTAATGTCGTGCACTCGTTACGACAAGTATGCATATGCTGCTATCTACTGGCCAAATACACACGCGGAATTTAATTATGTTATACGGTAAACTGACGTTTGCGACTTATTTATTGACTCACCCTCGTATATTCATCTTTATCTCTGGCTTTTGCTATGAGTTTATTTTGATCTTAATCTCTGACCTTTGCCATGATTTGTTTCTTAAGGGCGCTAATGACCTTGTAGTTGAGCGCCCATAAAAATAAGTATCATGGCCATAATCAACAACAACTTCACTCTTAGTGGATTGTGTGTAACTTGGAAACCAAAAGGGAGAGGCAAAATACTTGATTACAGAAAAAACGTATATCTACAAAAGAATACACAGTGTGTTCTAAATGCATTTCTATTTTCACAGCATCAACAGTTTCTTTTAAATATTTCATGCTGTATGTTTGCATTTTCCCAAGTGTAAGTAAATGTGACGAAGAGCGTTTTCAAGTTTTGCGATATACTTTTTTCCCCTTTCTTCTCACAGAAGCTTGATGACCAAAACAACTTAAGTCAGTTGGGTGCCTGCTCTAAATTTTGCATCTAGGCGGTGGTAATTGAAGTTGTACGGGTGATAGTTTTTGTAGTAGTGGCAGTATTAATAATAGTAGTAATGTATTAGTATTTTTATTACCATTAACGCTCCTGATTAGGAATATCATCTTTGTATATTTAAAACACACAAAGAATGCACACCATAAAACGTGTTTGGAGAAATACATAAGAATTTCGCTTCAACATCGAAAATAATGAATACTTCAACTGGATTTATGTCAGCGCTATACCGATCCACTACTACGTTTCTCAGTACGATGCGTCTCCAGCCTGTGCACCACAAAATGCGACACGCGTACTGACAAATGATAACAGACATGCTCCATTCCCACTTACCTGCTGTTTTAAACACTTTTTGGTCTCTAGTATCCTGGAAAGGTTTTTATCGCAATAGTGATCATTAACATCATAAATGTACTTTAATTGTAAGAATGACACTTAGTATTGGGGAGTCCACTTTATTTATAATTAACCTAAAAGATCAACCAGTTGTAGTTAATACCACAAAAAGAAGTATTAGTTTCTTTTTCCTTCACAATCCTTCCATAATACAGGGTGAATCACCTAAAAACTTGCACCGCAAATATTTCGGAAATGGAAATTGCTATCGATGTGTAGTTTTCACAGCATTGATTGGTACTCAGCGCCTCGTACATTTAGCCGATAAACATATTTTAATAATACTGAGAAAGTGTATTTTTTTGAGCAAAAATACAATTTTTTAAATGGAACAATGCCTAGTTACATCAACCGAATAAGGGCAGGGTAAATTAGAATGTCAGTGGCGTTTGTTGTAAGATTCTAGTGCAAGTGGTTTACGAGAAATATTATTTTGAAACTTTTACACACCGACACTTGTACAACCTGTGGTAGCTCAAACTAAAGAAAAATGAAAGCGAATTACAATACTCTGTGGATTCTTACCAGTAAAGAGACATAGCCCTTCAAAGGTACTGTACAAAATGACCACCGGCAGCTTCAATACGCGCTTCCAGTCTGCTATGGAAAACCTGCTGCACACGTTCTAGCATTTCAGCGGAAATTTCAGAGCAGGCAGCAGTAATACGTCCTTTCATATCGTCTGGTTTAGTTGGTACATCCTTGTAGACAGTGTCTTTCAGCCTTCCCAACAGAAAAATGTCTAAAGGGGTCAGATCCGGTGAACGGGTCGGCCAAGTTACAGGTCCTCTTCGTCCAATCCAACGATTTGGAAACAATCCGTTAAGACAAGTGTAGTACTTCGTACACTATGGGCTGGACAGCCATCATGTTGGTACCACAGGTTCCTCCTAGTCTGCAAAGGAACGTCTTCTAGCATCTGTGGCAGATGGTCTGTCAGGAGGCTGCGATACTTGTGCGAGTTCATTGTTCCTTCTATGAACAAAGGGCCTATGAGCTGATGGTTCGATATCCCATTCCACACGTTTAAACTCCATGGACACTGACGTTCCACCTGACAAAGTCAACGGGGATTATCAACAGACCAATAGTGCATGTCTCTGCGGTTTACCTGGCCATGATTAGTAAATGTTGCCTCATCACTAAACAAGATACATTATGAATCTGGAGTATCATGTCTTAATGTCCATGTACAAAAGTTAACACGATTCTCAAAATCGTTTCCATACAGCTCTTGAAGGAGAGAGATGTGATAGGGATGGAACCTATGTCGATGGAGAATGCGCAGTACACTTGCCTGACTTATGCCACTTCCACATGCAATTGTGCGGGAACTAATTTGCGGATCTACTGCAACGGCAGCCAAAAAATTAATTTCTGCCTCTTCTCCAGTCACTCGTTTGTTTCTGTTACGTTCTCTAGGCGTTACAGTACCACTTTCATGTAATTGGTTGAAGACGTTGATAAATAATTGCCGAGAAGGGTGACGTCTATTGGGATACGTTTCCGCATACACCGTACAGGAACGAACTGCATTCTTTCTACACTCTCCATACACCATGAACATGTCGGCTTTTTCTGCATCAGTAAACCCCATCTTCCACTCACGACTTACTGCTTGAACTGTCACAAACTAACTGACCAGAAAGTCGCAATGCAATCAATGAACAAAAAACACAATTCAAACAAATATAACAACATCGTACCTAGCAATTAAGCAGGTTGAATGGGACAAACAATTGTCAGGGTGGAAACTTTTGAAAATACGATTTCTCGTAAACCACTTGCACTAGAATCCTGCAACAAAGACAATTGACATTCTAATTTACCCTACCTTTATTCTGTTGATGTAACCAGGCATTGTTCCATTTGAAAAATTGTATGTTTGCTAAAAAATTCACTTTGCCAGTATTATTAAAATCTGTTTATAGGCTAAATGTACGAGCCCCTGACTACCAATCAATGCAGTGAAAACTGCACATCAATAGCAACTTCCATTTCCGAAATATTTGCGGTGCAAGTTTTAGGTGATTCACCTGTATAGGAATTACTATTACACTTAACATTACCTATGTAAATTTGTGCCTCAGTTTCTTCTGTTACCTCCCCTTGTTTATTTCTGGTTGTACGCATTATCAAGTAGTAACAAATGTATCAGATTTTCTTCTATTATGCTCATGGGCTTCATTTTTAACGTTATTCTAAAGTCACATATAACGTAATGATGTATTGTTTCTTTATTTTTAGTAAGTAATGCCGTGGTATTACCGACGCTCAGTAGTACTGAAAACAATAATCTATCGATACTGTATAATGCGTTTATTTAAAATGTTACAAATACAAACTATATTACTGCGAAAAATAAGGATTATGTCATATAATTACATTGTTTAATAACGAAAACTTTTATTTTAAAACAAATCATTTCCCCGTCGCCCAATGTGGTAAAACTTTGTTCAAGCGGATTTATTTTTGTATTTCAGCACAGCAAAATTATACGATAAATTTGCTGAGATTTTGTACCCCTTAAATATCTTCATTATAAGATGTAATATCTGTAAATTAAAGAAACAGCTAAATGTTTTAAAGCGTATTCAGAACTGCAACCCGTATTTACGCAGTTAATGTACTTAAAACTACAAAAATAAACACTAATTACAACGTAGAACTTCGGATTATCCAGATAATAGATTATGTACAAACGATAAAGTTGGTTATGTAATAAGCAGCTATTTTGGTATATAATAATGTTATAATTAAACGAATCGCTGCAATTTAATAAGAATGAGCTGTTGTGTAATTCATCACTCCCAAATTTTGCCACCTCTAATAAAAGCTCTAGTTCTACTGTACATATCTGCTCTTGAATTTAGTGTTGTATTAGTGCCCGGTTCTACTGAATTCGACTCGCCGGTAGTTATATTACAACTGGGACGCGGTTGCTTGCGAGCGATCGATCGAGACTGTCTCTTCTCACGTGTCTCGGCTGCCGTATATTGCAACCGAAGGTCGGTCCTTTTCATGAGAATGCACACCTTTACTCTTCATACACACGGATCTATTTCTAACATTTTTCTTTGGTTTCTGGAGACCTCAAAATATGTATTTTCGGTGTAATTTATATGTCGAATTTTTTTAATGTAATACAATAATTTCTCTACCTACCATACGTAGGCTGTAGCGAAAGTAATAACGAAGTATACTCGTATAAACTGGCCAGTCCCAAAAAACCGTCAAAGATAACGGAGAATAGCTAGATAAGGCTATTGAGGGAATAGAGACAACCATTTTTTTGTCATTAACACCAGTTACTTCATTCACTTATATAGTCCAAAGTATAGTTATTGCTCCGACTAGCCAGTGTCTGTTGGTTAACCGAGACGCCACGGTCAACTGCGAGCTCTCGGTCAAGAGAGAGTTTCGGACGGAGAAACCAGGGAGCAAAGAAGTTGCGCATGCATTTATCAGCACATTCATTTAGACGCCGACCGTAACAGTCTGAATGAGTCACGTTCAGTAGTTTTTAGTGAAATGCAGAACCTTTAGTAATGAGCTTAGCAATGTTGGTAAATGAATAATAAATACTTATTCATATTTATGCTATTCCGTGGGTACTATACGGATAACTAAAGTTGTAAAAATTATCAAATAATATCAATAATTTTCTGCTTCAAAGTCAACATGGCATGAAGTTGGTCTTTAGAGATTATGATGCCTCTTAGAGTAAATATTGCATTTAAAATAATATTTTGTTAACCTTTTCCAATGTCTCATTCCGTTTTGCATTCCAAGAAGCTTTTAACGATGTTTTAATCTAAAGTGGCCTCTATGGGAAAACAGCAATATGTATTAATGGTTTGCAAATCCAGAACTAACAACAGTATGTATGAGTAGTGTTACCACATACCATGTTTATTTGTTGGCAGTCGAAACCAGTGATCAAAAAAATGGCACTAAGACATATAGAATGCGTTGGCGCTTCATTCTTGCAAATGGCTTGCTGCAGGTCACTCATCAGCTGACTGTGTGGCAAGAATTCAAATGCTCCCATGCTGAGAAGAATCCACTAAACCACAAAACAATCTAGCAATGTGAGACAGCCTCTTAGTTACAAAAGCTTAAAAAATACAATAACTTTAAAAAGGTTTGAAAAAGATGTTTAATTTGTTAAATTATCTAAAATATTTAAATAAGCATTTAAAAACTTTAATGCACTTTATTCATTTATTAGTCTTTTTCACAGAAAATTTTTCTCAAACACCTACAACTAAATAACCTTTCATCTACAATAATAAGTTAAACTATGACATATCTTTTCCATAAGGATATTAAACATGCAGACTGAATAAACGATTTAGTTCTACAGATGAAACTGGTGTTAGCTAACCCAAATTGGTCATATGTCTGTCATTAAAAATTGCTTTCCGTTTGCCAGTACACATTACTATCAGAAGACACCTTCTGTGTGAAGTTATACTGTACCGAATACAACGCTTTACTTTCACACTGTGACCACTGCACGGTAGCTCACACGCCGCCCGCCAGACTCCCGCCAAAACAATTATATTATCCCTGCAACCGCCTCGCGTTCTCATACAGTTACAATTACAATGGTAATAATCAAATCTTATCATAACAGATGTTAGAAATATTGTCCTCTGTCCAAACATTTCTGGTATCTTCCCAGGAAATTTTCATTCACATTGGAGAGTTCAGTATTGAAATTTAGTGACTTTCTCGCCCGATATCTTCTTTTAGTTCTTTCACTGTATGGCGTTTATTGCACACACCTTATTTTTTGAAGTTCCCATAGGTAAAATCACATATAGTTAAATCAGTGGATCACAAGGGCCATAATGCTTTACTAATTACCCTATCTTCAAAAATTACCTGAATCAAGTTTAATGACTCCTCAGCTGTATGCGCGGTAATAAAGTCTTGAGGAAAATTGCAGGCTGACATTCAACGTGGTTCAGCTGTTTTATGGGACCCCCTAACCCCCAAATTGTTCAAGTTCCGCGTAGTGAAGTACAACGATGAGTATTGATGTACTGTAACCTGTAGTGTAGTAATACTTGCATAAACTTAATACCTCATAATAACAAGTTAATCCTTGTCAAACGCTGACGTCTTAAGTGAGTATTCTGAAGGTTTGTTGCATGCAACATTTTAACGAGAGGGTTGGATGTGGTATTATGTTATTGTTAGCATTGTAGCGTCTTGAATTGTCTAACTTTGGCAGACACAAACATCTTAAAACATGGTTCTTTATGAGATACAGTTTACTAGATCTTCTTTCGCCATTAGCAACACTAATTGACAAGAATACAAAATAATTTTTGGAACTGCATATTTCTGGAAATATTGACTGAAACTTGACTTTATAAATGGTGTTCTAAAGAGCAAGTGAAAAGTCTTTGTTTTCGGACTTATTCACAAGATTTGGAAACGTTACCTTAAAAATATACTGAAAGCGTTTTAGTTCACCTTTCGGTGTGTTGCTCAGATCTTTAGGGTACTTCGAAGTGACATTCCTGGTGAAACCATCCTCTTCTGATATTTCTCTTGTCATGTCAAAAATCACACCAAAGGTTTGGCACAAATATTGAACTTCTTTAAAACGAACGTTTAATTGGAATATGTTTTCAGTGAGACCATTAAAAAGTTTGTTCCTGAAGTGTTGTTCATCGAAAACTTTTCTTTTCCTTTTATGTTCCTCTAATTCTGCACCAGTGTTTAGTTCAGCTGAATTATTTTAGCTTTTTTAAGGAACGCGGGCCAATAAACGTTCAGTTTTTGCATGTGCTCTTTAAGTTTGTCTATAGTTTGCTTTCCCTGCAGTAAAGTTATATCCTAGTTGTGTAAAATAACAGCGACCGAATTGATCCTTTCAAGAATATCTGCCCAAATTATTGAGGACACAATATTCCTAAATTTAGTGAAATAATCAATCAATCTGTTACTTCTGCTACAGCTTCGTTTGGGTTACATTCTGTATCAGTACAATGAAGAGCTGGCAAAGTTTCAGCTAAACATTTCACAATATGCATCTGCTTTTGAACTCTATCGAGTTTCTGAAAGTTGGTGAAGTGGTCCTCTGAATAAGAATATGCCATCTACGAGGACGGGCACAACTGATTTACACAATTGAAAAATGTTACAAACTCTGAAAAAATTGTGACAGCATGGAAACCTACCAGATAAAGAGAGTGAGGAGCACAACGTAGGTGAGTTACACTTTGAATAATTTTCTTAATGTTGGCTTTAATTGCTTTGATTTCACGAGCGTGCCATTGTCATTACACTGATCTGCTGTCCTGAATACCAATCCTGTGGTGTTCAAAATATTGTATAGGAGCATCTGCTATCTCCTTGCCTGTATCCTTGTGGAAATATTGTATAGTAGCATCTGCTATCTCCTTGCCTGTATCCTTGTGGAAATATTGTATAGTAGCATCTGCTATCTCCTTGCCTGTATCCTTGTGGAAATATTGTATAGTAGCATCTGCTATCTCCTTGCCTGTATCCTTGTGGAAATATTGTATAGTAGCATCTGCTATCTCCTTGCCTGTATCCTTGTGGAAATATTGTATAGTAGCATCTGCTATCTCCTTGCCTGTATCCTTGTGGAAATATTGTATAGTAGCATCTGCTATCTCCTTGCCTGTATCCTTGTGGAAATCAAACACAACATTCATATGTTTTCCATTAATTTTCCTCTTGACAATAAAAAGCCATATCCTTCTATTATAACATTCCGCACTGTTTTATAGATGCGGTGTTGCGTCATACTAATAGAGCTCGGAACAATAGGCGCTAAAAGGCTTAAAATATGCAGGCAAATAGGCACTACAAAAATGATTAAAAGGGTCACTAATGTAGGTATTGTCGGTAATGACTTAAAATACCATGTTTCTAAAAACAAATGAAAATTTGTATATGTGACAGCTATTTTCTAATGCTTTGCGAGTTGATTGTCATGTAGTTTGTTCGATTTGTTCTAATCGTTTCTTACTTATCATTAATTAAAGATCTTGTGTTCACCGAAAACTTAATTTGACTAAAGAATATTTCCGAGCTATGATGCTTTACGATTTTAAATCATCATTAACCCCTAAACAATGTGAAGATCGGCTCAGAAATGCATTTGGCGAAGACGTCCCATCTAAGGCAACAATTTATAATTGGTACAGCGAATTCAAAAGAGATCGGTTATTTCTTATTGTTAGTGATGAATTTCGTGAAGGGCTCCCAATAACTGTTGTTACTGATGAAAACACTGCCGCCGTTCAAGTAATGCTTCAAGAAGATCAATGAGTTTATTCCGGTGACATTGGGCATTAGTATGAGTCAAATCCAACACGTTCTACATCAAGACGTGAGAAAACTTTGTTGTCGATGCATTCCACATATACTGCTTCCGATTAAAAATAACAAGGTATTGATTGGTGCAGAAGAACTCTGGAAAAATTCCAAGGCAGAACTTCAAATTTGGTTTGGAATATCGTTACTGGTGATAAATTTTGAATTTATTATTATGATCCTGAAAACAAACGTAAATCGGCTCAATGGGTCTTTCGAACACAACCTAAAGCTGCAAAAGTCCGACGAATTCGCAGTGCTAGTAACAAGATGGTTACTAGTTTCTTTATTTTTTTTCTAAAACGGGCCGTATTGCTACTATAGCATTAGAAGAATAGACGTAAATTTTCCTTTGGTATACAAATGTCTGTTTACCGCAAAGTTTTGAAAAAGTTGTGAAAAACACCCAAAAGGAAAACTAATCTTACATCATCACAACGCATCGTCGCATACAGAAAAACTAACAAATGAGTATCTGAATGCCGTAAGGATCAGCACCATGGAACCATCCACCATGCAGCACCTTTTGATTTCTTTTTGTTTCCAAAAAATAAAGACAAAATGCGCAGAACCACTATTTCGTCATTAGATTAAACTGTGGGACATTATAAAAACCTGGTTTCTGAAGTGTCTCGGGAAGAATGGGATCATTGCTTTAAGGAATGCAAAAGTGTTTTGATGTTAAAGGGGAATATTTTGAAAAACAATAAAATTATTTAAAACTAATTCTTTTTTGATTTTCTAAAAATGTTGAGTGTCGCCCTAAAGTAGGCACAAGACAGGATCATTCATTTACCACTTTGGCATGAGAGAACAGTATACAAATCAAATACTCGTGCACCATATATCAAATTTCCTACATTTCCTATTCTCTTAATGGAGTGTAAACCAGTGGCGGATTTCATCCTGCGTCGTGTAGTGGTTACCATGTTCTAGTTCCCGAGGTCGCGGGTTCAAACCCGGTAGAGGGCAATGAAGTTTTTCGGGCGTAAAAATCCTTATCATGACTTCCTTCGGAAGGGAAGTAAAGCCGGTGGTCCCCTGTCGCAGATTTACAGCACGTAAAAGAACCCCAAGCCTGATAAAGAGGCCTCTGAGCAAAATTACCAGCCTTTCACGCCCAATATAGAATGGGACGGTAAGGACCCCAGCAGTTAAAGAGCGTCCCTAAATAAAACTCAATTTAATTCAATGCCAGTGGCGGATAAAGATGGAGGAATCTAGGGCGGCACCCTTCCCACAAGCAAACGCCACGTAAATAAAAAGTAAACACAGGAAAGGAAGGGTAACACCATACGTCGTTGCAGTATTAACTTCTGTACTTCCCGTTTTAGTTTATAGATATTTTTTTGTTTGAAATGTTTTTGCAACGCTTATACAGTGAGTAGCGTGAATGTTTTCATTGCGGGCTGTATGTCGGTTACATCAAATCCGACCGGGAATCTTCGCCTTTGTGGACACTGCCAGAGGTGAGACGTGCGGAGGGGAATGCTTGGATTATGGGCGAGGGGTGCAGAGAGGTAATAGTAACTTGGCGGAGTCCGAAACACTTCGCTATTGGTTCTTTCTACATGCGGTCTTTATCATGTGGAGTGATTCAGTTTCACTGCCGACACCATATGAAAAAAATTATTCCGTCCTATATAAAATGTAATTCCGATAAATAAATTTATGTAAAGTTGTGATGGGACGATACCACTATTTCTAGATACTTGATACCCATACTGGTTTTTAAGCATCAATACTCGATACTCTTTATAAAAAAAGCTGTAAAGGCGATAGCTTCTTCGCTGAATTATGTCCTTATAAGTAGTTTTCTGTGCATAACCACATGTAACCAATTTTGTATTGTATGCCAGTTCCGAAATTGTTCCTGTTTAATGTTGTCCAATTAGCAGCAATTTTGTTTGTTGATAACGCCACAGGTTATGTATCTCCTACTGCTAGTCAAGGCTATTATTAATAATAATAATAATAATAATAATAATAATAATAATCATAATAATAATAATAATAATAATAATAATAATAATAATAATAATAATAATAATAATAATAATAATAATAATAATAATTTGCTTCCCTTTTTATGTAACTGTATTTTGTAGTGAAAACTTTCTTTTAAAGCATGCTCTATCAATATTATGGAAATTTGTCATACGGTATACCTGTAAGCTATGCTCATAACTCAAGTTTGACTTGCGTAAATACAAATTAACAAATGGAAGGAAAGAGCAGATATTTCCATGCGCTATATTATGTTATATCTCGGATTTGTTTCTGTTGTATTCACAAATTTTGGTCACCGGAATGGATGTATGTAGTGATTGAGAATGAATCACCAAGTCAGTTTATTGCAGAAACCTCGATTTGGAGCGTCAGCTAAATCAGCTTCATTCGCATCTCAGTTAACGTTCTATGTTACATGAATACCTTTGCTCATTTCCCCACTGTTTTGCATGGTTTCATTTAGATCCAAAAATCTGTGGAATGTTCTCACCCACAGGAAACGCAGTCGAGCTCTATTAAGAACTGTAATCCAGCAACTCTTTGGGGAAACGTGCGAGGCAATAACCTGGAGTTCGACTCCTTTCATTCCTTATCTAGCATAAATTTAAACGCAATAACTTCAATAATGAAAAACTTAAACATTTAAAAGCATCGATAAAGAATCGAAGGGTTATCTCAAAGTATTAGGCATATTTCGATACCACCGAGTGTCGAGTTGTCGGTGGTATCGAGGTTCTATCCCTAATTTAAAGTTTAATCAAATTCTTAAGTTATACTGCGATTTAAAGTATAGTATTGTAGAGTTAAAACGATTCAGAGCGGAAAGTGAATAGCCCTTGTGCTACAATCTATGTTGATCACTTTTGTTTGTGAGTCACATAATCACAGTTCATGCGCTCACACACAGTGCTGTGATTCACACACTTACGATTATTTCCGTACAGGGTTTGGAAGCAAGTGTTGTGTAAAATACCTAATTTAACCAGTAGATTTAGTGCAAGTGGTGGGCTCTTGGTGGAGACTTAAAAATCTGTTAAGTGACCGTTTAAAGTTAATCAGTCATACAAGGAATCGTATTGAACGGTAAATAACAATGCACGTTTGCACGATTCCCATAACCACATCAGAGAGAAAAGGCGTATTTCATTCTCAAGAGAATAAACACGTTTGCTGATGCTTTAGCTTAGCCTATGTTACATTGAGAAGTCCCTGATTTCAACCATTTTGCTGAACAAGAGGATAGAGAATGACTTCATCTAGAAGAATATTAATTAGGTTAGTTTAGTTATAGTCAAGTATATTTTTAGAGGCATATAGATGCATAATAATTCCTTACATTTAATTTTATACTGTTGAACATTTTCTAGTGCATATTGTTGATTGCTTGGTATCATCGCATATACGTTTACACACGAGATAAGGTTGGGCTAGGAGCAAAAATAAACCCTACATGTTTCCGCTTAAGAAATTATATTCTTACTCCGAAGTCCGAATAAGTACAATTAGAGAAGGTGACAACTAAAACTTAGAGGAAATATGTTTAGGAAACATATATTTATCGGTGTGAAAGCACGTGTGATTGAGATTTGTAAATCATTTAGTTTGTGAAAATAAAGTACAGAACATCCATTTGTTATAAAAACGTGTGTTCTCCACTGAAATTCTAACCGATATTCATTAAGGCACGGGTGCATCGTATAATATAAATGACAAAAGGCTTCCTGCTACTGAAAGGAATAATACAACAATTATTAATGTAGTTTAATTTACGCTCGCTTTGGTAGATGCGTTTTATAGCACGCTTTATTTCTGAATTGCACTAATGCATAGTATTTTATACGCGATGAAAATTACATGCAGAGTATTTTGGGTTATATGGTTGTTTTTATGTATTTATGTTTTCCGATAAACTGTAGAATAAAACCTGCCATGTATAGCATGCTTAATACGAAAACATTACCTGCTGCCCTCCCAAACTTGCAAATCATGAGCCGCCACTGGTGTAAACTGTAAACATTGTTTCTCTAAATTTGCACTCTTCAGTTAGTACGTATTTTTATGGCAAATCCTATTACTAGGTTTTAGGTAATTTCTCTCTTTAATATGCTGAAAACTCCACGCTGGTTCGTATTTATTATTTTTATGTATTACTGTCAGGGATGACTTCGGAGTAGTGCCGCTGAGCCGTTGCACCACTTATGTCAAAAGGAAAGAAAGACAAGTGTATAGCAATTGTACATAAAGCATTGTTTTGGAGTGTGTATTCTTTCATATGAAAGGGCACGTTAAGCGGCGCGCGCTCTGCCAGTTTTCTGAAGCTTGGAGCCAATCCCAGATTGGCACCGTCTACGCCCATAAATACAGTGTATAAGGCTAGGGGCACGTTTCTACACGGTTCTTATGGGAGAGGTGGAGCCAAGATTGTTCTGACGCAGAGCTTTCGTTCCGTCCGCTAGAGCGCAGTAAAGCACAGAACCTAACGAATACATATTCCGCCGTCAACCTTCCTTTAATGTAGTGTTGCCATCTTGCTGCAAGTTAATGAGTGCTTGCAAGCGCAAATTAACGTTTACTTAAATCGAATGCATAATAATACACCTAAATATCCTTATAAATAAACATTTGTGGTTTTGAATATAATTATGTTGTTAGGTTTTGAAACAAAAGGCATTACTTCAATATTTGTATACTTCATTGCAGCGGGATTAATGATTAATATGTGGTAACTTATGCATCACAAACTACATTTATTTATTTATTTATTTATTTATTGTTCTGAATATAACAGGCATAAGCCCAATTACTATGTTAATTACAAAAATATAGTAACATACACTCATTTAAAAACCAAACTTACACAGACGCAAACAAAATTATAAATGACTATAATAGTTCTGGAGAAGAGGAGCAAATAAGAAACAAAAACAAAAAAAAAGAATAAAAACAGCTAGACAAAAAAATAAAAGATGTCATGGTAATTATACAACTATTTTAAATTTAAATATTTTTATTAATCTACGAAAAAATAATCATTGACTGTGGTATTTTTTAACTGAGTTTCAGACATGTTGAAAATACCTACATCGAAATAATGAAGTTTGTTATATAAATATACAATTCTTTTCAATGGTGCGTTTTTATAGATTTCTATGTGGGGGTGGAAAAAGCTTCTTAAATATACTTATTTTATTCGGTACATAAAATCATATATTTGCGATCATATTAACATCATCAATAATAGAATGTAATACTTAATACAGAAATATTAATCCCGCAATGTCTCTTCTGAAATTTAAATACATCTAAGAGGGTTTCGTAATTTGTGTACGTAGGATAACATCCAATTCCTTTAAACAGTACATATTTAAAAAACAATTACTGTACTTTTTCCATTAAGTTGACATACTTTGTTATCTTACGAGTCCAAATAATATATTGTATTCGAGATTCTGTCTGACAAAGCAGTTGTAAAGTCGAATTAATGTTTTTTCTTTAAATGTATGTGAATTCCTAACAATGAAGCCCAGGCATTTTATCGATTTTGTTACGATGTCGATGTGTCTGTTAAATCTGAGATTTGTTGTAAAATGTACTCCTAAATCTCCATTTTCAACTACTTCAAAGAGTGGTGTCCCATTGATGTTATGAAGATACTTATAGGATTTTTGCTCTTGGTAAGGACATTTTTACACACTTAACAATATTAAATGGAAGTTTTTTTTCGCTTTGCTCCATGCATATAAACAATATAGATCATGTTGGAGTTCTGAACAATCTATAATACTATTAGTACTTTTGAATAATTTAACATCATCAGCAAACATTAATATCTTGGAATGTTTAACGACACTAGGTAATTCATTTATAAAACACAAAACTAACAAAGGAACCTTAGGGAATCTCTGAATTAACATTAAACTGGTATGATACGCAATTTTTATAATACACTGCCTGTGATCTGTCTTTTATGTGTGATCGAAGTATTTTCATTAATGGAAGAGAAAACCCTAATTTCAATAGTTAATCAAGTAAACAGTCATGATAAACATTATCGAATACCTTTTGGAAATCTTTATAATCTACTTGTTTAAATCGGTCCAGTTCTAATCACACAAACTCAGAGTAAAATTACAAAGATTTGTAGCAATAGATCTTTTGGGCATGAATCCATGCTGAAACATGCAAATCGTCAACTTGATATAATTAAATACGTGTATATAAATAAAGCTTTGAGTAATTTTTGCTGGTGTAGACAGAACAGCAATGGGCCTATAGTTGCTTATTACCTTAGAGTTTCCTGATTTCGGAATGGGAATTACTTTGGTTTTCTTCCACACATTGGGAAAAATGTCTTAATGAAGGATTTGCTTATAAACTAATCTTAGAGGATATAGTAATAGATCAGCACATCATTTAAAAATGCAAGTCGGTATTCCATCAGACCCAGTGGATCTTTATTTTTAAGTTTTTAATGGAAATTACACTTCATTTTCACTTATTTGGCTTATATTAAAACAGTCCAAAATGTTGATGGTATTTAACAACAGGATCCCAGTGAAAAAAAAATGTTAATTAAAACATTGGGTAGGCCGCTCCCCAATCTGAATCTGCAGCAGCAAACCAAAATCGATGTCATAAATTGAATCAGAAAATTTTTCAAAAGAACAATTGGATCTGTGGTGGTGCTATTATTTTTAGTTCTTCTTGCGTGTTATTTGGGGAAAATGGCCATTGTATAAGCCCGGAATAACTGATATTGGGCATAAGTAGTCTAAAATCGAAGCAGTAAATTCAATTCTTGTCATTTTCCTAATACGTTCCACGCTATTGCACGAAGTAGAACATATTTTTATATTTGAGGGATTTGTTTTCACTTTTTTTCTATACCGCCACTGAAATAACTCAGCGGCCGCCACTGATTACTGTTGAACAGACTATTGTTGCGCTTGCAATGAAATAAGTACTAGTCTGTTCAGGTCAGTACTGTGTTTTTGCCCATGTGGGAAATAGAAAACAAAGCCATCGTATTAATGAACAAGGCGACAAATTAATACTAAAATGATACGATTTCCCAGTTGTAAACAAATAGTCTTTTTGTAGTTGATCATTTACGGTGCAACTTATTGTTCCAAGGTAACAGTGTAGGTAACTGCTGAAGTTAAGTAAGGAACACCGATATTAAAAAGTTCCTCAAGCATGTTATCAATGTTTTTGTTGTCTATTGTCAATAGCTCATTGACTCAGATCGCGAAACATTAACTACAATACTGCGGTTAACATCACATTAATACATAACTGCCAATAACGAAAATAATGGAATTAAAATGGCAAAATCCTCAGTAAAGGTTCTCATTACAAAAAAAGACATAATAGACCCTTGTGTGCCCTATGAAAAAGCACACACTATGAAAATAGGCAATTATAAGCACTATAAAATGTTTATATTTTACTGCAGTAACCATGAAACATATTTCTATTTTGAAAGCCATCACTAAACAAAGGAACAAAATAGGCAGATACTAGACTTAAATCATGAACTGCAACCATATCGGAACCTTCACCACTGTCAGAGAGTACAAACTAATGGAAGCGGGACCCGCAAAATAAATTTAAAAATATGTTTAACAAGAATTTAGTGCGACTGTTACCTAAGAGTTATGCCCAGTGTTTTGACTTCTATTTTGCTGCATGTTGTCATTAAATATCAAAATAATTAATACATCTTCCGTGCGTGTTGCGCAGTCATCTTCTGGTTAACGCTGTGCTAGGAACACGTGCAACAAGGATAGCTGAAACTCTTATTGCCGATGCCGACGCTGAAATTGAATTTACATGCACGACATAGTTGAGGCAGTATATTAGCAGTAATCTGTGATTAACAGTTATGAATATAAAAGTTCATAGCAACAATGGTTCATAAAGTTTGATGCATAATAAATAGACCAAGACACATTAAAATACGCGAACGCTCTTAGCTTGTATTTTTTCCACGGGTTTCTGATAGCATAATATAAGTATTTATGACTTCCAGACTTAACGAAATCCTGGGCCCCCAGACTCGAGTCCAGGTTTCCCCCTCCTTTGTGTGGCACATACGGCACACCCACACCAATTTTCGCATCATGGAAGGGAATCTCTTGTTTAAAATCGGGTTTCTCTGTACCCCAATGTCTGTTATTTTGCGACGAAACCTAACCATATAAATGGAACCAGGCTTCGTCAGAGAAGAATATTAAGCGTGATTCAACTACCTTATCAGTTACATTTTGCAAAATCCAATTACCCGAGTCTGATGAACAGATGAAAAATAAGGTTATGTAACAAATCCCCATACGTTGAAAGAACTACAAGAAAATATCAGGCGAGAAATTCACTCAATTTCGAATATGGAATTTTCGAGTGTGAATGAATATTTCCTAGGATGACAGAAATATGGGGATGGAGAAGGACAACATTTCCAACTTCTCTTATGATAAAGTATCATCATCATTGTAATTGTAACTATGAGAACGAGAGGCGGTTATTATCTACTGTTTCGTTAGGAGTTGGAGATGCGGTGGCCGGCAAGCGGGCAGCCGTGCTTTGAAGGAAAAGCACCCTAGTAATGAGACAGTGTGAGACCAGAATGGTCATTGTATGGGCAATAAAACATCCAACACCGTCTAATGTTTAGATACTCTAGGTTAAACAAGTCATGTGGGAGATATAAGATAATTATTCCCCTAAACGCATTTGTTTCAGACATATTAATAAAGTGGAACTATGACAAGACAATATAGCAACGCAAAATTGGCCAGGGGCCGGTTTCACCAAACGATGCTAAAAATACTCTAACATCTCGTTTGTTTATATTGTGTTAAAAGTTTAAGATAAAGTTAAATCTCTTGCATTTCATCAAGCTTTTACAGCGAATTCTTAGCTAAAATCTTGTCAGCGTCAAAGACACTGAGAACAATAGCTTTGAGAAGGCGGTGGCCGAATTACATGGCTTCTGAACGTGCTCCAATCATCTTTTGTCCCCGCATCGCAGCACTTTTCAGTAGCAGTTGTTACGTTCATACTTGATTTTACTGATTGTTTGAGGTTATAATCATGACGTTAACTGAAAAATCTGGGTGCGGAGGAACTAATTTTTCACCGTTTGAAAAGGATTAATTATTGAACCAGTATAGGGAAATTATGGAGTGCAAAAAAGCCGACGGACTTACATTGAAAGATTAGTGTGCTGCCTGGGAGAAAATACGCGAGGAATTTAATTGCAATGCGAGTGTTTATCCCAGGTCTAGTAAACAATGCAACAATTGTATGGTAACATAAAACGCAGGACCCAATCTAGGTGCGAAGGGCGTTTAGAACGGTTTAAAACTTAGTGATGTACACTACATTGAAACTAAGTTGGTCGAAAGTGTATTATCATAGATTCATTGATTAAGAATCAAACAAACCCAACAAAAATTATCTTCGCTTCTTGAAGCAATTGCTTCGGAAATCTTCCGATAAATTCAAAAACGTAGTTTTGAAATATTTGTAATACTATCACGTAACATTTAATGAAAATCTCAAATAAATTAACCCTTGTAGCAGAGGAGAAAGAGGCGTGTTTGTAATATTCCAAACTCTCGTATTTCCTGCTCACGACCGCTTTGGGCAGTCTGTAACACTTTAAAATTCCTCCTTTTAACACTTTTAAATCCATTATGACGCAGGGCTCTTCAAAAACTCCAAATACAGCAATTCCGCATTAACATCTTTCTTTGCGGTAACTGTTTTCTAAATTCTATCATGTTTACTTTCTTCACTACGTATAGTAGGTAAGCATTGTATTCCATCCAAAAATTCGATGTTGAGATTTCACCGGAAATACATGTTTTGTGGCCTCCTGAATCCAAAAAGGGCATTTTTAGAAAAAGGTCCGTATATGCATGTTTGTCTGTGAACAGCACAACTCAAAAACGAGAAGTCGCAACTTGGTATTTAGGTTTAGTACCTTCCAAGGATACCACACGGAAATTTCAAGAACATTTCCCCATCCCAGACTACCCTTTACATGGAAAATTGCCGAACCTTTTTATTTTCTAAAAATGGCTCTAACGATTTTGATTAAAATACCATATATTAAAGATATTAACATAACAAGAAAATGTATATCTTGAATTTTCTGGGAATAGTCTGTGAATCCACTTCAGTTGGAAGAAATTTTGTATAATCTAGTACAACTGCTAAACGTTAAGTGATACACGAAAAATACTGCAAAATATATGTGGATCCCTTTATAACCCACAATTTACTTTGAATAAGTTTTTTGTGCCATAGGCCATTTTTAAGGTATCTGTTATTAAAGTTTCAAATTGTTCATCACTTGGTCATTCCATAACGTCCTTTTAACATTCAGTTCTTTCTCGCGATTACAATTGGACACAGATGGAAATTTAAGGTCAGTGTATAGCGTCCAGTTCTTAAACATCTGACTTTTGCTGTTCCCTTTGAATCTATAACGAAATGTGTGATGTAGCTATTTCTGCAAAGGTTTATTTGGATTAAAATGTAGTAGATAGAAAAATAAGCTTTATTAAGAATAGGTTGTATACACACTAATAATTGATAGAGGGTAGAGAAAGTCATGTGAATGTATCGCATCAGATATTAACACAAGGGCAAGGCAATGTGTAACTTCGTGTTAAGCTAACGTCGTGTTGCTCTTGTGTTAAGGCATTATGAACCTACACAAAGTTTAACACAATTTTACAGCTAATATTGTTTGTGAAATAGAATTTACGTTAAGTTCACTGTTAATTCACTTTAACATAATGTTAAAATTTAACATCGGTTGGTGAATTTGGACCCAGGTTGACTTTCCATTTTATCTCCTTATATATGTTGAGAACGAAGAGGGCCTTTCAAAAAACTGAAGCCCAGAAACGATCTATGGCCACACTATCAAAGAACTCCACAGTATGTCAGAAACTTGGATTTTCATGCCCAAATTTCAGCCACACAGCTCAATAACAATTCTAGGCACAACTACAAGTGATGCATATGCCATCCCCACTGGACCATGGAACGGTAGAAAGAGAATAAAGAAATATTCAGTAATTAATCACTATATGATGCCTTTCCAGCGAAAGACTGAAGATTTGGATAAAGCCTGATGAATATCTAGTGGCTTGTGTAGTAACTATACAACAGCCTCGTTTATTCGGCCCTCATTAATCCGGATTTCCAGCTATCCAGATTGGGTTCCTCCTTACTTACTTTTGCTTGCTTTTCCTTTTTACTTCTCAGACGTAGCACAAATTTGGAACAAAGGAAATCTACACGCTATTTTAGAAAATAAAAGTGAGCCTAGTACGAGATTAGGTGCCAAAAAGTTGTTTTTCTTATTTATGTTATTACTAGAATAAATGTATAGATTAGTAGTTTATATTAATGTAATAGCTTGTTTCCAGATTATCCGAATTTTCGTTAATCCGCATTACCTCTGCCTCCACCTAGTCCACATAAGGCATAAGCGATATTCCTGTCCACTGTGAAATATGGAGATGTGAATATTACAGTGTGGTCCTATGTCTCTTGCAAAGGGCTTTTGATTCTTGTTTACCTTTTTACGAAATCATTTTAAACATTTATTTGCTAACTACCATCACAGTCTGTTTCAAAATGAGCTGTATTTATCAAAATGATCGTCGTACTACACAATCTCTAAGGGGTAGTTCCAAGGTAGAACCTACTTCGATTGATTGCGCAGCCTTCATCTCAAACTTTAATAAGGGTTTTGGAATAGAATGTTCATGCGGTTCTTGAAGATATGTTATAATATCTTCCCTCATTGCGGTACTTTGCAAAGAATAGACTGCAATTTCCCTGGTAATGTTGCATCTCCTATTCATATTTCTGTCTATGAGAGAGAAGGGTTTCATAAAGACAAGATTTTGGTTACCCATACTAGAAACCACTAACTTTAAGGAACCAAAGATAAACTTAAGCTCTAATTTCAGACGATTATACGATAATTTTTATTTCATAATGTATATTGTCAAATGCTCTATGAACATTAACTAAGTGTAAGACTTTAATAAAGACCTATACAGTATGAATTCTAAATCGAACTTACCTTGTGTAAAATTTGGCGTTCCTCATTTTTCCCTGACTATGAACTATATTTGCTTTATATGAATTAAATTACATGGTACTAAGGTTTTTCTCACCTGGTAAGGCGTTTCTATTTTGGCAAGGAATCTGATGAGCGGACTTCTGAGATGAGACATGAAAGCAATAGGAGCAAAGCTAAACATAATTCTTATCTTTTCATTGTACTCTGGTCGTTCAGAAGTCATCACATAGAACATTGTGGTGCCCATTGAGTGGCCAATGTAGAACAACTTCTCCTGTTTTGTCTTGCTCAAGATATGGTCTATAACTGTAGGAAGATCGAATACACCCATCTCGTGCCAGCTGTGAATTGCAAAAAGTGATTTTGTTACTATTGCTTTCTTGTGGGAAATTTGAGACAAACGATATGGTTCAGTGAAGAGAAAGGCCCATAGACATGTAGATCACTCTCTATGCTTGAGCTGATAGTATGTTTATTTCAATTATTTTGAGCTTCTTATAAGTAGCATAGTTGTGTACGTACATATTTATATACTTATGTGCACATTTCTGGTTGTTTTTAAGTTATATGTCACCCTTGCTGCCAAGATTGTCTTCTATCACACCATTAGCATTAAATTTCAAGTAGTGTCGCTGAGGTAAGTAACAAAGTGTTCAGAATTCTTGCATCCGTTTTACTAGTGTATCATTCCTACAACAAACTTTTTTATCTACAGATTCACGGACTGACTGAGTATTTTAGCAAACAAAGTAATTGTGCTTGCTTTATTTACCATTAGTTTACATTATATATCTCAACAACTTTTCTTAGTGAGCGATTAGGGTCATATAATCCAAAGAACTTTTATATTTTACCCCTTAACAGCGTTGCTGGTGTGATCACCTTTGATAATGCTGTTATAATGTATTCCAATTAAAAATTGATAATGTATGTGGCACTAATCTTTTACTTCATAATATTGAGATATTCAAATATGTTTACTTAGTAAAAAAGTATTTCAAATTTCGAAATATTTATCTACATATTATATTTATTTGGAAATTTTAAGGTCATTTCTTACTCCTGCGCTTACATATATTTTATCAACCTAATGTAGAAATTCTTCCAAACGCTATTAACTATTTATATATCCATTAGCTCTAATAATTTGTTTGGAAAGATACGGGATCTTTAAATATTCCTGCACTCCTTTAGTTTCAGACACATTATTTGAGTTAATAAATTTACTTCTTCAAGGCATTCGTTATTCTTTGCATTTTTCCTTGAATTCTATTTTGCCATGCAGATGGTACTGTGGCACCTTGTAGATCCGAATAGTATTAACTTTAGCTCTGGTCATTATATGGCGCTTACTTTTCACACCATCACATCTCTTAGAATTATTTTTATTAAAAAATAAATACACTTACAATATGCACTAAGTGCAATATCAACTCACGCTTCAATGAAGAAATAGAGAGGGGAAAAAGGCGAAATATTTATACTCTGATAACTTGGGGCTTTAATTTCTTTGCGAAACTTTATATAATATGTTCCTATTTCCAACTACAAATGTACTTCTAAAGGTTGTTTTTTCTTCAGATTGACATAGAGTTCGCTAAGAATCAGTACTGGGACTGTTACACCTTACCTGCCTGAAGCAGCTAGAGGAAGTATTATATTCTACCCATGTATCTGTGCAATATCAAGTAGGTATTAAATACCATGAAAAGATGCAGTGGGAAATGTATGCTTCTTCATTCTTTCAAAATATGGTCGTGTACACAAATACTGTGTAAAATCTTGACATATATGCAAGTACATGGACAGTGTAACATGCTGCATTCCTTGACCCTATGACACCATGTCTGAATTTTTCTGTTAAAAATACTCTTTTATTCAAATGTTTGTAAGTGTTCTTTTAACTCTTGCATTACCTGAAATATTGCAATACATTCATAATGTGTGCATCATATTCACCTAAAATGTTGCTAATTTGACCATGCAATTCCATTCCTAGCATTACTTTCAATGATTTGCCTGAAGGGATAGAAGCATACATTTCCTACTGCTATGAAGCCCGGACTTCAACACTGTAAAACGACATTGGGGCATGTAATCTCAAAATAATTTGACCGGAAAAAGTGCGAGTCAGTTGGGAAATTTGATGTTGTGCCGGCCATGGGAGCTCAGTTGGTTAGAGCAACCGGACGAAAGATCCATGCTTCAAATCTGGGTTATAGCATTGAACTTTTCAGTCGTCTGATTCTGCTGTTCCACTCTCTTCATTTCTCATTACAATAGCGATATATACAGCAGTTGCTGCACGGGGGAGGTTCCGAAATTCCTCGCCCACGTAGAGATGCTGCTAACAAATCACATAGCGGGGATGGTTCTGAAATACGATCCTTAACATGGTGCAACTGCAATTGCATGCATCTCTTTGGTTCTTATAGTGTTGCAACATAAAAAATCAAGACTTTTTGAGAAAATGGATAAAAGTGAATGCCCTACAGTGATTAAAGGGTTTAAGTGCAAACCAAATAATAATTCAGTTGGATTCCATTTTGGAAGGATTTAAACTGCAGTTTCCTGCGGTAACGATTTGGCTTTGGAACGTAAACGCGCCGCTTTTCCATTTCTACTTCCTCTACTACGTATATAGTATAGTAAGTAGGGGAGTATTGTGTTCCACTTAAACATTCCATTTCAAGATGTCGCTAGAAATACCTATAGCGGCACCCTGAATCAAAAAGTAACATTTTTAGGAAAATGTCCGTGTGTGTGTTTTTGTGTGTTTGTGTCTGTCTGTTCTGTGTGGTGTGCGTGTTTGCCTGTGAACAGCATAATACAAAAACGAAAAGTCGGATACATATACCAAACTTGGTATTTAGGTTCAATACCTTCCAAAGATGCGACACGAGAATTTTTAAGAAACCCCTCACCCGAACTACCCCTTACATTGAACATATTTCAAAATCCTTTATTTTTTAGAAACTTGGCTCAACGGCTTTGATTAAAATACTATGTATTAAAGATATTGACATCACAAATAAAATGTATATCTTGAATTTTCAGGGAATAACGTGTGAAGTCCTCTTCATTCCGAAGGAATTTTGTATAATTGCATAACAGGTAAACGTTAAGCGACAGACAAAAACGCACTACACAGAAATGTAGACCTCTTTAAAACACACAATTCATTTCCAATAACTTTATTTGTGGCATCAGTCATTTCGGAGATATCTGCTATTAATGGTTCGAATTGCTCAATACTTCGTCATTCTTTTAGTCTTGTAGATTTTCAGCTGTTTCTCGCGATAAATAGATATTTGTTTTGGTAACGACGGTGTCAGAGTAATATCAGCACCGCCGGTGTGCTGGAATTTCGTCCCGCAGGAGTTCTTTTACATGCCAGTAAATCTACTGACCTGGGGCTGTCGCTTTTAGGTACACTTAAAAACCATCGGTATGGGCCGAGTTTGAACACGCGACCTTGGGATTACAAGGTCGCGTAACCAGCTTAGCACCCAGAGCGATAGTTTATCGTGATGTCATGGAAAGCGTATGGAATTTTAAGGTCAGCGTATGGAGTCCAGTCTTAAAACACTTAACTATCGCCATTCCCTTTGTATCTATAACGAAATGTGTAATGTAACTATTTCTGCAAAGGTTTATCTCAATTAAAATAAAATAATATATAGAAAATTAAATTTTCTAAATAATAGTATGTATACCAACTTATAAACGATAGAGGGTAGAAAAATTATATGAATGTAACACATCATATTTTTCATCATGCACGTCTAGGATGTCCATTTATGGCTATGACTGAAGAAAAAGTTGCGAAAATCCACAATGCCCTGTTACATGGCAGATGAATTAAGGTATGCGAGCTTGCTGAAGTTTCCAATATTTCATTAGATCGTGTCTGAAACATTTGGCATGAGTACTTGCTCATAAGAAAGCTCTCAACACAATGAGTGCCGCCAATTAGAAGACATCCGAATGGAAAGTGCAAAACTATCAACGGTAGTACTATGCACTTTTGCTGGAGCAGTTGAAGAATACTATGAAGATCAAACGTCGGCATTTGTTAAGAAGATAGTTCTTTTTCACCGTGAAATTTCATCGGCGCACAGTTCTTTAATTGCAACAGCGAAGTTGCGTAGTTGCACTTTGAACTGCTGCCACATGTAGCATATTCTCCAGATTTCCTCTTCTGAGGAAATGGTTGGGCAGGGATTTACTCAGGTGCGGAGTTCATAAGTCACACAAAATCTTAATTGAGAGAGTTTGGCAAATCTTTTTATATTGAAGTTAAAGTACTGTTGGTCCAGTTGCCATAAAGTTAAACGGTAACTAATTGAAAAAGCTGTAGTTAAAAATCGTGTGTTTCCTTCTCAGGCCGAGAACTTTCCGACAATCCTCATAGCCAGGAAGAATGATCCAAGAATCAATCTCTGTGGAACATTACGTCATGTAATTTTGTTGTAAGGTTTGGCATTGAATTAACATATTTCAATAAATTTTTATATTGCTTGGTTGTAATCTGAGCCAATTTTCTGTTCGCATGATAAATTGGTTCAAGCTTTTTAAGTAAAATATTATTATCTGCATCACTAAACGTTTTATAGAGTAATACAAACAATCCACCTGTGTTTAATCTATGAAATAATATAGTGCACTGTTTATACTCCTGTTCTTGCAGAGTTCGTAATTAGAGTTTAATAGCATATTACAGGATTCCAAAAAAACAAATTAGCCTGTTATACGTGAATCTTACCAATTTTTTTAAAATATAGATAGAAGGAATATATGCACACCTATAATTTTCTATACTCTGTTTATCAACTTCTTTTAAAAGGATTGCAACTTTGTATATTTCAGGAACTTTGCCCGTTTCTAAAGATAATCTGCATATTGTAGCGAACCATAGGGAGGTTCGAACAGGGAGCCGAAGATTGCCTTAGTGTTAGTAAGAATGTTGCAAGATGGTGTAATCTAGGAGGCCCGGCTTTGTAGTACACGAGATCTCGCCGTCAGCGGGTCAAAAATATTTAATGGCCACGAAATAAGGTCACACTCTCATTCTCTTTAACTCGCTCTCGACCGGCGAAGCTACTAGATGTAAGTTGCTGCTTGTCCTACTACAACCCCCACCCGTGATCATGTAAATTAATTGTAACTTTAGTTGCTAGTATTATAGAACCCCCGGGTTATCATTTTGACACCTCTTCCTCTAGCTTAGCCACTACCCTGGTACCATCTGAGACTTATTGGCCTCCTGTTGTAAGCATCCCCCGGAGCTAACTAACCCAAGGGTTGCTACATCATTTCAACTGAAGGTTTGATTAAAACATAGCCGATAGTTCATCTAGACCATGTCTTTCTGTCTCTTTGTTTTTTTAATGTTTTAATATATGACTTATTTCTGAACCAGTTACTAATCTTAAAAGCAATGTGACGTTATCTTCGCTTGCTCTTATATTTGGGAAACACGTTTTCACGGGTGGTCTGTAAAGTTTCTGTCACCCTAAGAAAGAAGCTGTTAAATATTTGAGCCGCTATAAGCGAATCCTTACTTTTTGCCATGTATAATTTTTGCAGGAATATAAGATACTGTCATCTATAATGTTGCTTCTAAAACCATGAATAACGCGCTTTCCCAAAGGAGTGATTTTAAAACTATTTGCCAAGATACAGATAATGCTGCCACCTGATGAGAGATTTTCAAACCTCTGATAATTACCCAAACAATGAACAATATGGTGCAGGGTTATAGCATTGATTAATGTGATATGGTGGAATACATTCACCTGCCACCATAACCATAGGATGAACATAATTATAGCCATGAAGGAATGACTAAATTATTTTCATTTGTGGGGGGGGCAAGAAATTAACTCATCTTGTGGCTGTCGTAATACTGTCAACTTCGCAAATAATTTGCTAATAATTGTGATTATTAGCATACTAATTTTCATACTTTTTCACTTATTTTTACCCCATGTTAACTACATATCAAAATAAATGTCAACTATTAAAAAATAATATCCTTGCATAAGTTGTTAAAAAAGGAAAATGATTAAATCAAATTAAAACTGTTTAATTAGGTTATAGTGTCATATGTGAATTCTGCAGGTTAAGTTGCATCAAGTGTGTGATAAATCAGAGTGTTACAGAAACTGAATAACTTTCTTGGACATTGTATATATTTATTAATTATCCATACACTCAAGTAAATATAAATAAAGTCAAATTGCTATTATGCTTGACCACATTAGTCCAATCTCAAATATTATAGGTATTTCTCAGCGCAGAACTTGCCTAACTCAGCACAATCATAACACACATTGTCATTAAACCGTGCAACTAATAATTGTGTTATTTACATCTTTTACTTCATCGATTGCTTAACAATAATCCGTTTAGGGCCAAAATTACGTTTCCGAACCACATCAAAACTGCATGCATCTGTGTTGCAAATACCGGCTTTGTTCCAACACTCGGTTCTAAACACGTTCCGAAGTAATATCAACAGATTCTTATGCACATGCACCAGTCGAACACGCTCTCAGAACTATTTCGGAATTTTGGTGGTTGGAACACTATTTGAACCTTTCTGTCAGGGCTTTCTTCATTCCACAGTATAAATTACAAAGACGAAAGGTGTTCAACCTAGCGTTACTTAGAACTACATACCTACCAAACACCTTTGATGTTCCGTATTGTATAAGTAATCACGTGTGGAGGAGCAAATTATATATTACAATGTATTCCTCCAGGTAATAAGGCTTTTTCTGCTGAATACAGAGAAATACTACCTGGAGAAATACGATCTCAACTCCATTAAAATCGTAGGACTAATGGTCGGAGCAAGAGGCACGATCCCCAAATACTTCATCCACTTTTGCAAGAGGTTCGGCCTAGACAGCCAGCTAATTAAGAATATTTCATTCTTGGGCATTAAATGATAAGTTTCAATAAAAGAAAAAAACATCTATATACTGTATCCCTTTAACTGCCTTTTAAAATTCGATTTTGGTAAGTGTTCGTTTTCATTTTATTCTTTGTTTTTACAATTACTGTTACAGTTCCTTTTCATGCATTTTGTTAGGTTTTATATAATTATTTTTGTACTTGTTTACTTCTTCAATGTTTGCTAATTTATTTCTTTGTTACGCTTTGCATTTATGGCAGTCTCAGAATCAGAAAGTAGAAAATATTTTATTTCAAAATACAATATCACTTTCTCTATACTCTCTGACAAGTTTGTTCCAAGCGATTAGAATCGATACTGAATTAATTGAGTATGCGCAGTAGACTACAAAATTTGCGCATTTCCAGGATGTTCACTTCCTAATATTGATCAAGAACCGATTTTACTCGTTCCGAATTAGTTTCCAAATAGCTGGATGCATTGGAACCCCACTCAGCTAATGCGCATACTCAGATAATTGAGAATCGATTCTGAATCGTGTGGGAACAAGGCTATCATTACAACGCAACGTAGAACCGAATACATCCGTACCAATCGACTGTAGGACTATTGAATGAATCGTTGCTATGACTGCCGTTCAGCATGTTTATAGAAATGCCAAACCTAATAAAAACATTACGTTGTTATCGGAAACTATTGTTTACCAATCAATTGTGTAAAACGTTTCGGTTTGCCCATCATTACTGGACAGTCGCTCCCTAGTAACAATGGGAGCTGATTGCGGAGTAATTGCAGGTAGTATGTTCCTATTAGATACCCCTCGAAGAAAAATGGTTCCAATAAGGTAATCACCTAAGATTCCACATCAATCATTCATTCTCCATTGCACTTGGAATGGTGTTTCCCAAACCCTGTGGTTGAATGTACCTCCCCGGCATTTTCCATTTATAGGGATTGAGGAAAACCTGGAAAAAATCTCTGTCAGGGAGGATGGTTCTGGCGAGATTTGAACCGAATTCCGAGTTCACGAGTCCGTGCCTTAACCACCACGGCTACCCCCTATTTTAATACGTACTCTCCATATTGAGATTTTATCTGAAAACTCGTATGTATTACTATTATAGGACTTCCTGTACACAATGTAGTTTATTTTCATTTCTTTTCTGTAAATGTTTATAAGAAGCCCTTTTTCTGCTTTTGGTTAGTTCAGAATTTTCGGAAATTGTTTCATCACATATTGTATTGTAACAGTACAGCACTATATAGGACACCAGTATGACAAATGTTTAAAAACGAAGCTCGCCTATATTTATGCTGCATTTAATATGTGGAATACTCTTTGAAAGGGCTTGAGACAGTACCCACCGTCACAGAGAATAACTGCATAAATTAAAAGTTAGAGAATGCATTTTACAACTACTTGCATGTAGAGAAATGTTACTCTTTATGATAAACGAAAATCTTTATTTCTATAGACATAGATCAAGTAGATATATATATATATATATATATATATAAGCAATTTTATATTCCGGTGTAAAAGACACGCAAAACTACGTAAGGAAAAGGAGTCTGAAATTACTTTCTGCGGAGAATAACAAACACTGGCAGCCGAACCAGAACGTCTTTGTATAATACCAGGTCTAGGATTTTAGAGCTTTTTTGCTATAAAAGGGTCGTTGGGGCATGTTTGGTTATTGATGTGAAGCGGGAGTATTAGGTTGTACGGTGAGGTTGTTTGAGGAATGGGAAGAACCTGGATGCAGTGATAAGGCGGATTGGGAAATGTTTCCCGTTTGCGTTGGTTTTCTTACTAACTTATATATTTGCAGTGGTTGTGATCCTCGTGGTAGATGCTTCTCTCTCTCATTTGTTTCATTATTTATTGTAATTTCTGCTGCTGTATTGCCCATGTACAAGTCTGAGGTAATTGTACGTCTCCCCGGGATCGATATTGCATTCTCCAAGCCCTCGAATGAGGACAAAGAAGTCGTTACAGAGATTTGCATAGAATGGTTGAGATGTCGAGAGGCTGTATTCGGGGATGGATGGGAGCTGGAGGTCGAGACGAGTGCTATGGTTGGGGATACTCCATGGTGAATTGGTGAACATTCGGAGCTATCTAAATTGAAGGGTTTCGAGAAGTCGTAGCAACACCTTAGACCTGGCAAACGTATGTGACTAATGGGTCGGAACATATGCTTGTAGAGCAGCAATTTGTTTCTGAGCGACATCACAGCATTATGACGATATAGTGCGTATAGGATTCTTTTACTGGTTCTGTTCGCCGCGTCCTTCAGATGCGGCCTCCAAGTGGGTTTGGTGTCGAGGTGGACTCCTAAATGCTTGACCTCCGTTGCCCAGTTAACGTACTCTCCAGAAAGGTAATGGATGGAAGTACGTTCCCGACGCCGTCGTGTGAAGATGATTGGAACTTCTATCCGTTCACCCAGTCTCCATCTAGAGAATCAGGTGGTCAGTAGGTCTGCATAGTGTTGTATGCGGATCACCGCCATGTGTTGCTGAAGAACGCAGAGGTTACGGTGGTGTCGTCAGCATATAGGTAAAGCGAGCATCTCTGCAACTTGGGGAGGGTATTGATATATAGTAGGAATAGGTTTGGGCCCAGAACACTCCCTTGCACCTGCTCTTGCAGGGTGGGATATAGCGGTGATACGTCAAAGAAGGCTTCAAAGTTTCTATTCTGTTTAGTAGGTGAATGAGGTGCGATAGAAAGTTGTATTGGATGAGGGGTAGAGGAGGCTCTCGTGCCACACGCTGTCGAAAGCTCGCATCAGATCCAGTAGTACTGCGACATAGCATCTGTTGTTGAAGGCCGTGTACCGGAGGAGTTGGTGGATATGGTGTGTTGCCTCCTGAAGCCAAATTGCTCCAGGAGAAAAATGTTGTGTTCATACAGTTGTGTCTGGAGACGTATTTGGATGACTTTCCCAACACCTTGCTGATCACGACAAAAGGCTGATTGGCCTGTAGTTGACGGGCGATGTAGGGTATTTTCCCGGCTTCTTGACTGAAGTACCCTAGCATGCCACCAGCATCGCGGGAAGTAAGAAAGCTTGAGACTGTAGGTGAACTACAGGCTTCAGACATCTGGACGTTGGGGCTCGCAGTGCTGCATAGGAAAGCCAGCAGCTTTGAACGGCGGAAGAGTTAGCAGAAGCTGTTGCAACTCTACGTTGGTAGTGTGTTCGATGCTGCTTCATCCTGTGATTTACGGACGTAGTTCTTCACTGCCGACATAGCTGGGGTGAGTGCATGAACTGACGTGCTTTAAGGACAACAATTCTGCAGACGTTATTTTTCTAACGGGACATTCTGGAATGCGGACAAGTCTTACTTGCCAGAGTCAATGAAATATAAGGCAGTTTTAAAATAATCGGTACACGAATCAAAACTAAGTGTGTCTCGATGGGAAAAACTCTAACGAGACCGTTTATAGCTGGAGTAGTAATAATACGCGAACGAACAGATCTGGATACAAGGACACTTTCCGAAAATACCTTCAGACTACTTGATGGGCATAGGATGAGTCAAAACGTAATTTTGACGTCAGCAAACAGAATGGTGGCAGAATTTTAAGTAAACAGTCGTAATCAACATTAATCAGTATTAAAACGAAATAGTAGTTTCAATGGTCAAGTGAACCAAACTTAATTAACATTTTATTGCGTGTATTATTTTACTGCGTATGGCGTTCTTCCTCTAAATCTTAAACCGGTTTTTATATCCCTGCCATAGCCATTCACATAGAACCGATTGGCAGAGATGTGATCGTTAAGGTGGGACGAAATGTACTGGCCAATTCATTCAAAACCGAACGTTAGGAGTTATCCCAGTGGCTGCAGTCAAATGTGTCCGTGGTAAAGTATGGGAAGGATCCACGTAAAATAAACCGGTGTGCTGGCACGCGTAAATAATGACCGATCAAATTTGACTACAATTACATTGATGTTGCTTTTTATTCCATGAAAAACGTTGCAATAATATTTAAATAAATTAACGTACTTACGATATAAAAAAGCTACAGTTACTTGTATTTTAAACACCAGTGAAATGTGATACCAAAAACATGTTAAAATGTTCTAAACATAATCTTTTAATAGTCGCTTGCAGTAGCGCATTGAAGAGTTAACTCGAACTGCCCACACAAAGAGCATGCTGTTGCTGAGTTACCAGAAAGCACACCCATCAACCACGAGTTTCTCTTACTCCCATCTAACCAAACCGTCGCAGTGTGTGTGTTAACATAGTTAATGGATGTGCGTACAGCTAGAAATACTGAAAACTTCCGACAAACAATAGCAAATATCTTGTAAATGGCTAAATCTAAACACAAATTGTTTAGTTTAATGAGCTATACGTTTTAGAGCAGATTGTGTCTCATCTTAACAAGTGTGATTTTATAGTTATACAAAATTCAGTCTGAATGAAGGGGACTTCAAGGGCTAATGACAGAAAATTAAAATTCTTGGATGGAATATAATACTTCATCTACGCATGTAAGTAAGTGTAACAAAGTAAAAATGTGCACTAAACCAAGATATTAATGACAAAAATACTAGACAAAAAGAAAATCTGCAGACGTATTTCAACATTTATCAAAATATACTTTATTATGAATAAATTTAAACGATTTTAGTATGTTATGCTACTCTCCTTAGCCTAAGTACCTTATTTAATCATGTCAAATGGTTCAAAATTGCTCTTAAAAATAAATGCGTAAAAAGGCTAAGTATATGAATGACAATATCCCAAGTTGGTATATTATATACTGTTGAATATGGGATTGTACATACAAAGTGTGATAGAATTCAACTGACAAACTTTTATGGGTTACACAGGAGTACTAGCGAGCACTTTGATATATGAAACGTATGGTCTTTGAGTTCGTGGTTTTTTGCACTAGATGAAAATCAATAACGAGCCAGTACGACACTGATAAAACTTACCTGAGTTTCTGCTCTTTACAGGTAATTGTGATGATGCAAAGCGAAGGAAAATGTATCCGAGTGGTAAAATTACAAAGCTTATAGCTACGTTTGCATTGTTGATCAGGTCTGAATTTCAATTCGCAACAAGATACCTTTTTTTAGTCCCTATTTTGATTTAAGTGTGGATAATGAGATACCGACAAAACCAATTTCATGTGGTGATCAGTCCTGTTAAATTTAGTAGAGCAAATTAATTTTAAAGGGTAGTGCACACCTAAGCTTTGATTCCGGATGCAAAACAGTAATACTAGAGAAAGTTAAAGCCGTTCACCTCGGGACGGAGGAAAAATGAAGCAAAATTACAGAGAAACAAACTCATTGCTAAATAATGAAAGACAGATACGAAGGTGAAAGGAATAGCTAATACGCACAGCTCTTTCGCTTATTTGCATATTCCACGTGAAGATTTAAAAAAAATAGCATGTTTGGGAAGGAAATTGATTTTTCTATTCACTCCCCTAAGTTGGGGGGACACAAACAATAAAATGGAAACGAAAAAGGAAATAAATGAGAGAAAACAAAACCTGTTGTTCCCACCTCAGACTGGAGGAAACGTCGGCACAACAAAGAAGGGGAAACCAAATGTACAATTATTCACACTCCAAGTGCTAGTGGATTATTTTTATCAAAGTGAATGAATAATAATAATAATAATAATAATAATAATAATAAGCTCCTACTCACAACCTTCAAATGAAGGAAATTGGGAATAAAACGAAACAAATTAAGGGAACGAAATTTGATGTCCATGTTTTCGAGAAAAAGGACACTAAATAAATTGACGAAAGGACATCCACACAGAGTCTACATCCTCGAGTAAACCCATTTCTTATCCTTTCAAAATGGAGCGTTATTAATAATATCAGAGGCAGTATATACCGACGCCAGCAAATGTGACGTGGATCTTGTATATCAGGCTCATGATATGTCCCCATGGGAAATAATTTTAGGTGTGAGATCAGAGAAATACGTTGGCCAAGTAATATGAACGCCGCAGCGTCCTGGAAACACGTTATTCAGATGGTATTTTAACATCGCGATCGAAGTGAGCAGGAGATCCATCCTGTAGAAACCAGATCTGACATCGTACATCAAGATGGACGTCTTCCAAAATCCCAGGTAGTACATCGAAGGGGAAATGCGCAGCCATTTAATCGAGGCGGATGAAGGTGTGGGCCGATTGTCAAACTATGCCAGCCCACCATGTATTGACGCCGAACGTTCCTCTCAATAACTGTATGCGGATTTACATGATTCGAGACGGAGATCTTTCTCTGGTTAATGCCATTCCTTCCCCTCGTCGGTGAAGAGCACTTAGGAAAAGAAGTTCAGCTGTTTTTTCAATATGGCGCTCAGAGACCCAATTACACAACCGTAGTCCGCTGGTGTCAAAACCTGTGCCTTCAAAAATGCAAGTGATGGAGTCTGTCTTCCTGTCAAACGTTGACATGATTTGTGCCCATAATAGCACGCGTACTAGCCGATTGACTGGTGGTTGGTATATGTACCGCCAGGGATCCAGTTTCCCGTAGACGCTAGCGGTTAGACTGAACAATAAAATGATGCGGTTGTTGCCTTTGAGAACCGTGATGCTTTACGTGAGTTTCCTCCTGTCGCCCCATAAACAATATGCATTTCAACTAACTCGGAAAAATTAGCCATGGCGGCACTGAATGTGAGTGGCCCAGTTCCAGTTAAACAAAGAGTAGAAGTGAAACAATGCGCTATTAGGCTAAAATTATCTTGAAAGCACTCATGCATAGTACAGTGCTTTTCCTTCACACTGTGGCCGCCGTACGACTGCTCGCGCGCCGGCCGTCGCAGCTCAAACTCCGGCCGAAACAGTTATAGTAAACCCTCACGTTCTCATAATTACAATTACATGATGATAAGCACACACCTTATCATAAGGGATGTTGGAAACATTGTCCTCCTGTATCATAAATTTCAGGCATCCCCTAAGGACATTTTCATTCACACAGGAGAATTCAATATCCGAAATTGAATGGATTTTTTGCCTCATGTTTTCTTTTAGTTCTTCCAATGTATGGCGTTTGTTGCATAGGTACACGTTATTTTTCATGTGATCATTGGAGTCGGGTAAATTCCTGTAATTGGATTTTGTGAAATGATCTCTCTTAATATTCTTCTCTGACGAAGCATGCTTGCATTTTTGTGGCTATGTTTCGTCGCAAAATAACAGATATTGGAGTGCAGAGAAACTCCATTCTATACACGAGATTTCCTTGCATGACCCGAAAATTGGTGTGCAGTAAACGCATCGTACATTTTTGTGCAAAGACAATTAATTTAGAGAGGTACAGGAATGACTTGCACCATTTTTTGAACAGCTGTCCGACAACAGTCAGTCTAGACATCTCTACCGCGCATGCAGCTGACGAGTCATATTTAATTCAGGAACTTTTTAAACATAGGGTAATTAGCAAAGAATTATGACCCTCATGATCCACTACCTTAATTGTACGTGATTTTTATCTATGGTGGAACTTGAGAAATAAGGTGTATGCAGCAAACCCTATACATTGAAAGAAGGAAAAGAAAACAGGCGAGAAAGTCACTCAATTTGGGATATTGAACTGTGAAGATGCCAGAAATATGTGGATAGAGAAGGACTACATTTTCAACTTCTCTTATGATAAGGTATGTGCTTACTGTAACTGTAAATATAAGAACATGAGACGGTTGCGGGGCACTATAACTGTTTAGGCGGGATCTCGAGCTTCAGCGGCCAGAACGCGAACCGCAGTACGGTGGCCACAGTATCAAGAAACACACCTATTACTAGTACCTACATTCACATACCTCATGTCTGTATATTACCAGTATTGTGTAATATGTTCAAACATTCCATGTAACTACCTCCGTAAGATGTACTTTAACCTAAAAGAAACGGGAGAAATTCAAAGTGGATTCATTCCAAACGTACGCCATTTATCTGTTTGGTGGGAGGACATTTAACCGGTTGTACGGGGTTAGAACCTAGCACCACCAGAATGATAGCCGACTGCACTACTGCTGCAACTAACTCTTTGACAACTGTTGTTGTTTGTGGTGATTTCTCCAGATGCAGTGGCGGTACCACTGGTACACTGGCCCTTACTGACAGAGTATTCTCCAGAAAAAATAAAGCCCATGATTAAAACTACCACAATGATAACCATTTTCGCGCTTTTGGAGGAGACATTAACTATTTTACAGTGGAAATCAATTCAGCATTTGTATTAAATCTTTATTTCCATTTATCAGCACGAATATTCAAATGGAATATCATCACGTAACCTCAAACTTTGCCGTCAGAGACTATAGGTGTCCTATATCCATATACCTATGCCATCCCTCTGTAACTCCTAATAGTTTGATAGTTGACATCTGTTACACTTGGTATACTTTGTATATTACTGAAATTGATAATCTGTTCATAAATTTGCAATTAGTCTTACTGTTTTGACTCATGTTTTTAAAATACAACTGATCAGTGTGTCTGACAAATTTTATATTTGTTAGTCTCAATTACTGTTGCACGTAGTGACGGAGTGTTTCTGTAACTGAACTAAACGGAACTGTACAGACCGTGTAACTTTTTCTGTCTATTTATTGGATTTGTTGCTGCCTTTTTTAGATCAGTGCACATCTCTCTTTGTTACCAGTATCAAGAACAGCATTCAAGTAGTTCCACACTGCAGAATTAAGCTGATATACCTGAAATCCCAGAATTCCCGACTTGAAGGATTCAGATAAACATGTCGCCTGGAGTATGTGTTTCCTCTTGCGTTCCCTAGCCAAACATCATAGCCTGCATCCGCCAGAATGAAACCTGCAAAAGAATATTTTGCAAAATGAATGGTGCAGCTAAAGCTGAAAAATACATATAAGTGACTAAAGAGAGCTTCAGATTTTTTGAACAGTCAAACAGGTCCCTATCAATAATGACAAGCAAATTCGCTTGTTAATTAAAACTGAAGAACTCTGCAACACTTTGGTGCTTTTTCAAAAAGCGCTCTATATAATAATCATTTGATATCACCAAGGATGGAATGTGTTCTCTTTGTCCGTACAGTAATTAAGCGACACCATTAATAATAATAATAATAATAACAACAATTCTAGAAGCTCGCAAAAGCCCCAAAAAATTAAAGTTTGAAATATTGCACTGGATTGCTTTGCCATTACTCCGGCAGTCTGTTGCGAGGATAAACCAGTGTATTCCAAACGTATATCTAACTGGCTGGTTTAAGCGATATTGTACGATTAACTTTTTAAAGTGAAATAACACTTTAATTAACTTCATTTACCTCCCCTAGTTCTTTAGGAAATGAGTGCACAATGAACTAGAGGATTTTTATGGTAAACCCTCCGTTTACCCCTTGTAATTGCAATTTCGTACAATCAGCTTCTCTCGGGGTTGAAGCCGAATGCGGTATACCACATCGTTGTTGATACGGGTGATTACCTTATAAGGGGCATCCCAGGAACGTTTCAACTTCGGCGACTTTCCTTTAGTTCTCATGGGACTATACAGCTAGGCGAGGTCACTTTCCTGGAATCCGGCACTTTACGCTGGCGGTCATAGCGTGCCTTTATCCGGTAACTTGTTGGTAACTTTGCAAGGCTCAGGTGCTCCTTTTGAGATGGTTAATGTCTTCCAATGTATTCGTCAGCACCCCGCACAATCCATCGCCCGCTGGTCAATATCAACAGATCATATGGTAGCCGTAGCTCCTTTCTGAATACCATGTTGGCCAGCGTCATGCCAGTGGACTGGTGTACTGATGCTTAGGCTAAGAAGAATAATGACATGTGTATCTACCAATCTCGCTGACGGCTGGATACCACTTTCCGGAGGTGCTCCTCAACCATCTTGATATACCGCTCCACCATTCTGTCCGACTAAGAATGAAGGGAAGTGGTATGGGTCCTGTGTATTCCGATGGGTTGGAGCAGCTCTCGAGTAAGGTTGATTGGAAACCAATCTCCTGGTCATTATGGAGCTTCTGGGGTATCCCGAACTGGCAGAAGAGTTTCTTCCCCCGTGTATTAGTCACAGTCTTAGCCTTTTAATTGATAATCGCGTAAACCTATGGCTATAGACATAGCCAATGGCAGGTAGCGATTTCCCGTATCTAACCTTAGGAAAGAGCCTGCCATGTCGATGCAATTCTTTCGAACGGCACTTTGATATTGTGCTATTTAAATCGGCCCTAACTACGAGTCTGGGGCCCACAACTTGTCGCGCAGATATCGCACTGCTGGCACCATCTCTCCACGTCGCTTCGAAGGTGTAACAAATAGAATTGGTGACGTAGTTCTCCAAAGTTTTGATTACACCAAGGTTCCCTTCGATAGCACCGGCAAAGGTCTCCTCTCGGATTCCCCTCACCCTGCTTCTCAGGAGCACTAGCAGTTCCACTTCGGTTTTGCGTCTGTGGAATCCCACGCTTTCTTAACACACCATTCCTGACCACCAGGGAGTCTCACTATGCGCAATAGCTCTTACAGATGTGGCTTCTGAGAGCGACGTCTGTCCAAGTAGGTCGTTTGCCAGATCCTTTATCCGCCAGGGTTGGCCCTATGTCTCCATACTCCAATGCTCATCCTCAAGGTCTCTCCTTTCTAACCGACTGTAAGTTGTGCTGTTACCGGAGTAAGCCTACAAGACCCTCCTTTGTATTCACCTTCGCACAACAGTTGCAGTTTTCATGACACGCCTTCGGGAGTGGGCATATGCGTTAGAATGTCGTCTACCCGTCCGGTGCTCCAAGGTGAAGCGAGGGGAAAGCGATGACGGCGCCGATGTGGTTCTCTTCAAGCCGGTCCTTAGCAGTTTTCCTGATCACTCGCACTTCGTCCTTAGGTGTTCGGGCTTTCCGCAACTCCAGCAAATAGGTGTTTCACCCCTATATATGCGACGATTAAGCTCCCTTGTTGACGCTGGTTGCTGTCATTTGCATTCCTCACAGGGTGGTTCTACCGGCCATTATCTTTGCTGCTTCAGTGTGAAGGGAATCCGCTAGGGCATCGCCGATGTTATGGTGTTCCGCTAGGAGACGCTGCTGCTTCATCTCCCTTTCTCTCACGCCTGTAACAAATGCGTGGGCTGCCTCTCCGGGTATAAAGTCTGGTGGTAAATCCCGCAAAGCCTGTTGTGCCAGCCACTCTACCTCCATGGCGATTTATGTATGTTAAGTGTGGTTTGCATTCTTGCCTTCAGCTGGGCCCGGTAAACGGAAGCCAGGTTGAAGTTCTCCATAGCGCCCCATCTTACTGATTTATCAAGTCGTCAGCCGAGCGGAATAGTGCGAGGAGTTTCGCTGCTTGCCCCGTCATCTTCCCCGCGTCTTCTGTGTGTCGTCCATTCATTGTAAGTAGTAATGCCAATGATAATATCTCGCCAGCTGACTCACAGCTGCATTCCAACCCAAGCAGCTTTGAACAAACCCTCACACAGCATTTCTCAAACATAAAGCTCGACCCGTTTCACTGTGCAGTGTTCTTCCAACCAAACTTTGTCACCGGCACTCGCTGAAGATTCAAAAGGTAGCTCCTGTTTACTTTCTGTATCACATACCTAGTGAGAAGAGCAAGTATTACTTTCCAAACAAAACTTCGTTGTCGAGATTTCAATGACAACACATGCTTTAGGGTCCCCTGAATCAAAAAAGTACTTTTAGAAAATGTATCTGTGTTGACTTGCGTGTGCGTGTGTGTGTGTGTGTGTGTGTGGGTGGGTTTTGTCTATCGGTAGCATAACTTAAACAAGTTGGCTAAATACCAAACTTGGTAGTTCAGTTTAGTATTCTTCCACAGATGCGACACAAAGATTTTCAACAAAATCCCTTGCCCAAAGTGCCCTTTACAAGGATATGCTTCGTTACTTTTTATTTTCTGAAAAATAAAACAATTACGATATTGATTAAAAGCTCGGGTTTACGATAGCATACAGTGGCGGCTCGTGATTTCGAAATTTGAGAGGACGGCAGTTAATGTTTTCGTATTTAGCACGCTTTACATGTCAGGTTTTATTCTACAGTTTACGGGCAAACATACGTAAACAAAAATAATTATATAAACCAAGATATTCTGCATACATTTTTCCGTACGCACAAAATCTTATGCATTGGTGCAATTCAGAAATAAAACGTGCAATAAAACGCTTCTACCAAAGCGAGTGTAAATTAAATTACATTAATAATTATTGTGCGAGGCCTATCCAGAAAGTAACATCCGTTCATGCATAGCACGAGAAGTAGTGTGGGTAGCGCCGTCATTTTGACATCAGAGTGCACAGTGGCTCAGTACGCTTTAGGTGTGCAAGGTGGAGCATCGTGCTGCCGCGTGTTTGCTAGTTATAACCTAACAACATGAGCATCGAAATAACAAATCCCGCCAAGTGTGAAGTGCGTGTAAACTGTGAAAAGACTAAGAAGAGCAATCCAAAACAAGCGTCGTGGTCTTCTGACATCTGGTGTTCTGTTTTACACGACAATGTTCACCCTCCAACAGCAAACAACACAATTGAACTTTTGGCCAAATTCAAATGGTACTTTTTGTCCATCCCCCGTACAGTCCGGACTTGGCCCCTAGCAACTTCCATCTATTCCCGTACATGAAAAAGTGACTTGCAGCTCAGCGTTTTGGCAATGACGAAGAACTTTAAAACACCGTGACAGATTGGCTTTGAAATTGGTATTTCAAAGACTGTGAAAAGGTATGAGAAGTGCTCGAATCTGTTTGGAGACTATGTAGAAAAACAGAAAAGCTGTAGTTTTTAGATGTATATAACAAAATTGTTGTATGTATACCGATTTTATGTTTATTTCAAAACGGGGGTTACTTTCTGGACATCCCTCGTATTATTCCTTTCAATAGCAGAAAGCCTTTTGCTATTTAGATTATACGGTGCACACGTGCGTTAATGAATATCGGTTAAAATTTCAGTTGAGAACACATGTTTTTATAACAAATGGGTATTCTGTGCTCTGTTTTCACAAAATAAATGATTTACAAATCTTAATCGCAAATACTTGCACATTGATAAACCTATGTTTCCTGAACATATTTCTTGTGAGTTTTAGTTCCTACCTTCTGTAACAGTATTTATTCAGACGTCAGAGCAACAACATAATTTCTTATGTGGAAACATGTGAATTTATTTTTGCTCGTTGCCGAAACTTATCTCGTGTCTAAACGTGTATGTGATGATGCCAAGCCATCAACACACGCAATGGAGAAAGTTCAAGAGTATAAAATTAACTATAGGAAATAATTATCTATCTGCACGCCTCTCAAAAAAAACTTGACCATAACATAACTAACCTAATTAATATTTTTATAGTTGAAGTCCACTCTCCTCTCCGTTTGCTCAACAACATCGTTGAAATCAGGGTATTTTCAATATAACATATGGCTAAAGCATTAGCAAACGTTTTTATCCTCTTGAGAATTGGGAAACACCTTTCACTCTCTGATGGATTATGGGAATCGCGCAAATGATGCGTCGCTGTTTGCTGTCCATTAGGATTCCTTAACTAATTAATTAACATTAAATGCACACTCAACAGATTTTTAATAGTCTCCACCAAGAACATAGCACATGCATTGAATCTGCTGGTTAAGCTAGGTATTTTACACAACACTGCTTCCGAACCCTGTACGCATGTGTGTGAATCACAGCACAGTGATTATGTGACTCCCAAACAAAATTTGATCAACATAGATTGTAGTGCAAGGGGATTATTTATTTTCTGCTCTGAATCGTTTTAACTCTACAATACTATACTTTAAATTGCAGCATAACTTAAGAATGTGATTAAACTTTCAATCAATTTATATAACAGATTTAAATTTTAGACATGACTGAATACTTGAATTGTTTCTCATGGGAAAGACCGCGTAGAGAAAGAACCAATAGCGAAGGATTTTGGACTCCGCCTCGCTCATAATCGAAGCATTCCCCTTCGCACGCCTCACTTCCAGCAGTATCAACAAACTCGAAGATTCTCGGACGGACTTGTCCGAAATACACTCCGTAATGAAAACATTCCCGCTACTCGCTGTATAAGGGCTGCAAAAATATTTTAAACAAAATAAAATCTATAAACTTGATCGGGATGTGCAGAAATTAATTTTGTAATTACATCTGATGTTATCCTTCCTTTCTTGTGTTCAGTTATTTATTTTCAGGGCGAATATTTATGGAGAGGGCGCATCTCTTTAGTCTTCCATGCCAGCCGCCACTGGTAACATGACAAATAAAATGTAAATCTTGATTTTTAAGCGAACAATTTTGGATCAAACATTCTTCATTGACATTTAAATGTAATACATATTTAAGTTACTTACATGACAAATAAATTGTATTCATTGAATTTCCCGGGAATAAACTGCAACATCCTCTTCATTCGAAAGAAATGCATAATTTTGAATAACTGGTAAATCATAAGAGACAGACAAAAACTTACTACATAAACATTTTAGATCTCTTTAAAACGCACAATAGTAGGTTATTAAGGAGAGAGCGAGGCCACTTTTTTGGTCATGTATGGGAAAGGATAGTGAAAACGAGGCTAGATGGGGCGGTTCAAGGAGGAAAATGGGTTTATATGGGAGAGATAGGGAATACGACGACCAATACTATGCTAGACAGGGTTGAAGGAGGGAAATACGTTTATATGGAAGAGATAGTAGAGAGCTGTTAGGCTAGACAGAGGCTGAGGAGTAGAGTATGGTTTATATGAAAGGTATAGGAAAAACGTGGAGAGGTATTAGGCTAAGGAGGTTGAGTATGCGTTTATAAGGAGAGACGAGAAAACGGAGAGATCCTATGCTAGGATAGACAGCTGTTAAAGGTAGAATGTGTTTTCTATAGGTTAGATAGGAACCCAAGGAGAGATACTCAGCTAGACAGGAGCAGGCGGGAAATGCGCTTTATGAGAGGCAAGGGATACGGGGAGAGATGCTAGACTAGACAGAGGTTTAGAGTATGCGTTTATATGTATGAGGGATATAGGAACAGGAGGAGAGATATTAGGCTAAGGAGGTTGAGTAGACGTTTATAAGGAGAGATGAGTAAACGAAGAGATCCAATGCTAGGATAGGCAGGTGCTAAGGTAGAATGTGTTTTATATATGCTAGATAGGAACCCAAGGAGAGATAGACAGGGGGCAGGAGGGGAATGCGCTTATGAGAGGTAAGGGATACGGGGAGTGGTGTTAGGCTAGACAGAGGTAGAGGAGTAGAGTATGGTTTATATGAGAGGTATAGGGAAACGAGGAGAGTCGGTAGGCTAGACAGATAGTGAAGCAGTAGGAATATGGACTTATACACAGGAGATATAGGGAATAGGAGATGCTAGACCTTGAAAGCGACTTTAGGCGAGAACTTCATGGAAATATGTTTCATGTCAATGTTAGAGCGCTAATTCTAGACATGCTCATCACGTAACCTATTCAGGGAAAAGGCGACTCGCTCAGGGGAAAAAGGTGACTGCTCAGGGAAAAAGGTGACCAGCTAAGGGAAAAAGGTGACCAGCAAAGGGAAAAAGGTGACCAGTAAAGGGAAAATTGTGACCAGCAACGGGAAAAACGTTACCAGCAAAGGGAAAAAGGTGACCAGCAACGGGAAAAACGTCACCAGCAAAGGGAAAAAGGTGACGGCAAAGGAAAAAAATGTGACTAGCAAAGGGAAAAAGGTGACCAGAAAAGGGAAAACGTTGACCAGAAAAGGGAAAAAGGTGACCACCAAAGGGAAAAACGAGACCAGCAAAGGGAAAAAGGTGACAAGCAAAGGGAAATAGGCGAATAGCAAAGGGAAAAAGGTGACCAGCAAAGGGAAAAAAGGTGATCAGCAAAGGAAAAATGTGACCAGCAAAGGGAAAAAGGCGAGCAACAAAGGGAAAAATCTGACCAGCAAAGAGAAAAACGTGACCAGCAAAGGGAAAAATGTGACCAGCAAAGGGAAAAAGGGAAAAGGCGGCCCTCTCACGGGAAAAGCTAACCCACTCACACTAACAGGTAAGTAATTCAGTTAGTATCAGAGGGTAGGACAGGTTCCGGGAAGCGGATATAGCATAGTTCCGTATGATGTTACAGGTAATTCAGAGAGTATCGTAGGTATTTAGGATAATTCAAGTAACATAGGTGTTTAAAGTCACTCAGCTAGTATCACAGGTACTCATGGTAATATAGAGAGTAATTAGATCATAAACATTTCTTATCCAACGTTACAACAATTTATAGGCTTTTTTCTAAATCTTACAAACTTATTGTACGATGCGGAGAGGGATAAACTGCATATTGGTTCACAAATTGAAAAGCTTTGCGTCAACATACCTTTATTTAAGTTTGTTGTAGATGTCTCTCCCCTTTTATCTAGGCTTGAGACTAGCACTAGGATTGCTCCTAATGGCAGGGTTACCACCTTCCCTTCCATCTTCTTCTTTCTTCATCAGGCGTCTGCTAGTTGCATACACAGCACACGGATAAACTTCATTTTTAAGATTGTAGACTCACGAGAAAATCTTCATCTTCGACTTACATTCTCTTAAGCACTGTTTGTAATGGCGTAATGCCCATACGCATAGGTAGTTATTCCATCCTCAGCAATAATTCTTTTATCATCAAAGGGATTCAATGTAATTTTATTCACTTGCACTGTGGTAACAGCATGCTTTCGCGATAGGATTAGATTCATAGGTGTTCTGATGATTTCACAGGTTTTAAGACAGTCTGTATAGCTGTCAAACGAAATGTACTGCTTAATAGCGCTGCGTTTTATACCTTTAATCTTTTTTATCATTCAGCCTTGAATATCTAAGGCATACATCTTAGGACGTAGTCCAACAAAGCGTAGGATGATTTTGCTATTAGCCTCATCTTTAAATTTTCCCAATACCTTCTTGTTCTGAGTAGAGTGGCATATATGATTGACAGGGTAATCAGCTGTATCCAGATGCTCAAGAAAACGTAGCTTGTCCTGGTGCACATCTTCAGTTGTAACACGATGAATGAACGAATCAGCGTCCATATACATAAGCTTCAGGTTTTCAGCTCCATAATATGGCAACAACACGTCGTAATGATAGTTATACATTAATGTCTTGGAGATGTCCAACACACTCATACCAATGTATATAGGCTTGTTGAACACAATCTGACGAGAGGCCATATGTACAGCAGCTAGATTTGCAGCATATATCGTCCTATCGATAAACGTAGGCTTGGCGATCAGCTTCTCTAGAGTTTTTTCATTGGTCACCAGTCGTATATCCACACGGCTACGCAGGTTCTCCATAGTTTTTCCAAACATGGCGTTGTTAAAGAGCTTGTAGAGATCCTTCTCGAAATCCTTTGCAGCTTGTTGTCGTAGCCTGTTGTTAAATTCCACATAAGGTTTCAACCACCGAGACTGTCGGAATTGTAGCACACGATGGATTTTTTTTAGTCGTAGTCCATGACTAAGAGCCTGCTTCAAAGCTATGTAATGCACTACATACTTCTTTCGAGGTCCAAGATGGGGTATCAGTTTCTTTGTAGATGCTTCCAATGGCTTCATACACTCAGGCAGGAAAGGTAGATCGTTGTGTAGATCGTGAAGTTCTGCAGGATATTCGATATCAACTTCTAATATGTACCCATGATGATCATTTTCTTGTAGTGTTTCTAAGTTGATTTCTTCAGGCGACACCCACTGAAATCCACCAAAAGGAAGGGCGTGACACATTGCCCACCCATATTGGTTATTGGCGTCCTCGTATGTGATAAATTGGGTTGGTCTCGACGGATCAAACTTCTCCATATACGTGTTATTAGCCTCAGCATACCGATGGGAAACTTGGCATAAACCTCCTCTTATACCTGATTCCACCATGAGTAGTTGATCATAATCTTGTAACAGCTCCAGCTTAATTTCAGTATACAGTAACATAGCATCCCATGTAAGTCCTGGAGAGGTAAAATAATGGGCAGGATCAACTTTGTGTGTTTTGAGGGTTTACTCTCTGAACGTCTCAAAGACATCAGCTAGGAGTAGTACATCTGAGGTTAAGTAGAGATCGCTGTACTCTCCCAGGTTTCTCACATTAAACAGCTCCCATACATTTCTAGCATGATCGTAGTCAGTATCAGTAATTTCTTCTTCATTTAATCTATTGTAGAAGGAGTCCTTAGGAGGCAAGCAGGTCTCGTTCAGGGCATCCCATGACGTAACAAAATCATATGGAAATACACCCTTACGGGTCATCAACTTCAATTTGTCTTCTCCAAAGTACTTTAGTGTTTCAGGATATGAGGTTAGATTTTTTACCAACTTATCCAAGCTTGTACTGAGGAATCGGAAGCTGTCCACAAATCGAAGCTTTATATCTCCTACATACTTGGTGAATGAGATATAGCTTTCTTCAGAGTTAGGAATTACCTCCACACGTTCACTTGTACAACCCAGATCCTTAACAATGAAATGAAAGTCATATCCGCTAAGGTTATGCATGAAGACTGGTATATATTTAGGTGTTTTACAGGCTAAATTACATTCATTGTGAAGACTTCCACGATATTCACCGCTGATGTGATCATGGTCGCGTACTTTATAGTTCTCTTCTGTAAAGGGTTTTCCACACAAGTAGCATGTCGTAGAAGACTCAAAATCCTTTTGCTCTTGATCCGTAAGTTTCAGAGGCTTAGCAGATTTGTATATGTCATCAATCATTTTTGCAAGAGATGTCAGGTACATCATAAACTTCTGAGCAGCATCAGCACCACGATACACATAGGGTTGCTTAGGAAGACCAGTTTCGAGATGTTCAACTCTGTATGTAGGCTTCACGTAAACACAGAAGCTCATTGGTGTGTGCTCTTGATAAGGGGTTGTATAGGAAGTTTCAGGATTGGGTGTACATGTATGGTATGGAGTGAGAATACTCTCAAAATCCGCATAAATGACATAAGGTACTTTCAGCATCCTCTCAACATTTTTAAACTGTACAATTGTTTTCTCCTTGGTAGCCATAACTACCCTAGCAACACCATCCATGTTGATTACAGATAGTCACATGTTCTTGTAGTTTTTCCTGTCCACTTCGTCCATATCGATCATCAAAATGTGTAAAGCAGCGCTTACAAGTATAAACCCGTCCATTATGGTTAGTTTTCTGACGTCGAACGAGTTTCTCAAAATTCTTATATATACGTAGTGATGTTTTCCACAACTGTCACTCAATAGTAGCAGGTCACGATGTTCAGGTAGTTCAATATCAGCAACCTTTATTGGATACACCTCATGCTTCTCATCTAGACCGAAAACGTTAATAGATATCTTGTTAAGCTTCTCAAATTTAGGTATTTGAGAAAGTGGAGTAGGATAGGAAACACAGCTGAAGTCGTACTTATCTTGAAGTTGCTTGTATTTGCTGACGCGTTGAGGCTTGGTGCTGACGAATTTGGCCAGTATAGAGTACATGAAACATTTCTCGTCGATAAAGTTCTGAATGTTTATACACGCTTCTTTAGCTCCGACAGATGACGGTAGTGGTATGTAGCTACTTCCTCGTAACGGGTTGTACTTGTTGATACGAAGTCGAACTCCTTCCACAGCAAGTAGGGCCCAGCTGCTACCCTTAAGCTGAGACTCCTCCATTTCAGTCACCAATTTCTTGAATTTCACTTCCATCGTTGAGTCCAGATCAGTTTCTAGGAAAACAGCTTGATTCCGTGTTTTAAATGTTTTGTCACAGGTTTCTCCAATACTGTTAACAAATCGACACTCAACCAGCAGATTAATTTTAACACTCTTGTGAATACCAACCTCTTTATGCACAGCCTGGATTATGCGTTGTTTTGCTTCATGCAGATACATATTCAGGTCCTTAGGTGATTCACATCGTATAAAATACGATTTCAATCGTCCTTCGAATGAAGTTTCGTATTCTTTCATATCACAGTCCTCCATTGTTGACAGTAACTGATGTTTAGTTGGCTCCAATCTTCTTTTCTTCTGAGGACTGCTTATTTCACATATATCTTCGTGTCGCTGGCCCTTATAACCATCACTGAAGGTCAAGCTACAATGTTTACATTTGAAGAGCTTCTTACAAGTCATCTCGTGTCTTCTCTTGTGATAACCTCGGAGGAACTTCTTCTCACATTTTCCGCAAGCGTATCCAGTAGCGCTTGGAATAATATCCTTATACGCCGAGTTATTCCTCTTTATTCTTGATGTAATAACGTATTAATCCTTCAAAGGAAATGTAGACCTCTTCACCTTGATATCACTTAGAAAGCTGATTATTCTTGGAGAGAACACAATGTTAACACCTGAAGACTAATTAGCATAATGAAGTCCAATGTCCTAGATCACCATATTTATAGAGGGAGCACGAACCTTTTAGATCAATCATAAACTCGCTCCATAACTACCTGTGTATGTTTGCTCCACGCGTATTAACCTCACGCCCAGAGTCAGGATGTTTATGACGTCACACCCAGAGACAGGATGTCTGGCAGTATCAAACACGTTTACACTCGTCTAGTAACTACCTGTATATGTTGTCACACCAACAAGAGAAGTATTCCCACACGCTCATTCAGTCAGATGTTCCATTCAAAGCCTACCAGCACCCAATACACCAAAGCTAGCACAATCTCAAAGACTTAAAAGGTAACGTAGAAGATTTTCCCCCTTATTTACTTAAATGTATGTATATACTACTTTATCTCATGTTTTCATTCCCTTTTCAATTCTTCCTTTCCATCTTCTTCCAGAAAGACCATTACATTTCATTGCAATCACGAGCATAGCAATTTTTCCAGAGTTTCACCGATTCTAAGCTTCTAGAATCGAACCCGGTAATAGTTTTAATAAATGTATTTTAGCTCCCCCGCATCAGCATCTACCATTTAATCTTTACTCGAACCTGATATGATTCATAGGCTTGAAGATATATGAAATCGCCCCCTCGGGATTCGATCTGAGTACTTTAAAGTAGTTATTGTCATGATAACGATATCTAGGGACTAGGTACTCTGTTTACGGTTTACTTGACGTGTCTATATAAATTAGATTACGAGTTATTAAATTTATAACTAAATTTCATTAAATCGGTATTCGAACCCAGAACACCAGGAACAAAATAATTTATAAAATTAGTCTAAAATTTTAAACAAAGCTATATGCAGTTACATCTTCGATCTAAGTGATATATTCTAGTGTACAGAGGAAAATTAAGGAAGTCATTAAAAGAGCGGGATTCGAACTAAAGACAACTGATTGACAATTATATACAGCATTAATTGTCCATTGTAGGGGCTATCAATCATGCTTTGATCCACTCCTCTACCTCGTGTAGTTCCAGAGATAATGAGGATTAAACATTAATGATCGAACCCAGGACCTCAGGTATCTAATTACATATTCAAAAGATACTAGCTAATAATATAAACTCAATAAAGTTTATTTGACGTCCTTGTCGTAATTAGGTTAGGAGTTATTAAATTTATAATTAAATTACATTTTATCGGTATTCGAACCCAGAGCACCAGAAACAAAATTATTTAGAATATTAGTTTGATATGTTAAGCAAATCTGTATGCAGTTACAGCATCAATCTAAGTGTTATATTCTAGAGTATAGAGAAACATTAAAGAAATCATTTAAAAATTGGGATTCGAACTAGGGACAACTGATTGAAAATTATATACAGCATTAATTGCTCATTGTATGACCTATCAAACACGCTTTAGACCATCCCTCTACCTTTCTTCGTTTCCGAGATAGTCGCGATTTAAAAATTAAGGATCGAACCCAGGACAGCAGGTACCCAGGTATACATTCAGAAGAAACTACCTAATGATTTAAATGTAATAAAGTTTATTTGACGTCTTTATCTTAATTGGTCTCTGAGGTATTAGAAGATGAATTTGTAATCCCTCTTAGGATTCGAACCCAGGCATCCCGGCCAACTCGGTTAATATCTCAAGGACGCGTCGCATTCCAAAGAATTGATTACTTTTTATCCCATTGTTCTATCTCTTTTCATTCAGGATACATAAGCGATTAATCAGTAGTAGGGAATTGAGAGTTCACGTGCACTTAATATCCATGGAATGCAATTAATAAGCTAATTAGCCCCGCCCCCACTAATTAGCCCGCTTTCATTTCCCTACTACTGATTAATCGCTTATATCTCCTGAATGAAAAGAGACAGAACAATGGGATAAAAAGTAGTCAATACATTGGAATGCGACGCGTCCTTGAGATATTAATCCGAGTTAGCCGGGATGCCTGGGTTCGAATCCTAAGAGGGATTACAAATTCATCTGCTAATAACTCAGAGACCAATGAAGATAAAGACGTCAAATAAACTTTATTACATTTAAATCATTAGGTAGTTTCTTCTGAATGTATACCTGGGTACCTGCTGTCCTGGGTTTGATCCTTAATTTTTAAATCGCGACTATCTCGGAAACGAAGAAAAGTAGAGGCATGTTCTAAAGCACGTTTGATAGGTCATACAATGAGCAATTAATGCTGTATATAATTCTCAATCAGTTGTCCCTAGATCGAATCCCAATTTTTAAATGATTTCCTTAATTTTTCTCTATACTCTAGAATATAACACTTAGATTGATGCTGTAACTGCATACAGATTTGTTTAACATATCAAACTAATATTCTAAATAATTTTGTTTCTGGTGCTCTGGGTTCGAATACTGATAAAATGTAATTTAATTATAAATTTAATAACTCCTAACCTAATTACGACAAGGACGTCAAATAAACTTTATTGAGTTTATATTATTAGGTAGTATCTATTGAATGTGTAATTAGATACCTGAGGTCCTGGGTTCGATCATTAATTTTTAAATCCTCATTATCTCTGGAACTAAATGAGGTAGAGGAGTGGATCAAAGCATGATTCATAGCTCCTACAATGGACAATTAATGCTGTATATAATTGTCAATCAGTTGTCTTTAGTTCGAATCCCGCTCTTTTAATGACTTCCTTAATTTTCCTCTCTACACTAGAATATATCACTTAGATCGAAGATGTAACTGCATACAGCTTTGTTTAAAATTTTAGACTAATGTTATAAATTATTTTGTTCCTGGTGTTCTGGGTTCGAATACCGATTTAATGAAATTTAGTTATAAATTTAATAACTCGTAATCTAATTTATATAGACACGCCAAGTAAACCGTAAACAGAGTACCTAGTCCCTAGATATCGTTATCATGACAATAACTACTTTAAAGTACTCAGATCGAATCCCGAGGGGGCGATTTCATATATCTTCAAGCCTATGAATCATATCAGGTTCGAGTAAAGATTAAATGGTAGATGCTGATGCGGGGGAGCTAAAATACATTTATTAAAACTATTACCGGGTTCGATTCTAGAAGCTTAGAATCGGTGAAACTCTGGAAAAATTGCTATGCTCGTGATTGCAATGAAATGTAATGGTCTTTCTGGAAGAAGATGGAAAGGAAGAATTGAAAAGGGAATGAAAACATGAGATAAAGTAGTATATACATACATTTAAGTAAATAAGGGGGAAAATCTTCTACGTTACCTTTTAAGTCTTTGAGATTGTGCTAGCTTTGGTGTATTGGGTGCTGGTAGGCTTTGAATGGAACATCTGACTGAATGAGCGTGTGGGAATACTTCTCTTGTTGGTGTGACAACATATACAGGTAGTTACTAGACGAGTTTAAACGTGTTTGATACTGCCAGACATCCTGTCTCTGGGTGTGACGTCATAAACATCCTGACTCTGGGCGTGAGGTTAATACGCGTGGAGCAAACATACACAGGTAGTTATGGAGCGAGTTTATGATTGATCTAAAAGGTTCGTGCTCCCTCTATAAATATGGTGATCTAGGACATTGGACTTCATTATGCTAATTAGTCTTCAGGTGTTAACATTGTGTTCTCTCCAAGAATAATCAGCTTTCTAAGTGATATCAAGGTGAAGAGGTCTACATTTCCTTTGAAGGATTAATACGTTATTACATCAAGAATAAAGAGGAATAACTCGGCGTATAAGGATATTATTCCAAGCGCTACTGGATACGCTTGCGGAAAATGTGAGAAGAAGTTCCTCCGAGGTTATCACAAGAGAAGACACGAGATGACTTGTAAGAAGCTCTTCAAATGTAAACATTGTAGCTTGACCTTCAGTGATGGTTATAAGGGCCAGCGACACGAAGATATATGTGAAATAAGCAGTCCTCAGAAGAAAAGAAGATTGGAGCCAACTAAACATCAGTTACTGTCAACAATGGAGGACTTTGATATGAAAGAATACGAAACTTCATTCGAAGGATGATTGAAATCGTATTTTATACGATGTGAATCACCTAAGGACCTGAATATGTATCTGCATGAAGCAAAACAACGCATAATCCAGGCTGTGCATAAAGAGGTTGGTATTCACAAGAGTGTTAAAATTAATCTGCTGGTTGAGTGTCGATTTGTTAACAGTATTGGAGAAACCTGTGACAAAACATTTAAAACACGGAATCAAGCTGTTTTCCTAGAAACTGATCTGGACTCAACGATGGAAGTGAAATTCAAGAAATTGGTGACTGAAATGGAGGAGTCTCAGCTTAAGGGTAGCAGCTGGGCCCTACTTGCTGTGGAAGGAGTTCGACTTCGTATCAACAAGTACAACCCGTTACGAGGAAGTAGCTACATACCACTACCGTCATCTGTCGGAGCTAAAGAAGCGTGTATAAACATTCAGAACTTTATCGACGAGAAATGTTTCATGTACTCTATACTGGCCAAATTCGTCAGCACCAAGCCTCAACGCGTCAGCAAATACAAGCAACTTCAAGATAAGTACGACTTCAGCTGTGTTTCCTATCCTACTCCACTTTCTCAAATACCTAAATTTGAGAAGCTTAACAAGATATCTATTAACGTTTTCGGTCTAGATGAGAAGCATGAGGTGTATCCAATAAAGGTTGCTGATATTGAACTACCTGAACATCGTGACCTGCTACTATTGAGTGACAGTTGTGGAAAACATCACTACGTATATATAAAGAATTTTGAGAAACTCGTTCGACGTCAGAAAACTAACCATAATGGACGGGTTTATACTTGTAAGCGCTGCTTTACACATTTTGATGATCGATATGGAGAAGTGGACAGGAAAAACTACAAGAACATGTGACTATCTGTAATCAACATGGATGGTGTTGCAAGGGTAGTTATGGCTACCAAGGAGAGAGCAATTGTACAGTTTAAAAATGTTGAGAGGATGCTGAAAGTACCTTATGTCATTTATGCGGATTTTGAGAGTATTCTCACTCCATGCCATACATGTACACCCAATCCTGAAACTTCCTATACAACCCCTTATCAAGAGCACACACCAATGAGCTTCTGTGTTTACGTGAAGCCTACATACAGAGTTGAACATCTCGAAACTGGTCTTCCTAAGCAACCCTATGTGTATCGTGGTGCTGATGCTGCTCAGAAGTTTATGATGTACCTGACATCTCTTGCAAAAATGATTGATGACATATACAAATCTGCTAAGCCTCTGAAACTTACGGATCAAGAGCAAAAGGATTTTGAGTCTTCTACGACATGCTACTTGTGTGGAAAACCCTTTACAGAAGAGAACTATAAAGTACGCGACCATGATCACATCAGCGGTGAATATCGTGGAAGTCTTCACAATGAATGTAATTTAGCCTGTAAAACACCTAAATATATACCAGTCCTCATGCATAACCTTAGCGGATATGACTTTCATTTCATTGTTAAGGATCTGGGTTGTACAAGTGAACGTGTGGAGGTAATTCCTAACTCTGAAGAAAGCTATATCTCATTCACCAAGTATGTAGGAGATATAAAGCTTCGATTTGTGGACAGCTTCCGATTCCTCAGTACAAGCTTGGATAAGTTGGTAAAAAATCTAACCTCATATCCTGAAACACTAAAGTGCTTTGGAGAAGACAAATTGAAGTTGATGACCCGTAAGGGTGTATTTCCATATGATTTTGTTACGTCATGGGATGCCCTGAACGAGACCTGCTTGCCTCCTAAGGACTCCTTCTACAATAGATTAAATGAAGAAGAAATTACTGATACTGACTACGATCATGCTAGAAATGTATGGGAGCTGTTTAATTTGAGAAACCTGGGAGAGTACAGCGATCTCTACTTAACCTCAGATGTACTACTCCTAGCTGATGTCTTTGAGACGTTCAGAGAGCAAACCCTCAAAACACACAAAGTTGATCCTGCCCATTATTTTACCTCTCCAGGACTTACATGGGATGCTATGTTACTGTATACTGAAATTAAGCTGGAGCTGTTACAAGATTATGATCAACTACTCATGGTGGAATCAGGTATAAGAGGAGGTTTATGCCAAGTTTCCCATCGGTATGCTGAGGCTAATAACACGTATATGGAGAAGTTTGATCCGTCGAGACCAACCCAATTTATCACATACGAGGACGCCAATAACCAATATGGGTGGGCAATGTGTCACGCCCTTCCTTTTGGTGGATTTCAGTGGGTGTCGCCTGAAGAAATCAACTTAGAAACACTACAAGAAGATGATCCTCATGGGTACATATTAGAAGTTGATATCGAATATCCTGCAGAACTTCACGATCTACACAACGATCTACCTTTCCTGCCTGAGTGTATGAAGCCATTGGAAGCATCTACAAAGAAACTGATACCCCATCTTGGACCTCGAAAGAAGTATGTAGTGCATTACATAGCTTTGAAGCAGGCTCTTAGTCATGGACTACGACTAAAAAAAATCCATCGTGTGCTACAATTCCGACAGTCTCGGTGGTTGAAACCTTATGTGGAATTTAACAAAAGGCTACGACAACAAGCTGCAAAGGATTTCGAGAAGGATCTCTACAAGCTCTTTAACAACGCCATGTTTGGAAAAACTATGGAGAACCTGCGTAGCCGTGTGGAAATACGACTGGTGATCAATGAAAAAACTCTAGTGAAGCTGATCGCCAAGCCTACGTTTATCGACAGGACGATATATGCTGCTAATCTAACTGCTGTACATATGGCCTCTCGTCAGATTGTGTTCAACAAGCCTATATACATTGGTATGAGTGTGTTGGACATCTCCAAGACATTAATGTATAACTATCATTACGACGTGTTGTTGCCTTATTATGGAGCTGAAAACCTGAAGCTTATGTATATGGACGCTGATTCGTTCATTCATCGTGTTACAACTGAAGATGTGTACCAGGACAAGCTACGTTTTCTTGAGCATCTGGATACAGCTGATTACCCTGTCAATCATATATGCCACTCTACTCAGAACAAGAAGGTATTGGGGAAATTTAAAGATGAGGCTAATAGCAAAATCATCCTACGCTTTGTTGAACTACGTCCTAAGATGTATGCCTTAGATATTCAAGGCTTAATGATAAAAAAGATTAAAGGTATAAAACGCAGCGCTATTAAGCAGTACATTTCGTTTGACAGCTATACAGCCTGTCTTAAAACCTGTGAAATCATCAGAACACCTATGAATCTAATCCTATCGCGAAAGCATGCTGTTACCACAGTGCAAGTGAATAAAATTACATTGAATCCCTTTGATGATAAAAGAATTATTGCTGAGGATGGAATAACTACCTATGCGTATGGGCATTACGCCATTACAAACAGTGCTTAAGAGAATGTAAGTCGAAGATGAAGATTTTCTCGTGAGTCTACAATCTTAAAAATGAAGTTTATCCGTGTGCTGTATATGCAACTAGCAGACGCCTGATGAAGAAAGAAGAAGATGGAAGGGAAGGTGGTAACCCTGCCATTAGGAGCAATCCTAGTGCTAGTCTCAAGCCTAGATAAAAGGGGAGAGACATCTACAACAAACTTAAATAAAGGTATGTTGACGCAAAGCTTTTCAATTTGTGAACCAATATGCAGTTTATCCCTCTCCGCATCGTACAATAAGTTTGTAAGATTTAGAAAAAAGCCTATAAATTGTTGTAACGTTGGATAAGAAATGTTTATGACCTATTACTCTCTATATTACCATGAGTACCTGTGATACTAGCTGAGTGACTTTAAACACCTATGTTACTTGAATTATCCTAAATACCTACGATACTCTCTGAATTACCTGTAACATCATACGGAACTATGCTATATCCGCTTCCCGGAACCTGTCCTACCCTGTGATACTAACTGAATTACTTACCTGTTAGTGTGATTGGGTTAGCTTTTCCCGTGAGAGGGCCGCCTTTTCCCTGCCCTTTTCCCTTTGCTGGTCACATTTTTCTCTTTGCTGGTCACGTTTTTCCCTTTGCTGGTCACATTTTTCCCTTTGCTGCTCGCCTTTTTCCCTTTGATGGTCACATTTTTCCTTTGTTGATCACCTTTTTTCCCTTTGCTGGTCACCTTTTTCCCTTTGCTGGTCACATTTTTTTCCTTTGCCGGTCACCTTTTTCCCTTTGCTTGTCACGTTTTTCCCTTTGCTGGTCACCTTTTTCCCTTTTCTGGTCACGTTCTTCCCTTTGCTGGTCACCTTTTTCCCTTTGCTGGTAACGTTTTTCCCGTTGCTGGTCACCTTTTTCCCTTTGCTGATAACGTTTTTCCCCTTGCTGGTCACATTTTTCCCTTTACTGGTCACCTTTTTCCCTTTGCTGGTCACCTTTTTCCCTTAGCTGGTCACCTTTTTCCCTGAGCAGTCACCTTTTTCCCCTGAGCGAGTCACCTTTTCCCTGAATAGGTTACGTGATGAGCATGTCTAGAATTAGCGCTCTAACATTGACATGAAACATTTCCATGAAGTTCTCGCCTAAAGTCGCTTTCAAGGTCTAGCATCTCCTATTCCCTATATCTCCTGTATATAAGTCCATATTCCTACTGCTTCACTATCTGTCTAGCCTACCGACTCTCCTCGTTTCCCTATACCTCTCATATAAACCATACTCTACTCCTCTACCTCTGTCTTGCCTAACACCACTCCCCGTATCCCCTACCTCTCATAAGCGCATTCCCCTCCTGCCCCCCTGTCTATCTCTCCTTGGGTTCCTATCTAGCATATATAAAACACATTCTACCTTAGCACCTGCCTATCCTAGCATTGGATCTCTTCGTTTACTCATCTCTCCTTATAAACGTCTACTCAACCTCCTTAGCCTAATACCTCTCCTCCTGTTCCTATATCCCTCATACATATAAACGCATACTCTAAACCTCTGTCTAGTCTAGCATCTCTCCCCGTATCCCTTGCCTCTCATAAAGCGCATTTCCCGCCTGCTCCTGTCTAGCTGAGTATCTCTCCTTGGGTTCCTATCTAACCTATAGAAAACACATTCTACCTTTAACAGCTGTCTATCCTAGCATAGGATCTCTCCGTTTTCTCGTCTCTCCTTATAAACGCATACTCAACCTCCTTAGCCTAATACCTCTCCTGGTTTTCCTATATCTCATATAAACCATGCTCTACTTCTTGACCTCTGTCTAGCCTATCATCCCTACCCCCTGTTCCTTAACTGTCTCATATATAAAGACAAGCTCTACCCTTCAACTCTGTCTAGCCTAACACCTCTCCTCCTGTTCCCTACCTCTCTCATATAAAAGACATACTCTACCCTTCAACTCTGTCTGGTCTAACACCTCTCCTCGTTTTCCTATTTCTCTCATATAAACCATACTCTACTCCTCAACCTCTGTCTAGCCTAACACCCCTCCTCCTGTTCCCTACCTCTCTCATATAAAAGACATACTCTACCCTTCAACTCTGTCTAGTGTAATACCTCTCCTCGTTTTTCCTATACCTTTCATATAAACCATACTCTACTCCTCAGCCTCTGTCTAGCCTAACAGCTCTCTACTATCTCTTCCATATAAACGTATTTCCCTCCTTCAACCCTGTCTAGCATAGTATTGGTCGTCGTATTCCCTATCTCTCCGATATAAACCCATTTTCCTCCTTGAACCGCCCCATCTAGCCTCGTTTTCCCTATCCTTTCCCATACATGCCCAAAAAAGTGGCCTCGCTCTCTCCTTAATAACCTACTCACAATTTATTCCAAATATCCTTTCTTTTTCTCTGTCTTTCTTTCTTTCCTTTTAATTTCCCATTTCCGAAATAAGCATTCTTTTGGTTTGTATTTTTAATGCTTTTTCATTCTTTAAAGTGCTAAAACCCTTCAATTGCTCCTCGCGAAGTGATAGGAGTATGGAGATTTAAGGCCAGCACATAACGACACGCTTTTAAACATTTGATTGTCGTTTCTGTTTGCTAACCCCCTTTACCTACATCGAAATGTGTGTACAGCTAGAAGTAAGAGCTCGCGTTCCCCATTAACCATCAATTATTTTCACCTTTAAGGTTTTGCGGCAGCACACAGTAGTTTTGATGGAATTATAAATGCTGCTTTCTCACCGACCTTCGTTTGCTATTGCAAGGTTTTAGGAAAATGCAAAAAGTGGATAATAGAGTACTCTACAGTTTTGAATATATGCTAAATAAATACACCTTCCTGATAGTGAAAGCGACGTTTTCAGTAGGTTGTACATGTTGGTGTTTTCCTGTAGGTGATGCTGCGTGTCTTACGCAGAGGTTAATGAAAGATGGTTATTGACATCTGAAAGTAGTTAGCATCTCCATTCCCAAGTCATGAAACTGTGTGGCAAATGTCTCCTCTGTCCCATCATTGGGTGCACTCACAATCTCGGGAATAGTTTATTTTTATCTTCTCTATCATGTAAACTGACGTGCATAAAACCTGGCCCATTGCCAGAGATCGTCATAATGATTTTCCCTCCATAAGGTTTCCACTTTCAGATAACCAACATTTGGCTCCGCCCGACCGGTAATTGACTGGCCTGAAAAACAATTCAGGGGCATATAAAAATAACCAATGAGCTATTTTATAATCTATGTGAAATGGTTCGGATACCACCTCTAGAAAGTGTATCGCTATTGGCACACAAGGAAAACCTCAATAATTACTATATAATCCGCCCTTCTAGAGGAAGAGTTAAAGAATTAATAAACTGAACGCAGGCTACGACATTTGCATATATTAGAGCTTTCATCAGTGACACGGATAAGAAGGTTGAGTTATTGCCGCTACTAAACGGTGGTGCAGCATGAAAACATAACGCTTAAATTGAATGTTACCCTTCGGCAGTTCGGACATCTTTGAGGGAGGTAAAATACCCTGCTAATCCAGAGGCTAGAATTATGTTCGAAAAACAGAGGTGGCCATGCTTGTAGGGGTGGGACTAGATTTTGTCAGTACCAACCCAAACAGCTCCGTTCCATAATAGGCCAAATTTTATGCACGCCGGCATACATAGTAGGTAGAGAAGGTGTTGCATTCCATCCAAAAATTGGATACCGTGATTTCACCGGAAATACACATTTTGAGGCCCCTGAATAAAAGCGTTCTTAGGAAAAGGTCGGTGTGCCTCCCTCTCCCACCCCACTCTCTCTCTCTCTCTCCCTCTCTCTCTCTCTCTGTGTGTGTGAACAGCATAACTCAAAAACAAAATTCGGATAAAACCAAACTTGATATTTAAGTTTAATACCTTCCAAATATGTGACACGAAGATTTTCACAAAATTCCCCCAACACAAGCTACCCTTTACATGGAACGCTTTTCGGAATGTTTTATTTTATAAAAAAATACTGTAATGATTTTGGGTAAAATACCATATATTAAATACATTTAAATGACAAAATGTATGTCTTTAAGTTTCTGGGAATAACCTGTGAAGTCCTCAGGAAGTTTTTATAATCTTGTATAACTGGAAACTTTAAGCGACAAATGAAAACGTACCACACAAAAATGTAGATCTCTGTGGAACACACAATTTATTTCAAATAACTTTTCTGTTGCGTCAGCTATTTCCGAGATATTCTTTAATAATGGCTCCAATTATTCAACACAGCCATTGTTATAAAGCCCTTTCGATTTGCTGTTGTTTCGCAATGTCAGGGAAAAGGTATGGAATTTTAGGGCCAGTGTGTAACGTCCAGTTCTAAAACATGTGACTATCGCCATTCCCTTTGATTTGTAACGAAATGCGTAATGCATCTGTTTCCGGAAATGTCTATCTCGATTAAAATGAAGTAAATAGGGAAATAAACTTTCGTAAGAGTAATTTGTGTACCCACTACTAAACGATACAGTAATATGAATGTAACTGTATTTTTTCGTAAGCGTAGAACGTGAAGTAACCGAAGACGATAGCGAAAGGTGTTGAAAAAATATCTACGAAAGAGATCTCCTAAAAAGCGCGAGTTGTAATTACCCGCTGCGTGTACAAGAGTCGGTGGAAGCGGGTGTATCGATACATACACCGGGCGCATATCCTCGGAGGAAACTCGGGTTAAAATGTTTATTTCGATACACCTTACTGCACTTTATCGTAGGTTTTCCTGGCCGCAATGAAAACTGTAGGCTGGTCGCGCTGGTCACAAAACAAATGACACAGTAGGCAACTCTAAGACCATCCGTCTGGCATCGGTGAACGACTTTCCTCAAACAAAATCTAACAAATGTCTAAAAATGTTCCAATAGCCTACAAGAAAGCAAAAAATGCATAGTGCGTTTTACCTAAGGACCTTTCCGGCCCCATAACGATCCAGTCAGCTGAGCTAGCCAGAATACCGTGCTGTAACAAAACTGGAGAACCCTGATGAGCACTAGGTAGATGTTTTCCTCGAGGTATCCGATGCAACTGCAGAATATATCCATCTTCCGTCACAACATCATGTACCTCCACGGGATAGCCGTATCTGACTAGAAACTCCGGCTGTGAAAACACAAATATTATTTTATACTCTGCAGTTTAGGACATTTGTCTGCACCTAATTGTTGTGCATATATTACTTTCTCCATGACATACCTAATAGGTAGAGAAGGTATTGTGTTTCACCCAAAAATTCATTATAAAATTTCACTGGAAATACATGTTTTGAGGCCCCCATGAATAAAAAAAGCATTTTTAGAAAAATGCCCATGTATGTGTGTTTGTGTGTGCATAACTTAAAAACGAAACGTCGCATAAAGGTTCCGCATCTTTCAAAGATGCTACACAAAGATGTTCTAGATACTCTCCCCTCTCCAAACTACCCTTTAGAAGGAGCATTTTTTCAACATTTTTGATTTTGTAAAAAGCCTCTAATGATTTTAATTAAAATACTACAATATATTAAAGATATTGACATGACAAACAAAGTATCATGAATTTTCTGGAAATAGCCCGTGAAGTCCTCTTCATTCGGAAGGAATTTTGTATAATCATTTATAACTAGTAAACGTTAAACGAGTTCAGGTAAGTACACAGGAACAGTCAGGGAACTCATGCGGTCGGTCCTGAATACTGTGACAAAATGGGCTGTGAAAGAGGGCTTAACTTTTAGCCATAGTACCATTTACCAGAAGAAGAGACATAAAGGGATAGGGACCTCTATATCTTCAAGGTAAAGAACTTAAAATGTCTGAGGGACTCAAATACTTGGGAATCACTTTTGACTCCAAGATGGAGCTGTATCAGCATTTCAAGAAAACAATAAAACGTGCGAAAACAACCTTTGAAGTAGTTAGACGTACACATAGTAAAATCTGGGGACTAAGATCTATGATCCTAAGATAATCATACCATCCTTGGAGCACTCATTTGGTGTCCTAAAGTCCTTCAAACAGGCTCTAAAACCTAACTAAATAACAGTATGTATGGGTGTTACAGGAAGTAGGAAAAAAAACTCCTACTGCAACAATGTAGAGTTGTTGAACCTGACTCCATTGCATTTAATTGTAATGAAGGAGGCAAGAATTACGCTCTATAGATTGCTGAGCAACTGAGAATTCCTGAAATAGATTCAGCTTTGCTAAGAATTAGGAAATACATAGGAGATGCATCTTTAGAAATGCTGTCAGACAATGTAACTCCAGTTGAACACTTTATAAAGAAGTTCAGAGTCATTATTGATCCTGAATGTTGGACGAGTAAAACTCTGGAAACTCCTGAGAAAACTTTGATGAGGTTTACAGACGGCTCAAAGGCTGGCTCAGGAACAGGATCCGGAGTATATGGTATAAAACCAAGGGGCAAAAAGCTATTTCCCTTTGGTGAATATGCTTGTCTTTTGAAACACAAATTTATGCTATCATTCAATGCATACATGAAAACATAAGGAAAGCTTATACTGGTAAAATGGATCCTTATCTTTTAGGATAGCCAGGTTGTACTTAAGGCTCTACGTAGCCATGAGGTAACGTCAGGACTGGTTTTAAACTGCCTAAACATGCTCACAATCCTGACAGAACAGAATGACGGTTAACTCGTCTGGGTGCTGGGCCATAGTGGCATAGAAGGAAATGAAATAACTGATGAATTTGCATGACAAGGAGAAGCTTCACAATTTATTGGGCCAGAGCCGGTTCTAGGAACATCTCGATGTTTAATAAAAGAGATTATTAAGATCTGGTACAGAGTAGAACATTATAAAACCTGGCTTAAAATTTCAGGAAACAAACACGATAAAATATTTATTAGAAAACCATGTAAGAAAAGATATGAAAACTTACTTAAAAGTAGCAGACTTCAGCTGAGAACAATTACTGCGTTTCTTAACACAATAGAAGAGTTTCAGGGTAGCTTAGATTGCAGATTGTGCATGAAGGAAACTGAAACAGCCTAACCCAGTATATGCTCCTGTGAGGCTTTGGCTTACAGAAGATATATTGCTTTTGGGAAAATGCTTTTAGAACCAGAAAAATTTGAAATCATATCTGTTATGAGACTGTATTCCATGGTAAAGGTATAATGAACGATACGGTAGCACAATAAGCACAAGGCTGTCCGGAGCAATGACAAAAATCTGTATCGTTTAAGAAAAGATAAGAAAGAAACGATGAACGAAAATGTACTACACAAAAAGTGTATATCTCTTTAAAACACAGAATTTATTTCAAAGAAGTTCTTTGTGACATAATCCATTTCTGAGATATCCGTTATTAATTGTTCGAATTGTTCAATATTTGGCTGTTCTCTTTAAGTCCTGTCAACATTCAGTTGCTTCTCGTGATTGCATGGAAACAGTATGGAATTTTAAGGCCAGCATATTATAGTCTCTAGTTCTAAAACATTTGACTACGGCTGCCCCGTTTGCCTCCATAACGAAATGTGTAACGTAGCTATTTCTGCAAAGGTTTATTTGGATTAAAATGTAGTAGACGAAAACAAGCTTGAGTAAGAATAGTTCGTATACTACCTACGATAGACGATAGAGAAAGTCATGTGAATGTATCTCAGATTTTTTAAGCATTTACCATGCTTTTTTCTGCAGACATAGTAAAACATTCCACCTTAATTAAAGAGTATCACTTTACTACTACATTTGGGCCCATTTAAGGCTAAAAAATTGGTTTTGCTGTTATGCAAAGGTTGCAAAAAAACAAATATCTAGCTCCATGATGGGAGTAGAGCGTCAACTAATATTCAAGAGATCCCGAGTTCCAATTTTCTCTCGGGGAGTTACATGAATAAGTAGGTTTTTTTCCGGGATTTTGCACTCAGCTTCTTTTGAAAATGTGTTTATTATTTCATCCGTTTCATTCATACATCGTCCTATATGGCCTATCCTCTTAAAGCACACTAAACTGACAAACAACAACTCTTTATACAAGTGACTAATTTGTTTGCTCTACTCGAAGACAAGCAATACGTCTTTCAAATAATTTCTTATTTAATGGCATTAACTTTCCAAATATCGGAAGTCGTTTGGTGACATATACCGAGTATGTTTTGTGAACACCCTGAACCTTGGAACGTGCACATCAGTAACCGGATATTCATCGTGACATGTGGGCGGAAATAAGTTTATTGCCACAAAAGTGAAGGACTCTTTAATTACACTTAATATTTATGAGTAAGACTCCGAAGTTGAAAAAAATGTTTTTCTTTACGAGTGTCCGAGGATGAGACCCGGTATATATGTTCATTTTAGGCCACTGTAGGCCTGAAAATGCTGGGCTTTATTAACTCTTTATTGCCTTTTTCGATGTTTTATTGCTTATTGCCGCCATTTTAGACTTTTTAGATCTTAACGCCTTTTTTTTTTTTTTTTTTTTTTTTTTTTTGCAACTTCATCTTCTTTGGACCACATTTTTACTGCTCTTTCTCAATTAATTCGTACACACAACAATGGTTTAGTACAGATTAACATAAAAGGAAAAACATGTTATTCATAAAGCTCTTCGCACTGTACGCTTCATACCACCAGAATTTGGTATTTTTGAAGCAAACATATTAGCTCTATTTCAAAGAATGGGTTGTACGAATGATAAGAATAATACTCGTACTTGGATATTATGATAATTTAAGCTCCTGACTCTTACTGCAATATGCCTGTATTAATGCACGGTTTGCCAAACTACGGCCTAGGGGCCAAACTCGGCCCGCGACCTGCTTTTGTCTGGCCCACCTACAGCCTTCAAAAATATAAATAAAAAGAAACGGCGTGCCTGTATTAGATTAATTTATTCACGAATTTTAAACAATTAAATGAAATTAAGCACTCACTTTTTAATTCATATGAAGATTAATAATAATTATTAACCTACTGAAGGACAAATGCAAGGAAATTAGTTTGGTTGATTTTTACAAGTGTCCGCCGAGTGATACATTTCCTCGTTTGAAAGACTTTGCACAAGGACTAATACTAATTTTTGCATTAACGTATATCTGTGAAAAGACATTTTCAAATATGAAATATGTAAAATCAAATACATTTTTTTGCTGGAGTATATTAGATTTCGTTTTGATGGAAGGCAGCACAAAATTAGAACTAAAAATGTCTGCAATCTTAGCTTAGAAAAGAACATTTTATTCTTCTCATTGAATATGAACTGCCAGTGAAACAGATCTAATGTACTACATTCACACGATTTTCTCTACCCTCTCTCGCTTATTAGTGCGTATTCAAATTATTCTTACGAACGTTTATTTTCCTATCTACTTCATTTTAATTGAGATAAACATTTCTGGAAATAACTGAATTACACATTTCGTTTATATATATATATATATATAAAGGATGTAACAAAAATGTAAGGCACAAATTGCAGGACACATTCCTCACACGTAGACGAAGAAACTGTTATATGAACGCTTTGTTTCCATGTTACAAACTCATTAATCATGGGAAACACACACGAACAGAACGTTATAATCATGGGGAACACACACGAACAGAACGTTATAATCATGGGGAACATGCACTCTTGGTTATGTCTGGTGACGTTGTCATTATCATAGGTGCACCGCCAATTTTTTTGTATTACATGTCCCTGTTGCCATGCGACTCAAGTCATTGCTTGTTTACAGGTAACATCAACTGTTCCAGTGACCTGTACGACCTTGGCAAGCACAGGCGTTACTACGTACTAGTAGAGTTGATCACAGACTTGACTCGTGTAATGGCAGTGTACATAAATGCAGAGATGGCAGATGCCCATTTGATGTATGGATTAGCAGACGGCAATGGCGCTCAACGTTTGTACCGGGAGAGATTTACAGGACGAAGGTGCTCCGACAGGAAAACGTTTGAAGCCATTAATCGCCGTCTTAGGTAGCATGGGACATTTCAGCCTCATATTCGCGACCGGGGGAGACCTAGAAGAACGAGGACACCGCAACGGGAGGCGGCAATTCTTCAGGCAGTTGACGACGACCCTAGTGTCAGTACAAGACAAGTAGCTGTAACAGTGAATGTTGACCATATGACTGTGGCGAGTGTTACACGAGGTCCGGCTGTATCCATATCATTTACAGCATGCGCAGGCACTATCAGCAGCGATTTTCCTGCCCGGGTACGCTTCTGCGAATGGTTTAAGCAACAAAGTGTCAATCCTAATTTTAGTGCAACTGCTGTTCACAGATTACGGGTCGTTTCAACGAGATCAGATTGTAAATTATCACAATCGGCATGTATGGGCTGACGTCAATCCTCACGCAACTGTTGAAGCAAGTCATTAACAAAGATTTTCTGTCAATGTTTGGGTCGGCATTATGGTGACTGTTTGGTAAGGCCTCACGTTCTTCCACCCAGGCTCAACAGACAAAGTTAACATAATTTCGTAGATAATTTCTACCTGATCGTTATCAGATGTGCCTTTAGCTGTGCGACAAAAATGTACTTCGTGTACAATGGAGCACCTCCTCATTTTAGTGTTAATGTCCGTAGGCTTCCAAATAACAGATTCGGTGACAGATGGATAGGTAGAGGTGGACCAATTGTCTGGCCTCACGCTCCCCTGACCTAAATCCACTGGACTTTTATTTGTGGGGCATTTGAAAGCTCTTGTGTGTCGAACCCCAGTACCAGATGTTCATAGTCTCCGTGCCCACATTATGGAAGGCTGCGAAAGCATGCGCAATTCTCCAGGGATACATCAGTGCAACCGGAATTGACTACGACGGCGGGTAGATGCCTGTATCAATACTCACGGAGGGCATATTGAACATCTCCTATGAGGAAGAGTTGCATGTGGTATGCTGGTACGTTCTATTCGTGTGTGTTTCTCATAATTAATGAGTTGTAACATGATAATAAAGCGTTTCCAGACCCATGTTCATATAACATAATTTCTTCGCCTACGTGTGAGGAATGTGTCCTGTAATTTGTACCATACATTTTTGTTACACGCTGTATACACACACATACCCCCCCCCAAAAAAAGAATAGCGATAATCAACTGTTTTGAAACTGGACGCTATACACGGCTTTAAAATTCCATACTCTTTCCATGACATAGCGAGAATTATGAAAATCGATTGGACGTGAAAAGAATCACTAGGTATTTAACAATTCGAGCCATTAATAACGGATATCTCGAAATGATTGATACTACAAAAAAGTTATTTGGAATAAATTGTGTATTTTAAAGAGATCTACCTTTTTTGTGCAGTACATTTTCGTCTGTCGCTTAATGTTTACCAGTTATGCAACATTATGATTTCCTTCGAATCAAAATCGATGAGCCATTTTTCCGAAAATAAAAAACTTCTAAACGTGTTCCATGTAAAGGATAGTTTGGGGTGGAAGTTACTAAACTTAAACACCAAGTTTGGTATTTATCGGACGTTTCGTTTTTGGAGTTATGCTGTTCACACACACCCATGGACATTTTTCTAAAATCCATTCTTTTTAGATTCAGTGGGCTGAAAACATGTATTTCGGTGAAATCTCAATATCGATTTTTGGGTGGAATGCAATACCTTCTCTACCTATCAATGTACGTGTTACTTCATGTAACAGGTGTCTTTATATATTGTGTATCGGTTACCTCATCATGAAACTACGAAAGAAAGACTGATCATCTGTGAAATATTCTATTCTGTGGCGTTACAGCCCGCGAAGAGCCTCGGCCTGGCAATCCGACTGCCAGGCTTACGCTCACTTGCGGAGTTTGGCGATCACCCAACCAAAAGCGGGAGTTCATGTGATCAGCATCACGCATCTCCCAGCCGCGAAGTTGACTCATGAGGCGGAGATCGCTGCCTATCGCGGCTGCTTACTTTCCTCACGATGCTGAGTGGGCGCCGGTCTTATATCCTCGATCGGACCAGAGCTCCACGTTCTAGCTCACGGCGCAGGACTAAATATTTAATTATGCTAGTTATTCATATGTAAGTGTAGACGTAGTTTTCAATAAAATATTGTGTTTGAAAACTAGTATGATGTGAGTCTCGTGCCTGTGAGTTTATTGCTCCTGTTTTAAAGTTATGGGCCTTGCCCGCGATTCATATTCTGACGCTTAATGTGGCCCGCTTTACCAAAAGTTTGGCAGCCGCTGTATTAACGTATACCAAGAGTCCATAAATAACACAATTTGGGGGAAGTAATACAATTCCTTTTTAATAATGACTGATGTTATGCTGTTTATGCCTAATATGAAGCATTACATTCGTTAATTAAGCATGCAATTAAAACTAAAACTATTAAAATGTTAATTTATTAGCATCACATTTTTACTTATTTTCAGCTTATTAAGTCCTTCTGAGCATTTTTTAGATTTTTTAACATTGTTTGTCGGGAAAATTGCTGCTTTTCAACTTCCGAACCCTATTTATGAGAAACTGCAACAACCTTGAGTCAACTTTCTGCTGTACATCAATAGCAATCATCATCTGTGTATATGTTTGCTGAGTGGATTTTCAGTCATGTATATAGCACTAGGATCGGAGGGGACTTAGCACCTCGACCTACAGGATCTTTTGCGCCTAAGCCCCTGAACAGGGAGTTTCGCTACCCCTTCTTCCATAAACTATTCATACAAAAGCTTGTTCTTTTATTAACTTCATGTTAATCGGAATAAATATTTGTAGAAATGGTTTTATTAAATATTTCCTTTAGGTACAATGGGAATAGGGAAATACAGTAGACTTAAGCGATAGTGATGGCTGTGAAATTCTGTTCTCTTTGCATGACCAGAAGGGAGAAAAAACAACTGATGTGTTACACTCACATGACTTTCTCTACTCTTGTACAAACTATTTTTACAAACGCTTATGCTCCGTATGCTTCATGTTAATCGAGATATCGAGATGTTAATTTTATTGCTAATTTTCTTGTAGATGCAAGGGGAATATGGTAGGTTTTAAGCGATAGTCAAATGTTTTAAGCGCTGGTTGCTATGTGGCGCATTCCGTTCTCTTTGCATGTCCAGGACATAAAAAAATGAAAAATCTGATGTGTTACATTCACATGACTTTCTCTACTCTTGTACAAACTATTTTTATAAATGCTTATTCTCCATATGTTTCATGTTAATCGAGATATCGAGATGTCAATCTTATTGGTAATTTTCTTGTAGATGCAAGGGGAATATGGTAGGTTTTAAGCGATAGTCAAATATTTTAACCCTGGTTGCTATGTGGCGCATTCCATTCTCTTTGCATGTCCAGGACAGAAAAAAAATGAATAACGAATTTGAGAAAAAGTATAAGTATTGGAAATTTTAAGAGAATAACAAGCAATATCTCGCAAACGGTTCACTCAACAAAAGAAATGTGTATGGCATAAATTGTGTATTTTAACGCGATCTACATTTTTCATGTAGTAAAATTTTGTCTATCTCTTATGGTTTACCAGTTATGAAAAAGTCGTTCATAATGAAGAATACTTTTGGAGACATTCCCAGAAAATTCGAGATATACATTTTATTTGTCATGAAAAATCTTAAACATATGATTTTAATCAAAATCGTTAGAGCCGTTTTTGAGAAAATTAAAATTTTCGAAAAATGTTCTATGTAAAGGGTAGTCTGGGGTGGGGGGATTTTCTTGAAAACCTTCGTGTCGCATCTTTGGAAGATACTGAACCTAAATACCAAGTTTGGTGTTTATCCGACTCTTCGTTTTTGGGTTATGCTGTTCACAGACACACAGACACAGACAGACACACAGACAGACACACACACGGACATGTTTCCAAAAATGCTTTTTTTGGATTCAGTGAGTCTCAAAACATGTATTTCCGGTGAAATCTCGGTATCGAAATTTTGGGTGGAATACAATACTTCCCCTACTTACTATACGTAGTAGAGAAAGTAAAAAATCTGATGTGTTACACTCACATGACTTTCCCTACCCTTGTACAAACTATTTTTACAAACGCTTATTCTCCATATGCTTCATGTTAATGGAGATATCGAGATGTCAATCTTATTGATAATTTTCTTGTAGATGCAAGGGGAATATGGTAGGTTTTAAGCAATAGTCAAATATTTTAACGCTGGTTGCTATGTGGCGCATTCCATTCTCTTTGCATGTCCAGGACATAAAAAAAATGAATAACGAATTTGAGAAAAAGTATAAGTATTGGAAAATTTAAGGGAATAACAAGCAATATCTCGCAAACGGTTCACTCAACAAAAGAAATGTATATGACATAAATTGTGTATTTTAACGCGATCTACATTTTTCGTACCTATAGTAAAACTTTGTCTATCTCTTATGGTTTACCAGTTATGAAAAAGTCGTTCATAACGAACAATACTTTTGGAGACATTCCCAGAAAATTCGAGATATACATTTTATTTGTCATGACAATATCTTAAACATATGATATTTTAATCAAAATCGTTAGAGCCGTTTTTGAGAAAATTAAAATTTTCGAAAAATGTTCCATGTAAAGGGTAGTCTGGGGTGGGGGGATTTTCTTGAAAACCTTTGTGTCGCATCTCTGAAAGATACTGAACCTAAATACCAAGTTTGGTGTTTATCCGACTGTTCGTTTTTGAGTTATGCTGTTCACAGACACACACACAGACACACACACACAGACACACACACAGACACACACACGGATATGTTTCCAAAAATGCTTTTTTTGGATTCAGGAGGTCTCAAAACATGTATTTCCGGTGAAATCTCGGTATCGAATTTTTGGGTGGAATGCAATACTTCCCCTACTTACTATACGTAGTAGGGAAAGTAAAAATGAATAACGAATTTGAGAAAAAGTATAAGTATTGGAAAATTTAAGGAAATAACAAGCAATATCTCGAAAACGGTTCACTCAACAAAAAAATGTATATGATATAAGTTGTGTATTTTAACGCGATCTACATTTTTCATGTAGTAAAATTTTGTCTATCTCTTATGGTTTACCAGTTATGCAAAAGTCGTTCACAATGAAGAATACTTTTGGAGACATTCCCAGAAAATTCGAGATATACATTTCATTTCTCATGACAATATCTTAAACATATGATATTTTAATCAAAATCGTTAGAGCATTTTTGAGAAAAATAAAATTTTCGAAAAATGTTCCATGTAAAGGGTAATCTGGGGTGTGGGATTTTCCTGAAAACCTTCGTGTCGCATCTCTGGAAGATACTGAACCTAAATACCAAGTTTGGTGTTTATCCGACTGTTCGTTTATGAGTTATGCTGTTCACAGACACACAGACACAGACAGACACAGACAGACACACACGGACATGTTTCCAAAAATGCTTTTTTTGGATTCAGGGGTCTCAAAACATGTATTTTTGGTGAAATCTCGGTATTGAATTTTTGGGTGGAATACAATACTTCCCCTACTTACTCTACGTAGTAGAGAAAGTAATAACGAATTTAAGAAAAAAAGTGTAAGTATTGGAAAATTTAAGGGAATAACCGCAATATCTCGCAAATTGTTCACTCAACAAAAAAATGTATATGACATAAATTGTGTATTTTAACGCAATCTACATTATTTGTGTAATAAAATTTTGTCTATCTCTTATGCTTTACCAGTTATGCAAAAGTCGTTCACAATGAAGAATACTTTTGGAGACATTCGCAGAAAATTCCAGATATACATTTCAATTGTCATGAAAATATCTTAAACATATGATATTTCAATCAAAATCGTTAGAGCCATTTTTGAGAAAATTAAAATTTTCGAAAAATGTTCCATGTAAAGGGTAATCTGGGGCGGGGGAATTTTCTTTAAAACCTTCGTGTCGCATCTCTGGAAGATACTGAACCTAAATACCAAGTTTAGTGTTTATCCGACTGTTCGTTACTGAGTTATGCTGTTCAAAGGCACACAGACACACACACACACAGACACACACACACACACGGAAATTTTTCTAAAAATTCCTTTTTTGGTTTCAGGGGGTCTCAAAACATGTATTTCCGGTGAAATCTCGGTATCGAATTTTTGGGTGGAATAGAATACTTCTCCTACTAACTATACCTAGTAGAGAAAGTAAAAATGAATAACGAATTTGAGAAAAAGTATAAGTATTGGAAAATTTAAGGGAATAACAAGCAATATCTCGAAAATAGTTCACCCAACAAAAAAAATGTATATAACATAATTTGTGTATTTTAACGCGATCTACATCTTTTGTGTAGTACAATTTTGTCTATCTCTTATGGTTTACCAGTTATAGAAAAGTCATTCACAATGAAGAATACTTTTGGAGATATTCCCAGAAAATTCGAGATATACATTTCATGTTTCCAAAAATGCTTTTTTTTATTCAGGGGGTCTCAAAACATGTATTTCCGGTGAAATCTCGGTATCGAAGTTTTGGGTGGAATATAATAATTGCCCTACTTACTATACGTAGTAGAGAAGGTAAAAAAGGAAAACGAATAACGACTTCCCATTTATGAAAAGTATTGGAAAATCCAAACCAATAAATAACAAGGAATATGTCGGAAATGGTAAACTCCACAAAAAAATGTGTTTAATATAAACTATGTGATTTAAAGAGATTTACATTTTTGTTAAGTAGGATTTTGTGTATCTCTTGCGGTTTATCAGTTATGCAAAAGTCATTCAGAATGAACAGGACTTTAGAGGCTATTCCCAGAAAATTCAATATATACATTTTATTTATCATGAAAATATGCTAAACGTATGGAATGTTAATGAAAATCGTTAGGGCATTTTTCAGAAAATAAAAATTTTCGAAGAAGATCCCATGTGGAGGGTAATTTGGCGTATGGGAATTTTCTCGAAGATTTTCGTGTCGTATCCTTGGAGGATGTTAAACTTCAATACCAAGTTTGATATTTAACTGACGTTTTATTTTTGAGTTATGCTGCTCACAGACACACACACGGACCATTTTCTAAAAATTCTTTTTTAGGTTCAGAGAGCCTCAAAACATATTTCCTGTGAAATCCCAACGTCGAATTTGAGGTTGGAATAAAATACTTCACCTATTTACCATACGTAATAGAGAATGTAGAAATTACTGACATACTTTTAAAAACTTGAAAACAAAATCATACATGTTTATATGCATGATAATATAAACTCCAAAGCATTCAATTTGCTGATGCCTACCGTTTTTCGCCATCAGAACTAAGTGAGAGCTGTGTTTCAAATCCCGGTCATGCCATTACATTTTTTAGTCTAATTCTACCTTCACAATTTCAAATGGTGTTCAAACATAATATACAAAAGGTCTTACCGTGAGTAGATCCCAGTCGGGGTCCGGATTTTGTAGAAATCCTAATCCTCTTTCGGCTAACTCTACAAGCCAAAGGATACCAACGTAACACAAAAGTGAACAGTTCATAGCATACGTTATACCCGTCGTGCCACCTTACTTCAGACATTGAACAAGTGACGTTTGAAAATGAATTACTACCAATGTCATCTAAGAAACGGTTAAACTGCATTACTAATGAATAACTGTTGCTTTGCAGTTTCTGGTTTTCCAGCAATTACAGTAACATGAGTTCCCGTTGCTGGCTTTTAAGTTCCCAATGAATGACAAGCGTGTCACATTAACTGCCCTGATAGTTCTCGTATGAACATACAGAGTTGGAAACGAATAACCGCACTTGATTTGAAATCAACCTGAATTCTTCCGCTTTCAGGTCTCTAGTTATTGTGCTTATAGCTGTCAATTATTTATTTATACTTTATACGCACATTTTCTTTTGTAACAATTTCATTTCAAAGCTAATAAACCGATGTACATGTTTTTAAAGATGGTCAGATAAAGCACGGTAACAAGCCTATGCTTTATTTGGTGCAGAAGTATCGAAGTAAATTAACGTGGGTAATAAAAAGACATTTATTACAATGTTTAATGAGTACTGTAATTGTTAACTCAGATTGTATCTAAGTTTGTTAATCTAAATTGTGCTGTATCCCCCAAAAGTGTGGTATAATATGGCATATCAAATTATAATTTTTAGAGGTGTAACATTATGTAGTTGCTCAGAACGTACAGTGTTATTACACTTAATATATTGGTCTTTTTAGATAGATGCAATAGGATACATAGAAATACCAAGTAATAAAATACACCACCTGCCAAACATTTTTATTTACAACTTTTTCTCTAAATATTATAATTTTTTATTGATTTTTAACTTTCCAATTGTTTATTTAAGCTATTATTGTGTAGCGGTATTACCAACCGAGCCAAGTGGCGCCGCGGTAACGCGTGCGACTCGCATTCGGGAGATCCCGGGTCCGATTCCTGGCGAACGCCCGCTCTAACCCATGGGTTTTTCGTGGTTTCTCCGGGTCGGCAGTCGAATGTTGAGGTGATTCATCTTCTACCACCACTTTCCTACCCCTCGTTCCCTGTACCCATCATCAGGCAAGGGTGTTCGGCGGGTTGCAGCTGCGCGGTGGATGTGCGCTCTGTAGAGGTTTCTTTCCTGGCGTCGTGGCGAAACTTCTCAGTGAGGGTCCGCCTCCGGAGTTAGAGGCTTGTGGGTGTGCCCAGGCGCAGTTGGATGCGTTCGATCTGGAAACGTTAGGGACCCCGTACATTCTTTAGTCCGTCGTCATCCGGATCTGGTCGACCTTCGGGACTCTCTCCCGATCCCTCGGTCCCAGCGGCCACTAGAAGCATGTGGCCTACTTGTGGTGCTTTGCCTTGTTCGTCCATACTTTACCTTTACCGGTATCACAATAATAGCTACTATAATGCTTGTAAAACAGCCCCGAGTGGCATAAAAAAGGAACTAAATACTTGATATAGAGCTCTAAAATAGTTAGGAGGGAGGATGATTGTTTCAGGGGGATAGGCACGTGGTGAACCGTATGTGCAAACATATCGGATCCTTTAAAGGCAGGTACTCATACTACAGCATAGTCAATTCCTGTCGAATGTTTCTTTCCCCTTAATTTAATGTACAATATTTTCCTTCAAAACATTCTCCTCTAAGTTGTGCGTAATACCATATGATGTGTTGGTTTGGAACACTTGCAGCTATTGTGACGAGGACACAACTTCTCACATTTATATTTACCGATATAAGAATAAACTGAAAGAGGTAGCAGCACATCTCAAGCAAGCGCAGACATTTTACAGGTGCAGGAAAGCACCACAATACAATGCACAGAAACATATTCAAAAGAGGGGATTTTCCTAATATTACCGTCGTCAGCATTCATTATTTTACTTTCCCTGCCTCTTGCCTAGTAGGTAGAGAAGGTATTACACTCCACACAAAAAATCCCATGCACAGATTACATTGGAAATGCATGTTTTGAGGATCCCTCAATCCACAAAAGCATTTTACAAAAAGGTCTGCGCGCGCATGTGTGTGTAAGCAGCATAACTCAAAAACCTACACTAAGGTAAATACCAAACTTGGTATAAGGTTCTTCCAAAGATGCGATACGAAGATTTTCAAGAAAATTCTCCAAACCCGAACTACCATTTACATAGAAGATTTTTCGAAATTTTGGATTTTATCAAAAATGGCTCTAACGATTTTATTCAAACTCCATATGTTTAAGATAAGATAACAAGTAAAAAATGTTGAATTTTCTTGGAATAGCCTACTAAGCCCCTTCATTTGAAAGGAATTTTGTATGAATTTGTTTATTGGTAAACCATAAGAGAGGGACAAAAACCTACTACACACACACACACACACACACACACACACACACACACACACAATTTATTTCAAATAATGTTTACTCTAGATTAGCTATTTCCGGGTTATCCGTTGGTATTAACCGAGAGGGGTGGTTCAGGAGGTTGATCTGTGGCCCGCATTCGGGAGATCATGGGTTCGATTCCCGTGGCCGACCTTCCTGACCCATGGATTTTTTCCGGGGGTTTCCCCGGGTCACCAATGAATAGTGGGAAGGCTCATTGCCTCCCCGAATTTCTCTTCCCTAATTCCCTCTCATTTCATCCTCCTCTTTCACGTTACAGGTTGGTTCCGGGACTGTGTGTCGGACGACTGCGGACAGATGGCTTGCGTGTTGGAATATTTCTCGGCCCCGTCACGTGGAGGCCGCTCCGCTGGAGGGGCCTGTGAGTCACCCTCCGATGGTTTGTTAGGGTCCCTTGCGCGTCTCTGTCGCCTGCAGGTCCTTCATCTCATCCGTTCCTCCCGGGGGTGTATGTACAAAGGATCCCTGTATGGGTCGAGGTGCCTGGTGTCCCCTCCGTAATCCTAATCCTCTCCTTTGCTATTGCTTTCAATTTTCAGTATTTGACTTTCTCTACCAGTACATAGTAAGTAGAGAAGGTATTACATTCCACCCACATTTCACCGAAAATACTTGTTTAAAGGCCCTGAATAAAATAAAAATCATTTGAAGTGGAAGACCTGTGCGCGCGCGCCTTTGAATACGAGCATAACTAAGAAATGAAAAGTCGAATAAATACCGCACTTGGTATTTAGACTCAGTATCTTCCAAACATACCAAAAGAAAATCCTCCCACTCCAAATTATCCTTTACGTGGAAGATTTTTCGAAATTTTTTATGGCTCTAACGATTTTTACTAAAGTACAATATATTTAAGATATTTACATGGCAAATAAAATGTATATTTAGAAAACCATCCGTGCGCACGCGCGTGTAGGTGTATTAACAGCATAACTTAAAAACGAAAATTCGTGTAAATATATTTGGTAATAAGGATCTGTTTCAAAGCTGTGACAGGAAGTATTTCAAGAATAACCCATTCCAAACTGCCCTTTACATGGAGGGTTTTTCGAAATTTTCAATTTTCTCAAAAATGGCTTTAACGATTTTTATTAAAATGCCATATATTTAAGATACTTGCATGGTAAATAAAATGGACATCTTGAATTTTCTGGGAATAGCCTGTGAAGGCCACTTCCTTCAGAAGGAATTTTGTACAATCATGTACACCTAACTTAAACGTTAAGCGATAGACGAAACCACACTACACAAATCATGTAGACCTCTTTAAAACACACAATTTATTTCACATAACTGTTTGCGGCATCAACCGTTTTCACATATCCGTTATTAATTGTTCCAATTCTTCAACACTTGTTATTCTTTTGAAGTTCTGTAGTTATGCAGATGTTTCTCGCGTTTACATGGAAAGAGCCTATGGAATGTTAAGAACCGGTATAGCGTCCAGTTCTTAAACATTTGACTGTTGCTATTCCCTTTGTATCTACAACAAAATGTATAATATAGATATTTTTGCAAAGCTTTATCTCCATTAAAATGAAGTAGATAAATGTGCTTTCCTAAGAATACTAATAAATGATAGAAGGTAGAGAAAGTCATGTGAATGTAACACATCAGACATCTTTTTAGAGTACTGTCGGTTTTCAGCTGTTTCTCGCGATGTCATTTAGAGAGCATGGCCAGCATACAGCAAGCATCTGATATCGCTTCCGTTTCCTCTATCACCTTGTAGCTTCAGCAAAATGTGTAATGAAACTACTTCTGCAAATGTTATCTCCATTTAGATAGAAAATGAGCTCTCGTTGGAATAGTTTACACAGCAATATAAAAAGAATGGTAGATAGAAAAAGTCATGGCATCGCGAGAAACAACTGAATAACGAGAGCACTTTAAAAACCGGATGTTACATTCACCCACTATCATTTATTTGTATTCAGTTTCTACAAACCGTTTTTATAAAAGCTTATTTTTCTATCTACTTCGTGTTAATCGATTAAACATTTTGTTACCGTTACCTACGAAGAGAATATCGGAAACCGAAGTACTAGTCAAATGCTTAAAACCAGGTCATGTCGGAATTTCCATAGCTATTCCTTCCATAGAAAACAACGTATATTTCAGGCAATGTCTGATGCCACAAAAAAGGATTTTTAATATTGTGTGCCTTGGGGGACAAGGTAGTCCGTCCCCATGTGGTGTTCCCTGGGTAACGCTAAATGGACAACAATACAGGCATGCTTCCCAAGCCAAAAAAGTTAAAATAAGGGCACTTCTTAGTGCTATTTTGGAATGACGGTGTAATGAATCAAAGTAAAAAAAGCCATGATAGACAAACCTTTAAGAGACATTCATCATAGCTGAAGCAAATATAGATCAACAAAAGGAAACATTTTATCAATTTCCAAAATACAACACAAATATATTAGAAAAACACAAACAGATAGCAAGTCACATACTTGCTGGCATTAAACAATATATAAACGGAAAATTTGAAATTATAAAAGAAATGAACCAAAATTACACTTCTGAAATAATAAGGATAACAGCTTGTAAACAAAAACGTGAATTTAAAATCTATGGTATCTACAGCCCACCCAATAACAATCACCTCAACTTGGACGTAATTGATATTGACAATAAAACAGTCATAATTGCTGATCTCAATGGATATTCTTCAAGATGGAGCTATAGTGATAACAATAAAGCTGGTGAAATTATTGAAGAATTTGTGGACTCCAACTTAATGAAAATATTACATAGGGATGAGGACACAAAAACCTACATACACTACTCAGGACAGTCAACCAATCCAGACATTGCTATCATATCAACTGATTTACAAGATAGAACTACAAAAAGGTAATCGAAAATATTGGTAGTGGACATAGAACCATAATAACAAAAACAGATCTAAATCACCAACCGCCTAGAACAGAGGGAAACATAAAGCCTAAATGGAGTTTCAAAAAGGCATACTTGGAAGAATATAAAACAAAAACAAACTTTTCAAAGAAATTAAATTGGAACAAAACATAAACAATGTAGTGAAAGAACTAAATGCCACAATTTTAAAAGCTGCAAAACAATGTATTCCAAGAGGGAAAATTCATAAATACAAACCTTTCTGGAATGAACAGTTAGCACAACTCAAAGCAAAACGAGATAAAACTAGAGAAAAAGCAGAAAGGACACAAGACAAAGCAGATGTTATAGAATGGCAAAAAGCAAACGCACATTTAAAATAGACTATAAAACTGTCAAAAATAGAGCTTTGAAGAATTTATAAACAAACTAGACTATAAAACAAATAGTAATAAAGTACATATTACACTAAACAAATAAATAGCTAAAACCAACAAAATCCGCCATTAAATGTCGATAATAAAGAAATATACGAGGATGACCTTATAACAGAAAAATTAGCAACATACTGTCACGACCTACCTGGTCGCAACATAGGAGGGCGTAGGGAATCGGATGGTAAAATACTCGCTAACAATAATTTAGTTTGTTTATTATGTAAAGTCAGGTTGTATTACAAAAATAGAGGTAGCTAGACTGTTAGTTAGGATGGGCTATTTAGTAGCCAATTGAAGAGTAAGATAGTTGTACAAAGTATAAGTGACTCACCTTAGGGATTGTGACGAACCTCAGTCGGTCGGCATCCCCTCACACCGTGTCGAACCGAGGGTGCCGTCATGACGCTTGGTTGGTATAGACGGGCGTCAGCCGTGTAGCATCCCTAGCTGCATTGGACTAAGCGTCGAGCAGCATCCCCTCTTAGCTACACTGAACTGAGCGCCCCACCGGATGCTTATGCTAAGTTTATATATGATTTCTATATCCGGTGGTGGTTTGGCCTTTCCGTCTATTTGCGTCACTACCGTACCACAGGCTTCCAAAAAGGGTGCGCCTGGTACGTAACCGGAAGTGGCATCAACCACTAAGGGTAGATATCGCTTTAATGTGGCGAACTACCCGGACGTCGTGGGCTGTCGGAATAGGAGTGCCTTTGCGTAATTTCCCTCGGATGGTGTGACATCCGTGGACAACTCCATTCCTTGAATTTAGAACTTAAGACAATTTATGTCTTCTATCAAATAATTAAGTATTACTGCCAAATAATCCACTAGTCCAATTTCGAAACAGTATGGTTCGTGACACATCCCGCCAGTTCACAAAATCGCTGCCCCAGCGATTGCAAAAAAAAAAGAGACCAAAGCGAGAGGGCAGACAGCGCCCAAGGGAAAAACAATCATGCACCAAAAAAAACAACAAAGAAACATAAACAGAAATCAGCACTGAAGGCGCGAAGAAAAACAAACATGAGGGTAAACTAGCGCTGAAGGCGCGTACAAAAAACACAGAGGAATGGGTCCACAGGTACACAAGGCCCAGATACCATAAACAGTTACATATACAAAAAAATAAAACATAGTTACAGATTCAAAAAAATAAAACATACATGAACACAAAAATTAAAAAAAAAACCAAAACCTACGGGCAGAATAGGAAAAGATCGGAAAAAGGTAAGGGCGAAGTCCAAAAACAAAACAAGGGGTAGGAGGAGAGAAATCAGAGAGGAAACACGAGAAGAAGGAATGAAGGGAAAGGAAGGTACCCCAGCAAGTAACGGAGAGGCCACTGGGACGTAGAAGAGTACGAAAAAGCATACACTTCCACTGTGTATGTTATAACCACAACATGGAGAACATTATTACACAACAATTAAAGAGTGAAACAGAAACAAATACACCTTGAGTCACAGGAAAGAAAGAGTGCATGAGCGCGTGCGGGTTAAGTTCATCATCGGTTCGCGCACCACAGGTTGGCTATCCCATCCTGGTGTAGACGAAGAATACTGCTCGGTGAATGACACATTGCGGCTTGTTTTCCGCTCACTGCTCAAAGTTCCGGTTATCACAACACTCAGGAAGTTCTCGCTGATAATGGATGCCGAGCCAGTGTTGATTGCAACTGGATCAGCTGATGTCAAGGAATAATAGCTCATAATGTTAAGATGGTGCAGTGGGATAAGGGTGTAAAATAACGGTGAAGAATGTCCTTGGTTCGTAAATGAGCACTGTGACCAACGGCAATGTCCAACTGGGGTCACCGAAGAGTTTGGTTGCACCTTTCAAAGGTAAGAAAATGCCAATCCTATTTAGGCATAGGAACGCAGAGCTACCGTCCAGTTCATGGTACGTGGTTCGTTGAAACTGTACCACGTAGAAGTAGCGAAGCACTGGTAAGTTCATGTATTCTGTCCATTAAATTGTGGGACACTGGCAGTACGGACAGGTGCAAATACACACGAAAGTCTGGAGCACAGCGCGAATAAACACATCGCATGTTATTCGTAGAAGTTTGTTTGGAACGGTATACACATCACCACACACGAAGTAAGAGCACTCATAAACCTTATGACTCAAGGGTGAAGAAGAATTATACAATCTTCACTAATTAGTATAAAAGAAATAAGAATTACAATTCTGACTACAAGAAAAAAAAATAATAATAATAAGAAAAACACACATTGTAAATATTGGCTTGCCTGTGGACCATGAGACGTTTTTAAATGTCACCTGATTATAGGCTCATAGAGCATACCATAATAAGTACAGTATATAACACAAAACTTTAAATCGAAAATAAAACAAAAACCATACATAAACATTACACGACAATTTGCCATAATATATTCCAATAAAGTGAAGCTGAAATCAATTTCATCATTTTGACGCATAAAAAAAAAACACCTCTGCTGCGTATACTGTCCTTCCAGCAGCTTAAACCAAAGTTTAAATACAACATGAATGTACCACAAGAGTGTTTTCTTCACTCAACAAAACTAAATGTTGTTAACCCAAGTATACAACGCAATAGTACCAAGTGTCATAATGGGACTGACACACAAATAAACTTGAAAAATATCACAATAATCCTCTCAGCAAAAAAAAGCAAAAAAAAAAAAATTTTTACAAGATTTCAAGTCCTCCATCATTGACTAAAGTCAAATATTATGTCGTAACCATCTCAATACATAAAGCTTATTTAATTACTTGTTTGTTTACATGTCATCTCTTCATTTATTAATATCCGTGTAATGGTAGGCGTAAGTGGAAAAGGGTAAATATGCAAAATCATTAGTTGATTAAAACGAAAGCAGCAAATGCGTAATTGAACAACTTGAAACATCACAAAATAAAAATTATAATCTGAACATCTGTAATACTATGTGCTTATGCAACAGCACCATGGCATTAAAACTAATATCGGTGACTTCCTGATATTAAGCAGGGTGCGTCTGAGCACTGATGGTAAGGAGCATAAACATAATTTCGTTCATGGTGATTTTGGTTTGTGTATTTTTCAGTTTGTAGACAATGTAGAGGTTAAAATTGTTATAAAGAACAAAATGTATATAGAGTGTAATAATTGGAAAACAATAGCAATCTTAAAGCAATCGAAAGTTAAATAATGTTTGATAAAGCGAATCCAATAATTATTAAAAATTTAGTTTCGCACTTGCAAATTATCAGGGGCTAATCGGAGAAAAACAAACGACGTCACGAGTACAAAAAAATTAGTAATTCAACTTTTCCACATACCTCTTCCCTAGAAATTATAAGTGTCTGCTAGAGTGACACCTATTATCATTTTGACATTATCAGTGAGCATGTTTACAGCTTACCATCTTATTATCAGTACTATCTCCCCTCCGGAAACACAATTCCGAAGTACCACTCCAAGGAATACAACTATAAATACAACACAACTTGTACTACCATATGAGTACAGGATGCGACAAATCCGTGGTATAGCAACCACGTGGAAACTCTGGCCATACACTCTGCCAACAAAACAAATTATGCATGCAATGCAACTCAGAAAATACTCATCTATGGGTTTCCATCTCAGGGGCCATCAGGTTAACCCTGAGAGAAACGAATAATTTGCCAGTAACATACGTCCATCACGATGTAACCTAAATACAGCCTACCTTCAGGGCCATCAAGCTTACCTGAAGAGCTCAAAATCACCGTAGAAATCCAAAATTCCTGGAGTGTCCCATATTTAAATATAAAAAAGTGAATAATAAATCTAGAAAATAATCCTAAGAGAACCTAACCTATGGAAGCGCTTCCAGTATATTAAACTAAATCACTATCATAACCAAATTATCTCATAACCTACGGGACGGGAGTAGCAAAACTAGGGGCCATCCTGTGAACCTGTAACACACAAAATTCATGCTCATAATTCCAATGGGAGAACAAAACAAATAAACAAAAATGTAACATGCTGAGAAAATATTGTGGAAGCGATGTCGGCATCCATATCAAAACGTCAAAAGGGATAACTGCATTGTGAAACACCGAACAGTAATAGCAGGAATCATTACAGGACTCAATTCGATTCCCGAGTATTCTATTAGAGGTTAGGCATAAAAAAAAATAATTACAAAATGACTTACGTCACCCAATGAGAGTCTTAACTAGTCTGGAACTATAAACAAATGGGAGTATTGTAGCAATCTTAATGAAACTCAAGTTAATTGAAATGGTGAATAATACGGTTGTTCGTTTCCTAGATCAAGGAGAAAACAGGAAGGGGGGGGGGGTATAAGGGAGAATGTCCGGTAATAATGTGGAGTATAACTAGGCGGAAAACAGGCACAATCAAAGCAATAATTATTGCAACAATAATGCTATTAAGAACATGGAAACTTAAAGATAATCTTTCCGCATTAATACTCCATTATACACTGCAGTCGTAAACCACAACGGAAATTCTGAATCCGATAAAACAAAAAAAAGACTGACCAAAAAACAGAAAGTGTCTAGAAAATAGCAATTATAGCAGCAGAAATTATATATGTATAATAACAGAAACAAGAATACAAAGTTAAGCGAACAGAAATCTGCACTAATCGAAATAACAGTTGAAGCTCACGGAAAACCACAACGGAAATCCGTAAGAAGCGAGGCTCAAAGTAGCTAGGCTTTGCAGAAAAATAAGCAGTCAGAAGCAAACATGGATGCACGGACATTTCAGAGGATTCGTATTTTGAACAAGGAGCTGGAGGCCCTCCAAGCGGAGCAGGACAGGGGTGGCCTATCCGCGAAGGTAAAGGAAGAGCTGCGCTATGTGATCTACGTCGCCAGCCGTGTCCTGACCCAGTCGAGATTAGGGGTACTGGCCAGAGGGGAAGTGGGGCGCATCGGTGACAAATTAATACCGGTGCAAATCTCCCTAATCCGACAGATCATGGTAAGTGCTCAAAAATGATACAGGAAAAAAAAAGAGCAAATAGTGGAAACATAAAGCACAGAAAATTATAATTTTAGACACGGTATGTGGCAGTTCTTCCGGCGGTGAGGGGGTTGTCGCCACCAGGTTCTACTGAGCCGCCAACTCCGTAGGGGAGGCAATAACATCATTCCCTGAGGCAAGCGCATCCCTCCAGAAATGTAAGTACAGTGCACTATAAGCTTAGCTTACAAAATAAAAGCTTTCAGAAGGAAAACACAAAGCGCAAATGCAAACAGAACTAAAGCAATTAAGAAATATCAGCGATTAGCTGAAGGGGGGGTAGGGTATATAAAAAAAAGGAAATACAATGTGCTCAGTGCTCGGTGGGCTTATAAAGGACATGTATAAAAAAAATCGACCAAAAGAATCCACATAGTATTACTAAAAAAAAAATTTCAAAAACAAACTACAAACGCGTACGTCTTACTAACAAGTACAGGGGGAGGGTGGACAGTTATCAGTACATCAACGATTAGAGATTACCCAAAAATAAGTACACACTTCCCACATATAAAAATTTCACAAGGGACACTAAAGTATCAAAATCTTAAAATAACATAAAAGTTACGCGTGGCTTTACAAAAATTAGGGAAAAGTGAACTGCAGCATTAATCTTAGCTATGTTGCACAAAAACACATACACACACACACAAATATAGGAAAAAAAACACGACGGGATAAAACACAAAATACCAGAAATCCGCATCTGGTGCATCACAAAAATACCAGAAATCCGCATCTGGTTCGTCTCAAAAATACCAGGAATCTGCATCTGGTTCATCTCCAGGAAACCTCCTCTGGAGCAGAGTACTCTGACAACAACAGTAAAAAAAATTGCCAGCTACAGGGTGTCGCTTCGGATTGACCTCTGCACTGCAATAACATATTATCCAGAACTCTTGTCTGGGAACACAAAAACAAGATTGCCAACAACAGAGGATCCCTGCGGATATACCTCTTGCTGCGCAACAAAATAACAAGATCCCGTAAAACAAATACGATTCCCTCCCAGGGGCCGTCAGGCTAACCCTAAGAGAAACGAATGTTTGCTAATAACATACATTCTCACGCAATATAACATGCAACAATCACTAACAGTAAAACTGAAGACACCATAATTTCCAAAAAAAAAAAAAAAAAAAAAGAATGCGCAATAGCACAAAAAAATTACTGTGACCGGGAGGGTGTTCAATACAAAAGGGGGGGAGTTTACAAGGTTAACAGCACATTGTAATAACGACAAAAAAAAAAGAAGTTAGAACAAAGCAAGCAAGTAGAAATATTACAGCAATAGTTATCTACATCACATTCTTCACCGTGTTCCAAAAGTGTATTACTACAACCATGGCTTAAAAATGAACTTCTAGGGTTTTTACGGTGTGTTTCAAAATACAAGAGTCAATACGATGAACGCAAGGGAATAAGCTAGTTCGTGGAAGTTACTAGGACTCCATTTTGTAGATACATTGAAGCTAATAGAAGGTCTCATAATGCAACAGCGTGCACATTGCCAACAATCAAAATCATAGTGCATACATAAGCTATGACGTAATTCATGAGCTATAGTCACAGCAGTGAATTCAACAGAAATAACATTACTTATAAAGGAACTGGGGTTCACAAATGTACACGTATAAATGGGTCAACTTCATTTACAATTCCACGTTGAAATTCAGAAGTAGTAAGTAATACTGCATGATTGTTGTGAAGAATGCGAAGTAAATTTTCTCGAATGTGGCGCAAAAATGTATTCAAAGTATCAGTAGCATGGCCACTCACATGAAAGTGATTATGATTATACCATATAATAATATTAGTAAGCACAATGGAAATGTTCAGAGGAGCGAACAAAGCGTAAACAAGATTTGTGGAGTGTAAGCAACATTTAAGTTATACTGTTGCGGTGGAAGATTAAGTTTGAATAGAGGGGATAATCAACCACAAAACTAATTCCAAAAATCGGGGACCATGATTAGAAAGTGTGGTCCGAGAACGTGGCGTATGCCGCGAGTTGGTCTAGTTTTTACGTCTATATACCAAGTGTGATAAGGTGAGGGTGGGCGGGAGGGTAAAATTAAAAATGTACTACAAAAAAATTATTATAAAAATAAAGAGAGAGAGAGAGAGAGAGAGAGAGAGAGAACCAAATCCTGAAAAAAAATTAAATTTTCCAATTCTTTGTTTAGGCAAAAACCAAATTCAAAGTAATATATAAGAAATATAGTATAAAAAGTGACGAATTTCCGAAAAATAGAAGTCCGAATGGTTTAGGATAGGGCGGGGCGGGGGAATAGTCTTTGTACGATCAGCTGTACTCAAAATTATTGAGGGGGTGGAAGAAATATTTAGGCGTCACGTGCAGCGCACATATATATAACGTAATAATTACCAAAACACTAAGTGTAATTCCAAATACCAGAATTGTAACAAAAGATAAGAATTTAAACTTCAAAGTCGCATTTGGCGTAACAAATGAGGCATTCGACATCTGAATATTTAGCACAATTGTTGTACAAAATGGAGGAAAGTAAGCTTTATTACAATGACACTGAAACGTTTTATTACATATACTGTTAAAACAAAACACAGTTATCTGGGTTGCTGTTACAGCTGTTGAAATTTTCAGAATCAAGAGTTGCAAAGCAAGTTACAAATATTGCATATGAAGAACACACGTAAATGCATCAAGAGAGTTATCTACTGCTGCGGCGGCAGTAAATATAGAAAGAGATAAGCAAACACATCCTTTTAAGAGTACCGTTCCACAGAGAAACGTTTTAATATTTAAAGTGACAGTCCGAGAAATAGAAAATAAACGCTGAAATAAAAATATTGTGGTAAATAAAATAGTTGGATAATTACATGGGCAGATTAATACTCACAACTTCCACTGAAGCATGGGTAACCTTAGAGTTTTACCAAACACTTTACATCTCGTATGCATAGTATTGCATACATCTAAGTGAGAAAAATAATGGCAATTAACACAAGAATGGAAAGGGTGGGTGGGAGGGATTACGTCGATGGTGAGTAGAAACCAAATTTCTAAAGTGAGAGAACACCCAAAAAAAGTCTAAAGATTATGTTGCATATCGCATACCTTTATAGTGTCATACCGAAGAAGTGTTATTGGAACACCTGGAAATCAAGCGTTGTAATAAACATCGTAAAGATATCAGTACATTTTATGTCTATAGGCTTTAGCTTTCAAAGATTTGGTTCATGAAGTCAGTTACTAAAATAGACAAATACAGTTGAATAAAGTGGTGCTTTGAAAAATCGAAAGCAAACTAATTCGAGAAAAGAAAAACATATTGTGTTGGTTAGGAGAAAAATTACTTTAAATGTGCTTCAAAGATTATACTTAAATAAAAACACAAAAGTATTTTAATTGCAAAATGTTGAACCTTTAAGCAACTGAAAGAAATTTGAAACAGAAGTATAACTTTAAACATCAGGCAACAAGGTGAGATTGACGGTATCCATTGCTGGCAATAATATAGTAGAAAAACAGAAAATTTCCAGAGGTTTATAATAAATATGCAAATCAAGGCAGGTTTTTTTTTTATGACATATTGTTAGAATCAGAGTAACTCCACTATGTGTGAATAAAAGGTAGGGAATTGAAATCTACTTTTCAGTAATACAATTTTAAAAATCCGGCACAACAACATAACTTTCTCTTGGTGGACTAGAATGTAGAGAGGTACGGAATTGAAACCACACTTGTCAAAAATTAAGGTCCGTCCAACAAGAGACAGAATTATAGAAATTTAGAGGGTACCAAGATAGAAACTATACTTTTCAAAAATTAAAGAAGCCGGCGCTTTCAACATATATGTCAGTAGAGAGAAATGAGAGGGTCGGGATCCAAAGCATATCCCTGGCGTTAAAAAAAAATGTAGGGACCGGCGCCGCCGCCATATAAATGAATACACTACTATAGGGAATTTTACGGAGAGGTACGGGATCGAACCATACTTCTCAAAGTGATTTAGAGAAGCCGGCGCCTTCACCAAATACACTACTATAGGGAATTTTAGGGAGAGGTACGGGATCGAACCATACTTCTCAAAGTGAATTAGAGAAGCCGGCGCCTCCACCAAATATGTCACGACCTACCTGGTCGCAACATAGGAGGGCGTAGGGAATCAGATGGTAAAACACTCGCTAACGATAATTTAGTTTGTTTATTATGTAAAGTCAGGTTGTATTACAAAAATAGAGGTAGCTAGACTGTTAGTTAGGATGGGCTATTTAGTAGCCAATTGAAGAGTAAGATAGTTGTACAAAGTATAAGTGACTCACCTTAGGGATTGTGACGAACCTCAGTCGGTCGGCATCCCCTCACACCGTGTCGAACCGAGGGTGCCGTCATGACGCTTGGTTGGTATAGACGGGCGTCAGCCGTGTAGCATCCCTAGCTGCATTGGACTAAGCGTCGAGCAGCATCCCCTCTTAGCTACACTGAACTGAGCGCCCCACCGGATGCTTATGCTAAGTTTATATATGATTTCTATATCCGGTGGTGGTTTGGCCTTTCCGTCTATTTGCGTCACTACCGTACCACAGGCTTCCAAAAAGGGTGCGCCTGGTACGTAACCGGAAGTGGCATCAACTACTAAGGGTAGATATCGCTTTAATGTGGCGAACTACCCGGACGTCGTGGGCTGTCGAAATAGGAGTGCCTTTGCGTAATTTCCCTCGGATGGTGTGACATCCGTGGACAACTCCATTCCTTGAATTTAGAACTTAAGACAATTTATGTCTTCTATCAAATAATTAAGTATTACTGCCAAATAATCCACTAGTCCAATTTCGAAACAGTATGGTTCGTGACAATACTACAAAACTAGTACTACATTAAAAGATAAAAACAAAAAACAGAATAAATACTTAAAGAATAGTAACCTCGAAGATACATCTAACTTTCAAAATATCTTCAATGAACCATTCACACTACCAGAAATAAAGCAAGCACTAAGGACGCTAAAAATAAAACGAGCCCAGGTCCTGATAACAAACATCCAGAGCTGCTCATGAATTTAGGACATGAACCACTCCATATTTTATTAAAAATTTTCAATAAAATCTGGACAACCACAAATAACATACTAACACTATGGAAAAAAGCAAAAATTATACCCATTAAGAAGAAAGGAAAACCAGTTCAAATGATAGATAGTTATAGACCGACATCTTTAACATCAAACATAGCAAAACTTTTAGAAAGAATGGTAGCTACAAGACTGACATACTATCTAGAAACACAAAATCTATTAGTCCCTGAAAAAGCTGGATTTATGAAGGACAGCTCAGCAATACACCAGGTTGTAACACTCACATAGGGCATTAAAGAAAATTTCAATAATAATAATAATAATAATAATAATAATAATAATACTCTAGCACTGTTTGTCGACTTCATGGCGAGAAATGAACTATACAAAATGAAGACATATGGCATATCAGGCCACATGCTAAACTGGTTTCCAGGCTTCTTATCCTAAAGATAGTTTGTAGTACAATACAAACCAGCCACATCTAAGTGGAAACAAACGAGAATTGGACTACCTCAAGCGTCTGTTACAAGTGCTATTCTGTTCAATATATATGCAGGGTGAATCACCTTAAACTTGCACCGCAAATATTTCGGAAATGGAAAGCGCTATTGATGTGCAGTTTTCACAGCGTTGATTGCTAGTCAGGGGCTCATAAATTTAGCCTATAAACATATTTTAATAATACTGAGAAGGTGTATTATTTGAGCAAACATACAATTATTTTAAATAGAACAATGCCTAGTTACATCAACAGAATAAAGGTAGCGTAAATTAGAATGTCAATTGCGTTTGTTGTAAGATTCTAGTGCAAGTGGTTTACGAAAAATCTTATTTTTAAACTTTTACGCACCGACACTTGTACAACCTGTGGTAGCACAAACTAAAGAACAACAAAGGAGAATTACAATACTTCTGTGGATTCTTACAAGTAAAGAGAACATAGCCCTTCAAAGGTTGGTTCAAAATGACCACCGGCAGCTCCAATACACGCTTCCAGTCTGCTATGGAAAGACTGCTGCACACATTCTAGCATTTCAACGGAAATTTCAGAGCAGGCAGCAGTAATACGTCGTTTCATATCGTCTGGTGTAGTTGGTACATCCTTGTAGACAGTGGCTTTCTGCCTTCGCCATAGAAAAAGGTCTAAAAGGATCAGATCCGGTGAACGAGCCGGACATGGTACAGATTCTCTTCGTCCACGCCAACGATTTTGAAACAATCCGTTAAGACAAACCGTAGTACTTCGTGCAGTATGGGCTGGATTAGCACGATTCTCAAAATCGTTTCCATGCAGCTCTTGATGGAGAGAGATGTGATAGGGATGGAACCTATGTCGATGGAGAATGCGCAATACACTTGCCTGACTTATACCACTTCCACTTGCGATTGTGCGGAAACTAACTTGCGGATCTACTGCAACGGCAGCCAAAACACTAATTTCTGCCTCTTCTCCAGTAACTTGTTTGTTTCTGTTACGTGTTCTAGGTGTTACAGTACCACTTCACGTAATTGGTTGTAGAGGTAGATAAATAACTGCCGAGATGGTTGACGTCTATTGGGATACGTTTCCGCATACACCATACAGGAACGAACTGCATTCTTCCTACTCTCTCCATACACCATGAGCATGTCGCCTTTATCTGCATTAGTAAACCCCATCTTCCACTCACGACTTACTGCTTGAACTGTTACAAACTAGCTGACCAGAAAGTCGCAATGCAATCAATGAATAGAAAACACAACACAATACAAACAAACCTAACAACATCATACCTAGCAACTAAACAGGTTGAATGGGACAAACAATTGTCGGTGTGGAAACTTTTGAAAATACGATTTCTCGTAAACCACTTGCACTAGAATCCTGCAACAAAGACCCTTGACATTCTAATTTACCATATCTTTACTCTGTTGATGTAACTAGTCATTGTTTCATTTAAAATTGTATGTTTGCTCAAAAAATACACTTTCTCAGTATTATTAAAATCTGTTTATAGGCTAAATGTACGAGCTCCTGACTACCAATCAATGCTGTGAAAACTGCACATCAATAGCACTTTCCATTTCCAAAATATTTGCGGTGCAAGGTCTAGGTGATTCACTCTGTATATAAACACCTAGTAAATGTACTTAAGAAAATAGGTAACATAAAAGTAGGAATGTTTGCTGACGACGTGGTAATATGGACTTCAGAAAAGAACATAAGATCTGGGTAACATTACAAACAACAATAAAGAATACAATCATAACCCTATAGCAGTGGACTAATAATAACAATACGGAAATAAATACAGGAAAAATTCAATATCAATTATTCACAATGCAGCATAAAACAGAAACTACATGCCCGCAAATCAGTAACAAACAACTACAACAACGTATCTAGGGATAGAATTAGATCAAAAACTATCAATGAAGGAACATGTAAACAATGTAACGAATAAAATAAACAAAAAGAACGTTTTAAAACGTTTAGTAGGAATAAAATGGGGTGGAAACATGGACCTCCTTAATAATACATACAAAACATACATAAAACATAACCTATTGCATGGAGGAGAAATACTAGCAACAGTAAACAAGAGACTTAAAGTCATCCTCCGTGGTCTAGTGGTACTGTGTAGACTCTAGTTCACGAGGTCGCGGGTTCAAACCCGGCATGGCTTTCTTCGGAAGGGAAGTAAAGCCGGTGGTCCCGTGTCGTAGATTTACGGCACGTAAAAGAACCTCAAGCCTGATAAAGAGGACTGAGAAAAATTTCCGGTATTTGAATATAGAATGGGACGCTAAGGACCATAGTAGTTAAAGAACGTCCATAAATAAAACTCAACTTCAAAGAGACCTAGAAATAAACTAGAATTTTCAAAAACAATTCACTAAGAATAATAACAGGAACTGTAAAAACAACACCAATTACAGTACTACAAAGCTTCACAAAAAACATGGCTATAGAATTAGAACCTGTGTTGAAAGCAGTTACTCTAGCACAAAAACTGCAAGTCAATAGAAGCAGATACAAGTGGTACCACACAGCAGATACTATAAGTGATTTAAAAACTCAAATAAACTTCAGAACATATATTAATAACTTAAAATACAATAATATAATTACGAGTCCAATAGAATATATTGATATACAATATTAGAATGACTTTATATATACAATACAAAACAAAACAATATACCAGATGAAATGAGAGCCGTAGCAATAGCTACGGAAAATGAAAGATACCCAGAAAAAGAATGGCTCCGTATATATGCAGATGGATCCCTCATCAATCAAACAAATGCTGGTGCAGCACATTTTGCACAGTATCTAACATTAGATGAAACGTCAAACCACTATGATAGAGAATTAACAGCTATAAAAGCAGCATTACAGAACATTTTATATAGACCATAAAACTAAAACTAGTCACCTTATCAGACTCAAAATCAGCCATAGATGGAATAGTAAATTACAATAATAAAACAACAAGAAATATTAAAGAAATAAGAAGCCTAATTAAAGCAGTTGAAACTAGAAATCATGTCACTTTGCAATGGATCCCAGCTCATGTTGGACTTTTGGGCAATGGACGTGCGGATCAATTAGCAAAGAAAGGTGCAATACAACAAACGAAACCTGTAGGACAAATAGAAATAAATAAACAATAAATAACATTAAAAAACATTTCAAAAGACAGCAGAGACTTGATGAAGAAATTAAATTAAAGGATAAAGATTATAAGAATATTAAAGATAGAGTTGATATACAAAAAATGCCAAGGAAGACTTCAGTGGCCTTATGGCACCTGGCCACGATTGCCTCGCAGAACAGCTCCACAAGATAGGACCTACCTAAACCCAAGTGTACTCACTGTGAAGAAGATGTCATCCTGAAAAAACAACATCTTGCCAAATGCAAAGGCCTTAAAAGTGATAACTTACAGACTTTATATTGGGAAGCCAGAGGGAAAATCATGCAGATCAATTAATCCTCAGTGCCATTGGTGAACAACAACAGTATTGTGTGCTTTAAAGATATCTCCATTTTCAGTGTGGTGAGCTTTTGTCTATCCTTTATGGTTTACCATTTATACAATATTGCACAAATTTTGTTTTAGAGTGAGGGGTACTTCACAGGCTATACCCAGAAAAATGAAAATATATGTTTTATTTTCATGTAAAATCTTAAATATATATTTTATTTTGAGAAAAAAATTTCAAAATATAGTTTGTTGTGGTGGAATTTTCTTGAAAATCTTCGTGTCACATCTTTGGAAGGGACTAAACTTAAATACGAAGTTTGGTATTTATCCGACATTTCGTATGTATGTCATACATACACAAACACGTGTGTGAACTTTTTTCTAAAAATGATTTACTGCACTGCAAAACATGCAATTCCAGTGACATTTTGATATTCAATGTTTGGGTGGAACGTAATAGTTTCTCTAACTACTATGTACGTAGTAGGGGAAGTAATGAGTTTTTGTAAGAATAGTGTGCAGAAGTTATATAAAAATAAAGGATAGTAGATGGAGAAAGACTTTGTATGATACTCCCGAATCATACAAAGATCTCCGCAGCATTTCGAAACACTGACATCAGCGAGCCAGAACACTTATGCATGCTAATGAACACCCAACCCCCATTTTCCTCTCAAGCACCCTTAAAGAAACCGCTGCATTCTCACGGGGCATCGCAGCACATTCCAAAGACTGGTATGGGCGAGCCAGAACACTTATGCATGCTAATGAATACCCAACTCCCATTTTCCTCTCAAGTACCCTTAAAGAAACCGCTGCATTCTCACGGGGCATCGCAGCACATTCAAAAGACTGGCATGGGCGAGCCAGAACACTTATGCATGCTAATGAACACCCAACTCCCATTTTCCTCCCAAGTACCCTTAAAGAAACCGCTGCATTCTCACGGGGCATCGCAGCACATTCCAAAGACTGGCATGGGCGAGCCAGAACACTTATGCATGCTAATGAATACCCAACCCCCATTTTCCTCTCAAGCACCCTTAAAGAAACCGCTGCATTCTCACGGGGCATCGCAGCACATTCCAAAGACTGGCATGGGTGAGCCAGAACACTTATGCATGCTAATGAACACCCAACCCCCATTTTCCTCTCAAACACCCTTAAAGAAACCGCTGCATTCTCACGGGGCATCGCAGCACATTCCAAAGACTGGCATGGGCGAGCCAGAACACTTATACATGCTAATGAATACCCAACCCCCATTTTCCTCTCAAGTACCCTTAAAGAAACCGCTGCATTCTCACGGGGCGTCGCAGCACATTCCAAAGACTGGCATGGGCGAGCCAGAACACTTATGCATGCTAATTAATATCTCACCCCACTTTACTTTCACGTATCCTTAAAGAAATTCCTGCATTCGTGGCATTCTCACTGGGCATCACAAGCACCCACACGGCAAATACCAAAGATTGCCATGGGAATTCCAGGACACTTAAGTATGCTAATTAATACCTCACCTCTTTCCTCTCACACACAATTAAAGAAACCCTTGCATTCAAAAAGGCTGACGTTATACAGTAATTCAATTAAAACAAACTCCATTCCACCAAAAATCCCTACTGACCTAGAGCAAATACCACTGTACGCTTGCACCACAATAGCACGATGTACTGTAGAATAATTCCATTTTTTCTAGAAAGCCACTGCATTCCAGCAATACCTTGAAAGAAACGGTGTGAACAGTGTCATTTCCCAAGATAACCCTGCTTCCAGTAATATTTGTGTCTATGACAAATGATTATGTCGCGCTCAATCCCAATAGTGCCCTCCCATCATGAATAAAAGAAATCTCTCGCCAGGTGCCTTGAAACGTGGTCATTCTGACATCCGTATATCTACATCAGGACATGGATGAGTTGCGATTCATTAATAAACAAAAACAACTGAATTCTATACCCTGGTAACATAAGATTCTAAGAAATCTCGAAGCGCGCTTCCCCCATACGGCAATTCTCAAAGAGAGAGAGAGCGAGAGAGAGAGAAAGACGCAGAACGATGCGCGTATATGCATTTAAAACTTTTAAATGAAATTTTATCTCTCGACAGGGCGATGCAGAATACAAAATACCCCCGAGAAGTGACCGAAAGTGTTATTGTCCTTAACTACGGCGTGCATAAATTCATTATAAATAGCATATTTTAATCACTGACAAAAATATACTACCATCTCACGTAATTGAAGATCCATTTAGAAACGTTGGCTTTATTCAAACCAAAAATCAGAGCCTAAATTCACTTATATCCAAGCGATAATATTCAGATTTCTTTATAAGGGAATACTGGCCTTCCCGTAGAGAATGGGCGAAGATTCCCATTCACAACTCCGAAAAGGGGGCTCTATTCTGTGTAAGTAAAGGAATGTGTAGATCCTTCTTCCAATGTCATGCTATCTCAAGTCAGTACATTCTTTCCACACACACAAACATTGTTGACTCCTTTTTAAAGTGCCGGATACATTTCGACGCATATATGAAGTTACCTCACTTTATTTTTTGATCGATTGACCCAAATAATAGAGCGCAATCACTTTTTGCATTTTCAGATGAGTTTGAACAGCTTCTATTGACAATGAAAACTCGCATAAGTTTCTAAAAGGTCCGGCTTTTTCTTCTTCACAGTCCATCGTTTGGCAGAAACATTCTCGTATATAGGTTAACTAAAGAATGCGTACACATGCTGCCGCAAGTCACAGAATTCTTACCACACAAACATTACCTGGGCTCTTTAAAAAAATTAAAGTTTTATTCTACTCAAGATACATATGTATCCACGACTAAACTGCTTTCATGGCTAAAAAAAATATATTGAATTTGCAAAAGCCTCGCTTAAAAAATTGCATATGTTTGTTCCATTCAAAATAAATGTACATTCATGAATAAATCGCGTTTCATTGTCAAAAACCATTGAATTTCCAAAAGTCTCTTCTTAAAAATTAGGAATTTTTATTCTATTAAGAATCATTATAAATTCACCAATAAACTATTTTCATGGATAAAATCCATTGAATTTCAAAAAAAATTATTTTATAAATTACAAATTCCACCAAAATCTATGTGTATTCACACATAAGACGCTTTCGTAGCTAAAAAGCTATTGAATTTTCCAGAAAAGGTTTCTTTCCTGCATTTCCAATAGTTTACACAGGATAATGGGATACCATACATATAGATGACAACACTGAGAGGCCCAGAATTGATGTAATCCCATTGCCTAACGTAATCATGTGACATTAAAACCCTCCAACCAATAGTAGTGTGCGTTCAGGAATGCCAAATTTACGCGCATAAGTGTTAATTTATTTTTTAGGTTATATAAGGGTGTGCTTGGGGTGGTTACAAATACTCTTAAAAATAAATTCTCACAGTGCTAATTATTTGTGTACGGGAAAAAAACTTCATCAAGTTCCTTGACCCCTACCTGAATTATTTCCACAATAAGTTGGCCAACTTACAATGCACAATATGTGATTTTTTTTAGTTCTAAAACAAGGTGTACCTATTAGTAGTGAACTTCGTTTTTAAATGATACTTTGATTGAAAGTATGTGTGTATAGGTAGCATATTTTCTCAGAAAATCATTCAATTTCATTTAAAGTTCATTTTAAATTATTAATTGGAATTCGCTCGAGAAAACCAATGTTTTTATATTCGGTCATGAAATACGTTATTTATTTGCATTCGCGTTAAGCATTTATATTCGACTATACAACTTGTACAACTGAAGGAAATATTGTATTGCATATAATGCTTTATGCATCATCTTCTCGGTGAGTATTTAACGTACAGTCGTTTTACACGATATAAAGATACGAAAGTTGTATTAATGACGTATGTCAATTTGCCAGGGTGAAAAAATAGCATGCCAAAATCAAGTTTCCACGATTCGGTAGTCTCAATTTTTACGATAAAAGCCAGCAATATCGTGTAGTCGTTAAAACAGTAAAGCCTACATTTCTAAGTCCTTAGTGCATATTTTAAAACAGAAAAGCGTAAATGCCAGAATATATTTTGAGTTTTACACGAATAACAGGTAAATGAATATTTTTAAAAGCAAAATGGGGAAAAATCCTGCGTATTATAGAGTTTTCAATGTTTCTAGTATGAAATACTTCTTTAAGTGTTAACACAATGTATTACATTAACACGAATTTCTCTACTCACTCTGAAATATATGCGAATACTGAAGGTCATACACGTTATGCTTCTATCATACATAAAACACCCTTAAGAGGAAAAGTCAGTAGAGAAAGATATGTGAATGTACTATATTAGCTCCTAAAGAAATATTTTAGATAAGAAACAAAGCTGTGCATTTTACTTAATGCTGTAAACTATGCAACTATGAAGAGCTTCCAGAACGATAGGCAGATTAACATAAAACATTCACATGACGTTTTATACACAGGATTTTTTTAAATTTTTATAGGGCAAATGAAATTCAATATATTGATCAATTGAGTGCAATGCTAGCTTACGATAGTATATAATGCGGAATAAGTCATCCGAGAAATTTAAATATGGTGATAACTAGCTAAATGTATCACATGTATATATTTCCACTTGAAAAACGCATACTTTGTCTTTCCAGCTGAATAATACATGAAAAATAATGCGTGATGAATGTCTGTTATAAAGAGTTTAGACCTCTTAACATATATCTGAAGAGAACAATTTCCCACCGACTCAGAAAGTTCAGGATCTCGAAATAGTCAAAACATGTGATATAAAAGTATTAAGGTGAGTGGAAGTGAGTATGGTTCCAGAATTGTAGCTACCCTGGATGGTTACCAAGTGTTCTTACCGTCGAGATATAATTCGATAGCAGATAAAGACCTTGTATAAATGCAGGAAAATTACAACTGGTATACAGTTGCATGGTAGAGACGCGGAAATTTAAGACATAAATTGTCTTTTGTGACCCAAGCGAAGGTATGTAGAAATATCAGACTTAATCATTTAGTGTTTTCTTATTTCGCAATGATAAAAAATAAATATAAACAGCTGTTTCATGGATGTTTTATAGAAAGATAAATCATAAAAATGCATTAATCGCGGCGCACTATGATTGAATTTAGTTATGTATACATAACGACTTAAAACAATGAGCGAATCTGAGAGATTATAACAAGCACGCAAGTGAAAAAACGAAACTGATAGTAAAATATAGCAACTATTAATAATAATCATAATTATACAACAAATAATTCTTATTTCAGGATGTTATAAAAATAAAAATAAAAAAATGAATACACTTTCAACTTTTCTGGCAAACTGGATATCCACTATCATTTCTTAATAAGCAGAATGCGGGTGGAATACGAAAATACCGCTCATAGAAGCATGAAAAAGGGGAGAGATAAATAATTTTACATAGCGAGAAGCAAGCTTCACCATATTGACTCACTTTTTTATTATTTTTGTTGTGCCAACATGCATGGTATCGCAAATATGAATGTATGCACGCTCTGTGGCCTATGAGTTACGCATTCTGCGTAATAAGTTGAATGCAGTAAGGATACCTTATCCATCTAAATTTGATTTCTGTATAATATCAGCTCCCAAGGAAACAACCTGTATCTAAAGCGACATGTTTTCGAGCAGTGATAAGACTGCTGAATGCAATGATTGAAGAACACTATTACACAAAAGACTTCTCAGTCATGTCATTAATGATACTCCTTATGAGCTAGGATTGTATTCCTATATAATCCATTGAGAGAACTTACTTTAAATCATTAATGATTCCCTCAAGTTTTGTACACAGTTATATTTTCACAAAATTTTTGAACTGCAAATCAGAAAAGAAATTTAACAAAACGGCTCCATGATCTATAGAGAGATCTCTTTTTGTGTAATAGTCTGAATGCAATAAGGATACCTTATTTATCTAAAGTTGATTTCTGTGTAACATAAACTCCCAAAGAAAAAACCTGTATCTAAGTGTCATGTTTTCGAACAGTGGCAAGACTGCTAAGTGCAATGATAGAAAAATATACTACACAACCAATTTAGTCATGCCATTTATGTTACTCTTCTGAGCTACGCATGAATTCCTATATAGTCCCTTGAGAGAACTTACTTTAAATTATTAATAATTACCTCAATTTTGATCACAGTTGTATTTTTGACATAATTTTTTTGAATTGCAAATCAATATGTTACCAGATCTCACAGAAGAAACGTAGGAAGCTTGCGTGCAAGAATTTCAGCCTGATATATATATATATATATATATATATATATATATATATATATATCGCCAGCCCAATCCGAATCTAGCCCAAATTGGACATTCTCTGTGCTAACATTCACCAATGTTACACTGAGCTCTGTACCTCCATTTTATGCACATTGAACCTGGGTAATTAATTAAACCGCTGTAATTAACATAATCCTGTAATTAACATAGAAGTGTAGTCACCAATGTTACACTGAGCTCTGTACCTCCATTTTATACATATTGAACCTGGATGTAATTAATTTAATAGCTGTAGTTAAAAGAATTCTATAATTATCATAGAATTCTAGCATTTCCAAATTGTCAGAATTGTCTGTGCACCTTATAGTTATCAATGCTGAAAAATCATGTATGAAAATGAGTAAATAAGCGAATAATAGTTCAGTCTTCTGTTGGTATATACGGATGCAACTTAATTGGTATTTATTCTTTGGTAGAGATATACTGTTTTAACATGTAATTTTGATACATTTATGATGATTTGTATTGGCATTCAACTGCAGCCAACTTACAACAATCTTAACTTTTCATTTATTGCCCATAGAAGAATCAGTTTTGAGTGCTGCATATGGAATAGAACTTTAAAAACAGATCTATTTCAAGACTCAACAACACAGAAGAAGATGTGGTAAAGAGATGTCCAACTTTGTAATGTCTGGAAGTCCCGCAACTGATCCTGAAATCTCTTCAAGAGCTAGCATGCTAGATGCAAGAAGAGCGGTGTCTTTGGATGAGCAAACTCCGAATAAACACATGAATGAAATAAGCATGTTAGTGTTAACTTGTCAAGTCATGATATCCCAAATCCAATATTGAGAAGATTTTATGCCACGACACTGATTCTAATGACTTAGTAGGAGAGCTAAGACTGTTAATGATGTCCCATGCAGCTCGTTAAATGACTTCTCGATCAAGATTAGCGAGATTACTCAGAAGTTAAGATATTTGGTTTTATAGCATGATTAATAGTGAACTTTAATCGCTAATGAATGTTTCTTTAGTGATGCCATCTTCCCCTATATTTTAATCTTGTATTTTTTGTCTAACTCCACATATGTCAATATCTATATCTTGATTGTATTAAAATAGTCTTAATATTTAAACAAAGTGTGCGTGTGTGTGGTCGTATGTTAAACATTAAGTTTGTCGCTGTTTAAATATTTGCTTAATGTATTGTCAATCGTTATAATTCACAATAAAGATTGTTTTTCATCACTGATTTAAGTGTTTTTATTTTGCCATCTATTCCACTCCCATTGTCTGATATCATAATAAAATATAATGATACGATTCATCAGGGTTCCATTTCCATCAAGGATGAACCTGAGTCAATTTTTCGTGACGTTATCTGAGCAATTTGAACATGTAAATCTTGCGGTATGTAGATTTTGCCGAAATAAAGAATAATAAAGCAATTAATATTATTTAACTTTCTATACAAGAGCTCTCAATTTTCGGGTAACTCTTATTGTAGTGTCCTCATCATTTAAGTGTTTTGCGCTGAATAGACTCATGAGAGAGTACAGTACATTCCAGCTGTTGGTTTATCAGTGTGTATAATATATCACTTAAAATGCAAAAGAATTTCATGTCGTAATACTGTACGTATGATATATTTCTCTATGAGTAAAGTTCGTCGTTCTGATCATGCAATATAAGATGCAGGATTGCATCCCTATAGTATAAATCCTGCTTATTGTAAATAAAGAAGTCATTCAATTAAGGCGAGTGAATATCTCTGATTAGAAGTTAAAAAAGCACTGGTTAATTCACATATCCTAAGCGACACTATGTTGGCCTTTATGTGCATATATTGTTCTGTTATATAGGGCGGACCATTTAAGTTCAGACAATACAATATCTCCAAACTAAACGTTGTGAAAAGGAATATCTTTAATAAACGGTGCTTGTATTATGGGGGAAAGTAAATGTCATTAGTTCTGTTTTGTTTGGAGTACATTATAATAGATATTTTAGGGTCAATTTAATTTTTTAAAATGGGAACCTACAATTAGGGTCAAATTAAATTGACGCTAAAATGATGATCACAGCGCTCTCCAAACAAAACACGACTAATGGCATTTACTTTACCCCATAATATCAAATAACTTTTATCCAAGACATTTCTTTCTACAAACTTCGTTTTGAAGATATTATACAGTCTCAACTTAATGGTCCACCTTGTATAGAGTTGACTATGTGATGATTCTTTTCACTATAGGTTATTAAAAAAACTATTTTTGGTGAGTCGATGTGTAAACAGTCTGCGAAAAAAATGTATTATCAAACAGCATCCAGTATGCACCAATGTGATGAGATCTCTCTATAGATCAGTGAATTGCTCCTTAAATATTCTTTCTGATTTCAATTCAAAACATTATGCGAAAAAATAACTGTGTTCAGAACTAGAAGCAATCGTTAAAGATTTAATGTTAATATCCTGAAGGAATTATATGGGAATACTTGCTAAGTTTATAAGGAGTATCATAAATGACCCTACTAAAAAATCGTTTGTGTAATAGTATTTTTTCAGTCATTGACTCAGCAGTCTTTCACGGCTTGAAAGAATGTCCCTTTAGATACAGGTTTTTTCCTTGGGAGTTGATATTATTTAGAAATTAAACTTAGATAAATAGCGTATCTCTAATGTATTAAAATTATTACACAAAAGAAACCTCTCTATAGTCAACGAGCCGTTCTTTAAGTATTTTTCTGATTAGCAATTAAAAAAATTAGGTCAAAAAACTGTGATCAGAATTCAAGTAAATATTAATGATTTTAAAGTAAGTTCTCGCAAGTGATTATATTGGAATACGTGCCTAGCTCATAAGGAACATCATAAATGACTTGACTGAAAAATTGTTTGTGTAATGGTGTTTTTCAATCATTGCACTCAGCAGCCTTATCACTGTTCGAAAACATGTCACTTTAGTGCAGGATTTATTTCCTTGAGAGTTGATACTATACAGAAATCGAGCCTATATAGATAAGGTATATTAATTGCATTCAAATTATTACACAAAATACCTAATGCATAGGTCATTGACCGTGCATACATTCATATATGAGATGCAATGTATGTTGCTACAAGAAAAATAATAAAAATGACTCAATCATGTGGAGCTTGCTCCTCGCTATGTATATTCTCTTTGCCTCTCTCTCTCTCTTCTTTTTACTTTCTCTACTACGTATAGTAAGTAGGGGAAGTATTGCATTCCACCCAAAAATTCGATACCGAGATTTCATCGGAAATACATGTTTTGAGACCTCCTGAATCCAAAAAAAGCATTTTTGGAAACATGTCCGTGTGTGTGTCTGTGTGTGTGTGTGTCTGTGTGTGTGTCTGTGTGTGTGTGTGTCTGTGTGTGTGTCTGTGAACAGCATAACTCAAAAACGAACAGTCGGATAAACACCAAACTTGGTATTTAGGTTCAGTATCTTCCAGAGATGCGACACGAAGGTTTTCAAGAAAATCCCCCCACCCCAGACTACCCTTTACATGGAACATTTTTCGAAAATTTTAATTTTCTCAAAAATGGCTCTAACGATTTTGATTAAAATATCATATGTTTAAGATAATGTCATGAGAAATGAAATGTATATCTCGAATTTTCTGGGAATGTCTCCAAAAGTATTCTTCATTGTGAACGAGTTTTGCATAACTGGTAAACCATAAAGATAGACAAAATTTTACTACACAAAAAATGTAGATCTCGTTAAAATACACAACTTATGTCATATACATTTCTTTTGTTGAGTGAACCGTTTTCGAGATATTGCTTGTTATTCCCTTAAATTTTCCAATACTTATACTTTTTCTCAAATTCGTTATTCATTTTTTTATGTCCTGGACTTGCAAAGAGAATGGAATGCGCCGCATAGCAACCAGCGTTAAAATATTTGACCATCACTTAAAAGCTACCATATTCCCCTTGCATCTACAAGAAAATTAGCAATAAGATTGACATCTCGATATCTCGATTAACATAAAGCATATGGAGAATAGGCGTTTGTAAAAATAGTTTGTACAAGAGTAGAGAAAGTCATGTGAGTGTAACACATCAGATTTTTTATGCTTCCATGAGCAATATTTTCGTCCTCCACCCGCATTCTTTTTCTTCTTCTTATGGAATGTGAGCAAATGTGCAGTTTGCCTGTAATCGGAAAATTTAAAGTTGTATTTACTTTTATCTTTTTAACATCCAACAATAAGAATTATTTGTATTATTATTAGTTGCTGGTATATTTGACTACCAGTTTCATTATTTATTTTCACTTGCGTGCTTGTTGTAATCTCTCTGACATCGGTCATTGTTTTCAGCCGTTATGTATGAATAACGGAATCAAGCATAGTACGCCCCGATTCATGCATTTCTTATGATTGCACCTTTATATTGAATATCCTTAAGACAGCTGTTTTTATTTATTTCTTATCATTGTGAAACAAGAATACATAGAATGGTTAAGTCTGGTAATTCTACACGCTTGGGTCACAAAAGTCAATTTTACTTGTAAATTTCACCGCCTCTACCATTCCCCTGTATACCAGTTGTAATTTTCCTGGCGCTTCTGCAAACTCTTCGTACGTTATCGAATTATATCTTGACGGGAAGAACACTTGGCAATCGTCCAGGGTGCTACAATTCTGAAACCATATCTCGTTTCCACTCTTCTTATTGCTTTTCTATCATATCCCCTGCCTATTTCGAGATCCTGAACTCTCTGAGTCGGTGGGAAACCGTTCTCTTCAGATATGTTGTTAAGACAGTCTCTCTGTAGCAGGCATTCGTCACGCATTATTTTTCATGTATTATTCAGCTGGAAAGACAAAGTATGCGTTTTTTCAATTGAAAATATACACTGGTGTGCAAAACCTAAGGACGAAAGTAATCTTCGTATGCTGTGACACTGCCAAGTAACATAGCTTAATGAAACTTGAGTCATACATAGAGGGAACTGCTACGATATACTACAGTAGGCAACTAAAAGAAATATACATTGAGACGAACAGAAATGTCACTTTTATTCATAAATCATAAGCTACACTAAAGTCAATACGACATATGATGGCTCTCTAGATTTACAGAAACAGATACTTGGTGCTTAAAAGGGTGTATGATTACCACGGACAGCAATGCATACTCTGTATCGTGCTCCCATGCTGGCCACAAGGTTGGTAAGCAATTCTTGTGGTAGGGCGTTCCATTCCTCCACCAGCGCTGTTGACAACTTTTGGATGGTTGTTGGTACATGTGGATGCGTCTCCCCATTGCATCCCACACGTGCTCGATGGGATTTAATCGAGGGAACGGGCAGACCAGCCCATTCGCCGAATATCCTCTCGTTCCAAGAGATACACCACTGTTCGATGCGGTCGCGCATTGTCATCCATAAAATTTAAGTCAAGCCCGACTGCACACCTGAAAAGACGCACATGGGGAAGGAGTACAGTATCACAATAACATTGACCAGTGAGCGTACCGTGTTCAAAGATTTGGAGGTCGGTGCGCCCATTCCTCTCCAAACCATAACACCCGGACCACCAAAACGATCATGTTCAGGGATGTTCTTGGGTTCATTACGTGTTCCCACCTCTCGCCAGATGAGGTACGTCGAGAATCTCTACTTAAACTGAATCTGCTCTCATCCGGGAAGAGCACTCGACCCCTTTCCTCGTTTGTCCAATTTTAATGCTCTTGGGACCATCGGAAACGGAGCCGCCGATGTGCGGATGTCAATGGAACACAACGTACTGGCCGTCGGGCAAAGAGACCAGCTCTGTGTAGTCGCCGTGCCACTATGTATCGCGAGATTGCGTGTCTAGCTGCCCTGTTAAATGTGGTTGCAATTACACCTACTGCTTGGCGTGGATCCCTTCTTGTCTGTTGCACAATGTAGCGGTCATCTGCTGCCGTAGTTGAGCGTGGTCGACCACCACCTCTCCTTGGTACAGCAGTACCTGTGGTTTGGAAGGTTCTCCATGCACGTGAAACAATGCTGTGAGCAATTCCAAACTCCTGAGCAACACTCGTCACACTTCGCCCTTCTTCCAGTTTCCCGATTATTCTTCCCCGTGTGAAGTCATTCAAATGGTATCTACGGGCCATGTTGCAATGAAAAGCACCACTACAGTGCACCGTAACAACTCGCTAATTGCCACACACCGTCTTGTCCTGTTTCGTCAACTGCCCCGTGTTGCGGGACCAGACGCATTTGGCACTATAGGCTCGCTACTCACGCCATGTGACGTCCAGCTTTCTGTGCACGTGCGAGAGACCTCTGGCAACATGCTCTCGCACCTTCATCTACTTCCACCAAGTAGTTCATTTGTTATGTTACTTTACCCATCTCGTCCTTAGGTTTTGCACACCAGTATATATATATATATATATATATGTGTGTGTGTATGTGATGCATTTAGCCAGTTACTGTCATATTTAAATTTCTCGGATGGCTTATTCCACATTACATATTCTCGTAAGCTATCATTGCATTCAGCTGATCAATATATTGAATTTCATTTACCCATATGAAATTAAAAACAAATCTTGTGCAGAAGTACTCATTTGAATGTGTTATGTTAAGGGGGCTTTGTCGTTCTGGGAGCTTTTCATAGATGCATAGAAAGAGCTAGTATTCAAGGTCATGGATGTTACGCTTCTACCACATATAAAGTAGCCTTAAATTGAAGAGCTAGTATATAACAACATGAGAATGTACTACAATAGCTCCTAAAGATATATTAATTCATATAAGATGCAAAGCTCTGCATTTTATTTAATGTTGTAAACTCGATTGTTTTTTTCTGGCTTATGTAAAAAGAAATACATTTTCAAAGTTATCATTCGAGATGATAGTTCATATATTGTGCAATTGTATTGTACTCTAGAGTAGAAGAGCGAGTAGAGAAAGTCCTGTGAATGTAATGTTTTCTAACAGTCACAAGCCATTTCTCTGTATATAAGGTGCATATATCGAAAGTCATGCGAGTCATCGAAAGTCAAGTGATGTTATATGAATGTAAGCACAATTGGCTTTTTATGGAAGAGTGAGTAGAGAAATTCGTTTGAATGTACTTCAATGTATTAGCATTTAAAGAACTATTTCAGTTTGGAAACACTGAAAGTTCTATAATACGCAGGCATTTTTTCGGTCTGTTTTTAGAAAAAAATTCCGTTTGTCTTTATAAATGGTTATTTACCCGTTATTCGTATCAAACCAAAAGTTTCCTTTCTGGCAATCAGGATTTTCTGTTCTATTACGGTTTCAGAAATTTAGGCTTTTCTTTTTTAAGATATATACAATATTGGGTCTTTCTTTGTAAAGAAATTGGAACTATTGAATACTAGAAATTCTATTTTAGCATGAAATATTTCACCCTGGCAAATTGACATACACTATGTGATCAAAAGTATCCGGACACCCCCACAAGCATACGTTTTTCTTCTTAGGTGCACTGTGCTGCCACCTACTGCCTGGTACTCATTATCCGCGACCTCAGTAGTCATTAGACATCGTCAAACAGCAGAATGGGACGCTCCCTGGAACTCACGGACTTCTAACGTGGTCAGATGATTGGGTGTCACTTGTGCCAGAAGTCTGTATGCGAGATTTCCACACTCGTAAACATCCCTAGGTCCGCCGTTTCTGGTGTGATAGTGAAGTGGAAACGTGAAGGGACATGTACAGCACAAAAGCGTACAGGCCGACCTCGTCTGTTGAGTGACAGAGACCGCCAACATTTGAAGAGGGTCGTAAAGAGTAATAGGCAGACATCTATACAGAACATCACACAGGAATTCCAAAGTGCACCAGGATCCACTCCAAATACTATGACAGTTAGGCATGAGGTGAGAAACATTGGATTCTATGGTCGAGCGGCTGCTCATAAGCCACACATCACGCAGGAAAATGCCAAACGCCGCCTCGCTTGGTGTAAGGAGCGTCAACATTACACGATTGAACAGTGGCAAAACGTTGTGTGGAGTGACGAATCACGGTACACAATGTGGCGATCCGATGGCAGGATGTGGGTATGGCGAATGCCCGGCGAACGTCCTCTGCCAGCGTGTGTAGTGCCAAAGGTGAAATTCGGAGGTGTGGTGTGGTCGTGTTTTTCTGGAGGGGGTTGCACCCCTTGTTGTTTTGCGTGGCACGATCACAGCGCAGACCTACATTGATATTTTAAGCACCTTCTTGCTTCCCACTGTTGAAGAGCAATTCAGGGATGGCGGTTGCATCTTTCAACACGATCGAGCACCTGTTCATACTGCATGGGCAGTGGCGGAGTGGTTACACGACATTAACTTCCCTGTAATGGACTGGGCTGCACAGAGTCCTGACTTGAATCCTATAAACACCTTTGGGATGTTTTGGAACGCCGACTTCGTGCCAGGCTTCACCGACCTACATCGATACCTCTCCTTAGTTCCGCACTCCGTGAAGAATGGGCTGCCATTCCCCAAGTAACCTTCCAGCACCTAATTGAAAGTATGCCTGCGAGAGTAAACGCTGTCATCAAGGTGGGCCAACACCATACACCATATTGACTTCCAGCATTACCGATGGAGTGCACCACGAACTTGTACGTCATTTTCAGCCAGGTGTCCGGATACTTTTGATCACGTAGTGGGCGGGATGAATTCAAATTTCGTATCCTTACTTCGCGTAAAAGGGCTAGATGTTAAACACCCACCGAGAATTCGATGCATAAAACAATAACTGCAATATAATGTTTAGTTAATTTGTACAAAGGGTATAGTCGAATTTAAATGCTTAATGCGAATGCAAATAAATGACTATTTTATGTGGGAATAGAAGCACATTGGTTTTCTTGCACAAATTTAATGATTTTAAATGAAGTTTAAATAAATGTGAATTATTTCCTGAGAAAATATGCTCCCTATTTACATATTTTCAATCTAAGTACAATTTAAAAAATGAAATTCGCTATTATTAGGTACACCTTGCTTTAGAAGGATGTTAATAAACAATTACTCATCTTACATTGTAAGTTGGCGAATGTCTAGTAGAAATCATTCAGCTACAGATGATGCTGCAGGTGTGGAGTAAATCCATAAAGTTTTTTTTTCGTGCACAAGGAAATAGGGCTGTGCGACATTACAGTGTAGACTACTCCAACTACTCTAAGCACACTTATGTACCCTAAAACCTAAATTAACGTTCTTACACATAGATTTGACAATCATGAAAGCGCAATGTTGGGCGGTTTTCATATCACATTATTATTTTAGCCAATGGGTTATATCATTTCTGGATCTCTTAGAGTTGCCATCTACTTTCTTGAAAATTCAATAACTTTTCAGCTACGAAAGCATCTTCTTTGTGAATACATATCGATTTTGAATAGATTCATAATTTTCTGAAAACAGCCTTTTTGGAAATTCAATGGCTTTTAACTATCAAAAGAATTTATCCATGTATACACTTTGATTTTTTGTAGTCCTTCATGGTCTAGGGGTACCATATCAACCTCTAGTTCCGGTGGTGTGTGTTCAAACCATGCGGAGGGTGATGGACTTTTTCGAGCGTAAAAATACTTAACATAGCTTCCTTTGGAAGGGAAGTAAAGCCGGTGGTTTCGTGTCGTAGATTTACGGCATACGAAAGAACTTCAAACCTGATAAAGAGGCCTCTGAGCAAAATTTGCTGTCTTCCACATCCAATATAGAATGGGACGCTAAGAACCATAGTTTTTAAAGAGCTTCCATAAATAAAACTCAATTTTTTCACATTGATTTTGAATAGAATAAAAATTCATAATTTTTTGAAAGAGTCTTTGAAAATTCAATGGCTTTTAGCTATGAAAAGCGGTTTATTCATGAACTCACATATTTGGAATGGAGCATGATTTTGAATGGAATAAAAACACGTAATTTTAAAAGCGCCTTTTGGAAGCTCAACGGATATTTTTAGCTATGAAAGCAGTTTATCCGTGGATACACATTGATCTTGAATAGAATAACACTTTAAAGAGCCTAGGTAATGTTTGTGTGGAAAGAACTCCCCGACTTGCGGTAGCGTGTCTACGCATTCTTTAGTTGACCTATATATGAGAGTGTTTTTTCCAAACGATGAATTGTGAAGAAGAAAAATCCCGACCTTATAGAAATGTTTGCGACCTTTCATTCTGAATAGAGGTTGTTCAAACTCTTCTGGAAATGCAAGACGTTATTGCGAACCATTTTTAGAGTCTAGGGTTCGACTAAAAGAAACAGGGAAACCTCCTTCTGCGGTAATTTCATATCAATGTCGAAATGTATCTGGCTCTTTAAAAAGGAGTCCATAATATTTATGTGTGGAAAGAATGCAATGACCTGAGGTAGCGTGACATAGGAAAGATATACGCATTCTTATGCTTACACTGAAGGAACCCTGAGTCCCATTGATGCCTTTGCAGAGTTGTGAATGGGAATCTTCACCCATTCTCTGCCAGACCGTCGATATTTGCTTATAAAGAACTCTGAAAAGTATTGCTTGGATAGAAGTGAATGTAGGTACTGATTTTGGCTTGAACGTAATGTTTTCCTAACGTATTTCAATAACTTGTGATGCTACTATATTTTTTTCTCAATGGCTGAATTTATAATGAACTTTTGTACGGCGAAATTAAGGATCATCGCATTTTCGGTGGAACAGTACGGGGGTATTCAGTATCCTGCATCGTACTCTGAGAGATAAAATTTTATTTACAAGCTTTAAAGACACGTACGCGCATCGATATATGTATCGCATGATTCGTATCATGCGTGTCTGTCTATCTCGGAGAGAGAGAGAGATGTCAGGTATGGAATTTATTTTTCCTAAACTCGGGCTTGCTGGTGACTAGAACAGGTAAAGTATCTTGCCATATTTCCTTAACTTTAACCTCCCTCCCTCTCTCTCTCTCTCTATCTCTCTCTGTGATCACTTGTATGGGGGAAGCGCGCTTCGAGATTTCTTAGATCCTTGTTGTGTTACCAGATTATAGAATGCAGTTTCTTTGTATATTGACGAATCGCAAATCCCCATTTCCTGCAGTATATATACGGGTGTCAGAATGGCTGCGTTTCAAGACATCTGGCGAGAGATTTTCTTTATTGATGATGGGAGGACACTATTGAGAATAGGTGCGACATAGTGGTTTGTCATATACACAAATATTGCTGGAAGGAGGGAAATGACACTGTTCCCACCGCTTCTTTCAAGGTATCGCTGCAATGCAGTGACTTTCTTAGAAAGATGGAATTATTCTGCAGTATATCATGCTATTGAGATGCAAGCGTCCAGTGGTATTTTCTCTAGGTCAGTTGGTTTGAATTCCATTTTTTGTGGAATGGAGTTTGTTTGAATTGAATTATTGTAAAACGTCAGTCTTTCTTAATGCAGGGGTGGCTTTAAGGGTGCGTGAGAGGAAAGTGGGGTGAGGTATTAATTAGCATACTTGTGTCCTGGAATGCCCATGGCAAACTTTGAAATGTGCTGTGTGGGTGTTTGTGATTCCCCATGAGTGTACCATTAAGTTAGGTTTTCTTTAAGAGTGCGTGAGGGAAAAGTGGGATGAGGTATTAATTAGCATGCAAAAGTGTCCTAGCTCGCCCATTGCAATCTTTGGAATGTGCTGTATGGCTCTTTGCGATACTCCGTGAGAATGCCATGAATGCAGCGGTTTCCTTAAGGGTGCATGAGAGGAAAGTGGGATGAGGTATTCATTAGCATGCGTAAGTGTTCCGGTTCGCCCATGCCACTCTTTGGAATGTGCTGTATGGCTCTTTGCGATACTCCGTGAGAATGTCATGAATGCAGCGGTTTCCTTAAGGGTGCATGAGAGGAAAGTGGGATGAGGTATTCATTAGCATGCAAAAGTGTTCCGGTTCGCCCATGCCACTCGTTGGAACGCAGCGGAGATCATTGTATGACGCGTGATAATTACACAACTATGGTATGCGGGATTTTCTTTAAGGGTGCTTGACAGGAAACTGGGGTGGGGTATTAATTAACATACTTACATACTACCCACATAGATTACATACATGCGTACTGCATGGCGATATTGGAATGTGCTGAGGGGGTTCTTAGTGTCCCACGTGAGAGAATGCCGCAGATTCCAAACAGCACCAGCTCCACTCAGCTAAGTATCTTGTCAAATAGTGAATGGGACATTCAGGAGGGAATAAATTAATGACGATCGTATTTTGACAATACCATACAGAGGGTGGAGTATAACACCTGCAAGGTCACCTGTTATCCTTTGTTCACCAAACAATACACGATTTATGGCATCCCCATTGTCAGAAGCTTCCCAGGAATGCAAGGAGTGGGGTGGCTGATTTATTATAATAGAGTGGTTAATTAATTACACATTCCATGCATATTCCTTAGCCTGAAAGCTCTAAATACACGCCACTAATCTTGTAAAACTAGTAAACGTTAAGCGTAGGACGATAACGTACCGCACAAAAAAATGGAGTTCTTTAAAACACAAAGTTTATTCCAAATACATATTTTTAGGCATAAGCCGTTTCTGAGACATCCGTTATTAAAGGCTCCAATTCTTCAATACTTGCCAGTGTTTTTAAGCCCTGTCGATTTTCAGTTGTTTCTCGCGATTGCAATAAAACAGTATGAAATTTTAAGGCCTGCGTATAACGTACAGTTCTTAAGCATTTGACTATCGCTATTTTCCTTGTGTCAATAACGATATATGTAATGTAGTTATTTTTGCAAAGATTTGTTTGGATTGAAATGAGGTAGATGGTAAAACAAGCTTTAGCAAGAATAGATTGAATACATATTAATAAAGATAGATGGTAGAGCAGGTCATGAGAATGTATCACATCAGATTTTTAAAGTTTAATACCGCTTTTGCTTCCTTTATTCCCCTTGTATCTAAAACAAAACGTGTAATATAATCATTCTACAAACGCTTTTCTCAATTAACATAATGATTTTCTGTTCTCACTATCGTAGATTTTTTATATAACTTTTATACACTATTCTTTCGAAGGCTTATTACTTTCTCTACCCCGTACTTAGTAGGTAGAAAAGGTATTGCATTCCACTCGAAATTGCATACCGAGATTTCACCGGAAATACTGTTTTGAGGCCCCTGAATCCAAGAAAAGTATTTGTTTAGAAAGGATTCGTATGTGTGCGCGTATGCGTCTGTCTTTCCCTTTCTCTCTGTCTCTCTCTGTCTGTCTCTCTCTCTCTGTATGTGTGTGTATCTGTGAAAAGCATAACTCAAAAATGATAAGTCGCATAAATACCAAAATTTGGTATTTAGATCAGTACATTCCAAAGATGCGACACGATTATTTTCAAGAAAATTCTCCGTTCCATTCTACCCTTCCCATGAAACACTTTTCGAAATGCTTTATTTTCTAAAAACTGGCTATATGGACTTTGATTAAGATACCACATATCAAGAATATTTACATCACAAATAAAATTTATATTTTGAATTGTTTGGGAATAGCCTATGAAGCCCTCTTTATTCGGAAGGAATTTTGCATAATCTTGTATGACTGGTAAACTTAAGCGATAGTCGAAAAGGTACTCCACGAAAAATGCAGACCTCTTTAAAACATACAATTTATTTCAAATAACTTTTTTATTGCATTAGCCATTTCCGAGATATCCAAATTTAATTGAGTTCTATTTATGGACGCTCTTTAACTACTACGGTTCTTAGCGTCTCGTTTTATATTGGGCGCGAAAGACGGGTAATTTTGCTCAGAAGCTTGAGGTTTTTTACGTGCCGCAAATCTACGGCACGGGACCACCGGCTTTACTTCCCTTCCGAAGGAAGCAATGCTAAGAATTGTTACGCCTGAAAAAATTCATCGCCATCCGGTGTGTTTGAGCCCGCTACCTCGCGAACTAGAAGCTTGCATGGTAACCATTACACCACAAAGGACGACATCCTTAGATATCCGTTATTAGTGGTTAGATTTATTCCATACGGAGTTATTATTTTTAAGTCCCAGTGATTCTCAGCTGTTTCTGGCGATTGCATGGAAACAGTATGGAATTTTAAGAGCAGTGTATTGCGTGCATTTCTTAAACATTTGATTATCACTGTTCTCTTTGTATACTAACGAAATGTGTAATGTACGAGGTGCATCCAGAAAGTAGGTTTTCCTATTTTTTTAGAATAAAGATAACATAGTACATGAAAAACTTAATTGGCAGCGGTTACAGCAATGTTTGAGCTATTTTTCGACATAATCACTACAAGATTGAGATACTTGTGATATCGTGGGATCAACTTTTGTATTCCTGTGTCGCAGAAGTGTGCCGCCTGTGAATGATACCAGCGTGACAATCGTCTTCGGTTCTTCGTCGTTGTCAAAACGCTGACCGGAGGACAGGAATTTCTTGAGGTGCAAGAAAAGATGAAAATCGCGAGCAAGATCTAGACTATATGTTGGATGCTCAAACAGCTCCCAGCCAAACTCCTGCAGAACAGCCTGCTATGCGCCGAGCAGTATGTGGACGTCATTGTCAGGGAGCACCACAACACCTGCAGTAAGCGTTCCACGCCTCTTGTTTTGAATGGCACATCGCAATTTCTGCAGTGTTTCACCGTAACGCTTAGCGTTCACTGTTTCACCTTTGGGCAGGAAGTCAATGAGCAGAATGTCTATCTCTGATGGTTTACCAGTTGTGCAAAAGTCGTTCACAATGAAGAATGCTTTTGGAGACATTCCCAGAAAATTCAAGACATACATTTTATTTGTCATCAGCATATCTTAAACATATGATATTTTAATCAAAATCGTTAGAGCCATTTTTGAGAAAATTAAAATTTTCGAAAAATGTTCCATGCAAAGGGTAATCTGGGGTAGGGTGATCATCTTGAAAACATTCCTGTCTCATCTCTGGAAGATACTAAACCTAAATACTAAGATTGGTGTTTATCCGACTGTCCGTTTCTGAGTTATGCTGTTCACAGACGACAGACACACACACACACAGACACGCATTCTGCAACAGGGTTTTTCGCAGTGCTGACTTCACCTTCTTCTGCTGCTCAAGCCAGAGCACGCAGTGAAGGGGCACGAGGACAGAATTGTAGGGCACAAGTTGGACGGAATCGAGGCTGACAATAAACCGTGTACCTATTTCAGGTCTGTTTGTACTACGGGTGTCCAAAGTGTTTCCCGAATAGACACGCAGTGCTATTTTGCACGGGATGCGAAACGATGGCTTCGTGGTTGGAGAGCACGGTAAAGGTGACCGAAAAATAAAAAATGCCGGCTACATCGTAGTCGTAATGTGGGAATGTTGATTTAACGAAATGGTGAAAGCTAACGCCGTATGCGAAACATTTTGCTACTGCCGACCCCTTGGACCCTAGGCATGCCTTTTACGGTGGGTGTACCAACTGCACAAAGACCTACTGCGAGGCAGCGGGGACGGCGAGACTGTTTTACTACGATGTGTGCAGCCTGTACCCCTGTAGTTCATCCGAAGACCACCTTAAGCACTTTCCTAGCTTAAACCAGGTTAAGGAAAGACTCGTGAAGTGCAAGGTCCTGCCGCCCCAGCACCTGTACCACCCCATACTGCCGGTGCACGTGAATGGAAAGCTTATATTACCGCTGTGCCGCACATGCGCGGAGACGGAAAGCCAGGTGAATTGCGAACACGACGAGGATGCGAGAGCGCTATCGGGAATCTGGGTGGTGGACGAGGTGAAGGTAGCCTTAGCGGAGGGTTACCGCGTGCTGGAGGTGTACGAGCTGTGAGAATATGTCATGATGCAATACGACCCCACAACAGGACCTAAGGGGCCCTTTGAGGCCTACGTGAATCAGTTTCTGAAGATTAAGACCGAAGCCTCTGGTTGGCCGGCAAACTGCGCGACGCCCGAAGCAAAAGAAGTCTTTATGTGACGGCTTTACGAGCGAGAAGGCGTTACCCTGAATCCGGGCGACATCGCTCACAACCCGGGTAGGCGAGAGCTTTCGAAGCTTCTGGGGTAAGTTTGGTCAGAAGGATAACCTCCCCTCCTGTGAACTAGTGGATCAGTATACCAGGCTCATCGATCTGCTTAACGATCCTGCCGTGGAGGTCCAGAAGTACGTCCCGGCTACGGACGACACGACGTACGTGGAGTGGCGTTATTGCGATCAGAGCCCTAATCTAAGCCGAACCACAAACGTCGTCATAGCTGCCTACACAGCGGCGCATGCGCGCTTAGTGCTGTATGAATACTTGAAGCGGCTTGGCGGGCGGGTATGCTACTTTGATACCGATTAGGTCATTAAGTTAGGTGCACCAGGGCAATGGATGCCTCCCGTGGGGAGCTTTCTTGGAGACATGACGAACGAATTTGTGAATGCGGATGTGATCCGTGATGTTGTTCTCCATGATAACGCCAAGCTGGTAAGGATGCAGAGCATCAGATTGTTAGAAATCCTCTGCGGAACGTGGCGAAACAGCCGGCGACGAAGACCCTTCGAATGGTGATCGCGAAACGGATGTTGGTACACGATTTTGACACTCTGCCCTACGGTTACAATTGGCGCCCCCAGAGGCCTGCACAGCAAGCGGAAGTAGAGGCCTTTTTGTTCATTGAGACTCATCCTATACTTGTAGCCGATTTATATACAGAGTGTTTCACAGTTATGGAAGCGTTCCAAAGGCAACATGCGCAGGAAAAGGATGACGATTGCTAAACTTAGCAGTCCGCTTATGCAGAGGCAACACGACAATCTGGCGGTGTTGGCCAAGGCGAAGTCAGCACTGCGAAAAACCCTGTTGTAGAATGCGTGTGTCTGTCGTCTGTGAACAGCATAACTCAGAAACGGACAGTCGGATAAACACCAATCTTAGTATTTAGGTTCAGTATCTTCCAGAGATGCGACTCGAATGCTTTCAAGAAAATCACCCCACCCCAGATTACTCATTGCATGGAACATTTTTCGAAAATTTTAATTTTCTCAAAAATGGCTCCAACGATTTTGATTAAAATAGCATATATTAAAGATATTTTCATGACAAATGAAATGTATGTCTTGAATTTTCTGGGAATGTCTTCAAAAGCATTCTTCATTGGACGACTTTTGCATAACTGGTAAACCATCAGAGATAGACAAAACTTTACTACACAAAAAATGTAGACGGCGTTAAAATACACAATTTATGTCACATACATTTTTTTTGTTGAGTGAACCATTTTCGAGATATTGCTTGTTATTCCCTTAAATTTTTCAATACTTATTTTCTCAAATGGGAATTCGTTATTCATTTTTTTGTCTTGGATATGCAAAGAGTAATATTCTGTGGCACACGGAATGGTGCTGCACATAGCAACCAGCTATTAAGAGATATGTCTGTGCTTATATTGTCTTTCTAAATACAAAACAAGGGGAACATGGCCTTAAGCGATAGTCAAATATTTTTAAAACTGGTCGCTACGTGTAAAATGTAATTCTCTTTGCATTTCAAAGAATCGTTTCTGAAAATATTCATCTAGATTAATATGAAATAGATGGAGTATAAGAGTTTGTTTGAATAGTTTTACAAGAGTAGAGAAAGTCATGTGAGTGTAACATATCAGATTTTTACTTTCTCTACTACGTATAGTAAGTAGGGGAAGTATTGCATTCCACCCAAAAATTCGATACCGAGATTTCACTGGAAATACATGTTTTGAGACCTCCTGAATCCAAAAAAAGCATTTTTGGAAACATGTCCGTGTGTGTGTCTGTGTGTGTGTGTGTGTCTGTGTGTGTGTGTGTGTGTCTGTGAACAGCATAACTCAAAAACGAACAGTCGGATAAGCACCAAACTTGGTATTTAGGTTCAGTATCTTCCAGAGATGCGACACGGAGGTTTTCAAGAAAATACCCCCACCCCAGACTACCCTTTACATGGAACATTTTTCGAAAATTTTAATTTTCTCAAAAATGGCTCTAACGATTTTGATGAAAATATCATGTGTTTAAGATAATGTCATGAGAAATGAAATGTATGTCTTGAATTTTTTGGGAATGTCTTCAAAAGCATTCTTCATTGGACGACTTTTGCATAACTGGTAAACCATCAGAGATAGACAAAACTTAACTACACAAAAAATGTAGACGGTGTTAAAATACACAACTTATATCATATACATTTTTTTTGTTGAGTGAACCATTTTCGAGATATTGCTTGTTATTCCCTTAAATTTTTCAATACTTATTTTCTCAAATGGGAATTCGTTATTCATTTTTTTGTCTTGGATATGCAAAGAGTAATATTCTGTGGCACACGGAATGGTGCTGCACATAGCAACCAGCTATTAAGAGATATGTCTGTGCTTATATTGTCTTTCTAAATACAAAACAAGGGGAACATGGCCTTAAGCGATAGTCAAATATTTTTAGAACTGGTCGCTACGTGTAAAATGTAATTCTCTTTGCATTTCAAAGAATCGTTTCTGAAAATATTCATCTAGATTAATATGAAATAGATGGAGTATAAGAGTTTGTTTGAATAGTTTTACAAGAGTAGAGAAAGTCATGTGAGTGTAACATATCAGATTTTTACTTTCTCTACTACGTATAGTAAGTAGGGGAAGTATTGCATTCCACCCAAAAATTCGATACCGAGATTTCACTGGAAATACATGTTTTGAGACCTCCTGAATCCAAAAAAAGCATTTTTGGAAACATGTCCGTGTGTGTGTCTGTGTGTGTGTGTGTCTGTGTGTGTGTGTGTGTCTGTGAACAGCATAACTCAAAAACGAACAGTCGGATAAGCACCAAACTTGGTATTTAGGTTCAGTATCTTCCAGAGATGCGACACGAAGGTTTTCAAGAAAATAGCCCCACCCCAGACTACCCTTTACATGGAACATTTTTCGAAAATTTTAATTTTCTCAAAAATGGCTCAAACGATTTTGATGAAAATATCATGTGTTTAAGATAATGTCATGAGAAATGAAATGTATATCTCGAAGTTTCTGGGAATGTCTCCAAAAGTATTCTTCATTGTGAACGACTTTTGCATAACTGGTAAACCATAAGAGATAGACAAAATTTTACTACACAAAAAATGTAGATCGCGTTAAAATACACAACTTATATCATATACATTTTTTTGTTGAGTGAACCGTTTTCGAGATATTGCTTGTTATTTCCTTAAATTTTCCAATACTTACACTTTTTCTCAAATTCGTTATTCATTTTTTTATGTCCTGGACATGCAAAGAGAATGGAATTCGCCACATAGCAACCAGCGTTAAAATATTTGACTATCGCTTAAAAGCTACCATGTTTCCCTTGCATCTACAAGAAAATTACCAATAAGATTGACATCTCGATATCTCGATTAACATGAAGCATATGGAGAATAGGCGTTTGTAAAAATAGATTGTACAAGAGTAGAGAAAGTCATGTGAGTGTAACACATCAGATTTTTTTCTATACCAAAGGTAATTTTTGGCGCTAGTGTCGCCGGATTCACCTAAACAGCAGGAAATCTTAATCCCATCAGCAGCCATCTTAGTTTCCAGAATGTCTGCTTTTGTTTCGTTAATCAGGCGACACTAACACTTATTTTTATAATATTTATTTATTACAGTTTATCAGGTTTGTTTTCCCATTTTCCTTTCACGATTTTTCCCCTAATCTCCATGGTATTGTTTGGCGCTATTAGCGCTATTTTTTTAAAGTTCATATGCATTAAGTATTTATTACAGCTTACCGGATTGATTTTCTTATCCTAATGTGTGCCAATATATTGTAATCATTTTTACTTTCTCTACTACGTATAGTAAGTAGGGGACGTATTGTATTCCACCCAAAAATTCGATAGCGTGATATCACCGGAAATGTATGTTTTGAGACCCCCTGAGTCCAAAAAAAGCATTATAGGAAACACGTCTCTGTGTCCGTGAACAGCATAACTCAGAAACGAACAGGCGGATAAACACCAAAGTAGTATATGCCCCACGGGAGGTAGACGCCGCCAACACGTCACTGGCGCCAAGTTAGAGGTATTCCCCCGTCCTTGAAACGTATGTTTCAAAGACAAGGGAATTCCCTTGACCTTGAACTGAGTCAGTGACGTGTTGCGGAGATCTGCCTCGCCGTGGGGGTATAATTAGAAAGGTATATAAGAAAAGGTTATAGTACTTTTTATGTTAATTGTGTTGTATTAATCTTGCGAGAAAGAGAAACGTATAAGAAAAAAAATGTATGTATTTATATTGATGATGGTAGCACTTACGAGTGCTAGCGAGGAAGGAGAGAGTTGCGTTAGTTTTGGAAGATGCGGATTTGAGGTCGATGCTGATACGGGTCATTTGCAGAATGCAACTATGTGTCGCAAAGATTATGAATTACTGTCAAATTGTTCTTGTATATATAAAAAGGATAGTGTATGTAAATTTAATGCTAAATCCATGGATATAAAAAGTATTAAAAATGTATATACGTGTCTAAAGCCTGTAACAAAATGTCAGGCAGGAAGGAGATGTAGTCTAATGTATTATAAAAATATACCTGTCGGACAGGTACAGTGCGAGATGGGGTTTATGATGAATGAGGTTTGCGAATGCGTTGCGGCTCACAAAAATCAAGAAGGATGTAACTTTCAGGGTACTTCCGTTAAAATGATTGCAATCGATGATAAACTTATATTGGTCGAAATGGTAGACTGTAGAGAACTGATTGACTTGTTTGATGTTCCAGAAGGTATAGGTCTTGATTGGAAGTTAACGTCAAAAGAAACAGAATTGATCACCGTATATAGTATGATAGACGATATGAATACTTATTTTACAGATAATTACATATATGTTTTTGGAAATTGTGGGGATGCGGAATGGAAATTAAAGATAGGAAACAAAAGTGTTATAACGGGAAGGGTAAAAAGATCTGCATCTAGATGGGCCGCTGAAGGTATGTTTAACATTAGATCGGAATGTGGACAGACGTCGACCGAATCTGGAGGGCGCATCTCCGTAGAGAGCTTAAGAAGAGCTGCGTTTGAAAAATGTAAGACTTCCGTTAGTAAGGTTAAGCAAAAGCTTGTGAGAGAATATGCTGAAAAGACGAAAAATTTGAATCAAAAAATTAGTTTATTAACCGAAGAAAATAAAAGAATTAAGGAAGATTTGAAAAAATCGGGTGTCGCGATAGCAGGCTTAAAGAGTGAATTGGAAGTTCGAAATCATAATTTATCTAAGCACAAGGATTTAGTTGACAGTATTAAAAGAAATGCGCATCATATATACGATCAATTTCAAGAATTACAAACTTTAATATCTAAGTTAACTAAAACGGGGGCGTGTACAGATGTAAAAGATGAGGAACCTGATTTATTTGTAAACTATGATCTTGAGGAATTAGAAGGAGAAGAAGAACAGGAAATTGGAGGGGTTGGAGGAAGAAGAAGTGAAGAGGAAAAGGAAGAAGTTGAAAAACATAGTGATGAATTTTCGTATATTATATAAAAAGACTAATCCAAAGGAGTGGGAAATGAAGAGGAAATAAGGCTTTTTAAATACATAATAAAGAAAAAAAGGTAAGTGTGTACATTATTATAGCATTAAGTTGTAAGTTAAGGTTTTTTTTTTTTGCAAAGGAAGAGGAGATAAGGATTTTTTTAAAATATATAACAAAGAAGAAGGTAATATATATATATATATTTTTTTTTTTTATTCAGCTTTTTTTGAGGCTACAATGCCTCACCCTCACCAAGAATACAATACTAATAGTTTTACATTTTGCATTTTATTTTGAATGTGTTAGACTAAAATGCTTTTAAGTTCAGCTTTTTTTTGAGGCTACAATGGCTCACCCTCACCAAGAATACAATACTAATAGTTTTACATTTTGCATTTTATTTTGAATGTGTTAGACTAAAAGCTTTTAAGTTCAGCTTTTTTTTGAGGCTACAATGGCTCGCCCTTACTAAGAATACAATACATTTTACATTTTATTTTGAATGTGATAGACTGAAAGTTTTAAGTATGAAATTTTGGTTTAAATTGCTATACATTGAAAGGAGTATCCAATCAAGTTTATCTTTGTAATCTATTACAAATTGCTCCGAAAGTGTCTGATTCATCGCTATATTTGACCAATCTAGTTTATTTGCATATTTTCTCATTGTTTCTTCCGATAGTGTTTGATGCATGCATATTTTCTCCCAATCTATGTACTGTATACACTCAGCTATTACTTTTTCTGTTATATTTTGGTATATGGACACACTGTACCAATTTAATCTATTTGCATATTTTATAATTGTTTCTTCTGTCAATTTTTGATATATGCTTGCTAGTTCCCAATCAAAACAATCTTTACATTCATCTATCACCTTTTCCGTTATTCTATCACTGCTGTGAGCACATAACCAAGTCCAGTTTAACTTGTTTTTAAAGTTAATTATAAAATCCTCACTTAGTGTTTTATGAGATGTAATTTCATCCCAATTAAATTTGACACTAAACTCGCGAATTACATCGTAAGAAAATTTAATTGATGTTATTGATTTGTTTTAGATGTTTTTTGAATTAAACTTTTTAAAAATGAATATCTATATTTATCATAATAAGATAAATCCTTAAAATTTATGAACATTTTGGTTAGCATGGATCGGTTAACATCTGTATAAACACCAAGAGGAATTTTATATTTAACTATTGTATTAGCACACAAATGCTGCAGGTTCATCATGATTTGTTTAATTAGTGGAACCAAATTTTTTGTCCCCTCTTACGGTTTTTCTTTTAATGTGATTAACTCTTTTGTAACCGGTGTTTCAATTTTGTAAACAATAAGCTGTGCAATAGCTTTTGATTTATTGATACTTATGACTTTGCCAAATAAATTAAATAATATGACATTTATGGTTCCACTGTAATCCTGGTCAATAATGCCACCTAAAACAATTAAATTTTTTACTGCATTACTTGATCTCGTGTTAATGATGGCACATGTTCCTTTAGGCAACTTTACAGATACCTTAGTATCAATTATAGTGCTACACCAAGGAAAAACTGATGTAACTTTAGGACTAAACAAGTCATAACCTGCAGAATTGTACTTACGTACTGGTGGCTGTGCAGATTCGTCGTGCAAGCTGTAATATAATTTAATGTCTTTTTCTTTTTTTTCTTCTATCACAATCACGCTGCTATCTGATGTTCCTTCTTCTTCTTTTCTTGCCTCGGGTTCTTGTAGGTTAAGCGAAGGTTCTTTGCTGCATGGTTCAGGTTCATCAGATACTGTATCTATCAGTTCTTCTTTTATTGCTTCAATAGTAGAAGACTGGACGATGTCTTCTTCTTTGTTTTTGGATTCTGGCTGAACGGTGGGTTGAACAATTAATTCTTTTTCTTTTCTTTCCTGAAGAAAAGTCGATTCTGGCAGAGCGATGACTTCTTCTTCTTCTTCTTCTTGATGTACACGATGCAAAATTTCCTCGAAATAGTGGTCTGTAGGTTGCGAGTACATAAGAGTATCGTGTTCTTGGTGAGGATGAGACATTGTGCATGATCTGAAAATATATAGCTTGGTTTTATACTGTGTATTACACGTGATTAAGAACACCTAAGGCTAGAAAGGCGGATGTAATACCAAGAATAGGGCGGTATAAGGTGAACGCAGCAACTTGGACTACTGTATAGTTAAATGTCAGGGATAGGGCGGTACAAGGTGAACGCGGAAACTTGGACTACTGTATAGTTAAATGTCAAGGATAGGGCGGTACAAGGTGAACGCAGCAACTTGAAATACTACATAGTTAAATGTCAAGGATAGGGCGGTATAAGGTGAACGCAGCAATTCATGTTATATAAATTGTTGTTGTACTGAGGACAACTTACAGTGCGGCAAGAGCAACTTGCTGCAAGGACAAGGTCGTGTTATAATAAGGAAAAGTTACCAAGCATAGATTAGTGCAAGAGCACTCGGTACGGGGAATACTAAAAGCGTTACACCTAAGGCTAGAAAGGCGGAAGGCTATGTTATATAAGTTGTTGTTCTATCGAGAGGAAAATACGATGTACAAATTGGCACGTATCGACATAAGGAAAACGCTGCAAGGAGAATTAAATGTCAAGGGTAAATCGTGCATATAAATAAAGCCGGCGTACACGTTTTAATGCAGGAGGAAAAGAAGAAGCTTGCAATCTTACTGAAAACGTGAGTACAATGGAGCATTTCTCAATTTTAAATCACAGACAAAGAACATTAGATAGATTTTATTCAGGATATACAGAATCTAGTATATTAGTAGATGCAATAAACACAAACGAATATGACGAACAAGATGAAATCGATCCGATGGAGTGGGTACATTTAATATTTGAAGAGTTTTTAGAATTTGCTAATCGTGAATTGTTACATTATAATCCTAGTTATTTTGGCATGTCCGTGACCAATTCGCAGGATCCTCCTAAAAGCTTTCACATAACCGTTAGAAGATTTGACCAGATTAACATGGAGACAATTCTAAACTCTTTAGAAAGGGTTATTCAAAGTAATCAGAATTTTTTCTTACATGGACCGTTAAAGTTTACATGTGTTCATACAAAAATACATACAGGAAATTGCTTTAGCGTTTGTCAAATGTGTTGACAAAATAAGGGTATCATAGCTATAGAAAATGATGACTTTTTATGTCTTCCTAGATCGATTGCTGTAGCAATTGCCAAAATTGATAACGACAAAAACTATGCTTCTATTAAAAGATGCAATAAAAAACAAACAGAACAAGCAATGAAATTGTGTACTCTTGTAAATAAAAATACAGGATTCACCGTAAATGACGTAGTTTGTTTTGAAAAACATTTAAAATATAAATATTCTTTTACAGTGTTTGGAGATCATGATGGTAAAAACGTTTTGTATAAATCCACAATAAATAGTAACAAACATATAGATTTGCTACATCATAATAATCACTTTAGCGTGATCGTAGATGTACACAGAGCATTTAAATGCAAATATTACTGCAGACAGTGCAATTCTCCGTTTAAATATAAAAAGGAGAAACATCGCTGTGATTTTGCCTGTTCAAAATGTCATCTTCAATGTAATAATACATTTGATAGATTTGTATATTGCCAAAACTGTAATCGTGATTTTAAAGGACAACTTTGTTATGAAAATCACTTAAAGAAAGGTGTCTTTTATCCAGAAACAATATCTGTTTGCGATACAGAAAAAGTTTGTAATTGTTGTAAATTATATAATTTAAGAAAAAGAAAAGTAGATCATGTCTGTGGTAAAATGTTTTGTTCTGTGTGTAAAAAATATGTAGCATCCAATCATTTATGTTTTATTCAACCATACAAGAGCAAACAATTAAGTAAAAACTTTATAATATTTTTTATTGATTTCGAGTGTACTCAGGAAAAAATATTTAATTTACAAAACGACAAGTTAGAACACGAACCAAATCTCTGTGTTCTTTATCAGGCATGTGATGGGTGTATTGATACTTATACAAAATTGAAAACTTGTCACAAATGCGGCGTAAAAGAATGGATATTTAAAACAGATCCCGTACGTGAGTTAATAGAATACATTACACTACCACGTACAATACTTAAAGATATAATCGTTATTGCACACAATCTCAAATCTTATGACGGACATATTCTGCTTAAGTATATGGTTGGTACGTTAGGTTGGTCACCCGAATTAATTATGAACGGTACTAAGATATACAGAATAAAGTACAAAAACATAACGTTTATAGATTCTTTAAATTTTATACCAATATCTTTGGCTAGATTTTCAAAAACATTTCAATTACAAGAAACAAAAGGTTATTTTCCATATCTATTCAATACAAAAGAAAATGAAAATTATGTTGGAAATATGCCGGATCGTAAATACTATTGTCCCGAAGGAATGTCAATAGAAGAACGAAAAGAGTTTGAAAAGTGGTATATCGAAAAAGATAAATCTGGTTACACGTACGATATGCAAAAAGAACTTGTAGATTATTGTCGAATGGATGTACAGTTATTATGCTTTGGCGTTTCTAAATTTAGAAAAGAATTTATAAATGAAAACGGAATTAACCCTTTTAGAGAATGCGTGACAATTGCTAATGCTTGCATGAACGTATACAGAAAGCGTTTTATGCCTATAGATACAATTTCAGTATTACCATTAGGTGGATATCGCTTAGGAGATAAACAGTCGCGTGTAGCGTTAATTTGGGTTACTTGGTTAGAGAAAAAAGAAGGTATTTATATACAACATGCATTGAATGGTAGAGAAATAAAAATTTTAAATCATAAAGTTGATGGGTATAGAGAAGATGTAAAAATCGTTTACTTTTTTCATGGATGTTTTTATCATGGTTGCTTAAAATGTTTTAAAGATAGATCCTCATACATTTACGGTTCGCACTATGAAACTATGAATTCTAGATACGAATCGACCGAGAGAGTCACAAATCAAATGAAACAAGCTTCATATACTGTTGTGGAATTATGGGAATGTGAATTTAAATCCATGATTGAAACTGACAAAGATCTCGAAAGTTATGTAAATAATTTTTCGTCTACTCTTCTGGAACCTCTTGAACCGAGAGATGCGTTTTACGGTGGGCGAACAAATTGCATTAAGTTATATTATGAAGTACAAGAAAATGAAAAGATATTTTACTACGATGTATGTAGTTTATATCCTTTTGTTAACAAAACCAAACCCTATCCTGTTGGTCATCCAACAATACACTACGAGGAGAATAAGATTCCGGATTTAGATCTTATCAAAGGAGGACTTATAAAATGTAAGATTTTACCACCTACAGACCTCTATCATCCGGTACTACCTTTACGCCTGAATGGAAAATTAATGTTTCCTTTGTGTACTGGTTGTGCACAAGTAGAAAATCAAGCAATGTGTAATCATACCGATGAAGAGAGATGTTTAAATGGTACGTGGGTTTTGGACGAGGTTAAAGTCGCTATCGATGAAGGTTACAAAATTTTAAAAATTTATGAAATTTGGGAATATCAGATGGCACAATACGATTTTAAAAAGAAAGAACATGGACTTTTTGAAAGATATGTTAATCAGTTTTTAAAAATAAAAACAGAAACGTCCGGATGGCCGTCGGAATGTAATACTGAGGAGAAAAAAAAGAGTTTATTATAAGTTTTGAAGAAAAGGAAGGCATTAAATTAGATACTGATAAAATATCTTTCAATCCTGGTAGACGTGAATTAAGTAAATTGATGCTTAATTCGTTTTGGGGTAAATATGGGCAAAGAGATAATTTACCGACTACAGAATTGGTGACAGAATATTCTCGTCTTGTTGAACTTTTAAACAATCCGAGTGTAGAGGTTCATACATATCTTCCAGCAACAGACGACGTAATTTATGTTGTTTGGAGCTACATTAAGGAAAGTCCTAAAAAAACATCCTACCACTAACGTTGTTATTGCTGCTTACACTACGGCCCATGCTCGTCTTGAGCTTTACTCATATCTTAAGAAATTAAATGAGCGCGTACTGTATTTTGATACGGATTCTGTTATAGTATCCCATAGACCAGGAGACTGGTTACCACCTATAGGATCTTTCCTTGGATGCATGACTAATGAATTAGAAAAATATGGTAGGGATGCTTATATAGATAAGTTTGTTTCAAGCGGTCCTAAAAGCTATGCATTCAGAATAAGATTTGGAGAACACACAAAAATAATATGTAAAATTAAAGGCATTACACTAAATTCTGGAAATCTAGAAAAACTTAATGAAAGTGTAATGACAGATATTGTATTAAATGACAACAATATGAAGATTACACTACGCAATACTCAGATTTCTAGAAAACCTTTATGGACTTTAGTAACACAACCGTGTATTAAAACCTTTCGTTTGGTAGTAAATAAACGAAAAAGAGTTTTAAATTTGACACAGTACCCTATGGATATGAAAAAAGAACACGCAAGTAGCGTTTTGATTAAATTATGGTGATGAAGTTGTAGTAACGTCAGTAGTGGAAAAAATGTCTTCAGAATCGGACGATGATTCTGCAGGTTATACCTTAGACAGCTTGTCTAACGTGGAACCTCTAGGTTTACCTTCCAAGCGCAAATCCGATCAGGAAATCTCATATTTTAAAAAAGTTCCTAATTTAGCTATTTTAAATCAATCAAGTAAACGTGATACTGATTTGAAATATTCTTTTTTTAATAAAGTCCCCAAATTATCAATATTAAACAAAACAAACAAAATTCGAAGAAGTGATGGAAACCAAAAACTGTTTAAACCAAATACTGCAACCGATTTGATTAACGTTCTCTTTGATTCAAGTTCTCAAAATAACAGTGAGCCAATACATAAAAAAGATTTAAAAAGAAACATTAACGCACTTTTTGATAATACACAGAATAAAAGATATAAATTAAATAAAGAAAAAGTTGTAACACCAAATTTAGAACTAGATATGACTTATGAACTGCGTAATCCTAAATTAGAAAAATCAAAAAGAATACCAACACAAAGATATAAACCTTATAAATCAAATAATTTTTTCCAACAAAAATGGATTGTCAAAAACTTTAAAAGAAGTAAAAGTCCTCTTCAAGAAAAAGAAGAAACCATCAATGAACATTTTAAAAAACTTAAAAAGGTTAATGTCAACACGAAAGATATATCTAGAGGGGAAGTCGTAGATAAACATTTTAAAAAGTTTAAAAAAGTTAATACTGGACAAACCGTAGAAATGAAAGATCCATCTCAAGGGGAAGTCGTGGATGAAAATTTAAAAAGATTTAAAAAAGTTAATACAGGTCAAACCGTAGAAATGAAAGATTTATCTCAAGGAGAAGTCGTGGATGAAAATTTCAAAAAATTTAAAAAAGTCAATGCTGGTAAAGAAGTGGAAATGAAAGACTTATCGACCTCTAATTTAGGTGACTTAGAAAATGAAATACCTTCGGAAACAGTGGATCCAAGAATAACCAAGTTTAAATTTCCTAGCACTATGCAAGTCGCGGGTCCCTCGCGTAGCGGAAAATCTACGTTTGTTAGAAATTTATTAAAAAATGCTGATAAATTATTCAGTGAGCCTATAAAAAGATGTTTATGGTGTCATCCTTCCGAATATCCACCTCCTCCTAACACTGAACGTGAATTTAATAATTGTACGTTTAATGTGCGAATGCATGAAGGAGTGCCAGATTTAGAATCAGTAAAAAACGGGGATATGGTAGTATTAGATGATCTAATGTATGAAGCAGACAATAATAACGTATCAAATTTTTTTACCAAAGATTCACATCATAAAAATTTTGGTGTAATTTATATATTACAAAACATTTTTCCACAAGGTAAAAAATTTAGAACTATGTCGCTTAATTCGAATTATATTGTGGTGTTTAAAAACAATAGAGATAAGTTACAAGTAGATAGATTATTTCAGCAACTTGAGCCGAGAAGTTCGAAATTTTTGTTAGAAGCATTTGAAAAGGTTACTGAAAAACCACACGGTTATCTAGTGTTAGACTGTACGCAGCAAACTCCTGACAAATTTCGTTACAGAACAGGGGTGTTACCTGACGAAACGTTATCGTGCTTTATTTCTAAAAAGAAAAATGGCACCTAAATTATCTCCAAAAGTTTTTAAAAAAGTTTGCAAATTATCTTCCCGCACAGTTGCTAAACAGTGCGGTAATCTAGCAGTTCTCAGTAAAGCAAAACCCAAGTTACGAAAAAAAGTTTTAAGCGAAGCCAATCCGGAATTAGTAAAAGCTATTTCCGAGTGTGTATTAAACATCAGTAACGGAAAGGTACCGATTTCTAACAAGTGTAAAAATCGTTTAAAAAAGCATAAAAAATTGTGGAGAAGGTTAGCAGATAAAAAAACTTCTTTTAAAAAAAACAAAAATATAATTATACAAAAAGGAGGATTTCTACCTTCGTTTATACTGCCAGTATTAGGTGCATTAGGAAGCGCTCTAGTGTCAAAGTTTGTTTAAAATCATGAAATACGGTAAACAAATCATGTTACTTTACCCGCAACCTGAAAGTTTGAAAAAAATTAATGTTATTGACAGAACTTTAGAAAATTTATCTAGCGATATAGAAGCTATACAAAATCGAGCTATGTCGCCCGATGAAAAATGGAAATTGCTTAAATATAAATTAATAAATTATCACGATATTGTGTCAAAACTTCGAAAGCCTTACATACAATCACAAGAAGAATTATGGAAAGAATCTAATAAAAAAGAAGAGGAAGAAGATAATTTTGAAAGCGACTGGGAAACCGATCAACCTAAAACTAAAATTAAAAAAACTAAAACTAAAAAGAAAATAAAAAAGATAGAGTCAACCAAAAAAATTAAAACTGAACCCGTTTATGATATAAGATATAAACCTTATAACTTACGTTCTAAATCAAAATGGCAGAAGCTTTAACCGAAAGAGATAAAAGAATACTTAATAAATATTATTCTAAGCTTGATCATTATGCAGGTCTTGGGAATATTAATAAACTTCGCAAAGCTACCGGAATTTCTAAGCAAAAAATAAATAAATATTTACAAGGAGAAGACAGCTACACTTTTCATAAATACGTAAGAAAAAGGTTTCCTACTAAACATTATCACGTTACCAACATCGATGATTTGTGGGAAAGCGACTTAAATGTGTTAAATAATATTAAGAACTACAATAAGCTTTATATTTATATTTTAACTATCATCGATGTCTTTTCTAAATATGCATGGGCACTACCGTTAAAATCTAAAGCGGGTACTGAAATTGTGAAAGCGTTTGATTATATATTTAAGCAGTATAAACGTATTCCAAAAATTTTGCAGACAGATAAAGGTACTGAATTTACTAACAAGCAATTTCAATCCTTTTTAAGAAATCGGGAAATCCTTCACTATACTACGAAAAATAATGTAAAAGCTAGCGTTGTAGAAAGATTCAATAGAACGCTAAAAGAAAAAATGTGGAAATACTTTACGTATAAGAATACTTACAAATATACGGATGTATTACCTAAATTATTAAAATCTTATAATAGTTCGTATCACAGATCAATAAAAATGGCACCTATAGATGTAAATGAAACTAATATTATGTTAGTTTATGAAAATTTATATGGAAAGGATTTGCGTACAAAAAACGTATTCAAACCACAAAAATATAATACAGGTGATCATGTTCGTATATCTAAACTAAAAATGAAGTTTGATAAAGGTTACGAACAAAATTGGACCGATGAAATATTTAAAATTAGAGAAGTAATAAAAGGTGAACCGATTGTGTACAAGCTAGAAGATTTATCTGGAGAAGATTTAGATGGTATCTTTTACACGGAAGAAATACAAAAGGTACAACCTCAATCTGTCTTTATGATAGATACAATTTTAGACGAGAGAGGTAAAGGAAGCAATAAAGAAGTGCTAGTTAAGTGGAAAGGTTACCCTGCAAAGTTTAATTCCTGGATAAACAATCAGATATAATAGCACAATGATACGAAGAGAACCTTTTTCCATTACACTTACCAGTAATGGATCCATGGATCACTTTAAAAATAACACTACATCGAGTTTTTGCAACATGCTACCCCAGCGAACGGTCTTGCTAGGAGAATGGGAAGTTGCTCTAACCAAAATAAGATATCCCGGAATGTTCATAAATATTACAAAAAGTGATAATTTTTTAAAAGGAGATCGAATACACGTAACAAAAACCGGCATTAATACGTACAGTTTTCGTTACGATTTAGGAGAATCTACAATTACTGATAATGTAATGCTTTTAAATGAAATTAATCGCGTATTAGAAAAAAATGCATTCGTTAAAACTTTTTTTAAATACAACTCAAATACTGGATTTGTAAGCATTAATTCCGAAGCAATAGATAAAAGCGAATCAATTGGAGATGCAAAACCAAAGAAACGAGGAGACAACGAACAAGGAGACTCGAAACCACAGAAGCAAGACACTGTCCAAGATACTTCAACTTCGAAAACTAAAAAACAAGAAGTAACTCAGTCAGCTGAATCAGCAACAGTACAATTGGATGATGTAAGAACGAATAAACATTACATTCGTAACCTGTATTTGTCACCCGATTTAAACAGGCAGTTAGGCTTTAATTTTGGAACCAACGTGGCTAAAACTACACGTGCATCGTATCCTATGAATCTATATCTAACATTTCCTTACGAAATGTTTGTTTACTGTAACTTAATACATCCTCAAATGGTTAGCGATACATTTGCTCAGATAATTGAAAGCACAACAGTAGATTTAAATATTGGGAATAAAAATTTAGCAGTGGAAAAAACATTCTTTCCTCAAAATTGGGTACCTTTACTTCAACACGATTTTAACATTATAAAAATAGATTTAAGAACGGGTACAGGAGAATTTTTACCATTTGTAGACGGATTTTATTCAGCCGTTGTACTTTCATTTAGACCAAAAAAAATAATGAATCATCACGAACTTGCTAAATATTTTTTAAACCAAACAGGAAGAGGCGTCGAAGAAAATCCAAATTTTGTATTATATAAAGGAAAACGTTTTCAAAGAGGTTACGGCCTTTTTGGTGCACTTAAAGGAATATGGAGGTTCATGTCTCCAATTTTTAAAAGTGCTGCAAAAACTGTAGGTAAGGAAGCTGTTAACGTAGGCGCAAATGTTTTAACCGATGTGGTAACAAGCAAAAAACAATTCAAAAATTCGCTTAATGAAAGATTAAAGGAAAGTACTGAAAACATAAAGAGGAAGGCTGATAAATCTATAGATACCATGCTAGGATCTGGAATAAAACCACATAAAAAAAGAAAACTGGTTCATTCTAGAGTTAAACCGCACCACAAAAGCAATAAAAGAAGAAAAAGAAGAAAAAAAGATATATTTACTTAAAACCATGTCGAATATTTACACACATTCAGCGTTTAAAATATTTGACGATCAACCGATACAAACTGGAGTGGACAGTACTAATATTATCGAACTTGATACGCAAAATGCTATATCGTATAATTCTCCGTTAATATTTCACTACGCAGGAAATGCAGATACTTATTTGGATCTTTCATACATAGTGTTACGTTTACGTTGTAAAATAGTAAAAGAAGATGGTAACAATTTCACACCACCTGCACCTGGTATCGATGTTCCTGTTACTGAAAAATCTACGATTGTTAACAATTCTTTAAATTCTCTTTTTCAACAGATTGAGGTTATTTTAAATAATGTCACAGTATCTCAGCCTCAACCGGGATATCCATACAAATCATATTTCGAAACTTTGTTAAACTATTCTACAGATGCTATGGAAACATGGCTTCAATCATCACTTTGGAAATTAGACGATCCTGATAAAATGGATGATATAGAGGGAAATAGTGGTTTAAAATGGAGATACGGTATTACAAAGGAAAGTAAGGAGTTTGAAATGATGGGTTGCTTACACAGTGAAATATGTAATCAAGATAAATTTCTATTAAATAACGTGTCCATGACTATTAAGTTGACTCCTTCAACTCCGGAATTTCACCTTATTGGAAAAGGAAAAACTGTGATAACTTCAGCTAAATTATCTCTTAAACGTGTTTATCCATCGCCCACTACTCTATTAGCCCATCAAGAGGCGCTTACAAAAAGTAATGCAAAGTATCACCTAATTGGAGTAGATTTTCAACCGTTTAATATTCCAAAAGGAACTATAAGCAAAAACATAAACGACATTTTTGTAGGTAAGGTACCACGCCGAATCATAATAGCTTTTACTACAAATAAAGCATTTAGCGGTGCATTCGATGAAAACCCATACAACTTGAAACATTTTAACATGAATTTTTGTCAGTTATTCATTAATGGGCAACCAATACCTTTGCAACCACTGACTCCGGATTTCGAAGGAAGAAAGTATTTACGATGCTATCAGACATTAAAAGATGGTTTAGGTATTCTTTGCGACGATCGAGGACATTCCATTTCTCTAGATAACTATGCGAAAGGATATACTATATTAGTTTTTGATTTAACAGCAGATATGAGCGCTAACGAACCATATATTTCAGGTCTGCAGCACGGAAATGTTTCCATAAATGTAGCCTTTAAAAAGGCTTTAACTGATCCGGTAACTATGCTTGTTAGCTCAGAATATCAAAAACTTTTGGAAATAGACGTAAATAGATCTATATACATTTCATAATGAATACTAATCAAATACATACATTTTTATACAATAATCCGCATACTCGTCCATACTTTATTGGAGTATTTGCACGTGATCAAATACCAAAAGGACGGACATTTAAATTTCCCATTGCGATGGTAATAAATACTGACCCTAGCAACAAACCAGGACAACATTGGATATGTATCTTTATATCTAAATCTGGTATAGGAGAATACTTTGATAGTTTCGGACATGCTCCTCTTCATTCGAATATTTTAAACTTTTTGCAATATCAATGTGGAAAAAACTGGGAATATAATAGACGACGATTGCAAGGTTCTCATAGCTCAACTTGTGGACATTATGTTATTGCATATCTTCTTCATCGATGTTATAACTTACCAAAAAATATATTTTTTTCAAAATTTAAAATTAAAGATTTTAAATATAACGACAGTGTAATCACTAAGATTGTATGCGCTTCTCAAACATCCTGTAAAAATGAAGGAGTTCCATATCAAATATGCAAACCAATAAAAGGTGAGTAAATTGTATCTTTACATTCATTTTGTTTTCATTTTTCATTATAGAAACATGTCAACGGGTGCAGGTTTTATATATTTTAACTTTTTAATTGACAATGGACGTGAATACATAGTTAAAGAACTTTCTGTATGTGGTTCAAATCATGAGGTTCAGACGTGGATATTTCTTCCTCCTTACGAACGCAACGTATTAAACGAATTGGTTAAATCGACCAATGACAGAATTGTTGCAAAAGTCCATGGATTAAAATGGGAAGACGGAGACGTAAAATACAATTTATTGGCATACATCTTAAAGAGATGCGTGGATAGATTTACTGTAGTATTTACAAAAGGTGAAGAAAAAGCCAAATTTCTTCGAGCAATAACTGGACGTACCATAATAAATATAGATGAAATAGAGCCTTATCAAGAGGCGTTTGCTACATTTAATGCAAATCCTTGTATGCATCCTTGCCATAAAATACCTATTCTTAACTGTTCTCAAAGAAATGCTATTAATATTTCTATGTGGTACTCACACGTAGTTAATAGACGTGACGTTTACCCATGCGATCCGAAACCAAACGAATCGCGTCTCCCCTCCGATTTGAACCACGATCCAATCAATTTTAAATCTGCCATTTACGATGTATATATTAATGATCTGTTTTAGAATGCACACCTCAGTAATCAAACCTTAGAGGCAGGAACAGGATATCAGACGAAGTGTTAAAAAAGATGTAAGTATATACAATTAAATTGTTCTTACAAAGAAATTCATGTCAGATTGGCCGAGTGGTTAAGGCGTCGTACTTAAGATACGATTCTCTTTAAAGAGAGCGTGGGTTCAAATCCCACATCTGACATTTCTTTATTTTATTCTTTCAGGTCTACAGATATTAAAAAACTAAAGTTGAACAGTGATGAAGATGAAGTTAAATCCGCATCTAAACCTGATTCATCATTAATTGGAATCCAAAGCAACATTTACTTTCTCGATCATGGTCAAAAGAAATTTCTATGTATAGGATTTTCACCAGAATTTCCATACGATTTACGGATTACCATTTCCAAATGTGGTGAACATCGTGGTATATTACTATATGACTTGAACGAATGGAAAAATTTAATTCATTGTATAAATTGTATTGATACCGGTTCCAAGAAAGAAAATTTTAAATGGAAATGCAATTTAACAGAAGATTTACATTTAGATATAAAATATGTATTTGGCACGCAAAATGTGATTTTAAAACAATGTCAAGGGGATGAGCAGGTCTCCGTATCACTAATTGAAGAAGAATGGACAAATTTATCCAAACTTTATCCGGTTGTAAACGATATATTCTATCACAAATTAAAGGAATCTAAAGAAGTAAAGAATCTTATACTGGCATACTGCAATTACATAAAAGACACAACAGAATTGTTAGAAGATACGAGTAACATGTCTTACTCGCGCTTCACCGAGTACATGATATGCGTCACACCAAGAATTTACCACGAGATACGTTTCTTTCTTCACAAACAGCTAGTCACGTGTAACGAAAAACGTCATGAAACAAGTCACGTGTAATGCTATCATATAAAAGTGCCATGCAAGAACCTAACACATCGTCATTCTTCAGCAAGGAATCAAGTCATGGACACCGCCGCCGCAGTAAACAAGATGCTGGAAGAACTTAATGAAATAGGTAAAGAATCAAAACCTCTAACCACAGTAGAGTTAACACAAAATAAAAACTATTTAATTGAAGAAGCTCGTTCCGTTCAAACCAAATACGGAAAAAGAACAATAATAAACATTATTGGAAGAGATTTTTTTCTGCCATCAAAATTCAACGAAATCTCAGGAGAAAGTTTAAGATTATTAAATAAAAAAGAGTACTGCTTGGTTTACAAAGGAGGGGATGCCTACGCATTCGTCAAAATGGAATAAAAAGGTGAGTAAGCAATGGAAAAAAAAACATTACTATAGTCATGCAGCTCGATAGTATATTGTTAACTTATATGTCAATAACATTGTTATTATTCATCTGTATCACTTTTTGTATTTTAAAATTACATAAACTTAAATGCACATGTACTTCTTGCAGTGCATGCGCAGAACACATGTGCTTCTTACAGTACATGCGCAGAGAAAAACAACCAGAAATCGTATAAATAACAAGGTACATTTTTAATATTTGTCACTTATCATTATGTCTGTCACTTCCGAGCCTATCTATCTAGGAAACAATGCTTTGGCAAGAATAACAATTAATCAGGAGTTTCTTGTTAACACTTGTGGTGCATATCAAAGTCTAGATACATTTAAAATTTTATCTACTTCCATCACACAATGTGAAAACACTAAAACTAAAAGTGTTGAAATCAAAGTGGGTAAACGCTCAGAATACCACGAATTACAAAGAACAGATATTTTTAATGTATATTTTACACTTTCTAGATTGGTTCCAACGGCAGAAGAAGCCAGGGTGAAAGTAAAAACAAACGGACGATGCATAGATCAACTTGTAACACGACAAGGAAACCTCAACGTGTTAAAAGAAGAAGAAGAAGACAGTGATCAACATGTGCTGGTAGGTGCTCTGTTTTTTCCGAGGATGCATCAACACATTCATAACAACTTTCATCACCTTGGATATCTGATAGAAAGTAGAGAACTGGAAGAAGAAAAACAAAGAGACAGAAACGTTCGAAAACTCTTGTGCAATAGTGATTCGAAAGAAGAAGAAGAAAAAGGAAGAGACGTGTGCGGAACTTATAATTCCTTGTGTTCAACAATAATTAAATTAACATTTTATAACGTCGATAAACTATAAGTTCAATAACATTTTTTTTCATATCTGTAAACATCTCTTTTATTGTCAAGAAAAATATTTATCCTGTTTTAATTAATTATTATCATTATTTAATTGTGATTAAACTTTTTATTGTCAAGAAAATATTTTTATCCTGTTTTATACCATATTGAAAATTATTTTTGTATTCACATATTTAATTGTAATTAAACTTGTTATTGTCAAGAAAATATTAATCCTGTTTTAATTAATTATCGTTATATATTTTTTCTGTATTCAATTATTTAATTAAAACTACTTTTATTGTTATTAAATTTTATATCACATTGAAATTATTTTTGTATCCACATAATGTAACCAAAGAATTACAATAAAAAAAATGCCCCACGGCGAGGCAGATCTCCGCAACACGTCACTGACTCAGTTCAAGGTCAAGGGAATTCCCTTGTCTTTGAAACATACGTTTCAAGGACGGGGGAATACCTCTAACTTGGCGCCAGTGACGTGTTGGCGGCGTCTACCTCCCGTGGGGCATATACTACTCACCAAACTTGGTATTTAGGTTCAGTATCTTCCAGAGATGCGACACGAAGGTTTTCAAGAAAATCCGCCCACATCAGATTATCCTTTACATGGAACATTTTTCGAAAATTTTAATTTTCTCAAAAACGGCTCTAATGGTTTTGATTAAGATAGCATATGTTTAAGATATTTTCGTGACAAATGAAATGTATATCTTGAATTTTCTGGGAATGTCACCAAAAGCATTCTTCATTGTGAACGACTTTTGCACAACTGGTAAACCATCAAAGATAGACAAAATTTTATTACACAAAAAATGTAGACGGCGTTAAAATACACAATTTATGTCACATATATATTTTTACTTTCTCTACTACGTATAGTAAGTAGGGGAAGTATTGTATTCCACCCAAAAATTTGATACCGAGATTTCACCGCAAATATATATTTTGAGAACCCCTGAATCCAGAAAAAGGATTTTTGGAAACATGTCCGTGTGTGTGTCTGTGTATCTGTGTGTGTGTGTGTGTGTGTGTGTGTGTCTGTCTGTGAACAGCATAACTCAGAATCGAACAGTCGGATAAACACCAAACTTGGTATTTAGGTTCAGTATCTTCCAGAGATGCGACACGAAGGTTTTCAAGAAAATCCCTCCACCCCAGACTACCCTTTACATGGAACATTTTTCGAAAATTTTAATTTTCTCAAAAATGGCTCTAACGATTTTGATTAAAATATCATATGTTTAAAATATTTTCATGACAAATGAAATGTATGTCTCGAATGTTCTGGGAATGTCTCCAAAAGTGTTGTTCAGTGTGAACGATTTTTGCATAACTGGTAAATTATAAGAGATAGACAAAATTTTCCTGCGCAAAAAATGTAGATCGCGTTAAAATACACAATTTATGTCATATACATTTTTGTGGTTGAGTGAACCATTTTCGAGATATTGCTTGTTATTGCCTTAAATTTTCCAATACTTATACTTTTTCTCAAATTCGTTATTCATTTTTTTGTCCTGGAAATACAAAGAGAATGGAATACTCCACATAGCAACCAGCTCTTAAACGCTTAAATCCTAGCAATTCCCCTTGCATCTACAAGAAAATTAGCAATAAGATTAACATCTCGATATCTCGATTAACATGAATCATATGGAGAATAAGCGTTTGTAAAAATAGGTTGTACAAGAGTAGAGAAAGTCATGTGATTGTAACACATCAGATGGTTTTGTTGAGTGAACCATTTTCTAGATATTGCTTGTTATTCCCTTAAATTCTTCAATACTTATTTTCTCAAATTGGAATTCGTTATTCATTTTTTGTCTTAGATATGCAAAGGGTATGTGGCAAAGAGAATGGTGCTGCACCTAGCAACCAGCTATCAAGAGTGATGTCTATGCTTAAAGGCTACTGTATTTCTATACTGCCCTTGCAAATAGAAAACAAGGGGAACATAGTAAGCCTTAAGCGATAGTCAAATATTTTTAGAACTGGTCGCTATGTGTAAAATGTAATTCTCTTTGTATGTCAAAAGATCGTTTCTGCAAATGTTTATCTCGATTAATATGAACTGGATGGAGAATACGAGTTTGTAAAAATAATTTGCACAAGAATAGAGAAAGTCATGTGAGTGTAACACATCAGATTTTTTTCCTATGTGTGTGGCAATTTATTGCAATGTTCGCTTTCCTTAAAGATAACATAAAGTTGTTATTACAGCTTATCGGTTCTATTTTCAATAATCACTGCCACAGTTATTTCTATTCTCATGGTGGGCGTGGCACTAGTGTCGCCGAATTAACCTAAAATGCGGAAATTTTTTGTTCTCAAATGCCGCCATCTTGGTTCAGAGGCAATTATGGCGGAATAGTTTCCAAGATGGCCGTTTTTGGCGCCAATTTTTTCCCGCCTTTTTCGTTAACCCGCGACACTAGTGCTTAATCCCCCCTGGTTGCAGGATGAGCTGTAATATTCACTACTCATGTTCTAAAGTAATGGTTCTTCAACTATATTTGTAAAGAATACTACCTCTCGATTTAGGAACATGTTACCACAACGCATAGGGGAAGGTGGGGCAAGAGTGCCACGTTAAGGTTCAAACACTCTTTTCTTCCTCTAAACAGAATCATACGTATTTTTCCCCCGTATATAAGATAAGCTATCATTACACAAGAACATGATAAAGTATTAAGACAGACTCTCCCAAACATTCTGAGATATTTTGATTTACATAAAGAAACGTCGGCTGACACTTTTGCCCCTTAGACTGGGGTAAGAGTGTCACATACATTGAACAAACTGAGACATCATTATTCCCTACAAATATCACAAATAAAGGTTCCTTTCACGTCATTAAAGTCTGTACAATCTGTATGAGACATTCCTTTGCATTCTTGACACTGAACCATTGGCTCATCAGGTGGATCTGATAACCTTTCTTGGCAAATTAAGCAAAAGTAGACATCGTCTTTTTTCTGGTCTTCAGTAGTTCTCTGTGACGTTGCAGTATCACACCTTGGTTTCTTCTTCTGTATCTTTGATTTTAACAGAACCTTTGTGGTAGTTGAGCACTTAGTACAAGCTTGTTTGCTTTCAAGCATTTTTTATGTGGGCTGCTGGTCAGGATAACCGATTTATCAGGTTTTCTTCCTCTTAGGGTTGGAGTTTTAGGAAAAGGTCTTCTATGAATTGGAAGTGGGGAAATAGTTCCAATACTGGAGTTTTGGAAACAGGTTTAATTTTATCTGCTTCCTTTTCATCAACGAAGTAAAAGCTTTCCCTCGAAGTAGAAGCTATAGGAAAGAACTCCTTTGCATTCCTTCTCTAGGGGCAGGATGCTTGAATCTTCGGTATTTTCGCTATCCATTTTTCTCTGTATTTATGATTTATAAATTTTGTTACAATGAATTGTTTGTACTATGTTCACAGTACGGGGTAAGACTCTTGCCCCAGAGTCAGCTGACACTTTTGCCCCCAGCTGCACGGGATTACATCTGGTGACACCATGGAGTAGCGGCTGCATACACTACTAACTCTTCGCGTGCAATTGGATTCTCATATAAGTGGGGTTAAGCCATAATAACTGAGATATACCAGAAACTACCTTACCTGGGAATAAATTGGGTTTCCTGTCATGGAAATATAAGATCACAATTATGAAAAAAGTACTTTATTATACAACAAAAACAATAACTTTCTAGAGCTGCTGTAATGCACAGCCCAACAAACATGCCATCTAACTCAGTGTACCCAACCTTGCAACAAAGTCACTAAGGCCGTATTTTTGCACTTAAAGGGGATGACACTCTTACCCTACATGGCACTCTTGCCCCACCTTCCCCTAGTTCTTCAAGGTAAACAGGAAGTGGAACTTGCAAAAATTATATATCCTGATTCGTTTTTATACTTCGCAAAAGGTGGTAATTTTATTAAGGGTCGAATGCTTCATAAACCTGAGCAGGGTCTTCCAAAAGAAATAGACTTTAAATACGAATTAAACGAAACCATCATAACTTATAAGGCTATGCTTCTATCGGTACTTAACGATAAAATTAAAACAATAACTCATATCAGCAAATTTTTCTTATACAATAAAGATACCGGTTTTGTTCATATTAATACACAGGCAAAAGAAAAAAACAAAGTAAAAAGGCGTGAGGGTGAAAAAAAAACTGTTAGAATCAGATATTAATACTTCGCACACCATAAACGAGTCTATTGAACTGTATAATGTAGATCCTAAATTAAACGATGGATCACACACAGAGCATGACATTGAAGTTAAAGACGAAACAGGTAAATAAAAAGGTAAAAGAGCTATCACTATAGTTAGCAATAATGCGATACGCGAATTATATCTATCTCCGGATGTAAGCAGGCAGCTAGGATATGCACCTCAAACCGATGTTATTAAATATAAACGCGTTTTATTTCCAATAAATCCGTATATAACGTTTGCTTACCAGATGTTCATATACTGTAATATTATAGAACCTCAAGTGGTGAGCGATACGATTACTCAAATTATCGACAGTACAATTGTTGAAATATACATTGATCACAAACATTTAGCAATGGAAAAATCGTTTGTGCCTTTAAACTGGGTACCAGTTCTTCAACATGATTTTCAAATTGTGCAAATAAATTTAAGGACAGGTGCAGGTGAATTATTACCATTTATGGACGGATTTTCTTCGGCAGTAGTACTTTGGTTTAGACCATGTGGATCATCGCGAATTCATTAAACACTTTCTTAATCAAACCGGTGATGGCGATAGTTTTATATGTATAAAGGTAGGCGTTTTCAAAGAAGTACCGGATTTTTCTGTGCTTTAGGTAGTTTGATTAGATACATGTCGTCGCACTTTAAAAGCGCTACAAAATCTGTTGGCAAAGAACAATTAAATGTAGGTGGAAATGTTTTATCCGACGTAATTGCGCAAAAACCTTTCAAGTACTCGCTTAATATTAGATTAAAGGAAGGGGGATCAAATTTAAATAGAAAAGCCGATCAAGCTTCAGATTTGATGCTCGGCTCGTAAAAAACGTAAAACTAACTCAGTTGAAGACAAAGTGTGCAAGATGTAACAAAGCATGTAAAAAAACTAAAATAGCAAAGCATAAGAAGAAGAAAAAACGCAAAAATAGTTAAACTAAAATAAAACAAACTACACGTGATACATTTTCATAATGTCTAAAATTTATGTAAATTCGGCATTTATTTTTTTGAGGAACAGTCCGTACAAACTAGCGTAAATCGTTATACGGTAATCGACTTAGAGCCTCAAAATGCAATTTCTTATAATTCACCAATTGTATTTCACTATAAAGGAAACGATGATTGCTTCTCAAATAGAACTATATTTACGTTGTAAAATTATCAGTCATGACGGTAAGGATTTAAAAGATACAGACAAAATAACTGAAGTTAACAACCCTTTAAATTCACTTTTCAACAAATAGAAGTGGCTTAAAATACTGTTACTGTTACTCCACCACAACCCGAATATCCATATAATACGTATATAGAACAATTATTAAACTATTCAGCGGATTCTCAAAATTCGTGGCTTGAAGCATTTCTTTGGAAAAAAAGATACGACAGGTTCCTTTGACACCTGGGATAATAATGAAGGTATAAAGTGGCGTATTGAACACACTAAGGGTGGCAAAGAATTCGAATTAATGGGACCAATTGTCCTGCTCGTTATTTTATCAAGATAAACATATTCCCAATAACATAGACATGACAATAAAATTAACTCCGTCTACTCCCGAATTTCACCTTATAGCCGTTGGAAACCTTAAAGGAAAAACTGTAATTACAAATGTTACACTTAACGTCTTCTGCACCATGCTTTTAGCTCATCAAAATTTACTGTCTACACTTAACGGTAAAATAATATTAGACGAGGTAGATGTCCAACCTTTTAACATTCCTAAAGGAACAACAAGTAAAACGTTTCATGATATATTAGTAGGAAAAGCACCTCGCAGAATTACAGTAGACTTCGTATCAGATACTGCATACAGCGGTAATTTTTTAAAAAATCCATACAATTTTTTACATTTATATTTTAATTGTTTTCAACTTTTTATAAATAAGCAACCGTTTCCGGCACATCCTCAAACTCCCAATTTTACAAATAACCAATAATTAAATACTTTAATACTGTCGCAAAAGCTTTAGAAATAAATCCTGAAAATAAAGGATATACTATATCCAGAAAGAATTATTCAAAGGGATATACATTTCCCATATTTGATTTAACACCGGATAAGGGCGCTAACGAAACCCGCGTTTCTGGTTTACACCATGGTAATTTTTCCATAAACATAAGTTTTGCAATAGCTTTAACAGAAGCAGCTTGCATGATAGTTTTATCCGAATATCAACGTGTACTAGAATTTGTCGTAAACAGATCAATTTGTGTGACATGAATACCGAACAAATACGTAAATATTTATCAAACAATATTCATACTAGTCCGTACTTATAGGTGTTTTTGCATGTGATCAATTACCTAAACGTGTTAGTAGTTAATATTACAGCTTATCCAATTGGATTAACGATAATCGTGCCACCAGGGGGGATTAAGCGCTAGTGCCGCAGGGTTAACGCAAAAAGGTGGGTAAACTTTGGCGCCAAAAGCGGCCATCTTGGAAACTATTTCGGAGTCACACGTTAAACCAATATGGCTGCTCTTGGGATCAAAAATAAAATTTCGCCTTTTAGGTTAACCCGGCGATACTAGCGCCACGTCCACCTTAGAAAAACTGGTGGCAGAGCTTATTGAAAATTGAGCCGATAAGCTATAATAGAAACCTTATGTATTGTTATTGAAAACACAAATAGAATAAAATTGACACTAAAGCCGTAAAAACTAGAAAAATTATGCTGAAATGGATGGAAAGTGAAGGAATGAGTACGAAAACGTTGGGGATAAATCGTGCATCCGGAGGGTGAGGAGGATAGGGATAGCCTGATGGAAAAGAAAGCTGTTCCGCTTACCTGTGATGAAGGAGGTCGAACGCCGAAAGAAAGGACGAAGTGTAAGTGAGCGAGTTAACCTGTGATGTGAGTGACGTCACAAAAGAGGAATAGCGGCCATCTTGCAAACAAAGATGGCGACACTAGCGCCAACTCTACCTTGGGGATTAGAAAAACAGGTGGTAGGGATTAAGAAAAAAAATGGTGGTGATATGAGTCCCAGAAACAATTTGGAGATTATAGAAAAGAAGATGGCGGGGATTGTTGAAAAAAATGAGAACATTCCGCCTGAAGTGCGCGAAGGATAGACCACACCCTAAAACAATGTGGCAGGAATAACCTTAAACCAAACAATTAAGCCACAAAAAACTAGAAAAGATGGTGAAATGAATGGTAAGTGAAGGAATGAGTACGAAAACGCGATGGCTCTAGGCAAGCACAGATCATCCCTGTTTTTAATTTCTACGATGCCCTTGTTTCTACGGCACGCCTCGCACAGTTTATAGTAGTTGCCTGAAATCTCCTTCGTCCATACACAATTGAGCGTTAGTGGTCCTCCCATTATAAATTTCTTGTTGCTTTGCATAAGCTTTTCTATGCTTTGAAAAAACACAGTGGAATTATCCTGATCAAATTTACGCACACTCGTCCTAAAAGGTGCAAACGCATTCCGCGAATTGTGTATGGTTAGACCTATATAGCTTGGTTCATTTTCTAACAATTCTGTTTTCAGGTATTGTAATATGTCATTAATCACGGATTGAAGCCACTGTTGCGCATCTGCATCCTAGGGTATGGGCTTGAACAGCCATTTCTATTTTGGAAAACCCAGAGTAAAGCTTTGAAATGGTTCTCTGTCTGCTGGCTATGCCTTCAAAGCTGGGCCCCTGCCCTACACTTGCCTTGTTCGTTCTGCTGTCTTATAGTGCCTGGTTGTGCTTCCATTTCCGCTCCTAATATTACTCAAAAAAACCAGCACATTTGCCTAATGATACACTCACACCGTCTATAAATCACTATCACTTTTACCTATTTGATTTCTCACTTCTTGTTTTATTCTCGCTACATTATATAAATTGTTATTACCTTCGCTTTGTGTATGTCTCTAAAAGCGCTCGCCTAGTGCTGTACTGTAACGTTATCTGGTGCTGTTTTATTGTGATCTTATCTTCACCGCAACATCCGATCGAGTAAGCTCGTAACCGGATGTTATTAGCGCTGGTTTATCTTATCGCTCCAACATACCACATGTTGGTATCGGGTTCACTTCCGGTGGGAATTTTGCGCTTCCGGTCCCAATCAATTAGCAACTTATAATATTCTGCTATCACACACATAGCCATGTTGTTTTTACTTCCCTATATACAAGAGCTCAGTTTTACATGAGACCTTCAGTGTGGAGCTGCAGCGGTTTTGACCGCGCGTGTATTCGAATGAAGTTGGCATCTGCCCGCGCAACGAGTCACCGTCTTCTTCTTTTCCGATATACGTTACGTTCGTCGTGGGAACCATTTCCGCCTAGGTACTCAACAACATTTCTTTAGTTACTCATCGACAGTAGCTGCTGTGAACATGTCTGTCAGTCGGTTCGTCCACTGTTTCTGACCGCTTTTGACCGGCAATTAGATCTTTGCTTCTACGTTCGCTAGTTACCATTACGATGGTCGAGGACCAGGCTTCTGATATAGTTAAATTGTCTGTGCAATGGTGGTGTGTATCGCTTAAAAAGTCTAGGTATATCAGTGAGTGGTGATGTTGGTTGATCTTAACGCTGGTTAAGCATTTTCAATAACAGTTTTCTTTTACTGTATTTCCAATAAAGTCTTAGATTTTTCGTATCGCGTCTAAACCTAAAATAAAACAACCACCACTACGCTTTTCAATTTAGACTCATTTTCGTGTCGTATCATATCCTGCAACCATAACTGAAAGGTGAGTTCCAAAAAAACCATTATTATTATTTTTCCGCTTGTATCACCATATCTGCTTTGGTCTGGATTCGAATCCTGTGACCTGATTCACACCATTTCTTTCTTTTTGTTTGGCCGATCCAATCGTGTTTTATTTCCACCAATCGTGCATCTTCATTTTATTACGCACACCAATCACAAAATGTCTTATTTTCACCAATCACATCGCGACACGTCAGTTCCTGCCTCCCCTTAGTACACATTCATTGCGTTTTCTTCGCTCTTTTGTTTTTTTCCAAAACCTTCATGCCAGGTTCTCTTGGCTACTCATATTCTTTTCCCTTGTCTATTGCTGTCAATCTCGTTCACAACATCATTTAGTTCCAATTTATTCCCAACACATTTCACACCTCCTAGTCACTTTAACCTCATCTCTTCATCCTAGCTCTTAATTCCGCCATATTGTTTAGTTCCCGCTTTCGCCACTGCGTCCTTAACCTCAAAACTGCCTCCCCCACCTCTATGACCCGCCATTTTATTTGGTTACCATGTTTGTCAAAATCTCCTCTTGCTTTCGCCATCTTGTTTAGTACCCAATTTCGTCACTCCCTTCCTTAACCTAATTTTCTAAAGGACATATATGATAATTGTGCATACGTATTATTCTCTTGCGCTTAAAATTGTTTTTCCTATTTCTTTTTTTCATGTCCTTTTGGATTTATTCTCACGGTATCTATGTATGATATCTACAACACAAACAATATACGTAACAACATTTACTATGGTACGTTTTCTAATGGTTTTTATTTTATTTTCCTCATAGGTTACTTTTATTAACCTAATTATTTTCATCATTTCGTATCGTAACTGAATTCTTCCACATCCGTTCCCAACGTGTCATCGCTTTCCGTTACTTCTTCTTCATCATTTATTTCTAACATTTCATCCTCATAGTTTGGTTCTTCCTCTTCGTTTCCTCCCTCAGCTGAACACCATCTTTTGTGTCGTCACTCACATCACTTATAACCGTTAACTTGCTCAGTTCCATTTCGTCCTTTTATTCGGCGTTCATCCTCCTTCATCGCACGTAAGCGGTCCAGCATTTTTGCCAACAGGGTTTCGCTACCCTCCTCATCCTCCAGGTGCACGTTTTACTCATTCCTTCACTTACAATCCATTTCACCTATTTTTCCATTTTTGTGGCTTAATGGTTTGGTTTAACGTTATTCCTGCCATAATGTTTTAGGGTGTGGTCTATCCTTCTCGCACTTCAGATGGAATGTTCTCATTTTTTCAACAATCCCTGCCATCTTCTTTTCTATAATCTCCAAATTGTTTCTGGCGCTCATGTCGCCGAAATTTTTCTTCTTAATCCCTACCACCTCCATTTTGTAATTCCCAAGGTGGAGTTGGTGATAGTGTCGCCATCTTTGTTTCCAATATGGCCGCTATTCTTCTTTTGTTACGTTACTCGCATCACAGGTTAACTCGCTCACTTACACTTCGTTCTTTCTTTCGGCGTTCGACCTCCTTCATCACAGGTAGGCGGACCAGCTTCCTTTTTCACCTTTTTCATCCCTATCCTCCTCACCCTCCGAATGCACGATTTTTCCCCAGCGTTTTCGTTCTCATTCCTTCACTTTCCATCCATTTCAGCATAATTGTTCTAGTTTTTTACGGCTTTAGTGTCAATTTTATTCTATTAGTTTTTCAGTATCGATACATAAGGTTATCTATTACAGCTTATCGATTCAATTTTCAATAAGCTCTGCCACCAGTTTTTCTAAGGTGGGCGTGGCGCTAGTGTCGCCGGATTAACCTAAAAGGCGGAAATTTATTTTTGATCCCAACAGCCGCCATATTGGTTTAAAGTGTGACTCCGCAATGGTTTCCAAGATGGCTGCTTTTGGCGCCAAAAGTTTTCCCGCCTGTTTTCGTTAATCCCGCGACACTAGCGCTTAATTCCCCCTGGTGGCAGGATTATCATTAATCTAATTTTATAAACTGTAATATTAACTACTCGTGTTCATAAAGATTTTCCAATTGTGTTGGTGGCAAATATGGATCCTATCAGTAAACCTGGTAAACATTGGTTTTGTATTTTTATTTCCAAATGTGGAAGAGGAGAACATTTAGATAGCTTCGGAATGCCTTCCCTTTCTCACTATTTTATACAGTTTCAAAGTCATATTTGCGGTAATAATTGGAATTGCAGTAATCGAAGATTACAAAGCTCCGTCAGCTTTACAGGTGGACATTGCGTAATTGCTTATGCTGGCATTGGTGTTGTAATTTACCTGTTCAAGAAGTTTACTCTAAATTTAGAATAACTGATTACACTTATAACAGTCTTATTTTAAAAACTTATAAAAATCTATACTTTGGCACCAAATGTAAAAACACAACAGTTCCGCTGCAAAGCTGCACATCGTTAATATAAAAAGGCAAGTGTACTCTTTATTTATGCTTCTGTTTACGTTTTGCTTGCAATGAATAAACACAATATGTCTGCAGGAACTGGATTTATATATTTTAACTTCTTTGTAAATGATGAACTCGAACGTGTAGTTAAAGAACTATCTATGTGTAGTTTAGAGCGTGAATTGCAGACTTGGATCCTTAAACCACCTCACAATCCTCGGTTGTTACGCAATAAAATTATTTCCACTAATAACAAAATTACTACAAAACTTCAGGTTTAAAATGGAATAATGGTGACGTTGATTACGATCAACTTGCTTCTATACTCAACCAAAACGTGGATATTTTTGCGGTTATTTTTACTAAAGGAGAACAGACAGCGGAGTTTCTTCGTAAAATTACCAATAGAACCATACATAAGAATACAACAATATTGTAGAACCATACAAGAATTCTGGTTTAACGACGAATCACTAGTAACGTTTAATGCTTCGTCTTGCATGCATCCTTGTCATAAAATATAAACTCTCAATTGTGCTCAAAGAAATGTATTAAACATTTCCAAGTTGTACGCACATACCACGGATAAAAGAAATGCATATCCATGCTATCCAAAAACCAAAAGATTCACGTCTGCCTCACGAGTTAAAACATGCATCATGTTAAACTGCATTCCTTATGACGTATATATTAATCGTTTGTTTTAGAACGCACCTTAGGACTACTTAAACTGAAGTAACGTTAAATTACACTGTAGTGCACTTCATCCCGTCATCATGTGTATTACAGATATAAGGTACGTATAACTCACATATACTTGTAGCAGATTGGCCGAGTGGTCTAAAGTGTTAGCTTTAAGCTCTAATTCTCTGAAAGGAGATCGTGGGTTTGAATTCCGCATCTGACAAATTCTTTTTTATTTTCTAGTGTAACCCCATTAGAACCAAAGAAAATAAAACTAGAAGAGGAACGTTAATAGGCATTAGAAGCAATTTATACTTTTTGGATCGCGCACAAAAGAAGTTTCTTAGTGTGGGATTTTCTTCACAAATAGCTTGCGAACTGTGTACCACGTTAAATGTGGAGAAGATCTTGGTATTGTGATCCACAACTTGTGCCATTGGAAAAACATAATTACGCGGGTTTCCCTTATCGATAAGAATCCTAAAACAGAAGCAGTAAAATGGGATTTAAATCTAAATGAAGAATTATAACTAGACTTCAAACATGTGTTTGGCACACCAAAAATTATAGTAAAGCAATATCAAGGCGACGACTCCGTTAATATATCCTTAATCGAAGAAGAGTGGAAAAATTTAACTAAACTCTACCCGATTGTCAACGATATTTTTATCATCGATTAAAAACGTTACCGAAGTAAAAATCTAATTATAGCCTATGATAAATATTTAGAAAATGCGGAAGGTAATGTGGAAGCTATATCATATTCTAAATATCCGGAATATATCATATTCGCCACTCCTAAAGACTATTACGAAATACGATTTTACTTACAAACTCAACTCGCAGCTGCACATGATCACGCGCACAAGAAGTAATAATCACGTGTTTATCACTTATAGTGTAGCTGCATGTAATAAAAAACCTAATATGTAAACATCACGTGTTACTATGCTTACGTAATTAACATAATCATATATATATATATATATCGTATTTTCTTACCGTACCCACAGTGCTTCTTCTGCTGCTTAGTGAAACAGTTCAGAAACAACAAAACAACCATCATCATGGTCAGAAATTCCGGCAGCACCAGCAGCAACGCTACGGATATGCGCACCGTGCTCAACAACCTCGGTAGAGGTTCTTTCGTTTGTAAAATAACCGAAGGTGGCCTTTGAACTAGACGAGGGTGCGCCATACCTCATACAAAACATCATGGCCGCCAAAACCAAGTGGAAAAGAAAAATCGTGGTAACCATACACGACAGAGAGCTCATTCTGGCCGCAACGCTTCGAGGCGTTAACGCCGGAAAAGCTGCGCAGAATTAATGCGCAAACGTATTTTTTACTGTAGAACGGAGAGAAATCCCTTGGGAATGGTAAAATAAGACACTTGTATAGTTTAGATCCGGCGGAAATTCTAAAGTATGAACAACAAACCACATCGGTAGAGGTTACTTTTCTAAAGAAAAACTATAACAGTCGCTGAACGGTATGAGAGTAAACGTTTGGACAGCAATGGTTCCAAAGATTAACGCCGAAGAAGCTGCGCAGCATTAACGCGCCAAATATCGCTTCCTCGACAATAACAAACAACAGCTGTAGATATTGTCGTATTTTTAACCGACATATATCTCGCGAAAACTTTTCCTTTTTTCATCAGTTCTAAATGATGTTCTGCCCACATGGGATGTGCAAGCATAATCATTGGCAATGTCAATGCGCAAGCTGTTACCACGGTCCAGCTCAGTGCATGGGCCCGACATAGAAACATCTGCATTACAGAAAAGGACGCGTCGACATAATCTACATGACGTTACCATAACAAACAAAAAAATTAAATATAACAGCAACGCATCAAGCACGACGGGTCATTCAGTTAGCAGCAAAGGCACCAGCCACTGCACCGTGGATATTATCACCGATCCCATCAACGCTGGCCACAATGTGTGGACGCAACTTATGTTTAATGTCTCCGAAATAGTGCGCAAGGTAAACACGTAAACCAGTGCTTTAAACTTCTAGCAACAAAAACATTCTCCTAATCAGAAAACAGTGGTTACAAAACTGGGAGCCAACGACTCTTGTTCAGTTAACGCTGATATACTACACGTCGCTTTTAAAAGCGTATTAATTAATAAAAGTGATAAAGACTCCGCAAAATTAACCATCATTGCAGGACATTCATATACACCTACCCTATACCAGTGCATCACTCAACATGCTCCAATGTGAACAACATGGGTGCAGCGATTTCGTGGTGGGCGCTCTGTATGTGCCACAACTACAAAGCGACGTAAGTAACAACTTTTATCACCTCATTTAAGTGCGTCACTACCAAATCCAGCAAACAAGTACGCTCTATCGTGTTTAATGAATCCGATAGCGAGAAGTCAGATGACGACGAAAGTGACACCGAATTCGAATGCGGCAGCAACAGCAGCAAAACATCGAATCCCGATCGCAGCAGTAATACGCATGACAAAACCGACATCGAAAACATCAGCAACACTACCTCTACAAGCGTCGGCGCAAACAATAACAACAGCAGCAGCGACGACGACGACATGGTTACTCTAATTAAAACCATCGTGTATACCACAAATGTAAATGTCTAAGTCAACCAAAAATGGTATATTTTATTTGCAAGAAAAAAGGAATTGTTTTAATTGTAATATACATACTTTGTTAATCAAAACAACTGTTTCACTAACAAATCAATTGTAACACTTGTAACGTATTAAAAAGAAAACAAACAAAATGTGCCCCGCGGATCGGCCGGACAAAGTCTCCGTCTCCGGCGCGCCGGCAAAAGGGTGCAAAAGTTCTACGACGTCGTCAAGGGCGTCACGGTTCGACGCCAAGGTCGGCACCAAGCTTATCGCGACCTTACAGAGGTCCTTCACCTCGAGGGCGAAGTTTGGCGCCAACCTTGACAAGATCGTGACGACCTTGATAACCTCGGCGACATTTACCTTTCCCTGGCGCCGGGGTGGACTTTGACCGCCTGGCTCCCGCGGGTTCATACTACTTTAGAGTTACATGGCGTTTGTCTTTTCAGGATAAACGAAAATCCTGGCGAGAGAAACCTAATCAAGGCAACGCGCCCTATCTTAGAACCTCGCGAATGTGAGGCAAATACCCAATCCTTTGCTGCGAAGATGCGCTTAACAATCGTTTGTAGAATAGTAGAGAAAGGCATGTGAATGTGAGATATCAAATTTTTAGAGAAAGTCCCTGTGCGAGTAAGCGTGAGTGTGTGCGAGTAAGCATCTACGACAGCATAATTCAAAAACTAAAAGTTCAAACCAATAATAACAGATATCTCAGAAACGGCTGATGCAACAGAATAAGTTATAAACTGTGTGTTTTAAGCAATTCTGTATTTCTTGTGCAGCAAGTCTATGCTTGTCTCATATCGTTTGCCAGTTATAAAAATGATACAAAATTCTTTCGGAGTGAAGAGGGCTTCAGAGCCTATTCCTAGAACGTTCAAGATATACATTTCATTTGTAATGTAAATATATTAAATACATATTTTTCTCTTGTGTCCACTATTTTGGCCGAATGTCCCCAGTGAGATGAAGCACATGTGTATGATAACCGGTTAGAGCCATTTTTGGGAAAATCAGAAGTATTCAAACTTGTTCCATGTAAAGAGTAGTTTTTTATGGAGGGATTTTCTTGAAAATTCAGATCTGCGTAACTGGTATATCGCTATTAGTAGTGTGAGAATAGGCGATCCAGGAAGTGCGTTTAATGCGTCGAAGCTGGCGACGAACGTGAACTTCCGTACGTTTCGCATTGAAGTACGCATCCGCGGTCCGAGAGTTCTTATACTGGGAGTAAGCGCTTAAATTATTAGCAATTAATTTAGCACATTCCACAAAGAAGCTTTCAGTATCGAGGTATTCTGATTTTCACTAGAGCATGAAAGTCATCTCTATAGAGTCGCAGAGTAGTCTCTAAGATTTTTAAGTCACAGAGTCATCTGTGAGATAGGTGTTCCTGAAAGCACTCTGGACATGCATTGCACAGGCGGCGGCGAAAGATTATTTGTCCACGACGCGACGTATGGGCCTAGCAACTAAGCACGGGAAGTGATTGCTACACATCGTATTCGTATTTTTTTAATCATCATAAATCTTGCCATATCCTCCGTCACTAAAGTAAATCTGGAGACGAATCATGTTGATTAAGATTGCCCAATCCAGGCGTATGTTGGGCATAGAGTAACGTCCACGAGTGAGTAGCCACTAAGAGAAGTACTGGCTGGTTGTTGCGTATTTGACGCGAAAGTCCACGAAAGTCAGCTATATTAAAATCAGCATATATTATCTCGTGAGTCAATTGGCCTGCAATAATTTTCTCTCATTCAGGTAAAGTAAAATTACATACCGTGTCGCAGTTGCTTAAGCGCTGGCCCTTTGATCCCAAGGTCGCAGGTTCAAACCCAGTCCAGACCGATGGCTTTTAAGTCTGCTTAAAAGCGACAGCCCCATGTCAACAGATTTACTAGCATGTAAAGGAACTGCGGGACGAAATTCCGGTACAACGATGGCACTGATATGATCCTGGCAATTGACCGTGTTGTTAACAAACTATATATATTCGCCCCGTCTTATATACATAAAAGACTATGAGATCACCAGAATCACCCTTACGCCTTCCGGATTTGGGGGGTAACGGACAGCAGCGTTCCATTTGGTAACATAAAGGTTTCCAGCAACACAAACCACGAAGAAACCCTTCTTGGGCGTCGCGCGATTATTTGGGAAAACATGATGACCCTGTACAGGAACAGATCATGTAAAAGTAGCCAACTTTCAACTAGAATTATAACATGCGGTTTGACCTGAGCCAAATGCCGCTAAATTTCACCAAAGTTATTTTTGATGTCTCGCGCCTTCCAATAAAGGATACGAAGTTTATTGGTAGATATAGACATACGAAAATGATAAGTGTAATTGAGTCTTCAAATATGAGAGAGTGTGACGCAGATATTCTGGGGTCCCCTCGATTAGCGTTTACAAGTTCCTTGGATATTCCGATTATCCCTTCCCCGGGTACTTCGAGGCAACTTGCGGTGGGGTCCAAAACCCGTGCCTCCCGTAGGGGTATATCTGCTCCAAACTCCAGCCTTTGTCGCAAATAACGTCTACCCTCTGTCGAGGAAAACGAGGGCACGTCCCCAACAGATGCATCGGTACCATGTTCTCCTTCCTCAGAGTGTACAGTAGTAATGGAAGATTTAGGATCAGAGGGTTATCGCCCATGTGAGGTCCTTCGGCTTTGTAACCCATCCTGTGTCATTGTCTCTGGATCTGACTTCCATTTGGATTTAGTAGATAAGTTGGGGTATCCCCAATAGCCGTGTGACGGGGCGGTAGTCTCGTGTGCTGCCCACTATCCCCAGACACCATCGGAAACTCCTTCCTAAGATCCTCCCTGTGCTCCTGCGATTTGACCGTATCGGCATATGAGGATTTGTCGGTAAGAAGTCTCATATCTAGAGATCGGCAATTGTGTAATCTTGGCATTTGTCTGTGCTTCTATCAAATATGCCGGACATTTGCGTGTCTCCACCGCCAAATGTGCTTGCTTTCAGTAGAATACATTTTGTTCTTGCTACAATTGGGACGAGAGGCATTCCAGCAGGGCGTGCAAGGGGTTTTTCCCACAACAGGCATATTTTCACATTACGGCAAAATTTCGCCCGATGGAGGTATTTCCCCCAACTCGTACAGATTAAGACTCTTTAAGTATAAGGTTCCATCTCTAAGCATTAGTAATACACACATATATATGGCCTATTAAAACCAGAAACTGGCCTTATGGACGGCCAGTTGACCCGTGATTTGTAAATGAGTACAAAACTCGCCATCTTCCGTGATATCGAAGTCCACGCCTCGAATAACACCAATAACAAACAAATTATACTATTATGGTATATATATATATATATATATATATATATATATATATATATATATATATATATATAGAAGCGGACAAAAGTATTAGTCTTCACTTTAAAAAAATCTAGCAGTCAAACTAATGGAGATAAAATTCTCTTCCTTAACACAAGAAAGAAGAATGGTAATACATTTTACGCGTTGTTGCGGTTTTCAAAACCGTTAATTTTATTAACTTTTTAGTGTGTTGAAAATTTCGCGGATTGTTCAACCTTTTCATCTGTAGTGTTTACAAAATTATGTTATAAGCACTTAGTAGTGCAAATTCGTTGTGTACTACCTGATATATTCATCGCCTTATTATTTAAACTGGGGGAGAAATAAATGTGTAAAGTCTTAAAGCTTCAGGCGTTAATGAAGAAGTTCAGGGAAAAATGTTGAAGATCCTCCGACTTTGACATTTTCATCCTGCTACAAATGACAACCTATTTTCACCGCAAAATCAGGTTTGCATATATAGTTCTATTTAATGTATACAAAATAATTATGTATATTTTTCAAACAATCGTAAAATCAATAGTATGCAGGATATTAAAAGGTGACAAAACAAATAAACGCCACTATTACTTGTTTTGTCTGCCAATTCAAAATGATAATTTCTTCTCTACTAATTTGACTACTATAACTTTTAAAACTGTATACGAATACTTTCTTCCGCCTCTGTGTGACCGAGTATTATGAGTTATATTAAAGCCGGAATCGAGAAATTTATTGGGGCTGTGAAAAACATTATAGATGGTGTGTCATGAGTAAAGTCGGTTTTTAAGCAAAACTTTATTTGGAACGTTTTCTGATAAGAGATTAAACTACTCTTTAACGTAGAGACCATCCTGGGGTCTTTAGCTATCTTTCAGCGAGGTTTGTTATCCAACCACGGTACCAGACTGTGGTTTTTGATGCGAAGAATTCGTGAAACCCACTTCTAAAACTTCAATGTTTCGAAATTTCTTCCACGCAAGAAATGGGTCATGGATCGAAACAGATAGTAATCTGAAAGCGCAAGATCAGGATTGTATACTGGGTGCGGTAGCAGTTCGACTCCTTCGAATTCCTGAATTTTTGTCATGATTATTCGTGCAGTATGGGGTGTTGCACTGTTCTGCTGCAAAAGAACTCTATTTCGGTTAACCAATACTGGGTATCTCTGTCTGAAAATTTCATGAACTCGACCCAGTTGTTGATAATAAAAATCCGCATTCACTGCACGCCCGTTTGGAACAGACGCCCAGTGAATCACTCCTTCAAAATTCCACCAGACACACAATATTAATTTGAGTCCGAACTTATTTTTTTAAAGATGATTTTGGCAGGTTAACGGGGAATAAGTCACTATATCGGTTTTTTATAATAGACCCATTTTTCATAGATGTGACAATTCTCCTCATAAATGTATCATCCATGGGATTACCTTTAAGCTGACGACGGATATCCATTCTACGATGACCGTAATGAAGTATCAATTCATGAGGTACAGATCTACAGTTTCTGTTTACTTTTCAAAGTTTCTTAATCTGGCGATGTATAGTATCTTTTGATGGACCAAGTTCGTTTGACAGCCTACGAATACTTTTTTGCGGACTTTCTTCCAAAAGTCTGAGTGTATTCTCAATATCCCACCATTTAGATTTTCCATAACGTGGTAAATCTTCAGTGTTTTCTTCTCGGTGTTGAAACGTTGGAACCATCGTTGTACCACACGTTCACTAACGACACCTTCTACTTCCAATTCACATACTTCTCGAGCCGTGCAGCGGCATTACAATCTTGTTTGCAATAGTACTTTAGGACTCTAATCTCAAACTTTGCAACTTCCATTTTGTGAATGTGTATTAGCAATTGACGACTGACACATTCTCGCAATATATGCGATACTAGCCATAGCATCCTGTAAATAGTATTGGCGGACCAAAGGAAACCAATCTTATTAAACAGAAAACTTAAACACCAACTTACTTCTGAGACAACCTAATAAAATATACCTCCAATTGGTTATACTCGTATCACCTTTTGTGACTATGTGTCACTCCGAGATGCAGGAAAAGCCATTTACCTATTTTAAGAGATGAATATCCGGAATGTTCTTATTATTATATTTCGCACAGTAACGAAATAAAGCCCCAGATGACTTTGCTGAGTGGAGAGATGGTGTCATTATTAAGACTGGCAAAAGTTTGTTCCATTACTGTGGTGCCATTCGACTGCAAAGGGCGAGCAATGCTCGTGGTACCACCATTAACGATGTGTGCCGTTTAGAGCAACAGAATTCTGAGGAGTGTACTACGGTTCCCATTCCTACCGAAAATATACTAATAGGCTCCTCCATTTGAACTTTCTGCTTAACACAAAAGTCCCCGCCCCCAGTGGGGGTTATGTTCCCGACGGGATACCAAGGGAAACATAAAAAATCTCTTGCCTTCTAGCAGTCCAAAAAAACGCTAAAAATTGCCAAGAAAAGAAAACCAAAAAAGGGCGCGCAGTAGATTTCAACAAGTACAACAAAATATCAGCAAAATCCTCCCGTTTAACTAACCGCCCCAACAAGCAGTTATAGGGATGGGCAGAAAATAGCTTAACGGTTGCATTATTACGCTTACCGAAGTAACGAATACAAAGTAATTAGTTACCCAATAACGGTTACCAAAGTAACGAATGTAAAGTAATTAGTTACGCAATAACTGTTACTAAAGTAAGTGCCTATTTACAATGAATTGTAAGCGCTATCATAACCGCGTGAGGGAAGACCATTCACAATGCAGCCGTAGGCGTAACATAAGAAGTTGGCACGGGCTTCTTGATCCTTATTCTAATTGCGATGATCTTCCGAGGGTACCGCAAGTTTCAAATTGAATAATATAACCAATAATATAAAATAAGAAACTTCACTCAACATTTCATAAATAAGTACATCACAAAAAACTACATATGCCCAACTATCGCCCGTGGCATTAGTCACATCACGAATGAGTAGGAGCAAAGCACGGCTTTAAGCACATCAATTTCTACGTTTCAGTACCCGCTATTTAAGTAAACGGAGTTAGAATCCGTGTATGTAAGTATCGTGTGGGAGTACGTGATGTTGAGAGTATAAGGGGAAGTCATACGAAGCCCAGCTCTCTCCGGCACCCCGCCACAGGTCCCGTGAAGCTGTTGATACACTTGTGTTTAACGATAGGTCAATAAATTATAAAATGTTAAAACAAATGTGCGTGTATGCATGCGTGCGCTCACGTCTCGCCACAGAAATTTTTCATACACTCGGGGGCTTCTAATGAGAAGGCAATGAACTATAAAGTACTGAAATTAAATGCTTTTAAAAACATCAGAAAACCGATGTGTGCTTCGTCATACTCAAGAGAAGAAACATGGGAACCATTCCTATGGCTAAATTACACTAATAATATTCGAGTTGGGCGTACGATTATCTCGTCATATCAAAGTATGTTTCGAGGCCCCACAGCTAAAACTAATGTATGGCTCGGAAGCATGCGTAATGCATCAAGAAAACCGTTCATGTTGGTCATAAAAAGCGAAGGCCAGAAGGTAATGAACTATAAAGTACTGAAATTGAATGCTTTTAAGAATCAGAAAACCGATGCATGCTTCGTTAGTACTGAAGAGAACAAGAATGTGAAGCATTCCTATGGCTAAATTACACTAATAATATTCGAGTTAGGTGCACGGTTATCTCGTTATATCAAAGTATGTTTCAAAAAGCGAACCCACAGCTAAAGCTATACCATAATGGATGACTCTGAAGCATACGTAATGCATCAAGAAAATGTTCATGTTGGTCAGAAAAAGTGAACGCACATCTTCTCGCCTCGGTATCCCCAAGGCAGAGAGAAATGACTAATAACTTCATAAACCCTCTTCGGTACGTCATAATTTATAAATGGAACCTAATAATAGGTTAGGGAAAACTTGGGCGTTAAGTATAGTAAAAAACTGTCTGGAGCAAAGGAAGAAACATCATGGATCCCTCCCGTGCCATAATTATCGTAAGTACAAGGGTCACCTCGAATATGTGATCGGCGGACGAGAAGTAGCGCAGTTTTGCATCGAACTTGTTTACGGCAATTTTGTTTAAAAAACAATATATGAAGCTCCATCGCACCTCTTGAAAGTAATCCACCAATACTCAAAGAACTGCACCCACATATGTGATCTAAGAACGGGGAAATCCTAGAACCAGAGCCTCCCACCAACTAAGGATACTAATGTATATAACCGATGGAGATAGATCTTAAGAATTAGTACTTTATTCGGGAGGGCATGTGACTGTTGCATAGAACAACTGAGTGGGACAGTCGCAGGTGAGAGGGGGTTAGCATACTTTACAAACAACCGGAGACATAAAATTCGTAAGTGAATACAAAATACAATTGCAAGAAGAGCACCGTTTGACACAACACAGGAAAACATGGATGGTAAGTGAACAACTTCTATTTGTTACATGTCAGAAAAACAATCGATTCAACATTTATCATTCTATGTGTCTCTTAATTCCGTGTTTTTGTGACCTAAATACCAAATCCAGTTGAAACAATCTGGATGTTCAAGATCAAATCGTAAGCCAGCTCAATGAACTTGGAGAGGGTACTCCAATATTAACAACAAAGAAAGTTGCAGATCTGGAGATAAACGTACCGTTCAAAATAAACAAGGGGAAGACGCTTTGCACAAGATATGGGGAACGCGTCGCAGTAATTTTGGATCAGCATCGATCTTGCTTCCCGAACGGTTTAAGACTATGATGACAGAACAGAAAACCGCTATAAACGAAGGCGGTTATCAGCTTGTTTATATGAGCCAAGAGACGCTAGCTAGCGAGTATCAATGCCACAAGATAACTTTTCTACAAAGAAAAGTACAAAAAGACCATTAAAATAATGTTAGCATGATAATAAAACCAGTTTGGAAAAAATAATGCATGTTAGCATGGTAATAAAATAGGTTCGGAAAAAATAATGCATATCAGAAAGAGAAAAAACCATTAATCCTAAGTACAAAATTCTTAATGTCATTTTTTGCATGTGTTAAATGGAACAGTTCTAACTTCGGCATTTTAAGATTAATTTTGAATACACTTGTAACAATTTGATGTTACGAATTGTAGATGTGACATAAATATACTGCAAATATACTTCCTTTTGAGACAGAATCTTGTCGTTTTGTACGTGTCAAATTGAATATCTCGAAATTTCAGATTAGAATGATGTTTAATTTGCAGCAATTTGGCATTAAGAATTTTAAATTCGACTCTTAAATTTAATCAAATTGCGAACTTAACAATAAAAACCGTGAAAGCTTAAATAGTGTGATAAATGTGTGAGTACTTCCCTTTCAGGCTACATAAAGTAACAGTTTTCGAGTTATATCTGTTTATCGTTTACATGTGGTTCTTTTCGATATATGTTTTATTTTTAACCGTTTTCTAAAGTGTTAAGTGGAACATTTGTTCTGTAATAGCACCTTAGAATGTTGGACAAAAATGAAAAAAACGAGCGAAATATTTTGTTCCTTTTACCGATAATTCAAAAAATATGTTTTGTTTTTTTTATTTCCAGCTAAAAAACTACTTCATTTATAGCGTTTTGTATCAAGTTCAACAATAGAGACTCCATGACCAGAAAAGGTGAGATATAAAATTCAGTTATTGTTTGTGAAAAAATATTCTTATTGTTTGTGTGTATGTGTTAACTACAGTATACTTTTTCACATGAACAAATTAAACTTGATAATTGGTTTTAAAAGTCTTGAAAAAAACATTCCCTTGAAAATAAAGTCTTCAGATAAGAGAATAAATTTTTCAACTTAAAATATATCAAACATCCAACAAAATATAACTTGATATTTTTTTTCTTTTTAGCTATAAAGAAAATTCTATTTCAGTTTTTAAATATGTAATATGAAACATTATTTGAAATAAAATGAACAGTTTTACATATGTACATTGATATTTTCAATTTAAAAGATATCAAACATGTTTTCATTTATATAATTTGAAACAATTATTATTTTAATGATCTCTTATCTATTTTTAACTTTAATGGCAGTAGTAAAATAATTAATAACTTTATTCTTTTTCAGCCTTAAAGAAAATTATATTTTGGTTTTAAAAATATATAGAATCAAACATTACTTTCAAATAAAATGAACTATTTGTTATACAAGTGTATAGATTTCTCAGCTTTCAGGCATGCTTTAAAAAGTAACAAATTCATATCGGGAAAAAGAAACATTATATTGCAATGCTGTAAAAAAGTGGATATTTTTTTCTTTTTCAGCTTTAAAGAAAATTATATTTGAGTTTCTAAACTTTACCTTGAAATAAAATCAAACTTTTTACATATGTGCATAGATCTTTTCAGCTTAATCGATACCAAACTGTTTTCATTTATATAACTTAAAACAATTACTATTTTATTTGCCTCTTATTTATTTTTAACTTGAATGGCAGAAGTAAAATAATTAATAAGTTTTATATTTTTCAGCCTAAAGAAAATCAGATTTTAGCTTTTAAAAATATATAGCATCAAACATTACTTTTAAACAAAATGAACAGCTTTCATGCATGCTTTAAAGAAGTAACAAATTAATGTCGCGAAAAACAAAAGTTAGATTTCAGTTTTCAAACTCTACTTTGAAATAAAATCAACATTTTTACATACGTGTATAGCTTTTTCAGCTTATAAGATATCAAATATTTATCTTTTTAAAAAAATATTTTCTCATATAGAAATATATATATATATATAGAGAGAGAGAGAGAGAGAGAGAGAGAGAGAGATTTTTCAGCGTTCATGCATGCAAACATTTATTGCAGTCTTTTAAAAATTTGACTCATTATTAGTATGTATTACTAACGACACCTCATTTATTACAATTTCAGAGAAACACGTGCATGCGATCCCAAATAAGACCGGAGCCGAAATCCCCCCGAACAATGCTACAGTCAAAAAGGACAACGAACACCTCGAAAGATGACAGCGCGTCTCCATAAAAGAAACCAAGAACAGATTCGGTGAGTGAACAGAGGCAAAAAGATCTTGCATGCATACTATTGAATCCACATTTAAAAATCGGATCTAAATGAGTCAAATACAAAAGTCACTACGGATGATAGATCCTGAATCATTTCTAAATGAATGTGCACCGCTCCTTAGCTGTGAAATTCGGAGCAATCTCAATCGACATTTGTCAGGAATAAAGTTATATGCTACATCAGTATGCAAATATGCCATCCAAACACCCGAAAATAAAAATATCGAGACATTTAATTTCAATAGTAAAATGGAAGCTATCTTACTAGGTACAAGCATTAGCGAGTGGTATGAGAATAAACTTAAACAACCCATATTATTGAACATTGATACATTCGAATCGAAAAGCAATTCGAAATCACTATACCATATATGTTCGTTAACTCTAAATTTCTGTCACTACGATCCTTTAAATGCAGGTTGTAACATAAAAGTGCCTGATTTCATAAAACGCAAGAGAGCAGTGACCAATATTAGGAATGCTGATAACAAATGTTTCGGATATTGCCTACTAATATCCAAATTTCCAATAAAGCGTAACAACTATAGAGTGGGTTCGTGCTCCAGGTACAATAGGTTTAAATAATTTAATTTCACAGGAATAAAGTTTCCAGTATGTTAAGATGACATGCGAAAATTTGAAAAACAAAATGATAATATATCTATTACGGTATATGGTATAGATGAATGTTAAATTATTTCGCTATATCAAACCTCAGAACGTAAAGAGCATCATGTGAAACTTTTAAGAATTGCTAATGAAGCTAGATCACACAATTGCTTAATAAATGATCTATCTCGCCTGTTGTCGTCGCAGTTAACTAAACGGAAGAGTAAAACGTGTATATGCGAAGCATGCATGAAATACTTCTCAAATGAAAGCAACCTAGCTAAACATAAAAGGAGATGCACGAAATCGCAAGTTGTTAGTATGCCTGAAATATTGGTAAATGACACCATTCGATTCAATTCATGCTCGAAGTGCTCTCCGGCGCGATTTTTCATATATGCAGATATTGAATCAATACTTAAAAAAGTGCATTCATGTCAGCCCTCCGCAGATAGCAGTTGGACAATGTCGCTACAGAGACACGAAGCAGTATCAATAGCTTTAAATATTGTATGTAATTATGACGATTCCTTGTCAAAATTCAAAAACTTTAGAGATCCTAATGCTTTTCAAGACTTTTTCAGCGAATTAACTGTAATTGCAAACGATGTAATCGATGTTTACTCAAAAAACAAACAGTCAAATATGACTGATGCTGATAAAATAAAATTCAGAAATAATATTTCTGTCATCTGTGTGAACATAAATTTGAGCCCGAACCTGCCAAAGTATTAGACCGTTGCCACCTCACTGGTAAATATATATATATATATATATATATATATATATATATATATATACCCAATGAAAAAAATATATTTCAGATTTCTTGACACATAGATTCCTCGATGCTAAATTGTGCAATTTAGCTGATATGCTAAACCCCAAAGACTTTAAAAGTACAAACGGAGCATACGAAAATCCTGCACATCCGCAGCTAATGAGATGCAAAGCGTATTTTTATACGTATATCTGGATTGCGTGGAGAAATTCAAAGAGACCGCATTACCAGATATATCGCAATTTGATGATATAACAACAGAAGGTTATTTGCACGCTCAAACGGTGTGGAGAGTGTTAAATGTCAGAAATTTAGGCGAATACAGTGATCTATATCTTAAGACTGACACATTGCTATTAACTGACATTTTTTAAACTTTCAGAAAATTATGTCTAAATTTATATAAACTAGATCCGTGCCACTTCTACACTGCGCCCGGGTTGGCCTAACTGGCGATGTTAAAAACAACTAAAATCAAATTCTCGCTAAGCACTGACAAAGAAATGTTAGAGTTTTTCGAATCAGGAATCAGGGGAGGGCTTTGCACGGTGTCGCAGCGGTACTCCAAAGCCAATAACAAGTACATGCATGAATACAACGAATCACTACCAGCTAAATACTTAGCACTTATCGGTTGTACCAACTTATACGGGTATGTAACGTCAAGGAATGTTATCCCTTGCTGTGAACTCAGATGGCTATAGAGATGAAACTAATGCAACAGAATTCTTAACCGTACCGCCAGATTCGGAAACGGGTTAAATGCTCGAAGTCGATATCGAATATCCTAAAGCCATTCACGACGAACACAACGATCTTCCACTGTGTTCAAAGAGCGAAATACCTCCAAAGGATAAATGCAATAAGCTCCTTGCAACACTATCTGATAAGTCTAAGTATGTCTTGCATTACCGTAATCTACAGCAATGTGTAGAATTAGGAATTAAATTGAAATACGTACATAGAGCAGTGGCTTACAAACAATTCTTCTGTTTAAAAATCATACATTGACTTGAACGCTGCAAAACGTGCTAAGGAGAAATCTAAATTCGGCCAGAATCTATGGAAAAAATGAATAATTGCGTTTATGTGAAATTTATGGAAATTGTACGCAAGTATAACGATTTTCGTCTTGTTACCTGTTGGAAACAAGTGAGAAAGCTGATAGCTTGTCAAACGTTTTTGCATTACATAGTATTTGACGAGAACCTTGTGGGTATCGAACTGTCAAGGGAAGAAATTCACATGTGTAAGCCCATATACATAGGACAAGCAATACTTCACATTTCTAAATATGTGATGTACCACCTTTATTATAACATTCTGAAAAAGAACCTAAATGATTTCTCTTTATTTTACATGGATACCGATTCATTTTTGTTTGAAACTAGTACAGATGTTTATGGTTTTATCAAAACCAACATTCAGCATTTTAATACAACCAATTACCCGTCCGATAACATATATTCGATACCTCTAATATACCTCAGGAAAGTAATGGGCTTATTTAAAGACGAATTTTCGCGTAAAATAATGACACTACGCAGGGTTAAGATCTAAATTGTATGCATACCGTTTTGACGGCCAGATTGTTAAAAATTCAAAAGGTGTTTCAAAGAAAGCAATGCTTTCAATAGACTTTGATGATCTCTATTCCAAGAGATCCTGCTACCTCTGATCACAACTGGCATTGTCATGTTTCTCGCTGGAGAAACAGAAAAACATGTTTTTGTTATTAATGATGTTGTATAATGTTTCTCGTTGAAGAGAGACTGTGTTTTGCCTTATTGAACGTGTATCATTTCATGTAATTCTACTTAATGAGAGAGAGGAAGAGATTCTTGTGCATTATTGAATGTGTTCCATATCATGTAATTCTGCTTAACAGTAGAAGGGTTCAAGATTTCTTTTTAATTTCTTTAATTCTTTAAGTTTATGGTGTATGATATGTAACCATACTTTTTGAATTCACAAGTCTTGTTTATGAATGCAATCACATTTCCTCCTGAATAAGTACTCATTTTCTTTTTAAATACATGTTTATACTTTTTACGTTCATTGTGTCTAATGTTTAATCATACTTTTTGGATCAGGGGAATAGGCAAGGTTATTTTTTCAGAGAGAGAGAGAGAGAGAGAGAGAGAGAGATTGTTGTGCGTTATTGAATGTGTTCCACTTAATGTAATTCTGCTTAACAGTAAAAGGGTTCAAGGTTTCTTTTTAATTGCATTTCATACATTGAAGTTTATGGTGTATGATATGTAACCATACTTTTTTGAGTACACAAACCTGGTTTTATGAATGCAGGAAATAGGTAGGGTTTTAAGTTCACTGTGTCTGATGTGTAATCATACTTTTCGGGTGAGGGCAATCGGTAGGATTATTTTTTCAAAATAAATAAAGTCAAATATTTTTGGATTTTGTTGCTTTATTTCATAAGACGAAAAAAATATACAGCACATATATACCACATCCTGAATCCTACATTTCTTACAGGTTGTTAAAAATGTCTTAGTTTGCATCTTCTACACTACAGCATTCCTTTCTATCCATTCACTTTCTGGAAAGCCTAGCCACTTGACGAGTAACCTTTTCCCCCGTCGACGTAGTACCTTTACTATGAGATATGTGTCAGGGTACCTGGTTCTTAATAATTCACGACCGTAGAATCCACCTTGGATTTCCTTTCCCTCGCCATCTTTCAGATGATAGGTGGGTTGGACTGTGTGTCTTACGCTGACAATGCGAAAAAATTCAGTGCTCCAATTAGGTGTGTAACCTTTCTCGAGTAGACCCTTATGCCTAGATATCCTCACATTGTCTCCAACATTGAACCTCCTGACGTTCCTCTTTTCGTACCTCAAAATATCACGACGATACACAGTGAGGAGATCGTTGTCCTGACGTCGCGAAGCTTCATCTGAATCGTCAAATGGTGAGTAGTGTTGTAGGTGTTGAAGTAACATTATTTGTATATGTTTGTATTTGTTAGCCCCACATTTGGGAGCCAATTTGCGATGGTAAATTTATAATGTTATTTGTGTATGTGTGTTTACTTCATGTGGTGAAGCCATTTTGTGACGTGATTCTTTGTTAGGTTTGTAGCTCCATCTGGTGTTAGCAATTTGCGGTAGTATTAGTGTTCGTTTGAAAGAATGCTACTGTTATTTTATTTAATTTTTGTTCACTGTCCTCCGGCTAGCTATGATCTTTTGGTCAAGCACTTCTCTTTATACAGGTTGTGTAAACGGAAGGGAGTCTCTTATCCAAAGATAACACTGATGAAAGAATTTGTTTTACACTTTTATTGTCGAACACGTTTACTATCACATTTACACATTGATCTTGACACTCGCCAAACTGAAACTGTTATAATAACTTCATTACTGATCACTCTTAATTCGCGTACTTCAACTTTTTGTATAATTAACTTTACAACACTTTAGATTTTTCATAATTCTGCTACGCGTAACTTGTGAATCGATAGCCGGCGTGTAATATTTCTGCTTTACTGAAGGCGACGTGTATCATACAAATATTTTCGACGAACTGACGGACCGAAGGCGACGTTTAGTGTACAAAAATTTTAGATGAACTGACAGACTGAAAGCGACGTGTAATGTATAAAGATTTTTGATGAACTGACGGGCTCTATCTCTAACCTAGCTCTTTTATACTCATACACCCCAATATGCCTAAAGATTATAACTGAGCTGCAATTGGCTAATAAAACGCGCCAACATTAGCGTCTATTTTTATATCCAATGAAAATTATGAATACATATACTCTAGGGAAATGTTCCAGAAGATTCTAAAGGAAAACGCGCCAACATTACGTAACTTCCTCGTTTCCAATAATGATAAACAGCTCACCCCCTCGCTGCATTATTACACGCTATTATTGTCAGTTTCAGTAAGGCAGTATAAACTTACTTCTCAACAATAATTACAGTCAACAAACATCTCAAATCAATGTTACACAAAAATGCATATTCATACTATAATCACTCTTTACATTTAAATAATTTGTGACACAAATTACTGCATCAGTGTTAATGATTCTTGGCAAGAGATCCAGCCATTTATATGAACCTTTAGTCAAAAATTCCTTATGCATCATAGTTTTAAGCGTTCCTATTAAACTTCGATAGCAGCAGCCTTAGTGACACTGAATGTACTATAGTGATTAATTCCATACCTGGCCATTAATTGTCTAAATTGCTTATTATAAAATTCCTTGCCATAATCGGATTGAATATTCTTAGTCGCTGTATCCAGATCCTCCAGTAAATCTCGCATTACTTTTGTAACATTCACTCCGGTTTTGTCTTTTACAGGTCTAGCATAGGTCATTTTTGAGTAAACATTAACAGCAATAAGAATGTACTTATAGTTTCTGTTTTGTTTTGCGTATGGTATCATTTCAATAAGGTCTATTTGTAATAAGTCATTAAGACCTTTACTATTTTCCTGCGCAGAAATTTCCTTCTGGCGGGGGAATGTAATTCATTAGCGATGTTTCGTCTAATCATGCTATTATTTTTTAGTTTCGCAATTCTGTGATGATCTCTTGAATTTCCGTTGTATGATTCAAACTGCCAGCCTCCCTCGATGCAATTAGCAATCTGAGCCTGCTAATCAGACTATTAGGATCGGACCAGTATACGTAGTCCAACTTCCTACCCGTAACTGCTGCTTCCATTCGAGACCGGAACCAGTCGTAGTGTCGATTAGCCTGCGTATGATATTCTTATATTTATACCCCTTGTTCGATCTCAGACGACCGCTCCTACTGTAGTGTCTGTGAACTAGAGATTGTTTCAAAATCTGAGAATAAATATCCGGGTCGTCTTCCGTATACGATGAGGTCTGAGGTACGCGCTTGAATAATAGTTCGTACAGCCCCGGGCTAGCCACACAAGTCTCATCTCCTATCTAAACACTGTTACCTGCAAATGTAATTAATTTATTTCCTAATCCCCGTCACGTACCGTACTCCGAAGGTAACATCCAGATCGCTGCCGCCAGCTGTTCGAAACTTCTTCAGATAATTCTTCTTCTTCGGTGCGCTTTTCTTGATTCTTTATTACATCCTTCAGAGGAACGGTGACGGGCTAAGAACCTCGGACATCACACGTTGAGTTTCGAACTTGAGACCCTTCAAGGAACGTAACGTTTCCTTTATCACTTTACTGTGTCGAGCGATGGACTGCTTGAGTCTGATGCCTTCCACATCCATCTTAAAATGAATGCAAAATTAAGCTGCTGCTGTCAATATATAGGAGATTTTCAATTTTATACTTAGAATATGTCCATATTTGGCTCGATTAACTGGAGCTGTGAAGGTCAACTTATCGTCTACGATGACGGGTGCAGGATAACTTTCAACTAGCTTATCGTTTATTGCAACCATTGCATCCATTCTCGTACTGGGATACGGTGATGAAATCATAGAGCTGCCAATCACCTCTCCGCTAACCGAGGACTTGTAGTATTCGAGTCCCGAAGATAGCATGCATCTCTGTAAATTACCTCTGTACGGTTTTGTTTGCAATATAATGATGAAATGTCCTCTAAGTTGTCCTAAAATAGCATTCATTACACCCACTTGCGATTTAAGAATATCAATATTATTCAAAGTTGAGGTTAGGTACTTATCCATCGAGCTTTGACGGTTTACCACGGTTTCTAGATTTTTTCTATTGCTGCAATAATTTCTTGGGGCATACCAGCTAGAGTTCGGTTTAAAACTGTGTATCGGCATTTTTCTTTACAACTAAATGTCTAACACATTTTTTAGTTGCGGCATCGCTTTCGTCCACGGGATCGGCTATCTCCTTTATCCGTTTCTTTGAAAGGAAACGTTACCGTTCGAATCGGGAAGCGGCGTGCGTGCATTTATGTAATCTAAAATATATTTTTTGTTCGGAACATCATGATCGTGAACTGGAGGCAATACTACCTTCATTCTTATCGTATCCAGAATGACATTACTTTCTGCAACGCGTTTGAAGGCATATTTACTCAGGTATTCAATTAGCCTCTGATGTTGACCTTCGAGCGATGTTTGCACGTGCTGCTTAAGCATAGCTTCAAATTCGCCCATACGCTGATATGAAGTCTTTTCGAAGAAGGTCAGTATGCTATGCTCGACGATAGTCATAAGCGTATACACATAGTGTTTAGTCGTTGCATCATAGTCTTCTTCAGGATCCTGTATGTTGAATAATCGCTTTTCCTTGAATTGATAGTTTCCCGTGTCATCTCGATTTATGATATAACAATTAAGCACGCCCCTAAACGGGATGATCCTGCACGATCCGAAACTGTCGATATTCATAGCTGTAATGAGCGATACTCTCTATTTATTCACTCTGATAAATACATAGAAACCGTTTCTGTATCGTCCATCATTCAGCGGAAATTCAGGTACTATGACAATAAAGGGTCTCGAGTTCGATTTGGCATTACTCTCCCATACTTGCTTACACATCTCTCTGAATTCCGTATACGGCATGTCAGTATTTACGTAATTGCCGTATATGTGCTTTAAGTTGAGATTATCTTGTCGGAATAGCACGACCATATTTGTATTGTCTCTAATTAGATGTTTGGGTACCTTTGCATACGATTGTGCTAGACATCGACGTTGCGGTGTCTGCCCATGCTGTAATACGAAGCTATTTTACCCTGTTTCTCGTTGATGACGTCATCGAATACGAATATGCAATTTTCTCTTGCTTCGGAGGTTTCCAGTACTTCTTCACTGTCCTCGAACGTGTACTCTCCTATATCGGGTATGGTTTTCAGCACTTTGAGCAGGTACTGATATTTTGGTTGATGCAGTGATTTCGAGTAAATGTAAAGATTCTCGAACCTTAGACCTTTCTCGTGGATTAGCGGGTTGAGTAAGATATTCGTCTTTCCCGCATTTGAGCTATCCAGAATGAGCGCTCTGACGTTGCTCAGGAAGAGATAGCCGTGCCTTCCCTCGCGAATGTCATTGTCGAAGTCTAGAACTTGTATAGGTAACGAGTACGTTTGCTTCACTACTTCCATCGTGCGACTAAGATTATAAGTTATATATTTCGCTTTTTATTTCTCTTGTGTATCATCAGCTCTGGACCCGTTCGGAAGGGTTCCGAAATACTTAATTCTTTGATTAATTCTCTACCATTTTACTCTCATTTGCTCGGCTACAGGTACTGCGGTCCCGAACTACGCTACATAAGCGCTTGTAGCGAGGGGATCCGCCTATAAACGAATTGGACGCCGCGTGTCGAGAACATGATATCGTCTACGCTACGCATCAGGATACTGTTCCGAGGCATTTGGTTGATAAGGTTTTTGTGGAAAAAGCCTGGAGTCGGTTGCAGTCTGCCGACGCCACTTTTTGAGAGAAGCGCTAGGTTGTGACCGCGATCATGAATGGAAAGCTGGCCATTGGCACTGGATTGCGCAAACGTCGGAAGCGAATACTACCGACACACGCTAGAGGCGAGATCTTACCTTTGTTACCTCTTTTGGCGGCATTGGGTATTGCGGGTAGCTTGGCAGGGGGAGCCGCAAAGATCGCTACCTCGGTGAATAAGAAACGTGCTGCGGAGAAACAACTGAACGAGCTGGTTGGTCACAATCAGCACAGCAAGCCTTAGGCACGGGCAAGGGCAGATGTCTTAAGAAGGGAGGTGGACGACACAGGAAGGGAAGGGGCGTGATCTACGTCCAAAAAAACTTGGGGCGAGGTCTGTACGTATCCCGGAAAAAAAACCTTAAGCGGTGCGGAGATTGAAACGTATGCTAAACGTCTACGCATTCCTAATTTTAGAGGCGTATACATGCTAGATAAACTACCTCTAAGATCTAGACGTTCAGAGGGGATCGTCGTCAATTTGGACAGCTCGCAGAATCCGGGTACCCATTGGGATGGAAATTTAGCGTTTTATTTTAACAGTTTCGGCATCATGAAACTTCCAAAAGAGATCTAATCCTATCCGGTGTTAAGGCCATGTATAACAAACACAGGTATAAGAATTTCGATTCTGTCATTTGTGGTCATCTATGCTTAGAGTTTCTGTTATAAAACGCTTTCCACAGGATGCTTGAATGGTCAAAATGAGTTACACTATCACTGTGAGCGGATCTGATTCTAGTTTCTCCACCCATCTGAATCCATCACACCATCTGGATCCAAATGGAGTTTACGAGATTGCTCTACTGAATTTCGAGACATTTTACTCGATACCAAATGTTGATCCTAGCAATAACCTTTTCCATTACGTGCGGGATGGAAAACTTGAAACCATCGAAATTCGACCTAAAACTTATGAAATAGAGGATATAAACACCTTCCTCAAGGATAGACTCAAAACCGGCGATGACTTTTTTCTCCGTCCCAATAATAACACCATGAAGGCTAAGGTCCGGTGCCCCTACGTTATCAATTTTACTCGAGAGAGATCGGTGGGCTCTCTTGGTTTCATCGGCAACCGCACGGTGGAGCCGGTGTACTGACCGGTCTGACGAACTGGTGAATATGTTTAAGGTCAGCGTCATACGCGTCGAGTGCAGCCTTGCCACTGTATTTCATCAGCGGCAAAATTGGGCATTCTCTGTACGAATGTTTCCCGTCGGTTCCGCCGGGCTACTACATCTCGCAGGAACCGCCCAGTCCTATATATCTACCCATCATCGACACGAATTTCATTGATCATCTCAGCATTCGAGACAAGAACGGGGATACGCTGGACTTCAGAAAAGAAACTATTGCAGTGAGACTACACATAAAACGGAATGGGAATAAATTTTAAAAGGCATTACTATAATAAAAAGCTTCTCTCGAGATTGATGCCTGCTCAGTCTTCGACGCGCAAACTCTAACACCATCCAACCGAGAGTTCCTCGAGCGACTGGGCTTCAAGGTTCTGTAATGGATGTTTTAGATGTGACCGGAGTTCCGACGTTTGACGATAAGATTAGTAAGGAGGAGGAACATGTCTTCCTACCTTAAAATACGTCTGCTCTGGATGTGAATGATGAAATTAGCATACCATGCCAAGCCGAGGATTTGTACACCCTTCCTAGCAGAAGTTACCTCTACATAGGTACATCTATGACAAAACCTATTGGTGAAGCTTCATCTGCAAAACTGACGAACAATGCCATCGTTTCTGTTCGCTGAGGTTCGTTTGGATATGAGTGGTACTACTATAGATAGAACGAAAAATCCCGGAATTTCTACGACTGTGTGCAACTATGCAGTTCTCAACACTTTGGACTCCAATCGCCTGCAGAACGCCGGCTGGACCTATCCCGGAGAAGCTGTAGACCTCGTGAACCATCGAATGGTGTATTCAACGCTATCGTTCCTCTTTCGGTGCTTTTGGGTTTCGCAGACGATCACAAGGAGCTCATATTTAATAGCAAGTTTGAACTCGTTCTCATTAGATCTAAACATTCCAATAATTGTGTGATGGGCAACGATGTGACTATCATTAAACTAAACCGCATTGAATGGAGGATGCCCGTACTTAGACTCTCCGATGCCGAGAGGGTGGAGAAACTTAAACTCGTCAAGTCAGATTGCCCGCTGCACGTTGCCTTTCGAACCCTGGACCTTCACACTCAACCTGCAGTACCGCAGACTAAAGCGTTCACGTGGAACATTGCAACGACATCGAAGCTTGAGAAACCGCGTTTTGTCATAGTGGGTGCACAGACCGACAGACTGAACTACCTTGCTAAAGGTAGCTCTATCTTTGATCACTGCAATATCACCAATCTGAAGCTATATCTCAACAGGGAATTTTATCCGTATCATGACATAAATTTGGATTTTCAAATTCAAAGTTTGTATCTCTGTATGACCAGTATTCTAAATTTCAATACTCTCATTGTGGCAAAAAAATTACCCTCTTTTGCAGAGAAGGGACTTTCTGAAATATGCAGCACTATTTGTCATCGACTGTTCTCATCAACCGGAGGAGACCGTGACTGGAGCCATTAACATCAGTTTGGAAGTTCAAGCATCGACGAATTTTCCTACACAGACATCTTTGTTTTGTTTAATCATTCATGATAAATTGTTCACTTATAAACCCCTAACTCATGTTGTTCAATCTATCATATAAGAAATGAAATGTAATTTGTTTATATCAATAAAGAATGGAATATTATGTTTTTTTATTGATTTTAGCAAACATCTCCTTTAACTTTTTCTGACACTCCTACCTCTAACATCGTATGAACACATTGATTTATGAACGTCATGCAATTGAAATAAATATATTTCACTCTATAGAATTAGCCTCTTCAGTCCTGCTATTACAACAATATCCAGGTTTATGACATTTTCGTTTAGACACGTGTTCACAAATGCTATTCATTAAATTTATTCGTATGCACTGTTATATTATATGCATACATTATATTCTCACTGTACGATAAACGAGGAAACTTGCCGTCTTTCACATACGTTTCAATCACAGCTATATTTTGAACTGTTATCTGACAGTGCTCTTTTGTTATGTATAAAAAAGTTTCGTCAACTGCTTTGATGAAAAGGGATGCGAGTTCGCAATGCAGTCCTATATTCATACGATGCTTGGAGCTGATGGAGATGTCGTCGAGCATAAACACACTATTTGGATTCATCTTTCTCCGACTTTTCTGGAATGGGTTCATAGATAGTACTATAACGTTCTCTCGAGAGGCTTCCAGCATCTTCTCCTTGTTTACGATCTTTGCCTTGTTCCTCTTCTTGTCAGACTTCTTTTCGTACCTGTAGACATATACACAAGATCTCTATTGTAACACGCGAGTCATTATTAAAAACCTCCTTCTGTTTATTCACAACGATTCTGCTTACCTTTTTTCTTCCTCTTCTACACTTCCTTTCTCCTCCACGGCTCGGACGCCGACACCGCCCGATCCACGTCGCGGTGCGGTGGCACATCTGCTTCGGACATTCTGTAAAAAAATGTACATTTTTTGCTTAGCTATTTTTTTTCTCCCCTACAACATCTATTCTATCACATGTTCTTTACTTACTTACCCCTTTGCTTTGAGATACACGTCACAGCACTCTCTACAACGGAAGAATGACGACATTTGTTGATGTTGTGATGGTTCCTTACAGATGATGGTATGCGTATTGCCATCCCATATTTCCTCATGCATATCGAGACAGTGCTGCTTCATTTGCTCGTATTCCTCGAGGTTCACCCAGCAACAATTGTCACTATCGCTCGCGATTCTGATATTTCCACTTCTCATCGTGCTGGCTCACAGTCAACTGTAAACGCCGATCCATTCTCGTTTCACATATAATGGATAGAGTGGGGGGGTTGAACATGTTCGTTCTTGCACTGACCTCGTTTATACCGTTACGCACGTGGCTCTTGCTCACATACACACTAGTCTTTTATCGTCATCCTTTTTTAACATGCTCATGCAGCCTACCTTTCATTACGTACTGAATAGCTGCAGTACGCTTCGATGAAAGATTCCCAGTTTAGCTGTGGGGCTGGTTTTTGAAACATACTTTGATATGACGAGATAACCGTACACCCAACTCGAATATTATTAGTGTAATTTAGCCATAGGAATGCTTCACATGTTTTCTTCTCTTGAGTACTGACGAAGCACACATCTGTTTTCTGATGTTTTTTAAAAGCATTTAATTTCAGTACTTTATAGTTCATTGCCTCCTCATTAGAATGCTACCAAGTGTATGAAAGATTTCTGTGGCAAGACGTGAGCGTACGCACGCACACACGCACCGAGGCTTCGTATTTGTTTTAATATTTTATAATTCATTGACCTATCATTAAACACAAGCGTATCAACAGCTTCACGGGACCTGTGGCGGGGTGCCGAAGAGGGATGGGCTTCGTATACTCTCAACATCACGTACTCCCACACGACACTTACAGACACGGATTCTAACTCCGTTTACTTAAATAGCGGGTACTGAAACATAGAAACTGATGTGCTTAAAACCGTGCTTTGCTCCTACGCGAATGTTTTACCAAAATTTGAAAATAGTTGTACAAGTATGGAAACTGCGGCAAGTTATGTTATGGTACAGCTGCGCAAGCTAAATTAATGCAAGATGCATTTTCTTTTTGCGCCTTACGATTTGTGAACCAAAAAGTCTAGACGCGGATGCTGGGTTCATCCATTAAATCAGGAGGATTTAGTAAGGAGACTACAATAACCTCTTGAAGGTAATGAGAGATGGTGATCCACAACAATTTATGTAGCACGGCCAAATGGAAGAGAGTGTAATATCTCGCATCGTGATCGTCTGCAGTTGAATAGCAGGTAATGCAAAGAGAAACAAATGCAGAATTTTTCCTCTATGCACGCAATGCAAGCATAAAGTTTGGAGTTTGCAAACTATTGCGTTGCGTGACTCTATGTGAATGCTTCCATTAAATAACATGGGTGCATAATCTTGCGCTTATGCTACATCTGCGCTTACATTTCGTTTTGAATGGGTCATAATGAAGACATCTAGTTATCGCGTTTAAAGTTACAGAAGAAACGAGACGGTCACCTAGCCTCGATGACATCGTTCACTGCATGTGCACGAAATTGGTATCTCTTATCGGGAATTAGTTACTTCAATATTCGTTTACAACTTAAGTCAGCCTCGCACGGAGTTGCAAGTACATATTTATTATAGCGTGTTGCTTATCGCTTCGAATATAGGTCACAGGCCACAGATGACAGGTCAGTGAGCACTCAGGCAGCAAAGCTGCATCGTTGTACTAAAGGAGTGTCATTCACATGCGATTATATAAGTGCAGAATATTTATACTTCGGGGTAGATGGGTATGAATAAACAATTAATGTTATTTAGTAGTAAACAATGCGCGAGCCGCCAAGTTCAAACAATGTTATCGTCCATATTAAAATGTGGTTACATCGAATTATTACTGGTAACCGTTAAGGTAATCTAATTGCGAACGTTTAACCATTAAAACAAATAAATTATTCGTTACTAGTAACCCTGGCTTGTAATCGTTAACGCACTGTAACTGCGACAGTTATAACCGTTACTCGAAAATATTGTTTGTCACATCCCCAAGCGGTAATGGTGGCAGCAGAAATAGTCACTTGTGTCAAAGAGTTCCACACCGGACAAAAATGTACGAGTTAGAATGAGTGCCAAATGAAGTTGCTACCTACATTGACCTTGGCTGTAAGCACAGATTAATACGGGAACTAATCAACGTTTAGAGATATACTTATGTCCGGATGGTACTCTATAATTTCATTTTGAATTAACCGCGTGATGCAGTGTTACCAAGTCAAAAATCTGAATATTGACCTCATGTGCAAATCAAAGTGATTGTGATCGTCCATTCTTAATGGAAAGCATACATCGACCCGCATAAATAACGAGCAGACAGGCTATTTCAAGACCTAACTCTAAAACATTAGTCGAGATTTTGACCACTGCCAATAAAATTTATTAGAAAAGAGCGAATTATAACAAACAGCGTTGGCAATGCAGGTTATTTTGAGTAGCACTTGCTTTAGTTTATATACTTTTTTTGTGTCATTGTAAATGTCTGAGTAATGTCAAGCAATACAAGGGTAACATATTACAGCATTTGATGTACGCAGATATTTATAATCTATGACTAGCGACCAAAGTCCAGTGATTCACATCAAGGTAAGACTATTGCAAAAACTGTCATGGTACCTATGTATATTAACTAGACAATTTGTTCTGGGAAAGTTAACCTTAAAGACCTCGTCCAGTCTTCTTGTGTGTCTTTGAAATCGTGAATTATGTAAATAGATGGTGAGAATAAGTATGACAATTTCGCCTTCCTATATAACTAAAATACCTTAAACGGGCGGGCAGGTGGCCACCAGCTATAGACGAGACCACATCGTGTTCTAAGCTCACTCTTAAGGTAATTTATTCGCTTTCCTTTTGATTTTATAAGCATTTTCTACGGGCACACTATAAGATAATATTAGCCATATAGGAAAATCGCGTCAGGAAGTAAACAAACGTAGCCATTTTGCAAAAAATTACATGCAAATTGGGTACTGCCAACGTAAATAAAAATGTGAAATCGGCTAAAAATGCGATGCGCCGTTGTTACCGCTATTTGTTGTTGTTGTTCTGCGATTTTGTTGAAACGCAACGCGTGCAAATTAACAGTGCGTATTTAATATAAAGCAAAATGGTTTGCACGGGATGTGAGAATACTGTCTTTAGCATTCTAACTCAACACGTGCTATGCTTATATAAAAAAACTAACCTAAACCTAACTTTTCGTGAATTGAGAAACGTAAGCTTATATAAAAAAAACTAACCTAAATCTAACCTTTCGTGAATTCAGAAACGTAAGCTTATATAAAAAAAACTAACCTAAACCTAACCTTCCGTGAATCCATAAATGTAAGCTTATATAAAAAAAAACTAACCTAAACCTAACCTTTCATGAATTCAGAAACGTAAGCTTATATAAAAAAACCAACCTTTAGTGAATTCAAACGTAAGCTTATATAAAAAAACCTAACCTTCCGTGAATCTATAAACGGAAGCTTATATAAAAAAAAACTAAACCTAACCTCCCGTGAATTAGAAACGTAAGCTTAGGAACGCACACGAGCGAAGCTCGCGTGCTTTGATGTAACCAATATGTAACAAAATAATGTAACAAAATATATATAAAGGTAATTCAGAAACCTATGCGTATATAAAAAAACTAACCTAAACCTAACCTTTCCTGAATTCAGAAACGTAAGCTTATATAAAAAACTAACCTAAACCTAACCTTTCGTGAATTCAGAAACGTAAGCTTATATAAAACAAACTAACCTAAACCTAACCTTCCGTAAATCCATTAACGTAAGCTGATATAAAAAAAACTAAACCTAACCTAACCTAACCTCCCGTGAATCAGAAACGTAAGTTTAGGAACGCACGCTCGCTTCGCTCGCGTGCTTTGATGTAAACAGTGATAAATTAAAACAAAGATATATATAAAGGTAATTCAGAAACCTATGGTTATATAAAAAAAACTAACCTAAACCTAACCTTTCGTGAATTCAGAAACGTAAGCTTATATAAAAAAACTAACCTAAACCTAACCTTTCCTGAACTCAGAAACGTTAGCTTATATAAAAAAACTAACCTAAACCTAACCTTTCGTGAATTCAGAAACGTAAGCTTATATAAAAAAAACTAACATAAACCTAACCTTCCGTGAATCCATTAACGTAAGCTGATATAAAAAAAACTAAACCTAACCTAACCTCCCGTGAATCATAAACGTAAGTTTAGGAACGCACGCTCGCTTCGCTCGCGTGCTTTGATGTAAACAGTGATAACAAATTAAAACAAGGATATATATAAAGGTAACTCAGAAACCTATGGTTATATAAAAAAACTAACCTAAACCTAACCTTTCGTGAATTCAGAAACGTAAGCTTATATAAAAAAACTAACCTAAACCTAACCTTTCGTGAATTCAGAAACGTAAGCTTATATAAAAAAAACTAACCTAAATCTAACCTTTCGTGAATTCAGAAACGTAAACTTATATAAAAAAACTAACCTAAACCTAACCTTTCGAAAGCTTACATAAACAAAAAAATCTAACGTAAGCGTAACCTCCGTTAATTCATAAAGCAGAGGTTGTCTAAGATCCCTGGGCTACACTCTGTGGTCGTTTCCGCATTCGCGGCATTAATTTTCGTTTTGGCGGCATTAATTTGTTATATGTTGGCAGCATAAACATATGACATACGTGACATGTGTTGAGCTAGTGCATGGCATAGTGTGACATCTGTTGGACAATATAACACATCATATTCATCACCGTGGGGCACACTGTAAGATGATATTGTCCCGTTTCCCAACCGCTACTTGTCATACCCTTATAATAAAAGCATGGATCAAAGGACTGAAGCGTCGAACAATTTAATGGGAAACCTGGACACCTACATCTAAATCACAAATATGTAGCCGACACTTTGGTGGTATCCCCATGAGAGATCTTAAGCCTTAGGTATCCGCCTACTTTGTTCATTCTGTTAGGGACCTGTAGTTAGGCTTGGTACAGACGAAGAAAAATTAGAAATAGTACAGGTGAAGAGAAAATTAGTTCTACTGATAATTCAATTCCTCAGAGTAAAAACATAGTATACAAACTGAAGTGGTTTCTTGCGGTAATTATGAATTAAAATAAATCTGCTATTCTATAATTTACTGCTACTGCTATAATTTATTTACTGGTACTGATTCTGATGCTGAGAAAGTAAACTGTGAAATGCCAAATGCCAATATTTGACAAAATTCAAATTCAGGTTGTCACATTAAAAGAGATTACAATTACTTTAGCAATCACACCACTGGATTTTATTTAAAGGGGAAGAGCAATTTACAAAATTATGACAGTTAATTCAGGTTTACTTGAGCCTGGAGATACTGTTATGTGTGATGAAGTCTTCTACGAATAAAAACCTTTATTGTAGATAGAAAGCCATAATAGTGATATCCCCTTTTGTTTTTAATTGTGGTTTGCCCTTGAAGAAATTCAAACCTATAACACTGCTTCAGTCATTCAGGCCGTGTAGAGCATCTGCCTAATTTGTTACCACCTTGTAGATGGTAACAAATATTCTAGAGTTAATTTGTTTTGTTTGTTTGCTTATTTTTGTTCAGAAGATCCTAGTGAGCAAAACTCCTGGAGAAACTTGCTCACATGCAAGAAAAAAGTAGTATACAGGCATCAACATTAGTGAAGCTTTTTGTTCTTTTCCCCCAGAAATCGAGAGAAAATACAAATAATGTTAACCCTTACATTTATAATGAAATGTAATCCTTTCCATTTAGGGCAATATAATTTTTAAGTGAAACATTTAGCTGTTACTGGCATATTAAAGTATTTCTCCACATTGTACAAGGAGTGAGTTTAAGAATGACTAAGATTCCTTTTTGAAGATTTTATGCTTGGAATGCCTAAGAGTTTTAAACATCATGGAGAGCTTGACAGTTGAATCAGGCTTGAAAAATACATGCTGACTGGAGCTTGAAGTGCAGATCTTTGGCCCTCTGTCCTGATGTTCTTACCGCTTGTGCTACTACAGCAAGATACCCATATGTGCTCCAAATCATGTCATGTGACAAGATTATCAATTAACTCTGTACAGCCTGTGAAGAGAAAGTTTAAGATATACGTTTTATTTATCATGTGGTATTTTAAACATCATTAGAGCCATTTTTCAGAAAATTAAAAATAATGAAAAATTTTCCATGTAAAGAATGGTTTGGGATGGGGAGATTTTCTTGAAAATCTTCATGTGGCATCCTAGGAAGACCCAAACTTGAATACCTATATTTAACTGACTTTTCATTTTTGGGTTATTCTGTTCTCTCTCTTGCTCGCTCTCTTCACACACACACACACACACACACACACACACACACGCACGCACACACACGTGAACTCTTTTCTATTTGATTTCATGGACCTTAAAACTATATTTTGGGTGGAATATTATATTTCCTCTATTATGCTTATTGTGTTCTTTTACTACAGCCAGGTGCAAAGGTGCTAATTTGGAAAGTTAAATGAGACTTGAAAACTCCAATGCCATTGCCAGAAATCAAACCACATATCTTCAGCTCTCATTACCAATACTCCTACCACTTGAACTGCCATGGCAAGATAACCATACATACCTTAAATCTTTTGACTTGTTCCAGGCAAATCTTCAGGGAATCTCAAATACAGATGTCATTCCTCAAAGGCAACTTGCAGTTTTGTGGAAACTTTACACTTCTGGCTTTATAGTCAACCATTATTAGGGTTGTTGTGTGGGGATAATTTTTCTTTCATGCCAGGCATGTGTAGTCACTAAGTTTGGAAGGTTGAATCAGAATTGAAAAACTCATTACCACTTGCAGCAAAGTACTTGCAGAATTGCAAGTTGGCTTTGAGGAATGGTTATTTCTAAAATTTAGTGTTGAAGGTTTACCAGGATACTGGAATCAATTAGAAAATTTAATGCATGTACAAGTATCTTGCCATGATAGCTCAAGCAATAAGTATAGGCACAGAGTGTTTTGAGTCCTGACCATGGCATTATATGACATTAAAATTTTTCAAGTCAGAACCAACTTTTTAATACTACTACTACTCATTGTATAAGCAGTAGAGGAAGTAAAAATCTGATGTGTTACACTCACATGACTTTCTCTACTCTTGTACAAACTTTTTACAAACGCTTATTCTCTATCTACTTCATGTTAATCGAAATAAACATTTGCAGAGTCTATCTTATTGCTAATTTTCTTGTAGATGTAAGGGGAATATATATTTACAAGGGCAATTTGGAAATAGAGTAGCCTTTAAGCATATACATATCTCTTAATAGCTGGTTGCTATGTGCAGAACCATTCTCTTTGCCACAGATTAATACTGTTTGCATATACAAGACAAAAAAATGAATAACGAATTCCATTTGAGAAAATAAGTATTGAAAAATTTAAGGGAATAACAAGCAATATCTCGAAAATGGTACACTCAAAAAAAAAAAAAATGTATATGACATAAATTGTGTATTTTAACGCAATCTATATTTTTTGTGTAGTAACATTTTGTCTATCTCTTATGGTTCACCAGTCATGCCAAAGTCGTTCACAATGAAGAATACTTTTGGAGACATTCCCAGAAAATTCAAGATATACATTTCATTTGCCATGAAAATATCTTAAACATATGATATTTTAATCAAAATCGTTAAGAGCCATTTTTGAGAAAATTAAAATTTTCGAAAAATCTCCCATGTAAAGGGTAATCTGGAGGGGGGATTTTCTTGAAAACCTTTGTGTCGCATCTCTGGAAGGTACTAAACCTAAATACCAAGTTTGGTGTTTATCCGACTGTTAGTTTCCGAGTTATGCTTTTCACAGATACACACACGGACATGTTTACAAAAATGCTTTTTTTTTTATTCAGGGGGTCTCAAAACATGTATTTCCGGTGAAATCTCGGTATTAAATTTTTGAGTGGAATACAATCCTTCCCCTACCTGTACATAGTAGAGAAAGTAAAAAAGAGAAGGTCAAGAATATTGGCTGCAGGAATAGCACAAAACTTTAAAGAAGAAGAGGAGGAAGAAGGAGAAGAAAAAGACAATATGCCTTTGAGCTAGAAATAAAAGAAGAGTTTTTAAGGAGAGAGAGAAAGAAAGAAAAAGAAAGAGCTGGCCAACCAAAATGATGCAGTATAATCCATTTTCTTTTATGTTTACTTTTTGCTTGCTTATAATAGGTAAAGGATGTATTGCATTCCATCCAAAAATTTGATACAGAGAACCAGAAATACGTGCTTTGAGGCTCCCTGATTCCAAAAGAAAGCATTTTTATTGAAAGGTAGATCTGTGAGAGAGAGAGAGAAAGAGAGAACTCAAAAAGTGTTTTCAAAGGATGTGACAGGGTTTTCAAAAAAAAACCCACCCCACACTACTCTTTACATGGAAAAATATTGAGTAATTTTGAATTTCTCAAAATAGGCTGTAATGATTTTGATTGAAATACCATGTGCTTAAGGTATTTTCATAGCAAATAAAATCTATATCTCATGTCCTTTTCATGTAGAATGAATTTTGTATAACATGTAAACCTTAAGAGATACACAAAAACTTACTGCACAAAAAAATGGATATCTCATTGAAAAACACTATGTCAATTCAATTTTTTTTTGTCATTAACTATTTTTTAAATATTCTTTATTATTGTTTTGAATTGTCACTTCATACTTTTTTCAACTGATCAAGTCGCTACTAATTTTTTTTTCTCATGGCCATGCAAAGAGAATGAAATTTTAAAGCCATCGCATAGCAACTCGCTATGAAAAGATTACTTTTGCTTAAACCTACTGTATCCCTCTTGTACGTACAACAAAATGTGTAATGAAATAATTTCTGCAAATGTTTATCTTAATAAACATTAGCCAGATAGAAGCATAAGCTTTTGTAAAAATAGTTTGTGGATAGAGAAAGTTAAGTGAATGTAACACAGATTTGTTTCTCAATAGATTTCATAAACAAAGGAAGCAATCACTTAGTGGCTTTAGTATAGGAGTGTACTAGGAGAAGTCCAGTACAAATACAAAACAGACATGCTGATTTACCAATGACAATAGCAATGAAATAAAATGCAGTTGTTCATCTAAAAACAAAAATGTATTCAAAGCATTAGCAAACAAAATGCAACCAGAGAAAAAAGAAAAGTGCAGCCATTTTGAATAATTACCTATAACAAATCTCTTATGTTGTTATGTTTTATTTTCACAGGTCTTAATATGGAGGCAAACGGCAACAATAATAGCCATGAAGTGTACATCAAAGAAGAACCTTGGAGTCCGGATGAGACAACAGTAGCAGTTAAATTTGAAGAACCCTCTGTTTCAAATGTCTCACACAATGAAATGGTGCATGCTGCTTCAGATGATGCAACAGAGCCAAAATGTATCACTAATGCACACACTCATGAGAGTGAAATGCATTTCAAAATAGAAATTAAAGATGAGCCTCATTGGGTTGAAGCTGAAATAAGCTGCAAGTCAGAAAATTATTCTCATTCAGATGTTGACTTACAGAACAAGAATAAGGTATGCTTAGCAAAGTTGAACTTTCTATGTTTATCTAATGTAGAGGGATTATTGCATTCAATCCAAAGCCATCCTGTATGGCACGTAAAAAAACAGGCCTCTGAGTAAAATTTCCAGCCTTTCGCACCCAGTATAGAATGGGATGTTAAGAAGCATAGCAGTTAAAGAGCGTTCATAAATAAAGCTCAATTTATCAATCCAAAGCATGTAAGTCAACCTTGCAATGTAAATATGATTTTGATGTCCCAGAATCTTAAAAACAGGTTGAGCATCTTTTAAGGATGTATGGTAAGTATATTCAGAGTATTTCAACCATGCCAAACAACCATTTATGAGAAAAATGTTTTCTTATTTCTTACGTTTTAAGGATGACCTTTATTTTGCTTAAAGGAGCAGTCTAGTGTAAAATCCTTAGTTATTTCATTATAATTGTTTATAAAAATTATGCAAAAAAAATCGAAATGCCACACTTTCTATGAGCTGGATGCGGTTGTATGAATATGAGCTTATCAGAACTGCATGACACCACTGTAGGTGTGTATTGTTTTTTGTGGGCAATATGATATCTGTTTTGCAATAAGCATCTGTGGTCTGTCTGAAACTGTATAGGTGTGTGCATACTAGCCACGTACTCCGTGGACTAGTGGTACCGTGCTAGCCTCTAGTTCCCAAGGTCGCGGGTTCAAACCCGGCGCAAGGGCGATGGCTTTTTGTCGTCCTCCGTGGACCAGTGGTACCGTGCTAGCCTCTAGTTCCCAAGGTCGCGGGTTCAAACCCGGCGCAAGGGCGATGGATTTTTGTCGTCCTCCGTGGACCAGTGGTACCGTGCTAGCCTCTAGTTCCCAAGGTCGCGGGTTCAAACCCGGCGCAAGGGCGATGGATTTTTGTCGTCCTCCGTGGACCAGTGGTACCGTGCTAGCCTCTAGTTCCCAAGGTCGCGGGTTCAAACCTGGCGCAAGGGCGATGGAGTTTTGTCGTACTCCGTGGACTAGTGGTACCGTGCTAGCCTCTAGTTCCCAAGGTCGCGGGTTCAAACCCGGCGCAAGGGCGATGGATTTTTGTCGTCCTCCGTGGACCAGTGGTACCGTGCCAGCCTCTAGTTCCCAAGGTCGCGGGTTCAAACCTGGCGCAAGGGCGATGGATTTTTGTCGTACTCCGTGGACTAGTGGTACCGTGCTAGCCTCTAGTTCCCAAGGTCGCGGGTTCAAACCCGGCGCAAAGGCGATGGATTTTTGTCGTCCTCCGTGGACCAGTGGTACCGTGCTAGCCTCTAGTTCCCAAGGTCGCGGGTTCAAACCTGGCGCAAGGGGGATGGATTTTTGTCGTCCTCCGTGGACCAGTGGTACCGTGCTAGCCTCTAGTTCCCAAGGTCGCGGGTTCAAACCCGGCGCAAGGGCGATGGATTTTTGTCGTACTCCGTGGACTAGTGGTACCGTGTTAGCCTCTAGTTCCCAAGGTCGCGGGTTCAAACCCGGCGCAAGGGCGATGGCTTTTTGTCGTCCTCCGTGGACCAGTGGTACCGTGCTAGCCTCTAGTTCCCAAGGTCGCGGGTTCAAACCTGGCGCAAGGGCGATGGATTTTTGTCGTCCTCCGTGGACTAGTGGTACCGTGCTAGCCTCTAGTTCCCAAGGTCGCGGGTTCAAACCTGGCGCAAGGGCGATGGATTTTTGTCGTCCTCCGTGGACCAGTGGTACCGTGCTAGCCTCTAGTTCCCAAGGTCGCGGGTTCAAACCTGGCTCAAGGGCGATGGATTTTTGTCGTCTTCCGTGGACCAGTGGTACCGTGCTAGCCTCTAGTTCCCAAGGTCGCGGGTTCAAACCCGGCGCAAGGGCGATGGATTTTTGTCGTACTCCGTGGACTAGTGGTACCGTGCTAGCCTCTACTTCCCAAGGTCGCGGGTTCAAACCCGGCGCAAGGGCGATGGATTTTTGTCGTCCTCCGTGGACCAGTGGTACCGTGCTAGCCTCTAGTTCCCAAGGTCGCGGGTTCAAACCTGGCGCAAGGGCGATGGATTTTTGTCGTACTCCGTGGACTAGTGGTACCGTGCTAGCCTCTAGTTCCCAAGGTCGCGGGTTCAAACCTGGCGCAAGGGCGATGGATTTTTGTCGTACTCCGTGGACTAGTGGTACCGTGCTAGCCTCTAGTTCCCAAGGTCGCGGGTTCAAACCCGGCGCAAGGGCGATGGATTTTTGTTGTCCTCCGTGGACTAATGGTATCGTGCTAGCCTCTACTTCCCAAGGTCGCGGGTTCAAACCCAGCGGAGGGCAATGGATTTTTTTCGGGCGTAAAAATCGTTAGCACGGCTTCCTTCGGAAGGGAAGTAAAGCCGGTGGTCCCATGTTGTAGATTTACGGCACGTAAAAGAACCTCAAGCCTGATAAAGAGGCCTCTGAGCAAAATTTCCGGTCTTTCATACCCAATACAGAATGGACGCTAAGAACCATAGTAGTTAAAGAGCGTCCATAAATAAAACTCAATTTCAATTTCTTGGTATTCATTCACAAGGAACCTCCATAGCCTGCCTGCCTGCCTGCCTGCCTTTTTAAATCTTCAGTTGTTCTCTTGAATTGTGTACACTTGCAAATGAATGCATTTTGAATCCATTTAATCAATGACACCCATAACACTTTTCAAAGATTTCTTCCTCCATTTTCTCAATTTTCTTATTGATATTTTCTACCAGTGGAAGTAGTAGATTCCTAAACTCTGTTTCTTCTAAGGTTACTCTAGCTGTAAGCATACAAACGGTGTTACTTCACGTTTGCTTTATCTTGATTGGCTAACTGTTTGCACCATAAAATGCGCATCACGTTTCCTACCATGCAGAGATCATAGCAGCAGTGAACAACAATTGAATTATGCACTCATACAAATTAAATGTCAGAAGCATTAAATAATATTTAATTTACAATTATGGAGGGTTCCTAGTGGTGCAATTCCTTTCCTGTTGATGTCTGATTCTTTCGTGTCAGGTGCACTATCAGAAGAAGAACTTCCAGTTAGCGTTCCAGTTGTTGTGATTTTCCTACACTGCTAACACTTACACCCATAAATTCAGATACAAGCTCCTTGATTTGTGGTATTGGTAGAGTGAAAGGACATTAAAAAAGTGTAGCACATTTTTTTTCTCGCCACTACATAAGAGTTTCCCCTTACAATGTTTAAACTCAGAGGTACCTGCAGATTCTGTCATTCTGCAGCATTTGTGTATGATATACAGTCATTGGTGAGTAGCAGTCAGTGTTAATGCACTTAAGTGCAACTGAAGTATTAATCTGTAACCACATAGTAAACAACTTGTGGTAATCTAATCAAATGCATTTGCCTTCTGCTATACGAGTAAACTTTAAAGTTTAACCTCCCATACATTTCACAATACTATGGCATTAATATACAAATGAGTCAGTGCCTCCAAGTGCTTATTTCATGTATACACTTGCGTTTTCTTGAGATTCTTTGAAAATATGAAGTCAAACTACTGTTATAAACACAGAATTAATTTCTGTTGCAATAAACAGTTAGGCGTCCACCAACCAATAAGAGAAGACTAGATGCTTGTGCTTTTGTTGACATGCAGATTAAAGTAAGCAGGTAATAATAGGTGATTCTGTATGTAGGGATGAATGAAAAAGTAGAATACCATTTTAGGCCTCAAGGAAAAAAGAATTTGACATATTTTTGTGGTACTGTAGTTCAAGTATGTATTGAGAGGGTAAGTCTTAAATTGAAATATATGATAGAACATCACCTATTATATTCTTTGTTATCTTCACTTTCTAGCTTAGGTGTCGAATTTATAGTTAAATCTCAGGTGTGAATGGAAGCATTTAAGTCATAAGGTCTCATTCGCAGAGAGTAAATGCTGAAAGTTGTTTGCAATTCATAGATGGCACTTCAGGATATGCAGTATGTGAACACTTATAACGATAGAAGACATGGCAACATGCAGAGATCTGTCACATCATTCTATTCCTCCATGTTCATTTGGCGATGAACATATGTTGACTGTTATAACTTACAATAGTGCTTCCCTTTTTAATTTGTTGGTGACGAAGTGTTACCCCCCAGGGGCCTGCTTTGCAGGTACGGTTTTTGGCGCGCCCGGGGTCCCGAGCCCCCCTGACTTCCTCGGTGTGGGCTCCTTGTGGTGAGGGAGTCAGCCAAAACGCCCACCCACGTGTCGGCCGTGCGTGGAGACCCGTGTCAGTGGAAAGGACTATCCTGGTTGGTTGAGGGATGCGTGTCTGAGCCTGGTTTGTTCTTTTTACATTTTTCGGGGAAGATGCGCATATCCAATATGCCGCTTTGGTTTCTGCTTCACCTAAACGGGCGGCTAGGGACTAACCCACCCCTAGCCAATCGGCCAGGACTAAGTATTTAACTGAACTCCAGGGTGAGTGGGGCGGCGCGCCCGCTATATCCCCTGTGTAGCCCTGTCATCCCAGTGGGATGACCCCTTGTTGGGCTCCGTGGTGGGTGGGGATCACTGGCGGATGAAACTTACCTTCTCTTTTCATGGCAAACCTAAATCCGAAACAAAGATGACACGTTCAAGAAGATAAAGAGGTACATGCAGTGTCATCCGCACGTTACCTACTAATTACCTGGTTGGAAGAGGCTCAGTCCTTTCTTAAGGTTAACCTGTTTGTGATTCAGTCTGGTCTTGACAACATAGCCGGTCCTGTTAAGTCCTGTACGCGTCTTAGAACCAGTTCTCTCCTTGTTGAGTCATACACATCCGCGCAGTTTGAAAAGTTGTTGAAGGCCAAACTCCTCCACGGATATCCTGTCCGTGTGAAGAAGCACCGCACCCTGAACTCCTCAAAGGGTGTCATTACCACCCACTTGTTGGATGGTATGCCGGAGGAAGAGATCCTGGGTTATCTTTCGGACTAGGGTGTCACCTCTGTGTATCGTGTGCGAGCAAAGCGTGATGGAGTAGAGGTGCCTATGCATACGCTTTTCCACATTTGATCTGCTTGATCTCCCTCAGAAAATTAAGGCGGGCTGTGAAGTAATTCCCGTTCGGCCGTATATTCCACGCCCTATGTGTTGTTTTCAGTGTCACCGCTATGGCCACACTAAATTTGCTTGTAAGTACTCCGTTCCAGTTTGTGCCACCTGTAGTAAGGATGCCCACGACGGAGCTTGTCCATCTGCCCCTTGCTGTGTAAACATCCGGCGTCTTCCCGTGACTTCTCGCTCTCTGAGGTGCTGGCGGACGCTCCCAGTGCTGCGGATCATGTATTGCGTTTTATTCGTCGTAGTGGTATGGGCAGCCTGCTTTGATAACCTAGTTTTATCCTTCTGTTTTATTCATAAGTTTTTACCACTGATGCATTTTGTCTTTTATTCCTTTACCTATTTGCTCCCCATTTCGCAGTTGCTGGCACTATATTAGTGAAGTTTTACTTGTTTTGTTTTAAACCGCGGGGTTCATACCTGCGTTTTTGCATCTTGTTTTAACTTTGCCTGACCATAGCAGTTGTGCGTCCTAAAACCCCACTACTACTACGAAGTGTTAGAACATGTTAGACTTTTTGGAAGAGCTTTCTCTGTAAGTTTGCAGCATGTTTGTTTGTGGGTGAAATGGTTAAACAAAATCTACCTAATTGTCTGCACTATAAAAATATTGTTGAAAATAAACACAGGCTCTGTGTGAATCAAAAAGAAATCAACATGGAAGAACAACATGGTAAGTATTTATTTTTAATGATTTTAATTTTGATGTTATTTTTTGCTTTTTGTATATATTTATGGAAAAGCGTTAGTTATCGCAAAACAAAGAAACACTTCTCAAAGTACAGCTTCGTAAAAATTAGTTTGTTATATTGTAATTCTTTGATGATCTGTTTTTTAAGAAATTCAATCACTGTGCTTGCTGCATGAAACATTTGTACAGTAACTATCACTAACATGGGTGATTTCAGGCAAATTAAAATGATAAACGCTTCAGGGACATAGCAGTGTGAAAATAGCATTGGCTTTATTTATATGTGTGCTGCTGTTTCTTTTGTATCAATGTGGAATAGCAAATGCTTACTTAAAATTTTGGCCCAAAAATTAAGAAATTTTCTAATATTTTGAGTATTTACCAAAGGTTTGACATATTGTAATGTCATATATATGTTTCAGAAAGATGTGTTGTAGCTAAAAAAGCTGTGGGAAAACAGGAAACCAGAATTGACACTGGAGAGAAGAGCTGTAATCTAGACAGTGGTGGCCATCCTCCTTTTGGTCCCTCCTCCTCTGGCAATCCAGAGTTAGTTTCACTCTGCAGCATCGAAATGGAATTAAAAATGCTGTAAACAGTGATTTAATTCTATTGAATCCAGATTCTTTTATTGAAATTGGTACCCAGATCAAAGTCCAGAAAACAATTATAGTGGACTGTTATTAGTAGTTTAAAGACAATGACAAAATACAGCTATATACATTGTTCTAATGCATTTATACTTTTCTTACAATCAATTTGATGGCAATTGTCCAAAACACATCAAATAATATGCAGATACAATGCATCAAGACTGATATTTCCTTTATACATGAATTTAAACTGTTGGAACAAAAGCCAAACTGGATAATTGCTGATAGTAAGTGAAGGAATGTGAAAGTGCCACTAGTGATGGCTTTTTCTCCTTTATGATAGGATAATTAATTATGTTTCTCAATGATGTCTTGTCACTTTCCTTTCTACACAAAACTAAAACTATTTCCTTTTTTCTAGAGGAGGCAGCAGTGCAGACATCGACCACTGCAGGGGAGAAAAAGGATGCTCAATATATTGAAGGTAATATGTTATCAAAGAAACACACTCACATAATTGTATACATCTTAATTGGTTCTCTATTTCACTTAATTTCTTTTTCTTTTTTTGTTTGTTTTGTTTTATCATTCAAAAGGTACTGCCAGTAATGATGTTGCAGGGAATTGCAAATCACTCAAAAGTAGGTGTTTCTGACATAACATCTTTACCCTTTGAATTCAATTGTGAGTGTGTTATAGTCTGCACAGATCAAGAAATTTATTAACATTTGTTGAACCTGTGAGAGATACTTCAAAATGATGGGATGTGATTGAAGTGTCATAGTGGCCGTCATCGCATTGTAGATGAACCAATTAGAGACAGGAGATTTCGACTGTAACAGTGAACACCACCACTATATTTCCAGCAAGTAATTAGCATGTGTCAATTACAGTTACATGGCATTATAATAAATGTCTATTGCTGCAATATACATAAATAAACAATATTTGAATTAATTTATTTGTAAGCTTTGTAACAGTGAAGGCGAGGTTCAATATTTCAGCATTATGAGTCCAAGTTGGGACACATTTGCTTGATTTACTCTGTAATTATACAGGACATGTTTCAGATGCCTTTGCTTCCATCATGATTACAAAGTAAACGGAGCAAATATGTTCCAAATTCGACTCACTGCTCAAGTATTAAACAATATTTTTTGTGTAGCTCCTGCTGCCCTTTTGCATTCTCGCATCAGATTAAAAGATTCTTGTGTAGCAAGAAGTGAATTTGCATCATCCTATTTGAGTGATTATTGCCTTGTATGCTCTGTGTGTTTGGGTTTATGTATTCATACATGGTATTGTGAGGATTTGCAGTTTTATAAACATTTTTAATGGATCTTTAATCATGTCTAATACTAATGACATAGAGTGCACAATCAAAAGAAAACTTAAACATTCTTGGGAACTGATTAAAAATGTATTTGGTAAAGGTATTCCAATTAAAGGATAATTGATTGATAAATGCATTCTCATTTCCATTGTTTGCATGTGGATACCCTATTTTGCTATCATCTTAATGTACATTGGATGTGATTGTATCCCACCAGATATAAATAATAATAATACAGCTCTACACTTCCTTATTTCATTAATAGACTCAGCATAATTGCCTTTGTGCACACTTAATCCTAGCAAGCTCTCCATGTGCTCATGATAAATAGCAATGTTGCCTGTCCCTCTCCATTAAATGTCAATCACTTGTTGAATTTTGTGTATTATAGTATCACCAAATATTAAAGTGATCAGCGATAATCCACAAAGTACTGTAGCACAGGGCATTTGCATATAATGTGATGAGTTTGATTGTTTTGTACAACACAAAATACTGGTAACATTCTTTCGAATAGTAATGTGTCGTGATATTCTCATATTTCAGCACAGGCACATTTATTGCAGGGTAAGTTTCTGTAAGATACAGTGTAATTGGGAGGGAAAGAATGCACAGTAGTCTTGGAATTGGATGTGTGAATATTGCATGTCTGTGTGATACACGAGCAATATTACTGACTGCCATGCTCTGTAAAAATAATAATGCATATAGCTTTCTCCTGAGGAGGTCGTGGGTTCAAACCTGGCAGAGGGTGATGGATTTTTTTTTCAGGCGTAAAAATCCTTAGCATGGCTTCCTTTGGAAGGGAAGTAAAGCCGGTGGTCCCATGTCGTAGATTTATGGCAGGTAAAAGAACCTCAAACCTGATAAAGGGGCCTCTGAGCAAAATTACCGGTCTCTCATGCACAACATAGAATGGGACACTAAGGACCACAGCAATTACAGAGCGCCCATAAATAAAAACTCAATTTTTGATATGGCTTGCTTTCAGTTTGTGTTAAGTACAGTTAAGTTATCAAAAGTGAACTATGGTTAACAGTACATTATTCCAAAGCATCTGAAAGAATTTGATGGGTTATATTACTTACTTTATCCTTTATTGTTTATATTTCTTTCATAAACTCTTCATACAAAACCCTATTTTTCTATCTACTTCATGTTAATCAAGATAAATGTTTGCAGAAATGGTTTCATTACATTACATATTTTGTTGTAGACATGAGAGGGATGTAGGATATTGAAGCAAGTCGTATCTTTGAACAGAAGGCCACTGTGTGTTGACTTTGAAATTCCATATTCTTTGCATGGCGTCGTAAAAAAAGGTGGTTGACTTGGCTCTTAAAAAAATGTATGATTCAGTATTGGACAATTCAAACCAATAGCTACAAATGTCTTGCAAAGGGTAATGCCACAAAACATTGTTGGACTAAAGTATGTATTTCAATGAGAACTGTGTACATTTTTTTGTATAGTACATTTCTGTCTGTCTCTGTTGGTTTACCAGTTATACGAGGGTGGTCTGAAAAGTTTCCAACCTCAATATGAAGATGGCAGCACTCGTAAATAAAAGCTAGTGAATTTCGTTGTTCATCTGTTGACAGTTACTCACCAAAGTTTCAGCCATTTTGAACGCTCAGTTGTTATGTAACAGTCGTTTGAGTGAGGTGATGAGTGTTTTTATAAAAATGGACAAAATCGAGTATCGAGCTGTCATTAAATATTTGTTTTTGAAAGGCAATACGCCTACACAAATCAAAGATGAGTTGGGTTCTGTTTATGGGGACTCTGCACCATCATTTACCACAGTGAAATTTTGGGCAGCTGAATTTAAACGTGGCCATAAGAGCTTGGGAGACAAACGTTCGGGATGTCCAAAAACTGCAACTACCGACGAAAACATCGCCAAAGTTCACCAAATGGTGCTAGACAACCGCTGAATTAAAGTGAGAGAGAAAGCAGAGGCTATGAACATGTCAAAAGAATGTGTTTGTCACATTTTAAATCAACATTTAGACATGAGAAAGCTGTCCGTGCATTGGGTGCCGTGTTTGCTCACGTTTGACCAAAAACGTGTTCAAATAAACATTTCCAATGCTCTATTGGCGCAATTTAGGCGCAATAAATCCGAGTTTTGGCACCTATTAATTACTGTGGATGAAACTTGAATACTCCATTATACGCCCGAAACAAAAATACAGTCCAAACAGTGAGCTGCAAAGGGGGAACCGGCTCCAAAAAAGCAAAAACTGTTTTTTCGGCTGGGAAAGTGATGGCAATTGTTTTTTTGGGATAGTCATGGAGTTATTTTAATCAATTATCTTCAAACAAGAAAAACCATTATAGGAGCATACTACACATCATTATTGACAAGCTGAAGGCACAACTTGCGGAAAAATGGCCACATTTGCAGAAAAAGAAAATCCTGTTTCACCAAGACAATCCTGTTCTCACACCTCAGTGGTTGCAATGGCGAAAATCCATGAATTACGGTTTGAACTGCTTGACCATCCACCTTACTCACCAGATCTAGCCCCAAGCGACTTCTTTTTGTTCCATCATCTGAAAATTGCGCTCAGAGGACAGAGATTTTCGTTAAATGAAGAGGTAATCACCTTCATGAACAATTATTTTGCAGAGAAAAATGCTGAGTACTATTTGGACGGGTTACAGAGATGGGAGCATCGCTGGGAGAAGTGTATAGAGTTACAAGGAGACTGTGTTGAAAAATAAAAAAAAAAAAAAAAAAAAAAAAAAATCTGAAAAAATGTGTTGTATCTTTATTAGGTTGGAAACTTTTCAGACCACCCTCGTATAAAATCCATTGAGAATGAAGAGGACTTCACAGGAAATCCAAGATATACATTTTACTAGTTATGCAAATATCTTATTAAGGATTTTCATCAAAATCATTAAGAGCCATTTTTGAGGAAAAAAACCAAAATTTTTGCTACATAAAGGATTGTTTGAGGAGGAAAGATTTTCTCCAAAATCTTCGTTTTGCATCTTTGAAATATTGGAGCAGTGTGTCCTTCAGTGCTAGCCAGTGCATGTTTGTAGAGAGAGGCATGCCCAAAGAAGCTGGAAGGCTAATTAAGAAGCATGGTGAAGCTGTGATAACTGATCTCGCCTCCCCCTCAGCAGCATATGAAGCTTCCAAAAACTCTTCAGCTATAGTATATAAATAAGCATGTTTGCAAAAGTCAGCCAAAAGCTTACTGTTGAAGTGACATACATATTCAGGGACTTCTCTGAGCAACAAAACAAGAGAAGAGCAGTGTTCAATACTACAGTGGGCAACTGGAAGAGAGAAGTCCTGTGTTCAACACTGTAGTGAGCAATGTGGAGGAGGGAATAGGAGTCCTGTTTTTTTCACCTGTGGGTTATATGAGGAGAGAAGAAGCTGCTTCGGGCATAGTTCATTGTACCACTATGCACAAAAAATAAGTGAAGTTATAGAAAATTGGACAAAGTCACAATATGCTGATAGTAATAAGTAATGTCCAAATGCATTGCAGTATAACCCAAAGATACAAGGTGGTCAAATTTATTTGGAACTTCCTGCTAGCTAAGTTGATTGGGTGACGAACAGTTCTGAGTGGTGCAGTTTTTCTTGAGGAGAGACGTTTTTCAGAGAAAATTGGAAAAGTCACAGTATGCTGATAATAAGCAATGTCCAAATGCATTGCAATATAACCCAAGGATACAAGGTGGTCGCATTTGTTTGGAGCTTTCTGCTAGCCAATTTGAATGGGTGACTAACAGTTGTTACCCATGTTTTTTTCTTGAATAGTTGAGACCTATTTCATGAAAATGCACATTTTCAAAATTACAGGAATTAAAATGACTGTTGAAAAATGTATGTCTATAATTAAAGATGTTATTTATCCAATGTGCTTTTGTTTATATGTGTTTCTCAGAAGAGTCCAGTTTTTTCTCACAATTTAATTTTGTAAATCAGTTTTCCTGCTGTAGAAGATACATAGTGCTATCTTCCAGCGCTGCCACTTGATTTTAAGGACAGTCCTCTTTAGTAACATGTGGTCTTGTGCATTAACCCCTAAACCATTATGGATGGAATCATTCTACCATAATGCAAAAGGAAGCTGCAAGTAGTTGTAATATATGGATAAGCTAGTAACAGTGATGTGAATTTGAAATTATTTAGAAAAGCTGAGTCGAAGTTGAAACACTTAGCATCACTTACATGTTTTTCATCTTGACCGGTTTCAAGAGCAGAGATGTCATTTAGGGGGGCGGGGGATCAATTGTCCCCCTTAGATTATGAGAAATGAATAGGCTACTGGTTATTATTGCTCTGCGAAAAGAAAAATTATAACAACTGTACTTTTAATACAAATATTTCACATCTGAGAAGTAAAAGATCATTTTCTTTTAGGCTAAATGTGTTGTTAAAATTCACATGAAAATTCGGGAAACTGCTTCAGGCAATCTCGCCCCTCCCCCTCCCCCAAGCAGAAACTCAAATGGTGCTCCTGCCCGAGTGCTGTTGCTCTCATCATTGGAAGTGGCCTACTAAATTGTTTTAATGTTGCGTATTTCAATTCTAGTTAACTTACGTTTAATAGAATTGGTATAATATGTTGCCATAACTTTCGCCCCTTGTTGCTTAAAACTTTATGTATTTTTACAGCTTATTTATAGGCTAGGCGGCGCCGTGGCCGAGTGGTTAGACCGCTCGCCTCCCACCGAGGCGGCCCGGGTTCAATCCCAGGGACCGGCATGTGGGATTTGTGGTGGACGAAGCGGCGTCTGGGCGGGTTTTCTCCGGGTTCTCCGGTTTCCCCCGCCATTCATTCCACCAACTGCTCCATCATCACCTTTCCTTTCATCCATTTCATCAACATTTCGTTTCATCTACTTCCTTCATCCCATACCAGGCATCGGGCTGATCACCCATCCTGGATGCTCTGTCTGATCCATGAGTGTCTGCTCCTCGACGGGCCTCTGACCCCAGGCACCCGCTTGTAAGTCCTGGGGGGTGTAAGTCCTACATAAGAGGAGGGTAAACAGATAATGAATGAATGAATGAATGAATTATTTATAGGCTAACGGTTCTCTCTTATAAAATTGGTATAGTTATACAGATTTGTCTCTAGTCAGCCTGTGCTAAAAGTATCCAGTACCAAGGTTTAAATCTCTGGCTTGCTTTTAATAGTGGACTGTGCCAGCCTCTTGTACACACCTGTGTGTATGCCCATAATGCATTGAAACCATTTGTGATGTACATTTATCATGGGAAGCACATAGAAAAATAAGCTTTTATAAGAGTAATTTGTAGAACATCAATGAGAATAAATTATAATTAGTAATGTGATATCACTATGTAGATTATACTTATCTCAATGTACAGTTCTCATTGGATTGATGCTTAAGTTTTCTTTGGAGTCATCAGAGGAATATTTATTTTCAAGAAACAGTAGCATCCCTTTCCCTCCACAAAATGTTGTGCTATGGTTACACAAAAGCCTGGTTTACACTGCTATAAAAACACCCGGTATTAACCATTGGCAAACTGCCAAAATTGTGGCATAGTTAACTGTAAGGGAATGATAGTTTACTTGCAAAGTGCAGTAAATAAATTCTTGACTGATGCTATTGTTGGTACCTTACATTTTGAGCAGCATAGTTAAGCAGTACTCTTATTAAAAGAGAGAAATGTTGAGGAAAAAGTAACAATTCCATTTGAAAGTTAAAAGTCTTATTTTATTAATATAGAAAACTTATTTTTCAGGGCGTAAAAAGTATCCATGTTCTCTGTGCTTACTGATGAGGCTGAGCTGAGAATTGAAAAACCCCAAAACCCAGTCTTTGCAGCAGTTAGAGAGATGTAGGGGAGATGAGTAAAGAAGAGAAGGTTCTTCTTTGTGAATGCTGCAGATGCAGGTGGAAAATGTTGGAGCTTGAAATTATATTAAAAATTTATAGTTTTAGAAATTAAAGTTGCAATAATACCTGGAAATGTCTCCTGTAGTTTTGCCTGTTAACACCTATATATATTTAGCATACACTGATAATGAACAGATAGAGGAAATACAGCATAAGAGGCATTGAAGTTGTCCTATGTGGTCTAGGGGTACCATGCTAGCCTCTTCCCGAGGTAGCGGGTTCAAACGCAGTGGAGTACGATGGACTTTTTGGGTATAAAAATCTTAGCATGGCTTCCTTCGGAAGGGAAGTAAAGCCGGTGGTCCCATGTCGTAGATTTACGGCAAGTAAAAGAACCTCAAGCCTGATAGAGAGGCCTCTGAGCAAAATTTCTGGTCTTTCACACCCAATATAGAATGGAACGTTAAAAACCATAGTAGTTACAGAGCATCCATAAATACATTTAAAAAATAACTTACGGCATTGAAAGATTTTGGCATCCAGAAGCTGCACTACATAATCTGTAGAATTACTGATATGTTTTAATGCTAATTCTGCACACATTGTATTTGAATAAAATGTTAATTAAATAATATTGCATACAAATATTGTACCATTATTGTTTTGCTGAGTGTGTTCTCTTAATGGCTAAGTCATGACAATCTATGTATATTGAACGAAATATCATGCCATTTGTCTAGTTTTTACACACACTTTCTTTGGAGTAACAGTAACAACAAATACAACTATTCTCTACTATGTGGTATTCTCAACAAAAAGTGAAAGCCTTCTTTGTATAAACTTAGGCTTTCATGATCTGCTACAATCCAGCAAATAGAAATACGTTTATTAAAGCCTTTTTTTGCAAGTATGTTTTATGATTCGAGTGTGTTTTACACATGCCCTCTCTCCCTTTCGATGAGCTGCTTGTGATTGAAAACTGCAGTGCCAGTGTCAGTTTCATCACTACCCAGAAATGATAGGGGGTGCTGCACTTGGTCATCACAACCAAAACATATGCAGCACTCTGCCACCTAATACTTGTGTGTTTTTATGGCTCCTGCAGGAAACTTTTAGTTTTTATTAAAGCAACGTGTTTTAAATTCAAAATAGGGTCATAATTTTATTATGTTAGTGTGTTACTATCACACTTATAATCACTATTAATCAGAACTTTTTCATCACTGTTTTATGAAAAGAGTACCTAACCAATAAATGCAGGTAACAGATGAAGAATCTGTTTCCAAATTATAAATTTTAATGGGTATATTAGGAGTTCTTTTTTATGGTGAAAAAAATTACGATAAATTATGGTATAAAATTTCAGTTTTAGGAAATAAGAATTTGTAAATTTTAGATAATTTTGCACTTAAACTAAAAGCTATACAGCCTCATCATGCAATGTCTTTCTACATTACAGGTTTCTGGAATAATAATAAAAAAAACAAAATATGTGTTACGTTTACACCCTCTACCCTCTATTGTTTATTAATGGGTATAAACATTATTCTTAGGAAGGGTTATTTTTCTATCTGCTTGGTTTTAATCGAAATAAACCTTTGCAGAAATAGCTGAATTATATGTTTTTTTATATATACAAAGGGAACAGTGATAATTGAATGTTTTAAGAGCAGGAGGCTGTATGCTGGTCTTAAAATTTCAAACTCTTTCTATGTAATCACGAAAAATAACTGAATGTCAACAGGACTTTAAAGGAATAACAGAAGTATTGAACAACAAACCATTAATAATAAAGGATATCTCGGAAATGCCTTATGCCACAACAAAGTTGTGTGAAATAAATTGTGTGTTTTAAAGAGATCTACATTTTTTTCTGTAGAGCGCTCAACATTTACCAGTTATACAAGTTTATATAAAATTCCTTCTCAATAAACTGAACTTCACAGGCTATTCCCAGAAAATTCAAGATATACATTTTATTTTTCAGTAAAATATCTTTAATATATGGTATTTTAATCAAAATCATTAGTCATTTTTCAGAAAATCAAAAATGTTGAAAAATAACCCATATAAAGGGTAGCTTGGGGTGGGGGATTTTCTTGAAACTCTTTGTGTCACATCTTTGGAAAATATTTTCTTGTTTTTGAGATGTGCTGTCCACAGACAAAACAACACACACATGGAGCTTTTTCTAAAAGTGCTTTCTTTGAATTCAGGGTCCTCAAAACATGTATTTCTAGTGAAACCTTGATATTGAGTTTTTGAGTGGAATGCAACACCCTCTCTACCTACTATGTACATAGTAGAGAAAGTAATAAAGTATAAATGTAAAAGATTGAATATCATAAGTTTATAGTTATAGAAAAGAGAAGCAGCTAAAATTCTATGTGTCAATCAAAATAAGAAGAATTCAGGTAGAAGACAACATAGTATTGTATGTTTTCATGCTTGTTTCTCATGCAGTCCAATGTTCCTGGATTTGGAACACTGAATGGGCCAAGCTGCTTGCCTAAAACTTTTCTCAAAGCTCTTTTGTGCATTCATTTAATTATTAAAATAAAAAACAAGATCCAGATACAGTAAAACCATGTGATTATGCTCCCGATTATAACACTATCCCGTTCATTGTGCTGTATTTATAAAGTCCCTATACATTCCATATTAACTGTATCATTTTACCCCCATTAATGCTTTCAAATCCCATTATTAGCACACTTTTTGGCTTGAAAGTTAATAAAAATATTGTATATAATTTTCAAAATCTTTCATTGTTTTAAAAATAGGTGAGAAATTAGTTTGTGGTCATTGCAATTGCAGCCCGAGCGCTTTACCTGGAAAACCCCTCCAGTTGGTACTATCGGGTGTATAATGGTATCTTTTTGTGAAAGGAATTTACACTTTCAAATGCCTCCCTGTCAATGTTTCTTATCCTTTTAGTGTTTCTTCGAATTCTGTGCAGTATATAGCGAGTTGTCGCACAGTAGTACAAAATGGCAAAGTGTAAATGTTTCTCTGTAAGTGAGAAATTACAAATTCTGCAGAAGTGTGATGCAAATTCCATGCTAAGTCAAAAGGATTTTGCAGAATCTCTAGAAATTCCCTCATCCAGTCTACAAATAATAATAAAAAATAGGAATGCTATTACTGCTGCAGCAAGTGGTGGTCGTAAATGGAAGAAAGTGTGAAGTGGTAAATATGAGGATGTTGAAGAAATGTTTATTGAATGGATTCAGCAGTCCCATGATGCTTCATTAGCATTAAGTGGCCCAATCATACAAGGGAAAGCACGAGAAATTGACAAACTGGACATAGACTTTTCTGCTTTCAATGGTTGACTTCAAGCAAGGGTATTGACAAATCAGTGGTGATTCAGAATCAGTTAGTGACAGTGAATGCCTGGCAAAGCAAAATGCTTAATGAGATGAATTTGGCTTATTCTTTAAACTAATGCCTGACAAGTCATATGTACTGAAATGTCATGGTGGCAGATTAAGTAAGGAGAGAGTCATTGCAGTTGTTGCTGCAACTTCTGATGGCTCAGAGGAACTGCCGTTGTTAATGGTGGGGAAAATCACTTAGACCCTCAGTTTTAAAAACGTTAAAAGACTAGCCTGTCAGTACAAGAACCTGGATGATTGGTGACTTGTTTGTCATTTGGCTGAAAGGCTTGGAACAAAATCTTGCTTTTCATCATTACTATCATCATTAACATCATTACTATTCTGCTTCAACCAATGGATCAAGGGATGATAAAAGTACTAAAACAATTTTATCGAAAGCGAATGATTCCTCAATATTTGCATTGCATGGAAAATGGAGATGAAAATCGCGTCACCTTGCTGGATACTATGAATTTCATCTTCGTTGCATGTGATGATGGGATTGATGCTTAGACCATTGCCAACTGTTTTAGGAGAGCAGGATTGTTTTAAGGTAAGATTCTTAATTTTATTACATTAGGCTGTTATTGACCATCTGTATAGAGTAGAGCTTTATTTTCTTCAATGTGCATTAATTTTCCTTTCTTTTTACTTATTGTTAAGAACATGATGGAACACTCTTTGAAACAAATGCCCTTGTAACAGACTGAGTTGCTGTATGGGGAAAGTTGGAGAATGTAAACTTGGAAGGTTTTATGTCAGTTGATGATATTACTGACCTCAGAAATCTGCAGTGTTGACAACATTATTGCAGATCATGCTGCGGCTGCCGCTACTGTTCATATGACAGAAATGAGGAAAATGAATCTGAAGAGGAAAGTGTCCCCACATAAAATGAAGCTCTGGGAGCAATAAATTTGCTTATAAAATACATTAGCGTTGCTCCTAGCTGTGTATCTAATGATGTTACTAGTTACTTGAACCATATAGAAAATGTAATAATTCATAGTAGTGGTACGAGTACACGGCAATCAACAATCGAGGACTTCTTTCACATGATCTCTTGTTCCTCATTTTGCACTGTATTGACCTGATTCTTCAGAAATAAAACTTATTGCACTGTATTGCTTATTAAATAGTTTCAAAATTGCTTTTTCATACCTAATAAATCTGGTGTAATGCTCTTCCGATTATTACGTGTTTAGGCCACAGTCACTTGAAGAGAGTAATTATGGGGTTTTACTGTGTTTGCAAAATAACTAGATGGGGGAAATGAACTCTGCTACCAACCTGACTGCATATCATGTTTAGGAAATACCAACTGTTGAAACACTAGGGTAATTATTATGTAAACATTTGAAGCTTTCTACAGTGGAAAAAAGTAATGTGTTCGAAAGCCTAAGAATTTTGACATAAAAGCCAGCTTTTTTGCATTATTTTGCTAGAGTAAATTAATATTAATTTAGGAAGGCTTGAAGCGGAATGCATTTTGCCTGTAGTGTTAATATAATCATGTTTTACTAATGTGTCAAATGCAAAACTGTTAGTTTTGAGAATTATAAAGTTCAAGCTGTATATTTGTAAAAAAGCAAGTTTTGTAATTCTAAAACTTATGTCTTTTCAGAAAACAGAAACTTCCAGAAGCGTAAGGGATGCTGTTCTTGGTTGACACAATTTCTTTTTACAAATTGTTTTAAAATATTCCTAGCAACAGTGTATTTTTATATTCTTCAGAGCTGTTAGTTATATTTATATAACTTTCAGTACTTTCTTTTGGATTTCATTCATTTTCTCTTTACTTTTAATATTTTATAATGCATAAAGAAGCTTGAGTCTGTCATAAACCCAAATGAATATATCTGCCAAAATTTTCAGAGAGAGAAAGGAAATCAATTCATGGTAAGGAGTCTCGTAAAAATATTAATGGAAGAGAAACAAAGTTAAGAAAGCGAGATATTTTATTCAAACTCTCCCAGGCTCATTCTAAAAGATTATGGAAATATTATGTATGCCACAAGAAAACAGGAAAGAAAAATGCTTATGGAAGTATTGTGCTAACCAGTTAAGTACTTTCTAGGTATAAACAAAGAATTTTTAAATGCATGAAATCTTCCTTAATGACGTTATGGACCATATTTACAGGACAGTCTTGTTATAAGTAAAAATACAGTACTTTTCAAAATCAGCAATTACCATTGAGAAATATTAAGTTTGCCAACATCTTTGTTAAGTGCAGTCAAACTTGGCTAATTCGAAGTTGAAGTGACCAAGAAAAAAAATCGAATTATTCAAGATTTTGAATTACAAAAGCTTGATTTTTTAAAAAAATTTTAAATTAAAACAGGTCTAAAATAAATGAAATTATAGGAAGAACAACATTACAGTGTGTACTTACAGTTTTGTGATGTTAAAACTCAGGTTCAGTTCAGATTCAAAGTTTTTACTTTCTCTACTATGTATTGTAAGTAGAGGAAGTATTGTATTCCACCCAAAAATTCAATACCGACATTTCACCGGAAATACATGTTTTGAGGCCTCCTGAATCCAAAAAAAGTATGTTTGGTAACATGTCCATGTGTGTGTCTGTGAACTATGCTGTTATGCTACTCAGAAACGAGCAGTCAGATAAACACCAAACTTGGTATTTAGGTTCAGTATCTTCCAGAGATGCAACATGAAGGTTTTCAAGAAAATCCCCCGACCCCAGATTACCCTTTACATGGAACATTTTTCAAAAATTTTAATTTTTTCAAAAATGGTTCTTAAAGATTTTGATTTAAATATCATATATTTAAGATACTTTCATGACAAATGAAATGTATATCTTGAATTTTCTGGGAATGTCTCCAAAAGTGTTCTTCATTGTGAACGATGTTTGCATAACTGGTAAACCATAAGAGATAGACAAAATTTTACTACACAAAAAATGTAGATCACGTTAAAATACACAATTTATGTCATATACATTTTTTTTGTTGAGGAACCATTTTGAAGATATTGCTTGTTATTCCCTTAAATTTTTCAATACTTATACTTTTTCTCAAATGGGAATTCGTTATTCATTTTTTTTTGTGCTGGTAATGCAAAGAGAATGGAATATTCCACATAGCAACCAGTTCTTAAAATATTTGACTCGCTTAAAGTCTACCAATTCTCCTTGCATCTACAAGAAAGTTAGCAATAAGATTAACATCTCGATATCTCAATTAACATGAAGCATATGGAGAATAAGCGTTGGTAAAAATAGTTTGTACAAGAGTAGAGAAAGGCATGTGAGTGTAACACATCAGATTTTTTAAAGAAACTTAATATCTTTGTTTGTTTTTTAGCATTTAACCTTTGATTCACACAAAACACTTCTAGTTTATTGAGTGATTGGAACATTGTTTCACTCACATTTTGTTGTCCCTCAGCATAACACCTTAATTGTTGTAAGTGATCCATGGCCTCAGCAATTGTAGGAATTGTTTTCACAGGTTGTTCTGGTTCTTCTTCATCTGAACATAGGGCTGCAGTTTGTGTATTCATGACGTCGCCCAAAATGTCCGCATTGGTTAGCTCCCCACAAACTGCCAATTCATCGTCCATGTGCACAAAATCCTCATAGAGAATACCAGTTTCAGAATTTACATCTTCCCAGTATTCAAGTGTAGGCACAATCGTTTCATTTTCTTCAAGACCTTCAAATCCAATATGACAGAAGCCGGCCTTTCGGAAACAGTTGGTTATGGTGCTTGGTTACACTTGGTCCCATGCACTACTACACATACGAGCTGCTTCAAGCATATTTACAATTTTGAATTTGTCACTTTTGTCCAAATTCGCTTCTAACAGAAGATTCTGGACCACCAGATGCCTGTAGAAATGCTTGAAGTTTTTTATTACTGCCTGATCCATTGGCTGATCTGACATCATATTGGGGGGGGGGGGGGAACAAAACTTTGATATTCCCTAACAATGGAATACTATTATGGGCTGTACAATTGTCAATAAACAGTAAAACTGTGCGATTTTGTTTGCGAAACTTTTTGTTTAGCTTCAAGAGCCATCTTCCAAAAATTTCACTTGTCATCCAAGCTTTTTCTTTAGCTTCATGTTCCACAGGCTTAGATTTAACATTTTTAAAGCCCTGGGGGTTGGAGGACTTTCCAATCATTAGTAATGGAAGCTTTTCAGTGCCATCCATATTGGCACCAATCAGGAGTGTGATGCGTTCTTTGCTAAGTTTTCCCCCACTATATCGTTCTCCTTTAAATGGAAGTATTTTATCTGGTGTACATTTATAAAACAGCCCTGTCTCGTCGACATTGAAAATATGTTTTGCATTTTTGTCTTGAATGCACTCTACCAAGCTCATTTTCCAATCACTGGCTGCTTGCTGGTCAACACCTCCACTTTCTCCACAAACAGTTTTAAAGGAAATACCATTTCGCTTTTTAAAACCATCCAGCCATCCACTGCTTGCCTTAAAATTAGTTTTGCCCAATTGCTGTGCAAATTCCGCTGCTTTTGCTGTGATAAGAGGTCCACTTACTGGAATTTTTTTATGCCATGCCTGCTTGAACCACTTTTTAATGCATTCATCGAACGTCAGCATTTTCAGGCCCTTTTGCTCTTTTTTTTACTTTTGTCACTGTTTGTAACTACGCTGTTCAAAATTTTGTCCTTATTTTTGAGGTACGTAGACAACGTATTCTGGGGGATTCCAAAATCTCTTGCAATGTCACACTTTTTTTTTAAAACCTTTTTCTACTTCGCAAATGGCTACTGCCTTTTCAGCTAAAGTAAGAGTTTTGTAATTTATACGTTTAGGTTTGGAGAGAGCCATGGTTAGCTCAGTTCACTACTTAAACACACACTGATGATTTTGATGTAACTGTGTACACTGTTTAAAAATGCTCACTTTACTGCATGGGAAGCTATTTGCTGCAAACATAGCAGGTAGACAATGGACTGGGTGCAGTGTTCACAATGACAAATGCCTTGTAAGAGGCTAGGGGCTGGCAACAAGTTCCTAGAATTGCACATAGAAGATTGAGTAACCAGCATTCCTTACCAGCAGAAGAGGGAATTATAATATGATGCATTTCCTGGAATTTATCCAGCAAGTTTGACTAACTTATAATTTTTTCAGTCATTCTCGTTGAATATTATATTGAATTATCCAAAAGAAATATCAATTTACAGAAGGCTTTTTAACATTGCTTTGTATAGGAATGTCAAGGGACCATGCCAAAAGCTCGAATTATCCACAATTTCGAATTAATCAAGTTCGACTGTATTATAAAAAGTTGGAAGTGCCAAATAATATATAGGTACTCAATTATCATGAATAAACAAGAGAGAAACATGTTGCACAGTGAAAAAGTAATGTGCATCTGTCTGAAATTCATAGCCAGGAAGTTTTCTTTTTCTATATTCAATGTTTATCTTCCCCCAATAGTTGTTACTAATAACACAGGCCTACAGATTTTAATTTTTTTTCTGCATCACAGGGCTGTAAACCTAATTTTGGTATGCTGAATTCAAATCTGCTTTTTATTTTTTTGTATCACGTGCCATTTGTTTGGCATGCAGAAAGGAAATATGTAATATTTGAGTTTATTTCTAGTTCTTTAAGTACAATATAAAATGCGTGAAATCATGCAAACTAAGAAACAATCTCAATTCCACAGATGCAACCGTTTACATTGAACAAGAAATTTCAAATGTACCTTATGATTTTATTTTCTCTTCTGCTTTGTTGAAGACGAATGCTGAGTTGACTTGTGTTTGTGGTCCTGACGAATTTTGTCTCAAATTAAACACCAACATTAGTCAGCCATCATGGAGACATCCCATTGACCGTGGTACCTTGTTTCCATCTCCTTTATCTCCTGGTGGAATCTCTCTCCCTGTTCTTCACTTACACCCAAGTTTTCCGGAAAAAGTCAAGATGCAAATGCAGAAAATGCAATTTTAAGCCCATATTGTATCCAAATGCCTTTAACTTTTCAAGCATGATTTTAACAATATGTTCATATTGGTCATCTTTAACACGATCCAAAAACTTGTTTATAACTTCATTGAATGAGTCCCAAGCTTGAAGCTCTATGTCTGTCATGATTTTGCGAATCTGTGAGCTGTCAAAAATGCCTTCTTTCACCTTTGATTCAGACAACATTGGAAATTTCTGAATAAGATGTTGGAAACATTTGTACAAAGCTTTGACAAATTGCTTCATTATCCTTAATTTGGTATGTAACGGGGGCACCAAAACCTTTTGTGAGTCAATCACTGTGCGATTTACGACTTTTTTTGTCCCTAGTAGTAAATCTTTTCTTTTTGGCCAATTAGTTTCACCCCAGTGTCTTTCTTTGGCTTTAGAGTCCTACTCACACAAAAACCATGGGAATTTTGTGTACCCTGGCTTGTTGGCCCAAAAAAAATCCTGCACACGTAGCACTTGTGTTTGTTGTATTCAATTTTGTTTAGGACAGTATACAAATTTTGGTACGTTTCTTTAAGCGATATAGAGTGAGCTATTGGAACTGAAGCAAACATTGCCATTGTGCAGCAGAACACCTTTCAGACTTCTCTTGCTTGAGTTAATAAATAGATACCAATCTTTTGCTTTGTAAGCTGTTCCAAGACAACCTATCAAGTTAGGGATATCACAATAATACACTAGTTCCCCTTCCTTTACAAAATATTCCTGGAACTCTTTTTTCCGATGTCTGTACCAGTAGAAAGTTGTTCCAGGTCCTAAAAGATTGTTTTCTTTCAGCCTTGAACATAAAGTTCACTTTTTTCTTTGGTAAGACCCAAACCATTTAATTTTGACTGACTCAGTGGATTTGGAATGTCATCGTCTTAAGTCTGGGGACCAATTTAAATCATCATCTACACTCAAAGTATCAGTATGACTCTCTGGTGATGGAACAGGAACATCAGGTGCATGAGGCACAGGCCTAATTGCCAATGGCAAGTTTGAATATATAATGCCTGCCCTGTTTTTCCTATTGAATCCAGATATATTATGCAGACAAAAATAACAGCCATTAAAATGATTTTGTTGTTCGCGCCATACCATAGGAACACCAAAGGGCATAGATGAATGAACTCCCTTGTACCACTGTCTTAGATTTTCTACACAACTTTTACACACAATATGAGGAGCAAAATTCTTGCCTTGATCTCCTAATTTAATTTTAAAATAGGCCGGGTACAAATTCTTGATAAATGCGGTAATGTTTATTTTCTACTACTTTATCACATAACACCCACAGACATAACAGAAATTGTTAGGATTGGTCACACAGACCCTCCTAGATATAACACTCAAACTTGCCATTTTTTTCCACAAATAAAATTCACAACACAATACAGCTTCAAAAGAGACCCATTCAGAAGAAGTTTAAAACTGTACTGAGGATTGTAAGATAGGTTCCTGTTGATATCTTAGGTAATAAATGTGTATGAGATAGGTTCAACATTACCTGTAAACAGAGATAGACAGTGGTATAACATGACGTGATATGATTTAGCATGTTTACAGATTCTAATCAACCATGCTGTAAGTCAGATATGCGGTGATGTTAATAGTAACGTACTGAACTTTCAATTTGGTGTTGAAACAGAATTGTTCAAAATCTGTACGTGATATGCAAAAACTGTTATTATTTTTTAAATCACAGCATGTAATTTGACCATTATGATGTAAAATATTCTGTGCCGTAAAATTCTTTGCAGGCCTGTGTTATTATTAGTTCACATCTGATTTAATCTGTATAATAAAGGACCAGAGTATCCCTTGTTTTAAAGTATTTACCAAAATGGGAAAGAAACATGGAGATACTGTGTTCTTGCAAAAAGGTTTCCAACATTGATATAGTCATCCAAATTGATTGATTTTGGGGTGTATTGTAAATTTTCTTTAAATGCCGAACCCCAATTTAGCCATTAGGGCCTAAACGTAGTTAACACCCAAAAATATTTTTTTAACAGTGGACTACATGGGAATTCAACACCTTTAATAATGGAACAAAGGAAATGCCAGCATCAATATTAATTCAAATACAGTGGTACCCTGATTAATCATTATGGAGGGGTTGGGATTGACGGTTGACCGAATATGGCATATAATCCATCTTAACATAAATTGTAACTTTAATATGCACAAATTACACAAAATAACTCATTAAACACATGAGTCCTATGTTACTTTTCTTGTATATTTAGAAAAATGACAATAAAGGTGATTGTTGTCCGTGGGGCAAGAGGTAACAAACAGACTTTTGTTCCGTAAAACCAATACAAGTGCATGCTCATACTCATTTGCATCTGGTTTTTTGTAAACACATCACTAAGAAACAACACTACATTATGATCACTACTATTGCCTTATTGCATGACCACTTTGTAATTTGAAACTGAAACTTGTGTAATACACAGCAGAAGACATCCAAAAAACCTCTTTATTAGACATGTTCATTCTGTGTTCAATTCGTAATATGGGATGCAATGTAAGACACTTTTATTCCATTATTTTTAAAGTGTACTTCACTTGAGAATTTTTGTAATACTATACAACATGCTCAAAATACCTTCTGAAAATACATATCCAGCCACATCATAGATGTTTGTTTCATAGTAATTCACCTTTTGAAAAATGTAACATTAAAAGAAAGAGAGAGAGAAAGAAAGGAAGAAAAATTTGAAGGTTAATGAAGTGGTTAACCAAGTGACGGATAATCAAAGTTGTATGTATGAGCGAAGTAGTGAATATAAAGACTCTCAGCTCCGTATATCACCATTCAAAGTCTATGGAAATGCAGTATGATCTGGGAAAAAAGCTTTTAAACTGTGAAAAACATAAAATCACTTGGATACTTTAAGAGTTTTTGTTGAAGATACTACATGCCCAATCCTTTTTCTCTACTAAAACTGTAGTTGTAATAATTACAGCTTGGATAGATGCATTAACAAACGCTAAATATTTATGCACCTGTGCCATTTAAAACAGGTGTGTATGCATTAACAACCCAGAAAATATGTACTATCCAGAACCTCACAAAAACACTGAAATATTGAAAAATCAGAACTATGATGTTTTTCATTCATTATTCCAGACATTGAAAACCTAAGCTAAGATAATTATAAGCTACCAAAGCAATAAAAATGTAAAACCTGCTGAGTTTGTGAACTGAGACTGCTGCTGAAGTGAACTAACTTCTTCCCATTGCTGTGTACGATATAACAATCACTTTAAGATTTGAAAACAGAAATGATTCTCTGTTGCTGCTAAGAATTGATTTATATTGAGAAAAACAATGCTCCACTACAACAAATAATAAGTATTAGCACATATTTAAAGTTTGCTGTTTCCTCCTACAAGTATGTTTCTTTAATGTTTGACAATTTGCTCTCTATTGTACCACATATTGGCAATATGTTGTAATGTGTGATACCCCAGATTTTCTTTCTAGTATATAGTTAAAAAACTTTTCCACTGCTCTCTTTGCAGTTTTGCCTGGCACAGACTTTAGCTCTAGTAAGAGATTTTTCGTTAAACTTTCATTTGTGACAAGTGGTATGTTACTGACATGGGTGGTTGAGGTGGTTAAGGCATGGTCTCATGAACAAGAGGTCTGCAGTTCAAATTCTGCCAGAACTGTCCTCTCTGACCAAGCTTTTTTTTCCCCAGGTTTTCCTCTATAACTGCAAATGTCGGGGAGGTACCCAAAGCTTAGGCTTGCAATGGCACCTTCCCAAATTTTCTTTCCCAATTATTTAATTTTCATGTGTTGCCAATTATGTGCTGTAGGTAGTAAGAACATGTGTTAAGCACTACTAAAAATGATTTCAAAAAGTGCTATGTTATTTCATACAAGTGCTATGATGGCTGTTAATTAAGAATAAGGAAAACTCAAACACAGCATTTTATTCAGGTGGTGAACTGCATGTTGTGCTATTTTTGGGTGTTTATTGATATCTGTTGCTTTTATGGTAATCTTGAACCTGTCAAAAGTTTATAATTACAGCAAAACCTCGTTAATCTGGACCAATTGGGACTCAATGTTGTCCGGATTAAGTGAAATAAACACCACAGAGAAAAATTGTGAATGAAATTAGAGTACTGTATAATTTTATTAGAACGTAAGGTACAATAGGCCCACCTGATTTTAATTACACATTCTTTATTTGTTTGGTTTGAAGAAACTATCAATTTTCTTTTGTGGTCTATCACACATCTCTTTCACAATGAGATCATGAAGACTCCTCATATGAAGGTAGTATGCGGAATCTGTTTATTGTCAGTTTTCTCAACAAAGTCTATTACACAATTCAGACGCTGCTTAACCTCACTTAATTTCACTTTCGACTTTCCGAAATCCACATCCTCAGCCTCATATTCACCACTAGTATCCCTTGCATTGCTTACACTTTCCACAATTTCTTCGTCAGTCATGATGTGATAGCCTGGATCATCTTCATCTCCGTCAAGCCAGTCTTCGATCTCGTCTACTGTGACAGCTTTCTCGTCACCTGCAATCAGTGTTTGATGAAAGTCAGTTAATTCAATTTTATTGGTGTCTAATTCAACACTGTCATCATACAAAAGTTTCTTCCACACATTAGTTAATGTAGAGTTCGAAATGCTGTTTACTGCACTTGCAAAATTGAAAATCATGGATCTGAAATCGTACGATTTTATATTTTGGAGTGTTTTTTTCCGCCCGTTTATCTTCACCGTCCAGAGGCTCCTCAACTTTATAAACTTCAGACAGGAATTTCTTTCTGTACAACCGCTTTGCAGTGTAGATAACGCCTTGGTCCATCGACTGTATCAGATAAGTTGTGTTAGGTGGCAAGAACACACATTTGATCTTAACATCGGCACTACACAGTTTCTTTGCATTTGGATGCACAGCTGCATTATCTAATAGGATTATGGCTTTCACATCATTTTGGTTTTTATTTTCTTGGTGCCTTCTTATTGCAGGTACAGCATGGTTGTGAAACCAATCATGGGTGATGTCTGCCGTAAAACACGCATTTTTTTTAATTGTAACAACGCACAGGCAACGTGGACATTACATTCTTAACAGCCTTTGGTTGTTTACTTTTACCTACCACAACTGGCTTTAAAATATGGCTTTCATCTGCATTAGTACATAATAAAGCAAAAACGTGTTCTTTGTAAATTTTTTGTCCAGGCATATTTTTGAAGGATTTGGAGGCTTGCATGTTCTCAGGCAAGGCGCACCAAAATAGACCTGTCTTATCGGCATTATACACTTGAGACAAATCTAACTTTTCTTCTTGAATGATAGATTTTATTTTTTTTCTAAATGGGTCAACAGTTGACGTATCAGCACTTAAGCTCTCTCCACACATTTTTTTGTTCACTATGATATGACGCTTGCAGAATCTGTATAGCCAGCCCGAACTAGCCAAAAATCCATTGATACCAAGCTGTTTCGCAAGGCATTCAGCAGCAGCTTGAATTTCAACACCTCTCACTGCAATTCCGCTTGCACGAAATTGTTCGTACCACTTGTATGTTGCGTCTTCTAACTTTTGTTCAGCCGGCTGCTGCATTCGTTTGACCCGACAGTTTTCCTCACATTTAATAAAAAATTATAAGAGTTCACTCTTTTTCTTTTTTATATTCGAAACTGTTTGTTTTGCAATTCCATATTCTGCACATACACACGCAACATTTTCAAGGCTTTCGATAATTTTCAGATTCTGGTGTACTGTAAGCGATTTATGCTTATGTTTCCCCGATATTGTAGATCTACTAAAAGACATTATGCACTCATTTTGTTTCTTTAGCTTAATGAGTGAGAAAGGCAAGTGTTAAACTAACCCTTCTGACAAGACGTGCAAGCCCTATCGCAAGTACAGCGAGGGTGTGGAAAGGAGGGCAGCCTAATGCACCATTGTCACTAATGTATTCCTGGTATTCCCAAGAAGTCCCTATTGTACAGTCTGTGCAAAAAATAAAATAGAGAACTTCCTTAAGTTTGTCTTAGTGCAGTACTATAATTTAAGCTAGCAATTCGCACTATGCCATGTATACCTTAATGTAAATTATAATGTAAAATAATATTAATAATCAAAATACTGGTTATAGAAATAGAAGTTAAGGCATAAGTTTTATGTATGTGCAAGGGTTGAGATAGAGCTGTAGAACCCTTGTTAAAAGCCAACAAACATATCTTTGTGTTAGAATTAGGGCTCAGGCAAAAAGGACTTGTACCGGAAAGTCATAAAAGCCAGACCTTGAGTGTTTGTGAAATAGAAAAGGCGACAAGCAAACACAGCATATTTTTATAGAGAGGTCACATGTTTGCAAACGTCGAACAATAACCAGGTAAGTCATCTGGAAGGTTCCAAGCTGAACGAAGACAGACAATGAAATTTTAAGGAAGAATATGTTTAAAATCTTTAGTACAGAAATGTTAGTTGTAGCGACCCCATCAGCCAGGGCGGTTGAGTATAAAGTGCTGCGATATGAATAACATACATGTAAGCTCTACGAAGCAGGCATTGGTAGTTACTTCTTATAATGTAGTAGGAAGGAATGTTGAAATGTTATCAATTTAAAAGTTCATAGGAATGTGTGAGCACGTATACAATACTTGATTGCTCAGTGACCGCAAGTTTGGCACACGAACGTGGTAGGGTTCGACCGTTCTACAGCTCCAACTAACTTAAGTAACTGTGTAGCTTATTACTAAAACAGTAAATGCGTGTGCCATTAAATCATAGTGTTCTTCATTAACTTAATCCATTGTTAGAGTTGTTACTTATTACCTTCCTTTCCGTATCACACCCTGCAAAGTTAAACAAACTATACCAAAAACCCAAATAACAGCAGCCGTGGCAAGAAATAAAAAATAACACTTTAAGAGTAACAACTAAAACACAAGATAATTATCAGTATCACCATAGTTCATATATTAATTCATGTATTAATATATTAGACATACTGCGAGTTATGCTCTCCCACCAAGAGTATACCACAGATTAACGAGGTTTTACTATGTTTTGAAATAGAGTAATAGAGCCACAAAGTTACCTGGACACACCATGATATTTGATTTGTGAACAGAATAATAACAGCCAAAAACTGACATGTGACATATTTTTCACATATCTACTTAGGCTTCCTATCACAGAATTTATTCTTCTAGGTATTACTGCAGTAGCATTCATTACTTATATAGTGTTGTATTCTATAGTTTTTTTTTTTTTAAGTTATACTAATGAATAATATGTGGCAAAATCTTGATAAAATGTTAGTTAAAAACATAAATGTTAGTTGGTAGATATAAGGAAAATCTATATAAAAGTTGTAGAGTACAAACTCATGAAGCAAGAATGCTGAATAGAAAAAGAAATGCCCTGAAAATTCTGATGAATTCGGCGCTTCAAATAATGGAAAATGAAGTGAAGAGCAATGAAAATTCTGCCGTAAATACTTCCTCTGAGTTCTAAAATGTTTACATTTGTCACTGGGGGTTACTATAAAATAGATGTATACACACAGACAGATGCATCTGCAATGTGTAGGGCACCTGAAATTCAATGAATTGTCCTCTATTCATCATGACTCTCAGGCATATTTTGATGACATCCTATGTCCAGAATTCATATTTTGAAGAATTACAATTCAAAGCTGTATAAACTATGGTTACTTGATGTAACTATTAGGCTACAATTTGAAAATAAGCATGCTTCAATCTACTACAGCTAGAATTGGTTTTATATCTGTGCCTAAGCCAAATGATTTATTTACTAATATCTTAAATCTATTAGTTCTGTAACCACATGGCGAACATTTATACAGGGTCTTCAGATTCTTTCAGCTGTTGTCGCTACTCAGTTGTCTACACATGACGTCAGCACTTAAAGCAAGTTTATCACCAATGCCTCTCGCAGAGGACTAGCAAAAGATGAGTGGAAGGGGTGGGTGTCAACAGTTTCAAAGTCACCTTAGTGAAATGGGACTTGTATTGTACCTTTCAAGTGCTTTACATTTAGAACTTCTTTCGCTTGTGTTTTATTAACTCACAATCTCAGCATGTATTTTGATGGGTAACTCAAATAATTCGATGGTTTTTGTAGCATAGAGTGCTTCGGCTGTAATGGCACAACTTTAAGTTTTGTAATAAAAAGCAACTGAAGTAACCTTTTTAAATATTTTAGTTATTTCTTCTTTCTTTGTTAATAAAAAAATAAGTGCAGCCCATATTGTAACAATAGGCTCCCCCTCATATCCTTCCAGTTCGGAAGTAGCACTCGACCATGCAAATTCTATGATGAGTGGTCACTTCTAACTCACGTGCAAAGAACACACAAAATGTCTTCGTAAAAACAATTCTGCACCAACAGTAGATCAACATCAAAATCCGAAATGCATTAGCCTGAGGTTCAACTTCACACTCCCCTTTGAAATAAGGGGCTTACTGAACATCATTCATTTCAACCAATTGGTGGTAAAGGGCAAATAATTCTGAAGATCCATTATAAGATGTCCATAATTTACTGAAACATTCTGGTATAAAACACTCATAGGCACTTAATTATAATTTAGGGTATATCTTATCATATTTCTGTTTCAAATAATTTCCAAGCTTTTTAAAAAGGAACATATATATTTGTAATAATTAAATTTATTTAGCAATGCTATAGGTCATACATGCACCGCTTCTCTGATTTCTTTTGCATGCTTTTAAATATACTGACATGAGACTCACATCAGTACCATCATTCTGGGTCACGATTGAACCTGCAACTTTGGAAGCAGAAAGTCAGCACTAAACTAACTGTTCCACCCAGGACAAAGAAGGAAAATAAAGAATTCTTTCCATGGACAAACTGTTCCTTGAACTCTTCCATATACTATATGCATTATATACTAATGTCAGTTTCTTCATCAAGATAATCAAATAATGTAGTTACTGCATGAACACAATGAAACATTTTACTCTAATATACAATAATGTGTTATAATTAAATTATGGATCTATTCATGGCTTATCCCAGAATGGCAAGAGAATAAATTCTTTAGAATTCATTCTCTGTTTCCTAACATATCAACATAACCCTACCAACACACATAAAAAACTGGCTGCTAGCAATAGGAAGGACTACAGAAGAAATCCAAGAATACATCACACTGTGCATAGAGCAAAACGTTTTCACTTTCAACGGGAACTATTATAAACAGAACTCGGGCCTAGCTATGGGCAGTCTACTTTAACCACTACTGGCAGAACTAGTCATGAGCAATATAGAAACAAGGGTGACAAAGGCTTTCCCTTGAATATTCAAATGATGGCACCGCTATGTTGATGATATTCTTGCAATAGTCCCGGAAAAACACTTGGAAGATGCACTAAAATTACTGAACCTTCAGGAAAAATCCATAAATTTCACAATGGAAAATGAATGGAATGGGCAACTCCCCTTCCTTGACCTTAAAATCATCAAGAAAGAAACCCACGTAACATTCAGCATCTACAGGAAATCCACACACACAAATAGCTACATAAAACAAAACAGTTTAAACCCCGTTCCCCACCAGCATGCAGTATTCAACAGTCTGACACATCAACTGGTCAACGTCCCCATGAACAAAGAGGAATACACAACATATTGGACATAGCTACAGAAAACGGATTCAGGCCAGAAACAATGCATAAGAAAATAAACAGAGCCGTGAGCAAAAAGAGGATAAAAGAAGTTAACCACACTCACCCCTACTGAAAAAGAAAAGATCTTCAAAAATTCACATACCACGCAACAGCTTTCTACAAATTCCAAAGAATTTTCAAGCAGCACAACACCTCTTAGGTCCCAAAAAACAACTACACCATCAAGAACTTATTAAACTTCAAATTAAAAGATGACATCCCACGGAGAACAAACCAGGTATATACCAGATCAACTGCAATGACTGCGAAAAAGTCTACATTGGGAAAACAAAAAGAAATATAAAAACAAGAGCAAAAGAACACCAGCTTCATAAAGGAAAAACAGGAAGATAAAGCAGCAGTAGCTTGGCACTTTTGGAGAGACAAATATACCATAAACAGAAACCAAGAAATACTAAAAAACATCTCAGGAAAAACAGAACTTACAATTTGGGAAAACAGAAACCGCATTTATAATTTTGAAATACCGGCAACAGACTTACTTTCGAAGTTCTTCCAACCATCAGAGATGAATCTAACAACCAAGAAGGATGCGGGCAGTCGACAAGGAACTGAGGATGGGAGCAATTAGCTCTTGAAACATGTATTTGTTATAAAAACAAGTAAGTGATGTAGTATTAAAATAGACTCAATAATTACTAAATTCTAATGTGTATGGATAGCTACTTCATTTGCTTCCTTACATACAGGACGATGCTCACCAATGTTTAGTTTTGTTATAATTTACTCCTTAAGCATCTAATGGGACTAAAATATTTCGAATTAGTTCACAAGTCACTAAGGGTTCATTTTCACAATAGTTTACTACAGAAGTAGAGCCTATTCTTTGTGGATGAGTTACAACTAAAGAAGATCCCCATTTTTATTACATAAGTATGAATCAAAAACTCGTTCATATTTATATCATAATGTTATGGTAAAACTTTATACCATAATGTTGTTCCTTATTTTATTACAATAAATAAAGACCATTATTTCATAAAAATGCCTTGCTTATAAAGATGGTAGCTCTGTATAATGATCTTACTATGATATGATTTGGATTTTAGCAGTTTATATCACAAATATAAGAAACAACTTCTTAATATGCTTCTATAGTTTGTTTCTAGATGTAAGCTTGGTAAGCTGTTTATATAATATAATGTTGCAGAACGTGTTATGTAATATTTATGTACTGAGGTGTTATTAGGCATTTGTAATTATCTTAAAATGTTAATAAATATATTTCTGCGATTGAAGGTCTCAGTTAATCTCTGTTTAATAATTCCATATATATTTTAATTTTTATATCAACATCTTTGTTTTCTTCTTATATGAACAGCAATTTGTATCATTTACATATTGTAAATTTATATACCTTATTAGTTTTCCTATTTTTACTTTCTCTGCTGCGTATAGTAAGTAGGGGAAGTATTGCATTCCACTCAAAAATTCTATACCGAGATTTCACTGGAAATACATGTTTTTAGGTGCACTGAATGCATATAAAGCATTTTTGGAAACATGTCCGTGTGTGTGTGTGTTTGTGTGCGTGTGTGCGTGCGCGCGTGCGCGAGAACAGCATAACTCAGAAGCGAAGTCGGATAAACACTAAACTTGGTATTTAGGTTCAGTATCTTCCAGAGATGCAACACGAAGGTTTTCAAGAAAATCCCCCCACCCCAGATTACCCTTTACATGGAACATTTTTCGAAAATTTTAATTTTCTCAAAAATGGCTCTAACGATTTTGATTAAAATATCACATCTTTAAGATATTTTCATGACAAATAAAATGTTTATCTTGAATTTTCTGGGAATGTGTCCAAAAGTATTCTTCATTATGAACAACTTTTGCATAACTGGTAAACCATAAGAGATAGACAAAATTTTACTGCACAAAAAATGTAGATCGCGTTAAAATACACAATTTATGTCATATACAGTTTTTTTGTTGAGTGAACCATTTTCGAGATATTGCTTGTTATTCCCTTAAATTTTCCAATACTTTTACTTTTTCTCAAATGGGAATTCATTATTCATTTTTTTTTTTTTGTCCTGGTAATGCAAAGAGAATGGAATACTCCACATAGCAACCAGCTCTTTGCATCTACAAGAAAATTAGCAATAAGATTGACATCTCGATAAACATGAAGCATATGGAGAATAAGCGTTGGTAAAAATAGTTTGCACAAGAGTAGGGAAAGTCATGTGAGTGTAACACATCAGATTACTTTGACACGTGTTTTTTGTATTTTCTATTTTATTTTTTTAATGTATGCATTTAATGTAATTAACTACATATGCTGCAGCAGTACTCTGTAGCAGAAAAGGAAGTAAAGAAAATGTTTATTTGTCCTCCTCTTGTTCATTTTGTTCTGAATCCTCTTCTTTATTGGAGAGGGGATATAATTGTGAAATATGCTGTGTATATATTGGTTTCATTTTGTTGCTTTTATTCTTTGTGGAGAATGGTGTGACTAGTGATAGTCTGTTTATAAGGATTGAATTTTAACAAACTGTTACATGTTCAAAAATATAGATAATTTGTTATTTTGTTTTTTGTTACAGAAGAATGCCTCGCATGTGGGTGAGATAGCTGCAGAAAAAGCCTCAAGGTAAGAATAATGTAAAACAAGTACTTAAATTGGAAAGTTGAGTCATAACCCAGATATTTGGCTACAAGTCCAATTTAGTACTTACAATAGCAAATTGCCTCTGAGGTTATGGATTCTAATATACAAGCCATGTTTTTTAAGCAAATACCATTTTGAAATTAAAAACATATGAGGGTGGTCTGAAAAGTTTCTGAACTAATAAAGATACAAGACATTTTTTCAGAATTTTTTTTTTTTTTTTCAACATGGTCTTCTTGTAACTCTACACACCTGTTCCAGTGATGCTCCCATCTCTGTAACCCGTCCAAATAGTACTCGGCGTTTTTCTATGCAAAATAATTGTTCACGAAGGTGCCTCTTCATTTGACGAAAATCTCTGTCCTCCGAGCCCAATTTTCAGATGAGGGAACAAAAAGAAGTCGCTTGGGGCTAGATCTGGTGAGTAAGGTGGATGGTCAAGCAGTTCAAACCGTAATTCGTGGATTTTCGCCATTGCAACCGCTGAGGTGTGAGACGGTGAAACAGGATTTTCTTTTTCTGCAAATGTGGCTGTTTTTCCGCAAGTTGCCTTCAGCTTGTCAAGTAATGATGCGTAGTATGCTCCTGTAATGGTTTTTCCTTTTTGAAGATAATCGATTAAAATAACTCCATGACTGTCCTAAAAATACAGTCACCATCACTTTTCCAGCCGAAAAAACAGTTTTTGCTTTTTTTGGAGCCAGTTCCCCCCTTTGCAGTCCATTGTTTGGACTGTATTTTTGTTTCGGGTGTATAATGGTGTATCCAAGTTTCATCTACAGTAATTAATCAGCGTCAAAACTCGGATTTATTGCATCTAAACTGCGCCAATGTTCAATGTTCATTCGAACATGTTTTTGGTCAAATGTGAGCAAACGCGGCACCCAACGTGTGGACAGCTTTCTCATGTCTAAATGTTGATTTAATATGTGACAAACACGTCGGTCGTCTCGCACCATTTGGTGAACTTTGGCGATGTTTTCGTCGGTAGTTGCAATTTTTGGACGTCCCGAACGCTCATCGTCTCCCAAGCTCTTACGGCCACGTTTAAATTCAGCTGCCCAAAATTTCACTGTGGTAAATGATGGTGCAGAGTCCCCATACACAGAATCCAACTCATCTTTGATTTGCCTAGGCGTATTGCCTTTCAAAAACAAATATTTAATGACAGCTCGATACTCAATTTTGTCCATTTTCATAAAAACACTCATATTACCTCACTCAAACGACTGTTACATAACAACTGAGCGTCCAAAATGGCTGAAACTTTGGTGAGTAACTGTCAACAGACGAACAACGAAATTCACTAGGATTTATTTTTAAGTGCTGCCATCTTCATGTTGAGGTCGGAAACTTTTCAAACCACCCTCGTACTAGTGTAATTTTTTTATTTTTACATGAAAGCCTGTACTTTAATCTACTTTTCAACATAATTTCCACCAATATTAAGGAACTTATTGCATTGTACAACCAGCTTTTGAATTCCATCCTCATAGGAATCTGCTACCTGATGTGTTAACCACTGCAACATGGCTGTTTTGAGTGCTGTAGAATTATCCTTGAAACTTGAGGAAACTCACAAATTAAAGATGAAATCGTAAATTATCTGTTCTCTTCTAACTTTTCCATCAACTTTCTGCACCAAATCTTCAGTAATCAGAAGGTCGCCCACCTTGTTCTTCCTCATGCACATTCGTACTGGCAGCTTTAAATGCTCTAACTCATTTTCTTACCATTCCTTCACCATAATGTTTTCTCCACACACTTCACTGATCTGCTAATAAATTTCAGTGGCTTTTACATCTTTTGCATTGAGGAAACAAATGACAGAGCATATTTCACACTCGGCAGAATTTCCAAATGACTGAGGCATTTTAATATACTCATAGATGTAAACACAGTCAAATTCTCTTGTAATGGTGTCTGGCTAGCCAACAGATGCAGATACTCAGCATGGAACAACAGCTTCAGCAGCCAAATTTCAAAACAGTACTTACTTAAAAAACATGTTCATGATTGATTTCATTTTGAAGGCTCACTATGTGTATATATATACACACACACATATAGGGTAGTTAAATTATGTTCGAAGAGCTTCGGAGAGTGAGCGAGAATACTTACATGAGATATGCTGTCTGTTTGAGAGCAGAAGGTCAACATTTCCAGCATCTATTATAAGGTAAGGATTTTAATCCGCCTCTGCCGCCGTAATTTTCCTCGGCGACTGTGGGTGTCTCACGCAGTAGAGAGAGGCTGCGAGTGGGTTCGAATATAATTTAACTACCCTATACATATGATGCAGACAAGAGAAATTCAATAAATGGTTGTTAGTGAAAGCCAAGAGGTTAGCTCAGAAAGCTGAAGGACCCTGGTTTGATTCCCAGTAATGGCAATGTGTGATTCAACTTCCCATCTTTAGCTTACATATGGATAAAGTGAATGAGAAAAAACTGTTGCAGGGTAGTTAATTACTTATACTCTGTTGGTATATATCTGCTACTTGATTTCACTGTCGTGTTGAAAAGAACTACTTGTGCATCTTACCTGAATGTTATTGATCTCTGTAAAAACAAATGTATAGGATATGTCACAAGAAATGTGAGCTTATCATTCTGGTCACAACTGTATAGTTGAAAAAAGAAGAAGAAGAAGAAGAAGAAGAAGAAGAAGAAGAAGAAGAAGAAGAAGAAGAAGAAGAAGAAGAAGAAGAAAGAATGGAAAACAACATTCAACTATCTAAAACAAAGAGAATGTTTGTATTTCTAAATCCTAAGAAGGAAAAATATAAGTTTCGAGAAGAATAAACAGTGCATTGTTCAAAGTTAATGTCAAGAAAATTATTCACTACAAGAGAACAGTGAAGCTAACTTACTATGAAATTTGTGATAAATCTGTTAGTTTACTATATGCACTTCTTTTGAGCAGTATTTATTGTGCTAAGAGATTTACAAATGTTCCATTTCCACTTGTTTTTCACTTGTCACTTATTGATTACTTTACCATCACACATTTACCATAGTTTTCCATTCAAAGTAAGACACACTACCTCTTACTTTTCTCTATCCACTATCTTGACTTTACACAAAAACTGTCCAGTGCCCCTAGTGTCCTTGTACATCATTTCAATTATAAGCGTATTTCTATCCCCCTTCAACCACTTCTTTTTAAAAAATTCTCTTCTCCAATTTTCTGTTCCTTGGCACTTAACTACTGTGTTCAATGTCTTCATTACCACCACATATCGGACATTGGTTTTGAGGAATATCCTGTCTTAACCCTCTTAGCCTCCATGCTCCAGTTCTTAACATGCAATAGATTCTCTCTCTTCTTTATTTACTATGTCTATATATTTTTCCCTATCCCATGTATTTTTCATTGGCTTATAACAAACCAATCGGCTCTTTTTGGCAATCCCACTGAACATGTTTTGTATTCCTGTTATCTTCCAGTCTTTTCCTCGCCTTTTTCCAAAAAATTTTCACATTATTTTCTCTCCTTCTCCACATGTCTCCTAACCTATTTTTCTCCAAAATGTTGCGTAAATTACTTACCCATCCATCATTCATTAAACTATTCTCTTGGTATTCTATACATTGTCTTAATACATTACTTTTTCCTAGATTTAAAGTTCTGAACCAAAATTTCAAAGCTCTTTCTATTATCTTCCCCTTAGTTGTCACCCTGCCCATCTGTAATTGCGCTACCTATCTTACAATTGCCTTCGGTAACCCTAGTATTTCTCTACAAAACATCCTGTGCACCTCATTTATACTTTCCCATCCTCTATCTAATCCCCATATTTTGAACAGTAAAAGATGTTAAACATCACAACCTATCTATGGTAGGTTTTCATCTTTTAAATAAGGTTGCTGCAATTTTCATGGGCTTAAAGGAATATGCAAAGACAATTATTTAGAAAAATTGAGTCGGAATTGAAACACTTAACATCACTTACATGTTTTTTTTCTTCATTGGTTTTAAGAGCTATCATGAGAAGTGGTCGACTGGTTCCTCGTGGTGTTGTCCTATGTGTTAAATTTCCATTGTGGGTTTGCTGGCAGCAATTCAAAATTTATTACACAGTGTTTTTTTCTTGATTAATAACTTTTCCCAAGTATCCAACTCTGCTGCGCATTTTGCCGGTTTTAGGAGTGTTATATTTAGTGTAATGTTGTGATTTGTTGTCCAAAATTGATGTACAACTGCAGATTTATCTGTCTGTTTGTATTTGATGTGTCTCATATGCTCTTTTAATCTGGTCCCTAAATTTCTTTTTGTTTTACCAATGTGGATATGGTCACATTCTGGGCAATTACTTTCATAGATTCCTGCATTTGTGTTCTGAGGTATTTGTTGTAGAGTAATTTCTCTTGACTGAATCTGTTTTATGTTGTACTAAGTGATGTTAAGTGTTTCAACTCCGACTCAGTTTTTCTAAATAATTTCAAATTCACATCACTGTTACTAGCTTATCCATAGATTATAGAAACACAAGGGCAACTTCATTTAAACCCGTAGTTCAAGATTTATGTACAGTTACCTATGAATTTTGATAAGATACAATGGAAATATGAAAGGCAGAGGGGAAAACTGGGTCTGATGACATTTCTTGTTTTGAATCCCTTTAACTGATCTCATAAAGTTAATTAGATGTCACCAAACAGACACAGGGAGTGGCTACAAATGTTTTTGATTAAGTGTATAGTTGATTAGGGCACCTCTTTCAAATCATGAATGACTTATCATGTAACTGAATTAATGTTGAAAAACTTACTTCAGTTTAATTCACAGTAAAATTGCTTTGGTGGACTTTGTGACAGTGATGTGTCTAAAATTAGTAATTATTGAGTCAATTGTAACACTACATCACTCACTTGTTTTTATAACGAATACATGTTTCAGGAGCTAATTCCTCCCATCCTCAGTTCCCTGTCGACTGCCCGCATCCTTCTTGGTTGTTAGATTCATCTCTGATGGCGGTTGGAAGAAAACAAAAAAGTAAGTCTGTTGCCGGTATTTCAAAATTATAAATGCGGTTTCTGTTTTTCCAAATATAAATGTTTTCCCAAATTGTAAGTTCTGTTTTTCCTGTGATGTTTTTTAGTATTTCTTGGTTTCTGTTTATGGTATATTTGTCTCTCCAAAAGTGCCAAGCTACTGCTGCTTTATCTTCCTGTTTTTGCTTTATGAAGCTGGTGTTCTTTTGCTCTTGTTTTTATATTTCTTTTTGTTTTCCCAATGTAGATTTTTTCGCAGTCATTGCAGTTGATCTGGTATATACCTGGTTTGTTCTCCGTGGGATGTCATCTTTTAATTTGAAGTTTAATAAGTTCTTGATGGTGTAGTTGTTTTTTGGGACCAAAGAGGTGTTGTGCTGCTTGAAGATTCTCTGGAATTTGTAGAAAGCTGTTGCATGGTATGTGAATTTTTGAAGATCTTTTCTTTTTCAGTAGGGGTGAGTGTGGTTAACTTCTTTTATCCTCTTTTTGCTCACGGCTCTGTTTATTTTCTTATGCATTGTTTCTGGCCTGAATCCGTTTTCTGTAGCTATGTCCAATATGTTGTGTAGTCCTCTTTGATCATGGGGACGTTGACCAGTTGATGTGTCAGACTGTTGAATACTGCATGCTGGTGGGGAACAGGGTTGAAACTGTTTTGTTTTATGTAGCTATTTGTGTGTGTGGATTTCCTGTAGATGCTGAATGTTACGTGGGTTTCTTTCTTGATGATTTTAAGGTCAAGGAAGGGGAGTTGCCCATTCCATTCATTTTCAATTGTGAAATTTATGGATTTTTCCTGAAGGTTCAGTAATTTTAGTGCATCTTCCAAGTGTTTTTCTGGGATTATTGCAAGAATATCATCAACATAGCGGTGCCATCATTTGAATATCCAAGGGAAAGCCTTCATCACCCTTGTTTCTATATTGCTTATGACTAGTTCTGCCAGTAGTGCTGAAAGTAGACTGCCCATAACTAGGCCCGAGTTCTGTTTATAATAGTTCCCGTTGAAAGTGAAAACGTTTTGCTCTATGCACAGTGTGATGTATTCTTGGATTTCTTCTGTATTCCTTCCTATTGCTAGCAGCCAGTTTTTTATGTGTGTCTGTTGGTATGCTGAGAAAGAGAGCCGTGACACCTAAAGAAACTATAAAATCTGTTTTTTCTATTTCAACATCTTTATTTTTTGAATTAACTCCAGGGAGTTATTTATGCCTAAAGTTTTAAATCTTGGAAATAATGAGAATGTATGTGTCAGCCATTTTGCTAGTTGATAAGTGGGAGCATTTATATTATTTATGATTGGCCTCATTGTTTTTCCCGGTTTATGTATTTTTGGAAGTCCATAGATTCTAGGTAGTGTGGGATTGTCTACTTTGATTTTGTACTGTTACTTTTTTATCTATTAATTTGGAGTCTGTGATTGTTGCATTAAATTTCTTTGTACATTGATTTAGGGGATTTTTTTTGTAATTTACAATATTTATCTTTTTCCAAAAGTGTTTCCATTCTTTCTACATAGTCTGTTTTTTTTTTTTCAAAATCACCACTGTGTTCACTTTGTCAGCTTTTGTGTAAATTATGGGTTTGCTTTTTAGTGCTCTTATCACATAGAGCAAAATTATTTCACTTTCAACGGGAATTAGTACAAACAGAACTAGCACCTAGCTATGGACAGTCCACTTTCATCACTACTGGCAGAACTCTTCATGAACAATATATAGACTAGAGTCATGAAGGCTTTCCCCTGGATCTTCAAACTATGGTACCACTACATTGATGATATTTTTGCAATAGTACCGGAAAAACACTTGGAAGACACACTAAAATTATTGAACCTTCAGGAAAAATCCATAAATTTTACAATGGAAAAAGAGTAGAATGGACAGCTCCCCTTCCTTCATTTCATTCATTCATTATCTGCTTACCCTCCTCTTATGTAGGACTTACACCCCCCAGGACTTACAAGCGGGTGCCTGGGGTCAGAGGCCCGTCGAGGAGCAGACACTCATGGATCAGACAGAGCTTCCAGGATGGGTGATCAGCCCGATGCCTGGTATGGGATGAAGGAAGTAGTTGAAACGAAATGATGGTGAAATGGATGAAAGGAAAGGTGATAATGGATCAGTTGGTGGAATAAATGGCGGGGGAAACCGGAGAACCCGGAGAAAACCCGCCCAGACGCCGCTTCGTCCACCACAAATCCCACATGCAGGTCCCTGGGATTGTACCCGGGCCGCCTCGGTGGAAGGCGAGCGGTCTAACCACTCGGCCACGGCGCCGCCTCAGCTCTCCTTCGTTGAACTTAGAATCATCAAGAAAGAAAACCACTTAACATTCAGCATCTACAGGAAACCCACACACACAAATAGCTACATAAAACAAAACAGTTTCAACCCTGTTCCCCACCAGCATGCAGTATTCAACAGTCTGACACACCAACTGGTCAACGTCCCTATGAACAAAGAGGAATACACAACATATTGGACATAGCTACAGAAAACGGATTCAGGCCATGAAACAATACAGAAGAAAATAAACAGAGCCGTGAGCAAAAAAAAAAAAAATAAAAGAAGTTACCACACTCATCCCTACTGAAAAAGAAAAGATGATCTTCAAAAAATTTACATACCACCCAACAGTGTTCTACAAATTCCAGAGAAGCAACACAACATCTCTTTGGTCCCAAAAAACAATTACACCATCAAAAACCTACTAAACTCCAAATAGAAGATGACATCCCACAGGAGACCAAACCAGGAATATACCAGATCAGCTGCAATGAATGCAAAAAAATCTACATTGGGCAAACCAAAAGAAATATAGAAACAAGAATAAAAGAACACTTTAGTTACATAAAGCAAAAGGAAGATAAATCAGTAGTAGCTTGGAACTTTTGGGGGGAGAAACACATCATAGACAGAAACGCAAAAATACTAAAAAACATCTCAGGAAAAGCAGAACTTACAACTTGGGAACATTTATATTTGGAAAAACAGAAACCGCACTTATAATTTTGAAACCCCGCCAGGAGACTTAATTTTGAAGAAGCTCTTCCAACCGCCACCAGAGATCACCAGAAGGATGCGGCAGTCTACAGGGAACTGAGGATGGGAGCAATTAGCTCCTGAAACATGTATTCATTATAAAAACAAGTAAGTGATGTAGTGTTACAATCGACTCAATAATTAATATTACTTCAGTTTATTGGACTTCAAAGCTTGTGTATGAAAAATTCAGTACTTCTTATTATGAAGTACTTTGTTTTCTTTTGAAAGTAGTATTTTGAGTGACACATTGAGACTTAAACACATTTCCAAAACAACTACTAGTCCATGCCATAGAATACAAAATTTTAAATCTAGACCTAAAGGAAAGTAAACATTTAACAAGGAATTTAAAAAAAAAAATAAAATCAAGGTTGAATAAGGAAAATTATTCAATGTAACACCAGAAGTTGTCTCACACTGTGAGCTAGAGCATGGAGTTCTGGTTCCCATTTCAAGTCTTGGGATCGTGCAAAGTGAGAACCTACAATAGGCAGCATGATGCTGGATAACCTCCCTGTATTTGCCATGCATAAGTGGGTTGACAGGCCTTCTTGTAGTACCACAACATTTATTTATTATAATGCCAGAAACAAAAGGAAATAAATGGAAAATAGAAAACGTAGTATACGATATAATTTGTATGAAACGGATGTTAAGAAACAGATGATGGTAATACCTAAGTGCATTCTAAACAAGACTGGTTATTATTTAAAGGTGAGTCGAAATTGTAACACTAACATCACTTAAGTTTACTCACTTAACATGTTTCGGGAAACCGTTGTTCCCATCCTCAGAAGGTTAACTCAACTGGCCCGTGTTGTTGGTGTTTCCGTTTTTTGGAAACACCAACAACACGGGCCAGTTGAGTTAACCTTCTGAGGATGGGAACAACGGTTTCCCAAAACATGTTAAGTGAGTAAACTTAAGTGATGTTAGTGTTACAATTTCGACTCACCTTTAAATAATATCAATACACATCACTGTTTCTAGCTTCTTTTCATTACAATACATACGTAAGACTGGTTATATTTAATCTTTCCCTTGCAGATTCATGTTGCCTTGGCTATACACGTAATTTATGAAGGAAAGTCAGAAATGTAACTATTATATCAAAAGGCTAAACCCTTAATTACAAAATTTAATATAGATCCCCTAGTCATTTTATGTAACCAAAACAAAAAAAACTATTGATTACTATTAATGTATGTGGAGAAACATTGTAGGACAGTATAAACATGTTTTTGTTATGCTTTATTAAACTTGTTAAAACGTATCCAGTCAGGAATACAACAGTTGTACATGTTTAAATAAAATACTCCCTCCGTCCCTTATTAGTTGTCCAGCAGGCTTTTTCTTCTTGTTGTCCATTGAACATTAATGTGATATGTGCTAAAAAATGAAACAAGGGAATGCTTTATTGCTTCAGGATCCACAAAATTGTCAATAAATTAGCCAAGAAACATAAATATAGCTTAACCACCCAAGGATGAAAACAAATTGGCCAGTTTTGCAAAAAATAAATTCACTTCATTACACCAAGAGCACTGCCAATTGACCCAGAAGTAAGACAAAAAAACCTGCATTTTAGTCTGAGAATGTAAGCATTCTAAGAGCTTGCATTGGCCTGCAGTGCTTTGTAAACATTCCAAGGACAGTGCAGGCAGTTCAAATGTACCTTTTGCATATGGGGAATTGTGTAGTTTTTACCATCATTGTCTTTCATTATTTTAATGAGACAAGACAGCAAAATGAAGAAGACATTGTTGAGCTTGTTAGGTGTCAGGGCAGAGAAAGATTGACAGTAACTAACTCTCAATAGTTTGTGGAGCTGCCTGATACTGGAGCGATTGAATTGCCCAGAAGTACACCAGATCTGTAACATTCATATCTGGACTATTTGCAGTTGACATACCAGATCCAAAGTGATTCCACTGGCTGCTGTAGCGTCCATCCAGGTGTGGTCATTGGGAGTGATGTGCAGACTGGCATTATCCTGCTGAACAGATAACTGATATCTCTCATTGTGCTGTCCATGAAGTTATTTTGCATTTAATACTGAGATTAATTTTCTGATGAGCATGTCCCAGTAGACATCTTTGGTGACTGTTGCTCCTCATGGCAAACTCTTTAGTGATGAATAGCCAAATGCCTAATTTACCATCAAAACCACTGATTGCAACCAGTATCTGAATGGGGCTGGACTACAACAGCCAGAAACATGATCTTGAGAATAATTGATTAGCTTTTGCATGTCCACTGGCCAGTAGGTAAACTTTCTGACATCCCTTATCAGGTAGAATTTCATCCATATGAATTGTCTCCATTGTCTTGCTGAACTTTGGATTTTCACCATCAGGACTGTTGACTGTGGTAGGATCCAGCATTGACAAGCAAAATTTTGGACATTCTATTTTGTTGCAGTCATTCAATAATGGTTTCAGTGCATTTGTATGCACCCTGCTCTCAGCCATGTTCACACACATTAGCTCTCTGCAATTGAACAAATATTTTGTCGTTAGGTGTTGTAGGTGAGATCTTTCTTCTTTGGACTAACATAGCCTTTGAGATGCAACTAGAGCACAAATGGATCCTTTTTCGAAGAACTGCTGCCCCTGTTGCCATATACAACGAGTGTTCTCATGCGATATGAAATTTCTCTGCTGCAAGTATCATGGTAGCTTTCTTCACACCAGCTGTACTGTTTTCCAACGGAAGCTCATATACTGTCACTGTCCATAAGGCTTTTGCTACCCATGTCACTACTGTATATTTTGTTCCTAGGGCATTCATGGCTATTGTTTTCAACTGTACTCACTGTAGCACTTAGCATTTACAGCATACCTTGCTATATCAGTTTGTTTACAATGTCACACCAGCCCCTGTTGGTAACTTTCTGGGTACTGTTTGTACCTCATCATAAGTTCACATTATTTATATGCACGACCTTGGGCTCTTACCTACTGTGCTTATTCCATTTGCACCTTCGTCTATAATTACTGCAACGCCATTTCTGCACACTGGACAATTTATTATGGGATGGAGGGAATAACAAACAATTACATTCCAAAATATGGAAAGGTGCAAGCAATTTTGTCAGACAGTGCTTTAGTACACAAGAGTAAATTGTTTCAAGATTTGCTTAACTTATTTGATTAATACGGCCCTAAAATTTGTGGTGGTAGAATTACTGTTGAACATAAAACCAGAACTGCTTGCCCTTAGCATTCCGACAATCATCATGGGCAAAGAATTGACCAAAGAAGAGTAATGCTATCATGGAATTAATGTATAAGGAACCACTCTTAATAATGCAGCAAGTTGGAGAACATACATACAAACTGCAAGATCTATGAGGGAACACAATAGAAAAATATTACAACAAATTTTAAAACCACATAAAGAAGCAGATGGCAATGCATAGAGATAATGCAAGCTGAACACTTAACAGAAAGTGTGGGCTAACATTAAAATGTAAAAATAATATTAAAAGTTTATAATTATAACATTTGAAATATTGTATTTAGGAGGGAAATGTTCACAAAAGTAATATATTATTAATGTAATTCCCATCTAACATAATTATTTTTGTGAAAAGAGGCATTTGAAACAGCATTACATACCTAGAAAACATGTGAGTATTTATTCCTATCCATGGTGCTTGTTAATTAATTTGTGAATTATTCATGTGTTGATGTCTTAATCATAAAGTGCATTTAACCTAAATTGTGCTTAATTTAAAATAATATACATATATATATATAATATACCAATTTATCATGTATATAAAAGTTTAGCCACTATAATTGGACACATTCAATGTGTTTCATATCCATAAAGAATAAATAACTTAGATAATCATTTCTGAGTTAGAATTTGTAACCTAAAACTTCACTAAAAGGTAATTTTATCTGTACATGTTTCAAGGCTTGTTTATCTTGTCAGCATTTTTCCCGGTGCTTTGGAAGGGGTTGGCTGTGATTGATTGATGCTTGTGTTATGAATTTCGAGAAGGTACTATGTGGCAGCAAATCAAAATTTAGGATGATGTTTTGGTTTTTTCCCAAGCATCTAATTCTGCTGCATACCTTGTGGAATAGAGCATTATATTTTGTACTGTTTCATGACTGGTTGTCCAGAAGTGGTAAGCAATGGCGGATTTGCCCGCTTGTTTGTATTTAATTGCTCTTAGATGTTCTTTCAGTCTTGTTTCCAGATTTCCCTTGGTTTTTCCTATGTAGAGATTGTTGCAGTGTGCAGTGTCTGTTTTTAAATGCTGGATATTTGGTGTTCTGGGATGGGATCCTTTAGGTTGTTGCACAGTATTTTTTGTAAATAAAGTTGTTTTGTCGAGCTAATGTAATTTTAAATTTTTTGAAATTTGTGATGTAATCCTGAATGGTATGTAAATTTCTCGAAATTGGGTTTGTTCTTTGTTTGATTTAGTTTTGTGCTGTCTGTGATTTGCCTCTGTTGTTTGAGTATTGTTTTTTACAGGTGTAAAATTTATGGGAGGTGCTTGAAGTTCTTTAAAAAAAAAAAGCATATAAATCTTGAGGTTGAAAAGGCTCCATCATACCTTAAACAGTATAAATTCCTCATGGGGAAAAAAGACCGCACACATATATGTGAGATTTGTATGAAGAGATTTACTACCTGTCAACACTGAAAAAGCATAAATTAATTCATGAGGATGTAAGAGTATACCCTAGTGAACCCTTCACATCTGTTCAAGACTATACAAATGTGAAGTATGCAAAAAGAACTTTGATCACCAAACTTGAAAATGTGTAAACTTATTCAGGAGGGGAAAAGACTTATGTATTAAATTTGCAAGAACAGACGTGAACAAGCATAAAACCTGAAAGAGCATAAATTATCCCACGAGCACTTAAGACTGCTGTGTATGAAATTTGTAAGGAGAGATTCTCTCAGAAGGGGCTTACACAGAGAAGAGCTCAAGGCCTCCTCCCAAGTATCCGAAACTGTAATATTGAAGCACTGCAGGTTCATTTTTTTCTCTGCAACTATTTTATACTTGCAGGCTTAATATACCACATTATACCGTTAATTAATAATACTATGTACAAAACTGGTAAATATTGAGGGATGACAGGGAATTTAATCTGGTCTTTTGGGCCATATGTCGGTTGGCAACATTGATTAAATGGGTCACTCCACTCACTTTACCACCCTCAGGGGTTTAATCACAGGTACTTAGTACTAGAAGGTTACACAGCATCTCCTGTAGTTGTAGTGAAGTGAGTGTGTCTCCCCATAGTCAAGAGGTTAACGCACCTGGCAGGGGAGTTTAATCTCATACTTCTGTTTGCCTTTTCACCCTATAATTACTTTAAAAGTTTTTGGTTGGTCATTCTGACCTGTAAAATCCTTTATTTACTCAGTATATGTTGCTCAATGATCCAGTTGTTATCCCCCTCACATGGATAAGTGACCACGGAATGAAGTCATGACTCACTTCTAGTTTCAGCACTCTGTGTACCCTCAACCAGAAAGAGCATAAAGACTAAAACTGCACACATGAGGTAATTGCATCAGGTTTACTCAGGTATTTGCATTAGGTATATCTGAAACAGCATAAATTAACCATAAGAACAGAAGAACACACAAAGAAAGAGGGCATTAGGTCTGAAAATGCATCCATAAACTTAGGAGGGCAAGAGATTGTGCACCATAAATTTAAAGGAAGAGCTGGTGTATTAGCAAAATTCATACAGATATGAATATAGTGGAAAGAATTTGTTTTAACTTGTTCTCTTGAAAATACATAGTTTTATCTGTGTTTCTTATAAACCAAGATGATATGCATCTGGTGAGCATTATCCATCTCTTATATGCATAGGGAAGTTCAAAATAACAAACATTTAACAGTGTAAACAAAACACACCATACTGTACCGTACTCCTGTTTTCTTGTATACAGTGTCAGGTATTATGTTTTCAAAAGGGTTTTTGGTAGAATTGTTTACCGACAAGTTGAGAAAATATACTATATTTACATTATTCCCAAAGTTAATTTTCTATACTCAGTGTTATCCATATTTATTGTAAAACATGTAATTAAAAGTTAATTTGGGTTCTTCTTTTGCTTGGAGATTAAAACAGTTACTAGAGTCCAGCATATTTGGAAAATAAGGTGTCAAAATAGAAAGTTTTTTTTAGAAAACATGAGAGAGAGAGAGAGTGAGAGAGACATTTTGCATAAGTTTTATTTTCTTCAAAACGGTTAAAACAATTTTTAAACGCTATACATTTGAGATATGAAATTGAAATTGAGTTTTTTATTTATGGATGCTCTTTAACGACTATGGTCCTTAGCATCCCATTCTATATTGAGCGTAAAAGACCAGTAATTTTGCTCAGAGGCCTCTTTGTCAGGCATGAGGTTCGTTTATCTGCCGTAAATCTATGACATGGGACCACCGGCTTTACTTCCCTTCTGAAGGAAGCCATTTTAAGGATTTTTACACCCAAAAAAATCCATCAACCTCTGCTGGGTTTGAACCAGCAACCTTGGGAACTAGAGGCTAGCACGGTACCACTAGTCCACGGAGGATGACATTTGAGATATGTATTTGCATTACTAATAAATCTATGCATCACTATTCTGTGAATAATCTATGAAGTTCTCTTCATACTGACTGAATTTAATATAATATTACGTAACCAGGATTTCATAAAAAATAGGCAACATTTTACTACAGAAAACATATAAATCTCATTAAAATAATTGTCAAATACTCTTTGTTTTTGGTTAGCATAAACCATTTTTTAAATACTATTCCATATTGCATGTTTACATTTTCACAAGTAGTGGAGTTTGCATTCCTTATTTGTTTCTTGCTATTGCAAGAGCCTGCATAGCTAAATGTTTAGCCATGTTTCAACATATTTTATTTAACCAAGGGCCTATTACTAATTTGTAATCGCCTAACATGTACCCTCAAATGGTGTATAAAATGAATCACTTTTTACTTGTTTAACTACCAAACTTAATATTTAAGCTGAGCATCTTCCAAGGATGAGACACTAAGGTTTTGAAGAAAATCCCACTATCCCATACTACTTTTTACATAAAAAAATTTGCATGATTTTTTCAAAAAGACTTTGAAGATTTTCAATAAAATGTCATCTGTCTATTAATGACTGAAATAAAACTTATGTCTTGAATTTTCTGCAAACATCCTTGCTTACTTCATTGAATTTTGTATAATAAGGAAATCTTAAAAGATTGACAAAAACTTATTATAAGAAAGTGTAGAGCTCATTAAAATAAACAATATATTAACTTTTTATTTGTAATGTTTCAGGTTACAAGTTTAGTCCTTTCCTAAGTGTTGCCTAACAGACATGCTTGAAAGTTGCAATTCTTCCTATTTTCGCTCCCTTTCTTTTGCTGGAGCTTATTACCATGAATAAGTATTTGAATGCTTAAACCCTGCTTAATTTTAAACCATTCATAGTTAAAAATATATTGTAACATAAGGAGGGTAGAGGAATCACTTCTTATATGAAGGGTATAATATATAATGAGTAATGTGAATTTCTTGTTGTTGGGGAAAGTCTTGTGAATACTAAAATCAGATTTTTATGAGCACTATGGTTTAAGTGTAATCAATATATGTGAATTTGTCATGGGTAGAGAAACTTATGTGGTACCTCGCATCAATGTTTTAAATCCTCTAAATGTATTTTGAACAATGCAGAAACATATTTAACTTTAATGGCACATTAAGGTGTGTGTGTTGCGTACATCCAATGAAAAGATTGGGATTCAAATTTTATATCGGTTAACTGTCTTTCCAGGAATAGTGGCTAATGCTTTGGCAAAGCTTCCTGTTAAATGTTGTACTGAGTTATTCCATGGCAAATCAACACATTTCTAATTAAAATGTTATGTTCCCATCCCAGAATTTGGTCAAATATGTACAGACACAGCTTCTTGTGTACCGTTAGAAGTAGGTCCAATATTTTATTAAAATATTTCACTTCATTTGTAAGTATGGCCAAGCAAACAGAAGAGGGAAGGGGCAAAAATTAAGTTATAAAAATATTCTATAATTTAAAATAAAGAGAGTCGAGAGCAAACCATTCTCCCGAAACATGTTCAAAGTAAGTACCTTTTAGTAATGTAGGTTAACAATCTCTGACTCTCTTTATTTTAAATTATGACACATCGCTGTTACTAGCTTCTCAATCTTCAAATTAATTTCTGTAATTCCTAAGGTAGTACTTCTAAATAAGAGATATATGGGAGAAGTGTCATTTTCAGCTTTTCTACAATGGGTGTAGGACTTTCAATTAACCATCTGTATATTCCAAGAAGTAAGGCACTTAGAAGAGAAATTGGATTATTATATGAATTGGAACCATCTTGAAGCAACAGCCTGAACTTGCAGAAATTGACAGAGTGGTTGCAGATATAAAAATGAATTCATTTACCATCTTCTTACCAACTAAAATGTAAAGGATTATAAGTTTTTATCTGCCATATAACAATTACAGAAGAGATTTCCTCAATGATACTTGCATTGTACAGTGCCTTCGTTTTATGCCAAGGCCACAACCGCCTTATATGCATATCAGCCGTGACCTTTGCAGCAGTGGCACAGGATGTGTCAAGGGCATATTTATCAGCTGTGAGCTGTCTGTCGTATAATTTAAATTTGTCTTTGTGTTGTGAAGTGTTCCAACAGTACATGTGTTGTGTGAGATTTCCTTAGAAATGTTATTCTCTTATTAGTCCACGGAATGCTTGAACAGTGTATTTTTATGTATGATGCATACGTGAAAACTGAATCATGTAGACAATTTCAGCAGCAATTTCCTGGTTATCCAGTTCTGGATAGAGACACTGTGAGATGTTTAGTCAATAATGGTACTGCCAAATGCTAAAAATAAAGTTTATAGTAACAATCCCCACACCATAGACAAACTTAAGGACAATATAAAAGCATAAATTATGAAACATTATGCAAGGAGAACTTATGCGTGTGAATGGTAATTTCATCCAACTATGTCAAGAATGTCTTCACTCAGACACCACTTTCAAGGTTAGTACTCATTACATATACATTACGAGTTACGGAACGGAAAACACCCCGTAGTGTAGTAGACTTTGTGCGACCTTAGCATAAAACAAAGGCACTGTATTAGTAGCAACCTTGATATTAACATTATTGAGAAAATATCCTGTTAATTGCTGTATGGCACATGTGTGGCTTTGTGAAGCAATCCTGCATGTGATAGAGACAAATTAAAAGTAATAATACAGATTATTTAGTATTATAAATAACACATTCTTGTTACAACTTGTAATCTTTCTTGCATATGAAATGCTTCATTTCCTAAAATTGGTTCATGCCGAATGCATTGTTGTAAACTGTTGCACAAAGTGTATTCTTCTGTATTTGTAAAATTTTTGCAATTATTTAAGCATTATTGAACTTAAACCATTACCTAAATGCCATACGGGTGCAATTGTACACTAAATTTATAATTTTTGATAAGAAGCTATGCACCAGAAGAGTTTTATGTTTTGCATTAAAAAAGTAATAGTTAAATGATAAATGTTAACAGTTAAAGTAACTAACATAATTTTCTCCTAACTCAGTTGAATTGGCAGCACCAAAACACAAGTAACTAATCATCAGACATCGAATTTTAGGGCAAATGCCTATAAGATTAATTCTTAAGGAGAAAGAAAAAGAAAAATTACTAACATTTACATTTCTTGAAATTAAAAGCTAATTATAGAGTTTGACAATGGATCTTTCCCCCCCCCCAAAAAAAAAAAACTTTCAAGGGTGCTCTTTCTTTTATTACTTATTTCTTTTACTGTATATTTTTCTCTGTATTACATTTCATTTAACAGACACTACTATCCCTACTTACTGGTTCATATATTGTTGTAAACAACAGCTTTATAAAGTACCACCTTTATTGAGGTGAGAAAATAATCGGGAAGTGGGGCCCTGTGGAAATTAATTGAATTTAATGCAATGCATGGTTTTGAATATTATCATGGGAAAGGATCATATGTTGTTCTCATATTAGGAGATAAATATAGCACTTATCATCTTTCTTAAAGGTAAGAGTTTCTACTTAATCAATTCCTCAAACATAGGTTGGCATAAGGTATACAGTTTTTAAATGAAGTAATAAATTTTGATAGTCAGATATAATAACACTGAGAACAACATTAATTGTTTAAAAGTAAAACAATGCCTTTAAATTCATCTGACAAAGGAACACCTCCTATAGACAAGAAAATACATAAATTAAGTTTTCATTGTTGAACATGTAATGACCATAATTATTCAACAGTGGCTGATAAAGTACACAAATAACTTTTTGATGAATGAATGAAATGGTTGAAATGATGCTCAAATGAGCCCAAGGTCCCTAGAGCATAGAGCTACTTGACATTCATCTTTTCAGGATAAGGGAAAATCTTGGGAGACCTTATCCAGGTAACTCATCCTAACCGAGATTCAAACTCGGAACCTCTTGAATGCTAGGTAGACATGCTACCTCATACCACAGAGGTGGGCTGACATATATATTGTTGTAATACAAAATGTCAACAATAGATATGTCATCAGTATCTGGAATAATGAGTTTGTTAGATGATGAACTTCTCATGAATTTCACTGTGTACTCCCAACAACCATTGTTAGAGAGTACCAATGCTATTTAATGTTTCATGCTTTTCTTTTGTCCCAACAAATTTTATAATGATTTGACTGAATATCTCTTTGTACTGATGATGTGTTTTAACTCCTCTTCATTGTTGAAATATACATATTTGTAAGCAAGCAATATTGTTATACACCGGGGTGAGGCCAAGAGGTCTTGCAGCTAAAATATTAAATTTAGTTACCCCAGCATAAACATGTGGTACATATCTGCAGAGGCAAACTAGAGATACCAGGAACTTGCTGCACAAAGCTAAAGCAGGCGTGGGATATTTATAACATAACACATAAATTCACATTTAACTCTGGTTTATTATAACGTTACCTTGGTGCCGTTACATTATTTCCAAAAGGTTACAGACAAACATTGGAGGGAGATGCTCCACACACACATGGACCATGCATTCTTACACACAACCACACACTCTGAAGATATGCACTAGACTCCCGCTACTCACTGACCCACCAGACTGAGGAGGTGGTGAGAGAAATGCCACATCAGACGGAATTCAAACTCCCAATCAAAATGATTATACACGACAATGTCACGTTACACAGCAATAATGTGTCCGACGCGACAATGCACACACATATGCTACAATACTTTATCTTGCCAATGCATCTCTTCTAGCCTGTGATGTGGTTAAGAAATATTAAGGTCATTCAGGGTTGACTGAGACTTTAATTTTGAGACAGGAAATATACATGCGTAGAAGCACCAAACTATATCAGTTTTTCAAGGTATTTCTGCTAACATTGCCATTGTTTCGCAAGTTTCCTGATGCCTTTGGCATAAAAAGAAGTGGGTTGGTGTTGTAACCACTACAGGACAACATTCTTGAGTTCCTCATTTGTCTGGAAGTGCAACCACCCAAACACTCTTTAAGAGACCCAAAAGAGTGCAAATCACTGAGGGCTAAATCTAGACTATAAGGATTGTATGGTAAAACCTCATGTTGTTGGCCAATGTTATTCAAGTCAAATGGGCCATATGCGGGCTGGTATCATCATGTCTGGACAATATTCCAAGTCTTTTCTTCCGAATGGCCCTTCAAAGAACACCATGAAACAGTGTTGAGTAATACTCAGCATTAATTATGGCACCCTTCTCCAAAAAATCCACAGGATAACTTGCTCAACACACATGATATTCACTGGAGTGACAGCAGTTGGGTGAATGTGTCCACATGTTACCAACTCCGCCCTTCACCGAACCCTCCACATCATTTGTACTCTATTGCCTGTTATAGTGTTTGTTCACCATACTGTGCTTGCAATCTACACTAAATTTCACTACTCACAAGGAATCGTGGTCTGCCCTGCAGAAGTTAGACAGCACTACATCTATTCATTAATATTTTCCAAATGAAAGTCGATCAACCTTGAACTACTGTTGTAAATCTTAATAGTTCCTTATTGGGACTCCCAGCAAGTGACATTTTATTTTGTGAAATGAAAAGATGTTTCTGTAATTATGTACAATAACATACTAGTGTAATTAATGTATTTCTAAAACATGTTGAGTACTTTTTGGAGAGAGGGTATTGTTGATAGATAGCATTAAAAATAGATTATATTACATTCAGAACTAAAGTCCATGAAATCACAACTAAAATACAGATAAAGCAAAAGGACACAATCTGAAGAGCCAAGCTGAATCGGACCAATCCCATAATGACATGAATCTCCTGCATAACGTCTAGACAACCTACGTGTCTACTTGAAGAGTGTCAGGTTTTGCCTTGGTCCAAGTATTTGGCAAATTCTCGAAGTAGCTTTGAAGGTAGGTATTTCTTCAGGTAGAAAGTATTCAAGTAGAAAAATGTGATTATCATTCACTGGAAATACCATGATTCCATGGCAGTTCTTCTTATAACTTGGTATATCTTCTCTTGCAATGATTGATTCAGTAGGTTTTGCACTCAGGAGTCACCTTGCCATGGACACACTCACTATAGTGCCAGCTTATTGTTTCAACATTAAGAATAGAAGCAAGATGTTTTTGTATTAAGTAAAATATTTTTTGGTCTTTTTACTGATTTGCAGGACCATCACTCAAAAAAATCCATTCTTCAAATTGGGGATTGTCAGTTTTAGCTCTCTAAGTGTTGGAACTATGTTTATACAAATGGCTGAAGGATCATGTCATGGATTATGAGAGACTGTACAGTAACATTTCAACTTTTTTAGAGAAGACTGTGGTAAATAACAATGTACGTAGTGTAATTTGAGGTTTTCATCCCCTAAAGTTATCAACTGATCTCTTTCCCATATTAGTTAACAGAATTTTTGGAGAAATTCATGTGTATCAGCATTTCTTCATACATAAAGTTTTCTTTTATGGCAGCAACAGTAGATTTTTGATGTTTCATACATGTGTCATAAATGTATTCGGATACCTTTGTAAGTTGCCAAAAACTTGTGCCTTTGTTCACTTAACTTCTCCTTTCAAGTTCTCTGAGAGATCTTTCCTTTTACTACTAACCATAGCATTATCATAAGGTGTGTCAGCTGTGGTAATTGTTTTTTCTTTCTAAGAATTGCAAATTTTCATCAGCCACTCTTCCTTGAAATGTTCATTTTCACAGCACAATTGTTGTGGTGTATGCTCTTTAATTACTTTATTCTGATATATGTTGTTTTCTATCTGTAACCGTAGGTGACAATGTCCAGAATGGATGCAGTTTACAATAGGATGCATAACTTAATTTAATATAAGCACTTTCACTAACAAACTTTCTATGAAGATTAAAACGTGAGTCATTAAGTAACCTCTTTTATTAATCTCTTTTACTTTTTGGATTTCTTGAAAGTGACAATCTTTTCTTTTTGCTGACACACTGCTATTTTTACCATTTTCGGAACTTGCCATAGCATAGAGGTTTGCTATTTTCAAGTCTCCATGCACACTTATTTTATTTATATTTTTTCTAAGATTGCCTTGAAGCATTTTTAACTTGAGACAGCATATTGCCAATCTGAGACAGGTACTTATACTTCTTAACAATCTTAGCAGCTATATTAGTTACATGCTGAGATTTTGTTCAAATTTTAAAATTGTCTTTCAACTGCTTTACTATAACTTTACAAAGAGTACTTTCATTTTAATCTCATGTGATGTTTTCTCTCGCAAGTTGTAGCAAACTTTTTACAGTGTAATTTTTTCAGTTCTTACGATCTACATACCTCTTTTTACATCTGATCCCTTTGCTCACACGCATTAAGTTTATTTTCTCGTTTCTTAATTTTATTTCTTAGATGTTTTTTCTTCATCATTGCTTTTTTCCAAAGCCCACTGTTGTCTTTGGCATTGTGTATTCCACTTGGACCAGATTTATGACTATGTGCCAGTATATTTTTCTCTAGCTTTCTATTAATTTTCTCGTTTTTTTCAATTCACAATACTTCCTAGGTTTTCCTTACCAGTTCATTTTAATCTTTCTCTGCTCTCGCTAACTGCTTTAAGTTTTATTTTTCCTGTTGCTTTCCTTGCACGGCATTGCTCTGTTTCCTTTTTCTTAGCTTCCTCCGGATTGGGTCATTCTTTATCACTTTTCTTAATTTTCGTATAGATTCCATTTTTCTTTATTGGAAGCTATTGTCTTTTTAGGAATATTTCTTTTGGGGCAGGGAAGCCATTATGTCACTGTAAAAATGAAGCTTGATTTTATGAAAATAGATTTTATAGCACAGTTTTCTAAAGTGAATTAGTTCTTTCACATGTGAAATCAGAAATTATAAAATGCAGTTTACATACCATGTGTATCATACATAGGGTTACCAACTCAAAATTCTCAATTGCAGGACATTACTTGGAAGAAAGCAGGACATTTCTTTAAAAAGCCTGACACTTTCTGGCATACCTTCTTTCTGTGCATGTGTGAAGCAGGGATACTTTACTTTTAGTTTATCTGCAAATTTATACCATCTTTTGGTTTTCACTAGGTTCTGTATGAGAAGATGACATACTTAAAATGATTCAATCAGATGAACTTTTATATACACTCGAATATCCACATCCACAAAACTGCAGGGCATGTGCACCACTCAGCTTGAGGTTCGATATTCAGGCGATTTCTGTAACTTTTCTCCAACCAAATAAGTGGCACTCTAGTTATTTACATCACAATGCATGGATTCACTCGCTATCATGTTTTCACCACAGTCCACTATGAATAATGCGATAACAATGTGCTCCCAAGGCATAAGCACAACTGAAAGAATGTTTAAAATATACTGTTACGCAAGAATGTCAGACATTCAAGAGAAAAACTAAAACGCATACTGGACATAAACAAAAAACATGAAAATGCAGGACATGTCCAGCAAAAACCAGACGGTTGGTAACCCTAATCATAGTTTTTTTTTGGGGGGGGGGGACTTTCTGTACCATGTACATAGTAGGTCAAGAAGGTATTGCATTTCACCCAAAAATTTGATAAGATTTCACAGGAAATACATGTTTTAAGGCCCCTTGAATAAAAAAAAAGCAGTTTTAGAAAAAGATCCATGTGTGAGTATGTGTGTCTGTGAACAGCATAATCCAAAAACAAAAAGTCAGATAAATACCGAACTTGGTATTTAGGTTCAGTACTTTCCAAAGATTTTCACAAAAATCCTCCCGCTCCAAACTACCCTTTACATGGAACAGTTTTCAAAATCTTTTATTTTCTAAAAATTGGCTCTAACAATTTTAATTAAACTACATATAGGCATTAAAGATATCTACATGGCAAATAAAATATATGTCTTGAATTTTTTGGGAATAGCCTGTGAAATCCTCTTCATTCGGAAAGAATTTTGTATAATCTTGTATAACTGGTCAACATTAAGTGATAGACAAAACCGTATTACACAAAAAATGTAGATCTCTTTAAAACTACACAATTTATTTGAAATAACTTTTTTGTCGCATTAGTCATTTCTAAGATATCCATAATTAATTGTTCAATATGTAGCCATTCTTTTAAAGTCCTGTCAATTTTCAGTTGTTTCTCATAATGTCATGGAAAGAGTGTTGACTTTTAAGGTCAGTGTATAGCATCCAGTGAGTTTATTCATCCGTTAAAGTGGTTTGGTACAATGTACATTCACTATTGGACACGTCAAGCTATAAACATAAACAATAATAGGTTTTTGCAATATATACAATATGTTTTTACATTATATACAATAGGTATTTACATGCTAAATACTATGGTTCATGATATACATTTGTGTTCAAGGAAATCATTAATAGAATAAAAGGAGTGGTTAACTAGATGTGCCTTGAGACTGGATTTCAGCTGGTTTACATTTTTAATTGCCTTAATATTACTTGGTAAATTATTATAAAGTTTAATGCCAGAGAATAAGATACTTTTTTGGTAGAGCGAGGTGTTGCAGCTGGTCACATGTATTTGTGTATTTTCCCTAGTATTGTGTTCATGCACCATATTATTAGTTATGAATAGTGAACCAGAAGCATTAATGTTCTTGACTATATGTTCTAAAACATTTGACTGTTGCTATTCCCTCTGTATCTGTAATGAAATGTATAATGCAGCTATTTCCAGAAAGGTTTATCTGGATTAAAATGAAGTGAAAGGAAAATAAACTTTCGTAAGAATAATTTGTATACCCATTAATAAGTGATAAGAGGTTAGAGAAGGTCATATGAATGTAACACATCAGATTTTTCTATGATAGTGCATAGGCCTATAGTATGTTTTTAATCTCTTTTCCAGATTAAGATTAAATAAAGGATACTGATCCATTATCGCATTGTTCAGTGTGTAAATCATTGCTGGCTATGCATACAAATTACACTAGGTTACAAATGAAAACTTTTTTTCTGCAGTACGATTAAAAATGGGTGACATACTAATTTCAGTGTGCAGAATTCAAAAATGCATTGTTTTTCCGTAGTCCATCTTGTTTTGGCAATATGACAATGTTCAATGAAAATATAATTCTAAAATTTGCAAAAATATTACACACTCATATACAACTTTTAAAGAAAATAAAGAACAACAATAACATGGAAGTGTGCCTGAATTTGAGAATGTGTGTTATTTATCTTGTGTACTCCTTTTTCTTTTCCCATGGAACTTCAGTGTATGTCATTTTCTCGAATGTTCTTGGGTAGGTTCGTCGCATACAAGACACCCACTAGCAGTAATCGACCATCATATGTATGTCCCAACGTCCCTGATAACATTCAACATCTTTCAAGTTCTGATGAAACCTATCACCTTGCTCTTCACCGACAGGTCATAAATTCAACAGGAAATAGTCAAGATGTGACTTGAGGTAATGAAGCTTCAAGCTTATATTACAGCCGAGCGGTCTGAAATTTTCCAGCATATTTCTGACAATTTCTTTGTACTGAGGGTCTTTCACATTGCCCAGAAATTTCTTAACAACCTCTCTGAATCCATTCCACACATCTTTTTCAATTTCATTCATAGAGCTGGTAAAATTAACATCTTTCATCAATTTCCTTATCTGTGGTTCATCAACTACTCCCCATCTGATTTTAGCCTGTGACAATGATGGAAACTTTGTGCATAAGTACTAGAAGCAAGGGCAACTTTTGTCAAGTGCTTTCATGAATTGTTTCATCTGCCAACTTTTATGTGTAATGGAGGATGTATAATGTTTTTTAATGATTAACAAGAGGCACATTAGTAATATTTCTTGATCCAGGTTCCAATTGCTGCCTCTCAGACCATTGTTCAGTTTCCCTCGCCCCGCTATCCCATTCACAAAGAAAACAAGGGAATTTTGTGTATCCTCCCTGTTGTCCTACTAATGGACCAATGACCTTCAAGTCACCAGATATTTGCCACTCATGGTCGCGGTACTTAATTTTCTCAAGAAACGCTTCAGAGTGTCATAAGACTCTCTTAGGTTCGTAAAATGTACAAGCGGGATTAAGCTAACTTGTTGCCATTATGAAGTAACACTGCCTTAAGACTCCACTTGGAAGAATCAATAAAAAGATGCCAGTTACTTGGTTCGTATGCTTCCCTGCTCAGCTGTTGAATAAGATTACACACATCCACACAAAACACAAGTTGATCTTCTGCGTAATGTGGAGCTGTATTTCGCAATTCCTATACCACAAAAATATAATGCAGGTGATAACAAACTTTTCTCCTTTAGTCTTGAGCCCACAATTTACTTTTTTGTTTTGTGAAGCCTTAATCTCTCACTAAATCATTTAACTCAAATTGATTCAACTGTTAGTGAATTGTCAAATTCTCCTGGATCAGAAAAGAAGTCATTGTCGGAAGTCAAGGAGCTGCTTTCAGATTCACTAAAACTGAGGTCTGTTGGTGGTGTAGGTATGGGTAGTTCGAGTCCATGAGGAATAGGCCATATACTTGGATATTTGATTGCTGCCTTTATTTTTTTCTTTTCTTTTGTAGGCAACAACTTTGCACATGCAAAAGTAACAATCATCATGGTGATTCTGCTGCTCTCTTCATATCATTGGTTTGGCAAACGGCATTGCCTTCCGTTTTCCTTCATACCAATAACATAATCCCTCAACACAACTGTTGCATGCAATATGAGGTGTGAACAATTTATGCTGATCACCAACTTACTCTTTGTTTGTAAGTCTATGTTACAACCCACAAATGTAACAAAACTTCTGAGGACTTTGTAGACACTGTCTCCTGCATAATCCTGATGTAGAAGTCATACCTGAACTTTTATTCTAGCACTACACATATAGAAGACGAATGTGCGTATTAACACAAGTTTTCAGCTCAACTGAAGTTGAGATCTATGATAGCTGTAAATATAAATACCTCACAAGAAGTCAGATCTGACCCATAGAAAAAACTGATAAGTGCTGGAAGTATAAACATAAACAGGACAGAAGTGAGCTGATTAGGAAGAAAATCAACAACACATTTACAATAATATAATGAAATGTAGCAATAAGCTGTATAAGTGCTGAATGAATTTAGCACCACAGACATATGTGCACATATCATAAAATCTAGATGTGATAGCCAAAAACGGACTTAATTTTTTTTTTAATCAGGCCTTTATACCTCAGAATCAATGTTGACCAGTGTTATCCGATCTCCTGAGTACTGCATAATGTAAAGTTGTGCTTACATTAAGCACAGTTCATTTTTCCTCACATTTTGCAGTATTGTAGGAAAAATAAAAGCTTTCCAGTTTTATTATTTAGATGAATGGATCTCAATCTTTTTGGACCTGCACCCTCTTTGCATCCTTAAACTAGTACACACCCCTCTAAAGAATTATTGATTTGCAGAAGTTCTACTTTGCTATTAGGGTTTATAACTTAAAGAATATTTTATAATGAATTTATTATTACTGATACTAAAAAATGTATTTATTCCCTTATTTATTTATTAAATCCATACAACCTCAAAGAGGATAAACTCATAAATAGGGGCACAATGTAATATGAGTGCTTAATTAATAACTGTTACATATTTCAAAGTAATAATTAGGAATGTAATCACTTTTATAAAGAAAAATATGAATAAAACAATAATACAAGAAAATAAAACAAATTACAGATAACGAACAATGAAAATAAACATAAACAATGCAAAGTAAACAAGAATGGATGGTGGTTAACATTTAAATTTAAAATTAATTAATAGGATACTAATACTTGTTTTGTTGATAGAACATTTCAATTAATTAATAGTGCTTATTACTGTGCAGTCCAAATCTCTTGATGTTTCGAGACAACCAATATGGATTGACTGCGCAGTTGCCAAACTTAACTTCACTTCGCTTCGCTTTGTCAGAATGTTGCACATTTGTTATAAATGCCATCGCAATGTTCCCTTAAAAACTAAAACAAAACAAGAAGAGACACAATAATGGAAATATAATACAGGAATAGAGAAATAAAAACCATACCTTTCTATGCATCCTTTGTTATTCAAGTGGCACAGTTAATGGCATATCCTTTTTCACTTCCCTAAACACATGTGAAACAGTTGGTGTACTTAATGATCATGACTTAGCCGTAAATTCTTGATATTTCGTGAAATTACGATTTTTGTGAGTTTCTTCATTGACATACTTTTTAAAGAAATTATAAACACCAAAGACAAGAGCCCTAACCTTACTGCTATATCCACTGGAGTTACTGGGCTTACTAAGCAACACTTTCATGAGAGTTAACACTAGGACAAAGCTGCAAGAACTGAGTAGCTATACGACAGCTGAGTCACTTAACCTTCCATTAAGCTCACTGTAAAAAGTACACCAGCAGCATTTTTGCTTTGTCAGTGTTTTAACCTTGAGCTATGAATTCCATTGTTGATGCTTCCTTGAGAATGTGATGGCAGTTGGTGATTCTTTGCTTAAAGTTCTCAGTTGAGGACTCAGCATTATGCACTTTGCTATTCGAATGGTATTATTCTGTGAAACAAAAGCATAGTTTTTTATAGAAAAAACTAAAAACTGTTTATTAAAAAAACATGCTTTTGTAGAGCTGTGCCAGGGGGCTTTGAAAGTGTTTTCATGATGAGTTTGTAGCTGTATTAGAAAACCCTGTGTGATGATAACTATTTCTAAATTTATTTAGGACATGGAGAATTTCACGTTATTAAGTGATAATTACTCTATGACATAAGAATATATAAAATAAGACAGCAATGGATTTATTACTATTACAAGCATAACTATAAAAGTCTCTGTTTAAACATCACAAAAGATAACTAGAAATTAATGATGAACCATTGGGTATAAAAATATGCTTCTTTTTTATACTTGTTCAGGCAACTGTCACCTTTTATCCTAGCTACTTGTTGCTTTTCTGAAATATGAAATACGCATGCATGCACATGATATTGCAATTAAGAGTTTTACCAGTGGCAAGGTGTACTGTTCATATGAGGCAATGCCACACTGGTGCTATTTGCTAGTGCCGTATTAGAGGGCACACCTCAAACTTCAAGAGATTTGAACTGCACAATAGGCCTATACTACAAAATATTTTGCACTCACTGCAATTAACATTTTAAACTACATCATTTGATTTTATTTTGTAAGAACACAATTGATGATTAATAAGAGGACTGGCACTGTTTTTTTTTTTTTTCACATGTTTTTGAATATTTGATTCCAACTGTGATATTGCACACACCAGATCATTTTCAACATCTAGCCATACTTGGTATTTTAATCTGATGTAAGCCAGTGCAGAAAACCCAGATTCACATAGACGTTGATGGAAACTGCACCTTGCAGCTTCCATAGCATCTTGTGGGTATACAGAAAATAGCTTAACCAAAATTCTTCAAGCCAAGTTTAGAAACTTGCTTTAGCTTCAGAATCACATTTTTGGTCGATTGCATATTCTTGAAGGGGATCCTGAAGCAAGTCCAGTTTTATTTTGAACGAATCTTTTGTCAACTGAAATTGCCCATTATCTGAAGAAACATCTAGAAAGTAGCATCCAATTTCAGTTTTCAAAGATGACAAATCTTCAAGTCTGATAAATATGCTAAGTGGTGGATACACTTATCATTTGTAAGTTGCATGTACAGATATGTTTGTTTTTTTAACTAAAAATAATAGGAAAATAGTAGCAATTAAAATGCTAATGAGAAAAGAAGAAAAGCAAATTAAGAATATGGGGGAGTTCTTAAAGAAAGTAAAAGAGAAATGGAGTAGAAAAGTAAGAGAGATAAGAAAGGTAGAAAGGCAAATGGAGGAAGGAGAAGATGGGCAAATATGGATAAAAGGTAGTAAGGAATGTTTAGAGGAGCCAGAAGGCCAGGGTGCCAGGCAAAAAGAGCAGCTTTAAAAAAAAAAAAAAAAAAATACTTCAACTTCAGATTTCAGTTTGAATAGGCAAGCAAGCATGTTTCCTTTTGAGAACCAATGAACTTCAGTGTGACACAGAAGAGTTTGTTGGTCACTACTTAACTCTTGACATAAAACCTCAAAAAGTCTAATATTCACAGCACTAGATTTGACAAGGTGTTTCAGGCAGAATCTTACAAGCCAAAGCTTGTCTGTGCATGATACAATCAGAACCAATGATGTAAACATTCTGTGTTTTTGCAAGCTGAACAAATCCAAAAAGGCAACCTGTTATGGCTTGTATGCTGTCAGTGCATATTCCAACAATATTCTCGCAAGGAAGTTTGTTAGCTGATAAAAAGTTATATTGAGCAGAAAAAACATCCTCAGATTTTGTGGTTATCTGAAGAGACTGGGAAAATATTTCCTCTTTGAAATGTTAGTTGTCTCACCACATTGCAGAGAAAAGAACAGAGATTGCTTTAACTTTTGTATTACTTCCTTTTTACTTTCTCTACTACGTATAGTAAGTGGGGAAGTATTGCATTCCACCCAAAAATTCGATACCGAGATTTCACCGGAAATACATGTTTTGAGACTCACTGAATCCAAAAAAAGCATTTTTGGAAACATGTCCGTGTGTGTGTCTGTCTGTGTGTCTGTGTGTCTGTCTGTGTGTCTGTCTGTGTGTCTGTGAACAGCATAACTCAAAAACGAAGAGTCGGATAAACACCAAACTTGGTATTTAGGTTCAATATCTTCCAGAGATGCGACACGAAGGTTTTCAAGAAAATCCCCCCACCCCAGACTACCCTTTACATGGAACATTTTTCGAAAATTTTAATTTTCTCAAAAACGGCTCTAACGATTTTGATTAAAATATCATATGTTTAAGATATTGTCATGATAATTAAAATGTATATCTCGAATTTTCTGGGAATGTCTCCAAAAGTATTCTTCGTTATGAACGACTTTTTCATAACTGGTAAACCATAAGAGATAGACAAAATTTTACTACACGAAAAATGTAGATCGCGTTAAAATACACAATTTATGTCATATACATTTCTTTTGTTGAGTGAACCGTTTGCGAGATATTGCTTGTTATTCCCTTAAATTTTCCAATACTTATACTTTTTCTCCAATTCGTTATTCATTTTTTTATGTCCTGGACATGCAAAGAGAATGGAATGCGCTACATAGCAACCAGCGTTAAAATATTTGACTATCGCTTAAGACCTACCATATTCCCCTTGCATCTACAAGAAAATTATCAATAAGATTGACATCTCGATATCTCCATTAACATGAAGCATATGGAGAATAAGCGTTTGTAAAAATAGTTTGTACAAGAGTAAAGAAAGTCATGTGAGTGTAACACATCAGATTTTTTAATCTTGCACAACTTCATCAATACTCTGTTTTACTGAGTCATATGAGAGTGGTATTTTTGCAATATTTTTGCAACTTTCCTCTCAAAGTAAAGTACTGCTACAGTTAGTAAACTTGGTTTTATGTGACTCAGCAATGGTATGTGGTTTCTTGTCTTTTACTATAGACAAAGCAAGCTTGTAAGGCACTTCTATGGCCTTTTCATTCTCCAGTTGAATCACATTTCATTTGTTTGAGTGAATTTTTCTTTCCATCAAAGAACTTGCGTTGTTTGTCTTTCTAGCCAGAATGATTGGTAGTCAAATGACATTCTAAACATCCTGATCTGATTGAATCATTACTCAGAACATTGTGACAAATAACTCACTGAGGCAAATGACATCATCAGTTTATGAAAATAATTTTATAAATTTATATTTATATTTTATAATTAAATTGACATTTATCAGTTTTTTAAATGTATGTAAAGCCAAATCTTATTGTACTCATTACTTGTACCGTCTTTTCTTTGGTAATGATTTAGCTATGTTTAGCACTACGAGGGGCACTATTTATATTTTGAGCCTAATAATTAAAACAAAGTAATGTCCGATTGAAAACTGCTTTATTGTTTTTCAAAATATTCTCCTTTATGATCAATACACTTTTACATCCGTTTGAACCATTTGTCAAAGCATTTATTCCAGTCTTCTTGAGACACCTACAAAACATGGTTTTTGAAGGCATCAACGGCTTCTTCTGCCAACGAAAATTGTTGTCCATGCAATTTATTCTTGATGTTTGGGAACAAAAAGAAGTCATTGGGTGCCAAATCAGGACTGTATGGCGGATGACCCATCAATTCGATTTTTTGAGCCTTCAAATACTCTGTTGTTAGACGAGATGTGTGTGCGCTTGCATTGTCTTGATGAAGAATGATCCTACAGTTCTTGTTGGTTTTTCCTTACTTCACCGAAGACTTCCAGCAAACAAATAGTTGTGTATCATTCGGCATTGACTGTTTTACATTCCTCTAAAGGCACTGTTGCCACATGTCCAGTTTTGCTGAAAAAGCAGGCAACCATTTGCTTTGAAGTGCTTCGAGTGCGAACAACTTTTGTTGGATTTGCTTCATCTTGAAACACCCATACAGTCGACTGATGTTTACGTTCCAGCTCATGCGCATAGATCCATGATTCGTCACCTGTTAGAATCTTATATACGTCTTTTGAGGCACCGGCATTGTATTTCTTGAGCATTTTTGTACACCAATCGACACGAGCATCTTTTTGAGATTGCGTCAAGTTATGTGGGATCCAGTGAGAGCAAACCTTTTTCACGGCTAAATAATCATGCAATATTTTATATATGCTGGTGGAACTAATGCCTAGGGTTGCCTCAATCTCACATAATGTCACATGACAATCTTTCATTATTAGTTTTTGCACAGCATCAATGTTTCTGGCAACTGATTTTGAATGACCTTCACAAACTTCATCATTGAGTGAATGGTGGCTACGATTAAATTTGTTATACCAGCATTTCACAATGGCAAAGGATGGAACTTCGTCACCAAATGTGGAAGTTAGTTAATCGATGCACTCTTGTCTTGATAATCCACGTCGAAAGTCATAATAAATCATTGTACGAGCATTTTCATGAGTTAATTCCATGTTTTTGTTGACACACAATTTTCAAGTTAGTGTAAACAAAACAAATGACACTCTATTGACAAAATGTGTGAAGTAGATTATGGTCAAAAATGTGAAACTTTCCATTGGAAACATCAGATGGCACCTACAACATTCAGAGTTGCCAAGGCTCAAAATATAAATAGTGCCCCTCGTAATATGCAGAACAACCATTTGCTCAACCACTGGAGTACAATAACAAATATCAATTGTCTGTTCTGTACATGTAAAAACTAGCCACCAACCAATAGTAAAATTACTGTAGCCATGATAAACATTTTCCCTAGGTACACTTCTCATCTGCTTCCAGCAGAGATGCAGAGGAATTTAGCGGAGAAAACTGCTGAGATATAGGGCAGTGTTTAAATATAGTTAGATCAGCAGTAGATAATTATTTGCAGTAGATTCTTTTCTGAGATCTACACAACTTTTTACTATCTGGTAAATTTGAGTATATTTTTTGTTTCTCGCCATACTTCCCTTGAAATTCTCCAAATCCTCCCCAGGGGAGTGTGACCCCCAGGTTGAGAGCCATTGATTTAGATCATTGCCCGAATTTAGTAATAAGGTTATTGAATAATACAGTATTGTAAAGTAAACTAGCTATTGCATTATAAACTCTGTTAAGTGTTTGTTCTTCCTCCATGAATAGCATCAGGAAAAATGGTAATGGAAGAGAAATTTTTCTCTAATTCGTTCCTGAGAAGTTTTGCATGCAGTCATTACGAAACTTTACCTTCAGATGTAGTCTTGGAGTTGAGACATCTGCACATGCACAGCTTGATTTCATACAAAATGACAAGTGGCTGCCATAAGTTATGAGATGAAGGCTACAGCTCTGTTTGGAAATTTCTGAATTGTTATATGTTTTCACAGAGCTGAGATTTCACCTGAGGACAGCCATAATATACTTGTTGTTGAAGTATTAATGAGTTATCTTTAGCTTTTAAATAGACACAAGAAAATCAACTGGTAATTACTTTACTTATGCCACCTGCATATCTACAGCCTCTAATTGTGTTTTAAAGTTATTCTAGCATAAAACTAAACTTTATTCCAGTGATTAACACATTTTGCAGAAATCTTCCTTCTTCATTTATTTCTATGTTCTGTTAACAAGATGATGAGAGAGAAAAAAACAGCTAGGCAAAAACGAAACACATCCTTGCACCTTGATTTGGCAGTAAACAAATCAGTGCACAAACTTGCATTATAGTAACCTGAATAATTACCAATTAAGTGTTTGAGGCACTTTGATGACTTGGCACTCCTAGTATGCCTTGGTATTACTTCCTTCGGGGAGTGATTTTATTTGGTATCTTTACCTGTTCTACTTCTTCCCCTTTCAAGGTTTAGGTGTTATAATCTCTGTCATCCATCCACCTCTTAAGAGGTCCACCCAGATCTCTCTTTCCAATTGGCCAATCATTTTTGTTTGTTTGTTTTTTATGGGGGGAGGGTAATCTATTTTCTATCATTTTATCAACACAATCCTTCCATTTCATACTATTTTCTTCTATCTTATCATTAACTTAAACGATTCTTAAATCTGATTAAGCCAGAAAAGACTTCTAACAAATAAACCCGTTGTATAGGTCTAAGTAAGGTAGATGTTACTATCTACAACCTTACCAGATGAGTAACATTGTCCTTATGCAGTAAAATCTGAATAATTTTCCGCAAAGGCCAATCTATTTGTTTCACATTGTAACTTCCTATAAGCACTATGCTTCCCAATTTTATTCTGAAATGATTGATTTTTTACCTGTGATATCTGGATCATGTAAATACTCAGATTTAAATCTAGTGATCCAAATCAGCCCTTATCTTTTGTTGATATCTCAACCTCTTGTTGAGAGAATTTTTCTCAAAGTCACAATCTGGAACTTTAGTTTCAGAGACATACAAAAACAATGCTGGTGATAAGGGAAGTAATTCACCATCGGTCTTGGAAATGTAGGTTAATGGTCAGGAGTTCACCAGCGACTCTGTCGCACCAGAGAAAAGTGGTCATTTCTTCATCAGAAACAGAGCTTGCCAGAGCCTTTCATAGAATCATCAAAACTGCAACCTCTCCCAAAATCCACTCCACCATCCGGCTGTAGGAGAAATAAACTTCCACTCACTTTTCCTAAACAATTCAGTTCCAATCAACTAGCTTGAACTCACTCAAGGTAAAATTACTGTAAAATTACTGCCATTGTCGGAATAAATTACTGTTGCTCTTCCATGGTAAGCAATAAATCTTCTAGGTCCCTGCAGGGAGTTTTTGAAGATAGGACAACAATTGAAGATGTACTGCTCTGTAAACAGCACAAGTGAAAGGCTTTGGCACTGCCTTTGAGATAAAGTAGTTGAACCAAATCTTTGCCCACTACTTCAAATACAGCTGAGTTTAATTTGGTCCCCTAGTAGATATGTTGTAGGTGCATTTAAATTATGTCCTGCCTGCCCCAAAAACACTACAGATTCTGAAAGAACATTTAGAATTATTCTTCTGACTTTCAGTATCCAATACCATTCCCTCAGAGTTTGGAAGTTCTCTTTGTGTTCAGTCAAGACACTACAGGATGGAAAGAAGGCAAAATTACATCATCTTTTGCCTTTAGCCTAAGAATAACATTTCATCCTTAAATATCTTCAAGTTACTGAAAAAATTTGTTATCCTCTTAAATGAAGGTTTCTTTGTGTACAAGTCAGATTAGTAGTTGTTCAGCCAAGCAGATTTCTCACAGGATAATAATAACCTTTTCTAGGAATTATAGATAAATCTTTTCATTCATGCAGTCATTTGAAAAATTATTTCATAGCTCGAAATGAAATGGAAATTGAGATTTATTTATGGATGCTCTTTAACTGCTGAGGTTCTTAGTGTCCCATTCTATATTGGGCGTGAAAGACTGGTAATTGTTTTCAGAGGCCTCTTTATCAGGCGTGAAGTTCTTTTATGTGCTGTAACTCTATGACACAGCACCATCAGCTTTACTTCCCTTCCAAAGGAAGCATGCTAAGTGATTTCGCCGGATTTGGACCTGCCATAGCTCGAAGAATATTTGTTGCACCAAGAAAGCATATGATACTTACAGTATTCATTGTGCTTCTCCTTAAGATTATTGCACCAATCACAGGTAATGGAATGCTTCATTTGACAACTCACTGCTTTTGTCAATAGATTTAATTCCTGAAAAATCTACTGCTTATCCACAACAATCTCTTCCTAGTGCTACTCTCACGAGGGCCTTCTCAGCCAATTTGACCCCTCTCACCATTTCAAGGCCAACAGTTTATCTGCATGGCATCCTTTCGTAATGATATATATGCAAGATTCTGATGACCAGGCACATGCTTCTAACATTTGGGCTTAGTCAAACTGCAGATTTCTTTAATTGATTGTTTAAAAACACTGTCCAATTTTGTTTTTGGAACCAAGTCAAAACACTAATAGAACCCGTCCAGAAATGCAAATTATTATCTTCCAAACCAAGTCCATTCAATGCAGACTTACACAATACAGTTCCCACCACTACAACAATCAACTTCAGACAAGGAATAGTGACAGAGCTACTCCCACTTGGCGGCCAGAAGGCATCTTTACTTCATTATTGTTCTCTAGTCTTATGAATAGAGCCACAACATGGTCTGGTACACTGGCATCAGTTATGAATGCTTACATCGGTGTAGTCTTGGACATAACTGAATCATTGTGGTTTTCAACTCCTTAAGAAGGGAAAGGCCCAGGTAACATATTAAAAATTCCATTTTGATACCAGAATTAACCTTTATCCCAAGATATACCACTTTTTCAAAGCTTTTGTAACCATAATTTAGGAATTAACAACACAGGGCCAATAGGGTCAAAGATCTTTCATGCAACTGAAAGGATAGTAATTTCGTCACCTCATACAGCACAAAATTCTCCAGCCATTCTAAATCCAATGACAAAGTTTCTGAAGCTGTATCCCACAGCAAACCTAACACCGCAATCTTTGCAGTAGGAAGAAAACTATGAAGATTGGACTGTCATCCACTTAAATTGAATTTACCACATTTGATTACATCACTGGCCTCACTAATGAATTCTTTTAACTAATTCAGATTCAACGATAGTTAGCACATTACATATAGACTTCACTTTTAATCTCAACATAACTTCATTGTTGTAGTGGAAGCAGAGCATTCTTCATTTATTTGTAATCAATAAGTGCATCGTAAATTAGAGAACTACATTTCAATCTGAATACAACCCAAAGATGCTGCCAGAAAATTTGACCTTCTTCCTGTCTTCTTTATCCCACTAAAAAAATGAACTTATCTGCCTGCTTGTCTAACACTTAAGAATATTTTTTCTATATGTGTTATCATTCCAAACTGTCTTTCTCAATGAGGTTAGGCCCAAATTCCAAACACTGATTAAGAGAAGGTGAATTTCTCTCTCTAGCAGAAGCATCAAACACCCTGGTAGTGTTGTTTTCCTTCACGACTGCCTGAGGTGGAACCTTTTCAATTATCCTGATTTGCTCGCAACCTCTCAGGACATCATCATATGAATCAAATTTTGAGCATGTGGTTTACTTGTTGTGGACTCCAGTCTCTTCAGTACCAAATCGTGTTACTTGCCTCTTTCCATCCCAGGGATCATACCTCTAGCATCTGTCATCACTTTCAACAATACATGCCTGACAATTATTTTGAATCTAAGAATCTCTTTCTGCTTTGGACTTTTGAATGGCTGAATCTGAGACAGTAATGGCACTAGCGTCCACCGGACTCTGTTAATAAGTAGTGAAATAACCTTTACTGCTAAGTTTCTTGAGGACTGATGTGGAAATCTCCCCATTATAATCCAGCCTAATTTAGTTTCATGGCAAATAATCCAGAATCTAACAATTTGAGCTTACCATCAACATCTGCCCCAATCAGCAAGTCTACAGGTCCCTCTCCCTTGACTAATCAGTTAGAGATGTATTTCCTTTTGTGAGTTCCTCTAACACAGATCCTTTCTCAAACAAAGGAATACCATCTCAAATGGTTGCTTGATCTTGTGCTTCAAGGTTACAGTGGTACTTGCCATCTCAACTTTATAGTTATATTTTGTAACATAAATGTTCATTCAAATTTGTTTTGACATCACTGAACAGGTCATGTTTAGTTGTTTCTCCTCTTAATGACCTATAGCTGATAAACAATCTCTGAGTCCCTAAGTCTATCAGTGCTCATGCAGAGAAAAAAGATCTAAGACCTTTTATGTTAGCAGTTAAGGAGAATACCACTGTGTGTGATATTGTTTAGGAAAGTTGTTTTCTGCTCATCTTTGTCTTGTTTGTGGTTTGAATTAGTTTTAGAATCTTTCTTTCTGTTAGAAGGTACATCATAGTGCATTATATTCTTGCCACAAACAACAAGACATTTCACCACAGTTTTACATTTATTTAGGCAATGCTGCTTCTTAAAGCACCAAAAACAACCACCTTATCCTTCAACACTTTCTGTTCTCCGAATTCCCAGTGTTTACAAAGTTCGGGTTTCTTTGCCAAGCCCTGATAATTTCCTGAATAAACACCAGAGGGTGTAGCATAGCAGCACACTTGTCACAAGTATCACACAGTGTTTCTAATGATCTTATTTGAGATTCTAAACAGGGCCAGTAAGATGAGCACCTGAAGTATGAAATTCTCTACTTCTACAATCACCTCACAGGTAAACAGACAGGTGACCTGTGCCTCAGTGGCGGTCATTTGGGTTTTTGATGAAACGTCTTTTGCGACGTAATCAAATGCATGCTTTTGAACTCGAGAGTTGCCTAGGAAAGCACAAAGAGAGATAATGACAACTAGAGAATATGAATGAAGGATGCAGTGACAATTCCAGATGGCTCATATTGCGCATTGTGTGTGAAACTGCTTTCTCACCACATTTCTAACTCTAGCCAAACCTTAAGCTGACAAAAGCACGTCTATAGAATTAACATCTTTATTATCTTTGTTTGTTTTATTATACAATAGTTGTTATACAGTGCTAATTATTTCCTTATGCTGCTAAGGACATTTAACTAGTTAGTATACTGTATTGTAAAAAGTAAACGTCTTAATTCAGCTGAATAGTATATTGCAATATACATTCTTAGATAGTGGTGTAGTCATAATGAAGTACTCCCTTAATTTACATGATTGGTAACTTTGCTAGTTTCTTTGTAAATATTAGTGTTTCAATGTCCGGCTGCAAACTAGATGAACATAAATGTAGAACACATTGAAGATATTCATCTGAAATGCTACTGCGTAGCACGCCCTTGTTCAATGTCAATATGCTAAACAATTATTCACATTGATCAAGTAGTGCCAAACATGACCAGTAATTTGCTTGCAAAAAGGCGGAGCTTGGGAAATGTTTTCAACAGTTATGTGTACAAATCCAAACCCCGTTTTCATGAAGGTGCGTTGCTTTGAAGGTTCCAATTGCAGTTCATCTTGGGCCAACCAAGGATCATATGTAAATGGACTTTCAAAACGCCTGCAGTCATTGTCTAATGCTACAAATTTCACTGAGAACACTTGTGATAACTCCTCTAATACAACAATGTATTTTGTTTCGCATTATGCAGTTCATCCTTCATAACCAATTTTAAAGATGGAAAACGGTGCAGTTTTTCTGTTCTATTTGGCTTTATCACATTTTTAATTTTTGCATGAATGCTGTCACAGAATCTGTTAAGTGTAAAAATGTGTTGTGTTTACTTTGTAAACTAAGATTACTTTATTGAGGTGAACAGTTAAATCAGTTAGAAAAGCCAAATCACAAATAAAAATATCATCTTTAAGTTCCAGAACTGCAATCCCTTGAGTTGTTAGGAAAATATGAATTTCTTTCCATAGGTCGAACATTCTTTGCAACATTTTGCCTCTGCTTAGCCATCTTACCTGACAGTAGTATGGTAAATCCAAATATTCAAAGCCTGAGATTGTCAAAAAGTCTTGAAACTGTCTGTCCACAGTGATTAGATTTACAGGCTTAGCACAGAAAGACATACATTATTCAAAGTAGCTGATTTTGCACAGTGCGCTTCTCGGTGAATAATGGCTACAAAGCTATGAGAGGAAAATCTATTTTGAGAAGGGAATTTTCAGAGTCTTCCTTTAGACCTGTTTGAGTTCCCACCATTGCTGTAGCTACGCAGACCAACTTCTCCCATTCAAACCCAAAGTTTGATGCTATCTTCATCGTGCGTATGATCTTTCATTGGATAAAGATCCAGCAACTCTTAGATCACAGCTAATTCTATAACAAACACAGCAAGTTGTGCTGTATCAGTGGTTTCCTCTATGGCAAGGGAAAACTGAACAAGTTTCTTTAATTTGTTTATTAACTGTTCTTCCACGAAATCCTCCTGGCCAACATCAATTTTCAAGCTGAAGATTTTACTGTCTAGTATCAATAATCTTCATTTTTCTTCTGCAGCAAACAGAAGGAAACTTGAATCTTCCTTCTCTCCTCATGATCTAAACTCTCGTCCTCTAAGTCTCCTCTGAGAGCATTCAGCTGCGTGTTAAATGTTATCTTCCATACTTTCAGTTGCTTTCGTGCTCCATGGCTTCCTTCAATCACATGCGCATGCAGTCATCACAAACGCTACCCATGTATCTACAGTGTTTTAAATAAGCTTGTTCTGGTATAATACTAAACTTTATTTTGGTCATTAACACAAATATTCCTTCTTCACTTATTTATTATGTTAACAAAGCAACGGGAAAACACAACACAACAGCTGGAACATCAATACTTAACTGGAGAATGACCCTAGTGTCCTTAGGTGATGTTAGGGCCTAATTTTGTAATATTTGCCTTAAAATGGTAAATCAAGATAAATTTTCATTATTTATTCACATGTAAGCAAAAAGAGTCATTTTTTCATGGATTAACACTATCAGGAAATGCAACAGTAGTGTATAAGTTTGAATATCTATCTTTCTCTCTCCTTATTTTTATTGAGAAGCTTTAAGTGGAAGGACATAATACTGTGCAATTAATAATGTCAAAAAATAAAAGTGCAAATTCTATGCTGATTCAGCAATGGTTATGTAATTGAATTTCCACAATTCACTTATGACAGAAAAACAATATTCTGCAGATTTATATAATTTTTTCTTTTTGGCTCCATTTATATGCTGCTTTAACATCTGTGATCATATTTGCGGCTTGTTTCCTTTTGGACAATTGCTCATCAGCAACAATGTTCACTCACAGTTGTATTACTTTTGGTAATTAGCAGAGCCCAGATTCTGATTACATGTCATCTTTTAACCATTGCTAACATGTCATAAATCCTTATCATGAATCCCAGATTATGAAAATACATATTTTTAGGTCATTTTGGGTCACTTTATGCCATTTTATATTTTTAGGACTTTTTTTTTTCAATTTTAGGTAATTATTATTTTGTCATTTTCTTGCCCTTTGCATATTTATTTAGTTATTTTCTTACAGTTATACTCAGCATATAAACAGTTTCTTATTATTGATATTGTTTATAAGGATAACTTTTAAAAAATAGAAATTTCACTATTCGACTGAGAAGAATTGAGAGTAACTTTTACATTCTTGGAAAAAAATCATGTTCCTATTTAATGATTAGTCTGAAAAAGGTTGTTTGTGGGTGGAGCATTGGCCATTGTCAGGGAAGCAAATATAATCATGTCCCAAAATAGCGATGAGATGGTTCAGTTTTTTTACATTTATAAGTGCAAACAGTCAATTGCTATCATCCTTATATTTATGTCATGTCACTGGCTGTGAAGTTCTCTTCATTTGTAACGAATTTTCTACAGTTTGAGAACTCAAAAGAGTTCATCTTACAGTTTTGTAAGATGTGCTTCAAAAACAACTTTCTTTTCAGATTCTTCAAACAAGAACATGGAACAAATACATGTTTTAAATTATCTCATCATTATTCTTACACCCACTTCTTCTACTTGTGTAGCAGTTATACCCATGTATAAATTAATTTATAATGTTATATACATTAATTTTAACAAGTTAAATAAATGTCACTTATTGGCCATTTTTTACTTTCTCTACTCATTTTTGGAAACATGTCCGTGTGTGTGTCTGTCTGTGTGTCTGTGTGTGTGTGTCTGTGAACAGCATAACTCAGAAACGAACAGTCGGATAAACACCAAACTTGGTATTTAGGTTCAGTATCTCCCAGGGATGTGACACGAAGGTTTTCATGAAAATCCCCCCACCCCAGGATACCCTTTACATGGAAGATTTTTCGAAAATTTTAATTTTCTCAAAAACGGCTCTAACTATTTTGATTAAAATATCGTATGTTTAAGATATTTTCATGACAAATAAAACGTATATCTTGAATTTTCTGGGAATGTCTCCAAAAGTGTTCTTCATTGTGAACGACTTTTGCATAACTGGTAAACCATAAGAGATAGACAAAATATTACTACACAAAAAATGTAGATCGCGTTAAAATACACAATTCATGTCATATACATTTTTTTTGTTGAGTGAACCATTTTCGAGATATTGCTTGTTATTCTCTTAAATTTTTCAATAATTTTCTTAAATGGGAATTCGTTATTCATTTTTTTGTCTTTGATATGCAAAGAGTATTAATCTGTGGGAAAGAGAATGGTGCTGCAACTAGCAACCAGCTATTAAGAGATATGTATGTGCTTAAAGGCTACTGTATTTCTATATTGCCCTTGTAAATATATATTCCCCTTACATCTACAAGAAAATTAGCAATAAGATAGACTCTGTAAATGTTTATCTCGATTAACATGAAGTAGATGGAGAATAAGCGTTTGTAAAAATAGTTTGTACAAGAGTAGAGAAAGTCATGTGAGTGTAACACATCAGATTTTTATTATTATGTCATTTGCTAAAAATGTTGTAGGCATTGTATAGGTAATTTTTAAAATAATTGTAGGTAATCAAAATCCAGGCCCCATGTTTACATTAAATTCATACACATTCACACTCCCATTCATACTTCCCAACTCTAGGGAGTTGGACCCAACACCTCTGGTTTTGAAGGTTAGCAAGCCAATCATGAGAAGACCACAGAGGCAGTCAGATATATTTTTAATGAGTAATTCCTATTATAGCATTCAGATACTGACTGAGCTATGCTGAGGACATTTTGATATTCACATAAGTCACTGTACACAGTTCGTGGGTATAATGTTAAGAATAAAATGTTATACAGTACTTTATTTGTTTCAGAGTTGTGCAGTTGATAATAGTTTACACTTATTGAAATAGCAGACAAAATAATTGTTACCAAAGAAACTGTTAAGCCATCTACAAAAATGCACAGTAGGGATCACAAGTGTGACAAAACAACATTAATGTGTCCCAGAGTTCAACAAACACTACTTCAGCACAAACTATATAAGGTCATTTACACCAAAACATGTTCAAAGTGACATCCCTGAAGGTTAATGTAGTCACAGCCTCATTCTTGTGCCACTCTTGGAATGTTGCAGGCCCCATTTAGCTCATTCCATACAGTTAAGCACCAATTTTCAATTCGCTGGTATAATTCTGCTACTTTCTGAATTTTGGTTCCACCATAAATGAATGCCTTGAGAGGGCTCCAAAGGTGGAAGTCCAGGGTGTTAAGGTCCAGTGATCTGGCTGGCCAAGAAACTGATCGTGCATGACCTATCCACTTACTGGGATATGCAACATTGAGATACTCCCTGGCCTCGTGACTGAAATGCAGGGGCTCCATCGTGCATAAACCATAAAGTGGTTCGCATAGCAAGTAGGACATCTTCAAGAACCATAACACCCAACTCGGACACCAAAAACTGTCTGTATACTCGGTCAGTCAGACATGGTGGTAGAACATGCGGTCCTAATAAGTGATTGTCCACCATACCACACCAAGTGTTCACTGAAAAGTGATGTTGATATCCTCTTACTGTAATGTAGGTAAGCAGGACTTCGTCAGTAAACAGTACCCCACGAATGAACATTCCATCAGCAGCATGTGGAGAAACCATTGACAGAAATGCTAACATTTAGAATAGTCTGCAGGATTCAGCCCATGTACTTTCTGCAGATGAAATGGCTGACATTGTGGTCTCCGAAACAGCGCCATGCAGTTGAGTGGGTATCCCTAAAGTAGCACTTATTTGTCTCTTCTTCCACTACTTCCAAGAATGTTCTCAACACCCACTCCATACAGTTGAGGTCCATGGCACAGAACGAATGCCATACTCTCTCTTACACCTGTCCACAGCTGCAAGTCTAATGGTTTGGTAGTGTTCTGTTTGAAAACAATTCCCTCATCTTGCTTCTCATGAATTGCCTTCTGCTGTTCCATAAAGCCATCATACACCACAGCAACAACTGAAAGATGAATTGTAGTGACAGTAGCGCCATATCTACATACAGTAAACAATGTATTTACTTGAACTGTGTAGAGGTATGTCTATAGTATTACACTCGCTATGTCGACGAACATGACACACTCAAAAGCTGTACAGCCCATGTTTTTAATACCTACCAAGATAGTACATTGTACATCATAACTCCAAAATAAAGCAATTTAAAAATTAAGTACTATATAACATTTTACTCTTATTTAAAGGTGAGTCGAAATTGTTACACTAACATCACTTAAGTTTACTCACTTAACATGTTTCGGGAAACCGTTGTTCCCATCCTCAGAAGGTTAACTCGTCGTCAGTCGACGAGTTAACCTTCTGAGGATGGGAACAACGGTTTCCCGAAACATGTTAAGTGAGTAAACTTAAGTGATGTTAGTGTAACAATTTCGACTCACCTTTAAATAAATTCAATACACATCACTGTTTCTAGCTTCTTTTCATTACAATACATACGTAATTTTACTCTTATTTTGACCTCTACATTATGATCACAAAGTTTGTACAATGACTTGTAAAATGCGCTATATATCCTAATTTATTCATCTACACATTTAATAGTATAAGTGTTTATGGGCCATGGAGTTTTAGGTGATTGAACCAAATAATCAGTTAGTGATAGAAGCATGGCAATTGTTAAGAGTTTTAATTCAGTCAATTTTTACACTTTTAGACTTTGCAAGAAAAGAAGTGTCACCTGAGGCAGCAAGTGAATGGATCAGAACATATGGCAAAAGTCAAATTAAACAAAATATTGATGCAGCATACTTAATCAACGTCAGCAGCAATTTCTATGCAGACTTAACTGGACCACTTGTTTCTGCCAACATGCTATGAAATGCAATTGAAAATCTGCTGTTAAGAGTGTTTCTACAAAAATAGTGCAAACAAAATATCTCCTCCGAATCTACTCAAAGAAAAATTATTTAGACAGAAAATACAATGAAACTTAAGTATCCATTCAAGGGCATGTAGATGAATCTCTCATATGGGTCTCAGTAGATGAAACCGTAGACTCTCTGAATAAGTTTATGGCAAGTCTAATAATAGGGCTAATTTTGATTCCACATCTTTTATGTGTTAAGGAGCTTCTGAAAGTGAATGACCAAACCCTGCTTAACCCAGGACGGGTAAAGGTATATTAAGCACATATAAAAGGTAAACCCTTGTAATTTTTACTACTTTATTAAACATTAAGAATACTACCAGATCTAAAACAAAAGTAACTTTTTTTACATGGAGGCATTATTTAAATATTTTACAGCACAATTCACTTGCAGTTGGCACATCTTACAGCTCGATGTCCCGCTTGTCTGCAATGGTTGTAATAGATTGTTTTCATCCTCCTCTTCGCTGCAGGGCATATGTAGCAAACAGTCCATTTTCCAAGTTCTTTGTGGCGATGGTGGTGGTTGAACTAGACTCATCATTTTTTGTTTCAATGTTCAGATTCTCCTCGATAGTTCTCTTCAGAGATTGGATACAATCAGGTGGCACTCCATCCAAGGTCTCATCAATTCTTCACAAAGTTCAAAGACAAACATCTTTCTATGTAGGACTTTATGATCTTTCCTCAGCATGTTATCTGTATAAATTATCCAGTAATATTCAGAATGTTGAAAAACACAGCAAGCGGCCAGCATTTGATTTTTCTATTACGTGAGAAATTACGACACATTTGGACAAGTGTATCTACACCACCTTTTGTTTTATTATAGCATTCTACAACTTCAGGCTCCTCATGCATTGTGGAGATAAGAGCTACTCTTTTCTTTCCATAAGACACAAATGTCAAATCTTTGTGAAAATCAAAACCAACTTTCCGGCTCTTTTGAATCATTAGAGGTGGAATTTCAGGTTTGTTCTATCGTTAACTTCCCCACTGATATTGTTTTTTTCAGAAGCCATGTTGCTAGTTTCACAGAAGTGAACCAGTTGTCCATTGTGATTGTGATATTCCTATGTGTCTTCAGAAAGGATTTAGCAAAACAATTTACGTAGTGTTCCGAAAGAGGTAAACCATTAGTCTTGGTGGATTTGCCAAGGAATGGTGAAGCATCACACATGTATTTTGTTCTAACATTACACACCATCACAATTTTGAGCGTATTTATCGGGTTTGGGTATGTGCACCTGCCACAGAATTCTAATAACTGTTCATCAATGGTCAGGTAAGTTCTTGACTTATAATTTGTTTGGCACTTCTGAACAAATTGTTCCGAAATTTCTCTTAAGGCTGCAAAACTATCATCTTTTTTTCTAAATTCACGGGTGCCTTTGTCATCAAATCTCAAGCAGCAAAACAGGCAGCTAAAATGTCTCTCATGACAGCAACAAATTTACCACCAAATAACTAAGTATCAAATAGCTCCACAGTATTCAGGTGATTACTTTTCAAATCTCCTGCAAGTAATAGAAAACCAAAAAATCTGATGTGTTACACTCACATGACTTTCTCTACTCTTGTACAAACTATTTTTAAAAACGCTTATTCTCCATATGCTTCATGTTAATAGAGATATTGGGATGTTAATCTTATTTCTAATTTTCTTGTAGATGCAAGGGGTATATGGTAGGTTTTAAGTGATAGTCAAATATTTTAAAGGCTGGTTGCTATGTGTCGCATTCCATTCTCTTTGCATGTCCAGGACGTAAAAATATGAATAACGAATTTGAGAAAAAGTAAATTTAAGGGAATCACAAACAATATCTCGAAAACGGTTCACTCAACAAAAAAAAAACGTAAATGAAATAAATTACGTATTTTAACGCGATCTACATTTTTTGTGTAGTAAAATTTTGTCTATCTCTTATGGTTTACCAGTTATGCAAAAGTCGTTCACAATGAAGAATACTTTTGGAGACATTCCCGGAAAATTTGAGATATACATTTCATTTCTCATGACAATATCTTAAATATATGATATTTTAATCAAAATAGTTAGAGCTATTTTTGAGAAAATTAAAATTCTTGAAAAATGTTCCATGTAAAGGGTTCTAGTTCTAGTTCTAGTTTGAGAAGGGGTGGGTTTTATGCCCAAGCACTGCGACCTTAAGATCTATTGCGCATCCCCCCTTTCATCAGTTAAGTAGTCTGTTGCTCGATATGAACTTAACCAGACTGCTAACTGAGGCTTTCGATAGTTCATCTATCTTTGGAAAGTGACTGCCAAAAATACTTGCTCTTTGACTCGCAAGAGCAGGGCAATCACATAGTAGATGAGTAACAGTCTCATCTCCTTCTAGACATCTACTACAGATAGGGTTGTTAAACAATCCCATTCTGTATAGATTAAACTTTAGGGCACAGTGTCCTGTAATGAATCCTGTTGCCCATGCAAGTCTTCTTCTACTAAGACCGCGCAAATATTTTGCCCGGCTGTTATCCAGGTCTGTAATGAACAACTTGGAATGTCTGCAACCCTCAATGAAGTTCCAGTAGTTTTTGTGTTCTGCTTGAGCCCAGCACTTAATAGCCTGTTTCACTGGTCTGTAGGACACTCCCAGTACAGGCTCCGGACCAAAAAATGGGATTTCACTGCCAATCTTGGCTGCTTCATCTGCTTTCTCATTGCCTGGTATACCTATATGTCCTGGCACCCACATAAGTTGAACCTTATTGTGTTCAGCCAGTGCCATTAAGGATTCCCGGCATTCTGAGACGAGCTTTGATTTTATTGATGGTGATTCAAGTGCTTTAAGAGCAGCTTGACTGTCTGAGAGGATAAGAACACTTCTATTCTTATATCTCCTTTTAATGCTTTCCATGACACTGGCTAGGATTGCATAAACCTCAGCCTGGAAAACTGTAGCTAAGGTACCAAGACTATAAGAAATCTTGGTACCATTACCGTAAAGCCCAGCCCCCGTTCCCGATTTGGTTCTAGAACCATCAGTATACCAGATTGGGCCTTTGTTATTATAAGGTTTTACCAGTCTTTCCCATTCACTCCGCTGTGGATAGGATACCGTAAATTTCAAATCAAACTTGAATCTTGTTTCAAGAATGTCAGTCCCCATGTTGAGTATCTGTTGTACATTCTTATCCCAAGGAAGCTTGAGATGATTAATATGTCCAGTGTTAGACACTTTGGTTTGGCGACAAATACGGTGATACGCGATCATGGCTTCTGCCTTCATCCATAAGTGGAGAGGTGTGAGCCCAATCAGCATCTCCATAGCCGCAGTTGGAGTAGTTTTGAAGGCTCCCATAATTGAAATGCAGAAGGTCCTCTGTAATTTACAGAGTTCCTTTCTGCACACCTTTAAATTAACTCTAGGCCACCACATCAGTGCGGCATAAGAGAATATAGGTCTCACCATAGCAGTGTATATCCAATACACTATGCTAGGTTTCAGACCCCATGTCTTGCCAAGCATACCTCTACATGTCCAAAAGACTCTGTAGGCTTTGGTAATACATAATTCCATATGATGTTTCCAAGTTAATTTCTTGTCTAAAACAAGCCCAAGATATTTAACTTGTGTTGAATAGGGCACTACCTCACCAAAGAGAGAGAGTCTGGTTAAATCAGGCCCCCTTCTCCTGGTGAAGGGTACCACTACTGTTTTGCTTGGATTAACAGTTAGATTATTCATCTTGCACCAAGCTTCCACTTTCTCAAGCGCCATTTGTAGCACTTGAGAAACTGTGTGAGGAAATTTACCTCTTACGATTATTGCAATATCATCTGCAAAACCTACTGTGAAGTAACCATCACTATTGAGTGCGCAAAGAAGTGTGTCCACTACAAGGTTCCATAGCAGGGGTGATAAAACACCCCCCTGCGGGCAGCCCCTCTCCGTGGACACATCCAGCGTCTCCCCACATAGATTCATGGTTATCTTCCTATGTTGTAAGACAAAACGTATCCGCTCACAAAGAAGTGAAGGTACATCGTGTCCATAGAGGGCGTTCGTCACGACATCACAAGATGACGTGTCAAACGCACCTTCAATATCAAGAAAAGCACCAATGGCTATTTCTCTGGTATTAAGCGCCTTCTCAATAGTCGAGACCACTTGATGAAGTGCTGCTTCCGTTGATTTCCCTGTTTGATAGGCAAATTGGTACTTGTTTAATGGATGTTCCATTAAAACGTAATCCCTAATGTGCCTATCCACTAACCTCTCCAAAGTTTTAAGCATAAAAGAGGAGAGACTTATAGGGCGATAAGCCTTAGCCTGGGCGTAACTAGGACGCCCTGGTTTAGGTATAAACACCACCTTTGTTTGTCTCCAAGCCATGGGTATATATCCATAAGCTAGACAAACTCTAAAAATACCACAAAGCATGTAAAGGGTAGTCTGGGGTGGGTGGATTTTCTTGAAAACCTTCGTGTCGCATCTCTGGAAGATACTGAACCTAAATACCAAGTTTGGTGTTTATCCGACTGTTCGTTTCTGAGTTATGCTGTTCACAGACACACACACAGACATGTTTCCAAAAATGTTTTTTTTTGGATTCAGGGGGTCTCAAAACATGTATTTCCGGTGAAATCTTGGTATCAAATTTTTGGGTGGAATACAATACTTCCCCTACTTACTATACGTAGTAGAGAAAGTAAAAAGGCTTTGATTTCTGCTGGGTAAGTCTGTGTATTGTTGTAGAATGTGATGTATACGTAGCAGCAATTTTTGTTATTTCTACATTTGTATGTGCAACTATCTTAGTAACCATTGATTCATTTACAAATAGCAAAAAAGAGTCAATTGGTGTTTTGGCATGTTTTGCTACAGCAGTTGGCCCTTGAATAAAATTAATTATATTTCTGGAAGAGGTTCAAGAAGTGCCTGGCTTAGATGGAACTGTAGACCATACCTATCCATTTTTCCCTTTAGTAGTTTTTGTAGTAGGAATAATTACATTATTGTGATGATCGTTATGAGAGAGTACTAGAGGTACAAATTCTTCATCGCCGGTGTCATAATTTTCTACTTCTATATAAGATGGCACTGGAGGACTATAATCTTCACTGCTACTGTTATCATTGTCTTACTCTACATGATCTACATGATGCTTTTATCATTCCCATCTCTACCATTATCTTCTTGTTCTAAATCTTTAAAAGCATGCTAGTTTATTTTTAAAATTCTGGCCCATTGAAGTGAATTGCCATATAAAAACAATATAAATAATTACTTTATTATTTCAGTTAGGAATATTAGCTGCTTTTATTTTAGTGTGCATAAACAAACATTCATTATTTGAAATGCTTATTCAATTTATGCTTCTTAGGGTAATTTAGTATAATAATGATTATGTTACATAGCAAAGAAGAAGGCCGATTATTCATGGAAATGTAATTTTATCCTGAATGCAAACCACAAATTACACCAATATAAATTAGAATGTTTCCAACACAAAGGTTTATACAGCAGTAACGATTACCTAAGATGTCAAAAATAAGGACAAAAACAACATGAAACACAAAAATAAACTTACTTTGGCTCCTAGTGGATATTCACATGTGAGCTTTACTATAGGAAAACTTTCATATTTACAAGTGAGGTCCAGAAGTAAGATAAATATCAACTTTTCAAATGTCATAAGCACTCTGAGTCAAAGCAATGACCTCACTAGGAAGGTATTTAGATTACCGGAAGTTTATGTGCAAACAAGCCATATCAATTAACAAAAACAAAAGCCTATTATATGCTGGCATTATAGATGACTTGCTTTGTATTGATGCTGCCTCCTAAGTGGCTGCTGCAGCTTCACTTCTTAAAACCTTTTCTTCTAATGTCATTCAAATAACCTGTTTAACTCATGCCTTTCACAGGGTTCTGAAACAAACAGGAACAAATTCCCTCTTGGCAATTCATTCATTTCCAATATAAAAAATTGTTTTTGTAAAGCTCCATCCAGAATTTCAACGTTCAGAGGAAAATTTCGTGATATGCCACTCCCACAACCTGTTGTTACATGATGGAAAACATGGATTCAGTGAGTGTTATGATATTCTAAATATTTTCAGGAAGTAATTGTAATTTATTTCATCAAGTCATATTAATACAACATGGGAAATGTCAAACATTATTTACAGTAGTATATACAAAGATCAATGAGTTTACAATGCAATCGTTAAAAATATTAAAAGTTTTTAATTATTACTAAGTATTAACAACATTCTTTGCATAGATTGAATGATTTTGTGGCTTTTCTACCTTGGAGATGGGCCTTCTGTCTTCCTGTCCAGTGATTTAAGGTCTCAGTTTTTGGTCACATGCAACAAAGAACATAAAATTGGCATTAGAATTTTCCTAGTTATAATTTGCACTTGCAATAGTTAAATAGGGGAAGATATGACCATCACAATTATTGAATTACCTGTATACAATACTTCCGTATGTGTGAAAGCAGAGAGAGTGTTATGATCTGTCAACAAGAAAAGACACTGCATACCTAACATTAAACGTTTCATACCTACAAGCATTACACAATCAGAACATAAAAACCAATTTCTTTATTGCTGAATGGCAATATTGAAGGATGCCCGGATGAGAATAATTAATGTTTTGGATGATGCAAGGAAAATAGTTAAAAAGTGAGACAATGCACTAAATAAGGATGTAGGATTTTCATTGTTGGAAAAAGTATCACGAGTGATATTGGGAGAAAAATGAAAATTTTCCATTAGGTATTGAATTTTCTAATGCAGCTAGTATCAAATTTGCTTATCTCACATTTGTTTCAGTAGATGTCTCTTCTGTTTTCAAAATGATTTTCATTGACAAAAGGCAGAGATTAATATTAGAAAATATAGAAAAATTCTCATGATGTACTGTGCAGCTAATTATGAAAAGAAATAAACATGGAATTGGATTTCAATAACTCAAGTAAAGTGTACAATTATTTAATTTCATTGTTTTCCAGTATCATCTGTTATGCTTGTACAGTTCTGTTTATGTAATATAGCTGTGTGCTTCATATCTTAAACTTGCTGTTTTGTGTATTTTATACAATTTCAGAGAATAAAATGTGTTTGTAGCCTGGATCAGATTTGCCTAAAAAAGCTAGTTTTACTAAGTTATTAAATGTTGAGCTTATTTTAGTTCCTAAAAATCCAGTGTCTGCTGAGCAGTATTTTCCAACAAATTATATCTCTCAAAAGTGAAAGAAAAATTATATAATGTGAGGCAAAGTTACAATTAATTTGGATTTGCATCTTTGAAATGTGTTTAGAGCAGATAAAGAAGAAGATGAATTTAAGATAGAGGGAGTTGAAGAGAAAGTGAGAAAAGGAGGCTTTTGTCTTAGCAGTAAGCTATACATATGCTAACTTCATCCAGCATTAATCAGCAGTCTTTTTAAGACATTTTTTAGCTAGAACAAACAAAGGGAAGCAAGAATGTGATTTAAAACAGGATGGTTCAAACCCCACTTTCCCAAGGAAGTTAGATACAGTGAAGTGTAATCACAACAATGTGTGATCATGCATTTTAATGCAACAACCTGATGATAAAAACCTTAGCATTTACTTCGGTGTGTTGCACAGCAATGCACTATTATATAAAATGTTAACTCTTGACCCTTCTCCAAGCATTGTTCCATGAGTATTCCTTGAGAGTGCCAAAAGATTTTGTGCATCACAATGTGGAAGGTTGAATCTTTAATTTTTACTTCACTCAAGATCCGTATTTCTATTCCATGATGTATGTATTGTTCCTAAATCATCTCTTTAGATTACGTCTTTAAGGTTCATAAATACAGCTCAAATGTAGAATCAGTGCATGCATGACTGTGAAGCATTATTTCTGAGGGAATTAGAAAGCTTACATGGAGCTAGACCAGATTCATTGAAAAACAAGGGGAGCATGTTGAAATAGCTATGCAACTGCTTTGGGAAGTAAAACATTTCATTCTCACATGTTTCTGACAGAGCAATAGGCAAGGTTACAATTTGGATGTTTGTAAAACAGTGACTTTGTGTTAATAGCTGCTTGATAATATAGTTTACACGTGTATTCTGCTAATGTAGTACAGATGGAAATGAATGCTCAAATTCTGCAGAAAATCCATGTTTTCCAGTTTAAGTTCTGAAGTTTAATACCTCATTCTTTGATTCATGTTGTGAGCAAAATTGTTGTTTCCCTGTATGCTATTATTAGCATACAATAAATATACAATAAGGGGATATTGGTTCACCTGAGATAAAGGAATGAAAGAAGTAGATAAAGCATGGTTTATTACTCACTGAAAAACTACTACTTTTTTTTTTTTTTTTTCCTGAGGGCATAAGGAAGCTTGTAGGATGTTGGACCAACTACATTAAGGCTATTTTGTTGAGAAATTATAAAATTTTAAGTTTATGCTATTGTAATAAGTAATAATTTTAATTTCATATAATTTTGTTACCCATTAAAAATAATGTGGATCCCATATACTATATTACTCAGATGAGTGGTTCTCCTGTAGGTTACCTTAATCACAATAAGTGTTTGCCTAGAAATTATTTCAGACTAAGCAACGTTGATATAGTTAAATGCAACCTGCAGAAGAACAAATTAATGAACTGATGAAAGGGGGAAAAAAAACTTCTGATGTGTTACACTCATATGACTTTCTCTATCCACTATCATTTATTTTTATATAGCTTCTACAAGCTGTTCTCACTAAAGTTTGCTTTTCTACTTCATGTTAATCAGAATAAACATTTGTAAAAATATTACATACACATTATGTTGTAGGTACAAGGGGAATAGAGGAAACCAATGCAATAGTCAGATGTTTAAAAGTAGGACTGGCCTTGAAATTCCTCACTCTTTCTATGACATTGTGAGAAACAACCAAATGGTGACAATTAACAAAGTACTGAAAAATTTAAACTAATGACAGATATCGCAGAAATGCTTTTTACTTTACTATTATTATTTAAATTTAGTAAATGGGTTACAAGTAATGTCTGGAACACTAAAAGTAGTGAAAGCGGAATGGTAAGTCCAAAATGTTGCAGCACTGTAGACAGTCATGATACTGTTGTCTAGTAGATTGAAAGCAAGAGAGTTCGGTTGGTTACTTAAGCGCTGCTGATACCGAAGATTATGGGAAGTGATTTCTTTTTTTATTGTAGAGATCATTGTAGAGTTGTTGGTACACTTGCCAGACTATGAAGAGTTCCAGATTCAAATCTTCGTAGAATGCCAATATTGGAGTTACTGGCAGCTCCCCAAGCTGGATATCATATGTCCATACACGGGTGTAATGATGAACTTGTATATTAATAATTTGTTGCAGAGAGACAGATGAGAATGCTTGTTCAGCAACCAATATAATTGCTGGAATTTTAGTTTTGCTTCTTTTTCTCATAATGTGGTGTTTCCATGCTAGGTGTTCATGTAAGTGCAATCCAAGGTATTTTACAGTTGATGTTACGGGAATTTCTACATTATTTAGATATACTTTAGGGCATTTTCTGTGACATAAAGAAAATGTGATATAGTGAGACTTACTGGGGTTTGCTTGTATTCTCTGTTTGATTAGCCATTGTTAATCAGGTGTAGATGGCATTGGAGATATTCTGAGGCTGCATGAGGATTTTCATGTGAGGTGAGAATGACCGTGTCATCTGCAAAAATTTCTGTCCTGGCATGTTCAGTTGTTAGTAGGTCATAAGTGTAGATAATGTACAAAATCGGCCCAAAAACACTACCTTGGGGTACTCCAGATTTGATGTCATGGAAGGTGTTTGACTTGGAGATATCTATCACTGAGATAATATTGTAACAGAATATAATAAGGATAAGGAAGTGGAAGTTTTATTTTATGTAGAAGACCAGTATGCCATACCTTGTCAAATGCCTGCTGTATCTCCAGGAAGACAGTAGCAGCATGATTGAAAGGTTTCTGTTATAATGTCTACTATTCCATGGACTTGTTCAGTTGTCGAATGATGTTCACAAAAACCAAATTGTATATTGGGTATTATTGTAGAAAGTAGAGGTTTCAATTCTTGAAGAAGGAGCTTCTCAAATACTTGGGGCAAAATAGGCAATAAAGTAATTGGCTGGTATAGTGCTGCTTCATTCAGAGCTTTCCCCAATTTGAGGATCTTAATAACTTGCACCATTTTCCACTGACTAGGGAAATAGCCACAACAAAGAATAGCATTTAAAAATAGATGTGATAAATGCATAAGCCTTTTTAGGAGATTCTGATAGAACTTTGCCAGTAACAAGGTCATAACCGGGACCTATTGTGGGGTTAGTATGTCTTTTTATTGTTATTTTGACTTCATCTGAGGAGAACGCCTGAATAGGAGGTGATAGTTGTAATGTAGTAGAGAGGTAGGTGCTAATTTCGTCTTCAGAAGTGCTTCTCTGAATTGCCGGTTTGAAGGTAGATGCCAAATGTTCTGCAAATCGCTCAGCCTTTACCTTATCACTTCAAGCCCAAGTACTGTCCTTATTTCTATATGTGATTTAACCTGTTGCAAACTTCTTGTTGCTTTTCAAAGTGAGGGCTTAGAATCAAATGTTGCATTTGGGGTCAAAGACTGAAAATACTTAGCAACTGTTTCATTTTTGTACAACAGTATTTGCCTTTGTAATCACCGGGAAGCTCTGTTAAAAACACTTTTGTCTTCAGGCTATCAGGTACATTGTCATACTCGTCGTAGCTTCCTTATCTCTTCTACATTTGCTGTAATGTCATGTGGATAATGTATTATATATAAGAGGTGTAGAATTCCATTCAGCTTGCTGTAAAGTAGATGTTAAATGTTCAACAGCATCATCTATGTTCTTGCTGGTTTTCAGAGATAAATTCACCATTAGATTTTCCTGGACTCTCTAAGATGAAAATGTTCCCAGTTGGTCAGATTATTGTAAAGTTTTTTGGTGGACAATATTTAATCACAGAGGAGCTCTTAGTCAAGAACACAGGAGAGTAATCTGATGATAAATCAAAATTGCTGTTTAAATTTATTTTTTCCAAGGGCCCTCCCTTCTTAATGAAAAAGTCTAGAAGATCTGGATGTTTTAGTTTATTTATTGGCCAATAAGTTGGCTCTCTGGTGGATGTTGATATGAGGTGAAGTTCTTTTACAGACTTAAGAAGTTCAGAACCTCTTGAAGAATGAATGTGAAAACCCCATTGATGATGTTTTGCATTTTAATCTGCACCCACAATAAATCATGCACTAATAGATATAAAGAAGACAGAAAACAATTCCTGAGTTATTTTATGTTTAGATGGACAGTAAACTGCAGAGAGTGTTAAATGACCCCAAATATCTGTTAGCATAACAGATGTGACTTGGATGTGTTCTGTTTTGAATTCGGGCAAAGTGTGATGTTTGATTTTATTACATATAATGACTGCACTTCCTCCATGAGCAGTGTCATCAGGGTGTTGCTTATTATAAATAATGAAGCCTGGTAGGTTTAAGTGACTTCTTTCTGTGAAATGTGATTCTGAGATCAACATTACATCTATATTATGTATATGTAGAAATAACATTAGTTCTTGCCTATGTTGAATTAAACATTAGCATTCCAGAGAGCTATTCTACACTTAAACTCCATTATTTGAGCTTAAATACAATGACCGACAAGATATTGAATAGTGAAGTCATCTGTTGTGCTTGCTGTTTCAGAGTGTTTTCAAATCTTAGAAAGGATTCCTTTGCAATATGGCTGATATCAGGTTCATTACATTTGGGTGCTGAGCATAGTTAGAAGTAGGTACATCAGGAGCTGGAGAAGATGGAAAATCAAATTTATTTAGAGCAGGTGGAGATGGAAAGGTTGTAGGAGTAGCAGGATAATGCCAGCTTACAATGTCTCGATGCACTGCACAACCCTTATAGTTAGCTGGGTGGTTCCCAGACCAGAGAGCACAGGTTCTATTCTTACAACACGTTTTGGAGAGATGAATTCCCCCCCACATTGAGGTGACCGCTTACAATATGTCGTATGACCATACATCTGACAACGTACACACTGTATCATTCTCTTTTTTTATAAGGAAGATCAAAGCATCTTTGCATGCAACAATGAGTCAATTTTATAGATATCTTTGTTATTAGCTTGAGGTTCAAGGTCCACATAGAACAGGAGTAATGGTTCTTTTGAAACTATGAAGAATATTACGTATATTGCGCAGCCTATGGCCCTGATCACGCAATTCTGCAACAATGCTTTCTTTATCTGCAGAATGGTGCATGTTGCGGAGAACTGCTTTAAAAGCTCTATCATTTATGTTAAATGATAATGTGTTTTAAACATACACTTTTTGTGTAGTAAGTTTTTGTCTTTCTCCAGATATATAAAATTATACAAAATATCTTACAAATGAAGAATTCACAGGCTATTCCCAGAAAATTCAAGATATTTATATTATTTAGCAAGTAAATATCTACATGTATAGTATTTTAATCAAAATTGTTTGAGCAATGTTTGAGAAAATTAGAAATTTCAAAACATTTCCATGTAAAGGTAGTTTGGAATGGTGGGTGTGCCATTTGTATGTTGCCTGTAACATCTAAGGTCATATCAGCAGCTATTGTCTTTGGAGCAATTGCTCATTGGCAATGATGCTTACTATTCTGTTAATCTTTGGGTTTTATTTTTAAAAACATTAAATTCACCCACACATTTAATCACTTGTACTTCCAGACTCTAGGGAGGACAGGGAATAATCCTGGCTAAAATCCTCATCCTCCAGTCAGGAATCAAACCCAAGACCTCTGGATTGGAAGCTAGCATGCTAACCACCAGTCCTTAGAGGTAGTCTTGGGATTTTCTTGAAACTCTTCATGTAGCATCTTTGGAACATACTGAACTTAATATCAAGTTTAGTATTTATCCAACTTTTTATTTTTGAATTACGCTGTTCTCTCTCACTCACACAATCACACACACTTTTCTAAAAATTATAATTTTTTTATACGGTTCATTGGGTCTCAAAGCCTGTTCCAGAGAAATCTCAATATCAAATTTTGGTGCAAATAAAATATTCCATCTTGCCGACTATAGGTAGTTGGTAGAGAAAGTAAAAAAGACAAGAATCACAATTTTTTGTCAAGTGTTTTACAAAGCACACTGGAAAGCACCAACTTGTAAATAGTTAAAATTAAACAGTGAATATTTTTTAAACATGTCCTGTGTCATAGGAAGTGGGCTAGAGCATGGAACTGAGATTCCCAGCTACAGAATGTGCCCAGGGTACCCTGTTTCACAACATTTACAATTTACAAATAACAACGAAAAGATTACAAATGTTTGTAGCTGTTTTACATTTAAAGTTTGAGGAACTCTATAAACCCAGATAAACAATTGACAAGCATAAATATCATGCACATTCTGTCGTATTCCCATTTCAAAGCATCACCAATTATGCATTACAAAAATCACTAAAGATATGAGTATATGTTTAAGTCTCCATACTTTTAGCACATTCGATAAGCATTATGTGTTTCTTTAATCTGAAAGACATGATATGAAGCTAGTTAATTGTACTTGAAGTTCAAAAGAGGACAAATATTGAGAACGCATGTATTGTATATTCGCTTTGCGGATGACCTGTGATTTGATAGGTCATTTGCTGAATGTGCTTTATATGTTGTATATTGCATTGAGTGATGTAATTGCCAACACTGGATTTTCATTAAATGTGAATGCAGAATTTCCACATTCAAAATGATGCTGTATAAGGTCACAAACAGAAGTAGAATTGCTATTTTAGAGAAAATTGAGGATGTATGAACTAAACTACACTTTTCATATATCTGCTGTTGCAGGAAACTGACAGCCATTTCCCTTACAGTGCAAAGCAACACACAGTTGTTGTGTGTTTAAGGCTCCTCTTGTGCCTGTTGCATGCTGAAGTTGTTGTTCACCAATGGCACTGGGGATTAATTGATCTGCATCATTTTCCCCCGGCTTCCCAATATAAAGTCTGTAAGCTATCACTTTTAAGGCTTTTGCATTTGGTGAGATGCTGTTTGTTCAGGATGACATCTTCACAGAGAGTGCAGAGGTGTTCTGCGAGGCAATCGTGGCCTAAATGAGGCCACTGCAGTCTTCCTTGGCAGTGTTTGTATATCAACTCTATCTTTAATATTCTTATAATCTTTATCCTATAATTTATCTTCTTCATCAAGTCTCTGCTGTCTTTTGAAATGTTGTTTAATTGCATGCTGAATGTGATGTGCAATAACAATTTCATTGCCAAAGAACTCGTTTGAAACATCTCATTGTATTCCTGTACAGATGTGAAGTCCTGAGCCAAATGTTTGTCCTCTACCTTCCCTTGCATGAAAATTATTATTTGAGTCAATGGAACTGCTGCTTAATAGCATTTTATGCAGTTTTCAGTGCAACATTTACTAAAACATTGTATACTTGTCGGCCACGTTATGAATGTGCTTGGAGGAGGGCACCAGTGTTTTTGTTGAATGCCTAAATGTCATGAAGGCTAGGGGCAAGGTGGTAGTGCAATCTACACAGTCTAGCCATAAGTTCTGTTACAAAGTTTTTTTATAGTGGCAGCAATGTATTACACTGTGTTTTTAGTTTGACTATGGCACATGGCATCCACATGTATTCTGCGGTAAATGCACATAATATTATTATTATTATTACTCAAAATTATCCCCTTTTGCCCTGTTATAGGACCTAAGTCTATTGGGCCATTCATCAATAGTAGCACGCACTGTCTCCATGGGGAAATCTGTCACTGCTGACCTCAGGGGTCGCATGAGAGATTCAGTAGGTGCCTTTTCATACAAGCAATACCCTCAAGCAGCACTGATCACAGCTTGTAATCCAAGGGGTTGAGGTCAGGGCCCCTCTGGATATTTGGGACCCACTCACAAGCTTCTCCAGAAGCCCTGTATGCACTCGGTCATTCTGGTGGTTGTAGCTTTGTTCAAATGTGAACATTTTTCAACCATAAAAAGGATTTTTCTGTGCCTGTTAGTGTAATGCTCAAGTAGGCATTTTACATCTCGACTCTCTCTGCCACTTAAGTTTTGAAGTTAAGAAATGTGCAGTACCGCGGCAATAAGCCCAAGGTTTTGTCTGAGCAATCTAGACATTCATCTCATGAGCCATCAGTTTTTGTTTCTGCACTGGATTTCTCCTAATAATGGTGCTTTCACCACTCCTTGTCCTCACAGAGAATGGACATCCCGATCTTAATCGGTTGTACCAGTTTCATTAAAGTGGTGTGGCACACAAACATCCTGCCAATTGTCAGCTTATTAAGTATATGAAAAATCTCAGATGGCAATTTCCCGACCATATGGAAGACTGACTATCACTGCAACCCGACTAAGAGTTCATTTAGCTGCAGTTGAAGTCAACAAAGTATAAGGCACGTTATTTGATTGCCCCAACACCGGTACAGTACCTATCAAAAGTTTGTAACAGAACAACTTATGACCAGACTGTGTACAGTTGCACAATGAAAACAGTACCACATTTTGCAGGCCTCAGCCTCACTAGTAAATACAACTCAGAACTGCAGATGTTTTCTTTACTTGACTGTCCTGTTCACTTATTCTATAACTGTCTAGTTCTTCTTCCCACTGCACACATTCATATTGCGGCCAATATGAATGTGTTTTTATCTGTTTTTGTTTCTTGGCATATAAACATAGCTTCCTTTATGAATATGCGAAATTATTATTTGATTGTGGAACAAAACACTTGTAAACTCTATAAAATTTCATTTGTAAATATTTAAGCTTATTTTAAAGTTCAAACTTCCATTGTGAAGCAGATTTTTACAAATTACAGATAAAGTTTGTCCTAGTGCACATATTGTTTTGTTTGCTCTTCTTTGGCAAAAGCATTGGAAATTTTAGGCTGTGCATTATTTTGACATAAGTACCAATGTCATGTAATACTGATCAGTAAAGATATGGTTAGGTACTTCATATATCATTCCAGGAAAGAAATCATGTTTCCAGTGATGAACAGCATTTTCCTTCTTACATATTGGGTGTTTTTTTAGTATTGTTCACCTTTGTAATGGTGGTTGTGAATCCAAATTTCATCCGCAATAACAATGATCTTGCAGCTACGCTGTTATTTTCTGAGACTCCTGACATCATTCTGCTTGAAGGAGGATCATTTGGTGCCAAATCAATCAGGGGTCTGAACCTTGATGTCTCAGATTGAGCTGATTTTTTATATATTGCTAATATTCTTGAAGGACATTGAAAACCCATATTTTTTTAAATTTTTGGTATTTAATTCTTTATACAGAATTTCAAAATTATTTAAAATGCTAACATTTGTTTTGATAAAGGAGATTTTGATAAACCAGCAATCCTTCACCATAGGTAGCTCTGTTCTGCTCAATTTAAAGCTGCCCTTTAATTTTATATGTAACAGTGTACAAAATTTTTACTTTAATAAATTTTCAAAACATTGATTTCAAAAATCTAGAAAGTATCACTTTTAATTTTTTAAAAAGTTATATGTTGTTAACCTTACTTTCATAGATTCTCATCTTAAAAAGAGCACAAGTTCCAAGTAATGATGATAATAAAACAAGAAGAACTATACTAGTGAGGGGCTATTAATTTATTTTGTTAGCATGATTATACATCAGAGCTTGATTTGTAAACCCACATTATGCTCATAGATTTTCTAAAACTTTGACATTTATCAGTTATAAATCCCATGCAGAAAATGTGTTGCCTATATTATTAAACTAACAGTAAATCCCCATGCTCCCTCCTTCCCTTCCTCCTCTTTATCTCCATTGTTCCAAAGATTTTACATCTTTGTGTAGTTACTTGTGTAGTTACTTTCAGAGTTGGGCAAAATACACCTGAAATATATTTTAGTTAGAAAATAGTGGTAGATATTTGTTAAAATACAAATAGTATTTTAAAATACTTTTGAAATACATGAAGGGGTAAGGGATATTTACATTAGATTTTGATAGCACTTTATTTATGTAACTACTATACTCCAAAATAAGAAGTATTTTAGTATAAGAGGATTTTGCTCTAGCACTTAACTGTCCTTCTTCAAAATAAGGGACATTTGCATTGAAATTTACCTGGTGGTTTAATTACGAATTCTAATATTTACCAACACTTTAGGGAAACTGTATTTTTCAAAAAGCTCATTATTGAGACTATGGAACTATGAATGAACCCTGCTGGAGAAAAAGGTGTTTCCACAGGACCATTGGATGTTATGCCTCTATTGCACCTCTGCCATGTGATGGGATATGCTTTCAGCATTTCAATGAGCTTCACTTATCTTAAAAACTGCATAACCTTTAGCTCTATGATATTGCTGGCCATGTTGCCATCAGACATTTTGACTTTGCTCAACCCACTCGTCATCAACAGTTTATCATCATTTGCAATTATATGCTTTGCAGCATGCATCACAAAGTTTTCCATTTTCTTTATTTCAGCAGCCATCTCAGTTTGAAAAATGGATGCTATTGCGTCATCCACTAATGGAAAAATGATTTTAAAACTTGTCACTCATAATTCTTCTCTCTGAGTAGCAACTGATTGTAATAAGAGTTATTGCCTTGTAGAAGGTCTAATGCCACAGCTCTTGCTTAAAAATAGCCATGTTTTCCTTCATGCAAACTATTTCTATATCTTTAAGCATTTTGAAGTTAGCCCCTGAGAAACAAAGCAGAGTCATTCCTTGGTAACTTAATTTACTAATTGACACTTTCAAATAAATGTGAGAACAAATAACTTGAGAAATTAGGTATGCACAAGCTTTTATTTTACTATACATCACTGATGCTTACAGAAGAGAAGTGCATAAAAATATTTGAAGTATCGCTATTAGTAATATGTAAAGAAACAAAGATGTCACTAGTAACTTACATTACAGATTTAGACAAGCTTATAACTGTCTATTATAAAACAAAAGTTCTGCTATGCTAATAGTGATATGAGTCATCATATTTTTGTACAACGTACACAAAACGTAAAGGAGCATTTTACCATGATAATACACACCAGCGACTACAAAATGAATACATGAAAAAATAAAGTTCTGGTAACTTACATTACTTCATCAAATTTAAAGTGATCCCAAGAACTGACAACAGTTAGAGGATTCACATTTTTTACTATTTTGTCTTTAGTATACAAAACGTCATACTTTGTTTTGGCCATTTCCATAGTTTTCCATTCTTTTCCATCACATTAACTTTATATTGTTTAGCAACCCTTCAATAGCAACACCTGGGAATAATCCTTTATAATTGACTATTACCCAATCATCTGTTTGAATTTCATTTCTTTTTCAGACCTCACTTAGATCAAAGTTGTTGTGTATCCCACAGTATGATTATGGTGAATTTGTAGGTGATGCACTTTTGTAATATTAGGGAATGGTTTACAATTTTGTACAAACTGCACTATTTGCTTCTCTTGGAAAATAATTACTGCAACTTTTGGCGAAGGGTCTACAGCACTAACAAAGATAATGCTCTTTCTGTTTTTTACATTCATCCAAACTTGATGCTTAATGGCTCCACCAATTCCATCGATGGAGCCCTTTCCATGGGAACTAGCAAAATAGTTCCACATTATCTCCTTCCCATGGCCTCTTGCTAGAATTCTTATTGCCTCTGCAATGAACTGTTCTTGAACTGAGAACTAGGACCCTCTGACCTGATGATAACCTTTGTAACTGGTGGTGATAGTTCTTCTAGATGTCAGTCAATGTAGCCAATTACAGTGGTTTTTGAATGGTCTGAATGTTCTGTGAGGTCACAGAGAGCTTCTCTTTCCGTAGCAAGCTAGCAGAACGCATGGAGCAACTCCAGCCGCTTGACCTTGTCGAAGCAATGCTGTAATAATATGCAGTACCATAAGAGAATTTGGACTGCAGATACATGTTACTGTAATTGCATATTGACAGTGTTGTGTAAGCCCATAAACAAATTTTAAAAAAAAAATGTTGCTTATAAAGTCATGCCTTTCAAATATAATGCATATTTTCTATCTATTAAAGTGATTAAAAATATATCTGCTGGCAAGGGAGAACCAAACTGAAGAATAATAGTTGTGCTCAGTGTATCAATTGAATGTTAAAGCGCTCTCTTTAAAAGGCTTTATCTCGAAATTATAGTTTTTAATTTTTTATGGCTTTTCACTACACCATCAATATTTCTGGCATCCATCTGACACATATCTAATGCATACCAATTTTGTGTAGGATTTACAAATAGCAGTAACATAATACATAAATTAACAAACTGTATGCACTATAATTGAAAACATTACAACTTCCTTGCAAATAAAGAAAACTGACACATATGAGAAAAAAATTCAAGTTAAACAGTCACTTGTTTTCAAGACTTCTGGATTTGTTTTGAACCTTGCAAGTCTCTCAATATTTGAACAAAGAGATCAGATAGCCTAAATGTAGATTCTAAACTTAGCTTAGACATTTGGCTTCTGTAAAGATTTGTTAATTTTCATGAGTTAGAAAAGCTGTTTGTTTGCGCATGTGGACCCAAATATGCAAAACATCCGAGCAGCTAATCAATGTAGTCTTAGAAACTTTGGTCGGGCGACGTTTTTGTAGAAGTCATGCAAGTTACTTTTATTTTTGAAGTTGTCTCTTAGCTCCTCATCACATTGCGAATCTATAAGTTCCAACTGCAACATGGGCACCACATTATCAATGTTTATTGAGTATGGAGTGGAGAGAATCCTGAATTATGTTTGTCGAAATCTTGAAATCTGACATTAAATTCTTCTTTTAGATCCTGCAAAACTTTTGTGAAATCTTCAAAGCCATCAGTGCTGGTGAAGTCCAAACGCGTTAATTTGGGGAAATGTGAAGTGTCTTTGTTGTGAAACAAAGAATAACATACTTATAAATTTATCTGCCATTTCTATTAACTCTACCTGTCTTCAACCATTTCCTTAATTCTAAGGGTCACAGTCTGTTTGGATAAACTAATAGATTCAACCTTCCAACTTTTCTGGATCATCACTAGAGGGATAAAGTTTCTTTGCAATGTGTAAGCTGATCTTATAGCTTAAACAATTGGCAGATTCACTGTTTCATAATCAGGGTAGCACGTTCTTCTCCTTGGCATTTATTGTGTTCAACAGCATGACATGACTAATGTCTCTGTGGATTAAATTTCTTAACATACTGCATTTTTTTGGAACATACTAAACATTTTGTCACTGTTCCAATATCCACAAATATGAACAACTCTTCCCAAATACAAAAAAAATTTGTCGGAGTAGAGGGTCTTTTAGGTATACCACTCGTTTAAGCCATGAAAATACACTGCAATACATTTAACACTGCTCTGTAATGCTGATCTGCAAGCCAAAGTGTTCTCTGTCATGCCTTGGCCAGTTGGAACTGCCTGGTCTAGAAACATCAGAGACATGACATATGGATGAAAGGATCCTGAGTGCTAAATGGCAGCAGTAATAGACTTACTTGATTCTGCTGCCTGTGGGTGCTTTGAATTTCATCCTGTGCTATACATGTGTAATTTACAGAGAAATCAACTTGCATCAGAACTGTATCTGGAGTTGATTCTACTGCCACTTTTTCCATTTTATAGGCTTTGAACTACTCTCTCTTAATGTAACAGTGTTCAAAAACTGGGGGCCAATGGTTAGGATAGGCTCTATCAACTCCTACATAATTCCTTCTTCTTATATTTTTACTAATCTCCCTTCACAATCTTTCCATACTATCAATGTCGCATACTGTTGGTAATCTTTAGTTGCACTGTTTTGTAGACAAAACGTCTTGCATAATTCACATTTTGAAAACCAGCAAGCTTTTGTGGCATCTCTACAAAGGAAAAAATCTGGCAGACTATTCGAGTACTCTGGAAATTTTTGTTTTATTTTATGAACTGCATTGATTGATTTTCATGGTACTGGCAAAGACGAGCATACTGGGGAGTTTACTGCTCAGTAGAACATGTTTTGGCCAGAGTTGTGCAGACTTATTCTTACCAATGATAGGACCATGTTCGCTGCAAAAATGTGCATGGGCCTCTTTCAAAGAAAACATTAAATGTCGAAACTGCATTTTGTCTTTAATGTTACCTTCTCTCACTGTAATAATGTCCTTCTGTCCAGGTGCTTGGTGACTGACGTCATCCTGATTGTAGAATTTTGTTATTGCATTATTAATACCTGGACTCAATCCTGAGACCTTGATTGCCAAGGTTTAATGGATGTATCAAGTAATTTCCTGATGACAGCGGTCTTCTTTCTAGATTTTTTTAGAAGTTCGCAGCATGCCCTGGCAGTAGCCTTTCCAAGATAAAAGAATTTTTGAATAGTGGTGACCAAGAATTAGATGGTCCAGGAGTGTCATTCTTGATTGATCCTTCTTTCATTTGTTTCCTAAACTTTAATTTACCTTTGTTTTTGTTTTGGTAAGGCTAGTTCCATTTCCTTCCTCTTTTTTCTATATTTTCTAACTGCTTCTCTGGTTGTTTTCTTATATTCTTCATATCTACCTATTTTCTCCAATTCTAATTAAGTGAAAGTCATACTTGCATTAATAAAAATGGTAGTTTGAATAAATAGATCTAATTTTAAATAAATAAAAAATATCAAACATGCTTTCTATTTGTTTATATACAGCTAATAAATGTAGAGTTTTGGTAGAGTTTCCAATTGGTATGTTAGTATGTTTGCTCACCTTTATTATTGGTACTTTACATTACATGTAATAACATTGCCATTACTCAAGCAGAAAATTAAAAGAAATTTATATTATATATTTTCTACATGTAGAATATATTTGAGAATGTATAGAATACATATTCGAGAAGGGGTATATGTTATAGCACATCTTTTCCCCTAAAGGGAGTAGCACAGTTCAGAAAAATTGTGGCTCTGATAACTTACATTACATTCTGTACAGTATCTTAAAAAAATTTAGATTCTGGAATATACATAACCTCTGGATTGTTCTTACTTGAGTCACATGATGAAGAAAACACTCTACTCTTCAAGTTCTAACACACAATAATGCAAAATATGAGTTCTCTCTATGCAACTCTTACCTTAAAGATGGTTTAATTTCCCAAGTTGATTTTCTTTTTCACATATGCTTTCAAACAGTGGTCAGAAAAAAACAAAATGGCACCTGGAGGAACTACAACAGTGTTGCCAGTAAAGTACATATGAAACATGACAATAACAAACTTCTCACAAAATTAATATTTTTATCATGTCATATCCCTAGTTACGTGGAATGGCCCAGTAGCTGATCAAACGCCAGAATCTGTGCAAATTAATCATACAAATAATTTCATTGTATGAAAGCTGGTTCACTATAACTGAGAATGGGAATCGGTAGCAAAATATGTAACATTTTAATTCACAGCACACCAAGAATGAGAACTGGAATGCATATCGATATCAATAGCAAAGTGGAAAGTAAATTTGGCAAATTGGAACATCATTTGTTTGTAACTCCTCAATTATATTTTTTCACCTGCTTCCAATTCAACCAACTTAATGCAGGTTAGCCAGTGTCAAAATTCTATAGAGTAAAAATTCCCTGAATGCAGATCAATTACCATTTCCGATTCCTCTAGTGAAAGTGTCATACTAAGCATAATTCCTTTATTAACAGCATACATTAAAGTTCTTAATTGTTACTTCTGCAGCTTTTGCCTTTCTTTGTTGTTTTTACTAGTGCTGCTTTTTGAGACAATAGCCAGTTTTGAGTTGGATATAAATAAACTATAAGCGATGCTTTTGCAAGAAGAATCAGCACACAAGTGGTTCTGAGGGAGCTAGGATGCACCATTGCCAAAATTTCTTCCATTTCATTTTCTCAGCTTGCAACTAGAGAGTCCTCTAGTGACTGTTTCAGCTGATGGCCACCGTGAATAATTTCTACAGTGAAGAGTTTAATATGCACAATATGGAACTAATGTGTCATTCCTGGGAATGGGAAAAAGTTAAAACTTCACAAAGTCTTTCCCATCGGGACCTGGGAAAGTTTCCCATTAATTTTGAACCTGCATTGTAATATATGTATTTTAACTTTAGCGTTCTCATTCTGGTTATGTGAACCAGCCTTGCATATGTAGTGCTTCACCTTTCTCATCTGAAAACATACCTTTCAATTCAGTATTGTAAATCTTCATGTTTCAGCAGGCATACATACTATTTCAAAAACAAAAAGTTTGGGTGGAAAATTGTTCTCGCAACAAAACTGTAGAAGGGATTTATGAGAGATTAAATCCTTTAGTGAGGATGGCTGGCAGTTGGCTTTTTGATATTCTGCAGATACGAGGTGTGATCAAAAAGTTTCTGGAATGGCTTCACAACAATGCTGACGCTGAGATTTCTTTAATTCTTACCCAGACTGTACATGCAGCATTCCTTCTCGATAAAAATGAGAGGTCCAGTGACTTCCTGTGACCATGCAGTGACGAGGTAGACGCTCTCATGTTTTGCATGTGCTGCAATTTTTCCGCATAGCAAAAATGTCAGATTGTGAAGAACAAAGAACGAACATCAAATTTTGCTTTAAACTCGGTAAAACTGCAACAGAAGCCCATGAAATGTTAAGAACAGCTTATGAGGAGGAAGTTATGGGTATAACTGAAGCATTTGAGTGGTTCTCGAAATTTAAAAGTGCAGTTAAAGATGCAGATTGTTCAGGGCAACCCTGTTCCAGCAAAACTGATGAAAATATCAATCAGGTTAGGGAAATGGTCTTAAATGATAGGCGCATCACAATAAGAGAACTTTATGACTCATTAGGACTCTCCTTTGGAAGTGTTCAAAGCATTTTGAAAGACAATTTGAACATGAGAAGAATTGTCGCCAAGTTCGTGCCCCGCCTGCTTTCAAATGACCAAAAGGAAAGCTGTGTGATTGCCTGCACAGATCTTAAAGAACAGCTACAAAATGACCCACAGTTTATGGAGAAAATTATTACTGGTGATGAAACATGGATTTATGGGTACGATCCAGAAACGAAGCAACAATCTTCACAATGGAAGAGTCCTTCATCTCCACTCCCGAAAAAGGCCACACAAGTTTGATCCAAAGTAAAGTCAATGATAATTGTGTTTTTTGACGTTAAAGGCATTGTACATAAGGAATTTGTGTCACAGGGTCAAACAGTGAATCAAGTGTTCTACAAACAAGTGCTGCAAAGCTGGAGAAATGAAGGAGTGGTGTATTTACAAATTATATTTTACATTATACATATTACCATTTAGATAATCATAATTTGGGCAGCTTGTCTTCACTACATATTGCAATAATTCAGAAATGCTATTGTTAAGTTGCTTAAAATCTGACTCATTTTGCATAATCTTCTAATGCAGTACAATTTCTGGTTTTATCAGTCATCAGAAAATGTAGGAATGTGCAATCACTGGAGGTCAATCCACACAAATACAAGGGCAGGTTGATAAGTCCGTGACTTTTTAAAGAAACAACAATTTTTTCCAAAAATTCAATTTTATTTCTCAGCATACTCTCTTTCAATTCAATACATGTTGTCCAACATTTCTCTCTTCCAAAAAATATGATTTTTCGAAGTCTACAAAATATGAGGTTGTTTCTGCCATGGTGTGTTCACTGGACGTGAATTTCTTCCCAGTGAGCCAATTTTTCAGGTTTGCGAAGGGGAAGAAGTCGCTCGGAGCCAAATCTGGAGAATATGGTGGGTTAGGGAGCAGTTCGTAGCCCAATTCCACAAATTTTGCAATGGCAATGGCTGACTTGTGTGTGGGTGCATTATCCTATTCTTTAACAATTCCTTGTGAGACTGATCCAGCATTGCGGCATAATATGAACCTGTGATCGTTTTACCCTATTACCCTATTTACCCTATGTCTATCACCAATCACAAAAGATAGCTGCCATATTTTTCCTGCCAACGGAATGGTTTTCACTTTCTTTGGAGCAGGTTCACCGAAGGAAATCCACTGCTTTGATTGTTGTTTGGTTTCAGGCTGATAGTAATGGATCCAAAATTCATCAACTGTGATATAACGCTGCAAAAACTCATTTCGGTTGTGCTGGAACATGTTCAAACATCCCTGCGAAATGGTCACACGATGTTCTCAGCTGTGAGCAGTCGCTGCACCCATCTTGCTGACAGCTTTCTCATACCCAAAAATTCGTGCAGAATGTTATACACCCGTTCACTCGAGATGTTTACGGTCTTGGCCATCTCACAGATTTTTACTCGGCGGTCTTCCAACACAATATCATGAACTTTGTTCACCATTTCTTCTGTTATGGCCTCAACCGGACGTCCTGTGCGCACAGCATCTCTTGTGCTCGAACGGCCACATCGAAATTCTGTGAACCACTTGTGAACCATGCCATGTGATGGAGCAGAGTCCCCATAATACTTGTTCAGCTTTTCTTCCGTTTCCTTCACTGTCTTACCATGCAAAAAGTAGTGCTTTATCAGAACACGAAATTCACTTTTCTCAATTGTCTATGAAGAACATACATCTGTTTATTTTAGACGCTTTCAACAATGTTCTAAGAAACAAATGACGAATTTCTGCAATTATACCCAGAATAGATGTAAGACTTGGGTTCAAGCAAGAAACCTGTGATTAGAATGCTATCTCTCGTCAAAGTCATGGACTTATCAATCCGCCCTCATTGTATAAACTAAAACTGCGATGTCTTGGAAAATACTATTGACGATAGTATGGAAATATGGGCATGTGATATTTGTGGTCTGAAAACATGCTTCTGTATATAATTTTCTCAAGACTGTACAAGATCTTCAACATAAATGATTCTTATGTTTATGAAAATAATGTTATACTAAACATTAAGTTTACAATATTTATTCTCTGTTGAAAACTGTGTGTTTCCATAATTTAAAATGTTATAATTTGAAAGACAACCCTTTTAATTTGGATGAAATTTTAAAATTAAATAGAGAGAAATATATTCTTTAAACTGCAAAAGTTTCATTCTGGAACCTCAAACAAACTGAAGTTATAAAATAGAAATAACTCATCAGAATCAAGGCACATGGACTGCAACCTGCTGCACCCATCACTATTGAACTTGTTTGGCTGTCTGTACACATTATTCTGACTCTCCCCGACAAGATCTCAGCGAATTTAACAGAACAACTTCTCAAGGTATTTTGTATGAAACAAAATGTTTTTGTGGCTTCTTCCCCCCCCCCCTAAAAAAACTGGAATCTGGACGTTAAGTATTCCTGATGCAGTTTACAGTCCCACAGATCTCTGTGTATTTGATAGCCAAGCTTCTTCTTTGTGTTGCTCTGTTTATAAATACAACAGAAATTTGTGTGATGTTACTTTGCGCCCATTCATAGAGCTCCCTGGGTTGTTATTAGAGTTCTCTGAAGACTAGCATAGGCAGGAAGTCTCTTAATGGCTGTTTCCGTGGTTTGTGACAAAGAAATGCTATTCAGTTGACACTTGGAAATCTGTCCTATGACAGCAGATTAACAAAATTCTTTTTATTCTTGGCCTGCTGCCCCCTCACTGAAATTAAATCTTACGTGTGTGAAAATTGTTGTTGTAGGTAGGTAATCAGTTTTTCTTGAAAAAGATGAAGTGTAGGAGTGTCATGAACTTAGTATTTTGATATAACTGAAAAACCTTTATGTTATAGATAATTGTTAGCTTTCTTGTAGTAAATAACAAATGAATGGATAGTTGCTTGAGACCTGTTCCAGTGGCATTCTGTATAACAAAACTGTAATTTTTGGAGTAGTCGCCAATAACAATGAATTTCCAATGTTGAATTGCAATTTTTTAATGTTTCAAGTAAGTGAAATGCTTTAAATTTTTTCAGGCAGATAAGAAAAATATTGATAAAAGTTTCAACGTTAGCTTTTACCAGAATCATCTCTGCTCTATCTATTGGTTTTCACATTTTATGCACAACTTTTTCTATTAGAATTTTCTTCAATAATGAATTTGGAAATTCTGAAATAATTACACTCCCTGAGCATTTTTAACATCTGTCTAGATAACAATTTGAAGGACTCTTATAAACCATTTTTCATATTAAAAACTCAACCTTGTTCATTTCACTTTCATTATGCCTTATATTTTTTTAATATGGCTTGTATTTTGCAAATTCATTAACATCAGTTTTGTGTTTTAACACAATGTACATACAGAAACATTATGACTTCTGACTGTCCCCAATAGACACATATTTTGGTCTCATGATTCAAAAATATGATAAACTAACCTGTATGCCTTTTCTTAAATTCCTTGTCAATTTCTTTAAGAATGGCTAAAATCAGCCATTTTTGCTTTTTCGCTTTGTTGCCATCTTTTTTGACTGACTTAAAGTCTTTCATGCCAGCCATAATTCGGCTTATGTGTCTTCATAAAAATTCACAAGAAGTTTTGTAATATAATCAGGTTTGAAGCAATGATAATTTATATCAGGCACTGACTTTATACCCTTAAGGTACTCGTCCACGATGCCAGTTTTATGGCATGCCACTTTTCTTGCGGGTCACAAATGTGGCACGTTCTGTTTACACACAGCTTGCAAAGTTGCATGATTTCGAGTTGCGCCACTATAAAAGTGGCATGTCCATAGAAATGTTGCACTGAGCGTTTACACGATGCTATATTTGTGGCGGTAATTTTTCTGCATGCCACTTTCTAGTCAGCTGTGTGCTTGTTATGGCGAATATGTCGTCTGATAATGAAGTTTTATCCGTAGCATGCGTGTCTCTTACGTAAAAGGACGACCAGAAAGTTTTGGGCAAGAGAGTGGATTTTAAGTCGCGAATATTGTGGGGTTGTAAACAACTTGCTGCAAGAGCTCTACGACGGAGATCAAAATTTAGAATTTCCTACGCATGTCAGCGGTTGATTTTAATTATCTGCTTAGAAGAATAGCACCTGTAATATAAAAGCAAGATACAATAATGAGGTCAATATCAGCAACAGAACGTCTTGTGTTGACACTGAGATTTCTAGCCACAGGTTTCGGCTTAAAATAATGGAGCAGCAACATTACCGAGTTTACACTTTCGGCTGTCATCTATATAATCAATGTGATTTTTTTTAGGCAGCAGCTATCAGTCAAAGATGTATTTATTTCTTATATTTGGCACAACAAGAACTAAGACTTTGTGCCGTTGCAAAGAACTGTAAGTATTAATCCTCATACTGCAGCAAAAACGTTAGGAATTCAAGAAGTATTTTTTGCCATGAAGAGAGGTTCCTTGGCAATATCGCTACCTTTAAAGTGAGTGTGTTGGTACTTACCAAAGAATCTACTCATCTACTGCATCATTATTGGTGCTGGTGTGGTAAAACAAACTGCAGTACATCGTAAATTTCCCATTTTGTTTTATACTTGTCTTGCACCACTTCCAGATTTCCCTGCCTTCATTTTGTTCCTTTCGTTGGTGAACTGGGTTCTCAACCTGTGGATTTTTACTTTAATTTCCTCTGCCGACATGTAGAACTCTATTTCTATATTATGTAACGCATTTTGTCGCTTTTGTTTATTTCTGTAATCCACAGTGTCTACTCTCCACAAGCAATCTTTGGTCTCAATCAGTTCAATAAACGCTTTTGTCATTCCCCTCGTCCATTTATTGTTAAGGGCATTATTAGCTATGAGGAAATAAATTGTCACCATATTGCAATAAATTGTTCGTATTGTTAAGGAAATAAAATGCACGTAGCTGTCTTAATTCTGTATTTAGTGTAACACAAATTATAATCCTTGTACCTACCTCTCAAACAGCTATTTATTATCACAGCAGACGACATAACATAAAGTTGCAAGGAATATGCCACAAAAGTTTTCTAAACTGTTCAAGCCACTTTCAGATGGCGCAACTTTCTTTTTTTCGCTGCGTACACAAAGCAACTTCCTAAGTTGCATGCCACTTAGAAGTTGCACTGAATTTGAGTTGCGCGTGCAATTTTCCTACTTGCTTGGCAGTTTACACGATGCAACTCCACTTTTGTTGCGCAGTTCGAAGTTGCAAGCCATTTAAGTTGCATCGTGGACGAGTACCTTTATTGTTTTGATTAATTTTCATTATGCAAGCTACATGAAGATATACACCAAACTCGCACATTATTTTTTCCCCCAGTCTAACTTCTAGGAAGGCATGACTTTTGTTTGGAGATAGGTGTTCTGCCGGGAGGAGTTAGAATTTGATATACATTACTGTTGTTGCCTCCACTTCTGTCTGGCAGCACATTCATCTTCACTTGGTTTATTTGCTTCCTCTTCACATGATGAGTTTTCCCCTCATAATTTGTTTCGGTTTCTTATACTATAGTCATTTTATATACTTTCATACAACAGCAATCACATATATCACCTACAGCTAAATTAAATAATTTATTTTGCATTCCTCCCATCTCATTTTCTCTTTCGTATTTGATTAGTGTGCTTCTTAAGACCATAAGGATTGCAACGCCATAAAGCATTAAACTTTCTCACTATTTAGACATGTTGAAGCACTTCAATACAACACAACGCCCTCTGAGGCGTTAGCTTAGACTGTCGACACAATAAATCAGTCAATATTCACTGCAAAGGCACATAATATTCAATACTGATCTCTAAGGACCCCGACTTCTCGCGAGTAGTTAATTCGCGAAATTGGCCGAAAATCAACAATAAGGAAAACCTTTAATCAATTATTTTTAAATTCCACATATATATATATATCCATTCTAAGTCGCGAAATAACGCGACATTGGTTCTATATCGCGAAAACGCGAAATAACACCGTTATGAAAAAAAAAATGTGCAAAATAACCCGAAACCTCTCTCTCTCCGTTTTTTTTTCGGCGTTTGTCTCTCCTTTTCACATAAACAATCAGATATTTGGCTTATCAATCATTTACGGATACATTCGCTACAGGCATGGTGCACGGTGTTGTGTGCTGCAAGGCACAGAACACCAAACTGCACTGTGATTTAACCAGAGCTTCGGCAAACATCGGTACTGCTTCGACTACCCCGTCCCCTTCACTCTTCACCTATCACATGCACAACAAAAGGAATGCCAACTCGGCAACACCGCATCAGTGACGGATTTCTCATTTCACTCAAATTATTCTTTGGATTTGAATGACAATACTACCTGCAATTCTTCTCTAATGCCGTATTTTAACGATTCGTGCTTGCATCGCCCCATTTCATGCCGGCTGGAAAAGACTGTCGCAAAAGTATCGTTAAATAATGCATGAATTTCTAAGTCTGGTTCAAGTCATTTCTGACAGTAGACAGCCTCTTCTACCAATCACTGTCTCCGTTTCCTGTACCCCTCGCACGAAAATTGTTGCTGTCTCGCGACGTTGCCATAATGTGAACGTATGTCTAGGTATATTTTGTGTCCGCTATACTGAAAGATTCGTTCGGAGTCAAGTTATATTCTTTAAAATACGTTACAATTTAGCGCAAGGAGTCTGTTTACCTTCTGCTCTGAAAAAGAAAAGGAATTATGCCGATGGACACGTTTCAAATTAAGCTAGCGCATGCACAATTCAGCTGACGGTGGAGTTGGCAACGTGCCGTTCGCGCGCCGTACAGACAGCATGTGCAAGACGTTGCCAGGTCAGTTTAGTTTTGCGGCACGCGGGAATTCAAACCGATTCCACAGTAGTATTTCAATGCGGTCTCAAAATATAATAAACTGTCAGGCAACTTTCCTTCTTGAACACTGCAAAGACACCATTTGCCTTATTGAAGTGCTTGAGGGATCTAAATATCCATTTGTTCATAAACTATATAGCAAACTTAAAGATATATCAAATGGCTTCACAATAGTAGCTGAGGGCTCGTTTGGAGAGAAAACTTCAAGTCTTCTTCAGAGACTGCCAACCCTCAAGAAGTTTTATGTTATCAGTCAGTTCAAGCAATTGGGCATAAAGTCAGTTACCAAGCTGAATTCCTTAATGTCAGCTGATCCAGCTGCTGATATTATTCATTCTGCAGGTAAATTGTTTGATGTATGAAAAATAGTATCAAATGAGGCATCTACTGATATAACTATAGAAAAAGCAAGAAGAATGTTACCTTTTCTGCGAGACTTGCCAGAGAAGACATTCAAGGAGGGATATGCTGCTCTGAAGAACATAGTGTGTGAGAAATTAGATGATGCTGCTGAAGTGAACATATGGATTTACTTTCTGGACTTCAATGTGACCACTTGTGTTTCATTGAGAACTGTATGAAACTATTGTGGGTACCCATGTCCAATGTGGACAGTGAAAGACTTTTCTCTGCATATGGGAACAACATAACAAACTTAAGAACAAATCTTAAGCCAGAGAACACTGAACTTATGGTGGCTTTGTCTCTAACAAAGTAAATCAGTCAAAATGTATACTATGTAAATATTTTCATGCTCCTCTTTTTTTTTAAGTTACATGTAAGGTGCCCTTTGTTCCACAGTAAAATAGTTTAAACTGTGTTTTTGTTTTTTCCCTTTTTTTGCACGAGATAACACCGTTAAGCAGTTTTATTTACCGCCCAAAACACCGCTCACTATAATATTTTTACACCGATATTGCATTATTTTATTTACCGACAATCTGGGGTCCCTACTCCAACCAGGAGAAAAGCCATGAGAGTATCTAGCAGGCTTCACAATTTTGCTGTACGCATCAAGTGATATGCACATCTGCAGTTATCTCTATCCATGAGTTTGTCTTCTGTCTGTTGCTTCACAGTTTTCAACCTTAAGCACAAATCATCCATATTTTTATAATTTAATAACTGCCACAGTTCCTGGTTCCATCATGAAATTTAAATGATAGCATTGGCATGTGTTTATCTTGTAGAAAATAAAATATCAAATGGTAAAAAGGGTTGGATTTAAAAATGTAAATATTTATTTGTTTCATTGTCACTTTTCACCCTTATCCTAAAATATTATTTTTAATGAACCATAGTAAATTTTAAATATGCACTTTTCTCTTTAGAATCGTAAATTGTTTTAGTTTTTGGAAGATGTATAAGTTCATTATAAGTTGTTGTTTTAGAATATGCATGACATTGCCCCTGAAATTCCCCCCTTTGCTACAGCTGAACCACTGATGTTACAGTTTGCATATTATGTATTTTAACTTTTCTCTATGATGCTGTTGACATATTAAAATTCAAATGAAATCAGGTACTTTGCTGACAAAACTTAAAATGACCCTAATAATTAAGGTTGTAACATTAATTTCTGTTCCTTTTAAAGTCTTTGATGGCTGTGTTTCTGCGGTTATTTTCTCCAGATACCTAATCACTAATAATATTTCTTGTAATATTTCAGGTTCCATACAGAATTAATGTGCAGAAACAGTAATAGTGGCTCCTGTTCCATCAGTTATACAAATTCTGAGGAAAGTAGCTGGGAAAGCAATGATCCTACTATTACCAAGGCAACCCAGTTGCTCAACTACAGCCAATCGCAGATGCTTGAAGAACCAGAAACAAATTATATTTTGGATTTAGATGCACAAGATTGCAAAATGCCACACAAGTGTGAGATTTGTGGAGAGAGTTTTAGGTTTTTATTGGATGTAAAAAGACATCATCATGAGGACAAGTATGAAATTTTTGAGAAAAGCTCAGAATTAAACCTGAAAGAGCACAGATTAACTCATGAAGAGAAAAGATCTCACACATGTGAAGTTTGTAAGAAGAGCTTCACTCAAGCATTTAACCTCAAACAGCATAAATTAACTCATGAGGGGAAACGACCGCACAAGTGTGAAATTTGTAACAAGAGCTTTACCGTAGCGTCAAACTTGAAGCAGCATAAATTAACACATGGGGGGAAAAGACCATATAAGTGTGGAATTTGTAACAAGAGCTTTATTCAAGCATCAAACATGAAACGTCATGTATTAAGTCACGAGGGTAAAAGACCTCACACATGTGAAATTTGTAACAAGAATTTTGCTCAACCATTAAGCCTGAAAAAGCATAAGTTAGCTCATGAGGGCAAAAGACCTTACACATGTGAAATTTGTAAAAACAGCTTTATTCAAGCATCGCATCTGAAACGCCATATATTAACTCATGAGGGAAAAAGACAGCATACATGTGAAATCTGCAATAAGAGCTTCACTCAGTCATCAACCTTGAAAAAGCATAGATTGACTCATGAGGGCAAAAGACTTTATGCATGTGAAATTTGCAAGAACAGCTTTACTCAAACATCACATCTGAAACGGCATATATTAACTCATGAAGGAAAGAAACCTTATACATGTGATATTTGTAGTAAAAGCTTTGCTAGAGCATCAGACATGAAAATGCATAAACTAATTCATGAGGGAATAAGGCAGTACACATGTGACATTTGTAGTAAGAGCTTTATTAGAGCATCAAGTATGAAACAGCATAAATTAATGCATGAGGGCAAAAAACCTCACAAATGTGAAATTTGTTATAAAAGTTTTACGTTAGCATCGGTTCTGAAAAGACATAAATTAATTCATGAAAGCATAGATACAGAAATTCTAAGAGCAGCATTACTAAAACAACACCCTTGATACAACATCAACTGTTGAAGCTGTAAATTCTAAAACTGAGATTAAGTTTATTCTGCAAAGAATCTTGAATCTTCCCATTTTCTTGCTTGAAAGAGCATGTATTGACTCATGAAAACCAAAGATTGTGCCTAAGAAATTAGTCACAATGGTATAGCTCAGGCTTCAAAATGGAATAGTTTTTAAAGTCATTTTCTTGTTAAATCTGCATCAAGAGCTTTATTTGAGCATCAAAACTAAACCCATGTAAGCTAACTCATTATGAAAAAAGACTGGTAATAGAAGAAACTTAATGATAGCTTTATTCAGGCATCAAATACCAACCATAAATCCATTGAGCCAAAAAGCTGCACATGTGACATTTGTAAGAAGTAGTTAGGTTAATCATCAGATTTGCAAGTGCAGTCTCGTATATAAGCTTCCAAAGATATGAATCAAGTGGAAATACTTTGGTTTGTGTCTTGAAAATATCAATTGTATTGATGATAAACCATGCTATGTAAAACATGTGAGTTTTATTCATTTACTATGTTCTTGGGGAATTAGGTGGTCACAAAACTTTAACATCTTTTAAAAATGTTTAAAACACAAGTTCGAGCACTTTTATAATTCACTTACTTGTTTTTGATCCGAACGTGTTTCAAGAGGGTTTGCTTCAATCATCAGCTGTGTACAGTTGGTCTTCATTGTTTCAATTTCTAACTCGTTATGTTTGAAACTCTTTTAAATTTACGATTCCTTCAATGTATGTAACTTCTATCCTAATTACTAGTTTAACATGTTATTTAAGTGCACAAAACTACTGTTCTCATAGCTATTGTGAAAATCTCTTATATGTACATTGTTGAGACAGGCTTTGCTTCGTTTGGATATTGAGTGAATGATTTACTGTCTGCTTTAAACTTTACATACAATTTATATAATATAATGGAGTTGCTTATTATTTCTCTTATCCTTACATTTAACATTCTGTTGTATATATAATGTGGAAGTATAATGTATCCACTATTTGCTTTTATGTCTTGTTACCCTTTTTCGGTATTTTCTTCAGTTTTCTTCACATTTCTTTAACCATTTTAACCTTATTTTTTCCTAAATATTTCCCTGCTTTCTCCACACATTCATTAGATCTTGTATTAAAAATATTCCTAACTTTTAGCTGTATTGGTAAATTTTTCCGTTTTTCTAGTATTAAATTCTCTCTTCCTTTATCCATGTCCTTGCATTGCAGAATATAATGCCAATTGTCCTGTAATCCATTGCATTTAGTACATCTCTCCCCCCTTCTTCTCCCTGATAAACCACTTTAATTCATTATACCTGTCCTCGCCCATGTATATGCCATTCTGGCCTCTTTGTTGCATACTTCAATGTATCTTTCTTTTCCCCATTACATTTTAAAATATTTATAATCTATTAATGACCTATTTTCCTTCAAACTACTTATAATTTCATGCTTTTCAATGTCCTCCACTCTTGTACTAATTTATTTCCAGAAACACTTACTTATGTTCTTTATTTCTGCCCATGTTTCCCCCATTCCTATTTGTTGTATTGTTGTCTGTATCTTGTGCATTCAAGTTTCTTTCTTTCCCATTTTCTCCTGTACAACCAAGCATTGCTTTAGTATATCATTTTCCTCTAGTAGCTTTATTCTGAACCAGTATTTGATTGCCTTTCTACCATTGTGTCTTTTACTCCCTCCCAGTTCTCCATTTGGTGAACTTATTGGCAATTCCAGGGTTATTTTGCAAAAACTCCTGTGTATAGCATATACATTTTCCCATCCCCCATATCTCTGCTGCATATAACATCCTGCTTCCACCACTGTGCTATATATCCTTTCTAGCCAGTAATTTTCATTTCTGGTATTTTGTTCACACATGCTCTGATTACCTGTGTTGCTTGTTTCCCTTTAATAGTACGTTTTTCTTCTGTTTTCCCCAATCTCCTGCACTATTGAGCCTTACTCCAAGATATTAAGTTTCCTCACTACTTCCACCTCCGTTCCTTCCTTTTTAATACCAATTTTCGGTCTTTCTTAGTCTATATCCTTTTCTTAAAGATAATGGTTTTTATCACTTTTTCTTTATCCTCAGCCCCCAATCTTTACAGTGTTTGCCAATTGCTTCAATAGCTTTACTTAACCACACAACTGAAATGTAATCTGCCAATAGATCATCTGCAAATAATAAATTGGTGTTTCCTTATTATTATTATTATTGATTGTTGAATGCTTATTAAATTGTTTTAACTCCTCTATAAATAGGTTAAATAACACCGGACTAAGTTTGCACCATTGTCTAAGCTCTGATTTATTCATGTTGTCTTCAGTAATTCTTCCCTTGGCTATTTCCATGCAGCACTCATTATTTGCATATAAATGCTTTATATTCTTTGTAATTCTCTCGCCCCTTTCATAATTAGTTTTAACCATAGTGCATCCCTGTTGATAGTTTCAAATGCTTTTTCTAAATCAATAAATATCATGTATACCCTACTCTTTTTTATGCTTAAGTATTTATCTACCATTGTCTTTATGATTAATATATTATCTATTCTTCGATTTCTAAATCCTGCTTGGAATTCTGATAGCCATTCTCCGCCCATCTCTGCAGTCTGTCAGCTAGTATCCCTGTTTATACTTCACCTGTTACGTAGAAGGGTAATACCTCTGTAATTTGTAGGATCCTCTGCTTTGCCTTTATATATTGATACTACAATTCACTTTTTCCAGTTTTCTTGGACTTTACCCATTTCACATATTGAGTTAAACAATTTCACTATTAACCTCAACCTATCATTTTTGCACCATGCATTCCAGAATTCACCTGGTAACCCATCAATTCCACAGGTCTTGTTATTTTCTAACTTTAATGTTTGTGTTTTTACTTCATTTATCTTAATTTCTTAGCTTAAATCCTCAACATACTGTATTCGTTCTTTGAAACTCTCTTGAACTTTGAGTAATGTTTGCACCCCGTATAAACCTTTAAAGTAATTGCACCATGTTTCCATCTGTATGCTGTTCCCCCACTTTTGTTCTTATATATCTGTTTCACTATCTTCCATATCGCCTTTGTATCTGATTTTTTGCTGCTTCATTTTACAACTTCATTTTTCCCCCTATTCTTTCTTTTTTGTCTCCATTAGACATTCGTACCCCCATCTTCTTATTAAAACCTTTACTGTATCTTTTTGTTCTCCTTTCTACCCCCATTTCTTTAGTTTTGTTTCCACTTTTTTCTTTGTGTCATAACATTCATGATCATATTATCGTCTGTTTTGTGAATAAGTATTATTGTCCTTCATTTTAGACCCTGTCATTTTTATTACCTGCCCCATTCTCAACATAGCTCCCTCTATTTCACCCTTTCATATCAACCTTTCTAGGTATGCTAACCCTATTATTTCCACCCCCTTTCTCTAGCTCTTTGCAAAATATTTCCCTATCTTTATCCCTCCATTTATATGCTCTGAATTCCTTACTGTTTTTATCAGATTCTACTCTTTTAATCTCGCTCTTAATGTTAAAGCTTACTCTTAGTGGAAGTGACAATTAGTGAAAACATTGTTCAGAATCTGCACAGTATGCTTCTGACTCTGTTGAGTATTGATTATAATCTATCACACTTTGTAAATTGTGAACTTCCCTTTTAATCCATTACCCACAATCATATTATTCATTTCACAATAGTCGATCAACTTCATTCCCTCACAATTGCATATTTCATCTCTACTCTTCGTAGTTTCTATATCTCACATGCTCTTCCCCTATCCTTGCATTGAAGTCTCCTACAACCATTATATCTATTTTTACATACTTACCCTGTATTTGTTCTGTTGCACTTTCTTGTCGTCCTTTGTGGTGTAGTGATTACCGTGCTATCCTCTAATTCCCAAGGTCGCAAGTTCAAATCTGGCTGAGGGCGATGGATTTTTTCGGAAGGAAAGTAAACCCGGTGCTTTTGTGTCATAGATTTACGGCACGTAAAAGAACCTCAAGCGTGATAAAAAGGCCTCTGAGCAAAATTACTGGTCTTTCACACCCAATATAGAATGGGACGCCAAGGACCACAGCAGTTAAAGAGCGTCCATAAATAAAAACTCAATTTCAATTTTTTTGCTTTCTTGAATATATTTTTATCATAGAATTTTGAAATACTCAGTGCGTTGTACACATCTCCTAAGCACACCTTTCTTTTGTTCACCTCTCCTACTTCCATTATCTATCACAATACCATTCCTAGTCCATCTAATGCTTTCTTTTTTATTTGCTTAATCTTTTTTCATGAGTGTACCTACCCCCCCTTTCTCTCATACTCCATCTTTGCCATAGAAGTCATAATCACCAATAACCAATTTTCCCTCTTTATTTAACCAAGTTTTCACTACTGCCAACACATCAACCACTTTTAACACTTGGAATATTTCCCATTACCAGCCAGCTGTATTCCACAGTTCCTCCATGTTGCATACATCCATCGAGAACACTGTTACCTATACAGCCCATGATCTATCATATTCTTATTTGATCTGTTCTTCCTCTTTGCCTTGTCCTGCGCGAATCCTTGTCTTCTCTCAGCTGATCTTCTAGTTGTAATGTACTTCCACTTGGTGATGACACGATACTTAATCCAGTTGCTTCGTCATGCTGATGCTGCTATCGTCAACTTCTTTGTGTCATCTTTTACTCATCGCTAGGAATGACGTCCTTCCGTGTTGACGTCACATGCCGTTGTCCCGCTTCTCCTTTTGATGTTTCTCCTCTCCCACCGCCCTGCCGAATGCCGACGTAAAATTCATCGCCCGTCAATGTCCTCTCCTTGCTGAGTCAGAACATATTTTCTTCCGTTGATCCAAAGCGTTGGTCCTCTAACATAAGCTGCCCTCCCCCTTCCTTCTTCTTTGGCCTTTCTCATTTCTTTAGTAAAATCTGCATCTTTTTTCCCAAAGTCCTGCACTATAAATATTTAGGTACCCTCAAGTTTTTTTGAGTTTGACAGGACCAACATTTTAAACTTCATTGTGCTAAATTTTACCAGCATCGATCTGTTCGAATTTCTCTCCCTAATCGAAGTGAATCGATTATTTCTAAACCTTGTATCTACAACTCTAGTTTCTTTTGTATAATTTATTCTGCTTATGGCATGTTCTTTTTCCCCATTCTTCCGATACTCCAAAAATTATGATATTTAACTTCCTATGTCTTTCCTCTTGTCTCTCTCCAAATGTGTTACACACTGTTCTAGATTCCCAACTCCTGCATTCTTCTTTGAAACCTTTTATTGTTCCTTTTAGTTTGCCTGTTTTCTCCGTCAGTTTTGATTCCAGTCTTCCCCCTCCTCCATTTTTCTGGTGTCTATCAATTCTTCCTTCATTTTTTTAGTAAGCCCCATCACATTCTGTTCCGAGATCTAGGCTTTGGGCTCATTTCTACTCCTCCAATTATTAGTAGTATGGGAACTACTATTAACAGTAATGCCATTTATGTACTCCTTCCATTTTCTTCTGGTAGTTTATACATATTGCATTAAACGCTCCGTAAATTTCTGTAGATGTCCCAAAGTTTCTTTCGTGTCACGTATACAAAGCTTTTCGCTAACACATCCGTTCGCTACGCCGACTTACCTAGAACCCACTTTGATATTATCATGCATGGAAGCTGTTTTATTGCATCATGCAGCCTTATAAGAGCTAGAAGCTTAGGTGGTCTTTTACTCTTATTGCAATAGTCTTGAAGTTAGATTATGCTTTGATGGAAAAAAATGGTAATTATTATGGTATGCATAATGACTCTCTCAGGGTGTGTACACAATAAGGATATTCCATTTTGAATTAATATTTTTTTCAAATGTGACAATGAGTGCGTTGGCTGTAAGCAATCATAACTAAACTCAAAAGTTATAATGCAAATACTTTAATTGATTGACATCGGTTTCCTACATTTTTATATTTAAGCCACATATACTAGTTCCCCTTGTGGTGGTGCTCCGTGGGGTGCCATGCTAGCCTCTAGTTCTTGAGGTCGCAGGTTCAAACCCGGCGAAGGGCAATGCATTTTTTCGGGTGTAAAAATCGTTAGCATGGCTTCTTTGGAAAGAAAGTAAAGACAGTAGTTCCGTGTTGTAGATTTACAGCACGTAAAAGAACCTCCAGCCTGATAGAGAAGCCTTTGAGCAAAATTTCTCGTCTTTCACGGCCAGTATAGAATGGGACGCTAAGAACCATAGTAGTTTAAAAGAGCTTCCATAAATAAAACTCAGTTTCTTTGCCATTGGCTAGTTATAATGTATGACAATCTTAAACGCTCACTTCAGCTTGAAGACTAATATAAAATGGAGTGAACATCTGGCAAGTTGAAACCTAACATTTACTTCTGACATTTTTTATCATTTTGCATATCCATATTATTGGATGTTTGGTTTCTATAATTGGTAAAAATGTCCTTGCTATTTAAGAGAATAAATATTGTGACCAGTGCGTAAAGATGCTGGCGATCTACGCCAGTGAGAGAGCATGTCAACCCCTTTATCTTGCTGCCTGATTGTTTGCAGCTGCGGCCAGCTCCTTTAGAACAAATGGATCGCACAATAATGACCTTTAAAACAAATGGCTTGCGCAGTAATGACCCAAGTAACAAACCCCTTACGTGTGTTCCCCACCTTTCTGGAAATTTCCTTGACGGCAGGTTTGAGAGAACATCCCGCGTTGTTGCAGGGCATGGAGTTGTTGAGAGTAATTAAAGATCCATAAGGCTGCTCCCGACCGTTTCAAAAGTTTTTGAACCGTTACTCCTTTCCCGCCTTATTCCTCTTTGAGGAAAGGCACCTCCTCCCGGATCACCAGTTTGGTTTTCGCCATGAGCATTCTACAACTATGCAGTTACTGCGAGTAGCCGAGAACGCCTCCCTGGGATTCCAGGAGAACTTCAAAACCATAACGGTACTGCTTGATGTAGAGAAGGCATTTGCCACCACGTGGCCTTTTGTACAAAAACAAGGAGGCAGACCTCCCTCCTTATCTTGCGCTGATAAGCAGTTTCCTGCGAGACCGTGGAAGGTAAAGTTTAATCTGTCAGACCCATAGCTGCGGGTGTCCAGGAGGGCTTCGCGGCCTACATGTCTAACTTCCCAACGGAGTCTCGGACGATGTCATTCTGGCACAGAACAAAAATGTCCGCTTCTGTTACCCTCAGTAGCGACAGCTCCAGGCCGTTGGCAGATGGTGCGAGAAGTCGATGATAGCCATTAGCCCGGGAAAGAGCTCTGCTCTTATCTTGGGCAAGGTCCGTCGCTGGCGAGCGATGCGGTCATTAAGATTGCGATGGAGGATGCCCTGGGTTACCTCCGCTAAATTTCTTGGTCTGCTCGACCCTGGGCTCACTTTCACTCCACATGTCAGGGCAAAGATCGGCCTTGGCCACCCGCATTCAGGCAGCTGTACCCTGTTTCGCTCCAGTATGCCTCACTACCTAAAACTACGTATATATCAAGCAGTCATCCCGCCCGATTCTATATGGATGCGAGGTATGGGGATCGGTGGCAGCGAGCACCATCCGCAAACTGCAGATCGTTCAGAACAGGGCATTAAGGATGATAAATGATAATGTACGTAGATTCCCGTCTCACACCCTACATACCCCCCTTAAGGGAGGGTTCCGACCCCTTCAGCTGCCGTGGTGCGGGCGCTGCGGACCCTTAGCACTCGTGGTACTTCTGACGTTACCAGAAGTACGCTGGGCCGAACATTCGAGCCCCTCCCGAAAGGGAGCTGTTCGGATTGGGTTGGACTCGGCGGGGCAGTGGTTCCAGATACCCATGGGTTATTGGGTACGCCTGGCTAGGTTAATTTCGCCCAGGCGGGGTTGTGAGACGCCTCGAGACTCTCCGGCACCAGCCATGAGGGACAGCTGGTAGACGGTAGCTAGAAACTGTCGGCCCCACCGAGGTTGTTCGGTAGTCTCCCCCAGTAGGGTTCGCCCTGCTGGCCTGACGCGCGTAAGTGGCGTATCCACTTCCGTCCCTGGTTGGAAGGGTCGGTGCGGGAGGTGTCCTGGCCCGATTTCGACCAGGCAGGGGGGGGCGGTATATTAAATAGGCACCGCTCCTAATGGAAAGGTCCACGAGTTTTTCCTGGGTTTGCGAGGGACTGGTCTTGCGTTGGCGGACCCGGTCTCGTATTTTACCCTACATACCCATTACGGACTCACGCATAGTGGACATGGTGCGTGAGAGATCTTACAACCCAAGGAATCAGCTGAACAGCCTAGGACATTACGAACACAGGGTCCCCAGAGGATGGAAGAGTTACCATCTACCCAAGGAGGCTACGGGACAACTGATGTAAGGGCTACTATTCCATCTCACATTCCCCAAGTTAAGCTGTATTGGGCCTGGTCACTAGCTGGACGAATGACCGTTCAACAGTGACCCGTCCACGTTTTTAACTTGGTTATCTCCAAATTATACCCACAGCCTATCTGGCTTCGCTGCCAACCGGCCTGCTTAATTTCACAACCACGCAAGCTGTTGTAAAAGTTAAGCAGCATTGGGCTTGGTCACCACTTGAACGCTTGTCCGCTCGAGCGGTTCGCCAAGACTCACCCAATGGCAGCACGGGAAGTGAAGCTCCGACCGCAGACACGACACAAATTAAACCTATTTTATCGCACAGGTAAAGCCGCAATGACAGCTAGGTACTGTGGCGATTTTACATTCCTCCCAGGTAAACCTGAGCGACCTACTCTCGATTGCTGGGATTGCCGAGTTGTTGAGTTCGGTCAGAAAGAGTCGATTGCAGTCGACAGCTGAGAGCAGCGAAGAAGTTGAGCTACACTGAACGTCTAAGCGACGAATAAAGTTGTTCGACAGCAGTCGAAGTTATAATTTCTTATAATATGCTTTATTTATTTTAATCAGAATTGATAAATGAATGTATTTTGCAAAAGTCGATAGATGCAAAAATTTATGAAAATGAGTTAGTATTGCAACTGTATGTATTTTAGCTTCTGAATCAACCTATGAAATCAGATTTAGTAAAACTATTATTGCTGTAATTAGACAAACCAAGCATTCCAGGTTTTCTTTTCTTTTCAAAACTCCATAGATGCAGTCAGTTAAAGCAAACCTTGATATATGCTTGTCACCTTATTCGAAATGTACACAAGACTTTTTTGAGCATAGTATAAGTTTTTAAGTAAGAGAGTTTTCTAGTGTTGTAATATTCCAGTTATAGGGGAGAGCGGGGACGAAAGTAACATTCCTCCCCTATCTTTGCATGTAGCTCCGAAAGTCACGTGATTTAAACAATGAATGTTCTTGAAGGTTCCCCACTGTCTACCAGTCGCTGGCCGGTATTGGAAAAGAACTGTTGAGTATATCGACGTAAAACATTTTTTCAGTACCTCAAGTAAGTTTTCTTGATATTCTTAGTCTTGTTAAAAGGGTAACCGAACGTTGTAAACGCAAGTCTGCTAAAATGATTTAACAATGTAAAACTCTTAGTTTTATGTTGTTGCTATCAATGTTTTATTATTATTATAAATTGTGCCGAAATACAAATTAAACAGAAAAGCGTGGTTGGGGACAAAAGTAACAGTGTTACTTTCATCCCAGTTACTGATAGAATAGCATTAGATGCACATCCCCCTTTTTTTTATTCCCTCGCTTGAGGTATCATAACCATTTTGTTCAAGATGATCCTATTGGTTGCATTGGAGCGGGAAATACAAATGGTTGAATGCAAGACGATTTTTTGACGTTCTTGCACCACTTTGAAAAATATGCTAAACCAACTCCCGAGCACAAATGTTTGCTGTTTCTTGATAACCACGAATCTCATATACCCATCAGAAACCTGAATTTTTGCAAAAGCAAGAGGATTGTTATGCTATCATTCCCACCACATTGTACGCATAGAATGCAGTCTCTAGACCGTTCAGTGTATGGTCCATTTAGAAAGATGGTCAATGATTTTACCGATAGCTGGATCAGGAATCATCCAGGAAAGACCATGACAATTTATGACATTCCTTCAATTGTAAGGGAAGCACTTCGACTTGCTGTAACTCCCAAAAACATCACAGCAGGCTTTCACTGCTTAGGCATAGTCCCTTTCAATAGGAATGTTTTCAGTGAAACCGACTTTGCTCCATCTGCTGTCACTGATCGACCAGCACCGCAAGCTTCCGATTATGAAAAGCAAACAATGTCCTTAGAGCCATTACGGATTTTCAGCGGACCATCTGAAGCTGTGAGGACATCTAATGCTGATTCAGTAGCAATATGCGAGGAATCGCATCCAGAGCCACAACTTGCGATGCAGGACCTAGTGGTTTACAGTCGTCTCCTCCAATTCGCTTAGCCTTTTCACCTAAAGCTGTACGTCCGTTCCCAAAGGCAGGTCCGAGGCAAAACTCAAGAAAAGGAAGGAAAAGGAGAAAGACTGCGATTTTGACTGACACGCCAGAGAAATTGGCTATAGAAGAAGAACTAAAAGCCCGTTCCGAGTCTAAGAAAGCAAAGAAGAAGCTAAATTTAAAAAGCAGCAGGCCAAGAGTACAACAGCAGAAAAAAACTTGAAGAAACATCAGAAGATGAAGATGGTTACTGCCTTATATGTCTCGAACCTTACCGCCACAGTCGTCCCAAGGAGAAGTGGATTCAGTGTTAGGAGTGTAAGGATTGGTTTCATGTTGCATGTACCAAAGGGGAGGATATATATATGTGTGTCACAATTGCGAATCTGAATAGGGCTTAACGCATATTAGTTGCTCTCCTGTTTTATTGACTCACTTTGAACATTTACTCACAATGCCTGAATTCATTCAGTTATTTCACTGACGTTTCATTGGTTTTAAAATTTGAAATAAGCTCATGTATTTATTGCGATTTTTAGACTTATTCAGGTGATATGTGTATTATTTACTCGTTTGTGTTCCAAAATTTTAATGGTGATAAGTAATTCATTTTTAAAAACACAAAATTACAAAAAGTAACAATTTCAAATTTATCTAGAATTGAAGTTTTGTTTTTCTGCAGTTTATTAATTTTGTACAATGTATTGAAAGGGACAAGTTACTTAAAGGTACTCTATAAATCATTTAGATTATAAAATGAAACTTCATTTATTATGTTACTTTCATACCCCACCTGTGTTACTATCGTCCCCAATAGCGGGGACAAAAGTAACATATGCATTGATATCTTAAAAATTAACTTCACAGATACAAATTATATGAAATGTTAGAGAAATTAAATTTAATTATGTTATGAAAGCTACACAGAATACATACACTAGCCTGTTTTGTTCTATTTATTTATAAGGAGCTAATAAAAATGGAATATGTAAAATGTTACTTTTATCCCCGGTCTCCCCTACTGTGTTCCCACGAGAAAGTTCCCCGAGTCTGAGGAGGAAGGGAACGAAGCAAATATGAATCCTTGCGTCCTTGGACATGCGTTGCCTTCTTAAATCCCACATATAAAGTATGCATTGCAAGTGTGAGCTCGTGTTTTTCATTTAACATGTACTGCGCTGACCTAACAACCATGCAGATGCAAGGCTGCAAAGCAAACTGATTCCTCTCAGGGGCTTTTTCTCCTGGTTGGATGTCGGTACCTAGTTTTAACACTCACTTATGTGTGAATAATAGATACAGGGGTGAATTTATTATGGTTCAAGAAATAGTATCTGGAGAAAATCTAGAACTAGAGAAGAGTCCTCTTGCTGTTAAATGGAACAGTTTGGTGTGAACCAAACATAAAATGCATAGCAGAATCTTCATATAGTCCAAAAGCTAAAGGATAATCAGTGTAAAGTGAATGGGTTAGCATATGAAGATATTGGTGTATTTCACACTAAATTAAAGACATTGTGTAAAATAAGACCAGGACAAATTGCTTAAGTATCGATTGTCTCTCCTAGCAAACAGATTTCATTCTACAGGACAATCACAAAGCAAAACGAAGGAGAAAATACTGCAGATAAGAAGTCTGATAGTTTTACGATAGCAGTAAAAAAATGACGTAAATGCATACAGATGCTGACGGAACTGCTATACTAAGGGAAAATCTAGTAGAGGAGACGTACCTGTAGAACTCGACAAACACTGGAAAATATTGGACTTAAAGTCGAGTGCTCCAATGGACAATTGATGTTACCTTTCAAGATGGCTCTGCAGCAAGTTACAGAAAAATTCAAACATTATAATGTTTCTGCTGAAGTGCAGAACACACAACATGCAAAGGCAGTGTTTATGCTAAACTCGGCGGTTAAAACATGCGACCCACGATTCCTGGGTTCTTTTAGGTGTTCTAAAGCAAGGGAAAAAATGAAGCTCGTGCAGTAATTCGAAGTAACAGATGTGGCAAAGGGGTTTCACACAACTGTTCTAGCAGAAGTGTCCCATTAGACTTTTGCGATAATTGTATTTTCATGTTAAGATTAGTAATGTTGTTCAGTTTTATTAGTGCTCTAGTGAGACTCATATGAAGAAAGACTGCAGTTTTACTAGTGCTCTACTGTATTTTTGTGTTAAACTTATTAATTTTGTTCAGTTTTATTAGTGCTCTACTGTATTTTCATGTTAAACTTATTAATTTTGTTCAGTTTTACTAGTACTCTACTGTATTTTTGTGTTAAACTTATTAATTTTGCTCAGTTTTATTAGTACTCTACTGTATTTTCATGTTAAACTTATTAATTTTGTTCAGTTTTACTAGTACTCTGGTGAGACTATATGAAGAAAGACTGCAGTTTTACTAGTGCTCTACTGTATTTTCATGTTAAACTTATTAATTTTGTTCAGTTTTACTAGTACTCTGGTGAGACTATATGAAGAAAGACTGCAGTTTTACTAGTACTCTACTGTATTTTTGTGTTAAACTTATTAATTTTGTTCAGTTTTATTAGTACTCTGGTGAGACTATATGAAGAAAGACGGCAGTTTTACTAGTCCTCTAATCAGACTCATATGAAAAAAACTGCATCAAGTTTTGATAAAAATTTATTTTTTTGCTAGTAAAATAGACCAATAGTAAGATAAGTGCACACATTTAAGCTACTTTCATTGCCTCTGAACAAAGAAAGCACCATGTTACAATTTTTGTTATAAAATAAATCTATGTTTAAAATAAGAATCGGATGTAATGACTTCCACATGACTTTCTGTGCCCTCTATCGTTTAATGCAAGTTACTCTTACTAATGCTTATTTTTCTGTCTACTACATTTTAATCCAAATAGCTACATTGCACATTTCGTTATGGATACAAAGAGAACAGTGATAGTCAAATGTTTAAGAACTGGAAGCTATACACTGCCATAAAATTCCATACTCTTTCCGTGCAATCACCAGAAACAACTGAAATTCAATAGAACTTAAAAAGAATGCCAAGGTATTGAATAAATCGAATCGTTAATAATGGATATCTCGGAAATTTCTGATGCCACAAAAACGTTGTTTGAAGTAAATTGTGTGTTTTAAACACATCCACATTTTTTGTGTAATGCGTTTTCGTCTATCGCGTAACGTTTACAATTATACAAGATTACACAAAATTCCTTCGGAATGAAGACTTTAGTCTATTCCCAGAAAATTAAAAGTATGCATTTTATTTCTCTTGTAAATATCTTTAATATATTGTAACACCCCACCGGGGTGGTTACCCCCGCAATAGGTGATTACACTAGGGGTGGTGCGTCGGTACTGGGGTGGTAGGTAGGCCAGGGTGGCGTTCCAGGATGGGGGTATTTAAATGATGCACAGGGGATGCATTGACTCAATAAATTATATTGCGTTAAGTGAGTACATTGGCTACTCAGAATGGGCGAAAGCCCGACAAGTAATCAGAACTTAGTAGAGATACATTCTTACCTGTTCACCCGGGTGTTGTGTTGGCGATTCGTGTACGGGGTCTCGACGACGGATTCAACAACTGACCTGACAGCTACTCTTTGATAACTGCCCCGATTGTCTTTTGATAACTCTCGATTGCCCTCGGATAACTGCTCCCTGACAACTGACAATCGACTACTCTTTGATAACTGCTCACGACCGAGTCAAAACCCTGTAGTATAAATACGTACAGAAGAGCTGACTCGGCGTTCTTTAGCGTGGTCGTGTTATGGTAACCTGGTTTCCACACTTTGCGCTGGTTTACGACATATGCTGTAATACTCGGTGCTCAACCTGGTCCGCTACATCGGTCCCAGTTTCGCCAAATTCCGACCCGGAATTTAAAATTGAAAAGGAGGGCAAACATCTTAGGGGGTACTAAAACTGTCTACTTAGACGAGGGTTGATAGAAAAAGAAAAAAAACATGGTTTGAGCCTTATACAATTGAAATGCTCGGGGGTACTCTGCTGTCCAAGACTCGGATACCAGGGACAAAATTTATTTATTTTTAAGGGTTGGTGAGTACGTTAGGGGTGGGTTCGACTGCGCACCGCAGCCTGCTGCTCATTTTGGCTTCTAAGTTGGTTGCTTACTTTCGTGCCCGGAGGTGAACTTTGCCTTGTATGATTGAGGTTCTGTACAGAACTGCTGATTGACTCTGCATACGTAGCTATTTTCGTGGTAACATAGGATTTATTTCCGCGCATGCTGCATTTCTTTGGTCAAGCAGTGGCGTTCCCTCAGAGCGCACCAATTCTTCGTGGTCTGGCGCGACTTCCGTGGTGAGTTACTGGCGTTCGTACTCTGGTGGGCACTGTTCGACCTGGGTCCTTTTTGTTGGTTGCTTCTCTTCTGGCTGTCTTGGTGCGCAGCAACAGGGTTGGTTTCCAAAGATGGATTTTAGTTCGGATAGGTGGGAAAGATTATAGGGCGTTTTAAATTTTTACGGGATGAGACTAAACACAGCAGAGAAAAGGTGAATTTAGAAAGTGAATGGGTACCCCTGCCGGTTCCTTGTCTCTCCAAATTTTGAAAAAAAGAGAGGAACAACAGAACAGAAAAAACATTAAGTTCCGTTATCCAGGTGTGATGCAACTACTCATAAGTTCTGCTTGCCTTGGTATGTTCGTTCGAACAAAAAAAATTAAATATGTACACACATAGGATCATTATTGTCGGTAACTGTACGAAAAACTTTTTTGTGTGTGTTTCATTGTGTGTAGGCGGTGTTTAGATGGTGTCCGCTTTTTGACATTTTGTGCTGTTTCCTTGCTTCCGTAACCCGGGGAGGCTGAAGTAGACTGGCCCTCCCTCGTGGTTTCTCTTGCATGCTTGAGGACATCCTCTAAAACAGACTTAATTTTTGAGTTTAGTTCCCAGAAATATTAATATTGTAGAAGTTGTGTCCAATGAAACACAAAAAAAAACATATTTACACTTCATCCTCTATTCATATACCTGTCCCAGTGCTGTACGTCACTGAGAGGTGCAAAGTCAAGCTCTGTGTGTCGCGACAAATACCTGTGTCAGCGGAATTCATGGCAAAACTGCTGCTTTCGACACTTACCGTTCATTTAGAGTTGGATGGGTATGAAGGCGATGTCTGTGTTTCTTAGTTTGTGAACAGAATTTCTGTACCCATTCGCGTGTGTGGAAAGTGTTACGTATTTTGTGTTGTGTAATTCGTGGAGGATACCTGTGCCTTTCCTGCCTTCATCCCCTTGTTTATTTTGAGCCTTTTTATTTATTTATTTATCCCTCTATGTTAGTGTTGATTCTGAGGCGGGATGCGAGATTCAAAATTTCTATATTCCTGGTCCATGTCGTGCATTATTTGCCCTGGTCGTGAGAGAAAATTGTTGATTTTAATTTGCTTAATTGCCACGTTACATTTATCTACTATTTTGCACGTTGATTTACTTCGCCTTATCTGTTAATTGACATTTATTTAATTTACAGCGCTTGGTTGTCGTACCATAGTGAACGTTATTCGATTTTTTTTTATTTCTACTATTATCTATTCTCTATGCGCTAACGCATGTGTAAGTGCTGAGAAAAGAATTCCTGGCATCAACCCATAGTTCTCAAAATAAATTATCAAATACCTATCTTAAATTAATCTTATATTAACAATTATATGAATAACAGTACTATGAAATAACGTTTCGACCTCCACTAAATCTTATTTCCTATTCTCTTTCCTATTTATTTAACTCTGCTCCCCGAACTAAAGAACAACGACAATACTCATTTATACTTGCTCTCTGTTGTGTCTCTCGGCCCTACTCTCAACTCCTGTTCAAATTCCTGTATCTGAACATAGATATCTGTATTAAGCGAATAACAGGGTCGCGTCTCGGATTTCCCACTATATTTTCACTTCCAGATATATTTTCTCTTCATCAAGAGAAAGAGAGAGCAAAGAAAAATTAAAACAGTAAAAGTGAATCGCGTGGATTATCACTTTTAACATGACTTAAGCTGGAGGTCCGAAGATGTACTACGTCTTGCATTGTAACCTATTGCTTAACCTATTTGAGAACTATTGTATGTTTAGTGTTTAACTTCTTTCTGTTTCTTGTTTGTTTGTTTGTTTGTTTTTATGCCTCATCCTTACTGCAGCGTGGATGGTATTGTGTAACGCATTTCATTATGCAATAATGTCAACACTTGTGTATTGATAGACATTGAGTGAAACGCTGGTGACTTTTTTATAGTGTTTATTTATATGTAGCAATAAGATTGTGTTTACTCGCTGTGTTGCCAGCGTGTTGTACCCCCACTAAATACAATATAATGAAATTCTACTAACATGGACATTCTGTTGTTTTACGGAATTTGTTTATTTTATTACGTAATTCAAGGGGCTGAGTTTTTTAATTATTTTATACGGTCCTGTGTAGTTCATCAAAAGTTTCGTGGCTCTACCTACCCTCCTTTTAGGGGTATATAGCTTCACCAAATCGCCGAATTTATACTCGACGTGCCGCCTCTTTGAATCATATAACTATTTTTCCTCTGGCTCTTTACTATGTTGTGAGATGCTAACGCCCTTGCTTTTACTATTGCCTCCCGTGTTTGCTGCACAAATAGGTTTTGTGAGGTGCCCTGTAATTGAACACCTGGGGGTGATACCGGTTTCCGTGCATACAGTAATTCGAAGGGTGTGAACTTAGTACTCCCCTGTTTGCTGGTGTTTATGTCAAACCGAATTTGATGTAAACTATTATCCCAGTCTGTGTGCTGTGTGTTTACGTAGTTACTGATTACTTGCGCGATAGTTCTATTCGCCCTTTCTATTTGGCCATTAGTTTGGGATCTGTAGGCTGTTCTGAAAGTCGGTATTGTTCCCATCATCTTAAGCAGTTCTTGTGTCACTTCGCTCATAAATACGGACCCTCTGTCCGATAGAATATATTTTGGTGCGCCGTGACGACAGATGACGTCATCAGAGATAAATTTGGTGACATGCTCAACAGAAGCTTTTGGGATTGCCCTTAATTCCAAATATTTTGAAAAGTAATCACTCGCCGCAATTATGTACCTGTTACCTCTAGAGGACTTTGGGAAAGGCCCCAAGATATCTATGGAGAACCCTTCACCTATATAGTTGACCTTTATGGGTTGCATTAAACCTGCGGGTCGCTGATTAACTGGACCTTTTCGCTGCTGACAGGAAGTGCATATTCTTACATAATTTTGTATATCCCTCTTCATTCCATTCCAATAATAATATGAATTAATTTTGTGAAAAGTTTTTGAAAACCCGAAATGTCCTCCTAGTGGATCGTCATGACTATTATAAATTATTTCCTGCCTTAAACTATCAGGTACTACTAACAAGTGCATGTTCTCTGCACTACCAGCATTTTTTCGGTAAAGAACGTTCGATTTCAGCACGTATGTTGCCGCTTGTCGTGCTAGTTTAGCATTCGCTGTACCCGGCTGTTTTACGGCTTGTATTAGGGGTTTTAGCTGGAGATCCTCTTGCTTTTTAGCTAATTCTATGGGTTCTATGAGACAGGTAATTCTGTCTTCCTGCTCTTGCGCTGTTTCGGGTTCAGGGAGGTCTATTGGCATTCTAGGCAGACAATTTGCGTCCTTATGTTTAATCCCTGATTTATGCTGAATTGTGTAATCAAATTACTGCAGCATTAAGCTGTAACGTGCCAGTCTCCCTGTTAGATCTCTCAACCTAGTTAGGTGGCACAGGCAAGCATGGTCTGTAACTATGGTTGCAGGGTAACTATATATGTACTGGCGGAACTTCGAAAAACCTTACATAACTGCTAACAGCTCTTGTTCCGAAACGCTATAGTTCTTTTCGGCTTTGCTTAGACTTCTAGACACAAAGCCTACTGGGTGCATTTTTCCATCTCGTTCTTGGAGGAGGCAACTGCCTATGCCGTGCATGCTGGCATCGCAGTGCATTTGGGTTTTGACTCCCGACATAAAATGTGCCAACACCGGAGCCCTAACCATTAAATCCTTCAGCTTTTCGAAGGTTTCTTGCTGTTCTTGGCCCCATACAAACTTTTGGTCTGCCTTTGTTAGTTCGTTTAGTGGCCTCGCGACCGCTGCAAAGTTATTAATGAACCTCCTGTAGAAAGAAAATAAACCTAAGACCAGCCTTACTTCTTTGACATTCCTAGGCGTTCTGAGCTGTGTAATAGCTTGAATTTTGTCTTTATCAGGTTCTATGCCTGCTGCCGATACTTCTAGGAGCTTTATTTTGTCCATAACGAAAAAACATTTTGGGGGTTTTAGCTTAAACGTGTGTTGTTCTAATTTCTTAAATACTGCTTCCAGGTTTGCCAATAAGTCCTGAAATGTATTTGCGAACACTATTATATCGCCTAACAGTTTATTTCCGATCTCTGTGAATGCTCTAGGGGTATTCGCGAGCCCAAAGCTCAAGGTTTCGAATTCGAACTGTCCGTCCGACGTACAAAAGGCCGAATATTTCTTACTTTCTTGAGCTAGAGGTACTTGGAAGTATACACTTAACAGGTCAAGCGGACAGTAAAATTTTGAACCTCCTAAATAGCTAAGTAGGTCGTCAATCAGTGGTAAGGGATAGGCGGATGCAGCTGTTTGTACATTGATTTTTCTGTAATCTACACAAAACCGATATTCTCCTGATTTCTTTTTGACCAAAATTACTGGTGAGCACCAGTTACTCTGCGAGTCGTTTATTATCCCTGCCTCTTTCATTTCTTCCACGTGTTGATTTATTATTTCCCGCTGTTTATGGGACACCCTGTATAGCTTCTGTCTAATTGGTGTCGTGATTGTTAACTCTATTTTGAACTCCGCAATGTTTGTTGTCCCTAACTCTTGTAGGCTAGTGGCGAAGGTATGTCTGTACCTGTCGAATAAATTTCGTAGCTGTTCGTGTTGTCCTGGTTCTAGTCGTGAATTAATATTAAATTTGGCGTCTTTGATGTCTATTTGTTTTGCTGTCTCACATGTGAAAGTGTCTGCCTACACTAATGCAACTTCGTGTACGAGTGCTAGTGTTGTCCCTTTAAATATTCTCTGTGGGGCGGCAGTATTATTGTGGACTTGTATCTTTTGATTTTGATTACTATTGCACAGACACGGTATAATGTTAACGTGTTTCTTCTGCATAGTGTTAATACATGATTCCAGTAATAATGTGTTTGTAGGAAGTGAGGGTATTTTGACGTCTATCTGTGTGGTGCCGAATGGAAGGATTTCTACTTCATGCTGACATGTTGCTTTAATTTTTGTCTCTTCAGCGTCTGCTTCAAGTGTAATTTGCATGAGAGGACACTTTCGCTTTCGCTGGCAGCTTACCTTGAGCTTCTTTGAATTCTGCAGTGTTAGTGTTATTATGTTGTTCCCTAGATCTATAGCGGCTTGGTGTTTCTGAAGGAAGTCCATGCCCAGCAATAAACTATGCGGGAAGTGTTTTACTACTATTAGTTGTTCTTTGAATTCCACGTCACCCATATAGAAGTTAGTGTTAGTTTGGTATTGTGCAGCAAGTAATTTGTTATTTGCAGTTCGCAAAATCATACTTGGAGGTGCTGGTTGCTTGCTTGTACCTACCAGGTCGTCATTGATTATGTTTACCGAGCTGCCTGTATCTATGAGAATGTTGATCCTTGTCCCTGCTAATGTTCTCATATTTTAACGTGTTTCCCGGGTTGATGCTTTCTGTTATGCTTGTTACCGCGGCCCTTATGGGGAAGTTATGCTTCGAGGCTGCGCGTGAAAATTTGTGTTCCTCCTTCGTGTCTGGCAATTAGCGTTTACGTGGCCTACCCGTTTGCAGTAGGCGCACACAGGCCTCGCGGACACCGTTCTTCTCTGACTATATGTGCTCCTATAGCCGTTGGGCGGCTGTCCGTAATTCCTAACGAGTTGACCTGCGGATTGTAATTCTGGGGTGGAGGGCGGGGTTCATTGTCAGGTTCTGCACCTGTTTTGCTAACTCACCCACCATCTTTGACATCTTTGATACCTGCTTCTGGAGGGTATCGTCTGGCATGCTAGGAGGGATGCCCTGTGCATCGATTAGGTCTACCCTTTTTCCTGCCAGGTAGCAGGCGGATTCTACCCTGCGGACGAACTGTATGAGAGCGTCCACTGTTTATGGGTTGTAGGGCAGTACCTGTTCTATTAATGATGGTTTAAGGCCCATCACGATGTATTTTACCCGTTCCTTCTCTGTCATTTCGGGGTTGACTAGATCACACAGAGTTATAATGTCATAAGCGTATTGCTCTGTGGGCTCACTAAGGTCCTGCACCCTCTGCCTTAGTCTGACCTCCATCATTTCCTCTTCTGCCGCGTGAATGAAGGCTTTTAATAACCCCTGCTTCAATGTTTCCCATTGGGCGTCCCTATTTCTATGGGAAAAGGTTTTGTACCAGTTTAGTGCGGTACTATTAAGGTAGCATGGTAAATACTGCGCCTTATGCTGGCTGTCCCAATTATTGGCACGCGCTATCAACTCAAACTTATGGAGATAGTCCCTTGTACTTTCCCCTGGTTTCCTCACGAAGCTACGCGGATCCAATGGTGGACGACTAACGTGCATGGGTTCAGGTGCTTCAGTTACCATTCTACTTGCAACAGGTGAGTCCATTTTACTCATAGTATTTGTGTATTCGTCTCCCTTATTCATGGCTAACTGTTTTTCTACCCTACTTGTGTTTGGACTAGAGGTGTTAATGATCTTGCCAGAGCGGAGACGTATTTGATTTGCCGTCTCTGCGTGTGCCGCGATCTCGTGTGAAATTCCTTTCAAATCAGTGATTAGAAATTCTTGGAATTTAAATTGTTCCTCCTGTATAGCTGCTAATTCTGCGCACAGATTCCTAATCTCTTTAGTAGTAGGACTAGTAGTGTTTCGAGCAGGTCCAGCCATGCATAATAACTTAAATGTACTACACTAAAACAATATACATAACTTGAGAAAAGTAAACAAAGTTATATTCCGTGTATGTGACTCATGATGCAAAGGGTGGGAGGGTGGGTCTTCACCAGATAACCTCAGGTAAAAGGTTATCCCGAAATGGGATGTGTTTTACACCTTGAAAAAATAATAAAGAGGGAGAAAAAATTATTACATCCCCTGGCTGGAAGAGGTAAGGGTGTTTTCCCCAATTGCGTCTGGCGCCGCCACCTATTGTCGCCGACGCCTCCGCCAAATTGTACCCGGCGCCTACAACAAATTGTGACACCCCACGGGGGTGGTTACCCCCGCAGTAGGTGATTACACTAGGGGGGTGATAGCTCAGAGATAGGGGGATGCGTCGGTACTGGGGTGGTAGGTAGGCCAGGGTGGCGTTCCAGGATGGGGGTATTTAAATGATGCACAAGGGATGCATTGACTCAATAAATTATATTATTGCGTTAAGTGAGTACATTGGCTACTCAGAATGGGCGGAAGCCCGACAAGTAAGCAGAACTTAGAGATACATTCTTACCTGTTCACCCGGGTGTTGTGTTGGCGACTCGTGTACGGTGTCTCGACAACGGATTCAACTACTGACCTGACAGCTACTCTTTGATAACTGCCCCCGATTGCCTTTTAATAACTCTCTCGATTGCCCTCGGATAACTGCTCCCTGACAACTGACAATCGACTACTCTTTGATAACTGCTCACGACCGAGTCAAAATCCTGTAGTATAAATACGTACAGAAGAGCTGACTCGGCGTTCTTTAGCGTGGTCGTGTTATGGTAACCTGGTTTCCACACTTTGCACTGGTTTACGACATATGCTGTAATACTCGGTGCTCAACCTGGTCCGCTACATCGGTCCCAGTTTCGCCAAATTCCGACCCGGAATTTAAAATTGAAAAGGAGGGCAAACATCTTAGGCGGTACTAGAACTGTTTCGCAAGAAGAAATCAACTTAGAAAGAGTACAAGAAGATGATCCTCATGGCTACATATTAGAAGTTGACATCGAGGAACCTGTAGAACTTCACGATCTACACAACGATCTACCTTTCCTGCCTGAGTGTATGAAGCTATTGGAAGCATCTACAAAGAAACTGATACCCCATCTTGGATCTCGAAAGAAGTATGTAGTGCATTACATGGCTTTGAAGCAGGCTCTTAGTCATGGGCTACAACTAACAAAAATCCATCGTGTGCTACAATTCCGACAGTCTCGGTGGTTGAAACCTTATGTGGAATTTAACAACAAGCTACGACAACAAGCTGCAAATGACTTCGAGAAGGATCTCTACAAGCTCTTTAACAACGCCATGTTTGGAAAAACTATGGAGAACCTGCGTAACCGTGTGGATATACGACTGGTGACAAATGAGAAGACTCTAGAAAAGTTGATCCCCAAGACTACGTTTATTGATAGGTCGATATATGCTGCTAATCTAGTTGCTGTACATATGGCCTCTCGTCAGATTGTATTCAACAAGCCTATATGCATTGGAATGACCGTGTTGGTCATCTCCAAGACATTAATGTATCACTATCATTACGACGTGTTGTTGCCTTATTATGGAGCTGAAAACCTGAAGCTTATGTATATGGACACTGATTCATTCATTCATCGTGTAACAACTGAAGATGTGTACCAGGACAAGCTACGTTTTATTGAGCATCTCGATACAGCTGATTATCCTGTCAAGCATATATGCAACTCTACTCAGAACAAGAAGGTATTGGGAAAATTTAAAGATGAGGCTAATGGCAAAATCATCCTACGCTTTGTTGGACTACGACCTAAGATGTATGCCTTAGATATTCAAGGCTCGATGATAAAAAAGATTAAAGCTATAAAACGTAGAGCTATTAAGCAGTACATTACCTTTGACAGCTATACAGACTGTCTTAAAACCTGTGAAATCATCAGAACGCCCATGAATCTAATCTTATCACGAAAGCATGCTGTTACCACAGTGCAAGTGAATAAAATTACATTGAATCGCTTTGATGATAAAAGAATTATTGCTGAGGATGGAATAACTACCTATGCGTATGGACATTACAGTATTACAAGCAGTGCTTAAGAGAATGGACGTCGAAGATGAAGATTTTCTCGTGAGTCTACAATCTTAAAAATGAAGTTTGTCCGTGTGCTGTGTATGCAAATAGCAGACGCCTGATCAAGAAAGAAGAAGATGAAAGGGAAGGTGGTAACCCTGCCATTAGGAGCAATCCTAGTGCTAGTCTCAAGCCTAGCTAAAAGGGGAGAGACACCTACAACGAACTAAAATAAAGGTATCTTGACGAAAGCTTTTCAATTTGTGAACCAATGTGCAGTTTATCGCTCTCCGCATCGTACAATAACTGTTTAACATATAAGTTTGTAAGATTTAGAAAAAAGTATATAAATTGTAAAGTTGGATGAGAAATGTTTATAATCTAGTTACTCTCTATATTACCATGAGTACCTGTAATACTAGTTGAATTACCTGTTAAAATGACTTAAATACCTGTGATACTAACCGAATCATGTGAAATTACCTTAAATAGCTCTGATACGAATCCCCGCGCCAAATTAGCACAACCAGTTGTGTTACTATCTGGTTTACCCTAAATATCAATGATACTGGTTGAATTATCTGTTAAAATGGCTCAAATACCTTTGATTCAACCTGAATCACCTGCAATTACCTTAAATAGCTATGATACAAATCGCAGATCGAAATTATCAACAATATCTGTGAAACTATGCTGATTACCCCCATACTTACGATATGACCTGAACTATCTGTGAAATACGAAACTATGCAATACCCAACCCCTGGAATCTATCCTCCTGTGATACTAGCTAAATTAGCCTAAATACCTACAATACTAGCTGAATTACCTGTGAAATCATGCACAGCTATGATGCAGTCAGCCTCTGGAATCTAGCCTTCTGTGATACTAGCTCAATTAGCTTAAATGCTCACGATACTAGCTGAATTGCCGTGAAATCATATACAGCTATGATACGCCCTGCCTCTGGACTCCAGCCTCCTGTGATACGAGCTGAGTAACTCTAAACACCTATGATACTTGAAATACCCACGATACTATCTGAATTACCTGTAACATCATACGGAACTATGCTATATCCGCTTCCCGGAATCTGTCCTACCCTGTGATACTACTGGAATTACTTACCCGTTAGTGTGAGTGGGTACCTTTTCCCGTTAGTAGATTACCTTTATTGCTTGAGTAGGTCACCTTTTTTCCGTGAGTGGCTCACCTCTTTTCCGTGAGTGGCTCACCTTTTTACGTGAGTGGGTTACCTTTTAGCGTGAGTGGGTCACCTTTTTCCCTGACTGGGTCACCTTTTTTCCCTTTGTGGGTCACCTTTTTGCGTGAGCGGGTTACGTGATGGAGATGTCTAGAATTAGCGTTCTAACATTGCCTGGAAACAGTTTTCCGTGACGTTAGCGTCTAAAGGCGCTTTCAAAGTCCAGCACCTCCCTTCCTATTCCCTATCTCTCCTGTATATAAGTCCATATTCCTACTCCTTCACTATCTGTCTAGCCTACCGGCTCTCCTCGTTTTCCTATACCTCTCAAATAAATCATACTCCATTCCTCGACCTCTGTCTAGCCTAACCCTCTCCTCGTTTTCCTATACCTCTATATAAACCATACTCTATTCCCTGATCTCTGTCTAGGTTAACACCTCTCCTCGTTTTCCTATACTTCTCATATAAACCATACTCTACTCCTCGAGCTCTGTCTAGCCTAACACCCCTCCTCCTGTTCCTATACTTCTCATACATATAAACGCATACTCTACTCTCAACCACTGTCTAGTATAGCACCTCTCCCCGTATCCCCTGCCTCTCATAAAGCGTATTCCCTCCTTCCCCTGTCTAGCTGAGTATCTGTTTGGTTTCCTATCTAACCTATATAACGCACATTCTACCTTTAACATCTGTCTATCCTAGCATAGGATCTCTCTCCGTTTTCTCGTCTCTCCTTATAAACGCATACTCAAACTCTCCCAACCTCGCTTTCCTATACCTCTCATATAAACCATACTCTACTCCTCGACCTCCGTTTAGCCTAACACCTCTCCTCGTTTTCCTATACCTCTCATATAAACCATAGTCTACTCCTCAAACTCTGTCTAGCCTAACAGCCCTCCTCCTGTTCCTATACCCCTCAAACATATAAACGCATACTCTACTCTAAACCTCTGTCTGGCCTAGCACTTCTCCCCGTATCCCCTACCTCTCCTAAAGCGCATTCCCTCCTATCCCTTTCTAGCTGAGTATCTCTCCTTGGATTCCTATATAAAACACATTCTACCTTTAGCTCCTGTCTATCCTAGCATAGGACCTCTCACCGTTTTCTCGTCTCTCCTTATAAACACATACTCAACCTCCTTAGCCTAATACCTCTCCTCGTTTTCCTATACCTCACATATAAACCATACTCTACTCCTCGACCGACCTCTGTCTAGTCTAACACCTCTCCTCCTGTTCCCTACCTCTCTCACATAAAAGACATACTCTACCCTTCAACTCTGTCTAGCCTAACACCCCTCCTCGTTTTCCTATACCTTTCATATAAACCATACTCTTCTCCTCGACCTCTGTCTAGCCTAACACCTCTGTACTATCTCTTCCATATAAACGTATTTCCCTCCTTCAACCCTGTCTAGCGTAGTATCGGTCGTCGTATTCCCTATCTCTCCCATATAAACCCATTTTCTTCCTTGAACCGCCCCATCTAGCCTTGTTTTCCCTATCCTTTCCCATATATGCCCAAAAAACTGTGCCCAATCTCTCTATATTTACCTACTGATGTGAGTCTGCCTTGTGATATAGTATTTCTAGATGCCGATTTAATTCTTTTCAAACACGAAAAACTCCTTTCCACTAATGAAATTGTTAAAACTAAGGCAAATAACTTACATAATCCCTCAATTACATCCTTATTTTCCTGGTATATTTTAAAATATTCCACTGTACTAACAGACCTATACACTTCCTGAGCATACAAAGGGCATAGTTGTTCTCTAAATGATTAGTTATTTGAATACCATGGAATCGATTGTTCTTTCACACAAGCCGTGTGTTGGACAGGTAGAATGAGATGACTGAACACCATCTTTGCAAATTTTCAAGAGCTGAAGAAGGAAAATGTTTAGAGTAATTTTCAATTGAAATGCAATAAGCAATGCCCAATGATATCTTTTGTAAAACTTAAAAAAGGATGTTTGTCAAAGAAAAACTGCCATTGAACATACAGCCAGAAGATTAAATTCGAAACTATTCATTTCGTTTAAAAATCCCTTACTGGGCTAAATTTATCTTTTTCAGATTGCCTGTCATTCATAGTATTCTCAAACACTTGTTTCAATTTTTCCCAATCTCCTACAATTACAGTGGGAAGTTTTGTGAGTTAGAACACACCGAGTATCTGCTAAGTTTGGAATATATCTAGCTGAAAATGAATCCAGTACCGTGTTTTTTTATGAATGGTGGAAAAGTGAAGGAATTCCACTGATACTTGCAAAACATATGCTACATTTGGAAATGCAATCTAAGCTTTGTTGAAGCACCAAGTTTGGTCGACGAGCTAAGCAATTCATAAAAACAGATTGAGGTGTTTTGTCTTTAATGTTCTTCCGAAGACCGTTTAACTGACGTGTCATTACACTTGCCCCATCATAACACTGAGCTCTGGTATGCACCGGTGCAGTTACCTTTAACCCATTTACGGCACCCAGCACAAGTACTGCCTTCTTCCAATATCGTAGGTTGGATTATGCTACCAATTCTAAAATACTTTAGGTTAGTTTCACTCAGTTGAAATATCAAAAGTTATAACTCCATTGAAGTGCAGCGTTCACAGTTACTGCGTGCTGGGTCCTTGTATATTATTTTCTTTTCCTAACGTAAAAGCGTGCACATTAGCATTGAATGAAACAATTGTTGACTCAGCATATAATAAGAAAAGAAGTAAGGTTAAAACACACACAGAATAATTCTTGCAGCTATTGTATAAATGTATTAAATTCCGAAAACACACTTTGAATACACTGACAATTTACGAAGCAAATTTGTTTGAAAGTCTTTTGTTCTTCTTGCACATTCCAGTTCAAATTTAAATTATTTAAGTCGTTACAATTAAAAAAACTTAAAAAAAAACTCACTCGGTTCCTAATGGTTCACTGCCACACGCACGATACAGAAATTTTTAAATTACTCACAAAGGTATTAAAATAAATTTTGTTTAGGCCGAAAAAGTGCGTCACTAGCTCTTGCATTGAGCTAAAGTTGATGCGATCGTTGGTAAATCGTCAACTGGCCAGGTCTCCTCTTCGCCCTCGCTGCCTAGGCGACCCGCAGAGCAGCTAACCGCGTGACTTGACACCCAATTGAACGCCACCTGGACGAGGGGGGAGAAGTCGCCATCTGGCGTTCCAAAGACGAATCTTCCAACAGTCTCGGTGGATGCTTTATACTGGTTGCGTCGCAGAGCTTGGCAGGCGTAACTCATATAACACGAGAGTGATAGTGATGACCAGGGTTAGGATTTTTAGGTGCAAATTTCAGACGAAAAAAGGAAGGGAAAAGGTGCTCAAATAAGGTGAGAAAAAGGGACAATAAGGTGCTGGTTTATTTAATGGGATGCACAACTGAAATTGTTATTTGCTAAACTATTCATTCAATTGGGCTGAAATTTTAACTACATATCAGTCTTCTTCAGGTATAATTGTTTTGTGAATTTCAATCCAAAATCTTAATTAGTTTTCAAAATATTAATTTTCAAAATATAAAATTATAGGTCCTATATGTAAAATGCAACACATGATGCATTTTTCAAAAACAAAAACTCTTATGTTGCTTCTATGTCAAGGAACTACAAATCTGTCATATAATTTTTTTCTGCCATTCTTATTTTAAGAGAAAAAAAAGTTTTGCAGTTTTGTATTTGCATTTTTTTTTTTCGTTTTTTTCTATACATTGTTATGTTCAAAAATTAGTAGCACAAAAACTATTCATTACACAGAAAAATTATATAACAGTTTTATTTTTGGGGGGTTTTAAAATAAGCATAAAAAATATCCACATGGATGGATGAAAACTACATCGTGTGGAACATTTTGAATATGCAGAAATGCTGAAAATAAGAAACGCCTTAAAATGAAGTTTTAAAAATATAAACAGCTACCAACCAAATGCGCAAGGGTATTTAAAAAGTCTCGTAACGATCCTGAAGCGTTCGCTAGGTCAAAAATAAAAGTGGATTCTAAAACTACAAGCAATGGAGAATTTTTTGGTAACATAATTTTTTTGTAGATTTTTTGGATTAATTTCAGTTGTGCATTCCCTTCACTAATTCGACGATTTCTCTTTCCTCTATTCTAAATTATTGAACTACAAACAAGTACATCAAATTATAGCTCATCAAAAGAAGGAAAAAACATGAGGCTGTTGTACTTCAAGTCATTCAGCATCTCCACATTTTTAAAAGTAAGTCTGTTTCTATTAGGAGATAGAATGTCTTTGTAAATGCTAAAGCTTCTTTCAACATCCACAGAAACCAGTGGGGCAAATCTTGTATTCACTCGGAATGGCAACTCTACAGATGTGGCGAAGTCCTCAATGTCTGGATTCTTCTGAAGACTAGATTCAAGTTTGTCTTTGGCAAAGCCATCTAATTGCTCCCTCACGGAAATAAAAATATCCCATTGTTTTTCCTTTTCCAGACCTTGTTCTTCCAATCGTTTAGTAGCTGCAGGCAGGTACTTGTAACTATGGACACAATATAGTTCTGTCTGCAAATTATGTATTTTCTCCGGTAACAGGAGTTGCTGTGCCTTGGAAATTGCACTTGCGTCGGATGGATCCAAAGAAAGCAGAAACTCTTTAATTTTGTCAAAATTCTCACACAACATAGCAGCACACTCAATCCAAGATCCCCAGCGAGTAATGACTGGGAAATTTGGAAGGGGCAGGCCAGTGATTTCCCTGTAGTAAACAACACGGCTCGGAGCTTTCAGTAGAATCTTCTTCAGGACAGAGATGAATTGATTTGCGATGTCGCATTCGTTCCTTATGGGTTCACGTACCCTGTGAAGGGCATGAGCCAACCATGTCGCATGCTTCAAGTGAGGAAATAAAGGTTTCAATTGGTTAACAGCTGAAACCATGTATGGAGCCTGATCGTAACCACAAGAAGTTTTTCAAACTCGATACCAGTAGGCCAGAGTTTTTAGCAGAAGTTCATAATGGATTGCATTACTGTACTGGCATTTGCTTTCTGTAGCTCGTACATTTTTAACAACATGGGCTTAACTTTCTCCCCTGCTAAGGGAAAAACTAAAGTGTTCAAAACATATTGTTCCATTGAGTCTATGGTTTCATCCATAATGATTCCCACATCGCAATCAGACACTTTCTCCTTGATTCTTTCTATGGTTTCTTAGTAAATAAGCCCCATGTAGTTTTTCTTAAAGTACTCTCATCGGGCATTGACATCTTTGTGTATTTCTCCCTTGAAGGCTGGATGGTTTACCTTATTGAGTGGAATGCCTGCTTGTGTAAAAGCTGCACACAAATCAATGTTTAATTCCTTCAAACTTTGACTTTTTGAAGAACTCTGTTGAAACGCATTTCGTAATAGAGGTTGCCGTGATTTGTTTGCTTGAAGATCATTTGATGCTTAGAGCTGGAAATGTGTTGTTTGATGCGATCTCGCTGGTGTTTTTCACCTAACAAAACTCCTGAATCACAAATAGTACATCGCATAACAGTTCCATCAGTATCTATGAAATCTTGTTTGAATTCCTCAGCCAGAACAATAAATCGTGCACTGGACACCTTTGGCATGGTAAAATCTAGTACTAGTACACTCGTTTGGAGAGCTAACACTAGTTCACTTGCTAACACAATGCGACTGTCACACAGCTCACTCTTGCGCCTATTCGCTGTCCACATTCTCTTATAACACCGCGACAATTACCAGAATGTTCTCATTCATGCTGGAACTTCAGTCTCAGCGATTTCTAGTAGTTTCGAGCAGAACTCATCTTAATAATTCTCGGAACTGCGCGGGTGAGGTTACTGCCGTCTCTGCGTGCCCAGCCTTCGCCTCCACGCAAACAGATGACGTCTCTCACAGTAACAAACTCACATTTACGAAGAGCAGGCTACTGATTCTGGCGGGTTAGAATCACTCATTGTGATTTGCATTATTGCGGGCTACTTTATAGCGGTAAAGCGAGAGAGAGAGAGGTTTTCGTCAAATACACAATTATTTTCCATTGTTGCGGGTGTGCTTTCAATTCCCGCGCGGCGTTTACTAAGAGGTAGGCTTACTATTCGGACGTACACAGCAAGCTGAGGAGACGTTAATTGAAAGTTAAAGAATAAATTGGAATGAAACTTAAAAGAAAAAAGGGGGGGAAATGGAATTATGGGCATGGTTGGGGGAAAATGGGATAAAGGTGCCAAAAAGGGGTAAAGGTCCAAAAAAGGGAAAAAGGTGCGAGAAAAAATGCCTCTTTTCGCAACTAGAAACAATATTCCACACTGTGATATCTTTCCGCACAGTTTTAACTTACCCTAAGAAAAAGGGTGCGTACCTAAAATTCCTAACCCTGGTGATGACAGCGTATGTAGCCATCACAAGTACAGCGCTTCGCTTCTCCCTGCGGCAGGCCGACCCGGCGGGAGATCGCATGTAAGTGCGGAGCAACGTGTATCAACCTCATTTATTGTTATCACTTGAGTACTAGCCTTGCCACAGAAGATGTTGAAAGTGATGTCCATCTGAATTGAAGCATTCTTGACATCTTTTGATGAAATTTCCATTCACCCGCTGAAGTTCTTCTTCAGTAATTTTCAAAATTCAAAAATTCTGTTCCTAGTTGGAGAGCTAGTGAATGATGCATTAATTTCAACGAGTTTTTCCTCAGTTAGGACCCTTCTCTTTGGCTCAGGGCATTTAACGTCTAGGAATCTCGTTGTTCTTAATTTATTAACAAGACGCCTGACAGTCTCTCTTTTTGGAATTGGAACGTAGGGAATTTGTCTTGAAATTGCCTACACACCGCTCTACATGACTTGGTTTTTGCATAAGTGTCATACATAAAAACTCTTTGTTCAAGCGTGAATTTCTCGATTGCCATATTAATGGATTTTAAAATAAACCTATGACACGTCTTATACACTTCACTACTTTTTGTACACTGTAGAGATAAACGTAACACTGCACTACGTTTTGTACACTGTAGGGATAAACGAGAACTGGCTGCTTCTTCCACACTGCACAGATAAGCGTAAATTGACTGTTTTACGGCAACTACCACGGTGAGGCAGCACATATTGTGACATTTGGTTAGGGTAATGTTTGTTTGTTGGTTGGGAAATGTATGTACTAGTGTGTGGGTTGGTAACAGAGATCGTATGATGTCAGAATAGTAGTGGGGAAAACGGTTCGTTAGTTGCCTCTCTCTCTTGCAAGGGAGCACTTGTGTAGCATGGCCGCCAACAGGATCGACGGGTCGCCAATGGCAAACAGGTAACATTTTGTATCTATTAATATCCAATACATCTATACTAATCTAGGATTCTGGCATGTTAATTCTTAAAGTAATACAATGTTTTAGGTGTATTTAGGATTTTGTTGAGCTCGCCCCGTCGGACCTCGTGTAGTTTATTGTTTGATCCTGTTCACGGTACCTATCGCTCTTTGAAGCTAAAATATGTAAAGACGTTACGACAATATGTAGGCTATATTACTGTTGCTCCGCGCTTGCATACGATCACGCGCCCGCAGAGGGGAGCGAACGTACTGTATAAAGTAAATCTGGAACTTACAGGACGAGTCAGGAATGGCTCAAAACTCAGACGAAATGCCATCCAGAAGATAAACAAAGTCTCAAATGTTCTATCAGCAATAACATCATAGAGCCTAGAAAACGCCCAAAAATATTTCCTTCAAGATTCACATATCTTATGATAGAACACTGTGATGTTTGAGTTATATCTGTGCTATCATCAACTTCAGTAGCAAAAATCTGATGTGATACATTCACATGATTTTCTATACTATCCAACGTTTATTAGTGGGTATACAAGCTATTCTTATTAAGCTTATTTTTCTGTTACTACGTTTTAATCCAAATAAACATGTGCAGAAATAGATACATTACACATTTCTTCACAGATACAAAGAGAACAGAAATATTCAAATGTTTTAGAACTGGACGCTATATGCTGGCCTTTAAATTCCATACCGTTTCCATGCAATCACGAGAAACAGCTAAATGTTGACAGAACTTTAAAGAGAATGAGCAATTCGAACCATTAATAAGGGATATCTCAGAAATGCCTTATGCCACAGAAAAACTTATTTGAAATAAATTGTGTATTTTAAAGAGATCTACCTTTTTTGTGTAGTACGTTTTTGTCTGTCGCTTAACGTGCCAGTTGTACACGATTATACAAAAAAATTTCCGAATGAAAAGGACTTAACAGGTCCCAGAAAATTCAAGATATACACTTTGTCACGTAAATATCTTTAATATGTGGTATTTTAATCAAAACCGTTAGAGCCATTTTTTAGAAAATCATTTTCATAAAAATGCTCTGTGGATACTTTGGGGTGGGGAACTTTCTTGAAAATCTTGTGTTACATATTTGGATGACGCTGAACTCAAATACTAAGTTTGGTGTTAATCCGACTATACATTTTTTAGTTATGCTGTTCACACACACACACGGAACTTTTTCTAAAAATCTGACGTAATACATTTACATGACTTTCTATACACACTATCTTTATTAGTGGGTATACAAACTATTCTTACTGAAGCTTATTTTTCTATGTATTACATTTTAATCAACATGTTTAAGAACTGGAGGATATATGCCGACTTCAAAAGAATGACAAGTATTGAGCAATTCGAAACTTTAATAAGGTTATCTCAGAAATGGCTTTTGCCACAGAAAAACTTATTTTAAGCAAATTGTGTGTTTTTAAGAGATCTACATTTTTTGTATGGTACCTTTTCGTCTACCGCTTAACCCTTACCAGTTATACAAGACTACACAAAATTCCTTCCAAATAAAGTGGACTTTACAGGTCATTCCCAGAAAATTCAAGATATACGTTTTGTCATGTAAACAACTTTAATATATGATATTTTAATCAAAATCATTGGAGCTATTTTTTTAAAATTCAAATTTTTCGAAAAATGTTCCATGTAAACGGTAGTTGGGGATGGGAGGATTTTCTTGAAAATCTTCGTGTTGCGTCTTTGGAAGGTACTGAACCTAAATACCAAATGTGGTATGTATCTGATGTTTCGTTTTTAGTAATGCTGTTTACAGACGCGCGCGCGCGGACCTTTTTCTAAACATGTTTTTCTTTGGATTCAACGGGTCTCAAAGCACGTATGTCTGGTGAAATCTCGGTATCGCAAGTGTCGTCGGGAGGTTCTTGGTGTGTGCATGGCAGGAAAAATGATGCTCTGTGGAAACGTTCGTCCCCCCGACTGCGAGCGGTCTTCGGGTCCGGGCGCCCCAGGGGGAGGAGAGCCGGGAGTTCAAATCTGTAAATGGTAGGGACCCTGCCCTCGTCTATCGTACCTCCTGGACCGGCCACCCTCTGTCTCCTCTCAGTTTATTCCTTCCTCCACGTCAGGGGCCTAGGCACAAACGACCTACGCAGGTCGAAGTGCTAAGTGCATCTCCGCTTCTATCTTAACATAATAAGATTTACCCTTCTTTTCTTTTTACTTTCTCTACCATGTGCCTACCGAGATTTCACCAGAAATACATGTTTTGAGGCCCTCTAAATCCAAAAAAGCCTTTTTAGAGAGGTGTCCGTGTGTGTGTCTGAGAGCAACAGAACTCAAAAACGAATAACCTGATCAACATCAAACTTCATATTTAAGTTCAGTATCTTACAAAGATGCGACACGTAGATTTTCAAACAAAATCCCCCCACCCCAAACTACCCTTTACATGGAGCATTTTTCGAAATATTGGATTTTCTAAAAAAATGGCTTAAACAATTTTATTAAAATACAATATATTAATGATATTTACATGACAGATAACATGTATATGTTGAATTTTCTGGGAAGTAGCCTGTAAAGTCCTCTTCATTCGGAAGGAATTTTGTATATATATCTTGTAAAACTGGTAAACGCTAAGTGATAGACGAAGAGATACTGCACAAAAAATGTAGATCTCTTTAAAACACAATTTATTTTAAATAAGTTTTTTGTGGCATTAGCCATTTCTGAGATATCCGTTATTAAGGTTCGAATTGCTCATTTCTTGGTCATTCTTTTAAAGTCCTATCAACATTCAACTGTTTGTTACGATTGCATGGAAACAGTTTGGAATTTTAAGGCCAGCATATAGCGTCCAGTTCTTAAACATTTGACCATCGCTGTTCTCTTTGTATCTACGAGGGCGGATCGAAAAGTAACGCACAATAGTTGTTTTACAGAAAAGTTTAAACAAACAATCACAAATGAACTTACTTCTTTTACCTACTTTTCTACATAGTCACCAAGTTTCTCAACACATTTCTCCGATCGTGATACCAATTTCAATATGCCCTGTTCGTAGAAGTCCGTTTCCTTGGAGTATAGCCATCTGCGGACTGTTGATTTCACTTCCGCACCTGTCGCAAAGCGTTGGCCGGCCAGGAATTTCTTCATGGGACCAAACAGATGAAAATCCGATGGTACAAGGTCTGGACTGTATGGTGGATGCTGAAGCACCTCCCAACCAAATTTGGTGATTTTCTGACGAGCAGCAGCAGCATGGGGCGAGCATTGTCATGAAGAATTTTGACATCGTCAGCATTCATGTTGTGGCGTTTGTCACGAAGGGCACGACACAACTTCAAAGTTTTCATGTAGGCTGCAGCATTCACAGTGTTCCCGTGTTCAGCAAAGTCCACCAATACAACATCATGCATATCCCAGAACACCGTCACAAGCTCTTTCCTAGCAGATTGAGTGACTTTGAATTTTTTTCACTGGGGAACCAGCATGTTTCCACTCCAAACTTGCCTGCTTGGTTTCGGGCGTGTAGTGGTATGCCCACGACTCATCACCAGTGTCGATTCCTTTCAGAAAATCATGGCCTTCTGCGGTGTACCGCGTTAGGTGATCCAAGCTCGTCGTCATTCGCTGGCCCTTGTGGTTGTCTGTCAGGATCTTAGGCACCCAGCGAACACTAACTTGACGAAATTTCAACGTGTCATGAACAATATCGTACACTGCACCATAAGAAATGTTGAACTGTTGCGATAAGGTTCGCAGTTGGACACGACGGTCGTTCAAAATTGCCGCCTCATTGCCTCTGACTTTCTGCGGGGTTGCAGCTGTTACCGGCCTCCCGGAGCGTGGCGAATCACCAAGGTTCACTCGGCCTTCTAGGAAGAATGCACACCACCTGGAGACATTGCTACGGTTCATACAATCATCCCCATACACGCCGGGCATGTCCCTGTGAATATCACTCGGTTTATGCACTTTGGTCCACAATTATCGAACCACACTTCTCTGTTCTTCACACGTGGACGACAGTAACATGCGTGCCATCTTTGTTGCGTAGTTTATGCTTCTCTCGCTAGAGCTGCACATAAAACAAAAAATTCCCTCTATAGTGAAAACTTCAAACTGTATCTGTGTGAAATTGCAACATTCGAGCTGCAATACCAAGGCAGAAAAAATTATGGTGCATTAGTTTTCGATTCGCCCTCGTATAATGAAACGTGTAATGCAGTTATTTCTGCAAACTGTTTATTTGGATTAAAACTAAGATAGAAAAATAAGCTTAGTAAGAATAGTTTGCATACCCACTAATAAACGAAGGAGGGCAGAGAAAGTCATGTGAATGTATCACCTTTTTTTAATACAAAGATTTAATGGCGGGGTAGGTCTTCCAGCTGTTAACTTGTCTTTCTTATCTTAGTCTTTCCACCTGGCCAACGGTGTTCTCAAGTAAATTGCAAACTATGTCATTAATTGGATTAATTTCGCTAACACAAATGCCATTGTAACAATAACGAAAGCATTACTCTTGAGTGCGATGTTGGTAAATCCCTCTCCCTGGTCCCTAGGCCCCTAAACAGACATGATTCACAGTTGTGAAGGACGTGAAAGAATTCTTATAAGTTCAGACCATCCCAGCACTTAAGGGTTTAAAATCGCAAGCAGAAAAAATGTTTGACGTCACGTCATCATAGCAACCATGTAAACTAGAGGGAGAGACAGGATCTGACAGACAGTGTCTCTTCACATCCAGTAATAACACCCGCTTGTCGTTTTTTTCGGAAATAGAATGTGTGGGGTAGAAGGGAGAAGTTAGGAGGGGTATTGGGGTTCCGCTGTTGCATCCCGTTAGTGCGGAAGGGTATCTGCCTGCACTTCGGCGGGCAGTGGGAGTAAGGAGTGTCCGGGTGACGGCCATGACTCTAAGGCCCTGGTCGCCACACACGAGGAGTTCGGGATTTGTCTTTTATTCGTTAAATTCCTTTGTGTTATTTCTGTGCACCCGAGTGCTTGTTTTTCAGTTGCCTTTGTGGGAAGTTGTACTCGTGCCGGTGGTGACTCATATGCTTCAAAGAATTGGAGATTGTGAAGAGCGCGGTTGTGTGTCTGGTATATGTCGTTCTGTTCTGCTGTGGTTGATGAGGTTGAAGTGGCCGGTTAAGTGTGCTGTGAGTTGGTTGAGGCCGCTCTCCAGAGACCGCAAGGAGTTGGTGACTTCTTCCTGTTGCTGTGTCCAGTTCTCAATGAAGTTTCGATGTGTATGCGGCGATGAGAGCGTGCAGGTCCTGGAGAGTGACCTCGATGTTGTTGAGGCCGCTCTCCAGAGACCGCAAGGAGTTGGTGACTTCTTCCTGTTGCTGTGTCCAGTTCTCAATGAAGTTTCGATGTGTATGCGGCGATGAGAGCGTGCAGGTCCTGGAGAGTGACCTCGATGCTGTTGAGGCTGCGGAAATTGCTTTCATTGTGTGCTGCGTGATGTTGGTGATGATTTCTTCCACACAGGCCAGTCGGGTGCTGTTGACCAGGACCTCCGCGTGGATGTCCTGGACGGCGTCCTGCGTAGCGTGTTCAACCGGAGCTGGCGTGGTTGTGTTTCTGGTTGGCGCTGAAGGTGCTGCTTGTTCTCGGCGTTGGTGGCATCATCATGGATAGAGGGGGCATTGCGCCTGCCCCATGAAGTGGCCGAAGCCATCGTAGGTTGCGCAGTACCGCCGGTGGCTCCTCAACTCGTGCTGGCAGTTGGCCGTGAGGTTTGAGGGGCCACAGTAGTGGAACTCGGCTCAACTGCTGAGGATGAAGCAGTGTGGCCATATCTGCAGCAGCGCCGACAGGGTACCTGGCGATCTACCTTGCTATCTTCAATGCGTAGACGCTGCCCTAGTAAGGGCAGGTCCGCCGTAAAAGCAGCTTGGTAGTCGCCAGGGGCGGCGAACTCCAGTCAGATGAGTGGCGTTGGTCCTCATTGCAGAGGGCCACTGTTGCTGTGCAGTGGTGAGAGTGGTAGGTCTCGAGGCTCACCGTAAACTACGTCGCTGAGCCTTCCCGGAGGCTGCGGTAGAGGTTCAGTACCTACGCCTGAGAATGCACAATCTTGTGAAGCAGTGCGGACCGCAGAGAAAAGAAAACATTGCAGCTGCTCGGTCTCTGGAAACAACTAGGTTGAGAATTTTCAAATAAATATTTATTGCATGATTCTTTAATTTTAAGCGTAAAGGAGGTGAAGGCCCCCTTCACCCTCTTCACCCCAAAACCGCCACTGCTGTAAGGGCAGCGTGCACCATGTTGGAGTAAATTATTTCGGGAGTAACGTTTACTAAAGAAGTTCGTAATACGGAAGTAGGTTAGTACGGGAGCAATTTAATCCGAAAGCAACGTTGGAGAGCTCAATTACAATTTAGTGTTTTAGTTAGGACTATGGAAGTAAGAGCTCATTATTTCCGGAGTATTATTTGGTTTACGCGGTTTTCTTGATCATAAGTGATAAAAAAACGAGGGAAAAGCCCGCGAAATACATACATGTATGTAGGTAGAGATAATGAAAATCCATTTAAACAATATGGAGTGCAAAACATGTTATGTGAAATGATGGAAGAGCAATACCAAAGAAGTAGTGATGCAGGAGTTTAGCGCTTCGAGCGACATTAAACTCACTGAAAAGTAGTTGAAAACTCTTTGCAAACAATGCTCCTATTTTTCATATTTGCATCGCAGATCACTTGCGTGTTGATGGAGAAATACCCTTTCCGATTTCGGAAAAGTTCACTAGTTTCACCTGATGGGCACAAAATATGCGTGTAGTCATGCAGGAACATGCGTGCAGGCAATTGCACCCGCAATGTGTAGGAAAGCTGCAAAATTGAAGAATAATTGTCATTTATTTTCTGAACACTCGTGTATATTTATTTATGTACTTTGCCCTTAACTTCAAAAGCTCTCTAACAACGCCATGAAAGATATGTACGACCAGAAGGCGTCCGCTGAACGTTGATAAGATCGCCTACAACTATCTGAAATAAACCGGTACGAAACACTCACAGTATGCATAACAATTGCAGTTTGGGTGATGGAGCTGAATTCATGTCGTGAGTTTTGTTGTAAATGCTCTTCAAGCAGGTTCAAAAGTAACGTGAAAGATTATTTCCTAATACCGAAACGTTCCTTGAACACACACAAACTCTCTCCTCCTCCTCCGTGTGTGTGTGTGTGTGTGTGTGTGTGTGTAAGAGAGAGAGAGAAATAATTATTTCGCCTTACCCGTATTATACGCACTATCGCATTCCCGTTGTTTTCTTCGTCGAGATCATCAATTTAATTTAAGTAAACCACGAACACGTCAAAATATTTCCTGCAAATACGGTACTGTATTGTAGTTTAGTCACAACAAAGTTACTGCTAAGCAAGACACGAGAGTAAATTCTAGCCTATATTTATGCTCTTCTTATTTTCGTAGTAACATACTACATGATGGTGTTCTTCGAAATTTACTTGTGTAATAATTTACTCCGGGAGTATCTGAAAGGAATAAAATATTTCAGAAGTGTTCTTCACTCTTATGGAAGTCGCAAAGTGTTGACTTTAATAGTAGTTTACTACAAAAGTAGAGCTCTAGGTTGGTGCATGCTGCCCTAAAAGAATGGATAAAGATGATAGCGAGATTAGTATGAGAGGAAGATAAAAAAAAGGAAAACCTGATATTGTGAAGTTCACCAATGTAATTTGGGCTAGAATCAGGAAAAATTAGGAATGTTTAAATGCAGTTGATCCTATAGAGCTCATTTCTATAATTCCGCTAACATGGATTACTTGGAAATCCCCATTGTACTGAAAGATAACTAGCTTATTAGCTTTAATAATATAGGAGGCTGAAATGAACACTCATGTCATAATGTTAATGATCAATAACGGCATCTTAAAGCTGCATTTAGTTCCACAACAAATTGTGCAAATAGTTACCTCCTCCCTGCTGATCAAGCAGTTGCCTTCCCACATAATTGAGAACCATGTGATTCCATGCAGCATGTAGTGGTGAATGCAATCTTCATCACCAGTAATGTTTGGCCTTGTCATACTCCTTTATCACGGTGTGTGACTCCGTGAGTACCTCTGTTTACAGCCTATTTTTGGTTCCTTTGTTCGCAACTGCTGTTTTGTTTACCTATTCACTGAATGCTTTGCAAATCTGCATTCTTTTGAATTTTTTCACTAAGGTATACAGAATCACATCCCTTTTTATTCATCTCGTTTATCAAATCATTTGAAACTGATGTTGTACAGCATGACCTAAACAATGAAGTCCACTTGTTTCAAAAGGCAGTGTTAATTAATATCTGACTAACTTTGCTTACATAATTAATGCATTATAATTTTCAATTTGACAGCTCGTTCTCAAAATGTAGTGAAATTATGTTTTGAGAAGCATAAAAAGTGAAAAGCAAAGTGCATTTAAAAGTCCTTAATCCATCACTGGTAACAGCTTAATTTGTAACACTAGTGTCTATTCCTATATTATCCCTCTCGCTATTGCCTTTTTCTCTAGATGCATAACACTGATAATATGTTTTGTGATATTTCAGATTGCATACAGAAACAATGTGCAGAGGCAGCAGTAGTGACTCCTGTTCCTTCAGTATTACAAATTTGGGAGAAAGCAGCAAGGGAAACAGCAATCATGAAGGCACTGAAGCATCCCAGTTCCTTAAATCCAGACTAATACAAAAGCTTGTGGAAACTAGAAGCAATTATATGTTTGATTTAGATGCAAAAGTCTGCAGTTCAATTCAGAACTGCAAAGCACCTAACAGTTCTGAAATCTGTAAGAATAGCATTAGATTTCTCTCTGAGTTAAAAAAGAACAGTATAAGACAGACGGACCTAAAATCATTTAAGTGCAAATTATGCGAAAAGAACTTTACTCATCAATCTGACTTAAAACTTCAGAAGTTAGTACATCAGAGCCAAAATCTACATCAATGTAACATTTGGAGAAAGAACTTGATTCAATCACCAAACCTCAAACAGCATAGTTTAACTAATGAGGGCAAAAGAATGCACACATGTGAAATCTGCAACAAGAGATTTAATGTAGCATCAAACCTGAAAAAGCATAAATTAATACACGATGGCAAAAAACAACATAGTTGTGAAACTTGTAACAAGAGCTTTACTCAGTCATCATCTCTAAATCGTCATAAATTAATTCATGAAGGTAAAAGACCACACGCATGTGAAATTTGTAAGAAGAGCTTTACTCAACCATCATTACTGAAAGACCATAAACTGACTCATACTAAGATTAGGCAATATAAGTGTGAAATTTGTGATAAGAGCTTTGTCCGCTTATCAAACCTTAAAGAGCATAAATTAATTCATGAGGGCAAAAGACAATACAGTTGTGAAATTTGTAAGAAAAGCTTTACTCATTCCTCAACACTAAAACATCATTTATTAATTCATGAAGATAGAAGACCACATAGTTGTGAAATTTGCAAAAAGAGTTTTAAACAAATAACAACTCTGAAGGAGCATAAACTAACTCATACGGGCATGAAGCACTACAAATGTAAAATTTGTGAGAAGAGATTTACACAAGCTTCAAACTTGAGACGCCATATATTAATTCATGAAGGTAAAAGACGGCATACATGTGGAATTTGTAACAAGAGCTTTCTACTGTCATCACACCTGAAACGTCATATGTCAATTCATGAGGGCAGAAGGACACATACTGTGAAATTAGCAACAAGAGCATTCCAGCCATAAAAATATTCACAACACAAGATGGCATTCACCACAATCCAGGTTCAACTGAAAACGAATTTCAAACACTTTACCGGATATTTTGACTTCCAGCATTATTTGACAGTTTACTCATGCTCCCATTTTTTCCAATTACCATTGTACAATATTGCCGCACAACGTTAAAGGCATACATTTTTATTATTATTTTATGTCCTTTAACTTACAATATAGTAGTCATATCGCGACAATAATTATGTTAGTAACAGTATTTACATGTGTAACAACAATTTAACATTGGTGTAATACAATTCCATGAATTTCAGTAAGAGGATGTGTTACATTATATTTCATTGTATAAATTTATTATTTTTAAGAATTTAGGTAGTGTTTTACTGTGTGATGGGTTGCTGTGGGCTTCTTGAAGGTCCGGTAGATTGCATTCTGCTCGCTGGTGTCGATACTATTAGGCACTCTGAGAGTATGTGGCATACAGTGTTACATTCAGTAGATGGGAATGTGTTAACTTCGTGTATCTAATCCGTAGTCTGGCGATGACAGCCTCATCTTTCTATCTCAATTTCTGAAATGGGTATAGTTTTCTGGAGTTCTGTTTAATTTTGTGTACTTTTCTAACACATGATTCTTCCCACATTATTTTCCAGAGGTTCTAAAACCTTCTGGATACGTATTTTGCAACATCTTTCTAAAGGATATCTGTTCATGTACTGGGAGTCTTATGGCTTCCGTTGCTGCGCAGTCTGCATGTTCATTTCCTGAATACTCTGATGCACTCTGAGGGTATCCACATTGAAGCTATTTTCCTCCCTTGTTTCGTCAGAAGTGTAGAGAGTTTGTGAATTTATTGAATTAATTAGTTTGCAGAAAACATGTCTTGTAGAAACCTGTATACTTGATAGAGAATCGGTATGTATTAAGAAGATTCATTTTATCTGTCTTGAGTATGTGCATTTCCTTGATAACGTATAACTCACAATTAAATACAAAGTAAAGAGATGGTAACGTGTACAGCATTGTGTGATCAGGGTAAACCACAGCACATCCACAGCCATAAAATAATTTTATTTCCCTACTGCTTCAATCTTTTCATAAACATCATGCGAGTGTACACTGCAAGATGTACCAGAATCTATAACAGCATTATATCCATTGCCTTTATAACGAAATTTTATTTTCGGCGGTTTGTTTCCTCTATATGAGATTCCCCTACGAGATTTCTGGGCCATTGGTTTCCCTGCACTGGATTTGCGCCTACCTGAACGAATGGATATACCTGCTGCCCTGTCATAAGCATTTGTAATGCAGCTTCCATTGTGCTCCTGCCTACCTTCCATCATGAGTTCTCATCGCCTACTATTTTCAGGTGAGTTCCTTGCGCCCTGATTCTGATATCTGGGTGAGCAAGGGGATATGAATTTACCGCCATTTCCCTCGATTTCTCTAGTTTCCGAGAAACAAGTTGTGTTACTAGGATTTCCTAAATGTCTTCCATCTCTACTCTCAACCGCCGCTTAAATAATTTATCGAATATTACCACCTCGACTCCCTGCATGTGTACTACGGAAAGAGTCATATGGTTATCCTGGCGATTATGTTGTGCATCTCGGCGCTCCCAAGGACCTCCGTTTGGCAGGTGGTAAAAGTCCTGAGTATCGGTTTTGAACCTCATCTAAAATTTGTTGCCGTTAATTTATAAGCTCTTGTGCCTCGTCCCTTAGAGCATTATGGTACTCTTTTCATCCTAAAGGTGCTCTTCTTTAAGGCGAGTTTCTGCCCATTTGCTCCTGGTGTTCCAAGACCGACAACAAATGAGTAACATCCGGTAAACCAACAAGCCTTGCAACACTTGAATTATTTCTAATGCGGTCGGGGAATGATGGCTCACCACAGCTATCAAATCCTTGTCTTCTAGAGACGGGTCAAGTAATTTGTCGTTCCTAAAAGGTTATCTACCATGGAGATAACTCTCCGCTCTGTAGCTCTAAGCGAATGGCTGTCTGCTTTGAGCATCTTCCCGCAACAATACTTCGCTAAATTCCCTTGTTTAAACGAGCCGAAATGTAAACAATATCTTAGGGTCAATCTTAACCAATGTGGGCCTCTACCTTCTATAAATGTCCTTGTGTATCTCATCAACTCATCAGGGATCTATTTTACTCTAAAATATTCCTCCAAATCGTGAAGAAGCTGACGTGGACTGGGACTGTCCGTCTCTTCCTCTTGCTTATGGCGTCAACTCGTTCAGCAAATGGTTCGACCCCATTGTGTTATACAGGGTGGACTATTTAAGTTGAGACTGTACAATATCTCCAAAACTAAGCGCTGTAGAAAGAAATTACTTTTAAAAAAGGTTGTTTGATATTATGGGGGAAAGCAAATGCAATTAGCCGTGTTTTGTTTGGAGGACGTTATGATAGTGATTTTAGGGACAATTTAACTTTTTTGAATGGGAACCTATAATCAGGGTCAAATTAAATTCACCCTCAAACGACCATCATAACGTAGTAGTGAAACCATAGTGTAGTTTGGTGAAAACACCTTTCCACCGGCCTCAAGTTTTCGGTGGTACTGATGGCATTGCGGCGTCCTAGGGGTACTGTCGGTTTGGTTGCTGGCCCAGGTCTCGCTGCTCAGCGCAGCGCATAGCGCACATTGTAGACTCTGTGCCACCGTTCTACCTTTCCATTGATTTAGGATGATATGCGTTGTGCGAAATTTGTAGATGCCCAGAAGGTTTGCCAATTTAGTGAAGAGGTGTTCTCTGAATTGCTTTCCCTGATCGGTGGTAATCTTGACCATTGTATCAAAAGGCGAAACTTAGTTTTGGAGAAACATGTCTTCTACAGTCGTGAGATCGATTCTTCGAATGGGTACACTTTCTGGATAACTAGTGGTGCGATTGATCATCGTAATGCAGTATGCGTAGCCTTCTCGATGGTGACAGGTGACAGTGGTCCACGATGTCGATGTGTGCATATTCAAACTTGATCGCCACTGGGAATGCTTATAGTGGTGCCCAGGTATGTCTGTATACCTTCGTCCCCTTTAACACTGGTGGCAGGCTAGTGTCCATATTTTGATTTCGGAGAGCATGGCAGGTCAGAAGTAGCGTTCCGTTATGAGTTTTCGGGTGGGTTGATGCCGGAATGGCTGAGACCATGCAGCTTGTCAAAAACTGCCTTTGCTAAAGATACTGGAACGAACGGCCGGTGGTTTTGAGTGCCGACGTCGCAAGGCAGGGTAAGGTCTGTATCTGGTACCGGTTCTTCCTGTATGCTAGGATGTTGTTTCCTATAGCTCTTCTGATTCATGTCCACTGCTTGTGTTGTTGCTACAGTCCCCTTAGGCGGTTACGTCTATCGTTTCTACCCAGGATGTGGCTCCGCGACAGTGTTTTTCTCTTCCTTCCAGTACTGAATGTCGAGAATGAAGCTTAGCTGTCGGAGTCGTCGTGAATTGCTGGTTTTCGGATTCTGAGTGATGGAGTGGATCAGTGTTTTGTGATCTGTAAGCACTGTGAAGCGTATGCCTTCGATTTGGTCCCTGAAGTGCCATATTGCCTGATAAATGGTAGGTAACTCCCAGTCGAAAGTTGAATAGGTTTTTTGTGCCTTATATAATTTTTGGAAAATAATCCCAGTGGTTCTAAACGTCCATTCTTTTGTTGTTGGCTGAGGGCCCAAGTCCCGTGTAGCTGGCCTCCATGGCCATAGCTTGCGTCAGTCGATAGGTGTACCAAGAGAGTGGCTTGAGCTAGAGCTTGTTTCGTTGCTGCATATGCTTTGGTCAGGATGTCGGTCCATGTAGTGGGCGTTTTGTGTTTGTTCTTAGCGTTGTGCAGCACGTTGAAGGGCTTGGATAACTGCTGCTTTCTGGGCTTATAGAAGTTGACCACGCCCAGAAAACAGTGTAGCCCGGAAATGTCTTTTGGGCGAGGGAACTTAGTCGTCATGACTGAATGGTAAGGATATAATCCCTTCTGGTGATACCATATATCTTAGGAATTTGACCTGTGGTTGCGCCGGCACACATTTACCGATATTGAGGTGCAGGCCGTAGTTCGAAAACTTGCGTAGAACCACAGCGGGATGAGGCTAGTGTTCCTGAGGTAAGGCTGAGGCTATAATGGCGTCGTCTATGTAGCAGAAGGTGAATGGCATCTCCTGAAGCAGTTGGTTCATGCATCGTTTCTAAACCCAAGCACCATTCGCGTATGCTTGAAGAGGCTGAAGGCTATGGCAGCCATCGATATTGTAGCGACCCTTAGGGGGGATTGATTACAACAGTGGGAATAGGTTCAGGTGGGAGAGCTGGTCGGTACCGGGGTTAAGGTGTTCTGATCTCTAGGGGGAGTTAAATAAGAACCCGGGGGTTATATAAAATGCTAATGACTACATTCTCGGATAACTAAGTTGGGGTCCCTCTGTAGAGGGGTCGTGCGTGCAAGAAATTAATCGCATTCACACTTTCCTTACCTGTAAAGCTCTTGTAGGTCTTGTTAAGGTTAAATGTTAACTTGTTAGGTTGGGCTCGGGGCCCTTGACGGACGTGAACTCGGTGTCGTTCGAGTATCGAAGAGAGTAGGGAGAGATAACCTACATTCGTGGTCAGTGTATATGATTTATCAGAGCCAGGTAAGCAACTTGCTGCCCTAAAAGCCAGTTCTTCATGCATTACCACATCTTTCGAAACTTAATGCAATCTGATGCAATTCCCTGACCGTGGTTCGTACTTCACACAGGGTCGCTACAATGTCTTTTGGTATTTTGGGTATGAGTTGGAAGAACCTTTGGATGTCTAGGATAGAGTAGATCTTGTTCCTTGTAGTAGTTTGTTGAAGTCCCGGGTGTTAGATACTACGTAGGGATCAAGGATCGTTTTCGTATCCAATCCTGTGTAATCTCCACATGGGCGGATAGAGCCGTCTCGTTTATGCACTATGTGTAGCGGTGAGGCCCATGGTTACTTGGATGAGCGGAATATCCCCACTTCCACAAGCCTGGTGAATTTTTCCTTAGCTTGGTTATTACTTATTTCCTGCCATAACTGAACTTGGTTATTACTTCTTCCTCCTTGAATTGAACTTGCCTCTTACTTATTTCCTGCCATAACTGAACTTGGTTATTACTTCTTCCTCCTTGAATTGAACTTGCTTCTTACTTATTTCCTGCCATAATTGAACTTGGTTATTACTTCTTCCTCCCTGAATTGAACTTGCTTCTTACTTATTTCCTGCCATAATTGAACTTGGTTATTACTTCTTCCTCCCTGAATTGAACTTGGTTATTACTTATTTCCTGCCATAATTGAACTTGGTTATTACTTATTTCCTGCCATAATTGAACTTGGTTATTACTTATTTCCTGCCATAATTGAACTTGGTTATTACTTCTTCCTCCCTGAATTGAACTTGGTTATTACTTATTTCCTGCCATAATTGAACTTGCTTCTTACTTATTTCCTGCCATAATTGAACTTGGTTATTACTTATTTCCTGCCATAATTGAACTTGGTTATTACTTATTTCCTGCCATAACTGAACTTGGTTATTACTTCTTCCTCCCTGAATTGAACTTGCTTCTTACTTATTTCCTGCCATAATTGAACTTGGTTATTACTTATTTCCTGCCATAATTGAACTTGGTTATTACTTATTTCCTGCCATAACTGAACTTGGTTATTACTTCTTCCTCCCTGAATTGAACTTGCTTCTTACTTATTTCCTGCCATAATTGAACTTGGTTATTACTTATTTCCTGCCATAATTGAACTTGGTTATTACTTATTTCCTGCCATAATTGAACTTGGTTATTACTTATTTCCTGCCATAATTGAACTTGGTTATTACTTATTTCCTGCCATAACTGAACTTGGTTATTACTTATTTCCTGCCATAATTGAACTTGGTTATTACTTATTTCCTGCCATAATTGAACTTGCTTCTTACTTATTTCCTGCCATAATTGAACTTGGTTATTACTTATTTCCTGCCATAATTGAACTTGGTTATTACTTATTTCCTGCCATAATTGAACTTGGTTATTACTTATTTCCTGCCATAATTGAACTTGGTTATTACTTATTTCCTGCCATAATTGAACTTGGTTATTACTTATTTCCTGCCATAACTGAACTTGGTTATTACTTCTTCCTCCCTGAATTGAACTTGCTTCTTACTTATTTCCTGCCATAATTGAACTTGGTTATTACTTATTTCCTGCCATAACTGAACTTGGTTATTACTTCTTCCTCCTTGAATTGAACTTGCTTCTTACTTATTTCCTGCCATAACTGAACTTGGTTATTACTTCTTCCTCCTTGAATTGAACTTGCCTCTTACTTATTTCCTGCCATAACTGAACTTGGTTATTACTTCTTCCTCCTTGAATTGAACTTGCTTCTTACTTATTTCCTGCCATAACTGAACTTGGTTATTACTTCTTCCTCCTTGAATTGAACTTGCTTCTTACTTATTTCCTGCCATAACTGAACTTGGTTATTACTTCTTCCTCCTTGAATTGAACTTGCCTCTTACTTATTTCCTGCCATAACTGAACTTGGTTATTACTTCTTCCTCCTTGAATTGAACTTGCTTCTTACTTATTTCCTGCCATAATTGAACTTGGTTATTACTTATTTCCTGCCATAATTGAACTTGGTTATTACTTATTTCCTGCCATAATTGAACTTGGTTATTACTTATTTCCTGCCATAACTGAACTTGGTTATTACTTCTTCCTCCCTGAATTGAACTTGCTTCTTACTTATTTCCTGCCATAATTGAACTTGGTTATTACTTATTTCCTGCCATAATTGAACTTGGTTATTACTTCTTCCTCCCTGAATTGAACTTGCTTCTTACTTATTTCCTGCCATAATTGAACTTGCTTCTTACTTATTTCCTGCCATAACTGAACTTGGTTATTACTTATTTCCTGCCATAATTGAACTTGGTTATTACTTATTTCCTGCCATAATTGAACTTGGTTATTACTTCTTCCTCCCTGAATTGAACTTGCTTCTTACTTATTTCCTGCCATAATTGAACTTGGTTATTACTTATTTCCTGCCATAATTGAACTTGGTTATTACTTATTTCCTGCCATAACTGAACTTGGTTATTACTTATTTCCTGCCATAATTGAACTTGCTTCTTACTTATTTCCTGCCATAATTGAACTTGGTTATTACTTATTTCCTGCCATAACTGAACTTGGTTATTACTTATTTCCTGCCATAATTGAACTTGGTTATTACTTATTTCCTGCCATAATTGAACTTGGTTATTACTTATTTCCTGCCATAACTGAACTTGGTTATTACTTCTTCCTCCCTGAATTGAACTTGGTTATTACTTATTTCCTGCCATAATTGAACTTGGTTATTACTTCTTCCTCCCTGAATTGAACTTGCTTCTTACTTATTTCCTGCCATAATTGAACTTGGTTATTACTTATTTCCTGCCATAATTGAACTTGGTTATTACTTATTTCCTGCCATAACTGAACTTGGTTATTACTTATTTGCTACCATAATTGAACTTGGTTATTACTTATTTCCTGCCATAACTGAACTTGGTTATCACCACCATGCAAGCTTCACCACCATGATTATCTCACTATTGGGACCACTACATACAAGGCTCCTTACATCCCATCTACTTCTCATGTACCTACATATCTTCCTTACATAATTTTCCCATCCACTTTTGTTTTATACTTCCTAAATAATTACGGATTTCTTTAATGCCCTTATCTGATTTTAATATCAGTAACCTTTTTCCTATTATATCTGTTAGTAAATTAGCCCATCAATGTTAATTTATCTCTCATTTATTTAGTTTCTTCGCATTCTAAAGTTGCATGCCAGTAATTATCCCCCTTCCACACATTGGACATTTGTCTAAATCGCTTCTCCCTCCTAAGCCGGTTTATCTCCTTTCTCCATCTCCACATACATCTCCTTTCCCCATTGTAAGTTTAAATTGCTGTAGATTTTTAGTGACTTTTTTGTAATTACAACTACCAAAAAGTTCCTGAATTTCAGTAATTAGTAAGACAGTAGGACACTTGAAAGTTTATTCATTAATTCATGAAGAAAAAATTGTGATGTGATACATTCACATGACTTTCTGTACCCTCTATCATTTATTAGGGGTATACAAAACTGTTCTTACTAAAGCTTATTTTTCTATCTACTTTATTTTAATCTAAATAAATCTTTGCAGAAATACCTACATTACATACTTGTTATAGATACAAAGGGAACTGTGATTGTCAAATGTTTAAGAACTGGATGGTACATGCTGGCCTTAAAATTCCATATTGTTTCCATGCAATCATGAGAAACAATTGAATGATGACAGAACTTAAGGGAATGGCTAAGAAATGAACAATTCAAACGTTTCATAATGGATATTTCAGAAATGGCTTATGTCACAAAAAAATTTATTTGAAATAAATGTGTGTTTTAAAGAACTCTACATTTTTTACATAGTAAATTATTTCAAGTTTACCTGTTATACAGGATGTATCTTTATTGTTGTCATATATTTAAGGGATGTGTTCCTGACATAAAAACAGTAAAAAAGGTTCATATGAACATGGGTCTGAAAATCATTTATTTCAGAGTTAAAACACAAAATCAAAAGTCACAAAAATTGCTCAAAATGGCTTCCTCTTGCTTCGATACATGCAGTAAGCCTGCGTTCCATGCTCTGGCATATTCTGTTGATAATTCCTGATGTCTTTCGTATTTGGTCAAATCCATTTGGATATGTCCTCTCAAAATGTCAACATCAGGTACAGGAGTTGCATAAACTTTAAATGTCCCCAGACGAAGAAATCCATTGGATTCAAATCAGGCGATAGAGCAGGCCATGCAATGGGTCCCCTTCAACCAATTTATCTTTGGGGAAATCGATCATTCAAAAACCTACGAACTATCATACTGAAATGAGCTGGAGCACCATTGTGTAAAAACCATATTCATTGGATGATGTCCAGAGGCACATTATCAGTTAAGTGATGCAACTCATTTCTGAGAAACTGGAGATAGGTTTCTCCATTCAGACGCGGAATAGGGTCTAATTAGGTGATCATGAATGATTCCACCCGAAACGTTGAGATAGAACCTCTGTTGATGGTTGTCCTGTCGTACATCATTAGGGTTTTCAAATGCCCATTTATGAGTGTTATGAAAATTGAAGATGCCATTGCGAGTAAAACCAGCCTCATCTGTGAATTAGATACAGGCTAGGAAATTGATGAACACAGCGCACTGCTGTAACATGAGTTGACAGAAACGTCTTTTTGGCTCAAAGTCCGCCTCATTTAGTCCATGCACATGTTGAAGGTGATATGGGTACAGAGGATTTTCATGCAGAATTCTCTAGATAGTCATATGACTAACTCTTTCCCTCACAGCCATACGTCTTGTGCTTTGTGATGGGTCTGCATCCACAGCACGAAGAACTCGTTCTTCAAGCTCAATGCCTCGTATCGCTCTTGGTCTCCCAACATCCCTAGTACTCCTCTCAAATGTGCCATTCTCTCTCAAACATTGGTGAATTCGTGCAAATGTGCTTGCACACGGTAACAGTCTGTCAGGGTTGCTTTCTGCATAAAGTTCCCGTGCTCATGCTGCATTACCATCTGCACGGCCATACGTGTAGTGCATATCCGTCTGTTCACTCATGGAATACATGTTCTTTGACCTATAACAACGAAACGGTTGATTTTCAGACCCATATACATATGAACTTTTTTTACTGTTCTGATGCCAGGAACACGTCCCCCAAATATATGATACCAATAAACATGCACTCTGTATAAGATTAGACAAAATGTTTTCCAAATGAAGTGGACTTGACAAGTTATTACTAGAAAATTCAAGTTAAACATTTTATTTTTAATGTAAATAGTTTTAATATATGGTATTTTAATCAAAATCGTTTGATCAATTTGTTAGAAAATAAAACATTTTGAAAAATATTCCGTGTAAAGGGTAGTCTGGGGTAGGGGTGTCTTGTTGAAAATCTTTTATTGCATATTTAGAAGGTATTGAACCTAAATACCAATTTTGGTATGTATCCGACTTTTCGTTTTTGAGTTATGCTGTTCACAGACACACACACATGGACCTTTCTCTAAAAATGCTTTTTTTGGATTCAGGGTACCTCAAAATATGTACTTCCAGTGAAATCTTGACATCAAATTTTTGGATGGAATACAATATTTCCCTACTTATATACTATGCATAGTAGAGAAAGTAAAAACAGTGCATGGATGTTAAATTTTGTAAGAATGGATTTATTTGACATTAACTATGGAGACCAGAGACATAAGTCTCTGTGAGCACATTTATATGAGTATCAACCCTGAAACAGCATAAAATTAACTCACATGTTAAATTTGTAACAAAACCTTTACTCAAGTGACAAACCTGATATGCATTCAGCAACTGCTGAGGCAAAAGTTGCACACCTGATATTTTGGAAAGAGTTTTCCTATTGTAAATGCAATGTCTTAATCTTCAGTAATATCTCATACTACTGTGAACGTCTTGTCTTGTCTCATACGATACAGATCTCTGTCATTGCTCTGGATGCACTTCAGCCTTGTGCTTATTGTGCTATCTGTATCATTTTAAAGCAAATTCATTATGCCTGCTCCCTTTACCAAGGAATACAGTCTCATAACAGACACAGTTTCAAATTCTTCTGATTCTAAAAACATTTTCCCAAAAGCAATATATCTCCTGTGAGCCAAAGCCTCACATATAATATGTTAGGCTTTTTCACTTTGTTTCTTGCACAATCTGCAATTTAAGTTATCCTGAAACACTCCCATCATGTTAAAATGCATTTTCACAGATATTCAATAATTGTTCTCAGCTGAAGTCTGTTACATTTAAGTAACTTTTCATTTATTTTCTTACATGGTTTTCTAATAAATAGTTTACCGTGTTTGTTTCCTGGAGTTTTAAGTCAGGTTTTATGATGTTCTACTTTGGACCAGTTCTTAATAGCCTCTCTTACTAAACATTGAGATTCAAGCCCAATAAATTGTTAAGCTGCTCCTTGTCCTGCAAGTTCATCAGTTTTTTTTATTTCCCTCTATACTACTACGACCCAGCCCCCAGTGAGTTGAACTTCATTCTGCTCCACCAAGCTTGTGAGCATGTTTAAGTAGTTTAAAATCAATGCTGAAGTTACTTTATGACTACTTAGAGCCTTAAGTGCAGCCTGGCTATCTGAGAAGATAAGGTAAACCCTCCTTATGTTTTCATGTATGCATGGAAGAATAGCATAAATTTCTGTTTCAAAAACAGTAGCATATTCACCCAAGGGAAAACACATTTTGCTCCTGTGTCTTATGCCATGTTCCTGAGCCAGCATTTCAGTCATCTTTAAACCACATCAAAGTTTTCTAAGGAGTTTCCAGGGTTTTTTCATCCAACATTCAGGATCAATAATGACCCTGAACTTCTTTATACTGTGTTTAATTGGAATTATATACTCTTACAGCATTTCTGAAGATGCATCTTTTATGTATTTCCTTCTCTTAGCAAACCTGAGCCTGTTTCAGGAATTCTCACCTGTTTAGCATGTTCAGATTATAGAGTGCACTTCTAAGATTGTCCCATTTGTTTTGTGATTTCCTTGTGGTTTACTGGGAAAAATGTGAGTCAGGTGGAAAATTTAATGTCCTACCAGCATGTTGCCATGGTAGCTCAGCTGTTAGGGCAGCTGGACGGAAACTGGGAGATGTGTGGTTCAAATCCCACCTATGGCATTGGATTTTTCAGTTGTGTGATTCTACCTTTAGTACTTCAAATGTTGTTTTCTTACGTTTTATGTTTCTTGAAATGCTGATTCCAGTCCATCTTGGAATTCAAAAGTGATTCTTAAGTATCTGACTTCTCAGACATTTTAAGTTCTTTACCTTGAAGATATGGAGTTCCCAATCCCTTTATGTCTCTTCTTCTGGTAAATGGTACTGTGCCTGTTTTGTGTTAAAAATTAAGCTGTCATTCACAGCCCATTTTGTCACAGTATTCAGGGCCGACTGGATTGAATCCACTGACAACAGCTTTCATCAATTCCATGTTTCCTTGCAGAAATAATTATTGCATTCAAGGACGTGTTATCAAAGGGACCCTAAAGGCACCAATGCAACCAGAAAAAGGGCAGTTTTAGTTGATCTGCCTGACTATAGGTATGCTAACTGTGAATGTAGTGGAAAGCATTTAATTTTTTTCTCTACACTAATACCTAACTAACATCTAACATCTTATCTAAACTTGCAAGAATTTCTTGAAAAATTAAATCTTTCAGATGTTTTTCTGCTACAGCCAACATACCTGAACAATAGGATAGTGAGCAAGAGAAAGTGATATGTCAACAACATGTTCCTCTATATATCAGCTGATGTAATGCTTCATTTCTTGAAACAGCAGGAAGATACCACTTCCCGGATATTTTTCGTTTGCAAAAATTAAAAATGAACAAGAAGAAGAAGAAGAAACTAAATGCCTAGAAGTCAGATCTCTTTAGAAGGTGTCTTAGTTAATTTCTGGTCAGTTTTACAAAACACAAAGATCTTGTTAGAATATAGCATCTATATCAAATAAAAATGCTGGTTGAATTAACCATTTTTGAGATATTCCCATTTGTTCACTGGAATTTTCCAATACATATGCATTTTGGGGAATAACATTTTAAAAGTTTTCTGCTGAGTATTGATCTGATTTACAGCAACAGTTATAATCTTTTGTATAACAACTATGAGAGTAAATCTTAATTTGTAGGGAGAATAATGTGAATGTTGCAGTTTTTTCTTTCTTTCTTCAGTAAAACAGATTTTCATTTTTTTGATAATGTCTCCACTTGTGAATGTGGAGTTCCGCTGTGCAATTAATTTAATCTCTGTTTGTTACAAAACTGTAGATCAATGTTGTATCAGAATGTTTTATTTCTATTAAAAGGACAAAACAGTGCAGTAAAGTGATTGAAAAGTAATTACATTTAAAACAGCTAAAGCTTTTACCTTGTATTTTAACAGGAATATTGCACCATAATGTTAGTAACTGTTGAGTATTTGACAGAGGAAATTATATCTTTCTGAAATGAAAGGAGAAATTATAAATGAAAAAACTTGTAATTGTTATTGTTTAAAATCATTGTTAAATAGTTAAGGAAGCATATTGAAAGAAACCAGTTTAATATATACATACACATTTGTGTCATTATATGTAGGGTAACATTAAAAAGTTGTGCTCACTGTTCCGTTTTCCCTGAATACTGATGAAAGGAAAAGTTTGCAGTTCGTTCAATATCTCTACCTTTGTCAGCTGCAGAGCTTTTTGGAAGGATTGGGAAGGAAACTTCACGAAAAAGAAGAATTTCCTTCAAAATATACCATTTTCTGTTTAGAAATCTTGGAAAATCAGTTTGTATGATACAGATACAAGTTTTACTGATGAAAAAGAAACTTTAAATGGTTTAAAAGGTTTAAAATAATATTATATATATAGGAGGACTAGAAAGTGTATGATGATCAAATTTGCCATTGTATATTTCTGATGAAAATAAAATCTCTGATTCTTCCGGATTCATATATGTGTGTGTGCTTTATTGGATGCCTAAAGTATTTGAACCTTTAAAAAGCACTTAAATGGAATGTATAGTTTTTTAAATTTGTTTTACTACACAATTGTTTTTACTTACTATTTATTGTATATCTTTGGAAATTTTGGAATTAAATTTAATTTTTATCCTTGGTTTCAAAATAATAGGCATTCATTAATGAATGAATCATTCGGAAGGCAACATTGGATTCAGTTAAAGAGTAATCCGCAGAATTCATAAAAATTGATCACTTTTCTCAAGCTATGTTTCAATTGAAATTATCTTGGAACTACGTATATGGCCTTTTCTCAGAAATAATTGTAAAAGCTACAAATCCGGCAGCTTCCCATACTTATATAAGATACCGTTTTAAATATCCAGAACTAAATTATATTTTGTAATGTAATAGATTTTTAAAATGTTTAACATTCAATGTACCTATTTTAAAATATGATTCAAAAAATATTTTTCTTTCTTTTTTGTTTTGCAGCTGTTGTAGCAATAATGGGAAAAATAATTTTAGAAATTATTCATGCGCCCAAAGCTGCACAGGAACAAAAATTGGTTTTGTATCATGGAGAGAACGCTATGCATACTGTGAGTACTGGCCATTTTATTTGGCATCAGAAAGAAACTTTTGCTTTAACATTAATAGTATTACAATAATGAAATTATTTAAACAAATCAATGAAGAAAGATTTAGTGATAAAATAACCTCCCTTAGAGTTGGTCAACAACATTTCCACTTGTTCTCATATCTGGTTCATTTGACATTCTAAGACTGGAATCATTTTTCTGGCTCGCATATACTTCATATTTACATGCAAATGTCTTCTCCATGGTCTAGGGGTACCATGCAAGCCTCTAGTTCCCAAGGTCGCGGTTCAAACCTGGCAAAGGGCAATGGATCTTTTTAGGTGTAAACATCCTAGCATGGCTTCCTTCAGAAGGGAAGTAAAGTGGTGGTCCCATGTGGCACATAAAAGAACCTCAAGCCTGATAGAGGCCTCTGAGCAAAATTTCCAGTCTTTCATGCCCAGTATAGAATGGGACGCTAAGAACCATAGTAGTTAAAGAATTTCCACAAATAAACGCTCAAAAATAAAAACAAAATTATATGCAAAGTCACTTAAACCAGCAAAAACAAAAAGTTTATATCCCCATTTATAGGGTTTTGATGGTACATATTGTTTTAAGAAATACCTGTTTTTGGTGAAATATAATTGCCATCAATTTGGAACAGATTTTGTTCCAAAGTAACAGATAAAAAGTGTTGTTTAGAGATTCTACTATGGGCCTAATTTTGAAAAATCTGTCATGACCAGGAACCCCAATTGGTTAAAAATTATTGAGATCAATGAAAAGTACATGTATGTCTCTTTTTTTTTCAAACCTGTTGATAGATAAAGCCGCCTTATCAAACCATTTCCAAATGGACCCCAATGATTTTGATAGATGAACTATGCTCATTAAAATGCAAGAACTAAAAAAACATTTCAGCTCATCTTTTGTTACTTTGAATGCATTACCAGCACTCTAAAGTATATATTGGGTGTCTGAAGTAAAATATGCTCCAGTAATTCCTCTGGAAAAAATAACTGAAGTACTGAAATAGAGTTTTCAGGTTCAGAAGTTCCTTACTAAGGCCTCCCTCCCTGCTGAACTCCATTTTACCCCTTCTCCACTCCATTTCACTGAATTAAGTGGCTCCCTTGGAGGTGCTGAAGGAGAGACAGGTGGTCCAAGGTGTCAATGAAGCTGTATTGCTGGAGATGTTCTTGGAACTTCATTTAATGGAGGAAATGCTGAGGTTATACTAAATGAGTAAGCCAATGTACTATATGGTGTGACTGTTTGAGAAGAAGTTGGCATTGTGCAGGTACTGGGACACTGGATGCAGTAGCTAATCTTGAGAGGGTTACTTTATCTGCAGTTTCCAGAATGATTTGTTCCTCATCACTACATTCTGGTATCACCATCTCATCACTAGATGATTCCTCTAGGTCATCATCTGAAGTATCAGGGATCTCATCTTTCAACCTTCTTTTCTTCTTCCTTGTAACTCATCTATAAAATTAAAAAAAAAAAAAAAGTTCATGTAGTACATATGCAAGCTGTAAAAACTACAACTTGATTGTTTAGTGCAATAAATGGCTATAGCTGCACAAAGATATAGCAGAAAAATTGGCAAACAGATGTACTGGTTGCAAACTTACCTTTTGTAGAATACAATGACACCAAATCCTAAATTGAGGCTCATACAACACAAGATAAATTCAAACTAATTATAGTGCTTTGCAAACATTTCAATTCAGTTTCATTACAGAGAGAGGAAAAACGAGAAAGAAAAGGAGGGAGGGAGCAGGAAGGAAGAGTGTTCCACAGGGTTGACCATTTAAGTTGAGACTGCACAGTGTCTCCATTGTAGAAAGAAATGTCTTTATTAAAAGTTGCTTGATAATATGGGGGAAAGTAAATGCCATTAGTCGTGTTTTGTTTGGAGGATGTTATGATGGTCATTTTAGAGCCAATTAATTTTTTTTAAATGTGAATGTATTTTGTATGTTGTTTTCTCATTAGAAAATGGTTTATAAAAAGCTGTTTATTTTGTGATGAATAAGGAAACAAAATAAAAAATGTTCAAATGACTATCAATGGATGGTCCAACCATTCATTGTGCTCTTTACGCATAGACATTCAGAATTTTTGTTGTTATTTGTATTGGTGTAAGAACAACTGCAAAGTGCTTTATACAAATGTTGTTTAGTTTTTTTATGAGGAGCAAGAAAACAACACAAAAAAGGTAGGTTGCCATTTTAAAAAATTTAATTGAGCCTAAAATGACCATCACAACATCCTCCAAATAAAACACAACTAATGGTATATACTTTCCCCCATAATATCAAGCAACTTTTATTCAAGACGTTTCTTTCTACAACGCTTAGTTTTGGAGACATTTTACTGTCTCAACTTAAATGGTCCACCCTGTGTATATTATTACAGTTTGAACATAAAATTGGTTAAAACCTAAAGTTGCTAGGAAATACTAGTTCTGACAAGGTTCATCCATCAGAATGTGAATTTACTAGGACACTCTAGTTATGATGAAAGTCTCCTGGAAATTCTAGTTTTGATAAACAGTTTATCCATCAGAATCCAAATTTACTAGAAATTCTAGTTCTGACGAACCTCTCCAGGTAATTCTAGTTTTTACAAATGTAGGTAATTCAATTACATCTAGAAATAACATACTACTTAAGAATTTTAGAAAATTACATCAAATTTTGCTTTGTTTCTCTGGTAATTGCACGTAAACAATACTTACTTACTGTTAGTGTTGTTGTTGTTGTTGTAGTAGTAGTAGTAGTAGTAGTAGTAGAAGCACAAAATAGTTTTATTACCCACATTATATTATAGAATTCTTAAACATCATTATTATCTTACAAAACTCAACATTATGGTTTTTCATTACACAAGTCACTTGTTCCATGGATAAGACTCTAGAGATATTAAAGAAAGATATTAGAGATATTAATAAAGATATTAAATAGAATAAAAAAAATGTCACTTCCTGCAACAAGGCATGCTATTATGACATTCCAGAGAATTCCCTTTTTCACACACAAGCATCACTTCAAAACACAATTGTTTTTTTCAAACAAAAATATATGTGATATGTGTGCAGGCTTGCACTGTTTTCTTTTTATAATGCTCTTTATTGAAAGCATGTTTCATTACAAGTTGTAATACTACATGCATTTTTTATATGTTAAACAATACTATATTATTTTTATATATGAAAACATTGATAGTATTTCCATTTTCCTGCCAATTAAGTACTGGCAATGTTTGTAGAGTGTTAAAATTAATTTTATTTACCTAGCTGTGAGAACTGTTTTAAAATGGTTTTTGTATCAATTCACTTTTCTCTATGGACCGACCACCGCCTATATGATTTCATATTATAAATCAGAAGTGAGCCTTTTTGTGTGTGTGCAGTGCATGTGAGAGAGAGAGAGAGAGAGAGAGAGAGAGAGAGAAGGAGAGAGAGAGAGAGAGAGAGAGAGAGAGAGAGAGAGAGCTCATAATCCAAAAGCAAAATGTCTGATAAATGAAAAACTTTGTATTTAAATCAGTATCTTCCAGAGATGCTCCATAAAGATTTGCAAGAAAATCCCCACTCCAAACATTTACTTATAAGGAAACCTTTTCAAAATTTTTTATTTTCTCAAAATTGGCCCCTACAATTTTGATTAAAATGTCACATATTTAACAAATCCACATGACATATAAAATGTATATCTTGAATTTTCTGGGAATTCCTTCATTCAGAAGGAATTTTATATAAGTGGTAAACCATGAGAGATGGACAAAAGCTTACTTCACAAGAAATATGTATGTCTTTAAAACATAATTTATTTAAAATAACTTTTATTATGGCATCAGCCATTTCTAAGATATTTGTTGTTATTATTTGAATTTTTAATACTTTGACATATCATTATTTTGAAGTACTGCAAATCTTCAGCTGTTTCTTGCAATGTAATGCAAAGAGCATGCAATTTTAAGGCCAGTATGTACCAACCATTTTTAAACATCTGTCTGTTGCTATCAACTTTGTACCTACAACAAAATGTATAATGAAAATGTATATGCAAATCTCAGTTAAGTTGAAGTAGATAAGAATAGCTTTTTTTCACTAATAAAGCCATCAGTCAATAGTAGAAGTGTAGGCTAAACCAGGAGCATCATTTCAGCTTCTGCTTGTGGGTGGGACAAGATTGCCTGAAGTGCAGTTGTCTATATTTTCATGTGAATTTTAACAATACATTTAGCCTAAGAGAAAGTCATCTTTTATTTCATAAATGTGAAATATTTATATTAAAAGTACAGCTCTCATCATTTTTCTTTTACTAGAGCAATATAGCTTAAGTATTTCTTATAAGTTGGGGAGGGGCAATTAACCCCCACTGTAGCCCAAAATGATGCCCCTGGGCTAAACCTATATAGTGCACACATCATTTAAAGTAAGATAGCTAATGTTAGATACTAAGAAACATTTAAGTAGCAACTTAGCTAGAAATATTCTATAATATTGTCTAATGGCTGTCCTTAAATGACAGAATACCAGGACATTCATGAATATTCTATCCTTTCAATAAATTAAATAAGGCCACTTCTTATTGCATCATTATTGTTATTTGTATGTAGCAGTATAACTGGCTACTGAAAATAGAACTTCTTTCTGCTGTTTCCATCTTGCATTTATCAGATCTTGTATTTACTGTCCAAACTGCATCCGTATCTTTATACATTACTTTATAAAATTTAAACTGTGTGAATTTTAAACTTTTATTTCTCAGTGTATTATTCTTCCACACTTATAAAATTTGCTATATTTACAATTTATTTTGTTCTTCTGGCAGTAGCATATATTAAAACCTGAAAATTAAATGTGTTTACTTGATCTATTAATTTGTTATTTAGCACAGTTTTACACCCTATATGGTTTGTTCTTCTAAAAGCCATAACTCTTATTTTTGTTTCCAAAATTCTATATTGTAATTAAATGCAACTTCATTTAGTTGATACGAAAGTTGTTGCAATTTATTTTTAAATTATTCCTTGATATTTTCTGACATAGCTTGAGAATATTATCAATATATATTATTAAACATTGCAGTAAAGAATGGGCAGCTTGTCTACTCCTTGATTTATATTTATTGAGTTATTACTAAGTTTGCTTTGTCAAACTCCATCTTGTTTTATTTGTGTATTTATTGAATACATTGCAAATCCATATTCTTTTCAAACTTTTTTCTTCTGAATTTATTGTCTCTTAGAGCATACAGAATCAATTAATTTCCACCCATTTATTTTGATGTTATCCCACATAATTATCAAAGGGTATGCTAAGTAAATCACTGGAAAGTGGTGTTGTACAGTAGTTTTCAGTACCATGATCTAAATAATGGAGCAAACTTGTTTCTGCAACATGTCGTGGGTAATTCAGAATGTAGTGTTTAACTGAACTCTGTCTCAGTTAACTTACATAACTAATGTGCTGCAATTTTCAATTTCATAATAAGAAATTCAGATATGTTAGATTTCAAAATAGAGTGAAATTAACTTTCAAGAACAGCAAAATACTTTTGAAAGTCATTAATCTGCAGTAACAACCCTGTTACTCAGAAGAGCATAATAATCAGGAAATACAATGAAAGTTCCAGTACTGGAAACAGCTTAATTTGTAACACTAGTATCTATTCCTATATTATCCCTTTCTTTATTACCTTCTTCTCCAGGTTGAAGCAATAATATCCGCCCGAAAAGAAATAAAAAGAAGAAAGATAATAAGAAGGATTAGGAAAGGGGGGAATAAAACGGTTAATGACAGAGATTAAGAAAAGAACTGAAGTAATAAATAAAAGCATTTAAACAAAAAATAAAATGAATAAAAGGAAAACGTATGAAACCGTGTATTTCAGAGCAGACAGGGACCAGTTGAAACCGTAGCAATTAGTAATGTTTCACGAGGCGAGGTCATTAGAAAGCACTTAGGCTACATAGAATTCGTGAAGGCAGGAAACAACCCACGGGAAAGGGGTACAATAGACGGGAAGTCGCAGAATCAGTCATCCGCACAGAAAAATAAATCAGGCGAAAATAAGCTGATAATGTCAGACTAACTTTCTAATTCTTGAGAACCAATTGAAGCGGAAAAAAATTTATAAAAATAACCAATTAGAAGTTATGAAAGCCTTGTGCCTAGAAAAAGTTTGGACGAAAATAGAAAATGGGAGTAGAATAGAAAATTATCTAGGACGGGAGAGCAAATTGAGACGTGTGTCAAGCTTGTGTCAGAGGAGGTTGCGTCACTCCGTAGGAGGATATGTGCGCAGAAATGGGTGCAAATTCACGACGACTAAAACAATTTCTTTGAGTATTTATGTTGATAAGGGGAAGTATGCGAGTTTAGATTCAAAATTGTAGACGTGGTCGATAAGGCAAGTCTTGTGTGATGGGGATTCGAGAAGGGATTGTAACAGTGTGGATTGTCACATTAAAAGGGGCCAGTGAAGGAGGAATTCCGAGTGTTATTCATCTCCTGTCCACACTTCCTGAGAAGAGAGTCTCAAACCAACGGACAACCCATCCTCTACCTTGAGCATCCGGCAGAATTCTACCCTTCTCCTTGAATCAGACCAACCAACAAACCATCCCACTACAAAATGGCACGCAACGTGTCATACACCCACATTCAGCAACAGCATTCCATTTAAAACATCATTTGTACCTTTCCTCCCCACCATCAACATCACATTTTGGTGCAACTGAGAACGTCTCCCAAGGATTATAGCAGCTCATCACAGCCGACCAGGAGATAAACCAGCATAAGTACCTCATAATTTACCAGCCCAACTGAGGTGTACAACTACACAGCGGACAGTGGATGTTACTTCATAGTGGGAAATCATTGAACGACACAATGGAGGACGCCCCTACAGAGAAATGGATACTTGCCGTGTCTAACCAGCAGGAACAACCTCCGGGAACCCCTGCTACCATAGAAACAATGCTGCACTAGATGTTTATGCAATTCCAACCACTAGATTCTCGTATCACATCCCAAGGTGAAACATTACAGGCTCAAATCACATCCCAGGGAGAAACATTAAATTCACAAATTACATCACAAGGAGAAACAATAAACTCCCAACTAGCAGCACAGAGGGAAACCCTAACCCAGTTAGAAAACAGATTAGTGACCCATGTGCAAGAACAACTAGCAGCTCAAGAGGAAATATTAGAAGCACAACTTTCGGCCAAATTAACAGCAAAATCAACTCAAAGAACACGTCAACAAGCAGGCACACCAGGTAGAAGCTATTAGCTTAGGGCAGACCTCATTAAGGGTAGAGGTAATTACCATTCGCACCGACGTTCATGATGCATGTTCAGAAATTCAGTCTTTAAACGGGAGAGTCGTCCAACTGTCTGCTGACCATGTAAATAAAGATCAGATGAGTTGTGAATTGGGCGCGGCCTATGAGGAAATATATAGTAATGTAAATGCAGAATTAGCTGCAATTAGAGAATCGGTTCAGAGCACAGCATCACAGACTGCAACAGCACACAACTCAGCATTACAACAAATTGAAATACAGTCGCGTGAGTTGGCACGGTGAAAGAAGTTCTGGAACAACGTCAACGCACCGTGATAAATCACACTGGCAGTAGCCATGCCACCTCTCGTGAGGGAGGTACGGCGAGAACGCAAAACGCAACACATTTGCCGTTTGCGTCACTTCAAACCCAATCTTCCAATGTCCTCATAAGGATTCTACATATTCAAATGCGCATGCTTACCCTCTGCATTACAACCTTTTGAACGAAATTGCGGTACCACAATTCAGTGACATCAGGGACAATGTCAAACGGTACATCATGGATCTAGACTCATATTTCGATCTCAAACAGGTACCCGAAACGTTGAAACTTCTCATAGTCAAAAAGGGGCTCCAAGGGCGGGCACTCTCTTGGTTTCCCTTAGCGATCGGCGACCACGCCACCTACAGCGACTTTAAAAACTTATTCTTATCAAAATACTGGAACACAACGACACAATACGCGGTCCGTATCGGAATAAACAACGGAAAGTATGTACCAGGGCGTGGACAACAACTAATAGATTACTTTTTAGACCTAGCAAAACAGAGTTTGCTATTAGATCCAGCAATGCAAGAAACAGAATTTGTACAGAATTTGTCCGACACTTTCCAGACAACATTAGGAACAACCTCATAGTAGCACGGGCGATAACAATCGCAAAGACACTGGAATCATTAACGGCATTACAGGGTTAACAGAGCGGTAGCTCTGATATTAGTGCACCGACTAACGATTTCAGTGAGTTAAGGGCACAACCCACATATCAGAATAGAAGAGTACCATACTGTCACCATCCCGACAGGTACAACAGGGGCAACCACTACCCCAATTACAGGGGCGACAACCCAATTCCCCGGGGGCCCACCCAGAGATAGCTCCAGACAACATTATATAAACTATGTGCGCGTAAAGGAACAACGCCGACAACGCACACATTGGGGAAGCAACCCCTCAGAAAATCAAAATTTCGAATCCTGTCCCGACGTGAGACAGAGCCCTCAGAGGGAACAAACACATATCACACAGGGTCGCTCAGGATACAATGTGGACGCACCACAATGGTCGTATGATAACCGCCGGCCGCCAGTAAATAGCCATACGCGTGCGAACAGTATAAGAAATGAACATACACAGGGACAACAAAGAGGCGCCATTTAAAAACAGACATGGTTTAGCCGTGAGATCAATGGGGCAGCGCAGCAGGACAATATGCATGGCAGCGCATCTTGTTCCGACACCACCAACACAACAGCGTTAAACTAGAACGGGTTCATGATAAAGTCCCATCTGCGGGCCCCTTATCTCTTTGCAACACAGGGAATAATCATAACATTAAGGAAGACAGACAGGGAGACATTATAGACTCATCACAGGTAACAATATGCATAGGAGGTGAAGCATTTCAGACAAGTGTAGATTCCTCCTTGTGCAGTCTTGAATTCTGTAACCATATTTTATCAAGGGGAACAAAATTACAGACGTTCCCAGTTAAAAATGTTTATGCCATTTTAGCCATTGGGCGGAAGAAGACCCGAATACAACAAGTAATAATAACTTTCAGCATCAATTATATACAACTAGAATACATTTTCCTTGTCGTGCCGCATTTAGTGACAAAAATGTTAATTTATAGTGACTTATTATCTGAATTTAAAACTAACATTAACTATAAAACAAAAGAGCTGACATTGAAAAAGAACTGACAATAGCATAGTCACCACACATTTCTTTCAATCGACTGGTAACTTGCCGCACTTAACAGAGAGGGAACAAGACATTCACCAAAACCGTATTGTCGTGCAGGTAATTGGCCTGGGTGATGAAATTTGCCTAGCGCAAGTGTAGGTAGATAAAGAATTTAATGAGAATGAGGAAATAGATGATCTCGACGAAAATAAGGTGGAGGAATATAATTAAAATGAAGAAAGGGAAAATAATTATTTAAAGAACGTGACTGGCGAAGACGCAATTTGGCCTGCCAACTCAATTAATAGTAATGCAGAACAATAGCTGTACGGAGAGCCGGAAACAAAACAAATTAGGGAGATGATAGAGGCCAAGGTCAACGATATTTCAGCCCTCAGTAGGGAAAAGAAACAAACATTACCCAAAATCCTGTGGGAGAATAGAGCAACATTCACAGAAAAAACAGGTTGCTGCAAGAGTTTCGAATACTCACTTGAAATTAAACCAGCCCCCCCACATGGAAATAGAAGTGCAGGAATATACCCCTCCATCTACAGGAGGCAGTGAACACAACAATTCAGCAAATGATAGAACAAAAAAATATACTACCTTCAAATTCCCCGCATATCAACCCTCTGTGTGTAGTTGTAAAGAGCTCGGGTAAAGTAAGAATAACTATCGATGCCCGCCACCTGAACACCTTCATAATACCTGATAACACCAGAACACAAAACATAGAGTCTATTCTAGCAGACATAGGAAAGAAACAATGGTTTTCATGCCTGGACCTGACAAATTATAATTTACAGGCCCCATTGGCTCCCCACCTTCGAAAATACACAGGCTTTATTTACCAGGGGAAAGTTCTAGAATTTTTGAGAATTCCCTTCGGACTTTCGGTTAGTGGATATTGTTTTCTGTGAGCCACGAATAGGGTATTCGGGAACACAACACAAGCATACCTGACATAGTACATCGACGTCTTCTTTATACACAGTAACAACATTGAGAATCATCTACAGCACATCAACATTGTCCCCACAAAGATAAGACAAAATGGGTTGACACTTAACCTAAATAAAACTATATTTTATAGCCAGGAAGTGAAATATTTTGGTTACATCATTTCGGAAAAGGGCGTGGCACCACACACTGAACGCATCAAAACAATACAAACAATACCGCCCCCAAGAAATGTGAGGCAGCTGCTGGATATACTCCAATACGTGGCTCGTTCCTCGCAAATTATGCCCGAGATGTAGCGTCCTTACGTGAACTACTGAAAAAGGGACGCGCTGGCGAAGGACCGTAGAACATCAAGTCACCTTCAATGAGGTGAAGGAACTGTTTGGACAGGCCATTTTGTTAGAAAGGCCAAACATGGACCTGCCTTCCACATATATTCCGACGCGGCCATTACTGGTTTAGGCGCAATGTTATGCCAATACGATGCCAAGGGGGAACAACATATCATTAGTACGGCACCGCGTACTCTGACAACGGCAGAGAAATCAGCCGGAATCACGGAACCAGAAATCTCCGCAATATATTTCGCATTATAGAAATTCAGGCACTTTATCTACAATAAACCAATCTCAATTTACACTGATCACGTTAGCCTTTCGTTTATAACAACCTGCAAACTTGTCAGTTCCACGATAGCCCGGTATACACATGAAATCAGGGCTTACAACGTCAACATCCAACAAATTCCTGGGAACAGCAACATTTTCTCCGACACGCTCTCGAGAATGGGAAACAGAGAAGGAATTCCGGAATGCCTGGGACACACACGCAGAGAAATAAAAATTCTCAGAATTGAACTCCAATCAAGTAGCGAACTCGCTAAACAGGTCAAGAACATCAGAACACTACAGCAACAAGACCCGAAGCTGGAAGCCTTAATGAGGAAGACGAAAGAGATCACACCCGACCTAAATGAGTCAATAGGGGTGCACAACGGCATACTCTACAAATTACAACGCTTGGAACACCCAAGATGGCCGACTTACCCGCCGAGTGCTTTAGATATATCGATAATTGGCACTTTTCACAAGACAACGATACACGCGGCCTCTGAAAAGACATGTATCTCGATACAACAACATTTCTATATACCAAAACTCCACAGGAAAGTCGGGCAACGTTTGAGCGAGTGCGAAATATGCCAGGAATGTAAGCCGATAAATGTTAAGTACGACACCACAAAATATCATCGCAGACAAACCCTTATCCCTGATCGCAGAAAACGCGCATGGCCCCCTACCTTCTGGCGTGGGAGGTATGCGATACATTTGTGTACTGGTGGATGTATTTACAAAATTTGTGAAACTGCAATGAAAATATTGTTCGAGCAATGCATAAAGAAGATCGACGGACATCTTATGAATTTATTTGGGCGACATTGGGCATCGGTATGTGACAAATCCAAAACATTTTACATCAAGAGTTAGACGTGAGAAAACTTTGTTGTCGATGGATTCCATATAAACTGACTCCCGATCAAAAACATCAAACGCATTAGTTGGTGCAGAAAAACTCTAGGAAAATTCCAAGGCGGCACTTCAGATTTGGTTTGGAACATTATCACTGGTGATAAATCTTGGAATTTTGGTTATGATCCTGAAAAGAAAAGTTAATTGGCTCAATGGGTCTTTCGAACCGAACCTAAGCCTACTACAGAAGTGCGACGAATTTGCAGTGGTGGTAAGAAGATGCTTGCTAGTTTTTTTTCTGAAGCGGGCTATAATGCTACTATACCATTAGAAGACAGACGTACGTTACTGCCGATTTGTACAAAAATGTCTGTTTAGCGCAAATTTTTTAAAGAGTTCGTGAAAAACGCCCAAAAGAGAAAAATAATATTACATCATGACAATGCATCGTCACATACAACAAAACTAGCAACTGGGTATCTGGATGCCCTAAAGGTCAGCACCATGGACCCTCCACCATTCAGCTTTGACCTTTCACCTTGTAATTTCTTTTTGTTTCCAAAAACTAAAGATAAACTGCGTGGAATAATTTGCTCGTCATCAGATGAAGCAGTGGAACATTATAAAAACCTGGTTTCTGAAGTGTCTCAGGAAGAGTGACGCAATTGTTTTAAGCACTGGTTTCATCGAATCAAAAAGTTATTGACGTTAAAGGGAAATATTTGAAAAACAATAAAAACATTTACATTGTTTAAAACTTATCCTTGTTTGGTTTTACAAAAATGTTTATGTCGCCCTCGTATTGTTGTTGGAACCAGTCAGTAATGTTCCAGTTACGATGGACATGCATGCTGTTCGTGGTCATATACACCAGTTAATTGAAATTAAAAAAGGAAAGGAAGGAAACATAGACATGAAGCTGCTGCATAAACTGTGCGTGAAGTAGTTTCCTGTGTAAACACTGAAATAACTATTCCTAGGCAAGCTTCTCGCCAATCCCAGAGACAAAATAATCAGATCCAGAACAATATTACCGCTTCATTCCATACTTGGAATCCCTGATATCATCACTTGAAACGCCATTTTTAGAAAACAATGTCATAATTACTAACATTCTTAAATTTAATTCAGCAAATATGAAATGCTTGAGCTCCCTTAAGTTTGATGAAAGTGCCAATAAAATTCAAGAATTCTATAAAGAAGAGAATAATCTAAATGTTGATTTGACTCTTGGCAAAATAAGCCTGAAAAGATGCTAACAGAATTAATTTAATTGAGCTTTTGAGAAAACAAAATTAATTGACCTATCGGTATCTAAATTAATCAATACAGCACTCACTTTACCTTCCCGGGTTCGATTACTGCCCAGATTGATCATGGAATTTGTCGTGGTTTTCTCCCGTCGCCTAGATGAATGTTGGGTTCTTGTATTCTGCCACAATTTCACACTTCCCTCATTTCCTCTTATGTCATCTCTCCCTTTCACGTTTCAGGCGTGACTTTGGATCCTGCGGTGCTGGCGGTGTCGGGCAGATGGCCTGGTTACTTGCGCATCGGAAAAATCCCTCCCCTTGAACGACAGTTTGCGTTATCCCAACTGTTAGGGTCATTTCGTCACCCTATCTCGGGATTCCTCACCTCTACTGGTACGCGGATGTTCAAAGTGGAAATATTAGGGACTTCTGCGCGTCTTTCTGAACCTATCTGTCTGCGGGTATGAGAATTTCTACGGCCCTTTCACCTGATCCCTGCCTTGCAGGAGTGTGTAGCCACAATAAATCAAGCTGGTCGCAGTGGCGGTAAACACGTCCTTCCTCCTACTCACTTTACCTCCTCCAACATGCACAGATGAGAGATCCTTCGCCATACTGCGTTGTGTTGCGGGAATAACAGTCAATAGCATAGCCAGCAAATTATTAAGAGGAGGGATTATATATGAATCCATTATTAAACTATTTTTATCAATTCATACGATAAATATGAATTACCAGGGATACGATTAGGAGGTATCTCGGTCCCGGCAACCTAGAAAGGTGCTTATATATAGTTTTTTGTTATTAGCGTTTTGCTATTAAGTTTTTAAGTTTTTAGTTTACATGTTTTATCACATCCATAAATTTTGTGAGCTCTAACTGCCAAAGTGCACGAGACCAACGTTCTCCGATCTCTCATTTTGAGAGTAAAAACAAATGGCTTTGCGTAGCACCACACCAACAACCCAGTCGTTCACAATATGCATACTCTATTCCGACAACTCCCATCCACTATCTGACAACAATGATCGTGATAGGAAACTTATGATTCTTCTACCACACGCAAAGAGAAAATTCCAGCCATTTCCATACGCGGTGTACAAAATTATGAATTGTTTCTGCGGACTATAAAAAATTGTGTTCTCTCTGATTTGCATATAGAACTTCGTGGAGTGCTAATAAAAGTATATATTTCTACGTCAACCAACATTCGCTGTCTTACAGACTACTTTAATTCCATTAACGCTGAATATTATACTTATAAAAACCTTAAATGTTTCTTTGGCTTCCGGAATAGGCCTATACCGGAAGTCAAAGGAACATGCTATGGACAACGGCCGCTGAAACGTGCATATATATTATAGAAACCCTGTTGTTAAAACTTTCTCTGTGATCCTTTGTAATCTCCCGTGTTCTCTCAGCGACCAAGAAATCTATGACTAACTCTGTTCTTTAAAGTAACCAGTAAAAAAGGTTACACGTCTTCTAGGAAGAAATAAACAACCCATTCCTATCTGTGCTATTGAACTTACCAACAATGATGAGGATAGAGCTTACACGGTTGCTGTACGGTGTTGTAGAAGTTGAACATCGACGCCATAATTCAGAACTGCCGCGGTGACTCGTTGCAGTATTATGACACACTAAGAATTATTGTCAGCTGGCCTACCGCTGTGTGCTATGTTTTGGTGATCACCACTTCTCCAAGTGCAGCAAACCACCCACCACTCCGATTCAATGCACTGTGGACAAGATCCTCCAGCAAATTTTCGGGGATGTCCTCACTATGGAACTAAACGAATCTCACAGCGGCAAGGTGGCTTACATCCACAACTTCAAAGTCAGCTACCCCAATCACAGCAACCACGGCAGCAGCAGCAACAACACTAACCACCATAACACATTCAACAGCAGTCACAGGCAGTCCTCAGCGTCACTACTCCCAGGTAGTGAGATCTACAGACTCTTCTTGTTCTCCTCCTCCCTCCCCACCAATACATCCACAACTTCAAAGTCAGCTACCCCAATCACAGCAACCACGGCAGCAGCAGCAGCAGCAACAACAATAACCACCATAACACATTCAACAGCAGTCACAGGCAGTCCTCAGCGTCACTACTCCCAGGTAGTGAGATCTACAGACTCTTTTTGTTCTCCTCCCTCTCCACCAATACATCCACAGAATGAAATACCTGTCGATACCACCTGAGCATCTTCTTGGAGCTCTTTTGCTGATCTCTTCCCACAGTTCTTCTCGTTTCTCCGTCCCATCCTTTCTCCATTTATGTCACAAATAACACAATTCATTCGTTCTCTTCTTTTCTCTGTGCTTCAAAATGGCAGCACGGGAACTCTTCACTCTTAAACGATCGTTAACTGGAATTGTAATATTATACGCGCTAAGTGCGATTCGTTTATTAGCTTTCTCTCAATGCATAACATCGACATTGCTTGTGTCAGTGAAATCCATTTGCTTCCGAATGAGACCTTTACCCTTCCTATTTACAATGTTTATCGCCAACTACAAAAGCATCTGGAGGTGTGACTACTCTAATCCTGCGTCATCTTATTCATCATACCATATTTTTACCAGGCGTCCCTGACCATGAAGTGGAGGGAATCAAACTGCTTACATCTGATGGAATCGTTCCATTATCACCGCGTATCTCCTAACCGAAAGCTTAGCAGTGACTGTCTTTCATGGCTTTTTCCCGCCGACAGCAGCACTCTTCTTCTGTAAGCACTCCCCATGGGGTTGCCACTCCACTAATCCCAATGACCGACGTCTCTACAATGTATTGAATCCATGCGGATTATCCGTCTTAGCTCCTACGGATCCTATTTATTATCCCAGGTATCAGATTGTCCGCTCCCGATATTCTTGATATTGGTATTCACGGAAATTTACATCTTCCAGCATTTGTAAACACCTTAGCGGAATTTGATTCTGATCATTGCCCAGTCTTTTCGTTTTTCGTTTATTTATGGACGCTCTTTAACTGATGTGGTCCTTAGCGTTCCGTTCCATATTGGGAATGCAGGATTGGTAATTTTGCTCAGAGGCCTCTTTATCAGGCTTGGGGTGCTTTTACGTGTCGTAAGTCTATGACACGGGACAACCGGCTTTACTGCCCTTCCGAAGGAATCCATGCTAAGGATTTTTATGCCCGAACAAATCCATTGCCATCCGCTGGGTTTGAACCCGGGACCTCAGAAGCTAGAGGCTATCACAGTAACCACTACACCACGGAGGACGACATTTCAGTATTAATTACTTTTCAACTCACTCCCAACTACTACCTATAGCTCCACGACTTATTAATAGTTATGTAAAAATGCGGTCTATTCCATACTCTTCTAGATTCAACATTACATGCAGCCTATTCCCTTGCAACTACGGCTGCCGTTCAGCACTATACCAATACTATAAGTCACTTATGCGCATTTCTATTAGCAACGCAAAGCGGCGCCAGTTAGCCCCGTCCTTGCCGGCTGCCATCCTAAATCTTATTCTGAAAAGAGCAGTGTTCGTCGGCAATGACAACAGGAAAGACGCCCTTGGCTCTGTCGAAAACTTAATGGATTAAAACGTCTCACGAATGCTGAACTCGAGCGCCATCGCCTTGATACGCATCAGCTTCAGCTAGCAAGCATTTCACCCCATCATCACACTCTATGGGATGCTAGGAGACGACTTCTTCGTGAGCCAACTCTCATACTGGTGATGGTCTTGTTAAATGTGGCGTTCTTGCTTCCCACTACGAGCGGACATTCACTCCAAATCCGCCTTTATTTTATACCACTAATCGAGACGCTGAACAAGAACTCCATGGTCTTCGACATCAACCCATTGCTCCACACAGAATCTCCTTCACGACCCCCAGTGAACTACGGTATTTGATTCGATGCCTTCCTCTGAAAAATTCTCCAGGAGACGATCTGCTGCCTAATGTAGCGCTAAAAATCTGAAAAGTAAAGCACTTGCTTAATTATCATCCATCTTAAATGCCTGTCTCCGACTTCGTTGCTTTCCACACAACTGGACGTTTGCACACACAGCGGCGTCCCGTGCCTTAAATAGTAGGTAAAGAGCCGCAGACTTTAATAAACAATTATAGCTAAATTTAAACATGATAATTTAGATAAATAATTATCATTAGAGACTTGGCTACTTTGTTTCTTGTATATTAAGTCAATCCTCCGGTCTTTGAGAGCAGCAAACTTATCCGTGATGTCCTTATAAAATCGCTTATTCCTTATAAGTTTACGCAAAAGTTCCTTATGGATAGAGATGTTCGCTAATGGTGTGAGTCAGCCTTGTGATATAGTATTTCTAATGACAGATTTAATTCTTTTCAAACACGAAAAAGCTCTTTCCACTGATGCATTGTGGATGGAATTGTTAAAACTAAAGCAAATAACTTGCATGATTCCTTAATACATCCTTATTTTCTTGGCACAATTTAAAACACTACTGTAGTAGCAGACCTATACACCTCATCAGCATGCAAAAGACGTAGTTCACTCTTTAAACAATCAATGCTTTGAAATATCTTTGAATAACATCGTTGTAAATTTTCAAGAGCTAAAAAAGGGAAATCTTTTTAGTGTAATTTTCAAATGTTGTGGGAACCACAAAGACAAGAAATTGTAAATTGTCACAATCCATGAGACCTCGCCTTCATTTCCATTGAAATGCAATCCAAAATGTCGAAAATTAAAATCTTGGAATTTTTGAACATTTTATCCTGTGTCAAGTTTCCATGTTCCCTTCTTTGAGCCAGATTAGTTAGTTTTTTTGGCTTTCTCAAATAATTCCCCCAAAATGTGCATTTCGTTTATTCTTTGAAATGAAATAAGCAATGTCCAGTGGCAAACTACAAAAAGAATATCGGTGAAAGAGAAAATGTCATTGAGCACTACAGTCAGAAGAGTAAATTCAAAACTTCCTTACTGAGCTGAATTGATCTTTTAGCTTGTCATTCATGATATTCTCAAACACGTGTTTCAGTTTTTCCCAATCTTGTACAATGGCAGTGAGTAGTTTTAAGTTAGAACACCACCGAGTTTCTCCTAAGGTTAGAATATGTCTAGTTGAAAATGAATCTAACTGTGTTCTTTTTTATGAATGTGGAAAAATGAAGGAATCACACTGATACTTGTAAAAAAATTGCTATATTTAGAAATGCAATCTGAACTTTGTTGAAGCACCACGTTTAGTCGATGAGCTAAGCAATGCATAAAAACAGATTGAGTTGCTTTTTGTTTTTCTTCTGAAGACCATTTAAGTGATATGGCATTACACTTGCCCCATAACATCGGGTCACCAATTTGTTCTCGTATGAAAACTCAGACAAGATCCCATCCAAAAGATTAAACCAAGCTTTAGCTGTTCTATCAGCACTAACATCATAGAACCCTAAAAACGCTCAAAAACATTTCCTTCAAAGTTCACACATCTTACTATGATAGAAGATTGTGACGTTTGAGTTTATATGTGCTCTCATCAACTTCAATAATAAACAGTTATTGTTATGAATTTCATATTTTATATGATCTTTATGTATTCAGATATGCAGTTTATGACTGCATTTTGAATTGTCTTGGTGTCTCCGCTGAATAACTATTAATTTTCAAATAGTGATTTTGAATTTACAATGGATTCCTCGATATTAATAAAGCAGTTCCTTGAAATTTCCAAGATTTATTTAACTTACACTCCCATCATGCCCCCTAAATTTAAGTTCTTACCTACCTAAACATAGCACGGCAACTAACCAGCTGGAAGAATAGTCTATCCACGAATATTTTCATTGAATTGAACCATAAATGGCATTGATTTTTCTTGTAGGGCGTCAGAAATTGTATTTCTATTCTTTAAACGGGTACTCAATTGTAGTTTGTATTTCGGGTGTTGAGCGGAAACCTTTATGCTTATTTAGAGTTCGCATAATGTTCTTAAAATCCGAACATCCTTCCTCATTTCAGACAATATGATTATTATTTTTAAAACGTAAGCAGGGCCAACAAAATAGTCTTTCCAAATTGGAGCTCGGCACAACCACGGAAATTCGAAAAATCAAGATGTTTTAAAATTAACATTATAGCATTTACCTCTCTTTTCCTTTTTTACACAAACCTTTAATGGTGTGGTAGTCTTCCAACCGTTAACATGCATTTCTTATCCTTGTCTTTTCACCTGGATAACGGTGTCTCAAGTATATTACATACTGTGTCAATAAGTGGATTCATTTTGTAAACACAAACGATAACATCCACAAGCCACTTGGAAACACCTCGCTCATAATAGCAAAGCATTGGTCTGAGTGCGTTTTTGTATATCCCCCGACCCCTAAGCAAGCATGATTCACTGTTACTTGAAGGGCGTGAAAGGGTGTGTATCTGTTAACACCATCCTAGCACATACAGGTTTAAAATTGCAAGTAGAAAAAGTTTGGCGTCACATTGTCATAGCAACCATATAAACTAGAGGGAGAGACAGCGTTTCGCAGGCGTGTCCCTTCACGTTGTGGTTAGAAAGACATAGAGAATACACTCCCCCTCTTCCTCTCTCTCTTTCTCTCTACCTCCTGAGTGTGCTTTGCCAGCCTGTCGCCTGAGAATGCGTAAACAATCTTGGGAAGCAGAGCAGACGGCCGAGAAAAAACATGACAGAGAAAAACCAGCCTCTGAAAACAACTAGGCTGAGAATTTTCAAATAAATATTGATTGCATGATTCTTTAATTTTTAAGCGCAAAGAAGGTGAAGGGTCCCTTCACCCTAAAAACCGCCACTGTGCTCACATCATAGTATTCCATAAACCAAACAAGCTAAAAATCTTCCTGGCAAGTATCGTCCATTTAGTTTATTACCGACATTATCCAAACTCATTGAAAAAATAATACTTCGACGTCTCCTTAAACATGCCTCTCAGAACAATATAATTCCAAACTTGCAGTTCGAGTGCCGTTCTAAGCACTCTACTTCGCATTGGTTGTTACTCAAACAATTGTTTATGGTTTTGAAATTCGTCAGCACACAACGGCCCTCGTAGCCCAGGCCTTCGATAAAGTATGGCACGATGGCTTAATCCTCAAACTCTATCGTATCGGTCTTCCTCAACGTCTACTATCTGCAGTTTTCTGTCAGAACGCACCCTGTAGCTCGTATTCGTGGTATTCAGTCGTCTCGGCACTCTATTCAAGCAGAAGTTCCACAGAGGTCGATACTCTCTCCGATCTTGTTCGGTATCTACACCTACGATCTCCCTGATTTGCCCCTCACTTCCATAGCTATAAACGCCGACGATAGTGTTCATCTATTCATACGCAGATCTCCCCGAGGCTATTCAAGATCCTCTTAATCGTCTCTCAGAGTTGTTTCCGTTTGGAGAATACTTCTCAACACCGAAAGAACTGAAGCTAAGATTTTTTTTACTTACGACGTATCACTAACTCCTCTGTCCTTAATATTCATAATAAACTAGTCTGGGTATCTACTACAACTCCTGTCAAATATCTTGATGTGATGTTGGACACTAAGCTCAATTGGAATGCCCATATCGATCGCTTATTTCATTAGCACCCGGAAGACTTTCTAAACTCTGTCCACTGTTTCATAAACGCACACCTCTTGATCTAGAATGCTCTCTTATAGTTTACAAATCTCTTGTTCGACCCATTCTCACATATGCTTCCCAAATCTGGGGTACTGCTAGAAACACTCACCTCCGTCGTTTATAAGTGCTCCAAAACATATTCCTGGGGATCGCTATTAACGCTCCTTGGTTTGTCAGGAACCAGCAGCTACACCAATAACTCGGTCTCTTTCCTGTTCACCAATTTATACGTAAAGACCGCCTCTCGCTTCTTCTCACGCTTGCCAGGCATTCCAGGAACTGTGACGTATAACATCGGCGTACGCACCCACTAGTGCTCACGCCTGAAGAGACGACAACCCAGGATCTTCTACTCAGCAACTCTAATGACCCCGACCGCTAACTACCCTAATTTTCTCTCTGAGTATCACTTTTAATCACAATGTAATATTTTATCCATATTTCATAGTTACAAGTAGCCACTTTGAGTTTCCTTAAGTGTTAATAATCATTTATTGTGTACCATTATTCACAGAGATCTGTAAAGCATGTAACGCTGATCGAACATCATAAATTTATTAAAAAAGTGAAGTACATAAGAAAACTTTCCTAAGAATAATTTGTATACCGATTTAATTAACGACAGAGGATAGCGAAATTCATGTGTATGTAACACATCAGATTCCTTTTTATTATCTCGAAATGTTTAAAAGCTTCCTTGTATGATTTTTAATCCCTTGTACCAAAACTATACTGCTTTTTCAATCAGGCACACAATTTTGCACTTGAGCCATAGAACTTAGCGAAAATTATAGTATACCTTACAACTTCAGAAAGCTATCCTTCTCATATTTCTAACCCCTATATACAAATTTGTGCCATTTGAACAATCTGTACAAAACTTGGCACACTTATGTTTAGGTAGGAGTGAAACTTGTAGACTATTCACAACTTTAAAAAACAACTGCTATTCTTGTTTTCAACCCGTTACTTACAGAATGAGTCCACCCTGACCTTGGTTTTTTCATGGTTTCCCTGGCGGTAGCGAAAGCTGGGGTGGTTTCTGTCTACCACATCTTCTCCCTCATTCTCTTTCATTCCATTTCCTTCTTATGTTTTAGGCGTGCTTTCAGACTTCCAATGTCAGATAGTAACGAACAAATGACGCAGATGTTAGCTCCAAGGAAAAAGTATTCCCCGTGATACGAGAGGGCCGCCTAGGTTGTATGGGTCGTTCATTGCCCATTCTGGGCGGCTATGGCAGTGGGTCCAATCTGTGAGACAGGAAATGCTAAGGACTTCTTCGCCTCCCTGGGGTCTGTCTGTGGCCTGGGGTCTAATGTGGTTCCTTTTCTTCATTCATTCCTTTTAAGGCGTGGTAACCACAACATTTCAATACAGGTTGCGGTGTGTATTCTGTATCCTGTGTATAGAATGCGTACGTATGATACCAGCTAAGGCATCTAGTTAAGAGTCGCGACTGTTTTATATTCGATACTTTCTAGCAGATGATCGGTCTATGGGCTTGCATTACGATATCCAGTTAATAGCTGAGGTTTGCTAACCTCTGGTTACTGTTCAGGAGCGCCATTTCAGTTTCTGCTTGGGGTAAGATTGCCTGAAGTAGTTGCCCGAATTTTCAACTGAGTTTTAATGACACATTTAGCATAAAAGAAAATTATCTTTTGCTTCTTAAGTCTGAAATATTTGTATTAAAAGTACCGCTCTTGTAATTCTTTTGCTAGACCAATAATAAACAATAACCTAATTATTTCTCATGACTTAGGGGAGGCAATTGATCCCCTCTGCCTTCCCCAAAATGTTGCCCCTGTTACTGTTAAATATTGGTTAAACAGACTACCCGTATTACGAACGCTAGGTAACCGTAGGTTAGTTCTCGTCCTCCGTGGTCTAGGGATACCATGCTAGCTTCTAGTTCCCGAGTTCGCGGGTTCAAACCCGGCGGAGGGCGATGGATTTTTTCGGCCATAAAAATCCCTGGTATGGCTTCCTTCGGAAGGGAAGTAAAGCCGGTGTCCCGTGTCGTAGATTTACGGCACGTAAAAGAACCCCAAGCCTGATAGAGGCCTCTGAGCAAAGTTTCGGTCTTTCACGCCCAGTATACTTAGAATGGAACGCTAAGAAGCATACCAGTTAAGAGCGTCCATAAATGAACTTTTTTATAGGTTAGTTTACTTGGAATTTGTTAATAATTTGGTATGGTTGGCAGCACTTTCGTGCGCGATTTCATGGCACCTAGGTGAAAACTTCTAGCATTAAATCAATAAAGCTTCTGTTATAATTTGAGCCTGCCATCTGATTTGTACGAGATGTATAATAAAATGTAAAGTTTTAATTAAACTAGTGAAGTGGCCTTTCGTGATCAATATACGACGTTTCGGGTATCTTGATAATAGGGTGGACGCATTCAGGATTACTATTTAAAATCTGGGTTAGGTTGAAACATGAAATTTAGAAGAGAACAACCAACAACCACTTGTAACAATACGAAAGCCAGCGAAGCAAGGGCGGCCGAAGATATCAGGATATTTTCCATATTTCACTGCCAAAAGTGCAATTGGCAACACACTATTACAAGTACAACTGTACTGAGAGACTAGGCAGTGAAGGGTGGCTGTGACGGTTTCTCAGAACTCGGACCGTCACACCCCTCTCCTAGACCGGTCAAGTAGCGCCAAAATAGTCCTACTTCAACTTAAAGCTCACGTATATATTGTAAGTGTATCTGTTGCTATCATCGATCCAACACGCCAGGTTATAACGTTGCAAGGAGAGAAGCTAATGTCTCATTTATGGATGCCGAATTATTAATTTCCTACGTTTATAATGCTAAGGCTCCATAAAATGTTGTATCCAACTCGTGGATAAACCTAATATGTCACTACTGAAAATTGTCTCACCGTCGTTTATATTCACTCGTGCAATAATCATCAAGATTATTTGCATTACATTATATTAATAGTAGAATCCCCAGCCCTGCTCTCATTATTGCGTTGGCTACGGAGTCTCTTCTCTTTTCTTCTCTTTTGCCTCTCTCTCTCTCTCTCTCTCTCTCTCTCTCTCTCTCTGTCACTCTTTTTCTCGCCTTTCTTTCACTCTCCCTCTCCATCTTCCTCTACCCGTACCTCTTACTCTCTCCTTCGATTCTCTTCCCCTCTCTCGGCGAAGTATATACTTTCATATGATGTTTGGAAATCTTGAAATGAAACTTTATTTTGTAGCTGTTTTATTTAAAGTAAAAGAGTTAAGAAGTTTTAATAGCACACAAACTTGTGCTTGTTAAGCAGTCATAATTATCTGTGCTATGTGGTGCTGATTTACAAACACGAATAAATAGTAATGAGAAATTGTTACAACTTCTTAAATGTTTATTCTGTAGAAATGTTATAAATAACAAAAGTTGTCAGAAATATTGCGCTTATAAATTTATGTTATACAGGATGAGCCAGTGAAGCGGGCGATTTTCAGATTCGTGTCCTTTCTGCTCTTGTTAATAGTTACATGTAAAAATATATTCTTAATTGCATACAATTTGTTTATAATGGGTCGTTAGACGGGCGAACAGAGGGCGTTTACTATTAAGGCATATTACAAGAATTCTGATACTTTCATTGCTGCACAACGGCTATTACAACATCTATCGCAATAATCCGGTAGCTTCAGCCCATGCAGTTGGCTGAAGTAAGTGGCCTTGCGTTAAAGAAGTATCCAGTTAAGTACTACGCAAAACATGAACGCTGTAAGAGTAAACGTTGTGCTCGTCCTTATGCAGTTTCACCTGGCTTGTGAAACAGTAGTGTACGAACAATTCCTCATAAGGAACTATGCATGTAGCCATATGAAATTCAAGTGCTGCAGACACTAACAGATGCTGATAAAGTAAATCGCATCACCTTTTGCCAACAAGTTTAGTTTGTTCTGTTCTGTGGATACGTCACCCCCCCTAAAAGTTCGATCCTGGTCACAACACAAAGTAACCTTATTAAATGAATGAGAAGCCATTGCACAGTGTTAAAGCCACTGTTTGGTGCGCAGTAGAGTCATTTGGAATCATCTTTGAGGACGATAATGGGAAATTTCATACTGTAACATCACAGCGATGTCCGAATAATAGAAGAATTTTTATCTCCACAAATTGCTAATAATCCACTCATCAATCGTAGTTTCAACAGGATGGTGCGACCTGTCACACGGCTAAACTCTCCAGGGATGCAACCGGACGTTTATTTCCAAACCACATTTTCTTCAGACATTTCATGCCCGCGAGATCTCCAGATTTGTCAACGGGCAATTTTTTCTTACGGGGATATTTGAAGAGTATGGTGTCCACAGAGCATCGAAAAACTCAAAGAAAAAATTCGCCAAAGTTGCTGAAATTCCTGTGTACATGTCAGTAGGTTATTTAGGAGAGATCGAGCGCAGTTTTTTGCGTTTATATGGGAAAGGATAGGGAAAACGAGGGTAGATGCGACGGTTCAAGGAGGAAAATGCGTTTATATGGGCGAGATAGGGAATACGAGGGTTGATGCTAGGCTAGACAGTGGTAGAAGGAGGGGGAATGCGGTTTATATGAGACAGATAGGGAATACGTGGAGAGGTGTTAGGCTAGACAGAGTTGAAGGGCAGAGCATGTCTTGTATATGAGAGAGGTAGGGAACAGGAGCAGGGGTGTTAGGCTAGGCAGAGGTCAAGAAGTAGAGAATGGTTTATATGAAAGGTATAGGAAAACGAGGAGAGGTGTTAGGCTAGACAGAGTTGAAGGGCAGAGCATGTCTTGTATATGAGAGAGGTAGGGAACAGGAGCAGGGGTGTTAGGCTAGACAGAGTTCGAGAAGTAGAGTATGGTTTATATGAAAGGTATAGGAAAACGAGGAGGGGTGTTAGGCTAGACAGAGTTGAAGGGTAGAGCATGTCTTGTATATGAGAGAGGTAGAGAACAAGAGCAGGGGTGTTAGGCTAGGCAGAGGTCAAGAAGTAGAGTATGGTTTATATGAAAGGTATAGGAAAACGAGGAGGGGTGTTAGACTAGACAGAGTTGAAGGGTAGAGCATGTCTTGTATATGAGAGAGGTAGGGAACAGGAGCAGGGGTGTTAGGCTAGACAGAGGTCAAGAAGTAGAGTATGGTTTATATGAATGGTATAGGAAAACGAGGAGGGGTGTTAGGCTAGACAGAGTTGAAGGGTAGAGTATGTCCTTTATATGAGAGAGGTTGGGAACAGGAGGAGGGGTGTTAGGTTAGGAGAATTGAGTATGTGTTTATAAGGAGAGACGAGAAAACGGAGAGAGAACCTATGCTAGGTTAGACAGGTGTTAAAGTTAGGTTAGATAGGAAACCAAGGAGTGATACTCAGCTAGAGGGGGGCAGGAGGAATGCGCTTTATGAGAGGTAGGGGATACGGGGAGTGGTATTAGGCTAGACAGAAATTGAGAGTAGATTAGGCGTTTATATGTATGAGAAGTATAGCACAGGAGGAGGGGTGTTAGGCTAGACAGAGGTCGAGGAGTAGAGTATGGTTTATATGAGAGGTACAGGGAAACGAGGAGAGGAGCTAGGCTAGGCTAGGCAGAGGTAGAGGAGTAGAGTATGGTTTATATGAGAGGTATAGGGACACGAGGGGAGTCGGTAGGCTAGACAGATAGTGAAGCAGTAGGAATATGGACTTATATACAGGAGAGATAGGGAATAGGAGGGGAGGGGCGAGAATTTGAAAGCGACTTTAGACGTGAACTTAGTGGAAAGCTGTTTCATGTCAATGTTCTTGACGTACCCATCACGTAACCCATCCAGGGAAAAGGTGACTCGCTCAGGCAAAAAGGTGACCAGCAAAGGGAAAAAGGTGACCAGGAAAGGGAAAAAGGTGACCAGCAAAGGGAAAAAGGTGACCAGCAACGGGAAAAACGTTACCAGCAAAGGGAAAAGGTGACCAGCAAAGGGAAAAACGTGTCCATCAAAGGGAAAAACGTGACCAGCAAAGGGAAAAAGGTGACCAGCAAAGGGAAAAAGGTGACCTGCAAAGGGAAAAAGGTGACCAGCAAAGGGAAAAAGGTGACCAGCAAAGGGAAAAAGGTGACCAGGAAAGGGAAAAAGGTGACCAGCAAAGGGAAAAAAGGTGATCAGCAAAGGGAAAAACGTGACCAGCAAAGGGAAAAGCTAACCCACTCACACTAACAGGTAAGTAATTCAGTTAGTATCACAGGGTAGGACATATCCCGGGGAAGCGGATATAGCATAGTTCCGTATGATGTTGCAGGTAATTCAGAGAGTATCTTAGGTATTTAGGATAATTCAAGTAACATAAGTGTTTAGAGTCACTCAGCTAGTATCACAGGAGGATAGTTTCCTGGAGCAGGACGTATCATAGCTGCATATTTTGCACAGGCAATTCAGTTAGTATCGGAGGGCATTTAAGCTAATTCAGCTAGTATTACAAGAGGCTGACTGCATCATAGCAGTGTATGATTTCACAGGTAATTCAGTTAGTATTGTAGGTATTTAGGCTAATTCATCTAGTATCACAGGAGGATAGATTCCAGGGGTTGGGTATAGCATAGTTTCGTATTTCACAGGTAACTCAGCTAGTATCGTAGGTATTTAGCATAATTCAAGCGTCATAGGTGTTTAGAGTAATTAAGCTAGCATTACAGGAGGGTAGGTTCCAGGGTTGGTTATAACGTAGTTTTCGTATTTTACAGATAGTTCAGGTAATATCGTAAGTATTTGGGTAATCAGCATAGTTTCACAGATACTCGTGATAATTTAGATCAGAGATTTGTATCACAGCTATTTAAGGTAAATGCAGGTGATTCAGGTTGTATCAATGGTATTTGAGTCATTTTAACAGGTAATTCATCTAGTATCATTGGTATTTAAGGCAAACCAGATAGTGTCACAGCTGATCGTGCTAATTTAGAACAGGAATTCGTATCAGAGCTAGTTAAGGTAATTTCACATGATTCGACTAGTATCACAGGTATTTAAGTCATTTTAGCAGGTAATTCAACTAGTATCACAGGTACTCATGGTAATATAGAGAGTAATTAGATCATAAACATTTCTCATCCAACGTTACAACAATTTATATACTTTTTTCTAAATCTTACAAACTTATTATATGTTAAACAGTTATTGTACGATGCGGAGAGGGATAAACTGCATATTGGTTCACAAATTGAAAAGCTTTGCGTCAACATACCTTTATTTAAGTTAGTTGTAGATGTCTCTCCCCTTTTATCTAGGCTTGAGACTAGCACTAGGATTGCTCCTAATGGTAGGGTTACCACCTTCCCTTCCATCTTCTTCTTTCTTCATCAGGCGTCTGCTAGTTGCATACACAGCACACGGATAAACTTCATTTGTAAGATTGTAGACTCACGAGAAAAATCTTCATATTCAACTTACATTCTCTTATGCACTACTTGTAATGCTGTAATGTCCATAGGCGTATGTCGTTATACCGTCCTCAGCAATAATTCTTTTATCATCAAAGGGATTCAATGCAATTTTATTCACTTGCACCGTGGTAACAGCATGCTTTCGTGATAGGATTAGATTCATGGGCGTTCTGATGATTTCACAGGTTTTAAGACAGTCTGTATAGCTGTCAAACGAAATGTACTGCTTAATAGCGCTACGTTTTATACCTTTAATCTTTTTTATCATTGATCCTTGAATATCTAAGGCATACATCTTAGGTCGTAGTCCAACAAAGCGTAGGATGATTTTGCTATTAGCCTCATCTTTAAATTTTCCCAATACCTTCTTGTTCTGAGTAGAGTGGCATATATGATTGACAGGGTAATCAGCTGTATCCAGATGCTCAAGAAAACGTAGCTTGTCCTTGTACACATCTTCAGTTGTTACACGATGAATGAATGAATCAGTGTCCATATACATAAGCTTCAGGTTTCCAGCTCCATAATAAGGCAACAACACTCGTAATGGTAGTTATACATTAATGTCTTGGAGATGTCCAACACACTCATTCCAATGTATATGGGCTTGTTGAACACAATCTGACGAGAGGCCATATGTACAGCAGCTAGATTAGCAGCATATATCGTCCTGTCGATAAACGTAGGTTTGGCGATCAACTTCTCTAGAGTCTTCTCATTGGTCACCAGTCGTATATCCACACGGCTACGCAGGTTCTCCATAGTTTTTCCAAACATGGCGTTGTTAAAGAGCTTGTAGAGATCCTTCTCGAAGTCATTTGCAGCTTGTTGTCGTAGCCTGTTGTTAAATTCCACATAAGGTTTCAACCACCGAGACTGTAGGAATTGTAGCACACGATGGATTTTTGTTAGCCGTAGTCCATGACTAAGAGCCTGCTTCAAAGCCATGTAATGCACTACATACTTCTTTCGAGGTCCAAGATGAGGTATCAGTTTCTTTGTAGATGCTTCCAATGGTTTCATACACTCAGGCAGGAAAGGTAAATCGTTGTGTAGATCGTGAAGTTCTGCAGGATATTCGATATCAACTTCTAATATGTACCCATGAGGATCATCTTCTTGTAGTGTTTCTAAGTTGATTTCTTCAGGCGAAACCCACTGAAATCCACCAAAAGGAAGGGCGTGACACATTGCCCACCCATATTGGTTATTGGCGTCCTCATATGTGATAAATTGGGTCGGTCTCGACGGATCAAACTTCTCCATATACGTGTTATTAGCCTCAGCATACCGATGGGAAACTTGACATAAACCTCCTCTTATACCTGATTCCACCATGAGTAGTTGATCATAATCTTGTAACAGCTCCAGATTAATTCCTGTATACAACAACATGGCGTCCCATGTAAGTCCTGGAGAGGTAAAATAATGGGAAGGATCGACTTTGTGTGTTTTAAGGGTTTGCTCTCTGAACGTCTCAAAGACATCGGCTAGGAGTAGTACATCTGAGGTTAAGTAGAGATCGCTGTACTCTCCCAGGTTTCTTACATTAAACAGCTCCCATACATTTGTAGCATGATCGTAGTCAGCATCACTAATTTCTTCTTCATTTAATCTATTGTAGAAGGAGTCCTTAGGAGGCAAGCAGGTCTCGTTCAAAACATCCCAGGAAGTGACGTAATCATAGGGAAATACGCCCTTACGGGTCATCAACTTCAATTTGTCTTCTCCAAAGTACTTTAGTGTTTCAGGATATGAGGTTAGATTTTTTACCAACTTATCCAAGCTTGTACTGAGGAAACGGAAGCTGTCCACAAATCGAAGCTTTATATCTCCTACATACTTGGTGAATGAGATATAGCTTTCTTCAGAGTTAGGAATTACCTCCACACGTTCACTTGTACAACCCAGCTCCTTAACAATGAAATGAGAGTCATATCCGCTAAGGTTATGCATGAAGACTGGTATATATTTAGGTGTTTTACAGGCTAAATTACATTCATTATGAAGACTTCCACGATATTCACCGCTGATGTGATCATGATCGCGTACTTTATAGTTCTCTTCTGTAAAGGGTTTTCCACACAAGTAGCATGTCGTAGAAGACTCAAAATCCTTTTGCTCTTGATCCGTGAGTTTCAGAGGCTTAGCAGATTTGTATACGTCATCAATCATTTTTGCAAGAGATGTCAGGTACAGCATAAACTTCTGAGCAGCATCAGCACCACGATACACATAGGGTTGCTTAGGAAGACCAGTTTCGAGATGTTCAACACTGGATGTAGGCTTCACGTAAACACAGAAGCTCATTGGTATGTGCTCTTGATAAGGGGTTGTATAGGAAGTTTCAGGATTGGGTATACACGTATGGCATGGAGTGAGAATACTCTCAAAATCAGCATAGATGACATAAGGTACTTTCAGCATCCTCTCAACATTTTTGAACTGTACAATTGATTTCTCCTTGCTAGGCATAACTACCCTTGCAACACCATGTTGAATACAGACGGCTGCATGTTCTTGTAGTTTTTCCAGTCCACTTCGTCCATATCGATTATCAAAATGTGTAAAGCAGCGCTTGCAGGTATAAACCCGTCCATTATGGCTAGTTTTCTGACATCGAACGAGTTTCTCAAAATTCTTGATATATACATAGTGATGTTTTCCACTGCTGTCACTCAATAGTAGCAGGTCGCGATGTTCAGGTAGTTCAATATCAGCAACCTTTATCGGATACACTTCATGCTTCTCATCCAGCCCGAAAACGTTAATAGACATATTGTTAAGCTTCTCAAATTTAGGTATTTGAGAAAGTGGAGTAGGGTAGGAAACACAGCTGAAGTCGTACTTGTCTTGAAGTTTTTTGTATTTGCTCACACGTTGCGCATCCTTCTCAACGAATCTAGCTAATACGGAGTAGATGAAACATTTCTCATCGCTAAAGTTCTGAATGTTTATACACGCTTCTTTAGCTCCGACAGATGACGGTAGTGGTATGTAGCTACTTCCTCGCAACGGGTTGTACTTGTTGATACGAAGTCGAACTCCTTCTACAGTAAGCAAAGCCCAGCTGCTACCCTTAAGCTGAGACTCCTCCATTTCAGTCACCAATTTCTTGAATTTCACTTCCATCGTTGACTCCAGATCTGTTTCTAGGAAAACAGGATGATTCCGTGTTTTAAATGTTTTGTCACAGGTTTCTCCAATACTGTTAACAAATCGACACTCAGCCAGCAGATTAATTTTAACACTCTTGTGAATACCAAGCTCTTTATGCACAGCCTGGATTATGCGTTGTTTTGCCTCTTGCAGATACATATTTAGGTCCTTAGCTGATTCGCATCGTATAAAATACGATTTCAATCGTCCTTCGAATGAAGTTTCGTATTCTTTCATATCACAGTCCTCCATTGTTGACAGCAACTGATGTTTAGTTGGCTCTAATCTTCTTTTCTTCTGAGGGCTGCTTATTTCACATATATCTTCGTGTCGCTGACCCTTATAACAATCTTTGAAGGTTACATTACAATGTTTACATTTGAAGAGTTTCTTGCAGCTCATCTCGTGTCTTCTCTTGTCATAACCTCGGAGGAACTTCTTCCCACATTTTCCGCATGCATATCCAGTAGCGCTTGGAATAATATCCTTATACGCTGAGTTATTCATCTTTATTCTTGATGTAATAACGCATTAATCACTGATCAATGAAATGTAGACCTCTTCACCTTGACTCCACTTTAGAAAGCTGATTATTCTTGGAGAGAACACAATGTTAACACCTCAAGACTAATTAGCGCAATGAACTCCAATGCCCTAGATCACCGTATTTATAGAGGGAGCACGAGCCTTTTAGATCAATCATAAACTCGCTCCATAGCTACCTGTATATGTTTGCTCCACACATATTAACCTCACCCCCCCCCAGAGTCAGGATGTTTATGACGTCACACCCAGAGACAGGATGTCTGGCAGTATCAAACACGTTTAAACTCGTCTCGTAACTACCTGTATGTGCTGTCACACCAACAAGAGAAGTATTCCCACACGCTCATTCAGTCAAATGTTCCATTCAAAGCCTACCATCACCCATTACACCAAAGCTAGTACAATCTCTATTATCAAAATACTTAAAAGTAAAGGCTTAAAAGGTCACGTAGAAGATTTTCCTCCTTATTTACTTAAATGTGTGTATATACTAAATTATTTCATTTTTTCATTCCCTTTTCAATTCTTCCTTTCCATCTTCTTCTAGAAAGACCATTACATTTCACTACAATCACGAGAAAAGCAATTTTTCCAGAGTTTCACAGATTCTAAGCTTCTAGAATCGAACCCGGTAATAGTTTTAATAAATGTATTTTTAGTAATTTAGCTCCCTCGCATCAGCATCTACCATTTAATCTTTACTCGAACCTGATAGGATTCATAGGCTTGATGATATATGAAATCACCCCTTAGGGATTCGATCCGAGTACTTTAAAGTACTTTTTGTCATAATAACGATATTTAGAGACTAGGTACTCTGTTTACGGTTTACTTGACGCATCTCTCTAAACTAAATTACGAGTTATTAAATTTGCAAGTAAATTCCATTAAATCAGTATTCGAACCCAGAACACCAGGAACAAAATAATTTATAATATTAGCTTGACATGTTAAACAAAGCTGTGTGCAGTTACGCTATCAATCTAAGTGATATATTCTAGTGTACAGAGGAAAATTAAGGAACTCATTAAAAGATGGGAATCGAACCAAGCACAACTGATCGACAATTATATACAGCATTAATTACCTATTATAAGAGCTATCAATCATGCTTTGGTCCACTCCTCTACCTCATTTAGTTCCAGAGATAATGAAGTTTTAAATTAAGGATCGAACCCAGGACATCAGGTATCTAATTACACATCCACAAGATACTACCTAAGAACATAAACGAAACAAAGTTTATTTGGCGTCTTTATCTTAATTAGTTTAGGAGTTATTAAATTTATAAGTAAATTACATTTTATCGGTATTCGAACCCAGAACACCAGAAACAAAATTATTTATAAAATTAGCTTTATATGTTAAAAAGAGCTGTATGCAGTTACAGCATCAATCTAAGTGATATATTCTAGAGTATAGAGAAAAATTAAGGAAGTCATTAAAAAATCGGGATTCGAACTAGGGACAACTGTTTGAAAATTATATACAGTATTAATTACACATTATAACAGCTATCAAACATGCTTTGGTACATCCCTCTACCTTTCTTAGTTTCCGAGATAATGGTGATTTTAAAATTAAAGATCGCACCCAGGACACCAGGTACCCAAGAATACATTCAGAAGAAACTACCTAATGATATAAATGTAATAAAATTTATTTAGCGTCTTTATCTTAATTAGTCTCTGAGTTATTAGAAGTTGAATACAACTCGGATTAATATCTCAAGGACGCGGCGCATTCCAAAGAATTGATTACTTTTTATCCCATTGTTCTATCTCGTTTCATTCAGGAGATATAAGCGATTAATCAGTAGTAGGGAAATGGGGTTTCTGGCACTGTTAATTTATGCATGGAATGCAATTAATATGCTAATTAGCCCCACCCCCACTAATTACCCCCCTCTCATTTCCCTACTACTGATTAATCGCTTATATCTCCTGAATGAAAAGAGATAGAACAATGGGATAAAAAGTAATTAATTCTTTGGAATGCGCCGCGTCCTTGAGATATTAATCCGAGTTGTCCGGGATGCCTGAGTTCGAATCCCACGAGTAATTACAAATTCAACTTCTAATAACTCAGAGACTAATTAAGATAAAGACGCCAAATAAATTTTATTACATTTATATCATTAGGTAGTTTCTTCTGAATGTATACTTGGGTACCTGGTGTCCTGGGTTCGATCTTTAATTTTAAAATCACCATTATCTCGGAAACTAAGAAAGTTAGAGGGATGTACCAAAGCATGTTTGATAGCTGTTATAATGTGTAATTAATACTGTATATAATTTTCAAACAGTTGTCCCTAGTTCGAATCCCGATTTTTTAATGACTTCCTTAATTTTTCTCTATACTCTAGAATATATCACTTAGATTAATGCTGTAACTGCATACAGCTCTTTTTAACATATAAAGCTAATTTTATAAATAATTTTGTTTCTGGTGTTCTGGGTTCGAATACCGATAAAATGTAATTTACTTATAAATTTAATAACTCCTAAACTAATTAAGATAAAGACGCCAAATAAACTTTGTTTCGTTTATGTTCTTAGGTAGTATCTTGTGGATGTGTAATTAGATACCTGATGTCCTGGGTTCGATCCTTAATTTAAAACTTCATTATCTCTGGAACTAAATGAGGTAGAGGAGTGGACCAAAGCATTATTGATAGCTCTTATAATAGGTAATTAATGCTGTATATAATTGTCGATCAGTTGTGCTTGGTTCGATTCCCATCTTTTAATGAGTTCCTTAATTTTCCTCTGTACACTAGAATATATCTTTTAGATTGATAGCGTAACTGCACACAGCTTTGTTTAACATGTCAAGCTAATATTATAAATTATTTTGTTCCTGGTGTTCTGGGTTCGAATACTGATTTAATGGAATTTACTTGCAAATTTAATAACTCGTAATTTAGTTTAGAGAGATGCGTCAAGTAAACCGTAAACAGAGTACCTAGTCTCTAAATATCGTTATTATGACAAAAAGTACTTTAAAGTACTCGGATCGAATCCCTAAGGGGTGATTTCATATATCATCAAGCCTATGAATCCTATCAGGTTCGAGTAAAGATTAAATGGTAGATGCTGATGCGAGGGAGCTAAATTACTAAAAATACATTTATTAAAACTATTACCGGGTTCGATTCTAGAAGCTTAGAATCTGTGAAACTCTGGAAAAATTGCTTTTCTCGTGATTGTAGTGAAATGTAATGGTCTTTCTAGAAGAAGATGGAAAGGAAGAATTGAAAAGGGAATGAAAAAATGAAATAATTTAGTATATACACACATTTAAGTAAATAAGGAGGAAAATCTTCTACGTGACCTTTTAAGCCTTTACTTTTAAGTATTTTGATAATAGAGATTGTACTAGCTTTGGTGTAATGGGTGATGGTAGGCTTTGAATGGAACATTTGACTGAATGAGCGTGTGGGAATACTTCTCTTGTTGGTGTGACAGCACATACAGGTAGTTACGAGACGAGTTTAAACGTGTTTGATACTGCCAGACATCCTGTCTCTGGGTGTGACGTCATAAACATCCTGACTCTGGGGGGGGTGAGGTTAATATGTGTGGAGCAAACATATACAGGTAGCTATGGAGCGAGTTTATGATTGATCTAAAAGGCTCGTGCTCCCTCTATAAATACGGTGATCTAGGGCATTGGAGTTCATTGCGCTAATTAGTCTTGAGGTGTTAACATTGTGTTCTCTCCAAGAATAATCAGCTTTCTAAAGTGGTGTCAAGGTGAAGAGGTCTACATTTCATTGATCAGTGATTAATGCGTTATTACATCAAGAATAAAGATGAATAACTCAGCGTATAAGGATATTATTCCAAGCGCTACTGGATATGCATGCGGAAAATGTGGGAAGAAGTTCCTCCGAGGTTATGACAAGAGAAGACACGAGATGAGCTGCAAGAAACTCTTCAAATGTAAACATTGTAATGTAACCTTCAAAGATTGTTATAAGGGTCAGCGACACGAAGATATATGTGAAATAAGCAGCCCTCAGAAGAAAAGAAGATTAGAGCCAACTAAACATCAGTTGCTGTCAACAATGGAGGACTGTGATATGAAAGAATACGAAACTTCATTCGAAGGACGATTGAAATCGTATTTTATACGATGCGAATCAGCTAAGGACCTAAATATGTATCTGCAAGAGGCAAAACAACGCATAATCCAGGCTGTGCATAAAGAGCTTGGTATTCACAAGAGTGTTAAAATTAATCTGCTGGCTGAGTGTCGATTTGTTAACAGTATTGGAGAAACCTGTGACAAAACATTTAAAACACGGAATCATCCTGTTTTCCTAGAAACAGATCTGGAGTCAACGATGGAAGTGAAATTCAAGAAATTGGTGACTGAAATGGAGGAGTCTCAGCTTAAGGGTAGCAGCTGGGCTTTGCTTACTGTAGAAGGAGTTCGACTTCGTATCAACAAGTACAACCCGTTGCGAGGAAGTAGCTACATACCACTACCGTCATCTGTCGGAGCTAAAGAAGCGTGTATAAACATTCAGAACTTTAGCGATGAGAAATGTTTCATCTACTCCGTATTAGCTAGATTCGTTGAGAAGGATGCGCAACGTGTGAGCAAATACAAAAAACTTCAAGACAAGTACGACTTCAGCTGTGTTTCCTACCCTACTCCACTTTCTCAAATACCTAAATTTGAGAAGCTTAACAATATGTCTATTAACGTTTTCGGGCTGGATGAGAAGCATGAAGTGTATCCGATAAAGGTTGCTGATATTGAACTACCTGAACATCGCGACCTGCTACTATTGAGTGACAGCAGTGGAAAACATCACTATGTATATATCAAGAATTTTGAGAAACTCGTTCGATGTCAGAAAACTAGCCATAATGGACGGGTTTATACCTGCAAGCGCTGCTTTACACATTTTGATAATCGATATGGACGAAGTGGACTGGAAAAACTACAAGAACATGCAGCCGTCTGTATTCAACATGGTGTTGCAAGGGTAGTTATGCCTAGCAAGGAGAAATCAATTGTACAGTTCAAAAATGTTGAGAGGATGCTGAAAGTACCTTATGTCATCTATGCTGATTTTGAGAGTATTCTCACTCCATGCCATACGTGTATACCCAATCCTGAAACTTCCTATACAACCCCTTATCAAGAGCACATACCAATGAGCTTCTGTGTTTACGTGAAGCCTACATCCAGTGTTGAACATCTCGAAACTGGTCTTCCTAAGCAACCCTATGTGTATCGTGGTGCTGATGCTGCTCAGAAGTTTATGCTGTACCTGACATCTCTTGCAAAAATGATTGATGACGTATACAAATCTGCTAAGCCTCTGAAACTCACGGATCAAGAGCAAAAGGATTTTGAGTCTTCTACGACATGCTACTTGTGTGGAAAACCCTTTACAGAAGAGAACTATAAAGTACGCGATCATGATCACATCAGCGGTGAATATCGTGGAAGTCTTCATAATGAATGTAATTTAGCCTGTAAAACACCTAAATATATACCAGTCTTCATGCATAACCTTAGCGGATATGACTCTCATTTCATTGTTAAGGAGCTGGGTTGTACAAGTGAACGTGTGGAGGTAATTCCTAACTCTGAAGAAAGCTATATCTCATTCACCAAGTATGTAGGAGATATAAAGCTTCGATTTGTGGACAGCTTCCGTTTCCTCAGTACAAGCTTGGATAAGTTGGTAAAAAATCTAATCTCATATCCTGAAACACTAAAGTACTTTGGAGAAGACAAATTGAAGTTGATGACCCGTAAGGGCGTATTTCCCTATGATTACGTCACTTCCTGGGATGTTTTGAACGAGACCTGCTTGCCTCCTAAGGACTCCTTCTACAATAGATTAAATGAAGAAGAAATTAGTGATGCTGACTACGATCATGCTACAAATGTATGGGAGCTGTTTAATGTAAGAAACCTGGGAGAGTACAGCGATCTCTACTTAACCTCAGATGTACTACTCCTAGCCGATGTCTTTGAGACGTTCAGAGAGCAAACCCTTAAAACACACAAAGTCGATCCTTCCCATTATTTTACCTCTCCAGGACTTACATGGGACGCCATGTTGTTGTATACAGGAATTAATCTGGAGCTGTTACAAGATTATGATCAACTACTCATGGTGGAATCAGGTATAAGAGGAGGTTTATGTCAAGTTTCCCATCGGTATGCTGAGGCTAATAACACGTATATGGAGAAGTTTGATCCGTCGAGACCGACCCAATTTATCACATATGAGGACGCCAATAACCAATATGGGTGGGCAATGTGTCACGCCCTTCCTTTTGGTGGATTTCAGTGGGTTTCGCCTGAAGAAATCAACTTAGAAACACTACAAGAAGATGATCCTCATGGGTACATATTAGAAGTTGATATCGAATATCCTGCAGAACTTCACGATCTACACAACGATTTACCTTTCCTGCCTGAGTGTATGAAACCATTGGAAGCATCTACAAAGAAACTGATACCTCATCTTGGACCTCGAAAGAAGTATGTAGTGCATTACATGGCTTTGAAGCAGGCTCTTAGTCATGGACTACGGCTAACAAAAATCCATCGTGTGCTACAATTCCTACAGTCTCGGTGGTTGAAACCTTATGTGGAATTTAACAACAGGCTACGACAACAAGCTGCAAATGACTTCGAGAAGGATCTCTACAAGATCTTTAACAACGCCATGTTTGGAAAAACTATGGAGAACCTGCGTAGCCGTGTGGATATACGACTGGTGACCAATGAGAAGACTCTAGAGAAGTTGATCGCCAAGCCTACGTTTATCGACAGGACGATATATGCTGCTAATCTAGCTGCTGTACATATGGCCTCTCGTCAGATTGTGTTCAACAAGCCCATATACATTGGAATGAGTGTGTTGGACATCTCCAAGACATTAATGTATAACTACCATTACGACGTGTTGTTGCCTTATTATGGAGCTGGAAACCTGAAGCTTATGTATATGGACACTGATTCATTCATTCATCGTGTAACAACTGAAGATGTGTACAAGGACAAGCTACGTTTTCTTGAGCATCTGGATACAGCTGATTACCCTGTCAATCATATATGCCACTCTACTCAGAACAAGAAGGTATTGGGAAAATTTAAAGATGAGGCTAATAGCAAAATCATCCTACGCTTTGTTGGACTACGACCTAAGATGTATGCCTTAGATATTCAAGGATCAATGATAAAAAAGATTAAAGGTATAAAACGTAGCGCTATTAAGCAGTACATTTCGTTTGACAGCTATACAGACTGTCTTAAAACCTGTGAAATCATCAGAACGCCCATGAATCTAATCCTATCACGAAAGCATGCTGTTACCACGGTGCAAGTGAATAAAATTGCATTGAATCCCTTTGATGATAAAAGAATTATTGCTGAGGACGGTATAACGACATACGCCTATGGACATTACAGCATTACAAGTAGTGCATAAGAGAATGTAAGTTGAATATGAAGATTTTTCTCGTGAGTCTACAATCTTACAAATGAAGTTTATCCGTGTGCTGTGTATGCAACTAGCAGACGCCTGATGAAGAAAGAAGAAGATGGAAGGGAAGGTGGTAACCCTACCATTAGGAGCAATCCTAGTGCTAGTCTCAAGCCTAGATAAAAGGGGAGAGACATCTACAACTAACTTAAATAAAGGTATGTTGACGCAAAGCTTTTCAATTTGTGAACCAATATGCAGTTTATCCCTCTCCGCATCGTACAATAACTGTTTAACATATAATAAGTTTGTAAGATTTAGAAAAAAGTATATAAATTGTTGTAACGTTGGATGAGAAATGTTTATGATCTAATTACTCTCTATATTACCATGAGTACCTGTGATACTAGTTGAATTACCTGCTAAAATGACTTAAATACCTGTGATACTAGTCGAATCATGTGAAATTACCTTAACTAGCTCTGATACGAATTCCTGTTCTAAATTAGCACGATCAGCTGTGACACTATCTGGTTTGCCTTAAATACCAATGATACTAGATGAATTACCTGTTAAAATGACTCAAATACCATTGATACAACCTGAATCACCTGCATTTACCTTAAATAGCTGTGATACAAATCTCTGATCTAAATTATCACGAGTATCTGTGAAACTATGCTGATTACCCAAATACTTACGATATTACCTGAACTATCTGTAAAATACGAAAACTACGTTATAACCAACCCTGGAACCTACCCTCCTGTAATGCTAGCTTAATTACTCTAAACACCTATGACGCTTGAATTATGCTAAATACCTACGATACTAGCTGAGTTACCTGTGAAATACGAAACTATGCTATACCCAACCCCTGGAATCTATCCTCCTGTGATACTAGATGAATTAGCCTAAATACCTACAATACTAACTGAATTACCTGTGAAATCATACACTGCTATGATGCAGTCAGCCTCTTGTAATACTAGCTGAATTAGCTTAAATGCCCTCCGATACTAACTGAATTGCCTGTGCAAAATATGCAGCTATGATACGTCCTGCTCCAGGAAACTATCCTCCTGTGATACTAGCTGAGTGACTCTAAACACTTATGTTACTTGAATTATCCTAAATACCTAAGATACTCTCTGAATTACCTGCAACATCATACGGAACTATGCTATATCCGCTTCCCCGGGATATGTCCTACCCTGTGATACTAACTGAATTACTTACCTGTTAGTGTGAGTGGGTTAGCTTTTCCCTTTGCTGGTCACGTTTTTCCCTTTGCTGATCACCTTTTTTCCCTTTGCTGGTCACCTTTTTCCCTTTCCTGGTCACCTTTTTCCCTTTGCTGGTCACCTTTTTCCCTTTGCTGGTCACCTTTTTCCCTTTGCAGGTCACCTTTTTCCCTTTGCTGGTCACCTTTTTCCCTTTGCTGGTCACGTTTTTCCCTTTGATGGACACGTTTTTCCCTTTGCTGGTCACCTTTTCCCTTTGCTGGTAACGTTTTTCCCGTTGCTGGTCACCTTTTTCCCTTTGCTGGTCACCTTTTTCCCTTTCCTGGTCACCTTTTTGCCTGAGCGAGTCACCTTTTCCCTGGATGGGTTACGTGATGGGTACGTCAAGAACATTGACATGAAACAGCTTTCCACTAAGTTCACGTCTAAAGTCGCTTTCAAATTCTCGCCCCTCCCCTCCTATTCCCTATCTCTCCTGTATATAAGTCCATATTCCTACTGCTTCACTATCTGTCTAGCCTACCGACTCCCCTCGTGTCCCTATACCTCTCATATAAACCATACTCTACTCCTCTACCTCTGCCTAGCCTAGCCTAGCTCCTCTCCTCGTTTCCCTGTACCTCTCATATAAACCATACTCTACTCCTCGACCTCTGTCTAGCCTAACACCCCTCCTCCTGTTCTATACTTCTCATACATATAAACGCCTACTCTACTCTCAACCTCTGTCTAGCCTAACACCACTCCCCGTATCCCCTACCTCTCATAAAGCGCATTCCTCCTGCCCCCTCTAGCTGAGTATCACTCCTTGGTTTCCTATCTAACCTAACTTTAACACCTGTCTAACCTAGCATAGGTTCTCTCTCCGTTTTCTCGTCTCTCCTTATAAACACATACTCAATTCTCCTAACCTAACACCCCTCCTCCTGTTCCCAACCTCTCTCATATAAAGGACATACTCTACCCTTCAACTCTGTCTAGCCTAACACCCCTCCTCGTTTTCCTATACCATTCATATAAACCATACTCTACTTCTTGACCTCTGTCTAGCCTAACACCCCTGCTCCTGTTCCCTACCTCTCTCATATACAAGACATGCTCTACCCTTCAACTCTGTCTAGTCTAACACCCCTCCTCGTTTTCCTATACCTTTCATATAAACCATACTCTACTTCTTGACCTCTGCCTAGCCTAACACCCCTGCTCCTGTTCTCTACCTCTCTCATATACAAGACATGCTCTACCCTTCAACTCTGTCTAGCCTAACACCCCTCCTCGTTTTCCTATACCTTTCATATAAACCATACTCTACTTCTCGAACTCTGTCTAGCCTAACACCCCTGCTCCTGTTCCCTACCTCTCTCATATACAAGACATGCTCTGCCCTTCAACTCTGTCTAGCCTAACACCTCTCCTCGTTTTCCTATACCTTTCATATAAACCATTCTCTACTTCTTGACCTCTGCCTAGCCTAACACCCCTGCTCCTGTTCCCTACCTCTCTCATATACAAGACATGCTCTGCCCTTCAACTCTGTCTAGCCTAACACCTCTCCACGTATTCCCTATCTGTCTCATATAAACCGCATTCCCCCTCCTTCTACCACTGTCTAGCCTAGCATCAACCCTCGTATTCCCTATCTCGCCCATATAAACGCATTTTCCTCCTTGAACCGTCGCATCTACCCTCGTTTTCCCTATCCTTTCCCATATAAACGCAAAAAACTGCGCTCGATCTCTCCTAAATAACCTACTCATGTCGCGTCGTGTAATGGGAAACATAGAGCGTAGAGTCAAAAAATGTGAGCAACGAAATGGGTCACACCTTTGGCAAATACAATTTCAATGCTAATGTATACCGGCTGTATCACAATTAATAGCGCAAACCGAAACAGTTGAAAGTATAGGATAACGGAAGCAAAACAGTTCCAGTAAACATAGTCCTCAAACAAACCGTGTGCGAGCGAGATCTACTATTGCGAATGTGTGGTTATGAGCCGCCACTGGCGTCCTTAGTTGTGCTCCACTCGTTGCCTTATGGCCTTATGCTTCCTCAGTCCTTTGGATTTTGCTGCGTTGGGGTCACCTCAAAAGTACAGCACTCCCGTTGAAGTACCGGAGCAAAGAATTGTACGTGCTTGTCAAGAACTTCGAGATGACGGGGGTGTAACAAAGATTTCGAAACTCACTCCAGAGACAAGTGCAGTCCAGATGCAAGGACGACACTTTGAATACGTACCTCCTTTAACAGGGAGGGGTGTACAGTATTAATTACATGTAACATACTAAAGTAGACTTGTTAAGTTTAGTTATGACTGAATTGTGAGGCAACTTAAAAATGACAAATAAACGAAAGTCTACTTTTCAAATTCATTTGTACTTATTAGGACGATGTTTCTTAATGAAGTCAGTGGCGGCTCAGAACCACACATTTGCACTCTCGCACACGGTTTGTTTGAGGACCATGTTTACTATTTTTTTTCTGTTATCGTATACTTTGAACCGTTTCGGTTTGCGCTATTAATTATAATTCTTGCGTGAAAAGATTACCTATATAGATACATGCATTTTTAATGCTAGTTTTTGCTTCCGTATAGCCCATTATGCAGGTTTACATAAATTATTTGTCCGAAATGAAAATGACCAGCTAAATGTTGATTTCAGTTTTATTATAATATGTGTTGGTTAAAGAAGAGATGGTAATTCTAAAAGATGAGGAAGTAGGGAGTTTTGAATTCGGCGATGGCTAGGAATGGGTTGGGCGGTAAAGAGGGGAGGGAGCAAGAGTTTGGCCAGCTCGGTACGGCCAGCATGGTGGCTCGGAGCGGCACAGTTGGTGAACAAGATCCTGTTCGGCTAGTGCCAGAGTGATAGCAGACAGCATGCAGTTAGGTCATTGAGTTCTGTGTGACGTAGCTTGTTTAGTGTATGTGGTGTTATGTGTCTCACGCGAGTGTAGAACAAAGTGATTTTCTGTGAACATTGCATTCTCTTAAGAGGATCCTCTGCACCTAAAGGTTCTGCTGACGGTAAGCTTCATGGAAGTTTTTCAATCAGCTGGTTGTCATACCTTTGTTTTGGTGTAAGGCAAAGACCTTGACGGATTGTTTTCATTCCTTTACTCCCTCTCTATGCCGCAATAGCGGTGTTGCAAAACCCAGTCCTGATTTTCAAGAAACACATGCAAACACCTGCGGTTAATTCCTTATTAAATTCTAGCCCTAATGCGGAGCTTTGGTTACATTTCTAGGTATCTGTAATGACACTAAGCCGCAATATATTAGATTTTTGAAAGACATATGGGCTGCTATTTCACTTATTTTAGGAATTTTCAACAATAACCAAGGTTAAATGCGCCATGAAATCCGCAAGTGTGGCCAGGAGTCTTCATGCTTTATTCACCCTGTGCAACATTTTGCTTTATTTTGCTTAATTGGTGTTTTCCTAAGATAGCGGAATTGTAGGATATGAAGGATAGTCTGGAAATAACTATAGGGTACGGCTTCGGAGTCGATAGAGCATCCCGATCATTGAACCAAATAATACCTCTCCCTCCCGCTATCAGTCGTTCAGGTTAGTTTTCATTAAGGACAGGCGTGCGAAGGATTTCTCAAAGAGCGGTTGCGAATTTTATTTCTGCAGCATTAAAACGACAAAGTAATAATGGTATCGATAAGTTTTTAATCTAGGTGGTTCAATCGACTTAAATAAACAATACACAATCATTATGCAATTAAATCCTCTGTTTTATAAATCCCGGTTGTTCTTTTGCGTAACGAAATTCATAAAGATATTAAAAGAAATAAAATAAGTCTGCCTCTGTGTCCGTTGGCCTCGAAATTCAGAGGTACCTGGTTCGATTCCCGGCTGGAGGTGGGAATTTTCCTTTAAACAGGATTGTTCTCAACCAACCTACAGTCTGAAAGTAAGAGAGAGAGAGAGAGAGAGAGAGAGAGAGAGAGAGAGAGTGGATCTGAAGGCAACCAAAGATAAAAATCCAATGTAACACAACAGCAAACGAATAAGCATCATTGCCAATGAGCAATAGTTCCAAAGGTAAAAGATCTGATGGAGAAGGCGGCATATAAATACAATTAAAAAATGCGGAATTTCCCCTCCAGCATTGCATTTCACAGTAGCTATGCTTTGAACTGGAATTTTAAGATACGAATTCGGTATATTTTTCCTAAAGCATTTGTTACGCAGCGAATGCAGAATAAGTTTAATACTATAATTAAGTGTACTTGGTTTGGGAAGAAATCCACTGCCTAGAAAAAAAACAGCTCTACAGCAGGTGGAAGGCATGGAAATTGACGCAGTCGTATCCTTTGCAGCAGCCTATCTGCCTGCACCTATATTAACTGCCTCTAACTCTAATGGAATAAAATAATAAAGGCAGTATTTCCCAACCGGGTTCCTCCATCTCATAATAGTTCCACGGATAGTATAAAACAGTCGTTCATTTCTATCCGCCGCAGACACTTGAAGAAAACAGCTGATGCATCGAGTGTGGCGGCCCTCGGTTAAAGGATTTGTTTCACTCGTGAAAGAAAAGTGTCCAAATATGATCATCAGATCACTCATTACATTTTGCATCGTGAAGTTCCTGTTTTGAAAATGTTTGGAGATGAAGTTATTTTAAACCTGTTCTTGACACGCAGTTACTATACTCAATATCAATATTTTCCAAAATATGCCAAACCATGGGAGCAGGCCACGTTACTCTTCTACACTCGGAAGTCGGGTGTCTTCTAAGGGGAAAAGTGCTAAACAGAGCATTTAAACTTCCAGAGGAAATTTTTATTTTATTTGAAGACCATAATAAAACAAATGTCTGCAATTTTCTAAGACTAATCCCATATCATGAAACTTGCGTACCTTGCATACATTAACGACCATTTAAATATGCTGAAACTAGCTTGTAAGGGCGCAGAGAAAATATTCTGTCATCCACGGCTGACAGCTCCTGGCTTTCAAAAGTAAGTTTGGCACTTGGTGAAACCACGGCCGTGCCTGATGGGGTGGGGGGGGGGGTTGAGAGGTTTTGGACCCCCCCAATTTTTAGCTCAGCTCGAAGCTGCTTGACACACTAACAAAACAAAAGACTGTCATTTAGAAACTTGCGATATATGAACACTTTTATAAGTAGTAATGAAAGGTGGAAATAAATATCTGCAAAGTTGTAAATTCAATAATTTGCAAGCCATCTCTCTTTGTAGGATCAACATCAGTAGGTTATAAATATAATATGAACTGTTATCAAACAACGAGAGCTCTTAGTATTAGCCTTTTCATTAACATTCACTGAAAATAAAGTGTTAATCCCATTGCCCTAGCTCTAAAATAAATGTAGCTAGATTTCATTTTGTAAATATTATAATTTTATCAATGGTCAAAATGGAGTGTACACACTTGACTTTTGAAATTCACAAGACCTTTCCAATATTTTTTAGCCGGGCACGCCCGTTGTGAAAGGTACTGTTGACGTGTTTCATTTACCTCAACTTTCAAGCATGAAGATGTTATACCACTAATTCGGCAAATCTTGGCAAGTGTTGTTTATCCCTTCTTTATCATCGAAGATGTATGACTTGATCAGGAACCCTTCAGAGATTGCCCTAACAGCATAGAACATGTATTATATTAGGAAGAGGAAGAACAGAGCTCAACTGAAATGTAACCGGACACTAGAAGTGAAATTCAGTGAACAATCTTTACATGTGGTTAATGGCGAGAAAAGAGTTTCCTGTAATTTCAAAAAACTTCAAAAGACATTGCTCCAATTCAATATGATTTTGTGAACAGGGCTTTTCTTTTTTTTGACCAACATTAAAACCAAGCAAGTTTTATCTATTGAAGAAGTTCGAGATTACCTGTCAAAATTTCAGCCTAGAATAAAACTATTGTGTTCCGAAAACAAGTACAAATGTCATACGAAAGTGGAAATGAAACCAAAATTAAAGATCGGCGAATTTTTAATCTTTGTTGCTAATGGTTTCGTCAAAATGTATGAGTACAGCATCCGTAATAAAATGGATTTAATATATTTTAGCTTGAAGTAAATGTCTTTGTATTATTGTTGTATTGTTGTACTATAGTTTAATTAAAAAATCTGATGTGTTACACTCACATGACTTTCTCTACTCTTGTACAAACTTTTTTTACAAACTCTTATTCTCCATCTATTTCATATTAATCGAGATAAACATTTGCAGAAACGAACTTTTGACATGCAAAGACAACTACATTTTACACATAGCGACCAGTTCTAAAAATGTTTGACTATCGCTTAAGGCGTACTATGTTCCCCTTGTTTTGTAATTGCAACGGCAATATAGAAATACAGTAGTCTTTAAGCATTGACATATATCTTAATAGCTGGTTGCTATGTGCAGCACCATTCTCTTTGCCACAGATTAATACTCTTTGCATATCCAAAACAAAAAAATGAATAACGAATTCCCATTTGAGAAAATAAGTATTGAAAAATTTAAGGGAATAACAAGCAATATCTCGAAAATATGTATTTTAACGCGATCTACATTTTTTGTGTAGTAAAATTTTGTCTATCTCTTATGGTTTACCAGTTATGCAAAAGTCGTTCACAATGAAGAATACTTTTGGAGACATTCCCAGAAAATTCGAGATATGCATTTCATTTGACATTGGAAATCTCTCAAGTATATGATATTTTAATCAAAATCGCTAGAGCCATTTTTGAGAAAATTAAAATTTGAAAAATGTTGCATGTAAAGGGTAGTCTGGGGTGGGGGGTATTTCCTTGAAAACCTTCGTGTCGCATCTCTGTGAGATACTGAACCTAAATCCCAAGTTCGGTGTTTATCCGACTGTTCGTTTCTGAGTTATGCTGTTCACAGACAGACACACACACAGACACAGGCACACACGGACACGTTTCCAAAAATGCTTTATTTCGATTCAGGGGTCTCAAAACATGTATTTCCGGTGTAATCTCGGTATCGAATTTTTGGGTGGAATACAATCCTTCCCCTACTTACTATACGTAATAGAGAAAGTAAAAAAACAGTATTTCTACACCTACTTTTTCTTTTTTACTGCTTACTTATAGTAAGTATAGGAAGTAATGCATTCTTGCAAAAAATTCTATACCGATATTTCACTGGATATTTAAGTTTTAAGGTCCCTGAATAAAAAAGAAAAAGATCCATGTGGGTATGTGTATACATGGGAACAGCATAATTCAAAAACGCAAAATCGGTTAAATACCAAATTTGGTATTTAAGTTCAGCGTTCTCCAGTGATACGACATGAAGATTTTCAAGAAAATCTACCCACACCGAACTACCCTTACAAGGAAACATTTTCGTTATCATTTATTTTCTCAAAATGGTACTAAGCTTTGTTTAAACTGTTATATGTTTAGAATATTTACATGACGAATAATATGCATATCTTCAATGTTCTGGGAACAGCTCGTGAATTCGTCTTCATTCTAAATGAATTTATAATAACGTCTGAACTGTAAGAGATAGACAAAAATTTACCTTACAAAAGTTCTAAATCTCGTCAAATCACACAAACATGCCAAAGAATATTTTTGTGGCGTTAACTGGTTCGAGACGTTGTTTATTATAGGTTTGAATTGTCAATATTTCTTTAATTGCTAAATCGTTATTCATTTTTATTTTCTCTACTGCGTATAGTAAGTAGAGGAAGTAGGTATTTCATTCCACCCAAAAATTTTATATGGATATTTCGGCGGAAATACATGCTTTCAGATCCCCGAACCTACAAATGCAATTTTTAGAAAAAAAATCTGATGTGTTACACTCACATGACTTTCTCTACTCTTGTACAATCTATTTTTACAAACGCCTATTCTCCATATGCTTCATATTAATCGAGATATCGAGATGTCAATCTTATTTGTAATTTTCTTGTAGATGCAAGGGGAATATGGTAGCTTTTAAGCGATAGTCAAATATTTTATCGCTGGTTGCTATGTGGCGCATTCCATTCTCTTTGCATGTCCAGGACATAAAAAATCTGATGTGTTACACTCACATGACTTTCTCTACTCCTGTACAATCTAATTTTACAAACGCCTATTCTCCGTATGCTTCATGTTATCGAGATATCGAGATGTCAATCTTATTGGTAATTTTCTTGTAGATGCAAGGGAAATATGGTAGCTTTTAAGCGATAGTCAAATATTTTAACGCTGGTTGCTATGTGCCGCATTCCATTCTCTTTGCATGTCCAGGACATAAAAAAATGAATAACGAATTTGAGAAAAAGTATAAGTATTGCAAAATTTAAGGAAATAACAAGCAATATCTCGAAAACGGTTCACTCAACAAAAGAAATGTATATGACATAAGTTGTGTATTTTAACGCGATCTATATTTTTTGTGTAGTAAAATTTTGTCTATCTCTTATAGTTTACCAGTTATGCAAAAGTCGTTCAGAATGAAGAATACTTTTGGAGACATTCCCAGAAAATTCGAGATATACATTTCATTTCTCATGATATTATCTTAAACATATGATATTTTCATCAAAATCGTTAGAGCCATTTTTGAGAAAATTAAAATTTTCGAAAAATGTTCCATGTAAAGGGTAGTCTGGGGTGGGGGGATTTTCTTGAAAACCTTCGTGTCGCATCTCTGGAAGATACTGAACCTAAATACCAAGTTTGGTGTTTATCCGACTGTTCGTTTTTGAGTTATGCTGTTCACACACACACAGACACACAGACACACACACACAGACACACAGACACACACACACAGAGACACACACACACACAGACACACACACGGACATGTTTCCAAAAATGCTTTTTTTGGATTCAGGAGGTCTCAAAACATGTATTTCCGGTGAAATCTCGGTATCGAATTTTTGGGTGGAATGCAATACTTCCCCTACTTACTGTACGTAGTAGAGAAAGTAAAAATGAATAACGAATTTGAGAAAAAGTATAAGTATTGGATAATTTAAGGAAATAACAAGCAATATCTCGAAAACGGTTCACTCAACAAAACAAATGTATATGATATAAGTTGTGTATTTTAACGCGATCTACATTTTTTGTGTAGTACAATTTTGTCTATCTCTTATGGTTTACCAGTTATGCAAAAGTCGTTCATAATGAAGAATACTTTTGGAGACATTCCCAGAAATTTCGAGATATACATTTCATTTCTCATGACATTATCTTAAACATATGATATTTTCATCAAAATCGTTAGAGCCATTTTTGAGAAAATTAAAATTTTTGAAAAATCTTCCATGTAAAGGGTAGTCTGGGGTGGGGGGATTTTCTTGAAAATCTTCGTATCGCATCTCTGTAAGATACTGAACGTAAATACCAAGTTTGGTGTTTATCCGACTGTTAGTTTTTGAGTTATGCTGTTCACAGACACACACACAGACACACACACGGACATGTTTCCAAAAATGCTTTTTTTGGATTCAGGAGGTCTCAAAACATGTATTTCCGGTGAAATTTCGGTATCGAATTTGTGGGTGGAATACAATACTTCCCCTACTTACTATACGTAGTAGAGAAAGTAATAAATAGTTATTATTTAAAAATATAATTATGCTATGGAACACCTTCTGCACAACACAAGCTTGTACGTTAACCTAGGTGAAAATTTAAACCTCACCTGCTGGGGTTCCCTGAGGTTTGATTAAACATTTCTAGTGTTTCCGAGTCGTAAAACGTTGAGCAGCTGCCACTATGACCTAAGATGTTAAAGGCGGCATATAAATGGAACAATAATAAAATAAAATGTCTGTCCGCTCTTATTATTTTTATTAATATATTTATTGCAGCAAAGGTGTAATGTAGGTTTAAAATATTACATTACATTCATGAGAGCACTCACATATTTGCATATTCACTTATTGACCGTGTCCTTTTTGTGCATAGTTCTGTGTGGCAGCGATCACATTTTTATTACTTTCTCTACTACGTATAGTAAGTAAGGGAAGTATTGCATTCCACCCAAAAATTCGATACCGAGATTTCACCGGAAATACACGTTTTGAGACCTCCTGAATCCAAAACAAGCGTTTTTGGAAACATGTCCGTGTGTGTGTCTGTGTGTGTGTGTGTGTGTGTGTGTGTGTGTCTGTCTGTCTGTGTGTGTGTGTGTGTGTGTGTGTGTGTCTGTGAACAGCATAACTCAAAAACGAACAATCGGATAAGCACCAAACTTGGTATTTAGGTTCAGTATCTTCCAGAGATGCGACACGAAGGTTTTCAAGAAAATCCCCCCACCCCAGACTACCCTTTACATGGAAGATTTTTCGAAAATTTTAATTTTCTCAAAAATGGCTCTAACGATTTTTATGAAAATATCATATGTTTAGGGTAATGTCATGACAAATGAAATGTATATCTCGAATTTTCTGGGAATGTCTCCAAAAGTATTCTTCATTGTGAGCGACTTTTGCATAACTGGTAAACCATAAGAGATAGACAAAATTTTACTACACAAAAATGTAGATCGCGTTAAAATATACAACTTATGTCATATACATTTCTTTTGTTGAGTGAACCATTTTCGAGATATTGCTTGTTATTTCCTTAAATTTTCCAATACTTGTACTTTTTCTCAAATTTGTTATTAATTTTTTTTATGTCCTGGACATGCAAAGAGAATGGAATGCGTCACATAGCAACCAGCGTTAAAATATTTGACTATCGCTTAAAAGCTACCATATTTCCCTTGCATCTACAAGAAAATTACAAATAAGATTGACATCTCGATATCTCGATTAACATGAAGCATATGGAGAATAGGCGTTTGTAAAATTAGGTTGTACAAGAGTAGAGAAAGTTATGTGAGTGTAACACATCAGATTGTTTACATAGTTTACACTCAGACTCTATATTTGGTTCGTAAAAGGATCACATTTTTATCTGCATTGTTGCTTTTTTTTAAATGTTGATTTTTTCCTCAAATATTACATTTCACAGTATGCTCTGAACCGGAATTTTGAGATACGGTTTAGGATCTTTTTCCTAAGGCATTTCAATGAAATTAGAATAAGTTGCATTGTTTACCCAAGGTTTGTTACTCTGGGAAGAAATCCACTATAAAAAAGTCAGCAATAAGCCGAAAGCACGAAAATTGATGCAGTCGTATCCCTTGCCGATCCTACCTGCGTGCACCTCTGACTAATAATATACCTACAATCTTAAAGGATATACCGAAATGTTAATTACTAATATATGTATCTCCTGATGCAGATTCTATAAAACTATATGTTTGATAAAAGGCATTTCGATTTTGGCGCAAAATATGGATAGCCGAGACCACTAATCACAACGCTGCTTTCTGATTTCCTTTACTAAATTTGAAAGTTCATCCCGTATATCAAGGAATCTCCATTTACGATGCCATTAATACGAGCCTTAAATCGTAGGTATTCTAGCATACGGATAGACACACAATAGTCATAGATTGGTGCATATGAAAATGGTTTTGTACCTAAACGTAGAACATTAACAATGCTTAATTATACGACATAGTATATTTAAAGAAATGTTGCTATTAAAGGGGCAAATAATTATGATTTATAATATTCAAGTGACTTGCTTTACCCGCTTGGATTTGTTTTCATACCTACTCTACAATGTATTCTTATTAATATTTATTTTTCTATATAATTCTTGAATCGTGAGAAATATTCGCCGGAAATGGTTTCATTTGTGTACAAATTTTGTGGTCAAACTTAACATTCGGCCGCTTGGAGGGGGGGGGAACAAATCGGCGATGATAAGCCATATTATTACACGATTGCATGCTTGTTTCAAGAGTTCATGAGAGACAAAACAGCAGTCGTTGAACACATTTGCAAAGTATTGCTTTAAAACACGAAAAATGCAAACAGTTGTGAATATATCGAAAATTTTTAATTCCACAAACATCTTTTACACACCTTAAGGAAGCTTTTCCAGATTTTGCAATCACATATATAAAATTTGCTGAGGGAGGAAAACAAACATAAACTTCAAAGGTTTAAATTTCTGAAAACTTTGCTTGTCGCCTTATGTGGCCTTTCGTCTAAAGTGCACGACATAAGTATAAAATTTGATAGGTATTATTTTCAACTTTTGACATCTGTCTCTCTCACTCTCACACACATACATAGGGCGTCCGCCCCCTTTCCCCTCCCCCTAAGCGGTAGAGACAGTAAAGACACAATTTTATCACACTATCGATTTACGACCCTGTGTTACTTCCCTCACCTGTCGCTAGTGCAGAGGAACTATTTGGTTCCCTCGGCTCAAAAAATCAGTGTAGAGATTTCACGGGAAGTGCGCTTTCTCAGGTTTCTCAGATATCTTAGGAAATGGTACGGTGAGGGAGAGAGAGGGGGGGGGTATATAGGCACCTTAAAACAGGGCCAACGTTGAAAACTTTAATTACCGATACTTAAGAAAAAATCTTAGAATGTACTTTTGCTTACTTGGCAGTTATTTAACGGTGTTGCATTCCTAACCAGTCTTAATGTTCGTAGTTGATTCAACCCCGCCCTCACAGAGAACTAACAGAAGAAAACGGCACTAGATTAAACTCCAGTAAGGTTATGTTTGACACCTTTTTGCACCCATCTTTCACAAATGACACAAACGTTTGCATTTAACTTTGATTTCTTCATTGTCTTTTTCTTTGTTATCACTTTACACACACATATTAAAACCCTGTTTTTATCTGGTATTCGTGTTTGCGGTATTGTACATTATTTTACGAAATGCCCCGAGTGATGCGAGTTACTACAATAGTAAACTTACGTAATAATAATAATAATAATAATAATAATAATAATTATTATTATTATTATTATTATTATTATTATTTCACGCTACTGAGCCGCTTTGAATATACAGGGTGGACCATTTAAGTTGAGACTGTACAATATCTTCAAAACTAAGCGTTGTAGAAAGAAATGTCTTGAATAAAAGTTGCTTGATATTATGGGGGAAAGCAAATACCATTAGTAATATTTTATTTGGAGGAGTTGTGATGGTCATTTTAGGATCAATTTAATTTTTACTTTCTCTACTACTATAGTAAGTAGGGGAAGTATTGTATTCCACCCAAAAATTCGGTACCGAGATTTCACCGGAAATATATGTTTTGAAACCTCCTCAATCCAAAAAAAGCATTTTTGGAAACATGTCCATGTGTGTCTGTGAACAGCAATAACTCAGAAACGAACAGTCGGATAAACACCGCACTTGGTATTTAAGTTCAGTATCTTCCAGGAATGCGACACGAAGGTTTTCAAGCAAATCCCCCACCCCAGATTACCCTTTACATGGAACATTTTTCGAAATTTTTAATTTTCTCAAAAATGGCTCTAACGATTTTGATTAAATTATCATATGTTTAAGATATTTTTATGGCAAATAAAATGTATATCTTGAGTTTTCTGGGAATGTCTCCGAAAGTATTCTTCATTGTGAACGACTTTTGTATAACTGGTAAACCATAAGAGACAGACAAAAGTTTACTACACAAAGTGTAGATCACGTTAAAATACACAATTTATGTCATATACATTTTTTGTTGAGTGAAGCATTTTCGAGATATTGCTTGTCATTCCCTTAAATTGTTCATACTTATTTTCTCAAATGGGAATTTGTTATTCATTTTTTTTGTCTTGGATATGCAAAGAGTGTTAATCTGTGGCAAAGAGAATGGTGCTGCACATAGCAACCAGCTATTAAGAGATATTTCTATGCTTAAAGGCTACTGTATTTCTATATTGCCCTTGCAAATACAAAACAAGGGGAACATGTAGGCTTTAAGCGATAGTCAAATATTTTTAGAACTGGTCGCTATGTGTAAAATGTAATTCTCTTTGCATGTCAAAAGATCGTTTCTGCAAATTTTTATCTCGATTAATATGAAATAGACGGGGAATAAGAGTTTGTAAAAGTAGTTTGTACAAGAGTAGCGAAAGTCATGTGAGTGTAACATCAGATTTTTTTGTTCTGTTAATGAAAAGAGAACCACATAGCAACCAGCTCTTAAAATATTTGACTATCGCTTAAAGCCTACCAATTCCCCTTGCATCTACAAGAAACTTAGCAATAAGATTAACATCTCCATATCTCGATTAACATGAAGCATATGGAGAATAAGCGTTTGTAAAACTAGTTTGTACAAGAGTAGAGAAAGTCATGTGAGTGTAACACATCAGAATTTTTTTTATTTTGTTTCCTTATTCTTCATCACAAAATAAACAGCTTTTTATAAACAATTTTCTAATGAGAAACTAATATACAAAACGTAGATTCTCATTTAAAAAACAAATTGTCTCTAAAATGCCCATCATTATGTCCTCCAAACTAAACAACTAATAGCATTTACTTTCCCCATAACATCAAGCAACTTTTATGAAAGACATTTCTTTCCACAGCTCTTAGTTCTGAAGATATTCTACAGTCTCGACTTAAATGGTCCACTTATATATGCTAATCCTGCGTTAAACCGTGCGGAATTCAGATTTAAATGCCCGCTTTAAAAGTATGTATGTGTTTTATACGTGTTTTCGTTAGCTGTAGAAACGTTTCCATAACATTTGTGGAAAAGTAAAGAATTGATAGCTGAATACAGACTTAAAATCACAGAAGATAATGCAGAAGTAATTTCTCAGCAGCAGAAAAAGATCATCTGTAGTAATGCCACGAATGGTTTCCAAACCATCGATAAATTCTCTAGTCACAAAGTAACAACAGAATTTATCTCGAAGATCTGGAAATCATGAGTGGCATTTGCTAAGCCTATTTCACAAATAAAATGAAGTGATTTACCCAAAAATCATGATTATTGTAATAAAATCATAAAGTACATATTTATATTTATTTGCAATATAAGTGGCGTTGTTTTCCAAAAAAGTTAGAATCGTATGGTTACGTTTAGTGTGTTTGTTTGATCAGCACAACTTGTTTATATTGGCATTATTTTCTGCCATCTGCCGTACGAAACTTGCAGTAGGAATTCGTTATTCTTTTATCTATGATTGTAAGAATGCTCCTAGTAAAGAAAATATGAAACAAATAGGTATAAAAACCTATATTATCAACATTATAGGTTATGAGTTGACTTTCTTTACAGAAAAAGGCTGATAAATGTTAATTTGTTTCAGTTCATTGGTTTATTATGAACATTATTTGAAAACACAATTATCTCATTCATTTTATAGTGTATTCCTTGTACTATTGTGCGTTTGATTCCCTTAAATTGATGCTATGAAAACAATGTGAAATATCACAGCTAAAATGCTACAAGAAATGTATTTTAAGGAATATCATATACAGCTCAATCCATTTGAAGACCAGGGGTTTCAAGAGGCGAGGGATGCAAGGAACGTGTAAAGAAAACTGCTCGAAAATTTACCGGAAAAAGAAAGGTTATTGCAGTTTTAAAGTTCCGAGAATATGAAACAATCAGTTTCTGTGATGAGAACACCCCTGAAGGACTAGAAATGAAGTTCCTTCCTATCGCTGCGCTTGAATTGTCATGCTTAATTAATAATCTCGTCTATATCTTCATTTGAGGCATTACCAAATCTCGTTTCTGCCAATTTTTATGTTTAAACGTAGCGGCATTGATTGTTGGTAGAGTCACCGCAAAATGGTACTCCAACCTCTCCAGAGTATTAAAAAGAGCAGCCCGAAGGTGGAGGTGATAGACATTGAGTAGTATCATGCCACGATTTGGTTCAAATACAACATTCCTTTAAACGCGATTGGTCATTATCTCCCATTTGCAGCCCGCCCGACCGTCGACCCATTTATTACTTTCTCTACTACGTATAATAAGTAGGGAAAATATTGCATTCCACCCAAAAATTCAATATCGGGATTTCACCGGAAATACGTGTTTTGTTATCCGTGTCCAACAATTTTTTTTTTTTTTTTTACTTTCTCTACTACGTATAGTAAATAGGGGAAATAGGTAATGCATTCCACACAAAATTTCGATATTTCACTGTAAATACATGTTTTAAGGCGCCCTGAGTAAAAATAAAGCATTTTTGGAAGCGTTCGTGAGTGTGTCTGCCTGCCTGCCTGCCTGTCTGTCTCTAAGAAGCATAACTCAAAAACGAAAATTTGCATAAATACCAAACTTGGTATCTGAGTTTAGTATCTTCCAAGGATGCGACACGAACATTTTCAAGAAAATTCCCACACCCCCAACTAACCTTTACATGGAGCATTGTTTGAAATTTTATATTTTCTAAAAATTGGATCTAACGATTTTGATTAAAATACTATATATGAAAGATATTTTACATGAGAAATAAAATGTATACCTGGAATTTTCTGGGAATAGCCTTTTAAGTTCTCTTTATTCTGAAGGAATTTTGTATGATCTTGTATAACTTGTAAACGATAGACGAAAAGTTACCACACAAAAATGTAGATTTTTTAAAACACATAATTTGTTTAAAATAAGTGTTTTTGTGACATAAGCCTTTTCTAAGATATCGTTAGTAATGGTTCTAATTGTTCAGTATTTGTCACTCTTTTGAAGTCCTATCGATTGTGAGTTATTTCTCGCGATTGCATGGAAACAGTACAGAATTTTAAGGTCGGCATATAGCGTCCAGGTCTTAAACATTTGACTATCGCTGTTCCCTTTGTATGTATAACGAAATGTGCAATATAGCTATTTCTGCGAAGGTTTATTTGGATTCAAATGCAGTAGATAGAAGAAATCTATGGTACATTCACATGACTTTCTCTGCCCTCTATCGTTTATTAGTGGGTATACAAATTACTCTTAATAAAGGTTATTTTTCTACCTACTAAATTTTAATTCCGATAAACCTTTACAGAAGTAGCTGCATTACACATTTCGTTATAGATACAAAGGGAACAGCGATAGTCAAATGTCTAAGAACTGGACGCTATATTCCATACTGTTTCCATGCAATCGCGAGAAACAACTGAATGTTGAAAGGACTTTAAATGACCACAAAATGAACAATTCGAACCATTAGTAGTCGTCCTTAGTGATCTAGGGATACCATGGTAGCCTCTAGTTCCCGAGGTTGTGTGTTCAAACCCGACGGAGGGCGATCGATTTTTTCGGGCGCAATAATTCTTAGTATGGCTTCCTTCGGAAGGGAAGTAAAGCCGGTGATCCCGTGTCATAGATTTACGGCACATAAAAGAACCTCAAGCCTGATAGAGGCCTTTGAGCAAATTTCCGGTCTTTCACGCCCAATATGGAATGAAAGTCTAAGAGCCATAGTAGTTAAAGAGTGTCACAAATAAAAATAAAAATTCACGAAACATTAATAACGGACATGGCTTATAACACAAAGAAGCTTATTTTAAATAAATAGTGTGTTTTAAAGAGATATACATTTTTTTGCGTAGTACGTTTACGTCTATCGCTTAAAGTTTATCATTTATACAGGATAAATCCGAGTGAAAACGTCTCAAAGTCTATTCCGAGAATTCAAGGTATACATTTTATTTGTCATGTGAATATCTTCAATATATGGTATTTTAATCAAAATCGTTAGAGCCATTTTTATATAACCAAAATTTTCGAAAAATGTTCCCTGTAAAGGGTAGTTGGAGTGGGGGATTTTCTTGAAAGTATTCGTGTCGTATCCTTGGAACTTAAATACAAAGTTTGGTACTTACCCAACTTTTCGTTTTTGAGTTATGCTGTTCAAAGCGCGCGCGCGCGCGCGCGCACACACACACACACACACACACACACACACACACACACACGGATGCTTCATTTGTATTCAGGAGGCCTCAAAATATTGATTTCTGGTGAAATATCGCTATCGAATTTTCGGGTGGAATGCAATACTTCCCCTATTTACTATACGTAGTATGAAAAGTAAAACTAAAAAAAAAATTTGTAACACTTCTCTGCATGTGTGTGTGTGTGTTTTTTTTTTTTGTTCTGTCTGTCTGTCTGTCTTGAATAGCATAACTTTAAAATCGGATGTGTTGCACTCACACGACTTTCTCTATTCTTGTACAAGCTCTTTTTACCAACGGTTATTCTCCATCTATTTCATGTTAATCAAGATAAACATGTTTCAAACAAATGCTTTATCTGGATTCAGGGCACCTCAAAACTTTTCCTGTAAAATCTCGGTATGGAATTTTTGGGTGGAATACAATACTTCCCCTACTTACTATATGTAGTAGAGAAAGTGATAAGCTTGTGTAAGAATAATTTGTACATCCACTAATAAGCGATAGAGGGCAGAGAAAGTCATGTGAATGAATCACATTAGATGGTTTTTTACTTTATTACAGTAAATAGAGGAAGTATTGCATTCCACCCAAACATTCCATCGGGATTTCACCGGAAATACATATTTTGCGGCCCCTGAACAAAAAAAGATTATTTTTAGAAAAAGGTCTGTGTGTGTGTGTGTGTGTGTGTATTGTGTGCGCGCGCGCACCTGCCTGTGAGCAGCATAATTCAAAAACGAAAAGTCGGACAAATACCAAACTTGGTATTTGACTTTAGTATCTTCCAAAGATGCGACACGAAGATATTCAAGAAAATCCCCCACCCTAGACTATCCTTTACATGGAACATTTTTCGAAAATTTTTATTTTCTAAAAAATGGATATAGCGATATTGATTAAAGTATCATGTTAAAGTTCTTTACGTGACAAATAAAATGTATATCTTGAATTCTCTGGGAATAGTCTATGAAGTCCACTTCATTTGCAAGCAATTTTGTATAACTGATAAACGTTAAGCGACAGACGAAAACTTACTACACAAAAATTGTAGATCTCTTTAAAACACACAATTTGTTTTAAATAACGTTTTTTTGTAGTGTAAGCCGTTTTTGGGATATCCGTTAATAAAGGTTCGAATTGTTCATTTCTTGGTCAAAGTCCTTTCGACATTCAGTTGTTTCTTGCGATTGCATGGAAACAGTGTGGAATTTTAAGGCCGGCGTACAGCGTCCAGTTCTTAAACATTTGACTATCGCTGTTCACCTTATATCTATAACGAAATGTGTAATGTAGCTATTTCTGCAAAGGTTTGTTTGGATTAGAATGTAGTAGTAGATAGAAAAATAAGCTTGAGTAAGAATAATACTAGTTAATAAACGATAGCGGGTAGAGAAAGTCATGTGAATGTATCTCATCGGAACTTTTTTGTGTTATTTACTTATCTGTCATTAAGAATGAAGATAGCACATCGTCTTTGTGTATCTCATTGAGGTAAACAGCTGGCAAAATAATACTTCTTCATTAATTGAAAAATCTTATTCTTTATTTACTATGTAATAAGTAGCAAGTATTTATAACGCTCAGGCGTTGGCATTGTAAAGATAATAAATAAGCTGAATTAAAATCTATACAGTAGGTAATCGTTCTCCGATTTAGTATGTTTACCTACTCATATTTCTATTTACCTTTTCTCTGTGAATCTTGTGGATAATTTTATTTCATTATATCATCTGCTGTTCTTCCTGGTGCTAACTTTACGTTGCATGGTGGCTATTTAAACCTCGAGTGACGATTAAATTAATTTCATTTAATTTCCCTTATCCTTTATGAAATTACTGTATGACGACATAGATTTTTATGGCGAAATATTCCTCTTATTATTGTAATCCAGCATAGCCCAGTCATACCTATTCCTTAAAGATTATATATGTTCAAAATGGTTATATGTACATCGGCGGATTTTATATTTTCGACTTCTTTAACCTCCTTCCGGCAGTCTTCCAAGTCCTATAAATGCTCTACAGTTTGCAAGTATCTTTTGGAGGTGAAGCAATTACAGGCGACTCTACGGAGTATACGGAAAAGAAAAATAAAAAATTACGCTGCACCAGCCGACCAAAAATTGAGAATAAAGAGCCATCACGTGGCCATTGAACCGCAGAGAAGGTAGCTTCAATTACTTGTAAAATTGTTCTTACCACTTTTAATTAATCGGTACCTGAATAAGGTGTTCTAGTTTTTAGATTAATTTTAGTAATTTTAGTAAAGCATGGTTGTACCGCTCATCTAGCATATTCCAAACGCAGACTTAGTTAAGTGAAATTATACTGTGCTGGTTTCTAGAGTAAATGAATGTAATGTTTACAGTGTAAACTTGTCGATTTAACTAAACGAACAGAATTTAATGACTTGTTTAGGGAAACGTTAGTAGTAACGATATTCACTGAACTAAAATATAACTTAACGCATCTTTAATTAGTTTCCAAATAGGAAAAGAACGTAGTTGGGTAAATAGCAAGGGGAGAACGTGGATGGGCAATGTCGCAACGCTCTGCAGTATCATCCCTCACTCGGCAGTAACCAATAGCTTCTCCTTTGAAATTATAGTGCCAGGTTGTTTATGATTTGCATATTTGACATTGACTAATAACGTTCAGCAGTGCCTAGCAGGAAAGTGGGTGTGAAATGTTTTTAGAGGTAAAAGATTATGAGACCTTAACTGAGATGTGTGAATAGATCACAAGTCTTTATCGAGATAGGAGAGAACATTTTGCAGTTCGAACAGAGCAAACGGATGAGTTGGAAGATAACTGTCCATGTCAGGCTAAGAAGATTGCAAAGAAGCTAACTCGAAGCCCAGCTAACGGTGGTCCAGGATCAAGAACTTTCAATTGAAAATGTTGAGGAGAATGGCCAAGACCCAACATGCATAATATGTAGAAGATGGTCATCTACAGGAAGAATTGAGACGGCGCAGAGGAGGAGGAAAAGTATTAAGTTATATCATAGGATTTGTTAGGGAAAACCAACTCTCGTAGGCATGGGATGTACTAAGTAAGTTATTCAGGAGAGATCTGAATACCAAAAGATAATATATAGGGATTATAGTCCGGGAGGGAAGTTTTGTTTGTACCTGGTTTAAATTTGTGAATTTATGGAAATGTTTTTAGTTTTCAAATATATGAATGAACACATGTGATATTCTTTTGTATATTTTTATAAAACTGTATGTTATTGTGAGTTTGTTTATTTAAATATTGTATTTGCAATATCGTATATATTTTTGGACTATTGATCTCGGGTAGTTATAAGTGATCTAAATTTTGCAAGCATGCAATGCAATGGGTTAATCGTAGTGGTTTTTCTGCTCACACGATGATGATTTGCAATTGGACAGATAAAAGAAAGAAATGTAAAGATAGTAGAACGTTCGTCCTGTTTTAGGCACTAGGGGACAGGGTGTAAGAAATGCAGAAAAGAAAGTGCCTCGGATATAGATCAATCGCGGTCGTTTGTCGTATAATACGCTTGCAGGAATACGATAAATCTTCAACTTTACTGAAATGTTATGGTACCAGTAGTCAACGTCATCCATCTCATTCATCACTTCTGGAAAATGTTCCAAATCCTGCTCCCTCTTTATCCACTTCTGTTTCCATTACCGAAAACCAACAGATTGCTTCAACTTTCAACATTGTTTTTTTAATCAATGCACAATCAAACAGTGCCAATTTACAAATAAATTATGTCCTTGAAAAAGTATGTCTGTCCTTTCCTCCAGAACTCCATCTTCCTTCTACATACTCTTCCAGAACTCTTATCTTCCTTTCCTTTTTATATACATTGATGCAAAACAGCCTTTATTAAGGTAAACAATTGCATCACGATAGAGCAAATGTGTCCTTGGGCATAATTACAGAGATTTTTTTTTATTAATTAGTATTACATTTACTGTTTCGTGCTTTTCTATTACCGCAGCATATAACATTTCGCAACTCTACAACTATTCCCGTGTTTCGTATAGCCGCAGCAGTTTTTCTGCTTCGCAGTTGGTACCTGACATTGCGCATTAACATCGTCCGCCATGACACGTCGACCTCTGCAGCAACATTACCCTTTTTATGCTATACTCCCCTACGTCACTGGCTCGGAATTACCATGCTCTTATAACACGCATATTCAGAACTGTTTTATTTGTAACACAAATAAATACATTCTACGGCATTTTCTGACACACATGAGGCTTGCAGATGACATAAACAATGAAAAAAATCACAATTATTTCAATCTGTGTTCATTATAAACAATTAAAACGCAATGCGCATCAACCCGTGGATTATGGGACCATTTCCGCTGCCAACACCGAGAGTACCCTATGGCGCAAAGCGTAGTGAAGGTATGTTTTTATAAGACGAGACGTGAAGCAGTTGTTGCCAACGACGACGGCGTAAGTAGTATAGATTTGCGGCTATACGACCACTTAATACGCACGAATATGTATCCATATGCAAATGACGTCCCCCACCTCCTCTCCCCCACCCCTTCTCCAGCTCCTTGCTACTTTCAGTTGCAGCTGAGGGTCATAAATCTTGTCCAGTATAATGGAAGCTTGACAGTTAAGCACTTAAGGCTGTCAATTAACTGTCAAAACGAACAAAGGGGTCACAAATTTACGCTTCTGTAACAAAGACCGAGACATTATTCTACCCATTCCATATCCGGCCACTTCTGCACCAACTCGCCCCACTCGCATTGTTTAGCGAGCACGTGCGAGGCTCTCCATCACTGTCAAAATGAACAAAGAGGATGCTGGACAAAGAATCAGACGCTGTTGTCCCCAGCTCTATTGTTTACTTTTAGGTGAAGCCACCTGCGAGCTCGCAGTCGCATTGTTTAATAACCGCGTGCAAGAGGTTATCCATTACTGTCAAAATGAACAAAGAGGATGCATGACAAAGAAACAGATTCTATTGTATTCCCTTTCTATTTTCCGGAGCAAGGCTTCTTTAGAAAGACCACCTGGCATCCCATTCCACTGTAGTATAGCAAAAGAACAAGGCTTGTCCTTCACCTGTCAAAATGAACAAAGGCCATGATAAATTAGGGTTGCAGCAAAAGAGAACCTGAAGACTGTTAACAAAGGAACATATTCTATTGTATTCCCTTTCTATTGTCCGGAACAATGCTTCTTTAGGACCACCTGGCATCCTATTCCACAACCCTATAACAAAGAACAAAGCTGGTGCCTTTCCATTGTTCGACCACCTGCGTGCTTAACAAAAGAAACTGGGGGTTGCTTTATACTCGCTCTGTCTTTGTCCGCGTGAAAGACAGAGAGGTCAGTTTACCTGCTACACGTAAACAATTCAACAGCGTTCGAGTCAGCCATCATGGCTTTGCCCTGAGGGCTGTTCCCCCCGAATGTTTTCACGAAGTCCTACGGTTATACCCGAACATAGTTCCTCTGTTTATGTAGCTGACTGTTTTCAAACAGCGATATAAAAATATATTTAACCTATACCGTTACATACATTAAACCTCTGTGTATACTTGCATATGCATAGATCGTGTTCGATTCTTTCTGCAATCAAAAGTTTATTGCTAATGAGAAATTGATGACTTGATAATATTATATCATTACCCTAATTAATAAAAGGAGGTTCAGAGACCTCTAGTTCGCGAAACTACCACGCGAAACTCTAATTCGCAATAAATATTAAACTATTCATGGCCAGATTAAAATGTGTGTAACAAATATAATTTAATTTTTTATATATCATTACCCTGATTAATGAAAGGGTGCCCAGAGGGTCATAGTTCGAATGTTACCCAGCGAAAATCTAATGCGCAATAAATATTAAACTATGCACGTTCAGATTAAAAAATGTATTTGACAAATATACTTTAATTTTTGTCATTACAATGTTTAAGGAGCGGTATTCTTAGGGACCCAAAAGCCCTAGTTCAAATCTTGCACAGCGAAACGCTATAATACATATTAAACTAGGTGAGTATCCTTGGACGGATATAAAATGCATTTAACAAATATAATTATTTGTATACTCCGATGCCTAGACACAATTCTTTATTTTCTTTCTTCTCTCTTTTTCTTCATTTTCCCTATAGAGTGTAGATCCCTATATAAACAGATATCCGAGTATGCTAGAACTGTTGTGAACTTATTAACTTTACATTTAAATTTTAAAGAAATTTAAAAGCAACGCGAGGTGTTTTTTAATTTTAAGAAGAGGGACAGGCTATTTACACGTACAGCACGAGCCAACACGAAACAACGCAAGGTGAGTGAGTTTTTACATAACTATACAAAATCACTGTTGGCTTTTACAATACATTTAATTTTGTTTAAAAGATACAGTACATGAAGGACGATTCGTTGCAAGAGCATCATATATTTTAATCTGTGCTTTACACTCACATGGATTTCTCTGCGTACTCTTCTTCATTTCACAGGATTTTCTCTACCCATTCTTCTAGTAACATTCACATCATTTTCTCTGCACATTCTTCGTGTATAAACATTCATATGATTTTCGCCACCCATTCTTCTTACATAAACAGGTTTCATTGCATTATTATTATTAATTGATCTAATAAGGAAGACATTCTCATCCACCCTAGCTAATCTCTGATGTATTCATTAATGTCAGTAATCTCATAAGTTCCATCAGGTATATCAATGATCTTAATTTCCTCATTGTGAATGTATTGAAATTGATTATTACTCTGATCAATATATGGAATGGAATAGAAGATTTCAAATTCAATAGAGCAATCTCATAATGCCCTTCGGATCTAGCTGAAGAGGAGAATTCAAGTATGTAGTAAGAAGAAACTCGTTGACACTGACAGCGATAGTATAACTCACTGCGATAGAAATTGCAAACACAAGTGCCCGCAGATGACTGAATTGAAACTCTGAAACCTCTTAACAGTGCCTTAACGCATAGGAGGGAATCGTTCTAACTCTTTCGCTGGTTTCAAGATTCCGCAGATGCTAATCACGCTATAAAACCACCCAGCTTTTACTTCTGAATAATTTCGCTAATCGCATCGGAGAAGTCATTTTATCAGGTTATGAAGCATCATTGACACCCTTAGTATGTCTACCAAATCATTAGAATCGGTATAGCTGTATAGCATCTCCTCGGTATTCGCTTTGGATATATCTTATAATCTTGGTGTGTTGAACTAGTATGCTTGCTTGCATTGGTGTGTTTATTCAGAGTTTGCTCATTCAAAGAAACTGCTCTTATTGTTTCATCTGTGGTAGCTCTTGATGCTATTACAGGATCACTTGAATTGGTTCCAAGTACTATACATCTTGAATCCCGCTCTTCGGAACTTGTGAAGATTTCAGGATCGCGTTTGGGGATTGTAGTCAATGCACAGCTGGTCATCTCTTTACAGCATCTTCTCCTATGTTGCTTGAGCCTTGAAATTGTTCTGTTTTTAAAGTGCTTTTACATATGCAGCTCTTAACAAAACGATTCCTTCTCCTTTGGGAAACATCCGAAAAATCAAGATTCTCGTAAATTGACTGTAATTGAGCATCTTTATGAGTGTTCGTGCTCAAACAGTATATATAAACTAGTCATTGTATACTATAGATGCTGAATTCGTATACGACAACATGAGACTGAACTATTCTCGACATTTATATATCTCAGGTTTTGATGCATATAAACAGTCATATCCAAATTAGACCAAGCGAAATATTTTAGTATTCACACATAAATGTTGTAATTCTGTTAATTATAGCTATTTCATTAAGTACAAGCAAATCCAAATAGCATGAAATAGATTCATAGGGGTAAGAGTGCAGGTTTGCTTGATAGCACTGAGAATGCGAGAGCTGAGTGAGATACTGGTTCACCTAGCTTGAGTCTGAAGCTCATGCATCATCCTTTAGCGAAAATGGCGCACATATCTGAGAGCTGTTAGCGAGAATGAGTCACCTTTTTACGTGAGCGGGTCACCTTTTACGTGAGTGGATCACCTTTTTCCCTGAGCGGGTCACCATTTTTCCCTGAACGGGTCACCTTTTTCCCTCAGCGGGTCACCTTTTTCCCTCAGCGGGTCACCTTTTCCCCTGAGCGGGTCACCTTTTTCCCTGTGCGGGTCACCTTTTTTCCTGAACGGTTTACGTGATGGAGATGTCTAGAATTAGCGTTCTAACATTGCCTGGAAACAGCTTTCCACGAAGTTCGCGTCTAAGTCACTTTCAAATTGTAGCACCTGAATAGGCTGCGAGCACTCTTGCTTCACTAGCTTGACAGCTAAATAAAATAATTTGCCCTTAATGTATATATGCTAATGAGAAAATATAAAAGAACTATACAGCAATAAAATCAATTAGTATACCATGAGAGCTAAGAGCGGATAAGGTCGCAAGAGGTTTCGGTTTAATTAACTCTCTCATTAACCTGCTATCGCTTGAAGCACATTTGCCTGGTTACATATACTGAGGACCTGGGACAAAGCCAGAAAAGGATTAAAGAGAGGAGACTGGAATCAACCGTTAGACGAAGCGTGTAAACTTAACGACAGCACCTACGCTCAGCATAAGGACTCTGCTTTGAGAAACATTGCTGACAAGATCTTGGCTGAAACGGCGTGGAAAAGAGTGCAAACATCTGATGGTACATTAGGTGAAAAGTTGGCAGTGCGACTAGTAACAGCAATTATGTAGGGAAAGTTGATGGTGATGGATCCATGAAGAAGAACCGAGGAGGATTTCTACCTCTCATACCAATTATTGCAGCTCTAGGTGCTGCCGCTGGAGGTGCAGCCCAAATTACCTCAGCAGTAAATAATAAAAAGTCACCAGATAAACATCTCGCTGAAATTATGAGGCATAAGAGAGAAATTGAGAGAAAGGTATCTGTTGGCGGTGGGTTCAAAAAGAAGAAACGAGGAGGATTTCTACCGCTCATACCAATTATTGCAGCTCTAGGTGCTGCCGCTGGAGGTGTAGCCCAAATTGCCTCAGCAGTAAATAAGAAAAAGTCAGCTGATACACAACCTGCCGAAATGATGAGGCATAAGAGAGAAATTGAGAGAAAGGTATCTGTTGGCGGCGGGTTCAAAAAGAAGGAACGAGGAGGATTTCTACCGCTCATGCCAATTATTGCAGCCCTAGGAGCCGCGGCTGGAGGTGCATCACAAATTGCTACAGCCGTAAATAAGAAAAAAGCTGCGGATAAACGGCTTGCTGAAATGATGATACATAACAAAGAAATTGAAGCAAGAGGGAAAGGCCTACGAGTGAAGAAGAATAAGGGGAGGAGCATCGAAACGAAGAGGGGACAGATCAAGAAAGGGAATTCAAAAAACTCTGGCAGAGGGCTATACTTGTCCCTGAAAAAGCATTGAGTAACATAGATCCCGCCTTGTATGTCCAATGTTTTAAGATTCCTCACATTAGGATGTATGTCTTCTTTATTAGATCAATTAATAATAAGAATGCAAGGAAAACTGTAATTAAAATGTCCTTTCACTCTTGATTTTTTCAAATGATTTTTCGATAGGAACGTTCTGGGGGCCTTCAGCGACAAAGGTAATCCAGCTAATCAGCTGTCTGAATCTGATTTCCTGGTGAATATATTTAGGTTGAGCATCATACGAATCTAGCGCAGTATTGCATCAGTCTCCTTCCTCGATAGTAAAAGAGGACACTCGATCTATCAGTTTTCCCATCTGTTACGCTTGGAATACTATATTTCACAAGAAACATCAAATCAAATTTTACCTGCTATTCATAAACACTCGTTTCATAGAGCAAATCAGCCTTCGAATAGGATTGCATAACAGCAATATCATTGACTTTAGAAACAAGGATATAAGCATAATCCCCATAGATTTTAGAAGTCAATGACGTCGAGGATATAATAATGGAGTGATTCGATGCGCACATCATGCTCTGTCCCTGACACCCAGTGGGTTAACATTACACAATCGGCGGTTCCTCCAGGTATTGGGCTTCAGAATCCTATAATCATGCTCATCTTCAATGTTACTGGGACACCGGAATTCGACGACAAGGGCACTAAAGAGGAACGTGTGTTTTTACCATATAATACATCAGCTCTGGACGCTAACGAGTTTAGAATCCGTTGTCAAGCTGAGCATTTATATACTTTACCTACTTGAAGTTATCTATACATCAATGGAAATATTACTAAATCTAATGGAGCAGCTACTACTGCAAAGCTTATGCACAGTAGACAGTCGATGTTGGTGCTGATTCGATCCAAGGGTTCTAAAAAACTGTATTATACCGTCTCACGGTGAAGAGAATGCTGCTGTTAAACCTGTACTAATCGAGTGGAGAAGGCCTGTGATTCGAGTTTCTGATGCCAAGCTGGATAAGTGTCTGTTTCACCCATTTAGGACCATGGATCTGCATACTCAACCTGCTGTGTTACAAGCATTTACCTGGAATGGTAACACCACATTTAAAATGGAGAAGCCGGGATTTGTCATTTTTGTTGCTCTGACTTTAATATCGAGTAATGCAACTAAAGACTGTTACCTTTTTGATCATTGTAACTATCTAATTTGAGACTTTATCTTAACAGTGAATGTTATCCCTATCGTGTCATGAATTTGGACTTTGGAAAACTTGGGATTTGCATCATTGCATGATATGTACTTAAGCTCTTATTATGAAAAAGAGATTCATCCTTTATTGAAGAGAGAAGATTACTTAAATTTGCTTCTGTATTTGTTATAGATTGCTCTCATCACCAGAGGAAGTTGTAAACGACTGTGTCAACATCAGAATAGAAATTCAAGCTAGTGTAAATATCTCTGTACAGGCCTACTTGTATTGTTTAATAATTCACGATAAAGTATTTGCATACAAGCCTCTGACTCATGTGATGCAGCTTATATTTTAAACTAATCATTGTAAGGATTTTAATGAATAAAAACATGATGTAAAAGCATACTTTCATTCTTTATTATTATTATTATTATTATTATTTACTTAATTATCATTCATTTCCATCACTTCCTCATCCAACTTCTTGTTTCTGTATGTCATTACACTTGTAACAGTAGTAATTTTTATTCCCGCGCGGGAAACAGTCCTAATGCTGCTAATGTATACACGGCTCAAGTCTTTTATACTACAAATTTCATCACTATTTAAAAGTATTTTCACAATCATTTAAATTATTGGTCACAATTCTTATTTTCACCGAATACAGGGAGACTCGCTCAGGCTACCTCTCAGCTATGCATTGACTTGGTATACAAAATTGTCCGTGTTTTTCATCGTATGTCCTTGAATGTTATATAAGAATCCTGTCTTAACGTGTTTCGGTGATGTAGATGTCACAGCACGCGCCTCTTGCCGCAATGTTTCTTGGAAGTGTCGATGCTTCTTATTCTATTCTCCAATAGAGTCAGCCTCTTTTGCATTTCTGCAAAGCTGTTCCTCTTCTTCTTCCCTTATTGCACAGTCTGAAACATTGCACAATGAAAGTCTTACAAAACTGCTTTGATCAAGTAAAGGCAACCTGGAAAGAATTACATTTTTTTATGCTACATGTAAAATGAAACACAATACAGACGAATGTGTAGAGAAAATGGTGTGAATCTTAATAGAGGAAGAATGTGTTGAGAAAATCATATGAATGTTTACAGAAGAACGTGTAGTGGAAATCATATGAATGTTTACAGAAGAATGCATAGAGAAATGGTCTGAATGTTTACAGAAGAATTTGTAGAGAAAATCATATGAATATTTGCAGAAGAATGTGTAGATAAATGGTGTGAATGTTAATAGAAGAATGGGTGGCGAAAATCATATGAATGTTAATAGAAGAATATGTAGAAGAAATCATATGAATGTTAGTAAAAGAATGTGTTGAGAATTACGAATTTTAATAGAAGAATGTGTTGAGAAATCATATGAATGTTTATACAAGAAGAATGTGTAGCGAAATACCCGAATGTGTAGAGAAACAAAGAATAAGTACAGAAAATCATCTGAATGTTCATGGAAGATGAACCTGCAGAGAAACAACGAACGAGTAGAGAAAATCGTGTGATTGAGAAACAAAGAATGAGCGGAGAAAATCGTGTGAATGTTTATGTAAGAAGAATGGGTGGCGAAAATCATATGAATGTTCATACACGAAGAATGTGCAGAGAAAATGGTGTGAATGTTAATAGAAGAAGAATGAGTAGAGAAAATCCTGTGAAATGAAGAGTACGCAGAGAAATCCATGTGAATGTAAAGCACAGATTAAGAATATGATGCTGTTGTAACGATTCGTCCTTCATATACTGTATCGTTTAAACAATATTAAATGTATTGTAAAAGCCAACAGTGACTTGTATAGTTATGTAAAAACTCACTCACCTTGCGTTGGCGCGTGCTGTACGTGTAAATAGCCTGCTCCTCTTCTTAACATTAAAAAACACCTCGCGTTGCTTTTAAAGTTCTTTAAAATTTAAATGTAAAGTCCACAACAGTTCTAGCATACTCGGATATCTATTTATATAGGGATCTAAAGCCTCCAGGTGATGCTTACACTACACATGATTATTACACCAATGGAATTATCATCTGTTGCGCGTGCGCAGAGACTCTCAGCACTTCTATCCCTATTTGTTTCACTTCCTTTCGCTCTCTCTCTCTCTCTGAGTACATCCATAATTTCTTTACACAAAGCTGTATACAGTAACAGCATCGATCTAAGTGATATATTCTAGAGTATAGAGGAAAATTAAGGAAGTCATTGAAAGATCGGGATTCGAACTAGAGACAACTGATTGGAAATTATATACAGTATTAATTCTTCATTGTAGAAGCTATCAAACATGTTTTCGTTCACACCTCTATCTCTGCTAGTTTCTGAGATAATGGAGATTTAAAACTTAAGGATCGAACCCATGACGCCAGGTACCCAAATATACATTCACAAGATACTACCTAATGAAATAAACGTAACAAGGTTTATTGGTGGCTTTATCTTTATTATTTTATTATTAAATTTATAAGTAAATTTCATTTAATCAGTATTCGAACTCAGAACACCAGAAACAAAATTATTTATATTAGTTTGACATGTGCAAAAGACCTATATGCAGTTACAGCGTTGATCTAGGTGATATATTCTAGAATACAGAGGAAAATTAAGGAAGTCATTGAAAGATCGGAATTCGAACTAGGGACAACTGATTGAAAATGATATGCAGTATTAATTGCCCATCATAAGAGCTTTGGTTCGCTCGTTCAATTTCTGAAATAATTGAGATTTAAAAATTAAGGATCGAACCCTGAACGCCAGATACCCTAATATACATTCACAAGAAACTACCTATTGGCGTGAAAGTTTAATTGGCTCGTTTTCTTAATTAGTTTTGGATTTAGTAGAAGATGAATTTGTAATCACTCCTAGCATACGAACCCATGCATACAGGCCAGTTTCGAACAATTCGTAAATGGCGACTTGCATCCAAGCTTGTAATTAGTTTTATTGCATAGTTTTTCTCTTTTCATTCAGGGCTTGTGCGTGAGTGTGTATGACGCGAGTGCGTGTGTGTGAATGTGTGAGTGGTTGTGTATGTGCGTGTGTGTATGTGCTTGCATGTGTGTGTACTGTTGTATGTGTCTAAACTTGTAGGCGTATGCTCGCGTATTTGTGTGTGTGCGTACTTGTGTGTGGTTGGTGTTGCTATGTGTAAGTGAACAGGTAGGTGTGTGCGTGTGTGTATGTGAGTGTGTGTGCATGTGTGTGCGTGCGTGTGTGCGTACACTGTTGTATGCTTGTTGATGTATGTGTATCAGGTGTGTGAATGAGTGTGTGTAATGGCTCTGTGTATGTGTGTATGCGAACGCTTGGATGTGTGCAAGTTGAGAAGAAAGAAAGAGATAGAAAGAGGGAAAATGAAGAAAAAGAGCGAAGAAGAAAGAAAATAAAGAATTTTGTCCAGGCATCGGAATATATAAATAATTATATTTGTTAAAAGCATTTTAAATCTGTCCAAGCATACTCACCTAGTTTAATACTTATTATGGCGTTTCGCTGTGTAAGATTCGAACTAGGTGCTCTGTGTCCCTAAGAATACATCTTCTTAAACATTTTAATGACATATAAAATTAAATGATGTTTGTTAAATACATTTTTAATCTGAACTTGCATAGTTTAATATTTATTGCGCATTAGAGTTTCGCATGGTAAGATTCGAACTAGAGGTCTCTGAACATCCTTTTATTAATTTGGGTAATGATATAATATTATCAAATCATCAATTTCTCATTAGCAATAAACTTTTGATTGCAGAAAGAATCGAACACGATCTATGCATATGCAAGTATACACAGAGGTTTAATGTATGTAACGGTATAGGTTAAATATATTTTTATATCGCTGTTTGAAAACAGTCAGCTACATAAACAGAGAAACTATGTTCGGGTATAACCGTAGGACTTCGTGAAAACATTCGGGGGAACAGCCCTCAGGGCAAAGCCATGATGGCTGACTCGAACGCTGTTGAATTGTTTACGCGTAGCAGGTAAACTGACCTCTCTGTCTTTCACGCGGACAAAGACAGAGAGAGTATAAAGCAACCCCCAGTTTCTTTTGTTAAGCACGCAGGTGGTCGAACAATGGAAAGGAACCAGCTTTGTTCTTTGTTATAGGGTTGTGGAATGGGATGCCAGGTGGTCCTAAAGAAGCATTGTTCCGGACAATAGAAAGGGAATACATTAGAATCTGTTCCTTTGTTAACAGTCTTCAGGTTCTCTTTTGCTGCAACCCTAATTTATCATGGTCTTTGTTCATTTTGACAGGTGAAGGACAAGCTTTGTTCTTTTGTTATACGACAGTGGAATGGGATGCCAGGTGATCTTTCTAAAGAAGCCTTGCTCCGGACAATAGTAAGGGAATACAATAGAATCTGTTTCTTTGTCATGCATCCTCTTTGTTCATTTTGACAGTGATGGATAACCTCTTGCACGTGATCATTAAACAATGCGACTGCGAGCTCGCAGGTGGCTTCACCTAAAAGTAAACAATAGAGCTGGGGACAAAAGCGTCTGATTCTTTATCCAGCATCCTCTTTGTTCATTTTGACAGTGATGGATAGCCTGTTGCGGTGCTTGCTAAACAATGAGACTGGGGTGAGTTGGCGCAGAAGTGGCCGGATATGGAATGGGTAGAATAATGTCTCTGTCTTTGTTACAGAAGCGTAAATTTATGACCGCTTTGTTCGTTTTGACAGTTGATTGACAGCCTTAATTGCTTAACTGTCAAGCTTCCATTATACTCGACAAGATTTATGACCCTCAGCTGCAACTGAAAGTAGCAAGGAGCTAGGGAAGGGGTGGGGGAGAGGAGGTGGCGACCTCATTTGCATATTAATACACATTCCTGCGTATTAAGTGGCCGTAAACCCGCAAATCTATACTACTGGCGTAGTAGCCGTAGGATCTGTGAAGCTAAGCTTCAATGATCTTCAAATGTTGGCGACATTGATTTAGCGAATTTTTGCGGATTATTTTAGCGGCTTACATATCAAAATGGCACCGGTTTCTTCTGTATAAGTATTGTCGCTATAAAAGGCGGACTATATTATTTCATAGGAGTAATATCTAGGAATTAACTCCTTCCTTTAACATTCTGGATTATTGTACATGCACTCTTTACTCAATTTAGAAGTAATTACGTAAAACCTTCGACAGGTACGGGAGTAGTATCTACCCTTTTTCTTGTAATAGTCATAATAAATTCCGTTCGAGTGCGATAACCTATGGATGAATTTGTAATATCTTTTGGGTTATATGACAGAATATTCGAAATTACAGTAACCGGTTTAAATGAGCACTAGATTCTTAATATATGTAAGCATTGTTAATATTACGCATGTTCATGGAATTGTTTAAGATCCCTCATTAGTGACCAAACGCCTAAGATGACTTAAGGCTTCGTCATTGTGTTTCACAAGTACCATGTCTGAGGCTGCATTGTTTCGTGACTTAGTTGCTGTTCTGAGGGTTCCGGCTTCAATTCTCGGTTAGACAACAAAAATCTCTTCCCTGTTTGAAGGTTTATCGATATGTCTTGAACGCAGTTCTTATGTGTGTTTCGAGTATTAAATTAGGCAGGAATACCCCCAGATACATGTTCGCCTTACAGATGAACACGGGTAAATCACAAACACTACTTGGGGACACAGCAAAGGAAGCTATAAGGCACCTCTTATCAGACAAAAATATCGCTACTCCTCGCCAAGATGTAATCATGAACATGAGTTAAATTACAAGAACACTGGTGTCGTAAATGACTCAGAGAACCTAAAATGTTTTAAATAGCATAAACATCAAGGATTCAATTTCCCATCACATGTTTCAAGAGGTTAGAAAAATTTCTAATTTCCCGTCTGAGGAGAGGCCATTACAGACTCTCACACTCTTATCTACTAAGAGTGAACCTCGGCAACGTACACACCTAACAGGACACAAACCATCAGGTACATAATCTGCATGTATAAGCAATAACTGGATATATAAGCTTTAGTAAGAATAATTTGTGGAAGAGATAAATTTAAGGTTATTAGGTAGAGGAAGGCATATGAATGTGAAACATCAGATTTTTTTTAAATTCATGTTCTACATTTGATAGTAAATTACAAAATACTCGTTTCTGAAATTTATCCTTTCGTAAGTATTATTTTATATTGACATTTTCATATTCTGAAGAATTTAGAGACAGTTTATTTTGGATCAGAAATGTACATTAGCTTGCCAAATAAACCAATCACAAGAAGATTAATAACCTAAACAAGGGTAATTTCAGATTTATTAAACTACCATATTAATAAACCGAGCGGGATGGCTCAGGCGGTTATGTCTCTAGCCCGCATTCGGGAGGTCCCGGGATCGATCGCCCACTCTGGCCCCGTGGTTTCCCCCGGTCACCAGGCGAATGCTGGGGTGGTTCATCTACCACGGCTCTCGTTCTACTCAGTTCCTGTACCCATCGTCTTCCTTGTCATCTGTTTCGGGGTTGTAGGACCAGGCGACGGTGGTCTGCGGGTTGCGGCTGGACGGTGCCTTGCGCTCTATAGGTTTCTTCCTTGGCGTCGCTGCCGTACCGCTCAGTTAGATCCCTCCCCAGCGTGGGGCTCCGCTCCCGGGGACTGGAGGTTGTTGGCTTGTGGAAAGGGACCGTGCGGCGTCAGATAGTTCTATCTGGAGAACGTTAGGGACCCCGCCCATGCTTGGCCCCGTCGGCATCCGGATCTCACCCTCACCCCTCCCTCCCAGGGTCACGTTGGAAGCACAATGGGCCGACTGGCTCGCGTGGGATGCTCTGCACCGGTTCCGGGGGCCCCTCTGTGGCATGTACATTTACCATATCAATAAACGCGGCAATTATTTTTTTGTCATTTCTTAAAAAAACAATTTATTATAAACAAAGGTAGGATATTAACAGAAACAACAATATACATCGAACGAGCAGCCCCCAATTTACGCATGGGCGACACACGGGCGGCAACATTAAGGAAATAATTATATAATGTGCTGAAAATAAATGTTCTCGTGCGCTAAAAAAGAGCAGCGATGGTAGCGGGAATTCCTATTAGTGAGAGGGAAATTATAGGTAGAGGGATGGAGATCTTGCATGCTGCAAATAGCAACACTGCCTTCCTGCATGCTGTCTGGGCTGTTTTTGAGTGGTGTCGCGCGGATGGTGGACGGAAAAATTGTGGGCCTATAGGTGTAACATTACCTAAATACCGGGCTGCGAACGAGTAAACATGAACCCACAATCGTAGCCATTTAGAACTTAGCAGTGAGTCAGCCAAGCGAAACAAACTCTGGTAAAATTACGAAATAGCATGAATTGTGCAAAATAAATGGAACACCTCATGAATGTGGGTAACGGACAGATTTTTCTCATCTATATTTCTGTATATCTGCTCTTCGGAAGTTCGTTAACAAGGACGGCTTTTTCCGCTGTCAAGAAATCACTCCCCCTTATTGCCTTAGGGGATTTAATTTCTGTCATATGTATCGCACAGGATCTTTGGTCATTCTTTTGTTTTCAAGTTATATTGTTATTAAAAGATTAAGTGCCAAATACGTTCTATTGAAAATATTTCAGCGAAAATATGCCATGAGGAGTAAGTCTTTAAAACTTATATATATTGGCTAATTCCGTATTAGCATTAAAATATCTGGATTAAACTGGCCACTATTTTTTATTTTGGCTGTATGTAACTGAAAGAGACCTAATGCTTCATTTCCTACTCATTGGTAACTTAATAAGTACTAATTTGTAGTAATAAATACAATTTCTGCTTCTAAAGTAGATTAAACTTAAAGGGATGAAAAACAAAAAAAAATTATGCTGCTAATAAAACACTTCCAAACGGTTTTACACAAAAAATAAAATAAAATATTTTTTATCTCTTTGTCCTTCCTGAAATTTAACGGATATTTGTGTGTACCATAAACGCTGACACACTTGTAAAGTAAAATAGGAAGTGGCAACTAATATTTTGATTACGAATACGAGTTTCACTTCAACAAAGGCTGCAGTGATATTGCCTTCTGCCCAGATACGAGTTGGTACGAGTTAATGAGGAAGAAGGGGAGATAATACGCATGCGCACAAAGATATTCATGATTAGTTCTCTTCAGAGGCAACACGTGTGTACGGTAGAGCTGCGCTAACAACCTCACATGTGCAATTCTAATCCTGCGCACGGAGCGTTGAGTTTTGTTTATTCTTTTTGATACGGGTAGGACATTCAGAAAGCGAGGTTTCACGTATAAATAACAGATTTGGTAGTTTAAGTGGGGCTTCATTCGATGATATAGGTCGACGTTTCCAGAAAATTTCCCTCCCATCTAGCCGCTTACATGAAGAATATTTCTCTAAATTTTAATAACGCTTCGTTTTGAAATAATGGCAAATTAACTATGTCTCTTGAACTTGCTATACAATGCTTCTAAGTATATTTCACTGCTAGTACAACAGGGAAAACATAAGACAGTAGTACCCCTTGAAATACATATAGGTACTGCCTGAAACAGTCCCGTTATAGCATGAACAGTTTCCGAATATTAGTTCCTGCATCTGTTAATAATTTTATGCAACACTGCCTGCATTATGTTCCAATGTAGTTATGTGTGAATTAACTTTAATAACGTGATTATTAAACGCCCGGATATCAAAAGTACTGCAACATTGCACGTCATCTTCAGCGTGTCTCACCTAGTAACTTCATAGTTCCGCTGGAGTCTTCATGAATCGGATTAGACAATTTCAAGGCATCCTCATGGTGGCACAATGGTAGTACAAGCCAAAGATGTGCACTTCCTATTGAATTTTAAAAATCTAATTAGTTTTCCAGTATTGGCTGTAGTATAGTTTTAACTTTCTCAACTTGACATGTTATACATTGAATTAATGTTAATTTCCCATTCTGCCATTGTGGGAATTTATCTCGCCGATCAAATGAAGGTGTTTACAAACATGTATAAAAGACGAGACACTACGTGACCAGCATATTGAGCAGTTCATGATGGAACTATACCATTAATGTTTTCCTGAACATTCACACCACGTTCCAGATGCAAACATCTAGATGACGTCATAAGTTTGTTCTCAGCACTGCACCCCTTGAAGAGATTGTTTTCAGAAAGTCCTAGCTTTACTTTTTCTACTACGTACACTAGGTAGAGCAAGTACTGCATTCCAAACAAAAATTCGATACCGAGATTTCACCGAAAATACATGTTTTGAGACGTCCTGAATGCAAATAAACCATTCTTTGAAACAAGTTCTTGTGTGTGTGTCTGCCTATAAACATATCTCAAAAACGAAAAGTCGAATTAATACAATACTTAGTATTTGAGATTAATATTTTCCAAGGATGCGACACGAAGATTTTCAAGAAAACCCTCCATCCCAACTCCCTTTACGTGGAACATTTTTCGAAAAATGTTGATTTTCTAAAAGTTGACTAAATATTTTCATTAAAATACCATATATTAAAGATATTTACACGACAAATAAAATGTTAATCTTGAATTTTCTGGGAATAGCCTAGGACGTCCTCTTCATTCGGAAGGAATTTTGTATAATCTTGAATATCTCGGAAACATTAAGCGATAGACCACAGAAAAAATGTAGATCCCTTCAAAACACACAATTTACTTAAAATAAGTTTTTTGCGGCATAAGCCGTTTCTAAGATATCTGTCATTAAAGGTTCGAATTGTTTAATACTTATTCTTTTAAAGTCTCGTGGTTTTTCAGTTGTTTCTCGCGATTGCATGGAAATGGTATAGAATTTTAAGGCCAGAATATAGCGTGCACTTCTTAAACATTTCTAAACTATCGCTGTTCTCCTTGTATTTATAATGGAATATGTAATGCAGCTATTTTTGCAGAGGTATATTTGGATTATATGTAGTAGATAGAACAATAAGTTTAGTAAGAACACTTTGTATACCCACCAATAAAAATAGGGGGTAGAGAAAGTCATGTCAATATATCACGTCAGATTTTTTCAAAAACAAACAATATTAATTGTAAATGAAAATATAAGAATACTTTTGAAGTTTTCCTTCCAGTATGAATAATTACATAATAGATTCCTGTTTTGAAATATGAAACTTAAATGGGCTTGGGTATTTTATATACAAACTTATTTATTTTGTGTTCATTAGTAGGATATCATTTGAAAAGCTCTGGGAATAAAGCGCAAAATAAGCCACAGATTTTTACTTTCTCTACCATGTACTTATTGTAAGTAGAGGAAGTATTTTATTCCATCCAAAATTTCGATGTCGAAATTTTACCAGAAATATATGTTTTGAGGCACCTTGAACCCGAAAAAGCATTTAGAAATAGGTCCGTGCGCGCGCGCTTGTGTGAACAGCATAACCCCAAAACGAAAAGTCTATTAAATACCAAATTTGATGTTTAAGTTTAGGAACTCCCAAGGATGCGACACGAAGATTCTTAAGAAAATCCAACCATCCGAATACCAAATGTTTAAGATATGTTCATGACAAATTAAATGTATATCTTGAATTTTTTGGGAATAGCCTCTGAAGCCCTCTTCTTTGTGAATGATTTTTGCATAACTGGTAAGAGAAAGACAAAATCTTACTAAATAGAAAATATAGATCTCGTTAAAGCACTCGATTTATGTCAAATAACATTTTTTGCGGTGTTCATAATTTCCGAGATGTTCTTTGTTATTGGTTTGAATTTTCAAAAATAGTAATTTTTCTCCTTCCCCATGGCCGCGCAAAGAGAACGGAATTTCAAAGCTATCATATAGCGACCTGCTCTTGAAAGATTGACTCTCGCTTAAATCCTATTTACTGTATTCTTCTAATCCTCTTGTACTTACAAGGAAGTATGCAATAAGGCAATTGCTGCAAATGTTTATCTCGATTAACATGAAGTAGAAGAATAAACTTTTGTAATAGTTTGTTGAAGAAGGGTAGAGAAAATCATGCGAATGTAACACACAAGATTTTCAACTAGTCTCCCTTTATATCAATACACTTGGTCCAGCGATTCCCCATGCCCCTCATTCCTCCAGACCGGCAAAATACGCCTCAACTGACGATTTAGGTTCCTCGGACGAAACTGTTTCCACCAAGGAATTTCCTCAATTTAGGTAGCAGATTGAGGTCCGATGGAGCTACTTTAGAGGAATAAGGTGGGTGTTACAACAACACGTGTATAGCCAACATTATCTTGATGGAAGATAACTTATTTACCAAATCTCGCGTATTATGGTCTTCAATTGGTCCAGAAAGTTAGCATCATACGCTCTGATGATATATTTTCCAGGGGGAAGATCATGAATTAGCAGTACGCCCTTGGCATCCGAGAAAATCGACGCCATGATCGGTCGATTTTAGACACTTTGGGGATGGAGTCTTAGTGCTTCCATTTGGACTGCTGCTGTGTGATAAAGGTATCATGGAGGGGCCCCCGGAACCGGAGCAGAGCACGGCCCGTTGTGTTTCCACCGTGACACCTGGAAGGGAAGGATGAGGAGAGAGACTCGAAGGGCGCAACATGGACGGAGTCTCTAATGTTTTCAGATAGAACACATCCGACGCAGCACGGTCCCTGCCCACCAACCTCCAGGCTCCACGATGAGGAGAGATCTAACCGCAGCGACGTCAGGGAAGAAACCTTTACAGAGCGCAAGCCTCCGTCCAGCCGCAACCCGCCGAACACCCTGAATCAGATGACAAGAAAGATGATGGGTACAGGAAATGAGATGAACCACCCAAGCATTCGCCTGGCGACCCGGGGAAACCACGGGGCCAGAGTGGGTGGTCCCGCCTGAGCCATCCCGCTCGGTTCATATGCGTAGCGGTGCACATTTTTATATCATTTGTTGCAAGTTGGCGCATAAAATTGTGGAATCTGTGTGAAAACGAGCCAAACTTTGCTTAGAAATTTGCACCCTGCTGTGGCGGCTCCATCTTGCAGATTACTCGTTTCATGTCCAACTCTTCTCTCAAAATGTAAAATGCTCGGCTATCCTACAGCACCACGCCGCGTACTTTACTTAGGATTTCTGTTGTCATGGTGGATTTCGGTCTTCTTCTGAAAGTGTCATCTTCGAAGTTTTTCGCGGCCGCGTTTAAAGTCCGCGATCCACTTGGAAATGGTTAAAAACGATGCTGCAGAATTCCCTGAAGGGTTTATAATGTCGGTATGAATTGATTCGTGCCTTCCTTATGAAATACCTAGTTAACAACCGCGCGATGTTCGACATTTCCAATGTTTCCCATATACGCACGCCAGCAATGTAATAAACAGCTATGCTACATGATTGTTGAACAATTTCTATGCTATTGCACAAATGTTTCCATGAAGGATGGCTTTTTGAAAACAAGGCTGCTTCGATCATGCTGCTACAATCTGTGGATCATTCCGAACACTTTTTAAATTACCTCGCATTATGTAGATACAGAAAGAAAATTAAAGCTCCTTCACGGTCTTTTATAAATTCTCAGAGAATACGAGTGTAAAAATTGCGCATGTATTGGTAAGTTGACTGAGGACTTAAACATTCAATGCCACGGACCAGACAGGAACCATGCATCTTCGTGTCGATGCTCTTACCGCTTCTCATTAAACTTGCTGCCTATAAGAGGAAGTATTTTATTCCATCAAAAATTCAATATCAATCTTTCATTACAAATGCATGTTTTGAGGCACCTGCGCTTAAAAAGTATTTTAGATAAAACAAGACGTGTCTGTGTGTGTGGTTCCGCACGTGCATGCGTGTTCTTCGTTTGTGGTATAAACAAAAACGAAAAGTTGAGTGTGCAACAAATTTAATATTTACTTTCTCTACTGCCTAGCTATACTAAGTAGAACTACTGTATTCCGCCCAAAATTTCGATACCTAGATATCATCGGAAATGCACGTTTTGAGACTATCTAAATAAATAAATAAACGCATTTTTATGAAAAGGTACACGCGCGCGTGTGTGTGTGAACAGCATAACTAAAAACAATCTGTTAAATACCAAACTTTTTATTTAAGTTGAGCACCTTCCAAGAATGGGACAGCAAGATTTTCAAGAAAACCTCCCTATTCCATATCCTTTACATGGGAAATTTTGGCTCTAACGATTTTTTTAAAGTACCATATACGAGACTGATCAATAAAGACTCACACTGATTTTGTTTTCACAGTGTTTATTACTCCATTTCAATGTTGACATGATCTTTTTCAAAGTAGTCCCCTCCTACTTGAATGCACTTTTTATAGCGTCTCTGCCAGTCCTCGAACACATGGTGCAGGCCATTCTTTGTCAGGTCTTTGAGAATCGCCTCACTTTTCCTCAGCACGCTTCAGTGCTCTCAAATCGAATGCTCCGGAGCTTTGCCTTTAGTGATGGGGATAAAAAAGAAATCACAGGGGGCAAGATTGGGGTTATAAGGCGGATGCAGTACGCAGGTGATGTTGAATTCCTGGACTTGATTTGCGACGTGAGGCCATGCGTTGTTGTGATGAAGTCGCCACCCATTCTGATGAAGTTCTGGATGTTTCCTTGCAATGTGCTCCCTCAGTGTAGCAATACTGGCTTGTAGTGTGCTGCTATAGCAGTAGTATGAGGAAGAACAACAATCACAGCAGATGAGTTGATGTTGACTTCAGTCATAGCAGAAGCCGAAGCACCAGGCCCACCTTACTTAGCACAGAGGACTCGCCCTTCTTTGAAGTCCTTGAACCACTTAAACACTGTTGCACGAGATAGTGCATCTTCACCATATGCTTGCTTCAGCTTTTCCAAAGTTTCAGAGCCTGTATGCTTTAAACGAAAACAACATTTTATTGCTCCTCTCGTGTCGAGTGGTATGCGAAATTCAAGTAGGGTCAAAAATATGCAGCATTACTACCGACGACCGATACAAGAGTGCTGCCGTCTATGGACATTATACATGAAACCCCGCTATTTTCAAATATTCATGGTAGAGACAGGAAACTATCAAGGAAGCTACAGGAAAAAAATCAGTCTGTCTTTATTGATCAGCCCTCGTATTTAAGGTGTTTTCATGACAAATGAGATGCATAGCTTAAAATTTCATGCAAATAGACTTTGAAGTCCTCTTAATTCTGAATGACTTTTGCATAACTGGCAAATCATAAGAGACAGACAAAATCTTACTACACAAAAAATGTAGATTTCGTTAAAGGACACATAATAAATTATGTTTTATATACGCCATATATAATCATTTTTCAGGATATTCCTTGTTATGTTTTTCTTTTTTTGTCGAGTGAACCTTTTCCGAGATATTCCTTGTTATTTATTTCAATTTTCCAATACTTAATACTTTTTCTCAAATGGGAATTTGTTCTTCTTTTTTTTTTTTTTGTTTCTGGACATGCAAAGAGAATGGAATGCCTCACATAACAACCAGCTCTAAAAAATTGACTATCGCTTAAAGTCTACCATATTCCCCTTGCACCTATAAGAGAATTAACATTAAGCAAAGGTTTATCTCGATTAACATGAAGTAGGGGAGAATAAGCGTTTTTGAGAATAATTTGTACAAGAATAGAGAAAGTCACGTGAGTATAAAAATGAAGTTACAAATGACCAAGTAATGAACAATTCGAACCTTTAATAAAGGATCTCAGAAACGCCTTATGCCACAAAAACTTACTTGAAATAAACTTTAAAGAGATCTACTTTTTTTGGGTGCAGTACGTATTTATCCGTCGCTTAACGTTTACCAGTTATACAAAATTCCTTCCGAGTGAAGAGGACTTCGCAGGCTATTCTCAGATAATTCAGATACATATATACTTCAACATATAAATATCTTTAATATATGGTATTTTAGGCAGAATCTTTACAGCTTATCTTAGAAAATAAAAAATTGCGAAAAATGTTTCGTGTAAAGGGTAATTTGGTGTGAGGGGATTTTCTCGAAAATCTTCGCGTGGCTTTAGTAAGGGGCTACAAAATAAAGATAGAAGGTAGAGGAAGTCATGTGAATGTATCACATAAAATTTTTTATTTTGTGCTTCTAAATTCTTAATGTGATGGTTTATAAGCATCGGCATGGTTTTCCCTACTACCTGCTTAGTGTCAGTAAACATTATAACTGTAGCTTTATGTAAAAACTTTTACTTTCTTTACCATGTACGAAGTAGGTAGGAAGGTGTTGGATTACAATTCGTTACCGAGATTTCACCGAAAATGCATGCTTTGAGGACCCCTGAACCCAAAAACTCCATGTGGGTGTGGGTGGGTGTGTGTGTGTATGCGCGTGTTGTGCGAACAGCATAACTTAAAACGAAATGGTATTTAAGTTCGGTACTTTACAAAGATACGTCACGAAGGTTTTCAAGCAAATCCCCTACCCTAAACTACCGTTTACATCGAATATTTTTTCGAGTTTTTTTGTTTTCTGAATAATACCTCTAACGATTTTAGTAAAATACCACATGTTAAAGATATTTACGTGATAAATAAAATGTATATCTTGAATTTTCTGGCAATACCTCGTCAAGTCGTCTTTATTTGGGAGGAAATTTATATAATCTTACATAAGTGGTAAACGTTAAGCCATAGACGAAAAGTTACCTACTACACAAAAAATATACACACATTTTAAAAGTCACAGTTTATTTTAAATAACTTTTCTGTGGCATCAACTATTTCTGAAATATCTGCTATTAACGGTGTGCATTGTTCAGCATTATTCTTTTCAAGTCCTGTCGATTTCCAGCTGTTTCCTACGATGTCTTGGAAAGAGTTTGGAATTTAAGGCCAACATGTAGCATCCAGTTCTAAAATATTTGACTATCGTTATTCTCTTTCTATCTATCAAGAAATGTATAACATCGCTGTTTCCTTAAAGTTTCATGTCGGTTAAAATGAAGTAGATAGGAAAAAAAACTTTCATAGGAATAAATTGTATACCCACTAATAATCGATTCTTTTTAACAATCTTCCTTTATTTCCCACTGGCTGAGGTAAATGTCCCTTTTTGTGGTATTGTGTTCTGGTCCCTGGCACAAGCTGATATTTGGAGCAGCTCGAAATACGCGACCTTTGAACTTTGTCGTTCTCTTTCAAATTGGTGTTCTCTTTTGTGACCTTAAACGATAAAATGAAGCCTGTGTGTGTTGTTATTGCATTCCAAAAATGCAGCTTCTGTACAACGTTCAATATAGTGCCCATGCTGTTAAAGTAAAAGGTTACTCTTTTCCATTCTGAAACTCCCGTGCACCGATCCTGCTATTTTCGTCCGTAAACGCAAAGCTTAAGCGATAATATTTGTATAGGGACCAAAAATGTTACTCTATAGCGTGCATGTAGAGCACAGAATAACCGAATCTGCAATATATCCCCTGCAGTAGAAAGTAAAGGTAGAGAGAATTTTGAAATATTCGTTCCGAGGTTTAAAATTAAGGGCAGCAATGTAATAAAAAAAATGTCTGAGGTATCAAAGATATGGAGTTGGTATGGGGAGGTGGGAAAACTGCTAGAGGAGATTGGAATGGGGGATGTTTGATGACAAGGGGGAAAACAATGTCAGTGGGAAAGAAGACAGAGCGTGGAAATAGAGAAGCAGGAGTTTTGGTTAAGCTTTGAGAACAAAGGTCCTTTAAATCTGTAAAGAATAGGAAAAATGAACTGTGGACGGGAGAAATATATAGAAAACATCAGTTTGGAAAAAGAGGTCTTGCGTAAACCGTACTGGCCTATTATTCTTAAAGGGTAAAGGAAAAACTTTGTGGAAATATGAATTTTGTGTGGGGAAATTTGATGGGAGATGACACTTTCCATAGTTTAATAGAGTTGGAAGTGATAAAAATGTGGAGAGATAGTGTGTGGGAAGGAAAATAGGATAAATTACCATAAGATGCAGTAGCAGTTAACATGTTGTCATACTTGAGTGTAAGGAAAATTAATATGGGGATTTTCTAGGAAAAGTAAGAATAAGTGGATAAGAAGTTTAAGGGAGGAGCATGAGAGCATATATACTTGTGACAATCGTCTCTTTATCATTAAGGTATGAAAGACTCTTGGTACAGTAGTGTTATGTTTTCTTTTAAATATATGCTGTGTTATGTTGTTTATAAAGTTACTAAAACACGATATCACTGATTATTTTCCAGTACTGACCGAAGTCAAACAAGTTGTCCCACTTTGGGCGACACTATTTACTACAATAACTGACTATATACTTGAGCAAATGGAACTTCGAGGGAAGTAATTATCACACAAACAGTGTATTTCATTTGCTGATGACACAAATATTACCGCAAGAATAAGACAAGCTCTAAATGAAATATTTATAAAACTGAAATATCAATCAGAAGAAAATGGTTTGCAGATAAATGAGAATAAAACCAAGTATTTTAAATGCGGTAAACAAAATGACAAGACTGGCAATTTAATAATTAATAATGTAAGGATAGAATGAGTAACTGGTTTTAAATACCTTGGAATGAAGGTAAACCGAAATAATTCGTTAGAAGAAAAAATTAAAAAAGGAATTGTTACGGTAAACAAAGCCTACCATGCAAATCAAAAGCTATTCAAAAGCAAAAAGTGTCTATAAAAGCATAAGTTAGAGATTATTAGTCGACCATAAGGCCAATGCTTACACGTACATGTGAAACTTATGTGCTTAAAGAGGCAAGTACTTAGGAAAGCTCAAACCGAGACTGTAAAATACCGTGGGGTCCACTTGTATCGACGATTGACATGGAAACATTACACAAACAACAAACTTAAACCAGTAGAAATCTTCATTAAATCTCAAACAGTGCCTTTTACTTCACACAACGCTCCTTCTTTGTGCTTGTCATATTTGGGGGCGGATTTGCTTAAACTGAAATTAAACGTAGGTATGCATACCTACAATCTTTGCGAAACAAGGTATTGCGCATCTCCATAGTTAGTCCGAAACAGTTAGCTGCATAGAGAAACACGCATTCAGCAGGTGATTTTAATTATTTTTTGTTGTTATTATATAAATTAATTATACTTTTAATAGACCTTAGCCTGGTCTAGGGCAAGTGTTTTTAATATAGAGTCAACTGAAAAATTCAACGCCACAGCCGGGATTTGAACACGGTTCTCCGTGCGGTTGCTCTAACCATTGAGCTACTGTGACAACATGCCGGCAACCGCACGGAGAGCGGGAGACCCGTGTTCAAATCTCGGCTGTGGCTTTGAATTTTTCAGTTGACACTATATTAAAAAAAAACCTAGGTGATGTTTCAGGCGCAGTTGACTACTCCCATGAAAAGAAGTCCAACCGCACGCAAATATTGATTAAAAATTATGTAGATGGAAGGAAGAGCATTGGGGCGACCATAAGCTCGCTGGGAAGTTGACATCAAATTGAGAATGAGAGTGAAGATCTAGTATTGGACAGAAAGGAATTGTTGATAGGCCAACACATTCAAATTAGAAGTTCTGGTGCCCTGAGAGGAAGAAGAAGCCGTATATCTAGTTAATATTACCTTGCTTGCTCTTTTATTTCCCTATCATTTAGATGTCCTTGTGGTAAATAAATTCAAATGAGTAGACTTAAACCAGACCTTCAGAACTCAGGGGCAGAGTACCTATACTAGAACCGAATATACTTAGACCACTTTCAGTTATCCGACTTTAGTAATCCTAATTTGTGAAGTGAAGTGTACATACGTAAAAGCAGGATAATTTTGGATGTTCTGGTTTTGAAAGGTAATCGTTGCAAGTTCAGATATTTTATAGCCATGTTCAATATATTGTAATTTAAACTATGGAGAAGAAATTGGCTATGCTACCCTAAAACCTGACTCTTTTCAAAATACTGTCACTGCAGTGTACGAGTGGACAACACATTCTACTGCTCAACATCTATCCGATACAGCCTCTTGTACGACTGATGTATGGAGTCACGTATTTTAGCGAGTACCTAAAATTAGATTGAGTTTTATTTATGAGCGCTCTTTAACTGCTGTGATCCTTAGCGTCCCATTCTATATTGGGCATGAAAGACCGGAAGCCTCTTTATCGGGCTTGAGGTTCTTTTACGTGCCGTATATCTACAAGGGACCACCGGCTTTACTTCCCTTCCGAAGGAAGCCATGCTAAGGATTTTTACGCCCTAAAAAATCCATCGCCCTCCGCCGGTTTTGAATCCGCGACTTCGAGAACTAGAGGCTAGCAGGTACCCCTAGACCACGGAGGACGACGCCATGTGAGCATTGGCCGCCATTTTTTATCCAACCTATCGAGTGAATAACATGCAGCCTTATGTGTGAATGCAGGAAAATTAAAAAATACATGTCTCTTTAAATTTTATTGCAGACTGGCTATTGAAATAGCCTTTTTATTGCTAGAACTCGCAGCATGGAGCTATGTATCAACGCATTTTGGAATCAATGCTCAAAAATGTAATATTAATCGCGAATATCAAATTCAAGGATAAATATTCTCATGTTTCCCATTAGATTGGATTTGCGTCTCATAAAGAGAAGATACTTTATCATCAGTGTCAATTTAAAGACACGTGAATTTAGAGTAGGAGTTTTAATTGGATGGGAAAACTTATTTGTATACTCAGATGTTCGTCTGTTTTTAATGACTATTTTTGTGGCCCCTTTGAATCTAACTAACTTTCTTTTTACCGGTCTACTGCAAAGAGTGAACAATAAAAAGTAAAACCTTAAAGTTTGAATGCGAAAATACAGACATAAAAAGAATATCCAATTTAAATACTTATTTTGGTTTTTTCTCGGTAGCTTCAAACCAGTAAATAAAGTAACACTAATCTGAGATTATAAATTGCTTTAAACTATAAAAAGAAATAGCCAAATGTCTAATATATATCTAAAGAAAGGTGCAGCAATTCGAGTGAGAATTGTGCAACCTGTCTGACGAAAGAGTGCAGTTTTCAGGCGAGGTCACATAACCAGAGTACCTACCGGGAATGGTGACATAAACGGCCTGCCCTCCCCGTCTGCACTTATTCTTCAGATAGGCAGTATTCAAACTGTCACAACTCGATAATTTTCTTAGCATCTACACGCCGTTGCATTGTCTAAGAAGAGCGTTTAAAGGTATCATATATTTGAATGGGACACATAGAATTACTGCAAACTTATGTTACCTAACATGTGGATGTGCTTGACGTAAGGTTTGTTCTGTCAATATTTCTGCTCCATAGGTTTATCCGGTCGTGCAACTGTAGAGTCCGTATCGCTTTCTCGAAGGCGAGGTATTCCATAAAAAAATCACAAAACAATTTGCATTAGAATACACAAATTCTGCAATCCACTTTAGATGAAAAATGGCGAATTTGGCGGCGCAAAGGATGTTTGTGCTCTGCTTGTACAGCGACTCCAAACCTGCACACCTCAGAACGGAGGAACCAAACGGCACATCAGATGACGACCAGTAAGAAGACATCGCTGCCAGCACAATAATAGTTTGAAGACTGCGGGCAATTAAACGTTACTCTATAGACGATCAAAAATTAATCTGCTAAGTTAGAAAACAACCTGTGAACAACTTCGATTCCAAAATTTGTAACATTAGTAAAGTTCGTTTAATATAGCAGTGATGCTTATGATAGCGACTTTCGACCTCACTCCTATTCGAGAAGCAACGTGTCCGCTTTTCTGCCCTGAAGATAGAGGAGAAACGAAGTCGGACGTCACCCACGGTAATCGGCTTTGTGGTCTCATTTGGGATAAAGCAGCTGACAGCATCTTCTCTTGTCTCAGGAACGCAAATACCCATTCCGTATGCCATTATAATAGATTACTGACCTTTATTTTATTCTATTTTGAGGACTTGTGGCCGTCTGCAAAAGCCCCGGTTGCACTGCAGCCTAAAGGCGTATTGTGCTAACCATAATAATTGCTATCTTCACACTAGTGCTGTATTGCTCACCAGATTACACAGGCTCGATAGTGTGTAGGGGTAGTTGTCCTACAGTTTCTTAAAAAAAACTCCCAGATATTCTATATCTCCGTGATGCTAACACTTCACAGCAGCATGATAGGATGTTTCAGTTTCAGACCCTCACAATCTGCAGTCTGTGTTGCCCTGAAACCTTCCTATTATGTGTAGGTGCTTTCTCACTGGTACATGCCCAGTGGCAAAGGCTACTATTGTTTTTAACCGAGACTTACTACATTTAAGCAGTCTGTCAGTTAAAGGTTTGCATGATAAACAATTTCCCATGCCGAAATCCTGTTGTTTTTTACACCAGTTTGTTATAGCCACTCTAATGGAACACTTAGGTGTGCCTAGAGGTGGCTCTGGTTTGGGTTTCAATTGTGTCGATCCTTGCTTTGCAAGTTTGTCAGCTTTCTCATTGCCCTCAATTCCTTTATGCCCTGGGATCCATGACAAGCAAACTTTATTATGTTCTGCCAGGTTGGTTAAGGCAGTAAATACATTCACCTACCAGTCCAGATGACACTAAAGGAATGTTTAAAGTCTTTAATACTGCCTGCCTGCCTGTCTGAAAAAATGAAGATTTGTTTATTTTTATACTATCTTCTAAGATTTTCTTTTGCACATTGTAGTATGGCAAATACTTCAGCTTGAAATACCGTGGTTACCAGACCCAATGGATTACTAAAGCTACACTTGGGTCTTAAACCAAATACCCCAGAACCTGTCCCTGAGTCTGTTTTTGAGTCGTCCGTGAACCAGAGCAAAAAACACTCGGGTAGTTTCTGATAGGATTTCTGCTGTAAATCCTCTTTAATTATCGGTACCTTGAATTTCTTATGGTGATGTAATTACCTGCCTTACCTACAACTACAACGATCCTCAGGCTACAGAATGAATAGAGTAAGTTTGTCGTAGGAATACAAATAAAGGAAGGTATGTAAAAACGTATATAATTTTCAGCGCTGCAGTAAGCAAATTGCTGTCTAATTTTAAGATTTTTTTATTATTACAATTATGGAACTCCAATATATTCCATAAGGAGTAAACGTATGCACACAATTTTTGTTTGTTTTGTTTTTAAGAAAGGTTATTTTTACTCCAGGTTAGACCACATTATTACGTCCGTATCATTTACTAATAAAAATTAAAGCTTATCATAACAATTTTTATGTCCTTTAACCGGGTAGGTCATATGGGATGAACGAATTAAATGGTCGAAAGTATGCTCAAATGAGCTCGTGGTTCATACAGCTTAAGTGTGACCCGGAAATAAATTTTTTTATCCAGATAACTCACTCCAACCAAAATTCGAACTCAGGACCTTTGGATGTGAGAGATGCTCTACCCCACACCACGAAGGTGGGTGGGTTATATATAAGAATAAAGAAGTCAAACCTGTGGCACGACAGCCCTTGGCTTACCAATCCGGCTGCCGACCGCACGCCTACATGTGCAAGAGGTGGACGCTCATCCAGCTGGTAGAGGGACACGATGTGGTCCGCACCAAACTTCCCTCGCCTGGAGTTTTATAACAACAGGCTAATTAAATATTAGCAGAAACCTGAACTCATAATGTGATATATGCACTGTAAAAATGAATTTTCGACAGGAAAAGGACAAAGCACAAAGTTCTGCTAGAAAAATTGTAGTTAGATAATTAAAGGAGTAATGTTCCTTACTTCCATGTCACTGTATTGGTATAGCATGCGAAGATACAGGGTTCTGATTACCAACCAGGACGAGTCGCGATTACCACGCCGCCTAGCCTCCGAACAGTGTACCCATTCATTGCAATTTCCATATTTAATGTTCATTTTATTTGGCGGTCACGAAAAATACAGCTTGCTTTCACTTTGTAGTATGTATAAAATAGAAATTTATTTTTACTCTCTGAAATGAACACACGGAAGCAAACTGCATGTAAAGAACAACAGTGCCATAAAGGTGAATGCTTCCTTCACGCTGATTTGCGCCTATTCTGGATCCACCATTGGACGTTGGACAACTACTAGCACACTTGCAGAATGAGGGTACGAATAACTTCGACCGCAAAGAAGGAAGAAAGCCTCATCTAAGTTGTTCATTATATGATGCCTGTCTTTTACCGTATGACAAAATTTGAACTATACAATGAATGCTACAACGCATTAAAAAAAGAATATGCTAAGGTTCTTGCCGCTAAACTATATTAACATTTATTAGCTAATCAACAAATAAAACTAAAACGGCATGGAACATAATAAACAATCAAAGAAAAAGAAAAAGCGAAGAACATAATATAAGCCTACAGATTAAAGGATTAAGTATATCATACCTAAAGATATATGTAATATATTTAACCACTATTTTACAAATGTGATGAATCCTTCGCAAAGTATACCAATTAACTATGAACATAAATTACGGTAGAAAAATCAATATTTTACACCTGTTACTGAAATTGAAATTAGTAAAATAATCAGGGAATTTAAAAAGTCCAAATTCCTGTGGATGGGATGATATTTCCTCTTAAGAGTCCTAAAAAGCTGTAAAAAACGAACTGGTTGATATAATTATATATTTAATAAATACGTCTATAAAACAAACTATTTTCCGGAGTGTTTAAAGAATGGTATAATAAGACTAGTTTTCAAAAAGGGAGATGAATGTCGCATAAAAAATTATAGACCCATAACTCTTACTTCTGGTTTTAGCAAGATATTTGAAAAGTTTTAAATTTACCTTCTTAAATAAACATGACATTCTAGTTAAAACACAACATGGATTTAGGAAAAATTATTCAACAAGCACTGCAGTTGTGGAACTTCTGCATGAAATGTATACGCATTTAGATAAAGGCATTCAAGCTGTAGCGCTTTTTCTTGACCTTACTAAAGCGTTTGATAGTGTATCACTAAAATGTTATTGGATAAACTAGAAAACTGTAGGATAAGGGGCAAAATGTACGAGTTAATAAGATCTTGCTTAATGAATCGAAAGCAATATACAGTGATAACAAGTGAACTCAAAAGTTCAATTAAACGTTTGTGACATTGTGAGGTTTGAAGTGCAACAAAGATCAGTACTGGGCCACTCTTGTTTTATTGTACATAAGTGACGTACATGAATTTGAAAATTGTAAAACTATATCTTATGCTGATGATACCACGTTTATGTATTGGAATAAATCACCAAATATCTTGGAAAATTCAATGAGCACTCATTAAAAACTATTCTGAAATACCTAGAAGAGAACAACTTAAATATGAGTTTAGGAAAGACAAAATTGCTTCATTTTCAATATCATAATCAAAGCACAAATAAGTCTTAACATGTACAGCAGATTAAATTATTAGGACTTGTTAGATAAAAATTTGTCATTTGACAGTCATATTTACTTAGTTTGTAGTAGAGTAAGCTTAGGGTTATATCTTTTAAGGAGACTATCCAAATATTTAGATACAGCTGCTTTAAGAATTGTATATTTTGGTGTAATATATCATGACTTCTAATATGGAATAGAAGTACTAGTAAGCACAGTTTAAATATATTGCTAATTTTACAGAAGAATTGTTTAAGAACTGTGTATAAGCTAAGTAATAGGAGCTCATGTCGTAGTGTTTTTAACAACTTGTTTACGGTAATTTTTCTATACGGGTATAAACTAATAATATATATTGTAAATAAAAATGTACATATTAACAATTGCTATCATGCATGTAGAAATAATAATACATAGGATAAATGTTAATAAAAGATCAAGTGAATGTGAACCATTTATAAGTGGAGTGAAACTTTACAACCCATACTTTAAGAGCTAATCAAGGAGTAAACTTTAAAAAAGAATTAAGGAAATGCCTAATACGAAAATATTTAACTGTATAGATGAACTGTAATTTTACTAGTATAATCTGACTTGATGATTTGCCCCATTGATGCTATTGTCATGACTTTAAGACAGATGATGTAAACTCTGTTGTTTTAATCCTACTTGTAGCTTAGCATTGTTTGAGAAATGTTGTAGTATGTCTATGGGCAAATAAACATTATTATTATTATTATTATTATTATTATTATTATTATTAATAATAATTATTTAGCTCCACGAGCCCTCAAGCAATGGGAGTTTTGCAATGTTTGTTGCGCGCCAAGTGAATCGCCTCTAGTAAATACCCCTTACGCTAGGTCCATATATCCTAATTTGGCAAACGTTAACAATTGAGGAAGGTAGGGGGTAATGTTTGTAACACAATCGTAAAAAACACATAATTTTAGCTCAATAGTTTTCATAATACAAATGAATAAATAAAACCATATATTCGATCATAGGCATTGAAATGACGACCATTTGTATGTGTTTATATGTGTAATTACTAGGGCTGCGACATTCGAGTTGTTACGTTTGTTTTGAGGCGTCCTGTAGTCGACTGTTTACAGCGAGAGAGCGACCTGTAGTACAGTTGAGTCAAGCCAAGTGTATCGCCCCACAGTGTTCACGTTGCCAAAGGAAAGGGTACGAAAATCCACAACGTTGCAAAACTGTGTATTGGAGTATGGGAAAAATGTTGTTTCTATTATTAATGAAAGCTTTTATTGCAAACCGTGCAATAGCACAATTGCTTGTGCACGTAGTACATGGAGTAATGTGCGAAGACATGTCAACACAGAAACATACAAGCGTTGTATTGCAAAATTTGAGGATAAACAGCTACAGCAAGAGTCACCTCCATCAAATCAAGCGTTTAATGAACTATGCTCGGCATTTATTTCTGCCGATATTCCATATCTATATAAACTATAGGATACAAACTTGTGGGTCGTAATTCATTGCAGTAAATTGACATAAAATCTTATCCATGTGCACATTGTGATGTAGCATTTTGCATTAATGATTTAATAAAGACAATTCAATTATATAAGTCAGCTGTGTATGTTATAAATAATATCGCCAAAATAAATAAAGTAAATGTTTACGAGACATGCGTAATTCTTGTTGTATAGACTGTATCACCAATGTCAGCACTTATTACCTACTATACCCTTACCTTCCTATTCTTAACGCTTTCCTTCATGTAGCGACTCTGATCTCGCAGCCCTAATAATTACACATGAAGCCGTTTTGTATTGCAGCGATGGTGCGACAATTTTTTTGTCGTTTACTTTACCTGCTTCTGATGTTATTTCTAAGCTCGTTCTGTCGTCTCTTGTGCCAGCTGCTCGAGCTATGAGTACTTTCTCGGGGTACATATGCGCGAGTGTGATATATAATATCACAAAATCCAAGACTGATAATGCAAACAGAATAATTTAACATAAAACTGATCAGAAATAATTTATAAGTAGATAACTTATAGCAAGCATTGAATAGCATAAAATGAAACCGTACGTGAATTAGATGTTTTATTTTTTGTTGCTAAGTTTTCCTTCACCAAACTGTGAATATTTGGGGTAATATTTTGTGCTGCCTTGTTTTTGGGAACTGCGTTTTAGATGTTTATCAAACAGGTTACACTGCTGTCCGCGTTTTCTTAAATTCAAACCGAAAATAGGTGGTCACACGTGTAAATGGTACCGTTTAGCTGAGGAAATAATTGGTAAAAACCAATTAAGACCACCTGGTAATTAAACTTGTCTTTCAGTTCTCTATCACTCTGTAGGTCAATAATTCTAGCTGTACGTTTGTAGGAACTGAATTAACATTTACTGAGAATGGACTAGGGAATACATCAAACTGTGTTTCTAGAACTTTCAACTCCTGAAATCGTATTTTAAATAGTTCCTGCAATGTAGTAAGAACTCCTGCATACTCCTTTAAGTCATGCTGAGCATCAGCTTGAAGAAAAGAGCAAGTTTTGAAAAGTGGGAAGTATTGTAATATGCAAGTTGACGTTCCCACAATAGAAGTTTCAAGGCCTTCATTTTATCCTACACTTGAGTTATAACCAGTTTCCCTTGCAGTAGATTCAGATGCGAAGTGAAATCAGTGAGCAACGTAAGATCACATATCCACTTGAACCCACACTGCACGTCACGCTTGGCTCTGCCTGCTGCCCTTTGCTAACAAATAGTGTATCTACCGGTACCTGAGCCAGATAGTGTGCGAGTGAAAGAAAATGTGAAGAGAGTGGCAACGCTTAGCTAATAACAGATTCATGGAGAACATTGGACATAGCTTTGTTTGGAAACCGAGCCATCTGTGTGCTGAAAGTACAACGCAACGTGCCCGAAGCACACCACATTTACGTAACAAGGCATGCACATGAGATAAACTACCGGTAACAATAACCGTTGCTAGTGCAGGCGACTGACAGGACGACACCAGCAAGCTATGTCAAATACGTCTTCCTTAAAGTAAAATATGCCGTTGCAGAATCTAGTTCGGAGTTCGTATCGTAACATAATTTTCATTGCCATGCGCCTTTAAAGCGGATGTAAGCAACCTGTGGCGCACGTGCCAGGCATGTCACGTGGAGCGATTTTTAATGCCACGTAAAGCGAATGGAAGTGCAGAACATGATCAAATGGCTTCATGAATAATAATCAGGTTGTTGCTCAGATTAAAAGTTTGATTTTATGTTTACACGTCTCACCATTGTTGCTTATTCATTTGCATATGCTGATGGTGGTTAGACAATAAAATTTCAAAACTAGATAACCAGAACTTAAATTTAAAAATATGGATACGTGTTTGATAGATTTTGTGCACGAAATATTTAATTCCGGAAAATCATTCTGGAGTAAATGCAAAAATAAAGCTTGACATCCATTACAGCAGTCCATATGTAAAATTATAATCTTGTTATAAAGAAATAACTACAGACAAAGAGTTGTGTTTTAGTTCGATGCATTTAAATATGAAATGAATCTATTGTTTAAAGCGGTAAACATAGTGCAATATCCGGAAAAAATGAAGTGTCAAGTGGTATAACGATGTATAGCCCAATGTAAGTTTTAATGAAACAGAAATTTATTTCGCAAAACAAGGAGTTCTACTTTTACCGTCTTTCTATTAAATGTTTAACTCCCATTTAACAAATGGAATATTATTGTGCCAATGATGTTGCTGTTAACATTTCATTACATTGTGTAAACTAAAATATTTAAGTCTGGTGACAAGCCCCATGTTTTACCACCAGACATCTCAAATATAAAATGAAATTGATAATAAATTGTATTTTAAAATTAATTATGTATTTATTTCTACTTGTGTTTACACCAACATAAGCTGTAAAGGCTTTTTTCCGGTAACTAAAGTGAAAATAATATAAACAGCTCTGCAGAGTCGTCTACTAGCTTCGCCTGCGTGTATATTGGTTTGCATTGTCTCAGAATTAATGGTGTCACTTTCATAACTCGCCTAATGCACCCTGTTCTCCTAAACATACAGTATTTGAACTTCGACCACCAATCTCTGAAATAGCACCTCTTTTGATGGCGCTGCCGTTTCAGTAGACATCGCAGCTTATGTTTCAAAGTCTGTAGCAATGTTACGTTCCTCAGATAAATCTTAATTCGCAACATTTCTATTGTTAGGTTCTCCAATTCGACATCACTATTAAACACTTTTGCCGCCGATGTACTTCGAGACATTTACGAATTTGTATTGTACAACAGCTGGATAACAAATAAGCACTGTGCGTTACAGTCCACGAATGCTAACAATTCAGTAACATCAGAATCATTCTTAAAACTAAGAATAAGTGCCTGGGCGCCCGAGCTTTGTTCGTTGGTATCATGGTTTTGCAGAATTTTGGGAGCTTATAAGCTTGATTTTCTCAGCTGTTAATTGAACTAAAATCATTAGGATTTTTCAAGAAATGTGAATTGATAAATGTATATATTGGTACCTATTTTTACTATTTCAAAATTGAGCTTTGAAAAATTTAAGTGATCGTTTTAATTATAAATGTTTGCACTGGGTTTTAAAATGAAGGTGACAAAAGCACGTGTGAGGTATGTGAAGACATTCATTCGTTCATTCATTATCGGTTTACCCTCCTCTTATGTAGGACTTACACCCCCCAGGACTTACAAGCGGATGCCTGGGGTCAGAGGCCCGTCGAGGAGCAGACACTCATGGATCAGACAGAGCATCCAGGATGGGTGATCAGCCCGATGCCTGGTATGGTATGAAGGAAGTAGATGAAACGGAATGTTGGTGAAATGGGTGAAAGGAAAGGTGATGATGGAGCAGTTGGTGGAATGAATGGCGGGGGAAACCGGAGAACCCGGAGAAAACCCGCCCAGACGCCGCTTCGTCCACCACAAATCCCACATGCAGGTCCCTGGGATTGAACCCGGGCCGCTTCGGTGGGAGGCGAGCGGTCTAACCACTCGGCCACGGCGCCGCCTATGTGAAGACAGTTGTAATTAACTAACACACATTAAGAATGTCTCATTTCAACGAAAGGGTAGTTCACTGATCTCTTTTTCACAACAGAGTAAGCAATTCCGCGCACGACAGGTGAAAACGTTTCACTTCAAATCTCCATGTATGCAAAACATTATTTTTTAATAAATTAATTGCAAATTTACAATCTGTTATTAACAGAACATTTAGTAAATGGGTTACAAGTAGTGTTCTGGAACACTAAAGGTAGCTAAAGCGGAATGGTAAGTCCAAAACGTTACAGCGATGTAGACGGTCAGTCGTGGTACTGTTGTCTAGTATAGTGATGGCAAGTGCATGGAATCAAAATATTTCATCGGAGCACAAAAATGCAATGAAATTGTTGTTTAAACTTTAAATCTTGGAGCTCATTTGCGCTATGTATGTAAACTGGATTCTGCATGGACGGTAACCCATGAATTAGCAGTTGGAATCTGTGTACGACTTTGATTTTAATGCATCAGCAACTTATACCTACTGTTTTTTCCATTCCTTTAAAACCTAGTATGCACTTCTAATAGAGAGGAGCAACATACTGGGTCCATAATGTAGCTTAACCAACGAATATATGCATGATTTATGGTTCTGTGGGCTTATGAGACGAACTTAAATGGTTATGTTTCCTCAGAGTTGATGAATTCCGGAATGCGCGTTATTGGAGCGGTTAGCAAGAAAATTACTAAATAAAGACGCAAAGGGCAAGAAAATGACAAAATAATCACGTAAAATTGAAACAAAAATCCTGGAAATCGAAAAAAAAGTTCCTACAAATAGAAAATTTATTCATGGCGTAAAATGAACAAAAGTTACCTAATAAACGTGCATATTCATATTTGGGACCCATGATAAGGTTTATGTACAGGTTATCAATGCCTACGATGCAACAGTTAAAAGATGACAATCTCATCAGAATTCGGACACTCTTTATGAGTAAGGAAAGTAAGACCGCTTAACTTCCAAAGTGAGCGGCTTAAAATTTTGGAAAATATTAACTAAAAGCGGATATTTCGCAAATGGTTAATGCCACTACACAGAGAAAGCGAGACCTGCAGTTTTTGTGCAGTAAGATAAATGCCTTTTTATGGTTTCCCATTTATAGTTTTCGTGAGAATGAAAAAGGCTCCACAAGCTGTTTGCAAGCAATTCAAGGCATGCATTTATTATTGCAATTCGTTAGCACGTGCCATCTTAATCCAACGGGATGCCTCTGGAGAAAATACAGTTGTACGAAAAATTGTCCTCGTAAAGGGTTGTTTGCCATGGTTAGAATTTCCTGAAAATATTTGCACGGGATCTTTAAAGTGTGCCTGACCTTAATGGTAAGAGTATTAATCGACTTTTTTTCCGGTTATGCCTCCCTCGATCTCTCGCGTAAAAACACACACGGAACTCCGCCATGAATTTTTTCTTTCTTTTTTTCTTTTTATTTTATTTGTTTAGAGGCGCTCTTGACGTGTATTTACAGTGAAATATTGAATCGAATTTTTTGCTCGAATGCAACACTTCCTGTACTTTAGGTACCTAAACGATAGAGAAGTTAGTAGATGGAAGAAAAACTTTTGACGATTTAGAAATAGCTGTTCTCTTCGCAGACACTTGTTAAAAGGAGGATGCCGCTGTCAAAATAACCAACTTTAACTGTTTTCGAATCTATTCCACATTTATATAGACTTTGTTGTCAAAAACAGTTCCTATAAATATATTTTCGTTTGACATTTAATATTTCAAGATCTGATATGTTGCATTCACGACTCCCTATATTTGTATCTCTTTTATAGATTATTCTTACAAAAGTTGTATGTATTTCGTGTTAAATGAGATAAACGTTGCCGAAATAGTTTCATTATACTTTTCTCCGTAGATACAAAGGGATTACAAGAAGATGAAGCGATAGTCATAATTCTTTAAAAAAAATGTGTGATACACGCGCACGATTTTCTCCACCAACGACAAATACAGATACATCTGTTATATGTTACATATAAAAAGCGATTCATTTAATCTATGTTACGTTACCCATTATGTATTTTTGCCTAGTAATTCATTTAAATTCAGCAAAGCGGAACAGCATGAAAATGTTTATTCGTGGTAAATAATGCAAAATGGTATAGAAATAAATAAATAGTGCTGTAATTTAAGCGCTAATACTGTTTTTCAACGTGCAAAGCTATATAAGAAAATATTGTAACATTATATGGACAGATTAGCTTCTTTCTGTATTTTTTCAACAACTGTGAATATTGTAACACTGCTTATATTGTAATTAGGCTAATATATATAATTGTTTCTGAAGTCGTTATGAGACCAAGTAGTAAGAGACTAAATGTTAATAAATAAATATTTTTAATATAGAGTCAACTTAAAAATTGAACACCACAGCCGGGATTTGAACACGGTTCTCCCACTCTCGTGCGGTTGCTCTAACCATTGAGCTACTGTGAGAACATGCCGGTGGGACATTGAATTCTCCATTGACTCAAGTTGTTTCCCAGACAGACCATTAAGGCATCTCATTCGAGATGACAATCTTAGCAGCGACCTACTCTCGCAAGTACATCAGTGCTGAGTAAATGGGCTTTTTAAGGTTTTGCTTTTTCTTATTATATATAAATTAATAATAACAAAAAGTAAAACCTTAAAAAAAAAGTATTTACCCGCACTGAAGTACTTGCGAGAGCAGATCGCCATTTCCCATAATAACCGCTGTATCATTCGTCCTTTTGCATTCCATATTCCCTGGCTCGGTCGCCCCTCGCATTCATCACTATCTGGTATCACAATAAAAAATCACGTCTGACCCTTGCCCTAACACCATATATATGCCGTAATTATCTAGTTTTGAAGCTCGTTTACATAAGCAGGCCATTTGCCCCTGCCGGAAATATTAGTTGATGGGTAATCGCGAGATAATATAATGGATAATTTTTTTGAGCGAGTGCGGAGAAGAGACACATCATTACACTTATTACCATAAAGAGCCGTGTAACCGTATTATGTATACCATAGGTATAACATGCCTACATATCATGGCCAGATTTCTCGCGGCATATGCACGGACAACTGACCAGTCTACAAAAAACTACAATGTAAGTATAGGTTTTCTTGAATGCTAATTCTAAAAAAGTTTACAATATGAAAATAAAATTACTCACTGAATTGTATTTTCTTCTTTTCAGGTGGCTGATTCCGAAAGTGGCAATTTCAATTGCGTGGACACCATCGTTTAAAGCCACACCTCTCTGTGACATTCAGAGTACTGCAATGTATATACTCACGCAGTCCTATTCGGCAAGCCCGAGGTGCACGATCAGATGACCTCATACTTCCCGTGCAATGAGAGCTGCAGCATATACCAGTTAGGCAGAGAAACTTAAAGTAGCAACATAAAACTAATTGCATATGTAGTACTATCCTACATCGGTACAACTAAGCTTGGAAATTATTAATGTAAAAAATTAATTGTTTATACAATACTATCGTACAGCGATATCTCTATATAACTTAACATTAAAATCATTGTATATGCAATACTATCGTACCACTGTTTATCTGTATAACTAATCATGGAAATTGTTATGTCTTTACAGAATTCAAATGACGACGCCTGTGCCTAAAAACGAGAACTATTCGGAGAATAGAGGAGCAGAGGTTATAGTTGAATACTCTCGAGAGTATTCAACTAAGAAGATTACTAATCATACAGACGGCGGTTAGGAGTAGTCTGATTCCCAGGTGTAAGGTAATCTAATACAGCTGACTCCCCAGGCAAGCAGGTACAATTCAGGATAACGTTAGTGTGAGTATCCTATATCTACAAAGAAAAAATAACCTTTTCATTTTCATTTCTCTGTCGCCTAACAAATGTAATTCTTTTTAGTCACCTGATTTCCAAAAAGAAATGCTCCTTCTGAGACTTTCGTGGTGTAATGCTTCAGACGCGGAAATAAGAACAACAATCACTTTGCTGATCTACAAAGGAGGCTAAAGCTTTTCGAGGATGGAATAACCCGGATCGATACCCCTAAGAAACATGCCGGCAAGAAGCAAGCAGGCTCCGAGACGTCTGCATCTCGAGAAGTAATAGTGTTAAGTTCGGGCTCTTCTACGACATTCCATGCTTATTGTGAAAAAACAGACAATTTTGTATACATGACAATGCATGACTGGGAGATAATTCGAGAGAGTCTCCCAATATTCCAAGTATTCCTCAAATCGAGAAAATGTCCAGGTATATAATATAGTGAAAATACTGTTTTTGTAATGTCATGGCTTATATGGAAAACGATAAAATCACATTTCTGAACATTGATTTAAATGATTGTGAAATACTTTTAAATAGCGGTGAAATTACACAGCTAAAAAGACTTGAATCGTATATACATTACCATCTAGGTAACCTATCCATTGCAAGTGTAATGTCATATGTCGGAACGTGAAGTTAGAGGAGGAAAATATTGGAATTGTATGATAAAATAATAATAAAAAGAACGAATGTCCGTTGTTTTACAACTTGTTTTATGCATTAAAATATCCTTATATTCATAATGAAAAACAAATCCTAGCACTACAACGATTTATTTAAAACAAAAAGTTCCATCACATGAATCGGAGGCCTGAGTGTAACACCCTATCATGAATTACCGAGTAATACAAGATCTGTGCAGGGATATTTGTACTACCATGAATTTCGAGTCTAATATTGACGGATCCATTTACAACCTCCTCAGGCTGATGTGAGCAGTCTATAATAAATATAGGTGCGTATTTAAGAAAATCCTTTCTCTTCAGTAATCGGTAATTCTCTTTTTCATAATATGAGTTTTGAAACTTTGAATACATTTCATACTATGAAGCAAATCTTGAGTTGCCAAAGCCCAAGTTCATGCCAACATTCACTATTGAATTAAAACCTCAAATTAATTATGTTTCAATGATCAAACAGGGAACAGTCTTTAGATGCATTACTCGCTCTTGAAGTCTGAGCACCCAAAATGACAAATCTTGGCTTCTCCATTTTGATGTCGTTGCAACATTCCAGGTGAATGACTTAGTTCACAACACAGCAGGTTGAGTATACATATCTGTGCTCCTAAAGGCGGGAAATAGCGGCTTGTCCGACTTTAAAATCTTGAGGTTTTCAACCTTTTCTGTTCAGAAAGGCTAATCACCGACGTTCCCTACTCTATTCGCATAAGTTTAACAGTAGCATTATCTTCCCTCTGAAAGACCATAATACAGTTTTAGAGTTCTTGCATCGAATCAGCACCAACTCAAACTTGCTATTGAGTACGAGCTCCTTGTGGTCGTCGGAAAATCCCAGAAGCATCGACAGCGGCACTATAGCTTTGAAGCCTCCATTTGCTGCATGTACAATATCCACGTCTTCTCCAGGATAGCACCAATCGGCATTCAGCAGGCGGGCAGATTCCATGAGGTTGACTTCAACATAGTTGCCAGAGTTGATGCGATTCCGGGTTTCTAGCTCGATCAATCATTGATCCGTTCATGTCCAGTCAAATCTCCTCAAACATGAATGCCATACCGTTATTGGTAAGCTTAGCAGTAATAGCTGCTCCATTAGGTATAGTAATAGCTCTTTCGATGTAGAGATAACTCCGGTTAGGTAAAGTGTATAAATCGTCAGCTTGACATTTTTATGGGAATTTATAACAGCACCTATACGCACGTGAAGGCAGCTGCTGTTGAACGATTAATAAGAACTTTAAAGAATGGAGAGTTTCTAACCAAAGAATCACAAAGTGGCTAGATCTTTTACCACGAATCATTGTAGAATACGACACTTACTATTCGCATGAAGCCTAGCTAAGTGAAGAACAACGATCTTCTCGGACGATATACACTATGTGATCAAAAGTATCCGGATACACCCACAAACATACCTTTTCATCTTTGGTGCATTGTGCTGCCACTTACTGCCTGGTACTCATCTGCCACCTCAGTAGCCATTAGACATCGTGAAACAGCAGACTGGGACGCTCCGTGGAACTCACGAACTTCGAACGTGGTCAGGTGATTGGGTGTCACTTGTGTCAGAAGTCTGTACGCGAGATTTCCATACTCCTAAACATCCCTAGGTCCACTGTTTATGATATGATAGTGAAGTGGAAACGTGAAGGGACATGTACAGCACAAAAGCGTACAGGCCAACCTCGTCTGTTGACTGACAGAGACCGCCGACATTTGAAGAGGGTCGTAAAGACAAATAGGCAGACATCCATCCAGACCATCACACAGGAATTCCAAACTGCATTAGGATCCACTCCAACTATTATGACAGTAAGGTGAGAAACCTTGGATTCCATGGTCGAGCGGCTACTTATAAGCCACCATCTCGCAGGAAAATACCAAACGACGGTTCGCTTGGTGTAAGGAGCGTCAACATTACACGATTGAACAGTGGCAAAACGTTGTGTTTAGTGACGAATCACGATACACAATGTGGCGATCCGATGACAGGATGTGGGTATGGCGAACGCCCGGTGAACATCATCGGCCAGCGTGTGTAGTGCCAACAGTGAAATTTGGAGGTGGTGTTATGGTGTGGTCTGTTTTTCCTGGAGGGGGCTTGCACCCCTTGTTGTTTTGCGTGGCACCATCACAGCGCAGACCTACATTAATATTTTAAGCACTTTCGTGCTTCCCACTGTTGAAGAGCAATTCGGGGTGGTGATTGCATCTTTCAATACGATCGAGCACCTGTTCATACTGCACGGGCTGTGGCGAAATGGTTACATAAAAATAACATCCCTGTAATGGACTGGCCTGCACAGAGTCCTGACTTGAATCCTACAGAACACCTTTGGGATGTTTTGGAACGCCGACTTCGTGCCAGTTCTCACCGACCTACATCGATACCTCACCTCAGTTCCGCACTCTGTGAAGAATGGGCTGCCATTCTCCAAGAAATCTTCCAGCACCTGATTGAAAGTATGTCTGCGAGAGTGAACGCTTTTATCAAGGCTAAGGGAGGGCCAACAACAAATTGACTTCCAGCATTACCGATGGAGGGCGCCACGAACTTGTACGTCATTTTCAGCCAGGTGTCCGGATACTTTTGATCGCGTAGTGTACAACTAAAATCGATATCGAAGAGAGAAGAGGAGTGCAATAAAGTTTAGTGTTTGTGATTATGTGAGAATATCTAGGAATAAGATACATTTTGAAAAGGGATTTGAAGCTAATTGGTGTTTTCAAGTCTTTCAAGTTGCTTGCTTGAAGCGCACCAACCCTACTACGTACATAAAAGGCAATGGCAGCAAGGAGATAAAGGGGTGTTTTTAAGGATCTTTTATAGACATGAATTTCGTTCCACTCTTTACCCTAATACGCTTCTGGATGCAGAGGGTGTTATGTCGACAAGGAAACAGGATACTTGTGAAATGGTATTGATTCCCTAATATTCAGTGGATTGATAGAAGGGGTTTATTGTGGGAAAATGATGAAAATAGAGATTTTATTTTACAAATAACATGTTTGTTTTTTATTTCTCCGTAGCCTTTCCCCTATTAACGTTTTCTTTTGTTATAAGAATTAAAAGTAAATAAATACAATATGCACAAAAAATAAAAATGCAGCACATATCTGACAAAACAATTTATTAAAAGCTTTAAAGCTTTAATACGTAAGAATAAAAAAGTAAACAAACACATCCACTATATATAATATATCCTATATGAAAACAATGCAGAAAAAGCAATGCACTAAAAGCTTTATAACATATAAGAATAAAAAATAAACACAATGCTGGTGAAAAAATCCTAAAGTTACACCATATACGTATATACATCCAAGGGTCAGCCATGCGCAGACAACAGTAGCCCCAGGCAATTGTCCGGCCGATCCTTCAAAAGGTTTTCTTTTATCATCTCTGCCACAGAGAGCGACCTCATTCATCTCTATGGTCGAGATTTTATGTTTAAAACGTTTTTGTTTTCTGAACTTTTTTAAAAACTTTATTTAAACAGCTGACATAAACCTCAAAGTTTATGCTCTGCATGCGGTCTTGTTAATGCCCTTCCCCTTCATGACAGTTTGGTTCTCATATCTGTAGGCATATAATTTGAACCTTAATCCTACATATTCGGTCGTAGGCATCCTGTAAGTTCATACTTGAACAACCCGATTACCTTTTTGTTCTGCGGGGTAATTCCATAAATGTTATTCTTCTCATAATTAGAGGTGTCGAAGTACTGTGGATTTGTTTTGATGAATTGGTAAATATTGCGTGATGTCTCGAAAATAAACGAATCGCTGTCCATGTAGTTTAAGGTTAAGTCCTGAAGATTAGGCTTCATGACATAATAGAATCTGTACATTATGAGCTTCGAGATGTTAAGGACCAGATGTCCTGTATAGATGGGATATGTACATAAACCTTTCCTCTCTGGCGAGCTCTATCCCTACAAGATGTTCCATGAATGTGGTGCTCCAAAAATTGGGTTTTATTTATGGACGCTTTTAAACTACTATGGTCCTTAGCGTCCCAGTCTATGTTGAGCATGAAAGATTGGATATTTTGTCAGAACCCGCTATGAGGTTTGGGGTTCCTTTACGTGTCGTAAATTGACGACACGCGCCGGCTTTACTCCCCTTCCGATGGAAGCCATGCTAAGGATTTTTACGCCCGAAAAAATCCATCGCCCTCCGCCGGGTTTGAACAGTTTTCTTCCATAAATTCTGATCGAATTTGGAAGTTTCACTTGCACGTCTCTCCGTATTTAATTGGATGTAGGATTTCAGCCATTTTGACTGTTCATATGCCACCGCTCAATGAATCTTCTTAGGTTTCGGGCATAAACCAATCCAGTGCTGCAAACCTCTGAGGTACAGCGTGTCTCTCTTTGTTTTCTAGTTTTGCCAGCACTTCTTTTATTGTCCTCCTGGTGGTATTTCGCTTTGCGGGCAGAGAGGAAGGTCATTATGTTCGTCGTGGAGATGCTCAGGGTACCTAAGGCCAACCTCCAATACGTATCCAGTTCTGGAATCGGGAGCAACTGCAGAGAAGTTGATTGATTCAATTTCTAATTTTGTAATCCATCTTAATTTCTTGTGTGGCATAGGTCCAAATTATGCATCTCCAGCGAAAGATCCCTAAACTTCTCGAATGCATCGGCCAACAAGAGCGTAGCCGTCTTCATGTAAAGATCGCTGTACACACCTAGATTTTTTGTTTTGAATATATACCAGATTTTGACGGCGTGATTGTAATCTCCTATTTTTATATTATCAAATGTATCTATTGAAGGCAGTTTTTTTCAATTTAGCTTTGAGGCGTTGTCTACATGGGAATATCCCCTTAGATCTCGCTAACTGCTGATGCTTAGGATACTCAGAGTTAGTGATTTTGAATTCATCGCTGCTCAGCATATTGGCTAGGTTACATAGTTTGTCGACCAACAACTCAAAGCTATCTAGAAACCTGAAAGAGGTACTCCTGTACGTTTTGCTGAATTGAATATATATTTCAGAGGAGTTTGAGATGCAGAAATAGACTGATAATATCTGGTGTTGCACCAGGAAATGGCTGCCGTAATTGCTAAGAGAATGAAAAAGGCGGTATAAAATCAGGTACCCGCCTGTTTAAACTGCATGCATTTTGAGCAGCCCCGGGTTCGCGGATATTAAGTTCGCCCATCTCAAACTCCTCCTTACATGTGTGGCAATGACGAGCATTGCCGAAATCAGCCACATACGGTAATTTGTTCAGTGCGGCTATATTGGGCAATGACCATATCGGCTATTTCCCCTAGCTCAGCAAGAACTCCTTGATTGCATAAGAAACTATAAATACCTTAAATCTCGACAATGAGTCGTAATGGCGACATAAAACTTTGAGAGATATTGATATAGCTTTAAGATGCTGGATAGCCCGAGTTCAGTTCTGTTTAGCCGATGGCTCGCAGGACTGAACTCTAGCTAGCACGCTCTCAATATCGGCATATACGACAAAATTTACAGGAGAACCCTTTTAGTAGGATGAAAACTCAATCATTCCTCTTGCTTGCGCATTTTGAGCACCTGACACTGCATGCACTTCAACTTATGCTTTTTAAAAGCATCTTCATTATTGAAGTGCTTCAGGCATGACTCGCACATCCAGTGTTTCCTGCGTTCTCACTTTCTACTCCAAATACAGAAATTAAAATGTTCTGGTTTTGTCGTTCAGAGACTTAAATGTGATGCAGACTTATTAGGAAGTCTATTCCATCGTAATAGAATGCAGTGAATATCTCTTTTGTAGAGTATATGCTCGTTCTATTAGCATTCTGTCTCGCAGGATACTTTGCAAACACCATGCAAAACAGTATTCATCGTAGTTTCTTATATTTAATACAGCGTGTTTATTCCTGATTGCGACGTTAGCTCAATGTATCGCGATGCATTCAAGAGATCATAAAAACTGGTTCCAATAACAAGAGCCCGAAATGCGAGTAGTGATTTTGAGTTTGCACCCCCGCGAAATTAGACCTGTTTTCTAGCATTTCGTCGACCATAGAGGTAAATAAGGAATGAAGTTTATTTTTGATTGAAGGCCCACTTGATTTTACTGCTGAAAAAGATTGTTTCTTGCGCTCTCTTTTTTAGGAGATTGAATCATGTATGTGACTTCGATTGATGAACTTATTTTAAGCTTCTGAGCAAAGAAACCATGTCCCCCAATACAACATTTTTGCATTCGTGCAGAAATTGACCCGGGTCAGCTATTTCTAGAACGTTCTGTATTTTCCTATTGAAAAGGCGTCCCTTGAACGCCGATTCAATAACTTTACATTCTAACTGTGCATGGCTAACCTTTAGTTATTTGCTGCTGTTGTTATAATTGTTGTTTGTATTGGACGGGTTCTGATGGTGCTGCCCGATGCCTGACTGCCCAGAAATTGGTGATGGTGCGGCCGTGGAGGGTCCTGTACGTACCATTCCTTGACCATGCTCCTCTTCTCCAGCTTCGGGAGGTGTCTTGGACCCCTGGAGCAAGGGTTGATTGCTTTAAGCCGCAGGCTTCGGGCTCGTGTCCATGGTTGTGGGTTCTATAATAATAGAGGCAAAAACCGGAATTAATTCATATTCAACGTATATGCAAGTTAAATATAATAGAAATGTTTAATGTGAAAATATTATTTATTTAATAATTGAAGAAATTTTATTAAAAAAGGTTATGCATATGCATTATGCTAATTTCCTATATAATTACAGTAAAGCTAGAAAAACTGCGGTTGAGGCTTTCCATTCAATTCGCGAAGTATCTGCAAGAGCACGATCCCGTATACATAATTCTCACATTCGCACACCCCCTCAGTTGGAATATTTATCCAGCTATCCCCTACAGGCACTGGAGCCACGTTCTCGAAGAATGGCTGTCTCCAAGGTGGAGACAGCCATTATTTTTATTATTATTATTATTATTATTTTGGCTTCGTTTCACTTGGAAGATGCACTGCACGTAGTAAATTTGTGTAGCAGAAAGCTCCATAAGTAATAGCATTGGCAGATATCACCACGAATAAAACTGACGTGGTAAATGCAATGTATCGTGTATATTTTACTATCCATTTGTGATGCTCTCGTGTAGGCAAGTTTACTTGCGTGGATACGCAGTTAGAAATACTCGAGCACATGAAGTAAAATCAGTGTTTTCTGAAGGGTTTATGTACGCAGCATATATTCCAACGCACTCACCTCGAAAGATCTACTTCATTTCATAAGTTACTTGAGCCTTACCGGTGGGAGAACTAGTCCGGGAGCATTTATGTCTTGCAAGAAGTGACCGCAAAGCGGTATTTTTCAAAATATTCAAGGTTTTGTATGAGAAGCATTGAATAAATTTTGTGTATAGGACGGCGTTCTTGTATGTTACTTCTCTAAATAGTCCAGGTGGGTTAATAACTTACTTTCTTTCTTTTCTTTCCGACAGCTATAAACTCTTAAGTTCTAATTTTATTTTCATATACCTTAATAATCGCATTGCAACACATACAGATTGGATATCTCTGCTTCTGGTACAAGTATACACGCAAATGAAATCTTCAACGTTCATGTTTACATAAGAAAACACAGCCTTCTTTCAGCTACTTCAGACATACACCTCCAGCAACAGAGCACTCAACTAAGACCATATATAGCAAGTGATCGAAATCGCCGAGCGCTCGTCTGCTTGTTTCGTCATTCATCGGGAGAACTCTAAATCCAAACGGCTGTTGCCTAGAGAGGCTACGATGTATTGCGCTCGCCCACTTAAAATGCCTCTAGTTCCTGCGGGAGTTGAACCTTGACCTGGCTTTCACTAGTTTCTGCTTTAACGACCTTGGACACCGGTGTGGTAATGGTTTGCAGATAGTACATAAAAATAAAAATTTAGTAGAGAAAGTCACATGAATGGAAAACATCCAAAATTGTCCCATGCAATTATTTTGGCGCTTTATAAAAGAATGATATAGCTTTATGACAATGGCGCAGTGTTTTCCAATGGTCGAACTAAATCAGGTTTAATCCATTACATATACGCACCTCGTAAAAAGCCCACTTTCATTCTCCGATATCCTCTACATAAAATATAGCGGCCGTGCAGCGGTTCATGAATTTATTTCCTGTGAGGTACAGCCGGACAAAGCGACGCAAATAGATGCTCTGTAATAGCGAACACAAAATTCCGAAATTTTCGCAAAAATATCAACACTCGCAAAGCAGCATATTGAACGCTTGTTACAGCGAAGATGACACAAAAGGTTAAAACAGTTGACACTCATCAACACGAAAGGTCTCTTTACTTTAAACAGTGAAGATGCAACCACTACCTTGGTCCAAATTGGTGGCCATGAGTCAGTTATCATCCTCCTTGTAATAAAATATGACGTATTTAAGGATGGCAAATTATTGTCGTGTATGCATACCTTTTTAGAATTTAATTAATGTGGAAAATATTCCGCATTCTCTTTTTTAGCTTTATTTGCAATTTTTCGTGGTCGACTTATATTCTTTATTTAAAAAATAGATGCATTTAGTAAGTGTAAAACAATTTTTATACCTAGTAATATTTGATATATTTATTTCCTTTATCACTTACCTACCTATCTTGGAGAAAGTAGTGTATTTCACTAAAAAATTCGATAGGTATTGCGAATGCTGCAAAAATTTCTGACGCACCCTGAATAAAAGAAAAGTATTTTGATAATGGATTGTGTGTGGGGGCGCGACTGCGTGTGCGTGAGTGGATAGGGAATAGAAATAGAGAGAAAACGAGATAACTCAAAAACGAAAACTTGGATAAATAAAAGATTTCAATTTAAGTCAAGTAATTTTGAAGTATGAACGAGAATATTGTCATGTAATTCTCTCCACCCCAAACAACCCCTTTACATGCGAACATTTACACGATTTGTTTTCTATAGAATAGCTCTAATTATTTTGATTAAAATATCTAGTACTTACAATCAAAATGTAGGTATACTTTAAATTCTCTGTAACAAGCCGTTGAAATCCCGTTTGTTCTAGCATCAGTTTTCTGTTTGGAAAACCATAAGAGGGACGTAAGAACTTCCCAAGAAAAATGTACAGCTCATTTAAATACAAAATGCGTGTGGGTTTAAGTACATCCAAGCTGAAGGTTCTTATGGTGATGAACTAAAAAGGTTACTTTCTGTAGCACCTACTTATATCTACTAGTAGAAGAAATTACATATCATATTTCCGAGGGAATACATATTTTGTGGTCCCTAAAACCAATAAAGAATTCTTAGAAATAGGTCCTTGTGTGTAGGATTTTTAATTTTGTTTGGTGTATCTATTTCGTATTATCTCAGACGTTTCTTCACGTTGTTGCACCGTCCCTAAAACCAATAAAGAATTTTTAGAAAAAGGTCCCTGTGTGTAGGATTTTTAATTTTGTTTGGTGTATCTATTTCGTATTATCTTAGACGTTTCTTCAGGTTGTTGCACCCTATAGCTAGGCTACATGTTGCAACGTTGGCGTCAACATTCTGTAAAGGCAGTCTCAAGTCAGTGATGGCAAAATTGTCATCTTAAGAAAACCTTGAAGCACTTGCGCGTCTTTAGGCCTTGAGTGTCTTCCTCACTGTTGTAAGTATTGACCCAGTTCTTGCCAAACGAGATTAAATTAGGATGCCCTTTGAGAAATAATCATGTTTGGTCAAGGTAGTTTATTTTACCGGTGAATACCTCATGCAATATAACGTAGTTTTTACATTAATTATGAGCCTCATTTTCCTTCCGTGAATTTCGTTATGCATTTCTTGTCATGATAATGTAACCTTGTGTATGTTTGTAATATCAGCACCTTAGTGATACTGATAAAATGGTCTAAAAACTCTGATGTGTTTCATTCACATGACTTTCTCTACCCTCCACCATTTATTAGTGGCTACATTTATTTTTACGAAAGTTTATGTTTCTCTACTTCAGTTTAATCGAGATAAACATTAGCTAGATTACTCATTTCGTTAGGATACAAAGAGAACAACGATACCTAGTCAAGTGTTTAAGCAATGGACGCTCTAATTATGCTGGTCTTAGAATTCCATGCTCTTTCCATGTAACCGCGAGGAACAATTGAATGTTGACAGGACTTAAAGAATGACAAAGTGTTGAACAATCTTCGCACCATTAATGACGGATATCTCGGAAATGGCTAATGCCAGAAAATGTTTATGTGAAGTAAATTGTGTGCCGTAAAGAGATCAACATTTTTTCGACTATCGCTTAAGGCTTAGCAGTTATACAAGATTATATAAAATTCCTTTCGAATAAACAGGACTTCACAGGCTATTCCCAGAAAATTTAAGATATACGCTTTATTTGTCATGCAAATGTCTGTAATATATGGTATTTTAATAAAAGTCATTAGTAAGTGTTTTTAGAAAATCAAAGATTTCGAAAAATGACCCTGTAAAGGGTAGTTTGGGTTGGAGGATTTACATGAAAATCTTTGTGTCGCATCTTTGGAAGATATTGAACTTAAATACCAACTTTGGTGTTTATCCGACTTTTGGTTTTTGAGTTATGTTGCTCATAGACACACATACGCGCGGACCTTTTTCTAAAAAAATATCTTTTTATTCAGCGGACCTCAAAATAGGCATTTTCGGTAAAATCTCTGTATCTAAGTTTTGGGTGGAATGCAAAAAGCTGGTCGTTATATGCTGGCCTTGATATTTCACGCTATTTGCGCGATACACAAGTAACAAAATAACCACATTTGAAAGTGTATTACTTAGAATATTGGAACTTCATGTGAACAACAGTGAATATATCGAAATCGGCTAATGATACAAGAAAAGTTACTTGTCCCAAACTCTGTATTTTAATGAGCGCTCTAGTTTTCCTGTAGTTTTTGCCTCTCTTGCAGTTTCTCAATTGCTTAACAATTAGTGAGAAAGAAGAGAAGTTTACAAGTAATCGCAAAACATTCAAGAATCTCAAGCATATGGTAGCTTAATAAACACTCTGGGAGCCAAGCGTGTACGTTGTAAACATAACAAAAAACGTTTCTGTGTAAAATATTGTATGACGTATTTTCTTAAAACATTGTCTTAACTCAGTATGAAAACTGGCATTTATCGGACTTTTCGCTTTTAGGGTCTTGCTCTCTCTTATACACACATATTTGCTTTCTGGAAGTAAATATTTTGATTCAAGAAACCTCAGAATGTATTTAATTTTTGGAAAATAATTCTTGGTCTTCCTTACAGGAAGCGGCAGAGAAAGTAAAATGTAAACCGAAGTGTTCATAAAAATGTTGCCACAATTTGTTTTACAGTCTTGTATCGAATATGTCATTTTACAAATTGGATGAAATCTTTATGCAGTAGATTGCATATGAGTAGCTTATTACATACTGTATGAAACACAAGGAAAGGTTAAAACACATTTGTAATATTTATTTAATTGTAATTGGTCCTGGTTCAACGCCTTTCTTCACATACTTATCTTTCAAACGACGACTTGAGACTGCAAATTAGCAGATGTAATGTTTTCAAGTGCATGGAATATATGGTGATATATAGTGTTAAGTTTCATTTGAATGAAATCATAACTTGTCTAACGACGACATCATTGACAAAATCAAGTAGATTCGCAATTTCTTTCATGTGGTCGTTGCATTATGCAGTCGAACTTTGTTTTAAAGCTTTGTGGAGTTTAACAAGTCAAGTAACACATGAGAATCGGAAAGCTTCAATTGAAATGCATTTGTTAGGGCAAAGGTAAATTGATGTTGCTTCCTTGGCTGGAAAATGCCTTCTCATTTAAGAAATTCTGGACTGTCAAATCCATAACCTTTAGCAACCTTGCAGTGCAAGTCAGGCATGTGAGCACCGCTCCAAAATAAATTTGAATACTTCTGTTTGACACCCGCGACGCCACCATTAACGAGTGGATAGCTCAGGTTTATGGGAGAGAATTAAGCCGGTTGCTCAAGGGAGAGGGTTGATAACGGGAGGCAACAGTAAGTCTGGTTCCAAATTTAATTTAATCATCTAAAGTACGAACTACTCTACAACAGCATCAGCAGATAAGACAGTCAGAGTTACCTGTTTGGGTACGGCGTTCCATGTTTCGGCGTGCCTGAGTCACAGCTGAAGACTAAATAAAAAGTTACAGGACTGAGTATCACACATTCCTGTTATCATGTGTCTGGCAGAGACAGCGACGTCAAAAAATCCTAGCATTAAATATAGCTGGAGTATGCCCCATTTGCGCTTCGATCACCGCTCATATATCTACATAACTTAAGCATTTCATACCTTCGCGAATATTCGGGTAACATTCCCTTTAAATCACATGATATTCCCCTGTTAAATAAGCATCCCCAATTTCTAAACTCAGTTTCATCGTTCCTCTGTAACAATTTTGTCCTGAGCGTCCTTAATGTTATAAAACTACAACTGGCACAATCTCATAAAAAATAGTCGTCACAATCTCCTCCGCTCAACTGCGATAACACCAATGATAGAAGGAATACACAATTAATGGTGCTCAAACAGGGAGAAAAACAAACAAGAAACCACAAATAGGCTGAAATTGCGTTTGATGAGCCCGGAAGAAAGAAGAGCTGAGGACTAGGCAAGAACTGATTTGGGAGGGCGGTGAATATAGTTGGTAAGCAGAACGGTACCAGAGAACACATTAATACTCGCCGTGACACAAAATCAGAGGGAAACAAAAAGTCTTGCCGTGTTGCACTAAGCAAATGGAGCACATCGAAGTTGATTGGCAACGTTCTGTGTGAGCAAGAATGGGACTGAGTGTTTCTTTGTTTCCACGAAGGCATGATTCGTTGATGCACTGTGTACAAAATAAAATTAATGTTGAAGGAAACTAAAAGTTAACATTACTCTTTATTAAGTTGGCTATTCAGTTTTTAAATAGGTAGTGTGCTGTATTTCAATTTGCTAAGCTTGGCATTGAAAACTAACACGCATGCTTGACATTCCAGAAGAGTTGACATCCACATTCGCTGATGGGAATCAATTTCTCTCTCATCACATACCTATACCGTTTTCTGTGCTGGACAACCGTTTTTTTGGATACACAGTCCATCTCTGGTGAGTCATTTGACTGTGGAATTACAGGAAGAAAACATAAATATAACAAGCGTAAATGATCTGTTATTACCACGAGTGGCATTTGCTTTACGTTTGTTAAATACAAGATTGCCTCAAAACTGAGCTATCAGACTTGAAGCAGAGAAGGAAATAATGTCACTTTTTTATTATTTTATGTTTTAAAGCAACTGTTGAGAGCTTGACTGTATATTTAAACTAATAATAACGAGCCAACGTAGGCTGTTGCTATCAAAACTAAAGAACGTGATAATACTATTGTTTTAGACTCCTCAAAGTTAACGCAGTTCGCAACCAATGGGAAAATCACTTCGGCCGTCATATCGGAAGATGAATGAATGAAATGGGTGAAATAATGCTCAAATGAGCCCGGAACCCATAGAGCTTAAAGTTACTCTACATTCATCTTTTCAGGTTAAAGGAAAACTCCGGAAAAAGATTTTATCCGGATAACGCCCTAACCAATATTCGAAATTGGGACCTCTTTAATATGAGGCAGACCCGCTACCCCCACGCCATAGAGGCGAGCTAAGCAGATTTTTTCACTTAATTTCATTAACGAGGACTTGAATTGGATTTTAGGACAGAATAGTTGCAAGTACCAATAAAACGCCCAAAAACTTTAAAACCAAGTTACTATTGCAAATATGTGTGGTTGTTATTATTATTGTCACAATATATGAAAATATAAATAACTTCCGAGTTTTTGCATTTATTAAAAAATTACTGAATGTGTCCTTTCCACTTATATCTTATCCATTTCATTGCTGTGTTTCGAGGTTTACAGAAAAAATTACCGCATTTAGATTTATACGTGAAATTATTAATAAAATAAATAAGTGGGGTTGTTTTATTATCTATTTTTACTTTCTCTACCGAAAGAAAGTTCTGAATTCCACCCAAAAATGTTTTACCGAGATTTATCGGAAATACAAGTTTTGAAGTCCCTGAATAAAAATAGAAAGAGGTCCGCGTGTTGTCCGTCGGTCCGTCCGTTTCTCAGTGAACGGCTAACTATAAAACAACCTGTGTTACATTCACATTACTTTTCTACCCTCTATCCTTTATTAGTGGCTCTACAAATTATTATTACGAAAGTTTATTTTTCTACTTCATTTTAATCCAGATAAATTTTTGCAGACATAACTACATTACACATTTCATTAGGATACAAAGAGCACAGCGATAGTCAGATGTTTTAAAACTCGACGCTATACGCTGGCCTTAAAATGCGGCATTGTTTCCATGCAATCGCGGGAAACAACTGCAATCCGAGAGGACTACGAATATCTCGTAAATGGCTTATGCCACAAAAAGTTATTTGTAATAAATTGTGTGTATTAAAAATATCTTATATTTTTGTGCATAACGATTTAGTCTATCGCTTAACATTTCCAATTTATACAAAATTCCTTCTGAATGAAAAGGACTTCACAGTCTATTCCCAGGAAATTCAAGATATACATTTTGTCATTAAAATATTTTTAATTTATGATATTTTAATGAAAATTGTTAGCCATTATTTAGAAAATAAAAAACTTCGAAAAATGCTTTATAAAAAGGTAGTTTGGGGTGGGGGATTTTCTTGGCAACTTTCGTGTCGCATCTTTGGGAGGTCCCGCACTTAAATACCAAGTTTATCCGAGATTTCGTTTTTCAGTTATGCTGTTTACAGAGTTATGCCATTTTCGTACCTTTTTCTAAAAATGTTTTTTATTCAGGGGATCTCAAAACATGTATTTCCAGTGAAATCCCGGTATCGAATTCTCGGGTGGAATACAACACCTTCTAAATACGCGATAGAGAAAGTAAGAACGGAAAGTTGATTAAATAGCAAACTTGGTTTAGCGTCCTCCAAGAATGGGACACGAAGATTTTCAAGAACAACTCCCCGCCCAAACTATCCTTTTCATGGAAAAAAATTCGTTATATTTTTTCTCAAAAGTGGCTCTTACAATTTGAGTTAAAATAGCACACTTTTAAGATATTTGTATGACAAATAAATCTTGAATTTTCTGGAAATGCTCTGTGAAGTTGTCTTCATTTTAAGAATTTTTATTCTTTTTTATAAGTTGTAAAGTGTAAGAGAGGGACAAAAACTTACTACACAAAAGTTATGGTTCCCACTAAATTACAATTTATGTCAATTTCTTTTGCGGCGTTAACTATTTCCGAGATATTGTTTATTATAAATTTGATTGTCAAATACACATACCTTTTCTACTGCAAAATCGCCATTAGATTGTTTCGTTCCTTCTTTATTTCTTTTTTCTTTCATGCAAGGAGAACGGAATTCTAAAACCATCAAATAGAAACCCGTGTTTAAAAGATTTGACTGCCGCTTAAGCCTGCTGTATTCCCTTTGTTGCGAATTGAGTTATGTCTTTTTTCAATGTTTTGCTTTCTGTAATCCTTACTTATCCTTTATAATTGTAATCTTCGCTCATTACTAATATCTTTCTCGTTTGCGCTCTTTGGGATGTAGCTTTCTTGCCCAAGTGTAATATAACTTTGTGGTGAATAAAAGATGGCATTTGTGAAGTAAACGAGTGTTTCCATTTCGTAAATATATACACCCTTATTCCACTTTTACCTACAGTGAAATATATAATAAAACCATTTCTGCTTATGTTTATCTCGATTAGCATGAAGTACATAGAAAAATAAGCTTTTGTAAGAATAGTTTTTTGAAAAGGGGTTAGAGAAGGCCTTGTGAATGTAGCGAATCATGTTTTTATTATTGAACTGGTTTAAAATACAGCACGAAATATTCATGTTACTTTGGAAACAAAATACTGATGTAATTGCTGCATTTGTTGAGGTATATTATATGCTTAACGCCTCAGCACCATAAATGTGTTCTTCATTGGGAAGGAATTTGTATAATTTTGAAAGGTAGAATCAGACTGAAAAATCCCGGCTATGGCTTTGAATTTTTCAGCCTGATTTGGCCTTTCAACCCTTGTCCCTACACGGCTTTGTGTAAAACAACAATTAATTAATTTTGTTTAACTGGTAAATTATAATATATACAAAAAGTGCAGATCTCTTTAAAACACACAGATTATTTAAATAAATATTTCGTGGGACGATTAACCATTTCCGAGATACTCATTATTGGATTGAATTTTCAACACTTTGTCATTTTTTTCAAGTACTGTCGCCATTGTTTCTCGCGATGTCGCGGAAAGAGTATGAACCGGTTTTTAAATGGATTCTGTACCCTCTGGGTGCGGGACACTTTGCACCGGGTTTCATGAAGTTGGTCCCATATGTACATGAGGCCGTCCCCAATGATTACAAGAACTGGTCCCTGTGTGTACAGATATAAACACGTTTCTTCCCATTTTAAACAACTTAGGACTTCCAGGCTATTACTCCTGGTATGGTTAAAAATGTGTACCTTGTGCAGAGCCACTTCATCAAATGTTGAAATCTAAACAGGTGAAACTTCAAATGCTACGCTTCTAACAAAGTCGTATCTAGTTATAGCATGCGTTTTGTGTTCCATCATTTTATGTAAAATGAACGTCTCTGTTTCGTGGCTTTTATTGCCTTTTGTTTTGTTTTTTTAATCTCATTAAAATATACGTGTCACTTTCAATGTTCTTTAAAACTTCAAACATGTGCGGGTGCGGGTGATAAAATAGTCCATTCAATTTAGCATGGAACGCTTCGCAATTATTTGTAGTGCGGACGGAACTTTCGGAAAATTGTGCCCGCATTTCTGAAAGGAAGGTGCTGTTTCCATCAGTGTAATATTGTAACATGTAGCGACAGAAAGTTTCAACTCGTTTGTCATTTAGCATTCGGGAACAAAAATCTTCAGCAAAACTGTCAGCTATTTCTTCTGGATCCAACAAAGGTACACCAAGAAAGTCCTTAAGAAAATTACTAATTTCGCTGTTCTTTTCTTGGTATGCACTGCTTAAACTCAATTTTGAATTTTCTTCCACCAGCTCTGAGCTAAGTGGAAGCGACATCCCTTAATAATGGCAGAAGGCTAAACACTTGACACACCAATAGGAATAGCTTGTTCAAATTCACAAAAAACGTATGTGGAAAACTTTTGTCTGTATTTCAAGCACTCGTCCACTATATGTTTAAATAATTGTACATATGTTTGCGATCTTTTATTTGGTAGAAGGAAGAAAACCAGTAATGTATAAACATTCTGCTCCATTCCTCCATGGATTGTGAAAATCTAATGAAACCTTTTTGGACTGCTTTTAAATGTACCGTCTACAAATATAGTATACAACTTGCACAAGAATTCCAAACTACGTTTGGTTGTGAAGCCCACAATCTGACTCTCCCTATCATTTAAAACGTTCACCATTGTTCGTAATAATCTCAAGTGAATCTAGTACGTCATAAATTTCTTGTAAAGTTGTAGGTAGCTTAGGATATTACCTTACCTCTTGTGTGATAAATGTTGTTGCTTATCGGAGTGGCGTCATGTGATGTCAGTGTAGGTATGTCTGCTTTAATCAAATATCAGTGTAACAATTGTATAGGCTGCTCACATGTATCATCGATGACTTTCTGTTTTCACAGAGTTACTTAACTTCTGTCTGTTGAGTACACTTTCGCAAGTTTTGTCGTGATTATGGTGTGTAAAATTGTCTATCACTTCCTTTTTTCATTTACTTTTACGAAACACGTGCATTTATCCTTGCAACTTGTACATCTCTCAGTTCCAATCCAATCGCGAAACATTTTTGAAATCTGAATTTGTAGCCTGGCATCACAAACAAAGTTCTCCTGTCGTCCTCCGTGGTATAGTGGTTACCATGCTAGCTTCTAGTTCCCGAGGTCGCTAGTTCAAACCTGGCGGAAGGCGATGGCTTTTTTCGGGCGTAAAAATCCTTAGCATGGCTTCCTTCGGAAGGGAAGTAAAGTCGTGGTCCCGTGTCGCAGAACCTCAAGCCCGATAAAGAGGCCTCTGAGCAAAATTGCCCGTTTTTCACGCTCAATATAGAATGGGTCGCTAAGGGCCACAGCAGTTAAAGAGCGTCCATAAATAAAACTCAATTTAATTTAATAGGATCCGTTTTCCGTTATATGACTGTCTCACCATAAGACTGCACTGTACACCGTAGCAGGTAAAGCCGTTCGACCTTGTGGTGGCGAGTTCATGCACAGCGTAGTAGGTGACCAACCGCCGCGCGGGAGCGAGTTCATTACTTCCTTTTCTTAACACCACAGTCTGGACCGAGTTCGTTAGCAGCCACTTGCACTCGATCACCCTTGTACCCGAGTACAAACTCGTTTCTCACTAATTGCTTTGCTACCTTTCCAAGGACAAGGTTGAAGTATTCAATCTTTCTCCATTACTAAGTAAAGGGATTGTGTATTCCATATAGTAATAACTATATTATTATTATTATTATTATTATTATTATTATTATTCATTAATGAAGATCTCATAGCCAACATAATGCCGTTACCAGGAAACACCATATGGAGATAGTCTCTTTGCGCTTCCCATGTTTTTATTAATATGTTACAAAACAACCATTTCCGTGGATATAGTCAGTTTTATATTTTTCTTAAGCTTTTGGGTTTTCATTTTTTGTTTGTTTGTTGGTTCTTCTGGAACAAAATAAAACAGTCAGTTTTTATGTACAATATTTACAACCTGGTATGCTTCTTCATTCAAAAGGGAAGAGATATTATTGCATTTTTTGTATGTAGGATTGCTTTAAGGAAATACATAAGATTTCCATTTTTACCAAGCTTTATCAATGATTCATTACCGATGATTTGATCAGATTTTATTCTTGTTTTTTCCATTTCTTTCCCTCAAGATTGAGATATTTTCTATTGCATGTGTGTTAATAGTATTCATCATCTTCTCGAAGGGTGTTTACTAAAGCTTTTACGTTTGGATGTGCTCCCGAAACTAGACTCTTAGCCTTCGATTCATCCTTCAGAGATATTATTAGTCCTATTTGCCAGAGAAATTCCATACAACTCTCGGAAGTTCTGTTGTCCTCCAACCATTGCTCGACAAAGTAATCATAGAAACTTCGAAGCTTTTCATTTTCAGGTGATGCATAACCAAGCACCATTGATCATGTTTAAAGGTTCGTGTGCTAATGCAGCACACATACGAATATGAATTTCTTCATTTTCCGCGTATTCTGCAACTAGCCCAGTTCCTCCATTTTCCTCCACAAGCATTGGTTGAAATGGTAATTGCAGACACAAATGATGGGAACAAATTATTTATTGATGATGGCCGCCTCAATGTCAACAGCCATGGTCTTTGGATTCCAGCCTAACAAGCAATTCCTCACAGCTGTGAACAATCTGTCGTGAGTTTCGCGCTTATTTGGCAAAAATGCGCACAGCACAGGTAAAACGTTGGTTTCTTCTAAAGAACTTTCTAGATCAGAGCAGACCAGCTTAAAGTGCTTACTTGAACTCTCGAATGTTCTGTCAATAAAAATGAAGAAGGCAGTTTCCAAAATATTCCTTCCTTTTGCCCCTCAGGGGCTCACCTTATGTGAGTACGGGTTAGGCTTACCCGGGGTGCCCAAACCATTCATCGCCATTTTCATCCGTTCATCCCCGTCTGGTCGAGGCGGGTTCGTCCTCGTGACCGGGGGACTCAAGTTAGGCTCTCGTGCGTTTTGTGCATTTCATTACATGACGCCCCTCGCCATCGTTTCTTACTTCTCTTCTATTTACGCACATTTCTCCCCACGTCCATTCATTTACAAATCTCTTCTTCGACGGCCTACCTTGCGTGCGAAACGCCCACACACTTTTAGTTTCTTTTACCCTTTTATTTTAATCCTCCGTGGACACAGCCTGACGGATACCCGCGCACTGGGTGCGCAGCTGGGTGAGTGGGTAATGGCGTCATCCCCACCATCCGAGGTCGTCATGTAGGGTATGTGTTCGTATCCGCTGTTCAATTGCAGTCCCGCGGGGGGACCATTGCATGAGCTGCTGACTTATGACGGCGATTGGGTCCCTCTGTCTATGTTCTGGGAGATGTGACCCTGGGGTGAGATAGGTATAGATAGGCCACTCACCCAAGCCGGGGTAACGCCCGGGAAGTCAGAACCAGAGGTGGGAGACGGTTGCAATGGTGGAGGATTTTTTCGCTATGGCGCACCCTTTCTCCATTATTAATAACAAGCGCCGAAAAGTCTTTGCAACAGAAGTAGCACCACCGACATCTGGTTGTTACTTGGTAATCAGTCGAACAGAGGAAGACCAATCGTTTGAGAAGGTGAACCCTTTTATTATCCAAAAGGGGATTGCTATTATTGCTGTTTCTGTTCATTCCTGCACCCGTCTTCGGAATGGTTCTTTGTTAGTTCAGAGCAACTCCGAACAACAAAGTAAGTCTTTGTTACGCGCCACGCTTCTCCACGGTTATCCTATCCGTGTTGAGAAGCACCGGACCTTGAATTCCTGTCGTGGTGTCGTCACCACTCACAGACTCGACGGAATATCAGACGATGATCTGGTCGAATATCTTTCCGACCAAAAGGTTACAGCGGTTCATCGAGTGCAGGCTAAACGCGACGGAGTGTTGGTACCAACTCGTACCCTGTTTCTCACGTTCGATGGCGTCGATCTGCCCACGACTATTTCAGCAGGGTACGAACGTATTGCGGTGAGGCCCTATATACCTAGACCTCTGCGTTGTTTTAAATGCCAACGTTTTGGGCATATGCAAGTCTCTTGTAAGAGTGCCGTTACTATCTGTGCCTCATGTAGCCAGCCGTTACACGAAGGTACCTGTTTATCCGGACCCGTCTGCGTTAATTGCAAAGGGTCTCATTCTGCTTCATTTGCCGACTGTCCGCGGTACTTGGACGAGAAGGCGATCCAGGAGATCCGGGCAAAGGAGAAACTCTCCTTCGCTGAAACCCGGAGGCGTTACCATGCGCGCCAACCTTCGCTCCTGCGATCTGGTACATTTAGCTCTGTTGTTGCCTCGCCAGTACTCCGCAAGGATGCAGAGACTCAAACCTGGACTGCATTGACCGCCACTACCATCCGGCCATCCATTACAGCCACTGTTGTCAAGCCATCTAAAGCTGGTCAAAAGGTTATGAAGTCGCAAGGCACTGAAAAGAAGTCCAAGCAGAAATTTTGTAGGGCAGATTTTTTGAAAGACCCTCCGCGCGCCCGCGGAAAGAAAAGTTCACCTTCTCCTCCTCCTCCTCCTCCTCGAAGGTCGCAGTCCCAAGATGCTCCTGGGACAAGCCGCGCTCAGCGGCCACCTTCACCAGTTGCCACCCAGAACCGATTCACGGCGCTTGAATCGGTTTCTGGCACTGAGCGCGTGGGCCCTCCCTTCGAGGAGCCTATGGAGTCTGACCAACTCCGTAATGAAAGCCCGAGCCCAAAGGTTAAGCAGAAAGTAGTTTTGAGCCGCCCTACTAAGTAGACAATTTATCCCATTTATTCATGGCTATCCTGACCTGGAATTTGCGTGGTGTACGATCGCATAGGGCGGAACTGCAACTTTTATTGCGTTCCTATTCACCTATGGTCGTGTGCTTGCTGGAGCCCAAGCTACGCCCTCACGACCCTTTTGAGCTCCGAGGGTTTACTCCGGTTCGCTACGATCTTGCAACGGATGAGGGTACTCCTGCTCATGGAGGTGTCATGATATTAGTGCGTAACGATCTTCATTTTCAGACTCTCACGCTTACGTCCGACTTGCAAGCTGTTGCCGTTAGACTTCACTTACCCGGCTTTTTCTTTTCCGTTTCCTCCATCTATACACCTCCGTCGTCTCCCCTAGCTAACGCGGACATTCGACATCTCCTGTCCGCTCTCCCAACACCATTTCTTCTGTTGGGAGATTTTAATGCCCATCACCCCCTGTGGGGTTCGCCAAGGGCTTGTGCTATGGGAATTCTTCTTTCTGACCTCTTTGATCAGTTCAACTTCTCCATCCTCAATACAGGTGAACCTACTTCTCTGTCTGATTCCTCTGGTACATTCTCTCACTTAGACCTTGCCGTTTGCTCCATCCAGCTTGCTAGTCGTCTGCAGTGGAACGTCGCCGCTGACACCTACTCCAGCGACCATTACCCCTACATCGTTTCTCTATTGTCTCACCACGTCCCGCCTTCCAGAGTACCTACCTGGATATTCAGCAAAGCCGACTGGAGATTGTATTCCAGCCTCGTACATTTTGACGACCAGCCCCTCACCGACGTTAACCAAATGGTGCAGCACCTTACGTCTATGTTGCTATTTGCCGCCGAACAAGCCATTCCCCGTTCATCCTCTCACCCTCGGCGTCTTCCTGTTCCGTGGCGGAACGAGGATTGTCGAGACGCCGTTCGTGCCCGTAGAACTGCACTGAGGGTGTTTCGGCGACACCCTACACTTGATAATTTGGTTACTTTTAAACAATCGCGCGCCAGGGCTCGTCGCATTATTCAGGATAGCAAGAAGGCCTCCTGGACTCGTTTTGTCGAGTCTTTTAATCGCTTTACGCCTTCCTCTGTTGTTTGGGATAAACTTCGTCGCTTCTCCGGTAAAGTGTCACATTGTACTGTTTCTGGCCTTCAGGTTTCCAATGCCACCATATTGGATCCGGCTGCCATTGCTAACACTCTGGGTGCTGCCTTTGAGGCGGTTTCCAGTTCAGACCATTATTCCGCCGGCTTTCGCTCTATCAAAGACCGGCTGGATTCCGAAACCTATAATTTTCGGCCTGCTAATAAGGAGTGATATAATGAACTTTTCACAATGAGGGAGCTGGAACACGCTCTTCATTGCTCTAGGCACTCCGCTCCTGTGCCGGACGGTATTCATGTCCTGATGTTAAAGAACCTTTCAGCCGACAGTAAACTCTTTCTCTTACAGGTCTATAACCGTTTTTGGCCGACGGAGTTTTTCCTTCCATTTGGCGCGAAGCCACCATTGTTTCCATCCTTAAGCCTGGGAAGGACGCCAACTACCTTCCAGCTACCGCCCTATCTCCCTCACCAGTTGCATTTGCAAGGTGATGGAGCGCATGATCAACGGGCGGTTAACATGGTGGCTTGAGTCTCAGAAACTTCTAGCGAATGCTCTGTGCCGATTTCCTCGCCACCGCTCTACCGTCGACCATCTGGTCTCTCTGTCGATGTATGTTATGAATGGGTCTCTGAGAAAGTGTCAAACAGTGGCTGTGCCTTTTGAACCAGAGGGCTCTGTACTCATTGTCACACTTTTTGCGATTGCTATCAACCCCATTGTTGATTGTATTCCACCTGGCATTTCATCGTCCCTTTTCGTTGATGATTTTGCCATTTATTGTAGTTCACGGCGGACTTGTCTGCTAGATCGCCGTCTCCAGAACTGTATCCACCGTCTCTACGCCTGGAGTAACGCCAACGGCTTTAATTTCTGCGCCGAAAAATCCGTCTGTATCAGTTTCTGGCGCCGGAAAGCTTTCCCCCCGCCCTCTCTCCATCTTGGGCCGGAGGTCCTTCCATTTGCAGACGAGGTGAAATTTTTGGGGTTGATCTTTCATAGAAAGCTGAGCTGGACTTCGCACATTTCCTTTTTAAAAGCAAAGTGTGACCGTTCTCTTAGTGGGGAGCTGATCGGATCGTCCTTCTGCATCTTTATCGCTCTTTGGTCCGATCCAAGTTTATTATGGGTGCATTGTCTATTCGTCGGTACGTCCATCTGTGTTACGACGATTGAATGTCATTCACCATCGTGGCATAAGAGTCGCTACAGGGGCCTTTCCAACCAGCCCTGTACTCAGTCTGTACACTGAGGCTGCAGAGCCTCCGCTGTCCTTCCGGCGTGAGATGCTTTTGTGCAGCTATGCTTGTCGACTCTCAAGCTTGCCTGACCACCCGTCCTTCGACTTATTTTACGAGGATTCGCTTGATCGCTAATATTTAGTTAGCTCCTCTGCATTGCTCCCTCCAGGGGTTCGATTTCGACAGCTTCTTCGGCATTTGGATGTTACGCCAGCGCCGGCCCTTCCCAGGGGGAAACCTTGTCACCTTGGGTTAACGTCGATGCCGAGAAATGCGACCCCTTCTTCGGTTCTTAGATCAGCGTTTTTAGAACTTCAGGCGCAAACCGGGAACCTTCAATTTATATATACTGATGGGTCTAAGACTGATGTTGGAGTAGGGTGTGCCTTTAGGTCAACATAGTTTTACCTTTCGATTACCGGAGCAATGTTCGATTTTTAGCGCCGAACCGTTTAGTATTTATCAGTCTTTTTTATACATCCAGCGGCATGAGTTACGGCACCGTGTTCATTGCGCAGATTCCCTGAGTGTCCTTCAGAGTGTTAACGCGCTGTACCATTACCACCCACTCGTACAGCGCATACATGATCTCATCCACTCCCTCGGTGTTTCTGGCACTAGCGTCTCCTTCATGTGGATTCCGAGTCATGTGGGCATCTTAGGTAACGAGTCTGCCGAGCCGCTGCCAAATCGGCGATTTTATCACCCAGATGTTTTACCTGTGTTGTTCCCTCCTCCGATTCTTATATTCTTTTACGGCACCGCATCCTCTCGCGTTGGCGCGATGAATGGGCGGCCCTTAGGGGGAATAAGTTGCGGGAGGTTAAACCTCTTCCGGTTGTCTGGGCCACCTCTTCTCGTGCTTCTCGTCGGGAAGAGGTGATTTTAACACGACTTCGTATCGGACATTGCATTTTTAGTCATAGGCATTTGCTTAGTGGTGATCCCACATCACTCTGTGTACAGTGTGCGGCACCCTTAACGGTGCGTCACATTTTAACTGAGTGTCAGGTTTTAGCATAATTGCGCGTTCGTGTGTCTCTGCCTGTTGGTGTAGCCAACGTTTTGCAGACGGCGGTCTTTTAGGTTTTATTCGTGACAGTGGTTTTAATCGGCGCATTTGATGCGCTGAGCGTCATTTAGATTTGTGACTTTATACTGTGTGTTTCTTAATATGGACTCTTCTCCCTCGGAGAGATTTGGCGCTCTTGTCCCTTGCTTTCTACAGTTTCTGACACGTCGTTTTACTCTTGTGTTGTTTTATTTACCATGTTTTAGTGGTGTTTTTAAAATTCGATGGCTTGTTTTATTGTGTTTTTGTCGATGCGGTTTTTTACCCATATTTTATTTTTGGACTTTAGATTTTATACCTTGCAAGGTCGCTGATGACCATAGCTGTTTAGCGCCCTTAAACCGCAGCTCATCATCATTATGATCATCCTTCCTTTTGCACTGGCAAACACTAGTATCCTATCTTGAAATCCGCGATAGGCATCGTGTAAAAGGAAGTTTTCTGTGATGTTAATAATTATTGGTAGTTACATATTCTGCTGCAAGAGCTGGATTTTGTAATACACCAAGGTGTTTCCTCCGAATGCGATGTAGCGCCTGCTTGCTGCTTGTCTGCGTTTGCATAGCAGTCACAAAATCCTGATCGCAATCAAATAGCTTTCCAGATTCTTCCGCATATATTTTTGAAATGGATTGATTGGATTCCTTCACGCTCTTTCTGGCGTTAGTCATTTGTTTTCGAACTTCATTTGCTGTAACATCCGGAACACATAAATGCAGCTGTTCTACCAAAATGGTGGTATTTTTTTTGTTGAAACACGCCCTTTGCAGATTTTCTTCTTTTAGTTCACACAGCGCCAATGAGTGACGTTTTCATTGTTTGTATGATTGACTAATTATTGATACCCGTTGTAGATAAATACTGACTTAGGCTTGTTAGTTTTGGTTAAGTCCATGAAATCTACAGAGAACACAATAGCGCAAAATGAACTTCAATCTATCACGACTGAGGAAGTAAGATTTAACTAACAAGGCCAGCTTCTCGTAACAACAAGGGGATGATTTACCCCCTCTACCCTCTTCTAATTAACGCTCCACCTTCAAGCAATAATGGTTTCCCAGAACCGGAATCCTGAGCGCAAATGTCATTAAATTGTACCGGAGGGCAGGTGTCGTTTCCTCTATCTCCCTTGTGCCTTCAACGAAATGTGTAATGAAACTATTTCTGCAAAGGTATGTTTTGACTAGCATGAAGTAGGTAGAAAAATACGCTTGCGCCAGAATAGTACGTAGAACTTATATAAAAGTAAATTAGAGGCGGTATAAAAGTCATGTGAAATGTAATGCATCAGATTTTTAAAAATAAATAAATGGTACTTGTAATTACAATTTTGAAAGGAAAAAGTAAAACGTTAATTCAAAACAGTGTTTATTACTTAACTAATATAGAGGAAAATATAAAAATTTACAGAAAATACTTAAATATGTCCTGAGATCAAATCGTCAAGGCGAGAAATTTGTGAGGGATGTGTTTTCTAGCGCGTAAAATGCAAGCAATTAAAATTCCAAATAAACACTTACAGCTTCATCATACCTGTTTATTTTATGCTCGTCAATATAAAATGGCTGTAAAAAGTTCTGCTATAGTTATCTCAGCGTCATAATACAATAGGAGTAGGTTATTTAAGTTTTAAGGGCATTTTACACTTAAACTAAAACACTGAATTTCTTATTCTCACCAGTTCCTGTCGTCCTCCGTGGACTAGTGGTACCGTGCTAGCCTCTAGTTCCCAAGGTCGCGGGTTCAAACCCGGCGGAGGGCGATGGATTTTTTCGGGCGTAAAAATCGTTAGCACGGCTTCCTTCGGAAGGGAAGTAAAGCCGGTGGTCCCGTGTCGTAGATTTACGGCACGTAAAAGAACCTCAAGCCTGATAAAGAGGCCTCTGAGCTAAATTACCAGTGTTTCACGCCCAATATAGAATGGGACGCTAAGAACCATAGTAGTTAAAGAGCGTCCATAAATAAAACTCAATTTATTTATTTCACCAGTTCCTCATCATCCGTCACGACTCTATGCCCTATGGAATGGATTGAAACGCTTTAACAAAGATGAGTCCAATGCAACTGGTGCTTGTGCGTGATGCAAAATCACGCTCACGTAAGCACGTGTGAAATTTTATTAGGTTTTAACTGCTTTTAATGACGTTCTATATTGTCTTAGTTTTGTATAGCACTGCATTTGTAAATTAAATGAATGAAGATATATTCCTCTCTATGTTTAGTTGGAAGGGCTTTGCAGAAACGTCATTCTTGTAATTGAGTTTCCGGGGAGGTAAATAAATTGGATTTGGGATAAGAGTTTGCTGGTAATGGTATTGGCTGCCTTTCCATGCCTTCCTTTACGGCTTCCTGTTCGCATAATATATTATTCATCCAAGATAAAGAAATTGGCACGAGAATGAGAAATCCGACCTCCTAGCTGCCATAAAAAGCTGATACAATTAAGCTTTACCTCCACGGGCTAGTGTTTTGCTTTCCTTCTGTTTCTCTCTTCCTTTATATTTCTGAAATAAACGTAAAAGAGTGGAGAAAGAAACATTCCAGCTGTGGCCTGAGGAGCGAAATATTGAGCAATTTTTTCCGACTTAGTTTGTTCTATTTTTACAAAGAGCTCCTTTTGAATCTATATTTTTCATTTATAAAGCCAAAAGACATGTTCTTTCATGGAGGTTTTAGTAATGAACATCCCTTTAGGTAAAATTCAGCCTTCTTAAATACATAACTCATGGTACCATTGTTGCTGCCGTGTCACACACTTCTCTCAGCAATGAAATATAATGTTCATGTGTGACCCCTGAAACATAAATCATGCAGCTCCTTGTTAGTTTCAAAACTATACGACTGATTCTGTGGCTAATTCGCAGAAATCGTGGACAAATAATCTGAATACCATCTTCTTCAGAACCACCTCTGAAAGATCTCTTCAACTCCTAGATCAACAACCTACCATTTTTACAATCTTTCTATTTTGAGTGTAACGTATTCTTTTTAAGTTTATTGATTAAAACCGCTTTAACCGGAAGGTCACATCGCGACTGCATGTAAAACTATAACTATTGCTAACATGCAAAACTTTTACAATTGACACAAATATTATGTTACACTTTTTTTACACATTAATGGTGCGCATATACGAGGGCAGTGCCAGAAGTACCCGACTTGACGTATAGATAGCGGCTGTTGTTTCAAACAAATGACTATTGTAGAAAGTACCAAACTTATAAAGCTTAATTTTGAACTTTGATAATGCTACATTGTTTAGTAATTGTTTGGCAGTCATCAATAGTGAACGCTCTCAGCAAATTTGTGAACATGGATAAAACTGACCATCGTTATGTGATACAATACTTTCATTTGAAAGGTCTTAGTCCAACTAATGTTAAAGCTGAGCTGGATTCTACTCTGGGGGAGTCTGCTCCTTCGTTTACAACAGTAAAGTATTGGGTGGCAGAGTTTAAGCGAGGACGTGCGACCTGCCGTGACCAAGCCAGAAATTATCAAGAAAATCCACAAAATGGTATTGGATACCGTCGACTGAAAGTGCTGAGCTAGCAGCCATCGTAGGCATTTCAAAACGTGTTGTACATCGCATACTGATTCAAACTTTGGACATGAGAAAGCTGTGCACAAGATGAATGCCACGTTTATTCACAATGGAACAAAAACAGCGTCATGAGGATGTTTCAGTCGAGTGTTTGGCGATGCTTCGCTGTAATAAAGCCGAGATTTTGCGTCGATTCATAACCATGGATGAAACATGGGTCCATCACTTCACACCTGAGACGAAGGAACAGTCAAAATAGTGGACTGAAAGGGGAGAATCAGCTCCAAAGAAGGCGAAGACAGTTCCATCTGCAGGCAAGTTCATGGCGTCAGTTTTTGGGATGCGCGTGGGATAATTTTCATGATTATCTTCAAAAAGAAAAGGCAATCAATGGTGAATATTATGCGAACTTATTACAGCGTTTGAATGATGAAATCAAGCAGAAACGACCGCATTAAGTGAAAAAGCAAGTTTTGTTTCATCAAGGCAATGCACCAGTTCACACATTCATTATCACCATGGCCAAAATCAATGAGTTAAAGTTCGATTTGCTTCCTCATGCACCATATTCCCCAGATTTAGCCCCCTCTGATTATTTTCTGTTTCCAAAGTTGAAGAAATGGTTTGGTGATAAAAGATTTGCCAACAATGAAGAGGTGGAGTCTGCAGTTGATAGCTATTTTGCAGAACTCGACGGTTCTCACTATAAGCAGGGTATCGAAGCTATTGAAAATAGCTGGGAAAAATGCATCGAGCTGAAAGGAGAACACTATGTAGAGGAATAATGACGTTTTTTCTCAAAATTTTTGTGTTTTCTTTGTTAGGTCGGGTACTTCTGGGACAACCCTCGTAACTTATAACATTCTTGAATCTTGTGGAATTATCTACAGCGTTCCTACAATAGACGAGCTGTAGTAACTAATGATGAGCTGTTAATACATAAAGGCAGGGGTAGATGACCGCGTTATAGCAGCATGTCCTATTCATAGACGAATAATTAGAACCTCATCTCCCCTGGCAAGGGAATTTGTGGATAGCTGATGTAGGTAGTGGGAGAAGACGTATCATATAAACACATTGGTATTAATATTAGCATGTTTTACATTTTCGCTAATAAAATGGGGAGATTGTTTAACCTTCCTTTGCCGAACAGTTTGAATAAACCTACACGCAGGATTACTTAAAAAAGGCTTTATACTTTATTGCTTTTTAAAGGTAAAGAGCACTAGGTACCTAGTATCATAAAACCCATATCAACATCAAGTGTTTTCATAGCTTTTTTTGTTTTGTTTAAAGAAACTAAGCCTTAGTGAATACAAGTAACGAATTGTCAAGCATCACAATGTAAAATCATAAGGAAGCTTTAAAAAGCACTCGATTTCACAAGAAGCCCGTTACGGATCAAAGAATGTACCGAAGAGCACAATTTTTTTTTCTCTTATGTTTTAAGGGATTGGCGGTTATATGTTTATTTTTGAGCAACTAAAACAGTACAACTTTCATCCATCTGAACTTAAGAGTAGATTTGTAGTTTAAATACACTTGCTGCTGGTTAGCTGCATAACAAAAAAGCTTTCCTGTACAGATCCATAGAAAGTTTAAAAAGCAATTTTCTGATGTAACCTCAAGGCATCGAGTAGTATTTAATTTTAATTAGAACAACGTGTTGTATACTGAATAATTATCCTCATGAAAACTGAATCTTTCATACGGAACTTTGAATGGCTCAGCAGAAGTACAAAGGAGAGTACGACCTTGACTAGAAACAGCTATAAGGAAAAGGAAAGATGATTCTTAGAAGTGGCAAAAACGAAAAGTGCCTTGAGGAAAAACTGCGTTGGTAGTGAAAGGGTTGAAAGGAGCAGAAGTGATAATTTTGATCTGTTATGATAAAAACGAGCGAGAAAAGGCGGAAAACAATGGAATTAATGATATAATGTTGTTACTGAAATTGTTCTCCTTGTGGTCGTGCTAGTATGGATCAAATTTCGTAAAGAAAAATCAGATTTGAAATATTCGGGGCAATTTGAACCATGGCTCTTTCACGCTGCACATCAACGCTCTTCTCAACTGAGCTCGTAAGAATATACTGGCGTTGCGTTTGCGCCCACTTGCATATTTCGAGGAATTAATGTTTGATAATCTGTATGCAAGATATATTTGTATTACTGGCTTTGTCAGTGATTTTATTATTTGAAGTTTCTGTCGTTTTCACAAGTTACTACAGTAACTCCCTCTGCAATAATAACGTACAGTCTTCATATCTCAACTAGAAAACCCTACCAAAGAAGAGCCATTAACTGGCATGTTACCTGAATTAGGCAAGGGATCTACAAAGGAAGGCCAAGCTGATCCTTGAATATTCGTCGTTCTCAGTTTTTTATTTGTGCCTAAGAGGCACTCCAAGACAGAGGAAGGCCTGAACAAATTTACAATAAACGTGGCAGCAGAAATGTTCCTGTCACTATGGTTAGTGGGCTGAAGGCAATGATTTCTACTCGTGAAATGAGCAGTAATATTATGTTATAATGTTATATTACAAAGATTCTGAATTCCCATAATGCTTTGATGTGGAATCACAAAGTAAGCTTGAAATAATTCTTTGAAGACGAAATACGTTTGAATGTCTACCCTGGAGAGTATTGTAATTACTAGGCTTCGAACATGGCTTTGGGTTAAGTTAACTTCTATCATACTGCTACTTTATTTACGAACGAGCGAGCGGAGAGCAGGGAGGCAGTAGTCTCGTGCGCTACTGAGTTTGGCTGTGCTGAATACTGTGCGTATAGGTGGGTACAGAAGTAAGTATACAATTCTGTAGTACAAAGTATAAATAAGATGAACAAAATAATAAATCTGCACTGTGGCAGATGAAATAATTAGTTTCATGTGTGATTTACATGCCTGGACAACTATTACAATGGATTACAATATATTTTCTGAATGTATCAAAACTAAAACCCTTTCTCAAACTCAAAACATTTTATATGTTGAAAAGCTCCGTTCCACATCACATGATGTTACTGGTGCAAAACGAAACTGACGAACGCCACATACCTCTGGGACACGCATGCATTTTCATTATTTGGAATATCATTATAACAGAATATTATTCTTAATGCCTAATACGAACATAATTGCATATCTTGGGTTTTTATCTACAACACTCTTCAGTTTCTGCTGTGCTGTTTCAGCAGCAGAACATTTGCCTACTTCTGTAAAGTGTTGTCAAATTATCGACAAGTTTCAAGAACTCTGGTATTGCCATCTATGACAAAAACAAATAAAGTTTGCGTAAAGTAGACTCGCAAGGAAATTTCATAGCTGTACATTTCTCCAGAAACATTTTAAAAGCCAAATTTTGCAGCTTACCATCACGTGAGACGAATCCCTGTAAGCTTGGTTTGGTTACATGAGTTCACGGTTTCTGATCTGGATGATATATCCTCACCACCCCATTTCTAGGAAGCAACGTAATATTTTGTAAGTGTTTTTTAAACTTGCATTGTCTTGCAATAAAAACCCTTCTATCTCCTTTGATCTCAATGGGCATACTTTACAAAATATATTTTCCCCTCCTACATAAAAATACTCGCTTTTATATTCATTTACAAGTAAGACACTCTTGTTACTGGTAGTTTTGTCAGCTATCAACAGCCGGACTTTGTAACTTCAGAACAGGCTGTATATATATTATACTGATTGCTTGCTTAGAGTGAACGACTGGCAGTGCTTGGGGAGGGGGAGTCTCGGTGAAACCCTTTGCGCACGTAACTGTTTTCCAGTCCAAGTGCAACGAAACAGCAACCGTGTCCGAAGCCTAGTAGGTACTTATGAACCAGACACTTGCACCCCCTACAAAATTCCGGGAGACACTCCTAGTTACCGTGCCTACCTTGCTAACTCAACCAGAAATCTCGCCCATTTTGAGTCCATACATTCCAAAGATGTGTAAAGTTATGACCACAATGAGAGATCGCACCGTAAGAGGATATATAAAATGTCACAAGGATAATTTTAAGTCGGGAGTGTTAGTTTAGACACAGCCCATTTAGGCGTTAACATTATTACTTCCTTCCCACAACACTTCCATTAGTACAGACCAGCGTAACCTGTATGGTCGTTTCGGGCGCTTTGATTTGAGAAAAGCTGGTGGTTTGAACTGTTATCATTGTATTTTATTTTGTAGTGTAACACATTCATTCATCCTCACGTTCATAATCGCATTCCAAGAGATGAAACTATGATTATAAATTAGAATGTCTATATCCAAACAGAGTAGAATCCGAAATCTCCGACTTTATAATAGACACACTGATCTCAAGGTCGCAGAGTAAGTCCATCACTGAAATAGCGTTGCCTAATTAATTAAATTCTTCTTTCATACTGAGCATAATGGTAAAGGTTGCAAGAAAGGGGAAATAAAAATTGACAAGAGAATAATCGATAATGACGCAAATCATTTTAGAAGAATGAATAATGGAAATTCATAATCATAAACACGTCATTACTATTATTATAATTGCTATTCAAAAGAGGAATATTAAACTCTTTTTGCCCTCATGAAGCTTGTAAATTGACAAGTTCATCGTTTCTTTGATTATCCAACATTCATTTTACGATCAAGTTTATACTTTAATAGGATTATCTTGAGTATGCGGCCTTTTCATCTTCTAACGATGACTGATGCTCTCATTTTATCATTTGGTTTGAGATACTCAATTCATTCCGTTCCTTGTCCAGTCATATGTAACCAGATGCTTTTGTCAGAATCCAAAATTCAGATCCGTAAAGAGCAAGCGGGGCCGTGATAACTTTTGTGTACCTTTAAATGAAGTAATATACTTGTATAAAGGAAATTAAGCATATTCCCATTTCATAATTTAGTTCTGCTACAGATTGAATATGTCATGATTAAAGAAAGCGACAGCAGTGTTCTGTTTGGCTCTCCTACTGTATTAATAAACGAGCACTCGCAATTACTATGCATTTCTATAGGTTGATCTGAAGTGCCTTTAAACACAAAGTAACCACTGGATGACACTATTTAATTAAGATTTAATTTATTTAGCATTTGTCGTTGATATTATCAATCATACAACATGAAGTATGCGGAGAAGATCGTTTAAAATAGCTATTCTGTTATTCTGTCGCGAACACAGCAGTAAAGATGTTGTCTCGTTTAGAAATTAGCAACGTTGTTCGAGCAAACACTTGTAGGCTGCTTTTCTTATTCCAGATGGAAGTAACTGGACAAATTGCATTTACTCTCCGTGAACAACATATATAAAAAACGTTGTTCTGGTAATTTACCGGAACTGTTTGAGGAAATCGGAATACAAATTTCAGAATGTAAAACAAAAGCTGTAACTTGTGCATGAAGTAATGTGGCACACAGTTTATTGCTTGCTTTCTGCGCGAGATAGCGTCCTACTTACGAAGGCTGTCAATAAACAGAGCGATAAATTGCGATCGTTATGCTGGGATATTAAATTCCCAGGAATTCCAATGGCGAATGGTATTGCTTTCTTGACGGCTGAAAAGCTGAAATATTATCAACGAAATATGCAGGAAAACTAAACCACTACTACATTTATTTTCTCCTTTCCTTTTGAAATGTCCGGCGGTGTTTCAACCATATCGACGGATTGTGGCATTGCATCGTAAGCTGTAGTTACAATTATTTTAAAAGACTGATCTACTGAGCCCCGTCTCGATGTATGGGGCTCTGCATCCAAAACGCAAATAAATAGAATACCAACTATATAGAATCGGGTTCTTCGCCTAATAGCGAATGAACCCTGGTACATTCATAAAGATCTTACGCCGACAGTAGATACCACCCTCCTCACTTCCTTCAGTGAACATGAAAATAAAACACTAACACAGATACCCCCACAGGAGTGAGCACGACGAAGACTGAAACGGAAAGGACATGCAGACCTTCTAGTATGAAATTTTATCTCACACTGAGGACAGTCAGGCTGCACACGTCTGCGATTTCTTGCGAAAATTGTATATCTGTAAGCAAAACCAACAATAATGATGTGTTTCCGTGAAATCTCGATATAGAATTTTTGGATGTAATACAATACCTTCTCTACCTACTAGGTATGTGGTATAAAGAAAAAATCTTTTCCTTTTCTTTTTCTTTATTCGCTTTCCCTTTTGCTAACCAAAGGTGAAGGAAGTTTTACGTTTCATCTGGAAACTGGTTATTGGGATTTCACCAGAAATACACGTGAATAAACTGAAACGGACTAGGTCTAAAGAGGGAGGGAGAGTAGTGCAATTCTATTAGTATCAAATTTCATACTTAAGGCGAACATAATTTAATAGGCAAGATGAGGTCCTTTTTCGTGTATTTTCACCAACCCCCCTCTCCCAAAGAAAAAGGATTACTTTGCGTGCACAATTTGCGCTTTTTTAATTTTTTTCAGAAATAGTTGTTTATTAAAATATCCTAAGTTCGACATACTAGCAGTAGCGAATGTGTCAAATAGATTCTGAAGCTTTATAACTTTACGGAATTTTCTGTAATCGGGGAAACTATAAGATAGTACATATAAGTACTCTAGGGGAATTATAGAGTGCGGCTAAACATACCGTTTATGCAAAATAATCCTCTTTGTGGAATTAACCATTTCTTAAGTATTCGTTGTTGTATGTTTAAATTTTCGTACATTTAACTTTACTCTCCTTAAAACATCTAAAAAATTTCAAAATTAGTTATTTGCTTTTTTTCCCTCCTTTTTGTTTGCATTGATTTTTCGCATAAACAAATAAAATCTGTGGTGTAAACAATTAAGTATCACTCCGCTGATTGCACATAACATCACCCGTATTGCCTAAATCAAAACTTTTATAGGTGGATATTTCTATAAAGTGTAGAAAAATAAGCTTTTTATATGAGAATAAGTGGGATAAGTGACAAGAGTATAGAAAGTCTTCGACTGTTAGATACAAGATATTTTGTATCTGGTAATGTTGTGGCATGTACAGTGTACCTTCTAAAAAGCCAAAATTATTTAAGAGAAAAATGCGAGTTGATTCAAATGTACTTGATGTTTCTCAAGACAGAGCTCAGAAGGACCCTCCGACACTTTGAAAGAAGTTTGTTCTTTACACAATAGCGAAAGAATTCAACTTGAATAATGGCACTGTAACGCTGCAAACAAACTATGTAGGTATTTTGGCCGTGTATTTTGAAACAGCATGGGCTGTTGCCAGGAATATGTTGCAGAGGAGGCAGATGCCAGTTGGAATTGAGAGATCTTGTGCATCCATAGATACTGCTCGTCGTGCAACTTTCAGTTGTTTCAACACCCCCCAGTATTGAAGTTAAATCGGGTAGATGATATCGGACGAAACGGTTGAAAATGATAGTGAAACGTACCCGTGGTTCCCGGCATTTGTCTTCTAAGGATAAAGGAAAATGCCAGAAAAACTTTATCGAGCTTGACTATGAGGCAGATACGCTACCCCCACACCACGGCTTCATCTCTCTGCGACAGAAAACGCCTCAAGAAAGCAACAAGTGAAATTATGCTGGATTATATTTATTGCAGCATAGTGATGAGCCTGAAAGCGATTACAGATGTTCCAATAATTAAGCAATGAGTCAGAATAAAGCGATATCAGTATTCACAGCGTTTCTATTCCTAACAGCAGCAGCTCGATCACTAGGTTTTGTAGCACTGGCTACGTCAGAATGTGAAGTGTCCTATGCGTTCTAGTGGTATGGAAACACATTTTCACGAAACACAGTATGTAGATTAACTAGCGACGAAAAAGCTTCATGCTTACTAATATTGGTTGAATTGCCCTATGGCATAAGTAGAGATAAGAAAAATATGAGATTTCATATTCTAAATCAACGATACTAGATTTACGGGAACAACAACTTTAATGATCTGCAGTGCGTGGAATTTAATTCGAATATTGAATACTACACATTTCATTAGGGCGCCGGGAACTGCCTTGGTTTCGTTTCCGCCTCTCGTACTGAGTGTTGGGGTTAGATTCCTGGCTCTGGAGTGGTGAGTTTAAGTCGGCCCTATCCACACCTTCACCTCTGTGAAGTATCCCCAAGGTGGTTCGTAGTCCACGGTAAAAGCTGTAGGTCCTCTCATTCCAGTCATCCTCGTCACTCTACCATCGCAGGCAACTGATTCCGCCCGCTCGGAAGTGGGTGCATTCACCGCTTGGTGGATATCCCCAGAAACTCGTAGGCCATATGGGGAGCGTTAGAAACAGCAACATATTTCATAATCTTTTTATAACACTTCAATCAGAGGAATCTTCAGATTACTTCATATTTTGTAAAATTTAGAACTTCACGCTTTTAAAATGCATTTGATTTTAATATATTACAGGATTTTCCCCCATTAATACTTAACCAGCAATGAACAGGGCTTTTCAGACATTGCATCAAGGCAGTTTTCCAGAGAAACTACGTAGAACACTCCATTGTGCGGTATGCGAAAATTTTGACTGAAGGACGTTTCAAAAGCCGTTATCCAACAGAAATGATTCACTGCTGAAAAATAATCAGTCTCTATCGCGTTAGTGCCGTACTTGAACGAAGAGCAATGAAATACCAGCAAATATTAAGCTACCAAATGTGGCACTCCATAAATGCGCTCTGGTTACATCGTGTGATGTAGTATCTTTTACGCAGTACCAAACAATACTGACAGAAGATTCAACTTTTGTAGAAAATATCGTAAAACTGTTGTAGCGTTATTTGATTAATATTAAGTCCAGCTAAAGTAACCAACACTTCATTTGATCCTAACGATGTAAGGGTTACGCGATGGGGAAATACTAAACATAATTGTGATTAATCGTTTTTCATTTTGGTATCGTATTACCTTAATGTGTAAAGCTTAATGTAAAAAAGCTGATTTTTTTCTTCGAAGTACTGATTTAAATGCTTAAAGATTAAAGAGTCAAACATTTTGGCATAAAAGTACACATTTCATATTTTTGATGTTATACTTTTTCTGTCACATACATAGTAAGCAAAGAAGGTATTATATTCCACCCAAAAAAAGTCGATATAAGATTTCACCAGAAATGCATGTTTTTTTAGGCCTTCTGGATCCCCAAAAAAACATTTTTAGAAAAATGCCATGTGTGGTTTTATTATTATTATATATATATATATATATATATATATATATATATAGAGAGAGAGAGAGAGAGAGAGAGAGAGAGAGAGGCGCTCTTTAACTACTGTGGTCCTTAGCGTCCCATTCTATATTGGGCGTGAAAGACCGGTAATTTTGCTCAAAGGCCTCTGCGAGCGCGCGTGCGCGTGTGTGTGCGCGCGCGCGCCGTAAATCAAAAACGAAATGTCGGATAAACACACCAAATATAGCATTCTAAGTTCAGTATCTTCCAAAGATGCGACAAACATTTTTAAGAAAATCCCCACTGCAGCTAACCTTTACGTGGAACATTTTTCGATTATTTTCTCAAAACTGACACTAACGATTTTGATTAAAATATATGTATATATGTTTAAGATATATGCATGACAAATAAAATTTAAATCTTGAAAATTCTGGGAATACCAGTGAAGTCCACTTTATTCGGAAGGAAGGTTCTATAATTTTGTATAATCGGTAAACGTTAAGAGTTAGACAAAAACGCACTACACAAAAGTGCAGATCTGTTTAAAACACAACTTATTTCACATAGCTTTTCTATGGAATCAGCCACTTTCGGGATATCAGTTAACAGTCATGTAAATGTAACGCACAAGATTTTAAAATTAGTTCCCGATATTTGATTTCGTTTATTATTTACTGTTTTGAAAAATATTATTTTATTATTAAGCTGTTTAATAGCAGTTAATAATAGTATATTAATGCATTGTAGAGATGAAGTTAATACTAATCTACTAGTTCGGGAAAAAATAAAGGTCAGATATGAAATAAGTTATTTTGTTTGTTTAAAATTTACACAATGTGGGTATTATTGTTTAATATCATTACAACTAAACATGTTAACAAAAATTCATCTCATAATTTTTATCGTCTTCATAAGGAGATACTACATAAAACTTCAATCGTTTATACTGAAAGGTACATCGTGTGGAACAATCCTAAAATGAGAATGTGCCGAAAAATGAAAACAAAAACACGAGAAAAGAGAATTTAGAGATTAGAACAGTAAAATAACGCTGTTTCTTACTTTATTCTATTTAAAAGGCATTTAGTGCATGCACGGGCTCTACTTCGTCTTTTTCTGCTCCTCTTGGTCTCATAATAATAATAATAATAATAATAATAATAATAATAATAATAATAATATAGTACCTCTTATAAATTATATTGCCCATTGCATAACAGTGAAATTGTATGAGTTTTCAAACTTTCTTCTGTTAGTTGTTCCTTTTGGGAGCAAGAAATCTCATTCCTTACATCCAGTGTTGGTCCGAATTCGAAAATTGACAGTGTTTCACTGTGAATTTATTGTGCATCACTGCACTAATATTTTCTCAATGTCTCCATGTACCTATTGCGAAGTTTAATAAACAAACATCAATTACTGAAACGAAGGTCCCAAACCACGGGTTGCAACCAACCACAATGAAAACCTTTCAACTACTGCTACTTATTGAAAAGCACAAGAGAAAGTTATGACTTGCAATTCTAAGATAATTCTCCTTAAAACTGTACCCATACAAAACTCACATAAATAGTTTAAGTAAAGGGTTATTCACACCAATCACTCCAGAATCTGGAGGGCAGATGGCTCGGGAGTGCAAATTCCCATATCTACTTACTCGAGGAACCAATTACGCATTTTGGATACTATGCGCAATAGTTGCAATTCTCACACGTCTAAGAAAGCTTGTCATATAACCTAGTCAGTACCAGCGACATGCTGTTTAATATGCAATCGAAGGCAAGTCTACCTGATCAGGTGTCAGAATGGCAAAGTCAGTGAGTTAAACTGTTGCATTAATTTTCCTTCCAGCAGGCGCATTGAATGCCCTGGCAGGCAAAGTATGTTGATTTCTTTTGATAAACCTTTTTCTACAATTTTTTTATTCGAGGAACCAAAATATGCGTATTTCCGATGAAATATCGATATGGAATTATTGGGTGGGATACAACACATAAGAATGACTCTAGTGATTGTATTTGATACTTTGCCTTAGCAAATAAAATGCATCTCATGACTTTTTTGTGAATAGCCTACACAGTTTCAATTCCTTCTTAATTTTATACATATAACTTGGAAATCATAAGGAATATAAAAAAGTACGTTTTCCCACCGTGTGTCATCTGACTGAACATGTTAATAAATTTGCGATTCTTCTTTTTGTTTTCCTCTGCACGTGCTGGTTACTACGACTTATTATATAAACAGTTGAATGTGGTTTTCTTCGAATATTATATTAACTAAGCTCACATTGCTTACTTTGAAATAATTTCTAGGTAAACATTTATGCTGAACAGTGTAATGTGTTTAATTTGGAGATAACCACTTTCTATATAACTATAATTAATGTGATGTAATATACACAAGAATTATGCAATATGTAGTCTAATGTAGTACGTGCAAAGATGTACATATTATGATTATATGCGAACGTGAAATGTGTAGATAAAGTCGTGCGGATACTACACATCAATTTTATTACAATGTTTGATAACTGTTATTTATACGTAAATCGGTGTAAGTTAGTTGCTCATGTGCATATTTATCAATATCGAAACTTCTAGTGAGTTTACTAAAGCTAATGTGTTGCGCGGTCCCTGATGTTTGAAAGTAAGTAGTGGTTGCAAAGAAATAAAGTTTTTCACGACAAAGTGCTGCGCTATAGAATTCCCATCTAACTCTATGCTAATGCGTTGCTCAGCGTAGAATCTCTATAATTTGAAAAGAAGATGATAGAAATCACATCTCAGTTTTCCATGATGCTCAGACCGGGGTCTGCATCTAACTTTTGGAGAGCATTCTATGATAATATTTAGCTTAGCTCAGAATCGCCATCATTTAATTTTGGAAAGAGGGTATTGGCAGCAAGCAAACCTCAGTTTTGATAATACTGTAGTATACTGTTCGTCTAGAATCTCTTATAATTTAAACCAGATATCGGTAGCAAGGAAAAGTCTGCATTTCCCTTGTAATATGTTATTTTTCCTGTTGCTTTTACTCGATCTTATATTCTATTTAACCTGCCTTGGTTTTGGTTCTTAATTTTTCACCTGTTCTTTTTTAGTACTTTAGTTTTTTCTTTTCGCTCATCTCTTCTGTAAACTATTTCTTTCTTGATGGCGCTTTGCACCGCTGTTGCGTTAATCGTCTTTACCACTTCTTCTCCTTGCTTATATTTTCTACCTACTGGCACAAATGGCTGAGGAAAATATTTCAATTTGAACTTCAAGGATTGTGTACCGTGGTGACGAGTTGTTATGGTGTTTAACTGCGGATAGTGCAGAGTGGTACAAACGTGATGTTTACAAAAGCGTAAATCCCCGCACGTCATAGCTGCGTTAGAGGTCAAGGTGGTTCTCATGCAGCAAAACCGGTCCTATCTACAAGAGATTACGTCAAAAGCAGCCACCCACTCTCCTCAGAAAGATCTGCGCATCTTCCTGGTCCAGCTATGTATCTCGTCAGGCTTATCATTTAGGCATGGTGCGAAATAAGAATTATTCTGTAATAATTTGGGTCACAAAAAATCGTATCAAAACAACGGGAACAATGGATTTTATCAGAAGCGTGATTTTTATTGACACAATTAAGTTTGGGAACAGAAAAGAAAGAAAAAATTAATGGCAACTCTAAATAGCACTTCTACTCTTTATTTTAGTGACTAGTATAGAAATTATTCATTAAAAGCTTATTTTTCTCTACTTCCTCTTAATGATTATGTTTGCCAGAAATGTTTACAGTACACGCTTTATTGTACATACATATAGCATATAGGGCTGAGAGAACACTCAATTCCATTTAGCTGCAATGATCATATCGGCGACCTTTGGAAACAGCCATTGTCATTGAATTTCTGCTTTTTAATGGTTTTTGTACATTAAATAACACCCACGTTCACACTTTCAGACTATGGGGAAGTTAAGAAATAATGTTGGCTACAGAAAAATTCCCACCCCCAGCAGGAAATCGAATGCGCGACCCCTCGCACAGCAGGCAGGTGCTCTACACACTGAGCTACGGGATCAGCAAAAAGCAGTAGTATTACCCTTTCTTAATAGAAACTCATGAGAAACAAATGAACAGACGTTTAATATTTCAAAACATACGTACTGCCTAAAATATTGGAAAATGCAAACGAACAACAGTTACATATTTCGAAAAAGGTTATCGCCACGAAAATTCTTAATACCACTTTACGCTTAATAAGCCTACCTTTCTGGGTCATTTCTTACCGTTTCCCATTTGCATAAAATCCAATGAGAATGAAAAGAATTCACAGACTATTTACAGAAAAATTAATATCTCAAAATAATGTCTTAATATAAAATAATGTAAAGCAGCGATTCGGCTGAATCATGAGTCAGTTTTCGGCAGGGTCAGGTTTAGTGAGAGGTCAGATCCAACGCTTTAACCATATTCTTGTCCTACATGAAGCATGTTGCTTTTCGTGTGTTATATTAATGCAGATCGCTGTTGTAAAGTACAAAAATCAAGTTGTACCAAAAATGCTGATCTGATATTTCTTCAGTAACTTCATTGAGCCTAACGAATCTTTATTCACTTCGAATAGAATCCTTACCCAACGGATATGGGCTAGGATGAAGAAGACTTAGACAGGGTAATCGTGATGTGTACCTTTGAACGGTTTTCATTATCGTGATCCTATAATACCAAGCCAACATAGACTGCATTTCATAAATAGAAAACGCTGTCGAAGAAGGGCTCTTAATTCAAACCGACGCGCATCCGTAATTAGGCAAGGGGCCAACAAAGGGAAACGAAACCAATTCCTCAAGAAACCGCGTTGTCAGTTCTCAGCTTTTGCAAACGATTGCCATGAACGTACTCTAAAATAGCAAGGGAAACACCAACCATATAGGTTTACCACTACCTTTTCATGAATCCAATTCTTTTTTCTTTCTTGGTTCCAAAATGTTCTAACAATTAGTGCTGTCATATTTCGAATGTAGGCCTTGAAAACATCGCCAAACTCGGCGATTTGCAGGACTTAAATTGTTAAAATCAAATGATGATTATAAAAGACTTGCTTTTTAAGATATTTTTTTCAGATTTTTTTTCCTGATATGATACGCACCGCCCCTGGAATCTAGCCTCTTGTGATACTAGCTGAGTTACTGTAAACAGCTATGATACTTGAATTCTCCTAAACACCTACGACACTATCTGAATCACCTGTGAAATCATAAGGAACTGTGCTATACCCGCCTTCCGGAATCTGTTCCATCCTGTGATACTACTTGAATTATCCTAAACAGTTATGATACTAGCCGAATTTCCTCTGACATCATATGGAGATATACACACCTAAACCATGGAATCTTTCCTCCTGTGATACTACCTGAATTAACCTAAATATCTCCGATACTGTCTGAATTACCTGTGAAATCGCACACAACTATATTACATCCACCCCCTGGAATCTGTCCCTTGGTATACTGCTTGAATTAACCTAAATATCTCCGATACTGTCTGAATTACCTGTGAATTCGCACACAACTATGCTGTACTCACCTCCATGGAGTCTGTTCGTCAACTGAATGCCCTGAAGAAGACTGGACATTACACATGTATCAATACTAACCTCCCTAACACCTATCAACGTATTCCCTATCTCTCTCATATAAACGCATACTCTACTCCTTCAACCCCTGTCTAGCCTAGCATCTCTCCTTGGCTTCCTATCTGGCCTGTATAAACCTACATTCCCCTCCTTCAGCCTCTGTCTACCCCAGTATATCTCTCCCCGTTTCCCCCATATTTCCCATATAAACGCATACTCTACTTCTCAACCTCTGTCTAGACTAGCACCTCTCCACGTACCCCCTACCTCTCTCATATAAAGCGCATTACCCTAACCTTCAACTCTTTCCTAGCATAGGATCTCTCTCCGTTTCCCATATCTTCCCACATAAACGTATACCCTACTCCTCAACCTCTGTCTAGCCTACTACCTCTCCCCATATTCCCTACCTCTATCATATAAATGACATTTCCTCCTTCATTCCCTGCTCTACCTCGGATCTCTCCTCGTTTTCCCTATCTCTCGCATATACACGCATTTTCCTCCTTGAACACTCCTCCAACCTAGCTACTCTCATCGTTTCCTTGTCTCTCCATATAAACGCATACTCTACCATTCAAGCCCTCCTAGCCTAATACCTCTCCTCGGTTTGCTATCTCTCCCATATAATAGCCATATTCTACTCTTCAGGCCCTGTCTATCTTACCATCTCCCTCGCATTTCCTATCTCTCCCATATAAACACATTTCCCCTTTTTCAACTCTCTCCTAGCATACGATCTTTCTCCGTTTTCCCCGTCTCTCCATATAAACGCATCTCTAGCATTCGAGCCCTTCTAGCCTAATACCTCTCCTTGGTTTTGCTATGTCTCCCATATAAAAGCCATATTCTATCCTTCAAGCTCTGTCTAGTCTAACAGCTCTCTTCGTTTTCCCTATCTTTCCCATATAAACGCATACTCTACTGCTCAACCTCTGTCTAGCTTAACACCTCTCCACGGATTCGTATATCGTCCATATAAACGTATACTCTACTTCTCAACCTCTGTCTAGCCTATCACTTCTCCTCGTATTCCCTACTTTTACCATATAACAGACATAGCCTACCCTTCAACTCTGTCTAGCCTAACATCTCTCCTCGTTTTCCTATACCTCTCATATAAACCATACTCTACTCCTCAACCTCTGTCTAGCCTAACACCTCTCCACTGTTTCGTATTTCTTCCATATAAACGCATTTCCCTCCTTCAACCCCTGTCTAGCCCAGCATCGGTCCTCGTATTCCCTATCTCTCCCATATAAACGCATTTTCCTCCTTGAAGCTCTCTCAACCTGACATCTACCCTCGTTTTTGCTATTATTTCCCTATATGCCCAAAATGGTGTGCCAGCTTCCACCTATATATGCTACTGTCATCTTGTATTCTAAATTCTCCTGCACTACTGTTACCACCAACCCGTCATTTTATCAGTCGTATCGGAATTAACACAACTAACCTTTTACGAATTCTAGCCTCGTATCGTTATGTTCTTTGTCGTTTGCTGTGGAATGAAGATGGTGAAGGATCAATTGTCTTATTAGAACTTAGTGTTTGGAAATATCTTTCATTAGGAACAGTTACAGGTTTTAATGAAGGCTTGCTGAAATTTTCATCCACCATAAGCTTTTTATTATTTGTGTCATAATCTGTGTAGGTACTTTAAAACATAAACGAGTTCCGAGACCAAGCGAAACATGTTTTGTTTTGCAAAATTCTACCCATATCCTATATCTTTTGGGAGTTCTCTCTGTTTGAAAAGTTATAAAAACGAGTTTCCGTGCGTCATCGACTTTTCACATTACAGCCATATGCACTATATAGAGGTGACTCAATAACACAATCACCAAAAGCACCACGACAAAATACTCTTGGACTTGACTACCAGCAAGAGGAATCATTACTGCACTTGTGGTAGTGAATCCTTTCTAATCCCAAAGCTCCCTCCAAGACACGGCATGCACTGATGACGTATGATGCAGATTTTATGTAGCTTACGCAGCGATAACAATGCGGCGGTGTGTAGAAATCATTTTGCCATTGCATTTTGTAGATCATATCCTTCATTTAGGAAGCAACTTTATTTTTGCGTTTCATTCTCCTTTAACCTCCCCCGAACAATGTTCCAATTTCTGGAAATTCCTTATAGCCTGTACCTTTTGGAGAAGCAGCCAGTTTGTCAAATAATTAAGTAAAACATGCATTCCGACCTAAGATGCCCTGATAGAAGAGCAAAAACATGCGAACTTTGCGTTTCGTCCGAGACTGTGGCGAATATCTTCAGTGACGACTGACTGCCTCTTAAGATGTCCACCAGATGCCGGGACGAAACGTTAAGCTCACACGTGTTTAATCTTTAACCACAGTATCCAACCCTGAAAACATGTTTTATTTAATTGACAACACTGCCGTTAAAGTGTGTGACGTTATTGTCTCATTAGATAAGAACAGCAGTTAAACTTTGTACTTTCTCTTTTGGTCCCGTATCGTTTACCTAATAGTGTAGGACTCTAGGAAAGCCCATAAGCCCCTCTTCTTAACGTTCAACCAAATAGGAAGGAAAGTGATGGGTATGGATATGCCAATAATTGAAACATTTTGAAATTGGTAGGTAACATAACCCTTGAACAAAATTACCTTCCCTGCAGTTTATAAAATTGTAGATGCATCGGCTGAATGATTTAGGATGCTGCCAATTTTCTCCTTTTACATATACAATATACATGTACATTGGTAAAGAAGTCGATTACAACTTAAATAGGAAATGCAACAACATTTAATTTGTGTAGAATAAAGGATGCTAAGAGCTTTTTGTTATTGACTTCGCTGCAAAATTCTACAGCATTTAATAAAATGTTAATTAGTACCGTTATCAGCAGAATTGGTTGTCTTTTGTTTCGCTCCCTCTTCGTTTGCTTAGCTGTTGTATCGTAGCCCTCTATGTATAGTATGAACATTTAAATGTGTGAATTTAATTATACTTATAGCAAATCGTAAAAGTGTGATATTTTGCAATCACATGAATTTCTCTACTCACTTTTCTAAAAACCATTCTTACAAACTCTTATTCTTTCAGCTACTTCTTGTTAATCGAGATAAACTTCCATTGCACGCTTACACATTATTTGGAGGTTTAAGAAGAATACAACAGGCTAAACGATAGTCAAAGCTTTAAAATGTGGTTGCTATGTGATGGCTTTGAAATCCCAAGGTCTTCGCATGGCCACGAGAAAAAACGAATAGCGACTTACCACTTGAAAAAGGTGTAAGTGTTTAAAAATTCAAACCAGTAATAAAGAATATCTCGGAAAAAGTTAACGCCACAGAACATTTCATTTTATATCAATCGTGTGCTTTAACGAGACCCACATATTTTTTGTAGTAAGATTCTGTCTCACTTTTAAGGTATACCAATTACACAAGTCATTCAGAATGAAGAGGATTTCATAGACTAGCCCCAGAAAATTAAAGATATACATTTTATTTGTCATTAAAATATGTTAAACATATAGTATTTTTAATCAAAATCGTTAGTCATTTTTTAGAAAATCAAATTTTTCCATGTAAAGGGTAGTTTGTGGTGGGGGATTTTCTTGAAAAATCTTCGTGTCGCGTCCTTGCAAGACAGTGAACGTATTTAGGTACATATGATATTGATATTTAAATGACTTTTGTTTTTTTTACACTTCATGCACATACGCTCGCGTGCTTTTTTTTTGTATAATTTTTTCATGGTACTTCAAAGCGTTTGTTTCCATCAAAATGTTGAATGGAATGCAAAATTTCCTCTGCTTACTATAGGTAAGTAGCAGTCAGAGTAAAACAAACCCTTGTTCTGACAGCACTGGCAGCCATGGTTTAGAATACGACATTTTATACTTTGCTTGTTTTGACCGAGGAATTGCAAAGTGTGGAATGTGGCCTCTGCAGCTCTTGCTCATGACTACTCGGTTGCGTGATTGTGTTACATAGAGTATGTGATAATTGCTACAAACCTTCTCATGCCCATCTTCTGCTCCATGTCGCTTAAATGTGGTACTTGCTTAAGTGGATAGGGAAAGTCCGCTACACGTTTTATTGATTCTAGAACAATTATTACTCCAGTAAGCTGTTCCAATTCAGGCAGAAACAATTGAAAACCGTTATCTTAGGTGGAATGCTCAGTCTGTTATTGCCTTGTGTACCCTATTAAAACAGATTAACTAATGTGTTGGAACAAAACTTGGAATTGAGATTTCATTGCGAATACTGAAACCCTCTGAATCCAGAAAACTATAAAAAAAGTTACTGAGAATAACATAGCAGTGACTCGAGAACAAAATGTCAGTTTTAAACCAAATTTACTGTTCACAGTAGGCACTTCCCAGGATGCAACTAGGATTCTCAAGAAGTTTCCCCATCCTAAGCATTCGATCGATTACTTGTAACACTATCGTGTTTTATTTTCCAAAACGTGACTCCAATGATTTTTATTAAAAATGAATTTATTTAGTGCCCGATGAAAATTCTGTCTGATAATCTGAAGTGGAAGTATTCAATATCTTAAAATAGAGCACCTTTGCTTCCTTGGTCTTCAGGCGAATCTATGAAAGCATTGCTAGAGACGGCGTTACGACGAATATTGCAGATGAATGTGATGCACACGTTATGAGCACGTTGCAGCTAGTACTGAAGATTAAATTAATAAATGATGAGTCTCAATAAGCAAAAGGAGGTATTGCAAGCATTTCAATAGATTATTTTACAGGAGAGGTGGACACAATTCCAGTCGTTCCTGGAACATAGCAAGGAAGGTAAGAACCGGGTGTTCCAACTCAGGTGGTGTTTTAGTAGATGCTCGCTCGAGTTTTCACAGTATTCGAAACTGCTTCTGTTTAATTTGATCTCGTAATGTTCCGCTCTAAAGTGGTGAGTCACCGTTGATACCCCTAAACAGTGCTTGCTGCTTATCTGGATTAAGTTTTAATCCAAATCTGAATGCTCAGTTTGAAATCCAATCCAAGTCCTCGCTCATATTTTTCATGGAAACCTGTGAGAATGATAAACGAAACTGTACTTTAAATGTTCTATGTACACGTGAAGTCCTTTTCTAGTCTCCGCAATAGCACGGGGATACACGCTGCAGGTACGGATACGAAACCTGATTTGTTCCCTGAAGCACTTATTTCGGTGTTTTTCCTTAATCCTAAGGGTTAATTCCAAATAATTTCAGAGCTTTAAATTCGCGAACTGATTACCACATTCATTTCATACAATCGGTATAGCCCCTCTGGTATAAGGACACATCTTCTCCATTACATGAGATTTAATTTTAATTCAAACGCGGACGAAGAAACTTTGTACAGGATCTTCTCGAGATGGTAGTAGCGTAAACCGAAGAATAAATGTTTATGGTTTCTGTCGGGCAATACTTCAGGGATAGTTTGCTGGGAGGTGTATAATAATTACTCTCTGTGCAAAATATGTAGTTTTAATATGAGTAAATGAATCTTTATGAGCTTACATTATTTTAGTCAACATAAGTTAGCATAGTATTTTTGGTTTTGTTTTCTAAATCAGCTTTTATATGAATAATAATAGTACTATTAAGTATTATTAAGTAATATAATGTTTAACACCAGGTGACCTGAGATAATTCGCACAATCTTGACACATTTCTAAAACACCATAAGATATTTACTTAATATTGCACTCGCCTGGTTGACAGAGTATAATACACTGGTGTGCAAAACCCAAGGACGAAAGTAATCTTCGCATTCTGTGACACTGCCAAGTAACATATCTTGAATCATACATAGAGGGAACTGCTATGGTATGCTACAGTAGGCAACTGAACGAAATATGCAATGAGACGAACAGAAATGCCACTTTTATTCATACACCATAAGCTACACTAAAGTCAATACGACATATGATGGCTCTATAGATTTACAGAAACAGATACATGGTGTTTTAAAGGGTGTATGATCACCACGGACAGCAATGCATGCTCTGCATCGTGCTCCCATGCTGGCCACAAGGTTGGTAAGCAGTTCTTGTGGTAGGACGTTCCATTCCTCCACCAACTGTTGGATGGTCGTTGGTGCATGTGGATGTGCTACAATGCGTCTCCCCAAGGCATCCCATACGTGTTCGATGGGATTTAAATCGGGGGAACGGGTAGGCCAGTCATTTTGCCGAATATCCTCTCGTTCCAAGAGATCCTCCCTCTGCACTGTCCGATGCGGTCGCGCATTGTCATCCATAAAAATGAAGTCAGGGCCGACTGCACCCCTGAAAAGACGCACATGGGGAAGGAGTACAGTATCACAATAACGTTGACCAGTGAGCGTACCGTGTTCAAAGATTTGGAGGTCGGTCCCCCTGTGCAACATTATACCTCCCCAAACCATAACACTCGGACCACCAAAACGCTCATGTTCAAGGATGTTCCTGGGTTCATTACGTATTCCCACCTCTCGCCAGATGAGGGTACGTCGATAATCACTACTTAGACGCGACCCCATTCCTCGTTGGAACAATTTTTATGGTCTTGGAACCATCGCAAACGGTGCCGCCGATGTGCGGATGTCAATGAAACAACGTACTGGCCTTCCACCTCTGTGTAGTCGCCGAGCCACTGTGTATCGTGAGATTGCGTGCCTAGCTGTCCTGTTAAATGTGGTTGCAATTGCACCCGCTGTTTGGCGTGGATTCCTTCGTGCCTGTTGCACAATTAGCGGTCATCTGCTGATGTAGTTGAGCGTGGTCGACCACCACCTCTCCTTGGGACAGCAGTGCCTGTGGTTTGGAAGGTTCCCCATGCACGTGAAACAATGCTGTGAGCAATTCCAAACTCCTGAGCAACACTCGTCACACTTCGCCCTTCTTCCAGTTTCCCGATGATTCTTCTCCGTGTGAAGTCATCCAAATGGTATCTATGGGCCATGTTGCAATGAAGAACACCACTACAGTGCACCGTAAAAACTCGGTAATTGCCACGCACCGTCTTGTCCTGTTTCGTCAACTGCCCCGTGTTGCGGTACAAGACTCATTGTCACTATAGGGTCGCTACATTCACGCCATGTGACGTCCAGCTTTCTGTGTACGCGTGAGGGACCTCTGGCAACATGCTCCCGCACTTTCATATACTTCCACCAAGTAGTTCATTTGTTATGTTTTTTTGCCCATCTCGTCCTTAGGTTTTGCACACCAGTGTATAATCGTATATTCAGGTTTGTTATTTAGTATAATGTCCGTTACCATGGTCAGTTACACAAAAATTAGGGGTCGCATGCGACGTAGCCAGGTCGTTTCCTGTGTCCGACTGGAGAAACTAGTAGCTGTTGGTGATCGTGGATTATTTCAGCAAGTCGCCAGAGGTGTACGCCATCTCTAAAGTCAAGACAATCACAGAGCGCCTGGTGGAGGACCTTCCTGTTGATATCGACTGCTGACTCGTAGCTCCTGAGGACATCCAATCCCGTATCACATTTTCAGCCACCCTCGCGTCGGACAATAGACATAGACTCATAACGCTCCGTGTCACCTTCAGCAGGGTCTCCCTCTCAACGGTTAAGGTGTCGGCCGGTGCCATAACTAGCTGGTAGGGCGGGTTTGGTTTTCTTGATGGCAAGCCGTTCACCGACTCGGTCTTACAGTTAAGGCTGCGAGTGTCCACAATACGCAGCAAGGCTTCCCCGTCCGTGCTGTCATCGGTTCTTCTGTTAGCGACATGCAGTGTCACTCGAAGGGATGGTGATGATGGTACCGATGTGCTCACCACGCCGGTCCTTATTCGTTTCCCGCCTGCTAGTCGGTGCGGTTTGAACAGTCGTTCACCAGCTATCCGCTCCCCCAACACGCACCTCTTGGAAATCATCTTCGACGCCCCTGTGTTGAACTATAGCCGTGTTGTCTTCAAAGTGGTGGTAGCTGTCACCTTGGCCCCCTTCCATTCTCAGCCTCGTGGACCGTCAACACCTATTGCTGTTTGATGTGTTACATTTACATGACTTTCTCTAAACTTTTTCGTTATTAGGGGTATACAATTTTTCTTACGGAAGTTTCTTTTCCTATCTACTATATTTTCATGCAGATAAACCTTTGCGGAAATAGCTACATTACACCTTTCATTAAGATACAAAGGGAGTAATCAAATATTTTATAACTGGACGCTATATGCTGGCCTTAAAATTCTCGTTCCATGACATCGCGAGAAACAACTGAAAATTTGGCAGGAGTAAAAGAACGGCTAGATATTGGACAACTCGAACCATTAATAACGGATATCTCGGAAAAGGCTGATTCTACATAAAAAAGTTATTTGAAATAAATTGTGAGTTTTAAAGAGATCTACATTGTTTATGTAGTACGTTTTCGTCTATCGCTTAACGTTATACAAGATTATACAAAATTCCTTCCGAATGAAGATTATTTCACACACTATACCCAGAAAATTCAAGATATACATTTTATTTGGCATGTAAATATGTGAATGTGTGGTATTTTAATCAAAATCGTTGGTCATTTTTTAGAAAATAAATTTCGAATTATGCTCTATGTAAAGGGTAGTTTGTGTTGGGGAGATGTTTTGAAAATCTGCGGTCGCATCTTTGGAAGGTATTGAACTAAATACGAAGTTTGGTATTTGTCTGACTTTGCTTTTTGAGTCATGCTGTTCACACACACACACACACACACACACACACACACACACACACACACACACAGACCGTTTAGTAATTTTTTTTAATTCAGGAGGTCTTAAAACATGTACCTTCGGTAAAATCTCGATATGAAATATTGGGATAATACCTTCTCTACCTACTATGTACGTGGTAGAGAAAGTAAAAATTGGGCGCCATTCAAAACTACATAACCCTACACAAACGTGGGCAAGCAAACAGCCGAGATTCGTATCTGGATCTTCTGCCAGTCCAACCCAATATTTAATTTACTTTCATCTGTAGCTCTGCGTTAATTCGAGAAGATATCTTAGGTGCTGCCCAGGCACTCCATATGCCATGGCAATATATGAAGGCCCTGACGCTAGAATGAACCAACTACAAAATTCCGATTTTTCAGTAATGAGCTTTAAAATTTAGTTGTGAAAATAAAGTAATAGTAGCAGAAATGTGTTATATTTCTACCTGTGTATCATCTGTAGGCTGTCTTTGTTGCATTTATGTGAATTTTAATGCCGGGCACTATACTGTTTCACCTCATACTACTTATATATTTTAACAACGTTCTGACTTGATTGAGTATGACAAACGAAAATAATAAACATAGTTAACATCCTGTAAAGTAAACTATACATTCTAAGTAATGTTCACACATGAACATCATAAACTAAGAAACGTGAATAAAGTAAGCTCAAAACATTTTAAATGTGGTAATCTGCACCTGTATTCTTTTAGACCTACACGTTAATAAGCTTGCTGAGTTACTGTTCGAACACTTTCAAAACAGTGAAAGTAATAGTCCTTTCAAAGGTAGTAAAAATAGTGATTATTAGTCACTTAAGTGAATCACAACACTTAAGCCTCTTCATCACCAAGATCTTCATTTCACTTTCGGTATTGCAAAGTGATCTATAAAAATTCTGGTACATCGGTGGGATGAAGTAAAGCATACTCAGTCTTCTTGGCCAATGTCAAATCTTTCTGTTTGGAAATTTTACATTCAGCACAATAGTATGAAGTTGTGCAGGTCGACCCTTCAATCGTTTAGTGAAGCTGATAGTGCTGTACTCCACCAGGTCACTATGGGAATACTTATACTGCACCACATTAGGCTTTCCTTGAGAAACGCATATGCTTATTTTCAAGCAAGAGACTGTTTCTCCTCCACACGTTTCTGTTGCTGAGCACTTCACTGATGTTTCCAGAGTTGTGAAAGTCCTCAGTGTTCATCCTGACAACACCAGAAACAGTTCTTTTAGTTCTGCATGTTTTAATAATTTGCTAGATGTGTCATCCGGATGAAAAATGTTTAAATGACAATTCCTACCATTTTCTATATGGCTGAAGCCTGTGTCGTTAGGCAGATAGCTGTGTCCTGGTATAGCAAATTTCTGAGAATCTCCTGGATGCTATTTCTGGGACTTTGTACAAGGCGCATGAGGAGGCTAGTCAGCTTAAAATTCCTATTTTGACCTCCATATGAGTGACCACAGAATAACTTTAGCTTTAGTTGGGTTTTTCTCAGTATGTTTTAGTAGGCAAGAACCTATTTCATCAGGCCCTCGACCGCGATATTTTCATGCCACATAGCATAGTTCTCTTAAAAGTACCTAAGTGATGTATGCTAAATTAAAACAGGAGAGTTGTCTCTTGTAGTATACCACTGCTGTAGGCACTTTTAGCAAAGAATATGTTTTCTGCAAGCCGAAGGACAGAACGGTCTACTCACCATTCCTACCCGTTTCTCCGTCCTTGTTCATTGTTTGCCCTGCAGATTCTACTTTCTGTGATGGAGTTCTTGCTCAGTTTTCACCCCTGAAATGGCTGTTTCATTTTCCTCGCTTTGTGGCTGTGTCTAGCAGCTTCATTTTCATATTAAGCAGTCACACGTTTTACACGTGTCTTTGTGTGGAAATTTAAAACCAAGGTTGAAATCTAGATGAAATATTTTTCATACACTGACTGTAAAACAACTTGTGAAGCTAGATTCTCTTATATAATTTTTTCCTTTTATAGCCTATACATTAAGCATAAATTCAACCCTTGTTTTCAGAATGTTTTTATCTGCATTGTCCTTCCTGCAGTAATGACTTCTATAGAAAGGAAATTAATTTATGTGTTCCTTAACAAAATTAATTCTTTCTTATGGCAGATTCTTGTGGGGAACATGTTTAACTTTCTTATTTTTGAGGTCATTTTCAATTTTTGTGAGTGTGCGGAGTCCTTTTGCACTATCACAGTTCAATGTTTGAAGAAACAATGTTTTGCATACTTTCACATCACCTGCTGGTATAAAGTACAGTCTGGAATGTTGCCTCTTAAAGCCTTCCCCCTCCTCAACTCTCCTGTCAAACACTGGCTCAGATTTTAGTGAACGTCTTGTAATAGCGCTCTGAGTTTAAAAGTTTCCCTCTTTATCCTGAACACTAACTTTATGTGAGCAATTGTTTTTGCAGTTGCCAATGTAATCCTTAAATGATTTTCTCTCCATTCTCTTTCCTGGCATTGTAGTGTAGGATTTGCCACTGTCCCTTCTACTTTTTCGAATGTTCTCCCTTTCTTTTTTTTTCATTTGTCTGGTTGTGATTTTCTTCGCTCTTCTTTCCCCCTTTTTTCCTCACGATATACCCATCTGAAATGCAACAATAAGACCACTATAACTTTAGGTAAACTACAATACCAGGCTATGCATATTCAAAAACAGCTAAGTGGTATGCATAAAAAATTACTAAGGAATTTCTTTTGTCAGAGTGAACCAACTACATCCACCCATGCCCACAGGTGTTAGTAGTATGTACGATAAAAGCACCTGGTTCGGTGAGCATATAGGTTAGGAAACTGAAAATCTGTAATAATTCAGCGTTAACTAATGTAGTTAGTTAATTCTGGCATACAAACGATGCACTTAATTCAACCCGTACTACATTTAAGCATTTTCATTTGTTCTCTCACATTTTATAAAGATAAAAGTGAAATACATACCTTCACTACATGGTTCACTGCTTTCTGGAACATATTCATCACTAGAACCTCCATCAAAGTTTGTATCACTGCTGTTTAAAGCCAAAAATCCTCTTGTACTGGGAGCCATGTCAAATAAGAAAGCCATTTTTATTCAGACTTGGTTCACTTTACCAACAGGAAAAAAATGCATGTACCTCATTTTCAGGAATGCCAACCTAAGATTTCCTTTCAGTGCTTTGAGCTAATGGCTTAATTAATTAGCCCACATACTAGATGTCAGCCCCCCCCCACAGTGTGTTTCAGCGGAAAGCAGCAAATGCCACAGTTTGTAGTTAGTTCACTTTGGCATAAGACCCTCCATATGTAAAATAGAAAGCGTAATAACTATGGTCTTAGACAAAATTTCAAATGAATGGCAATACGATTAAGCATCTAAGGATTAATAAAGAAAGGGAAACATTTACTATTTATGCTGTGATGGCGAACGCCGGAGATGCGCGACAGCCATCAACAAGCATAACCGCTACATTATGGAAAGGGCCCTGTAAAACATAAAGCTTATTGCAGATAGTGCAGTAGTTTACCTAAATTTAATTCGGTTTTATCATATGGGGATATAAAATGTTCAACTGATACATTTGTCACACACCTTGTGTCCTAAAGCTTCTATTGAATGCTCATATATACTTTCCTTAATATTTGTTTCAAACCGTCCGCAATGCTTACAATAATAATATACATAATATTTCAAAAATGCAGGGCATAATTTCAGGTATGCATTCCCCATATGTAGACAATAAAAAGAATCCATTACAACAGGAGTCCGGAAATGCCTGGTTTCTGAGTTATGGCCTTCAAAAAGTGATATTCTCCGAAACATATTTCTTACCGCCAGTAGTTATCTTTACAGAAGATGTTGAAAGTGGTCACCTCGTGCGTGAACACAGGCCTCACATCTCACGGCCGTGCGAACACAATCCCAAGTTCCAGGAGTATTGCGTATTTTCTCACAGCCTGCCACAATTAGATTCTGAAGCGATTCCATGTCAGACACCGGATATGAATATACCAACGCTTTTAAACGGTCCCACAAGCAGAAATCGACAGGGTTCAAATCAGGTGAGCGTAGTGCCCAAGCAATTGGGCCACCTTTACCTATCCATCGATCAGGAAACCTTCATCCAATACCGGCGAGCGGTACGACTAAAGTGTGCAGGAGCGCCATCATGCAAGAAGTGAGCTTGCTGACGAATGCTCAGTGGAGTGTCTTCATACACATGAGGTATGGCTTATGTACGCCTGCCCCGTAAGTCTGTTTACAAGTACATGGGGTCCAATTAATCGACCACCAATGATACTGGCCCACGTGTTGAGAGTGAACCGCACGTGGGTTTTCATGTCCTGTTAACGTTTCTTTTCTTTCTTTTGTGTTACATTTATCTACCTGGTAGTTTATTGGCGTGGTTCTTTTGACCTTAGCCGTGAAATTCACAACGCCAAGTACGAAGCGTGGAGGATTTTACCGACCAGTAAAACTTACAGGCTTAAAACAAAGGAAATGGAACAAGGCGATACAAAAGGGAAAACACGTGGTTTTGAAATGACTGTGCAGTCTGAAACTTACTGTTTGTGTATCACAGTGCGAATATCTTTGTTAACAAACCAATATTTACAACATTCATACTCAAAATACATTTGTATCACTTTAATAACAATTAACAGCCTCTAAGCTTTTATATAAAAGTACGTTAATCCCTTTTCACATTTGTGTATATGTTAAACTCGTTCCACTTTCATCTTATTCTGGCACTTATTCATTCTTAAACCTGCTCAAACACGTACCAAATATCAAATAGCAATTTTACGAAGTACAGTTATTTCTCGCAACCTCCCGCAAACAAAATTCAGACCGCTCATATTTAAGAAAACGTACGTGCGTACGCCCTGAGGTAAAAATTTACAGAATAATTACTTACGAAAAGGTAGTTAGAAAAATTTAGACTAGACCGAAAATTTGGACGTACGCCTCGTGCTGGCTGCTTGTAAACCCTGCTGTAAACTCGCCTGATGACTGAATTCTTTCCCCTCGTGCAGGCTGGCGACTTCTCGGTGTCGGGGAGGGGAAGTAGTTGGTGACAGCACTGTCTATCCCTTGATGGTGGTAAAACTATAGTGAATAGAACCTTTTTCTCGCTATAGCGAAACTATGAAGGTTTCCCCTTGCTCTGGTGACGTACCTTAGCGTTGAATCACAGTGCAGCAAGCCGGGCATAATTCTAGAAAATTCTTTTTGCCGGCTGATGACTTGTCGCCAGAAATGCACCATTTCTAAAAGGTTCTGATGACCGTCGTGAGGGGAGTTGTGCCCAAAATGGCACAGTCCATACATGCTCATTGTGTAAATTTGTAATGCCATCTCGTGTGAACAGTGCTTCATCTGTAAATAATACTAAGACCGGAAAGTTCAGATTTGTAGCCTACTGCTGCACGAACCACTGGCAGAACATCAATCGAGCCGGGTAATCTGCTGGTGACAGGACGAGTGTACGTTGCAAAAGACAGTAGTATGAGGTACATTCACTTGCAGTGCTAATCTTTGTGAACTGATAGAAGGAGTCGTGTGCACAGAATCCAAAATCTCCTCCTCTACATCTGAAATTGTAGATGTTAGTTGTCCCCTCCCCAAATCAGGAGATATAAACTTTCCATGAGCGCACAGACGACGATGGAGACGTTAAATGGCATTCGATCTGGACATCGTCGCTATAGGTACATCTCTTGGTACAAGCGTGGCATTTCCGTCCGCCTTACCGTGCTTTTGTGCCAGCTCCTGATTTGAATACATGTCGCTCAGTTGAACGCCAAACACAACACTCAATGTACCCTTCCCTTGGTTTTTTTTAGGGGCGGCCCCACACCCGCCGCCCCCGGTGACGATCATCCTCAGAGGCTACAACGTCTCCCCAAGCACATGCTGTTAGGCTAAGATCATGCTGACATACAAGAGCAAGGGGTGCTGTGTTAGTGTAATGCATTCGTTAGTATTCGGGTTCCGCTGAGCACCCCGGTTAGTTACGGACAGACATTGCTAGTCTGCGCGCAGCACGCGCAAACGTCATTGCAAGGGTTTCTGGGTACTCGACATACCGAAGTCTGAACAGGACCCAGGAAGTGCGGTTGGTTAATTTACTGGAGGTGGTTATGGATGGTGTTAGTTCGTGTGTGACGGACTGACTGACTGACTGACTGACTGGCGGGTGACTGGGTTGATTTTGTATTATGCTTGAAATCGCGTGCGGTTTAGGTAACGAGCTGCAGGGCGGTTTGTGGAATGTGTAATCCCGGAATGAGGTGGAGGGGAGGGTGTTTTATTGTGTCTTACCTTAGTGTTGTTTGGTCTGGAGGTGTAAAGTAACTGATTTGTAGTGTGTAGAGTTGAACTTACTGTGTTGTAGTGGTTCGTTAATTCGTGGAGCCTGTATACATGCCTGGTCGTCAAAGAGTGTGCACACGCAATGGTGCAGGTGCGGACCCGTGCCACTCGCGGGGGGCCCTCGTCCCCCGGAGCCGCCTAGGCTGTGGAGGCGCAAGGACTTGGAGGGCATCTGTGAAGTAGATGGTCGTGGAGTTCTGGAAGTCTGAGATACTGAGGTGGCAAACCTGTAATCAGTAGTAATTATCGAGGGTTTAGTATGCGGAAGAGATGGATTGCAACATCTATGGCTGAGGTGGGATTGGTGAGAGATCTGTCGAATAGCTGCAATGGTCGTTGTATTTGAGGTTATTGGTGTGGTATGTGCCAAGATTTTGGACCAGTGGATTGTGGTTTTGCGCTGTTTTGTGGTAGAGGTCGGAGGCAAGCTTTTTGATGAATTCTTCGAGTGTGTGCATTTTGAGTTCGGTGTGAAGTTTTTCCGCCGGTGCGAACACGGGGACTTTTGCGATGACTCGTAGTATCTTGTTCTGAATTGCCAGTGTGTCCTGTCATGGCAACTACCTGCGAGAAGAAAAACGTTCCGGTGAATATCACTGTTTTGAAGGCCATAACTCAGAAACCAAACATTTTCGGACACATGTTGCAATGGACTTTTTTGTCTACATATGGGGGAATGCATACCTGAAATTGTGCCCTCTATTTTTGAAAGATCCTGTATAGTAGATTACTATATAAAATGAGACAATAAACAATTATGAAATTATTAAAATAAAACACCCATACAAATTAATTGGCCTTGCGTATAACAAAGCAAACACTGCTGTGTTACCACCAGCAGCCCAATTATTATCTAAATCATTTTGCGTTAGAAAATATGCATAGTATACTTCTGTCCATGTTTATTCGTGATATATTTTACCCCAAGTATTTCAAATTAAGTTGAATTACATACGACAACATTCGAAAATAACATTAGAATATTTTGAGCATAAGACGAAGAAGCGCAAACTTTCAAACATGTTTCTTCAGATTACGTATTGATTTGAGAAAATGTAAGTATAGGTAGAGCAAAAAGATTTCGAAAGCGAACTAAACCTACGAAAATAAAAAAGAGAGAAACTGGCACAAATCATGTATTTTAATGGGCTCTACATGTTTCCTATACTTTTTGTTTCTATATCTATTGGTTTTCCGGTTAAACAAAATTTGGTCAAAATGAATAGGACTTTATAGAATATTTACGAAAACTTCATTTTATTTTTCAAAATAATATCTGAAATATATTTTAATTAAAATCGTTAAAGCCGAATGTTGACAGACTAAAAAGGCATAGAAACTCTTTCTATGAAAACAGTAGGAGAGCATCTCGTGAAAATCTTCCTTTTGTAACCATGAAAAGTGCTGGACTAAAGAACTTTGGTATTTGTTCCACGTTCCTTTTCTTCCTTTTTTATTATTGTGTTAACAGACGCACACGGACGCTTTCTTTGGTCGATATTTAAAAGCTCGTCGCTATATACTGGCCTTGAAATTCCATTCCCTTTGTATGAAATCGCGAGTAACAATTGAATAACAACAGAACTTTAAAAAATGACAAACGTTTTGAAAATTAAAACCAATAATACCTAACAGATATCTCGAGATGGGTTCATGTCACTAAATTGTGTGCTTTAAAGAGATATACATTTTTTCTGTAGTACGTTTTTGTATTATCTCTTAAGGTTTATCAATTATAAAGAATTATAGAAAATCCCTTCCAACCAAAGAAGACTTTACAAGCAGTTCCAGAAAGTTCAAGGTATGCAATTTTATTAGTGTACTGAGCTTAAATACTAAGTTTGATACTATCGAAAGTTTATCTGATTTTGCTTTTTTGGTTTCAGGGGTCTTAAAACATGTATTTCCGATGAAATTTTAGTATCGAAATCAATACCTTTTCTACCTACAAGGTACGTGGTAGGCAAAGTTAAAATAACATGTGTTACATTCACATTAGTTTCGCTACCCTCTTTTGTTTATTAGTGGGTATATAAATTATTCTTATGAAAGTTTATTTTACTATCTACTTCATTTGAATTCTTCGGATAAACCTTTGCGAAATAGCTACATTACACATTTCGTTAGGATATAAAGAGAACAGTGAGAGTCAAATGTTTAAAATCTGGACGCTATACACTGGACTTGAAATTCCATATGGTTCCATGCAATTGCCAAAAACAACTGAAAATCGATGGGACTTAAGAATACAAAGTATTGAAGAAATCGAACCATTAATAACGGATATCTTGGAAACGACTGATGCCACAAAAAGTTATTTGAAATTAATTGTGTATTTTAAAAGGATCTAGAATTTTTGTGTATTACGTTTTCCTCTACCGCTTGAAGGTTACCAGTTATACAAGATTATATATTGCATTTGTCAGGTAAATATGTTTAATATATAGTATTTTAATAAAACTTTTTAAAGCCATTTTTTAGAAATTCAAGAATTTCGAAAAATCTTCCATATAAAGGGTAGTTTGGGGTGTGGCGATTTTCTTGAAAATGTTCATGTCGCAACCTCGATAGATAGTGAACTGAAATACCAAGTTTGGTATTTATCCACCTTTTCGTTTTTGAGTTATGCTGTTCACAGGCACAGGCGCGCACACACACACACACACACACACACACACACACACACACGGAGCTTTTTCTAATAAAAATACTATTTTTGGACTTAGGAGGCTCAAAAAATGTATTTCCGGTGAAATATTGGTATAACTGGCGCAAAACTTCTGGAATCGTGACCTTGATTGCCACCCCAGCTGCCGAGCCTAGGAATGGTTTATGTTTAGCTTAATCAACGAAAGCGATATAATACTTTTGCTTACTCACAGTGCGTAACACATACAGTCTGCATAGAAAGTGTCCGCATCTTGTAATTTCGAAGAGAGCAATACGTAAATAGTGCTTATTTTACATCTGTGATATTTATAATCATGGCTCGTACGTTTTCAAAGTTAAATGGTAAGCTATTACGTATTCAAAGCAGGGAAATAATTGCAAATGTCCTCGACTTCATGAAGCAGGAAGCAGAGATGAAGGAAGAAAATATATGTTTACTCGAGTTCCACAAAAGCCTTAAGAGAGTGAAAGAAAGAGTAGCCAAAGCAACTGGTGTTTCACTGAGTTCCGTTTCCAGAGTTCTCAAAGATAAGAAAAACCATATGGATGAAAGAGTACCATTTGACACACCTGGGAAGAAACATAAGGTCCCTAAACATATTACAGAAATAGACGATTTCGACAAATGCGTCATTCGGTGCACGATTCACAATTTCTATGTGGAAGAAAAAACTGTGCCAACAATAAGCAGATTGCTCATCAATCTGAAAGATGTCATAAATGTTCAAGGTGGTGCTACAAGTCTCAAATCCCGGCTATGGCGCTGAATCTTGCAGTCTGATTCTAACTTTCCAAAGGACTATAATTTTATATGTACTTATATCAGCATAAATTTTCAAGATGCTGCTACAAATCTCAGAAAAATTATAAAAGATTTAGGGTTTAAGTGGAAGAAAACGAAACCAAATAGGAGAGTTCTAATAGAAAAGCACGACATACGATCTCAGCTGGAAGAGTACCTTACTCAGAGGTACAAATTAGAGGGTCAAACTATAATGTATGAAGATGAGTCGTACATACACAGCAGTCATACAACATCTAAAAGTTTAAGTGACGATAGCGAATTAGGTTTTCAGGCACCTGTTGCCAAAGGGCAAATACTTATTATCGTTCATGCTGTTCGTTCCAAATGACCTTATACAAGTCGCAACACAAAACAGGATATTTTCATCAAGAAATGAATACAGAAAATTACATGAAGTGAATCAACACCATGTTGTTACCTAATATGCCTGCTGGGTCTATTCTGGTTATCGACAATGCTTCACAATGTGGCAACACTCAAATTGACAAACAACCTACCTCAAATTCCTTGAAAGAAGAAATGAAAACCTGGTTGATTAGGCATAATATAGCTTTTGATGAAAGCATGAGTAAAACAAATATAACTTAGTTAAATTCAACCAATCCCTTCAGAAGTTATAACTCATAATACTTGGCCAGATATTAATACAACATCGCCATTAATGTACTTAGACTGCCACCGTATCACCCAGATCTAAACCCAATCGAATTAATCTGGGCTGATGTCAAAAACTGGGTGGCCTGCAGAAATATCACTTTTAAACTATAAAAGATGTGGAGCAGTTATGTCGCCAGCGATTTGCATAAATTGGAAGGCCAGAATGGGAAAATGTATGTCGACATGTTGAATAAATTGAGAATCATTATTTCAAAAAATACGGAATTGCAGAAAATCAATTAGAAAAAATTCTCATCCACGATAATGGTGCAGAAAGTAGCGACAGCAGTGATGGCGGCAATGATGTGAGTGATTCCGCAGAAGAGGAAGGGCTGTCAGGTGTGGAAGAACTGGAGGCAGATGGTTGACAGCGTTTTTATATTAAGGACATTTTACAGCGGTGGATTTAAATATACTGTATATAACTAAGTTTATCGTGTAGTGCAGTGCATAACCGGTGTGCGGATATTTGACAATGACTGTCCCACGCACTCCTGCAGCATGCAGACGACGGTCACCACCTGATCTGGTATGTAACTCGCTTCATAGCTGTCATTAAGATTTTCACATGTCTAGAACTGTTGCGCCAGTTATATCGAATGTTTGGGTGGAATGCAACACCTTCCCTACCTACTATGTATGTGGTATAGAGAGTAATAGATGGGAGGCTAACTTGGGTAGAAGTTCAACAAAGGCGCTACTTCGCATTTCAACGTGTTTTTGATGACAGAATACCTGATTGGCCTGATCGCTCACCAGATCTAAATCCACGTGGTTACGTATTATTTGTGGGAAATGCTTAAAAATATTATTTTACATGGTTTTACTTACCTCCGTAGTCTTGAATTGGAACAATTCAGTTGCAAAGGAATGAATTTGTTTATATCGGGTTTCTCTTGAATGATGCGACTGACATTGCCCACTCTCACGTCATTGTTATACGAATCTGTTCATACAGTAGTTCTGAACCCACTAGTTACAAGATGTGTGCGAAATTAGGCCCCGCTACGTCTGCACATGCTTGCGACTAGCTGGACGAATTTCTAAAGCCGAATTATTGGAAAAATGCACATCAGTTCGTCAAGCACACGGGGATTTGTTGTATAACCTTTATCTTTAAGCATTCCCTACAGATGATAATCACATAAATTTAAGTCTGGAAAACGAGAAGGCCAATTGTTATTCATTCTGTCATCAAAAAGCGGTTGAAATACGACGTCTTTCCATGACGGTCACCATCTCACCTGTTTTGTTACTTGGTTGCCATTGGTTATCGTTTAATTTTTGTCTAATAGAACCCATTGTGTTTAAATCTTTCTAACAATCTGTTAAGCTGACAGTCCACATGACTCCGTCTGAGCCAAACTTAACGCAATAAACACACTTGTATATAACGATATACACCATGCCAAAATGCAAACTAAGTCATACATCCCTGCTGCTGCTGCTGCTACGAGTCAGACCCGACGGCTGCCAGTCGCGTCATTCGACATAAATCAGGTCTCTGCGTATTCAAGTTTTGGTGTGCAGACAACGCTTTTGAAGGGATATATAATATGGCAGTATCAGTAAAAATGAGCAAGTGCTTCACTTTTGCTTTCTGTTGTTACATTTCGCTCCGATTGTTTGACTTAGCAAAGCCCTTTGCCAATAATGATAAAGCAATGTTTAATTGCTCCCAACTTGTGCTAGGTACCGATTGAAATTGAATCCGCCATAAAGAATACTCTGTTGATAGAGGTTGATTATGAAAGACGACAGTGATTTCTTTGAAGAAGAGTAGAATGTAAAATTTGTGTAAGGTGGTGTTGGATAATACAGCCATGGAAAGCATTCCTAGGCTTTGTAGCTCAAACAACTTTTATTGATAAACATACAGGAAGCAAATCTGGAATATTTTCATGATTTATTTTAATTAAACTTCGTTATTTTATAATTTATAACAGTATGGATTAAACTGTAATGAAATATAACTAATAGGGAGTGGGAATATTGCAACTGCTCACTGGAGTAGGTAAAAAAGTGTGTCAGTAAAGGTGAAACGACTAATTTTATGAATAAATCCGGTTGTCAGAGCTGCAGAAAAAAAATAATGCGTCATACTCGCATACTATCACTATTACTATCCCCTATTTATTTCAGTATACACTTAAGAAGTGACTCTTGCACTCACGATACGAGTCATGATAATTTTTTGACTCTAAATAATCTCAAATCAAGCAATATAAACTTGGTTGCATGCATAAAATAGAAAACATTCTATGATACATTCACATGACTTTCTCTACCCTCTATAATTTACTAGTGGGTATACAAAATATTTTTACTAAAGCTTATTTTTCTATCTACTACATTTTAGTCCAAATAAACCTTCGCAGAAATAGCTACATTACACATTTCGTTATAGATACAAAGAGAACAGCGATAGTCAAATGCCTAAGAACTGGACGCTGTACGCTGACCTTAAAATTCCCAACTTTTTTCATGCAATCGCGAGAAACAACTGAGTACTGAAAGGACTTTATAGAATGACCAAGAACAATTCGAATCTTTAAAAACGGATATCTCAGAAATGGCTTATTTGAAGTAAATTGTGTGTTTTAAAAATAAAGCTTTTGTGTAGTAAGTTTTCGTCTATCGCTTAACGTTTAGCAGTTTTATAAAATTATACAAAATTTCTTTCAACTGAAGTGGAATTCACAGGCTATTCGCAGAAAATTCAAGATGTACATTTTATTTGTTATTAAATATCTTTAATATATTGTATTTTAATAAAAATCGTTAGAACCATTTTTAGAAAACAGACATTTCGAAAAATGTTCCATGTTAAGGTAATTTGAGATGGGAGGATTTCCTTGAAAATCTTCGTGTCGCGTCCTTGGAAGCTACTAAACCTAAATACCGAGTTTGGTATTTATCCCACTTTTCATTTTTAAGTTATGTTGTTCACTCACATAAGGGACCTTTTTCTAAAAATGCTTTTTTTCTTATTCAGAGGCCTCAAAACATGTATTTCAGATCAATATCGGTATTGACTTTTTAGTTGGAGTACAATACTTACCCTACTTAATATAGGTAGTAGAGAAAGAAAAAAAGAAAAGGAAAAAAAGGGAAGATAGGGATGGGAGAGATATGGATGAAAGGATAAGAAACTGAAAAAGGATTCTAGATAGAAAGCATAGATAAACATGAAATATGGGGTGAACTAGAAGCTAAAAGGTCGCTTAGCTTATACAGAAGAATAAAGAAAGAATGGATAAGAGAGGGGTATGTAGGCAATAAAGAAAGACGGAAGAGTTAGCTTGGATGTGGACAGGAGCATTCATTACCTTTGAAAGGGGTGTAGAACGGTGCGGGGAGCAGGACAGTCTTAATTGAATGTAGATAGATAAGAAATTTTGGAACACAAGTGGAACAGTACGCCACGAGAGAACTAGCGATAAAAATGCTGAATGGGAAGGGAAAAAGAAAAATGGATAGGAAGAGAGAGAGAGAGACAGAGAGAATGGGGAGGAATAGTATAAAAAAAAAGTTTCACTGGCTAAGCACACTGAGTGCTAAGCAGATGTAGCGCTTAAGGGTTACTCAAATCTAATTTTGTACATTAGGATAAGTAAAATGGTTTAAGTATTGGACATGACTTTGTAAAGAGTTGAAAATTTAACCTAAGTACAATAAGTAAAAAGCATTTATGCAGTTACCTTAAAACTACCACAGTTATTGGCTTTTAAAGACAGTAAGCTGCAGAAAACATAACCAAATTTTGAGAAACGCCACTTTTACAGCATGCTATTCCCAGTGACTTCAGCATGATACCAAATAAGCACACAAAATGAAAGTGTAAATGTATGCGTTTATATAAAGGAAAGAAATGGTATCAATAACCTAAGTATTGGAATTAACTGTTCTTTCACACAAGCCGTGTGTTGGACAGCGTTGGAAACGTAGAATCAGGCGACTGAATTGAATTTTTCCGTCGTCTGATTCTACCTTTCCAACCTAAGTATTGTTTTCAAAATTGTGACTAAATTTACTTAGTAATTTTGTACCATAAACACACCTTTTACGTTCTCTTCTACTTACAGCAAGTAGGGGAAGTATTGCATTCTACCCAAAAATTCGATACAGAAATGTCACCGGAAATGCACGTTTTGAGCCCCCCTGAATAAAAAAACACATTTTTAAAAAATGTGTGTTTGTGTGTCTGTGAACAGCATAACTCAAAAACGAAAAGTCAGATAAATACCAAACTTGGTATTTAGGTTCGTATCTTTCAAAAGTGCGACACGAACATTTTAAGAAAATCCACCCAACCCAGACTACCCTTTACATGGAACATTTTTCGAAAATTTTGATTTTCTCAAAAATGGGACAGCAATAATTATAGTTGATCTCCTGTAAAGTAAGCTCGAGTATCTACATCCATTCCTAATGTGAATATATGATGAGCTCATACAACAAATCCTAGAAAACCAATAGCTGATACAGCCCAAACTATTCTAAGGATTTTTATTAAAATATTATATGTTTAAGATATTTTCATGAGAAATGAAATGTATATCTTGAATTTTCTGGGAATGTCCCCAAAAGTCTATTTCTCAATAGCTTTTGCATAACTGGTAAACCGTACGAGATAAACAAAGCGTTTCAAAAAAAATGTAGATCTCGTTAAAACACACAATTTATGTCACATACATTTTTTGGGGGGGGAGGAAACCATTTCCGAGATATTTCTTGTTATTTCTTTGAATTTTCCAATACTTATATCTTTTCTCAAATGGGAATTCGTTATTCGTTGTTTTATGTCCTGGTAATGCAAAGAGAATGGAATGCCCCACATAGCAACCAGCTCTTAAAAGATTTGACTATCGCTTAAAGCCTAGCATATTCCCCTTGCACCTACAAGAAAATTAGTATTAAGATTAACATCTGAATATCTCGATTAACATGAAGTAGATGGAGAATAAGCGCTTGTAAAAATAGTTGTTGCAGGAGTATAAAAGGCATGTGAGTATAACACACAAGTTTTTTGTTTACCTATAAATTTTTCCAGATTTTAGGGAAACTGGAGAGCGTATAGATTTGCTGAGCACCCATTGAACACACGAGACATGCATAATTCTGGGTGATCTCTCTCTGTCACATCGTATCTTCCAACGATGTAACATGAAAGTTTTCATGAATTCTTCTCGCTTAAACTAACCATTATTTGGAAACCTCTTCATTATTTTTCATTCCCTCAAAAAAGGCTTCCGCGATTTTGAGTAAAATACCACAGTTTAAAATATTTGTACGATTTTTAAAATGTATATCTTAAATTTTTTGTGAATAAATCACGAAGTTGTTTCCAAACTGAGACTGAAGTTTATGTGACTGGAAAGTCATAAGAGACAAGCAAAAACTTACTACACAAAAAGTTAGAGCTCAATAAAATGCACAATTAGTGACAAACGTTTTCATAGGGTTAGCCTTCTCGAAATGTTCCATGCTGCATGTTTAAACTTTCCCATGTATGTCATCTGACAGACGTTTCCGGTGAATCTAATTTCTGGAACTATTTATGTATTTAATCGGTAGAGAAAGTAAGATTTTGCTTCTGAAATAAATTGCATAAAAGGCCTTTAAAATGTTCATGTATCAGACTTAGGCTTTCACCTTGGGGATACTTACTCAGATACGTTCACTTAGTATTTTGCAATGAGGGATGATTCTTTTTCTCTGTTGTGAATACAGATTTGTATAAAAATTGGACTGTTTTTACAGTATTTTTATGCAAATCTTCTTCTCAGTATGCGATACACTTTCTCTTATTCTGAATGAGAACGAATGACAGACGCTATTTTTACCCCCCAAAAAGGCCAAATTTGGTCTTTGTACATTTGTTGGTTCCCTTGCCTATTTTAAATCTTAAGCATCCCCAGACGAGATTCGAACTCGGGTCCACCGAATTACGAGGCAAACACGCTACCCACATACTACGTAGGTAGGCTTTCACATACATTTATTCCTCTATGGTCTAATATTTGCATGGATTCGTATTATAAACAGTTGATTGTATGACAAATTCTCTTATTACCTTTTCCCGCAGGACCGTATGATCCAGAGGAAAGTGCTTGTTCTATAATGGAAATGAAACGGTTTCTGTGCGGATATTTATCGTGACTAGCTTGAAGCTGATAGATTAATCACTAACCTCACACAGGAATGACGTGAAATGGTTATAAGGTAGAGCAAACATGTTAACTGTTACACACCAGAGTTTGTTCGTCTTGAAGACTTTGATGAGCAGACAGCAGCTGAAAGGGTTGAAAACCAGAAGCTTGTTGCAGACATCAGAAGACCAGGTATTGTAATATGTATGTCGCATAACAATTAACACTAATTCAATGTAATTTGTAGCTTTTAAATCCGTTTATATCTTGAAATGATTAGTATTAAGGGTACAAATTACAACAAAAATTTCCAATAATATTAACGTATCTTGCAAGCCCACGTTACACATCCATATTATGACAAATTCTCAGAGGATAAGGGAGCATCCACTAATCACTTCATGGCACATTGTTAGATGTGAGGTTATGTTTAGTTGTACTCGGTTCCATGTGAACATTCACTATGTTTCTTCCGATGAGTAGGAAAAAAGCTTTCCTTTCATTTTTGGTTTTTGGCATGTGCTAAGTTGTTATATGGGTACAGGTAGGGCTTCAAGCTGGTTACAATGAATATTTCGAAGGAAAACGATTTACAACAGCAGTTCACACGAGTATGAAGTTTTACTTAGCCTTGGTGATGTAATAATAAACTTTATTTCGAAAATCCATTCCGTTATCATGATTTTTCGCTTATATCGACCCATGGTTACAAATTATTGCGCAAACATTTAGCTTCATCTACTCTACATAGATTTTTTTTAAAAAAATCGCAGATGTAATTCGTAATTTTTGTCCATATTTGAGAGTAAGACGTAGTTTTAATTTTTGTTTATTAAGAAGTCTATGAGAAATTTAGTGCGTACTTTATCCAAATGCGATAGCTCCTGTTATTATGACACTCTTACATAGATTTAATATATTTTTAATCTAGAAGTTTTGCCAGGAAAGTGTAATTGAGTGTGTAATACATCACTTAAATAAATAAGCTTTAGATTTGCTTTCCTCTTACAGCATCACAAAAAGCGTAAAAGAATTCCGGTTTTATAAATAAACGTAGGTAATACTTTTCAGCTTAAGGTTTATGTAAACTTGTAGAGACTTGCTGGATTGGCCATACAATGTACACCGCAGATTATACGCCTGTCGAGTCTAGAATCACGATCATTACGATACACTGTAAAATCAGAAAGACTGGAACAAACTAGGACCTTGGAAGGAGCTGACATGTTTAACACGGTATAATGGTGCTTAGCCTATTCTATGTGCCGGCGTGCCTGTCTCACATTCAAGAGGTCCTGAGTTACAATCTTGCTTGAGATGAATCGGGGTAAGTTTCTTCCGGGGCTTTCCCTTATCTTAAAAGAGGACTGTCGGATAAATAAGCTCAATGTACTCTTGGGCACATTTCGTCCATCCAACGTCTGATATGACCTAGTTGGTTGTAAGGCTGGAATGTCGAGAAAATTGGTTTCTAGACCGATCGCCTTATGACAGTAATCACCAGAGCCCGGATAACGTGTCAACTTTTAATTATTGTTGCATCATAGGCATTGCTAGCGTGTACACAAATGCTTATAAGGGTCCCAGATTATGAAAAATGCGTACTATTTGGTCATTTTGGTCATCTTGTGTCATTTTCTATCTTTAGGACTTTTTTTCGATTTTACATCATTATTTTGTAATTTTCTTGCCCTTTGCGTCTTAAGTTAATCATTTTCTTACATTTACATTGAATATATAGACTTTTATTTTTTGTTTTATTGATATTTTACATTAGAAATTTCACTATTCAAGTATATCCTGTATTCGCTTTCTTCAACAAAAAAAAAAATGCATTTCCATGTAGTGTTCATTGTGGAAGGGGTTGCTTGTGGGTGGAGGGGTGACTATTTTCATGGGAGCAGGTATAATTCCTGTAATAAATTCATGTCTCAAAACTAGGGATGAGACTGGTCAGTTTTATTTTCTTCGTGTTAATGAGTGCGTACAGTCAGGTTACTATTGTTGTCCTTGTGTCATGTCATAGGTTGTGAGGTGGTCTTCATTCGCAATGAATTTTGTATAACCAACTCAAAGGAGATAGTACCACAGTTTTGTAATTCTTGATTCAAAACAGTTTTCTGAATTTTATTTTCAGATTCTTCAAAACAGAACATGGAAAACATGTTTTTATTCATTTTCTAAATGATTTGCTTTTCTTCTTGTATAGCAATTACACCCATCTATGAATTAACTTATAACTTCCAATACACTAATTTTAATAAATAAAATGACTCTGTTTTAGGTCATTTTTGCCATTGTTTTGTCATTTTTACTTTCTCTACCACGTACATAGTAGGCAGAGAAAGTACCTATTGTATTCCACCCAAAACGTCGATACCAGATTTCACCGGAAATTTGTTTTGAGGCCCCCTTAATAAAAGTATTTTTGAAAAGGGCCCGTGTGTGTATATATGTAAACAGTATAACTCAAAAATAAAAAGTCGGATAAACACCAAACTTAGTATATAGGTTCAGTACCTTCCAAAGATGTGACTCATAGATTTTCAATAAAATCGCCCCACCCTAAACTATTCTTTACATGAAATATTTTTTCGAAATTTTTTTAGTTTCAAAGAAATGGCTCTAACGATTTTGATTAAAATAGAAGATATTAAAAATATTTAAATGAAAAATGAAATGTATATTTTGAAGTTTTCGGGAATAGCCTATGAAGACCACTTCATTCGGATCTTGTGTAACGGCTAAACGTCAAGCTATAGACGTAAACGCACTACACAAAAGTTGTTGAACTCTTTAAAACACACAATTTATGTCAAATAACTTTGTATGTGACATAAGCCATTTCTGAATCTCTAATTGAAATCAATTTTTGCAGAAATAGCTACGTTACACTTTTCGTCATATTTACAAAGAGAATAGCGATAGTCAAATGTTTAGGAACTGGACGTTATACGCTGGCTTCAAAATTCCACACACTTTCCATGACATCACGAGAAACACCTGAATGTTGACAGTACTTTAAAAGAATAACAAAGTAAGAACAATTGCAACTATTAATAACGAACATCTCAGAAATGGCTTATGCCACAAAAAAGTCATTTAAAATAAATTGTATGTTTTAAAGATATCTACATTTCTGTACAGTCTATCGCTTAACGTTTAGCAGCTGTACGAGTACAAGATTATATCAATTTTGCCGCTTAAAGATCAGGTATGTGGCACGTAAGGTGGGTGTTCCAGATATTCTAACAAACGAAGCTTCTCATGGTCAAAGGATATCCAAAAGTTTTCACAAAAATTGCAATGAAAATTACATTTGTTTGAAAACCTTATATCATAAGAGGGGGGGGGGTTATATGCGAGTAAATACAGTAAGCGGAATTAAAGCTGAATACGTTGATCTACCTTTACAAAAGCCATGTTATTGATTTAATAATATATCATGCTTATCAAAAAAGGACATAAATCTTTTAGATATGATTTTGTTCAGAACTATAGAAAGTATTGGTAATGGAGAGACTGTCCTATAATTATCCATATCTTCCTTTCGCCCATTTTTAAAAAGCGGCTTTATTTTAGAGATCTTAAGGCAGTCAGAAAGTTTTCCAGTACTAAAGGAAATATTTATTAATTATGTTAGCAGCCCAATAAGGTGTACATTGCATTTTTACTTCCTCTACTACGTATAGTAAGTAGGGAAAGTATTGTATTCCACCTAAAAATTCGATACCGAAATTTCACCGGAAATACATGTTTTGAGACACCCTGAATCCAAAAAAAAGCATTTTGGAAACATGTCCGTGTGTGTGTCTGTGTGTGAACAGCATAACTCAGAAACCAACAGTCGGATAAACACCAAACTTGCTAGTTAGGTTCAGTATCTTCCAGAGATGCGACACGAAGGTTTTCAAGAAAATCCCCCAATCCCAGATTACCCTTTACATGGAACATTTTTGGAAGATTTTAATTTTCTAAAAAATGGCTAACGATTTTGATTAAAATATTTAAGATATTTTCATGGCAAATCAAATGTATATCTTGAATTTTCTGGGAATATCTCCAAAAGTATTCTTCATTGTGAACGACTTTTGCATAACTGGTAAACCATAAGAGACAAAATTTTACTACACAAAAACTGTTGATCGCGTTAAAATACACAATTTATGCCATGTACATTTTTTTGTTGAGTGAACCGTTTTTCGAGATATTGCTTGTTATTCCCTTAAATTTTTCAATACTTATTTTCTCAAAAGGGAATTCGTTATTCATTTTTTTGTCTTGGGTATGCAAAGAGTATTAATCTGTGGGAAAGGGAATGGTGCTGCACCTAGCAACCAGCTATTAAGAGATATGTATGTGCTTAAAGGCTACTGTATTTCCAAATTGCCCTTGTAAATATATATTTCCCTTACATCTACAAGAAAATTAGCAGTAAGATAGAGTCTGCAAATGTTTATCTCGATTAACATGAAGTAGATGGAGAATAAGCGTTTGTATAAATAGCTTGTACAAGAGTAGAGAAAGTCATGTGTGTGTAACACATCAGAATTTTTAGTTATAAAACTTCACGTCCTAATAGGCTATTTCAGAAAATTTAAAATATACAGATTATTTATCATGTAAATATCTTTAGCATATGGTTAACCCGGCGGAATGGCTCAGGCGGTAACGTCTGTCGCCCGCATTCGGTAGGTCGTGGGCTCGATTCCCGCGCCGACCTTCCTGACCCATGGTTTTTTTTCGGAGGCTTCCCCGGTCGCTAAGCGAATGCTGGGAAGGATCATTACATCCCCCGAATTTGGTGTCCCTCCATTTCACCTCCATTCTCATTTCACTTCACCGTCCATCTGCTTGGTTTCTTTGAGGGTTGCAAGCCTCTACCTGTGCATGTTAGGGGTAAATGATGCTCTGAGTAAACCTTCGTCCCAGGGGAGAGGGGAGCTCACGTGCTAGAGAAAGTAAAAACACATGTATAAGTATTTGAAAATTCAAACCAATAACAAACAATATCTAGTCTGTAGTCTGGAATTGGCATACTAGTCCCTTAATCCAGAGGTTCCGGGTTTAAGTCAGGTTGGACTTGGAGAAATTCTCTTTAGCCTATTTTCCCTATTCTCCCTAGAGTCTGAAAATGTGCAAAAATATTAACACAAATACTAAACGAGTGAACACCATTGCCATGAACAATTTTTCCAAAGGCATAGGCCGCCTATATGACCCAAATGTTAAAATTGAACAAACAAAAACAAAATAAATGAATGTCACGGAAATAGTTAACGCCACAAAATGCGTTATTTGACACAAATTGTGTGTTTTACGGATCTACATTTTTTGTGCAGTTAAAGTTTTATCTTAACACTTACAGTTGACAAGTTATACAAAATTCATTCAAAATGAAGAGGTCCCACAGGCTGTTTACAGAAAATTCAAGCTATACCTACACTTTGTTTATCATGTACATATCCTAAATATGCGGTATTTTAATCAAAATCGTTAAAGCCGTTTGTGAGCAAATAAAAAATGAAACGTTTTCCTTACGAAGGATAGTTTGAGGTAGGGGTGGGGGATTTTCTTCAAAATCTTTCTGTCGCATTCCTGCAAGATACCTTAAATACCTAGTTTGATATTTATCCACAAATCGTATAAGTTATGTTGTTCACAGGCATACACACGGGCGTTTTTCTAAAAATCATTTCCCTTTTTGAATTTAGGGCCTCAAAACATGTATTTCCGTTTAAATATATATATCGAATTGTTGGGTTGAATACCTACAACACTTCCACTATTTACATACTATAGGTAAGGAGCAGAGAAAATAAAAATTGACAAAGTATGACGTTGCTTTAGCAAATAAACAACGTTTTTGAAATACTTAACCAAGATATTACATATCTGATGTGTTACACTCACATGACTTTCCCTACCCTTGTACAAACTATTTTTACAAACGCTTATTCTCCATGTACTTCATGTTAATCGAGATATCGAGATGTTAATTTTCTTGTAGATGCAAGGGGTATATGGTGGGTTTTAAGCGACAGTCAAATCTTTTAAGCGCTGGTTGCTATGTGGCGCATTCCATTTTCTTTGCATGTCCAGGACATAAAAAAACGAATAACGAACTCTCATTTGAGAAAAAGTATATCAGCATTTGAAAATGCAAACAAATAACCAGGAATATCTCGGGAATGGTTCAATCGACAATAAAATATGTATATGGCATAAATTGTGTGTTTTAAAGCGATCTACATTTTTTATTTTGTTTAGAAAAGTGTTGTCTATATCTTACGGTTTACCAGTTATGGAACAGCCATTCAGAAAGAAGAGGACTTTTGGGGACATTCCCACAGAATTCAAGAGATACATTTTATTTTCATGTAAATATCTTAAATATATAATATTCTGATCAAGTTCGTTAGAGCCATTTATGAGAAAATCAAAATTTTCTAAAAATGTTTCATATAAAGGGTAGTCTGGGGTGGAGGGATTTTCTTGGAAATCTTCGTGTCGCATTCCTTGGAAGATACTTGACTCAAATACCAAGTTTGGTTTTATCCGACTTTTCGTTCTTGAGTTATGCTGTTCACAGATTCAGGCACGCACAGGACCTTTTTCTTAAAATGATTTTTCTGGATTCAGGGGGCCTGAAAACATGTATTTCCGGCGAAATCTCGATATCGAATTTTTGGGTGGAATGCAATACTTCCCCTACTTAAAATACGTAGTAGAGAAAGTAAAAATTAAAACATTGATCTTTAAAAAACAAAAACTCCAGTTCTAGGAGATGAAGCTTTACTGGCATTATGCTTCCAGCCAGGTGTAGAGTTGGTTAGAAACCGACGTTTCGGGTGCGTAATCGTTCTCATCTTCAGGGTAGCTGAATGATGCAAAATTAGGAGTCCTCCATATCTATAATAATGTATATTAATTTTTCGTCTGTAATATACTAATATGTTAATTACTTTCTCTACTACGTATAGTAAGTAGGGGAAGTATTGCATTCCACCCAAAAATTCGATACCGAGATTTCACCGGAAATACATGTTTTGAGACTCACTGAATCCAAATAAAGCATTTTTGGAAACATGTCCGTGTGTGTGTGTGTGTGTGTGTGTCTGTGTGTCCGTGTGTCTGTGTCTATGAACAGCATAACTCAGAAACGAACAGTCCTATAAACACCAAACGTGGTATTTAGGTTCAGTATCTTCCAGAGATGCGACACAAAGATTTTCAAGAAAATCCCCCCACCCCAGACTACCCTTTACATGGAAGATTTTTCGAAAATTTTAATTTTCTCAAAAATGGCTCTAACGATTTTGATTAAAATATTATATGTTTAAGATATTGTCATGGGAAATGAAATGTATATCTCGAATTTTCTGGGAATGTCTCCAAAAGTATTCTTCATTGTGAACGACTTTTGCATAACTGGTAAACCATAAGAGATAGACAAAATTTTACTACACAAAAAATGTAGATCGAGTTAAAATACACAATTTATGTCATACACATTTCTTTTGTTGAGTGTACCGTTTTCGAGATATTGCTTGTTATTCCCTTAAATTTTCCAATACTTATACTTTTTCTCAAATTCGTTATTCGTTTTTTTTATGTCCTGGACATGTAAAAAGAACGGAATGCGCCACATAGCAACCAGCGATAAAATATTTGACTATCGCTTAAAAGCTACCATATTCCCCTTGCATCTACAAGAAAATTATCAATAAGATTGACATCTCGATATCTCGATTAACATGAAGCATATGGAGAAAAAGCGTTTGTAAAAATAGTTTGTACAAGAGTAGAGAAAGTCATGTGAGTGTAACACATCAGATTTTTTTAATATTGAATATATTAATTTTGCATCATCCATCTTGTACCTTGTGTAATAAAAGCATTTCTGCTAACGTTGAACACGAAGTACACCGAAGAATGACCTTTATGTAGGAGTAGGTTGTAGAAGAATGGGTAGATAAAGTAATGTGAATGTAACCAAGATTATTATTATAATTGTTTTTAATATCAGAACCATCTATGATTATATTGACGATACCACGGGGGTACAGCCACTTCATCTAGTATCTATCATTCCTGAGAACGAATTTACTAAAATTTGTCGTTTTTACTTTCTCTACTACATAGGGGAAGCATTGTATTCCACCCAAAAATTCAATATCGAGATTTCACCGGAAAGACGTGTTTTGAGGTCTCCTGAATAATAAAAAAGCATTTTTAGAAAAAGGTCTGTGTGCACCTGTGTGTCTGTGAACATTATAACTCAAAAACGAAAAGTCGGTTCATCACCAAACTTCGTATTTAAGTCCAGTGCCTTCCACAGATGTGACACAAAGATTTTAAAGAAAATCTTCCCACCCCAGACTACCTTTTACATGGAAGACTTTTCAAAAATTCTGATTTTCTAAAAAAATGGCTCTAACGATTTTTATTAACATACCATATAATAAAGATATTTACATGACAAATTTACATGACATCTTTAAATTTCTGATAATAGCCTGTGACGTCCACTTCATTTGAAGAAATTTTTTATAATCTTGCATAACTGGTAAACGTTAAGCAAAAAGGTGCTACACAAAAAATGTAGATTTTTTAAAACACACAATTTATTTAAATTATTTTGTACTATAAGCCGTTTATGAGATATCCGTTATTAATGGTTCGAATTGTTGATTACTTGGTCATTCTTTAAAGTTCTTTCAGCATTCGCGATTGCATGGAAACAGTATGGAATTTTAAGGCAGCGTATAGCGTCCGGGTCTTAAACTTTCGACTATCGCTGTTCTCTTTGTATCTCTAACGGAATGTGTAATGTAGCTATTTCTGCAAAGGTTTATTTGAATTAAAATGAAGTAGATAGAAAAATAACGTGAGTAACAATAATTTGTATACCCACTAATAAAGGTAGAAGGTGGAGAAAGTCATGTGAATGTATCACATCAGATTTTTTTAACTTAGTTCTGAGGAAGCGATATCTTAATTAAAACTTTCTCACAACCATTTACTTCTCTCGTCAGAAGTCTTTACAGTATGACGTATACTTATTTTTAAATAACAGGACTGGTTTTAGAATTACATACTTTATTTGTGAAATGCTCTTAATGAATGCAACTCGTGATTTTGTACTTCCGTAGACTATTTTACTCATGGCGCCATTGACCACTCATGTTTGAAAGAAAGTTGTTTTTCCATCAACCACGATCCTGATTTGCTCAAACATTATCGAAATCTCTTTACCACCCCCTCCTTGCGTAATAAGCATAGCTGCTCCTTTTTTATATTCTGAACAGATCAGAGTATTTAAATTGCACTGCAACTAAATGGAAAATTAAATTGAGTTTTATTTTTGGACGCTCTTTAACTACTATGGTTCTTAGCGTCCCATTCTACATTGTGCATGAAAGACTGGTAATTTTGCTCAGAAGCCTCTTTGTCAGGCTTGAGGTTTTTTTACGTGCCAATCTGCGACACGGGACGACTGACTTTACTTCCCTTCCGAAGGAAGCCATGCTAAGGGTTTTTTTCGCCCGGAAAAAAAATCCGTCGCCCTCCGCCGGGTTTGATCCAGCGACCTTGGGAACCAGAGGCTAGCACGGTTCCACTAGTCCACGAAGGACGACGCAACCAAATGGAGAACACCCTACCAATATTGTATACGAATTAAGCAACATATCTATAATATCGTCATCTATATTAAACACTACAATGAACGAATTTTTTCCAATTCCTACAAATTTGACAATTTTGTATTCAATAATTGTGTTTTTACTTTCTCTAATACGTATAGTAAGTAGGGGAAGTGTAGCATTCCACCCAAAAATTCGATACCGAGATTTCATGGAAATACATGTTTTGAGACCCCCTGAATCCAAAAAAGCATTTGTGAAAACATGTTCGTGTGTGTCTGTGTGTCTGTCTAGTGTGTGTCTGAGAACAGCATAACTCAGGAACGAACAGTCGGATAAACACAAACTTGGTATTTAGGTTCAGTATCTTTCAGAGATGCGACACAAAGGTTTTCAAGAAAATCCCCCCACCCCAGATTACCCTTTACATGGAACATTTTTCGAAAATTTTAATTTTCTCAAAAATGACTCTACCGATTTTGATTAAAATATCATAAGGAGGGAAAATGACAGTTAACGGCCACTTAATACGCAGGAATGTGTATTCATTTGCAAATGAGCTTCCCCACCTCCTCTCCCCCCACACCTTGCCCAGCTCCGTGGTACTTCCAGGTGCAGCTGAGGGTCATAAATCTTGTTGAGTATAATGGAAGTTTCACAGTTAAGCAATTAAGGGTGTCAATCAACTGTCAGAACGAACAAAGGGGTCGTAAATTTTACGCTTCTGTAACAAAGGCGGAGACATTATTCTACCCATTCCACATCCGGATACGTGCATTCCTACACTGCACCAACTCACACCACTCGCATTGTTTAACAATCACGTGCAAGAGGCTATCCATCACTGTCAAAATGATCAAAGAGTATGCTGGACAAAGGAACAGATTCTATTGTGTCCCTTTCCATTGTTTGATCCGAGCTTGCAAAAGGGACAGATTCTATTGTATTCTCTTTCTATTGTCCGGGACAAGGCTTCTTTAGAAGGACCACCTGGCATTCACATTCCACTAGCATTTAACAAAAGAACAATGCTTGCCCTTCAAATGTCAAAATGAACAACGAGGATGCAGGACAAAGGAGCAGATTCTATTATATCCCCTTTCTTTTGTCCGGGGCAAGGCTTCTTTACAAAAATCCCCTGTGTGCATTCCATTCCACTGCCGTATAACAAAGCTGGTCCCTTTCCATTGTTCGAGAACCTGCGTGCTTGACAAAAGAATCTAAGGGAGGCTTTATGCTCGCCCTGTCTTTGTTAGTTCGCGTGAAAGACAGAGAGGCCAGTTTACTTGCTATACGTAAACAATTCAACAACGTCAGAGTCAGCCATCATTGCGTTGGCTTTGCCCCGAGGGGCTGTTCTCTACGAATGTTTTACGATGTCCTACGCTTATACCCGAGCATACTTAACAAGCTCTCTGTTTGGTTCTTTTCAATCCTCGATATAAAAATGTATTTAACCTATATCATTACATACATTAAACCTCTGCTTATACTTGAATATCCATAGATCCGTGTTCGATTCTTACTGCAATCAAACGTTTATTGCTAATGAGAAATTGATGATATGATATTATTATATCATTATCCTAATTAATAAAAGGGTGTTCAGAGGATCGTAGTTCGAATCTTGCCATGCGAAACTTTAATGCACAATAACTATTAAACTATGGGCGGTCAGATTAAAATGTGTTTAACATATACAATTTATTTTTTTATATATCATTACCATAATTAATGAAAGGGTGTTCAGAGGGGGCTAGATCGAATTTTACCCAGCGAAACTCTAATGCGCAATACCCATTAAACTATGCACGCCCAGATTAAAATGTATTTAACAAATATAATTAATTTTTTTGTATATCATTACCCTAATTAATGAAAGGGTGTTCAGAGGGTCCTATCTCGCATCTTAACCAGCGCAACTCTTAATGCTTAATTTATATTAAACTATGGGAGTATGTGCGGTCAGATTAAAATGCATTTAACAATTATAATTATTTATATTAAACACATGTGTATACTTAGGCATCCAAATTGATACTTTGTTATGGTAAAACATTATTATATCATTACCCTGAATAATGAAAGACCGTTCAGAGGTCCTAGCACGAATCTTACCCTGAAAATCTAAAGCTTAATAACTACTAAATTATGGAAGCATGCACGAGCAGATTAAATACGTATGTAACAAGTATAATTTAATTTTTATATGACATTACAATGTTTAATGAACTGTATTCTTAGGAACCCAAGGCCCCTAGTTCGAATCTTACCCAGCGAAACGCTATAATAAATATCAAACTAGGTGAGCATGGGCGGTCGGATTAAAATTGCATTTAACAAATATAATTATTTATATTAAACCCCTGCGTATACTTAGATATTCAGATGACTAGACACGATTCTTTATTTTCTTTCTGCTCTCTGTTTCTTCCTTTTCCCTCTTTCAATCTATCTATCTCTTTCTTTCTCCACGAATTGTTCACATCCAGGCGTTCACATATACACGAGCACACATACATACATCAACACGCATACACCAGTGCACGCGCACACCACATGCACATGCACATACACACATACACATATACCTGTTCACTTACACACACCAACACCAACCCACACATGTACACACACGCAAACCCATACACACTCATAAACGTGTGCAATCACATACACGCATACACACACCCACGCACAGTCACACACGCACATATACCTGTTCACTTACACTTACCAACCCACACACGCACACACATACACACGCACATACACAAGCACACATACACACCCACATACACCTCATGCAAGCACATACACACACTCACATACATACATATATACATGCACCAGTATACTTACACATTCGCACATACACAACCACACACACACACACCCACATACACTCATGCAAGCACATACACGCACTCACATACATACATATATACATGCACCAGTATACTTACACATTCGCACATACACAACCACACACACACACCCACATACACTCATGCAAGCACATACACACACTCACATACATACATATATACATGCACCAGTATACTTACACATTTGCACATACACAACCACACACACACACCCACATACACTCATGCAAGCACATACACACACTCACATACATACATATATACATGCACCAGTATACTTAGACATTTGCACATACACAACCACACACACACCCACATACACTCATGCAAGCACATACACACACTCACATACATACATATATACATGCACCAGTATACTTAGACATTCGCACATACACAACCACACACACACACCCACATACACTCATGCAAGCACATACACACACTCACATACATACATATATACATGCACCAGTATACTTAGACATTCGCACATACACAACCACACACACACACCCACATACACTCATGCAAGCACATACACACACTCACATACATACATATATACATGCACCAGTATACTTAGACATTCGCACATACACAACCACACACACACACCCACATACACTCATGCAAGCACATACACACACTCACATACATACATATATACATGCACCAGTATACTTAGACATTCGCACATACACAACCACACACACACACCCACATACACTCATGCAAGCACATACACACACTCACATACATACATATATACATGCACCAGTATACTTAGACATTCGCACACTCACACATACGCCAGCAGGCATAGACGCATACATCAGTGCACGTAAACACATGCAAGCACATACACACATAACATTGGAAATTATTGCCTTTACAGATTTCAAAAATCGTTGTCTCATTTCACTGTAACCTAGTAAAAATGTAATTCTTTTCAGGCTACCACCCTCACATGGCTTTCATCACAACACATTTTTATAGCTTGTTTAAAGACATTATGACTGTACTCTGAGAGAGAGAGGAAGTGAAACAAAGAGGGATAGAAGTGCTGAGAGCGTCTGCGCACGCGCAAGAGATGATAATTCCATTGGTGTAATAATCACGTGATGTGTAAGCATCACCGCCATGATGACGTGCTGGCATCGCCTGGAGGGGGTTTAGATCCCTATATAAACAGATTTCTGCGCATGTTAGAACTGTTGTGTACTTATTAACTTTACATTTAAGTTTAAAAGAACTTTAAAAGCAACGTCAGTTGCAGGCCATCTACACGTGCAGCACATATCAACACGTAACAATGCAAGGTGAGTTTATTACATAACTATACAAAATCACTGTTGGCTTTTACAATACATTTAATTTTGTTTTTACGTTACAGTACATGAAAGACGATTCGTTGAAAGACCATCATATCTTTAATCTGTACTCTACATTCACATGGATTTCTCTGAGTACTCTTCTCCAGTTCACAGGATTTGCTCTACTCATTCTTCTTCTATTAACATTCACACCATTTACTCCACACATTCTTCTTGTATAAACATTCACATGATTTTCGCTACACAATCGTCTTACATAAACATTCACACGATTTTCTCTACTCAATCTTTTTTTCTCTGAAGCTTCATCTTCCGGTAACATTCACACGATTTTCTCTACTCATTCTTTGTTTCTCTACAGGTTCATCTTCCATGAACATTCACACGATTTTCCCCCACTCATTCTTTGCTTCCATTAGCATTAATACGAATTTCGCTACACATTCTTCTTAAATAAACATTCATACATTTCTCCGCTCATTCTGTTTCTCATTCACACGATTTTCTCTACTCGTTCTTTGTTTCTCTGCAGGTTCATCTTCCATGAACATTCACGTGATTTTCTGTACTTAGTCTTTGTTTCCCTACACATTCATACGACTTTCGCTACACATTCTTCTATTAATATTCACACGATTTTCTCCATTCGTTCTCTGTTTCTCTACACATTCATAAGCATACTTACAAAACATTCGGTGATGGAGAACAAGACACACTTTCGTTCTAATATAAAGAAGTGTATAACTTGTTCTTCAACTTGAATAATGTAGTGAATATAATAATTCGTGTCAATGTCTGTTACAGATTGTTTAACTGATAGACTTAACAAGATGGTAGAAGAGCGTAGTTTCCTACCGACCAATATCTCGAAACAGGTCTTAACTTTGAGATAAAGTCCTTAAAGAGAGTTCAAACAAGATATGGTACCAGGATCGTATCTTCACTGGTGGATTGTCAAGTGTTCTTGACAGAGCGCTATAATTCGTTAACCGATCAAGATATTGCAGAAATACCTGGGAAAGTACACCTACAGTATAAGGTATGACAGAGATGGGGAAATTTAAGACATGTAAATTGTCTTTTTTACATTCAGAGAAAGTATGTAGAAGTGTTAAACTTAAGTATTGAATGTTCTCCTATTTTACAATGAAACATTCATAAATAAAACAACTGACTCATTGATACTACATATAAATATACAAAAGATGCATGTTATAGAATTTTATAAGAAATTTGCGAAATCACAATATCACATGTTTTGAATTTAGTTATATCTAACGCATTGAAATAACGATAAATATCCGAATGTTTATACAAATCTTTTGTGCTTCATTTTACATGTATCATAAAAAATGTAATTCTTTTCAGGTTGCCTTTACTTGACCAAGGCAGATTTCTAAGATTTTCATTGTGCAATGTTTCAGGCTGTGCAATAAGAGGAAGAAGAAGAGGAACAGCCTGCAGCCATGCAAAGGAGGCTGACGCTATTGGAGGATAGAATAAGCAGCATCGACGCCTACAAGAAACATTTCGGCAAGAAGCGGGTGCTGAGACATCTACATCAACGAAACGTGTTAAGAAGGATTCTTATATAACATTACAGGGCATACGATGACAAAACACGGACAATTTTGTATACAATCTGATGCATAGCTGAGAGTTAGCTCAAGCGAGTCTCACTATATTCGCTGAAAATAGGAATTGTGAGCAGTATTTTAAATGATTGTGAAACACTTTTAAATAGAGATGAAATTTGTACCCTAAAAGACTTGAGCCCTGTATACATTAACAGTATTAAGACTGTTTGCCGCGCTGGAATACAAATTAGGAAAATAAAGAGACTTTCATTTAAATAATAAAGAAATTTGCATAACCTACTGTTACAAGTGTAATGACATATACAAAAACAAGGAGTTGGTTTGAGGAAAGTTTTGCAAATGTAAGATACATAATAACAATAAAAAAGAATTAAGGTATGCTTTTACATAGTATTTTATTCATTAAAAATCCTTGCATTCCTAATGAAAAATAGATCATTTCAATGATTAGTTTAAGTTATGTTACAATGATCAAAAAGGGAACGGTCTTTAATTGCATTACTCGATCTTAAAGTCAGAGCACCAAAAATGACAAATCTCGGCCTCTCCATTTTTAGATGGGGTGTCACCATTCAAGGTAAATGCTTGTAACACAGCCGGTTGAGTATACAGATCCATGGTCCTAAATGGGGGAAACAGAGTCTTATCCAGCTTGACAGTTTTGAGGATCTCAGCATCAGAAAGTTGAATCACAGGCCATCTCCACTCGATTAGTACTGGCTTAACAGTAGCATTCTCTTCATTCTGAGATGGTATAATACAGTTTATTAGAGCGCCAACACCGACTGTCTATTGTACATAAGCTTTGTAGTAGTAGGTTCTCCATTAGATTTAATAATATTTCCATTGATGTATAGTTAACTTTAATTAGGTAAAGTATATAAATGCTCAGCTTGACAAGGGATTCTAAACTCGTTGTTAGCGTCCAGAGCTGATGTATTATATGGTAAAACACATGTTCCTCTTCTTTAGTGATCTTGTCATCGAATCTCGGTGTCATTACGAAAGCAATGTCTCGGTAACATTGAAGATGACCATGATTATAGGATTCTGAAGCCCAATACCTGGAGGAACTGCCGATTGCGTGATGTTAACCCGATGGGTGTCAAGGGCAGAGCATAATGTGTGTGTCGAATCACTCAATTATTATATCATCGACGTCGTTGACTTCTTCTAAAAGCTATGGGCATTTTGCTTATATCCTTGTTTCTAAAGTAAATGATATTGCCGTTATGCTCTCCTATACGAAAGCTGATTGCTGAAAGCTGATTGCGAGTGTTTATGAATAGCAGGTAAATTGGATATGATGGTTCTCTTGAAATATGGTATCCAGGCGTAACAGAAGGGAAAACTCGTAGATTTAGTGTCCTCTGTTATTCGTCGATGAAAGAGCCTGTTGCAATACTGCACTCGATTCACATGATGCTCACCTTAAATATATTCACCAGGAAATCTGATTTGGGCAGCTGATTAGCTGAAATAACTTTGTCGATGAAGCCCCAGAACGTTCTTATAGAACAATTATTGGAAAAAATCAAGAGTGAAAGGACATTTTAATTACAGGTTTCATGGCATGGGTCACCTTTTTTCTTGACTAGGTCACCCTTTTCCCCGTACGGGTCACCTTTTTCCCTAACTGGGTCACCTTTCTCCTTGTGTGGGTCACCTATTTCCCTTTGTGAGTCATCTTTTTCCTTGTGCGGGTCACCCTTTTCCCTGAATGGGTCACCTTTTTCCCTGCACGGGTCACCTTTTTCCCCGTGTTTGTCACCCTTTTCCCTGTGTGGGTCACATTTTTCCCTGAATGGGTCACTTTTTCCCTGAGGGTGTCACCTTTTTTACCTTAGAGGGTCACCTTTTTCCCTGAGAGGGTCACCTTTTTCCCCTGTGTGGGTCACCTTTTTCCCCTGTGTGGGCCACCTTTTTCCCTGTGTAAGTCACCTTTTTCCCTGTATGAGTCACCTTTTTTCCCTGTATGAGTCACCTTTTTCTCTGTGTGAGTCATCTTTTTCCCTGAGTGGGTCAACGTTTTCCCTGTGCGGGTCACCTATTTCCCTTAACGGTTTACGTGATGGAGATGTCTAGAATTAGCGTTCTAACATTGCCTTGAAACCGCTTTACACGAAGTTCGCGCCTAAGTCACATTCAAATGTACCACCTGAATAGGCTGCGAGCATTCTTGCTTCACTAGCTCCAGCTTGACAGCTAAATAAAATAAATCGCCCTTATTGTATATATGCTAATGCGAAAGTATAAAAGAACGATTTTGGAATAAAATCAATTAGTATACCATGAGAGCTAAGGGCGGTTAAGTTCGCAAGAGGTTCCGGTTTAATTAATTGTCCGATTAATCAGCTACCATTTGAAGCACATTTACCTGGCTACATATACTGTGGAGCTGGGACAATACTAGAAGAAGATTAAAGAGAGGAGACTCTGGAATCAACCGTTAGAGAAGCGTGCAAAATTCACGACATTGCATACGCTCAGCATAAGGACTCTGCTTCGAGAAACATTGCTGACAAGATCTTGGCTGAAACGGTGTGGAAAAGAGTGCAATCATCTGATGCTACCTTAGGTGAAAAGTTGGCAGCGCGAATACTAACAGCCATTATGAAGGTTAAGGTAGCTGCTGGCGCCGGATCCAGGAAGAAGAAACGAGGAGGATTTCTACCTCTCATACCAATTATTGCAGCCCTAGGAGCCGCCGTTGGAGGTGCATCACAAATTGCTACAGCTGTGAATAAGAAAAAGTCAGCAGATAAACAACTCGCCGAAATGATGAGCCATAAGAGAGAAATTGAAAGAAAGGTTCTGTTGGCGCTGGGCCAAGAAGAAGAAACGAGGATTATTTTTACCTCTCATATCAATTATTGCAGCCCTAGGAGCCGCCGCTGGAGGTGCATCACAAATTGCTACAGCTGTAAATAAGAAACAAACTGTGGATAAACAGCTTGGTGAAATGAAGAGACATAACAAAGAAATTGAAGCAAGAGGGAAATGTCTACGAGTGTAGAAGAATTAGGGGAGGAACATCGAAACGATGACGGAACAGATGAAGAAAGGGAATTCAAAAAAAACTTTGGTAGAGGACTATACTTGTCCTTGAGTAACATTGACCCCTATTTGTAGGTCCACTGTTTTAAGATTCCTCGTATTAGGATGCATGTCTTCTTTATTAGATCAAATAATAATGCCATGAAACCTGTAATTAAAATGTCCTTTCACTCTTGATTTTTTTCCAATAATTGTTCTATAGGAACGTTCTGGGGCTTCAGCGACAAAGTTATTTCAGCTAATCAGCTGCCCAAATCAGATTTCCTGGTGAATATATTTAAGGTGAGCATCATGTGAATCGAGTGCAGTATTGCAACAGGCTCTTTCATCGACGGTAACAGAGGACACTAAATCTACGAGTTTTTCCCTTCTGTTACGCCTGGATACCATATTTCACGAGAACCATCATATCCAATTTACCTGCTATTCATAAACACTCGCTTCATACAGCAATCAGCTTTCGTATAGGAGAGCATAACGAAAATATCATTTACTTTAGTAACAAGGATATAAGCAAAATGCCCATAGCTTTTAGAAGAAGTCAACGACGTCGATGATATAATAATTGAGTGATTCGACGCACACATTATGCTCTGCCCTTGACACCCATCGGGTTAACATCACGCAATCGACAGTTCCTCCAGGTATTGGGCTTCAGATCCTATAATCATGGTCATCTTCAATGTTACCGAGACATTGCTTTCGTAATGACAACGAGATTCGATGACAAGATCACTAAAGAAGAGGAACATGTGTTTTACCATATAATACATCAGCTCTGGACGCTAACAACGAGTTTAGAATCCCTTGTCAAGCTGAGCATTTATATACTTTACCTATTTGAAGTTAACTATACATCAATGGAAATATTACTAAATCTAATGGAGCAACTACTACAATAGACAGGCGGTGTTGGCGCTGATTCGATCCAAGGGCACTAATAAACCATCTCAGAATGAAGAGAATGCTGCTGTTAAACCAGTACTAATCGAGTGGAGAACGCCTGTGATTCAACTTTCTGATGGTGAGACCCTTAAGACTGTCAAGATGGATAAGACTGTTTCACCCATTTAGGACCATGGATCTGCATACTCAACCTGCTGTGTTACAAAAATTTACCTTGAATGGTGACACCCCATCTAAAAATGGAGAAGCCGTGATTTGTCATTTTTGGTGCTCTGACTTTAAGATCGAGTAGCGCAATTAAAGACTGTTCCCTTTTGATCATTGTAACATAACTTAAAATAATCGTTGTAATGATTTACTTTTCATTAGGAATGCAAGAATTTTTTTAATGAATAAAAACACTATGTAAAATCATACCTTAATTCTTGTTTATTGTTATTATTTATCTTACATTTCTATCACTTTACTCATCCAACCCCTTGTTTCTGTATATGTCATTACACTTGTAACAGTAGGTTATGCAACTTTATTTATTCTTTATTTTCATAATTTGTATTCCAGCGCGGCAAACAGTCTTAATGCTGTTAATGTATACAGGGCTCAAGTCTTTTAGGGTACAAATTTCATCTCTCTTTAAAAGTATTTCACAATCATTTAAATTACTGCTCAGAATTCTTATTTTCAGGGAATATAGGGAGACTCGCCCGAGCTAACTCTCAGCTGTGCATCAAATTGTATACAAAATTGTCCGTGTTTTGTCATCGTATGCCCTGTAATGCTATATAAGAATCCTTCTTAACATGTTTTGGTGATGTAGATATCTCAGCACCCGCTTCTTGCCGAAATGTTTCTTGGAGGCGTCGATGCTGCTTATTCTATCCTCCAATAGCGTCAGCCTCCTTTACATGGCTGCAGGCTGTTCCTCTTCTTCTTCTTCTTCTTCTTCTTATTGCACTGCCTGAAACATTGCACAATGAAAGTCTTAGAAATCTGCCTTGGTCAAGTAAAGGCAACCTGAAAAGAATTACATTTTTGTTATGATACATGTAAAATGAAGCACAAAAGATTTGTTAAACATTCGGATATTTATCGTTATTTCAATGGGTTAGATATAACTAAATTCAAAACATGTGATATTGTGATTTCGTAAATATTTTATAAAATTTTATAACATGCATCTTTTGCATCTTTATATGTAATATCAATGAGTCAGTTGTTTCATTTATGAATTTTTCATTGTAAAATAGGAGAACATTCACTACTTAGGTTTAACACTTCTACACACTTTCTCTGAATGTAAAAAAGACAATTTACATGCCTTAAATTTCCCCATCTCTGTCATACCGTTATACTGTAGGTGTACTTTCCCAGGTATTTCTGCAATCTCTTAATCGGTTAACGAATTATACCGCTCTGTCAAGATCACTTGACAATCCTCCAGTGAAGATACGATCCTGGTACCATATCTTGTTTGAACTCTCTTTAAGGACTTGTTAAGCCTATCAGTTAAACAATCTGTAACAGGCATTGACATGAATTATTATATTCACTACATTCTTCAAGTTGAAGATACAAGTTATACACTTCTTTATATTAGAACTAAAGTGTATGTTGTGCTGCATCACCGAATGTTTTGTAAGTATGCTTATGAATGTGTAGAGAAACAAAACGAATGGAGAAAATCGTGCGAATATTAATAGAAGAATGTATAGCGAAAATCGTATGAATGTGTAGAGAAACAAAGAATAAGTACAGAAAAGCATGTGAATGTCCATGGAAGATGAACCTGCAGAGAAACAAAGAACAAGTAGAGAAAATCGTGTGAATGAGAAACAAAGAAACAGCGCAGAAAATCGTATGAATGTTTATATAAGAAGAATATGTAGCGAAAATCGTACTAATGCTAATGGAAGCAAAGAATGAGTGGGGGAAAATCGTGTGAATGTTCATGGATGATAAACCTGTAGAGAAACAAAGAATGAGTAGAGAAAATCGTGTGAATGTTAACGGAAGATGAAGCTTCAGAGCAACAAAGATTGAGTAGACAAAATCGTGTGAATGTTTGTGTAAGAAGATTGTGTAGCGAAAATCATGTGAATGTTGATACAAGAAGAATGTGCTGTGAAAATGGTGTGAATGTTAATAGAAGAGGAATGAGTAGAGAAGGTCCTGTGAACTGGAGAAGAGTACCCAGAGAAATCCATGTAAATGTAAACTACAGATTAAAAAATATGATGCTCTTGCAACGAATCGTCTTTTATGTACTGAAACGTAAAAACAAAATTAAATGTATTGTAAAAGCCAAAAGTGATTTTGTATAGTTATGTAAAAAACTCACCTTGCATTGTTACGTGTTGATATGTGCTGCACGTGTAGATGGCCTGCACCTCACGTTGCTTTTAAAGTTCTTTAAAACTTAAATGTAAAGTTAATAAGTACACAACAGTTCTAACATGCGCAGAAATCTGTTTATATAGGGATCTAAACCCCCTCCAGGCGATGCCAGCACGTCATCATGGCGGTGATGCTTACACATCACTTGATTATTACAACAATGGAATTATCATCTCTTGCGCTTGCGCAGAGGCTCTCAGCACTTCTATCCCTCTTTGTTTCACTTCCTCTCTGTCTCTCTCTCTCTCTCTCTCTCAGCGTACAGTCATAATGTCTTTAAACAACCTATAAAAATGCGTTGTGGTGAAAGTCATGTGAGGGTGGTAGCCTGAAAGGAATTAAATTTTTGCTAGGTTACATTGAAATGAGGCAACGATTTTTGAAATCTGTAAAGGCAATAATTTCCAATGTTATGTGTGTATGTGCTTGCATGTGTTTACGTGCACTGATGTATGCGTCTATGTCTGCAAGCGTATGTGTGAGTGTGCGAATGTGAAAGTATACCAGTGTAGGTATGTATGTGAGTGTGTGTAAGTGCTTGCATGAGGTGTATGTGCGTGTGTATGTGTGTACGTGTGTGGGTTGGTATGTGTAAGTGAACAGGTATATGTGTGTGCTTGTGGTTGTGTATGTGCGTGTGTGACTGTGCGTGAGTATGTGTGTGTTTGCGTGTATATGATTGCACACGTTTATGTGTGTGTGTTCTTGCATGCGTGTGTGTGCGTGCACTGTTGTATGCGTTTTGATGTATGTATGTGTGCTCATGTATATGTGAACGCCTGGATGTGTACAAGTCGTGGAAAAAGAATGAGATAGATAGTTTGAAAGAGGGAAAAGGAAGAGAGAAAATAAAGAAGTATAGTCATCTGAATATCTAGGTATACGCAGGGGTTTAATATAAATAATTATATTTGTTAAATGCAATTTTAATCCGACCGCCCATGCTCACCTAGTTTAATATTTATTATAGCGTTTCGCTAGGTAAGATTCGAACAAGGGCCTCTGAGTTCCTAAGAATACAGTTCATTAAACATTGTAATGTTATATAAAAATTAAATTATGTTTGTTAATTACTATTTAATCTGCTCGTACATTCTTCCATAATTTAATAGTTATTAAGCTTTAGATTTTCAGGGTAAGATTCAAGCTAGGACCTCTGAACGGTGTTTCATTATTCAGGGTAATGATATAGTAATATTTTACCCTAACAAAGTATCAATTTGGATGCCTAAGTATACACATGTGTTTAATAAATAATTATAATTGTTAAGTGCATTTTGCTCTCACCGCTCATACTCCCATAGTTTAATATTTATTAAGCACTAGAGTTTCACTGGGTAAGATTCCAGATAGGACCCTCTGAACACCCTTTCATTAATTAGGGTAATGATATATAAAAAATTAAATTATATTTGTTAAATACATTTTAATCTGGGCGTGCATAGTTGAATGGTTATTACGCATTAGAATTTCGCTGGGTAAGATTCGATCTAGGACCCTCTGAATACCCTTTCATTAATTAGGGTAATTATATATAAAAATTAAATTATATTTGTTAAACACATTTTAATCTGACCGCCCATAGTATAATAGTTATTGTGCATTAGAGTTTCGCATGGCAATTTCGAACTACGATTCTCTGAACACCCTTTTATTAATTAGGATAATGATATAATAATATAAAATCATCTATTTCTCATTAGCAATAAACGTTTGATTGCAGTAAGAATCGAACACGGATCTATGGATATTCAAGTATAAGCAGAGGTTTAATGTATGTAATGATATACGTTAAATACATTTTTATATCGAGGATTGAAAAGAACCAAACAGAGAGCTTGTTAAGTATGCTCGGGTATAAGCGTAGGACATCGTAAAACATTCGTAGAGAACAGCCCCTCGGGGCAAAGCCAACGCAATGATGGCTGACTCTGACGTTGTTGAATTGTTTACGTATAGCAAGTAAACTGGCCTCTCTGTCTTTCACGCGAACTAACAAAGACAGGGCGAGCATAAAGCCTCCCTTAGATTCTTTTGTCAAGCACGCAGGTTCTCGAACAATGGAAAGGGACCAGGTTTGTTATACGGCAGTGGAATGGGATGCCCGCAGGGGATCTTATTAAAGAAGCCTTGCCCCGGATAATAGAAAGAGAATACAATAGAATCTGTCCCTTTTGCTAGCTCGGGTCAAACAATGGAAAGGGACACAATAGAATCTGTTCCTTTGTCCAGCATACTCTTTGATCATTTTGACAGTGATGGATAGCCTCTTGCACGTGATTGTTAAACAATGCGAGTGGTGTGAGCTGGTGCAGTGCAGGAAAGCAGGTATCCGGATGTGGAATGGGCAGAATAATGTCTCCGCCTTTTTTTAAAGAAGCGTAAAATTGATGACCCTTTTGTTCGTTTCGACAGTTAATTGACACCCTTAGTTGCTTAACTGTCAAGCTTCCATTATACTCAAGATTTATGACCCTCAGCTGCACCTGGAAGTACCAAGGAGCTCTGCAAGGGATGGGGGTGAAGAGGTGGGGGAGCTCATTTGCATATGAATACACATCCCTGCATAATAAGTGGCCGTAACTGTCATTTCCCCCTACTATCATATATTTAACATAATTTCATGACAAATATATATCTTGAATTTTCTGGGAATGTCTCCAAAAGCATTCTTCATTGTGAACGACTTTTGGATAACCAGTAAACCATAAGGGATAGACAAAGGTTTACTGCACAAAAAATGTAGATCGCGATAAAATACACAATTTATGTCATATACATTTTTTGTTGTTGAGTGAACCATTTTCCAGATATTGCTGGTTATTCCCTTAAATTTTCCAATATTTATACTTTTTCTCAAATTCGTTATTCATTTTTACTTTCTCTACTACGTATAGTAAGTAGGGGAAGTATTGCATTCCACCCAAAAATTCGATACCGAGATTTCACCGGAAATACATGTTTTGAGACCTCCTGAATCCAAAAAAAAGCATTTTTGGAAACATGTCCGTATGTGTGTCTGTGTGTGTGTGTGTGTGTCTGTGTGTGTGTGTGTCTGTGTGTGTGTGTGTCTGTGTGTCTGTGAACAGCATAACTCAAAAACGAACAGTCGGATAAGCACCAAACTTGGTATTTAGGTTTAGTATCTTCCAGAGATGCGACGCGAAGGTTTTCAAGAAAATCCCCCCACCCCAGACTACCCTTTACATGGAAGATTTTTCGAAAATTTTAATTTTCTCAAAAATGGCTCTAACGATTTTGATGAAAATATCATATGTTTAAGATAATGTCATGAGAAATGAAATGTATATCTCGAATTTTCTGGGAATGTCTCCAAAAGTATTCTTCACTGTGAACGACTTTTGCATAACTGGTAAACCATAAGAGATAGACAAAATGTTACTACACAACAAATGTAGATCGCGTTAAAATACACAACTTATGTCATATACATTTCTTTTGTAGAGTGAACCGTTTTCAAGTTATTGCTTGTTATTTCCTTAAATTTTCCAATACTTGTACTTTTTCTCAAATTCGTTATTCATTTTTTTTATGTCCTGGACATGCAAAGAGAATGGAATGCGCCACATTACAACCAGAGTTAAAATATTTGACTATCGCTTAAAACCTACCATATTCCCCTTGCATCTACATGAATATTACCAATAAGATTGACATCTCGATATCTCGATTAACATGAAGCATATGGAGAATAAGCGTTTGTAAAATCAGATTGTACAAGAGTAGAGAAAGTCATGTGAGTGTAACACATCAGATTTTTACTTTCGCTACTACGTCTAATAAGTAGGGGAAGTATTGTATTCCACCCAAAAATTCGACATCGAGATTTCACCGGAAATACATGGTTTGAGACCCCCTGAAACCAAAAAAAGCACTTTTGGAAACATGTCCGTGTGTGTGTGTCTGTCTCTGTGTTTGTGTGTGTGTGTGTATGTGTGTGTGTGTGTCTGTGAACAGCATAACTCAGAAACGAACAGTCGGATAAACACCCAACTTGCAAGTTGGGTTCAGTATCTTCCAGAGATGCGACACGAAGGTTTTCAAGAAAATCCCTCCACCCTAGATTACCCTTTACATGGAACATTTTTCGAACATTTTAATTTTCTCAAAAATGGCTCTAACGGTATTGATTAAAACATCATATATTTAAGATATTTTCATGATAAATGAAATGTATATCTCGAATTTACTGGGAATGTCTCCAAAAGTATTCCTCATTGTGAACGAGTTTTGCATAACTGGTAAACCATAAGAGATAGACAAAATTTTACTACTTAAAAATGTAGATCGCGTTAAAATACACAATTTATGTCATATGCATTTTTGTTGTTGAGTGAACTATTTTCTAGATATATGTCTTGTTATTCCCTTAAATTTTCAATACTTATACTTTTTCTCTAATTCATTATTCATTTTTTATGTCCTGGACATGTAAATAGAATGGAATATTCCATATAGCAACCAGCTCTTAAAACATTGACTATCGCTTAAAACCTACCATATTCCCCTTGCATCTACAAGAAAATTAGCAATAAGATTAACATCTCGATTAACATGAAGCATATGGAGAATAAGCGTTTGTAAAAATAGTTTGTACAAGAGTAGTGAAAGTCATGTGAGTGTAACACATTAGATTTTTAAATAATGCAATGAAGAAAATCATAAGCTATAATCTTGGTTCATGCATCCTTACAATATTGCATGCCTATTCTAGTTTTCCACGCCAGACTGCAGTAAATATTAAATGATCAAGTTGCATGATCAAACGAACAAAGTACGACCAAATGATTATGATTTCTTTTCAAACAATGCCGTTTACATTGCAAGTAAATATAAATATTTTAGTCTATTTAATAACCATGATTTTTGGGTAAATCACTATTTTATTCGTGAAATAATCCTAAGAAATGCTATTCTTGATATCCAAATCTTCTAGGTAAATTCTCTTGTCGCTTCGTGACCCGCGAATTTATAATAGTTTGGTCGTGGCATTTTCTATGATAACCTTTATGTTACTGACACTGAAACTGGTTTGGGAACGTCGAACTTCCGCCGGCATACCGAGAACTGGTTGTGCGAACAGATGAAAGTGTGTTGAACTTTTTCTGTCGGCCACGCATTGCTGTCCTGGGGAACAAATTGCTTCCGAGAACGGGAAGAGATCATGTTCATGCACGATGCCAGAGGTGGACTCGATACACCCAAAAGGTCTCAATGATCTCTTAATCTTGGCGTTCATTGAAACGAACAAGAAGATAATGTGTGGAGCGATGGCACCATCGTAACGTGATCCAGTGTTTCTTCTTCTGGCAGGAAACTTTGAAAATTAACATGATTTTACGTTTTTGTTTTCTAAGTTTACTTTCTCCATCTCTGCGCTAAGATAAAAGGAATGTATCCGGTCCAAACATTTGAAATCGAGAGAAGCTGATGTTTTGATGTCCTAAATAAAATAGGTCCATATGCGTGCGTCTTGTTGTGAACAGCAAAACTTAAAACCTGTAAGTTTGAGAAAAAAACAACAACAAATTTAGCACTTAAACCGGACAACTTAGTTATAGGAATGCAAAAGGAAGAATTTAAAGTAATGCATTCCACCCCAAACTAGACTTTACATGTAACTATATCGGTATTTTTCATTTTCTCAAGAACTCCTCTAGCATTTTTGATTAAAACAGCGAAGGCTGAATATACTGGTGTGATACCCAAATCCATGCCTGAATTTCTCTATCAATTACTCGTGAATTAAAAATTCTTTAATTCCTGGTTCAGGGTACCCCAAAAAGGAAATTTCTGGTGAAATCTCAGTATTGAAGTTTGGGTGGAATGCATTACTTCCTCTATCTGCCATAGGTAAGTGGTAGATAAAATAAAAATGAGATTTTGTGTGAACAGTTTATAGAAATGTAATCAAAATGAATTATGAATAGAATTAGTAGTATGATTGTTGCACAAATATTTTTATCTCCCTTGTCACTTCATCGTTAGAAAACAAATGATTGTATGATAAAGGTGTACTCCAATGTTTTAAGTTGCCTAAGGAGATCAGAGAACACTTGTATGAAGTCCAGGCTATTTTTGTGGCATTCCTCATAAAAGCAAAGATTTTGGCAACTTATTTTTAGTCACGCACCCAAGCCAGAATTGTTGTTGCAGCGTTCACAAGTAGTAGGCATGCCATAAAACACTCTGCGCTCTTCAACTACGTATGTATCAGCGCTAAGCTGTTGGCATTGGATTCCTTCTTTTTAGCTTCTCTAAGTAATGTACTCCATCCAAAAATTCTATATCGAGATTTCACTGCAAATTCACGTTTTGTGGTCCTCTGAATAAAAAAATACGTACTTTAGAAAAAAGAAATCCCCACACCCAAATTAAACTTTACGTGGTATATTTGTATATTTTTTATATTTTCAAAAATGGTTCTAACGATTTTTATTAAAATACTACATATTTAAGACATTTGCATGATAAAAGTATAGCATCTTGATTGCGCATAGCCTGCGAAGACTTCATTCTGAATGAATTTCGCATGCTTTTGTATAATTGGTAAACCATAGAGGAATGACGACAACTTACTACACAGATTTGGTTAAAACAACAATTTAGAAAACATTTTAGGTATTCGACATTTCCAAAATATTCTTTGATATTGATTTGAATTTTCAGTTACTTTTTACTTTCTCTGCCGCCTACCTATAGCAGTTGAGGAAGTATTGTATTCCACCGAAAATTCGATGTCGAGAGTTCGCCGGAAATACACGTTTTGAATAAAAACAAATTCTTAGAAAAAGGTCTGAGTGTGTGTCCGTGTGTGTGTGTGTGTGTGTGTGTGTGTGTGTGTGTGCGTGCGTGCGTGCAGCATAATAACTGTTTGATGTGTACAACATTTGGTATTTAGTTTCAATATCTTCCAAAGATGCGACACCAAAAGTTTTATGTACATTTTTCCACTCCAAACTACACTAGTTTTGCACCAAAGATTTTCAAAATTTTGATTTTCTTAAAAAATGGTTCTAACGATATTAACGAAAATACCATATATCTAACATATCAACATGACAAATGAAATGTATATCTTAAATGTTCTTGGAATAACTTGTGAAGGCCTCCAACGGTTTTGATTAAATACCATCTCATTTAAATATTTTAATGACTAATAAAATGTTTATCTTGAATTTTCATGGAATAGCTATATAGTATTTTCACTCTAAGAAATTTTATAAAATTTTTAAAACAAGGCGTAAACTAAAAGAAATCTACAAAAGCATACTACGGGAAAAATGCAGACCTCCTTAAAACATACACAATTTATTTAAAACAACTTCTTATGGCATCAGCCATTCTCAATTTTTCAACACTTTGTCATTTTCTTAATGTGCTGTAGCTATTCACTTCTTTCACTTAATGTCGTGAAAAGAGTCTGGAATTTCAAGACCAACATATACCGACTAACTTAGGAACATCGACTATCGAATCGTTTTCCTGTGTACCTACAATGATATATGAAATGAAACTATTTCTGCAAAGGTATATTTCGATTAACATAAGGTAGATTGAAAACAAAGCGCTTTCGTAAGAGTAGTCTATAGAAGCTATGCACAAATAAACGATAGTGGGGAGAGAAAGTCATGTAAATGAAGAAACATCCAATTTTCCATACCGGGTATGCTCCTGCAACTTCATATCATTACGTGTGTCAGTTCCTTTATTTGTTCATCCAGTAATTATATAATATGTCCTCCGCAATGAATAGGTACACGATGCCTACATTGCTATTGCGCACATAGGTAAAAGAGTTCGGTAGACACATGGTCCACTCACTTAACATTCGTTCTTTCATTCGTCTGGTATAACGTGTGCGGCTTTAAAATGCATAGTCCGCTTCATTGAGGTTTAAATGTTTCCTTAACCTACTTAATTTCAATTTGAATAGGCGACTTTAAAAATGACGCGATTCAACGAGATCTTTCGCCGACTACTTAAAGGTTTGTTGAAAATGCTCTTTCATTGAGATATAATTGGTATATAAATATTTCATATAAAAATTTTACTGGCCACTGATTACGCCTGGCATAACTTAAAATGATATCACCAGAGAGCGCACGAAAGTAGTTCGTCGCCATTTAGGAAGTTAATGAACTTTCCAGGTAAATTACAGAATAGGAAACAAAGCATTGAGGAGATTGTGATTGCAATCAGGTGTTACTATATCACCCGTAAAATCAAATGCCATACAAAACTTATTATTGGACTTTATTTCTTATACGAAACCTTAATATTAATATAAGTATGTAATTTTTTATGGCTGCGTTAAAAATGCCAGAATCCCTTATAACTCAGCTAAATTTGTGGAAACGCAGCATTAAGTGCACCAGCAACTTCATCTGTTATAAAACTGAAATGTTGTTTTAAAGCTCCTTTTTCGTTATTTATTAGCACACATGTTATGTTATACAGAATACCTATGAATCATCAGTTAAAACATAGCCGCAGGACATAGTAGTTCATGGCTACAATGCCATGAGAAATTACAGCTCCGATCCCCTAAATAGCCGTATAATGAATTTTATATGGGATGTTTACACTTTTTTTTTCTAAAATCATCCATCTTTATACCATGAGCGAGATTTACATCAACTACTTTTCAAAATGACTTTCGGGTAAAATGCATCGTTATGATTAAGGCTTGGAAGTCGAAGATATGATGCCTAAAACGAAACTGAAAAGAAAGTAAAAATGTGATGCAAACTAGTAGTATAAACATGAGAGACCTGGCTCAAAACACGTGTTAACACTTGTAAATACAAGTATTACACGTGTTAAACACGTTGTAGTGGGTGATAATATAAAGGGTCCAGCACATAAGATCTCCCTGGAAACACATAAGTATTTTTATACTCCAGCTACGATCCGCAGCACGGCAAATAAGTACAAACATTAGAAATTAGCACTCAAATATAAACAATTCTAATTTGTTTTTTTAGAAACATAACATTCTAAACATTTTCGGTTTCCCCTGATATCAAAAGCCTCGCTTTGTAAGAAGGAGAAAGAATGTATAGGTGTCCCTCTAGAAGTTGTAGGACTTCTCTTTTTAACTTCACTACAGGTGTCAATCATAATGTTGAACAACTACCTAAGCTCTCCTTATCGTGTACAGTTAAGTTGTGCCAGTAGCGAAGCGTACATTTATAAAAAGGGTAACTTTCCTAACATTTTAAATCTCATAAATCAGGTCTTACTATATACCTATCACATGTAACATATAACTACTTACATGTATATTTCCCTGAAACTGCAAAGTATGTAATTAAAAAATTCTTAAAATATGGCACTCAACTAAATACTTTGGAATTTTAACTCGCTATGATAAGATTTCCTCTCTGCAAAAATATCCATTCTCATCTCTCTCAACTGAGGATCCTTTGACATCTCAGACAGTAGGATCGCTCAAGATAAACACGACAGTCGTTCATTGACCATATAGTTTCGTAAGAACTTTAACTCGTTTAAGAGCACTCATACTACATTCACTTGAAGCAGCTATCGCAGACAAACACGGCACCTAATGTAGCAGCTTTGCCACTTGCTGGTAAATACCTTGTCACTCATTCTGGTGAATGAATTTCAACCGCTAAGGAGGTAAATATTTCTCAGAATCACAATGTATAATACCTAATTCATTTTCAACTCCTCTTCTTCGAAAAATATGGATATACTGACAATAATTATGCAACTTTGAGGTGAGAAAAAATAAACTTTTGTTCATTTAAATATTCCACAAAACCTGGTTCTTCAAAATCTTCAAATCTGTTTCATTTGAACAGTAAAGTAATCTAAAATTTTGGTGAGAATACGCAGTTTTGTACATCTTTTTATAATCAATGTTGTCATTTAGTAGTTTTGCTTGCTTACAGCAGTGAAGGACTGTAGCTTCAGTTCTAGTCTCATTCAAGTTGCACAGTACATTTTTAACTTCGTTGTTAAAGTTTTATGTCAAATATTCCTTTAGTCTGAAGCATGCTGAACAGATTATCAGTGAGGTAAAACTTAACTAAAAAGACAGCAAAAAACACGAGTCACATAATTTAATTTGCTAACAAGACCACAGCCACAACTGACATTGGATCCTAATCACAATCGTCTGTTCTACTAGCTGTCCACCTCAATTCTGCGAAACGAAATTTTTATTGCTGCAACTGCTCGAAAATGATAATTCCACCTTTATGACTGTGCGGAGGAAGTTTGAAACTCTCTTCCCGCAAGAGTTTATACCGTAAGGGCCGGTTTTACCAGCAGATACTAAATTTTAACAGTATTAAACTGATTCAACGCTGAAGTTATTAGAAATTCGGTTTCATGAAACAATGTTAACTTTAACAATGTGCTAAAGTCGGTGTTAAGTTAACATCGCCGTACCCCTGTGTTAAGACGTTTAACAAATGTTAGAAACTGGAAAATGGCTGCCGCAGACCAAACTGTTAATGCGAGTTTGTTACAATTAGCATTTTGGAATGGTATTCCTAACAGAAGAGTAGTCGTACATCATAATAAAGTTGACACCCTGCAAAAGGAATTTATAAAGCAATATAGACTGTCCAAGGAGGACATGGGGATGGTTTTATGGGAAATATGAGAGGTTAAAATACTACCAACAGAAGCATGTCTCTTTCTCCTAAGCTACAAGTCTTAATTAGGTACTTAGATTTTATGCTACTAAAATTGTTCCTTTACTTGGATGGTGATAATATTGATATTTCCAAGCTTATCGTTTGTGGGTTTATCCTTAAGGTTTCCAAACGTTATATTTTTCAGGCCTGCTTGATTAATCAGCGATAACACATTTTCATCCACTTCAGTTTCAATGCAGTGTCCCCACCAGTTTTAAACCGTCTTAAACGTTTCTGGTGCTGCGCTTTACGGTAGCATAAAATTGTCGCAGTTTCTTACTGATGTAGGAGAAACGTGTCCTTTCCAATTAAATTACTCGCGGACTTTTGTAACATTCTGCATTCTTATCCTTTAATTTAAGACCGTCAGGCTTTTCGCAATTGATAATACGTCTATACTTATTAATTAACGCGTTTCAAACGGTGAAACATTCTAATCTCAAACAATCAGGAACATCACAAGGCAATTGCCATGAATGTAAATAGTTGTCTGCTACTGACACAGAGAGCGCAGCGATAAGTAGACAAATATGCATCGGAGCACTTCAGAAGCAGTATAGTTCGGCCACCGTCTTCTCGAAAGCTAAGGTTCGCAGTTGTATTTGACGTTAACAAAATGTTAGCTAACAATTTACTGTAAAAGCTTGAAGAAAACACAAAGTTTTTAACATTATGTTAAACTTTGAACACCTTGTTAACAAACAAGATGTTAGAGTAATTTTAACAACGGTGGTGAAACCGGACCTATAGATCTACTGAGGAACAAGGTGAGGAAGATAGTGAGATCACAAATAAACAGTATTATTTGTTTAATTGTGTTGAAACATATAATAACACTACATTCATTTAATGGGCGTAACGATGGATAATCATTGCATGTGGATAAGATTGTCGCACAAAGGCCTGAACACCTTTATGATCTCATGCTACGTTCGAAGTTCCATCGTAAATTTGGCATACTAGTCTCCTTCCTATTTCCCGGATTTTAAGCTGTCCATGATAATGGACGACAATTCTTCTGCAGTTTTGTTTTTTGAGACGTCAAAGAATCCTACTAATCTTTCCTCAATTCTGTCTTATATTGCATATCTGAATATACTGCTCAATTGCTTGCAAAGGCGTAATTGTGTCTTCGAATAAATTCTGTCTCATTCGCTATATGCCTTATTCTTTCTTTTAGCATATCATTTGTGCACTCTTTGAAATCATTCTAAACGTCGCTAGAAGAGTCTTTGAAACTGTGGAGGGCTGGATTGCATATTACTTTTTAGATTTTGTTCTTCAGACAGTAAAACTAAAAGCTCTAGATAATTTCGGGCTAACACATGAAAACCTTCACTGCTCTTTAAATGAATATCTAACTCAGATTTTTAATTACTATAAACATGCAAAGTTGGGGAGAGATCTCCATGTCTCGTAGCACACTTCGCTGCAAAGAATAATTCCCTTTGGTTGGACAAACGGTGTTACATAAACAAATCAGAAAATGTTGTTCTCTTAGGAGAAGCTGATAAACCGTTTAATGCCGAGAAAAGTAGGTAAATTTTTTTCTACATTTGAGGCACTCTGTAAAAGTAGTAAGTTTAGATTATGTGTATAACAGTGTAAAAACACACCAGGAAATGAACTTTTAACTGGCTGCACAACTGGAAGAGATTTTACAACTATTCCTGTATAGTACTGAGACAAGGAAGAAAGTTCTCACCTACAACCCTCAAAGCCTTCAAGCTATCGTTGTTACTTACACTAGTTAAATGCTGTATATATCATAAATGTTCTTTAGAATGAATTCAAAATAAACCATTACTAGCGTTGACCTTACTGTGTTGATTTTATTTATGTAAGGGAACCAGGTGACATCACTACACATTTTGGTATCGAACATCTCTTAGAAAGTCACTTAACATGATTTATTCCCTGTAAGTTTTAAGTAAACTGTTATTCAGCCTGTTAGAAAGAAACACGGTTTTCATTTTAACGCTTTCCGATTTTGAAAAGTTCTTTTAGAAAGCCTCTTAATATAATTTATTTTCCCTGTAAGGTTTAAGTAAACTGTTGGTTGACCTAGTTTATTAGCTATAGTAGCAAAATGTTTTCCAGGTCAAGACTTGTTAATGACACTGTAGGCAGTGTGGTCTTGAATAGAAACAAATAGACGATCACCTAATTCCCCTTGTATAGACGGAGTTATACAAAGTCCCAGGTTTTTAGTCCTAGGTTTTAAATTTACAAGCTCTAGAATATTAATAGCGTGTTTTAACGGAATAATATATTACGTGTTTGTGAAAATGGAAGTTGTCTCATTGGTGCTAGGCTTGTTAAGTAACAATATAGTGACCCTGCACCGTAGGGACTGCTAATTGTAGACGATGGACATTACATCGATGGAAAAAAATTGAATGGAGCACAACTTCCGTCAAGGGAGGCAGTTTACAGTAGTCTGCAAGACCGGACCATAATTGAGGAGGAATGCAGGCATGCTGAAAAAGTCTAGTAAGACCAATTCCACTCTTTTGACTTAGAAATCTTACATTTATAACGCAAAGCACGACCTGTGCATGTGTGTATGTATGTATGTGTGAATGATGTATGTATGCATTATGTATGTCTGTCTGTATGTATATGCACATGTATGTATGTCTGTCTGCCTGGTTGTCTGTCTGTATGTATGTGTGTATGTATGTATGCATGTGTGTTTGTATGTATGATTTATGTGTGTATGTATGTGTATGTATGATGTATGTATGTGTGTATGTATGATGATAGTATGTATCTTTGTATGTATGTATGATGTATGTGATTATGTGTGTATGTATGATGTATGTAATTATGTGTTTGTGTATGTATGATGTATGTATTATGTAATTATGTGTTTGTGTATGTATGTTGGATACCAGGGTTCGTTACTCATATGCTTTATAACAAGGGGGCTCGTTACTGCGAATATCGCTCATATCACTCCTGGGTTCGATACCCTGGTTCGTTACTTATATGCTTTATACCAAGACAGCTCCTTACTCGTTCAATCATTGTTTTACCCCCCTTATCGGTTTTAGGCACGCGACCCATGATTTAGAGAGGAGAGATCTTCGGTATTCACAATACCACGCGACCAATGATGGAGGGAGGTGGGAGGGCGATCTTAAGAGTCTCTCGGCATTCCCATATGCGTTATTAGTCGTAATAGTTATACACGCGTAATAATCGTCTTAACACCCTCACACACATATACAATGGCAACCAGGCGCGCGAGTCAATTCATATACACTTATTTACATTAATCAAAAATACTTAATCGTGTTCATCATCAATGAGTGGCGTTTAATTACATTAGTCAAGATACATGCGGTGGGGGTTGCGTCCAACACTTTAGAGGCGCGATGCCAGGACGTTACCAGTATAACCCTTGATTCTTTTTTCAATAATGTTATACATGGACGAACATTACCTGATTGATTGACACAATTATCACCAACATCGATTTGCGGGGGACGACGATACGCAATGAAAACAATAACCCATTGTTAGACGATCCCTGATTATTGACATTAGTAGCGTACAAACACCCACATCCATTAGCGACGAGCATAACACCCCCTTGTACTACACCATAAAGGTACCATCATTAACCAATTTTACCACACATATCCATTAGACATGCCATTAGCGACGGTCATTAGAGATTACACATGTCGCATAGTATCGGTCGTCGTATTCCCTATCTCTCCCATATAAACCCATTTTCCTTCTTGAGCCGTCGCATCTACCCTCGTTTTCCCTATCCTCGCATACCCGAAATGATGATGATGATGTTAGTCAGAGTTCGATACTCGGTTCAATCATTCTTTTTTATCGCCCTTATCGGCTTTAGCACATTGATGCTCGTACACCATTAACACGTGTTTTTGTGTCAGGTCTCTCATGTTTATACTATTCAAACTAATTAATATCTTAATAACTTTAGTTTTAATGACATTTCAATAATGAGTATAATGCTTAACATTAGGCACACATCGGCCATTGTTAAAAAGGAATGCATGTAATTTTCTCCCAAATTATGTTATTTATGGACTCTTGATGTACTTTAATACATAAATATTTCATTGAAAGTGATGCACTTCGTTCACTATACAACACCCAAATGTTACTCATTGAAATAGAGTTAAACATATTTGCTTAAAAGATACAAAATTCTGGCGGTATGTAACAGAGTGCAAAAAACTAGTGAATAAAATACTTCTTGTTTCACTCATATTTTTTAGATTGTTATTAATCTGTGTAGGTATACATTGCTGTCTCTTCGAATTGACAAAGAACAGGACAACTCTACACAAAAGACGGCGAAGTTGTAAACAGGCGTTAAGACCTAAAAAGGCTACAAAACAAGGACCAATAAGAAAGCAAATGAAAAAGGCGAATAAGGACAAATGAAGGCCATATTTGCTGGCCTACGGTGATCCAAAATGGACATACGTTGGGCCTCGTCTTAAGACTCTCGAAAAGAAAAGGATTTTTCCTTAACTTCTGAACCCTAGTTATGGTGCCTCTCTTCTGGAACTTTTTTATTTAAAGAAATTATTGAATCGCAGGTAAGTTATACAGATTGTACTGTATTCCACCCAAAAATCCTATATCGAGATTTCACCAGATATACTTGTTTTGAGGTCCACTAAATAGCGCGCGCACGTGATAGAGAGAGAGAGAGAACAGCATAACTTAAACACGAAATGTGGATGAATATCAAAACTGCTTCCAAAGATGCGACACGAAGATTGACAAGAAAATAATTTTCCTTTTTTTTCTGAGAATGGCTGCAGCTTTTTTTTTTAAATACCGCATGTCTAAGATATTCGTAAGGCAAATAAAATGCATATCTTGAATTTTCTAGGAATAGGCTGTGAAAGATTATTAATTCTGAATGAATTTTGCATATTTTTGGAATTTTTGTAAATTACGAGTATAAACAAAAGGTTACTACACTGAAAATACAGATCGCATTAAAACACACAATTTATATCGTATAAAAGTTGTTTCGCCATTAACCATTTCTGGAACATTCTTTGTTATTGGTTTGAATTTTCGAATACTTATATCTATTTGAAGTCTTTAGTTGTCATTCATTTGTTTCTCGTGATAGCGAATATGACATTTCAAAGCCAATATGTAGCGATCCGGCTTTTAAAGATTTGACTCTCGTTTCAGCTTCCTGTCACCTCGTACTCACAACGAAATGTGTGATGAAACCTCTTTTGCAAACGCTTATGTCGATTAACATCAGGCAGATAAAAATAATGTAAAAATAGTTTGTGGAAGAGTGTAGAGAAGGACATGTGAATGTAACGCATCGGATGCTTCTTCTGTTATTTATTGTTTAATTAATTAATTTGTTTTGTTTGTTTTTAATTTGAATGCAAGAAATTGAATGTCTTTGCAGTATGTTGCTCTGTGGAAACTCTTAAACTTTTTAAGACTAGTAACAAATGCCTTTAAGTTAGCTACGCATTCAGAAATTGATCGAAGTAATTTTTAACATGGGTTTACGAATCTCGAATCTTCAATTCATTTAAGAAAGAGTTAGGCAGTAGCAAAGGTCGGTGATTGGTGCTGATGATGATAATAATAATAATAATATTAATAAAATAATAATAATAATAAAATAATAATTAAACTTATAAAAGCAGATCTATTAATGAACATGCAAATTCCGTGTGCTAACATGCTAACACGACGTTGCAGGTTAGTTTTTTAAACTCGAATAATGAAGTAACTTAATTTACCTCACACATTCTTTATGAAATTATTGTAGAGGATTTTTATGGTGTATCTTCCCCTTTACACCTTACAATTTAATTTGGTAGAGCCCCGGCTAATCCTAATAAAGGATGAAAAATCCGTGATATTCGCGTAAAATGATGTGAAAGATCGGACCTTTGACCTAGCCTTTGGCGGTGCAAGCATCATCAGTCGGAAAGGACAAGTAATTTTTTAGATCGTTACAGTAAGTGACATTTTAAACTTTTGCACCCACTCTTTGATCCGATAGTTATTTAATAACATAAAAGCTATGTCGTTTTCACATAATGCAGAAACCCTTAGCATAATATACAAGGAAATAGAGGTGAAGGTAAAGATTCCACACTCCCAGACCACCGTACGTGTCTACGCTATGGGGATAAACAATCTTCTTAGTTGTTAATTATAAAATATCGATGCATTGATTTCTAATGTTAAGCAACTGTCTCTCTTTGTGCAATCATTTAGCATGCCTGCTAGCAAACTCGATAACAACACAAGTACAAAGAGAACATAGCAAAACGTTTATACATGAGGGTTATTAGAAGTTTTTAGCATCCAGAAGCTTCAGTACATACACTATGTAGAATTAGAATGAAGGATATCAGCGGTTTTGACACTGTTTCATTATAACTCTGCAGTATTTGACAAATGTCAGTTAAATAAATATACCATTCGTACTGTCATAAGCAGGATCGATTATCGCTTTTAAAGTCCTGTCATCTGTTCGCTTAAGTGTTACGTCATGTCCATCTATGTGTATTTCATGAAATAAAATGTAACCGGCTTTTGTTTCTACGCGCATTTTCTGCAGAGTACAGCAGCTATTTTCTACATACATAACATATATCTTTATAATATTAGAATAGATTTCCAATCTCTCCCTCCACTCTGCCAGTAGAGGGAGGTTACTACGCAAGATTGCCCTTCCACCTGTCTCTTAATTAGTCAGTGAATACTGTTGACATATATTTGTTGATCGGATATATAGCTGAATGAATAACGCATCCAGCAATCTAACTAAACTTAAGTCAATGATCTCATTAATGACTTTAACGAAGACTCGGTTTAAAAAATCAAAACGTCGGCACATGCCGAGATGTTGATACTAGAGGCGGAATGTTAAAGTTGTTGGGCGTTTGGCACCACACAGTGACATCACTAAACGTGTTTGAGCATTGGACGGTAAAAATACGCGAGCATTCTTAAATGAGATCCAAAGACATTTTTGACGACTTTGAGTAGTATGCTGCAGTTAGGAACTTTTGCGTCAGTTTTGTTTGAAGTTTTTTAAAGAGATTTTTCATAAACAGATAAATATATATTAATTTTGTTATTCTTATAGCATGTGTGATAACAAACAAGAGTAATAAACATATTTGCTATTAGCTGTGTGAGCAGATATTGCAATTAATGCGTGCATCCTCCAGCTACATTGGCGAAGCTTAACGCTAACGACCGAAGACGGTGAAAGGGGTGTGTCTGATACACTTCACACACGCGAGAATTAGGGCCTCTATCCTCAGCTTGGTTTGTCAATGGAATGCCAGGAAGGGGGTGATTCTGTTTTTCCTCTGCATCGTTGATAAAAGTGGTAAGATGAGGAGGTTGGGGAAGCTGGCATTCCAAACAGACTGTATGAGTATCAGCTTGTCTCTACATCAAGCTCCCGTTTCATTTTGTGCATCTAGCGGACAATTATCATCTCCACAACTTTTTTCCTACCAGATACATGTATTGAGATGCGAAGTACGCATTTTTGGAAACTATCTAAGCTTAGCACATAACGGATACCAAACATGAATATGGGCTGCTCTGGTCTCTGTCCTGTTGGTTTCAACAAATAGAAATATCAGGGTTCATCTTCATCCTCGCTGTACATTTTAATGTTACTGTTTAAACCCCTTAAAATAGGGGAGGAAATTTTGGTAGGAAGGTGTGGAAAAGAGAGCTAAGCCCATGTGTAGATTTTGATGCTTATCTTACGTAAAATAAGCTAATTATAAATTCTGTGCATGGCACCCCTCCTCTTGGCGTTCGTGGAGGGGATAAATGTAGTACTAATCGCCCACGATATGAGTGCGTGCTGTGGCTAGAGGAACAAAACAGTTACGGAACAACTGGACGGGGCATCGGAAGGACAGTGAGATAAAGAAAACATCTGCATGTCCGAATTTCATTTACTAGCGAGGCTAAGACCTGCAAATGAAGTGCTGTTTTCATTGTGCAACTGTACATTCCCTATCGCCTTGCCCCTCACTCCCCCCTGATCCCTATCCTTGATGACGTTCACATTACCAGTTAAAACAGTGGCGTCCTCCTCCAAGCGCAGTCAAATCGTTGTCGACTAGTACTTGGCATCGTCCAAGGCACACTATATGTTTCAGTTTAATATGCCTGCTTTAAAAGAATACCAACTGTTCCTGTCTCTGTTTAGGGTTCTGGGCTGCACAATCCATATGATTATAACAGACTAAACCCCGAATATTCGTTCTGCTACTATTATAAAATAGTTTATAAATTAATAGCGGAAATGCTTGAATTCTAAACTACGTGCAAATTATTAGCAAAAGGGAACATTTTGCACTCTGATTTGCTAATGTATTACTTACTTAGTTAATACATTTAAAAGTTCTAAAGATTTTTATAGGTGTCCCATATCCTTTGAGATGCTGTCACAACTATTGGAAGAGCAAATGAACTAAGAACCGGTGTTTCTCCTGTCCGCGTCCTCGGCGCTCGTTGCAGTCTGCGACTACCATAGAATGGCGCGGATGTAACCATACAACATTTTTAAAACTACTTTTGAAGGATTTTACTTGCCAATTTATGAAAGGAGGTGCTGAAACTGGCCACCGTCGTGGTCTATACATTTTTGACGCCTCTTTAGGAAACTATACATCAGTCGTCGTAGTTCACGTTGAGAAATGCTGGCAATTTCCTGGCGGATATTTTGTTTTAATTCTTCAGGGGTGTGGGTTTATCTTCAACCTTTGTTTTAATTTACTCCAGAGATAGAAATCGCAGGAGGTTGGGTCGGGGGACCGAGGGGGCCACAAATCTTTATTAATAATTCTGTCCTCAAACCCACTAGACATTGTTCTCATCGAATTATTGGCCACATGAGCTGTGGCATAGTTTTTTGAAAAAGGCAAAATCACGCTTCCTCTCTGTTAATTCTCTAAATCAAAAAGGAGAGAGAGGGGGGGGGGGAGAGGGACAGGGACAGAATGATACTCACGTATGTATCTAGAGGCATAAACTTTTGACTCGAAAAAATTGGCCCTATAACTCTTTCTCCGCTCATGACGCACCATACACCAATTTTTTCGTCATGGAGGGGTACTTCATGAACAATATTAGGTTCTTCAGAGTTCCAATCATTTTGTGTACACACATATCCATGAAGGTGGGACCAAGCCTCGTTCGAGAAAAATATTAAATAAGGGCGTGTTTCGCCATTCTATACACTATTGAGACTCCATCACAAAATGTGCGCCTAATTACAGGATCATTTGGTTGAAGAGCATGTGCCACGGTTATTTTTATATGGTTTTAACTTCAACAATTTTAGTAGTTCTTCGCACAGAGCCATAAGAAATGCCATAACAAGGCCTTTTATGAAAGACACCTAAGCGATTTTGGGAAAAATCTCCAAGCGATGACCGATGTCGTCTAATATTTCTTTGGTAAGAATCCTACGCTGTCTTATAGGTTTCTTAGACTGAACACCTCCTGTGACCTGAAATTTATTATAAAGTGTATGGATTGTTGTACGGCCTGGAACTTTTACACCCAGAAATCTTTCTGCAAATCGTATTTTCACCTGACGAGCTGAGTTAACACATACGAATCATAAATAAATACACGCTGCGTAGTAGAAAACATATACTGAGGCATAATATACCTTGTGACTCAATACAGGACAAAATAATAAATAATTCGTTACACCATATCGCCGCCAACGCAATACTGCAGAGTCAGAGCAGACCAAAACCATAGCAGTAGCGTGACCTTTATTGCAGCAGCAGCAGCAGCGCGGAATTATGTTTCCACATGCCCAGTGAAAAAACACCGCGCAGCCGGTTCTTAGTTCATTGGCTCTCTCGGTAGCATGCTTTAGGACCTGCATTACGATCTCCGGTTAAGGTACCGGTTAAATAATAAGTCAGGACAGATTTTCGTATTACGACCTCCGGTTAACAACTAACCGGGGATTATTCTTAGCGATGAAGTAGCCACCATCTCGAAGCGGTTAGGGTACTAGCTTGGAGGTAACTATACAAAAATGGCATACCTTCGACCTCAATTGATAAATGATAACGTTTCCAAGGCAAAATATTAGAGCAATATTTATATAACAGGAGGTAAGTCAAAATAACTGCACTTTCGAAAGAATAATTTTCAGGTTTGGAACGAGGATGAACTTCGTGAACGTTATAAGATCGTCGAAATTTGCATTTGTTCCTTTAATTTATATTACATTTCTGCTGAATAATACCTCCAGTATTATTTTTAAAACTTGTTTACTTATCATTTTGTTTCCTTTATTTTTCAATGTGAATAACATTAATGTTTGCCTAAATACAATGCAGTTGATATTAACCCGATATTCGTGCAATTAACCTATTTTGCAAGTAACTTTTACGAAATATCAACAGGGAAAGTTCTTATATTCCAAAATGTTCTATTTTCCTATTAACCTATAGGATGCCGAAAGCAAAATTTCATATAAGTTAATATTCCGAAATTACCCAACATATTTCCACACTAATCTACACGAGTATATTAACGGCGAAATCCTGCTTGGCATAGGCGTTCCATTTTTTTGTTTGTTTGGAAGGGTTTCTTTCTAAACGTAAGCATTTATTAATAACTTCATATTACACAGAGCTATTAACATCGAAATATATATAAATAATTTAATATTCTGAAATGTTTTAATCTGGCGAAAGCCCTACACTATTCCTTTTGTAGCGATGCCGAGGTAAATGGCTCAGACATTATTTATACAATAGAAATAATATCGGAAATATAAATCCGAGAGGGATGAGTAAATTGGGAAATGAATGATTCAGATTAATGAAAATTGCACCATGACTCTATCGCATTTGTGCTCTGTAATGCTTTGCAGCAATTTTTTTAACTCAATATATTTGTCGAAATTGTTTCTTAAATGTAACCGTCACGTATTTCAATGTAGCGGAGTAAGTCTTTCGGCTAATACCTCTGTGCCATCAAATACCTGACAGAAATAAAATAAGTACGATACTTGTGCATCAGATAAACCATTTCATTTCTGCTCTAGTTAGTTTCGGATGTTTTAACAGCAACGCTAACACAATATGTTAGGGTATATTAGAATCAAGAGAGACTCCAGCATTCTCCGCTACCTACGCGTTCTTATAGGTATGCAAAATCTATTTTTCCCTTAACCTAAGAGTAAAATCGTATATAACCTTCTCCGAAATGCACTAACTTATTTTCAAACTACGCTACACATATAGCCATCCTATTTTACACTGCCTCCAATAACTATATAGCGGCAAATCATTCTTTCTGAACATACCGAAACGCACTGAACCTATTCCAATGCAGGCTAAAAAATGCCATCAGATCGTTTAAGCCATTAGAAACGATCTATATTAATCACGAAATTCCTCAAATTAATTTAATACAAGCTAGATTTTATTATACACAGAAACCAGAGAGCGACCTCAAGAAAATTACGGCAGAAAGTTTATTTTAAAGATCTAATGTTAAAAATTTCCACCTAGATGGCGTGAAATCACGCACGAAAATGTTGCCAAACATACTGAAAGTTAGCTACCTTACAGTTACCTTGCGTTCGTATTATGGGGCACTCCGTTTAACCAACAGGTAGCAATAACTAAATAAATCCTGTGGGATACAGCCCGCGAAGGGCCTGGGCCTGCCAACCCGACTGCCGGCCTCGACAGAGGTGAGCGATCATCCAACTGATATGGGGAGATGATGTAACCAGCATCACGCATCCCCCAGCCGGAAAGTTGGCTCACGAGGCCAGGACCGCTGCCTATCGCAGCTGCTCAATTTCCTCACGATGCTGAGTGGGCACCGAACCTATACCCGGCACCTAAAATCTGCACCCCCACGGGTCGGATCGAACCCGGGCGCATTCCGTGGCCGGGAACAGCAGCACCACCACGCTCCACCCCACTGCGCTACTGCAGCAACAACTATAGGTTAGAAAACCTCGCCTTTTAACCGGAAATCATTATACAATCTCCTAGTCTATCTAAAATAATATTGGCCGCAGCTTACGATTTAGGGAGGTTGGCCGTTTACACATTCGTAATAACACAATGTTTTCCATTTTAAGCGAAACATTCTATATTTTATTCCATAAATGTGTTGCGCTCTTCAGCCTGATTCAAATGGCATGGGCAAAAAATATGGTTGAACTGTAATAAAGTCATTTGTAGAGCAAACCCACTGGTGTATACTCCTTTAGCTCTTAGCTACTCCTTTGTTGCGAAATCGTGCTTTATATATTTATAAAACTTTAGAAAGGAAGCCGGGTACATACAAAAATTAAACCTAGACGTCTCTCATAATTCAATACTTTATGCTTACATCATACAAATGAGAACAATTTATGGGATGAATATCTATGGTGTGTTTTACTGTATCATTCATAAGTTTGTCCTACCACGAATTCCCGGAATGCTCGTGTACAAATGGTCAAATACCCCGCTTGGCGTTAATCTACGCTACAAAATACAACCAATGTATGTCAACTACAAGGTTGCCGATCGATAGAAAGCTCCAGAGCCCTGTGGAAAGGTATTTTAGTTATAACAGGCTGCACAGCCTTACCTTACAGTAAAATAATATCCCCAAGTTAAATTTATTGGTTTAAAGTTCAGTAGGTCAGCTTTCAGGTTGTACGAACATGGAGTTGAGTATTGTTCTTTTCAGTACTTCATAATTCTATCCACAGTGCATTTTTGCACTCAAAAATGACAATAACTGCTTAATACCATAAACAGAGTGTCATAACCACTCTTAGGCTATTTAGCTATTTAATATTATTATTTATGGAATCAATAAGCTTCTGTCGCTTATTTTTACAACAAATATGGAGTTATAGGTAACCGGCATTAGTGCTTGCGCTTGAAACTCCAAAATAAATTGCAGTCATTCTAATTCTGTATTAAAAATAACATGTAGGGTAGTGACAACAATCCATTTTCAATGTTTATTAGAGAATAATGTGTTTTACTCTTGTAATTTGCAGGTGTGGTACCAAAGACGACTTTGTGGTCATAGAGAATCTGCGCGCTATACATCCAGGTAATGATCACATTCAATTGTTAGTGCTAAGCTTTAGTGCATCCTAATTTCTTGGCATCGTTACTACACAGCATCAAGGATGAAAAAGCATACTTAAGTATAGTATTTATTGCTTATCTGACCAATGGAAAAATTACTACTTTTATGAAAATACTAGCTGGTTGCCGGGCGTTGCGCGAGTGGCTGTTTAAACTCGAATGACGATTTAATTAATTTAATTTACCTTCTTTATGGAATTATTGCACAATGACCTAGGACATTTTAATGGTTAATCCTCCTCTTTACTCCTTGTAATTTCCTACAATGCTAGCTATTACTAATAAAAAAAATATATATTCACGCAAAAGTATGTGAAACATCAGCGGAACGTCTGACTTCCTTAAGCTCTCCCCCAAATTCTGGAAATGCTGCATAGTTACTATGAGTACCGTTTGCGGTGAAACCTAATCGGCCGAAATGGTAAGCAATAGTATCTGGAGTGAATTTTGGCAAAGGTTTTAGAAAAGCCTAAATGACCTGAAAGAGGATCATCATGACACGAAGATAGAATTTCATGTTTGGAATGACCAACAGATGGAGAGGGCCAGTGGAGCCAGCATTTTTTCGGTAAAGAACACCTGATTTGAGAGTCTAAGTTGAAATTTGTCTCTGAATTTTAGCAGGAGCTGACTGAGGATCATTAAGAGCATTAATAAGCTGAAGTAACACAGGATCTTGTTTCTGTTTGTCAGCGACTTCAACTGAAGACAATAAACATGTGGGAAGTTCCTCGAGCTGCTCAAGTTCATTCTCTTTGGGTTGCAACACAGGAAATCTTGATAATGCATCAGCATCATGATGTTTCTTACCAGATTTGTAGGAAATAGCATAATCAAATTCTTGTAATTTCAAACTCCATCGTGCCAGACGTCCAGTCAAATCTTTCAAATTATTCAAATACCAAAGGGAGTGGTGATCAGACACAATATTGACCTTATAGCCATATACAAAACTGCGAAAGTGATTAAGCCCAAACAAGATGGCCAACAATTCCAACTCAGGAACACTATAATTACGTTCACATTTAGATAATGTCCTCGAAGCATAGCCCACTGGTTTCAACACATTATCAATCTTTTGATACAAAACAGAAGCAACCCCTAGTCCACTGGCATCAGAATGTAATTCAGTATATGCACCAGGAGTATAGTGAGTTAAGACAGGGGAGAGACTAATGAGTCTTTCAACTTTTGAAATGCAGCTTGCTGATCAGTTCCCCAAATAAAACTTTGATCAATCTATTCAATTGAATAAGTGGTTGAGCAATATTTGCATAATCTTTGATGAATTTCCTGTAAAACTTAAATAAGCCCAAAGCTTTCCTTACATCTGACATTTTTAGGACGGGGCAAATTTTGAAGGGAAATTACTTTATCAGAATCAGGACAAATACCATCTTTGGGGACTTCAAAGCCTAAGAGCTTGGTCTTTTGCATAGCGAAGAAGCACTTTTCTGGTTTGAGCCTAAATTTATGGTTATCTAGTCGTTGAAAAACAGCTTCAAGATTTTGTAACAATTCGTCAAAAGTTTTAACAAAAACGACTATATCATCCAAATATGCAATTGCCTTTCTAAAATTGAGATCACCTAACAACTTGTCTGCTGTATAAATAAAGAATCTAGGAGCATTCGCCAGTCCAAAACTTAAGCGAGTGAATTGATATTGACCTTGAAAAGTAACAAAACAAGCAAATTTCTGACTATCCTCTGCAATACGTACTTGAAAATATGCTGACAACAAGTCTAGTGAGACAAACCATTTAGCCTCCCCCAGATAACTCAACAAATCATCTATCAATGGCAAAGGGAAAGAGGTGGTTTCTGTAACAGCATTCAATTTCCTGTAATCGACACAAAACCGCATCGAACCATCTTTCTTTTTTACTAACCCACAGGAGAAGCCCAAGAGGACTGTGATTCCTTAATAATTCCAGCATCTTGCATTTCCTTAACTTGTTCAGCAGTTATTTCTTTTTGTTTATGGGGAACTCTATAAGGTCTTTGATTGGTTTGGAGTCAGTTACTTTAATATCAAATTCTGCAACATCAGTGGTACCAAGTTCTTGCAATGTGGTAGCAAAAAGATGACTATATTTCAGCAACAATGAATTCAATTCAGCTTTTTGAGTGTCTGGTAATTACCATTTACATTAAAATTAAAATTTGAAGCTGAAATAGGGGCCTAGGGGTAACATCTGATGATGAAACAGAATTACTCTGAACTAGTGCAACAACATAAGCTTTAGCTAAAACTGTATTAGCAAACAGTGCTTGTGGAACTGCAGGGTTATTATGAACTGGTTTAGTTGGTTCAGATACAGAATGACACAACAGTGGTGGAATTGAGAGATTTTTCTTCTGCATAATGCTGACAGCAGGGTCAAACATAACCTCATTACTGATTTGTGATGAGGGTTGAACTGTTACATAGCAAGTACATAATGGTGGGATTTTCACATCATTTACAACTGCCATTTTAATACCAGAGTCATTGCATTCTTTATCTTGCAAAGGATTCACTGCCATATCAACAAAAGGACCTTGTATCTGGTGAATGGGTATACTAAAAGAATTATCCTCAGAAGAATTCATTGTTATTAAATTTCGTGCATAGTCAATTACGACACCATAAGCATGTAAAAAGTCATTGCCTAAAATTAAGTCATGAGAAAGATCTTTTACAACTAATACATCTTCCTGAAAAAGAACATCATTAATATGAAACTTCAAAACAGTGTGGTAAGGTGCATCAAGTAATTTGTTACCTGCAGTTCTAAGTAACATCTCTAGGGTTTCAATGTAGAGAGATCAATAATATAGGCAGCATTTACAATACTAACTGCGCTTCCTGTGTCGAGCAAAATGGAAACTTCTGTCTGGGCAATACGACCAAGAACTTGTAAGATCTGACCTGATAAGGCAGCAACATCCTATTGAGGAGCAGCTGCACTGGTGGGCGGTGGTGATGCTGCTAAGTCCCGTCGTAAGAGGCTCGGCGCCAGTCGTTTTTTGACTGTGGAAAACGGCTGCGACAGAAACGAGCCAGGTGGCCCCGCCTGTTACATCTATAGCAGGTGATAAAAGAGTCCCGCTGGTCCATGTCAGATGATCGTGGAAGCTGTGAAGGTCTCTGCGAAGCTGGTACAGCAGGTGGAAACTGAAACTGATTTACTTTGTTACATAAATGTTGCACACGATCAATCTGCTGTTTCATGGGATCGACAGGTACGTCCCCAAGAGAAGCAGCATGTGGTAATTGACCAGTAGCCGGAAAAGTAAGAACAGGAACAGATGTTAAATTAGGCACAGAAATAGGCGGTGTAAACACTGCAGCCTGAGATTGGGCAGATACTAGATGTTGTCGGTTCTGCATATAAAATTGTGCTTTGTCAACTCGTCGAATTATTTGCATCACGTCGTCAACAGTTTGAGGATTTAATGGTAGCAATGCCTGTACATAGAGAGGTTTAAGACCTTTAAGCAGGTATTTAATTTGTTCCAACTGAGACATATCTGGATTTACTTGATCACACAGTGATAACACATCATAGACATAATTAATGACAGGTTCATTAGCTAGCTGCACAAGCTGTCTGAGTTTAATTTCTAAGATATCAATCTGGTTAGTCATCACGTGAAAAGGATTTAGGAACTGCGAAGTTAGGCAAAGCCAATCATGGCGAGGATGCCGGTGGCGAAAAGTTTGAAACCACGGTGCAGCAGTATCTTTCAAGTAACATGGAAAACCTTTCAATTTCATCTCATCAGACCAACCATTAGCAGCAGCGACCATTTCAAAATTTTGGAGGAACTCGTATGCTGATAACTTACTGGAATTCTCAAAATAAGAGGGTTCAATGACCGGTCTACACAGCTGACTGCATTGTGCTCGCCGAAAGGCGGATTAGGCATTACTGATAACAATTGAGTAACAGCAGGTGTACTAGTGCTAGAAATAGATTCTTCTTCACTATGCTCACTAACTGGTGCAATGACCGCATCAGACGTTTGCGTAGTACGTCGCTTAGGCATTGTGACAACAAAGAACAAGAATAACCTCAACCGGTAAATGAGAAAAGTATGAAAGTTCAACATTACAGATTACAACAAATTAAGCACTTATATCACCACATGAGTTTAACTCGGAATATCACAACGTAGCCAGCTAAGAACCAATACCAGTGATACTATAATTAAGCGCCCACGGCGAAATAATAGGGGACTACACCAGCATATTGTTTACAAAGACTTGATACGCAAGCCACTTGAATACAAGTCCAAGGTTTCAAAACAGAAAGTACACATGAGCAGAGAAAAAAAATTAGCAAAACTGATGTCTTCAGCAAGGAAACTCAAACTGGAACTTAAAAAAAAATTAAGTCAACCTACTGTGACTAGCGCTCAAATTATTCCATGAAAAGCAAAAAAAAAAATGCTATACACCACGTAGTTTATACGTACCTGAGTACAATGCACAAATATGAATTTTTTAAAATAGATGCACCTCACTTCACTTTTTTTATACACACACGCAACTTGATACACAACACGTGAACTGTAAAAGATTTGCTTCACATTCTAGAATTGTTGCTGAATTGCGAAACCACGCAAAGTAAACGCAACAAAACGCAACACACGTGCTTAATAAAAGTTGCAAGAAAAATGCACCAAAATATGGTAATGCGTAGAAAACTAAAACCAGTGTAAAGTAGAATGAAAGCTCCAAATAAATATTACTAATTAGCACTAAAAATAACAATCTTAGAAACACCAGCTAACACGTGGCAAGCACATTATTAAAGTTTAAAATACCACTGAAATTTCCAGAATTCACAGAAAGCAAGAAATTTAGAAAGAACAGTGCAAAAGAAAGCTTTTCATACAAACAGAATTTAAACAATGGTAAGGGGAAGAATCAAGCCAAAAATTAACGACGCTCCGCCAACAGGAAGACAACGTAAACATTGTAAAGTGAACTCAAAATAATAATACAGACACAGGACTTTTAAGGAAATATTTTTAGGTGAATTTAGAACCACAAAACCACAATTTTCAAATGGAAACCCTTACCATTAAACCAAAACTAAGGAGTTACATATTCCATTGAACACGTGAAGGACCAAATCACGTAAACTACATTTCCAAAACTAAGAGAAAAAAAAAGCCTTTGCACTTCAAAATATCAAATTCTATCCGGCGCTCCACCAATTTGTCGTAACCTCTTATATTCTCACATATCACGGGGAGTAGAGCAAGGTACAAGGATCTAACTCATAGCAATCTACACGAGGTCCGACGGGGCGAGCTAATAAAAGTTCCTAAAAACACCTGAAAACTCTTAAAATATTCCTAGGTCATTATGGGGAAGGAAGGATCTATCTACATCAAATAATTACATGACAGAAATTTAGATGGACAGAGTATATATTGAATTAAAACTGATACATGTTACCTTCTGCTTGACGGAGCGTCCTGTCCTAAGATCTGCACTGCTCGCTAGTTAAGTTAGAAGAGAGAGAGAGAGAGAGAGCGTCCCAGACGCTTAGTCACGATATAACGGTTTACCCCCACTCCTATTACGTCATTCCGGTCCGTGTTACCAACCCAAGAGCCACCCAAACAAATGTTGCCAAAACCACATGTGTTCTTATAAATGTATTACCACAACCAAATGCCACAATATGAGGTGCAATACGTTGCGGATAACGACGAGGTGTCGACAGCAGAAGACATAACCCAGACAGAGTCATGTAAGGCGACCCGATAAGTCCATTGCTCTTCAACATAATGACAGCACATATCGGGGAGAAACTGAAAGGAGTCGCACACATAAGTTATGTGGACGACATGGTCCTAGGATCAGCAAACAAAGAGGAACTGCATGAAGACATTTTGCAACAATGGGCCACAGAAAACGATTTCATCACAAAAGCAAAGACAAAACAACGCAGAGGAGGAAAAATATAAGGACCGACATCCTAAAGATTCAAGTTGAACCACCGAAAATAGTTAACAAATTCAAATATCTATTAATAGGTCTAGATATAGATCTATATCTATTAAGTAGGTATCACATTACAGACGACCGCATCATCATTCAGCACCCACTTACAGGAGAGAGCATCAGCAGCTATCAGAGCAATGTGCAACATCAACATCACATCACTGAAACTAGATGGTAGGGCTACAGGGATGAGACCTAGAAGACTAGCTGTCCGCCACACTCGATCCGTCGCGGTATGGCCATATAGTTAAAAGAAGAAGCTGATCTGGAACAAACTAAAACCAGTGCCTTGGAAAAAAATTGAAAATATTAAAGCAAGATACATTATAAAGAGGACAATTGGAGCAAGCAAGTATGCACCGAACAGACTGGTGTACCTTTTTCCTGGAAGATATAGGGTTCAAGACACCAAACACAGAAGTAACAAGAAAGAAACAGAAGGAGAAAGAGGTAGACAACGGCTTCTTCGGAACGGATGCCAAAATAAACAGACAATGGACTAGCAGCAACCAAACGCAGAGGCACGCAATCACAGGACTTGCAATACACGTCTTCCTCCATATAATGTGTACAAATAAAAAAAATACCATCAAGCTCACGAACAATGTGTTTGCAAAATATGTGGAAAAAAGTGTGAACTACACCACTTCGACAAGTGCACAAAAAAAAAAAAAAAGACATGCTCTTTAAATGAGCCTATAAAAGCGAGCAAATAGACAGATACTGTATGCTCATTCGGGTGCAGCTTTGGTGCATTATCATTGGGTATTTATGGCCAAAGGGTTTTCAGAATCTGTACCTACCTGGTTGCATGCATCAGGTTAACGGTACGCAGTGTTACGAAACATTACGGTATGTGGTAACAGAGCCATGTAATTACTCCACACGTGCACGCAGTTGCTAACAATGCATCCCACCAACTGGAGAGAAACATGTTTCCGATGTTAAAACTGCTGTACACAATATGTTTTACTGTGATTAATTTGGTTGTTATTGATGCAACTATCTTATATTTGCTAAGTGATGTTAGCAACCATTTTCCACATAAAAACCAGCTTTTTAAAACAAAAATCTCGTGTTACATTCTCATTACTTTCTCTGCCTCTATCGCTTATTCTTACAAAAGTTTATTATCCTATCTACTTCATTTTAATCCAGATAAGCGTTTCTGGAAATAGCTGCATTACTTATTTCGTTACAGAAATAAAGGGAATAGCGATAGTAAAATGTTTTAGAGCTGGGCGCTATACGCTGCCCTTAAATTCCACATTCTTTCCATGATATCGCGAAAAATAGCTGACAATCGACTGGACTTAAAAGAATGGCTAAGTCCGCTAAGTACCTATTGAAGAATTCAAATAACGAATATCATGTAAAAGCCTGATGCCGCAGAAAGTGTTTTGTGTGTTTTATTTTGTGCAGTTTATCGCTTAACATTTACCAGTTATAAAAGATTATACAAAATTCCTTCCAAATGAAGAGTAGTTCACAGGCTTTCCAGAAAATTCTAGATATACACTTTATTTATCATGTAAATGTCTTTAATATTTTAGTATTTTAATCAAAATCGTTATAGCCAGTGTTTAGAAAATAAAAAATTAAAAAAAAACTCGTATGTAAATGGTAGTTTTGGTGAGGCGATTTTCTTGAAAATCTTTTTGTCGCATCTTTGGAAGATATTGAACTTAAATACCAAATTTGGTATTTATCCGACGTTTCGTTTCTAAATTATGCTGTTCAGAGATACACACACGGACCTTAAAAATCTGATGAGTTACATTTACGTGACCTTCTCTACTCTTTATTAGTGGGTATACTCTTACTAAAGCTTATTGCTTGCTATACTATGTATAGTAAAACACGACTTTCACTCATAATATCAAACAACGTTTACTCAAGACATTTCTTTCTACCATGGAGATGCTGTGCAGTCTCAACTTAAATGGCCCACTTTGTATTTTCCCATAAACACGTAATAATTAGAATAAATGGGAAGATTTCAAAACTCACAGCTATACAGTGTGCATCTACGATTTTGTAATCTCTGTTATGGTGAGTTATCTGAATAAGGGTTGTGTTCTATAGTTTTCCCTCATCCTCGAAATATGAATTTCATGTAATTCTAAGCTCCATGGATTCCACGCTCACTTGAGCATAACTTTACCCATTTAATAATTTCACTGTCCGATATCCCAAAACCAAAACACTGCCGCCTAACCCTATTGAGGGTGGGCACGCAGCGAAAAAGCTTTGTTGGTTTGTTTAAACATGTAATTATTTTCATTCGCACTAAATAACCTGAACAATGTTTAAATCGATTTCAACTCAAGTGCACATGAATAAATCGCTTTGTTAGTAATTTGTTTTAATCGTATCAGTCTACACGAACAATGAACGGTGTTAACATAGACAAAATAACGTTATGTTATAGGGCCACATCTGCTCAAAAGATTACAAGCAGATATAAAAAACAGACAAGGAAACATTTATGAGATAATTTTAAAAATCAGTATTGAACAGTTTCTCTATTTAATGGATGATTTTATAGCAATTAGAAATAAAAGAATTCTTAATGTAATTTAAAGTGATTAACAATATTATAAAGTCATTATGAAGGTTATTGACATAAATACCAATAATAATAATGCCATATTAATTTCCGCATTCTCTTTTTAGTTGTTTGTGCCGCCTCTGGAAATCCCTCAAAGATAACACACCACTTATTTTGAGAACAATTTCTTTACACGATGAAATGTTCATTATCTTATTTTCTAAAAAATGGTTGTAACTAATTTGATTAAAATAGCGTATGATTGAAGCAACGATATGGCGTGTAAAATGCATATGTGTAATTTCTATGAACAGCCAGTGAAGTCCTTTTTATTCTCACTTGGTAACAATACAAGACACAGAAAAAGTTAGTAAACGAAAATGCATTCATGGTAACATTTGTAATTTACATGAAATAAATTTTTTCATTGTATTAGTAGTTTCCAAAATACCCTCCTTTGTTCTTCCCATATTTTAAGCTAAATGGCTATTCCTTTTCTTCAAGTCGACTTATTGATTGTCGATCTCACACTCATGTGTGCAATAAAATATGTAAGGAATGCTTACCCTTTTGGACCTTGTCAACAAAACGGAGACAACTTGTATATTAGTTACTCCCTTTTAGGAACATGAATTATGCATACCGTACTTTCGCGCAATCGATGAGGTTGCTTGAAATGCATGGCATTTTAGGAATGTGTTGTGTATACATCAACAAAATGGAGCAAGTTGAGTTTGCTTCTAACCTTGAGGAGATTGTTCTATTTCTACCCAGTAAAGTGGAGTAATCCTCGAAAAGTGGTTCCATCCAAGAGCAAGTAGTTACTTCGGACTCTACTCTTGTTTCACATCAGTGCTTTCGCTATGTAGTGACTCCAGATTAGCTTACGTATTTCGATTAGAAACTTCGTGAGGGCGTAGAGTGTCTTAACAAATAATAATTAGTAAAAAGATTATTTACCTATCGAGGAAAGCAGCATTTCTATGTAAGAACGAGATGGTTTATTTTCGCTCCAATGATTCTTTTCTGTTAGTTATGTGCTAATAGAAACGTATTTTGTTTAGGGTATCCAAATCATGGGTTTATTCATCTTAATTACCAAACCCGTCGTGCTGCTCCCGTTATTGCATTAAATGTCGAGATACATCTTTGTGTGTTTCTTCTATTTCATCTCATTTTCTCCAGCTCCCCTTCTCCCCTCTCCATACAGTCCTGCCTCTTTTCTCTCTCTTTCTCTTCAGTATCCCTTCTTCTCTCTCCTTTTGTCTCGCTTCCCATTCCCACTGCGCCACTCACCTCTCTCTGTAACGTGCAGGTTATCTGATATTTTGAAAACTGCCGTTTCCTGGAGTGTTAATAAAAATTAAAACATATGTTTAATGTTTAACAATTCACAAAATTGTGCCTTTTCCTTATGCTTGTTAATGCGATCGAAGTTCTGGTGTTTTTATTGTATCCGAATAATAGTAATTTCATCGAAATTTGTAAATAACACAATTGTTTAGAAATATCCTACTTACAAACTTTTGTTACGCAGGTTTTTTCAAAACGTGGATTTCCGGCGAAATCGTGATATTAAATTTTTCGGTGGATTACAATACCTCCTCTATCTAATAGATACGTGGTAGAGAAAGTAAAAATCTGGAAATCACCCGACCTTCGCTATCCACAATAGCTTACTTTCATATATACCTATACCGTAAATTACTTGCAAAACAAGCTTAAACATAGGTATTACATAAATTGCAAAACAAGCTTGTTTTCGTTTTGCCCGTTAATCATGATAAGTGTTTTCCGAAATGATTTCCATACGCATTTTGTTGTAGTTACATACTCGAAGCAACTATGTATTATATATATATATATATACAGTCGTCCTCCATGGTCTAGGGGTATCTGAAGTTCCCGAGGTCGCGGTTTCAAATCTTGCGGAGGGCGATGGATTTTTTTTCGGGCGTAAAAATCCTTAGCATGGTTTCCTTCGGAAGGGAAGTAAAGCTGGTGGTCCCATGTCGTAGATTTACGGCACGTAAAAGAACCTTAAGCCTGGTAAAGAAGACTGAGCAAAATTTGCTATCTTTCACGCCCAATATACCTAGAATGGGACGCTAAGAACGATATAAAGAGCATCCATAAATAAAACAATTTAATTTCATTCCTAAGAAGTATATGTGACGCAAATACGACAGTCAGATGTTTAAATAGAAACTCGCTCTATTTATGGTGGACTTGAAGTTTTGAATATTCCATGGCCTGATCTGAAACAAAGGAACGGACTCACATTTCAGAAGTGTGTAGTTTGAAATGCCAGAAATTCCGACAAACAACAAGAAATATCTCGTAAACATCGAAGGTTTAAACACAAATGGATTGTTTTGGAATCCTCTTAATTTTTTATACAAAGTTGTTTGTCTCTCTCCGCTTGTTTCATAGTTATATACATTTCACAGAAAATTCAAGATACACATTTTATTTCTCATTTGAATATGTGAAACATATCAAAATTGTTAGAGCAGTATCAGAGAAAGCAAAGTATGAGCCATGTGAAGGGTACTTTGCGGTGGGGAGATTTTGTTGAAAATCCTCGTCTCTCATTCTTGAAATATGCGGAACTTAAAAGGTTTGATATTCATCTTATACTTCATTTTTATTTTCTCTGCTACGTAGGTATAGTAAGTAGGGGAACTATTGCATTCCACACAAAAATTCGATATCGATATATCACCGGAAATACATGTTTTGAGACGCCCTGAATCCAAATAAGGCATTTTTGGATACATGTCCGTATGCGCGTCTCTGTGAACAGCGTAACCCAAAAACGAAAAGTCGGATAAATACGGGTTTAGTGTCTTGCAAGGATGTGGCACGAACATTTTCAAGAAAATCTCCCTACACCAGACTACCCTTAACATGGAACATTTTTCAAAAATGTTTATTTTCTCAAACGAGATTGATTACAGTACAGTGTGTATAAGATATTTTAATGGCAAATGAAATGTATATCTTCAATTTTCTGGGGTCCCCAAAAGTTCTTCATTCTGAACGAGTTTTGCATAACCGGTAAACCGTAAGAGATAGAGAAAATTTTACTGCACAAAAAATATAAATCTCGTTAAAACACACAATTTATGTCATACATTTTTTATGTCGAGTGAACGATTTCCGAGATGTTCCTTGTTATTTGTTTGAATTTTCCAATACTTAGACTTTTTCTGAAATGGGAATTTGTTAATTATTTTATTTTTATGTGTTGGACATTCAAAGAGAATGAAATGCTCTACATAACGACCAGCTTTTAAAATATTTTGAGTATCACTTAAAGCCTACTTTATTTCCGTATTCGTATTCCCCTTGCACCTATAAAAAAATTAGCAATGAGATAATTTCTGCAAATGTTATCTCGATTAACATGAAGTAGTTGGAGAATAAGCGTTTGTAAAAATAGTTTGCACAAGAATAGAGAAAGTCAGAGTGCAACATATCAGAGTTTTTAGTTATGCTGCTCACACCGCGTGCGCGCGGACCTTTTATCTGGAAAGTCCCGTTTTAGAATTCAGTGATCTCAACACATTATTTCCGGGAAAATGTTTATATCGAAGGTTTCGGTGGAATATCGTATTTCTACCTACTAGACAGCAAAAATCAGAGTATTTATACTAACAGTAACTTTCTGTTTTTAGGAACTAACTTCTCTTTTACGAATTCCGCGGAAATAAAGACGAGAAAGCCCTTGAACTTGAAAACAATATTTTATGTATCATGTAGTCAGATAACATTACAAGTGACTGCTTTACGTGCCTAACGCTCGTTAGTCACGCTATTTACTAATACCGAAATATCTTGTTTCCATATTGAAAAGAAACGCACATGGCATGCGCAGTTTCGGAACTGCCAGCGATGGAGTGCTAGGGTCGATGACATACACTTTCTCCTGTTTCCTAGTTGCGAATTGCACAAGCAGCTGGCATATCACGCACAACTACCTTGCGACCTCCTAATGGTAATGCACCTGATGTTCCAATTAGTGTTTTAGTGCCATGATAGCGTCGGCATGCAAATAATGTGCGTCACTTCCAGGCATATGATGTCGCTACTGCCTATTGAATTCCCCCGCATACGAAGTAGAATCAGAAAAAATAACCCCGTTTTACCAGGGGTTAAACTGACTCGACTAAACGCAGGAATTGAGGATCTGAAACTATTCAACCCTTATTTCCCTTTCGGGAAGCAGTTCTACAGGTCGCATATCTACCAAACAGCACGTGTTTCATAGATATACACTGAATGATAAAAATAATTTATAGGTGTAAAAAGAATGAACCGAAATTGTTCTTATAATTTCTGATTTTGGACGAATAACTGATACCCTGGATAACGGGATACCCTGGAATATTAAAAAAATTGCAGCTTAATTGTGTATGTGTGCATGCGTGCGACAGAGAGAGATTGTTTGTTTATTTGACCTTTTCACTGTTAAATCGCCGAACCAATTGTTATGTAACTTGATGTATATGATGTATATATGTGTTTTAACATTTAAATCCCAATTAGAGAATAAGCTATATTTCATCTCCAAAGGAGGCTCTAATAGGACTCGAAGATAGAGCCAAAATATCTCGCTTAGTGTAATTTATTTGTTATGTTTTGCATGAAGTTAATAAGCGTGATATTTTTGACACATTGTATTTGGAAACTTTCGATAGCATGAATTAAAAGGTTAATGTTTCATAACTAGTATCCATTTACCCTCGCACAAAAAAATAAAGTGTGAAAAATGAACCTTCAGCACTTGGACTTACTCCGATTTTGCGCAGAGGAGCGGCAGTACAAAGTTCGTGATAGAACAGAGAAGGAGAGGAGGAAGTAATTTAAGCATTTTAAGAAATATGTGTTTCATTCACGACTTTTTCTACTCACTCTTCTATGAACTATTCTTACAATACCTTATTATTCTATCTAATTCTTGTTAATCCAAATTGAAACGGTGATTTCAAAAACGTCCTGTTGGGTACTAATGTCGTGTGTACACAATCGCAACAGACGGTAACAGCAGGGTTCAACAAAGACGGAGAGAAGGGGAAGTGACCAAGCTTGTATTTGTTGTGCGGTGTAACGAACAGATCTAATGTAAAGGAGTGTACATTTGGATTAATAGCGTATAACTAAATAGTCTTTTAATGAGAGAACTATCAAGGAGATTTTGCCAAGCGCACAACACAGTATTCTTAGCAATTATGAATGTTTTAGTCTCTTCTCTGACTGTTAGAGGGTGTAACTTGGGAAGTTTTTGAACTCGCAGGACACCATTTAGAATAAATATAAAGATTTTTTTCCAAATTAATAAGTTTTATTGAAATATTTTACTTTATAACAATATATAAAATTAAAACCTCAATATTTTTAACATTCTTATGAACAGATATGAAATTGCATTGAAAGATTACACTTTATTAGAAAATTTAGAAAAAAAACTACTCTGACATGATATGCTGCACTCTATACTCAGCATTCCCTACAAAGTTCATTTACTTATTTTCTGTAACATTTTCATAATTTTCATCTTCATTAAATGTGTCATCAGATCCAACAAGTGACAGCATCTGGTTGTATTTCATCAAAGACTTGACATCATCCTAAAATTAATTAATGCGTTTCTGTAAAGTATAACACAATAATCTGTTCAAAAAAATAGGCCTACAAACCGCATGAATTGCCTGTTTTGCGCGCTTCAACCTTCTTACCACTTGCATTAATGTAGGTACTCGGTGCCTTTCCTTCTAGGATGTTTCATTTTATTTTTCTTCCTCTCGTTTTCTTTTACCTATAAATGCATTGCGTCATCATGAGTTTCAACGGGATGAGCTAACAGCCGTTTGGTGACAGCAGCGCTATTGGAGACGGTTGGTGAGATCAAGGACTTGGGATGCTCCTCAAAACACTACAACATGCAAAATAAAAATAAATTGAGTCTTCAGCTGCCGTGGTCCTTAGCGTCCCACTCTATATTCGGCGTGAAAGACCGGTAATTTTGATCAGATGCCTCTTTATCAGGCTTGAGGTTCTTTTACGTGCCGTAAATCTACGACACGGGACCACCGGCTTTACTTCTCTTCCGAAGGAAGACATACTAGAGATTTTTACGCCTGAAAAAAATCCATCGCCTCCGCCGGGTTTGAATCCGCGACCTCGGGAAGTAGAGGCTGGCATGGTAACCACTACACCACGGAGGACAACATGCAACTGCAACAATTATATAGGAGAGTGGAATGGAAATTAAGGTAATTTTTTTATCACTAGATGCGGCACCCCCTCAAAAATGGACTTTGGGATGTTTTTGAAATCACCGTTTCAATTTACATTTACACATTTCGTTATAAGATACAGAAGGCAAAGCGATAGTCAGGTTTTAAAGGGCGTGTCGCTATGTGAAGACTTTGAAATTCTATGCTCTTTGCATGACCTCGGGAGGGAGAGAGAGAGAGAGAGAGAGAGAGAGAGAGAGAGAGAGAGAATTCCCAGTTGAAAAAAAGATAAGTATTTGAAAAATCAAATCAATAACAAGGAATATCTCGGAAAGGTTGACGCCGCAAAAAATTGTATTTGATATAAATTGTATGTTTTAATCTACATCCATGGTTTTTACTTTCTCTACTACGTCAGTAAGTAGGGGAAGTATTGTATTCCACCCAAAATTTCGATACCGAGATATCACCGGAAATACATGTTTTGAGACCTCCTGAATCCAAAAAAAGGATTTTTGGAAACATGTCCGTGTGTGTGTGTCTGTGTGTGTGTGTGTCTGTGTCTGTGTGTGTCTGTGTCTGTGTCTGTGTCTGTGTGTGTCTGTGTCTGTGTGTGTGTGTGTGTCTGTGTGTGTGTGTGTGTCTGTGTGTCTGTGTCTGTGTTGTGTGTGTCTGTGTGTGAACAGCATAACTCAGAAACGAACTGTCGGATAAACACCAAACTTGATATTTAGGTTCAGTATCTTCCAAGGATGCGACACGAAGGTTTTCAAGAAAATCCCCCCACCGCAGAGTACCCTTTACATGCAGGATTTTTCGAAAATTTTAATTTTCTCAAAAATGGCTCTAACAATTTTGATTAAAATATCATATGTTTAAGATATTATTATGATAAATAAAATGTATATCTTGAATTTCCTGGGAATGTCTCCAAAAGTATTCTTTATTGTGAATGACTTTTGCATAACTGGTAAACCATAAGAGATAGACAAAAGTTTTCTACACAAAAAATGTAGATCGCGTTAAAATACACAATTTATGTCATATACAGTTTTTTAGTTGAGTGAACCATTTTCGAGATATTGCTTGTTATTTCCTTAAATTTTCCAATACTTATACCTTTTCTCAAATTCGTTATTCATTTTTTTATGTCCTGGATATGCAAACAGAATAGAATGCGCCACATAGCAACCAGCGCTTAAAAGATTTGACTATCGCTTAAAACCTACCATATTCCCCTTGCATCTACAAGAAAATTAGCAATAAGATTGACATCTCGGTATCTCGATTAACATGAAGCATATGGAGAATAAGCGTTTGTAAAAATAGTTTGTACAAGAGTAGAGAAAGTCATGTGAGTGTAACACATTAGATTTTTTAAGTACCTATTTTGTCCATTTCTTACGGTTTACGAATTATACAAGTCTTTCAGAAAAGAGAACTTCATAAGCTATTTCCAGAAAATTCTAGACATACATTTTATATATGTGCAAATATCTTAAACAATTGGTGTTTTAATAAAATAGAGCGATTTTTGAGAAAAGTAAACAATTTCGAAGTTATTAGTGAGGAAATTAGAATGGTAAATACATTTGAATATTTAGGATCAATCACAGAAGCAGATTAGAAGTAAAAAAGAATAAGTGAAGGAAGAAAAACAATTGCAATGTTGAACTGCATATTATGGAACAGAAACATTTTAAATAAAACTAAAAAGCTCATTTATAATTCAATAGTGCAAAGTAAATTCTCTGTGGAGCAAAACGTGGACAATGAATAGGCAACAAGAAAGAACATTATTAACAACAGCGGAGGGCTTCTCAGTCTCAAGAAGAGATAATATTAAAAATACAAAAATTCTGGAAATAATGGATATAAACTAGAATGTTTGGAAATGATAGAAGGGAGATGATTAAAATGGTTACGTCTGTCAAAAGAATTGGAAACGATAGAATAGAACAAATGGTGCTAGAATGGAAATCTGAAAGAAACAGAGGACAGGGAAGACCAAGAGAAAAATGGGGTCCGAAGAAACATGGCATATAGATGATGAGCAAAGGATAAGCATTTCTGAAAAAATAAAATTATGAATGGTCTGTAGGAAAATGGTCTGTATGGTATACAATTCCTAAATAAAAAGGATAATCGAAAAACGTTCCATGTAAAGGGTAATTTGGGGTAGGGTATTTTCTTGAAAATCCTCGTATCTCATCTTTGCAAGATGTTAAACTGAAATTCCGAGTTAATGCTTAACCGAATTTTCGGTCTGGAGTTCGCTGTTCACACACACAAAGAGAGAGGGAGAGAGAAGCCTTTTTCTAAACATCCGGTTTTGCATTCAGGGCCCATGCATTTACGGTGGAATCTCGACATCGGATTTTTGGGTGGAATACTGTATGTAGGTGGGAGAGAAAGTTTTATTTTTTTATTTACTTTTGGTTTAATAGAGCAAAACTAAGGTAGAGAAAGCAAAAGGATGGTTAGAGGTGTTTGGGGCATATGGGACCGGAGTAGACTGATAACCGACTTCGCTGTGAAGATGTGTCTTGCGTTATATATGCAGTGGTTGGGGGACTGCTCTGTTTTAACGTATTGCTTTATGCTTGGAAAAATATATTGTATGTCTAGTTGTGATACATTCTCTACCCCCTTCGTTTATTAGTGAGTATACAAACTATTATTACTCTACGTTTCTATCTACTATATAGAATTTAATCGAAATAAACCTTTGTAGAAATAGCTACATTAGACATTTCGTTATAGATACAAAGAGAACAGCGATATCAAATGTTTAAGACCTGGACGCTGTATGCTAGCCTTAAAATTCCATACTGTTTCCATGGAGAAACAACTGAATGTTGAAAGGACTTTAATTAAAGAATAACCAAGACATTGACAGTTCGAACCATGAATAACGGATATCTCAAAAATGGCTTATGCCACAAAAAAAGCTTATTTAAAATAAATTGTGCGTTTTAAAGAGGTTTACATTTTTTGCGTAGTACGTTTTCCTCTATCGCTTAACGTTTACCACTTAAACAAGATTATACAACATTCCTTCCGAATGAAGACTTGAAAGGCTATTCCCAGAAAAATCAAGATGTACATTTTATTTGTCATGTAAATATCTTTAATATATGGTATTTTAATCAAAATCGTTAGAGCTATTTTTATATACTAAAAAACTTCGAAAAATGTTCCATGAAAGGGTAATTCGGGTGGGGAAATTTTCTTGAAAATGTTCCTGTCGCATCCTTAAATACAAAGTTTTCCGGTGAAATCTCGACATGAAATTTTTGAGTAGAATATAATACCTCCCCTACACATTATACGTAGTAGAGAAAGTAAAAAGAGGTTACTGTATAATTAAAAATCTGATGCGATACATTCACATGACTTGTCTTTATTAGAGTGTGTACAAACTATTCTTACTAAAGCTCATTTTTCTGTATACTATATTTTAATCAAAAAAAGCCTTTGCAGAAATAGCCACATTACACGTTTTGGTTGTAGATATAAAAGGGAGCAGCGATAGTCAATTGTTTAAGAACTGGACACACTACGCTGCCCTTAAAATTCCAGACTGTTTCAATGCAATCGCAAGAAACAAATGAATGTTGACAGGACTTTATAAAATAATGACCAAGAAATGAACAATTCGAACCTTTAATAACGGATATCTCAGAAATGGCTTATGATACAAAAAACTTAGGTTAAATAAATCCTGTGTTTTAAAGGGATCTACTTTTTTTTTTGTGTAGTACGTTTTCGTCTATCGCTTAACGTTTACCAGTTATACAAGATGATATAACATTTCTTCCAAATCAAGTGGACTTCACAGGCTATTCCCAGAAAATTTAAATATACATTTTACTTCTCATGTAAATAACTTTAATATATGGTATTTTAATCAAAATCATTAGCCATTTTTTAGAAAATCAAAAAATTTGAAAAATCTTCCATGTAAAGGGTGGAGTGGGGTGGGGGATTTTCTTGATAATCTTGGTGTCGCATCTTCCGAAGGAATTTGGTATTTATTCACTTTTCGTTTTTGAGTTATGCTGATCACAGACAGACACACACGGACGTATTTCCAAAAATGCTTATTTATATTCAGGGGTTCTCAAAACATGTATTTCTGGTGAAATCTCGGTATAGAATTTTTGGGTGGAATACAATACTTCCCCTACTTACTATACGTAGTAGAGAAAGTAAAAATAGGCATAGGTATTGTTTAAAGCAAAATTGCTTATACTATTCCTTTACAATAGCCGCAACTTCAAAATATCTCTTTTATAATGGCTTATGAATGGTCAAATTATGAACTGCAAATCAATTATTTTCCTTATGAATGCCTGTGACGTGGGGAATGGAAATTTTTCTGTTCGAACTGATTTAGTTTCATTGAACTCCCAGTGACTTAATTTTGTTTGCCCATAAAGGAATATATGCAGAGTGTAAATGAATGGTGAGTAACAAACCTATGCTTTTACTGTGTGGTATTTCTCGCATATGTTGTTGAAACTGGTGAGAGTACTTCTGGCTATTATAAGTACATATAAAGATTCTCTGAAATTTAGTGTATGTGTAAGAGAGTAACTTATTTTAGAAAGTTTAATAATTACCGCGATGCTTTAGATGAGTGGGTAACTAACTATATAAACATGTATGGAACCGAGCGGGATGGCTCAGGCGGTAACGTCTGTGGCCCGCATTCGGTAGGTCCCGGGTTCAAATCCCGTGGTTTTTTCGTGGTTTCCCTCAGTCGCTAAGGTAAATGCCGGATTGGATATTTAATACCACGTCCCATAGTTCCACCTTAAGTCTAAAAAATAGTAAAAATGAAGAAAAAGGTGGTAATAGGAATGCTATGCCATCTATCCACAGACAATGAAGCAGGTAGAGTGGACGGCACCCTAATGCCATCTGCACGGCACAAAGCAGAAGATCCGACTGCTATGCACTGTGGACACGTAACGAAGCAAGATGGCTTGGTTACAGGGATGAGACCTAGAAGACTAACTGTCCGCCTTTCTGTATGTATAATGCCATCTGCACGGTACGAAGTAGAAGATGCAGTTGCTGTGCACTAGGGTCTCTGTGGACACGACGAAGCGGGTGGACTAACTGTCCGCTACACCTCGATCTAAGAGTTATCCACTAACAGATCCGTCGCGATATGACCCTGTAGTTAAAGCGACGTAAAATAGAGTAATAATAATAATAATAATAATATGTTTTAATTTGCAATATAGCCTAAATCTACATAGCATATAGCTTATACCGAAATCTGTTATATTGTTAATTTAAAGTTCCGTAACTCAAGCGGGAATTGCAAAGGAGTAAATGTTATCTTGTGAACATTTGCAAAGGTTAGGCTAGTAAGCATTTCTATTCTTACAGTGGGTTAAGGTATCGTTTCTGTTTGCCGAATATCACGTAACCTTGTTGTATTCCTTGGCAACAATTTTCAATTGTACGCCACTGTAAGTATAACTCTTACTACTACTTCCCCCCTCTACATCTTAGTGTATATAATTTTTAGAAACAAAAGTATAACACCAGTACCCACATGCAGAGTCTTAAAAAGTCGTTTTATTAACTATCAGCACATTTTCTCATTTTTATACTTAAAATAAGCGCAAGTAATCGTTGAAAACGCATTCATCTATCTATAACTCATTTAATTAGTGCACAATTAATACTTTTGGTACACCAATAATGTTATAAGAAAGCAAATCAGCTGATAGCTAGAGCTACTTATTACTTCCAGCAAATCACTGTCTAAGATCACCGTGAGTATTAGTGAAGATCGAGTGTGATCAGTGATGATTGATCACCATGATTGCAATATAGCCGTTTATCTCATCACTATCCCACACCAATGTTGTTTATTTTTGGTTACAGTGGTGGATGTAGAAGTCAGTGTTTGTAGTAACCAGGGCCTTGACTCTGGTGATATGTTATCTTTTAATTGTTTACACATTAACAATCATGTGTACATACATTCTTATCATGCATCCCACACTATGAAAACGCATATTTGTTAAGTAATTTTATGCCATTTTCTGTTTTAGGGTATCTTTCTTCGATTTTAGTCATTACTTTGTCATTTTCTTGCTCTTTGGCTTTATTTTGTCATTTTACTGCAGTGAGTATTATAAAGATGTTTTTATATTACTTGTAAACTTTTGTAGGCATAATTATTTTTCAAACCTTTGAAATTCCACTATTTAATTGAGAAATAAGAGTAACTTAAATACTTTTACTCACATTCTTGAAAAAACAAATCACATACCTATTTAATGCTTAGTCTGGTAAACCAGCTGGTGAACTCTTTGGGCCGCTATGACCACAAGGCGCCAAGGCGGAGACAGAGTTACCGGTTGCCGAAGGACGGCTGCCCCGAGGCTGAGGTCTGCCAATCCCTCACTCCACAAACTCCCCTAAGTTAAGCAGCATTGGGCTCAGTCGCCGGCTGGGTGAGTGACCATCTAGCAGCGACCCGCCTGCTGCCAACTTGAATACTCCCATCCCATTACCTAGTATTCCCATCTTGCTTTGCTGCCATGCCGGCCTGCTTAACTTGACAACCACACAAGCGGTCGCCCAAGTTAAGCAGCATTGGGCTTGGTCACCACATGGTCGCTAGTCCGCCCATGCGGACCCAGCCAATGGTAGCGCAGAAAGCAAAACTCCGGCCAAGACAAATTGATAAAAATCAAAAGCTTGTGTAAATTCTTTGAAACCTTGTTTATCGCACAGGTAAAGCAGCATACGCGGCTAGGTACTGTGGCGATCACATTCCGCCCGACCAGGTGAACCTGGGCGACCTGTTCTCGAATGCTTGCGGGTAGAGGGTGGCCAGTGCTCCATTACAGTTGTGAATCCACATCCCAAACTAGGGATGAGACGGTCAGTTCTCCCTTGTTCCGGTTGCTGCTGTCATAGGCTGTGAAGTGCTCTTCATTTGTTTTTTCGTGCAGTCTGAAAACTCAGAGGAGTTAATACTACAGTTTTGTAAGACCTGCTTAAAACAGTTTTCTTAATTTTCCTTTCAGATTCTTCATACTTTAATTAATCTTTAGGTAATATCATTATTGTTATTGCTACATTTTCTACTGGTGTAGCAATTATACCACGTGTAAAGTAATTTACACACTTCATACACTAATGTTCATAAATTAAATAAATCTCCGTTTTGGATAATTTTTTGTGATTATGCAATTTTTTTTAAAAAATTTTAAGTCATTTTATAGGTCATTTTTCACACATTTTTAGGTCATCAAAATCCGCGCTCTGGTAATGTCTAACTTTTATAAGGGTATAAAGGGAATAAAAGCATTTGCATACGAAATCCCGGTGCAAGATGATTCTTCTTTCCCGACCATAATACTCGTATGCCCGTTCTTTATAGCAACTTCCACAGAGTGTCATCGTTCAGGATCTAGGAATACCATGCTAACCTCTAGTTTCAGAGGTCGCAGGTTCAAACCCGGCGGAGGGCGATGGATGTTTTTCCGGCGTAAAAATCCTTAGCATGGCTTCCTTCGAAAGGGAAGTAAAGCCGGTGGTCCCGAGTCGTAGATTTACACCACGAAAACAAAACAAACAAACCTCAAGCCTGATAAAGAGGCCTCTGAGCAAAATTTACGGTCTTTGCCTCCTAATATAGAATGGGACTCTAATAACTATAGTAGTTAGCGAGCGTCCATAAATAAAACTGAACTTGATTTTTTTTCCACAGAGGTTATAGACAATACTAGCGCGTATCAACAGGTTTTTATTTGCTCATGCTGACTTTAGTTATTTAACATGACATAAAAACGTCTCAAGGGTTACATTCACATGACTTTCTGTACCCATTCTTCTACAAACTATTCTTACAACAACTTATTCTTCTCTCTGCTTCATGTTGATCGAGATAAACTTGCAGAAATGAATTTGTTATAAATTTTGTTGTAGGTACAAGCGGGCTTAAGCGATAGTCAAATCTTTTAAAAGAGGGTCGCTGTGTGATGGTTTTAAATTCCGTTCTCTATGCATGACACGAGAAAAAAAATCTGATGTATTACATTTACATGACTTTCTCTATCCATTATCGCTTATATTTATATATCTTCTACAAACTACTCTTATGAAAGCGCATTTTTCTGTCTGCCTCATGTTAACTGAGATAAATCTTTGCAGAAATGAGTTTCATTGAAGATTTCCTAGTAGGAACAAGGAGGATAAAGGAAACCGAATCGATAGCAAGATGTTTAAAAGCTAGTCGGTATGTGCTGACCTTGAAATTCCATATTCTTTCCATGACATTGCGATAAGAAATTGACAAATGTTGAACATTTAAACCAATAAAAATGGATATTTCGGAAATGCTACAGAACGTTATTTGAAATAGTGTGCTTTAAAGAGGTCTTGCATGTTTTGTACAGTAGATGCGCTTTTATTCTATTTCTTATGGCTTACCTTTGTATAAAATAAAGGGCCATTGACAATGAAAATTAACCATCATGTTAATTACGTTAATTTACACCTTAAAAACGTAAGATGTAAAAATATAAACTTAAGGCGATGTCTTTCACATCCAGAAATGCATACATACTTAAGCAGTAGACATTCGGAAGAGAGGGTTAAACGGCTGAACTAATATGGCGACCTGGGAAGTAATCACCGTCAAAAGAGTTTATGTACTTGTATCAAAATGAACCATCGGTTAAAGGATGTTAAACTCTCAAAAAAGCATCACCATCTTACGTTGTTTACGCGCCTCCTGCTCTGTTGTTACTGACCCGACACCCCTCCCAGAAGATAAATGAATTTCTCTAGCTACTGCGCATACAGATAAGCGTGTCACAACGAAAAAAGTCAGCCTATACGTCTAATTAATTGTTTATTTTTACGTTTACGTGATTAATTGTGAATAACTCCATTGCAATACATAACATCTAGATTTCAAGTTTACGCTATTCTTACTGTAATTTTCATTGTGGATGGTGAAGTATACAAAATTGTTTCCTGTGAAGTCCACTTCTTCCAGATATACATTTTATAGTCATTCAAATATGTTAAAAATCAAAATCGTTACGAACATTTTTGACATCCAAAAAATTGAAAAGATTTCCGTGTAAAGTATAGTTTGAGGTGAGGTATATTTTCTTGAAAAGTTTCGTGTCGTATCCCTGAAAGATCTTAAGCATAAATACAAAGTTTGGTATTTATCGGGGGTGCGCGCGCACACACACACCCACACCCACACCCACAAACGGACCTTTTCCTGAAAATGCTACATATACCTCGGCGAAATCCTGATATAAAGTTTTTTGGGTGGAAAACAATTCTTCCTCTACTTACGCTAAGGTGGGGTAGAGAAAGTAATACCGAATAGCGACTTACCACTTGCAAAAAGTATAAAATACTATTTGACAGTTCAAACCAATGGGTAATAAAGAACATCTCGGAAATGGTTAGCGCCACAAACAATTTTATTTGAAAGTAAATTGTGTATTTTAACGAGCTCTATACTTTTTGTGGTAAATGATAATTAGACAATCCCGGGACTGAATCATTCAATTAAACTTCTGAATTCAACTTGCTATTTCAATTAGTAGGCTAATTTCTAAAATAGCATGAAAAGCCCAGTACTAGGTAGAGAATGTGTGCCAACTACAAAAATATTTTTTCGGTTTAACAAAATGAGTTTACATATCGGATGAATATTCTCATCTTGTGGATTGGTAACTAGACAGGCGACACAAAATACAAGTACAGAGTGATTAATGAAGAACTGATACATTTATTTCTTTAATTATTCTGTTCGAAATTCACTCAATGCCCCAATTTTAGCACCAAATTAAGCGGAATGTTCTGGAGTTTTGATTGCCTGTCATTAGATGCACAGATGCTTATGTTTTATTCATAATTGTTAGTTTTATTGGCGGAAACTGTTTCTGAGATTTTGTTCTAGCCAACGTGAAAATGGAGTACACATTAAATGAATGACTCTTCCTTGTAAAGCAATACTGGATTACGAATTTAATTACAGTTACTCAAACGGCATACCAGAGAGAATTTGGTGTTCGGAATCCTCCCCAAAGAAACACAATACTGGGACTGGTAAACAAATTGGAAACAACTGGACCTGTGGTGAGTGAAAAAGGCAACACTCGTTCATCTAGGCTTCCCACGGAAGTTGTTGACGCAAGAGCACTACTGGATCAGTCATCCAAAATGTCATTAAGACGTTTGTCGCAGGAGACAGGGTACAGCTACTCAATGTGTCAGAGAGCTGTGAAAAGTGCAGGTCTAAAGCCGTATAGGATTACGGTTGTCCATCAGTTACAGGAACCAGATAAGAATTGTCCTTGGTTTCAAGCGTTCGTTGTGTAAAATCCTGCCATATTGTCCGTCACATGGTTCACAGATGAAGCATGGTTCCATTTATCCAGCTATGTGAGCTCAAATAACTACGCTATTGGGCCAGCGAAAATCCACATGTTAATCATGAAGCACGCATGCACGCGGTTAAAATCGCAGTTTGGTGCGCACAGAGAATAGTGTGACCAATGTTTTTTTAAAACAATGTGAACACTGCGGAGTACCGAAGGATTTTCATGGAGTTCGCTGAGCAACTAGACGATGTAGAGCTGAGTCAAGAATATTTTGAGCAGGACGGCGCTACATGCCATACATCAAATGAATCCATGGCACTAATTGCAACTTTCTTTAACGACCGGATAATTTCCAAGAACCTCTGGCCAGTGAGATCTCCGGATTTGACATCGCCGGACTTCTTTCTATGGGTTTACTTAACAGACAGGGTTTATGGCATACGTCCCCAGACATTGGACGATCTGAAGCACAACATTACACAGAAGATTCAATCTATTGACAACAGAGTCCTCCATCGAGCGACCAGTAACATGGAACGACGTGTTGAGTTGTGCCTCATGCAGGATGGAGGACATTTTCAACATTTGCTATAGACGTAAATAATCTGCCAAAATTTCTCTGCATTTCAGGTATAATAAGTTGTCGCTAGCATAACTCGTTTTGAAACAATTAAAGAAATAAATGAGTCAGTTCCTCATAAATCACCCTGTACTATAAGGAAAGCCGCCGCACTCGTCAACCTGTCCGATGCGGCTACGAGAGTGTCCTTTCTTTACTGCTCTGCCAGCGGAACAGATAGGACGCTGGATTGTCTGGGTTTCCAATAACAATTCCGGTTGTCTATATATATATTGTTTCATGTATACAACTGTACACCTCAGGAAGTGTCACATGAGTTGTACACCAGGGTCACAATAACCCTTAATCTTTTACCAAATGATACTAGTCCAGTAGCATGTTATAAGGATATCAGACTTTCAAAATGCGGAATAGGCTATAATGGATATCTAACAATTAAAATATGTTATTCCTGTGAATTTTAAGGCAAAAAGTATTCAATATGTAATAGAGAGGTAAGAAAGGGATAATAAAGTGCATTTGAAGATTGAACTAAAACATTTGTATTCATTTAGCTAGAAGGAAATAAATAAATAAATCATAGAGTTGATAACATACATGCTAAAATAACTCGTTTAGCGATCATATTTTTGTCATTGCTTTGTTTCATTTACTTTTGTTACAATTTTGGCACTATTTAGTGCTGTGTTGAGAACAATCTGCGTTCTTACATTTCTCACACACTAAAATTGTTTTTCTCCCTTAGAATACGAGCAAATGGAACTTCTTTTGGGTTTAGTTTGAATGTTTCAGAAGACGGTCTTGTTGTTTCCCCACCTGATCACCTGAATGCTTGGCAGATTAATCACTTTAAACATGGTTCATAGATTCTGGAGGGGCATCATCTTCAGAGTGTGACTGGAAAATCACAACTCACACTCATTATTTAGTTCCTCCAATAATGCTGCTCGTATTTTCTTATCAGTTGCACAAGTATCATTTATACGTCTACTATTTTTCCAGAGAAGTTACTAAATCCGTACACCAGGGTCAGCTATTTATATCAAGTTGTCTTAACAAATAAAGCATTATAATTTCGAACTTCCGTCCTGTTGTAAGTCTCGCTGAATACTGAATTTACATTGTTGGGAGCCCAGCGCATGCGCAGAAGGAAACAAAATGATGCAGCGTCACAGTGACCCTGGGTTAGAATAGTGTAGAACATTTTGCTGTCCATAAAAGCAATTGGAACATTGTGTAGAGACTGAATGCCCTGCTTACGGGAACGATGTTTTGTTATACGTGGAAATGCAGCTGAGTGCTGTAAGGACACATCCTCAATCACCTGAAACTTGCACCGCAAATATTTCGGAAATGGAAAGTGCTATTGGTGTGCAGTTTTCACAGCATTGATTGATTAGCCTATAAACAGATTTTAATAATACTGAGAAAGTGTATTTTTTAGCAAACAAACAATTTTTTAAATGGAACAATGCCTAGTTACGTCAACAGAATAAAGGTAAGGTAAATTAGAATGTCAATGGTCTTTGTTGCAGGATTCTAGTGCAAGTGATTTACGAGAAATCATATTTTGAAAAGTTTCCACCCCGACAATTGTTTGTTTGTCCCATTCAACCTGCTTGGTTGCTAGGTACGATGTTGTTATGTTTGTTTGCATTGTGTTTTCTGTTCGTTGATTGCATTGCGACTTTCTGGTCAGTTAGTTTAAGCAGTAAGTCGTGAATGGAAGATGGGGTTTACTGATGCAGAAAAAGGCGACATGCTCATGGTGTATGGAGAGTGTAGGAAGAATGCAGTTCGTTCCTGTATGGTGTATGCGGAAACGTATCCCAATAGACGTCAACCATCTCGGCAATTATTTATCAACCTCTTCAACCAATTACGTGAAAGTGGTACTGTAACGCCTAGAAAACGTAACAGAAATAAACAAGTGACTGGAGGAGGGGCAGAAATTACTCTTTTGGCTGCCGTTGCAGTAGATCCGCAAATTAGTTCCCGCACAATCGCACGTGGAAGTGGCATAAGTCAGGCAAGTGTACTGCGCATTCTCCATTGACATAGGTTCCATCTCTATCACATCTCTCTCCATCAAGAGCTACATGGAAACGATTTTGAGAATCGTGTTAACGTTTGTACATGGGCATTAAGACATGATACTCCAAATTCATCATGTATCTTGTTTAGTGATGAGGCAACATTTACTAATCATGGCCACGTAAGCCGCAGAAACATGCACTATTGGTCTGTTGACAAACCCCGTTGGCTTCGTCAGGTGGAACGTCAGTGTCCATGGAGTTTAAACGTGTGGAATGGGATAGTGAACCACAGCTCATAGGCCCTTTGTTCATAGAAGGAACAATGAACTCGCACAAGTATCGCGGCCTCCTGACAGACCATCTGCCACAGATGCTAGAAGACGTTCCTTTGCAAACTAGGAGGAACCTGTGGTACCAACATGATGGCTGTCCAGCCCATTGTGCACGAAGTACTACAGCTTGTCTTAACGGATTGTTTCCAAATCGTTGGATTGGACGAAGAGGACCTGTACCTTGGCCGGTCCGTTCACCGGATCTGACCCCTTTAGACATTTTTCTGTGGGGAAGGTTGGAAGACACTGTCTAGAAGGATGTACCAACTACCTACACCAGACGATATGAAACGACGTATTACTGCTGCCTGTTCTGAAATTTCCGCTGAAATGCTAGAACGTGTGCAGCAGTCATTTCATAGCAGACTGGAAGCTGCCGGTGGTTATTTTGAACACAACCTTTGAAGGGCTGTGTTCTCTTTACTTTTAAGACTCCACAGAAGTATTGTAATTCCCTTTTGTTTTTCTTTAGTTTGTTCTACCACAGGTTGTACAAGTGTCGGTGCGTAAAAGTTTCAAAATAATATTTCTCGTAAACCACTTGCACTAGAATCCTCCAACAAAGACCATTGACATTCTAATTTACTCTACCTTTATTGTGTTGATGTAGCTAGGCATTGTTCCATTTAAAAATTGTATGTTTGCTCAAAAAATACACTTTCTCAGTATTATTATAATCTGTTTATAGGCTAATCAATCAATGCTGTGAAAACGCACACCAATATCACTTTCCATTTCTGAAATATTTGCGGTGCAAGTTTTAGGTGATTCACCCTGTATACCAACAGAAATGATTATTGCTCGCGATGCTGAGTGGGCATCCTATGAATAAGTCGAAATGATCCGCACCTAAGTCGGTAGCCTCGAACCCTTGCCTCTTCGCTAGCATAGAACCAGAGCACTGCGCTTCATCCCATTACGCCAATAGGCCACGGCGCAGTATGTGTCTGTAATTATAGTTCCAAGTATGGGTCGCTTTACATTATGTTAGAAGTACATATTAATTATAATACACAGAATACACAGAATGTTCATCATAATTATCTCCTAAAATGCGTTCTTCGTGTTCAGTTAGTTTTATGTTGCTGGAAACCAGAACAGATGCCAAACATGTGATAGTAAAAACGCAGAGCTATTTAAAATATACAATTTATGTTAAAACTATTATACCATTACTTAAGCATTTCCAAGAAGTTTTCTGTCATTCATATGCATCATCCAATGCTTCAAGCAATACCTTTTGAGTATTAAGCGGCCATTCTTTTGTTTCTCCTGGGACCAGGCAGGCATATACAAGACATTTGACTATCGTAACTTGTAACAAGCCTCCTGGATGCTTCTGTGTACATACCGTCAATGTTTAGCATGATTAGTAGGAGGTAGACGGAAAATGAAAGCTTTTGTATGCATAATTTTTAGAATGGCTAGAAAACAAGCTTTAATAGGTACTCAAAGCCGTATGGTTATCAGATTTATAATCAGCAACACTACATTACAACCTTCAGCGTTGCTCTTGCTTCATCTGTTTTCTTGGGAAAACCAAGAAATGATGGCAATAGTGGTTCTGACAAACTGCCGTTGTGTAGCGTACAGCCTTTATGGGTAATACAGTTTCGTCAGAATCTTTGTAATGGAATTTATTACTCCATTAGGACAGATTTTAACGTATCATTTTGATGAGTTGTACATAATTGGTCTTCGTTTGAGCAAACGCTGGTGATGCATTGTCAGGTGTTCCTGTGTGCTGCTTATTGCAGAATTGCTGGAAAGGCTATAAAAAACACTATTAAATCTCATGGTCATTCAGAATGTTCTGCTGTTAATTTGTAGAATCCACACGGGGTATCCTTGTGTTGTGCAATCCACACTTCTTTAGCCCTCACCTAGGGTAGAAAGAAGTGTTTCATTCGACCCATAATTTTCGATGTCAAGATTTCGTTGGTAATATTGTTTTGAATCCTCCCAAATTAAGTGAAGAAAACGATAATCTGATGTGTTATACCTCACGACTTTCTCTAACCATTTCCAACTTTCAGATATATAATATAAAAGTGACTTTTCCATCCATGTACCCTAATTGCTATAAATGCCTAGAAATAGTTTCAAATTAGCGATAAGCAGACCCGCGTTGTCTCTGTGAACAGTGGGGCTGGAATACAAAAAGTCATTTAAACCTGATTGTGTATTTAAGTCGCACATGTTCCAAAGATGCAAGGGAAGGTATTCTGGACATTTATCCCATCCCAACTTCATGTTTACTTGAATCAGTGGGTATTATTTTTTTTTATCAAAACGAAGAAAATTTTTGTTAAAAGGACAAGGCCTGGGATAAAACCAAGAGAAATGAAAAATGAGTATTAATTTTTACTTGCTCTCCCGTGGTTAACTATAGGAAGAATTATATTCTCAAAAGTCCCCCGAAATGCACGTTTTAAGGTCTCAGAAGCGAAATATTAGTATTTTCAGGGAGATGTGTGCATACAATGTGTGTGTGTGTGTGAGAGAGAGAGAGAGAGAGGGAGAGAGATGCATGGAGAGAGAGGAAGGGGGGAGATAGAGAGCGCTTGTTTGTGAACACTTAACTTAAAAGGAACATTCGATGAATATCAATCTTCGTATTTAAATCCAGCATTTTTCAAGGATAAAAGGTTTGCATGAAATTTCTCTCCCCTACCCAAGTCGCTGTTTACATGGACAAAGTGTTCTGAAAAACGGCCTGAAAGAATCTGATGAAATTGCAAGTGTTTTAATTACTCGCACGATAAATAAAATGCATATTTCGAATATTCTCTTCAGTAGCCTAAGTCATTTTCATACTTATTGAAGTTTAGAGAATTTTGTGTAACAGGAAAACTGTAATCGATATACAGAACATTACTAAAGGAAAATGTAAAACGTGTTGAAACGTATAGTGTATTACATAGGTTTTTATTTCCTTTAGGCGTTTTTGAGGTGTTTCCGGTTATTCCTTTGAATTAAGCATATCTGAAATGATGTGTTGTGGGATTCCGAACACCAAATTCTCTCTGGCATTCCCTTTGAGTAGCTGTAATTGAATTCGTAATCCAGAAGTGCTTTACAAGGAAGAGTTGTTCATCTAATGTGTACTCCATTTTCACTTTGACTAGAACAAAATATCAAAAACAGTTCCCTACAATAAAACTAACAATTACGAATAAAACATGAACATCTGCGCATCTAGTGACAGGCAATCAAAACTTCAGAACATTCAGCTTAATTTGGTGCATTTGGGGCATTGTGTGAATTTCGAACAGAATAATTAAAGTTATTCATAAAAACACCCTGTATTTCCGAATGACAACAAAACAGTCCAGTTTGGAAGCTCACGTGGTCTTTATGCGCTATTTTTACATTCCCTACCACCAAGGTGGAATAAATACTACGTTTCACCCGTAATTTCGATGCAGAGGTGTGTATGTGTGTGTGTGTTTATGAGAGAGAGAGAGAGAGAGAGAGAGAAGGGGAGGGAGCAGTGTAATTCAAAAATGAAAAGTTGAATAAATATCAAACCTCATACTTTATTTCTTACTTAAACTTCTCTCAGAATCGCAAGGCTGGAATTTTCGTGAAAATTTTCCCGCTTTAAAAATCCCTTACATGTGAACATTTTCGGAAGTTCCTTTTATCAAAATTGAATCTTAAGGATTTTAATTAAAATACCATATGTTTGAGATAATGACATCTTCCCTTGAATAGGTTGTAAGTTTCTCTTCATTCTAATTCTAATGTTACGTAGACTCCCTCTCAGGTCGACTGTTGAGTGCTTTAACTTCTCAACCCAGAGGTTTAGGGTTCAATTTTCGGCTGGTGCGGGGAACTTTTCTTTAACCAGAATCATTCCCTGCCCGACAGAGCATGGAAGTATGAATGTGGGAGTGAATGAAAGTGTGTTTAAAAGTTAAAAACTAATAAAACCAATGTTAAAAAAACACTAAGTTTGGTGAGCAATAACTCCATCAGCTGTAACCCGGCCAAAGCCCTCGATATGACAAAGAATCTAAAGGTGGTTATCAAAGTGAAACAATAAAAAAATTGCATAACTGGAATATATAAAAAATGTACAAAAGCGTGTTACAAGAAAATGCAGATGTCATTAAAATGTAACATTATTTATGTCCGATAACCTTTATCACAGCTTAGCCTTTTTTGGAATATTCGTTGTATAATGTGCGTTTTTCCAGCTTAAATTTTACTTTGGGGAAATGCACCATTCTTATTAAGCTCAAGACTAACAAAAATCTACTTGTAGTATATACAGTTGCTTGTTTGTGCATCCTGAGAGCAACCAAACCGTCAATGTGCTATCAGTAACTCCTATAGGGTCTTTCAGCAGGAGTGTCCTATCTTTGAATTGAAATAAAACACGTTCTATAAGTGGTAGAGGTTTATTTCTTTTTTATTTTGGAACATAATTAATGTCATTACGTGTGGAAGAGCACATCAGTTAAGTGACCGCCGTGACTTCGTTGGGTTGCGCGTATAATGACAGAAGAACGTAAATTAGGTCCAACTTCCCGAATAATACACGTGATGTTATTAATAAGATCATTTACTGTTTCTGGCTTGTTGACATAAACTCGAGATTTAACATAACCCCACAAGAAGTAATCCAACGGCGTTAAATCATGACCTAGGGGCCAGTTAACATCACCACCACGGGAAATGATGAAACCTCTGAACTTCTCCTTCAAAAGATGGATTGTTTCGAGAGCAGTATGACATGTGGCACCATCTTGCTGGAAGCAGATGTTTCTGAGATCCATACCATCCAATTGAGGCCAAAATAGTCCCTTATAAGAGCCCAGTATCTTTCTTCATTGACAGTAGCGCTTCTCCATCTTCATCTTGGACCAATGATTCCACCATACGAAAATCCACACCACACAGTAAGCTTTTGGGGATGAAGTGTTCGTTCTTGAATTTACATTGGATTGTGATTGCTCTAATAGCGGCGATTTTGATTGTTAACACAACTATCCATCCAAAAGTGGGCTTCGTCGCTGAAGATGATTTTTCGACATAAATTCGGGTCAGCTTCCAATTGCTCCATAGCCCAATCAGCGAATACACGGCGCACGGCGCAACCTATGATCGTTAGGCTTTAGTTCTTCAGTTAGCATCATTTTGTAAGCGTGAAACTTCAAGTCCAGATGCATAATCCGCCAAGTTGTGGTCGGCAAAAGCCCCAATTCTTACGCTCGACGAGCAATTGATTTGTTTCCGTTCTCGTGTGCACTCTCACGAACGGTGCCTATGTTTTCGTTGGAGCGCCTATGTCGATTACGTACAGGCATTCTTTGATCGCTGACAGAAGCACTTCTTTCAAATTTATCGATCAAACGCCGAACCGTTCTCTCGCAGGGACGATTATGCACACCGTAAACTTCACGCAATACACGGAAGGCTTGGCGAACAGATGATCCATTTTGATATAAATTTTCACAATTACTACACGTTGCTGAATGCTGTAACGTTCCATTGCTATTTGTCAATAACAACTGTAATCACATGAAAAAAAATGAGTGCTGTAACTCAATAACAACGACAGCTATCACATGTTAAAGATAGGACACTCTTGTTGAAAGATACTTTACTAGGCGAAAATTATCGTAGTTAAGCTTAAGTGGGTAGCACAATCACGTTTTATATGAATGGTGTAATATACAAGGAAGAGCTATTTATAGCATGAATATAGTATTAATGGTCCAGGGAGTATTTCCATCCTGTATTGCTGAAGTAATATCAAGCAACAGAAAACCTGAAGATATGAAAACAGGTTAATAAGGAATCTACATCATACTTGACTTACAAACACAACTGATTGAATGCCATTTCTAAAGTGGTATTGTTTAGAATTATTACCAGGGTTAGGAGTTTTAGGTGCAAATTTCAGATGAAAAAGGAAGGGAAAAGGTGCTCAAATAAGGTGAAAAAAGGGGACAATAAGGTGCTGGTTTATTTAAAGGGATGCATAACTGAAATTGCTATTTTCTAAACTATCCATTCAATTGGACTGAAATTTTAACCACATGTCAGTCTTCTTTAGATATAATTGTTTTGTGAATTTCAATCCAAAATGTTAATTGGTTTTCAAGTTACTAATTTTCAAAATATAAAACTATGTGTATATGCAAAATGCAACACATGATGCATTTTTCAAAAAAAAAAAAATCTTATGTTGTTTCTATGTCAAGGAACTACAAATCTGTCATATAATTTTTTCTACCATTCATAGTTTAAGAGAAAAAAAAGTTTTGTAATTTTGTATTTGAACTTTTTTTCGCCTTTTTTATACATTATTATCTTCAAAAATTAGTAGCGCGAAAAGTATTCATTACACAGAAAATTATATGATAGTTTTATTTATTTGGGTTTTTGAAATAAGCATAAAAATGTCAATATGAATGGATGAAAATTACATCGTTCGGAACATTTTTAATATGCAGAAATGCTGAAAATAACAAACGCCTTAAAATGAAGTTTTAAAAATATAAACAGCTAGCAAACAAATGCGCAATGGTATTTAAAAAGTCTCGTAACGATCCTGAAGCGTTCGCTAGGTCAAAAATAAAAGTGGATTCTAAAACTACAACCAATGGAGAATTTTTGGGGAACATATATATATATATATATATATATATATATATATATTTGACTTTTTGAGATTTTGGGTAAATTTCAGTTGTGGATTCCCTTAACTAATTCAACGATTTCTCTTTTCTCTATTCTAATCATAAAAAAAGGGAAAAACATGAAGCTGTTGTACTTCAAGACATTAAGCATCTCCACATTTTTAAAAGTAAGTCTGTTTCTATTAGGAGATAGAATGTCTTTGTAAATGCTAAAGCTTCTTTCAACATCTACAGAAACCAGTGGGGCAAACCTTGTATTCACTCGGAATGGCAACTCTACAGATGTGGCGAAGTCCTCAATGTCTGGATTCTTCTGAAGACTAGATTCAAGTTCGTCTTTGGCAAAGCCATTTAACTGCTCCCTCACGGAAGTAAAAATATCCTATTGTTTTTCCTTTTCCAGAACTTGTTCTTTTCCTTTAATAGATGCAGGCAGGTACTTGTAACTATGGACACAATATAGTTCTGTCTACAAATTATGTATTTTCTCCGGTAACAGAAGTTGCTGTGCCTTGGAAATTGCACTTGCGTCGGATGGATCCAAAGAAAGCAGAAACTCTTTAATTTTGTCAAAATTCTCACACAACATAGCAGCACACTCAATCCAAGATCCCCAGCGAGTAATGACCGGGAAATTTGGAAGGGGCAGGCCAGTGATTTCCCTGTAGTAAACAACACGGCTCGGAGCTTTCAGTAGAATCTTCTTCAGGGCAGAGATGAATTGATTTGCAAAGTCGTATTCGTTCCTTATGGATTCACAAGCCCTGTGAAAGGCATGAGCCAAGCATGTCACATGCTTCAAGTTAGGAAATAAAGGTTTCAATTGGTGAACAGCTCAAACCATGTATGGAGCCTGGTCCGTAACCACAAGAAGTTTTTCAAACTCGATACCAGTAGGTCAGAGTTTTTGGCGGGAGTCCATAATGGATTGCATTACTGTACTGGCATTGGCTTTCTGCAGCTCGTACATTTTTAACAACATGGGCTTAACTTTCTCCCCCGCTAAGGGAAAAACTAAAATGTTCAAAACATATCGTTCCATTGAGTCTATGGTTTCATCCACAATGATTCCCACATCGCAATCAGACACTTTCTCTTTGGTTCTTTCTATGGTTTCTTGGTAAACAGGCCTCAAGTAGTTTTTCTTAAAGTACTCTCATCGGGCATTGACATCTTTGTGTATTTTTCAGGAAATCCCTTGAAGGCTGGATTGTTCACCTTATTTAGTGGAATTCCTGCTTGTGTAAGAGCTGCACACAAATCAATGTTTAATTTCTTCAAATTTTGGATTTTTGAAGAGTTCTGTTGAAACACATTTCGTAAGAGAGGTTGCCATGATTTGTATGCTTGAAGAGTCTTGTTCATTTGATGCTTAGAGCTGGAAATGTGTTGTTTGCTGCGATCTCGCTGGTGTTTTCATCTAACAAAATTCCTGAATCACAAATAGTACATCGCATAACAGTTCCATCAGTGTCTATGAAATCTTGTTTGAATTCCTCAGCCAGAACAATAAATCGAGCATGGACAGCTTTGGCATGGTAAAATCTAGTACTAGTACACTCGTTTGGAGAGCTAACACTAGTTCACTTGCTAACACAATGCGACTGTCACACAACTCACTCTTGCACCCATTCGCTGTCCACATTCTCTTACAACACCGCGACAATTACCAGAATGTTCTCATTCATGCTGAACTTCAGTCTCAGCAATTTCTAGTAGCTTCGAGCAGAACCCAGTCTTAATAATTCTCGGAACTGCGCGGGTGAGGTTACTGCCGTCTCTCAAGTAACAAACTCACATTCACGAACTGCAGGCTACTGATTCTGGTGGGATAGAATCACTCATTGTCAATTGCATTATTGCGGGCTACTTTATAGCGGTAAAGCGAGAGAAAGAGGTTTTCGTCGAACACACAATTATTTTCCATTGTTGCTGGTGTGCTTTTAATTCCCGCGCGGCGTTTACTGAAAGAGGTAGGCTTACTATTTGCACGTACACAGCAAGCTGAGGAGATGTTAATTGAAAGTTAAGGAATAAATTCGAATGAAACTTAAAAGATAAAAGGGGAAAAAGGGGATTATGGGCATGGTTGGGGGAAAATGAGATAAAGGTAAAAAAAAAGGGTAAAGGTATTAAAAAAGGGAAAAAGGTGCAAGAAAAAATGGCTCTTTTCGCAACTAGAAACAAAATTTCCATTGTGATATCTTTCCGCACAGCTTTAACTTACCCTAAGAAAACAGGTGCGCATCTAAAAATCCTAACCCTGATTATTACAGTTGTTTCGTAAAACGTGATTAACAGAGACCTCCGTGTCACAATAGTTATCGTATCCACTAACAATCCGGAGGTCACGTGTTTGAATCCCATTGGGACCACTTGTCTGAATTAAGGTTCGTCGTTTCTAATGCTCACTTTATGGCCTATGACCTTCGGAGCTACTTCATTCCACCAAGCGATGACGACCCATTTCTGAGGTGGAGGCACCCAGGGGGCGGAATTCTCCAACGGTAGGGTGGTGAGGATGTTGGAGGTGGAATGAGAGCATCTACAGCTTTTACCATGGACTCCGAACCACGTTGGGCCTTGGGGATACTTCACACGAGCAAGTCAGAGGTGAAGGGGTGTATAGGGCTGACTTAAAATCGCCACCCCTAGCCGGGAATCGAATCCCAGACTCTCGGTACGAAAGCGCTACCCTAAATTAAAGTGTAGGTTAACTCTCAGCCACCCGGGTTCATTTCCGCAGATCATCGTCTCTGTTTACCAGAGACGTTGGGACGTTAAACAAAGAAGAAGAAGAAAGAATCAATCAGTTTAATGGTAGTTCTGCTGCTTATTTCCTTTTCTCGCAAACAACAACAAACTTTGAAGATTATGTTCCTAAAGCACTTATGTCACCTACCTGAAAGTTTTCCTATTCGGACATTTATTTAATTAACCTGGATTGTGAGATGATGAGTCTGTAATTATTAATTATTACAGAAAGTTCTGTAAATGTCGCGCAGTTCATTTTGTTGCAATTCTGTTATCTCCCGTAGAAGTAACATTGCGTTCCCTCTAAAAATTATAAAATCGAAACTTAGCTGCAATTAACACTTTGAGGTCCTATTAATAAAAATTATATCTGTTGCACTCACAGACTTGCTCTACTCTTGTATAAACTATTTTTACAAGTGCTTATTCTCCATCTACTTTGTTAGTCGAGATAAGCATTTGCTTAACATCATATTGCTAATTTTCTTGTAGGTGCAAGGGGAATATGGTAAGCTTTAAGCGACAGTCAAATATCTATATGGGGTATTGCATTCTCTTTGCATGTCCAGGCCCAAATAAAAAAAAGCTCCTATTTGAGCAAAAATACAAATGCTAATATTGGAAAATTCAAGCAAATAACAAGGAATATATTGGAAATGTTTCACTCGAAAAAAATGTATATAACATAAATTGTGTGTTTTTAAGGATCTACATTGTTTGTGTAGTAAAGTTTTGTCTATCTCTTACGGTTTACTTGTTATGCGAAAGTCATTCAGAATGAAGAAGACTTTTGGGGACATTTCCAGAAAATTCATGATATACATTTCGTTTGCCATTAAATTATCAATCAAAATCGTTAGAGCCAGTTTTGAAAAAATGAAAATTTTCGAAAAAATACTCCATGTAAAGGGTAGTCTGGGTTGGGGGGGATTTTCTTGAAAATCTTCGTATCGCATCCTTGGAGAAGATACTACACTCAAATACCAAGTTTAGTATTTATCCGACTTCTCCTTTTTGGGATTAGCTGTTCACAGACAGAAACATAGATTATGTTTCCAAAAATGCTCCATTTGGATTCAGGGCACCTCAAACCATGTATTTCCGGTGAATCCTCGGTATAGAATTTTTGGGTGGAATGCAGCACTTCCCCTACTTTATGTAGTATAGAAAGTAAACATGATATTTTCAGAAAAATAATGTGCTTGTGTGTTTATAAGCAGTATAACCCAAAAACCAAAAGAATCAAGATGTCAAATTGTATATTTTAGTCGAGACACCATTTATGAACGGCAAGATAATTTTCAAACAATTCTCCCATTCATACAACCCTTTTTATTGCGAATGTTGCGATATTCTTTTATTTTCTAAAAAAAAAAAAAAACTAAACTTCTTTTATTTTCTCTCAGCTAATAGTTTAGATTATTATTCCTTTGAATTATTAGTACGATGAATGAACTTTGCATAACGAATTTTCCTAATTGTTGTTCCTAGTCCTCTTCATTCTTGTTGATATAAAATTGCGGGTGAAAAAGTTTTAGCGCATTAATATGTATAATTTAATGACAAATAAAATGTTAGTGACATTAAGCAGTTTAAAATATTTGCGCTTATTGGTTTGAATTTTTCCGGCTTTTAAGCATTATATTACTTTTGATTCTTACGAGTTCATGGAAAGTCAAGGCTAACATTTATCGAGCAGTTTTTTTAAACATTTGACACCTCCTTCAGCAGTTGTATGCTCTTGTGAAGCTACAACAATATATGTATTCATAGTATTTCTGTCGAATATTGACCATGATTAACAGGAAATAGAAAGAAAACCTAGCTTTTATGTACGTAATTGGTTGAGCTATGAAAGAAATGAAGTGTAGCAAAATGCTGTTACTGCTCACATACAACTTTTGTAAGTATTCTATATGCAAGTACGGACACGTTAATTTTGCAGTTTAAACTTCGCTTCGTTATTAATTTTTTACACTTAACGCCAATCTGTATGGGAGTTAAGCCTAGCATATTTATTGCTACATTTCATCGGGGCGAAGTTTTCTTTGGTTCAATTCTGCAGGCCATTATCTTATTAGGAGTAATTGTCGAGAGTATTGTTCCTGATTAGAATGACCCCTGAGCATTGCACTCGGAATCTGTATGCAGGACTCGGAGCGTCAGTGCCAAGAAGGTGCCTCTTATCACCTTGTGATAATGCTATTCAGTGAATTAGGTGAATCGAAGCGGCTACCATAAACTGCTCTCAACTTGGGTACTTTATATTGAAGCTTCTCGGCTCAGCAAGAGCTTTATGTGGAGCAAAAATTTGTGATTTCCATAACTTTTTTCATTTTTATCTTGTCATATACTTAAATATTTTGGTTTGCTTTGCTACTTCAAGTACATACATATCGAGACGCGCCTCATTTGCGTACTCACCCTTCTCCTCCTGTACCGTCTGCTTGAGTAACTTATGCAAGATGGCCTCAGTTGGGTAGCCGAAGTGTGCCGTCCTGTTACTTTCTCTACCGTTTAACACCCAAAATTTCAGTATCGAAATTCCATTGGAAATACTGTTTCAGGGTTCCCTGAATAAAAAAAGGTCTGTGTGTGTCCGTCCGTGTGTTTGCGAACAGCACGACTCAAAAACAAAAAAGATGTTAAATACCAAAGCTGGTATTTAAATTTAGCGCCTTCCAAAGAAGCGAACAAAGATTTTCAAGAAACTCCCCTCGCCTCAAATTATCTTTACGTGTAAAACATTTTTGTTATCTACGGTTTTTCTCTAACACGGCTCTTAACGATTTTTATTAAACTGTTGTGTGTTGGGGAGTAAAACGTATTTGTGAATAGTCTGTGAGGTTCTCTTTATTTGATTGAATGTTGTATAATTATGAGGAAACCTTAAAGGACAGAAGAAAAAAAAGTGTACTGTAGGAAAACCGTAGAAATAATTAAAGTACATAATTTGGGTTAAACATTTTCATAGTGTTAGACGTTTTCATAATGTTCCATGTTTAAATATTCCATGTTAAGCGACATCTAACACACATGCTTGAAAGTTTGCGATTTTTTCTTACCTTCTTCTTTCTCCATTGAAAGAATGCAGTTTCGCATGTTGTAACGAAGCCTGTCTAGCTTAATTGGAAGTCTTTCCTTAGCAAAAATACACTATGTGATCAAAAGTATCCGGACACCCCACAAACATACGTTTTTCATCTTAGGTGCTCTGTGCTGCCACCTACTGCTTGGTACTCATTATCCGCGACCTCAGTAGTCATTAGACATCGTGAAACAGCAGAATGGGACGCTCCGTGGAACCCACAAACTTCGAACGTGGTCAGGTGATTGGGTGTCACTTATGTCAGAAGTCTGTACTCGAGATTTCCAAACTCCTAAACATCCCTAGGTCCACTGTTTCTGATGTGATAGTGAAGTGGAAACGTGAAGGGACATGTACAGCACAAAAGCGTACAGGCCGACCTCGTCTGTTGACTGACAAGAGACCGCCGACATTTGAAGAGGGTCATAAAGAGTAATAGGCAGACATCTATCCAAACCATCACACAGGAATTCTAAACTGCATCAGGATCCACTCCAAATACTATGACAGTTAGGCGTGAGGTGAGAAACCTTGGATTCCTGGTCGAGCGGCTGCTCATAAACCACACATCTCGCAGGAAAATGCCAAACGACGCCTCGCTTGGTGTAAGGAGCGTCAACATTACGTGATTGTTCAGTGGCAAAACGTTGTCTGGAGTGACAAATCACGGTACACAATGTGGCGATCCAATGGCAGGGTGTGGGTATGGAGAATGCCCGGTGAACGTCATCTGTCAGTGTGTGTAGTGCCAACAGTGAAATTCAGAGGTGGTGGTGTTATGGTGTGGTCGTATTTTTCCTGGAGGGGGCTTGCACCCCTTGTTGTTTTGCGTGACACGATCACAGCGCAGACCTACATTGTATTTTAAGCACCTTCTTGCTTCCCACTGTTGAAGAGCAATTTGGGGATGGCGATTGCATCTATCAATACGATCGAGCACCTGTTCATACTGCACGGGCTGTGGCGGAGTGGTTACACGACCATAACATCCCTGTAATGGACTGGCCTGCACAGAGTCCTGACTTGAATCCTATAAACACCTTTGGGATGTTTTGGAACGCCGACTTCGTGCCAGGCCTCACCGACCTACATCGATACCTCTCCTCAGTTCCGCACTCCGTGAAGAATGGGCTGCCATTCCCCAAGAAACCTTCCAGCACCTGATTGAAAGTATGCCTGCGAGAGTGAACGCTGTCATCAAGGCTAAGGGTGGGCCAACACCATATTGACTTCCAGCATTGCTGATGGAGGGCGCCACGAGCTTGTACGTCATTTTCAGCCAGGTGTTCGGATACTTTTGATCACGTAGCGTATGTCCTGAGTAAAGTAATTGGATAGAAGAGTGAGTTTTTAAATGAATAGTAGAATATTTAACGGATAACTGAGAGTTTTTCATTTGTAGAGAAGCTCATGTGAATGTATCACAACAGTTTTTTTCCTGGTGATTTAATCGGAATGTGGTCCTTTTGTGATTATGTCGTTACTGTTTTGTAGTATAAATAGTAGTTAATGTGATGCTGGACAGATGATCTTAATTACGCAGTGGCCTTTCTCGTCATCCGTTTGAGTTATTTGTTCACAGATAGTCCTAGTTTCGTAGTTGTTCTCCTGTTGTGTTTCTTTTCCTTTGTTCTATGGGTGAAACTTTGGATGTTGATATTGAATATCCAATCCAGTATTTACTTGGTTACTGACGGAAACCAACATTAAAACTCATTCAGGCCGCGTGGTACACGGGATTGAATCCGTCAATGTAAGCCAAGATGCTAGAGTTCGACGCCAGAGGTTTGCAGATATAGTTTTATTACACATTTTGTTGTGTGTACAAGGGGGATGCAAGAGGCTGAAGCGATAATCAAATCTTTGAAATGCAGGCCGCTATATACTGACTTTGAAGTTCCAAAATATTTGGAAGACATTGCAAGAAACAAATAAACAGGGACTTAACACCTCAAAGAAAAGTATCGAATTTGGAAAATTCTAACCAATAAAAACGACTATCTCGGAAATGGTTAATGCTACAAAACATTTATATAAACCTGCGTGCCATAAAAATTTTTACTTTCTCTACTACGTACAGTAAGTAAGGGAAGTATTGCATTCCACCCAAAAATTCGATACCGAGATTTCACCGGAAATACCGTTTAGAGGCCCCCTGAATAAAAAAAAGCATTTTTACAAAAAGGTCCGTGTGAGTGTGTGTGTGTGTGTGTGTATCTGTGTATCTGTGAACAGCATAACTCAAAAACTAAAGTCGGATAAATATTAAACTTGGTATTTAAGTTCAGTATTTTTCAAAGATGCGACACGAAAATTTTCAAGAAAATCGCCCCACTACAGACTACTCTTTACATGGAACATTTTTCAGAAATTTTGATTGTCTCAAAAATGGCTCTAATGATTTTGATTAAAATGTATGTTTAAGATATTTTCATGGCAAATGTAATGTATATCTTGAATTTTCTGGGAATCTACCCAAAAGTTCTCTTCATTGTGTTTGGCTTTTGCATAACTGGCAAACCGTAAGAGATAGATAAATTTTTTAAAATGCAGATCTCGTTAAAACACAATTTATGTCATACATTTTTTGTCGAATGAACCATTTTCGAGATATTCCTTGTTATTTGTTTGATTTTTACAATACTTATACTTTTTCTCAAATAGGAATTCGTTATTCGGTTTTTACGTCCTGGACATATGAAGAGATTGGAATGCTCCACATATCAATCAGTTCTTAAAAGATTTAACCATGGCTTAAAGGCTACCATATTCCCCTTGCACCTACAAGAAAATTAGCTATAATATTGACATCTCGATTAACATGAAGCATATGGAGAATAAGCGTTAGTAAAAATAGTTTGTACAAGAGTAGCGAAAATCAAGTGAGTGCAACACATCAATTTTTTTAGAATGCTTTCCGAATGAAGATTACTTCTCAGGCTATTCGCAAAAAAAATTCCATACATCCATTTTGTCGTGCAAATATCCTAATTGTGATTTTGAATCAAAATGGTTTGAATAATTTTTTAGAAAATAAAAAAAGGGAGAAATCTTGCATGTAAATGGTAATTTGGGAGGTTTTCTTGAAAATTTGCGTGTGCCCTCTTTGGATAATACTGAACTTAAAATACCAAGAGGTATTTATCCAACTTGTCGGTTTTGAGTTATGTCTACACACACATTTTTTATTTTTAATTCAGTGGAGCTTAAATCAGGTATTTCCGGTGAAATCTTAATATCGAACTTTAAGGTGAAATGCAATACTTCATATACTCGCTATAAGTAGCTCCTGGAGAAAGTGAAAATGTGTACCACTACATCTAAAAATGAAAGAGATTCCATAAGCCGACAATCAAATATCAGCCAATTATCTTTAACAGTTTCTGTAAAAAACATTGTATCTTGATTGGTAGCAATATGGTTAAAATCTTGAGCTGTATTACAAAATAGGGGTTTCAGCAGTAGATGTTGAGTAGGTATTTGTAGGTCATCTGAACGAGAAGCATTTTTGCAAGTTAGGTATTACCAGTTTTAGAATGCAAATGTTTTAAACGCATTCATACTTTAGCCTTAGAAAAAAAACTTATATGTTCACATGAGGGATATAGTATTAATTGTGGTGGTGTAATAATGGCCTCGCGCTATCGTGAGCAACATTTGGACTCAGAGATAGTGCTGGAAATAAGGCCGTAGTAAACGTTTGTTTTGCTTTTCAGATTACTAACTAAAAGCTTTGTACAAAACCTCCGAATTGAAGTGAATGCGCAACATTTATTGACAAGCAAAGGGGCGCTTCTGTGATTTGGGTCTAACAGTCCTAATTGTTTGCGAAACGAGCTCCATTCCGCGGAAAAGGTTTAAGGAGGGAACGCTAATGGAATGAACCTGAAAGCAAAGGGAGATCACCTGTTGCCAAGGGAAACACTTCGGTAATAGTGTTCTCGATTCTTCTCAATTTAATACTCTGACCAACTACCTTCCTTTTCTCTCTAAAGTAGTGCTGAAATGTTTAACCAAGTCCACCAGCATTTTCTACTATCGCCGCGCTCGCTATGTTAACATGCGACATGGATGTATTCTCGTGGCCAGTTGTCATTGTACTGTATATAATTTTCCTCCTATGAAATTCTTTCTGTAATCCAGATATGACTATCAGCCAAGGAGGAAAGTAGTCTTCGGGTACAGTGAAATACGACGTACATTCTCCTGCATTGAAATAACGGAGTAGTGCTGATTCTGCGTTTTGAAACGAATGTGTAATAATTGCTTATACCTAAATCGCGACACATTACGAGATCTTCGTGAGCTACACAACATTGGAAAGCCCATTCTTCTTTAAATTCTCGAGCCTCTCTTGCGGGATGCTTACACCTCGTAGCTTCAGCAGAATAAGAAAGGCTTGAAACGCTGACAAGTGGAGTCGAGCGTTGTTGCCCGACTTTTCCGTACTTTAACGAAAAAATGTAAATATTATCGCTCAGCTTTTCGTAAAGCTATATGGCTATTGCAAGCTTACTTCTTGAAGCTGCGCTGTGTTGTAATGGTAAAGTATCATGTGCAGGGCCGTACCAGAGTGCATTTGCAGTCGAACCTTCATTCTGTTTGTCTACTTTTAGGGACTTATCCAAGTGAAGGGGAGATCAAATGGGTCACTTATATGGACTAAATAAAGGATATGATGGTTCAGCGTGACGAACAAACTACTTTTTAACAGGAGTACACAGGGTTCAAACTCGTTCCAGTCAGATGTGTTAAGGGAGACACTGCAGCTACAGGTGGTGCTCTGTAACCATGCAGTACTAACCCACTGTCACTAAAACTTGTGCGGATAGTAAAATGAGCGAAGCCAGCCGTTTAATCAACATACGGAATGGTATTTTTCCAAAAGAACGGCCTAAATTTCCTGTCATCACCAATATTTACCACTGCTTTAATGTATATATTATTTCTATTTACTTGTTTGTTAACAGGTACGATGTGGTATATTAAACTGTAATTATACAAGAGTACTGAAAATGACACTGCACTGCTTCATTGTTACGGTTATGGATATCTGTGGGGCTTGAGGACCCTCCCCTGTCAACCAAGGCGCTTGTATATCTTCCTCTTATACAATGCGGCCCTCCGTGATCTCCCTATCTATCGGTTTGTGTTTACCAACAACAATCAAATGGAGAGCTGTCTTCAATTAGTGCAACACTTGAGGATGCCTATGTGTTTTCAGATACTGATTTGGTGGGTTGAATATGACATTTGACTTTGTTATTTATGCGCAAAACTAGAGGAGGGTATTCTGATTTGGCGAAAGAAAACAAAAAACAAACCATTGGTTCCTAGCATTTTTACTTTCCCTATACTACTTACCAGGAAATATTGCATCCTATCCAAAACTTCGATAGGGAAATTTCACCGGATATACACGTTATGAGACTCCCTGAATAAAACAAAAAACATTTTTTAGAAAAAGATCTGCGTGTGTGTGTCACTAACTCAAAAACCAAAAGTCGATTAAATACCAAATTTGGTGTTTCAATTCAGTATCTCATAAGGATGCGATTCGAAGATTTTCAAGAAAATCTCCCCATCCCAAACTAACCTTTACATGGAAAAAGTTTCCCTTATTTTCGATTTTCTCAAAAAATGGCTCCAACGATTTTGATAAAAATAAAGGATATTTCCACGATACATGAAATGTATAACTTGAATTTTCTGAGAATAACCTTGAAGTCCTCTTCATACTGAATGACTTTTGTGTAATTGGTAAACCGTAAAAGAAAGACAAAATCTTACTACACAAAAAACGTAGTCCTCCTTAAAAAACACAATGTAAGATGAAGTTTTGTTGTGAAGTTTACCATTTCCGAGATATTTCTTTTATTGTTTTGAATTTTCAAATACTTATACTTTTTCTCAAATGGAAAGTCATTGTTGGTTTTTTCGTGGTCACGAACATGAAATTTCAAAGCCATCACATAGCGACACGGTCTTTATAAATCTGACTATCGCTTTATCCTACAACAAAGTAGTAAATGTGAATTGAAAGTTTAGCTGGATTAACAAGAAATGGAAGAAGAATAATAAGCGTTTGTAACAACATTTTGTAGAGGAGTTGGTAAAGAAAGCCACGTGAATGTAACACATATTTTTCATTTAGCAGCAAACTATAGACTTCCACCATTAAATTGAAGTAGTAATCCGATTATGAGCTGGCACTGCTGAAGTCAAGAACACCTTTGGAGTCAAGTTTAACCTTTTCTGGAACAGCTTGAATGCCTTAAAATTGGTATTTCTTGTGAAACCTCGATATCAGATTTTCGTGTGAAGTACAACATCGTCTTCACCTTAGGAGACAACGGGTGAAGCAACTTGGGCAATAATAGGTTGCAAGTTATTTCAAAATATATGCAAAATCCGGTAGATTTATAGCGATCTGCCAAACGTCAGTGCTCTTTACTGAAATGTTCTCCGGGTAAGCAGGAGTGAGAAAGAGAGGGTGATGAAAGAACAGAATCCTCACGCAAAAATAAACGAATGAGGAAGTATGGAAATATATCCTCATAGATGGATAGGAAAGTGTTAGTAGAATGAAATATTTTAGAAGAAATTTGGCCAGTATTGGGTACTTAGTAACAAAGGCGTAGCTAGGGAGGGGTTGGAACCCCCTTACTAAAAAAAATGCAAAACTTAATAGCAAATACAGATTCGTTAAAATATAGCATCGTTCTAGGTTGGTGGGAACGACATGTTTGCTAAGCATATCACTGGCAGTGCTAAATTTGCGCCACATGTAGACAATACAGCAACCTCAGATGGCGTGGGTACAACCATGTTAAGACATCAGAGGCATGTTTTCGTTCCGCTCTAAGCTGGAGGGTTTCCAATATCTCCCACTTAGAACAGAAACCCTATTTTGTAGTGAAATAAGATGGTCTGCAGCAGTAACACATTTTACTCTTAGAATACCAAAGCATCCTATCCTAATTTTAATTCAAATTGCAGCACCTTAATCTCTGAATATAAAATCGATTTATTTAAATATATTTAAATATTTCAATTTATCATTTGAATTGATACAAATTGTTTAAAAAATGGATAACTATACATAACCTTCCCTTAACATTTTTCTTATTAGGCTACTGCTTAGCAACCATAGATTCTCGAATTCGCATCTTGGTTGTGGCAGTTGCCTGGATAGCAGTTTCTCTGTGGTTTTGTTTTACCATGAATATGAGCTATTGTTAGCCTGGACTCGTGTAGCACTCCATTATCGTTATCCTTTCGCTTGTCGTCCCCAGAGTTGGTGCTAAAGAAGGCGACCACCCGTCCTGTATTTTATGACAGTTCAGTAATCTAAGTCTATCGCCCCTCTTTTATTTACACGTCCAAGCAACGCATGCGTGTCCCGTAAACTCCGTCTTTTTGAAATTACATTGTTGGAATCGATAATCATTTAAAGTTATCTTACTGAAATTTTAAAACATAAAAACAACAACAATACAACACCTTCTTCCGTACAAAACTTATTTTCAAGCACAGCCTAATGGGTGCAGCGAAAATTTGTTGGCAACACTGTGTATGTCCTTAATTACAACTTTAAGTACAAATTTCAGTTATGTGCCCAGAACTGGTTGTTCTTTAACTATTGAATGCGGAATATTCCGTTGTATTCATTTTAGGTGGACTTTACCGCTTCCTATGAGTACGTGTGTCTAAGGAGTATGTTTCTAAAGGGAGGGGAAACCCCTCCTGTATGTTGCATTCACATGGCTTTCTCTACTCACTCTACCACAAACTATTCTTACGAAAGCTTATCTTTCTATTTAATTCTTGTTGACGGAGATAAACATTTAATTGCACGTTTACGCAACCCGCTCTAAGTATAAGAGGTTAAAGCGATACTCAGCTTCTTAAAAAGTGGGTCCCTCTGTGATTTTGAAATTCCATGCTCTATGCATGACCACGAGTTTACGCGACTTGAAAACTTGAAAAAAAGTATAAGTATACCCATTTGAAAATTCAAATCGTTAACAAACAATATCTCGGACTTGGTTAATGCCACAAAAATGTTATTTGACATACATGGTGTCTCCGTCCTTGTATATATTCTATATTAGGCGTAAAAGACCGGTAATTTTGCTCAGATGCCTCTTTATCAAGCTGAGGGGTTCTTTTACATGCCGTAAATTTACAACACGGGACCACCGGCTTTACTTCCATTTCGAAGGAGGCCATGCTAAGGGCTTTTACGCCCGAAAAAAATCCATCGCCCTCCGCCGGGTTTGAACCCGCAACCTCGGGAACTAGAGACTAGCACGGTAACCACTACACCACGGGACGACATATTTTTGGTATTGTAAGATTTTTTTTTTTATCTCTTACGGTTTACTAATTCTAAAAAGTTCATTCATAATGAATACCACTTCACAGGCTATTCGCAGAAAATCCAACATATAGATTTCATTTGTCATGGCATTACCTTAAAAATATGATATGTTAATCAAAATAGTTAGAACCATTTTTAATAAAACTAAAAATAGAAAAATTTTCTCATGTAAAGGGTAGTTTGGGGTGGGGGATTTTCTTGAAGTACGGTATTCACCCAACTTTCGTTTTTGAGTTATGCTGCTCTCTCTCTCTCTCTCTCTCTCTCTCTCACACACACACACACACAACAGATAGAACTTTTTCGAAAATGCTTTTTTTTTACTCAGGGTGCCTCAAAACGTTATTGTCGGTGTATTGAATTTTGGGGAGGAATGCAATACTTCCTCCACTTACTAAAGGTAAGTAGCAGAGAAGGTACTAATCAAAACTTTACATTCATTATGTGAAATAAAGTTACAAGTTTTCTATTGGCCCTAGGAGTAGGACGGACATTGTTCGACTTTTAAAAAGCGTTGAGTATAAGCTGGGCTGATGGAAGGTCACTTCACAACTTCTACTGATTGTTAATTATCCCTCCCCCCAAAGTATATCCAGATTGATTGTAGTTAGCGTAATTTACCAGCCACAGAAGAATCTTCACTTCTTGTATCTGTGGTAAATAATCACGCAATTATCCGTTTAGTTTACTTCCAAATAGATTAAGAATTAATGACTGTATTCACAAGAAAATTCATTTGCAGAAATAATAGCTGCGGATATATAGAACTCCTTCCTGTTTTGTAGTTACTTTGGTTTATTATTATTATTATTATTACTATTATTATTATTGTTATTATTATTATTATTATTAGTAGTAGTAGTAGTAGTAATAGTAGTGGTAGTGGTAGTAGCGGTAGCAGCAGTATTATTATTATTATTATTATTATTATTATTATTATTATTATTATTATTATTATTATTTACACTTGCCATTAACTTCCTATGATTTCATTGGCTGATTAGCGTGGTATTTGAAGTCAAGAAGATGACTAAGCATAATGATAAAAAATAAACTATTAATAATAATACCCGGGTTTGACTAGCACCTCAGTTGTAAGTGAAGACATTAAACTATTAAGAAAAAGAATCCTATTTGTAAAAACTCGTATGACTCTCTACAGATTAACAACTATTGCCTGTATATTTTACTATTCATATAAAAGGATGTTCTATCCATATCGTTAGTAGCAGTGAGTATTTGCTTAGAAATGATCTCAGATTAGGCAATCAATCTTGTTTACGTACACGATGCCAAAACTGACACGAACTGTTTACATATTAAGTCGGTTTTTCATACCTAACTCTCCAAGCTGAAAAAAGAATTGTGTATCTTCAAAGATGTTTCCTAAATGCGGCCCACAATTCAACCTGAGAGAACTTGAAAGATGTAACTACAATTAATATTTTGGAAACGGCCAGTGCTATGAAAAACATTTCTCTAGATTTCTTTTCTTATCGGTTTTTTCAAAATCATTACAGACGTTTTTGATAAAGTAAAGGAATAACGAGCATTTTCCATCTAAAGGGTCATCTGGGTTGAAAACTATCGTGTTGCATCCTTCAAGTATGAAAATGGGTTTATCCCAATTTCAACTTTGAGCTATGCTGTTCACATACTCGCCCGATCACGGATATTTTTCTAAACATACTAATTTGTTACTTATTCGTGGAATTCGAAATTCCTATTGAAATTGTGATATGGAAATTTCGGATGGAATAGAATACTTGCTATACCTATAATATATTGGCTGTAGAGAAAGAGATGAATTGTCCTAAGTTACGTAGTGGAAGTGAAATGGGGGTAATGATTGCGCTAGGGCCGATATTTAAAACAGTTAAGTAATCACGATGAAGCAAAAACCACAGAAGTTATTGCTTAGGTTGTCAAAGAACAACATTATGTATTGCACATTCTCTTGTGCATGGACATTGATGGAAACAAACTACAACATATTCGCACATTATTTCTAGTATATTTATAAGTTTGAGTTTGAGAGGGTGGTACGATCCGCCACTGAATAAGGGGCGTGGTCATTTACTCCATCAGTTTAATGTTCCGAGTCCCGGTGCTCTGAAAACGTCAATATCAGCTGAGAGGGAAGGAGAAGAGACACGGTGTCATCCTTTATAATGCATTGCTGTCATGTACAACACTGAAGTATGTGGCTTGCTTTTATCCCATATATGCTGTTACATTTTAACTAATGTTTAAGGGGAACGGGAAATTTAAAATGATCAAATTTGATATTTTCTGTCCTAGACACAAGTAAATGCTATAATTCTTCCTGATTCACATTACGCGTAGTTTATTGGGCCCCTAAGGCATTTAACCTTTTAAAATGATATAGAATGTACGCCTTTTAAATTTTAGTGTGCCATCCTTTTATTCTTATTCTTAATATTTAATGTGTTTTTGGAGGTAAATTTTTGTTTTTCCCTCTAAGCTGAAACTGATGTGCACGGAGTAGACGATGAGGAGACATAGAAAATGCATCTAAGATTATGTTCTGGAATTCATAAAAAGTGGATCATACTTTTCAAATTAAACTTCAGTTGAGATTATATCGTAATTATATTTTGCTAAACACGTCTACTTTTCTCAAAAGCGATAAAAAAGCACCAAACTTGCATAAGATTAGATGGCTTACCCGACGTTGCACGCTTTGAGCAATTCTCTCTTTGTAATTATTTGGCAAGATCTGCTAACGCACTTGATTAAAACGTAAGTACAATGACGAAAAAAATAAAATTGTTCTTACATGCGGGTTATTAAAATATTTTGGCACTAGTATGTGTGTCGCTGCATCATAAGCAGATTCGAAATCCTTTTGTTTTGCAGCGTTTTCTGCTTTATTAGTTGCCAAATCGTGACCATCTGCTGTTTGGAATGAAATAACGGAAGCATTTGTCTTATTTTACATGGATTTTATATTCCATTGGAATCTCGACGAAAAGTCAGTCTTCTTCGCAAGTATGTTCTTTTAATACTACAGTGTGTTCGTATTTTAGCAGTAAGTCTCAGGGGCGGCTTCTTCCTTTAACATAAATAACGTATACGATTCATACATTTCGGTTATCATTCTGACATCATCTTGTGGAGTGGACTTCGGCAAGCGTTGTATTGTTTGCAGGTGCCAAGTAGTGCACTCCCGGCTGCAACACACATTGGTATAATGGTGAAGTATAGGGAATGACGAACCAAGGCAGCGTAGAGGTGTATGGGGGGGAGTGCGGGGCATAAGCTGCATGTTGTTGGTTAACCTAGTAGTCAGAGAGCATAGAATAGGATGATCAACAGGAACAATACTTTTCGTTTCGTCCCATACACAGAGCCATGTATTGAATTCACAGTAAATGTCCTCAATTCCGGTCTTCTATCTATTGAACAACATCTCTGAGCATTACGTTGCCGGTATGCCACGTGGTTTGTACCGTGTTGTGTGTATCGGGTTTTAATTTATGAATCAAAGTGGTTTATTTAGCTAAATACAGGTAAACGCTGCTATAAGGAGAAACAATAAATTCCGTTCAGTCTCTTTTAACGCAACCGTTTTCAACGCTAAACTTGGAGGAAAAGAATGAAATTAAACGCATTGGCAGGCCCACACCATGCCTAAAAATCACTCAGGTAGTTCAAACAAAAACAAGAAGTTTAACAGGAATTTTAACACCGATGTATATGAAAAATATGATTGGATGTGTGGTTGTGATATTAAAAACGCCCTGTTTTGCTTTCCTTGCGTTTAGTTTGGTGGTGAAGATACATAGACAAAGCATGGCGTGAATGATTTGCAGCATCTTCATGATCGCGCCAAAAAACATGTAGCGTCAAAGTTGCACATGAAAAATACTGTCAGTCTTGTTATGTTTGGCAATGTAAATATAGCAAAACACGTGGATAGTGGATATCGGAGAGCAATTGAAGAACACAACCAGAAAGTGGCTCAAAATAGATATGTTTTAAACATTATTATTAACTGCATTAGGTTTTGTGGGGCCTTTGAGTTGCATCTTCGAGGACATGATGAGTCAGCGACGTCAAGTAACCCTGGTATTTTGCGTGGACTGATAAAGTTCAGTGCAGAGCTAGACTGTGTTCTGAAAAACCATTTTAAAATGCAACAGTGTTGAAGGGAACGTCAAAAATGATTCAAAATTAGATTTTGCAACGCATGCTTGAAGTCTGTCATGAGGAATATCGAAAGAAATAAAAGACTCGCCATTTTTATCTGTCATAGCAGATGAAACCAGCGACGTAGCATCCAAGTATCAAATGGTAATTGTCTATAGATATCTATAAACCATAAGCCAGTGGAAAGATACTGGGGTTTTGTGAATCCTATAGGGGACAAAGCAGATAACTTAGCTGCATGCATATTGCCAGAACTTGATCGACATCTGCTAGGCTGTGAACATAAATTTATTGCTCAAACATACGATGGGGCTAATGTTATGCCTGGGTCGAAAAATGGCGTTCAATCCATCATAAAACAGAAGTACAGGTCTGCAGAATACATTCATTGCGATGCGCATCAGTTAAACTTAATTATGTTAAATACAGCATCAGCGAATAGTACTGTACGAATTTACTTCATAAATGTTCAAGAAATTTGTGCTTTTTTCTCTAACTCTCCTCAGAGAACATCAGTTTTAGAAGAAGTAGTGCAGAAGCGGCTGCCAAGATCAGTGCAAACGAGATGGAACTTTCAATCTAGATCTGTGAACACAGTTTTCGAATACAGGGAGGAGTTAGGTAATAGAATGTATGAAAATCATTAGGAGAGGCAAAGAATAACAAATTCAAGTTCTGTTCTTCAAGCATCTGGTTTTATTGGAATTTTAAGTGATGCAGATTTCATATTTTGGTTGTCCTTCTTCCATAAAATTATGCCCCATGTCGATATTTTCTACAACCAACTTCAGAGGAGCGACTGTACTCCTGTAATGGTCCAGGATAGACTTAATTATTTTGAGGTGGAAATTCTCAAAATTAGAAGCACCATAGGTTCCACTGCAGTTGATGAGAATGTGACGAAGAAAAGAAAAATTATGGAACACACTGAAAGAAAACTAGAGGTCACTGAAGGGTGTGATGTAATCATTACTGAAATGAAAGACAGGTTCAGATTTGTTGCTCATATGGGAGCAGCAGTTCTCTTTCAGCCTGACAGATTTTCAGAATATAACACTTCATTTCCGGAACAACATATTAAAGTTGCTCTTCAGACATATTCTTTTATTGAGGAAAAGAAACTGATTACAGAACTTTCCACGATGTATAGTACTAATGAATTTAAAAACATAACTGAGATTGTTCCACTAATGGAGTTTTTCAGGGACAATAATTTATGTTCCACTTTTAGTGAATCTGTTAAACTACTAAGTGTCATTCTAACAATCCCCATGACAACATGTGAGGCAGAAAGATGCTTCTCTACTCTGAAAGGGATTAAAACATTTCTGCGTAACACAATGTCTGAGAAGAGGTTATCTGCGTTGGCCATGCTTTCCATTGAAAGGGATTTCATCATGCAGATCAAGAACTTCAGGATCAAGAGCTGGTCGATGAGTTTGTTGTCAGGAAGGAGAGAAGGGCTGATTTTCTCTATAAATAGGTGAGTGCTATATGCTACACTGTTTAGAAATGTGCATGTGTTATATTGTGTATTCCCATTTCTTTTTTATTTGCGTAAATTAATCAGCCTATAGTGAGAAACTTATTCCGTATTTATTACTTAAAATATTTCATATTGCAGGGAGAATTTTGTGAACCACTAAAGTTCAGAGCCACCAGCCGCCCCTGGTAAGTCCTTAATTGTTTAGTAATTTACGAATGAAATTAGGTGCTTTATAGCCCCATATACGTCAGAAGGAATAGGGATTTTCAATGGTAAAATATATATCAAAATCAATATAGTGGTTTTTGAGATGGCACCCTCCTCCCCCACACACCTACACCCACAAATGTTCTCTCACTTAAATGTTATGTAGATAATTTCTTAAACGCACAGAACTGGAATTGCAGTTTTGAGTCTGATATATTGTAAAATATTGAACATTTTGTTTCGAAAGATAATCACACAGAAGAAAGTTAAATTTTTCTAGTTTATTGGCATGAATATAATTTCTTAGAATGTAATTAAAACTCCAAACACACTGTTTCAAATAGCTTCTGAGAAAAAGTACACAAACTGCCATAATTTTGGTCATTTTTCTGTCACGGTCAGTATTTTTTAAAACAATATAACTTTCTGTAGTACTTATTTGCAGTAGGTGGAGGAAGTAATTTGATATCGATATTTTAATATTTTGAGGTTCACATGAATTAAAAAAGAAGCTTTTTAAGAAAAAGTCCATGCGTGTGTGAGCGCGTTCGTGCGTATGCATGCATGTGTGAAAATGGCTCAAAAACGATAAATTGGGTATATTGCAAGGATGCGATACGAAACTTTTCAAAGAAAACCCTTCATCCGAAATTATCCTTTATATGGAAAGCTCCCCTAAAACAATGTCTGTAATGATTTTGGTTAAAATATCCTATATATATTTAAGCTATAGACATAAAAATGAAATATATCATGTTTATCTACGAAAAGCTTGTGAAGTCTTCATTTTGAATAAATTTATATATATTATGGCTGTAAGCCAAGAGATAAACAAATCTAAATACGCGAAAAATTAGTCTGGTTAAAACATGCAATTTATGTCTAATAATTTTTTGTCTAATTCTAATTCGAGATATGCGTGTCATTATTTGGAATTTTCAGATACTCTTAACGCTTTTTGAAGTGCTAAGTCACCATTCATTTGTTTCTCGCAATGTCATGCAGAGAGTATGGGATAATGTCAAAGCAAGTATGCAAACAGCTTTTAAAAGATTTGGATTATTAACAGTAATGCTACAAGGCTGATAGTTTCCTATAATTCAATTGGACGAAAAGAAGTATTTCTTTTCATCATAATTATTTAATGACAAGAAAGGCGAGCTTAACAGCCAAATTAAATTATCTTAGGCAATACCACGTGGCTACAAATTTATCTGATAAAACGCGTAACTTCGATAGGGATGTATTAAGTTTATTCGTGGATAAAGTGCAACAGATTATTCAAATAATAATTACTTCTGTGTTGTTTAAAATCAAATCACCATTGTATAACTTGTGAGATCACGGCATATCTACTAAATTAATGAACAATCGAATGTGTTACGGGAATACTTGATCAATACTAACAACTGTGGGAATGAGAATGTAGTTAACCCCAAAATAATCTGAAATTAGAACACAATAGACACATTTTTTCAAAAATATAATCTATTTGGAAACTATTTGAATGTACATTGATTAATAACTCAACTGAGTGACGTAGCATATTTATCATTGCATACTAATACTAATACGATTCAGTAACGGAGGTAGCGTTTTACCCAATAAAATAGCATCCATGCACCTTATTACGTATAAGATTAACGACCATGTTGGTCGATATCCGTTAGCAGCTTCTATACAGGAGAGCGAAAACACTTTTTTACGTTTATATGGTATAAGGATAGGGAAAACGGGGAGATATGCGACGGTTCAAGGAGTGAAATGCGTTTATATGGGAAAGATAAGGGAAAACGTGGATTGATGCTAGGATACAAAGGGCTTAAATGGTAGAACATGCAGTTATACGGGAAAGATAGGGAATACGAGGGTCGATGCTGGACTAGACAATGGCAGAGGGAGGGGAATGTGCTTTATATGAGAGATGGAGAATACGTGGAGAGGTGCAAGGCTAAACCGATGCTGAAGGAGGGGGTAATATCGCTTATACGGGACAGATACGGAATACAAGGTAGGTGCTAAGATAGACGAATGCAAAAAGTGGAATGCGTTTATACGGGAGAGATAGGGAATACGAGGGCTGATGCTAGACTAGACAGGGGTTGAAGGAGGGAAATGCGTTTATATGGGAGGCATATTAAAACGGAGAGAGAAGCTACGCTAGGAGTTAGTTGAAGGCGGAGGAAATGCTTTTATAAGCGAGAGGTAGGGAAAACGAAGATAGGTGTTAGGAATTGTGGTTAAAACTGTAATACAAAGGACCGCATTATTCAAGAACTTTAACAGCAATAAAGATCCAAGTATAGATATTTTTGTACGGTATTCGAGGAGGGGTCCTTAGTGGAAACCCCCCTAAATCCCAGTAGTATAAGTTTAGCGGAACCAGATCACTTAATATGCAGGAATTTGCAATTAATATGCTAATCAAGTCGCCCCTTCCAACTGCCACGCCCCCTCTGGTACCTTTTTGTGGCAGCGGAGGTCATATATTTTGTGATGTATAATGGAAAGGTGGACAGGTAATTACAGTTGTGTTATCAAGATCTTCCATCCCTTGTCAAAATGAACAATGGGTGTAATAAACTATGCTTTGTAATCGCGTCGGCAAAAGAGCAGACGGTATTCTCCCCATCCCCTTGCATTCCACAGTACCGTGCACGTGTGGCTAGGAAAGAAACCCTGCCTCAATCCTCTCTGCTTTATACTTGCAGGCTCCTTCAAACACACACACACACACCTGCGCAATAAAAAGCCACACAGGCGCCATACCCCACCCCCTGGGCAACCTTCATTAACAGAAAATATCTGGGAGCAATAAACGTTCCTGCTTGACAGAGAGGGTGACCAGGTAGCTGCGTGGGACAATGAGTAATAAATTACGCTTTGTTATAGTCTCCGACATTGTGGCCTCCCAAGCTTCATTACCTGACAGGAAATAAAGTTTTCTACTTGAGAGAGAAGCCTGCACCTGGGCTATTATACCTGGCGTGCCTTTTGTTTGACGGCAAAAAGACAGACGCGGTTCTATTCCCGCTCCCCTTGCATTCATCAGTAGCAGATTCTTACGCAAATAAATCTCTCTCTTCGCACCCTGCACGAAGTCCTACGGACATGTCCGAACATAGATATACATGCTCAACACATTCTAACACTCAAACAAACAACAATATCAAAAATGTGTTCAACACATATCATTACATATATTAAACCCGGGTGTATACTTAGGTCCGTCAATATCAGATACACGGCGTATGAATGGAATAATCGAAGATAACTATCTAGTGCAAGTGAAATTTTGATAGATAGTTTATAAGGAATGCGACACTTTAGGAACATGGTTACATTATTTTCTATAAAACCGTGGATTATAGACGCGTAAGTGTCGTGTATGAATGTTCTATGGTGATGAGCTTAATGCACTTTCCTTTTGGTTCTTTAAAAATGAAGAAAACTCAATAAGATGTAACAGGATTAACTCCCAATAGCAAACTTTATTTTCTGCACTTTCAGGATTATTTTCTCTAGCCAAAAACTATACGTTACATAATCGTTAATTTAATAAACACTTACCTTAATTTGTATCTTACTTGCTCCTAATTATCATGAAAAGAGCAGGTATTACAACTACATTTGAGGTTAAAACCGTTGGGAGAAGAAACATAATCCATAGGCGTATTTTGTAGTAGTAACATTCATGAGTTCAGCAAAATAAGTGAAACGAAACTGAATATACAAGAATGAAACGCTTCGAAAAAAAGTCTCATGTGTTACATATACATACATTTCTCGACCCACTTGTTTATTTTTATGTAGCTTCTGCACACTATTATTATGAAAGACTATCGCTGTATCTATTTCATGTTGATCGACACAAACCTTTGCAGAAATTCTTCTTTCGTTACTTATTTCGTTTAAGCCACAAAGGGGATACAGGAAACTGAATCGATAGTCAGATGTTTAGATGTTTATACTGGCTATATTATTGCCTAGAAATTCCATACGCCTCCCATGACATCTGAGAAATAACTGAGCAACAGCACCTAAAATGGCAAAGTATTGATGAACTCGAACCAATCTTGGATATGTCGGAAATACCTAATTCCATAAAAAACGTTATTTGAAGTTATTTTTTTTTTAAAGAGATCTACATTTCTTGTGTAGTAGTCTTTGTTTATCTCTTACGGTTTACTAGTTATTCACAGTTATACAAAATTTCTTCCGAATAAAGAAAGCTTCAGAGGCTATACCCATAAAATTCAAGATATACATTTTAATTGTGTTTTAATGAAAATCTTTAGTCCTTTTTGAGGAAACCGAACATTTCGAAATATCTTCCAAGTAAAGGGTAATTTGGGCGGGTGATTTTCTTGAAAATCTTGTGTCGCATCCTTGGAAAATGCTGAAGCTAAATACTAAGTTTGGTATTATTGGCCATTCGTTTTTCGGTTATGCGTTCACATAGACATAGAGAGAGAGCATTTTTTCTAAACATGCCTTGTTATTCATAGGCCCTCAAAACACAAGTTTCTGGTAAAATCAAATGGTTTGATAGAATGCAGTACCTTCTCTTACCTACTAGGTAGATACGTGGAGAGAAAGTATTAAAACAGTTGCACGAGGGATAAAAAGAAAAGAACAACGATCGCTTTTTTGTTCATGAGCATCATGTTATAATACAATCGATATAATTCGATCCTCATTGGTCGGTTCAGTATCAATAATCTAGCTAGTTCGTTGTCTGAGTTTCATTCGTTAGTTAAATTATAATTTCAGCCTCCTGTATCCCTTAATACCTATAACGAAATATATAATGAAACGATCGGTGCGTATATTTATCTCGATTGACGTGAAGCAGATAGAAATATTAGTTTTTGTAACAATAATTTATAGAAGAGATATACAAATAACCGATATTAGGCAGAGTAAGTAGTGTTACTGTAACATAGTAATTTATTTTTTTTCTGACTACCTACTGCAATAAGAACACGAAATTCAACAGAGATGTTTGTGTACATGATAATACTAACCAATTTTATTTCATTGATCTGTCAATTAATCAGAAATATACACGTTTCCTGGGTTCAGTTGATACTCAGATAAGCCACACACCTCCTGGTTTCCTTAAATGCAACTATGTATATTAAAAATGAAAAGTAGGGCCAACTGGTTCTCATGGAAACATTTTTGTTTTATGTAGCTTACCTAAAATAGCTAGCGAGTGCAAAATTGTTACAAAATTTACAGTTGCAAAATAAAGTTAATTTGGATATCGAAATTCACAATCCAAGGGCTTGTTTCACCAAAAGTTATACAAAATACATTTTCTAGTATTTTATATATTTTGTTGTGAAACTGTAACCTTTTGCGGGAATAACACTGTCAATATTGTGTTTTCTGTCAATTCTCGGGCACAACAAACTGCGCTGAATAAAAACGGTGTTTTCAGGAAATGGAGATATGTGCTATTTTTCCAAAAATACAAGTTTTACTATGAGTATTAATCAAGTCTACGCATATGTTCACATTTTTTCTATTTTAATGGAAATTATCAGCAGTATTTTGTATTTATCCTGGAAATATGTGAACTGAGAGGCGTGAGAACGACTAGAATGTTTTTGTATTAATTCTCGCTTTCTACGCAACCCACAATACGGACATATGTTCTTCCTTTCCCCAAAGAGCCTGCAAGTCTGGTCTCTTGTTTCATTTTCATCTTTACAGCCTCATTAAAGACTGGGCCCTAATAATATGAATGATGGTTTCTTTTCCACACAGTAACCAGGAAACAAATACGTGATTCTTGTGTTAGTATTTAATATTCTCACTGAAGTTATTACTTCCTCTGCCATCTACTTATGTTAGGTAGAGGAAGTACGTAATACATTCGTACGAAATTGCAGTATCGAGATTCATGAGGAATAAGAGATTTTTGAGGTTTTAGGTTAAAAAAGTAGCATGTGTGTGTGTGTGTGATTGAATGAAAGAGAAAGAGAGAGAGAGGTCTAGTCCAAAAGTGAAAATTCAGATAAAGTCCACATTTTGTACTTAAAACTTAAAAAGAGCTCTTTTAAACCTAATATAAATGATATTAATTCCCATTTTTGAGCTAACGGGGCGCTACTAGGCATGCAAACATTTAGGTAGATTCAAGTACCACTTTAAAATAATACTAACATCAAAATCAACGGAGAGAAAATTCTCATTTCTAACAATGTACAAAGAACAACCGTTGATGCAATGTACATGTTCTGGCGATTTAAAAAAATTTTCATGTTCTTTATAAAAGCTCGACAATGTTTCAACATTAAATGTGCAGTATCTCCAAAATTAAATACATGCATTTAATAGAACAAATATTTTGTTGTAGTACCAGAAAATTCCATCGAAATGTAATTTAAATTGACCGAGAAGTGAATGATACCAATTTCCTTGTTAATGCCTTAAGTTTTAAGACAACGAATTCCCTCCTAGGTCGATTTGAATAATATTGCGATTATATTTTCAGGTATTACAAACATGATCTCAACTAAGTGCATATATGTTAAATTTGAAAACACCATACACAAAAGGTTGAAAAATTGGTGTAGTTTTCCCAAAATGATAACACTCAAAAAGTGAAAAATATTGTAAATCATTAGAACAGGTATACTGTTTTTGGTGTTCGTATTTATAAAAACGATAATTTGCTATCAATTAATATGGAAGTGGTGTCTGAATCGTTTCCGTTCTGACTGTTAGTATACAATAATAGTAAATATCCTTAATAAATTATTTACTTTCCTGAGATGTTAATCTTCTATATTGGTTTTAGCAAAGAAATGTTAGAAAATATAATCCATTTTCAGTACATACAGCTTAAATTAAAACAAATATAATGATTACCAACAACTAAATTGGACTTTGACTTGTTTTGTGGTATTTAGTACCGAACTGTAGCACAAACGGGGTAATGAAGCCTAACGAAATCTTCAAAGTGCGGAACCGGCTACCATGAGTGATTTAATTTTCTGCTCCATAGATACAATGCCTGGGCGATATTGACAGGCAAAACGTAGGTATACATCGAAAAAGTCTTATGTTACATTCACATTACTTTCTCTGCCCTCTATCGTTTCTTAGTCGGTGTACACACTAACTATTCTTACGAAAGTTTATTTTCCTATCTACTTTTTGTTAATGGAGATACAGTTTTTCCGGAAGTAGCTGCAATACACATTTCGTTATACCTAGATACAAAGGGAATAGCGATAGTCAAATGTTGAAGAACTGGGCGCTATATGCTGGCCTTAAAATTCCGTACTTTTTCCACGACATCACGAGAAACAACTGAAAATCGACAGGACTTTAAAAGAATGGTTAAGTATTCAACAATTCGAACCTTAATAACGGATATCTCGAAATGGCCAATGACACAAAAGTTATTTGGAAACAATTGTGTGCTTTAAAGAAATCTACATTTCCTGTGTAGTTCATTTGGGTCTATTGTTTAACATTTACCAGTTATATAACATTATACAAAATTCCTTCCGAATGAAGAGGACTTCACAACTATTCCCAGAAAATTTGAGATATTCGTTTTATTTGTCACGTAAAATCTTTAATATACATATTTTAATCAAAATCGCTGCAGCCATTTTTTAGAAAGTCAAACATTTCGGAAAATGTTCCGTGTAAAGGGTAGTTTGGGTTGGGAGATTTTCTTGAAAATCCTGATGTTGCATCTTTGGAAGGTACTGAACCTAAATACCAACTTTGGTGTTTATCCGACTTTTCATTTTTAGTTATGTTGTTCAAAGACACAGGCCTTTTTCAGACACCGGGTTTTTTTCTAAAAATGCTTTTGTTTTCAGGGAGCCTCAAAACGTGTTTTTCCAGTGAAAATTTTGGATATAGAATTTTTAATTCGAATGCAATACCTTCTCTGCCTATTGTGTAGGTTAAATTAAATTAGGCTGAGCTTATTTGTGGACGCTCCTTAACTGCTGTGGTTCTTAGCGTCCCATTCTATATAGAGCGTGAAAGACCGGTAATTTTGCTCAGAGGCCTCTTTATCAGGCTTGAGGTTCTTTTACGTGTCGTAAATCTACCACCGGCTTTATTTCCCTTCCGAAGGACATTAGAGAAAGTAAAATGAGAGCCAAATGACACATTTTAAAAGTAAAGAACAAATTGTTGCATAATGTGAAGAGTTGCATTAATACAGTCTTGATTGTGGGCTTAATATACATAGATCGGCTGAGTCACTTAAACTACAACCTCAAATATTTCTGAAGTATGAGGTACTTTTGATGCTTCGTCATTACGCCTACAGTTTATCCTTACCTAAAATATTATTTTTAAAAACTTATTTCTATCAAAACGGAAAAACGTTTATGGACTTGCAAATAAGATCATGAAATTAGATAAAACCGTTATATAAGTGGTTCTTTTGAAATATTCTAGGGGAATTAATATAATTTAGGTGTATACACGTTTCATATGACTGTAATCTCGTTAGCTATTTGAACTAAAGACAACAATACCGTTAATTTTATCTGCTTTTATCTCGTTGAAGTCAACACGTACTGATCATTGTGCAAAGTCTGATGTAATAGATTTACTCGACTTTATCTAGCCATTTCAGTATGCATTTTTCGCTGTTTATACAGAGTGTTAATGAACTACATCGAAATAATTTCAGAGTATGTAAGCAATTTGAGACGATGTATGGTCCAATGTTTGCAGTGGTATGGTTAGTTATATTGGCATTAGATACTTATAGTCAAGCCGTGTAAAACTTGCTGTAAAAAAACTACTCGCGATCATAGAAATGTCAATTGTCTGCAGCTCGTTATCAAGTTTTCAAGATTTATTGCCATAAAAATTGCTCAAATTTCGAACTAATAATTTGACAGTGTGACGATTATCTGCCATCTTGAGCTATGTAGCCTACTCTAGAGGTAGCTCTTTAAGCCTGCATGGTCTAATGCATAACGCAAAAGTTATGTTCCGCCGGTCATGGGTTTAAGTCTTACCATGTAATTGATTTTCTTTGCAACATGATATGAAGTGCTGTACTCAAGGATACGATTGCTATTGGTAAGTACAATAACGTACTATTTCCTGAATGGTCACTACGTTTAGCTGAAGAATGTTTTTGAGGCAACTTGAACAACATTTACATCTTCTCTGAATTTGCAGATATGCATTTTATTTATGGCGAAACAACAAATGCTGATTTACCAGCTGTAGCATTGCTCAGGGAAGGATATCCCCATAGACGCCAGCCACACCAGTCCATCCATAGACGTGGTGCCGATACGAGTGCAATTGCAGAAGAGCCGTCTACCAGCAACCGCACTATTGCACGTACATTAGCATTTGACAAGTCATACACGAGAACAATTTTATCCCTTTCATTGTCAAAAGGCGAAAGCGCCGAGTCCGACAGATTTTGGCCCCTGTGTGCAATTTTGTAACTGGTTTTCGCCGCAGCAGCCGGAATTCTTTCAGTGTTGTTCACTGATGAGGACGTGTTCACCAGGAATGAACTAATTTTAAACCATGTGTGGGACTGCGTCGCCAGCATGTTTTGCGTGAACATATGGGTCGGAATCATTTCAGACCATGTCATAAACCCATTTGTTTCCTTCATGGTTAAATGGGTTTGTTTATCTTCTTTTGTTGCAGCAATATTTTACCCGTATTTCTAAAAGATGTCGCTCTGCATATTGAAGTCGAATGTGGTTGTAACATGGTGAAGCTCCTCCCCAAATCTCTCTGGCTGTGCGAGAACATCCGAACCAATCTCTTCTCGATGGTTCGAAAAGGGAGTCCAGCGTTTGTTTGGCCACCACGGTCTCCGGATCTCAATCGTATTCATTTCCTTTTCTGGGACCACTTCAAGTCTATATGGTGAATGAAGCACCTGTCAACTCAGAAGAGTGTTTTTTCTAATAGTTGGAGCCTGTGATGCTATTTGATATACACCAGGAATCCTAGTCCGCTTGCGACAATTACTTCTGTGCCGATGTGAATTTAGTTGTGAAAATGCCGGTCTTTAAAGCCTGCTGTAAAGGCCCTTATGTCCCACTTAAAAAGCACCAGAAGAAAAAAAGAAACAAAGCAAACACGATGACTCGAACTCGGAAACAATGACCACCTCATACAAGAAAGCTGATGTCAAAACCATTGAGCTAGAGATATACCTAAGTTCCGAAACCTCCGTTCCTTACCGTGTCTTATAATTTCGAATGCTGTTTTCATTAGCCTGTAGCGTATTGCCTTTTTAGAACTTGCAGCCATAACTTCGAAATTTGCACAGGCGGTATATTTCCTGACTTGAATTATTGGTCTAAGGCACACTCTCTGAAATTATTTCGATATAGTTCATTAACAAGCATTGTTCTATCTATTTTACCACAATCATAAAAGTGTTTACTTAGAGTTTATTTCAAATTGGATGAGTGGGTAAGCGGGTGAAATTTATTCTTCCATGGATGCATGTAGGGTGTGGAAACAACGTTCAGCTGTTTATATGAGAAGTCAATTGTTCTTTGATGGTGAGGAAAAGAAGAATCACACAGTTTAAACTGAGACATAAAAAGCATTTAATTCACGCAGTGAGCATTCTTTCTTTCCTAAGCTATATTCAAGTAGGAAAGATTGTCCAATTAAATGGATCTAAAATGCATTTTGCGTTCTGCTAAGCAACCGTATTAATATAAGCGTACTGTATAACTAGCAGGTTACTCATAACCCCAATATATAATGTCTCCGAAGAGTTGATTTCGGGTTTTTTTTTGTGGCATGAGCTATTCCTGGGATATCCGTTATTAATTGTTCATTTCTTCGTCGTGCTTTAAAAGTCTCTTCAACATTCAGTTATTCCTCGCGATTGCATGGAATTTTAAGGCTAGGATATAGCGTCCAGTTCTAAACATTTGACTATCGCTGTTCTCTTTGTATCTATAACGAAATATGTAATGTAGTTATTTCTGCAAAGGTTTATTTGGATTAAAGCGTAGTAGGTATAAAAATAAACTTTAGTAAGAATAGTTTGTATATTCACTAACAAACTATAGAGGTAGAGAAAGTAATGTGAATGTATCACAGATTCTTAGAAAAGGGACCGTATGTATATGTGCGTGTGTGTAGCATAACTCAAAAACGAAAATTCGGATGGATACCAAGCTTGGCATTCAAGTTTAGTATCTTCCATAGATGCAACACGAAGATTTTCAAAAAAGTCCCCCAATTCCAAACTACCATTTACATGAAAGCTTTTCGATTTTTTTTATTTTCTAAAGAATGGCTCTGACGATTTCGATTAAGATATTTATATGACAAAATGTATATCTTGAATTTTCTGGTAGTAGCCTTAATGATAACTCAGTGGCTTCTCAAAGAGGCCATGCACGTAGGCTTAAGAGTTCATTATGCCTCATATTTTTGCATTACTCTAGTTCGAGGTTCGTATAAAACGGACCATGTCCTCTTGATATCTGCCGTTCTTATCCCCTCAGGTCTCAAGAAAAAGGATCCTAAGGCTACATAACTATGCACAGCGAATCCTTTGCATTCACATAGTGTATGCTATGAGGTCTCAAAGTTCCTCGAACATTTCTTACATAAAGAGTCTAGTGTGAGACCCATTATGCATATATGTCTACGCAGGATGTTGTGGCCCGGGAGGAAGCCACAATCTCTCTAAACTTAACTCAGTTCAAATTCAGGAGAAACTCTCTTTCCGATCAGGCCCGATATCAAATCATGGGCCTGTCTGGCAGTGGTTTGCTTACTCACATCTCAAGATTAGCCCTGGGTTATTTCACACTTGACGTTACTAGCAGACACTCCACAAAAGGGCTCAGGCTGAATAAAATTGAGCCCCGACCCCCTCCTAGCAAGACTGTCTGCCATCTCATATCCTCTGAAACCAGCGTGCCCCGGGACCCAAAAGGTGTAACCGGTCAGCTGGTACATAGACTATCCAACATTCTGTGGCATTGCCACACCAGTCTGGATGTGGTTTTAACTGTCCTAAGGTTTTCAAAGCTGCCATACTGTCCAAGCAAATGTACACATCGCTCGTCCGATGGCATACGCGTATACCTCAGCCTGGAAAACCGTGTCATATTGCCCAAGGCGAACGATAAGTCTGGCTCTATGGTCATAGGCCTCAGTCCCCGTCCTACCGCCTGCCTTCGGGAGAGACCCAGTCTCTGGGCTCCCTGGAAGGTATTACCACAGTACAGAATGGACTTCGGTTATACCTAGTCCCCATCAAATCCCCGATCACCTGGGTTATAGGATTACATTCCTGTGTAACTCAGAAAGGATCGACAAGAGAGTGCTTTATGGGGTAGCTTAAAACACCACCCCCTACTGTCCAGAGGCGTTGCGCACTCATCCTGGCTATCTCTTCCGCAAACAAACGCAAATGAGGAAGGTTCACCAAAATCTGTACTGCAGACTGAGGAGTCGTCCGCACCGCCCCCGTAATCATCTTACATGCCCGGTAGGCACTACCTTCACCAAAATCTGTACTGCAGACCGAGGAGTCGTCCGCACCGCCCCTGTAATCATCTTACATGCCCGGTAGGCACTACCTTCACCAAAATCTGTACTGCAGACTGAGGAGTTGTCCGCACCGTCCCCGTAATCATCTTACATGCCCGGTAGGCACTACCTTCACCAAAATCTGTACTGCAGACTGAGGAGTCGTCCGCACCGCCCCCGTAATCATCTTACATGCCCGGTAGGCACTACCTTCACCAAAATCTGTACTGCAGACTGAGGAGTCGTCCGCACCGCCCCCGTAATCATCTTACATGCCCGGTAGGCACTACCTTCACCAAACAGCGCCGCATAAGTTATTAACGGCCTTGTGACCACCTTGGGTCTCAGCCCTATTGATCTTGGACAGGCCCACAAAACATTCTAGGCTTTCTTGACTTTGTAATCTGCATGCTGTTTCCATCTCAACCCAGCATCCAGAATAACTCCTAGTTATTTGACCGTTCCGGAATGATTCAACTTCCTCCCAAACAGCTGGAACTCTACCAAGCCTCCTCCTCCTTGTGAAGATCGTTATTTCAGTCTTGTCCGGGTTACGGACAAGTTCGTTTCTCTACACCATTCCTCGAGAGCCTGTAGGGAGCCCTGTATGTGCTCCGAAACAGTACTCGGGTATTTTCCGCTTGCTAGAAGACAAATGTCATCGTCATAGCCTTCAGCATGAATTCCTCCCCTGTTAAGTCTGTCGAATAATACATCCACCACCAGGCACCAGAGAATAGGTGACAAAACTCTCCGTTGTGAGCAGCCTCGGGGCACTATTGCCTTCATGGACTCACTCCCTAAACTCACCACGGCCTGTCGGCCTTCCAAGAAGGTCATGATCCAGTCCGTTACAATTGGACTGGCTCCCCTGCTCTCCAGACATTTCCGAGTGGTGCCTAAAGGCACCTTCAATATCCAGGAAAACTGCCATGACAAGTTCTTCACAGTGGAGCGCCCTCTCCAGCCTCACCACAAGCTGTTGGAGCACCGTATCCGTGGATTTACTTGGTCAGTACGCATGCTCATTAGGTTGTATGGGTCTGTCCACCAGTAACCCATCCCTCAGATCTATTTACCAGTCCTTCCAGACCTTTTAACAGGAAGGATGTTAGACTGATGGGGCGAAAATCCCCAGGCCTGCGGCAGGATTGCATACCCGGCTTAAGTATGAACACCAGCCTGACCTGCCTCCAGAGGCAAACAAAATGCCTCATAGCTAGACAGGTTCTGAATATTCTCACTAAGGAGAGCCGGGAAGACCCCATCCACACCTGCTCCTTTGTAGAGCTCAGAAACGGCCCATTTAAGATTTTTAAAAGTAACCATCTCGGTGGCCACTGCCTAGCCTTCCCGCTAAGGCCGGCGTGCCCTACCCGGGTTTGATTATTGATTTGTAATGCAAGCCTCCGGGAAGTGCGTCTCAAGCAAAAACCTCAAAATCTCCCCTTCCGACTGTGTCACAGCATCTAAGGGATCCTTTATTGATGCCAGCCTCGTTTTAGCCCCGGAGTCCAGCAGCTTCTGCAGGCGAGCGGCGCCTCCTAGGTTCCTGTATACACGGTCCTTTCCTTTTCTCTCCAGACCAAAGCGTACGTCTGGTTCGGACAAGGAAGGTTCCAAACAAACTCTCAGTACTTAATCTCCTTTAGTATCCCAAAGGACACTAATGTCAAGTCTAGGAGCACCTCTCTTTGATAATTAACAAAGTTTGAACACCACTTGATTCGCAATCTCGAGATCTGTATGTCTCAGATATTCGAGCAGCTTCTATCCTGATGTCCGTGCTACCCTAAACGCCATGGTAGGCGTTGGAGTCGTACTAATCAACAGATTGAGATTTCTATCCTTGCAATAAGTCACAAGTTCTTTGAGTTCCTGAGGAGGTGGTGGTTCCTCGGAGTCATAGAGGAAATAGACCGAGCAGACTACACCTGACGTGGCACTACGCCCTCCTCATACCTCACTAGGACTGCTGCCAAGTCCTTAGTAAGAAATCCCGGCAGGGCCCAATTATTATTGAGTCATGTGAGGAAACATGCTCTAGGTTTTAATTCAGACGAAGCGCTGAAGATAGCAAAGCCTTTTACATCGTGTCCCATTATACAGACCTCTCGAAGCCAGGGTTCTTGTATCATGCCGATGTCTATCTCAGACATCGTTACGTTACTCGAGGAAATTCGGGAGGCAGTAATACTGTTTGCAGGTTAGCCTGAATGAACAGAGTCATCTCGGCTTACCCTGCCTCACTTCAATATTTTTCCATTGAGTTCGGTTCTCCTGAGATCCCCAGGTCCTCTATTGGGTTATCTGAGGGCTACAAATCCCCCTTCCAATACGGAAATCTCCAATGTGTGTCCATCCGGACATCCATCATTCGGTTCCCGCCAGCTTCCTTCTTGAGCAGCGGTTTCGATCAACGAAAAGGTGGCGTGGACCAAGCCGTAGAAGAGCTTTGATCCTCTCTTGAAGATGGTATCAACGGAGTCATTGTCCACACTGACCACAAGGCGTATACCTTTCGGTTCTGCCTTGCGCTCGTAGAATGCACTGTTTGAAGTTAATCCCTGGGTTCTTCTTATCGAGCATTTGTAGGAGAATCCCGTTCATTTCTGGACCTGGGAACCAGACCAGGAAGTTGACAGTGCTTCCATTACAATGTCTTGAGCCTGGATCCCTCCCATCCCTGAAAATTAGGGATGCTTGTTCTCAGCCACCCCGAAGACACCTCATCGTGGCAGACTACTATTAGGGCTCCCTTTGGCGCGTAGCAGTTGTCGAACTTCAGGACGTCCCCCCCTTGAGGAGTCCGTTCATTAGCCGATTGACCGCCACTCCGACCTAACTGCCCTGTTACTGTGTTAGAGTAACCTGGGTGAAGGCAACATCTGCGAAGGCTACCTTAATCCCAGATTGAACTGTCTTAGGATAACTTAAGAGACCGAGTCGTCTTCGCCTTCTTGGCGTCTCTTTTTTCCGTTGGCGGAGTTACCTCCCTCCAATTTCTTTTGGAGGTTCAGAAGGGCCTGGTTGTGGCTTTTTCAAGCTTCTTATTGCTAGGGATACCTGCTTTCCCCACGCTGCCAACCATTAGTTTAGCCCTTCTTCTCCTCCTCCTCCTTCTCTTCTCTGCCCCAAATAAAACACGTCTAATGGCATTTACTTTCCCCCATAATATCAAAGAATGTTTACTCAAAACATTTCTTTCTGCAACGCTTAGTTTTGGAAATATTATATAGTCTCAGCTTAAATAGCCCACTCTGTACCTACCCACCTACCTATTTTTTACTCCATGGTATTCTCAAATAGAAGTGAAAGCCTTCTTCACAAGCATGTTCTTTTATGACCCCATTGTGTTCGTATCCAGGTACAAGGGCATTGTAAATCCTTTAGTAATTTATGAAGTGAAATTAGAAGGTGTTTTATGGACCAGTCCATCAGAAAGAATTGAGCTTTTCAATGCTGGAAGAATTATCAATATCGGATGAGTGGTTTTTGAGATCACCCTACATACACCCGCATACACACAAATTTTCAATCTTTATAATATTAATATAGATTTGTAAGATAAACTAAATGTAGTAAAATTCAATACAGAAACACAATCCCTGTTTTTCACAATAAAAAATACGATAAACTTACTCAGAATGTAAGATACGCATAATGTATGGAAACGAAAGTGTGTGCAGCCTGCGGATGCTAAGATGGCAACCGAGGTCAACTTATTATCCGAAGAGTTCGGCGTCATTACAGTCCTTCATCCACATCCTACAATGAAACAACTTCTCAAGATCGACCTCATGACCTGCTTATCCTTGACAAAAGTACCTACCAACTTGTGAATATGCGCACGTTTATTGTTATTACTGCTGTATAAATGCCATGCTCCACCTATTCCGACCCAAATATGCTGTTGAAGATGAAAGGAAACGGAGTACATGCACGATTAGCAATGAAATATTGAGAGACAGAGAATGGGGGATAGCTGTAATCTGGCAACCCACAAATTTAGACGTTGAAAACTTAAACATATGCCTAATCTTACTTTCAGGTGCATTTATTCTACGGTGGAAATAATGCAATAGCATTTATTATCTATATGAATCTATACTAATATTATAAAAATCGAATGTGTTACATTCGAATGACTTTCTCTGCCCTCTTCGTTTATTATCGGTCTACAAATTATTCTTGTTGTTATTTTTCTTTATTTATAGCCGCTTTCACTACTAGGGTATATCATGAGTTATATCCATATACACGAGTATAATACATTGTGCACTTTACATTGATTAGAGTAATAAAATAATTGTAATACACTGTTACAAACATCCATTTTTTACATTATTAAGCCTTGAGCAGAGCTACAACAGTATAACCTATTACCTACTATACATTTTTATTTGATGTGTTATATTTAAATATTGTTAACAGTTTGATGTCTTTAAAGAAAAAGATAATGTTTTTAAAATGAGTAGGGTTGTTTGAGGCTAAAAATATATCTTCAGGGATGTTACGTCTTCTTCTCTCCATGGTATAACTTCTGCATTTACGATTTGGTGTTCGATGGTTATACGGCAATTGTAGGTCTCGCAGTGAGGACGTTTTCTTTGGTGAGTAAGAAGAAATGGGTTAAGCACGTGACTAATCTATTCGTGAACGTGATATAACCAGTTGATATTTTCCTTTTAGAGTCTGCAATGTGAAGGGTTTTGTGGAGCCTTTCGTATCTATGTGGAGTGTGCTTGATGTTTTAATGGTCCATTTGCTTTCATTTGACAGTTGGTCTGGTAAAAAGATAACTTATAAAATTTTAATGATATACACCTTTTCGGAAATAGCTGCATTACACATTTCGTTAGAGATATAAAGGGAATAGCAATAGTAAAATGTTTAAGAACTGGACGCTATATACTGGCCTTTAAACTCCATGCTCTTTGCATGCAATCAGGAGAAACAGCTGAATATCGAAAGGACTTGAAAAAAATCTGATGTGTTACACTCACATGACTTTCTCTGCTATTGTACAAACTATTTTTACAAACTCTTATTCTCCATCTACTTCATGTTAATCGAGATAAACATTTGCAGACTCTATCTAATTGCTAAGTTTCTTGCAGATGTAAGGGGAATATATATTTACAAGGGCAATATAGAAATACAGTAGCCTTTAAGCATATACATATCTCTTATGGTTGCTAGGTGCAGCACCATTCTCTTTGCCACAGATTAATTCTCTTTGCATATACAAGACAAAAAAATGAATAACGAATTCCCATTTGAGAAAAGTATTGAAAAATCTCATGTCCTACACTCACATGACTTTCTCTACTCTTGTACAAACTATGTTTACAAACGTTTATTCTCCATATGCTTCATGTTAATCGAGATATCGAGATGTCAATCTTATTGCTAATTTTCTCTTAGATGAAGGGGAATATGGTAGGTTATAAGCGATAGTCAAATCTTTTAAGCGTTGTTTGCTATGTGGCGCATTCCAATCTCTTTGCATGTCCAGGACACAAAACAAATGAATAACGAATTTGAGAAAAGGTATAAGTATTGGAAAATTTAAGGGAATAAGAAGCAATATCTCGAAAATGGTTCACTCTACAAAAAAAAATATATACAACATAAATTGTGTCTTTTAACGGGATCTACATTTTTTGTGCAGTAAAAGTTTGTCTATCTCTTATGGTTTACCAGTTATGCAAAAGTCGTTCACAATGAAGAACACTTTTGGAGACATTCCCAGAAAATTCGAGATATACATTTCATTTCTCATGAAAATATCTTAATCGTATGATATTTTAATCAAAATCGTTAGCCATTTTTGAGAAAATTAAAATTTTCGAAAAATGTTCCATGTAAAGGGTACTCTGGGGTGGGGGGATTTTCTTGAAAACCTTCGTGTCGCATCTCTGGAAGATACTGAACCTAAATACCAAGTTTGGTGTTTATCCGACTGTTCGTTTCTGAGTTATGCTGTTCACAGACAGACACACACACAGACGGACATGTTTCCAAGAAAGCTTTTTTTGGGTTCAGGGGGTCTCAAAACATGTATTTCCGGTGAAATCTCGGTATCGAAATTTTGGGTGGAATACAATACTTTCCCTACTTACTATACGTAGTAGAGAAAGTAAAAATGACATACTATTGAACAATTTGAACAATGAGTAACGATATCTCGGAAATGACTGTTGCCACAAAAAAGTTATTTGAATTAAATTGTGTATTTTTAAAAATATCTACATCTTTTTCGTAGTACGTTTTCGTCTATAACTTAACGTTTACCAGATATACAAGATTATTCCTTCCAAATGAAGTGGACTTTACGGGCTGTTCCCAGAAAATTCAAGATATACATTTTATTTGTAATGTAAACATCCTTAATGTAAGGTGTTTTAATCAAAATCATTAAGAAACAAATTTTTTAGAATGTTCCATGCAAAGTAGTTTGGGGTGGGGGAGTTTCTTGAAAATCTCGTGTCGCATTTTTGAAAGGTACTGGACCTAAATACCAAGTTTGATATTCATTCTACCTTTCGTTTTAGAGTTACGCTGTTCACAGACAGACAGGCAGGAACGCGCGCGCACGAACCATGCACACACACAGACATACACACACATACACACACAGACACACACATACACACATACACACAGACACAGACACACACACAGACACACACACAGACACAGACACACACACAGACACAGACACACACACATACACACAGACACACACACACAGTCACACACACAGACACACACAGACACACAGACACACACACAGACACACACACAGACACACACACCGACACACGCGAATCTTTTCTTAAAAAATGCTCTTTTTTATACAGGGTCACCTTTTCCCCTGAGTGGGTCACCTTTTTCCCTGTGTAGGTCACTTTTTTCCTGTGTGGGTCACCTTTTTCCCTGTGTGGGTCACCCTTTTCCCTGAGTGGGTTACGTGCTGCAGTTGTCTAGAATTTGTGTGCTAGCATGACAACAATTACCTTTCCAGGAGGTTCTCGTCTAAAGTCTTTTTCAAAGTCTAGCACCTTCCCTCCTGTTCCCTATCTCTCCTGTATATAAACCCATATTGCTACTCCTTCAGTATCTGTCTAGCCTAACACCTCTCCTCCTGTTCCTATACCTCTCATACATATAAACGCATACTCTACTCTCAACCTCTGTCTAGTCTAGCATCTCTCCTCGTATCCCCTACCTCTCATAAGCGGATTCCCCTCCTGTTCCCAGTCTAGCTGAGTATCTCTCCTTGGTATCCTATCTAACCTATATAAACACATTCTACCTTTAACACCTGTCTATCCTAGCGTAGGATCTGTCTCCGTTTTCTCGTCTCTCCTTATAAACACATACTCAAACTCTCCTAGCCTAATACCTCTCTTCGGTTTGCTATATCTCCCATATAAATGCACTTCCCTCGTTCAACCCTGTCTAGTCTAACAGCTCCCTTCGTTCTTCCTATAAACGCATACTATACTCCTCAACCTCTGGCTAGCCTAGCACTTCTTCTCGTATTCCCTACCTCTCTCATATAAAAAAACATACTCTACCCTTCAACTCTGTGTAGCCTAATACCTCTCCTCCTGTTCCTATACCCCTCATACATATAAACGCATACTCTACTCTAAACCTCTGTCTAGTCTAGCATCTCTCCCCGTATCCCTTACCTCTCATAAAGCTCATTCCCCTCCTGCCCCTGTCTAGCTGAGTATCTCTCCTTGGATTCCTATATAAAACACATTCTACCTTTAACACCTGTCTGTCCTAGCATAGGATCTCTCCGCTTTCTCGTCTCTCCTTATAAACGCATACTCAACCTCCTTAGCCTAATACCTCTCCTCGTTTTCCTATATCTCTCATATAAACCATACTCTACCCCTCAAACTCTGTCTAGCCTAACACCCCTACCCCTGTTCCCTACCTCTCTCATATAAAAGACAAACTCTACCCTTCAACTCTGTCTAGCCTAACACCTCTCTTCGTTTTCCTACACCTTTCATAATAAACCATACTCTACTCCACAACCTCTGTCTAGCCTAACACCTCTCCTCCTGTTCCCTACCTCTCTCATATAAAAGACATACTCTACCCTTCAACTCTGTCTAGCCTAACACCTCTCTTCGTTTTCCTACACCTTTCATAATAAACCATACTCTACTCCACAACCTCTGTCTAGCCTAACACCTCTCCCTCTGTTCCCTACCTCTCTCATATAAAAGACATACTCTACCCTTCATCTCTGTCTAGCCTAACACCTCTCCTCTTGTTCCCTACCTCTCTCACATAAAAGATATACTCTACCCTTCAACTCTGTCTAGCCTAACACCACTCCTCCTGTTCCCTACCTCTCTCACATAAAAGACATACTCTACCCTTCATCTCTGTCTAGCCTAACACCTCTCCTCCTGTTCCCTACCTCTCTCACATAAAAGACATACTCTACTCCTCAGCCTCTGTTTAGCCTAACACCCCTCCTCCTGTTCCCTACCTCTCTCACATAAAAGGCGTACTCTACCCTTCAACTCTGTCTAGCCTAACACCTCTCCTCGTTTTCCTATATCTCTCATATAAAACATACTCTACTCCTCACCTCTGTCTAGCCTAGCACCCTCCTCCTCCTGTTCCCTACCTCTCTCACATAAAAGACATACTCTACCCTTCAACTCTGTCTAGCCTAACACCCCTCCTCCTGTTCCCTACCTCTCTCACATAAAAGACATACTCTACTTCTCGCCTCTGTCTAGCCTAACACCTCTCCTCCTGTTCCCTACCTCTCTCACATAAAAGACATACTCTACTCCTCAGCCTCTGTCTAGCCTAACACCTCTCCTCCTGTTCCCTATCTCTCTCACATAAAAGACATACTCTACTCCTCAGCCTCTGTCTAGCCTAACACCCCTCCTCCTGTTCCCTACCTCTCTCATATAAAAGACATACTCTACCCTTCAACTCTGTCTAGCCTAACACACCTCCTCCTGTTCCCTACCTCTCTCACATAAAATACATACTCTACTCCTCAGCCTCTGTCTAGCCTAACACCCCTCCTCCTGTTCCCTACCTCTCTCACATAAAAGACATACTCTACTCCTCAGTCTCTGTCTAGCCTAACACCTCTCCTCCTGTTCCCTACCTCTCTCACATAAAAGACATACTCTACTCCTCAGCCTCTGTCTAGCCTAACACCTCTCCTCCTGTTCCCTACCTCTCTCACATAAAAGACATACTCTACTCCTCAGCCTCTGTCTAGCCTAACACCCCTCCTCCTGTTCCCTACCTCTCTCACATAAAAGACATACTCTACTCCTCAGCCTCTGTCTAGCCTAACAGCTCACCTCCTGTTCCCTACCTCTCTCACATAAAAGACATACTCTACTCCTCAGCCTCTGTCTAGCCTAACACCCCTCCTCCTGTTCCCTACCTCTCTCACATAAAAGACATACTCTACTCCTCAGCCTCTGTCTAGCCTAACACCTCTCCTCCTGTTCCCTACCTCTCTCACATAAAAGACATACTCTACTCCTCAGCCTCTGTCTAGCCTAACACCTCTCCTCCTGTTCCCTACCTCTCTCACATAAAAGACATAGTCTACCCTTCAACTCTGTCTAGCCTAACACCTCTCCTCCTGTTCCCTACCTCTCTCACATAAAAGACATAGTCTACCCTTCAACTCTGTCTAGCCTAACACCTCTCCTCCTGTTCCCTACCTCTCTCACATAAAAGACATAGTCTACCCTTCAACTCTGTCTAGCCTAACACCTCTCCTCCTGTTCCCTACCTCTCTCACATAAAAGACATACTCTACTCCTCAGCCTCTGTCTAGCCTAACACCTCTCCTCCTGTTCCCTACCTCTCTCACATAAAAGACATACTCTACTCCTCAGCCTCTGTCTAGCCTAACACCTCTCCTCCTGTTCCCTACCTCTCTCACATAAAAGACATACTCTACTCCTCAGCCTCTGTCTAGCCTAACACCCCTCCTCCTGTTCCCTACCTCTCTCACATAAAAGACATACTCTACTCCTCAGCCTCTGTCTAGCCTAACACCTCTCCTCCTGTTCCCTACCTCTCTCACATAAAAGACATACTCTACTCCTCAGCCTCTGTCTAGCCTAACACCCCTCCTCCTGTTCCCTACCTCTCTCAGATAAAAGACATACTCTACTCCTCAGCCTCTTCTAGCCTAACACCCCTCCTCCTGCTCCGTACCTCTCTCATATAAAAGACATACTCTACTCCTCAGCCTCTGTCTAGCCTAACACCCCTCCTCCTGTTCCCTACCTCTCTCATATAAAAGACATACTCTACTCCTCAGCCTCTGTCTAGCCTAACACCTCTCCTCCTGTTCCGTACCTCTCTCACATAAAAGACATACTCTACTCCTCACCCTCTGTCTAGCCTAACACCTCTCCTTCTGTTCCCAACCTCTCTCACATAAAAGACATAGTCTACCCTTCAACTCTGTCTAGCCTAACACCTCTCTACTATTCTTCCATATAAACGTATTTCCCTCCTTCAACCCTGTCTAGCCTAACACCTCTCTACTATTTCTTCCATATAAACGTATTTCCCGCCTTCAACCCTGTCTAGCATAGTATCGGTCGTCGTATTCCCTATCTCTCCCATATAAACCCATTTTCCTCCTTGATCTGCCCCATCTAGCCTCGTTTTCCCTATGCTTTCCCATATATGCCCAAAAAATGTGCTCGATCTCTTCTAATGTACCTACTGACGCTCGATTTTGAAGAATGTTTCGAAAAAACCAAACACAATTCTTTGAAAAAGTTCGTGGAGAAATCCTCTGAGATTTAAAATCAGGGTCGAATTGCGGTTTTGCAAACGCCCCATATATGTGCGGCTGTGTGCAAATATCGCGTGAAATTTTAAAACATGTTTTTCTCGTTATCTTGTTTTCATATATTTTACCACTTTAATGAGTGATATAATTTTTGTTTAATTTCTTACAAATTTTCAGTATGGGGAGAATTAAACGGCCTTTTTTATATCAACTATAGTTTTTGATTTAAGGCTTAAAAATGTAAGCATGATTGACTTTTAGAAAATTGAACCTGTTAAACATTTTGTAATTTTTGTAAAGAAAATTTTTAATGTTACACAAAATGTAATAAATAACAGAAAAAAGGGCTAAATCCAGTAAACAATGTGCAAAATATAAATGTTTAAATTATTTATATCTTTATCATGTTGGTCGATTCACGTAAGGATCAATTTTTATTTTTTGAAAATAATTTTCTTGTGAACTAGACACATAGGACTATGGAAATTCATTTTATATATAATTATGCTGAACAAATCTGCGACAATAATTACAGCTAATTTCTTTGGAATTTGTAGCAATTCATTTCAATATCGAGTACCCTTAAAATATTAGAGACTCTTATATGCAATAATTATATGGTTTTTACTACTCGTTATCCTTTCTTGCTTTATAAATTATTTACATAAAAGTTTCTTTCTTCCTTTGCGTAATTTTGTTTGAATAATAGGAGTGATACGACATCCAACCGTTGTGTGTTAGCTTTGCATAATAATAATTAAGCTTATTGAAAAGGAAAGGTTTCTTAACGCTTCAAAATGTATTGCTAACAATACCATAAAATTCAAACTAACAGCAGCAAAAACTTCCGAAATGGTTAATGAGAGGTTTTTATTCGGTATGAGCTGAAGGTTTTTTTTTGGATAGACTAGTTATTCGGCGTGCAATGTTTATTTTTCTTTTATCGTTTTTCAGTTATATTAAATTCGGGAGAATGACTAGATTTCACAGGCAATTTACATGTAGGATTTTGATTCTCATACCTATACTTTAAACGTGTTTAGATCAAACTCGTTAGAACTATTTTTGAGGAAATAAAAATAATTTTAACAATTCCATTAATGGGTTTTTTTTATTGGAGAAGGGATTCCTTGAAAATATTCTTTTATCTTAAAGTAGTCTTAAGTTAAAAAATAAATTTGGTTATATTCTCTTTTCCGTTTAAGACTTTCACTCACTCATTTACTCTCTCTCTCTCTTTCTCTCTTCTCCTCCCCTCTCATTCTCTATGGCTATTTTCTAACGAGGTTTTTATCGGAAATTCAAGGGACCTAAAAACGCGCATTTCTAGTAAAATCTGGATGTTAAAATGTTAGGTGGTATGCTAAACTTCCTCTTATGAAGGTCGAGAGAGAGAAATTACCAAACTGTCCGTATTTCACGGGCGTAAGTAACCAACACGCAATAACAGTTCCTTTATCTAGTGCCTGTGTGTATTCATGGCATTGTTATATTTTTTTCACACTCATCTCGTGCACCTTTAAAGCATGAATCTTCAAATTAGTGTCTCTCACTTTAAGATGAGCATAAGAGCTCGTAAGCTAACAGTCACATTAAGACTAAGTATGCTATTTAAGTTAAGAGTTATTCAGGATGCAAGGCTTAAATTTTCAGGAAATTTCTCACATCATTATAAACATTTGGAAGTGTTGGTATTTTCTCAAAACCAATATCAATGACGACATGAACTGTTTGTCAATAGTAAGAGGAAATGTAACAGCAACTTTTGTTGGAAGCTAATTCGGAAGCTGCTCCGATTTGAATAATATCGTTAATGTTGTATAACTGTCTTTATAAACTATCGCTTTGTAAAAAGATGCAATTATTTAAAAAGAAAATTCACTGTTGATATGTTAGTGCTTAATGCCCGTTCTTAATACATACGGCACCACAGGTGATGGACACTGATAATACATGAAATGAAATGGTAATTGGGAAAGGAAAAGTTCCAGGCCTAAGTTTGAGGCATCTTCCCGGCATTAACAGTTATGAGGACTTGGGAAAACCTGAAAAATGCCTGTTAGGGAGGATGGTCCTGGCTGGATTTGAACTGCGGACCTCCCGCTCAAGACTTTTTGCTATAGGAGCTGAAAAATTAAATTGAGTTTTATTTATGGACGCTGTTCAACTGCTGTGGTCCTTAGCGTCCTATTCTATATTGGGAGTGAAAGACTGGTAATTTTGCTCAGAGACCTCTTTATCAGGTTTGAGTTTCTTTTACGTGCCGTAAATTTACGACACGGGACCACCGGCTTTATTTCCCTTCCGAAGGAAGCCATGCTAAGGATTTTTACACCCGAAAAAAATCCATCGCCCTCCGCCGGGTTTGAACCCGCGACCTGGGAACTAAAGGCTAGCATGATAACCACTACACCACAAAGACCGACGGCGGAGCTAGGCCACCCGTTTCGACAGTGTTGATATGCAATTTTCCAGGCATGACAATTTGGATACTCATTTTGAGAGTATAGCAATTACTCATATACGAGCAATATTTCGCTGTTTAATTATATGATATATTAAACTGTCAAATTCTCGCATAAATTAAACAAGAACTAGACTAAAACAAACGTAGTGTAGTATACTTTCCCAAGAATCCTGAATGCAAGTTTCTGCATGTAAATCAAATTGTTCCGAGTAAGATGTCATACATGCATGCAAGTGAGGTATCAACGTGTTTACGAGTGCGTGCGTGTGTGAATTCTAAATTAGTATGAATTCATCCATGGAATACATACGATTGTTCATATGTATTTCTTTTGTTCCCTAACATTTTTTCCTGTTTGGTTGTTATAATTTGTTAATGATTTGCTGAGCAGATGTGCCTCAATAAAATAAGGGTACCTATTACCTGTAATCGATCCAGTCTTAAAACCGGACTTGATGTAGACATAACATTTTGTATGCCTCCGGTTAACTTCGTGTTCATTCACTTGTGAGAACGAACACAAACAAATACCATGTGGACTTATATCTCGTGTTCATCATGTACTATCATAAAAATAATAATAAAAATAAAAACCGCGAAGTACAAGCGTGAGTTGAGATTAAATACAGGATAATTATCATAAAACTTAAGTTAATCTGTAGCTGCAGCACCATCGATTAGAGGTGTACAGTCTGGATCTCCATCATACGATATCCTCTCTTTCAATAATTAAATTTACTTTATTTTTCTTCATAGAAATGAATGCAACTTCTAGCAATGATTTAATGAAAGGTGGATCGCTTTGAAAAAGGCAACGTAGGACCATTGTTGACAGAATTGTTTACTTTATGTGAAGTCGGCGCTCGTTATTAAAGAAAACTTTCGTACAAATAGCACATTTGTTAGTCATCTGCTTTTCCCAATTCTAACTTACGTCTGTTGCTTTTCTTCTTTGGAGTTCCAATGTTGCCGCTTCCTTTAGTTGTTTACGCGCACACCTCTATAATCTGCAGTTTAACAATGCTATTCACAAGGACGGTTGGATTCTCCTGCATTAGCTTGTTAAAAGCATTCAACAGAATTCGTTTCTCGTCGCTTTTAGCGTCTTACCTTTAGACTGCTTCACTATTTTCACCTTATTGTCACTCATCAGCTAAACAGCACAGCTCATCATTATCGTATGAATGCAGAAAAGGGCGGAACGACACCACCCAGAATTAAATGGAAGCCACAGCCTTCTTTAGTTTAACTTTTCATATTATTTTCTCTTTCACGTTAATAAAAGTTTTCGAACTATGATTAAAAAACTTCTTGAAAACCCACAGAAAATCGTGCATATTTATGGTGATATGTTATTGTGTGCTTTGGTTTCCCGCCTATCGTGGGCTGATTAATTACGTAATATGTTTGCATCAAGTTGTATTCTAAGAGTGGAGCGATTATAGGAGCTAGAAGCTTCAGTAGGAAATGTATTTGTTTACTGTTGGTATTATGGTGCTACTATGACATTCACTGTTAAAAATGGCTGCTAAGAGTGAAGAAAGGTGTTCCTATGCACCTGAATGCATTTTTACCTTCTCTCCTACTTACCTTTAGTAAATAGAGGAAGTATTGTATGCCACCCAAAATTTCGATACCGAGACCTCAACTGAAATGTACGTTTTGAGACACTGAATAAATACATAAAAAGAAGCTTATTTAGAAAACGGTCCGTGTGTGTGTGTGTGTGAGAGTGTGTGTGTGTGTGTGTGTGTGTGTGTGTGTGTGTCTGTGTCTGTGTCTGAACAGCGTAACCCAAAAACAAAAGTCGGTTAAATACCAAAGTTGGTATTTAAGTTCAGCCTCTTCTAAAGATGCGACTCGAAGATCTGCAGGAAAATCCCCCACCCCAAACTACTATGGGGAACTTTTAGAAAACGATTTTTATTAAAATGCCACATGTTTAGGATATTTTCGTGACAAATGAAATTTGTATTTTGAATTTTATGTGAACAGACTCTGAAGTGCTGAATGACTTTTGCATAATTGGTAAACTTCAGAGATAGACAAAGTCTTACTGCACAAAAAATGTAGATGTTGTTAAAGCACACAAATTTAGGGCAAATAAATTTATTTTGTGACGTTAGGCATTGGCGAGATATTCCTTGTTATTGGCTCACATTTTCAATTACTTATACTTTTCCCAAATGCGAAGCCATTCGTTTTTTACTTTCTCTATCACGTACATTGTTGGTAAAGAAGGAATTGCATTCCTTTAAAAAATTCCACATAAAAATTCCAACGAAAATATATGTTTTGAGGCTTCCTGAGTAAAAAAAGAAATAGAAAAATGGTCCGCGCGTGTGTGTGTATGTGTGTCTATGTCTGTGGCTGTGAATAGCATAACTCAAAAACAAAAAAGTCGGATAAATACCAAACTTGGTATTTAAGTTCAGTATCTTCCAAAGATGGGATATGAAGGTTTTCAAGAAAATTTCCCAAAGTATCCTTTACATGGAAGATATTTTCGAAATTTTGATTTCCTGAAAAATGCCTCTAACGATTTTAATTAAAATGCCATATATTAAAGATATTTACATAATAAATTAAACATATATCTTGAATTTCCTGGGAATAACCCGTGAAGCCCTGTTCGTTGGGGAAATATAATCTTGTATAGCTGGTGTACGTTCAGTGATAGACGAAGGCGTACTACACAAAAAATGTAGTTCCCTTTAAAACACACAATTTGTTTAAAACTTTCTTCGTTGTGGCATAAACCATAAGTAGGATATATAGGAGAGAGCTGGCTCACTTTTTTGCGTTTATATGGGAAAGGATAGGGAAAACGAAGGTAGATGCTAGGTTGAGAGAGCCTTCAAGGAGGAAAACGCGTTTATATGGGAGAGATAGGGAATACGAGGACTGACGCTAGGCTAGACAGTGGTAGGAGGGGGAGTGCGCTTTATATGTTTGAGAAGTATAGGAACAGGAAGAGGGTGCTAGGCTAGACAGAGGTTGAGGAGTAGAGTATAGGTTATATGAGAGGTATAGGAAAACGAGGGGAGGTGTTAGGCTAGACAGAGGCTGAGTAATGTATGGTTTATATGAGCGGTATAGGAAAACGATGAGAGGTGCTAGGCTAGACAGAGGCTGAGTAATGTATGGTTTATATGAGCGGTATAGGAAAACGATGAGAGGTGTTAGACTAGACAGGGCTTGAAACGTAGTGCATGGTTTATATGAGAAGTATAGGAAAACGAGGAGAGGTATTAGGTTAGGAGAATTGAGTTTGTGTTTATAAGGAGAGACGAGAGAAAACGGAGAGAGATCCTATGATAGGATAGACAGGTGTTAAAGTTAGGTTAGATAGGAAACCAAGGAGTGATACTCAGCTAGAGGGGGGACAGGAGGGAATGCGCTTTTGAGAGGTAGGGGATACGGGGAGTGGTGTTAGACTAGACAGGGCTTGAAACGTAGGGCATGGTTTATATGTATGAGAAGTATAGGAACAGGAAGAGGGGTGCTAGGTTAGACAGAGGTTGAGGAGTAGAGTATAGTTTATATGAGAGCTATAGGAAAACGAGGAGAGGAGTTAGACTAGACAGAGGTCGAGGAGCAGAGTATGGTTTATGTGAGAGTCATAGGTAAACGAGAGAGGCGTTAGGCTAGACAGAGCTAGAGGAGTAGAGTATGGTTTATATGAGAGGTATAGGAACAGGAGGAGAGGTGTTAGGCTAGACAGGTAGTGTAGCAGTAGGAATATAGGCTTATATACAGGAGAGATAGGGAATAGGAGGTGCTAGACTTGAAAGCGACTTTAGACGTGAACTTAGTGGAAAACTGTTTCATGTCAATGTTCTAGACATGCCCATCACGTAACCTATTCAGGGAAAAGGTGACTCGTTCAGGGGAAAAAGGCGACTGCTCAGGGAAAAAGGAGGCTCACAAAGGGAAAAAAGATGACTCGTTTAGGGGAAAAAGGTGACTGCTCAGGGAAAAAGGTGACCCACAAAGGGAAAAAGTTCACCAGCAAAGGGAAAAACGTGACCAGCAAAGGGAAAAAGGTGACCAGTAAAGGGAAAAATGTAACCAGCAAAGGGAAAAAGGTGAACAGCAAAGGGAAAAACGTGAACAGCAAAGGGAAAAAGGTGAGCCATAAAGGGAAAAAGGTGACCTGCAACGGGAAAAGCTAACCCACTAACACTAACAGGTAAGTAATTCAGGTAGTATTGCAAGAGGCTGACTGGATCATAGCAGTGTATGATTTCACAGGTAATTCAGCTAGTATCGTATGTATTTAGGCTAATTCGTCTAATAACACAGGATAGATTCCAGATGCTAACTGCATCATGGCTCTGCATGATTTCACAGATAATTCAGCTAGCATCGTGGGCATTTAAGGTAATTCAGCTAGTATCACAGGAGGATAGATTCTAGGGTTGGGTATAGCATAGTTTCATATTTCACAGGTAATTCAGGTAGTATCACGGGTGCTCGTGCTAATTTAGAGCAGGAATTCGTATCAGAGCTAGTTGTGGAACAGGTAATTTCACATGATTCGGGTAGTATCACAGGTATTTAAATCATTTTCACAGCCAATTCAGCTAGTATCTTGAGCATTTAAGCTAATTCAGCTAGTATCACAGGAGGCTAGATTCCAGAGGCTAACTGTATCATAGCTATGCATGATTTCACAGCTAATTCAGCTAGTATCGTAGGTATTTAGGCTAATTCAGCTAGTATCACAGGAGGTTAGATTCCAGGGTTGGGTATAGCATAGTTTCATATTTCACAGGTAATTCAGAGGGTATCGTAGGTATTTAGGATAATTCAAGTAACATAGGTGTTTAGAGTAATTAAGCAAGCATTACAGGAGGGTAGGTTCCAGGGGTTGGTTATAGCCTAGTTTCGTATTTTACAGATAGTTCAGGTAATATCGTAAGTATTTGGGTAATCAGCATAGTTTCACAGATGCTCGTGATAATTTCGATCAGAGATTTGTATCACAGCTATTTAAGGTAAATGCAGGTGATTCAGGTTGTATCAATGGTATTTGTGTCATTTTAACAGGTAATTCAGATAGTGTCTAGGTATTTGGGCGATTCAAGCATCATAGGTGTTTAGAGTAACTCAGCTAGTATCACAGGAGGCTAGATTCAATGATCAGGGTTTCGTATCAGAGCTATTTAATGTAATTTCACTTGATTCGAGTAGTATCACAGGTATTTAAGTCATTTTAACGGGCAATTCAACTAGTATCACAGGTACTCATGGTAATATAGAGAGTAATTAAATTATAAAACATTTCTCATCCAACGTTACAACAATTTATATACTTTTTTCTAAATCTTACAAACTTATTATATGTTAAACAGTTATTGTACGATGCGGAGAGGGATAAACTGCATATTGGTTCACAAATTGAAAAGCTTTACGTCAACATACCTTTATTTTAGTTCGGTGTAGATGTCTCTCCCCTTTTATCTAGGCTTGAGACTAGCACTAGGATTGCTCCTAATGGCAGGGTTACCACCTTCCCTTCCATCTTCTTCTTTCTTCATCAGGCGTCAGCTATCTGCATATACAGCACACAGATAACCTTCTTTTTTAAGATTGTAGACTCACGATAAAATCTTTATCTTTAACTTACATTCTTTTAAGCACTGTTTGTAATGGCGTAATGTCCATACGCATATGTCGTTATCCCATCCTCAGCAATAATTCTTTTATCATCAAACGGAGTCAATGCAATTTTATTCACTTGCACTGTAGCAAGAGCATGCTTTCGTGATAGGATCAGATTCATAGGTGTTCTGATGATTTCACAGGTTTTAAGACAGTCTGTATAGCTGTCAAACGAAATGTACTGCTTAATAGCGCTACGTTTTATACCTTTAATCTTTTTTATCATTGACCCTTGAATATCTAAGGCATACATCTTAGGACGTAGTCCAACAAAGCGTAGAATGATTTTGCTATTAGCCTCATCTTTAAATTTTCCCAATACCTTCTTGTTCTGAGTAGAGTAACATATATGGTTGGCAGGGTAATCAGCTGTATCGAGATGCTCAAGAAAACGTAGCTTGTCCTGGTACACATCTTCAGTTGTTACACGATGAATGAACGAATCAGTGTCCATATACATAAGCTTCAGGTTTTCAGCTCCATAATAAGGCAACAAAACGTCGTAATGATAGTTATACATTAATGTCTTGGAGATATCCAACACACTCATACCAATGTATATAGGCTTGTTGAATACAATCTGACGAGAGGCCATATGTACAGCAGCTAGATTATCAGCATATATCGTCCTGTCGATAAACGTAGGCTTGGCGATCAGCTTCTCTAGAGTTTTTTCATTGGTCACCAGTCGTATATCCATACGGTTACGCAGGTTCTCCATAGTTTTTCCAAACATAGCGTTGTTAAAGAGCTTGTAGAGATCCTTCTCGAAATCATTTGCAGCTTGTTGTCGTAGCCTGTTGTTAAATTCCACATAAGGTTTCAACCACTGAGACTGTCGGAATTGTAGCACACGATGGATTTTTGTTAGTCGTAGTCCATGACTAAGAGCTTGCTTCAAAGCCATGTAATGCACTACATACTTCTTTCGAGGTCCAAGATGGGGTATCAGTTTCTTTGTAGATGCTTCCAATGGTTTCATACACTCTGGCAGGAAAGGTAGATCGTTGTGTAGATCGTGAAGTTCTGCAGGATACTCGATGTCAACTTCTAATATGTACCCATGAGGATCATCTTCTTGTAGTGTTTCTAAGTTGATTTCTTCAGGTGACACCCACTGAAATCCAGCAAAAGGAAGAGCGTGACACATTGCCCACCCATATTGGTTATTAGCGTCCTCGTATGTGATAAATTGGGTTGGTCTCGACGGATCAAACTTATCCATATAAGTGTTATTAGCCTCAGCATACCGATGGGAAACTTGGCATAAACCTCCTCTTATACCTGATTCCACCATGAGTAGCTGATCATAATCTTGTAACAGCTCTAACTTAATCCCAGTATACAGTAACATGGCGTCCCATGTAAGACCTGGAGAGGTAAAATAATGGGCAGGATCAACTTTGTGTGTTTTAAGGGTTTGCTCTCTGAACGTCTCAAAGACATCAGCTAGGAGAAGTACATCCGAAGTTAAGTAGAGATCGCTGTACTCTCCCAGGTTTCTCACATTGAACAGCTCCCATACATTTCTAGCATGATCGTAGTCAGTATCAGTAATTTCTTCTTCATTTAATCTATTGTAGAAGGAGTCCTTAGGAGGCAAGCAGGTCTCGTTCAGGACATCCCATGACGTAACAAAATCATATGGAAATACGCCCTTACGGGTCATCAACTTCAATTTGTCTTCTCCAAAGTACTTTAGCGTTTCAGGATACGAGGTTAGATTTTTTACCAACTTATCCAAGCTTGTACTGAGGAATCGGAAGCTATCCACAAATCGAAGCTTTATATCTCCTACATACTTGGTGAATGAGATATAGTTTTCTTCAGAGTTAGGAATTACCTCCACACGTTCACTTGTACACCCCAGCTCCTTAACAATGAAATGCGAGTCATATCCGCTAAGGTTATGCATGAAGACTGGTATATATTTAGGTGTTTTACAGGCTAAATTACATTCATTATGAAGACTTCCACGATATTCACCGCTGATGTGATCATGGTCGCGTACTTTATAGTTCTCTTCTGTAAAGGGTTTTCCACACAAGTAGCATGCTGAAGAAGACTCAAAATCCTTTTGCTGTTGATCCGTAAGTTTCAGAGGCTTAGCAGATTTGTATATATTACCAATCATTTTTGCAAGAGATGTCAGGTACAGCATAAACTTCTGAGCAGCATCAGCACCACGATACACATAGGGTTGCTTAGGAAGACCAGTTTCGAGATGTTCAACACTGGATGTAGGCTTCACGTAAACACAGAAGCTCATTGGTGTGTGCTCTTGATAAGGGGTTGTATAGGAAGTTTCAGGATTGGGTATACACGTATGGCATGGAGTGAGAATACTCTCAAAATCAGCATAGATGACATAAGGTACTTTCAGCATCCTCTCAACATTTTTAAACTGAACAATTGATTTCTCCTTGGTAGGCATAACTACCCTCGCAACACCATGTTGAATACAGAAGGCTACATGTTCTTGCAGTTTTTCCTGTCCACTTCGTCCATATCGATCATCAAAATGTGTAAAGCAGCGCTTACAAGTATAAACCCGTCCATTATGGTTAGTTTTCTGGCGTCGAACGAGTTTCTCAAAATTCTTTATATACACGTAGTGATGTTTCCCACTGCTGTCATTCAATAGTAGCAGGTCGCGATGTTCAGGTAGTTCAATGTCAGCAACCTTTATTGGATACACTTCATGCTTCTCATCCAGCCCGAAAACGTTAATGGATATCTTGTTAAACTTCTCAAATTTAGGTATTTGAGAAATTGGAGTAGGGTAGGAAACACAGCTGAAGTCGTACTTGTCTTGAAGTTGTTTGTATTTGTTCACACGCAGTGCATTCTTCCCTATGAATTTAGCTAATACAGAGTACATGAAACATTTCTCGTCGCTAAAGTTCTGGATGTTTATACATGCTTTCCTTGCTTCAACAGCTGACGGTAGTGGTATGTAGCTACTTCCTCGTAACGGGTTGTACTTGTTGATACGAAGTCGAACTCCTTCCACAGCAAGCAAAGCCCAGCTGCTTCCCTTAAGCTGAGACTCCTCCATTTCAGTCACCAATTTCTTGAATTTCACTTCCATCGCTGACTCCAGATCAGTTTCCAGGAAAACGGCTTGATTCCGTGTTTTAAATGTTTTGTCACAGGTTTCACCAATACTGTTAACAAATCGACACTCAGCCAGCAGATTAATTTTAACACTCTTATGAATGCTAAGCTCTTTATGCACAGCCTGGATTATACGTTGTTTTGCCTCTTGCAGATACATATTCAGGTCCTTAGGTGACTCGCATCGTATAAAATACGATTTCAATCGTCCTTCGAATGAAGTTTCGTATTCTTTAATATCGCAGTCCTCCATTGTTGACAGCAACTGATGTTTAGTTGGCTCCAATCTTCTTTTCTTCTGAGGGCTGCTTATTTCACATATATATTCGTGTCGCTGCCCCTTATAACCATCTTTGAAGGTTACATTACAATGTTTACATTTGAAGAGCTTCTTGCAGCTCATCTCGTGTCTTCTCTTGTCATAACCTCGGAGGAACTTCTTCCCACATTTTCCGCATGCATATCCAGTAGCGCTTGGAATAATATCCTTATACGCTGAGTTATTCATCTTTATTCTTGATGTAATAACGTATTAATCACTGATCAATGAAATGTAGACCTCTTCACCTTGTCACCACTTTAGAAAGCTGATTATTCTTGACGAGAAAACGATGTTAACACCTCAAGACTAATTAGCACAATGAAGTCCAATGCCCTAGATCACCATATTTATAGAGGGAGCACGAACCTTTTAGATCAATCATAAACTCGCTCCATAACCACCTGTATATGATCGCTCAACGTGTATTAACCCCACAGCCATATAACCTCAAGTCCAGAGACAGGATGTTTATGACGTCACACCCAGAGACAGGATGTCTGGCAGCATCAAACACGTTTAAACTCGTCTAATAACTACCTGCTTATGCTGTCACACCAGCAAGAGAAGCATTCCCACACGCTCATTCAGACATATATTTCAAATTCAAAGCCTACCACCACCATCACCACCTATTGTACCAGGGTTAATTCAAGCTGTATTATCACAATACTTAAAGTAAAAGCTTAAAAGGTAACGAGAAGATGTCCCCCTTATTTACTTAATTATCTCATGTTTTCATTCCCCTTTTCAATTCTTCCTTTCCATCTTCTCACAGAAAGCCCATTACATTTAACTACAATCACGAGAAAAGCAATTTTTCCATAGTTACACAGATTCTAAGCTTCTAAATCGAACCGGGTAATACTTTTAATAAATGTATTTTAGCTCCCCAATATCAGCATCTACCATTTAATCTTTACTCGAACCTGATATGATCCATAAGCTTGAAGATATATGAAATCACCCTTCGGGATTCGATCTGAGTACTTTAAAGTAATATTTGTCACGATAACGATATTTAAGGACTAGATACTCTGTTTGCGTTTACCTTGACATGTTTATCTAAATTAAATTACGAGTTATTAAATTTATAATTAAATTACATTTTATCGGTATTCGAACCCAGAACACAGGAACAAGATAATTTATAATATTAGTCTGACATGTTTAAAGGTGCTGTATGCAGTTACATCATCGATCTAAGTGATATATTCTAGTGTACAGAGGAAAATTAAGAAAGTCATTAAAAAATCGGGAATCGAACCAAGCACAACTGATTGTCAATTATATACTGCATTAATTACCCATCATAGAAGCTATCAATCATGCTTTAGTCCACTCCTCTACCTCACTTAGTTCCCGAGATAATGAAAATTTTAAAATTAGGATCGAACCCAGGACGTCATGTATCTAATTACACATCCACAAGATACTACCTAATAACATAAACGCAATGAAGTTTATTTGGCGTCTTTATCTTAATTGGTTTAGGAGTTATTAAATTTAAAAGTAAATTCCATCGAATCAGTATTCGAACCCAGAACACCAAGAACAAAATAATTTATAATATGAGTTTGGTATGCTCAAAGGTGCTGTATGTAGTTACAGCATCAATTTAAGTGATATTTTCTAGAGTATAGAGTAAAATTAAGCAAGTCATTAAAAATCGGGATTCGAACTAGAGACAACTGATTAAAAATTATATACAGTATTAATTACACATTATAACAGCTATCAAACATGCTTTGGTGCATTCCTCTAGCTTTCTTAGTTTCCGAGATAATGAAGTTTTTAAAATTAAGGAACGAACCCAGGACACCAGGTACCCAAATATACATTTACAAGAAACTACCTAATGACATTAATGTAATAAAGTTTATTTGGCGTCTTTATCTTAATTAGTCTCTGAGTTATTAGAAGATGAATTTGTAATCACTCGTAGGATTCGAACCCAGGCATCCCGGTCAACTTGCAACAATGTCCAAATGATGCGGCGCATTCCAAAGAATTGATTAGTTTTTATCCCATTGTTCTATCTCTTTTCATTCAGGAGATATAAGCGATTAAACAGTAGAAATAAAATGGGCGGAGCTTGCCGGCATAGATCAAAGAACTTTATCAGATGTCGGCATCTCCCTACTGTGCCAGAACCGGCATTATATTTCTACTGTTTAATCGCTTATATCTCCTGAATGAAAAGAGATAGAACAATGGGATAAAAACTAATCAATTCTTTGGAATGCGCCGCATCATTTGGACATTGTTGCAAGTTGACCGGGATGCCTGGGTTCGAATCCTACGAGTGATTACAAATTCATCTTCTAATAACTCAGAGACTAATTAAGATAAAGACGCCAAATAAACTTTATTACATTAATGTCATTAGGTAGTTTCTTGTAAATGTATATTTGGGTACCTGGTGTCCTGGGTTCGTTCCTTAATTTTAAAAACTTCATTATCTCGGAAACTAAGAAAGCTAGAGGAATGCACCAAAGCATGTTTGATAGCTGTTATAATGTGTAATTAATACTGTATATAATTTTTAATCAGTTGTCTCTAGTTCGAATCCCGATTTTTAATGACTTGCTTAATTTTACTCTATACTCTAGAAAATATCACTTAAATTGATGCTGTAACTACATACAGCACCTTTGAGCATACCAAACTCATATTATAAATTATTTTGTTCTTGGTGTTCTGGGTTCGAATACTGATTCGATGGAATTTACTTTTAAATTTAATAACTCCTAAACCAATTAAGATAAAGACGCCAAATAAACTTCATTGCGTTTATGTTATTAGGTAGTATCTTGTGGATGTGTAATTAGATACATGACGTCCTGGGTTCGATCCTAATTTTAAAATTTTCATTATCTCGGGAACTAAGTGAGGTAGAGGAGTGGACTAAAGCATGATTGATAGCTTCTATGATGGGTAATTAATGCAGTATATAATTGACAATCAGTTGTGCTTGGTTCGATTCCCGATTTTTTAATGACTTTCTTAATTTTCCTCTGTACACTAGAATATATCACTTAGATCGATGATGTAACTGCATACAGCACCTTTAAACATGTCAGACTAATATTATAAATTATCTTGTTCCTGTGTTCTGGGTTCGAATACCGATAAAATGTAATTTAATTATAAATTTAATAACTCGTAATTTAATTTAGATAAACATGTCAAGGTAAACGCAAACAGAGTATCTAGTCCTTAAATATCGTTATCGTGACAAATATTACTTTAAAGTACTCAGATCGAATCCCGAAGGGTGATTTCATATATCTTCAAGCTTATGGATCATATCAGGTTCGAGTAAAGATTAAATGGTAGATGCTGATATTGGGGAGCTAAAATACATATATTAAAAGTATTACCCGCTTCGATTTAGAAGCTTAGAATCTGTGTAACTATGGAAAAATTGCTTTTCTCGTGATTGTAGTTAAATGTAATGGGCTTTCTGTGAGAAGATGGAAAGGAAGAATTGAAAAGGGGAATGAAAACATGAGATAATTAAGTAAATAAGGGGGACATCTTCTCGTTACCTTTTAAGCTTTTACTTTAAGTATTGTGATAATACAGCTTGAATTAACCCTGGTACAATAGGTGGTGATGGTGGTGGTAGGCTTTGAATTTGAAATATATGTCTGAATGAGCGTGTGGGAATGCTTCTCTTGCTGGTGTGACAGCATAAGCAGGTAGTTATTAGACGAGTTTAAACGTGTTTGATGCTGCCAGACATCCTGTCTCTGGGTGTGACGTCATAAACATCCTGTCTCTGGACTTGAGGTTATATGGCTGTGGGGTTAATACACGTTGAGCGATCATATACAGGTGGTTATGGAGCGAGTTTATGATTGATCTAAAAGGTTCGTGCTCCCTCTATAAATATGGTGATCTAGGGCATTGGACTTCATTGTGCTAATTAGTCTTGAGGTGTTAACATCGTTTTCTCTCCAAGAATAATCAGCTTTCTAAAGTGGTGACAAGGTGAAGAGGTCTACATTTCATTGATCAGTGATTAATACGTTATTACATCAAGAATAAAGATGAATAACTCAGCGTATAAGGATATTATTCCAAGCGCTACTGGATATGCATGCGGAAAATGTGGGAAGAAGTTCCTCCGAGGTTATGACAAGAGAAGACACGAGATGAGCTGCAAGAAGCTCTTCAAATGTAAACATTGTAATGTAACCTTCAAAGATGGTTATAAGGGGCAGCGACACGAATATATATGTGAAATAAGCAGCCCTCAGAAGAAAAGAAGATTGGAGCCAACTAAACATCAGTTGCTGTCAACAATGGAGGACTGCGATATTAAAGAATACGAAACTTCATTCGAAGGACGATTGAAATCGTATTTTATACGATGCGAGTCACCTAAGGACCTGAATATGTATCTGCAAGAGGCAAAACAACGTATAATCCAGGCTGTGCATAAAGAGCTTAGCATTCATAAGAGTGTTAAAATTAATCTGCTGGCTGAGTGTCGATTTGTTAACAGTATTGGTGAAACCTGTGACAAAACATTTAAAACACGGAATCAAGCTGTTTTCCTGGAAACTGATCTGGAGTCAGCGATGGAAGTGAAATTCAAGAAATTGGTGACTGAAATGGAGGAGTCTCAGCTTAAGGGAAGCAGCTGGGCTTTGCTTGCTGTGGAAGGAGTTCGACTTCGTATCAACAAGTACAACCCGTTACGAGGAAGTAGCTACATACCACTACCGTCAGCTGTTGAAGCAAGGAAAGCATGTATAAACATCCAGAACTTTAGCGACGAGAAATGTTTCATGTACTCTGTATTAGCTAAATTCATAGGGAAGAATGCACTGCGTGTGAACAAATACAAACAACTTCAAGACAAGTACGACTTCAGCTGTGTTTCCTACCCTACTCCAATTTCTCAAATACCTAAATTTGAGAAGTTTAACAAGATATCCATTAACGTTTTCGGGCTGGATGAGAAGCATGAAGTGTATCCAATAAAGGTTGCTGACATTGAACTACCTGAACATCGCGACCTGCTACTATTGAATGACAGCAGTGGGAAACATCACTACGTGTATATAAAGAATTTTGAGAAACTCGTTCGACGCCAGAAAACTAACCATAATGGACGGGTTTATACTTGTAAGCGCTGCTTTACACATTTTGATGATCGATATGGACGAAGTGGACAGGAAAAACTGCAAGAACATGTAGCCTTCTGTATTCAACATGGTGTTGCGAGGGTAGTTATGCCTACCAAGGAGAAATCAATTGTTCAGTTTAAAAATGTTGAGAGGATGCTGAAAGTACCTTATGTCATCTATGCTGATTTTGAGAGTATTCTCACTCCATGCCATACGTGTATACCCAATCCTGAAACTTCCTATACAACCCCTTATCAAGAGCACACACCAATGAGCTTCTGTGTTTACGTGAAGCCTACATCCAGTGTTGAACATCTCGAAACTGGTCTTCCTAAGCAACCCTATGTGTATCGTGGTGCTGATGCTGCTCAGAAGTTTATGCTGTACCTGACATCTCTTGCAAAAATGATTGGTAATATATACAAATCTGCTAAGCCTCTGAAACTTACGGATCAACAGCAAAAGGATTTTGAGTCTTCTTCAGCATGCTACTTGTGTGGAAAACCCTTTACAGAAGAGAACTATAAAGTACGCGACCATGATCACATCAGCGGTGAATATCGTGGAAGTCTTCATAATGAATGTAATTTAGCCTGTAAAACACCTAAATATATACCAGTCTTCATGCATAACCTTAGCGGATATGACTCGCATTTCATTGTTAAGGAGCTGGGGTGTACAAGTGAACGTGTGGAGGTAATTCCTAACTCTGAAGAAAACTATATCTCATTCACCAAGTATGTAGGAGATATAAAGCTTCGATTTGTGGATAGCTTCCGATTCCTCAGTACAAGCTTGGATAAGTTGGTAAAAAATCTAACCTCGTATCCTGAAACGCTAAAGTACTTTGGAGAAGACAAATTGAAGTTGATGACCCGTAAGGGCGTATTTCCATATGATTTTGTTACGTCATGGGATGTCCTGAACGAGACCTGCTTGCCTCCTAAGGACTCCTTCTACAATAGATTAAATGAAGAAGAAATTACTGATACTGACTACGATCATGCTAGAAATGTATGGGAGCTGTTCAATGTGAGAAACCTGGGAGAGTACAGCGATCTCTACTTAACTTCGGATGTACTTCTCCTAGCTGATGTCTTTGAGACGTTCAGAGAGCAAACCCTTAAAACACACAAAGTTGATCCTGCCCATTATTTTACCTCTCCAGGTCTTACATGGGACGCCATGTTACTGTATACTGGGATTAAGTTAGAGCTGTTACAAGATTATGATCAGCTACTCATGGTGGAATCAGGTATAAGAGGAGGTTTATGCCAAGTTTCCCATCGGTATGCTGAGGCTAATAACACTTATATGGATAAGTTTGATCCGTCGAGACCAACCCAATTTATCACATACGAGGACGCTAATAACCAATATGGGTGGGCAATGTGTCACGCTCTTCCTTTTGCTGGATTTCAGTGGGTGTCACCTGAAGAAATCAACTTAGAAACACTACAAGAAGATGATCCTCATGGGTACATATTAGAAGTTGACATCGAGTATCCTGCAGAACTTCACGATCTACACAACGATCTACCTTTCCTGCCAGAGTGTATGAAACCATTGGAAGCATCTACAAAGAAACTGATACCCCATCTTGGACCTCGAAAGAAGTATGTAGTGCATTACATGGCTTTGAAGCAAGCTCTTAGTCATGGACTACGACTAACAAAAATCCATCGTGTGCTACAATTCCGACAGTCTCAGTGGTTGAAACCTTATGTGGAATTTAACAACAGGCTACGACAACAAGCTGCAAATGATTTCGAGAAGGATCTCTACAAGCTCTTTAACAACGCTATGTTTGGAAAAACTATGGAGAACCTGCGTAACCGTATGGATATACGACTGGTGACCAATGAAAAAACTCTAGAGAAGCTGATCGCCAAGCCTACGTTTATCGACAGGACGATATATGCTGATAATCTAGCTGCTGTACATATGGCCTCTCGTCAGATTGTATTCAACAAGCCTATATACATTGGTATGAGTGTGTTGGATATCTCCAAGACATTAATGTATAACTATCATTACGACGTTTTGTTGCCTTATTATGGAGCTGAAAACCTGAAGCTTATGTATATGGACACTGATTCGTTCATTCATCGTGTAACAACTGAAGATGTGTACCAGGACAAGCTACGTTTTCTTGAGCATCTCGATACAGCTGATTACCCTGCCAACCATATATGTTACTCTACTCAGAACAAGAAGGTATTGGGAAAATTTAAAGATGAGGCTAATAGCAAAATCATTCTACGCTTTGTTGGACTACGTCCTAAGATGTATGCCTTAGATATTCAAGGGTCAATGATAAAAAAGATTAAAGGTATAAAACGTAGCGCTATTAAGCAGTACATTTCGTTTGACAGCTATACAGACTGTCTTAAAACCTGTGAAATCATCAGAACACCTATGAATCTGATCCTATCACGAAAGCATGCTCTTGCTACAGTGCAAGTGAATAAAATTGCATTGACTCCGTTTGATGATAAAAGAATTATTGCTGAGGATGGGATAACGACATATGCGTATGGACATTACGCCATTACAAACAGTGCTTAAAAGAATGTAAGTTAAAGATAAAGATTTTATCGTGAGTCTACAATCTTAAAAAAGAAGGTTATCTGTGTGCTGTATATGCAGATAGCTGACGCCTGATGAAGAAAGAAGAAGATGGAAGGGAAGGTGGTAACCCTGCCATTAGGAGCAATCCTAGTGCTAGTCTCAAGCCTAGATAAAAGGGGAGAGACATCTACACCGAACTAAAATAAAGGTATGTTGACGTAAAGCTTTTCAATTTGTGAACCAATATGCAGTTTATCCCTCTCCGCATCGTACAATAACTGTTTAACATATAATAAGTTTGTAAGATTTAGAAAAAAGTATATAAATTGTTGTAACGTTGGATGAGAAATGTTTTATAATTTAATTACTCTCTATATTACCATGAGTACCTGTGATACTAGTTGAATTGCCCGTTAAAATGACTTAAATACCTGTGATACTACTCGAATCAAGTGAAATTACATTAAATAGCTCTGATACGAAACCCTGATCATTGAATCTAGCCTCCTGTGATACTAGCTGAGTTACTCTAAACACCTATGATGCTTGAATCGCCCAAATACCTAGACACTATCTGAATTACCTGTTAAAATGACACAAATACCATTGATACAACCTGAATCACCTGCATTTACCTTAAATAGCTGTGATACAAATCTCTGATCGAAATTATCACGAGCATCTGTGAAACTATGCTGATTACCCAAATACTTACGATATTACCTGAACTATCTGTAAAATACGAAACTAGGCTATAACCAACCCCTGGAACCTACCCTCCTGTAATGCTTGCTTAATTACTCTAAACACCTATGTTACTTGAATTATCCTAAATACCTACGATACCCTCTGAATTACCTGTGAAATATGAAACTATGCTATACCCAACCCTGGAATCTAACCTCCTGTGATACTAGCTGAATTAGCCTAAATACCTACGATACTAGCTGAATTAGCTGTGAAATCATGCATAGCTATGATACAGTTAGCCTCTGGAATCTAGCCTCCTGTGATACTAGCTGAATTAGCTTAAATGCTCAAGATACTAGCTGAATTGGCTGTGAAAATGATTTAAATACCTGTGATACTACCCGAATCATGTGAAATTACCTGTTCCACAACTAGCTCTGATACGAATTCCTGCTCTAAATTAGCACGAGCACCCGTGATACTACCTGAATTACCTGTGAAATATGAAACTATGCTATACCCAACCCTAGAATCTATCCTCCTGTGATACTAGCTGAATTACCTTAAATGCCCACGATGCTAGCTGAATTATCTGTGAAATCATGCAGAGCCATGATGCAGTTAGCATCTGGAATCTATCCTGTGTTATTAGACGAATTAGCCTAAATACATACGATACTAGCTGAATTACCTGTGAAATCATACACTGCTATGATCCAGTCAGCCTCTTGCAATACTACCTGAATTACTTACCTGTTAGTGTTAGTGGGTTAGCTTTTCCCGTTGCAGGTCACCTTTTTCCCTTTATGGCTCACCTTTTTCCCTTTGCTGTTCACGTTTTTCCCTTTGCTGTTCACCTTTTTCCCTTTGCTGGTTACATTTTTCCCTTTACTGGTCACCTTTTTCCCTTTGCTGGTCACGTTTTTCCCTTTGCTGGTGAACTTTTTCCCTTTGTGGGTCACCTTTTTCCCTGAGCAGTCACCTTTTTCCCCTAAACGAGTCATCTTTTTTCCCTTTGTGAGCCTCCTTTTTCCCTGAGCAGTCGCCTTTTTCCCCTGAACGAGTCACCTTTTCCCTGAATAGGTTACGTGATGGGCATGTCTAGAACATTGACATGAAACAGTTTTCCACTAAGTTCACGTCTAAAGTCGCTTTCAAGTCTAGCACCTCCTATTCCCTATCTCTCCTGTATATAAGCCTATATTCCTACTGCTACACTACCTGTCTAGCCTAACACCTCTCCTCCTGTTCCTATACCTCTCATATAAACCATACTCTACTCCTCTAGCTCTGTCTAGCCTAACGCCTCTCTCGTTTACCTATGACTCTCACATAAACCATACTCTGCTCCTCGACCTCTGTCTAGTCTAACTCCTCTCCTCGTTTTCCTATAGCTCTCATATAAACTATACTCTACTCCTCAACCTCTGTCTAACCTAGCACCCCTCTTCCTGTTCCTATACTTCTCATACATATAAACCATGCCCTACGTTTCAAGCCCTGTCTAGTCTAACACCACTCCCCGTATCCCCTACCTCTCAAAAGCGCATTCCCTCCTGTCCCCCCTCTAGCTGAGTATCACTCCTTGGTTTCCTATCTAACCTAACTTTAACACCTGTCTATCCTATCATAGGATCTCTCTCCGTTTTCTCTCGTCTCTCCTTATAAACACAATCTCAATTCTCCTAACCTAATACCTCTCCTCGTTTTCCTATACTTCTCATATAAACCATGCACTACGTTTCAAGCCCTGTCTAGTCTAACACCTCTCATCGTTTTCCTATACCGCTCATATAAACCATACATTACTCAGCCTCTGTCTAGCCTAGCACCTCTCATCGTTTTCCTATACCGCTCATATAAACCATACATTACTCAGCCTCTGTCTAGCCTAACACCTCCCCTCGTTTTCCTATACCTCTCATATAACCTATACTCTACTCCTCAACCTCTGTCTAGCCTAGCACCCTCTTCCTGTTCCTATACTTCTCAAACATATAAAGCGCACTCCCCCTCCTACCACTGTCTAGCCTAGCGTCAGTCCTCGTATTCCCTATCTCTCCCATATAAACGCATTTTCCTCCTTGAAGGGTCTCTCAACCTAGCATCTACCTTCGTTTTCCCTATCCTTTCCCATATAAACGCAAAAAAGTGAGCCAGCTCTCTCCTATATATCCTACTACCATATCCGACATATCCGTTATTAGTGGTTCGAATTGTTCATTACTTTAAAAGAATGAAAAGGCCTTGTGGACATTCAGTTGTTTCTCACGATTGCTTGGAAACAGTAAGGAATTTTAGGGCCATCATATAGCGTCCAGTTCTTAAACAGTTGGACTATCGCTGTTCCCTTTTTATCTACAACAAAATGTGTAATGTAGCTATTTGTGTAAAGATTTATCTCGACTAAAGTAAAAGAAGATAGAAAAATAATATCTTAAGAAAAATTTTTATACCCACTAATAAACGATAAAGGGTAGGGAAAGTCATGTGAATGTAACACAAAATAAATTTTTTTCTCGTAGTCCTGCAAAGGGCATGCAATTTCAAAGACATCACTTAGCGATATGGTCTTTAAAACTTTGATTATCGTGTTACCTACTGTACTCTACAGCGAAATGTATACATATGAATTGAAAGTTATTTGGATTAACCAGAAGTAGTTGGAATAATACGGTTTTGTAAGAATCGTTTATAAAAGAGTGAGTAGAGAAATATACGTGGATTTAACACATAATATATTTGTTTAATATTATACTAACTGTAACATCGGCAGAATGACGCAGTTTTGTCCTGCAGGAGTTGTTTTACGTGCTAGTGAAGTACTACACGAGGCTTTAAGCACGGTTAAATGTCGTCATCGTGACCTGGAATCTTATTTCCATCCTTGAGCACAGCAAACTAGCGCTCAGTCAACTGAGCCATCCATGAGCGATTTTCCAGCATCTGTACAGGAGGTGGCCCTCATTTTACCACTTCAGTCCTGTACTCGCGATTGCGTCAAGTACAGCTGGAATCTGCCGACTTCATTGTATAAGTTAAACACGCGCCCGTTACTTGGAGACCCTGAGCTCCTTCCCACAGTAATGGCGCAAAGACAATAGCTTTCAAGTTGATCCTCCACAACTTGCATATCCGTCCCAGTAACGACGCCACTAATGACCACTAATAAGGTCAGTTCAAACTAGCTATTTCCGTGCTGCAGCTAGTATATAGCATACCAAACCACAAAACACGAGTCCACTATTTAATATGTAACGCAGACATTTTCCTCTGCTCTCCTAGGATAGAGGAAATACTGCTTTCACCGCTAATGTTCTAATTTGGGATTTCACCGAAAATATATAATTTGAGGAGCAGTCTGAGATTAAAACATCCGGTGTGTTACACTCATACGACTTTCGCTACACGATATCGTTGCTACAAACTATTTATACGCAAGCTTAATTTTCTATGTTTCACGTTAATCAAGATAAACATTGAAAGATATAGTTTCAATACACATTACCGAGCGAGCTGACTTCGCGGTAATGTGTGAGGCTCGCATTCGGGAGGTCCCGTGTTCGACTATCGGAGCAGGCACCTCTTCAGAGGGTGTTTAGAGGCTTGTTGGTGGGCTTGAGCGGTGTCGGATGCGTTCAATCGGGAAACGCTAGGGACCCCATCCATGCTTACTCTCGTCCTCTCCCGGATATGGCCACCATTCGGGTCTCTCTTCTCGTTCTTTCACAAGCCCCTGACCTCCGGGTGTCTCCGGAAGGGGAGCCTACTCCAAGAGCACCCGGAGGCGGGATCTATCTGAGCAGTCCGAAACCTTCACAAAGCGCACCTCCAACGCCCAGCCGCAACACGCAGAACACCGTCGCCTGGTCATTCAACCTTGAAACAGATGATGGATATGATGGGAACGGAAATCAGGGACCGGAAAGTCCTGGTAGAAGAGGGACTACCCCAGCATTCGCCTAACGACCCGGGGAAACCACAAAAACCGCATGATCAGAGTGGGCGGTCATTTGGAATCGAACCCGGAGCCTCCCGAATGTTACCCATTCACATTTTTTTGTAATTATGTACCGACATAGTATTACGTATATAAGTTTTCTTTCTGCACAAGTAAAACCTTGGTAATTGTCATCTACATATTACGCGAAATAACAGTATTTTCATGCGTTTGCTCATTTTAGACTTACTGACCAGACAAATCGGTTGGAATGGAAGGAAAGTGGAAGATGAGCTACAAGGAAACGGGTCCCCAAGCCAAATAAAGCATTGTGAAACCAACATGATAAGAACTAAGGATAAATGAGTTTGTAAAGCGTTAAATAATCCAATGAGTTATTTAATATTGTAAGACGTGGTGCTGGTGGAAGACACGGGGGCGGGGGGCGGCGCAAACGCATGACACAAGGCACTTGATTAATGCTTCTGTCGCAAAATGGTGTAAGGGAACGGTAGTGCCAGGGCTATCCGGAGAAATAGCATAATGATAGATACGGCTTTTCGTTAACTGATTACACCATTATCAGGAATTACTACACAGTACGTGATAACCAGTCTCTTTCTATCTCCATGACTGATTAATAATTATTTTGTGACCATTATAATGCTACGATTACCAAGTAATGGCTACATTACTTTTTGCCAAGCCATAATTTTTACTTTCTCTACCATGTACACCCTAAGACTAGAGAGAGAGAGAGAGAGTGAGAGAGAGAGAGAACTCTCGAAGCGTGACCAAAATCGTTACCGCCGTCGGTTCACAATGTGTCGGGACGCGTGTCTTTAGCTTCGTTCTATTGTCACCTTTCATATTGAGTCCCAGCTGCTGAATATGTGCTAACAGCCGAGCGATTATAAGCAGGTATGTAGTAATAGGGCCTACGGAGATTCGTATCCCGAGCGTATTTTTATTATTATTATTACTAGTTTTGCAAAGCATTGTGCAATTCAATGCTTACTACCCATATTTACTTTCAATTTTTTAAAACTTTGATTTCAAGGAAATTTATCCTTACACATAAAAACTGAAACACTCTCCTTTTCGTTTTCAAACTGAGTATGAAATATGTAAATATTATATCCCTAAATGAAATAGCAAATAAAAATAGAAACCAACTTAATATAGCGTGTGTGTACCCTCTGCGTCTGTTACTGTCCTCATTCTACGGGGCTGGATAATATAAAATGACCAGTCAAATTTTCACGAAAGTATACTTCCTCCCAAGCATCCTGTATTTGATCCCACAAAACCTCTTTTGTCTTACGTTGTCTTGCAAGCCAATTTAACTCCAAAACTTTCTTCACCTCTGCCCACAAATTTTCAATAGGATTGAAATCTGGTGACAAGGAGGCCAATCGATCACTGTGATATCTTGCCTTTGCGAGAACCAGTTTGAAACCTGCTGTCTTGTGTGGACAGGGTGGTTATCCGGCTGGAATTCAACCACTCCATCAGGATAAATGGTCTTGCAGAAGGAACATGATATTTTCGAGGATGTCTTTATACTGGTGGCTATTTAATTTAGTTAAGCTGCCACAACACACCTAGACCATTTTGTGACATCCAACCTCAACACGACACAGATACATGACCTTGGCGATCCATTTGTGCCACTTAACGTTTTCCTCTGCGCGGTAGACAATTACTTTCCCAACATTTGTAGATGAAAACGTCACCTCGTCTGTAAATATAATCCTATTCCAGTTATGGTTGGCATTTCCTTCTGCAAATGCGAGGCGACATAATCTGTGATCGTCTGTAAAACGCTGCTTCTTAGCAAAGAGCCCTGCTGTAGTCAAACGATGCAAGGCTCGACCCAAGGAAATTAGAATTACTTCTAATTGTAGACACATGCTGGAAGGGTTGGCTGTCTGCCTCTTTTAGAAGTGCAGTGTCCTGTCGTTTTCGACTCGAACCAGGCCGTAGATATAAGGACTTCAAGTGCTTTTTCAGCCTGAGACTCAGAATATCCAGCAACGTTCATTAACCAAAAGTCATTATGACTGCTAACATATGCAAAATTCCAAGGCAATAAGGTGCGCGCGCACGATCACCCCAACGCCATTCATAGCGGAAGAATGAGGAGAGTTTGCACATCCAAGTCGATTAAATATTTGGTTTAGTTTTTCAATTCAGAATTCTTACTAATACGGCATTTATTTTGAAAACAAAATAGTAATTTATTTGTGATTTTATGCATGAATGTCATAAAATTAATGATATCTTATGCATGGAAAGCATACGGCATTGCCACATTTGTAAGAAATTAAAATTTAAATAATAAAAAACATATACTCCAAGGATTGGAACGTCCAATTACGAGACACCTGCGTTTCACCGCTCGGCTACGATGAATACAATCCAACTGAGAGACACCTTCCTACTTGTCGCATAGTCGCGTCCTCTTCTTCATTGCGTATGAACAATTTTCGAATGAGAGGGTAGTTTACATCCAGAATATATTTGCCGTTGGAAAGATTCGTCATGCTAGGTTTTGCAGTTATTCATAAGAAAACGTAATGAGATAGGTTGCCATTGTTTCGCATTTTAAAGATTCCAGGAAGTCTCAACATAGAGATGAGGGAGTGGATTTGACTAATTAGGAAACTCGAATTTCATTAATATTCACTCAGAGAGTATAATAACGGTTTCATCAGGTTTTTTGAACTGCCAACCAAGAAATCTCAATTAATCTCTGCCTCCTAATACATCTTCAGGTTTAATTTAGAAAAGGTGTCTGCCTCAACCTGATGAAGGGAACTTAAGTAGAATACCAGAGGCAATACTAAGTTCAAATGACACCAAGCATTATCGCCCCGCGGTAACGGCGAGGCTCACATTCGGAAGATCCCGGGTTCGATTCCCATCGACCGTCCACTCTGACTTTCGTGTTTTTCCTGGTCGGTAGGCTAACTATGAGTTGGTTTTTTATGTACCACTATTTTCGTTCCATAATTTCCCATTCACTTCGTTTCCTTCTCATGTTTTAGATGGGCTTCTAGGTTTCGTGGCGTATGATGGCGCCGGACAAATGGTGCGGATGCTTGCTCAATGGAAAGAGTATTCCCCGTGGACACTAGAGTACTGCTTGGTCGACAGGTGGTCGATAGTTCTCTCTGGGTAGTTCCAGTGATAGGACGGGTCTTCGAGCCTTGAACTATTAGGGACTTCCGCGCGTCTCTGTTGCCTGTGGCTTTCCTGGGCTTCCTCCTGGAGGATGGTCCCACAGGTCCAGTGCGCGGGAGTTCCCCATACCTTGTAAGTTCGAATGACATTGAAACAGTCGTTTGAACTTTTCATTAACTTTTATTGCAACATCTCGCAATTCACCGCATAGGTAGGATAGCATCACGAGTCTTCGAGTCAATTACATTTGCAGCTGTATACCCCTTCTAAAACATATTTGTATCTCCTTAATGTTGTAAGTTCGCCAGTGTAATAGCACTTTTGCTGATCTCTAGATATACTCTTACTTTTGCTCAGACAAATCTATGACGTTGACATTGTAATTGTAACATTATAAACTATTTTTACTTTTTCTGCTGGTTACCTAAAGTAAGTAGAGGAAGTATTGCATTCGACCTAGACAATTTCGTATAGAGATTTCAACGGAAATACACATTTTGAGATCTCTTCAAAAAGATTAGAAAACGTGAGAGAGAGAGAGAGAGAGAGAGGGAGGGAGAGAGGGAAGACAGAAAAACAGACCAGCATAACCCAAAAACAAAAGTGGATAGATACGAAATTTGATATCTAAGCTCCGTGTTCTCCAAGGATGCGACACGAAAATTTTCAAAAAAATTTCCACCCCAAACTGTTTACGATTAACATTTTTGGCTTTATTTTCTCAAAAATTGCTCCAATGATTTTCATTAAAATACCACATGTTTAACATATTCGCATGACTAATGCACGCACGCACAGGGTGAATCACCTAAAACTTGCACCGCAAATATTTCGGAAATGGAAAGTGCTATTGATGTGCAGTTTTCACAGCATTGATTGGTAGTCAGGGGCTCGTACATTTAGCCTGTAAACAGATTTTAATAATACTGAGAAAGTGTGTTTTTTGGGCAAACATGTAATTTTTTAAATAAAACAATGCCTAGTTACACCAATAGAATAAAGGTAGGGTAAATTAGAAAGTCAGTGGCGTTTGTTGCAAGTTTCTAGTGCAAGTGGTTTACGAGAAATCTTATTTTGAAACTTTTACGCACCGACACTTGTACAACCTGTGGTAGCACAACCTATAAAAAAACAAAAGCAAATTACAATACTTCTGTGGAGTCTTAAAAGTAAAGAGAACACAGCCCTTCAAAGGTTGTGTTCAAAATAACCACCGGCAGCTTCCAGTCTGCTATGGAAAGACTGCTGCACACGTTCTAGCATTTCAGCGGAAATTTCAGAGTAGGCAGCAGTAATACGTCGTTTCATATCGTCTGATGTAGGTAGTTGGTACATCCTTCTAGACAGTGTCTTCCAACCTTCCCCACAGAAAAATGTCTAAAGGGGTCAGATCCGGTGAACGGACCGGTCAAGGTACAGGTCCTCTTCGTCCAATCCAACGATTTGGAAACAATCCGTTAAGACAAGCTGTAGTACTTCGTGCACAATGGGCTGGACAGCCATCATGTACCACAGGTTCCTCCTAGTTTGCAAAGGAACGTCTTCTAGCATCTGTGGCAGATGGTCTGTCAGGAGGCCGCGATACTTGTGCGAGTTCATTGTTCCTTCTATGAACAAAGGGCCTATGAGCTGATGGTTCGCTATCCCATTCCACACGTTTAAACTCCATGGACACTGACGTTCCACCTGACGAAGCCAACGGGGATTGTCAACAGACCAATAGTGCATGTTTCTGCGGCTTACGTGGCCATGATTAGTAAATGTTGCCTCATCACTAAACAAGATACATGATGAATCTGGAGTATCATGTCTTAATGCCCATGTATAAAAGTTAACACGATTCTCAAAATCGTTTCCATGTAGCTCTTGATGGAGAGAGATGTGATAGGGATGGAACCTATGTCAATGGAGAATGCGCAGTACACTTGCCTGACTTATGCCACTTCCACGTGCGATTGTGCGGAAACTAATTTGCGGATCTACTGCAACGGCAGCCAAAACAGTAATTTCTGCCTCTTCCCCAGTCACTTGTATGTTTCTGTTATGTTTTCTAGGCGTTACAGTACCACTTTCACGTAATTGGTTGAAGAGGTTGATAAATAATTGCCGAGATGGTTGACGTCTATTGGTACACGTTTCCGCATACAGCGTACAGAAATGAACTGCATTCTTCGTACGATCTCCATACACCATGAGCATGTCGGATTTTTCTGCATTAGTAAACCCCATCATCCACTCACGACTTAGTGCTTGAACTGTCACAAACTAACTGACCAGAAAGTCGCAATGCAATCAATGAACAGAAAACACAATGCAAACAAACATAACAACATCGTACCTAGCAACTAAGCAGATTGAATGGGACAAACAATTGTCGGGGTGGAAACTTTTCAAAATGCGACTTCTCGTAAACCACTTGCACTAGAATCCTGCAACAAAGAACATTGACATTCTAATTTACCCTACCTTTATTCTGTGATGTAACTAGGCATTGTTCCATTTAAAAAATTGTATGTTTGCTCAAAAAATACACTTTATCAGTATTATTATAATCTGCTTATAGGCTAAATGTATGAGCTCCTGACTACCAATCAGTGCTGTGAAAACTGCGCACCAATAGCACTTTCCATTTCCGAAATATTTGCGGTGTAACTTTTAGTTTATTCACCCTGTGTATGTATGTGTATATATAAAATTTTCTGTGAAGAGGCTACGAAGCCTAAGTCATTCTGAATGAATACCAGTAAACTATAATAGACAAAGCCGTATTAATTACTTAAAAATGTGGATCTCCTTAAAAGCACAATTTTTGTGTAATACATTTTTGTAGCATTAACCTTTATTAGTTTGAATTTTCAAATGCAAAATAATTTTAAAAGTGCCGAAATGTTTTGTTTCACGTGATGTCGTGGAAAGAGCATGTAATTTCAAATAACATATAGCAGCTTTAAATATTTGACTATCGCTTCGGCCGAGTATGTGCAACGAAACGTTCATCAAAATTAAACTGAGGTAATTAAAAGAATAAGTTTTGATAGGAATAGTTTGTAGAAAGAGCCATGCGAATGTAACACATAAGATTTTTATATTAACACAATGTCTGTTTCTGGAATGAAGCAAAGCTCACTTTGCGTGTAAAAGGAGGTAATGACCCTGAAATTTCAGTAATACTTGTGATTGAAGTGGAAATGCAGACGTCTAGCGCGCATGTGGACTACCAGGCTAATGGACTACAAACCCACATTCCATTAAGAAAGTGAAGCGTTTGCCCCATTGACCGCAATGTACGGTATATTTCTTAATACTCGAATATAATATCATATCATAGAATCAAGCTGTTGCTGATTGAATAAGGGACAGTGCATGAAACCGTATTTAGAAAACCTGAACACTTAACATTTTACGGAAGTGTACTTTTGGAGTTCTGAATCTGATATATTGTTTGAAATATATTCTCAAAATGTATGTGAATTCCTACAAATTTGTGGTTTGTAGGAATATTGATATGTGAATCCCTACACTTTGATAAGTGAATTCAAAAACAAGCCTGTTCCTCCCGCTTAGCACAGTGTGCGGAAAAAGAAGACCACATATCTGCTGGGAAATTGTGTTCTTCGCTTGTATATGTATCAACATTATAATATAATATGTGATCCTGAGGCTTGACAGACATTTATTCATACTTCCATCGTAATGAAGATGTGAACGGGGCGACTGGCTGACTGTAATCAGAGTGACTTTAACATCTAACAGCGAAATAGGAAAGGGGTTGGCGTTGATGTTACTGAAAATTGCAACTTGACATTTATTTTAAACTTGTTGGACCAAGCCTTAATGACTAACTGTTTGACACTGTTATAATTTTGAACAGAAAACAACGAGCATTTTTAACCATAGCTCCGAATACTTCAGACTTCACCAACCTACAAAATTATAGGAATTAACACATCCCATTTCTCTGGTATTATAGGAATTCACGTATCCCATTCCTCACCGATTTCTACCTTCTGTGATTGTGTAGGAATCGATGAAATGTGTTAACCTTAAAATTTGATGTTAGAAGGGTAACTCCTTAAACAATCACGGCTATCTTCGTGGTGTCATGGAGCGTACCAGCTTCACATTTACGATGTCCGGAGTTCAAATATCGGTTGGGGTAAGCTGCCTGATCAAGGTTTTCCTGATAGTTTTCCCATATACTCGGAAGGCAAATATTGTGTACTTGTAATCTCTATAGACACCGGATTCATTTGTGCATCATTTTACCCATTTCATTCCTTCGCCGCTTTAACCTATACGTACATCAGGGCCCTCTAGATACTCTGTTAACTCTTGATTCTAGAGGGCCCTTCCTATTATAAAGGAAGACATGAAAAGTTTATGCTTGACAATTGAGCGCCAGTGTTCAACCCTTCGTGTGTTTTGCAACAGTGAACTGTTCTGTTCCTTTGTGTGCTAGAAAAACCGGGATTGGATAAAGTTGCTTCTTTTCACAAATTTTCATGTGATTTGAGCAGGAAGGAAAAAGCGGGTGAAAGCTAACAACTTTTAACATGCAAAAGAATGAAACGTGAAATGCATTTGGACAAGGCTATCGATAAGTCCTAATACTTGAGGGAGACCGTAAAAAATAGTGAAATTTAAATGACAGCGCTTAATATATGATATTTTAATTAGTTTATATCAATCGATAAAATTATCAACATTAATTTGAAAATATCAAACTTCATGAAATTGTATTTCGATCTATAAGAGCCGTTATTGAGAATTTAATTTGAATTTTATCAACTTATTCCTTGAAGTGATCCACTAGGCAGTTCTGGATAAAATTTAAGTTTTAAGTGTTTAAAAGCAGCATAAACAATCTGAGGAGAGTGAGAAATGCCTACTACTTGGTAGATAAAAGAAAGCACACATCGACATGATTGCTCTCTTTCTGTCTTAAATTATATGGAATTGAAAATATTTGGTTGCTTATCATCTTTTACTTTAAAGAAAAAGCCGAAATCGGTTTCTTAAATCTTGTGGAAATTCCAGGAAAAATGAATGAAAATTGTATGCCAAAGAGAATATTCAGATTTAAGATGCCGAAAGTACTTATTACCGAAAAGTCGATTTAAAAAGCACCCATCGAAGTACATTCACACATCCCTTCAAATGGTGGTATTACTCCGTAATAACTAAATAAATAGGATTCGAATAACCAAAAGAATTAAAAAAACGGTATCAAACTAATATGAAACGTTGGAACATTCTCAAATGTTCGCTTTATATATGTTAAACCACAATTGACTTAACGGGACAAGTTATAACGGGTGGTAAACAAGTTCTCAAATTTGCCCGGAGTCCATATACTCCAATTTTCAGCATCAGGGAGAACTCTGTTAAAAACCGTACACCTACATATCAGACAATCCATCCCAAACACGTTGTTTCCAAATCCGCGCAGGTGAACCACTTTCAAGTTCAGAAAACTTCTATTTTTTAATTTATAAACCCAATTGTTACTTTCTCTACTGCTTATCTATAGATATAGGAAGTATTGCATTCCACCAAAAAGTTGATACCAAAAGTTCACCGGAAATACCGTTTTGAGACTTCCTGAATAAAAAGAACATTTTTAGAAAAAATCGGTGTGTGTGTGTGTGTGTGTGTGTGTGTGTGTGTGTGTGTGTGTGTGTGAACAGCTTAACTGCAAAACGAAAAGAGGGTTAGATACAAAACTGGTATTTCAATTCATCTTCCAAGAATGCGACACGAAGATTTTCTGTAATATCGCTTACCCCAAGCTACCCTCGAAATGGACAAATTTTCTTTATTTTCTCAAAAAATGGCTCTAACGAATTTGAGTGAAATACCATAATAGTTGAAGATATTTTCATGACAATAAAAGGTGTATCTAGAAATTTCTGGGAAGATCCTGTGATGTCCCCCCCCCTTCTGAATGTCGTTTCTGTAAAAGGTAGATATAATCTTACTATACAAAAAGGTTACATTTCGTTAAAACTCACAATTTGATTGTTTTTTCGCGTTACCATTTTCGAGATATTCTTAGTCATTGGTTTGAGTTTTCAAATGCGTATTTGTACTTTAGAAAACGTGGTGTCGTTTTTTTTTTTTTTGCTCACGATCATGCCAAGAACATGGAATTTCAGTCATCAAATAGCGGCATGCTTTCTAAAAATCTGATTATCACTCTAGCTTACTGTACCTATCCTTAAACGTACCCTACAACGAATATGTAAGTATGTAATGAAAGTTTGTCTCAATTAACAAGAAATGGATAGAAGAGACAGTAGAGAAAGTCATGGGAATGTAACCATCTGATTTTATAATTGTAGATTTCCAAAGTTGCCTGATATTCACAAGATAACCTTAGTAGAAGCATTCATTAATTGAAGAGAATATCGACATGTACTGTATTAATTAAAAGTTGTTGCTTATTTTGTAAATATTGGGCATACCCTTTACTACGTTTCAACGGTGAAGTAACTATTCAGATTATTTCAACAGTCTAAGAGTGGATTTTTAAGGTTTTTAACCTTGTGGTTGTCAGGAAACGAAGGAGGATTTCGACTATTAAGCGCACAGTCGCCTATTGTGCATCTAGAAACCTCAGGAAAGGATGAAGTGAAGGACACAGATGCGACCAGTTCCGGAGCGGCGTCTCTAACGTCTCCAGATATTACATCCCATCGGCTTATCTTCCCATGGAGAGGTTTTTCTGAGGACCTGTCCTACACCGAACGTCGTCCACTCTTCTGATCCATTGATCCTGAAACATCATTCGCGGCATTCGCCTACCAATCGGTGAAATCTGCGAAAAAAAAGTCAAGAGGTCAGAGTGGCAGGCCCGACGGGAATCGAACCCGAGACCTCCCGAATGCGAACCTCCACTTGGAACCATCTCGCTCGATAAGTTTTAGCTTTGGATTTGAGCCTTTATATTTTCGTTGTAAACGTTTCACAACTTTCAGAAGGCACCAAATTAGGTTTCTGACATCAATAAATCAATCAAACAGAAAAACTAGCAAATAATTAAAAATTCCGATCCCTAAATAATCATTTAAAGATTTAGGGCATGTCGTATTTGTAACCGGATAGAAGAAATAGGACTTTGGATGTAAAAAGCAATGAGAATTAGCTTGTTTTGCTTCTGAGATACCTAACCGTAGACAGGCAAACACCTATACAGGATGTTAAAGAAAAAATATTCCATATGTTGAGAGAAAAAAATGTCCAGCAAACATGGGCTCTAAAATGCATATCTTAAGAGCTATGAGCACTTCTTCATCTTCGCTACTCTTCTACTGCAAGTTCTTTGCTGTTATGTACAGCTACATGACCTACTCCCTTCGGGCCCAATAGTGTTAACAAAGTTTTATCCCCATAGATAAACGGTGTGTCAATAAATACTAAGCGTATTTTTAAAGTATGTACCGTTTTAATATTTTGCCACTGCAGTCGCGATTTTGAGCATGCATGATCACTTCCTCCATTCATTAGGAAAACAGACACAGCTCTGAGGGATCGTCACTTTGTGTTTTCTGTTGTTAGTGTGTTTCGAAATGCTAACAATGGAACGACCCGCCGTAGGTGAAGTCAGATCAGTGATTCGTTTTTTGGATGCGAGAAATGTTACGCCAGCAAACATTCATCGCCAATTGTGCGAGGTTTATGGGGAAATAATTATGAGGAGCCAAACAAACTCAAGACCTGATCGCATCATTTGGTTGGGAACAATTCGACCACCCTTCCTACAGTCCGGATTTGGCACCAAGCGATTTTCATCTGTTTCTTCATCTGAAGAAATTCCTTGGTTAAAAACATTTCAACGATTACGATGTGAGACAAGAAGTGCAGACCTGGCTTACTAATAGTAACAGAATAACCGGACTTAGATTTTATGCTAAAAAAAAGAACTCGCCTAGTTTTCATAGATCTGCACATGCGCGCCTCTGATGACCCGAATAATGTAGAAACAACATTCTCTCTCCACGTGTTCTGTAGCATCACGGAAGCACAAACGTCGGTTGTCCGCCTTCGAAGATCAGCCAGGTCCTTCCAGTTCGATAACAAGGGTTTTTACATATCCCCAAAGAAAGAAATCTAAGGGAGTCAAATCCATGGTGACCTGGAGGTCATTCAGTGGGCGCTGGTCCTCCGATCCATCTGTGTGGAAAATGTGTATTGAGATAGTCTCGAACGTGATTGGCGTAATGTGGAGGGACTCCATCTTGCTGAAAGAAGAACCCACCTGGTATTTGAGGGATTGCATAGTTTGTCAGCATGTTGTTGTTCCAGCATATGTTGTTCACGTCACTGTGCTTTCAGCAAAGAAGAAAGACCTGATCACAGAATCAGAAGTCAAAGCACACCACACGTTAACTTTAGGACTATCACGTTCGTATTCCATTACGACGTGGGTTTTATTCTCCACCATATTCTACGTTATATCAGTTCACTTTACCACACGTGGCTTCATCTGAGATGCGACATGATTGAAGGATCCAGTGTTATGTTCATTGTGAATTAACGAGTTGACGTCCGGGTACTGATTGCCGTTTTTGCACAATTTGGATTTTGTATGCTTTAAGTCGCAATCTTTTATGAATAATGTTGAGACTTTGGAATAACCAGTTGTAAATGGGCCCGTCGAATTGATTTCTGCTGGCTGCACTGAAATGCTTGCCTAACATACTTTAGCTGCAGGCTTTGCTTTTTTGTCGCTTCCCTTCTTTCTTAACTGAGATCCTGTTTCTAACAACTGATTCACAATGTTATGACGCTCTGGAACATTTGCACCATATTCCTGCCTAAATCTTCTTTGCACTGCGATTGAGAACTTAAATTCCTCCAACCAATAACACATTTCACTTTCTACTGAACTGTGAATTCCTCTTTTATAACGCTGTGTGTTACCATAGTTCTAGCGCACTAGCGTCATAATTCTGATTGTTGCCAAAGCTTGGAGAGTTTCTAAACAAGAGAAAATAAATATCATACTGCCAACTTAACTGAGTGAGGAGGTATACTTGTTATTGCTAGTGATTCAATACGACACAGTATACTTCAGAGAAAAGAACTGCGTGAGCTACAGAAGCAGTGTCCTAAACTAGGGACAGTTTTCGAATAAGATCGGATCATGCCAGCTATAATTTTTCCAAGAAAGCAAGGAAGTTCGCCATTTCCACGACGTGGAACTCGTTGAGAATTTATAGTAGCTGATAAAACAGGCTCGGAATAGATTATTACTTCACTGAAGAGATTTATACTAAACAAAATTTATATGAGATTTCACAATAGAGTTATTCAAGATAATTACAAAGGTATTATGGATTCCATTCCAAGCATAATAAGAGCAGCTTTATTGAGGTTAAAGGAAATATACATGTAATTATATACAGTACAATATACAATAATTCGTTAAATTAAAGCTGAATTCATAAAAGGTGTAAAGTGTGTTGACTAATTTTCTAGTGTTATATCTATTAAAACCATATGTGTTGCATTCACATAACTTTCTCTACACGCTTTCGTTTATTAGTGGGCATTCTTAAGAAAGTTACTTTTCTACTTCATTTTAATCGAGATAAACATTTGCGGAAATAGCTACATACATTACACATATCGTTATACAAAGGCAATAACGCTAGTCAGGTGTTTAAGAACTGGTGGAAAACATCTATAAAACGCTGTACGCTGGCGTTAAAATTCCACTCTTTTCATGCAATCGCAAGAAACAACTTAATAGCGGCAGGATATTAAACGAATGACAAATTATTGAAAATCCCAACCATTAATAACGGATATCTCGGAAATGGCTTGTGCCACAAAAAAGCTATTTGAAATAAATTGTGTCTCTTGAAGATTTCTGTATTTTTCTGCAGTACGTTTTCGTTCTATCACTTAACGTTTACCGGTTATATGAGATCATACAAATTCCTTCCGAATAAAGACGGCTTCACAGGCTACTCTCAGAAAATTCAAGATATACATTTTATTTTTCATGTGAACAGATTTAATATATTGTATTTTAATTAAAATCTTAGTGTCGCATTTTTGGAAGATGCTGAGCTTAAATACCAAGTTTCGTATTTATGCGACACTTCGTTTTGGAGTTATGCTGTACAAAGACACACGCGCGCGCACACACACACCTTTTTATAAAGATGTTCTTTTTCTGGATTTAGGGAACCTCAAAACTTTTGATGGAACGCAATATACTCTCTACCTACTATGTATGTGCTAGAGAAAGTAAAAATTGTTATTGCTCTCAATTTCCACAAGAATGTACACGTGTAACACAATTTGGCATTTGTAGTTATGGGGTTCTTTATAAATGAATATTCAACATAATTGACCACTTTATTTATTTTAATATTATTATGTCAGAAAGAAAACTAAATAACACCACCATGCTTTTCCACTTTCATTATTAGGTAGGCATTCTGTTAACCTCGATTTTACATACGTATGTGAAAAAGCAGCAGTTTGATGAGTGCTTGGCAAACTATTTTTATATAGCACTGTTGGACAGAGTCCCGTTTGACATCATTTTGGCACGTTCACAGCTGTTCACTTCGCTGCAATTCTCTGGAAGTAAAGCAGATATTACCTAGAAACTAGGACAGATAATACCCGTTAAATAGGACGCTGGTAACAATTTTGTGAGAAAGGATTACTTAAGACTGAAACGCCCACAATATTCCATTAACTGGTTTTATTTTACTCGTGTAATCTGTGTAAACAAATTACCACATTAGAAGAACTGTGGGCATCCTCCTCTTGCTTTCTAATCAGCAGTACGCAGTAGAGTACAGCTTGCTTTGAATGTTCATAAATCTCAAATGTGTAACTCAAAGTTCACGAATTCTGATTAGCTGAAAGAATATAAAAATATTACTCCTCAAGAAAGAACTAATACAATGCGAACTTATAGGTGAAATAGCTTTTTAACCTTCAGGTAAATACGAATGGATATTGAGTGTCACGATCCAGAGTTTCACTTACAAAACGAAAGAAATAAAAATAAAAATCGATAATGCAGGAAGGTAACTAAGCAACCAAGGTCGTCTCTCCACCATTACACTGAATACGTATATGTTTCAACTGAACAGCAATCACATAGTGTACACCCACCCATTAAATCAGTTGTATAGGAAGGCGACTACGCAACGGAGGACATCCGCATGGCACACACGTGCACAGAACATTTTAAAATTGAAGCATTGCAAAGGGAATTTAATATAATAAAGCGTATTTCAAAACTCTACCTCATACTATACAACATTAGAAGTGTAATTTGCCCCTTAAGACCGTATATCAACCCTTGAGAAAGTGAATATAATGGTGCACCTCTAAAATACGAAGAAATATTGAGTGCAAAACTGTGCAGTGTCTTATAAGAAATTCAGATTTTAATATTTTGTGCTCTTAACAAACATCCCCATCGTGATGCTGTAAAACTTGCAAAGGAAATACCTCCAGAGCTTGTTAGTGCTTAAAAATGCACTGTCCAATCACGTCTGTGGACGTTGAGAGGTCCTTTTCTGCATAAAACCCATATTAATTCATATAAGTCATAAATTTGCCCCTGAATATTTGGAAAAATTATGATTGTATACTGCAAATCAAATTACATCCTATAGGAAGAAGATTGTGAGTAGATCTATAAATCATGTCCATATTTGTATATTTCGGAGCATATGTTTGAGCTTTGAAAACATATTTTAAAGATTTTGACAGTATAGATGCATGTTTATTTTGAGATATTTTAGTGCATATAAATGCGATGTCTAGTTTTCACAGCTTATAGTAATGGTTCCTACCTCTTCTCTTCAGTTTTTGCACCCTCCCCTTTTCTGTTTTACATTGTTTATATTAACTTCCTCATAGACCTTAATTTTATAACTGCCGGAATGAGTAAGCTATTTTGAAATGAGAATTTGAGTAGTTCCTAAATATAATCCCAGATTTTAAGTATGTAAAATACTCCTTTTACGCTTTAAACATGAATTCCGAGTGAAAGCTAGACGTCATCAAAGGATGCCCTTATATCAGTGAATCGAGGAAATTGTAAGAAAATGAGCGATACAATTGCCCCCTTACTTTACTCTGAACACTGCGGATGTTATGTAGATTATAACCACCACGAAGAAGTGCGCCTTTTTGTACTAATGCCATTAGACGTTTGATTTCATCGACCGACTTACTTGTGAAAAATAAAAATTAATGCTACTTAATTGGACTCTTTCATGACTGAATGCAATATCTGAGGGTTGGAGAAAATAAATTATCCCAACATAATAAAACAATTAATTATTATTGAAATCGAGCTATGTCCAGGTGCTGCACCCCGTCTTCTGAAAGTGGAAAACTTTGGAAAAGGCTGTGCTAGCTTCATTCTTTTAATTTCATTATTTTGGCAACCCATTGGTGAAAATACTAAAATGCGAAATCTTGACCTGTCAACTTCAAATTGTTATGTGATAAAGGGCATGTGCTGTGCAAATTAAATACAAACTTTGTAACTCCAAGTTACATTATTGACAAAATGATATACTAACATTTTAGGTTCTAATTTTTGACTTGTTTAAAATGCTCCTCGCGATAAACGATGATAGATTTCTGGTTCACAATTTAATTTCTGCACCATTAAACCATAATAAAAACCCTGACATGGGCTTTTTGGGAAGATTTAATGAGTTAGGCTTTAAACATTCTCATTGTTTGCACTAAGTATTATATAAGATATGTAATTGCACAATCAATATGTGTTGTATTAAAAAGCCCAAGTAGGTTTCTTTGTTTAACAGCCCACCACCAGGGCTCAAAAATTCGGGAAAGTTGGTTTAGTTTTGCATTACGTGGAGCAACTTGAATATTGCAGGATGTTGAAAAAAGTGGAGAAAAACACATTTGAAAATTAGAGTATCAAGCAAAATATATGCGCACCAGCATTTAAATTTCTGAATTGTTTCATAACCGAGCGGCATGGCTGTGGCCCGCATTCGGGAGGTCCCGGCTTCAAACCCCCTGCGGTTTTCCTAGGTCTCACTAGGCGAATGCTGTGTTGGATCATCTCCTTCATCACTACATCTCATTTCCTTCTTCTTCACCGCCATACCAGGCATTGGGCTGGATATGCCATGATCCAGAGTTTGGTTGATCCTCGACAGGTTACTGACACAAGGCATTGCTTGTAAGTCCTCCTACGAAGAGGAGGGTAATCAGTTAAAGAAGAATTACTTCAAAAACATCATGGCTATTGGAATGTGAAAGCAGAATATGAAACTAGAAACTACAGGCGGAATTTAACACTAAAAATTCGAAAATTGACTTTTTGCCACTTTTGTCTTAAAATGGGCTATGTACTCCTACCATTTTAATATAACATTAGATACGGCTATTTCACTGCACGGCAATTCTGTTCAAGCAAAAGCCTGAGAAGCGATTATCACAAAATATTGAATAGCAAGCGATTGGCATCTGTGATTGAAATTGGTATGACGTACTAGCTTTTAGTGAACAGTCACAGAAAAACATGTTGAGTGAGGTTTACATAATTTGGGCGCATACTGGCCTCTGTTTAGCATACAGTTGATTATAGTCGGCCTAACTTCGCTTGATGCAGATAGATATGCAGGAATGAGGTAGGAGGTAGAATGGAAATTCCCTCGCAACAGCTGTCAAACAAGAGGCACACCTATTGTATAACAATCAACCGACAAAGCACCTGTATCTCCAATGTTGATAACCGCCTTACTTCGCTTGTAGTAGCTACCAGTCTCACCCTTAAAAGGCATTGCACGTTTACCTATAAACAAGAAAGATGTGAGAACTCGACGTTCTATATTCCTGACAAATTCACATTTGCGGTATGCATAGATAACAATCAGGAGCGATCTATCCACGCTATTCTAGTAACGACACATACTTATCTAGAATTGATTTCAAACTAATCAATTAGTTAATGCAACACTCGGAAACAGCATTCAAATGTTAGCCTCTTCACGACGATCTACGTCACTGATGATAATTACAATTCTTTGCATAAACTACACAAGACATTCATTTATCACAAAAGTGCTATGATCCGAGGACAAATGCCCGATCATTACCCTCCTGATCCATCAAGACTGAAAAGGAAAGGACCTACTTCTGACCTATTTCCAGGCTGTTCATTGTTAATTACCCATTACAAGTTTCGTGTTATCCTATTATATCAGTGTTTATCAAACTGTAATGCATAAGTTGGAAAGGAAGATTCAGACTTAAAAATTCAATGCCATACCCGAGATTTGAACCATTGATCTTCCGGTTTCCTTGGATTGATTAATTGTTGGTTAAATTTTGAAGCCGGAGACTTAAAGTGCTACGACATTGTAAGTCGCCATTGGGGTATATCATCCTTTAAATAATTAGAGAATTCCTGTAAAGGGTCTTTCAACAAGAGTGTCCTATCTTTAACATGTGATAGCTGCCGTTGTGATTGAGTTACAGCACTCATTTTTTTTTCATGTGGTAACAGTTGTTATTGACAAATAGCCATGGAACGTTACAGCATTCAGCAACACGTAGTAATTGTGAAAATTTATTATCAAAATGGATCATCTGTTCGCCAAACCTTCCGTGTATTGCGTGAAGTTTACGGTGTGCATAATCGTCCCTGCGAGAGAATGATTCGGTGTTTGATCGATAAATTTGAAAGAAGTGCTTCTGTCAGCGATCAAAGAATGCCTGTACGTAATCGACGTAAGCGCTCAACGAAAACATGGCGCCGTTCGTGAGAGTGTACGCGAGAACGGAAACAAATCAATTGCTTGTCGAGCGCAAGAATTGGGGCTTTTGCCGACCACAACTTGGCGAATTCTGCATCTGGACTTGAATTTTCACGCTTACAAAATGGTGTTAACTCAAGAACTAAAGCCAAATGACCATAGGTTGCGCCGTGTATTCGGTGACTGGGTTATGGAGCAATTGGAAGCTGACCCGGATTTTTGTCAAAAAATCATCTTCAGCGACGAAGCCCACTTTTGGATGGATGGTTGTGTTAACAAACAAAATTGCCGCTATTAGAGCAATCACAATCCAATGCAGATTCAAAAACGACCACTTCATCCCGAAAAGCTTACTGTGTGGTGGGATTTTGGTATGGTGGAATCATTGGTCCAAGATGAAGATGGAGAAGCTCTGTCAATGGAGAAAGATACCGGGTTCTTATAAGGGACTATTTTTGGCCTCAATTGGATGGTATGGATCTCAGAAGCATCTGGTTCCAGCAAGATGGTGCCACATGTCATACTGTTCTCGAAACAATCGATCTTTTGAAGGAGAAGTTCAGAGGTTTTATCATTTCCCGTGGTGGTGCTGTTAACTGGCCCCTAGGTCATGATTTAACGCCGTTGGATTACTTCTTGTGGGGTTATGTTAAATCTCGAGTTTATGTCACCAAGCCATAAACAGTAAATGATCTTATGAATAACATCACGTGTATTATTCGAGAAGTTGGACCTAATTTACGTTCTTCTGTCATTGAGAATTGGGTCAACCGTATACGCGCAACCCAACGAAGTCGCGGCGGTCACTTAACTGATGTGCTCTTCCACACGTAATGACATTAATTATGTTCCAAAATAAAAAAAGAAATAAACCTCTATCATTTATAGAACGTGTTTTATTTAAGTTCAAAGATAGGACACTCTTGTTGAAAGACCCTATAGTTTACCGAAAGAAAAATAAATGGGAGTCAGTTGGGGAATTTAATGTCGTACCGGCATATCGCCATGGTAGCTCAGTTGGTTAGAGTAACCTAACGGAATCCGGAAGATTGGTGATTGAAATCCCGGCTATAGCATTGAATATTTCAGTCTGATTCTGCCTTTCCAACGTTGCCCTACACATGGCTTGTGTGAAAGTACAATAAATTACCATATACGTAATGCATAAGAATTATACAATAAAGTTAAGATTAAAAAGGGAATAAAATCTTCAGCAATGTAAAGAAAAAAGAATCACAAACTTTCGAGTATGACCTTGCGATGAAGCACTTGTAAACATGTGACGTAGATTATTTCGAAAAATGCTAACGCTACGAACTAATTTAAAGAGATTTACACTTTTCCTTGAGTAAGTATTTCTCTATATCCTATGATTTCCTGGTTGTATAAAACTGTAAAAAATCAATTAGTATAAAGAGGTGACTTAAAGGCCATTCACAGAAAATTCCACTTATGGGACATTCCATTTCAAATCGTCCGAAATAGAAAGAAAATCGACCTTGCATTTTTTAAACGAAATGATACTTTTTGTATTTATCAAGCGCGATACAATATTTTATACAAACTTAAAATTTAGAACATCACTGTTTTGCAATTAAATGTTTTTCATATTTTCCGTAATTTAAACGCAATCAAACATATATTCCACTGTAATGGTTACTGATAAGATTTCGTCGAAAAAAAATTAAGGAAATAAATTACTTTATCCGCTCATGTCGTTCTCGCACGTTGGTTTTGAACTGAAGGTCAAGCAACCTGTTTGCATGGCTAAACAATTGGAACGCTTACTAAGCAGTATGCGGTTCTAAGTATTTCCTCACAGATTCCCAGACCGCTTGGTGATCATTGTGCATCAACTACGTAAATCACTGCGATTAATCACGTTTCCTGTTATAGCTACGAGTACCCAAATATAACTACTTTACCAGCATTGCCGACTTCTCTTAATGACACGTATTCTCAATCTAATATTTCCGTTTTATAAACATCCGGAAACCCTTAAAAAAAGTAAAAACTGTGTATACATTTTTCTGAATATAATAATAATAATAATAATAATAATAATAATAATAATAATAATAATAATAATAATAATAATAATAATAATAATAATAATAATTAGTATATGCTGTAATGAAATGCGAACTTTTATCTACAACATGAGATTTGGACAACATTCTGAAATAGAGCTATGCCCACTTACAATGCAACAAAATTAATTAACACGATACATTCATCGTTCAATAAAGTGGCAACCGTTGGGTTTTGGATGCCAAAATTTGATAAATAAGCTTTCCTTATCACCCCTTATTAATACGAAAAATTACAACGCAAACAAAGAATGCCATTCTATGTCCCTTATGCGTTTTATTAGTCACGCAAATATCTTAAATATATGATACTTATGATTAAAGGTATGGAGCCATGTTTGAGAAAATAAAAAAATAATACTAGAATGTTTCCACGTAAAGGATAATGTGGAGTTTGTAAAACTTGTTGAAAACCTTCTCCTGGCATACCTAAACAGTGCTTGAAACGAGTGTGGAATTTAGTATTTATCCTACTTTTCCTTTTTGAGTTGCGTCCTTCACAGATAGATTGCACGTACACACGGATATTTTTCGAGAGTTGTTTCTTTGTGCTCGATGGGCCTCAAAACGTGTCTTTGCAGAAATCTCGTATTCTAAATTTTGGATCGATACAATATTTTCTCTACTTATGGTAGGCAATCGGTAGAGAAGTAAAATGTCATATAAGATCCTAATTGTAGGGCGTCGGAATGGCGCAGTGCTTTTATTTTCGTGCTCTCATACTGAGGGTCCGGGGTTCGATTTTCCGTTCTAGAGTGGCGATTTTAATTCAGCCCTAATCCATGCGCTCACCTCTGACTTGCTCATGTAAAGTATCCCCAAGGCACGTGGTTCGGAGTCCACAAAGCTGTAGGTCTCTCATTTCAGCGCCTTCCTCATTATCACCCTACCAACGGAGGTAACGGATTCCGCCCGTTGGATGCATCCACCTCAGAAATGGGTTCAGCCATCGCTTGGTGGATGTATATATAAAAATCACATAAAATACAGTTTTGAGATCCCTTGAAAAAATAAAAAAGAAGGAAAGCTTTGTAGAAAAATGTTGTGCTTTACATTCACATTGCTATTTTTAATCATCGTTTATTTTTATATACCTTCTACAAACTATTGCCACAAAATTTTGTTTTTTTATCTACTTCATGTTAATCGAAATAAACCTTCATAAATATGTTATTACCATTTCGTTGTAGATACAAGGGGGATAGAGGAAACCAGATCGTTGGTGAGATGTTTAAAAGTGAATCACTATATGCTCTTCTCATGACTTCGCGAGAAACAGTTAATACCTAGAGTATTTTAAAAAATATCTGTCATGTTACATTCACATGACTTTATCCTCTTTTCTTATTAGCTGGTATAAAATTATTCTTGCAGAAGTTTATTTTCCTATCTGCTTACTTTTAACAAAGATAAACCTTTTTCGGAAATAGCTTCATTTCGTTATAGATACAAAGATAATTGCGATAGGCAATGTTTTAGAACATTATTTTAAATTTATTACGATCGATCAGCTTTACAGATCTCTGTTGATAACAGAATACAATAATTAACACTTAAGGAAGACTTTTAACTATGGAATATGAATAAAATATTACATAATGATTAAAAGTGATACTCGGAGAGAATTAATGTAGTTAGTGATCGGAGTCATCGGAGTTACTGAGTAGGAGATCCTGAGTTAGTCGTCTCTTAGGCGTGAGGGCTGGTGGGTGCATACGCCGATGTTATACGTCACAAATCCTGGAACACCTGGCAAGCGATCTTGCGTATAAACTGGTGAACAAAGGAGACCAAGTTCCTGATGTAGCTGCTGGTTCCTGACAAACCAAGGAGCATTGGTAGGGATCCTTAGGAATCTGTTTTGGAGCATTGCAGACACTGGATATGAGTGTTCCTAGCAGTGCCCCTGACTCGAGAAGCATATGTAAAGATGGCGAACAAGAGATTTGTAAAGTATAAGATAGCATTCAAGACCAAGAGGTGTGTGCTAGGAAATAGTGGGTAGTGTTTAGAAAGTCTTCCGGATGCTAATGAAATTAGACGATCGATATGGGCACGTCAAGTGAGTTTACTGCCCAGCACTTCTCCAATGAGCTTTAGAAGGTAGCCAGAGGATTTGTTTATTATGAATATGCAGGGCAGAGGGGTTAGTGATACGTTGTAAGGATGAAATCTTAGCTTCAGCTTTTTCGGTGTTAAGTATTTTTCAAGCGTGAAACCACTCTGCGAGACGACTAGAGAAGCTTGAGTTGTGCGGAGAGATCTGCGTGTGCATAGCATAAAACAGTATCGTGGACGTATAAAGCTATGGAAGTGGGGGACCAAATCAGAAAGATCGTAGGCGTAGATACTGAATAAGATAGGAGCGAGTATCGATCCCTGTGAAACGTCTGCTTTAATATAGTGGCGAAACGACTGAATATCACCAATACGAACTAACGTTCTGATAGAAAACTGCAGATGGTAGTGAGTAGATATTGGGGAAGGTCGAAACGATAGAGTTTGAAGATTAAGTCATCGCACCATACATTATCGAAGGCTGGTATTACGTCTAGGAACAGGGCCGTTGTGTGCTGAAAATTTTCAAAACCATGAACAATTGTTTGACTTAAACGTAACAGCTGATGCGAAGTAGAATGCTTAGAACGGAACCCGAGCTGGAAGTCTGTAGTTGTGTTGTTCTGAGAGACATACTTAAGGAAACGTCGAAGTATTACCTTTTCAAGGAGTTTGGATAACGCCGGTAATAAAATAATTGGACGATAGCTGCCAGGAAGGTTTTTAGGTTTGTTTGGTTTATGAAATACTATGTGAGTAAACTTCCAATTGTGTGGAAAGTAACCAAGTCGGAGACAAGCATTCAAAATGGATGATAAGCAAGCAAGTGCTTTACTTGTCAGGTTTCTTAGGACTACATTAGGTAGTAGATCGTGTCCTGGAGATTTTGTAAGAGGAAGACATCAAAAGAAATGCCGTAGTTCACTGGGGGTTGTAAAGGCAGTGGGTTGATGTCGAGGAGCATGGAGTTCTTGTTCAACGTCTCGAATAGTATCATCAAATAAAGGCGGATTTAAAGTGAAAGTCTGTTCGTAGTGAGAAGCAAGAATGTCACATTTATCTTTAACTTCTGTAACAAGTCCATCATCAGTAGAAAGAGCTGGTGTGAGAGTTGCTTACGAAGAAGTCGTCTCGTAGCGTGACATACAGTGTGATCATGGGGATGACGTTGATAGATGTCAAGGCGATGGCTTTCAGCTTTCACGAGACGTGTTAATCCATTAAGTTTTCGACGCAGCCAAGGGCGTCATTGCCAACGAACACTGTCTTTTCACGAATAGGATGTAGGATGGTAGCTGGCAAGGAAGGGACCAAAGGGCGCCACTTTGAATAGCTAGTAGAAATGCGCACACAGTGACTTATAGTATCGGTGTAGTGCTGTACGGCTGAACGGTAGCGTTAATATCAGCCTTAGTGGCAAGGGAATAAGCTGCTTGTAATGTCGAATATAGATGAGTATGAAATAGATCCCATTTTACATAACCATTAAAAAGCCGTGGAGCTATGGATAGTATGTTGGGAGTGAGTTGAAAAGTAATCAGGACTAAGCAGTGATCGGAATCAAATCCTGCTAAGGTGGTTACAAATGCTCGAAGATGAGAATTTCTTTAAATCCCCATATTAAGGATATCAGGAGCGATAGTAAATAGGATCCATAGGAGCTAAGACGGATAATCCACATGTATTCAATAAATTGTAGAGACATTGGGATTAATAGAGTGGCAACCCCACGGTTAAAATCTCCAAGAAGAAGAGTGCTGCTGTCGGCCATAAAAGCAATGAAAGACAGTCACTGCTAAGCTTCCGGTTAGGACACTTGTAGGCACTGATAATAGACTAATGTAGGCAGTTTGATTCCAACCTCTTCAAGGTCAGAGATGCCTGTAAAAGTATGGCATAATGAATAATATTACCCGGATTAGAATGGCTACACCTCCAGATGCTTTTGTAGCTGCTCCAACTTGCGATAAATATTGTAATCAGAAAGGGTAAAAGTCTCAGATGGGTTTCAACGTCGATGTTATGCATTGTGAGAAAGCTAATAAACGAAGCGCGCTTAGTACGTACTATTAGAATTCCATCTAACGATTCTGAGTCGTTTAAGAGTGAAGTTCACGTGCTGTCATTTTGAAACACGGAAGAAAGAAGAGAACGAATGAATTGTGTTACTTGTGACGGAAATGGAGAAAGAATGGGACGGAGAAACGAGAAGAGCTGTGCGAAGAGATCAGTAAAGGAGCTCCAGGAAGATTTCGCGGTGGTATTGGCAGGCATTTCATTCTATGGATGTAATGGTGGAAAGGGAGGAGGAGAGGAAGACGTGTCTGAAGATCTCACATCCTGGGAGTAGAGACCCTGAGTCGTGGTACGAGATATATTCTACTTTGAGGACTCTGTGACTACTGTTAATGGCGTTGTGATTACGGTGGCTGACTTTGAAGTTGTGGATGCAAGCTACCTTGACGCTGTGAGATGCGTTGTTTGAGTTCCACATAGTGAGGACATGACAGAAAATTTGCGGGATGAGCTTGTCCGCGGTTCACACATTGCGCTGGAGTGGTGGGTGGTTTGCTGCATTTGGAGAAGTGGTGATCGACGAATCATCGCACACGCGGGGGGCCAGCTGACGAGTGCAACGCGGCAGTTCTCAATTATGGCGTCGATGTTCAACTTTTATAACATTGTAGAGAAGCTGTGTAAGATTAAAAATAGCTCTACCTCCATCCTTGTACGTAAGTTCAATAGTGGGTTGCCTATTTCTTCCTAGAAGACGTGTAACGGATTTTACTGGATACTTTAAAGAACAGATTTCGTCATAGATTTCTGGATCGCGGAGACACTACGGGAGATTACGAATGATCACGAGAATACTTTATCAGCAGGGTTTCTATCAGTATAATAATCAGCGTTTATGGAGTTAAAGTAGGCTGTAAGGCTGCGAAAGTCCGCTGACGCAGAAAGATATACTTTCATAAGCGGTGTGAAAATGAGAGAGAACAGACTTTTTTATATTCTGTAGAAACAACTGATAATTTTGTACATTGCTTATGAAAATGGGTGGGATTTTCTCTTTTGGTGCGGTAGCAGAATCAGAAGATTCCTGATCACAGTCATTGCTATCAGATAGTGGATGGAAACGGTTAGTTGTCGGAATAGAGTACGCATATCGTGAACCACTGAGTTGTTGTGCGGGTGATGCTATACAACGCCGTTTGTTTTGATTTCGGAATGAGAGGTCAGAGAACGTTGGTCTCGTACACTTTGGCAGTTAGAGCACACAAAATCTACCATGCCGTCATCATCTTCTTGTACCCTATTGTCAGTTGAATCAGATGGATGTGATAAGTGTAATTGAGTAGGCCGGAGTATTGGTTTACTTACAGGAGTATCAGCAGTTGTACCAGAGGCAGATATATGTGACGAATGTATTCGATGACTGTTGAGGTTGGCAATATTGAGCTGATGACACTATATTATTTGAATTAGAATTGGAATTCTTCTTCTAAAGTAGCGTCGTTATGTACCAAATTAAGCGCAGTATCTATCTATCATCATAGATGTGGTAAGAAAAAATCTAATGTGTTACACTCACATGACTTTCTCTACTCTTGTACAAACTATTTTTACAAACGCTTATTCTCCATATGCTTCATGTTAATCGAGATGTCGATCTTATTGCTAATTTTCTTGTAGATGCAAGGGGAATATGGTAGGTTTTAAGCGCTGGTTGCTATGTGACGCATTCCATTCTCTTTGCATGTCCAGAACATAAAAAAAATGAATAACGAATTTGAGAAAAAGTATAAATATTGGAAAATTTAAGGGAATAAAAAGCAATATCTCGAAAATGGTTCACTAAACAAAAAAGTGTATATGGCATAAAATGTGTATTTTAACGAGATCTGCATTTTGTGTGTAGTAAAACCTTGTCCATCTCTTATGGTTTACCAGTTATGCAAAAGTCGTTCACAATGAAGAATACTTTTGGAGACATTCCCAGGAAATTCAAGATATACATTTTATTTGTCATAAAATATCTTAAACATATGATATTTTAATCAAAATCGTTAGAGCCATTTTTGAGAAAATTAAAATTTTCCAAAAATCTTCCATATAAAGGTTAATCTGGGGTGGGGGGATTTTCTTGAAAACCTTCGTGTCGCATCCTTGGAAGATAGTGAACCTAAATACCAAGTTTGGTGTTTATCCGACTGTTCGTTTCTGAGTTATACTGTTCACAGACAGACAGACACACAGATGAACATGTTTCCAAAAATGCTTTTTTGGATTCAGGGGATCTAAAAACATGTATTTCCGGTGAAATCTCGGTATCGAATTTTTGGATGGAATGCAATACTTCCCCTACTTACTATACGTAGTAGAGAAAGTAAAAAGTTGAATACACACAAGCTGAATTTAGATACACAACTTTCACAATATGGAAACACAAAAGAGCAAAATTACGTAATGGGGATTCCACAAACACTAATGAACGTTGCACACCAATGAAACACAGACTAATACTAATAAATTCACTGATACTAATAATATTTTAAAACACTTGGATAACTAACAAATAATTGCACAAGTGTAGAGCGATATGTTAACTTCGACTGACAGGTAAACAGATCGTCAGTTGTCCTCTGTTTTAGAACTGAAGGCTAAACGCTGGTCATAAAATTCCACACTGTTTCCATGATGTCTTGAAAAACAATTGAAAATCGACAGAACTTTAAAAGAATGACTAAGTATTGAACAATTCGAACCATTAATAACGGATGTCTTGGAAATAGCAGTTAGTTGAAATAAATTACCTATGTGTTTAAAGAGATCTACATTTTTTGTGTAGTACGTTTTCGTCTAGCGCTTAACGTTTACCAATTATACAAGATTATACAAAATTCCTTCCGAATGAAGAGGAATTCGCAGGCTTTTCCCAGAAAATACAAAATATGCATTTTATTTGTCATCTAGGTAAATATCTTTGACATACGGTATTTTAATAAGAATCCCTAGAAAATAAAAACTTTCGAAAAATATTCCATATGAAGGGTAGTCGAGTAAGGGATTTTATTGACAAACTTCGTGTCGCATGTTTGAAAGAATACTGAACCTAAATGACAAGTTATTGGCTTCTATACCAAGTTTAGTATTTATCGGATTTTTCGTTTTTGAGTTATGCCGTACATAGACTAACACACACACGGCCTTTTTCTAAAAATGATTTTTAGGGTTATGGGGCCTCAAAGCATATTTCTTAGAAACCTCGACATGGAAGTTTGGGTGAATACAATACTTCCCCTCTTAGTATACGTAGTAGAGAAAGTAAAAAGTACTTATAAACCATGGTTTAGAAAACCAATATTTCAGCGAGTAATAACATCATCAATTGTTTCTCAAGTCATAACTTCCTATATGACCATAGAAGATAAAGGGAGCTGTACAAATACGTATAAAGAAAACAACTGAAAAACAAGTTACAAAAAATTCTACAAAATCTCTTCCGAATGACTACTTCCTCTACCTACTAGGTAGTGGCAGAGTAAGCAAAAATGTGTGCATTAGAGAGAGAGAGAGACAGACAGACAGAGAGAGAGAGAGAGAGAGAGAGAGAGAGAGAGTGGGGGAGTGTAACAGCATAGCTCAGAAACGAAAAGTCGTATGTATTCCATATTTTGTATTTAAGTATGGCACCTCTAAGCATAGAATACGAAGATTTTCATGGAAATTACTCTTTATATGGAAATGTTATCTTATTCTTTATATTTTCAAAAGTGACTTGATTTAAATTAAAATACCATAAGCTTAAAATATTTGAATGACGAGTAAAATGTCTATTTTGAATGTTTTATAGGTAACCTGTGAAGTGTTCTTAAAATGTATTAAATAATTTTGTATATATGCTAAACCATGAAAAGATACATAAAAGCCAACCAAAACACAGAAGTCATTAAAATAAAGAATTTATATCATGTAAGTTGTTTGTGTTATTAGCCATTTCCCAAATACTCATTCATACTTCTTTTTAAGTATTCCCAGATTTGTAAGTGTCTTGGGATAATTAAAAATCATTTTTGAAAACATGTGTTACTCGCATGGTTTTAGTAACTGAAACTGACTTACTATAATGGAACGGTTTGCTTTGTTTTTTGTAATCTGCATATAACGAAGTCCAATTCTTGAATTTGAGATTATTTGTAGTTAAAAATGTATTGTGAGTAAAGTAAAGAAAGTATAAGGATAGTTTTTCATATGAATGCTCTAATATATAAAGTTGTTCCTGTGCATTTGAGTTGAAAGCTTTTGGACTTTTATGTAATTTAATGTGAACTTAATTTAACTTAATTACGTGCTTATCTAAACAAGGTTTGAAACAGCAGTTTCATACTAAAAATTTCTTAATGTATGATTATTTTATTTATTTCAATTTACATTATTCTTTAAAATAACGCATCCTGTTATTTTGTTACAATTTGTTATTGTACTATTGTGAATCTTAAAACCACTCATTTAGCCTACGTTAATTTCAAACGTAGGTGTTATATTTGCAATAATCTTTGGATTGCGGCTTGGCATTTGAACTTATAAAGCTGGGCACCAACTGGGAAAGTTTGTGAACCGGTGCCTTTGACCATAATCGCTGAATCTGTGTTGTTTGGCATATGATTTGTTTAATTGTAGTAGATCACACCATGAAGTATTGAATTTGGCTTAGTAAAAACAATAAAACTATGCTGTGCACAATAAAATAAAACTGTTATAGATTCTTCAGTCGTAGTGATCCTCTTTTACTTTGAAATTAGGTGCAAGAGGAGTAAAAACATTAAAACCATGTTGTGCACAACAAAGTAAACCTTTAAGGTCCATAATTTTTTTTTAGTTCCGTTTATACCCCGCCTTTAGCTACAATGGTCTTATCGGTGACATTTCCTTGGGAACTTATTATTTCCTATAGACAATGGAGTTGACCCGTACTCGCTTGTCGTTGGGTTTCTAGTAAACTTTGGGTTTCAATCATTAGATATCACACACACACACACACACACACACACACACACACACACACACTTGTGCTTCCAGACCCTGGGGCGAATAGGGAATAATCTTGGCTAGAGAAAAATTCCCACCCATAAGCCGGGAATCGAATCCGGTACCCCTTGCACAGCAGGCAGATGCTCTACTGACTAAGCTACGGGGCCAGCCAGATCCATCGGAGACCCTCTGTTTCTTTGAGGTCTGAAGCAAGAGGAGTAAAAACCATAAAACCATGCTGTGCACAACAAAGTAAAACCTTTATAAATCCATCGGTGACCCTCTGTTTCTTTGAGGTCTGAAGCAAGAGGAGTAAAATCCATAAAACCATGCTGTGCACAACAAAGTAAAACCTTTATAAATCCATCGGTGACCCTCTGTTTCTTTGAGGTCTGAAGCAAGAGGAGTAAAAACCATAAAACCATGCTGTGCACAACAAAGTAAAACCTTTATAAATCCATCGGTGACCCTCTGTTTCTTTGAGGTCTGAAGCAAGAGGAGTAAAAACCATAAAACCATGCTGTGCACAACAAAGTAAAACATTTATAAATCCCTCGGAGACCCTCTGTTTCTTTGAGGTCTGGTGCAAGAGGAGTAAAAACCATAAAACCATGCTGTGCACAACAAAGTAAAACATTTATAAATCCATCGGTGACTCTCTGTTTCTTTGAGGTCTGATGCAAGAGGAGTAAAAACCATAAAACCATGCTGTGCACAACAAAGTAAAACCTTTATAAATCCATCGGTGACTCTCTGTTTCTTTGAGGTCTGATGCAAGAGGAGTAAAAACCATAAAACCATGCTGTGCACAACAAAGTAAAACTTGTATAGATCCACCAGCGATCCTGTTTCTTTGAGGTTTGATACAGGAGGAATAAAAATAATAAAACCTGTGTACAACAAAGTAAAGCCTTTGTAGATCCATCAGTGATCCTCTGTTTCGTTGAGGTTTGATAGAAGGGTTGGCGTATGTCGTATGGTCATATAGCGCGCCAACGTGATCGACAAATGACGTTCATTGTGTGTGATAATCCCCGTAGATTTGCTCTCAGCCACAACACGTGGTTGGTAGCAATTTGCAGTTATTGCAGTTCCCTCCTCTCGCGGCAGAGAGTTGTCCTACAAATTAAATTAGTGAACGCAGGAGATGAACACTTTAAGTCCACTTTTGCTTGCAGTATTACAGAATATCACATTTTAAAAAGCCGCTGTTTTGAGTCATTGACACCGAGTGTTAAAGTTTATGAACCTGACTGAAAAAAATTATTGTGTGTTACATTCACAAGAGTTTCTCTACCCACTATCGTTTATTTTTATATAGCTTCTACAAACTATTCGTATGGAAGCTTGTTTTTCTATTTACTTCATGTTAATCCAGATAAACCTTTGCAGATATATTTTCATTACACATTTCGCTGCAGGTGCAAAGCGGAATAGAGGAAACTAAAAATATGGCCTTTAAATTGCATGGTCTTTCCATGACATCGCGAGAAACAACTGAATAGCGGTATTACCAGGACAATGGTACATTCATTCATTCATTCATTATCTGTTTACCCTCCTCTTATGTAGGACTTACACCCCCCAGGACTTACAAGCGGGTGCCTGGGGTCAGAGGCCCGTCGAGGAGCAGACACTCATGGATCGGACAGAGCATCCAGGATGGGTGATCAGCCCGATGCCTGGTATGGGATGAAGGAAGCAGATGAAACGAAATGTGGGTGAAATGGATGAAAGGAAAGGTGATGATGGAGCAGTTGGTGGAATGAATGGCGGGGGAAACCGGAGAACCCGGAGAAAACCCGCCCAGACGCCGCTTCGTCCACCACAAATCCCACATGCAGGTCCCTGGGATTGAACCCGGTCCGCCTCGGTGGGAGGCGAGCGGTCTAACCACTCGGCCACGGCGCCGCGACAATGGTACATGCAAACCAATAATAATTCTCGGAAATGGCTGATGCCACAGATAAAAGTATTTGAAATAAATTGCGTGTTTTAAAGAGTCCTACTTTTTCTGGGCATTAAGTTTTTGCCCCTTGTCGTTTACTAGGTATATCAAGTTATATAAAAGTATTTCCGGATGAAGGGGACTTGTAAAGGCATTCCCAAAAAATTCAAGAAATGTGTTTTGCTTTACAAGTATCCTCAAAAAGATTGTTTTAATAAAAACAGTTGGAACCATTTTTCATAAAATCAAAAATATTGCAAAATTTTCCATTTACAATAGTTTGGAGTGCAGGGATTTTCTTGAAGGTCTCCACGTTGCTTCTTTTGAAGATATTGAACTTAAATACCAAGTTTGGTGTTTAACCGACTTTACACTTTTGAGTTATGCTGTTCTCAGGCATACTCAGACCTTTTTTCTAAAAAGGGTTCTTTTATTTATTATAATTAAGAAAGTTATTTTCTGTGAAATCTTGGTAACGACTTTTTGGGTAGAATGCAATACTTCCTTCCTAAATTTCTTAAAACTACTTACATTCTGTAAAAATTAAGTCCGATTTTCCTTCCTTTTAAGGGCTACTTTGCGCCTGGCACCCTGGCCTTTTGGCTTTCAGTTAGCCCTTATTCTGTTCCTTCCCTTTCCACTTCCTTGATTCCTACTTTTCTACTATTCTCCTTTCTCTTGCCCTTCCTGCTCCTTTCCACTTGCTTTATTTCCTTAACCATTTTCCTTGATTTTCCTTGAAAACTTCCCCATATCCTTTTTTCTTTTTCCTCCCTTAACTGTTAATATTTTTGTAGCTAAATTTCGGTGCTCATTTTGTACTATTTTGAATCCCAAATTTCCTGTCTCCACTTCTCTAACTCTTTACATTCTACCAAGTAATGTATCTTATTCTCCTTTTCTGTTCTCACCCATGCTAAACCTCCCCTTTCCTGTCTGCTACATAAGTTAACATAACCTTCTCTCCTCCAATCTCTCTTAATTGTTCTATATAAACTTAAGGACTTTTTATTTCCAAGACCACTAGATTTATTGATTCTCTATATCTTCTATCCTATTTCTCACTACTTTCCAAAATATGTTATTTTTTCCTTCTGCTTGCCAAGTGTCCCCCATTCCTATCCTCTCCAATCTCTTCCTATCCCTCTCAACAGTCATTTTTATTTGAAGATATCTTCCGTTGATTCACATTCTTGTCTTTGAAGGCACCTGTACCAGTATTTCAAGATTCTTTCCATAATTATTCCTTTCCTCCCTGTTCTTCCTAATTCTGCCAGTGCTGCTTCCCTTGGTGCTGACCTGATTAATTCCAAAAGTCCCTTGCAAAATAATCTGTATATTTGATCTGCTTTTTTTCTTAATTCTGAAGCTCCCCATATTTCTGCTACATACAAAATTTTTGATTCTACCAATACTTCGTACATCGTTTCCAACCATTTAACAGACATCTACTTATTCTTAATCCTGTCTTAGCAGCTCTGCCTTTTGCTATCACCTTTCTACCATGTGCTTGCCACCCAACATTACTACTTAATCTTACTCCAAAATAATCAAGCTCCTTTGCTAACTCTAACGGATGTCCATTCAGATATCACCATTCATCTTTTCTTAATTTATTTACTTTTTTGAATTACTTCTTCTTTCTAAGGTAAATAGTAGGAAAAGTAAAAATAACATCAACTTAGGTGCGAAGAAATCGAGCGCGTTCTCTCAGGCGGCAACGTCTGTGGTCCGCATTCGGGAGGTCGTGGGTTCGATTCCCCCGGCCGACCTTCCTGACCCGTGGGTTTTTTCCGGGGTTTCCCGAGTCACTAGACGAATGCTGGGAAGGTTAATTAAATCCTCCGAATTTCCTGTTCCTCCATTCTCATTTCATTTGCTTGGCTGGTTCAGGGTTGCAGGCGTCGGCGGGAGTCTTGGCGTTGCATAGCAAGGGAAAAGGGTGCTCTATGTAACACTTCGTCCCCGGAATGGGGGCAGTCTTCGAGTGGGATAAGCAACCCTGCAGGCGGGAGAGGGGCTGCTTATGCTAGTTGCCATCCGGGAAGTTTCAATCTGGAAAAGGGTAGGGACGCTGCCCTCAGCTCCGTGTGCCTCCTGATCTGACTCCGCTCACCTATCTCTTTCCTCCCGGGGACGCCCCGTCAGGGGCTGAGGCACAAAAGATGTGTAGGTCGAGGTGCTAAATCCCCCACCGAAAAATTGTTTAGATTTGAGTGAAAATAATGCTTGCCACAGTGTTGTTTGTATCATATTAGATTATCAGCAAACATCAAATTTGTATGCGAATGCATATATAGTTTGGTTTTACTGGTGATATGGAATTAAGTTTTGAAACATGTTTCATGTTCTTTGTGCTTGTGTGTAAAGTTTTATAGTTCATATAATTGGGTATTTCCAGTATATATGGTTGCTGCATACGTATTTCATCATTTTCCGTGCATCGAGGATATAGTATATAGATATATTTTTAAGCTTTTTAATTTTTAAATGAACACTTAAACACTTTAGTGCAAAAGTAATAAAGGCCTTACTATAAAGAGAGCCATAAAAGCCTGTTCAGTGCGGTTGCTGCTCTCCTCTATGCACATAATTTCAACGCTGTTAAAGAAGTCGTGGTATGCTAAATCCAACTGACGCTTTATAATTCAACGTTCTCACAGTAGTGAGTGCAAAGGAACTGGCTATAATCAAGGTACATTTCAAAGTTATAGCTGAAGCCACAATTAAACTCAAAAGTTTGGTTTGTGTTTACATGAATCAATTCTTTTAAAGCACGTAGGAAAATTAAGCGATAAATCGTGTAGTGTTTTAGAGAGAAATATTTACATTTATGGTTTGTGTTCCCTAGATAAATATCTTTAAGGTGAAAATATAGTGCTTCCTGGTGAAATTTCCCTAAAAATAGTCTCTCCATAACATACGTAGAGTGGTAAAGAACCTTCTCGGCATACACACTTATGTTAACCGATAAACGTCATAAACTTACACCTGAGAAAGTGATCATTGTATACTGCAAATCAAATTACGCCTGGAATGATGTCTAAGGAAGAATGTACCAAGAAGTATAAGCTTAAAGTTAACAATTTTAGTGCCTGCTTAGTGCATATTTTCGAAATTATACCGTATATTTTAAAGATTTTGATAGCATAAATACATGCGTATTTTAGATACTGTTAGTGCATACAAATCGATGTCTAACAATCAGTTATCTACGTGATTTTTCGGCATTTTGTGACGCTCATGCTGGTCGATTCAACTTGATGCGAAAGCTTTTGATTGTATGTACAATGATAAAGCCAAATTTTGAGATATTTGATGTCAGTATACAAATTGTTACTGTTAAACATTATTCTGCACCCGTTAAGGTTACCCATAGTTGAAAATTGTTATCCTACAGTTTATAAGTAGTTTTATAAATTTTTCCACATGTACTCTAACACTATTATAAATATTGTTTAATTCTATGCAGTTATCGCTTTATTCTGTTCAGAAGTCCCACACGCTGCAGAAATTACAATTTTGAAGGAATAAAAATATTGAAAGAAGATTAGCATATAAAAATGTTCTCCCTTATGTTGTTTCAGAAAAATGCTAAACTTTCAGATATCATTTTTCCTGGATTATCCTTAACGATAAAATTAATTATGTCATAATCTTGGGTATTTAACAAGCATAGTAAAAAGTACTTCAAACGTTTTAACTCCTCTTTCTGAGGTTATACTGCAAATTTCAAAACATAAGTTAAAACTGGATCGAGCGGAACATGTTTAATGTGCAAAAATGTAATAATAATAAAATTGAAAAAACTCGCATTTTAAAGATTGAAAGGACACCAGATCTTGTGCGCATTGACATTTAAGTGGTCAAGTAGTAGCTTTCAAACAGCTCCGACAGTAAAAGGCCAGTAACTGAAGCTAAATGTCGTGCGATTTTTACTTTCTCTACCACGCACCTAGTAAGTAGAACTTTGCAGTAAGTATTGCATTCCACCTAAAAATTCGATACCGAAATTTCATCGGAAATATATGTTTTGAGACCCCCTGAATCCAAAAACATGTCCGTGCGTGTGTCTGTGTGTCTGTGAACAGCATAGCTCAGAAACGAACAATCGGATAAACACCAAACTTGGTATTTAGGTTCAGTATCTTTCAGAGATACGACACGAAGGTTTTCAAGAAAATCCCCCCACCCCAGATTACCCTTTACATGGAACATTTTTTGAAAATTTTAATTTTATCGAAAATGGCTCTAACGATTTTGATTAAAATACCATGTGTTTAAGATATTTTTATGACGAATAAAATGTATATCTTGAAGTTTCTGGGAATGTCTCCAAAAGTATTATTCATTGTGAACGACTTTTGCATAACCGGTAAACCATAAGAGATAGAAAAAAAATTTACTACACAAAAATGTAGACCTCGTAAACATACACAATTTATGTCATGTGCATTTTTTTGTTGTTGAGTGAACCATTTTCGAGATATTGCTTGTTATTCCCTTAAATTTTCAATACTTATTTTCTCAAATGGGAATTCGTTATTCGTTTTTTTTTTTGCCTTGGATATGCAAAGAGTATTAATCTGTGGCAAAGAGAATGGTGCTGCACCTAGCAACCAGCTATTAAGAGATATGTCTATGCTTAAAGGCTACTGTATTTCTATATTGCCCTTGCAAATACAAAACAAGGGGAACATAGTACGCCTTAAGCGATAGTCAAATATTTTTAGAACTGGTTGCTTTGTGTAAAATGTAATTCTCTTTGCATGTCAAAAGATCGTTTCTGCAAATGTTTATCTCGGTTAATATGAAATTGATGGAGAATAAGAGATTGTAAAAATAGTTTGTACAGGAGTAGAGAAAGTCATGTGAGTGTAACACATTAGATTTTTTAAAGTCCTGCAATTGTTTTCGCGATTCCATTGAAACTGAGGAATTTTAAGGGCAGCGTATAGCGTTCAGTTCTTAAACATTTGACTATCGCTGTTCTATTTGTATCTATAACGAAATGTGTAATGTAGCTATTTCTGCAAAAGTTTACTTGAATTTAGTGGATATAGAAATGAGCTTTAGTAAGACTAGTTTGTATACCTACTAATAAACGATAGAGGGTGGAGAAAGTCATGTGAATGTATAAACGTTTTAGAATAAAAACGCAACATGATAGTGTGTATCTCTATGAGACAAAATTACTGGACGGCTCTAACCAATGCTACCCAGGAACTCTAACCGTGCGATGGATATACATATAGGATGTCCCAAATGCATGGAACAATTTGGAAATCTTTGACTGTTGTCTGTAGATTACGTTCTGCGAGAATTTCTGGCTTATAACCAAAAGTTCGATAGATAGATTTCATCAGGAATAAGCGTTTTGTGGTTTCTTGAAAAACGAAATTAAAAGACGAAAACATTAACTCAAGTCCGATGCGTCACGCTACCACGATTTTCCCCACCCATTATCTAAACTCTTATGATTAATTGGTTATAGAGAAATATACGAAATTCATTCGGAATAGAGAGGCCTTTACAGGCATTCACAGAAACGAAACTTTGTCATGCAAATATCTTACACATATGATATCTTAACAAATATCTTAAAATCGTTTTGAGCCGGTTTTGAGAAAATCAAAAATAAAGAACCATTTTCCGTGTAAAATGTAATTTGGAGTGGAAGAATTTTCTTACATTTTCACCTGACATTACTTCAACGCAAACACACATATCTAACATGGACACAGTAAGTAGAGCAGGTATTGAATTCCGTCCAGAAATTGATAAAGAGGTGTCAGGGGAAATACGTGTTTTGAGACCCCCTGAGTCCAAATAAAGCATTTTCGGAAACATGTCCGCGAGCGCGCGCGCCTGTGAACAGCATAACACAAAAACGAAAAGTCGGATAAATACCAGACTTGGTATTTGAGTTCAGTATTTTCCAAGGATGCGATACCCCAAACTATAGATACTTTTCATGGAACATTTTCCGAATATTTTGATTTTATAAAAATTGGCTCTAACGATTTTGATTAAAATGCCGTATATGAAAGATATTTACATGACAAATAAAATGTACATATTGAATTTTTTGGGAATAGCGTACGAAGTCCTCTTCACTCGGAAGGAATTTTGTATAATCTTGTATAACTTGCAAACGTTAAGCTATAGACGAAAATGTACCACACAAAAAATGTAGACCTGTTTAAGAAACAATTTATTTCGAATAAGATTTTTTGTAGCATAAGCCGTTTCTGAGATATCCGTTATTAAATGTTTGAATTGTTCAATACTTATTCTTTGTTTTAAGTCCCATCATTTTCAGTTGTTCCTCACGATTTCGTGGAAAGGCATGGAATTTTAAGGCCAGAATATAGCGTCCGGTTCTTAAACATTTGGCTGTCACTGTTCTCTTTATATCTATAATGAAATCTGTAATGAATCTATTTCTGCGAAGGTTTATTTGGATCAAAATGTAATAGAAAAATAAGCTTTAGTAAGAATAGTTTGTGTACCCACTAATAAAGATAAAGTCATGTGAATGTATCATATAAGATTTTTTTAAGTGTTGTGTCATTCGGTAGCGTCTTGTGGTCATGCAAAGAGAGAATTTTTAAACCATTATATAGCGTTTTCTAAAGATTTAACTATCGCGTCAGCCTCCTGCATCGCTTTTATACCTACAACGAAATGAGTAATGAAAATATTTCTGCAAACATTTACCTTGATTAACATCAAATAGGTAGAAAAATTAAGTTTTTGTCCGATTATTTGATGAAAGAATGGATAGAAAATAATGTGAATGTAATGCATAACATTCTTAGTATTTGATTGATGCAGTCCAGACAATGTTTACTATCTTTCAATGGTACCAAATAAAATATATCATTAAATAATGTATTACACTATTGTAACATTTTATATAATCCTAAATGTAGCACTGTTATATGTCTCTGCGTGTGTGTTTATAAGTAAGTACCCATGGTAATACAATGCATTATCTTCCGTAGATGAATATTATGAACGCATCTGGTAACGCCTTGGTTTTCTTCTTTTCAGGCTCAACATCTGTTGCCGGGGAGTAACAGTTTGTGTTACTGGTAAGGATAACATTAACAACATTCCATTTACTCTTGTGTTTTACAATTAGATGTATTCTATAGTAGTACTCTAGAAGAAGTAAATAAAGGTATGTGGACCATGCTAAGACATGCCGCATGAACACTGCACACGCAGCTTCTCAGCGGAGTACTTTACGCGAACTTTTGCGTGCAACATTTCCCTTCTGCACGCTACGAAAGATACAACCTTTGACTGCCGCGGCTTGCCGGCTGTTTAATGGCCTGCAAACAAACCATATTTTGGGAGTGTTTTGCGAGTTCTTACACCTATTATCAGTTTAGAAAGGAACAAAACGATTTAATTGGCCACTATAATTTTTTTCATTTATTTTGCTCGGTCATCCCTTTGTTCGTACATAGTGCAAAGCTGCCTTCCTGCTGATATTACTAGGGTAATCCAGGAAATAGCTATAGATTGGCTTCAAGAATTCAAAGTAAAATTTGGTTAAAAATATATGTCGCTTACAGAATTAGAGCTTACTTTATTTCTCCACAAAATCACCTCTATAATTTAAGCATTTGTCATATCTATCACCGAGCGGCTTGGCTCAGGCGCTGCATACGGGAGATTCAGGGTTGAAGTACCCGGGGCCGGCCAATCTGACCGAGGGTTTTTTCGCGGCTTTCCTCGGTCGCTAGGCGAATGCTGGGTTGGATAATTTGATCCTCTATCGTCCTTACATTTCATTTCCTTCTTCTTCATCGCCATACTAGACTTTGGGGCGATCACCCATCCTGATATACTATGATCCAGAGTTTGCTTGCTCCTGACAGGCTACTGACCCAAGGCATTGGCTTGTAAGTCCATGAGGGCGTAATTAGTAAGAAGATGAGAGATTTGAACCACAAAGCAAGATGCTGCCTATTGATAAGGATGAAATCCAATTAATAGTGTAATGTGATATCTCTTTGTTCCACGCCGCCGACCACACCCCCTCCTTTGTGCGCTACTGGCATGCCGCCCAGCAGAGAACTGGGACAATTGACTATTGTCCTCGTACAGTACAATGGGGGTATTGTTTCCGTACGCAGGTCACGCCCCTTCTTTTTGGGCTGCTCTGAATACCGCCCGGTAGAGAATTGGGACAAGGGGGTATTGTTCTCGTCGCTAATGGAGGTGTCTCTTTGTGCGCTACTGATAGCGGCAGCCGGAGACCGCCGAACAATGGGCTACTGTTCAAAAGGAGAGGTGCGAAAACGCTTAACACTCCAGGTCGCAAATTGATGCCGCAGGCCCGAGAAGTGGGACAATGGGGTATTGTTCTCGTCGCGTGCCGTAAATCGAGGGAGGAGGTAAAGTTCTAAATATCTGTGTCAATCAATCAGGTAATGTTCGTCCATGCATAACATTATGTAACGTCATTGAAAAAAAAATCAGGGGTTTATACTGCTAACGTCCTGGATTCCCGGTATCACGCCTCTAAAGGGCTGGACGCAAGGCCGCCGATCGATGAATACAATTATTCGAATTAAGTATTTTTGATTGATTAATATAATTAAGTGTATATGAATTGACTTGCGCACCTGGTTGTCATTGTATATGTGTGTGTTAGCGTATGTATAACTATCACGCTCATTGGTATTAACGTGTCCAGCAATCCTTCAGTGTAATGAAAATACCCACCAGCAGGCTTCTGCTTGGTAATAACAAGTTTCGATTTACATTTCACCCCCTCCACGACTGCTGCGTGACGTCACTAACAAGTCTCGAAAGTTAGATTGAAGGTATGGCTAGATCCAGTTCACGATAATGATGTCGCGAATAATATGACAATTCATGGACGCAGTCGACAGATACTAATGGTAACATTATATTCGTCAATAAGAGAATCACTGATATAGCAGATGTTCTTGGAGATATGGATGCTGTAAATAAAAGATATGCTGGAGGCATGATCATTAGGAGATCGAAGACACGCGACAGCAGTTAAACAGGTACTTGCTAAAGGAAATCGGAATGCAAATACACAAGAAACTGCTAGGGTTCAATGCAAATTTGAACAAAACTACGGAGCAAGTGGATGCTTTAACAGTTTCAGCAAAGGAAAGGACAGATTCGCTAATGATTTCTATTCAACAACAGACAGAGGTACTCGAAAGAGAGAAAACAGCATCCAAAGTATATATAATGAGAAAATAAATAATTTGGAAAAATTAACAAATATACAAATTTCAAGCCTGGACGGAACATTCAAACAGTTAAAGACTGAGACTTGGAACACTCTAAAAGGGATATGCAACAGTTAAACAAATACATGCCAAAGGAAATCGAGACGCAAATAGGTAAGTAGCTGCAAGACATCACAGCAAATTTGAATAAAACTACGGGTAAAGTGGATACTCTAACAACTTCTACAAAAGACAGGACATATTCTATAATGGTCTCTAATAAACAAGTTACAGCTGAGCTTGATAGAGAAAAAACAAATCTTCAGAATTTTTGTAATCAGAAAATGAGTAATTTAGAAGAGTTAACAACGAGACGAGTTTCAGATCTGGAGAACACGGTCAAGCAGTTAAAGACAGAGGTTTTGAATGCCCTCAAAACTGATTCTCCCAATGATAAACTTAAGAAATTGGAGCAAAATGTAAACATGATGATGGACACCTACAACAATCATGTGCAGCAAATGGCAAGCCTAGAAGAATCGGTCAGATGCATGTACGCTAATACGACAATCTTTGCTGTGGCTTTCAAGACACATACACAGGAAAATAAGAAAGAAACCGATCAACTGAGAACTGCGATCGGGATGGTAGCTAAGGATATCGACACATTGAGAACTCAAACAGGACGTAGACTATAAATTGAAGGTAAACTTCTATTTTCACATAATTTGTAAGATAGATAGTGAAAGCATAAGACTTAGAGTCTGTGGTCGAGGATACCAGGGCTGTAAAAGAAAAACTGATAGCTCTGAGACCAAGTTTGAGACTCAGCATGTTATGTCCAAAGCTTTGAAGCCCGTAACCGCCCCCTCAAGGATATTTTAGATACCCAACGGGGATTGGCGCGAAGACAGTCAAGAATGAAGATGATAAATCTACAAGTATTTCTGCTTACCTTAATAAGTTCGCTCAAAAGACAAGGATCGTATTGATACATTGTACACTGTGAGATATCAGGATGATAGTTATATGCTAGGAAATAAATATATTAGTTTTATAAATAACTAAATATTGATGGGCGATGAAACTTATGAGTCTACCGGTGGTTTGAAGGAGCTCATCTTTAAGCGATCACCTCAGATGTCTGCATGCAGACATACGCTAAGATTCTGAAAAATACTTTTCTTCATAGAAGTGGTTACACCAGGCATGGCCGTTTGAGATCTGGTAAATCGTATAAATACGAGAATATAGTACGCCCTCTGCTCAATACACATTCAGGTGTAGGAGCATAAACCTGATAAGAAGGTTGCCTACGATTTCTGGAGAAATCCTAACACATTAGTGAACAGACTGAGGCTACTTATTGCTTCGAAGGACGCAGGTAATATTCAAGAGATTGAGGAAATTATCGGAGAGTTGAAAGCATCTAAAATTATGGCATGACCGCTAAACAGAATATCGCCAGAGAGCTTCACGGATCGGCGAGGAGGAACTACTTACGACGCAGAATTATCGGTAAAGGTCTGAATGATTTATTACAAATTGACTTGATTGAAATTATACCCTATGCAAGAGTGAACAAAAATTTCAAATAGATTCTGTTCGCAATCAACTTTTACTCTAAAATGGCATATGCAAAACCCTTAAAGGACAAGTGTTGCAAAGACTATGTAGGATATATTACAAGAAATGGACGCTCCACCAAGAATATACAAAGTGACAACGTGTCGCAGTAATCTGTTCGTGTTATCTTATTTGCTGAGCGCCTGTTATTTTATTATTTTGAATTTTGGGTTCTTTGTCCTCCGGCTAGCTATTATTACTCAGTCGAGTAAATATCTCTAAGCGGGGCGTGTGAACGGAAAGGAGTTGTTACTAAAAGGTAACACTGATAAAAGAATTTATTTTCACTCTCTTATTACCGTCACACTTAATTAATAGTTCACATCTTAAATCTTTATACACGCCTGACTGAAACTGTTATATTTCCGAATGTAATTACTATCGTAATAGTTGTCGCGTACCTACTTCACATTTTGTAACTAACTTTACGACGCGAAAGATTCTGTAGAACTGCGTGATGTGTACCTCGTGAATGATTCTGTAGAACTGCGTAATGTGTACCTCGCGAATGATTCTTTTGAACTGCGCGATATTTGCTTTTGGCTCAAGAATTTATACTCCCTCACCCCGATATGCCTAAACATTATAATAGAGCTGCTATTGGTTACTAAATCGCGCCAACATTAGCGTCTGTTTTGTAAGCCAATCATAATTACAAACACATATGCTCTAGGGAAGATATTCCCTCCATTTCTAAAGAAAGGCACGCTACCGTGACGTCATTTGTTTGTCTCTTCTAAGTGATAAACAACTCACCCCATCGCTTCATTGTTACCCATTCCTATTGTCAGGTTCAGTGAGGCCGTGTAAACTTATTTCCTAACAATGCTTATAGCTAACAAACATCTAAAATCATTGTCATACAATAATGTTAATTTACACTACAATCACTCCGGCATTCACAGTGTTGTGATATAAAATACTGCCTCAAACGGCAAAGAATTTTATAACAAGTTCTTTAAAAGATTAACGTTAACGTATAATATTAACCACTACATCACTTATACCAAGACCTTTTACCTAGAATCATTGTAAAGTACAATGATACTTTTCATTCGACTATCCTCATGAAGCCTAACGAAGTGAAAAACAACGATCTTCTTCTGACAGTGTATAATTATAATCAAGAACGAAGAGAGAAGACTGCAAGGAAGTTCAGTGTTGGTGATTATGTTAGGGTATCTAAACATAAAGGGCATTTTGAAAAGTGTTTTGAATCTAACTGGAGTGTTGAAATCTTCAAAGTATTTCGTGTGAATCGTAGCAAGCCTAAAACTTCCATTCTAAAGAATAGGAATGGTGAGGTCATAAAAGATGCCTTCTATGGACATGAACTAAAAAAGACTAACTATCCTAACACGTATTTAGTAGAAAAGGTTTTACGTAAACCTGGAAACAAAGTTCTCGTAAAGTGGTGTGGTTTTGCAGATTCTGAATAGTTTAATATAAAGGATTTGGTGTAATGTATGAAGAATTACTAAAGACTAGTGTTTTATGATTGTAAAAATCATTAGTATATTTTTTTATTTTAAAATCCTGATAGTATTTTGAGGAAAAAGTGTGGATATTTAAAAACACTCACATTGTGAAATGAATATCTAAAACTATATACAATATTAAAAACATCGGAGGGAAAAGTAATACACAAAAACCCTCACACATTTGAAATGAATATAAAACTATATACAATATTAAAAAAACATCAGAGGGAAAAGTAATACACAAAAACCCTCACACATATGAAATGAATATCTAAAACTATATACAAGATTAAAAACATCGGAGGGAAAAGTAATACACAAAAACCCTCACACATTTGAAATGAATATAAAACTATTAAGAAAACATCAGAGGGAAAAGTAATACACAAAAGAACCCTCACACATATGAAATGAATATAAAACTACATACAGCATTAAAATCACAGGGAAAATTAATACACAAAAACCCTCATCATTTGAAATGAATATAAAACCATATACAACATTAAAAAATCAGAGGCAGAAAGTATTATGCAAAAAACCCTCACATATTTTAAATCTCTTTTTACACAACACATATACATTATTTACGTTTTTACAACGATAGGTACTAGCAATCGTCAGGTCTGAGGGAATAATGGACCCAGGCTAGAGTTTTATAGGATCCTTCTATCTTGTCATCAACAACCCTCCTTCAACGCCAATTTGTTTGCTTCAATAGTGTAGTTTTGTGGTTTTGGCTACGAGATGTTTTTTGGATTGAATAAATTTTCAGGCTATGACCCTTCAAGCATTCAAAATAATGACCGAAATCTATTTCCTCCATACCCGTCCTGTTGATGTCCTTTGCTTTCTTTATTCTTTGTCCGTTGTATCTGTAGGCGTATAATTTTGCTCTGATACCGACATACTCTTCCATAGTCACGCCGCTCAATTCATCTTTGAACCAGCCAATCTTTTTCTTTTTGGCTTGCTGAATGCCATATGCATGATCTGTTTGGAAGTTTGAGGTGTCAAAATACTGTGGGCCTTCCTAATGAATTCATAGATATCAGAACTCGTTTCAAAAACGAACGAGTCTGTATCCATGTAATTAAGCGGCAGGTCTTTCAAATTTGTTTTCAGGACATTATAAAAAAATTATACATTATAAATTTAGAAGGGTCCAAAATCGATGCCCGGTGTAGATTGGCTTATTCATATGCACCTTCTCTCTGCCTATTTCGATGCCTACAAGACTTACCTCGAATATGATAGTGCGTAGATATTTACTGCGTGCTGTCAACTTCTTTGCCGGTTCCCATTTGCTAACTATTTTAAAATCAGTGTAATTGTAACATTCTCTATGTATTTCCCGTATACAGTATTGTTCATCTTTTTCCAAAGGTTTTTCCGAATTCTGATTTTTCTTGACTTCTCTTCTCTGTATTAACGCCGATATAGGTCTTTAGCCAGTTAGACTGGTTGTAGGACACCACCCTGTGAATACGTCTTGCAGTTAGACCCTGTTCGATACACTGCTGCATTACCCTGTAGTGCAAGACATGTTTGTTTTTATTATCTAATGTTGCAAGCAGTTTATTGTATTGTCCGTTTGTTGGTCTCGCGCTCTGTGGGCAGAAAGGAAATTCGTTATGGGCGCCCTGGATATGGTCAGGGTATTCGATATCTACTTCCAGCACATAGCTAGTCTCCGAATCTTCTTTGACGTCCATGAAACTTATACTGTCAATATCTTCGCTGGTGAGCCATTTTGGTTTTTTATGAGGGAGGGCCGATATCATTAAAGCACCGTATAAGTCGCTTATGTCCCAATAGGACAGGTGCTTAACAGGTGCATGCCGATCAATGCTGGAAATGTACCTGTGGTTAGATTTATGAGTAGCCCTTTACCACAGTACACAGTCCACCTCTAATACCCGACTCCAAAAACTCCAGCATGCTCTTGTCGTATATTAAAGAATGTTTCGCCTTTATTGTCCTCAACATTGCGTCAAAGGCAAGTCCTGGTATTGTATAAACCCATGCTGGGTCAAGTTTATACATTCCCAGGATGAGATCTCGAAACGTTTAAAACATATCCGCCAAGAGCAGTATAACTGCTTTGAGATATAGGTCACTGTATTCCCCGTGATTCCCGATATTAGAGGGATCCCAAACTTTTACAGCATACCTGTATTCCTCGCTGGTGATGTGCTTGCCTTGTAGGGTACTGAAGAAGGCATATTTTGGTGGTAGAGCTGTTTCCTCAAGCTATTCAAAGCTTGACACATAGTCATATGGGAATATACCCTCGCTCGTTGCCAGCTTAAAATGCTCTTCAACAGGATATTCTGCCTTGGTTATTTTAAAGTCGCCCTCCTCAGGCATGTCAGCCAGGCTGGACAGCATTCATCAAGCAACTTAAAGCTGTCCAGAAACCTGAAGCTGATGTTGCTGTACCTTTTGCTGAACGATACATACTTTTCACCAGTTTTAGCTATGTACTGTATGCGTTTATTGTCATATGCCAGGTGTCTTATCAGGAAGTGACTGTCATAATTAGATAGGCAATGAAACAAGGTCGGTATGAAATTAGGGACCCTTCTATTCAAATTGCATCTATTATGAGCAGCACCCAGATATTCTCCAGTCACGTGATCGTGATCCCTAAAGCGCTAATCGCTCATAGTGTAAGCCTCAAGGCATAAATGACATTCAGAGGCATTATGGAAATTCTGCTGCTCTTCAGGGAATAGATCCATAGGTTTAGGATTAGAATACACATCGATGACATCATCAGCAATTACTTTTAATTGCTTGAAGAAGTCATGGATGGCATTTGGACCTCTGAAGAGAAAGAATTTCCAAAATGTCTCGTCATGGCTACATACCAGCTTTAAGGCAATAGACATTGCTTCATGTTCTTGAATGGCTCGGGTCCAGCTCGAGTTGCTTGAGAGCTCGCAAGAGTGGACCTTTGTCAGAACAGATTCAATGTCAACATATATAACAAAATGTACAAGAACGCTTTTGGAGAATGCCTTAAATTCAATTCAGTCATCCTGTTGAGGCATTTTAGTAGCTTGCATTTTCCACATCTTAATCTATGTGCTTCCAGAACCTTCTCACTGACGCGTCTCTTGAGACATGCCTCACATGTCCATATTCTGCCACTATGTTCGTTGTCTGCATGCTTATCAATCTGGGCAAGTCTTTAATGAGGCAGTAGTGTGACTTATCCTTCTTTTCAATGTACAGTAGATTGACGTGGTGATGCTTCATTTCTGCTGTTTCGTATAGAGGAATAATGTTCTCATTCTCCTCTATACCAAAAACTGAAATCGATACTCCATTATTCTGTTTTTCAATGGGGTATGCTGTGGTTCTTTATCCATGACGTTTAGCAGGGTATTTACGGAGTAGCAGACACCATGCGAAGCAGAAGTTGTCGTTATTCTTGATATTTACCACTGCATCTTTATTCCAGATTTTCTGGGGTAATTCAATACATGATGCTGCATGTAGAGGGTCATAGTGTGTAGAGTTCATTACCAGACCGAGTATGGAAAACAAGGACTGTGACGAAGCACCCTCAAATTTGGAAATGTTTTCTTAAATATCTCCCGTAATTGAAGAAAAGATGTGAGTGAGGTCGCTTGATGGATGTATCACCACGGTCTTAGAATTAAAGAATGAAGAAACTAGCGTCTCTTCACCAGGTTTATTGATTAAATATGAAGGTTCTGGGAACAATTCATTTTCAATCCAGATCTGGTTTTCTGCAATACGTTTTCCACTTCATTACTTATAAGCCCCTTGCACTCATCTAAAGAGGCTCTAGGATCGAGTATTTCTAATGTATTTTCTATTCTACTATTAAAAATACGTCCGACGATTGCCGATTGGATGGTCTTGCATTCCAGGCCCTGACAATTGCTAGCACTAACCTTGGCTTTTTAATTGGGAGTTGTTCGCTCCCGTCCGGCGCCTGTCTCCTCTTTTTGTTCAGCGGTGCTGAATTTTCGGATGAGGATGCCGGTGCAGCGGCTTTGACACTTGCGTCGGCTAATGAGGAGGTTGGCGCTGCAGCGGCTACGGCTTCCACAGGCATGATGGGCGATGAGGAGGCTGATGGTGCAGCGGCTGCGACTTCATTAATCCTCTCGTGGGATGCGGAACTCTGTGTTGCGATCTCCTAGACTTGGATCTTTCGTGTGCGAGAATATTTCCTGGAATAATGATGATAATAATAATAATAATAATAATAATAATAGCACAGCCTGTTTACAAGATGTTAATATGATTTGTTACATTAATATAGATAAAACACTGAAGAATTCTTACCATTCGGTGGTTGCTGCATGCATGAGGCAAGGTCCCGTCCTTTATGATTGAGTGTAGTGAAGGTATGGAAGTTTGATGGTGAAGCGGTCACGGGTAAAACCATCCCTCCACCGAAATAATGTCCACTCCCTGGAATATTAATAATAGTATAGCATGTGTACAAGAACTTCATAAAACGTTCAAGAATTCTTACCATTCGCTGGTATCTGCATGTATGGGGCAGGACCCCGTCCCTGATGATTTCGTGCAGGGAAGGCATGGAATGGCGCATGGTGCAGCGGTCTACGTCCACCGTAATAAAGTCCACTCCCTGGAATAATAATAGTATAGAATATGTACAAGAACTTCATAAAACACCGACGAATTCTTACCATTCGGTGGTTGCTGCTTGTATTGGGCCGGGAAGGCATGGAAGGCGGATGGTGCAGCGGTCACGGGTTGAACCACGCCCCGTCCCGAAATAAAGTCCACTCCCTGGAAGAATAATAATAGTATAGCATTTGCACAAGAACTTCATAAAACGCTCAAGAATTCTTACCATTCGGTGGTTGCTGCATGTATGGTGCAGGACCTCAAATGTGATGATTTGGTGCCGGGAAGGCATGGAAGGCGGATGGTGCAGTGGTCATGGTTTGAACCGTACCCTCCCGAAATAAAGTCTACTCCTTGGAATACTAATAATATTAATAATAATAATAGATTAGCATGTGTGTAAGATAAACATTGAAGAATTCTTACCACTTGGCGGTTGCTGTATGCATGAGCCAGGGGCCCATACGTGATGATTGAACGCCTGAATCATCCTGTTATTCACGGAATGTTCCAGCAGCCAGCTGCAAGTATCTTGCTGGAGCTGGTTATATGTTTCATTTAGATTAGTAGATCCGAATGCTGAAAACATAAGTAATTGACGTGTTAGATATTATTGTTTTAAAAGATAAGCAATATTATTAAGTTAATTTACTTTATTGCGATTAGCTTACATACACGGAAATGTCGATGTATTTAACTCGGAAGAAATTTCTGTTGCAAATAAAGAACATTTATTATTCAATACAGTCTCTTAACGTGATGGAAACAGATGAAGGTTTTCATTAAATGAACGCCTTAGGGAAAATGAAACATGTCCAAATAGCTATTAACTGAAGAATGTTCAACCGAGGTCATGCGCGATGCGCGCAATCTGGGGCTTCTTGGCTCCGTACCCGTCGATTACCCTCGAAAGAAATTTCTATTGCATATAAAGAACATTTATTATTCAACTTGGAATGTATTCAAATAGTTGTATTTTTCTCTAGAAATGAATATAATTCACTCGCTAAAATCTAGTGGTACCATGCTAGGCTCTAGTCGCCAAGGTCGCGGGTTCAAACCCGGCGGAGGGCGATGGATTTTTTCGGGCGTAAAAATCCTTAGCATGGCTTCCTTCGGAAGCGACGTAAAGCTGGTGGTCTCGTGTAGTAAATTTACGGCACGTAAAAGAACCCCAAGCCGCATAAAGAGGCCTGTGAGCAAAATTACCGGTCTTTCACGCCCAATATAGAATGGGACGCTAAGGACCATAGTAGTTAAAGAGTGTTCATAAATAAAACTCAATTTAATTTTCGCTAAGGTCTCGTATTTAAACACTTGGTATAATAAGTTTGCTTAAAAAATGAATACTTAACTAAACTGTTTGCATTTTGAGAAAATGAAATTCGCATGGATAGCTAATAACGCTATTAATGCCTGACATTAAAAAAACAGAAAAAAGGCGTAACACATAAATTGCCTACAGAGAGTAATAAGTTAACTTTTAAAGTAAATGGAGTGCTTTTACAACTTACCAGACACGGTGTTTGATGGAATTTCACGACGTGAAGTAAAGCCTGAAGAGATCTTAAGTCGGCGAGTTCACTCGAGAAACTGTAAGAATTTCTGGTGAAGCAGACTAATATATCTCTCTTTTGTAATATAAAAATGCAGGCGAGAGGCGTGACGGAATAAAATAGATTGATTTTGATTGGCTACTCCACCCCTATCGAGTAGTAGGACTCGTGGGGGGAAGCTAGCCTCCCGCAGGGAGACATTTCATAAAATAAACGTGTCTAAACCAGTTAGGGGGAATTCCGGCATCATACGATAATATGGTAGTAGGGAAAATCTTCCTCTATATAACGCTAGAGTATTCTTTTGAATACGTGTATTGCTAAAATTCATTGTCTATTATTACATTACCAAAGTATTCACTCAAGTGGTATATGAGGTATTCACAGATATATGGAGATGTTATCTCCTCGACGTGTGCTGTTTGGAACCCTTCCATTAACGTCGTAAGACGTGCGTCTATGAATGATTTTTAAAAAGCGGAATTTCCCGAGACCTGGTTTAACCGATTCAGTGGGGTATACAACGTATTTTGCAAGGCGTGTACAACTGAATAACTCGTACTAGAATTTCTCAAAGGCCGCTAGTGTGGGTCTTAAGACAAAAAATTTAAAACGAATATCAAATTTATATTTGAAGTCCTCCCAATGGTTCGACCTTTCTGTTAGAGTACTCTACACATCTTTCGACAGGGCATGTTTTGAGGTCCCCTCTCTATGTTATTTACATCTTTTTGTGATACTTATATATTTTCTAAGAGGGGAATGCCTGTTTTGAAAGCTCCTTTAGTTTTAGCTCGAGTTCAGGGTTCGATTCTCCTCTGGCACTCAATACCGCTTTAGTCATTGTATGTCTAAACAATTACGGGTCTGTTACAGGTGGCTTTTCTTTTTTGTTGCGGGAATACTCGACAGTGCATGTTTTGAATTCCCCTCCCTATGTTATTTACATCTTTTCGCGATATTTATATATTTTATAAGAGTGGAATGCCTGTTTTGAAAGCTCTTGTAGTTTTAGCTCGAGTTCAGGGTTCGATTCTCATCTGGTATTCAATACCGCTTTAGTCATTGCATGTCTAAACATTCACGGATCTGTTACAGGCGGTTTTTCATTTTGTTGCGGGAATAAAAAAATTAGTTTTATTTATGATCGCTCTTTAATCGTTGTTAATTAAAAGAACAACAAAGGGAATGTTTTGTTAGCTCCCCATATTTCATTATTTATTTCTTTATAAATAACGTATTGCATGTATTCTTTAACTATTATTTTAGTGTAAAAATAATGAAAAAGATAGTATTGTTTCTCTTTATACAATTTTCCTGGAGTGGTAATACATGTAAAACAGGTAAGCGGAATTTCCAGAGTCGTGGTGGTTATATGTCTGTCGGGAAAATCCTCCTGTGTGTATAATACTAGAGCATTCTTTGAATACGTGTATTGCTCAAAATCCACTGAAGTGTTCAAAGATATATGACGATGTTATCTCTCCTCAAAGTATGCTGTTAGGAACCTATCCATTAAGCCCAAAAGACGTGCATCTATGAAGGCCTTGAAAATGGAATTTCCCGAGCGAACGCTGGTTTACCCAACCTCAGATGTATACAACATATTTTGCCAGGGATGTGTAAACCACTATATAAATCATTAGCATCTCCAACATACCGTTTGAAGGAATCGGTAATTATATTAATGCAGCTATGTGCTAGCGCAAAGGGGAGAGAGAGAGAGCGCGCGTGCTTTCGTGGGTGATTCGGGTACTTTATCGACAACGACTCACTATACTGCATCATCGCCTGTTTAAAAGTCCATGCCCATGTTATTTTACTTCTCGAGGACTGCATGCATGAAGGTCCCCTGTATTTTACGTCGAGTGTTATATAGTTTCTAAGAGGGAAATGCCTGTTTTGAAAGCTCTTGTATTTTAGCTGGAGTTCAGGTTTCGATTCTCTTCCGGTATTCAATACCGCTTTAGTCATTGCATGTCTAAACAGTCACGGATCTGTTACAGGCGGCTTTTCATTTTGTTGCGGGAATAAAAAAAATGAGTTTTATTTATGAATGCTCTTTAACAGGAGTTAATTAAAAGAACAACAAATGGAATGGCTTGTTGTCCTGCTAGTTTAAATATATTTTTTTTCAGAGCCAACCCCACGTGTAAACAACCCTTAAAAATAAAAACTAATCTTTAAGCGAGAAGTTCCTTAACTTCCTTTCAATTGATTCATGCTCGCTTTAATGTTTAAAGGCGCATCATGGCCGCTTCCGAATGTTAAAAACCTATCATGGCCGCTTTCGTCTTTTACCTCACAGACAGGAAGCGGTCAAGCAGAGCGTACCTTCCCTCAGCGCCCGCTGGAGAGCGGAAAAGAAGAGGGAGAAACTGTTGGCGTCTGACGGAGATAGCTATAGCAGAGATCCTGCGATGGGACCTGTTTCATTCCGTGAGAGAACGGCAACGAGAGCAGAGCTATATGTCATGCTCCTGAAAAAGTATCGGTTTTAAAATACGTCTCACGTATTTTTTAGAGTTAGCTATTTACGCTAACTCTGTCTTTTAGTCATGCATTTTAATTCGTTTAAGTGATGTAATATTCTTATCAGCCCAAAAAGTTTTCCCCCAAAACATAACTAAATAAGTGTTATTAGTTGTAGTAATTATACACGCGTAATAATCGCCTAGTTAAGTTTTAGAAAAAAGATTTGCGAGGGTGAGCGGGGTACTCTTTATACTGTAACAATAAGAAATACTTAATTTGAATAATTGTATTCATCGATCGGCGGCCTGCGACCAGCCCTTTTCAGGCGTGATACCGGGAATCCAGGACGTTAGCAGTATAAACCCTGATTTTTCTCAGTGACGTTAGATGATGTTATTTAGAACTTTACCTCTTCCCTCGTTTTACGGGGGATGGTGGCGGCACTCGACGAGAACAATATCCCATTGTCGCACTTCTCGGGCCCGCGGCATCTATTTGCGGCCTGAGGTGTTAAGTGTTTTCACACCTCTCCTTTTGAACAATAGCCCATTGTTCGGCGGTCCCATTGTGCCGATATCAGTAGCGCACAAAGAGACACCTCCATTAGCGACGAGAGCAATACCCCATTGTCCCAATTCTCTACCGGGCGATATACAGAGCAGCCCACAAAGAAGAGGCGTGGCCTGCAATAATGCCCCATTGTACTGTACGAGGACAATAGCCCATTGTCTCAGTTCTCTGCTGGGCGGCATGCTAGTAGCGCACAAAGGAGGGGGGCGTGGCCGGCGACGTGGAACAAAGGGGTATCACATTACACTGTTAATTGGATTACATCCTCATCAATAGGCGGCATCTTGCTTTGTGGGACAAATCTCTCATCTTCTTACTACTGGCGTAAGCTCTAAAAAGAGAAACGTAATCAGAAGTCGTCATATCTTTTCACGGGCTTTAAAATTCCCTTGTTGTAGCCGGCTGTCGCCATCCATTAACCCAGATGTTTGGACACAATGATTTCACCAAGCAAAGAACGAGAAACGTATGGGAAAGAAATATGTAACTCGTCAAGGGTTACGCGTCTGTATTACACGATTTTGTTGTTCATTTGGTTCCTGAAATCAGTAATGATTAATGAGTACGGACTTGCGAGTCGAGTTTCGTCATGCACATTCATTCATTGTTGAACATTTCATACACTTTCTCACATTTCTTTCGTTTATTACTGTATCACGAAGTGTGCGTGCGTGCGTGTGTGTGTGCGTGCCTGCGCGTGCAGCATAACTCAAACGAATATTCGGTTGAATATCGAGCCTCGTATTTTAAGTTCAGCGTCTTCCAAGAATGTGACACAAAGATTTTGAAGAAAATTCATCCGCCCTAAATCTAGCCTTTGCATGCACATTTTTCATTACTTTTTATTGTCTCTATAATTACTCTTAACGATTTTGATGAAAATAATGTATGTTTAACATATTAACATGATACAAATAAAATGTATATATTAAATTTTATGGTAATAGTCTGTGAAGCTCCGCATAATTCAAAATGACTTGTATATACTTTGTAAACCGTAACTGTAGAAGAAAAATCTTACTGCACAAAAAATGTGTAGATATTGTTAAAGCATAAAATTGCTATGCTATCAAATAACGGTTTGTAATACTCATTTTCGAGATGTTCTTTGTGATTGGTCTGAGTTTCCAAATACATACTTTTCTCAATTGGTTAGTCGCTATTCTTCTTTTTTCTCGTGGACATGCAAACAGCATGGCATTTCAAAGCCGTCACTTAACAATCTGCTTCGTAAATACAGACTGTAGCTTTAGCCTACTGTATCCTAATATCTATTTCGAAATGTACAAGGAAAATTTAACTCGACTATCAAGAAGTACATAGACATCTTCTGTAACAATGGTTTTTAGAAGAGGATAGAGAAAGTCATATGAATGCAACACATCCGATTTTTTCTCGTGATCGTTCAAAGGACATGGAAATTCAAAGTTATCACATAGCGACCCGCTTTTTAAGAATCTTGACTATTGTTTGAGCCTATTGTATTTTCCTTATACCTACAACGAATGTGTTATCTCGATTAACAAGTAGTGGACAGACTGCCTTTATGTTCGGATGGTAGCGTTCTAACTTCTCTACCCAGAGATTCCGAGTTTGATTCCCAGCTGTGCGGGCAATTTTTCTTCATCCAGAATCATTCCCTATCCTCCACATAGTGTGGTAACATGAATGTCGGAGTGAATGAGTGTTCAATGTAACAGTTTACAATAAAATCAACATTAAAAAAACCTTACAGTTGAGAGAGAAAACAGCATCACTAAGTTGTTTCTCCAGTCAAAGTCCGCGATATGAGCATAGAAGTGAAAGGGGGCTAAACAATTTAAAAAAATTAAAACATATTAGAAGAATTTGATAGAAGAATAAGGTTTTGTAAGGTTATTTTGTAGAAGAGTGAGTAGAAAAAATCATATGAATGCAACGCATCAGGGTTGTTGTAGTATGAAGATAAAATTTTATTGCAAAGGTGAGTATTTTGACGTTGTTTGCCTTCCTTCTTTTCTTATTCTCCCCCGCTTTATTTTTGCTAGCCAAAGACCAAATTACAGAGGAAGAAAGCAAATATAAGAGTAGTTAATTCCTAGTGCGGAATGAAAAGGTAGATACATAAACTACAACATTTAGAGTTAATATAACAATTTAAGAGTACACATCCTGTTTTCCATTGGACGCAGAGCTAGCGCAGTTTCGTTTTCGGTTTTCATACTGAGGGTCCGGGGCTCGATTCCCGGATCTGGGGTGGCGATTTGAAGTTGGCTCTGTCCACGCCTTCACCTCTGACTTGCTCATGCGAAGTATCCCCAAGGTCCAATGTGGTTCGGAGTCCACGGTAAAAGCTGTAGGTCCTCCATTCCACCGGGCATCCTCATCATCGGAGTATTGTGGCTGCTGGGTACCATCCACCCCAGAAATGCGTCCAGGCATTGCTTGGTGGAATTACAGGCCATGCTGCTTTGACAGTGATCATAGATTTAACAACACTTGGCTGATGTAAACAAATGAAGGACTTAATTGTTAACAATAAGGTTGGTTAAGACCTCAAGAAATTCGTTATTAAATAGGCTTACTGCGGGATAAAATGTGGCATAGGTGTTTATTCGTAGTTTTCCTTTATTTCTTAGGATCAAACTCACGTGCTCACTCGCTTTGTTTCATTCTTTGCTCGACATGACTTAGAGGATGTTGCATTGGCAACAGTTTCAACCAAGACCCCGATTTTTATTAACACCGCATGCTTGGAAAAATTAAAAGCAGCAGCAGTCTTTTTTACCTAGACTGTGAAGGACAAAATGCCACACGATGCTAGCACGTTTCTTTTCTCCTTTTTTCATACTATCATAGATCATATGGCGACGCCTGTCAGTAGGTTTTTTTATACATATGACGCATTGTGTGCCGGGCAGACGACCTTAATTGCGTATTTGCTTTCCTATGCCTTCCTTGAGTAATGTGCTACAGTATGCCCTCTGTTGTGTAATCATCTTCATAGTTTATTTATATTTCTTTTGTTCTGTGAGAATTTCAAATCCGGTTTTTACCTGGCGACTGAGGGAAACCACGCAGAAAGAGAAAAGGTCAGATTGACAGTACACAGGATTTAAACCCGCAACCTCCCGAATACAAGCACTGGAACAATCCCGCTCAGTGTTAGGATCTGCTGAGGAGCTGGATATTAACAAACACTTTTTAACTGTTCAAATGACATGCAGACATTTGATACTGATAAACCCAGTTTAAGAATACCTTCAATCTCAACCAATCATAGCATATATCATTGTAAACTTTTCGAAATGAGATTGTTGCTACATCTTATTTTCCATTCTGCATACGTAGTAAACAAACTAAGTACATGAAACAAAATATTAACATAAAATAAGTTTATGGATTTCTGTTCACGAATAACACTTGCGATTTCCATCCTGTCTTTAGTTAATTTCCCTCTCCCTGCTTACAATCACCTTATAAAATTATCGACAATGGAAACTACAAGGACATTATTGCAATAATTTTTTTATTAATAATATTCGCAGCAAAATATTCGTATGATGTAAGTATAATAATTGCAGATTACTACTAATTCGAAATGCTCCTCTAAGTTGTAAGAAAATAAAGCAGTTTTAAGTATGATGACATACGTTATTAAAGGCAATATTTTCTGTCTTGGTATATGAAATGATATTACGTTCCAGGAAAATACCTTTCTGAAAATGTTACTTTTTATAAATGTGTAGGAACTTAAAACATATTTAGCTGATTAGAAAACATGGTGACTAAAGTTAACTCTTACCTCTGGATGGTGTACATCATCTCATAGAAACGAGTTTACAAATTACTTCGTTGTAACCAGTGTGTGGCAGTTGTAACTCAAGATGAATTATTAGAAAATGACAGTTAAGCACTTTGAAATGCTTATGAAGGAAACAAAGATCATTGCTAATATTCCAATTGCAATAATTACATTAAAACCTAACAAGTTGAAACGCATGGCTTATTGGTCCGTATATTAGAGATGTTTGCAACATCACCCAAGGAGGGAGGAAGAGAGAGGCACATTTTCGTGGCAATAATGTCGCAAATGACAGTAAGGTTGAACTCGGAAGCGGAAAGTCACAAAGGTTTTCGCTGCATATCGAGATAATGAGCGCTGAGCAGAATGCGGTTGCTACGCAACGGCCCAGGGGCGGCTACCAGGTTGGGGAGGGATCGATCTGGGGCGAATCAGCCAACACCAATCCTCTTTCGTGTACCGACCTAGTTTCAGAGAACTCTAAAGATGTTTGTTTCCAGAAAGGATGGCATCTGTAACATTATCGTAATTTTTATAGAAACCATTGTTTGTCTAAAATTACCTTATGCTCTGTGAGCTTTTGAACATGCTTCACCATGGGCCTTTGAGGGAAGGGAGACAGTAAGTTTGAAATTTTATTTTTGTTAGTTTTGCAATAAAATAACGAGATTCATTCTTCTTAATCTCAACATGCAAAGGAATATAAATGTATTAAAAGTGAATAACTTTTCACAAAATGGCAAAATATATCTGGCAGGCATTGCTAATAACAAGACATTAACACTCTAAAGCAAATCACACACAACACAGATATCTTGAATAAAGGTTTACTTTGAGAAGCATAATGCACCAAGACAAAGCAGCGACTGAAGCACATCTGATATAGATAAGCTTAAACGCGTCATGCGGATCGAAAAAGTGCCGAGGTCACTGCAGTACAGCGTGCTACGCATATAGCTGGTCTGTGCTCTTACCTTAAGACTGCACTAAAAAAATGAGTTTTATTTACGGACGCTCTTTAACTGCTGTGGTCCTTAGCGTCCCATTCTATATTCGACGTGAAAGACTGGAGGTTTTGCTCAGAGGCCTCTTTATCAGGCTTGAGGTTCTTTTACGTGCTGTAAATCTACGACACGGGACTACCGGCTTTACTTTCCTTCTGAAGGAAGCCATGCTAAGGGTTTTTACGTTGGACCCAACTGCTTAAGAACTCCTATACCTTCTTATAGCATACCATACTTAGAAACTAGCTATATTTTTAATTTTAATTAGTTTCCATAAAGGGGAGTTGTAATGAGGCGCAAAATCCAAAGGTTGAAGCATTTCATTTGTTGCTATTATTATTATTATTATTATTAGTAGTAGTAGTAGTAGTAGTAGTAGTAGTAGTAGTAGTAGTAGTAGTAGTAGTAGTAGTAGTAGTAATAGTAGTAGTAGTAGTAGTAGTATAATTCTTATGTATTTTTACTTTCCTACTACTATAGAAGTAGAGGCAGTGTTGTATTCCACCCAAAATTTCGATGTTGAAATTTTATCGGAAATATGTTTTTGGCATTTTTGGAAAAAGGTCCATGTATGTGTGTATCTGTTAACAGCATAACTCAAAAACGATAAGTCGGATAAGTACTAAACTTGGTATTTAAGTTCAGTATATTCCAGGATGGGACACAAAGATTTGCAAGAAAAATCCCCCACCCCAACTACCCTGTACATGGAAAATGTTTCGAAAAAGTGCTGTTAATGATTTTGATTAATGATATATTAAAGATATTTACTTGACAAATAAAATGTATATCTTGAATTTTCTGGGAATAGCCTTTGCGTCCTCTTCATTCGGAAGGAATTTTGTGTAATCTTGTATAACTGGTAAACGTTAAACGATAGACGAAACCGTACTACACAAAAAATGTAGACCTCTTTGAAACACACAATTCATTTCAAATTTTTTGTGGCATAAGCCATTTCTGAGATAACCGTTATTAATGGCCCAAATTGTTCATTCCTTGGTCATTCTTTAAAGTCCTTTCAATATTCAGTTTTCCTCGCGATTCACGGGAAAGCATGGAATTTTAAGCCTAGCATATAGCGTTCAGTTCTTAGACATTTGACTATCGCTGTTCTCTTTGTATCTATAACCAAATGTGTAATGCAGCTATTTCTGTAAAGGTTTATTTGGATTAAAACGTAGTAGATATAAAAATAAGCTTTAGTAAGAATAGTTTGTATACTCACTAATAAACGACAGAGGGTAGTAAAAGTCAGGTGAATGTATCAGATTTAAAAAAAATATTGCGTAACAAAAGTTTAGAAACATAATATTTCTGCTAAGTTCTGTTATTTAAAAAATCTTGATAGGATATTATTGTATATTACTTAAGCACTTAAACTAACTTTTCGTTACGCTTATTCGTGTAAGTAAATCAGTTACAAATGCAAACAGTGTTAAACCTTTGTCTTATATATTCATGTTTCTTAGTAAATCAGAAAAGTAACTTTAATGCTGTTGTTTCAAAACATCAAATGACATTTAGGTTGCACAGAGGGGGAAAAGGGCTGTAGGCGATGAGAGGAAAGCAAGTAGGAGAAAGAGAGGGATATGGAGGGGAAATACCTACTTAGAAAGGATAGAAAACACGTGATGAAGGTGAGTTAGAGAGAACAGAGAGGCACGGTAGGAGGGAGGGAGAAATAGAGAAGGTGAGAGACAAAGAGGAATTTTCGCGAAATGGTGAGGAGAGCTATGGGTTCTGCTAGTTACGCCTATTTTCATTACTTGTACAATAACATTAGCAGAAATACCCGGCTTTGACAGTTTTGATAAAACATATATATTTTCGAAATATTTGTTCCTTTAACACATATTGCTGTTATTCAATTTTATTAATTTCCTCACCTCGTGCCAAATTCGCCTTTCGGACTGCAAATCCTCCAAATCGCCTCCCATCCAACATTTTTCAACTCCGCTCCATTGCGGGTGGTTTTTCCCATTATCAACCCTAACATAATAAACAGGCAGAATTTATCCGTTTATTATTGAGAAAACAGGCTCATGTGTGCTCAAAATTGCCTTACGGATCATTTTTCACTCCTCCCGCTGGGGGTGGTTTTTTTTTATACCGCACCTAAACGAATGGAGGAGACACCATTTATATTTTTATTTCACAAAAGCACTAATAAAGCTAAATATTTGTTCCTCCGAAAATTTCCGTTAAGGATGCTTTTTTGTGGTAGCCCCCCACAGTATTATTACTTTTGTCCTAAAGAACACATATCAGATTTCCCATTCGTACATAAAATCCTGCAAAGTGCATCCCATCGAGCAGTTTTCAACGCATCTTCCATTACCCCCTAGAAGAATAATAAGAGCTGAGAAACCTCAAAATGGGCTCTCGTCGCGAACATTTTCCACCTCTTCCATTGGGGATGGTTTATGCGATACCACCCCCACAGTATTTTTCTATGTGTGCAAGGGTGTAGGAGCCTATAAAGGATGCATGTATTGGCAGCTCAGGGGATTCACATTAGCAAAATATATGAACACCCCTGGGCTATAAAATCGGAACTTATCGGATTGGATGAGCGATGCATGGGGTCATAACTTCAAATCCTGCGTTCCAAAATCCTTTACTTTAATTATTTTAGTTTTATAAAGGAGAGATTGTACAGACTAGTTCAGACTATGGTCGGTCGGTTTGTTTGTTTGTGTTGGAACAACACAACTCAAAAACGAAAATTCGGTTAAATACCAAACTTAGTATTTAATTCAGTATCTTCCAAAAATGCGACATGAAGATTTTCAAGAAAATTCCCTACTCTAAACTACCTTATATATGATTTTTCTTTGATATCTTTGATTTTCTGAAAATTGGCTTTAACGATTTCGATTACAATATCACACAATTAAGACATTTACATGGGAAATAAAATGCATACTTTAAATTTTCTGGGTATAGCCTTTGAAGTGCTCCTTTATTCGGAAAGAATTTTGTATACTGGTAAACCATAAGAAATAGACAAAATTTGCTAAACATGCTTTATGTACGTTTGCATTTTGGTGGGATGAGCTTGATGATGATGATGATGATGATGATGAAGATGACAGAAAACGAAAAACTATGATTATGTGCGAGCTTAAATGCCTAAAGTAAAAGTAAGGTTTTGGAAAGAGAACATGACTGAATTTCATCTTAATTCAAATGAAATAATGGAAATGAAACACAAGTATTGGAAAAACTCGCGAATAAAACCTTTTGAAGGGTCTTATCATTAGCCACTTGGCTAAGTTGTGCCCACAAAACTGTTTAACATTATATTGCTGAGGGTGGGCGCATATGTGTTTTGGTTTTCTTTTACTTTTTGAGGCATCAGCATGTAAAACTGTATTTCTGTAAATGCTTTCATTGATACTCAACTGTCTCATACCAAGAAAGATAAACAAAAACAACTCCTTCCTTAAGGATTAGATAATCCGTTTTGTTATGAGCTTCATATGCTAAAACTCGTCCTACTATCTGGACATAACGATTGTCGATTCGCAATCCTTATAAGGCAAGCACAATTTCGAAATAAAGTAGAATTCGATTTGAAAAACTTAGTGCCACGTTTGGCACACGAACCACAGATATTCGACTTATCGGGCAGATGCACTACCGTTGTTGCACCATGACAGATGTCTTCGCATGCGGTCCCATGGGACATTAATAGTGTTTGACCAATTTAATGGTTCGAGTTCGGCCTTGGCATTGAATGTTTCAAATTTCTCATCTTTCCAACTTTAGGCTACACTGGCCAATGAGAAGAAGCGTTAACGGAATTTTGGGAAGTTTGGAATCTGACATTTTTATTGTATTATGCTTTTGCCAGATATTTCCGTTTGTTTCTTGCCCAGTATTTGCATCCTTACTTTAACCGCTTTATATAAACAATTTTAGTTAGGTTATCTTCCCACTCTCCCCAGCTCCAAACTTCATGCGCTATTTCTACAGAACATTTGGAGCTTATATTTAATTTCACGGCAGTATCTTGTTTTGAGTATGTGAAAGACTGAAGTCTAAATATTTAAGATGATTAGCATTGCCTATTAGTTTGTGCTTTTATTTTTGTTTCTGCCTGAAATGTTATGGGTACGTATTATGTTTTTGGCTAATTTATCAGCATGGTAACTGCAATCTGAGGACCATTTTATACACAAAGCTGTAAGATCTAGAAATAAGATTAGACCTGTTTTTAAAATGTTACTTGCTATTGTAAGGTAGCCTTTTAAACCGAAAGTTAAAAGAATTTGCTTTTTTCTTTGTCATTTTTATTCGCAAATTAGAGTTTCAGGAAGCATGTGATATGCCAATTTTTGGACCATTACATGTTTTTAAATATCTCCCTGCGAGTGCGCTGGTGCTCACTACATTTTTATTTCCTAAGGAAAACCTTTCCTATATTTTTGGTACATACAGCGCTACACCTTACGCAGTTTTACGCCTATTTGAATATTTTCAGGATAAAGGAAGATAATGTGGATTAACAGTCGTAAATCATCATTGTCTTGGACAAGTTCATCATTTAAGAATCATAAAATACAAAGCAAAAATGTTTTAATAGATTTCAAAAACATTACGTTGATAGAGAAAAAATTACTTTTAAAGAGATCAAAATAATTATGGCGAAAAAGAATGGATTTCCAATCAATAATTTATTCATATAACAATGGCTTAAAATTTTGGACGTTTTGATACCTAGAGTAAGTTATTTTATATTAATCGCTAGACATGGTTACAGTAATCGCAGATATTACAATGGTTAGTATCTCCTTTACTATTTTACTACTTTTAGTAGATTTGCTCATAAAATTTATAAAATCGTATCACTTCGCTAAAATTTAACAACTGTACATTAAGACTTATGTAAAGTGCAGTTTTCAGCGTTGCTGCATGCTACACATCAAAACTGCATTGATTATGAACATCAAGGCATTGTTTATGAGCATTATATAACAGCACACGGGGTAGGAGACTAAAACTTCAGCTTAAAATAATATCTCCTGATGTCATTCATTGAAACACGCCTAAGGGCTAGACTTAGAGGATCTAGCTCGCAGAGAGTTGATATTCAGAAAAAGCTGCAATACTAATTACAAGTACAGCAGAAATTAAACTAAATAGAATGAGAGCAATAATGATTTCAACGCTAGACGCTGGTACAAATGGTTACGGGTAAATAGTTACTGAATTGTTGCGTATTAAACAGATGAAAGAAGCTTCGACAGCTGAAGGTCCTTACTTAATTCCAGAAACACTGTTATCTAACTTGAATGGCTGATGAATGCCAAGAATAACGCAGCAGAAATGTTATCTGCAACGCTGCCAATAAAATTTTAAGCATTTCTAGGTAAATAAGCAGCACAACTATACAATACCTATTTATACTATGCTGTAACTCAAGAATGGGATCACTGTAACTGATACGATTCCAGTCTTTCTGTTATCTGTGTAATCCCTGTTCACATCTTCATAAACCCAATAATAAGTTTTCGTCCTTCTGTTTTGAAACTCCAGAGAAATGTCACGCCATGTTCTTCCTTTATGCTTGAACCACGACTTGTTTCGTTCGTAATTTTACTTTCGCAACGAAATTCGTTTAATTTGAACTTACTTGAGTTTGAGAATTTCTCTTTTGAGCCATTCATTATGTAAATTAACTTCACTTTTTCAGTTGCTAGCAGCCATGATCTTGTTTCTGATTTTTTGTCATCATACTAAATGGAAAAGCGATACAGGGACAAGAAACGTTCAGTTCATACAAAGTAAACAAGTTGCAGTTCATAGGAATGGTTCAATTTGTGCAAATTTAAGTAAATATTTAAAACGGATCCACTTTCTCGTAACAACCTGACTCTAAACTTTCAATGAGTATTTTTATCTCAAGAAGGCTTTGCGGTGCTCTTGACCTACCTAGAGTTGGACATCAGACTTGTTAGTAAATACACCTAAACCTTGGCGGATTCATGCCAAGGTAACTAGTAGTGAATGCTAATTGAAAACATATATTTGCCTAACTTATACTAGCACCTTATAAATTTATTGACTTTCTCACCTATTTGCATATGGGATCTCTTGCAGCCTTAGCTGCACCCCTGAATAATAGTTACAGTTATCAGGTAATAATTAAAAGCTGAACACATCGAAAGTGAGAAAGCACACCTGTTTTTGCTATAAAAAGTACTTCATATGCTATAAAGGTCTCAAAAAAGGGACATATTTGAGAACTAACGTTAAGTCTTCACCAACGGCGTACCCAACCTTATGAGTCATGGAGTGTCTTTTAGAATCCATTTCTGTGGCAGAACCCCTTAAAGTTAGTGGTATTTAGGAGTAATACAATTAAAAGGAAGAAAGAAATTTAACTTGGCAAAATTCCGATGATAATGTCATTTCTAAGTTATTTGTTTTGATTCTAATTTTTATTTTTTAATATTTAATTTCATTCAAGTTTTATTTATGTTATTTTGCTGTAGCTGCCGCTGAGACCTTGGAGCACAGGTTTATAATTGGAAGCTCTTCGGGCATGACTCAATGTGAAAAAAGCAGAATAGCGCACCAAGTTAGAAAAGCATATGGGAAAATGTTAACATACCCGTAACGGTGAATACTTCGAAAGCAAAGGCTATTTGACACAAACTTATTACTTTAATCATGTACATCTTTAGTTTATCTACCACTTACGTATGGTAGGTAGAGAAAGTATCATATTCCACTAAAAATTAGATAGATATTCAAGTTTCGCCGGAAATACACGTTTTGTGCTCTCCTGCTTGTGTTTGCCTGTGTATGTGTGTGTGAGAGAGAGAGAGAGTGAGACAGAGGGGGAGACGAAAAGTCGGTTGAATAAAAATCATAAACTTAATTTTGAAGTCCAGTATCTTTCCTAGATTCAACACCTGGATTTTCAATAAATTTGTCCCACCTCAAATTACCCTTTACGTGGACCGAAAGAGGTGGCACCGTGGTAAGACGTGTGACTCGCATTTGGGAGGTTCCAGGGCCTCCAAATCTGATCCATGACGAATGCTGGAGTGGTTCATCTTCTACCATAGTCTCCTGCTCCCATTTCCTGTACCGTCATCTTCTTTGTCATCTTTTCAGAGGACCAAACGATGGTGTTCGGCGGGTTGCAGCTGGACGGTGGCTGTGCGCTGTACGGAAGTTTCATCCTGACTCGTTCAGGAATTGCTCGGCTGGAACGCTCCTGTGGGAGCTTTTGGGCAGGAGCTCCTTCGGGGAACCCCCGGAAGCTCGGGTTCAATAGAATGGGCTCAAGCGGCGTTGTAGGCGTACAATTTGGAAACAATGGGGGGGGGGGTCTGTGCTTGCGCCCGTCGTCATCCGGATCTGGTCGCCGTTTGGGTCTCTTCCTCCCGAGGATTACAGGAGAAGCAAAAGGGGCCGGCTGGCCTGTGTGCCATACTCTGCTGTGGTTTCGGCCTCCCCTCCGTTCGTTCCTTTACCTTCTACGTAGAAAACTTTTCGTAATTTTTTGTTCGCTCAAAAACGGCTGTGATAATTTCGATTTAAAAATCAATTGATATACTAACGTGAAGAATAAGATGTGTATATATATATTCTGTAAATAGTTGTAAAATCCTCTGCATTCCGATTGAGTTTTGTGTATTCTTGTATAACTTCAGTAACTGTGAAACCATGAGGTAGACAAAAAGCGTTACTGTAGGAAAAATGTAGTGCTTGTAAAGACTGAGTACTAATTTATCGTAGCTTTAGGCGTTTTCCAAATAGTCTATGTAGCATGTTTACGTTTTCCCCACGTGTGTGCATCAGTTTGAAACAGTTTTAAAGTCTGCCGTTCTTTTTCATTTTCCTTCGCAAGAGCTCGTTGCTACGACTTGTGTATTTATTAATTCATGCTTCTCATGTGAATACTTGAGTGTTGTTCACACATGTTCTAACTGAACACTTAATTGAAATAATTTCACTACGTAAAGCACTGCAAATAACGTAACGCGAAAAATAAATTTTATGAACACTAGGAGTGTATGGTATGTGAATTTGTAATAGGTAAAAAAATCCGTGTGATGGTACATACCTAAGTGAAACACACACATCACTCATACTCCTTTGTTCAGCTCTTTACCTTTGTAGGGTGATGTCAGCTACAACCCCTTCAGGATAAGGTATTCCGTATTGTAATTGGCGTTACCTGATTTATCAATTAGCAGCAACATGAACTTGACCTTCATCAGTTCATTCGCACTGAGACTCCACGTAAACTTGAGAACGTCTCCGAAGTCACATTCTTTTCTCCCGGCGGCGATCTTCTCCCCCCTCCCCTAGCTTGCCTCAGGATCCTAGTATAGCATAATTGTCATACTTATGCAGTTGAAGTTGGCCTCATTTATCTGTTCATTCATTTTGGTATCGTGTTTATATATACTTGACGTATTTTTCTTCTTTGTTTTCTTGACTTATTCATTTTGCTTGTGTTGCTTCTGTAGTATATACTTGTGTAGTATAACCTGTTTTCGAAATATTGTCTAGCGTTTTACTTTGAGCAACTCTTGTCTAAATCAAAACAGCAGCAACCCCCTCCACTTTCATCCAGTGAAATCTCAAAATCTGAGAACATTTATATTATGCAACGAGACTATAATGGTAGTAATTAAAACGCGAGTATTGTTATTAACCGAGCGAGCGAAGCGAGGTTAATAATTAACGAGCGTTTTAATCACCATTATAGTCAACTTTCATACGACTGTTTATGTTCGCCATGTATCTAAATTAAAGCTTTAATAAGTATTCGTTTCTGGTTTGAGTGATGTGTTACAATCGTTATTCCTTTATCTATGGTTACAATACAATGACCTTGTAGCACCTGTGTCAAACAAAGTTGCTAGCGTTGTGAGACGTGCTACGCAGAATAATCGATACTTGCGCTTTCACAATGTTACGTGGCCACTTCTGATTGGTCGAATAGGTGTACTAATGAGGCCCATTAAAGTACTGCTACCAGTCGTATAAATACTACATGTTGGCATGGTCGAGCATAAAGAATGTTATCGCACAGTGAGAAGGCAATTTGCGGAGCAACTCACAAGTATAGAGGATGAAATGTGCCACCATTGGATATAAAAACCTGCAAGAGGTAACGAAGGAAATGACTTGAGGCTACTGTATGTCTTGTTACGGGATCAATGCTAGCCGGCTACATCCACGATATAATGGTTAGTGCTTCTACCGGAGGTATAGAGTTCGAATCTCGACCGGTGTGAGTTGCCTGGAGAAGAGCTTTTCAAGAAGTTTTCCTTGCTGATAAAAAAGATGTCAGATAACTAAATTCCTTGTGCCAAGGTCTAATTTGAATATTCAGTCATCATTCATTATTAATCATGTCTTGTCTGTGCACGCCTGAGACGATAAGGGGCTCATCATAATGAAGCATGTGTCCATCGCCTAGTCACAATGAGGGAAAATCTAACTAGTCCAAATGAACATTCTTTCACTTCTGGAAACGTATTTCTTCCCATGGTTCAAACTTAATCCTGGATTTACAAATCTGGACAACACTTTTAATTAAGGCAAGTGGCAAGAAGCACAGTTGTTAGAATTTACGCAACCCAATGCCAAACCATGCCTACTCCTACTCTCTTCCTGGCTGGGTACGTTTTATTGTGACCCTAATTTGTAGTAGCCTAACCTGTCCAACCAGGAGGAACAAATTGTGAAAAAATATGTTATATCACATGATTTTCTCTACTCACCGTCTACAAATTGTTCTATCTAGTTATTGTTAATCGAGATAAATGCTTGCAGAGATGCTTTTATTACAAATTTCGTTTTGGGGTACAAGAGGGGCAAAGAGGTTTATTCAATGGCAAATCTTTAAAAAGCGGATCGCTGTGTGATAGCTTTGAAATTCCAGTCTTTGCATGAGTATGAAGAGAAAAAAAAATAGCGACTTAACAGTTGAAAGAGATATATATTATTTGAAAATTCGTACTAACCACTAAAAGCATCTCAGAAATGGTAAATGTTATAAACATTTTATTATAAATTGTTCTCTCAACGAGATCCACGTTTTTATTTTTATTTATCTTTACTTTCTCTACTACGTATAGTAAGTAGGGGAAATATTGCATTCCACCTAAAAATTCGATACCTAGATTTCACCTGAAATACATACGACGTGTTCTGAATCCAAATAAAGCATTTTTGGAAACATGTCCGTATGTGTGTCTGTGAACAGCATAACTTAAAAGCGAAAAGTCGGATAAATCCAAGTAATAAGATTTTGTCTAACTCTAACTAACTATACCAGTTGCAGAAAAGTCATTCAGAATAAAGAGCACTTCACAGATTATTATTTACAGAAAATTCAAGATACACTGTTTATTTGTCATGGCAATATCTTAAATACACAGTAGTTTAATCAAAATCGTTAGTCACTTTTGATAAATAAGTACTAACGAAAAATTTTCTATGTAAACCTTAGTTTCTGGTGGGGGATTTTTTTTTTAATCTTCGTGTTGCATCCTTGGTAGCAGCTGAACTTGAGCACTGGGTTTGGTGTTTAACAGACTTTTCTTTTTTTAATTACGTTCTTAAAGAGCGCGCGCGTGCGCACGTACATTTATCTAAAACGGCTTTTTCTTAGAATTCAGGTGGCGTCAAAACATGTATTTTTGGTGAAATCTCCATATCCGATTTATTGGTGGAATGCAATGCTTAGTATTGGTAAGAAATAGAGAAAGGAAAAATAATTTAAACATGACAGAAAAGAAATATGGAAAAAGGCCCGAGCACGTAAACCATAATTAATACTATTTTATATTTCTGCATACAAAAAGTGAACACTTTCTCTCCGTTAATTTGGCTACTAGAATTTCTTCTTAAACTGGAGGCGAATATTTTCTGAAGTACCACATATAACGTTGTATACGACATCTTAATACTTCTCAAAGATTAGGAGTAGAGTGAGAAAGATTTTCCAAATGCTCCTTCCGATTTTTAGGAGTACAAAAGGGAGGTTTAACATTTTGCAAATTAATTTACTCATTGCATTTTTAACATTTGTAAACTTAGAATGGATGGTTATGGAGATCACAACCATATCATTTCCGATTTTGTTCTGGTTTAGATGGATCTTTATTCTAAGGAATGTTTGGCCCTTTATTGCAATTCTCAAAATTTATACTTTTAAGTGACATAAGGAGTGTGTTTACGACTTGAGAGTACTGTTGCACAACTAAGTCAGTTCGTTTTCTTTCGCTTTTCTCATGAAAGTTAGAGACTACACTTATCCCATTGAAGGCTAAATTGCAACTCCATCTGGTGTTTCTGACGAAAGATGGGGAAAATAAAACTTTAATAAATGACGTAGCAAAGTCTGTAACCTTCCAAGCGATTGAAAGCCAATGTTTCTCACCCAAATAAATGTAAAAACACTTCAAAATGATTTTAGTTATATTTCATAATTAGAAGCAGACACAACACGAAGAAATATTGCCAAATATGGCATTTATTTCTCCCAATGAGAAAAATTAAATTATTTTTCTAAATCTAAGATATATATTTTCGTCTTCTCCCTTCGAAGATTAAGAAATACATATCTTAATGTCATAATATTTTGTTCCTGAAAAGTTTAGGATAGGATTGTATTATAAAAAATAAACTATAACTAATATAATTTTCCGGGCTGTTATGCCGTGGTCTGCTGAAGAAAGATTTCCCAGACGTTTCGTCCACAACTGCGGTGGACATCTTCAGTGGCGCGGACGAAGTCTTCTCGGTGAAAGTATCGCAGCGTCTGATGCGTTGGTTAGGTTAGGTTAGGTTATTTATTATAAAAAATTACCTGGTGCCGGTACAATAGGCCCGGCTTACAGGCTTATATTTACATAAGTGTTACAATTTTCTTGTTTGCATTAGACTATGTTTATATTGTAAGGAAAAACCCATGCGGTGGCCAGCCTTAGGCCACCGAGAACAGTTTTTGTATGTAGTCTTTTCAGTTGTTTTTTTTTCAAACTTGTTTTGAAAACACTTTTTTTTATTATTATATACATATGTACACACACTCATACACACGCACACACTCGCTCTCACATACATACACACATCTGGCCATGCGAAGCACGTCCCAGGACTAAAACTAAACACTATCACACGAAATATATACACTAATTACACAACACTTCACTATTTACACAATATTTCAGTCCGCGGTTTTGCTGTGCGGCAGCTTGTAGCAGGATGGTTGTTTCGTGGTGACGGCCTCTGCAGTAGTTGGGGTGGCCTGGGGCCTGGTGTGATGGGCGCGCTTAATGGCGAGCCGTTGTGCCGTTAAAACATTCTAATACGGCCATGTTTCCTATGCTTCGGCTCGCCACTGCCGATGCTGGAGATTAGGGGGTTCTGGTGTCCCCGTATGCGCGCCCATACCGACGAGGCACGTTTTGTAATGGCATCAGGGATGGAGGGCATGTTTGTTTCATGGAGGATGGTTCGGTTGGATGTCAGGAGAGGAACACGGAGGATTTTTCGGAGGGAGAGGTTTTGAAGGATTTCAACGTGCCTTTTTGCAGATGCCGATGCATTTGCCCAGGCCACACATGCGTAGAGAACCACCGACAGAATGAAGGATTTGTACAGAATGATTTTTGATTTTAAGTTCAGCTGTTTGCTGCGGAAGACGGGGGCGCATAACTTTAACCGCTGCCGCCCTTTGTTGGCGCTATCTTTTAGGTGGGCAGTCCACCGCAATGTTCTGTCCAAGGTGACGCCAAGGTACTTAACTTGCTGGCGACAGTGCAATCTTTGACCACCGACCGTTAGGTCCATGGCCGGAAGGCACAGCTTACGTGAAAAATAAATCAGCTGGCATTTGTTTGCATTAATTTCTATCTTCCAATCGTGGAGCCACGAGAGGAAGCGGTCAATGTACCGCTGCATTTCTAAAAGGCCGAAACGAGGATTTTTGTGGTGATTGTAGATTGCAGTGTCGTCAGCATACATTGCGATTTTGCATCTGGCGTCCACGGGAAAGTCGTTGGTAAATAATGTATATAGAAAGGGGGACATTATTGCCCCTTGAGGGACGCCAGCTCGCATAACTCGCTCCCGAGAAGAGGAGCGGCCCACTTGGACGTAGAAGCGCCGGTTTTCTAAAAAGCTCTGAATGAGGTACATGAAATTTTGAAGGCCGGGAAAATTGTGGTGCAATTTATAAAGTAGGCCATTGTGCCAGCACCGGTCGAATGCGGCTTCTACGTCCAAAAATAGCGCCAACGTTGAAGCATCATTATTGAACTGCTCGGTGACGTCATCCGCAAAGCGTAATAGTTGCAATTCTTTGGAGTGACCTTTTCTAAAGCCAAACTGAGATTTTGATAATTCATGTATTTCCGAAACTTGTTTTGGAGTCGACAAAGTATAAGTTTTTCGACCAGTTTTCCAATAGCAGACAGAAGACTAATGGGGCGGTAATTTTGTGGTTGCCTGGTGCTTTTCCCTTGCTTCGGGAGCATTATTACCTTGGCTCGTTTCCAAGTGGTGGGGAAGTAATTATACCTCAAACAGGCGTTAAAAATCTTTGTGAGTTGCACCAGGGCTTTTCTCGGGAGATGCTCGAGTTCCTCATTAGTCACCCTGTCCGGGCCGGCGGCTTTTCCATTAGGCAATTGCCTAATGTGCTTGTACACTTCCAGCGGCGTTATGATAGGCAGATGTTGCTCATGCTTCTGCGCCACCCAATTTTGTACCCATGTCAGAACCTCCCGTTCTTGTGCTGGGTTCGTCGTAGGATTCTCAGAAAATCTGTCTTGGAGACAGTCGGCGAAAACCTCGGCTTTCTCCTCCCCGGAGAAGTGCAGGCCGAGGGGAGTGTGAAGCGCCTCAGTGACGGAGTTGACGCTAGAGGAGACCTTGAATGCCCTTAGTAATTTCCATAGAGAATTGTCCGAATGTGTGGTACTTAACATTTTATTTTCCCACTGTTCAATTTTGTTAAGTTGAATTTGTTGCCGAATAATGTTGCGTAGCCATTTTGCTGCAACTTTGTATTCGGGCTGGCGGGTAAGCCACCAAAGTCTCGTCAGGCGCCGCCTCCGGGCAATGAGCTGCTCCACCTCCGGGTACGTGCAAAAACTAGGTGGACTTGTGGTGTACGTGGTAGCGTTTCTTTTGGCCGTGCGTAGCGAGGCAGTGAAGTTTTCAATGGCGGCATCAATGTCTGCCTCGCTGTAGTATGACAGCTTAGGCTGAGCCATCCTGTGCATTTCTAACGTAAATTGCTCCCAGACGGTCTCTGCTCTCCGCGGCGGGCCGCTCCAACCGGCCGTGACTGCGCCGCAGATTTCAAAATGCACAGGTAAATGGTCAGAGTCTTAAGCTGTGATACACTGTAACATTTTGTGAAAGAGCCGCATTTTTTGTCAGCACGAAGTCCAAAATTTCAGGGTCCCAGTGTCCTGATTTATGCCAAAATGTGGGTTCTGGGGGGAAATGCACCTCAATATCGTCATTTTCAGTTATAAGTTCAACCAGGAGATTTCCAGCCGCGTTTGCTCGGCGAGAATGCCACCATGGGTGCCGAGCGTTGAAATCTCCTGCAATTATAACGTGCTCCTCTAAATTGAGGATTTGTTCGAGGTCTGGTATAAAATATGGGGAGTCAGGGGGCCTGTAGAGCGCTACCAACATCACCGTTGTGTTGTTCATACGAGTTTTAAGAGCCGTACACTCTAGCGCTGCCAGAGCCGGCAGCGTAACAGGAGCATGAGCAACTGAGTTTTTTAACAATATGGCGGTGCCACCCCCCTGTCGGCCAAATCTGTCAGTTCGAAAAATTTGGTAACCCCGGAGCTTAAAAGTGTACTCCTGTTTTAATTTTGTTTCGCAAATAAATGCGACATCAATTTTGTTACGCCGCAGGTAGTTTTCAAGTTCGTGCTGCTGCCGGTAGATGCCGTCGGCATTCCACAGGAGCGCGCGAGTTAATATTATGCCTCCCCTTACAGTGGCCATTTAATCGAAAATAGTTGAGAGGAGGCATATCACGGCATCTAATTTATCCCAGGTGCTAGTGCAGCTTTTAAACTTAGCAATAAAAGGCTGCACCTTCGGCAAAAGTGCCGGGAGATTGAAAGATTTGAATAAGTCGATTAGATCTTTTAACCCACCCAGGTCACCGGAGGGCGCCTGGAAGGGGGTGGAAGCAGAGGGGGGACCACTTGGTGGTGGCACGGGTGCCTTTTGCCCCTTGGCGGCGCCTGCAAAAGAGACGCCGTCCTTGACCAGGGCCGGGTTGAGAATGGGGCGTGGTCCTGGCTGAGCACCTGGGGGGCTCCTGGCCATAGATGCCAGTTGGCGGCGGTGGCGTTCGTTTCGAAACGTCTCACAGCCGCAATAGCTGGCAGGATGCGTCTCCCCACAGTTTGCACAGTGGGGTTGAACGTCCTGCGTGGCCTTTTTGGGGCAGTCAGCTAAGCGGTGGAGGCCACCGCAGAGGACGCACCGGGAGGTCATATGACACATTCTGAATGTGTGCCCTAATTGCTGGCAGTTGTAGCACTGGGTGATATGGCTGTTGGTTTTTAAGACCTCCACGGTAACCATCATGTGACATACCTCTTTTTCATTTAGTAGTCGCTGGTTGCCGGTGGTTCTTTCTAGAGAGATTTGGAAGTTGGGCAGAGGCCGCCCACGGGATTGCATCTGCCGGACTTGGACGCCGGTGTAGCCCTTCGCCTCGAGGTCGTCCTTGATGTAGTCCTCCTCGAGGTCCTCGGGGAGCCGCTTCACCACGAAGCGAAGGGGTTGGTCTCCTCGGGGTGTGAAGCTGTAGTGCTCCACGCCGGCGTCCTTCAGGCGTTGCATAGTGGCTGCTACATCCTGTTTCCTCTGAAGGAAGAGCTTGAGGCAGTTTCGTGTGTTTTGTAGTTTGAAGTGCTGAGCCGGGAGCGAGTTCCGGAGGAGGTGGAGAACTTTGGTTGCATTGCGGCCGTCGGGGATGATGATCCGCGGCGGCTTCTGGTTTTCTGTTTGCTGTGGTGTTGGTTGAGGTGTTGTGGTAGGAGTGGACTTGGAGGTGGATGGTTTCGGGTGTGCGTGCGGCGGCGGTGTGCGTGCCGGCCTTTGGGATTTTGGTTGAGGTGGAGGAGGGTGGGAGGCTGCTGTTGAAGTGGCGCAGTCGCCCAGTTCCTCGTCGCTGGAGTCCTCGGCCTCCGAGAGTGCGGCAAACTTGTTTGCTGTCGGCAGTGGCGGCTGTGACAGGTGACCCGTCTTGTTTTTCTTTTTCCCCGTTTGTGGGCGGGGGCGCTCTGCATCGGAGTCGCTGTCACCGCCGCTGCCGCGGAGAGGTCGCTTACGGGCCGGGACGGCGCGCCATCCCTCGCCAAGCTCCACCAGCTCTCTTTTCTTTATTGAATGTTCCTGTAGGCAGTAGGCGTAGTCTAGTGCAATTTTCCGGAAGTCTCCCCCCTCCTCCATGGAGTGAAGTAGCTGCTCGTAATAATCTATCTCTTTTTTAAGCTCCCGGACTTCTTTTGTGAACTGTCGAAACTGCCTGTCTTTTAGCTCTTCCTCCCAGGTGCTGGTTTCCATCTGCGGTGTGGTGTTTGCTGCTGGCTGCTGCGCCAATGATGGCACAGAAGGCGGGGCGTAGCCTCCGGCTGACGGTGCTGCTGTCTCTATAAATACGGCCGGTTGACCGCCTGGGGCGATTAGTTCATTGCCGGCTGGCAGAGAGGAAGGTCCAGCTGGTGATGCGGCTGCCGCCATGTTTGACGGAGAGGGCAATGCACTCCGGCCGCAAGGGCTGCTGGGAGCTGCCCAAGCTACGCGTGGTGACGCGCTCGCGCGTCCCGCGCAATGTTCACTTTAACAACACTTCAGTACACGATTTTACACAATATTAAACACAAAACACATAACACAGTCACAACACAGAAACACAGTTTTAACACTACGCAAGTTCTATATAAGTATTTACATTATGTACACCGCGATAGGCAACGGTAGTTTATCGACAGTTCACGGCACTATTCGCGTGAAATAAATTGATTAGTTGCACCTCATGTTATAAGGTAGCACTGAACATCAGAAAAAATAAGGATAGTAGCACTTTTTAATGTTTTACAAAAAGCACAAAGATACCGAGTTACGCACACGATGTGTATCATGCGGAGTCTAGCACTCCATCTGATCTGATGCGTTGGCCGTTGGTGCCGCTCTTTTTATAGTGTGGACGCTCTCTGCTGATTGGCCCGCTGGTATGAGGGGGCTGGCGCCGGCTGTGTTGTTGCTCTCTTTTGATTGGCTCGCAGTGTTTTTCGGTTTTGTATGACCTTTCTTGTTTTTGATGACTAGATGCCAGTTACTGTTGAGTTTCAATGCTTCTTCTTTCCTATTGAAATTATTGGGATGTTTATAAATCTCTATTGCTTCGCGTTGTAGCCGGGTATGGTAATGCTTTATGGAGGAAAGAATGTTGGTGTCCTGAAATCTAATAATGTGTTCGCCCTCGGCTTCAATGGCATGTTCGGCGACTGCCGATTTTTCTGTATGGCCCAGGCGGCAGTTTCTTTTGTGTTCGCTAAGTCTGGTGTTTGCGCTCCGCTGTGTGGTACCAATGTACACTGAACCACAGGAACAAGGAATACGGTAAACACCGGCCGATGACAGGGGGTCTCGGGGGTCTTTGGAAGAGCGCAGTAGGATGTTTAATTGTCTTGTAGGTTTGAATACTGTTTTGACGTTATGACGTTGAAGTATACGTTCAATACGGTCAGTGACATTTCTGAAATATGGCAGAAAGACAATGGACTTGCTTTTGGGTTGGTCCTGAGTAACCGGTCGGGGCTTGGCCGGACGGCAGGATCTTCTCACCTCTTGGACTGAATAACCATTTGATTGTAGAGCTGTTTCTAGGTGTCGGATTTCTTGTGGAAGTAAGTGTGGTTCACAAATACGGGAAGCACGGTTTGCGAGTGTCTTAATCATAGCACGTTTTTGTCTAGGATGGTGGTTGGAGTTCTTGTTAAGGTAACGGTCTGTGTGTGTGGGTTTGCGGTAGACAGTATGACCCAGCGTGCCGTCAGCCTTCCTGCTAACGAGTACATCTAGAAAGGCTAGTTGGCCATCCTTTTCTTGTTCCATTGTGAATTGTATACGCTGATTGATGCTATTTAGATGTAACAAAAAATCTTGAAGAGCTTGTTCACCATGGGGCCAGATGACGAAGGTGTCATCCACGTAGCGGAACCAGGCTGTTGGTTTGAGTGGAGCTGAGTTTAGTGCCTTTGACTCAAATGCCTCCATGAAGAAATTGGCCACAACAGGGCTAAGGGGGCTGCCCATGGCAACACCGTCTATTTGCTCGTAGAATGACCGGTTCCACTGGAAATAAGTCGTAGTCAGGACATGGTGAAAAAGTGTAATGATATCATCAGAGAAGATGGGTTGTAACAACTTCAGAGTTTCCTGTACTGGAACCATGGTGAATAGAGACACAACGTCAAAACTAATTAGTAAATCCTTCGGTAGCAATTTGAGGTTGCGGAGAATTTGAATGAAATGAGTAGAGTCTTTGATGAGAGAGTCGGACAAGCCGACATGGGGTTGTAGAAGACCGGTTAGGTATTTAGCTATGTCGTATGTGGGAGAACCAATACCACTAACAATGGGTCTGAGCGGAACATCTGGTTTATGAATCTTGGGTAGCCCGTAAAGTCTAGGCGGCTGAGCTTCGGACTTGGTAAGGCGGCGTTTGTCTTCCTTCGAAAGCGAGGAGTTCTTGATCAAAAGATTAGTTTTCCGTAGAATACGGGCTGTCGGATCACGTTTAATCTTATGGTAGGTTGCTGGTTGCAGGAGTTCAGAGATTTTCTGTTGATAGTCTTGTTGGTTAAGAATAACTGTGGCATTACCCTTGTCCGCTGAGCAAACAATGATGTCTCGGTTGGAGTTCAGCTTCTTTAATGCAGTTCTCTCTTGATTGGTTAAATTACTGGTAGGAGGTTTGGCCTTCTCGAGAACCCTGGCAGATTCCCGGCGAATTTCATCAGCTGCAAGCCTTGGCAGCACTCGTATTCCTGCTTCAATGTGAGAAATGATGTCTTCAACTGGCAACGTTGGCGTGATAACAGCGTAGTTACCTCCTTTAGCAAGGAGTGACGTTTCGGCAGGTGACAGCTGGTGATCCGATAAGTTCACTACCGTGCGGCAGTGGTTGAGAGTAGTCGGCGGTTTGATGGAGGCAGTAAGGCCATCAAACTTCTTCTTGTGACGAGTGGTCATGCTGTTGTGATTGTATGTCGTAGAGCTGTAGGTGATTCTGTCCGTGTTGTCCCGTGTTACCGTATTCCTTGTTCCTGTGGTTCAGTGTACATTGGTACCACACAGCGGAGCGCAAACACCAGACTTAGCGAACACAAAAGAAACTGCCGCCTGGGCCATACAGAAAAATCGGCAGTCGCCGAACATGCCATTGAAGCCGAGGGCGAACACATTATTAGATTTCAGGACACCAACATTCTTTCCTCCATAAAGCATTACCATACCCGGCTACAACGCGAAGCAATAGAGATTTATAAACATCCCAATAATTTCAATAGGAAAGAAGAAGCTTTGAAACTCAACAGTAACTGGCATCTAGTCATCAAAAACAAGAAAGGTCATACAATACCGAAAAACACTGCGAGCCAATCAGAAGAGAGCAACAACACAGCCGGCGCCAGCCCCCTCATACCAGCGGGCCAATCAGCAGAGAGCGTCCACACTATAAAGAGAGCGGCACCAACGGCCAACGCATCAGACGCTGCGATACTTTCACCGAGAAGACTTCGTCCGCGCCACTGAAGATGTCCACCGCAGTTGTGGACGAAACGTCTGGGAAATCTTTCTTCAGCAGACCACGGCATAACAGCCCGGAAAATTATATTAGTTATAATTGTGACACCGGCCGTGAAAACCTACGTTCTTACAAAAAAATAAACATTGGTAGAGTTTGTCCAGTTCTAAACAATATTGTGCCAATTACAAATTACAATGATTTTATAGTCTTTCAGCACCATAAAGGTCCTTGCACTCAGAATATAAAATAAATGAGTATTTACTTTGGCTGGACTGCAGCTATCAGCAGTTTCTCAATATTTTCTGAGAAATGTATCGTCTATCGGTATTGTTTTGTATGATGAAAAAGATAGTTCTACATCACATGATGCAATGGAACATATTTGTGTCTTGCTACATTTGGTAGCTTAATATCTTCCGATATTTCATGTTCCCAGCTTCAAGCACCTAACTCGACATCGAGTGCAGTACGATGGGATCTTTTCCAAAGGATTTTCAAAACGTGTCCTTTGAATTTCAGTCAGTACTTCTTTTGCACTTTTTACGTACTGGTGCAGTGTTTGCACTAGCAACTCGTAACTTCCAGCTTCTATAACATTCAAGGCACTTGAGGAAAATGTATCGTGTGAACGCCAGTTTTCCTTTTACTTGTTTACTGCCAAATGTCTTCCCTGCCATTTGAATGCAATGAAGTGAATATAAAAAACCATTTTCAGACCACATTTCCTGGAAAAAGTCTCGGTGCTATATCTGGAAAGTCGGTTTATTTCTAACGAAAATATACGGTGAGGGAAAAACTAATGTAATTATGAGAATAAAAAGTATTTTAACATTTTCTAACAAAATGTGAAGCAATGTGAAGAACTGATAAGAAATAAAAAAGCTTTTAACATGCAAATTGAATCTTAGGCATTGCAAATGGTTTCCATAGAGATAGCAGTGCTGCCTTTATAAAATTTTGCCCCTCTGTAGTCATAAGACCTTAAAATGAAACTTGTTTATTATTATACCTAGCTGCACTAAACCGGAAACTACTCTTGAGATTTAAGTAGGTAATTGGTATTTACGGTGTTGGCCTGTTTACCTGTGCCCATAATTACGAACCATATGATAGCGTGCACGTCTCGGGCTCCATGGCCACCCCCCCCCAAGGGGCTCACCTTATGTTAGTACGGGTTTGAGAAGGTGAACCCTTTTATAGTACAGAAGGGCATTGACTCTTTTGCTGATTCGGTTCATTCCTGCACTCGACTTCGAAACGGGTCATTATTAGTAGAGAGCAAGTCCGATCAAGAATCTAAGACCTTGTTGCGCGCCACGCTTCTCCAGGCTACCCTATCCGTGTTGAGAAGCACCACACCTTGAATTCCTGTCGCGGCGTTGTCACCACGCATAGTCTCGATGGTATATCAGACGAGGACCTGGTAGATTATCTTGCAGATCAGAAGGTGACAGCGGTTCATCGACTGCAGGCCAAACACGACGGAGTATTGATACCCACTCGTACCCTGTTTATAACATTTGATGGCGTCGATCTGCCCACGAGTATTTCAGCAGGGTACTAACGTATTGCGGTGAGCCCTATATTCCTAGACCTCTGCGTTGTTTTAAATGCCAACGTTTTGGGCATACGCAAGTCTCATGTAAGAGTGCTGTCTCCATCTGTGCCGCTTGTAGTGAGCCCTTACACGATGGCACCTGTTTAAATTGCAAAGGGTCTCATTCTGCTTCATTTGCCAACTGTCCGCGGTATTTGGACGAGAAGGCCATCCAGGAGATCCGGGTAAATGAAAAGCTCTCCTTCGCCGAAGCCCGGAGGCGTTACCATGCGCGCTAACTTTCGCTCCTGCGATCGGAAACATTCAGCTCTGTTGTTGCCTCGCCAGTACCCCAAAGGGATGCCGCGACTCAGACTTGGACGATCACTGCATTGACAGCCACTACCATCCGGCCGTCTTCTTCTGGCACAGATACATAGCCACTTAAGCCTGGTCCTAAAGTACTGAAGTCCTAAGCCCTTGAGAAGAAATCAAAGCAGAAACTACGCCAAGAAGATTTTTTGAAAGACCCTCCGCGTTCACGCGGTAAGAAAGGTTCACCTTCTCCTCCTCGAAGGTCGCAGTCCCAGGATGCTCCTGGTACGAGCCGCGCTCAGCGGCACCCTTCGCCCATTGCCACCCACAACCGATTCTCGGCGCTTGAATCGGTTTCTGGCACTGTGCGCGTGGGCCCTCCCTTCGAGGAGGCTATGGAGTCTGACCAACTCCATACTAAAAGCCTGAGCCCAAAGGTTAAACAGAAGGTAATTTTGAGCCGCCCTTCTAAGTAAGAAGTTTATCCCTTTTATTCATGGCTATCCTGACCTGGAATTTACGTGGTGTACGATCGCATAGGGTGGAACTGCAACTTTTATTGCGTTCCCATTCACCTATGGTCGTCTGTTTGCAGGAGACCATGCTTCGCCCTCACGATCCTTTTGATCTCCGTGGGTATACTCCGGTTCGCTACGATCTTGAACCGGATGAGGGTACTCCTGCTCATGGAGATGTTATGTTTTTAGTGCGTAACCACGTTCATTTTCAAACTCTCATTCTTACGTCCGACTTGCAAACTGTTGCTGTTAGGCTTTAATTACCCGGCTTTTTCTTTTCTGTTTGCTCTGTGTATTCACCTCCATCGTCTCCCCTCGCTCACGTGGACATTCGAGATCTCCTGTCCGCTCTCCCAACACCATTTCTTCTGTTGGGAGATTTTAATGCCCATCACCTCCTGTGGGTTTCGTCAAGAGCTTGTGCGAGGGGAGCTCTTCTTTCCGACATTTTTGATCAGTTCAACCTCTGCATCCTCAATACAGGTGAACCTACTTTTATTTCCCATTCATTTGGTACATTTTCTCACTTAGACCTTGTCGTTTGCTCCATCCAGCTTACTAGTCGTCTGCAGTGAAACTCGTCGCTGACACCTACTCCAGCGACCATTACCCCTGCATCATTTCTCTTTTGTCTCACCACGTCCAGCATTCCAGAGTACCTACCTGGATATTCCGAAAAGCCGACTGGAGATTGTATTCCAGCCTCGTTTGTTTTGCGGACCAGGCATTCACTGACGTTAACCAATGATGCAGCACCTTTCGTCTACTATTCTATCTGCCGCCGAACGCACAATTCTCCGTTCATCCTCTCACCCTCGGCGTATTCCTGTTGCGTGGTGGAACGAGGATTATCGGGACGCCGTTCTTGCCCGTAGAGCTGCCTATAGGGTGTTTCGGCGACACCCTACACTTGATAATTTGGTTACTTTTAAACAATCGCGCGCCAGGGCTCGTCGCATTAATCAGGATAGCAAGAAGGCGTCCTGGACTCGTTTTGTCGAGTCTTTTAATCGCTTCACGCCTTCAGCTGTTGTTTGGGATAAACTTCGTCGCTTCTCAGGTAAAGTGTCGCATTGTACTGTTTCTGGCCTTCAGGTTTCCAATGCCACCATAGTGGATACGGGTGCCATTGCTAACACTCTGAGTGCTGCCTTTTGAGGCGGTTTCCAGTTCAGCCCATTATTCCGCCGGCTTTCGCTCTCTCAAAGACCGGCTTGACTCCGAGACGTATAATTTTCGGACTGCTAATAAGGAGTGTTATAATGAACTTTTCACAATGAGGGAGCTGGGGCACGCTCTCCATTGCTCTAGGCACTCCGCTCCTGGGCCGGACGGCATTCATGTCCTGATGCTAAAGAACCTTTCAGCCGACAGTAAAATCTTTCTCTTACAGGTCTATAACCGTATTTGGCAGGACGGCTTTTTTCCTTCCGTTTGGCGTGTCCCTATACTTAAGCCTGGGAAGGATCGCCAACTACCTTCCAGCTACCGCCCTATCTCCCTCACCAGTTGCATTTGCAAGGTGATGGACCTCATGATCAACGGGCGGTTGACGTGGTGGCTTCAATCTCAGAAACTTCTAGCGAACGCTCAGTGCGGATTTCGTCGCCATCGCTCTACCGTCGACCATCTGGTCCCTCTGTCGACGCATGTTATGAATGGGTTTCTGAGAAAGTGTCAAATCGTGGCTGTGTTTTTTGTTCTGGAGAAAGCTTATGACACCTGTTGGAGGGGTGGCATTTTACGTACACTTCATGCATGGAATTTACGCGGTCGTCTTCCCATATTTCTTCGGGAGTTTATGACGGACCGCGTCTTTCGTGTACGTGTGGGCTCGGTTTTATCTAATCGTTTTGTTCAAGAGAACGGAGTACCGCAGAGCTCTGTACTCAGTGTCACACTTTTTGCAATTGCTATCAACCCCATTGTTGATTGTATTCCACCTGGCATTTCATCGTCCCTTTTTGTTGACGATTTTGCCATTTATTGCAGTTCACGGCGGACCTGTCTACCGAACGCCGTCTCCAGAGCTGTATCGACCGTCTCTATGCCTGGCGTAAGGCCAACGGCTTTAATTTCTCCGCCGAAAAATCCGTCTGTATCAATTTCTGGCGCCGGAAGGCTTTCCCTCTACCCTCTCCATCTTGGGCCAGGGCCACATCCGTTGGCAGACGAGGCGAAATTTTTGGGGTTGATCTTTGATAGGAAGCTGAGCTGGATTTCGCACTTTTCCTTTTCAAACGCAAAGTGTGACCGTTCTCTTAATCTTTTACGTATTTTAAGTGGCACATCCTGGAGAGCTGATCGGACCGTCCTTCTCCATGTTTATCGCTCTTTGGTCCGATCCAAGCTTGATTACGGGTGCATTGTCTATTCGTCGACGCGGCTATCTGTATTACGTCGATTGAATGCCATTCACCATCGTGGCATAAGAGTCGCTACAGGTGCCTTTCCAACCAGCCCTGTACCTAGCCTATATGCTGAAGCTGCAGAGCCTCCGCTGTCCTTCAGGCGTGAGATGCTTTTGTGCAGCTATGCCTGTCGACTCTCAGGCTTGCCTATCCACCCGTCCTTCGCGATATTTTTTGAGGATTCGCTTCATCGACAATATTTAGTTAGCTCCTCTGCATTGCTCCCTCCAGGGGTTCGATTTCGACTGTTCTTCGGCATTTGGACGTTACACCAGCGCCGGTCCTTCCAGGGGGGAAACGCGTTTTCCACCTTGGTTGCGCGCTGAGCCCTACTGTCACCTTGGGTTAACGTCGATGGCGAAGTATGAGACCTCTGCTTCAGTCCTTAGATCCGCGTTTTTAGAACTACAGGCGCAATTCGGGGACTGTCATTTTATATATACTGATGGGTATAAGACTGATGATGGAGTAGGATGTGCCTTTGTTTTTGGTGCACATAGTTTTACCTTTCGTTTAGCTGGGCAATGTTCGATTTATACCGCCGAACGTTTTAGTATATATCAATGAGTTTTATACATTCAGCAGCAAGTGTTGTTTATACGGACTCTCTGAGTGCCCTTCAGAGTATTCACGCGCTGTATAGTTATCATCCGCTCGTACAGCGCATTCATGACCTGCTCCACTCGCTTGGTGCTTCTGGCATCAGCGTCTCCTTCGTGTGGATTCCAGGTCATGTGGGCATCTCAGGGAACGAGTCTGCCGTCGCCGCTGCCAAATCGGCGCTTTTATCACCCAGATGTTTTACCTGTGTTGTACCTTCCTCAGATTTTTATGTTATTTTACAATACCACATCCGCTCGCTTTGGCGCGATGAGTGGGCGGCTCTTAGGGGGAACAAGCTGCGGGAGGTTAAACCTCTTCCGTTAGTCTGGGGTACCTCTTCTCGTTCTTATCGTCGGGAAAAGGTACTTTTAGCTCGTTTACGAATCGGACATTGCCTTTTTAGTCATAGATACCTGCTTAATGGTGACTCCGCACCACTCTGTGAGTATTGTGATGCGCCCTTAACGGTGCGTCACATTTTAACAGTGTGTCAAGTTTTAGCTCTGTTGCGCGTCCGTGTGGGCCTGCCTGTTGGCATAGCCAACGCTTTGGCAGACGACGTGCATGCTGTAGAATTGCTTTTACGTTTTATAAGTTACAGTGGTTTTAATCGGCGCATTTGATGCGCTGAGCGTCGTTTAGCTTTGTGATTTTCTATTGTCCGTTTTAATGGGGCCCCTTTCCGCGGCGGGCATACGACGCTCATATCCCTCGCATTCTACAGCTTTTGACACGTTGTTTTATTCTTTTATTGACAATGTTTTTAGTGTGATGGCTTTTAGAATTTGTTACTTTGTCTTTTAGTTTTCTCGACATAGCGGGTTTGAGTACCATGTTTTAGTTTTTGGATTTTAAATTTTATACCTTGTAAGGGCGCTGATGACCCTAGATGTTTAGCGGCCTTAAACCCCATCTCATCATCATCCACGGCCGTCGAGGAAAATAAATTAAACGTTTAATGGAATTAAAGGTTAAGAAAACAGATAAGAATAAAACGAATACTTGTAGGTAATTGCAGGTTGAAATCTGCGCTGCCTCTCAACTACTTCACTGCTCCTAAACATCATTAACCTGCCAGACATAGGGAAGGTCTAGAGGTTCCGGCATAGAAACTGATTCAAGAACTCTGGGAATCAAGAAGGTTAGGAACGCCTGTTCTAAAGCATTCCCAGAAAATTAGTTCACGTTATGCCTGAAAACTACGATACATATTCGATATCGTAAGATCGAGTAATAATGGCAGAATTGGCATTTCAGTTCGGAGGGAAAACACAAGCTTTGGGATTAAAAAATGCATTACCGTAAATAATGCAACTGCATCATTTTACCACATTTTTCATGACTCATAGTAGTAGAGCGGTCGCTCTCTGCTTATTTAGTGGAAATGGAAAAAAAGTTGACCGTAGCAGCAACTCGACCTTCTCTACGCTATTTTGTAATTTATATACCGTTCATATAAAAAGCTCTTCTTCTGTATGATAACCTGTAACTATTTACTTCATAAGCCCGATATTAATTTTGGTTTATTTTCTATGCGTTTTTGTTTTAAAATAGTTTATTTGCAAATATGTCTTTAGTTATTTAAAACCACTATTTTAGCAGAATTGTGTTTTTGTGTGCATAGATATGCCTAAAACTTAAAATGATAAAGTCATATTAATGCAATACTATGTTCTACACCTACTATCACAAAATTAAACATATAAAAATAACAATAACTAATGCGAGATTCGAACCGGGGAACTTATGAGCGCCAGCGGTACCTTAACCTCTCGGCTAACGAAGCTTCTTTCCGGGGCTCTGTTTTCAGTAGCTTATAAGCGTCACCACCGAGAAGCATCCTTATTGCGCTCACAGGGCAGTTCCTGCGTGTGCGTTATGAATACAGCTGTGGCAAAGGTACACGAAGCCCTCCGATCGTCACAGGGAATCTACGGATGTCTCAATTTTTTTTGTCCACGGGTGTACGTGTTGTGTCATGCGCATTGCATATTTAAGAGAGTTGTTTAGCAAAGCTAATAACGCAATGACTCTTAATCAAATGCTAAACTTGAGATATTACCAGGTGGATAAAATTTATATTTTTAATGTCATGCAAGTTAAACATAATCTCAGGAAATGTCTAATGTAGTACACTCGCTTCCATTTATGCATGGAATGGGAGGCATTTTACTAATCTTCTCAGCGGGCGTGTACAATCGCTTCGATTTATACCGTCACCGCAGCTCCAGGAGGCACTCTACTGGCCTTCACAGGTGGAGGATGTGTGCGTGTATCTGTTTACCTTTCCGCGCATGCAATGGTGTCCTCTTTTACATGCACAGTTCTAGATTATTCACATATGAATGTTTAACTTTATGCAATAGCTTTACTCATCACCTATAATAACCATATTTAAATATATAACAAGATAAAACCTGTTTTGCAGACCATATTTCCACGAAAAAATATTTTAATGCCACTATACATAATGTAAAACTGAAATAAATTATACTTTTTCCTCTAAAGAGAACAAATATACTTTACATTATTTTAATATAATCTGTGCAGTCTCCATTCTTGTCCCATACCTGATTTGCCGCCAGGGCACTGAATCACTTAGGCGTTGGAAGAGCTCTGGCTCTAACGCAAATGTTTCCACATTTCATGACAAGTGTTCCCAGAGGGCGACGACTCACTAAAGGGACTTCTGGAGAGGATTCTAAGGCTGGAACTGGCGCATGACCAGGCCCAACATTTTTTCTCCAACTTATAAATGTTGATGAAGGAGATAAGCTATGAAATCCGTGAGAAACGAATGATGCCATCAAGGATCTCTATGTCCTAAAGACTTATCAAGAAACTAGCAGAATTAAGGATATGATAAGCGTATGTGCTTGATAAGTTTGACTTGAAACGCATCTCGCAATAGTACATTGTTTATGTTAGAAGAATAAAATATCCTTAAACACAAGCCACTTCCTTTCGATTTGATCACGTGTATAGCTTATGTTTTAGTATCAAATGAGATATCAGAGTTAAATGCCATTTAAATCTCAGGTATGTTTATTGACGGATTTAGCTCATTCCTTCTAATCTGCGTGTACTACGTGATCAAATTTGTTCTGATCTTCCCGCCACTAAATTGAAATAGATATCAGCACCTTGCGTTGCAGCGCTGATATGAGGAACAGAAAGAACTTCTTGAAAGCATGGTACTTCAAAATCTAGTGGTTGCTTTGAAAGCTAAGTCTGCGAAATAAAATGAGCATCTTCGACAATAACGTACTCGTGTAGGATCTAAAGTTTGACTAGGAAACTAACACGGTGCATTTTTTAAGCTATATTATTTAGAAAGAAACTGCACTGTGTTCATTCAAGCCGCTTGTTGAAAAATGGAAGTAGCGACATGCCACTTTATTTTTCTGTTAAGACTAATAAAAGTACTATTAAAAATATGATGTGATGCATTCACCTGACATTCTCTACGCCTTGTCTTTATTAGTGGGTACATAAATTATTCTCACCCAAGCTTATTTTTTTTATCTAATACATTTTAATCCAAATAAATCCTAGCAGAAATAGCTACATTACACATTTCGTTATAGATACAAAGGAAACAGCGACAGTTCCAATGTTTAAGAATGTTTCCGTATAATCGCGAAAAACAACTGAATGTTGAAAGTACATAAAGACAATGACCAAGAAATGAACAGTTCGAACCATTAATAACGGATATCTCAGAATCGGCTTATACCACAAAAAAGTTATTATTTTAAATAAATTGTGTCTTTTAAAGAGATCTACATTTTTTGGTGTGTGTGTGTGTGTGTATGTGTGTAGTACGCTTTCGTCTATCGCCTAACGTTTACCAGTTACACAAGGTTATACAAAATTCCCTCCAAAAGAAGAGGACTTCCATAGGCTATTCCCCAAAAATTCAAAATATACGTCTTATTTTTCATGTAAATAGCTTTAACATATGGTATTTTAATCATAATCCTTAAAGCCTTTTTTTAGAAAATAAAACTTTTCTAAAAATATTCCATGTAAAGGGTAGTTTGGGGTAAAGAGATTTTGTTGAAAATCCTCTTTCCGCATCTTTGGAAGATATTGAACCTAAATACTAAGTCTGGTATTTATCTGACTTCCCGTTTTTTAGTTATACTGCTCACAGTCACACAGACACACAGGGACATGTTTAAAAAAATGATTTATTTGGATTCAGTGCACCTCATAACATGTATTTCCGATGAAATCTCGGTATCGAGCTTTTTTGGGTGGAATGCAATACTACTCCTGTAGTAGAGAAAGTAAAACTGGATTATCTTATGATAGTTCATCTTTCCAATAACATATTGTTAAGGAAATGTGCGTAATGCCAGCGGCATAGAAATCACGTTGTTTTGTGACTGAAAGAAAGAATAAGGAAATAGCGAGTTTAAAAAATCGGATGTGTTACATTCTCATGACTTTCTCTACCCTCTATCGTTTATTAGTGGATATACAAACTATTCTTACGAAAGCTTATTTTTCTATCTACTTCATTTTAATCGAGATAAACCTCTGCAGAAATAGCTACTTTACACATTTCGTTATAGATATAAAGGGAACAGTGATAGTCAAATGTTTAAGAACAGGACGCTGGCCTTAAAATTCCGTACTCTTTCCATGCAATTCTCAAAAAGAACTGAATGTCGAAACACTTTAAAAGAATGGTAAAGTAATGAACAATTCCAACCATTAATAGCGGATGTCTCGGATGGTTTATGCCACAAAACGTTATTTGAAATAAACTGTGTGTTTTAAAGAAATGTACACTTTTACTTTCACTACCACGTACCAGCAGTTAGAGAAAGTATTGCATTCCACCCAAAAATTCGATACCGAGATTTCAGAGTAAATGCAAATGAACCAAAAGAAAAAAATAATTCTTAGAAAAAGCCCGTTTGTGTGTGTGTGTGTGTGTGTGTGTGTGTGAGAGAGAGAGAGAGAGAGGGAGAGAGAGAGCAGCATAACTCAAAAACGAAAAGTCAGATAAATACAAAACTTGCTATTTAGGTTCAGTACTTTCCAAACATGCGACATGAAGATTTTCAAGGCAATCTCCCCACGTCAAACAACCCTTTGCATAGATCATTTTTCGAACAATTTTATTAAATAAAAATGGCTCCAATGACTTTGATTAAAATACCATATTTTGTGTCCAAAAATGTCACACTAGTAACACAATTTTATTACTGAATATCTCTAAAACTGTTTGATACAAAAATTTCAAACTTGCACTGGATACTGCGGCAATTTAAAATAATATCCTGTTCAGTTTATTGGTTTTTTGTATGTTTATATTTTAAGATATATGCATCTGTATTCCCTTTGTACAGTGTAAATAAATTGAGGTTTTATTTATGGACGCCCTTTAATTACTATGGTCCTTAGCGTCCCATTCTATATGGGGCGTGAAAGACCGGAAATTTTGCTTCAGGCCTCTTTATCAGGCTTGAGGTTCTTTTACGTGCCATAATTCTACAACATGGGACCACCGGATTTACTTCCCTTCCGAAGGAAGCCATGCCAAGTATTTTTACGCCCGAAAAAATCCATCGCCCTCCGCCGGGTTTGAACCCACGACCTTGGGAACTAGAGGCTAGCATGGTACCACTAGTCCACGGAGGACGACTTTTGTACAGTGTGATGTCACATCCGTGACCATGGAAGCTCCCCTATGCATACAGAAAATTGTCAGCAATAGTTTCGAGGAATAAATTAAATATAATATTCACTCACTCACTCCTCTTTTAGATGGCCAGTGTTCGGTACTCCGTTGTGGCCTACGTTTGCTATCCGTTTCACGTGTAGAGATATCAGCCTATTCATTTAGCTACCTTGAGAATAACGGATCTTTTACTATAACCCGTGCAATTCAAGAATGTGATTGAGGGCTTTGTTTTGTACTTCTATGTAACAAAGACGCAAAAGTTGACACTAAGTATTACTTCGTGTTATTCCTAAGTAATCATCCGTTTAGTTGCTGTTAATTACTGGCATTTCTTCAAAAGAAACCAACAGCGTTGGATTAGTACAAGATTTGGAAGAAATGGCCTTCACCATCCTCGTTTTTTCCGTATTTCGTATTCCATAACCTCCGCAGAAAACCATCTAATCGAGGTAACCAAGCTGCTTATAGATTTAATTTTTAAGCTACATAATGGAGCCCTCTGACTACAGAGGTGCTCTTAATTCAAGTACCCTAAGGAATACAAGAACTAACGAAAATAAAAGTTATGCACCCGCAGCTCAAACACACCTAGCAGAGAGCAGGCAATAGTTACTGAAGCTAATGACAACATAACCATAAGAGAATACGTTCTTGCCACAGATCCCTCAAACATTAGGTTTGTATCCAGAATACCAAATGGAAGATTCTGTAGTATATAGTATTAAACTTATCATCACACCCAAAGATAAACATAAGCCTTAACGTTAGACCTCTACTGACCAAGAACAAAAGAATAATTATATTTAATGTCAGCCCAAACATTCCTAGTTACATACTTGAACACTTGGCTAAGATAGGTGTCTCACCTGCATCATCAATACCCCCCCCCTTAGAGCAGGAATATATGACCTAGAAAAGTTACCAGAGCATCTGCAGGTAGACTATGAAGATACTGGGTTTACTTTTCAACTGATTTCCCAGTGCAAAGCCGAAGGTTATTTAGCTAAACACTGTCCTGCAAAGAAACCGCCACCGCGCCCGTAGAGGAGGAACATGAACCTGGTTTCTTGCAGGATTTTTCGGAAGTGGGTAATAATAAGCATAACCGCAAACCTTGCCCTGAAAACAAAGTTTCAGAACCTTCAGAAAAAACCCTGCAGCAGTTATAATAACTAATCTCATTGAAAACAATCTCCCAGGAACTTCAATATCAACAAATTCTGCACTTAAATAAATATCACCTTGAAAACAATCTCACAGGTACTTAGTAATCAGCAAATACACATGCTGTTAACTTCTCGCAGCAAAACAATACGAACTTCAATACCCACACCAACAGAAAGTGAAACACCATCTCAGACTAACACTGAAACTCAAATATCAAGAGTACAAGCAGCTCTCCACCAAAGAACGACGTTTTGAAGAGGAAGACAGTTTCTAACGCTCCTCTTTTAGTAACTTAGACCAGCTCTCCGATAGTGAACAAAGAAAGAGTACTGAGTTTCACAATAGAAAAAATCCAAGGAAAATGAAGACAATAGTGCCTAATTTGGATGATCTTCTTGTTCCTGCTAGAAAATTAATAGGAGAATCCCCAAAGAATGTTCACTAGCTTTATTCAGCTGAAAAGTTTCTTTGAGAGCTCAATTGGATGTTCTAGTATCCACGAGTTAGCATTTAAATACACAAAAGACTTACACTTAGAAAAACATATCCACGTTTCACAGAGCGCAAAATAAAATATTGAAGTGCCAAACTTGAAAAGAAATTTCTGGCAGAAATATCAACAGAATCTGTAGGTTAAGAATGAACCTCTCATTTAACTGAAAATAAACAGCACATTAAAACAATAAATACGGCATTACCATGGAACTTTGATGTTTTCGAACTCAGTTTGAAGAATTAAAACTGCTAATCTATAATAACTCACCACAAATCATATGTTTACACGAAACTAATTTTACCTGTTCATATGTTGCTACACTTAAACACTAGTAGTTACAGTAGAAAGAAATTAAATTACTCACATGCTAGTGGAGGTGTAGCAACATACGTTAAGAGCAACCTACCTCACAAAGAAATCCCAATTACATCTGATCTAGAAATTGTTGCTATTAGCACTCTCATTTCTCGTGCCATATGTATGTGTAATGTTTATTTACTTAACAGCCAAGAATTGGAATTCTTGGAATGGAAATGGAAAAGGAATACAAACAGAGTTCATTGGCAAAAATATGACACAAAACATAAAACATCTGTGAACACGTAGAGATTTCTCCAACACACCAGTAGAGATTACAGTAAGAAATTTCACATAAATATTAACGGAAACAGTAGAATTTAGCATTCCTAGAACTAGTACAAGCCGTCGGAAGAAAACTATTCCGTTGTGGAACGAAGAATGTCAACGGGCTGTAAGAGATAAAAATAAAGCCTTTTGCAAACACAAAAGCTCTCCTACTGTGGAAAATAAGATATATTACCTTCCACGCCCCTAGAACTATAAAAAGTAGCACTACATCATGGATTAATATTGTTTCTTCTATGACCAATAAAACTAATTCAAAATAAATATGGACCAAAATTAAAAGAATCAGAGGTACCAAGTGTGTAACCTCCAGTTTTCTGCAACCCTTCAATTCAATCCATCCTATCACAAATATCCAAGAGGTAGTACAAATCCTACCCGAAACCTTCACCAATTACTCCAGCGATTCTAACTATGATCTAAATTTCTCCACTACGAATCACAAATTCATGAATTGCAGCTAAATACCACGTATTCTGACCGTGAGACTCCATATGATGACGAGCTATCCTTTGAAGAAATGACCGAAGCTCTCCAGTCGTGCAAGAATATCAGTCCTGGCCCTAAGAACTCCTGGACCAAAAGAATATTCTCTGATCAATTGCACCAGGCCATTTTAATACCGATACCCAAACCTAATAAGAATCATAGCCTTCCAGAAAACTATTGACCAATAGCACTAACATCTACACTGTGTAAACTGATAGAGTAACTAATTAACAAGCGCCTTAAATGGACACTGGAAAGCCAACAGTTCTTGAGCCCCTTTCAGTTTGGTTTTAGACATCACCATTTTACACTAAACACTCTGATCATGTTAAAATCTAACATACAAGACGCCTTCAAGGACGGAAATCATTTCAGGCTTGTAAGCCTTTATATACAAATGGCTTACGACATGGCATGGAAGAGACATATTCTTAAAACACTAATTGATCATGGAATTTCAGTAAATATAATGCACTCTATGCATTCGCGTTCTAGGGGCGTCTGATACCGCAGCCGTTTACAGAATAGACAAATTCAGGTTCGGATGACTTTTAACATCTCCCGTATTTTCCATGTTGAAAACGGAGTTCAAGTATCTATCCTAAGTGTTACCTTATTCTTAGTAGCAGTCAATGACTTACCAAATATAAGTCCACCAGTGGGTGTGAATCTCTTTGCGGATGATTTAACCATATGTTGTTTAGGAAAAAATCCAGAATCGACACAAGAACTATTACAAAGTACAATTAATGTACTGCAGAAATGAACTAGCACTACATGTTTCAAACTCTGTGCAACTAAATCTAGATCTATTACCTTCTAGAAGCAAAGTTCAAACTTTTCTTCTACTAGTAAATATGAATGGCCAAGCAATCTCAAACACCAGTACTCTAAAATTCTTGGAATGATCTTTAACGAAAATATCCGATCCTTACGTGAAGACTGCCTCAGAAGACTTAACATCCGGGGATGTTTAGCGGTTCAGAATTATCAAGTCATGCTCTCTTCCTATACAACCGTCATACGCTCAAAGCTAGATTACTGATCCATCTTCTACATCGGCTAAGCAGTCTCTATTGCAAACGTTAGACTCCATCAATCATCAGCATTACGTATAGCCCTCGGAGCATTCAGAGCATTAAGTCTCCAAATTGAAACCTTTCAACCACCTCTGCCCTTCAAAACGAAACAACTCATCATTACTTATGCACTTAAAGTAGCATTCCAGACCACAGTTACAGATACATGAAACTGCTTCTTCATCCACAACCTCATTTCCCAAATACTCATCATTCCAACGTAGATAGCAACTTATCCTAAATGATCGGATTTAGGATATCACTGGACGCTTCAATTGGACCTAGATGTCCACCGTGGAAAATCAAAATATCACAAATTAATATGGAACTCGGCAAAAAAAGAGAAATCCGTCACTAGCTATGTTTATATTCAACTTTTTGGAGAGTTGATTACTGAATACGCGTAAGGCAAACACTTATACTAAATGCCTCAAAAACGGATCACGGATGTGGATATGCAGTGCCCACAGATACCAGCTGCATTGCTTCCCATCGCATCCCTCACAGGTTTTTGATCTTCTCCTGCGAACTATCGGCTCTAAGAGGAGCACTATCATATATTACGATAACAAAATTCTCCCTAATTTTTACTGACTCCAAAAGCTCCCTTTAAAAAATAATGCCCCCAGGTGCCTACTACGGTAGGTTCGGGATGCGCGCTCCCGGAGTTCCTCTAAGAGGTGAGAGGGCTTATACCAAACGCCCAATCAGTTTTAGTCCACAAGTGTGTTTGACCAACTATCAGTTGCCTCCCTGAACGACAGTCTGATACCGCTGCGCGTGACGGAGGAGTGGGGTCGCAATGGGTGACTGGACAACACGTAACTACAAGCCCCTGAGTATCATGTAGGACTGAGTTCATATCCACTAATGTCGTCCACTGTGGTGTAGTGGTTACCATGCTAGCCTCTAGTTCCCGAGGTCGCGGGTTCAAACCCGGCGGAGGACGATGTATTTTTTCGGGCGTAAAAATCCTTAGCATGGCTTCCTTCGAGATTTACGGCACGTAAAACAACCTGCCTGATAAAGAGGCTTCTAAGCAAAATTACCGGTCTTTCACGCCCAATATAGAATGGGACGCTAAGGACCATAGTAGTTAGAGAGTGTTCATTAATAAAATTAAATTTAATTGTATATCCACCTATGAAAGTCAGTCCCGGGGAGGGGTCATTACTTGAGCTCTTACACTCCTTAGGCGATCAATAAATTGGGAAGTGAGGGCTTAAGTGAGGAAGATCCAGGTCAGGACTTTCACCTATGCTGGGGTGGTGCCCTGTGAGCATGCCAGCGTAGACATTTGTAATGATGGAGGATTTAAGCGCTATAGATAAAAAAACACCAAGGTCAATTTAAAAGGAGACAGGTCTCGCGTTCCTAGCTACTTAGTTATTAATACAACAGAGGAAGATAGGAAATTACATCTGTGAACTCTTTCACACTTCAAAAGAATCTCGATAAAATTGCTGTCAAGTCGTGCATTAGAATTCACAGAGGCACGCACCTGGTTGAAGCAAATTCAGCATACTAGCAGCGATTGCCTTGAAAGCAAACATGTTAGCCAACTTCCTATATGTGTCGAACGGCACACGACCTTGAACTCCTCAAGTGGTGTGGCAAACACGATATGTCCAACGAGGAGATTAAGGAAAATCTTGAAGAGCAAGGTGTGACATCGTGCTCAGCGGAAAGAAAGAGGTGAATTAGTGTTTACTCGTCCCTCTTCCCTACCTTTGATAGGTAGATATACCTCAAATGATTAAATGTAGGGTATGGAGCCATCGAGGTCAGGCCCCAATCCACCGAGATGTTATAAGTGTCAGCGCTTTAGATACACCAGTGATTTCTGCAATCTACCTGCGTTAACTGTGGAGACGTCTCTCGCGATGGAACATGTACACTAGCTCCAACGTGCGTTAATTGCAGCGGAGAGCATCAATCAAGTTCCTAAGAATGGCCCCGTTTTGCAGAGGAGAGAGCGATCCAAGAGATCTGAATTAGGGAGGAGTCCTGTTCGGAAGCCTGGAAACTTTTGCGCATCCGCCAACCCTCTGTCCCGAAGTCCGAACCTACAGCTCAGTTGCAGCTAACCGCTACTGAGGCGGGAAATCGCAACTCAAACCAGCGATATAAAGGGGGCCATTATTTCCGAAAAGATTCTCGTAGCCAGAATACTTCCAAAGCCAAATGAACACCAATGACACATCAACATCGGCCAAGTCCGGTACTCAAAAGATCACACCAGTAAAATCAACAGCAAAACCGTCGATCTCAACCAACAGGACTGTCAATCCTGTAATAATAGTGCATCGCCGAAAAAGTTCAGGACCGTTACGATAAAACCTACTTTCTGAAACAAAAAAGAAAAGTCTGCATCCGTAACATCCAAGGGAAAGAAAAGTCCACGATCATCTCCTTGGAGATCCTCTTCTGGAAATCGTCTAGCAAAGACTCAGATCGGCGATCTTCATCTTCGCTGATCTCTACTTCCAATCGATTCCATTCTCGAACCGAAATTTTCTATTGGAAAAGGGTCCTCCCCTGTGGAGATGGACCAGGAGAATTCTGCCCACACTGCCAGAATGACAGTGAAAAGAGTTATGATAACCTCTCTGCTAAATATGTTAGCCCAACACCGACGAAAAGGTGTAAATTGATTTGACTCTGCTGTCCTCGATATAGTGGACTCTTACGATTGAGAACTTATCCCATTACAATTACTGTGGCTATCCCACAATGGAACATACGAGGAATTAGAACACATCGACCAGAGTTTAACGTTTGCTCAATAAGTATGAACCCACGGTCGTATGTTTGCAAGAAAATAAACTCCGTCCGCAAGACAACTTTCAAATCGGACGGTACACCCCAGCATGTTGTGATCTTACACCGGAAAAGGGTATTCCTGCGTACGGGGGTACTATGATGCTCATCAGAGATGATATGTTCATGGAATATGTATTCATACAGTCTGCAACCAGCCAGTCGTTGTAAGGATTAAAATTCCATCCATCCGATTTACCATTTGTAATATTTATCTGCATCCAACTGACGACCTCTCGCCCAGTGATTTAGAGGATCCAGTTTCTGTTTGTGGGAGACTTCAATGTCCATCACTCTCTTTGGGGGCTCACTTCGGGCTTGTACGAGAGGCAAATTAATCTCTGATTACTTGGACATTTATAACCCAGCTCTTCTGAACAACAGATAGTCTATATTTCTTTCAGACCCCTTCAACACTTTTTCACATCTTGATATTGCAGCTTGTTCACTACAGTTAGCAGTTAGCTTACAATGGAATGTCATCTCTGATTTACACTCTAGTGACCACTTTCCATGACTTATTAGTCTCTTAACTAAAGATGTATGTTCCACTCGTTTGTCTAGATGGCGTTTGGTGGATCAAGACAGCTGGAACCAATTCGGTGTGTTTAATTACAATCAGCACAACTCTGTGAATGTTTTAGCCGAACATCTCACAGAAACGATTTTTTCTGCTACTTAGCACACTACTCCTCGGTTGACCTGCCCACCCCCGTCGTTTTCTGTTCCCTTGGTGGACAGATGAATGTCGAAAGGCCATTTGTGCTTGCAGGCGTGCTCTTAGGGATTTCCAACGTCGCCCGGTTCAACCCCGGCGGAGGGCGATGGATTTTTTTGGGTGTAAAAATCCTTAGCATGGCTTCCTTCGAAAGGGAAGTAAAGCCGATGGTCCCGTGACGAATATTTACCGCGCTTAAAAGAACCTCAAGCCTGATAAACAGGCCTCTTAGCAAAATTACCGGTCTTTAACGCCCAATGTAGAATGGGACGTTAAGGATGACAGCAGTTAAAGAGCGTCCATAAATATAACTCAGTTTAATTTAATTTAACACTGGATTATCTGATGTAGTACAAAAATGCTTGCTGCCAAGTCTAGACCCAGTATTAAGGATAGCAAAAAGAACCATGGAGCAAGTTTTTAGCTTCATTTAATCGACATACACCTTCCTGTGTCGTATGGGATAAGTAAAGGCGTATGGCCGGAAAATCGACCCACATGCCAATCGCTGGTCTTAAAACAGCTGCAGGAGCTATTGTTGGTATATTTAACGTGGCTAAGACATTTGGCAGTTCTTTCGCTCAATTGTATAGCTCAGATAGCTATTCTGTCGAGATTCTTCCAGTTAAGATTCAGGTAGTATCTCTAGGTTTCTCGTTTCGTTTTAGAAACCCTGAAGATTACAATCGCCTTTTCATCATGGCGGAGTTAGAGCATACTCTTTCATCTTCGTGACTATCAGCACCAGGACCAGATGGTATCCACGTACAAATGCGTACCACCTCTCTCCTGAAGGTAAGGCTTTCCTGTTCAAGGTATATAATGGTATTTTGGATGACGTCACTTTCCCAGAAAAGTGGCGAGAGGCCACCGTCATACGCATTTTGAAAGTTGGAAAGGACCGTCATCTTTGTTCCAACGACCGCCCTATTTCCCTCACTAATTGCGGTTGCAAGGCGATGGAACGCATGATCATTGGACGATAGGTATGGTAGCTGGAAACTCGCAACCTACTGACCAACAACCAGAATGGTTTTCGACGACGCCGTTCAATCTTGGACCACTTGTGTCATTATCTTCGCTGATCATGAACGGATTCATGAGGAACTATCAAGTCGTTTCGATATTTTTTTACCTTAAGAACAGTCATGATACGTGCTGGCCGGCAGGGATACTACGATTCTTACACACCTGGAACATACGAAGACGTTTAAGACTGTTAATTCAGGAGTTTATGAAGGACCGCTTTTTCCGAGTAAGGACAGGCTTGGTTTTTTCGAACTTTTTTGTTCAGGAGAACGGAGTGCCTCGGGGATCGGAACTAAGCGTTACACTGTTTGCTATGGCAATTAATTTGATCTCGAAATGTCTTCCTGCAGGGCTATCGTTATGTTTATTCGTAGACGACATCGTTTTTGGAACGCCGTATGCAGCATTGTTTAGATAATCCTCAAGAATGGGGTTCTAAAAATGGCTTTCATTTCTCAGTGAGAAGTCAATCTGCGTTAACTTCTGTCGCTGTAGGAGGCGATTACTCCTTCGCTCTGATTTGGTCCAGATTTACTGCAATTCACAGATTCGATGAGATACCTGGGATTGACGTTTTATAGGAAACTTAAGTGGCCATTGCATATAGGCCGAAAGCGTGTTGTGACAGTTCTCTGAATATCTTGCGGGTATTAAGTGGCAAATCATGGGGCGCAGATCGGAGGATTTTGCTGCGATTGTATCGCGCACTGATCCAATCCAAAATACATTATGTGTGTAGCGTTTATTCCTCAGCACGATCATCTGTGTTGAGATTAGACACGGTCCTTAATCGGGTGGATGTCGGTGCACTTCCAACTAGCCCAGTTATGAGTTTTACGCAGAATCGGCAGGACCTCCTGTGCAATATCGGCGTGATGCCCCGTCAGAAAATTATGGCTGTGGGCTTAAGTGTATGCCTGAAGATCCAACGTTCGTTTCCTTTTTCAACACCGCCCTGGACAAACCTTATAGGAACAGTTCAATTAATCCTAGGCCCTCAGGTGCTCGTTTCCTGGAGGTACTTAGAAAGTATGATAATGAAATGCCAAGCATGTTTCTTAAGGAGAAGAGAGTCTTCTCCCCTTGGTTGCGTGCGACATTTCACGTAGATCTTGGGATGACGGCATACCGGAAGTCTACGATGCCTACGTTTAGTATATGCACTTCTTTTTTTTTTTAGAATTTTTGTCAGGTTACAATAATCGAATTTTTATCTACACCGACGGATGTAAGTGCTCCAAGATGTTGGATGTGCTTATGTTCCTTTAACCGAAACCCATACATTCGGTTTTAATATAGCACATCCATTTATAGTGCAGGGCTGTATGTCATATACCGAACAATTTTGTACGTGCCCCGTCGAAAATTTGAATACAGCCTAATTTTGAATGATTCCCTTAGTGCACTTCAGAGCCTTCGTGAGCTGTACAACTACTATCCCATTGTTCAGCGAATCCAGGAATGCCCTCCATGTTTTATACTTCTGGCGTTAATGTGGAGTGTGCTTGGATACTTGGTCACGTTGACTTGCCGGGGAATGAACTGGCGGACTTGGCAGCTAAGGTGGCGACCACAGAACCCAGTGTTGCAATATCTCGTGTAACGTTGAAAGACTTTAGGGTTGTTGTGCGGAGAGAGGTGCTATCGTGCTGGCGCGTGGAGTGGTCAGCTCTCCGCGGAAATAAGCTTAGAATAGTGAAGCACATTTCGATAAACTAGGTATCTTCCTCTTCTGTATCTCGTCTTGAGGAGGTGATTTTGGCTCGGTCGTGTATTTGCCACTGCAATGACGGGTATCTTTTTAAGGGTGATCCTGCTCCTATTTTTCCGGTTATTAGCGATGGTCTTCGGTCCGTCACGTGTTGCTGTAGTGTACTTCTCTAGCACATCTCTGGGCCTCTCTGCAATTGCAGTCAGCTTGCACAGATCTTAGCGGACGATAACCACACAATTGAGAAGGCTTTAAGTTTTTATCAAAGATAAACTTTCAAATGAGGATTTAGTCACATTCATACCTAGTTTTTTGTACCCTCCGCTTAATTGTTTATATTAATATTTATCTCTGTGATTTGCTACGATTTTATACCGATTTTTATCTCTGGCCTTTGCCATTATTTTTATATTGATGTTTACCTTTGCCGTTATTTTTTGTACTGAACTTTATGTCTGGCCTTTGACATGCTCTGTTTTTCTAAGGGCGTTAATGACCTTACAGCTGAGCGCCCTTAAACAAAGATCATTCAAACAAGCAATAATAGATCGATTCACGCACCACCCTCTGGTTCATGATATTCACCACCTGTTCCAGTCATTTTCGCTAAGGGCGACTATGTAGATCTCGTCTGGATTCCATCAGATTTTGGCATCGCTGGTAATGAATTAGTGGATTCCATGATTAAAAGAGCTATTTTTAAAACTCCTTTGATTATAATATAGAGTCAACTGAAAAATTCAATGCCACAACCGGGATTTGAACACGGTTCTCCTGCTTTCTGTGCGGTTGCTCTAAGCATTGAGCTACTGTGACAACATGCCGGTGCGACATTGAATTCCCCAATTGACTCAAGTTATTTCCCAGACAACTTTGACTGTACATTAAAAACTTGCCAAGACCAGCCTAAGGTCTATTAAAAGTATAATTAATTTATATATAGTAGTAACCAAAATTAACTGCTTTGATTATTCCACCAAAATTTCTCGCCTGGATTTAACATCGCACCTCAATAGGCAACATTTGGAAATTCCAATGACACTCTTCGAACAGCAAACTTCACATAGCCAACAATAACGAAATTAAGCCTTTTCCTTACAATACCACGAAACGGCAAGATCAAATGATAGCAACAAGGATTCGCATAGACTACACAAGACTTACTCATATTCACATCATAACTAAAGATGAAACACCGAAATTTCCCTTCTACTCTGCTACCTTGACAATAGAACACACAGTCACAACATGCCAACAAATCGACCTCAAGGGGAAAATATATGGAATCCCAGTCGAACTCCATAAAGCAATGAAAATCCCATCAGCTGATTTCAAGTTGAAGATCTTCTCCGGTTACATTGGAATCTAAATAAACTGTAAATCATTCTTATCAAATGCTATACTAGCCATTAAGTAACACTTGATATAGTCACTGTCTCACTGATTAATTGTATTGTCACTCATCAAGGGTTAGGATTTTTAGGTGCAAATTCAAGATGAAAAAAGGAAAGGAAAAGGTACTCAAATAAGATGAAAAAAGGGATAATAAGGCGCTGGTTTATTTAAGGGGATGCACAACTGCAATTGCTATTTTCTAAACTATCCATTCAATTGGATTGACATTTTAACCACATGTCAGTCTTCTTTAGATATAAGATATATTTTGTTTTATGAATTTCAATCCAAAATTTTAATTAGTTTTCAAGTTATTAATTTTCAAAGTATAAAATTATGGGTATATGCCAAATGCAGCACATGATGCATTTTTCAAAAACAATCTTATGTTGCTTCTATGTCAAGGAACTACAAATCTGTCATTTAATTTTTTTCTACCATTCTTAGTTTAAGAGGAAAAAACGTTTTGCAGTTTTGTATTTGCATTTTTTCTTTTTTTGTATACATTGTTATCTTAAAAAGTTAGTAGCGCAAAAACTGTTCATTACGCAGAAAAATTATATGACAATTTTATTTATTTGGGATTTTGAAATAAGCATAAAAATGTCAATATGAATGGGTGAAAACTACATCGTGTGGTGCATTTTGAATATGCAGAAATTCTGAAAATAAGAAACACCTTAAAATAAGTTTTAAAAATATAAACAGCTAGCAAACATATGCACAAGGGAATTTAGAAAGTCTAGTAACGATCCTGAAGCATTCGCTAGGTCAAAAATAAAAGTGGATTCCAAAACTACAAGCAATGGAGAATTTTTTGGAATATATATACATATTTATATTTTATTTTTTGACATTTTGGGCTAATTTCAGTTGTGCATTCCCTTAACTAATTCAACAAATTATCTTTCCTCTATTCTAATTTATTGAACTACAAACAAGTACATCAAATTATCACTCATCAAAAGAAGGAAACAACATGAAGCTGTTGTACTACAAGACATTAAGCATCTCCACATTTTTAAAAGTAAGCCTGTTTCTATTAGGAGATAGAATGTCTTTGTAAATGCTAAAGCTTCTTTCAACATCCACAGAAACCAGTGGGACAAACCTTGTATTCACTCGGAATGGCAACTCTACAGATGTGGCGAATTCTTTAATGTCTGGATTCTTTTGAGGACTAGATTCAAGTTCGTCTTTGGCAAAGCCATCTAACTGCTCCCTCATGGAAGTAAAAATATCCCATTATTTTTCCTTTTCCAGATCTTGTTCTTCCAATCATTTAATAGCTGCAGACAGGTACTTGTAACTATGGACACAATATAGTTCTGTCTGCAAATTATGTATTTTCTCCGGTAACAGAAGTTGATGTGCCTTGGAAATTACACCTGCGTCGGATGGATCCAAAGAAAGCAGAAACTCTAATTTTGTCAAAATTCTCGCACAACATAGCAGCACCCTCAATCCAAGTTCTCCAGCGAGTAATGACCGGGAAACTTGGAAGGGGCAGGCCAGTGATTTCCCTGTAGTAAACAACACGGTTCGGAGCTTTCAGTAGAATCTTCTTCAGGGCAGAGATGAATTGATTTGCGATAACGTATTCGTTCCTTATGGATTCACAAGCCCTGTGAAGGGCATGAGCCAAGCATGTCACATGCTTCAAGTTAGGAAATAAAGGTTTCAATTGGTTAACAGCTGAAACCATGTATGGAGCCTGGTCCGTAACCACAAGAAGTAGTTTTTCAAACTCGATACCAGTAGGCCAGAGTTTTTGGCGGAAGTCCATAATGGATTTGATTACTGTACTGGCATTTGCTTTCTGCAGCTCGTACATTTTTAACAACATGGGCTTAACTTTCTCCCCTGCTAAGGGAAAAACTAAAATGTTCAAAACATATCGTTCCATTGAGTCTATGGTTTCATCCATAATGATTCGCACATCGCAATCAGACACTTTCTCTTTGGTTCTTTCTATGGTTTCTTGGTAAATAGACCCCATGTAGTTTTTCTTAAAGTACTCTCATCGGGCATTGACATCTTTGTGTATTTTTCAAGAAGTCTCTTGAAGGCTGGATTGTTCACCTTAATGAGTGGAATTCCTGCTTTTGTAAGAGCTGCACACAAATGATTCCTTCAAATTTTGGATTTTTGAAGAATTCTGTTGAAGTGCATTTCGTAATAGAGGTTGCCGTAATTTGTTTGTTTAAGGAGTCTTGTTCATTTGATGCTTAGAGCTGGAAATGTGTTGTTTGCTGCGATCTCGCTGGTGTTTTCATCTAACAAAATTCCTGAATCACAAATAGTACATCGCATAACAGTTCCATCAGTATCTATGAAATCTTGTTTGAATTCCACAGCCAGAACAATAAATCGAGCACTGGCATGGTAACATCTAGTACTAGTACAGTCGTTTGGAGAGCTAACACTAGTTCACTTGCTAACACAATGCGACTGTCACACAACTCCCTCTTGCGCCCATTCGCTGTCCACATTCTCTTATAACACAGCGACAATTATTACTCGCGCAAAACTTCTGGAATCGTGACCTTGATTGCCATCCCAGCTGCCGAGCCTAGGAATGGTTTATGTTTAGCTTTATCAACGAAAGCGATATAATACCTTTGCTTACTCACAGTGCGTAACACATACAGTCTGCATAGAAAGTTTCTGCATCTGGTTGTAATTTTAAAGAGAGCTGCAGTATCTAAATAGTACTTATTTTATATTTGTTATATTTATAACCATGGCTCCTATGTTTTCAAAGTTAAGTGGTAAGGTGTTACATAGTCAAAGTAGGGAAATAATTGCAAATGTCATCGACTTCATGAAGCAAGAAGCAGAGATGAAGGAAGAAATTATATCCGAGTTCCACAAAAGCCTTAAGAGAGTGAAAGAAAGAGTAGTCAAAGCAACTGGTGTTTCACCGAGTTCCGATTCCAGAGTTCTCAAAGATAAGAGAAAAAAGCATATGGATGAAAGAGTACCATTTGACACACCTGGGAAGAAACATAAGGTCCCTAAACGTATTACAGATATAGACTATTTCGAATGCGTCATTTGGCGCACGATTCACAATTCCTATGTGGAAGAAAAAACCGTGCTAACAATAAGCAGATTGCTCATCCAGCTGAAAGACAGCAGAAACTTTCAAGGTGGTGCTACAAATCTCAGAAAAATTATTAAAGATTTAGGGTTCAAATGGAAGAAACCGAAATCAAATAGAAGAGTTCTAACAGAAAAGCAAAATAAATAAATAAAATAAAAAAAATAATAATAAAATAAAAAAAATAAAACTAAAAAGTAAATGTTGCCATGATAGCTTATTCGGTTAGAGCAACGGCACGGAAAGCCTAAGATCCGTGGTTCAAATCCCGGCTATGGCATTGAATTTTTCAGTCTGATTCTACCTTTCCAAATGACTATAATTTTATATGTACTTATATCAGTGTGTACTTATATGAGCATCAATTTTCAAGGTGGTGCTACAAATTTCAGAAAAATACTATAATGTATGAAGATGAGTCATACATACACAGCAGTCATACAGCATCTAAAAGTTGGAGTGACGAAAGCGAATTAGGTTTGCCGGCACCTGTTGCCAAAGGGCAAATACTTATTATCGTTCGTGCTGTTGGAAAGATCGGCTTCGTTCCAAATGCCCTTCTTTTACAAGTCGCAACAAACAACAGGAGATTTTCATCAAGAAATGAATACAGAAAATTACATGAAGTGAATCAACGCCATGTTGATACCTAATATGCCTGCTGGGTCTGTTCTGGTCATTGACAATGCTTCACAATGCGTCAACACTCAAATTCACAAACCACCTACCTCAACTTCCTTGAAAGAAGAAATGAGAGCTTGGTTACTTAGACATAATAAAGCTTTAGATGAAAGCACGAGTAAAACAAAGCTATATAACTTAATTAAAGCCAACAAACAGCTTCAGAAGTCATACATACTTGACCAGATAGTAATACAACATCGCCATAATGTACTTAGACTGTCATCGTATCGCCCAGATCTAAACCCAATTGAATTAATCTGGGCTGATATCAAAAAATGGGTGGCATGCAGAAATATCACTTTCAAATTAAAATATGTGGAGCAGTTATAACGCCAGCAATTTGCTGAAATTGGAAGGCCAGAATGGGAAAATGTATGGCGACATGCTGAATAAATTAAGAATCATTATTCCGAAAAATACGGAATTGCAGAAAATCAAATAGAAATAATTCTCATCCAGGATAATTGTGCAGAAAGTAGTTACAGCAGTGATGACGGCAATAATGTGAGTGATTCCGCAGAAGAGGAAGGGTTGTTAGATGTTGAAGAATTGGAGGCAATGATTGACAGCGTTTTTTATATTAAGCGCTTTTTACAGCGTGGATTTTAATATACTGTATATAACTAAGTTTATCAGCGCAACACGGTGCATAACCGTTGTGGATATTTGACGATGACTGTCCCACGCACTCCTGCAGCATGGAGACGACCGGTCACCACCTGATCTGGTAAGCAACTCGCATCATAGCTCTCATTAAGATTTTCACGTGTCTAGAAATGTTGCGACGATTATACCAGAATGTTCTCATTCATGCTGGAACTTCAGTCTCAGCGATATCTAGTAGTTTCGAGCAGAACCCAGTCCTAATAATTCTCGGAACTGCGCGGGTGAGGTTACTGCCGTCTCGCAAGTAACAAACTCACATTCACGAACAGCAGGCTACTAATTCTGGTGGGATAGAATCACTCATTGTCAATTGCATTATTGCGGGCTACTTTATAGCGGTAAAGCGAGAGAAAGAGGTTTTCGTTGAAGACACAATTATTTTCCATTGTTGGGTGTGTGCTTACAATTCCCGCGCGGCGTTTACTGAAAGAGGTAGGCTTACTATTCGCACGTATACAGCAAGCTGAGGAGACGTTAATTGAAAGTTAAAGAATAAATTGGAATGAAGTTTAAAAGAAAAAAGGGGATTATCGGCATGGTTGGGGGAAAATGAGATAAAGGTGCCAAAACGGGGTAAAGGCCCCCCAAAAAGGAAATGAGTGCGAGAAAAATGCCTCTTTTCGCAACTAGAAGCAAAATTTCACACTGTGATATCTTTCCGCATAGCTTTAACTTACCCTAAGAAAAAGTGCGCACTTAACTCTGCTCATAAGAGTATTACTGTGTAGTTCACTCAATATTACTTTCAATGTATCCAAAACATAATTATATAATAACTGTATAACATATTACTTACTGTAACATGTATTGCCTTGTAAAAGTCGGTATAAGACCTAAGATGTTTTAGCCACTATAAATAAATAAATTTAAAAAAAATATGATTGACATTTCACGGAGAGGAACAGGCGACATTGCCACTTATCCGGCACATGGAGAGCTTGTTAGAACTGGGTGTATAAAAAGGCGACCGTTTTGTAGTTTGTAAGGCAATAACCACATTATAGAGAGATATTATTATTATTTATATACTATGGGATATAATCATATTGGATGTACTCAAAGACGATAGCAAAATAGGGTATAAATATGCAACGGATGGAAATATCAAGCAAATATCAGCCTAAAGTTATAAGTTCACAAAAGGTTGTACCTGTGAAACATTCGCGCTTATTCTAATGGGAAAATGCCGTTGATATGCGAATCACTCAGCAGTTTTCTGCTCTTTAATTTTTCTAGCGAAAACCTAAGTTCTTCACTATTTTACGCAAAGAAGTCTTGCTACCTTGGAATAGCTCTGCTTCCGTAAAGGGCACATGCAATTTTAAGATAGATTTTTTTCTCCTATAACAAGAGTAAATATGTCTGCTTATAGCATCCTGCTGGATAGGATCCAGTTCGTGACACATTTACATACTTTTCTCCTATTTCCAGGAGTTTCTGGTCTTGACAACAATAGTCGATTTTCTCCATTATTTTTCCCTAGCTCGGTATTCTTACTGATTTCTACAGCACGCGAGGGCCTATCAGGTACCCTGGAGAACGGAATAAGAAGTCCCTCGTCTAATTTCTCCTCTTCAAAACATTTTCTAACAGAACAATGTGTATTTCCCGCGCTTGTACTTGGAATACCTCCACCAAATACGTTCTTATTCGGTTCCCCCATAATGCTGAATTTTTGTTTTGGCTGCATCATCTTTGTCAGCATTCTTTGACAATATAAAAGGCCCATTTAAATGTGTATATAAAGTAATGTAAGTGCTCACAATACACCCGCACACCACACGACCCAAACCTAAACGCATGCAGCCTACAAGTGAATAACCACACACAAATGGGAGGTTGCAAAACACTTTCCGTTACATAAAAGCTCCTAAACGGATTTAATAAATTCAAGAAGGACAGCAGGAGCCGCAGAAAAGCACTACTTGTTCATATATATCAGATAGAAGTCGATGTTACTGTAATCACGTGTTCCATTAGTGTTTAAACTTCACTCATAGCAGGGAAGTGGTAGATCAGGATTGCCGGGTTGTAGTAGAAAGCTAGTATGCAGTAAGAAAGCGCGTGTTACAAAGTAGTATAATATGGCAACATCCTACCTTTCAAGTTTACTTTTTCAACGAAGGAAAAGGAGGATGGTGGAACCTTATTGGCTATAGAAACAACGGAGGAGAGGCTGACATGGAAACTACACGAAAACATGTCACTCTAGTTACTGCCACAAGTCGCTTCTTGTTTAAAACAAACTATACGTATCAGCAATGGAGTTGCTATGGAAACGTCCTAAAACTGGTTCATCTACACTTTGCTACGACGACTGCTATGATGTTTCATTCTCATTACATCATTTTATAGCTCTGCCCACGTGTTCAGCAAATGACAATCACTTTCTAAACGTGCGCGCTTTGTTACGAAAAGGGTGTAAATAACTAGAGTAGGCGTTACTAATTTTAGAATGACACACATTGTAAATAATAAACCTGAAATGATAACACGTCGTATCTTTAAAATAATTGTTTTAACAAATGCCAAGCGTAGATAAATAAAAATTATTCGCTATATTAGATACGCAAAATATCAGACACATCAAATGTTGAATTGCAAAAGAGAGAGTTTTATAATCAAACGTGAAAATTTGATTACCACACATTCATTTTCTTCCTTTCTTTCTTTCCCTCGTCTTTTTCTTTCTTTGTTTTTTTTTCAAACAATAAAATCCCCCCCCCAATCCAAAACAGGGTTAAAATCGACTCCAATTCGTCCGTAATCGCTCTAGTCGGTCACTAATATTCCATTAATGACTTAATTTCACTGTTTCATTTGTTTGAAATAACAATGCAAAACCCACATTCACATATTTATTCAGTTTTGCTAGGATAAGGAAACGATTTGGCAATTTTATTATTTATGTATAGAAGTTCAGGAATGTAGGATTGAAGTTTAAACGATTTTGGCACTTAAGATATACTGCCACTTTTGTTAATTGTATGACAGTAATCCTGGCTGAAATAATATATTAATTAACCTTTAAAACTGATTTAGAAGGGATAAGAAAGCTTAATGGATACGCAGGTTTAAATGTAATGAATGCATACTCTGTGTTCCAGATATTACATTTCCGGACAGAAGATAGCTGAAGGCAAAGGTCAAAGCTGAGCTCATCAAAATCAGTGCTCGGTGACAGCAGCTGGTAAGTTGACCTTTGATAAAATGTAATGCGTTATTTTTACTGCGATACTTGGTTGCGCAGCTTTTATGTGTTCGTTACATCTCTCGGTCATAGGTTAAAAAGAAAACAAACGTTTTCCGTACTTTCAGTAGCATTTTACTTCATCTATTACTTACATATTATAAGGAGAGGAAAATGTTCATTAGAAATGCAAGTTTTGAGATCCCTTAATCCCAAAAAAGCATGTTTAGAAGAAAGGTCCGCGCGCGCGCGTGTGTGTGTGTGCGCGTGTGTGCGTGTGTGCGTGTGCGCGCGCCCAACTATTACACAGGCGCTTTCTCAGAATAAGGGAAGAGCCCGATACATGGGTTGTCTGGATAATTTGTCCCAGCCGAAATTCGAATTTGCCACCTCGTATTATGTGGCATACGACTTACGTGAGAATGTAATGCTTAGAAAACCGGTAGTAAAACTAATTTCCCTGGGCTGCTAACTAAAATTAAAGACATATCTAACAGATACACATACTTATTTGTTTGTGCCTTAGGTCTGTAACGCGATTGCAACCCCACTCATAGTAACTTGGTTTAGACAAAGGACAATAGTAACAATTGCTTTAACTCCTTAATATTCATCCCTTTGAAGCGTTGTAAATAACAAAACTGCCTAAGCATTACTGCATAGACTTGACGATACGATTACGAGTATTATTCGATTGAGAGGACGTAAACTACTGCGACAGGATTGATAGACTTGAACAATGATCTTCGGTGATGCGCGTTTGAATGTACATTTAAGTTTTTAATCTTTTAGAATTTTATTTTTCCCCCAATTCTTCAGAGTGAACCTCTTTTTCCTTTTAATCTTATTTCTTTGGCGGAAACTATAGTAAACTTATGGTTTCCCGCAATTGTACATCGGGTGGACAGCAAGTAGCTACAATAGGGATCTGTGTAAGATAAAGGCGCTAGCAATCATGACAAGTAAGTAAAACACCATTGTAATAACACTATAAGGGAATAACTATCATCATGAATGTTTATTAAAGGCTAGCAGAACACGCAGCTCTACTTGTACAGATTATGCGTCGCTCCCCTCTCTCCCTTTTCGTTTTCTCAATCTTGCCCTCCTTGTCGCTTTCTCTACATAGCTCCCTTTCGCTCGTGCAATTTACATGTCAGGTGACATTTAGAAAACCGGTAAAAACTGCTTTTTCTGGGGTGTTAATAAAAATTAAAATGCAAGTAAGGGGCTTAGCAGTACACAAATGTATCTTCCTTCCGCTTCCGGTGCGATCGAAACTAACGTTCTCGTGGTAAGGCTTAGTACACCTATATCATTAAAGAATAATTTGTATAACTCTTTAAAAACTCATTCTATCAAACCTTTGTGCATAGCGAAGCTTATCAGAAAGATCTAAGTTTGTCAAGTTCGCAGAAAAATAGAATAATAAGCGAGATATTTCGATATTTTTTTATTTTGCGCCCCATTATAACCCTTCACCCCCTTTGGTGCAAGGCGTGTTGAGTTCCATAACTGTCGATTTGGTCATCCTTACGTAAAAGAGTTTCTCTCTCTCTCTCTCTCTCTCTCTCTCTCTCTCACACTTTCATATACTTAAACACACTTGCACACAGTTGCAGGTTAGTGTGCATTACTCATCCAAAATTCAAAAGTTATAGGTAATATAATAGCAATAATAATAATACTAATAATATTAATATGATCATTTCATTCGTTGAAATCTCCATAAAATGTAAAGAATATGCCAATTTTCAGTAAAAACCTGCACTTTTTCAGACTTAACAGCTGTGATTGACTGGAACATCATCTTGGTTGCTTCCATGCGTCTTGCCAGGTATCAGAAATACATTCACAGAGATTGTACAGTTTCGTGTGCAATGCTTTTTAATTTCAATATTTCGTCACACGTTAATTCTGTTTGCCGTTCATGATTAGGTTAAGGCTATCATGTTGGATTTCTTAAAAAAGAAGACGATAGTAATTATGTGTTTATTTTGGTCATTGTTGTTCCTATTATTGGTTACATTCATAACAAAATAGTTCGTCCAAGGTTTCTATCCTTGTTACACATATTTATTAGCATTTATAAGTATCACTTTTATGACATTAATAAAAGAAAAACACACAAGTTTTACAGGCATTACTTTAAGAAAAATCAGATGAGTAGCACTCACATAACTTTCCCTACTATTCTTACAAATTCTTTTTCACTTTCTTTACTACGTATAGTAAGTAGGGAAAGTATTGTATTCCACCCAAAAATTAGATACCGAGATTTCACCGTAAATAGATTTTTGGAAGCCGCTGAATAATAATAATAATAATAATAATAATAATAATAATAATAATAATAATAATAATAATAAAAAGCAGTTTTACAAAAAGATACGTGTATGTGTTTTTCTGTGTGTGTAAACAGCATAACTCAAAAACGAAAAGTCAGATCAACACCAAACTTGGTATTTAAGTTCAGTACCTTCCAAAGGTGCGACACGAAGATTTTCAAGAAAACCCCCCACCCCGGACTATCCTTTACATGAAACATTTTTCGAAAATTTTCTCAGAAATGGCTCTAACGATTTTGATTAAAATATCCTATGCTTAAGATATTTTCATGGCAAATTAAACCTATATCATGAACTTTCTGGGAATGCCCACAAAAGTCCTCTTCATTGTGAATGACTTTTGCATAACTGGTAAACCGTAAGAGGCAGACATTTGTCACATACATTTTTTTTTGGTGGAGTGAACCAAAATAACAAGATATTCCTTGTTATTTGTTTGAATTTTACAATTCTTATACATTTTCTCAAATGGGAATTCGTTTTTTTTATTTTTCAGTACATACAAAGAGAATGGAATGCTCCACATAGCAACCAGCTCTTAAAAGATTTGACCATCTCTTAAAGCCTAACATATTCCCCTTGCATCTTCAAGAAACTTAGCAATAAGAAATATGTAGGTAGAAAAATATGCTTTAGTAAGGAGGGTTTATATACCCAATAATAAAGATAGAGGTTAGAGAAAGTCATGTGATTGTATCACATCAGATTTTTTCTAACTTCATGTTAATCGAGATAAACAGTTGCAGAAATTATCTTAGTGCATAGCGCATACCTATGGGATTAGGTGAACATCGCTCTCAGCGATAGTCAAATCTTTTAAGTGCGGGTCGCTATGTAATGGTATAATGGCTTTGAAATTCCGTCCTCTTTGCATGGGCCAGAGGAAAAACAGAAAGGGTAGAAAACCAATAACGGCTTCCCATTTAAAAAAAGAAGTTTTAAGTATTTTAAAATGCAAATCAGTAACAAGTAATATATGGGAAATGTTTAACGGAACAAGAAAAAAATAATGTATTTGACACAAATTGTATTCTTTAACGATATCTCTATTTTCTGTGTAGTAAAACCACTTTGTCTCTTACGGTTTACCAGTTACTCTGCAAAAGTCATTCAGAAGCTTTCCCAGAAAATTCAGAGAAGTCATTCAGAGGACGTAGAAGCTATTTCCAAAAAATTCAAGTTATACATTTCATTTCTCGTGAAAGTATCTGAAACATGTGGTTATTTTAATCAGAATCGTTAGAGCCATTTTTGAGAAAATAAAAATTTCCAAAACAAATTTCCATGTAAAGGGTAGTTTGGGGTTGGAGAGTTTATCTTGAAAATCTTCGTGTCGCATCTTTGAAAGATGCTGAACTTGAATACAAAGTTAGGTTTTTAAACGACTTTTAGTTTTTGAGGTACACTGTTCTCAGACACTTATGGACGTTTTTCCAAAAATGCTTTTTTTGGGAGATTCATGGGGCTTCAAAAGGTATATTTCCAGTGAAATCTCGACACTGAATTTCTGGGTGGAATGCAATACCTCCCCTACTTACTCTACGCAGTAGAAGTTTGCAGGTATTAAGGAAGATGCTGCCAACAAGTGAACATGTGGAAATGAATATCTTTTGCTGCTAATCACCTTTTGTTGCCCTGATTTTCCCATGCATACTTCACTGCAGATGGCATTTTTTTCAGCAAGTGTTGACTGTTGTTCAGATAACAGTGAAATTTGTCTGAAATGTTACTAGACAAGAAGACGTACGCTTCGATAGACTCTATAGCCGAGCTGTTTCTCTACTTGGATCATTGATAAGATTCGTTACACGTTTACGTCGTTTGAGGGCATTGCAGTTCAGGACAGCAGTCAATACGTTCTGATTTCTCAAAATATTTTATCAACTTCTGGTGTGCTTTGTAAATTTTTGAAAGCTCCATTTTCTCCCACTGGCTTCATGAATTTCCTTAGATTGCAGGCCTGGTCAAAGCATTTAACATAATGAACTAGATCTTCAGCTAGAAACTGCTGGTTCAATGTCATCCCGTTGAGGTATTTCACTCAAACAGATCCATAGGAAACAAGAAAACCTCCACTTGTTGAGGAACTCTAAACAGTCATTCGAAGCGATACATCCACCATGTACTTTTACGGAACTTCTTGGATAATGCCAGAATTGAAATTTTACGAGAAAATTAAATAATATATGTATAAGATGAATAAAGAAAAACGCAAAAATCCCGGCATTTTAACAAATTTTAAAATATCCCATAAAACTAAGATCCTGAAAATGTCATGTCCGGGAAAAATGGACGTATTGTAGCCCAACCTTACATGGAACTGGTTTCTTAGAAATTTAAGTATGGAAACGTAAATAACTCGGCATGTATAAAGAAAGCGAAATTCAGGGTTATTAAAAAATAAGAAACAGACGTTAAATATTTATTTCTAATGAACGACAATACATGGCGACACATGCGGTACATCACTGAATACAGGAAGGTTCAAAATGGGCACCATCTGATATGCGAGCACGACACATACGCAACCATCTTCTACGAATTCATGCTATCAATTGTACATTTTTTATGACGAGGTGGTTGTTTGTTGAACTTACAATGAAATGCACGCTGCAATGAAACAATAGATTCACTCTTTGCTTACTGCAGCACACAAAACGGCTTTGCCTGTGGCCTTGCCATTTTCTCGTAAACAAACCCAGCGCCTCTGTAGGCACTGAATGGAACTAATAGGCGGGACTTAAAACTTTGAACTTTGCTCTATTCAATGATGTGTCGTATGTGTTGCTATCTATTGTCGTTCATTTGAAATAAATACTTAAAGTCGGTTTCTTCTTTTTTATATTTATGTTTATTACCTTGTGATTCAGGTATTCTTAAGTAAATATCAATTAAAATGAATGTCTGAAAGCACATTTCGAATTTATAATCGTTTTAATGGTATGGCAATAATAAAGTTATCTGTATAAGCAGTATTTAACATGTTATTAAAATTATCAGTAGACATCGGATTTATATTCAAATGCATATTTAGTCTGTTTTTACTTGTGATGTGGAATTCTTTGTTCTTGTATAGAAAGTTTTGTAGTGCATATAATTTCCTATTTCCGATGTTGCTGCATATTTAATCGTTGTTCCATGCATTGAGCATAAAATATATGTATTTTTAACGTTACAATTTTTAAAATTAATATTTACACATATTAGTGGCAAAATAATAAATTTCTTGCTATGGAAATGTCTCTATGGAGGTTTAGAGTAATCTTGAGGTTGTTGCTTTAAAGTATACAGCAAAATTAAGCGGCAAATTATGCAGTATTTTAGAGAAATCCTGTTGTTTAAGTCTTTGTGTTCTGTGGTAAATATCTTCACTGTGAAGATTTAACGCTTCCTGAAGGAGTTTCCCCAGAGTTAGTGCTTTCAAATTTTGCCCAGTAACATATGTAGACGTCCTTCTCAGCCTACAAACTTGTGTTAGCCGATAAACATCATAAACCCACGCCTGAGCATTTGGAGAAAATGATCATTGCATACTCAAATCAAATTATGACGACCAGAATTATGTCTAAGGAAGAATGTACATTGTAAGTACCAAAAAGTGTCACCTTAAAGTTAACTTTTTTCATGATTGGTGTATTTATTCAAAATTATAGAACATGCCTTAAAGATTTTGACATCCTAAATGCATGCATATTTTATATATTTTTAGTGCATACAAACTCGACGTCTAATTATCAGATATATCTTTGGAAATTAAAAATGCAAATGATTGATAAGAGTCGAAAAGAAGAGAAATGTATGGTGAAAACAAAAATACAAGGACTGCTTCCGTGGTTGAATGCTCAGCGTCTTGTGTTCATTTCCCGGCTAGGGGTGTTACATATATATTTTTTATTCGCAACTAGTATTAGTTACTATCTTCCCCAGAGTCTAAAAAGCCACGGTAATAATACAAGGCAGCGATAGCTGAATGTAAACCAGTGGACATCAAGTCAAAGCCACCGATGTGACTTAAGATATTAAAGACGCATATAAATGGAACAAAGTAAATGTTCCTGAACAGAAAAATAAAAATTTAAAATAATAATAAATAAATAAATAATGTGCAGACTCCAGAATGGCAAATGACATTCAATTTAATTACTCTTTTCTGAAATGTATACTTCTTTTGGATCATCATCCTTGCGATGCCTTCTTTTGATTTTGTTTGTGCTGTATTTTCGATACAAAAATTCACCTACCTTGCGTTATTATTAATTTAAAACATATCGAGTTTTTCTTACAAAATACACAAATGTGTGTTTATTTGCGTGGCATAATTTAAAACAAAATGCCTGTAATAAAGTCTGTTCAATCAGTTTAACTGCTTTTCGGTTAAGTATGCAGGACTCGGAATTTTCTCTTGAGAAACGTGCATTAGCCATCTGAAAGCTTCACATTATGCCGTGAAATGTGCATTAATAGTCATTCCTATCAACGACGTGTTATGATTTGCTCCATAATAACATTAAGAGGGTATGCCGATAATGAGCTTACATTTTACAGGTGTGATTTCATAACTGCAACCCGTTTTAGAATTAAAATAAGACGAATGAATGAATGACGGAGGGGACACCTCGCAGCTCGACTCAACGCGGATCAGTTGTGCTCACCACCCCCAGGAGGAAGGAACCGCAGACAGGACGGCCGACAGGGACGCGTGGATATCCCTAATGGTTCCAAACTGGATGATTCGGTCACATTGGCGGGTTGCTCAGAGAAGCCCTCCCTCTGGCGGAACCGGAGAGAACTCGACCTGCCTGAGGCGGCTCAGAGAAGGATGCTATTTGGCAGAGACGAGAACTTTCCAACAAACAAGCATCTGCGCCAACTGTCAGACACCGACTGGCACTGTACAACCCTAAACCTACCTGAAACACGAAAGGGGAAGTGAAATGAGAGAAAGGAAATTCGTGGGGTAGAAGAGAAGCTACCCTAGCATTCGCCTAGCTAACCAGGAAAAACCACGAATCAGAGGAATCTAACCCAGCATCTCTCGAATGCGAGCCTTGCACGTTACCGCGGAGCCATCTCGCTCAATAAAACTATACGAAATGTTAAATGTAATATTTGCACGTATTCACTGTTAATTAGTTTGTTGTTTTCACCCAAATTGGTTACTTTTAAGTTAAAATTTTGAAATATTTAGTTGAATTAAAATATATGCATTATGTGTTGAAGTTAAAAAGAGAAAACGGTTAGTTTTTAGGGGGGGGGAATCCACGTTGCTTGACAATCCAAAACTTGAATCTGATCGTTAACACTGAAAAAAAAACATAGAACATTAGCTACATTTTATGCACCGATTTCTGCTCTTTTGCTCCATCATCTTACATTGCATCCACCTCCGCAATGTAAGGATAGCGAGCATGTCTTTAAAACAGAAGGGACCTAGTTCGAATCCGGGTTGGGGCGAACCACCTGAATGAAAGTTTATTCAGCGTTTGTTCTTATCCTCGTAAGATAATTAAGAGGTATCTAGATGCAAACCCCTACATTGCCGACATTAAAAAACCTAAAATGTTTAATATATACTGTTTAGAAGACAAACTAACGTCAATACTACTTGCATATACATTATAGCATTACAGTACGTTAGTTAATTCCAAGACTAAGCTATTGTTTTCTAGAAAAATGCTTGTAAAATTTGGAAATGCCTGCATTTGAATTGTACCAACAATAGAATACTAAGTTATGTGTAGTGTCTATTGAAATAATTGCAGTAAGAGGTGTGATTAATATTTTTGACATATTTTAATTACCAATAGGTAATTATTAATCAAATATAACAATTACGTACACTAATAGTATTTCACATTTAGCTGTATATTTTCATGTTTTATGACATGCATGCATTAAAGTTAGTAACAATATTATGAATTGGATAATTTTTCTTATATTGCAATTACTCATATACAGGATTGACTTAAACTTAAATTATTACTTTATAATAAATACTAGAAACATAATTATTTTGTTTTGATATTAAGGTTTACCTTTAAATTATTGTTGTATTAAACGTAATGCAGAATAATCTCGATTTTCCACGGCAACAGAGGTCAGAAGTTCTGTGGATAAATCAAAACAGTGGCTAATCCAAAAATCCTTGAAAACTATTAACTATGAATCTGATCAAACGTCCCTTTGATGATGGCGTTGTATCCAGTAACTTCGTATTTGAATTTGGGTTACGTATGAATTTAACAGTGTTTCACTAATGAAATACATTACATTACTCCGTATTACCTTTCGAACACGACATTTTTCTAGGACACCCTCAGTGGTACCAACCACGATTTCGGGATTTGAGAAGAAATTTTAATCCTGTACAACGTAAGCCTGAACACGTGTTTGCCACTTACATGCACTGCGTTGAGCCAAACATTTCTGTGTTTCTCACTTTCTTCCTCCCTCGTCCTGGTGTAGCAGTTTCCATCGAACATGCAAACGAATCGAAACGATTTTGGTTCTATTTATGGACGCTCTTTAACTGCTATAGTTTTTAGCGTCCCATTCTATATTGGGCGTGAAAGACCGGAGTTTTGCTCAGAGGCCTCTTTTATCAGGTGCGAGGTTCTTTTACGTGGCGTAAATCTACGACACGAGACTGTCTTTACTTCCCTTCCGATGGAAGCCATACTAAAAAAAAGCCCGAAAAAAAATCATCGCCATCCTCCGGGTTTGAACTCACGACCTCGGGAACTAGAGGCTAGCATGATACCACTACTGTGTTTTTCAAATGGGATGATGTTTGTCCTTGAGCGCGGCCAGAGCGGCAACCAATCGGAGTTCCGCTGTGTTGTCATATTGCATTCGCCGTAAGCTAAGCATGACGCGTGCTAAGCGAATGTGTTTCTAATACATATAATTTGCGCTAAGACAAAAATTCAAATTTTGCAAAAAGTAACCCACTAGAAGGTAGGGAGTAATTTTCGTAACACAACCGTAAAAACCACATATTTTTAGCTCAAATAGTTTTCATAATACAAACAAATAAACATTCCCATATGTTATAATATAACCACGTAAGCACTGTAATGGTCACATTATTTGTATGTATGCATTATTGTATACATTATGTATATATATTTGTAATTATACAGAACTACTGACTTGATGGTGATAAAGAATTATGTTGTAAAACCAAGGCGTTTGTTAAAGCTGAAAGAGAGCAAACAGCCCACCAAGCTCACTTGTGTTACTTGTAGAATCTGCAGAACGTGAGCCGTCACATGTTTATGATTGTGTGTTATTTTTAAATCTGGGTTGGAGTTTATTTACCCTACACAGTTAATATCAGTATTCAGTTGTTGTTCAGAGAGCAAGCAGCAAGAGTAAAATAGTGCAATGGCTTATTGTGGTGAATTTAGTGGCGAGTCAAAGAGGCAGGTATTGCGAAGTCAGGCTCGAAGTATTATATTTAGGGTCTACTCGTTTTTTAAAAAATGTAACAATGAGGAACACAGAAATCAACTTGATTTCAAAAATCCTCAACAGCTTACTGCTAAAGCGTGTTGTGTCGGTAAAGCAAGTGTGTCTCGCATTTGCGGAGAGGCAAGAAAATCTGTTCCCAGTGATACTCCAGTGTTTGTATCGCCCAGAAAGCACATTGGACCTCCGAAGAGGATTACAAATTTAACTGACTTTGACAAGGACGTTGTACGCAGAACTGTTTTCGAGTTTTATGACCAAGGTGAATTCCCAACAATACAGAAAATAACTTGTGCCCTTAGAACTAAAATATCATACACTGGTTCAAATTCATCTACTTATAGAATTTTGAGAGGATTAGGGTTCAGGTACAGAAAGACAAATGATGGGCGACAATTTTTAATGGAGAGGAGTGACATTGTTGCGGCAAGAATAAAATTCTTACGCAAAATGCACGAAATTCGCAATTCTTGCGATACGAGACCTATATTTTACTTAGATGAGACATGGGTAAATAAAAACCACACTCAAAATTCAATCTGGCAAGATTCCTCAAAAAAGGGTGGCCTGAAGGTACCTGTTGGAAAAGGCAGTCGACTTATCATTTGTCATGTAGGGTCCGCTAAGACAGGATTTGTACCTGAAAGCAAATGGATTTTTCTGTCCAAAACCACCTCAGATTATCACGAAGAGATGACAGCTGATACGTTTAAAGAATGGTTTTTGAACAGATTCCTAAATTATTTAGAAGAGGGAAGCATAATTATAATGGATAATGCACCATATCATTCGGTTATTGAAAACAAAGTACCGAATACTGCCAGTAGAAAGAACGAAATTGTTGAATGGTTGCAAAAAAAGGGGGTTGAATTTTCGGCAACAGAAACTAAAAATGAGTTACTGCAACGAGTACTTCCATTTAAAAACCAGGGAAAAGTGTATCAGCTGGATCAACTTGCAATGGAAATGGGACACGAGGTAATCCGCCTCCCCCCTTATCACTGCCAGTATAATCCAATTGAGTTAGTATGGGCTCAAATAAAACGAGGGGTTGCAAACAGAAATAACACTTTTAAACTGACTGACGTTGAACGTCTTATTCACGAAGAAATTGACAAGGTAACTCAACAAGACTGGGAAGCCTGCGTGAGACATGCAGAAAAACTACAAGAAGACGACTTTTGGAAAGAAATAGGCCGTGACGATATTTTGGAACCTATCATCATAAATTTGCAAGACTCAGACGATGAAGACAGTGTCAGTGACGAATTGCCTCTTCACGTAACTGATGCCAGTGATACGGATGAGCCACTGGCAGTTCCATTGGATTAAAAGCACAGGTAATTCATATCCTATAATTATATAACACTTAAAAAATACGTACGTAGCATGCGAGTATATTCCCAATTATGAATTTAAACACCAGGAGAATTACAAAAGTTTAGATAATTCAGTTTGGGTTGCTTTACGTCGACCATTCTAGCGACAGGCAGATGTGAGAGTGAGAGGGAAATATGAAAAGAGTGGGGGTAACGAGGTGGCAACGCTGTGCACGCAAATGCATCTTATTCGCTGTAGCTCAGAACTCTTCCCATTTGAAACTAATAGTAGACCACGGAGGAGGTCAGCAGGATGTGCGAACACTCGCATGAAGCGCGCTAACTTGCATCATTCCGTCTGCGGTCGCTGATTGATTGCAAAGAAATGCATCTCACAAACATGAGGAAATATCGGGATTTGAATCTCGGTGTGTTTTTCATTACAGTAACAGCGGGAAATATTGATGCATGTGCATCTTACTTAGCAATTTATCGACAGTTTTATATATGCAGAATGCACGTATGTCAAAACCTCATTTTTCGCAAACAGTAGAGATGCCGGGGTTAGCATCTAAGTGCATTTACTGTCTGATAACTCTTAAGTCCAACGCACCTTGGGTTTATTTCAACATGATTCCATCAATTTGATTCACAATCCCTGCATACTTGCGTCGTTAACTACATTACAATTACATACATAAAATTAAGTACTGGAAAAAGATTTATTCTTGAGTGAATTGGGCACGTTTTCAGGTCTCTTTACGCTAGTTGCGCTTTATATGAGCAGTTCTTTCTTTCTTTCTTTCTTTCTTTCTTTCTTTCTTTCTTTCTTTCTTTCTTTCTTTCTTTCTTTCTTTCTTTCTTTCTTTCTTTCTTTCGGCATTTTGAAGAACTCTATGATGTTTGATTCCTCCATTTATTACAAATTCACGTACGTATATATTAAACTGCTACGGATCTAAAAGGTAGTGTTGTGCCTACAATATGTTATTTACCACAAATATTTGTCCACGAAAGTTATCAAATTCAGTAACCAGACTTCGTTCAACATAAAAAATAAAATTGTATTGGTTTATTTTGCAACAAACTCATGCAAAGGAGAAGAAAAATTAAATATCGCAAATTTGCTAACGGATTCCATCAGCTGATGCACTACTGGTTGTGAAAATGTAAGTATAAAACAAGGAATATTTGGAAAGATGATAATTAGGGCTGCGACATCGGAGTCATTACGTTTGTTTAGAGGCGTCCTGTAGTCGACTCTTAACAACGAGAGGGTTACCTGTACAGTTGAGTCAAGTGTATCGCCGCACAGTGTTAACGTAGATGAAAGGGTAAGAAAGTCCGCAACGTTGCAAAACTATGTATTGGAGTATGGGGAAAATGTTTTCTCTATTATTAATTAAAACCTTTATTGCAAACCCTGCAATAACACAATTGCTTCCGCGCATAGTAGATCGAGTGATGTGCTAAGAAGACGTGTCAACACAGAATCACAAGCATCACTTCAAACGTTTAATGAACTATGCGCGGCATTTATTTCTACCGATATTGTATTATATAAACTACAGAATACAAGTTGCGGGTTGTAATTCATAGTAATAAATTGACACAATGTTATCTATGTGCCTATTGTGATATAGCATTTTGCATTGATGATTTAATAAAGACATTTTAGTTATATAAGTCAGCTGTATATGTTATAAACAGTATTGAAGAAATAATGTACTCGTACATGTTCACGAAACATGCGTAATTCTTCTTGTATAGATTGTACCATGCGGGGTCAATGTCAGCCCTTATCGCTACACCCTTACCTTCCTATTCTACACGCTTTCCTCCACTAGTTCAAGTGATAATGCGTTATCTGACGTTGCGAGATGGCTCTGCGGTAACCTATGAGGCTCGCATTCGGGAAGTCCCAGGTTCGATTCCCCTCTACGGTCCACTCTGACTTTGGGTTTTTCTGTTTTCCCTTGGTTGTAGGCGAATGTTGGGGTGGTTTCTCAACCACACGCTTTCCTTTTCATTATTTCCGTTTCCTCCTGATGTTTCAGGTGTGCTACCAAGTTTCGTGGCTCGTGGTGGTACCAAACAGATGGTGCGGATGCTTGCTCAAAAGAAGGAGTACTCCCCGTAGACACTGGAGGGCTGCCAGGTCGTTTATCGTCCTCTCTGACGGCTTCAGCAGTGGGACGGGTATTCGAACCTGCAACTGTCAGGGACTTCCGACGTCTGCCTGTAGTCTCCTGTGGTTCTCTTCCTCCTTGGGGGTAGATAGATCTATGTAGTTCGCAGTGCACGAGGTGGAACTGTCCCTCTCCATTGTAAAATCCAAAACCAATAAGTTGTCTTTTTCCAGCTTATATAACATTCAGTTAGAATGAAAATGTCTTCAAATGCATACAACACTAAACATATAAACTTTATATCCAATAAGATATCAAACGTTCTACTTTATTAAAAATTGGTGAAACGTATTTTATAGAATACAAAAAATGAACATTTGTCCATGGAAAGGATTGTTTCGGTTGGGGAAATTTTCTTGAAAGTCTTCGCTTGACATCCTTAAATGTGTATGACTCAAGTATAAAGTGTGGTATTTATCCACCTTTTCGCTTGACGTTTATTGTCCACAGATAGGCGAATGGAACACAATACTCCCTCTCTCTACCAAAGGTAGGAAGTAGAGAAGCCGTAAAAAGACACCAGGACGCAAAAACAAGCAAGCACATCATCCACAATATCCGTCTCAGGTTAACTCTTCAGGAACATGAAACTGATTGTGTTCTAATAGTTTATCTTAACTGGTTAAATGAAACGAAGAGTAACAGTTTTTATCCAAACATATCTTGAGATACAGACCAGGATGAACTTTGGACTGTCTATTAATGAGCTCGGAGAGCCTCGCTTGCTGGTCTTTGTAATGTCGGTTATTGTACAGATGTACGACTGATATCTCGGCATCCTAATACCTACCTTTTGCTATCTGCAGTCTCACCAGATTGTATACAGAATGAAAGTAACTACATATATGCCTAACAAGCTCTGTCACTTCATGAAGAATCACGGAAGAATAACATGTACTTCCATGTTTTCTCAGCATACGGATTCTTCATGATCTGCATAGGATCTCCGTGAAATGACGGTTTCATTTCAAACAAAACATGCACCTGTGCAACGCCGGGTAATACAGCTAGTGTTTCACATAAAACATTATTATACTATGTTTATATGCTCCCTATCTCAGTAAATGATACGTGCATATATTATGCTGTTGAGAGTTAGGTTCTTGAAATAACAGCCTAAATACTGAGATACTGCACGACTGCACTTGTTGGTATGCAACAGCTTTAAAGGTCAGCCAGTTTGCTGTTACTGTTACACCCGGGCACTTCACATGTTTCTCTTTCTTTTTACTTTCTCTATCGCTTACCTGCGCTACGTTGAGGAAGTATAATGTTCCATTCGTAAATTCGACATTGAGATTTTACCAGAAATAGATGTTTTTAAAAATTATCTTCGGTGTAAGAAGCATGCGAAAAGATAAACGCATAACTCAGAAAGGAATAATCGGACACTTACTAAACCTCCGGCGCATTACTAGTGTGACAGACGGAGACAGTCTTTACAGGGAAAAATAAATCGAGGTTTTTATTTTCTCAATAAATGTCTATTTTTGCTAAAAATATAAGCTATGTTTGAGATGTTGGCAGGGCGAATAAAATCCATATGACAGGTTTTTCTCAAAATCTATGGAGCATTCTCATTCTCATGATCTTTTAAACAATTGGGAAAGAGAGACAGATATTTTTTCTAAAAAAATTCTTTTTTTTGGTAAAATAGGTATGTTTGAGATATTGACATAGTGGATAAAATCTATATGACGGGGGTTTTCTCAATAATCTGTGGAGTCTTCTCATTATCATTGACTCTTAAACAATTGGGAAACCATATGCATATATATAAGTAGAATAGAAATGACGGACCCATCGCAATTAATATGCAGGAATTTGCAATTAATATACTAAGTCCCCCTTCTACCTGCCACGCCCTCTCTGTTACCTTTTTGTGGCAGTGCAGGTCATAAATTTTTTGTTGTATAATGTAAAGGTTCACAGAATATTTACAGTTTTGCTATTAAGCTCTTCCATCCCTTGTCGAAAGGATAATGAAATTAATAAATTATACTTTGTAATCGCGCCGACAAAAGAACAGACGCCATTCTCCCCATTTCATTGCATTTACCCGCACATGTGTGGCTAGAAAAGCCCATTTGTACAACCCCCTACCCCTCTTCATTCCATTATCTGGTTTTTATACCTGACTGCTCTTTCAAACACACGCACCTGATATATATCAAAAAGTCAGACTGTCGCCATACCCCACCCCCCTGGGCAAGCTTCATTAACAGAATACCTGGGAGCAATAAATTTCCTGCTTCACAAGGGAGCATGCCTCTTAATTACAGACCTCGCCATCATGGCACCGACTCTGCCCGCGGGGCAACATTCATTACACGGCAGGCAGTTCTCTCCGAGAGCACCCAAACCTGTACGAAGATCTACGAGAATCAGCGAACATAAATATACACGTTCAACCTATTCCAACTCTCTGTTTCTGCGTATACTGTGTTTTTCAAACAGTCATATCAAAATATGTGTTTAACATATATCATTACCTGCATGAAACCTCTGTGTATACTTAGGTATCCTTAGGTCTGTGTTCGAATCTTACTGCAAGCAAAAGTTTAATTGCTAATGAAAAAATGATACTTAGACGGATAGGGTAAGACATTATTATAGCATTACCAGGATTAATGAAAGACGTTCTCAGGTATCCAGAGGTCCGAGCTCGAGTCTTAGTGTCTAATAACTAATAAATTAAGTAACATAGACGAGTATGGGCAAATCATGTTAATTTTTATATATCATTACGATGCTTAATGTAGGAGATTCTTAGGTACCCTGAGGTCTTAGTTTGAATATTATCCCTGTGAAACTCTAATGCTTAATGGATATTAAACTATGGGAGTATGGACGGTCAGATTAAAATGTATTTAACAAACATAATTATTTATATTGAACCCTGGTGTATACTTAGGTATCCCGATGCCAGACTCGATTCTTTATTTTCTTTTTTCTTCTCTATTTTTCTACTACTGCAAAGCTTGCCAATAACTCTATTGCATGTATACTTGAGGAGATTCGATGGGATATGAACGGGTCAACTATTGATCGAACCAGAAACCTCTGGATCCCATCAACTTTACGCAACTATGCTGCTCTCAACCCCATGGAATCTGATCATCTGCCGAATGCTGGATGGTGTTATCCAGGAAAAGACATGGACGTTGTACATGCAGTAAATGGAACCTTCAATGCTATAGTACCGCTTTCGATGCTTCAGGCATTTTGCTGGTGATCACAAGTAGCTCATACCCAATAGCAAGTTGGTGTCGGTGGTGATTCGATCCAAGGACTCTAAAAACTGCATTATGGTGCCCCAGGGCGAGGAGAATGCAGCTGTTAAACTTGGACGAATCGAGTGGAGAATGTCTGTGATTCGACTTTCTGATGCTTAAATGCTTGAAATCCTCAAGACTGCCAAGCCGGATCTGTTTCTCCCATTTAGGACAATGGATCTGCATATTCAGCCTGCTGGGCAGCAAACTATATCATTATTCTGGAATGTCGCCACCGCAGCAAAAATGGAGAAGCCCAGGTGTCATTTTGGGTGCTCAGACTTTAAGATCGATTAATACAGCTAAAGACTGCTCCATTTTGATCATTGTAATATAACTGATTTCAGACTTTATCTTAATAGTGAATGTTATCACTGCAATTACATGAAATTGGACTTTGGAAACTCTAGTTTTGCATCATTGTATGATATATACTCAAAGCTCTTATTATGAAAAAGAGAACTGCCCTTTATTGAAGATAAAAGATTTTCTTAAATATGCCAATATGTTTTGTTATGGATTGCTCGCATCAACCAGAGGAAATTTTAAATGGGGGGTTGTGAACATCAGAATAGAAATTCAAGCTAGTGCAAATATCCTCGCACAGACCTCATTGTATTGCTTGATAATTCATGATAAAGTATTTACATACAAGCATCTGACTCCTGTGATGCGGATTGTAATTTAAACTTACCATTGTGATGTAGGGATATCTTTTTCATTAGGAATGTAAGGATTTGACAATCATGTAAATCAGTGTTTAAAAATCTTATTTTGTCCACTTCCATATAAGCAATGACAATAAGAGAAAACAATATTTTCACAATACTCCACTCGCGGGCACTTTCTCGATTTCAGGAATGCTTTGAGTATATGGAGGCTCTCTCAAATTATCACCCAGTCGTGCATTGTCATGTATACAAATTTGTCTGTTTTTCACTATAAGCACCGGAAGGTCGTGGAAGAACCCTATCTTAACGTTGTGGCTTCTCGAAATGTATACGTCTGTGCGCACGCTTATTGTATGTTTCGGTGATGTAGTGAGGCTGGTTATTCTATCCTCCGAGAGCGTCAGCATCCTTTCCTGAGCTGCATATCTGTTCTTCTTCTTCTTCTTCTTCCCCTTATTCCATCTGAAATATTGCACAATGAAAGTCTTAGAAAGCATGCTTTTGGAAGTGTAGGTAACCTGAAAAGAATTACAGTTTTTGTTCGGCTACATGGAAAAGAAACAAGTTTTGTATAAAAATTCGGATATCAGGCATTATTTCAATGTGATTATATAACTGAATTCAAACCATGCCATATTGTGATTTCATTAATTGTTTTACAAATTCTATAGCATGTATCTTTTGCATCTTTATATGTAATATCAATGAGTCAGCTGTTTTATTTATGAATTTTTTCATAGTAAATAGGAAAACATTGAATACCTAAGTTTGGCTTTTCTACATACTTTCGCTGCGGGTACAAAAGACAATTTACATGCCTTAAATTTCCCCATCTCTGCCATTTTCTTATATACCAAATATAATTCTCCCGGCGTATAATCAAGGTCTCCGTTGGTTAACGAATTATATCGTTCAGGCAAGAACACTTGGCAATCCTCCAGCGAGCATACGATCCTGGTACCGTATCTTGTTTGAGCTCTCTTTAAGGTCTTTATCTCATATTTAAGACCTATTTCGAGATCTTGAACCGCGGAGCCAGTAGGAAACTGCGCTCTTTAGCCATCTTATTAAGTCAATCTGCTAAACACACTGTAACAGACATTGATAATGTATTATTTTTCAATACATTATTCATGTGGAAGGACAAGTTATGCATTTCTTTATAATACAGATAAAGTGTGTGTTGTGCTACATGACCGCAGTTTTTTGTAAGTATGTTTATGCATGTTTGTGTTCTGGAATATCCGTAGATCTTCCTGCAGGTTCGGGTGCCTGATAGAAGTGCTAATTTTGTAACAATGCAGCGGTTATAAGTATGATTATGCATGTTTGTGTTCGGGTACACCCGTAGATCTTCGTACAGATTCGGGAGCTTGGTAGAAGTGTTAGTTTGTGACGGTCATGTATGCGGAGGAATCTACGTGATGGTGAATGGAAGAACAGCGTGTGTAGAAACTCCTATGTTGGTGAAACAAAGAGAGGGTAGAGAGAATCGTGTGAATGTGAATGGAAGAAGAATGGGTGTAGAAATCCATGTGATGTTAAAACAATGAGATAGTAGAGAAAATCGTGTGAATCTGAATGAAAGAAGAGTGTGTGTAGAAATCCGTGTGATGATGAAACATAGAGCGGGTGGAGAGAATGTGAATATGAATGGAAGAATGGGTGTAGAAATCCATGTGATGGTAAAACAATGAGAGGGTAGAGAAAATCGTGTGAATGTGAATGGAAGAGGAGTGTGTGTAGAAATCCGTGTGATGGTGAAACAATGAGGGGTAGAGAAAATCGTATGAATGCTAATGGAGGATGAATGTGTAGAGAAACAAAGAAATTGTAGAGAAAATTGTAGAAAAATGTGCGGAGAAAATTGTATGAATGTTAGTTGAAGAAAAGCGGGTATAAAAATCAGTGTGATAGTGAAACAAAGAGGAGGTATAGAAAACCGTATGAATGTTCACGGAAGAATAATGTGTAGAGAAACAAACAATGATTAGAGAATATCGTATTAACGTTAACGGAGGATGAATGTGTAGAGAAACAAAGAATGAGTAGGGAAAAGCGTGTGAATGGAAGAAGAGTGCGCCGTGAAATCCGTGTGCGTGTAAAGTTAAGACAAAAAATATGATACTCTCGCCCCGGATTCGTTCTACATGTATTGCATCGTTTAAACAAAATTAAATGCATTGTAAAAAAGTCAACACTGATTTGTATAGTTATGTAAAAACTCACCTACCTTGCATTGTGTTAGTGTTGATAAATGCTGTATTTGTAGAATTCGATGACCCACACTTCTTAAATTAAAACTCGGCTCAAGTTGCTATTTTTAAAGTTCTTTAAAGTATAAATGTAGAATTAATAATCTCTCAGTGGTTCCAGCAAGCGTCGTTAGCTGTTTATATAGAGATCTAAATCCCTCGGCTATGCCAGCACATCGACCTGGTAGGGATGTTTACACGTCACGTGATTGTTCCACCCAATGCAATTATCACATGATGCACATGCGCAGATATTCTCAGCATTTCTATCCATACTTGGTTCAATTCCCCCCTCTCTCGCTTACTCACTCTCTCTTACTCACCCTCTCTCGCCCTCTCAGAGAGTACCTCCATAATGTCTTTACATAAGCAGGTCAAAAAGAAGAAAGAAAGAGATAGATAGAAAGAAAAAGAGAGAAGAAAGAAAATAAAGAATCGAGTCTAGGCATCGGGATACCTAAGTGTACACCAGGGTTTAATATAAATAATTACATTTGTTAAATACATTTTAATCTTATCGTCCATACCCCCATAGTTTTATATTAATTAAGGTTTAGTGCTTCACAGGGGTAAGATACGAACTAGGACCTCAGGGTACTTAAGAATCTCCTACATTAAGCTTCGTAATGATATATAAAAATTAACATGATTTATCCATACTCGTTTATGTTACCTAATTTATTGGTTTATAGACATTAATGTTTCGCCACACCAAGGCTCGAACTCGGACCTCTGGATACCTGAGAACGTCTTTCAGTAATCCTGGTAATGCTATAATAATGTGTTACCGTATCCGTGCAAGTATCAATTTTTATTAGCAATTAAACATGAAACTTTTGCTTGCAGTGATATTCGAACACAGACCTAAGGATACCAAAGTATACACAGGGGTTTAATATAGGTAATAATATATGTTAAACACATTTTATTATATCGCTGTTTGAAAGAGACAATATGTGCAAAACCAGAGTTAGCAGAGGTTAAATATGTATATAACTATGTTCGGTGAGGTTCATAGGTCGTCGTGCAGGTCGGGTGCTCTCGGAGAGAACTACTTGCCATGTAATGAATATTGCCCCCTGGACAGAGTCGGTGCCATGATGGCGAGGTTTGTAATTAATGGGCGTACTCCCTTGTCGAGCGGGAAATTTATCGCTTAACAGTAGTGGACGGATATGGCGCCGGGATGTCGGCAGCTATGACGACACACAGCTGCAACCTTCTCTGTCAGCCAGAAAAATGTATTGCTCCCATATATTCTCTGTTAATGAAGCATGCTCAGGGTTGGGGTATGGCGACAGTCTGGCTTTTTGTTATATCGCAGCTGCGGGTGTTTGATAGAGCAGTCAGGTATAAAAACCAGACAATGGAAAGAAGAGAGGGAGAGAGTTGTTGCTGGTGGGCTTTCATAGCCACACGGTGCGGGGGTATGCAATTGGATGGGGAGAATAGCGACTGTTCGTTTGTCGGCGCAGTTACAAAGCATAACTTATTACATTTCATCATCCTTTCGACAAGTGATGGAAGACCTTAATAGCACAACTGTAATTATCCTGTGAAGTTTTACATTATACAGCACAAAGTTTATTACCTTCACTGCCACAAAAGATACCAGAGGGTGCGTGGCAGGTGGAAGGATGGACTTAAAATGCAAGAATTTGCAATTAATAAGCTAATTAAGCGCGCTGGATCCGTCATTTTTATACTACTTATATATAAGAGAAACCGACAGCCGAAAAATTGCACAACTCGTTAAAATAATGCGTTTATCAACATTTCTTTTACTTTTCTCTACCCATTACCTATAACAGATACAGGAAGTACTTATATTTCAGCCAAACACACGATATCGAAATTTCATCGGAATCACATATTCTCTAAACCCATACACATAAATTTTAGAAAAGAATTGCGTGAGAGAGAGAGAGAACACATCAACTCAGAGTCGAAAACTCGGATGAGGCTTATGTGCGGTATTTTTCAAGGATGCTGCGCGACGATTTTCACAAAATTACACCAAACTATCCCATAAATGGAAAATTTGTTGTTGTGTTTTTTCTTTTTTCTCAAGCCATCATTAATGATTATAATTAAAATGTATTAGATTTGAAATCTGATATTTAGAATAGAATGCATAATTTGAAAATCCTTCCAAATGCGTGGAATTTCTGTTCATTCTCATTGAAGTTCACACAATGTTGCACAACTGCGAAACCAAACAGATGGACAAAAAAAATGTATAGCTCATTGAAATAACAGTTTGTGCGAAATAGTTCATTTCGTAACGTTAACCGTTTTCGAAATATTCCATGTTGTATATTCACAGTAAAAACTGTAATTTGAAGGTTTTTAGCTAAATATACACCGTGAATAAATAACATGGATAAGAGAATCGGTTTTATATATAACCAAGGTCACGGGTTCAAACCCGGCGGAGGGCGATGGATTTTTTCGGGTGTAAAAATCCTTAGCATGGTTTCCTTCGGAAGGGAAGTAAAGCCGGTGGTCCCTTGTCGTAGATTTACGGCACGTAAAAGAACCTCAAGCCTGATAAAGAGGCCTCTGAGCAAAATTACCGGTCTTTGACGCCCAATATAGAATGGGACGCTGAGAACCACAACAGTTAAAGAGCGTCCGTAAATAAAACTCAATTTCAATTTTTTTTATATATAAGCGAATGTGTAGTCAGGGAGGATTGTCGGGATTTGAATCACAGACCTCACAAATACGTGCCTTGATGACCTCGGCTATCCATGTCAGTGAGGAATGCTAAGGAGAGTCACCGATCCAAGCTAAAGTTTTGGGCAAAAGGTAAACTTGGCTGATTTCTCATGAAAAAATGTTCATAAATAAATATGTATGTCTCATTGTTTTTATTTCAATGCAGAGTATGATTTGGAATTGTGCATCAAGCAACAATTAGATTCAGTTATTGAAATTATATGGCTGTTAATCATGCCAGTGACAAAGTTGTAGAGTTCTTTGAAAATGGTTTTGTGTGATAATTACAGATGGAGCAAACAGACTTTTCCAATTGTCAGCTTATGTGTACAAAATAAACTTCAGTATTCTGAAATTCAGAAATAAAAGGTAGTATTGTGGCTTAAAAAAATAAAAAAACAAAGAATAGAGGATTTCCTGAAATTGTTCACAAATTTTCTGCTGCATATTATCGGATATTTAGATTGCATATATTTTCATTTGCAAAATGTTATTTTTACTAATTTCCATTCATAGATGCAAATTAGCACTGAAAAAGGTTACAGAAATGTGGTGAGATTGAAATAGATCATAATTAAGTGAATTGATTTGTCTGTTTAGAAGAAATTGGACGAGCAATGCGCAGAAACTGGCTCCACCAGTCCAGGTGCCTAGTATCTTCACGGCATCATACATCAGGATCATGAAGGTAACAACCTCCATGGACGCTATGGCTTCGGATACCATAAAGGTGCTTCAGGTCAACGGTCCTCTGAGTTCATGCTTTCAAAGCGACCACACAGCAGATGATCAAGGAGCAATTGCTGAAGTGAATTCGTGCCATAATCCTAAAATGGTAGCCAATCCAAGTGTTTCCCAGGATATTAGTAAAGTCACTAATTCAAAGACAATTCCAAATGGTAGCATTAAATTAAAGGACAAATTGGAAGTCTCAGATATACTCACCAATGGAGGAGAGGAAAGACTTTTGTGCAATTCTGCTACCACACCTAAAAGGCGACTTCAAGAAGCAATGATGAAAAAGTCATCTTCTCAATTGGCAAATGGCAGCTGCATTCAGAAATCTGATGACGAAGATAGTCCCAGAAAACCAAAAATGAATGGGGATATGTCCAGCAGTTCCAATGGTGATATCTCCTGCAGTGATAGTGAATGTGGCAATGGGGAAAGAACATCGCCGCTGCCTGATCGCATTCCTGCGAGGAATGGAAGGGGTACAGGGAATGGCCATAAGGAGGAAGGAATGGAGTATCACCTGGATGCTGCTGACTGGGATCGCACTGTGGCAGGAGTAAAGGAACAAGCTTTTGCGAGGCTCCAAGAGGAACTAAACAAAGCTCATCAGGAGCTGCGACTAAGGGATGAGGAGGTGAACAGGCTCAGCAGAATAAGAGAAGAAGTTGAGGCCGAATTGGAGGAATTAACTGCAAGTTTATTTCAGGTGAGTGATATTTATTTCCTTGCCTAACAGTGGTTAGGAATGAATTACTTTGTTCTGTATACACCATTAGAGTTTGCAGCTTGTAATAGCATGCTTGCTGTATGAGATAATGGAAAGATTGAGACTTACAAAGATATAAAAGGCTTACTTACCACCACCTTCAAAGTTTGTGATCAAACTGACTTTTTTGTGATACTTGGAACACATAAAATAGCTAAATGATTATGTAACCAAACAATGAATTCAATTTTTTCTTGCGCTTATGCTAACAAATGATTTTACTGTAATACATCTTAACCATTGTCAAGCGTTTAGTCACCATAACATCTGATTCAATTGTGAAGTGTTCCTGTTTGGTAATTTTGGCCTTGGTAGTGTGCCAAAATACACAAAATAATCATTAAAAAATTTGCAACATATAGTGAAATTTATACTGAAATAAGAAAGGAGGAAGACTTTAAATGAGTAGGTAACTACTATAAAAATACATTAAGAAGCTGTTAACTATTATTAATACTACCATATGAGTGACTTCATAAAATAGCCATTAGAAACTTAAATATTTAGTACAGAAAATGCTTTTCAATTCTGTTAGAAAAAACTACCTGCATTTAGGTAGTATATCCTGTTTAAAGAGTATGGCACAATTGGCTCATTAATGTTGTTTTCTGGCTTCCCCTCATAACATATAACATACATATCATATTTAGGTTTATGTATGGCTAATTGTATATGGTGTTACTTGAGCGCATGGCTTTCATGAAATGTGTTTCTGTAGAAATCAGTTAAATGATCATTTTCTATTCAGTGTGAATCATACATAAACAAATCAACCTCCTGCTAATAATTTGTATATAAAATTTAGAGAGGTTTTGCTCAATTCAGTGACAGTCTATGAATGGTAGGCATAATTGCATGGAAGGGAACATGAAAGAACATTGTTGATATTTAGATTGTAGGTTGTAAGACATGTATAATGTTTTGTTAGAGAATATGAAACAAGAGCAAACAAGAGGATCTGCAAGAGGTACATGGAGGGGCAGTTTGCTCCTTTGCACTCAAGCTTTTTAAAACTAATAACTTTCTGTCATTTAAAAGCCATACTGGGCACTAGAATTTTAAAATCAAACATATTAAGTGATTCAATGAAATGGCGTATATTCTTTTTTTTCTTAAATCCATCTAGAAAATTAGGTTGTGAGATGTATGAACAGACAACTGGCAATTTAATGTACACCATTTACAAAAAGAGTTTATGTGAACAGACAGCACTTAACTTATTTTGATTTGAAGCCATATTTTTTCAAATCTTTATATGCATGTGAGGATAAGACAGTAATTTCTCATTGTTTGTGCATAGTAGCACAAAGTAATTATTGTTTATGTCAATATGATAGTTGCAGTTGTTGATTGGTAGATTCTAATGGATTTTAGGAAGTATGTTATTAAAGGTTTCATCTAGTATGCTGAATGAGTTATTTATCAATTAAATAAGGTACAAAAGTATTGTGAATATAATCACAGTGACAAAAATGAAAGTTTGATAGCTGATTCTAGTGATAGTGAAGTTAACGAAACAAAAAATCTACATATGTTTGTATGTAATGAAATCAGCAACGTAGAAATTTGCAAATACATAAGTGGTTTTAACTTAGTGCTTCTTTAAAATACAAACTTTAGAATTAAAATCATGACTTTGTAGATACTTCTACTGCAAATGGCATTGTAAGAAACCATCACTTATCAGCCAATGTGATGTTGATGTTGTACATTAACACCATGATAAGTATTATACCCACCTACTTTTTTTAATGTTGAACAACATTTATAAAATAGAGTTGCAAGAGATAAAATGTTGTCTTTTAGTGCAAACTCTAAAACTAAACGTTATTCAGCTTTAATAATACAAAATTGGTTTCCCTAAACATTCTTTTTTTAATTTCTCTACCATTTACATAGTGCATAGAGAAGATATTATATTCCATCCAAAACTGTGATACTGAGGCTTCACCAGAAATACATGTTTTGAGTCCCCTTGATGTGTGTGTGTGCGTGTGCATGCAACATAATTAAAAAATAAAAAGTTGGATAAATACCAAACTTGGTATTTAATTTCACCTTCCTAAGGTGTGACATGAAAATTTTCCAAAAATCTCCCCACCCCAAACGACCTCTTACATCTCACATTTTTCAAAATTTGTTATTTTCTAAACAATGGCTCTAACAATTTTGATTAAAGTACACATATTAAAAATATTTGCATGACAAATAAAACATATATTGTGAATTTTCTGGGAATAGGCTGTGAAGTCCCTTCATTTGGAATGAGTTTATATAACTGGTAAATGTTAAACAATGGATGAAAAAATACTACAGAAAAGTGTTGATGTCTTTAAAATGCAATTTTTTTCAAATAACTTTTTTGTGGCATAATCTATTTCTGAGATATCTGTTATTAATGGTTCAATTTGTTCAATACTTTGTCAGCTTTTAAGTTCTGTCGATTTTCAGTTGTTTCATGTGATAGCATGGAAACAGGGAATTTTAAAGCCAACATATAGCATCCAGTCCTTAAACATTTGATTATCACTTCTCTTTGTATCCTAATAAAATGTGTAATGTAGCTATTTCTGCAAAGGTTTATTAAAATGAAGTAGATAGAAAAATAAGCTTTTGTAATCATAACTTGTATGCCTACTAATAAGCAATAGAGGGTAGAGAAAGTCATGTGAATGCAACAGATGATCAGATTTATTAACTTGGTAATGTTTAATGATCACCTGTCTACTTGGATCACATATAGGTAAAACTACATATGTAAAGCTTTAAGCTTGTTAAATGCTATCTGGATGCCTATTTACGTTGTTAACTGTTTCATTGCTTACTATTGTTCCATTAATTAATTGTAACTGAGGTTCTCTAGGAAGCACATAACATGGTACGGGAAGCAAATATGCGTCAAGCAGCAGCAGAGCGGAGTCTAAAGGAGAGCCAGATGCAAGTAGAGGTACTCACTGCTGAGGTTGCAGCACTCAAGACACTTGTACTCACTTCCACACCAAGCCGTCCCAATCCACATCTTCATCCGCAGATCAGCACTCACCGTGATGACTCCTCTCTTTCAGGTATCCACACCACCTCTGCCCATTTGTTATTTTATATGTATAATAGAATACCATCTTTTGACTTTTTTGTGTTTCCCTTCTCTGATTGAAATGTATGTTATAAATCACTTAATTAGCAACAACAAGATCTGTTACTCAGTAAGGTGCTACAAGCCAATATGTGTTAAATGAGCACACAAAGCCAACTGCTGACCTTTTTTAATATTGTAGGGACAAGGTCTCATAATAATGCAGTGGGTCATCTTATATCAGAGAAGGGTAGTTTCTGAAGTTTAAATGGAATAATGCTATACTTATTAGATCATTAGTCCCCAACAAATTAAGCAGCATTTGTTCAAAAGTATATTTTCCAAAATTAAATCTTAAGAATTTAAAGTTTAATAATTTACGATACATTTTAGGTAAAAGATACAAGCCATTAGTTTACTCAAACAAAACATGCTCCATCAACTGCTAAACATTTAGCAACTATTTTTGTTGAGCTATATCCTAACATGTTAATGCCACATGCGTTTTGTATTTGATGCTTCATATTGTATTGAATGTAATTTCAAACACATAACTTATTGAAATTGTGAGTGGATTGATGACATTTTAGTTTTACGTACTAAGTTCACTCTGAACAAGTTTTGAAGACATTCATCTCCATTGTCAGCTGCATGTTCTCTGGTATCTGGAAAGCACCATGTTCTGAATTAAAACTTAGTAAGTGAAACTAAAGTTTCATTAATCCACTCACAATTTCAATATGTTAAAGGTTTCACTGTTTATAATTACTTCCAAAACCTTAGCCTGTAACATTATAGCTTATCAAAGTTTTGGAAAAAAATGTGCTATAAACAAAGATTTATAATTTGTTGGAATTCTCTAAATATTATATAAACAAATTACATTTGATATACTGAAATTAGCCTCCCCCCTGCCATTTGGAATTCTAAGTAAGCTTTCTACATGGTGTTATGAAGACCTTTCCTGTTGTAAGTTTAGAAAACATTTGAAAAATAATCATTTAGTTTAAATGGTCCTTTAGGAGATAATGGTTTGCAGGCCTTCATTTGGGCCACACTGTTGTTTCCACTACCATTACTACTTCTCTTTTACTACCATCACTATTTGTGGTCACTCCTGAGTGCATACAGTATTAATAATTTGTTCATTACTTCATCTTGATAATAGTTTATGCTCATCCTGGAAAATTGTTCACATTTCTGCTGATTTAGACAACTTCTAAGGCTCGAGGGTTAACTGATTAATATTCAAATAATTGACTAAATACCTGATTTGTATCAGTTACACTCCAATCTGTCACTCTTTATTGGTTCCAATTTTTACCTGCTGAGGAAGATTCTATATTTTAAAATATTTAACACAATTATTAACTTGTAATTTATCTAAAACCACAGGTCTGTAGTTGTCTTAAAGGTTATTTTTAGATAACTAATATTGCTATTTAATTTATGTAAATTAATATATCCTGATTTACCAAGTGTATTTTATTCAAGCGCATTCATTCATGTGATTTTAAAGGTAATAATTCTGTTATGTATAATTATATAATATTTACAACAAAATGTTTATCTGGGGGATATCATCAGAGTGAGTGATCAAGTTTAAGTAACTGCTGAAGTTTGTAGAACAGCATATGTACACAGCATATGTGTAAGAGAGATGCATTCAATCAACATGACACATTTATTGCCAAATGTGTGCAATTTGGGGTCTAATATTAGTGCTGTGGTTGGAAAAGCAAGGAAAGTCCATTGCTTTGGTAATTATGGCTCTGTTGTTTGCATTACTGATGCTACATTACCCTGTTGTTATTCTTTAATTATATCCATTCTCTTGGCTTCAGTTTGCAGTTATTGTGTGTTATTTTTGTCATTTTTATAATTCATTACTTGTTATGCTGTATCTTTTAGTTGTCATCTTATTTTTGCACTTATGAAAATGAATGAACACATGTTAGGTAAATACATGTAGCACACATTGGCAGCATAGCACTTTAGTTCTGAATTTGGCACTAAACTGTCAAACTGCAACTTTTGAATTTGGCCCCGTAATCTGACACTTTCATCTTGTCGCAGAAGGATTTTAGTGTATAACCAGAAGTTCACCACTTTATAATCACAATCTGTTAGAAGTGAGCAGTATATTATGAACTATGATTTAATATGTTAATTGTTAGTTGATTTTTCAGAATCAATAATTTTATAACATCAATGTGATCATAACTTTCATAAGAAAAGACGATGACTAATTATTGCAGGATTAGGGTGCTATGTGTAGGATATTTCTGAGATAATAATGCAAACTTTCAGGTATGATGGAGATAGGCAAATGTATTACTTGAGATCAGGAACCTGGTCCAGAAACCACAGGGTCAAAGATGTAAGCAAATTTGTTATGTGTAGATGTAATACTTTTATTTGTCTGAACAACTTTCAAAAGTTGCTCCATTTACAACAGGAGTTCATAATGGCATCCCCCAGCTTCGATGTAGGCATGACATTGTTGCCAAAATTCTGTTGTACTTGTTGTAACAACCCTGGTGTCATTTGAAGAAGATCACAGATACCAAGAAATCTTGCCAGGATTTCCACGTCAGTTCCCCACTTAAATGCATCAGATGTATATTGTGTTGCTGAGAGAAATACTTGCTGAATTGTTGGAATATATACCACTTGATGTTCATCAATGTATGTGGTTCCAACATGATGGAGCCCCATCTCACTTTGCACACACTAATCATGAACACATCAGATAATCCCTGAAAGGTGGATAGGAAGAGGAGGTCCTGTTTCATGGTCACTTGATTTCTTCTTGTGGGCTTATGTGAAAAGTGTTATGAGAGAACCTGTCAAGACTGAAAAATACCTCTTGGCAAGACTTCTTGCTGCATGTGACATAGTTCAAATAACACTGGGGTGTTCTCAGCACAACAGAACTTTGTGTGGTGATGTTATGCCTGCATTGAAGCTGGGGGATGCCATTTTGAACACTGTTGTGGATGTAGGAGCTTGTGAAAGTTCTACAGATATATAAAAGTATTACATCTACAAGAAGAACATTTGTTTATAACTTTTGACTCTGGGGTTTGAAGACCAGATTCATGATTTCAAATTGATACATTTGCCATTCTCTATCATCCCTGAAACTTTTATCTATCATGAGCTCAGAAAAATTTTTGTGTAAATAAATGCAAAAAGTTTACAGTAAGGAGAGTAATACTGCGTGAACTGTGAGTTTTTGGTAAATACCTAAATGCCTGATCACATTTACAATCATAGTAAGTTTGGATTATGAATATGAATTGAATTGATGAAATCACAATAATGGGCTTTTTACAGGTAATGACTGTGTAACTTTTAAGTTATCAGTGAAAAGTTTATGAAATATAGCTTGCCTCAAGTGAACTTCTGGCTAAACACTAAAATCCTCTTGCAATGAGATGAAAGTTAATGCATCATCTGATATAGTAAACATTTAAGGTTTTGAATTGGTCAACTTAAACACTCATGAGTTCACTTACACATACTCAATGTAGGAACATGTTTTTGTAGCACCTTGTTACATCATCAACTGCTGTTGACTGTCACTGATGATGTAGACAAGGTGCTATGAAGACATGTTCCTGTATTAATTAAATCAATTATAGATTTGAAGGGACTGAGGAGGAAGACTTCATCTTTGAAGGAACAGACAAAAGAAGGAAAAAAACAAAATACTATGCAAAACTTGCATTCTGGCTCTCTAAACCTAAACGCCTGAAAACATAACAGAAGGGATGTTTTTAACTTTTGGGCATGGAAGAACAAACTTTAATTAATTATTTTGCATTTTTCTGCTATTTCACTATCATTTATGAAGCAAAAATGAGGTACAATTATTATGATTAATGGCACTTGCAATTCTATGGTTACCAATGCAACAAAAATATAAATACCATCAAAATGTTAGTTATGCAGTATTATTTTTCCAATGATGATATAGAAAATCGGTGGGGCAAGGGTATAAGAACTGTTATTAGAATGGTATTTCAGCAGAAAAAACCTGGAATACTAACTTGCTTTTTCCAAATGGGTGATATATATGTAATAACATATTGTGCTATCTAAAGTTCTTCCTCGATTTAAGTACCCCTTGTACCTCTGTATCTTCTATAGTACATAATGTGTGCATTAATCAAAATTGTATGTGTACATGTTATTATTCATATTTGTGGTTGATTAAGTTCAAACCTTTTCATGGAAGTAGAGAAAATTTAACTAGCAGTTAATAATTGCAAGCAAACTAAAAGAACATTTTCAGTGCACTTAAAGCATAGAAAATATGAGTAACATATAGTTTTAATAATCTTTCATTAGCCTACCTACTGCATTATCAACGTCATTTCATTTGTTCATGTTCACTCATTCAAAAGTAATGTACTCTGTAAATATAATTTCCACCTCTCTTGCAGTCTCTGCTGCTCCTTTTCTTTCCTTAGATTCCTCAAGGAATCATTCTATTCTTAGAACTTAAAAACTTCTTTATGTTTGAGACAATGGAGATGTCAACAAATTGTTGTAAATTTGTTATAGGAGTGGGATTGTTCACAAGAAAGCACAGAAGGTCCCCTTCACATTTCAACCTAAAGTATGGCAGAGAAAATTCTCCACCCGACTCGCCAGTTAAAGAACAAAGGACTTTGGTGCCAGAGACTCTTGAAAATAAAGATGGCTGTGAGGTAAACAAAACAAGAAAATAGCGAGTATGAATAAATTAATTTATGATTAATCTGCATACAATTTTAAGATATAATCCATAAAATATTAACCTAAGTTGTCTTTAATTTACATACATGTAAAATTAACTTTTTCAAAATACTTATTTTAATGGCTTACTCCCCATATATCTTATACACCTCTATACCCAAACTATTGATGTATATGGATCCAATTCATTCCTCTCCCTTCCCTGGTTTATCACCCTGAAACATTCTCTTCTCATATCTAAACTATTCCTCTCTTACTTTTTGTAAATAATTTCCTAATTCAGTTATATATTCTGATTTTGTTTGGTTAAGCATTCTTTTTGCCAGTTCTTTAGGTAGTTTCTCTTTCTTGGTCTATTAGACAGTCATTTAGATTGATCTATTAGACAGCTGCTTTCATCCAAAGATCTAATTCTGTGATATACTTTAAAATTTATTCCACAATTTTGCCTTTATTCTGCTAATTTTTTAACTCAAATAATGCAAAAGAATTTGCAAAGGTTCTAGACAGCTTCAAAAGATATTTTCAAAATTCTCTGTGGATCTCAATACTTATACCATTTTCATCCACTCCCCACATTTCCAATCCATACATCATGTTTGCTTCAGTCATTTACACTCTCTCTGCCCACAGTGTCTTCATATCTCGTATCTTAATATAGCAGGCTCTAATTATTTTCATTAGACCATAACTAAATTACCCTTCCTCAAAACATTATTACTTATTTTCTTGATTTATGAATGGAACACACAAATACACAAATTTGATCACCACTTCATTTTATACTATCTGTACACTACTTTACATCCTTTTTAGCTTAATACCTTTCTGGAATACCATAATGTTGGATTTGCTCCTACTGATCAAGAAAGCTACCTACTGATCGGCCTTGGATGGGAACCTCATGTAAACAAAAGCACATGACAAGCTGTGTGCTTCAGCCACGGATTACAACAATATAGTTCCATGCTGGACTATGGAAATTGATTTTGTTTTATATTATTTAAGAGTTTATTTTGTTCAAAATAATTGTTACAATATAAAATTTTGGTTCACACTGCATTTAAAAAAACACACACACACACACACATATATATATATATATGTAGTTAATAAAAACTTAATAAATGGAGATATGTTTATGCACCATTTTCGATTACTAAAATACAGTTAGTCTTGTTGCACCTGCTTGTTTTCAAATTGTTTATTACAATATGGTTAACGGTGGTTAAGGTTAATAATTATTATTGCTTCAATATTTCAAATAGTTTATAACTCATACTTGTCTGCAGGAAATGTATTAATTATAGGATGTTGTTCTTCAACATTCCAATGCACCATCACCAAATTATTTTTAAAGTGTGTTTTGGTCATGGGTTACAGCACAACTAACGTAAAATGGTCATCTGTTGTCACATGAAGTAGTAGTGTTAATGTGAATGTTCAGGTATAAACACTGGTGATGTGCATTTATGTCAATCAGATAGCTCAGGTCAGAAACATATGTCCTCAGATAGTGCATATGCTGTGTCCAGGGTATAGCATTACAACTTGCAGAACAGTATTTTGCACGCTGTTTTTGTTTACAACAGGTTCCCTTCTAAGGCTGGTGGGATTATAGTATTAATAAGAGTAGTTGCCAGTTCTTGATGGAATGCTCTTTGGAGTGGGACTTTCAACTGCACAAAAGTCATTAAATATACATGAAAAACTGAACTAATAAATATCAAAGTTATAAAAATGAACATCACTGTGTAGCACAAAATATTAGCACTATTGGGCATGTTATTTTAACAATTTATACCTTTTGTAGCTTTTATAGCTTCACCATAATTTGGTATAGCTTAAATGTGAAGCTAAATGCAATGATATGCTGGCAACGTCAGTATACAGCATCTATATCAGGAATAGGCATTGTGATAAGGGAATAACATATTTGTTGATTAATGCCTGTGTTTACAAAGCAGACATGTATTAGCAATCAAGCATGTGGATATACAAGAATGAGACCAACTTCACTCAAGAATATACATCTTTTATACTTATACGTGTTTTACAATGGGTTAAATAACTTTTTCTAGAGTTGTTGAATTGAAATATGCATTTTATTTAGAGAAAGCATGCTAAATTGTTAGAACTTAGGTATCTCCACTCAACTTCACTATTGTTAAGATGCATTTGCCTAGAAGAATTTGTTACACCCGTCATTGTCAGCTGAGTTCAACAGCAGAGTAATTTGAAATTAAACATATTTGCACAAGAATTATTACTATAATAACAGACACTTATGTTGATGTTGAAACAATTATTGTAACCTTGAGTAAAGTATTCCTATATTTCCAACAAGCAATTGATCCCTTAATTACTTTTTCTTAATTACAGTCGAACTTGATTAATTTGAACGTTTTTAATTCAAAATTGTGGATAATTCAAGCTTTTAGCATGGTCCTTTGACATTCCTATACAAAGCAATGTTAAAAAGCCTTGTGTAAATCGATATTTCTTTTGGATAATTCGATATAATATTCAATGAGAATGACTAAAAAAATTATAAGTTAGTCAAACTTGCTGGATAAATTCCAGGAAATGCATCATATTATAATTCCCTCTTCTGCTGGTAAGGAATGCTGGTTACTCAATCTTCTATGTGCAATTCTAGGAACTTGTTGCGAGTCCACAGCCTCTTACAAGGCACTTGTCATTGTGAACACTGCACCCAGTCCATTGTCTACCTGCTATGTTTGCAGCAAACAACTTCCCATGCAGTAAAGTGAGCATTTTTAAACAGTCCACACAGTTACATCAAAATCATCAGTGTGTGTTTAAGTAGTGAACTGAGCCGACCATGGCTCTCTCCAAACCTAAACTTATAAATTACAAAACTCTTACTTTAGCTGAAAAGGCAGTAGCCATTCGCGAAGTGGAAAAAGGTTTTAAAAAAAAAAGTATGACATTGCAAGAGATTTTGGAATCCCCCAGAATACGTTGTCTATGTACCTAAAAAATAAGGAAAAAATTTTGAAGTGTAGTTACAAACAGTGACAAAAGTAAAAAAAGAGCAAAAGGGCCTGAAAATGCTGATGTTCGATGAATGCATTAAAAAGTGGTTCAAGCAGGCATGGCATAAAAAAATTCCAGTAAGTGGACCTCTTATCACAGCGAAAGCAGCGGAATTTGCACAGCAATTGGGAAAAACTAATTTTAAGGCAAGCATGGATGACTGGATGGTTTTAAAAAGTGAAATGGTATTTCCTTTAAAACTGTTTGTGGAGAAAGTGGAGGTGTTGACCAGCAAGCAGCCAGTGATTGGAAAATGAGCTTGGTAGAGTGCATTCAAGACAAAAATGCAAAAGATATTTTCAATGTCGACGAGACAGGGCTGTTTTATAAATGTACACCAGATAAAATACTTCCATTTAAAGGAGAACGATATAGTGGGGGAAAACTTAGCAAAGAACGCATCACACTCCTGATTGGTGCCAATATGGATGGCACTGAAAAGCTTCCATTACTAATGATTGGAAAGTCAGCCAACCCCCAGGGCTTTAAAAATGTTAAATCTAAGCCTGTGGAATATGAAGCTAAAGAAAAAGCTTGGATGATGAGTGAAATTTTTGGAAGATGGCTCTTGAAGCTAGACAAAAAGTTTTGCAAACAAAATCGCACAGTTTTACTGTTTACTGACAACTGTACAGCCCATAATAGTATTCCATTGTTAGGGAATATCAAATTTTTGTTTCCCCCGAATATGATGTCAGAAGTGCAGCCAATGGATCAGGCAGTAATAAAAAACTTCAAGCATTTCTACAGGCATCTGGTGGTCCAGAATCCTGTGTTAGAAGCGAATTTGGACAAAAGTGACAAATTCAAAACTGTAAATATGCTTGAAGCAGCTCGTATGTGTAGTAGTGCATGGGACCAAGTGTAACCAAGCACCATAGCCAACTGTTTCCGAAAGGCCGGCTTCTGTCATATTGGACTTGAAGGTCTTGAAGAAAATGAAACGATTGGGAATATGTAAATTCTGAAACTGGTATTCTCTATGAGGATTTTGTGCACATGGATGATGAATTGGCAGTTTGTGGGGAGCTAACCAATGCGGACATTTTGGGCGATGTCATGAATACACAAACTGCAGCCCTATGTTCAGATGAAGAAGAACCAGAACAACCCGTGAAAACAATTCCTACAATTGCTGAGGCCATGGATCACTTACAACAATTAAGGTGCTATGTTGAGGGACAACAAAATGTGAGTGAAACAATGTTCCAATCACTCAATAAACTAGAAGTGTTTTGTGTGAATCAAAGGTTAAATGCTAAAAAACAAACAAAGATATCAAGTTTCTTTAAAAAACTTTGAATCTGAACTGAACCTGAGTTTTAACATCACAAAACTGTAAGTACACACTGTAATGCTGTCCTTCCTATAATTTCATTTAATTTAGACCTGTTTTAATTTAAATTTTTTTTAATAAAATCAAACTTTTTTAATTCGAACTCCTGAATAATTTAATTTTTTTTCTTGGTCCCTTCAACTTTGAATTAGCCAAGTTCGACTGTACTTCTATTCTCCAGCATTCATTATACTCATTGGCATGCTATTTGAAAGTCTGAGAATTACAAGTGAGCTATCTACCAAATCTTATTCTTCAGCATAGCAAAAGGAAACCTTTGTTTCAACTGCATACAACAGGTATTATGAACAGTTACAGTTTCCCTAATGGTTTGTCTTTTGATCAGTAAAAGAGAAATCAATAATTACCAAAAATGCATGCATTTAGGTGAGCTTATAATAATAATAATAATAATAATAATAATAATAATAATAATAATAATAATAATAATAATAATAATAATAATAATAACAACAATAATTTTATTACACAGAATCTTGATAAGTTTAGTTGGGCAATATGATACTCCACATTGTACAAGCAACCAAGAGGGGAAAAAAGAAATTATCATGCTCCTTACAACCATCAGTAGTGAAAATGATGAAGTAAGTACTATATTCTACTCCAACACCGGAGAGACACTGCATCTCTAAAAGACAGCTGGATTTGTAACATTTTGTTTAAATACTATTAGAAGTGTTATATACATTATTAAAAATCTATGTTTAAAAATACTGTATTTTATTTATACAATATTGTGGTTATATGGGCACTGAGGTAGTGGAGTGGTTTTGTTTCCAGTTCTTATTCTGAGACTCCGGGGTTTGATTCCTGGCTCTGGGGTGGTGATTTTAAATCAGCCCTATCCATGCCTTCATCTCTGACTTGCTCATGTGAAGCATCTCCAATGCCCAACATGGTAAAGCTGTAGGTCCTCTCATTCCACCACCATCCTCATCATCACCCTACCATCAGAGGTAATGGGTTCCACCTTCTGGATGCCTCCATGTCAAAAATGGGTCCAATCATTGCCTGGGGGAATATATGGCCCTCCGAAGGCCATATATGGGGAGCGTTAAAGATTGATGACGCTACTGTGGCTATAGTGTCACCCTGAATGACACAGTTGATTAAATGCTGCCTTTCCATGCCAAAATTTCTGATTATGGTCCTGACACAGGATGATGATTAAGTGCGTTTAAATACAGCAGTTTCATTTCAGCAGGTTTATTGGCATGAAAAAGAACTGCAGAACAAAATTGTGACATACTGGTTGATGCTGATATGAATCTGGCGGTTCTAGCATTATTAAATAAACAACAACAAAAATTATAATAAAGTGTTTGAATCAGTTGTTTTGTACACTATCCTCTCTTACCTTTAATTTTCTAAAACAAGTTTCAACAGCTTTCAGTCTCATTATCAGTTCTCGGCCATCTGGTTGTTTTGTTTTCATCATCTCCTATTCTCGGATTGATGGCCATCTGAAGTGTGAATAATAAATGTGCTTAAGTTATTATAAAGAGTATTATTTATGCTTGTTAGAAAAGTCTTTGATTTAAGAATTTTGCCTTCATTTCCATATGATTGGAGTTCTGGATAATCCAAGGTAGCCTTGCTCTCATCTAACTCACATTACCAAGACACCACTATAATTATTGAAACAACTTCCATGAAACGCTCAAATTATATTCTTTGTAAGTTCTATAACCCTGTTATGGAAGCATCAGAGGAAAATCGAATAAAAATTTGTATTTCCCACCAAAAGTTGTGTACATAAAAGCAAATGAAAACTTTATTTTTGGTAAAATGATCAATAGCTCACTTGTAATTACTAGGTATTCATATTATAAAGTTTTTTTATTTCCATTATTTCTAAAATATTGACAGGTGGATCCCAATGTACACAAAGAGTTTGTGGCTTGGAAACAGTGCCCACGCATGGATAAATCAGATACTTTCATCTCTCGAGTTTATAGTGAAGACATTAATTTGTGTCTGAACTTCAGTAACAAAGAGCTAGGTGCTCGAGTACAGGCAGCTGTTGAAGCTGGAGACATCTTCATAGAGGCAGTTAGTGACAAGAGCAAAACAGTCTTTCCTAAGTAAGTACAGCAGAATGAAAATAATTTTTTGTTAATTCTAAAGTGTCTTGAGCATGTAATGTATAAGGGAATATGAAATTCATTATATACAATCATACCTACAAGAGAGAGCAAGAATAGGAACTGATTTTTTAAAAATATTTAAATAAATAAATAAATAAATATACATATACATATATATATTTTTTCCTTTATGTTCACTACATGGAGCACTTAAATTCTGTTATTTTAATTGTGATTCCTTATTGCTGCTCTGAAAAGTAGTTTTTCTTAAAACTTTTCTTAAAAATACCAATGTTACTCTTGTTAATTTAGGGCTTTATTGCAAAATTCCATAGAACTTCAATCTTTTATCAGTTGTGCTTTGCTCTCCTACTGATAATGATAATTAACAGGCACATTTTCTGATTTGATAATACAGGAAGATTAAGAAGTCACAACTGAGGTATATTTTTATTTTTATTTGTAACTTTATTGAATGTTACCTAACAGCATAGGTCTTGTAATGATAACATGTATTTAAATTGTTATAATCTCAAATACTAACAAGCAGTGGTGACTCATATATTGTGGGTGTTTACAAGATAGTTCGTATCTATCCTCTTGAGTCCCGAGATCAAATTAGGGCAATTGTATTTATACTTTTGTGTTTAATGAGTTTGAAAAATATAACAAATTTGGGGATCTAAAATGAGATTAAACAGCTATAAATTTTATTCAGTGGTTTAATTTGTGTTATTAATGACCAAAACAAGATGGATATTCAAGAGATTAAAATTTTAATTTTATTTTGAGGGTGGTTTTAGGGTTGGTATCATATATGAAAGCTTGGCTCTACATCTAATTTTTTAATTCAACCTTAGATACAGCAGACAGATATAGAAAGAAAACAAATGAGCACACAGTCAAAATGTATCAAATATACCACCACTTTGACTTGTTCATAGAGCGAGAAAAAAATCTGAAACATGAGGTATGATACCCAGGGATGCAGGAGTCTATACACAATCACAATTGTTTTACAGTAAATACATCTGTTGTTTCATGTGCCATTAGAGCAAAATAATGCACACTTAAAAGTTATTGTGTTATTGTTTCTCTGCATCTTTGAGCATACAGTACAGAGTTCTTTTTGAACTATTTTGGATGTACATTTAAACACAGTTGCAATTTCTAGGTGTTCCTTCATTGAATCATCAATAGCATATTTTCTATTCCCAAGGCTATGATTTATGATTAAATCGAAATTTAAACTATGAAACATTTACAAGGCTATGAAACACTCCTGAGTTTTCTGAATCTTCACTTTCATTATGATCACATAAAGCCAATGTAAATGCCCTGAAAAATTTTATGCAGTCTTATTAGCCTGGAGAGGATATATCTATTCCTACCTACTTGCTGGTTATGCCTGTCAATAATATTCACTTTACCAAGCATTGAGGGTTCAATGTTTACATTCTTGTGTAAGTAGGAGTTTTCGAGCTTTTTTATTTATTTATGTGGAAGATCTGTCACACCTAAATTAGTCCACAAATTAACTTCTGGCCTGAAAATCAGACATTGGAGAAACAATAGAGTGCATTTCTGACATTGCACCCACACACTACTTATACTTATTATCAGGCATAGGAATTCTTAAGCTGTTGCTTTCAAGTTATCTACACTCAAACCATATGGCAATACAAAGAATTTAAACAGTGGCCATAAGTCACTGATGGGCAGGTAAACACAGTCTGGTGAGTGCTGTCTGCAAATGCAAACAGATTGTACTAGGGATGGGGGATGGTTTGTTACCTGTGACATCCCTGCATAAAGTCCAGTAACAGTTCAACCTCATTTACCTTTGTCCTGGCTTTAATGCTTAGAAATTCGTACTGCCGCTCATTATGCACTTGCTTGTTAAATGTTCACTTGTAGTCATGCTTATTAGATTTTGTCATGTCAATGTTTACCAACATGGTCACTTGATACTACTACAGTTAAAAGAAAGGCCGCTAAACAGGTGCACCTTCCTAATAGAAATACTAAAGGAATGCTTTATTATAAAATGCATAGCACAGTATACTATAACTTATCTAGAAACCCACTATATAGGTACACACACACACGCACGCATGCACAAAAATAGATTTTTCCATATGTAACCTGGGGCATACTCATAGATTGCATTTTGGGGGCAGGCTGAAAATGGTGCATTTAGGGAAATGTGAAACAGGAATAACTGAAGCTCCTAATATTAGCCATGCCTTTGTTCCATAATCCCTTTTAGAGATTTATCCAAGTGAGAGGAATATGAAATGGATCACTGAACAGGTTATATTGACTAAATAAAGCATTGGATGGACAGACAACTCTTTATGTATTTATAGCACCAAAAGGCAAACCAGAAGCACATAGAGACCAAACTCCCAGTCAGGACTCATACCAGTCAGGTGTGTTAACCACTAGACTATGGGGAGACCCATTCAGAAGTTCCATATTCACTTCACTACAGTTAGAGATTTACAATTTGATTATCTATGAACTTTGGCCCTGGTCACTCATTCTGTAGACAATCACTACAGTTTATTTACATTTTACAATTTCGCATCAATATTATCTTGTTTCAGTTTTTCATGTCCCATTTCCACTTGTTTTTCACTTTTCACTTATTGATTACTTTACCATCACACATTCACCATAGTTTTTCATTCAAAGTAAGATACACTACCTCTTACATTTCTCTATCCACTGTTCAAAGCCATTTATTTTTGACTTTACACAAAAACTGTCCAATACTCCTAGCGTCCTTGCACATCATTTCGATTATAAGCATATTTCTATCCCCCTTCAACCACATCTTTTTAAAAATTCTCTTCTCCAATTTTCTGTTCCTTGGCACTTAAATACTATGTGTTCAATGTCTTCATTACCACCACATATCGGACATTGGTTTTGAGGAATACCCTGTCTTAACCCTCTTAGCCTCCATGCTCCGGTTCTTACCCATGCAATAGATTCTCTCTCTTCTTTATTTACTATGTCTATATATTTTTCCCTACCCCATGTATTTTTCATTGGCCTATAACAAACTAATGAGCTCTTTTCGGTAATCTAACTGAACATGATTTGTATTTCTATATCTTCCAGTCTTTTCCTCGCCTTTTTCCAAACATTTTTCATGTTATTTTCTCTCCTTCTTCTAACTTGACCATCTGAAAGTATAATAATGTGCGGAGAACATATGACATCTCCTGCCACAGCCAAAGGCACCTGTGCCTTAACTAGTCTTTGATCCATCTATGAACCTTATTGATCCACAATGGATCTTCTGACTAATCCTTTTTTACCATTCACTGCACTCTTGAGTAGAATACAGTGAGTGTTGTTTCAACTGTCTTTCTGGTTGTCATTTTGTCCTGAATCATATTTAAAATATTATCCAGGCAACTGTCCCAAGGAAAGTTCAGATGATCATAAGAAATTTTATTTAGATTTTCAATTCCATTACATTTAATAACGACCTTAGCCTCTGCCTGTAACCAAAGATGCAGATGTGGGAGGTTTAACAAAACTTCCAAAGCTGCTGTAGGAGTAGTTTTAATAATGCCTGTAATTTCAATGCAAGGCATTCCCTGCAACCCAGAGAGCTGAGTTCTGCATACTGCAAGCCTCGCCTTGGGCCACCAGGTGAAGACAGCATAGGATAAAATGAGTCTAACCATAGTGATGCAGATCCAGTACACCACCTTAGGTTTCATCCTCCCAAGTTTTACCAAACATACGTACATCTGCAAGTTCAAAAGGCCCTGTATGTTCTATCTACACTTCTATCCACCTTTTGTTCCAGGTCAATTCATTGTCTAATGTTAGACCAGTCTAATATGGGTGGAGAATTGTACTCTTGTCCCACAATATTGGGTTGCCTAGTGAAGAGTACAATAGCCATTTTACTAGGGTTAATTGTTAATTCACAACCAACACACCAGCTAGTTACTCTTTCTAAAGCTGCTTGTAACACTTCAGAAGCAGGAAATTTCCCTCTGATTAGTATTGCCAAGTCATCAGCATACTCAATAATGAAATATCCACTATTGTTCAGATCCCTAATGAAATCATCCATGACAAGGTTCCAAAGCAGTGGCAAAAGAATGCCTCCTTGTGGACAGCTCCTTACCACGAAGAAATGAATGGTCTATTTGCATAAAGTGAAAATAATATATATGTCTGTCTTTTAACATGGAGTTGAACCATATGCACATGGTATAAGTTACTGCATAATCTATAACAGCTTTCATGATAGCTGTAGTACAGGTTCTATTGATGGCGCCCTCAACATCAAGAAATGCTCCTAAAGGCAATTTCTCCATGATGTAGAGCCTTTTCTATGTTAGTTATCACATAGGCAATGCAGTTTCTACAGACCATCCTGATTGGTATACATCTAGTGTATATATGCAATGGATTTCTTAATACACATTCCCTAATCTATGTGTAATAAGCTTGAGAAATTAATTGGTGGGTGCGCTTTGGTGTTGCTATAACTAAATTGTCCAGGCTTCAGTATAGAAGTTGCCCTCACTTGACTCCAGCACAATGAAATGTGTCAAAAGCCAGCTGGCTTGGAATATATAACAAAGTAGGGATGATGTATAATCAGTCCCTGTTTCAGTGGATTGATCTGGCCCTGCAAATTTAAATGGTTCAAATAAATTTATAGTCCACTGTACTCCAGTTTGACTTATGACTGGCCTAGACAGTGTCCAATCCTTCCTGTTTGTCTTCACAGGCTCCAGATATGACTGTGTCTATATGGTTGGTTGTCTATCATTCAATCATTCACTGTAGAATCTGGAGATTACAATCTAAACATTTCTGTCAGTGTGTCTCTTTCATTTATTGTATAGCTTCTGTTTGGTAGCTTCACTGTGCGAAGTTTGTTTATAGCACCCTTTGCTAACTAACACCTTCATAAGTCTAGCCCCACTAGATACATTTTCCATACTGTGGCAGTACTTCCTTCCATGAAGTTCATTTAGCCTTCCTAATAACCTATTTATAAGGGTGAGTCAAATCTTATAGATATGCTAATCACCCATAAGTTTAACCATATTAAATAGTCCCCTAATGTTTTGTCTGAGTTTGCTTTATTCTTTAGACCACCAAGGAACGCTTCTTGATGAATTCGCAATCTTAATCTTATAGTTGTTGTGGTAGGATATGAGACTTGATTGTGTAACTGGTCAATAGCAAAATCCAAATCCTTCACAGGACCTATGTTCTTTGAAATTTCCAACACAAGTTGATATGACACCCGTCACTGTTTTTGGGATTTCTATAAATCATTGATTCAAATATTCAGTTGACCTTGTATTGAAATACATATATCTGTTATCAGAGAGTGTAGTATCTCCTGATACATGCCAGTTTTCAACCAGATTGTCTACAAATGTGGTTCATAGTGTAATGTCAATGATCTCCTTTCTTTTAGAGTTCATGAAGGTTGGTTAATTGTCTCTCCTAAGTATATAAAAGTTTGTACTCACACTGTGAATCTAAGAATTCTGACAGTGACTGTTTCCTTTGATCGTTTCCCCGAAGACCTGTTTACTACTGTGTTCTTCATTATAATTTTTAAATTATCTTCTGTTTTTCTTCTGATGACAGCCTGCTTATTCCAATTACTTTTCCACTTTAAAGCTGAGCATTCTCTTAGTCCTGAAGTATGCAAAGTGGTTTTGCATACACACACATTTTACTATCTGAAGTATGAGAAAATAATGCAAGAAGAAACGTCTCCTTGATTGTTCATTTTGTCTATCCCTATGTCTGTTAGCTGGCATTTTTTCCATTACATTAGCTACATATAATAATAATAATAATAATAATAATAATAATAATAATAATAATAATAATAATAATAATAATAATAATAATAATAATTTATTTCATCCAGTTTATCATACATCTGATTTTGTACAAGTCAAAACAATTACATGTTTACAAATTGCGATAGCAAATTTTCATATATATGTTTTTACTTCACGCGTTGCCATCTTGTGACGTCATTCTTTGTTTGGTTCGTAGCTCCCTCTGGCGTTAGCAATTTGCATGAATTAGTGTTCGAAAGAATTTAAATTTAGTATATTGTCCTCCGGCTAGCTGTTTTAGGTCGACATTTAACTCTTGCAGGGTGTGAATCGGAAAGGAATCTTTTATCCAGAAATTATACTTAATGAAGAAATTGGTTTTATAACTTTTATTGTCGAACACGTTCACAAACACTTTTACAAATTGATCTGGATACTCGCCAAACTGAAACTGTTTGTAATAACTTCTTATTTATCACTTTTAACTCGCATACTTTAACTTTATGTAATTTTTTAACTGTATAATACTTTATAATAACTCTCGTAATTCTGGTGCGTGTAACTTGGCGAAATGAATGAACTGAGAGACCGACGTGTATAGTACTGAGAATTCTGTTGAACTGGGAGACAAGCTACCTCGGGCCTGGCTTATTTATACGCTTGCCTCAAGATACGCCTAAAGATTATAAATGAACTGCTATTGGCTAATCAAATGCGCCAACATTAGCGTCTATTTTACTATCCAATGAAAACCACGAATACATATTGCTTTAGGAAATGTTCTAGAAGCTTCTCAACAAAAAAAACGCGCGAAACATTGCGTAACTTCCTTGTTCCCGGTAATGATAAACAACTCATCCCCTCGCTGCATTATTGCGTTATTGTTGACAGTTTCAGTAAAGCCGTATATTATTTACCAATATTAATTACAATTAATAAACCTCTGAAATCAATGTCACATAAAAATACATATTCATATTACAATCATTAATTACGTCTGAGTAATTTGTGATACAAATTACCGTATCATATGCCCCACTAGAAACATAATTATAAATATTTATAACTTGTTTAGAAATTTTAAAATTGTGTTTTTAGTCTCCTAAATCTTGGAACACACGCTATCACTTTCACTTAACACTTCACACGCATTTAACACACGACATATGTTTTATCTCGCCACTACTTACTGGCTCTGGTTTAATTAATTGAGATATTCATCTGACATCACAAATTTTTTATAGCAAATACTGTACCCTGAATTATTTAATTAATGTTACCAAATTGTTTACTTTCTTAAGTTGTTGACAAAAATTTATACATTTAAGATTTTTTTGTAATTATTATACATATTTACCAAAATATTTACCCTCTACATATATTTACATCTCTTAAATCTAGTCACTGTTTCACCTTTTCTGTTTGCTACATAAGTATTTATTTATTTATTTATTTTTTTTTTGTTCTGAATTTATTATTATTTTAACAATACTCTTGGAATTGTATTTACGTACTTTTAATTTAATATCATATTAAGTTTCAATCTTTGCATTCTTAATTTTCAAATGTTGTTACAGTTACTAAAAATTTAATTTATTTATTTATTTATTATTATTTTTTTTTTTAAAACATTTCTCTTTTTTTTTTTTTATATAACTTATTTCTCTTTTCAAATGACATATATATTTAGTTAACCCTCTTACGTTCCAATACATTTCTCTGCAAGTCGTCTTTAACTATCCAGCATTTACTTTACATCTTATTGCTATTTACCCTCCTGGATCAAATTGTGTGTGGCTAAACATTACTCGTAGCCATAACCTAACCTTCAAATTTTCATTCATGAATAACCTCTTGTATTCATATGACATTTCGTTCCCTGATAACATTTGAAAACAATCTACAGTTTCTTGAACAACACATCTTTTGACAACTTTCATTTTCAATTCATCTGCTATCTTTTTACTTTGAAAGTACTCTGACAAATCTGTAATAAACTGTACTGGACTGGAGTTTTCATTTTGAACATCTTGGTACAATTTATTTCTTTGCATTACTGTCTCATTCTGTATTTCTGATATTTCCCCTCTGAAATTAACCTGCGCCTGATTTACATCTACATTCATAACCTCTTTTATCTCTCTTAGCTCACTTGAAGTACTACTCATTTGACTTCCTAACTCTGTACATTCTACATTAACCTCACTTTTAGTATTAACCTCACTTTCTTTGTTACCTATTTCCTTGCTCATGTCCAACATTTTCTTTGAAACTTCTCCTATCTCACTTACTATTGCTTCCTCATTTTCATCTCTCATTTTTGGCATACTAATATCTAGCTTCGTAACTTTCTTTTCAATTTCTCCACTGCTTTGATCTACTTTTTGCTCTAATATCTCATTACTCCTACCAATATTTTCAATTGATTTCCTATGATCTTTGTTTATAGCTTCTCTCAATTCCATAAAACTCTGATCTATTTTCTTACTAAGATTTTCCCTTAATTCCTCTTGACTCTTACGAATATCTTTCAGCATTTTCATTATTTCCATCATCATACCAGCATCAATATTAATATTTCCTGCTATTCTATTCTGACTTTGTTTACTAACATTTTCTCCCTCAACTACTACATTGTTTAAGCTATTTTCTGTCACCTGTATTGAATTACAGCTAACTGTTACACTATCCCCTTCCATCATTATTTCTTCTGTATTACTAGTAGCCATTGTTTTTGTTTTCTAAAAAAAAATTATGATACCTTTGTGATGCTTTCTGTTGATGTAGCTTTGATGTCCGAGCGTTCTGCCCCATTCTCCTAGATTTGTATGTCGCTTCTGCGTTGTATTATGATGAATCTACGTCGTCTCGATGTTTTTGTAGTTGAATTCCTTGTTGCCTCGTAATCTCGGAATTACGATGTCCAATCATCCGTATAGTCTGTCGTTCCTTTTGTTTCTGGAATCTGCGTCTTGTAGATCATTTTACTGCTGCTTTCGTTCCACGTCCTGATTATGCTGATCCTTTCCTGGTCACTTCGCCTTCCTTTCCTGGTTATCGCGCCCCACGTTCTGGGTGCCAATTATGCGACGGAAATGTTGCTTACATAATATTTATAGCGTAAGTTATTAGAATTTGTAGATCATATGTTGTGCTGCTTTACTTCACGCGTTGCCATCTTGTGACGTCATTCTTTGTTTGGTTCGTAGCTCCCTCTGGCGTTAGCAATTTGCATGAATTAGTGTTCGAAAGAATTTAAATTTAGTATATTGTCCTCCGGCTAGCTGTTTTAGGTCGACATTTAACTCTTGCAGGGTGTGAATCGGAAAGGAATCTTTTATCCAGAAATTATACTTAATGAAGAAATTGGTTTTATAACTTTTATTGTCGAACACGTTCACAAACACTTTTACAAATTGATCTGGATACTCGCCAAACTGAAACTGTTTGTAATAACTTCTTATTTATCACTTTTAACTCGCATACTTTAACTTTATGTAATTTTTTAACTGTATAATACTTTATAATAACTCTCGTAATTCTGGTGCGTGTAACTTGGCGAAATGAATGAACTGAGAGACCGACGTGTATAGTACTGAGAATTCTGTTGAACTGGGAGACAAGCTACCTCGGGCCTGGCTTATTTATACGCTTGCCTCAAGATACGCCTAAAGATTATAAATGAACTGCTATTGGCTAATAAAACGCGCCAACATTAGCGTCTATTTTACTATCCAATGAAAACCACGAATACATATTGCTTTAGGAAATGTTCTAGAAGCTTCTCAACAAAAAAAACGCGCGAAACATTACGTAACTTCCTTGTTCCCGGTAATGATAAACAACTCATCCCCTCGCTGCATTATTGCGTTATTGTTGACAGTTTCAGTAAAGCCGTATATTATTTACCAATATTAATTACAATTAATAAACCTCTGAAATCAATGTCACATAAAAATACATATTCATATTACAATCATTAATTACGTCTGAGTAATTTGTGATACAAATTACCGTATCAAAATCCTTTAAATCATACAGACATTTGTTTATTAGATACACCCTCAATTTCCTTTTGAATTGCTGTTTAGAAAAATCAACTACAGATTTGATTTCCAGTGGTAATTTATTAAATAGCGTGATTCCAGAAATATATAAATCCTTTAAAGATACACTTTTTTTTACACTATGCCTAAAGTAGTCCAAATTTCCTCTTGTATTATGTTCATGGATTTGGTTGTTTTTAATTGGTTTGTACTTACCTATTACATACATTATTGTTCTATATGCATAGAGAGAGTAATTAGTAAGCAGTTTATTGTTAATGAAGGTTTCCCTACACGATTCCCTTGGTTTTAGGTTAAACATGATTCTGATGCATTTCTTTTGGTATATAAGTAATTTATCCATATGCATTTTTGCAGCAGCACCCCAGATTTCAATCCCATAGAGTATGTGTGGATAAAAACATCCATAGTATATTAGTTTCAATATGTTACCATCACTATGTTTGTTGAAATATCTGAGTAGATACACTGTTTTACTAATTTTAGCACATATATGTGCAATATGCTCAGCCCATGTTAGCTTGTTATCAACAATAAGACCTAAAAATTTATGTGATTTTACATCCAGAATATTTTTATTATCGACTTTTAGTGATATTTTACCATCATATTTATTGAATTGCATCACTTTAGTTTTTTGCATGTTGCAGTGTAGATTTATCGATTTGAAGTAATTCAGCAAAGAGAAGGTGGTATTGTTTATGGTAGTATTTAATCCTTCTACTGTTTTATTCCAGTATGCAGTTGTGGTGTCATCTGCATAAGTTATCACTGAAGTATTTGGTGGATTTTTAATGTCATTAATGTAGATAATAAATAATAATGGTCCCAGCACAGTGCCTTGTGGTACGCCATATTTCACAGATCCCAAATGTGATCTGATTTGTTGTATACATCGCCCTTTTTTGTACGTTATTTCCATAATTTGTTTTCTTCCAACCAGATAACTACGGATTAGGTCCAGGGGTAATCCTCTTATGCCGTAGTTTTCCAATTTACTAATTAATATATTATGGTTGACACAGTCAAAAGCCTTAGATAAATGAAAAAATAATGTACTGACCTTCTCATTGTTTTCTAAATTCCCAATTATTTCATGTATAGACTGGTTAATGGCAGAAATGGTGGATTTCCCTTTTCTAAACCCATGTTGAAACTTCCTTAATATATTGAATTTACTTAGATAATTATCCAGTTTTAACGCAGGATCCTTTCAAACAATTTAGCTATCTCCGATGTTAAGGCTATAGGTCTATAATTGTCAATATTTAGTTCATCCCCTTTTTAAATACTGGTCTGATTATTGCTAGTTTCAACATTTCTGGAAATTGCCCCTGTTCGATGGAGAAATTAATCAAATAGGTTAATGGTTTTACAATAACATATTTACATACTTTTAATAGAAATGAGCTGATTTCATCCCACCCACTGCTTTTTTTACTTGGCAGATCGTTGATTATTTTAATTATCTCATCTTCTGTAACTGGTCTGAGAAAGAAAGAAGTATATGTCATGGTATTAATATTGGCATTTACAGAATTTGGGCTACTAGCTATCCGTGTAGGTGCATTTATGAAATAATCATTAAATTGTTTACTTAAAGTGACCGGATCATGAACCACTTCCCCATTTATGTTCAGTTTTATGTTTTTATATAATTCAGGATATCTTCTTGCTTCATTTACTAAGCCCCAGGCTGTTTTACTGACTTTTTTTTGGATTTTCTCATGCTTTCTCTATATGCATTTATTTTAACAACTTTCAAATTACTGAGATACTCATGTCTCATAGTTTTATATTTATTTTTATAATACTCCAGTGAGGAACTTTTATACAGTACATACATATCTTTCAGTTTCATCGTTGCTAATGGTAATCTTACTTTTTTCTTTGCTGTGTTATTTACATTCCCATTTATTTTTGGACATGTAGCATCAAGGTTCAATTTAAATACATTATAAAACTGGTTTCATTTATCGTTTACATTACCAATATTATATAATGTACATTCCCAGTCTATTACAGCTAAACTATTTATTAAGTTATTTAAGTTTTCACTACTTAAGTGTCTTACTGTTCTACTTACTTTACTCGCTATTTCATATTTGGATACATTAAAGTTAGTCAGTTAGGCATAGTGATCGGAGATATAAGTTTCTAAAACCGCAGAGGATATTTCTATTACATTAGATGCAATATGGTCAATGGTAGATGAAGTACTATCAGTTACTCTAGTGGGTTCTTGAATTAAATCTTTTGTATTATATGAATTAAAAACCTCTTTTAGGCATTGGTATGATTTATCATTAGGGTCTAGGTCAATATTAAGATCTCCTGTTAGGATAGCTTTAGCATCTTTCTTTAAATATTGTTGGAGCATAATTTCTAGTTGTAATATAAATTCATTAACAGAAGATGAGGGCGAGCGGTATATTCCAAATACAACAGCATTACCAAGGTTAGTGGCAATTTTAATTGCAGATGCTTCTAGAAACTTCTCTATGCATAAGTCTTTTATATTTAGTTCTGTGAACTTTATTTCTTGCTTTATGTAAGTCATAACCCCACCACCTTTATGTGTGGACCTACAGAATTTAGAAGCTATTTTATAATTTTCAATATTACAAATTTCGTCCCTCTTTGCACCATGCTCGGTTATAACGTAGATATCAGCATCTACTTCATTTAGTATTTCTGTCAATGCTAACAGCTTAGATTGTATGTATTGTATGTTTAAATGAAATACTTTAAGCATATTACAATTTTGTTTTTGACCATTTATTTGACATGATTGGTTTGCCTTGGTTAAACTGACTATGTATGGTTTTTCTTCCACCCAATGTTCTAGAACCTTTTGAAAATTATCTTTCTGGCATTTTCTGTAAATAATTAACATTCTATGGCATTATGGCTAACTGAATACTTGTAACAAGACTTAACTCTATAGTCTTCTGTCCACATATAGCTCCACTGTCCACTCTCATTCCTTTTCCCTTTATAGAACTTGACAATTCCACATGTATTTTTAGTTTGATTCCAAGTAGAGCTGTCCATTTGATTTAATTTTCTTCTTCTTCTTCTTCTTCATTATTATTATTATTATTATTATTATTATTGTTGTTGTTGTTATTGTTATTATTATTCTCTGTTGGAGTTCCTTGGATATTATTTTCTTGTGCTTCTTCAAGCACTTCAGTTACTAATAGTTGTTCTGTGGGTATTTTATCCTCTTCTGTTAAACAAATTGTCCTAATTTCTGCAACTTTTTCTTCTTCACACCCCTTAATTTTACTTTTCTTTGAGGATCCTTCTGTTTTGCAGTTTCTTATGAAGAATCTGAAGTTTCTTCAGTATTACTTCTTCCTATAATGCCTGCCATTTCAGTTGCTCTTACTTGGTGTATGAGCATTCAGTCCTCTTCTATCAAATTAATTGTCCTAAATGCCCACTTCTGTGGTTGCAGCAGCATGTCCGACTCGCATTGAAGAGGTTCTGAGTTCGAATCCTGGCTGGGGTGAGTTACCCAGATAAAGTATTTTCCTTTTCCTTTATGCTGAAAAGAATAATGTCAGGTAATTTTTAAGCTCTGTGTACTCTGTGGGCTCATTTGAGCATAATTTCACCTATTTTATCCATTCATCATCTGATATGACCTACCCAGTTAAGGACATTAAGCTATAAAGAAGAATAATTGTTCTGAACACCTTAACTGTTTACTCTCCTATACTATTATTTCATTTTCCCCTCCTATGCTTTCATCCTTTTCATATTTATTTGTCAAGTTTGTCACTAATTTGGTCTGTTCACTCCTTGGCATCATAAGAAGTTCTACATTCATTATTGTATTAAATGTATTTTCCGTTGCTTTGTTTGGATGTCTATTTCCTTGGGGTGTTATATTAAGTATTCCTATATGTTTATGTGTTGTTCTAATAAAGTATAATACAATATTACTATTGTAATGAAAAGAAGCTAGAAACAGTGATGTGTATTGAATTTATTTAAAGGTGAGTCGGAATTGTAACACTAACATCACTTAAGTTTACTCACTTAACATGTTTCGGGAAACCGTTGTTCCCATCATCAGAAGGTTAACTCGTCGACTGGCCCGTGTTGTTGGTGTTTCCGTTTTTTGGACTGGATCCTGTGGTGGCATCTTGTGGCGGAGAAATGCATGGGAGAAGATCACCATTCTAAAACACAACACACATCTAATGAATTTTGATTTGCCACCACCAAATCCTCTCTGGAAGTACATTTCTCCGCCACAAGATGCCACCACAGGATCCAGTCCAAAAAACGGAAACACCAACAACACGGGCCAGTCGACGAGTTAACCTTCTGATGATGGGAACAACGGTTTCCCGAAACATGTTAAGTGAGTAAACTTAAGTGATGTTAGTGTTACAATTCCGACTCACCTTTAAATAAATACAATATTACTAAGTTATTTAAGTCTTATCTGTTCAGTACTACAGGGTAAAATTTAATTGAGCACCAAAGAATCAATACACATCATCTCAAATGAAGCATGGATGATGCATGAATTGTTGCTAGATAGAACCTTTCTAAACTGAATAAATGACCAGCAAAGGCAGTGATGGGAATTAATATATTAAAGCTTGCCAATTAAAGCATTGCAATTTAAATTAACTATTAAGGCAATATGAGTAGCAAAGTACATGGCGTTACAAGTTTTGACGTATAAAATTGTGGATGGAGTTATGAGGTTTACAAATTGTTGGAATTAAGAGTATTGCTACATAAGAATAAACTCAGTGGAGTTACAAGGTATGCTAATTTTCTAATTCAAACTTTTGAAGAAAAGATGGGTCATAACACTCAGTGCTGTAAGAAATTGAATTTTTCCTCAACAGATGGTACAAAAATGTAAAAATGACAAAAATTGGAGTTACAAGGCTTGCAAATCAGGGTGATCATATGCTAAATGATTATGCATAGAGAGAAGATTATGTCCAGATAGATTAGATAGTAATCTACCAATGTCTTATATTAATAACTGCAGAGAACATTTTTCTCCATGGTTAGACTATGTGCTATTTCCAAAATATTTAACTTGTCCTGGGAGTGGACAATCTTCATTTTGAACATTTCCCCTCTATATTGTTACATGTTGTCAGGAGTTTCTGTTTAATGTGAAAACTGTGGAACCTTTGTGATATTAAATAACTACAGTGCCAAAGAGAAGGTACATTGTTTTCAAATTCCATATACTGTGGTTATCCATACATTACTCAACCATTCTGATAATTTATTTGCTGCTAAAACATACTTATAGGCTATACAACATTTCCAGAATTTGGTAGGCTGTCAGGAGAGGTTAAGGATCATGAGCACATCTGCCATTTGTGTGAATATCAAGGAATTTTTATACCTTATCATTAAGAGGAGACTTTATGACATAACAGTTCTAAGGGGTAAAAACAGAATTTCCCATTAAAAGCTCACGGATCATTGTACAATAATTTCAGGAAGAATATGGAGGAAAATAAATGAAATTAATTTGTCATTCAAGGTTTAAAACACACCATATAACACTGAGTAAGTCAGCTAGTTTATCTATTAGAGAGAAGTTAATGCAAGAAACATAAGACAAAAGCAATTTATGACAAGGAAAACGCTCTGGAATCATCTCAAGTTAAAGAATATGGCACTCTTATACTTGGCTGCAAAGTTTTCTACCTCCTCCTATGAAATATTAAAAATGTTCCTTGGAGTGTAAGCAAACTGTTAAAGGAGCAATCTATTCTAAAAGTGCTTGTCAGGATGATTCTTTTCTAGAAAAATGCTGCAAAACATTACAGAAATTGCCAGTTTTTGTATGAACTTCATGCAAATCTGTTAAACAGAAATGAGCTTTACAAAATACATCTTATATCATTCCACTTGCTGTCATTGTATGTATATTAGAGGCACATATATATATATTTGAGTGTTATAAACAGTAGTAAACATTATTGGCTTAGGAAATTGTGCAAACATGCTGAATCTGTTATTAGTCAGTAACCTTCCCATATGAAGAACAATTTAAAGCAATAGAACATTTAGCATTCTAAATTACTAACAAATTCTTTAGGCTGAGGGAAATGGTTTCTTATTCTGTTCAGTAGTATTCAATATTACAATTTTTATGACCATTTGTCATCTATGGATTAAACTCTCAACTGTTCATGTATCTATAATCTTCAGGTTTTTAGTATAGTTAATAAATTTATGTGTATATAGAATGTATCATAACTGATAATGCAAATGATAGGGTTGACAGTACATAAAAATAGAGGCAAAATAGTCTCAGTAAATATGGGTCCACAAGTGGGCTGTTTGCCAGATAATTGGGAATATGAGCTTCAAGCCCACTTAACTTTGTTTAAAATATTCCTGGTAGGTAAGAGCTGATTTGAAATGTAGATTTTTTATTTAATTTTCCATCTAATTTGGCTCAAGGTTTACTCCCAGCTTACCCTAACAAGAAATTACAATAGTACTTTATGCTATATTTTACAATTGCCATACACAAAAGAGTGCAATTGTAAAGTGCCTCACACTGCTTTTGTTTGTTGGTATCTTGACTACTATGCTCCTTGTGTTTGCTATCAGAGAAAAAGTTGAAAGCATTATTAGAAATGTTCTTCTCAGCCCAGTTAAACATTTTTTTTGGAATTATAATGCAGATGACATTTATTTATTGTAGGCTTATTATTATGCACTCAACCATAAACACTGGATATGGGGTGATTTCTAGCACAGATATTCATAACAGTCTGCTCATTCAATCCAAGTGACCCACCTCAACACGCCATCAGTCAAGTATTTATAAAATCAGTTCTTATTTGAATTCCATTCTGAAACCAATGTAGTTCAATGCACAATATTTAAAGGATTATGATGATATTTATTTCGCATTTTAAAGTAGGCTATTGTTAACTAAAAACACATTTTAAATGTACTACCCTCCAAAAGTGCCAATTTTATGTTTTGACTGAACCTCGAAAAGTAGTATGTAATTTGAAACTTTTGTGCTTCAATATGTCATATACATGAAAATTCTATTGTGCATATAATCTTTAGTATCACGATTTTCATGTAATACAGCATGCAAATTTATGGAAAAATTAATATTTTATAAATGGCTATATTATCGTGTTAGACCAAAAAGAAAAATATAGGTTATTTAATCTCATCTGGGGTAACAAAAAAAGTTTGGAGAAAATACTAAAACATGAAGGTTTGGAATTATTTGGTTTGACATGGAGTGACTCATATGGTTAAAATGATATATCCATTCTACTGATATTTTAATGTCTGGGTCCTTGTGGCCACTTAGAATGTGGGTATCCTGCCATGTGTTTTTCCCCTATGGTCCCCTTATGGATAGTCCTGGTTACAGAATTTCCCACTGATCTGTGTTTCTTGAAAATGACTGCTCAGATTTCTGTGTGGAAAATCCTATTTTATTTCTGTATTGAAGAACTTTTCAGTTCTATATTTTATATTCTACCCTCTAAGATTATCAAATATGATGTGTCATACTACTGTCTTATGTTCCTAAATATTAATTTGTTTTGTTTAAGCCATATGATCTCTTCAAAAGAATTGTAATAAGGTTGTAACTTTAAGACTACATTATTTCCATGAATGCCCTAAACATCTCTACATCTACATCTTATTCCCTTTTCAGGAGTGGAAGTAATAGAGTGTTAACACTTAACTTTTCTTCTGTTGGTGTGAAGTAATGGAATTATAATACAGCTCTCACTTTTGTGTTATTACTTTTCAGAAAGTGTGCATTACTAGAGGCTCCACGGCAGTGTCACTATAGAATGAGACTGGGCAATGAGGAACAGTGGCACAGCATATCACAGATATGCAGGAACAGAGTAAGTAGGTAATTAGTATTGTAAAAGAGCCTCACTGACACAATGAACACAAGACTCATCAATATGTACATAGAAACTGTTTACAGCAAAGTAATGTCACATTCAAATGAAATTAAAGTTAACTTACTGACACCTCTCTACTTACATTAAAGTAGGTAACCAAGAACTACAATTTTATTTTTTTGCTACTGATTGGTAGGTGAGCTTTTGTGTCTTCAACTGCAGTGAAAACTTTAGGAGGGTTGATGACTGAATTTGTTTACTGGTGGAGTGGTTTCTCATCTAGCACAATTTCCTTTCATTCCATTTCCTTATCAACCTTCAGGTGTGCTTCTAGGTTTGGTGGTGTATGGCAGATGGTGCGGATGCTAGCTCAAAGGAAGGAGTACTCCCCGTGGACACTAGAAGGCTTATTGGTGTGGATCATTCATTGCCCTCTTTAGGCAGCTCCAGCGGTGGGGCGGATCTTTGAGCCTGGAACTGTTAAGGGCTTCTGCTCATCTCTGTGAGCTGCTTGCTTGGGGCTGTAGCTTTCTGTGGTTCAATCACTTCATCCCTTTCTCCTCCCCCCAGGGGCCCACTTTTGGTGGGTACAGGTTTTTGCGTACTTGGGGTCCCAAGCCACTTGCCACCATATCACCCCTTCCACCCTCATCTTTCGTGCCACGTCTTTTTATTCCTTCCTCGTTAGTTGTTAATTATCCTCTTCCTCTTCTAGGCTTATTCTGATTCTTACTTTTTACAGTTTTAGGTTTATTAACTCCTGTCTCACCAGCAGGGATCTTTTCTGCCTCCGTGGTTCTTTCCCACGGTTTCAGTGAGGCTTTCGACATGTGTACTCTACGGGAGTCTCAGGCGCGAAGGTCGGGCGGACCACTCGCACTGCCCCTGTGTGTAACCTTAAGTGTGGAGCCCGTCATGTACACCCACGTAGCTCTCTGGGGGCCCGGCCTGTGTTAATTCTCCAACGACCGAGTGTCGCTAGATTAGTCTCGCGGGCCGGACGTGTTACCGCTGACGGAACCCCGGTGTAATCAACCACAAGTCCCCTGAATCCGTGTCTGTGTCTTGCTCGCAGCACGGCCTAGAGTGGGGAGCCATGGACGGTTATACCCGTGGCAGGGGCCTAAAGCCGTGGTGAACGGCTTACACAAATGGACCAGCAGTGGAGATTGGGGGTAGCCCTTTGAAGTACGCCTTGAGATCGGTCTTGGGAGGGTTCCCACAACGGCACAGACCGTGAAGATATGTGTCTTTTTTCTTTAACCCCCGGATGGCAGGCTGACGGTTCCGAATGGGGGTCCATTCATCGTGTATCCGCGCAAAACCCCTTTCGTTGATCCTTTTTTGGTTGTGACCTTGGCTGGTGATGGTAAAACGTTTAAAGACGTTAGCCCTTTTTACATCAAACGCGAGGAGGATCGGATCTGTGGCCAGGCAAAGAACGCGATCCGACCTAGAGACGGTACGTTATTCGAGACGAATAACGCAGAGCAGTCCCAGAAACTGTTGAAAGCGAGTATTTTGGGTTCCTATCCCATTCGGGTAATCCCACACAAGTTCTTAAATTCTATCTGGACGATCTTCCCAACGAGGAAATAGCCACTTCCCTCTCCGTGTATTTCAGGCGTACCGGTTATCTCGCAAGCAGGATGGTCAAGAATACCTGTTATGCGCCGTATTTCTCATCTTCAAAGGTACTGTATAACCAGGGTATATTTTTTATGGCTACTGAACGTGCCGCCGTACGCCCATATATCCCGAACCCCATGCGCTGTTTTCGGTGCCAGAGGTTGTGCATACTACTCGCTCGTGTAACCATCCTGCTGTTTGTGAACGATGTGGCCTTCCTGCCCATGACGTTGCGGTCTGTGATTGAGACCCTAGTTGTATTAACTGTGGAGGATCCCATCCGTCTAGCTCACGACAGTGTTCGAGGTTTAGGGGCGGAAAGTGTATACAGGAGCTGCGCGTTGAGGAACGCCTCTCCTTTCCTGAAGGACGGCGGCGCTTTGCGCACCTTCAACCTGCAACCATCACTGAATATTCGTCCACCGTCCTTCGCTCTCCTGTTGTCACTGTTGCCTTACCACGCACACCCGTTGTCCATGCTTCGACACAAACCGAGTTGCCAGCGAGTACCTCTCCATCGTCTCGAGTTGACCCTGTGGCACAGTCTTTGTCTTCAGCCGTTTCGCCACCAGCCCCCAAGCCGTCTACCAGTCCTCGCCCATCAGCGTCGTCTGCTGAGGGTGTTGTTCTCGACCTCAACATAGACCAAGTAGTCGCACTTCCTCTTTGAAGTCCCGGTCCCGCTCCAAGAGCCGCAGGAGCTCTTCCGGTTACCGGGCATCGGAGGGTTCGCCAGAGGATGGGGATTTTACTGTCCTCAGTCCGAAATCCGTCAAGATGAGGAAGAAACCTTTTCTTCCAATGGAAATACTCCAGTGGAACGTTAATGGGTTTTGGGCACGCCTTCCGGACAGAAGTTTACCAACGTTCTCCCTCAATCGTTTGTCTTCAGGAAACCCATTTGCAGCCTACTCAGTCTTTGCATCTTCGGAGCTTTTCATGCTTTAGGCATGACTCTGTTTTTGAACAGCATGCCAGTGGTGGCGTTCCTATTTTGGTGGCGCATAATATCTGTACCACCAACATGCCGCTGCGCACAACATTGATGGCTGTGGCTGTGCGTGTTCAATTGCAGGGCGTCTTTTTATCTGTTTGAAACGTCTATCTGCCACCACTCAGTGTCGTTCAAGCGCACTAAGTTCGGACGCTTTTGGCACAGATTCTCCCACCGCTACTTTTCATTGGTGGTTTGAATGCCAAACATTCTCTCTGGGGTTCCGATAGTGACGATGCTCGCGGATGCATTATAGCAGACGTTTGTGATATGTCCGCCTTACTTTTGTTAAATACTGGTGTTCCTACCTTCTTATGCTCTGCCTATGGCACCCACTCAGTCTTGGATCTTTCTTTCTGCAACTTCTCCTCCTTGATTGGTCGGTGCTTTCGGACCTTAATGGCAGTGATCATTACACCATTGCCATTCGCTTATCCGGTCACCATCCTCTACCCTCACGACATCCTCCCTGGATTATTTCTAAGGCTGACTGGGAGAAGTTTCATTCCCTCATTCATTTCACCGATAATGGTTTTGCCACGGTAGATGAAATGGTGGAATATTTTACTTGTTCTCTCTTATTCGAAGCGAATTTCAGCATTCCTCGAAGTTCTTGCGCCCCACGTCACGTTCCTATCCCTTGGTGGACCACGAAATGCCTTTTGGCTCTCAAAGCGCGCAGGCGTGCCCTGCGTGTCTTTCAGTTACATCCTACTGAGGAAACCTGCGTTGCTTTTGGCGTTCTCGGTCTAGGGCACATTTTGTGCATCGCAATGTCAAACGCAAGTCTTGTGAATCTTATGTCTCTTCCCTTTCTCGTCGTAGTTCTGCACAGCAAGTGTGTAGTTCGGCGTATGTATGGCAGATGTCGCCGGGCGATCATTCCCGGTCTTGCCGTAAACGGCACCACTTATACCAGCGAACAGGATATAGCCGAAGCCCTTTCCAGCTCCTTCGCTACTTTTAGCCAAACGGCTAGTTATCATAGCTCCTTTTTGCCCATCAAAGCCTGTGCGGAGCGGTTGGTCCTTGATTTTAACAGTGACTTGTAGTGAGTCGTACAACGCATCTTTTACCGTTGCCGAGCTGGCGCATTCTCTGTCTGACGCCAAGGATTCTTCCCCTGGTCTCGATGACATCCACCGACAAATGCTGCTACATCTTCCATCTGAGGCGATTTCATTCTTACTCGGGATATACAACCGCATCTGGCGTCGGCAGGAATTCCTATGCCTCGACCCAGTAAAGACCTCTCGCTTCCCTGTAACTACCGGCCTATTTGTCTGACGAGTGTTGTGTGTAAGACCTTTGAACGCATGATTAACGTTCGGTGGTGTGGTGGCTCGAGACGAATAGCCTCCTCTGCAATGTTCAGTGCGGATTTCGTCGTCATCGCTCTAGTGTCGACAACCTGACACGCCTGGAGGTTTATGTCCAAGATGCATTTCTCCTGAAGCAGCATGTCGTGGGTGTCTACTTTGGCCTACAGAAGGCATATGACACTGCTTGGCGCTATGGTATTGTCCATACGCTACATGGTTACGAGGTTTGCGCTGTCATCTAGCTCCCTTTCTCTCTAACTTTTTACTCCTTCGCCGTTTTCGTATCCGCATTGGAAACTCGCTGTGTCCCAAGAGTGGATCCAGGAGAATGATGTACCCGGGGTCGATTCTTAGCGCGACTCTCTTTGCCATAGCCATTAACGGCATCCCTATTGTTGTTCGTAGCGACCTTCCGATGTCTCTGTATGTTGACGACTGCTATATACTATTCGTTTTATAGCCTCGAACACATCGAGCGTCAACTGCAGTTGGCCATAACATCGCTTGCAATCTGGGCACTTCGCAACGGCTTTCGCTTTTCAGCTACGAAAACAGTGTCTTCACTTTCATCACTCGGCACCCCCTGCCGTTTGTTCTGCACCTCAGGTTCGTGGGTCTTTACCTCGACAGCAAACTTACCTAGGAGTGCCATATTCGCTGGCTTCGTGCCATCGCTCTCTTCGGGTACTAAGGGTTTTATCTGGAGCATCTTGGGGCGGCGTTCGCACCGTAGTGTTGCGATTGTACCGCTCCTTGGTTCGCTCCAAACTGGATTATGGCAGTTTTATCTACGGCGCTGCATCCGCCTCTTAGACACTGTTCATCATCTTGCTGCTGGGACTTTTCGCACTGGTCGTATTGAATGTCTATATGCTGACTGTGGCGAACCCGCATTGTCTATTCGACGCTTGTTTTAACTCTGTTCTTATGCTGCAAGGCAGGTGGCTCATCCAAGTCACCCTTGTTTTAACTCTGTTTCACACCCGGATCTCGCTCTTCGTTGTCTGCGGAATAGTACTTCTTCCCGGCCCAGCGGTATACGATTTCGCGAGCTTCTCGTTTCATGTAACCTCCGACTGCCTCCTGTGGAGCTTTGCCATGAATTTTTTTACTGATCGTTATCTCTGGTCTTTGCCATGATCTGATTTAGAAGGGCGCTAATGACCTAGAAGTTGAGCACCCTTAAACAAAACAAACCAAACAAATCCTTTGGAGCGGTTCTCTTTCGACGTTGTCCTCCGTGGCAACTCCAGCGTGCCCTGTTTGACCTAGCACTTTTGGACAATGCGCGCTCCTCTACCCTACCGTCGGTGTTTCGTCAACTTTTCGCCGAGCTTCTGGGAAGTTACTGCAACTACATCCGGTGTTTACTGATGGTTCCCAGGTGAGGGTGCTACAGGTTGCGGTTTCGTCCTTAACGGTGCGACACACTAGTACCGCCTCTTGGACGTCAGTTCCGTTTTTATTGCCGAGCTCTCTGCCATATTTTATTTCCTACTTTTGATCTACACTTTATCCAGGGTGTTTTCTTATCCGTCTCGACTCTTTGAGTGCCCTTCAAGCCTTACAACAGTTTCTCAGCTCCTCCACCTTCGTCGTGAAAGTTCAGACACTCGCCTTCCAGTTGTTTTGTCGCGGATACCAGTTAGTTTTTGCATGGACCCCCGGCCATGTAGGCATTGCCAGCAATGAGGAGGCTGCAAAGTTTGCCTGCCATTTGTTGGAGTTTTCCACAACGACTGTGCCTTATAGAGATGTCCAGCGCTACTTCTGATGTAATATGTTTATGGCCTGGCAAGAGTCTTGGGAGGTGTCAGCTTGCAGACTATTACTGACACCGTCCAACTCTGGCCCACTTCTTGCAGGGAATCACGGCGATCGGAAGTTATTCTGGCTCGTCTATGCCTGGGTCATCCATGCCACTCATTGACATCTTTTGCGCATACTGTTTGTACGACATACGACATGTGCCTCTCTGCCTCACATATTTTACTTGTGCTCGTGAGCACCAGTTCTTTGGCCTAGGTCCTATCCTGCATTTTGTTTTAGGCGACGACCCTGCGGCTGTCGATCAGGCACTGCGAGTTGTTTTAGCAATTGGATTTCATATGCACGTGTAAGTTGCCTTATTTGCTTTATCTTTTTTATCTTCTGTTTTTTAAACTTCTAGGCCTGTGCCTGTGCAGTATTTAGTTTTCTTTTTACCTTTTTAACCTATGACTTTTAGATTTTTTATGGTTTTAAGTTTTGATCTCAGGCCCTAATGAGCTAGTTGTTGATGGGCCCTTAAACCTCACTCCCTCCCTCCCTCCCTCCCTCCCTCCCTCCCTCACTACCATCCTTTCTCCTGAGGATGGTAGCTACAATAGATCAATGTAGATCACAGTATGAAAGTGTCTCACTAAGTTGTATAATGTATAACCTATAAGCTAAACATTGGTCATTGCTATCTTTTAAAAATATAAATTTAAAGACATGTTTATGCTTGATTAGGTATATACAATATGTATTAACATTGTACGGAAGCTTTTGTTTCTATAACTCAAGAGTGTTGTATGCAAATGATTACATTTACACCTCAAAGTGGCTATTTGCATTTTATCATATTAAAATGTTTGTGGTGCCTAATCATCTATTCCATGGGATTTCAAAGTCAAGCCTTATTGTGCTGAAATAAAAGAGAGAATATAGCTTGAATAATGCTAAAACATATGACCCAGTTTGTATTATTTCAGTATAAATTGCCATCTCTGTTTTTCCAGATTATAGCGGTGTGCGACTTCTTAAATTATTTACGCTACATTGAAAGAGGATTGGTGAAGAGCTCAGGTATGATAAAGCATATTTTCACATATGGGACATTCCATGTGAAATCAAATGGCAAAAACCTCGCATTTTTTGTGTTCGTTATAATTTTTCTGATTAACAAACAGTTTCTAAGGAAAGCACATTTATCAAATATTGCAGTCTAAAACCCAATTGTTGTCATGTATTGAATGATAGATTTATCGTGTTAATTCAGTTTGTCACATTTTAAGTCCACATAGCTCTGGAACTCTTTATTTTGGAATACTGTACCAAATCTCATTTTGTAGATAAATGTCTGCATTTCATTACAACATATACTAATTATTTTTACAATCTTAATAAAATCTTAATTACCTTGAAAGGCTGAAGTTAGAGCGTGTTGCCACTAGATTTTTATTAAGATTTAAACTACTTCACTGTGTTTCCCACCAAATGTTATGTTATTTTTACAACATTCACAAAAATCTGTATACAGTGTTTACTGATTTAGGGATTTCCAGATTTTTATATAACTAAAATATTAGATTGAGAGTAATCCATAGTGTCATTAAGAGAAGACAGCAATGTTGGTAAAGTGGTTATGTTTGGGTGTTCATAGTTAAAACACAAAAAGCGAATAAATGCGGTGATTTATATAGTTAATGCAGGATGATCACAAAGCACTCTGTGAATATGCGAGGAAATACTTGTAACCGCATACTGCTTAGTAAGCATTCTAATTATTTATCCATGCACAACAGCTTGCTTGACCTTCAGTTCAAAGCAAACATGCTAGAGCGACCATGAGTGCATAAATTAATTGACTTCTTTAATTATTTTAGACGAAGCCTTATCAGTAACCATTACAGTAAAATATGTGTTTGATTGTGTTTAAATTATGGAATCTTACCATATACAATAAGATTATTTTTCTTAATCCGTAACCACCTACACTTGAAAATATAGAAATTTCTTCACTTAAATAAAATAAGAACATGTTTACTTATCAGTATGAAATTAAAGTTTAGGGAATCCAAATAAAGCTGGATTTAAATAATTAGATCTAAAGGTTTCAGAATTATAGCAGCTTGAAGTTGGAAATTTTAGGAAGATATGACTAAAATTTGACAATTTTAATTGCAAAACTATGATGTTTCTAAATATATAGTTAAGCTTTCATGGCCAGTGTCAATATTATAAAAATTATTATTAAAATTCTTAAAATAAACTTGGCTTGTTTGGTCATGGTCTAAGCCAAGGGTGGTGAAAACACCTTCCTTCTGTGAGTCACCAAATATGCAACACGCATTGCATCAATCAGCAGCATGTGAAAAACAAAGGGACAGTGGTCTAAACGATAAAACATTGCCTGACGTTTTGCCTGCCGGAATGTCAAGCGAAATGTCAGGCGATGTTTATCATTTAGACCACGGCCAAAAGGCCCAGTTTGTTTTAAGAATTTTAATAATAATTTTTATAATATGATTTTCTAAATTTTAAGAGTTTGCATAAAGCATTGTATTGGGCTGTCTAAAAATACAAAAAGTTTCATTTCATTTAAAATATGCAAGGTTGATTTTCCTTCTATTTTGGGCGATTTGAAATGGAATGTCCCATATTTGAACAGATATTAGGTGTTTTAAAAGAAATTATATATGATAAGTATATTAAAACTGTTAAGATTAGTGATACCTACTTTGTATGATTGGGCAGGGGAGGAGTGGGGAGGTTTACATTTTTTTAAATTTTAAATTTATAACAGTACTTATACCTATAAAGGGGAACCAAGAACCAAAACATCTTCAATAAGAATGGATGAAAGTTGGTATGTTGTGTAACATTCTTGCAAAGCCGATTCACAGATAGGTGATGCAAGAAGGTCACAACTAAGAAAAAAAAATTATTTGCCAGACCCATTGTAGAATGCGTTAGAAGTAAGGCATTCCCCCAGAGTAATAATTATTTAGTACTACAACTTAAGGGAATCAAAGTATTTAAAGAAGCTTTAAATAAGAACAAGAATCTGTACAGCCCCAAAGGTACTGAATATATTACAATTAAAGCACGTTGCATTTAACTCTGTCCTTCTCACACATATTTGCCATTACGAAAGAAAATTTAACACGCCAATATATAATGTAAACTTGCTTCCATGAAATGTTATATGCCGCTCCACACTGTATAAGAATTCTGAAATTTACTTACGCCCGAAGATACATGTTACAACAAATTTGGAATAGACCAAAAGGTGTGGAGATGGCCGCTCTCAGACACAAAGCTCACTCCAAGTCCTTCTTCAATGTTAGCCGAGAACGAAGTAATACACTGTCTTTTTTCCTCTTCAGGCATCGCTTGGGGTACACACTGGGCAGGTCAGGTGATGACTTAGAACCAATATTAGCATCACCTATACTGGCAGAGAGGGCGCAACCTGGCGAGCGCTGTAGAACTTTGTGCAGCCAGCTCCTAGTTTAAGGCAGGCTGCTGGCATATGAAGCAGGGGCCAACATTGTATCTTATGACTGCAGATACAAGAAGAGCTGCGGCCATCGCTTCGAAAGTGTCCCTCGAAGAAAGAAAGAGCTGGAATCAGCTTGGTTGAAATGATTAATTTTAAAATTATGCTTTAAATTCCAGTATATAGGGCTGCCTATTGGGAAAAATCATGATGCCACTTGTGCCATCTGGAACATTTTTTTTGGGGGGGGGGGAATTAAAAATTACAAAAATATTGAAGTAAATTAACATAGGTAATATAAGGACATTATTACAATTTTTAATCGAGTATTGTATCTGAGTTTGTATCTTTAAGTTTGGTAATCTAAATGTGCTGTATATCCCCTCCCCTCAAAAAGAAGAAATGCCAACTGCAATTCATACTCTATGGTATAATATGGCATATCAAATAATACTTTTTGGAAATGTATAAAAGGAACTATAACATTATAGATAGGTATGTAGTTGTTCAGAACATATAGCATTATCACACTTACTACATTGGACTATTTAGATAGATACAATAGGATACATTGAAATACCAAATAATAAAATACACCATTTGCAAAATATTTTTATTTGTAATTTTTTGCTGTAAATATTACAATTTTTTTTATTATTGATTATAACGTTCCAATTATTTATTTAAGCTTTTATTGTGTACTGGTATCACAATAGCTATTATAGCACCTGTAAGACTGCCCCTTTGTGAAGCTTTCCAGTGCCATAAGAAAAAAGAACTCAATAGTTGAAGAAATTGAGCTCTCAGAAAAATTAGGGTGCAGGATGGTTGCTTTGACAGGGTGGATGTGCAATAACCTTTGGGGATGGATACAAATCTAAACACAGCTATTTAAATTGAAATATTATAGCTTGATTTTGAAGATTTAGAAGCTAGTAACAGTGATGTGTCATAATTTAAAATAAAGAGAGTTGAGGGTTGTTACACTACATCACTATAATATTCTTACTTGAACGCGTTTCAGGAGACGGCTTGTTCCCATCATCAGCATGTCCTCATCTCACATATCTCACATCATTTTGGACTTAACAAGTCTATAAGAAGCAAAGAATAAACACCGATATTGCCGCACGTAATATTATAGCTTGCATAAACCTGGACTATAATAATTAAAAACCCTTATGAATAACAGTTGCATAACTTTCTGTGCCCATTATCATTTATTCAAGTACCTACCTATTCTACAAATTATACATTCAAAAGCTTGTTTCTATTTCCCACTAACATGATAAGCATTTTTCAGAAATGATTACAGTTAGGCAACATCACAATAATACAAATGTGTTTGTAGATACTAGAGCTGTTAAGAACACACGCTTATTTCTTTGAGGGGAGGGGAAGAAAACTTGTTAGAAAAGGAACAATGAACATACTAAATGTGGTTGAACTTATGCTCCATATGTACTCTCATGGGAAATGGGTAGGTATCTGCTCACTCAAGTATTCACTTGTATGACAGTTAACATCATGGCATTGTTGTCATGTACACTGCTTCAGTGCGTTAACCAAAGGAATGACAATAGCAGATGCCATGATACTGCATTTTTGACTTTGTTCCTACCTGCTGTCATTCATTCTTCATTATTGTATCTGGCCATTGCTGATGACATGAACTTTAGTCATACTTCTCAAAAATCCAGACTGATGATGTTTTTATGTGTAATGTATATGAGAGCTCTGCAGTAGCCACAGTTAGGTTTAGATAATATATTATGTTGAAGCTTATCAACCAAAGTTTGAAGTAATGGAGACTGTAGAATATTTATCTGAAAATTTATGGATGAACAGTTCAACAGAATATTATGTTCCAAATATTTTTCCTCAAGCTGGTACAGTGGACACATGGATGAGTTAGTTAAGTTGAATTTTTATAGATATGAATTAGTTGCTATATGACCAAGCCCTGCTTTTGATGGAAATGTCTGCACATGCCATGGAATGCTGCTACTATACAGTTGTTTTAATTCATTTGGTTTCTTAAACACTTTCTGTAATGTTTTCCTGTTTTCCAAGTTAACCATAGGATTGTCCAATATTTTTGGGAAATCTAGATCTATAGATGATATTACTTTATTTAGGGATATCTATCTCTTAGATTTTGGAATAATTTTATAGCTGTTTCTGCAATTTTATCTGCCATCTCATTGCCAAATATACCATAATGGCTTAGAATCCATTGATATTCTTCTTTTCCTTTCATTATTTAATTCAAGCCATATTCTCTATATTGGTGCTATTCTATTTGAGTATGTTGCAGGGACATATTGAATGATACTATGTATTGCTACTAGAGAGTCAGTGAAGTTACAAATTAACAAATAGGGAGATAATGATGCACAATGAAGAGCTGCCTCTACAGTCACCAATTCTATGTCCAAGCTTGCATATCTCTGTTTACCTCCAACTTGGTGGCACCTGACAACCTTGGCCATAGCTGCTGTATCACAATAGTTTGTAGAAGCGCGAGTAGAGAAAGCCATGTACACACCACATTATTTTATTGTTAGTAGTGCTGCAACATGCAAAGCAGCTTCTTCTCTCTTCTGGTTGTCCACCAGAGTATTGAAAACAAGATTCCTTTTCTCCTTTCTGGTCACTCACTTAAGTGTCAAAAACAGAACTGGTCTCTTAGACAGTATTGAGCAACACAACACTCTTACTTCTGTGGCAACCAAGCTTCCTTTTATACTTGTATGAGTCTTTGTGAAGGTTCAGTAGAGCCCAGAGAAACTTCTAAAAGTGTCCTGATAAGGGTTCTGGATGAATCTTTTAGCTAGATTCTCCTCCCCCTTTCTCTCCAACCAAACATATGGACTGGCCCTGGCGAACATGCTTGCCACAATAGCGCATGAGACTGGTGGAGGGCTCTGTCACAGTAATATAAAATACATTGTTGTGAAAAAAAAATGTGATACTTGTGCATTAAATGCATAAGTGAACACTGAAAATTTAAAACCTTAGCTTGTACCATACTTTTTTTCAAACTCTTGATTACGTTTGTTACTATGCTATTTACAAATATGTATTATAATTAATATACTGTTTCATTAAGGTTTCTTCTTATTCCTTATATATCACTGGTGCAGATTTCTTATAACAAGTAGAATCCTAATGCTGGCCAGCTGATGGAGTTTTCCTCCATTTTATGTGACTTTCTTTTCAGAATAAGAAATGAGTACATTATTATTATTATTATTATTATTATTATTATTATTATTATTATTATTATTATTATTATTATTATTATTATTATTATTATTATTATTATTATTATTATTATTATTACTATTATACTACAACACCCTTTACAATGAACAAGCAAATGAATGTGCAAACATTTACAGCTCTTTTTGCATTTTATAGAGTAAACTGTTAAAAACATTTAGATATCAGACATAAATTTCTCTAAACTTGATACCATGCTGTACTTCCTAAGCTTTTAAAATTAATTTCCTCCTCCTTTATGCTTTCAGTACATGATGTTTATTGGGAGATGACTCGATTAAGGAAGGAAATGGTGCTGGCTCGTCTAGGACTTACCCTTTCAACATAAAGCTACATTGCCAAAGAAAGGTGGGTAAGGAAATTATTACCAGTTTATTTTACTTTCATGAGGAGAGACAGTACGTCACATATTGTAATACAGTGGAATCCTGTTAGTACATTCCTCAGAAAAGGTTGCCATGTATGGCACTGAGATATGGAAGTCCCAGTCTCAAATGCACTAAATACATACTATAGAAATGTTTCTTTAGCATATTTAGTTGCACTTGGTTACTACTCGTACATTTAAATTTGAACTACACTCATTTGCAATTCATTATGCATTTGTCAGTTCTGTTAGACTGGCAGGCAATGCATTGTGAGAGTGAGGTAGAAAATGCTTTGATGTACTAATGCAGTCAAGGGAGCTCACGTTTGAGCATGTTTTGATACCCTAGTGACAGCAACTTTTTGTGCTGTGTATACAGTATATTTTATACTTGATATTATCTCCATGTTTTTAATGCAGAAAAAGAAGTTGTGCAAATGACAAACAGCAAAAAAACTAAACATCATTAAAAAAGTGGACTGTAATTTATGATATAGCATAAAAGTTAAACATTCTTCCACCATTTTTGAGTGCTATTGTTAGTAAATGTAAACTTATTGCAGAAGGGAAATTACTAAAACAAAACTTATTTGCCAGGGCCAGTTTCCAGAGTTAAAAGATTCCTACTAAAGTGATTTACACAAGTGTGAGCTTCACATAAGTGGCACTGTGGATCTAGCTTAGGCAGCACATTTAGCAAGGAAAATGGGACTTAAAGGTTTTAAAATGTCTGTCCAATGGTTGGATTGAAAGTTACAGGAATCAACATGACTTAGTTTGTAGATTCATGCAAGGTGAAGCTATTGCCTTGGATAATGACACTGCACCATGTGAAAATAGTGAAACTGGAGAACCAATGCATTAATTTTGAAAAACCATAGCCTGATGATGTTTTCAGTGCAGATGAACGAGCAGTATTTTTCCATCTTTTGCCAAATAAAACCGTGGATTTAAAGGAACAAAGTGTAATGGTGGCAAACTTAGCAAGGAAAAACTTACAATTCTGTTGTGCTGTGATGAAAATGGTACCACTGTTTAGAAAAGCACACACAGTGTAATCTTTTCCATGCAGGTACACCTCCAGCATGAAAGTGTGGATAACATCTGCAGTATTTGAAAATTTCTTACATGCATGGAACACAAGACTGGGCATAAGAAACAGAAAGATTGCAATTCCAATTGAACCAGTATGCAGGCCATCCATCAAATGTGTCCAATTTTAGAAATATTAAGATAATTTTCCTCCAGTAAACTGTATAAGTAAACTTCAGCTGTAAGATCAAGACATAAAATGATAAAGTGCATGCAGCAAATGTTATCATAAACTCTGATACAAAAAGAATTGGATGTGCTTGAGTCAATGATGAGAAAAATCATTGTCTCAGATGCCAGCAATTTCATTAAGGCTCCTGGGGATTATGACATCTAAAACAGTTTCAGTTAAGCTAATTTTAATCAGATGCTCATTAGAGAAAGTGAGTTTTCCGAGAGTAAAGAATTGTGTGAACTGGCAGGAAACATCTGTTTTGAAATTTACATTATTATTGATGATGTGAAATTTCCTATAACAAGAGGTGGAAGAAACATAAGTGCAGTGCAATTTTTAAACTAACACCAACAAAGCAGTAACACTTAGGTACCATTATATCAAAGTAAATATTCTACAAATGTTGTGTTATCATGTTTTCCCATCTGTGACATCCAATTTCAATAGTGCCTACAAAAACATGCTAACAAGATTTTCACTGTATTATGTTGTTAATTTATTTTTTATTTTAGGATAATTGAGTTTGTCATTTAGCACTGAATATAAATTTATATAGTTTTAATGTAGCAGGGGGAACAACAGTATTCTTCAAATAGTACTAGGAAATTTTGTTCTCTTAAGCATAAAAGGTTTGCAAAACATAATATGTTGTATTATCTACAGTACTTATTTTATTTAAATCCACAATGCCATTTGAGTAAAACAGATATAAAGTGGAGTAACTTGGATTTGATCTTAAGTCTTTATAGGTTCTCCTTATAATTGGAATAAGCCCAGAGAATTCTTACTGTCAGGGACTTAAAATGTAAAATTCCCTGTTTCCTCATTGATGAGCTTGCTCATAGAAAATATAGGTATATTTCCTCTTAGTAATTATGGAGTGGATTGTAACACTGCATCACTTGTTTTTATAACGAATATATATTTCAGGTGCTAATTGCATCCATCCTCAGTTTCTTATCGACTGTCTGCATCATGGTCTTAGTTGTTAGCTTGATCTCTGGTGGCAGTTGGAAGAACTTCTTCAAAGGTAGGTCACCTGGTGGGATTTCAAAATTATAAATGGGGGCTTCTGTTTTTCCAAATATAGATGTTTTCCCAAATTGTGGTTTTCCCAATGTGGATTTATTAGCAGTTGTTGCAGCTGATCTGATATATTCTGGTTTTTTCTCCTGTGGGAGATGCAGGCAGTCGACAAAGAACAGAGAATGGGAGCAATTAGCCCCTGAAACATGTATTCATTAAAAAACAAGTAAGTGATCTAGTGTTACAATTGACTCAACAATTACTAATTATAGACACATCACTGTCACAAAGTCCACCAAAGCAATTTTATTGTAAATTAAATAGGTCCTCTTGTTTTAAACTAGTGTTGTATTTCCAGTCCTCAAGTTATGTTTAGGCAACAGCTTTCACATTGATTCCTCTGTTTAACACATGACAGGTTTTCCATTCATTATGTCACCAACTCCAAAGCAAGGTTACTTTTGTACACTAATAGACATTAAATTTAAAACAATACCCAACATTGATTGATGTATTATAGGAACAAAATTTTTGAGTGCAAGTGTTTTCTAAGCAAAGAACTCAGTGGTCCAAATTGAAAGCCTTAATTTACTTGATGTTGTATCATTCCTTTTGCTTTTCTAAGCAAAGATTTGGCTAAAAGTTGACATATTTACTCAAGACATTCTGTTACTTTGTCCTAATATTACATAGATAATACTTCATTGAAACAAAAATACCTGTCACTCATATCCAACACCTGATACAGTCTAGTGGGTCTTGCTGCAATTATGATCCTCTTGATACCTTCTACTGTTGGCATTATTGGATATTCTGTATGTTTTTTTATGAGACTGCCCTCTGGCACTAGAAAACTGCAGCTGCAAGAATCAAAGTTTAATTAGTCAAAGGTTCCTGAAGATACAAAACAAATGTATAAAATTCAGGCATCTGGCTTTTTCTTACTTAGATTGATATCAGATCAAGTGTTGTGATTGAGTAAGGTTTGCTACTAATTGGTAAGAGGAGAGGGTAACCAAGAACATTTCACAATGGTTTGATAGCTCAAGAAGGCAACTCATCTAGGAGAAGAGGAGTCTGAAATCGAACTCCTGGTCCTTTAGGTTGAAGGTTGTGCAGAGGACCAGTAACCCACTCACATAAAAACTATAGTACGTACTCAGAATCTCCAGAAACTTAATAGCACAACCAGTTTAATTAGCACTATGTGGTGATGAAACAGGCTACATGGCCTAAACTGTATTGTTATTCATGACGATGGTCAAGTAATGTGAAAGAAGCCATGGAGGTGGTGCCATCTGTTGACAATATTACAACCAGTAGAATCAACCAAGCAAGGAGGCACTGCAGTAATATGTGCAACTCACATTTGGGAGGCCCCGGGTTCGGTCCTTGGTTTTGCGAGATGTCATCATTGCTTACGTAATATGTTTTTACGTAAGTTATTAGAACTTGAAGATCTTATATTGTGCTGCTTTTGTTTTGTTTGGTTACATAATTTTAACTGCCCCACGTATGGTAGCCAATTTGAGATGTACTTGCAAATGTTTGTTTACATCAGTGTTGAAGCCATCTTGTGACGTCATTCATTTGTTTGGTTTGTAGCTCCATCTGGCGTAGCAATTTGCGGTTCTTAGTATCAGTTTTTGAAATAATTCATTTCAAATGTCCTCCGGCTAGCTATTATCTTATCTTGGGTCGAACATGTGTCTCAATACAGGTTGTGAAACGGAAAGGAATCTTTTATCCAAAAATTACACTGATGAAGAAATTTGTTTTATAATTTTTATTGTCGAACACGTTCACTATCACTTTTACATATTGATCTAGATACTCGCCAAACTGAAACTGTTATAACAACTTCTTACTGATCCCTTTTAATCCACGTATTTCAACTTTGTGTATAATTAACATTATAATACTTTAGATCTTTCATAATTTTGCTGCGCGTAACTTGACGAACTGACTGACTGAAGACGACGTGTAGTATATGAATGCTTTCGGTGAACTGAAGGACTGACTACGACGTGTAATGTGCTAGGAATTTTGATGAACTGCCTAAAGATTATAACTGAGCTGCTATTGGCTAAGAAAACGCGCCAACATTAGCGTCTATTTTAATATCCAATGAAAACCACGAATACATATTGCTTTTAGGGAGGAAACATTCCAGAAGGTTCTCAACGGAAAAAACGCGCGAACATTACGTAACTTCCTCGTTCCCAATAATGATAAACAGCTCACCCCCTCGCTGCATTATTGCGCTATTATTGACAGTTTCAGTAAAGCCGTATAAACTTATTTCCCAATAATAATTACAATTAATAAACATCTGAAATCAATGTCACATAAAAATGCTTATTCATATTACAATCATTATTTACATTTAAGTAATTTGTGATACAAATTACTGCATCATATGCCCCACTAGAAACATAATTATAAATATTTACAACTTGTTTGGAAATTTTTATAATTGGGTTTTTAGTCTCCTAAATCTTGGAACACACGCTATCACTTTCACTTAACACTTCACACGCATTTAACACACGACATATTATTTTTTTTTTTTTTTTTTTTTTTTTTTTTATCTCGCCACTACTTACTGGCTCTGGTTTAATTAATTTAGATATTAATCTGACATCACAAGTTTTTTTATAGCAAATACTTTACCCTAAATTATTTAATTACTGTTACCAAATTGTTTACTTTCTTAAGTTGTTGACAAAAATTTATACATTTAAGATTTTTGTAATTATTACACATATTTACCAAAATATTCACCCTCTACACAAATATTTACATCTCTTAAATCTAGGCACTGTTTCACATGTTCTATTTGCTACATAAGTATTTGTTTTTAATTATATTTACCAATTTTTGTTATTTTGTACTTTATTTTAACAATACTCTTGGAATTGTATTTACGTACTTCTAATTTAATATCATATTAAGTTTCAATCTTTGCATTCTTAATTTTCAAATGTTGTTACAGTTACTAAAAATTTAATTATATATTTTTTTTTTTTTAAACATTTCTCTCTCTTTTTTTTTTTTTTATAATTTATTTCTCTTTTCAAATGACATATATAAATAGTTAACCCTCTTACGTTCCAATACATTTCTCTGCAAGTCATCTTTAACTATCCAGTATTTACTTTACATCTCATTGCTATTTCCCTCCTGGATCAAATTGTGTGTGGCTAAACATTTCTCGTAGCCGTCTCCTAACCTTCAAATTTTTGTTCATGAATAACCTCTTGTATTCATATGAAATTTCATCCCCTGATAACATTTGAAAACAATCTAAAGTTTCCTGAACTACACATCTTTTAACAACTTTCATTTTCAATTCATCTGCTATCTTTTTAACTTGAGAATACTCTGACAAATCTGTACTAAACTGTACTGGACTGGAGTTTTCAATTTGAATATCTTGGTACTTGTTAATTTCAGAAATTAGCTTTTGATTATTTACAGTCAAAACTTTAACTTCTTCGTACAATTTGTTTCTTTGCATTTCTGATTCTTTCTGAATTTCAGATATCTCCTCACTGAAATTAACTTGCGCCTGATTCACATCTACATTCATAACCTCTTTTATCCCCCTTAGCTCACTTGAAATGATACTCATTCTACTACCTGACTCTGTACATTCTACATCAACATGTTCATTTTTAGTATTAACCTCACTTTCTTTGTTATCTCTTTCTCTGCTCATGTCTAGCATTTTCTTTGAAACTTCTCCTATCTCACTTGCTATTACTTCCTCATTTTCATCTTTCATTTTTGGCATACTATGTTGTAGTATTAATGTTGTAATGTGTTTAACATTATTATAGCACCACGTTTGGAAGCCAATTTGATGCTGTATTAAGGTTGTGTGACTTCATGTGTTGCCATCTTGTGACATCATTCGTTTGGTTCGTAGCTCCCTCTGGCGTAGCAATTTGTATCAATTAGTTTCCGAAAGAATTTAAAGTTTTGTATATTGTCCTCCGGCTAGCTATCATCTTATCTTGGTAGGACATGTATCTCTATGTAAGGGTGTGAATCGGAAAGGAATCTTTTATCCAGAAATGATACTGATGAAGAAATTGGTTTTATAACTTTTATTGTCGAACACGTTCACTAACACTTTTTACATATTAATCTGGATACTCGCCAAACTGAAACTGTTTGTAATAACTTCTTACTTATCACTTTTAACTATGTATTTCAACTTTGTGTAGAATTAACTTTATAATAATTCTCGTAATTATGCTGCGTGTAACTGGACGAAATGAAGGACTGACTGACGATGAACTGAGAGACCGACGTGTAGAGTATTGAGAATTCCGTTGAACTGGGGGGCACTCTACCTCGGACCTGGCTTATTTATAGGCCTGCATCAAGATACGCCTAAAGATTATATATGAACTGCTATTGGCTAATAAAACGCGCCAACATTAGCGTCTATTTTAATATCCAATGAAAACCACTAATACATATTGCTTTTAGGGAAACATTCCAGAAGATTCTACCGAAAACCGCGCGAAACATTACGTAACTTCCTTGTTCCCGGTAATGATAAACAACTCACCCCATCACTGCATTATTGCGTTATTATTGACAGTTTCAGTAAAGCCGTATATTATTATTTACCAATAATAATTACAATTAATAAACCTCTGAAATCAATGTCACATAAAAATACATATTCATATTACAATCATTAATTACATTTAAGTAATTTGTGATACAAATTACCGTATCAACTACTATCTAGCTTCATAACTTTCTTTTCAATTTCTCCACTGCTTTGATGTACTTTTTGCTCTAATATCTCATTACTCCTACCAATATTTTCAATTGATTTCCTGTTTTGTTCTAAGCTCTTACCAATATCTTCCCTCAATTCCCTATTATTCTTTTGCATATCTTCCCTTAATTGATCTGTAATACTCTTACTAATATCTTCCCTCAATTCTTTATTATTCATTTCCATTTTCTGAGTTAATTTTTGTTCTAATTTCTCATTACTCTGAGTTAATTTTTGTTCTAATTTCTCAATATTCTTACTACTATCTTCCCTGTTTTGATCTATTTTCTTACTAAGATTCTTTTGCATATCTTCATTCAAATTTCTCAGCATTTCCATAATCATACTAATATCAAGATTAACATTTCCTGCTATTCTATTCTGACTTTCTGCACTAACATTTTCACCCTCAAATCCTAAAAAGTCTGGGCTGTTTTCTGCAACCTGTATTGAATTACAGCTAACTGTTACATTATCTCCCTCCATAATTATTTCTTCTGTATTATTAGTAGCCATTGTTTTTTTTATCCTACCGCTCCTAAGGTACATTTGTAGGTTACAATTTTGTTTTCTAAAAAAAATTACAATACTCTGACCTTTGTGATGCTGTCTGTTGCTGTTACTTTGATGTCCAGCTTCCTGCCCCTTTCTCCTAGATTTGTATGTCGCTTCTGCGTTGTATTATGATGAATCTACATTGTCTCGATGTTTTTGTGTCCACTTATCCGCGTCGTTTGTCGCTCCTCTAGTTGTTTCTTGAATCTGCGTCTTGTAGATCATTTCACTGCTGCATTTGCCCCTTCCTGGTCATCTCACTTCTTCCTGGTTAATTCTGATCCTTTCTGGTCATCGTGTTCCTTTCCTGGTCACTATGCTTCTTTCCTGGTCATCGTGTTCCTTTCCTGGTTATCGTGCCCCACGTTCTGGGTGCCAATTTGCGAGATGTCATCATTGCTTACGTAATATGTTTTTACGTAAGTTATTAGAACTTGAAGATCTTATATTGTGCTGCTTTTGTTTTGTTTGGTTACATAATTTTAACTGCCCCACGTATGGTAGCCAATTTGAGATGTACTTGCAAATGTTTGTTTACATCAGTGTTGAAGCCATCTTGTGACGTCATTCATTTGTTTGGTTTGTAGCTCCATCTGGCGTAGCAATTTGCGGTTCTTAGTATCAGTTTTTGAAATAATTCATTTCAAATGTCCTCCGGCTAGCTATTATCTTATCTTGGGTCGAACATGTGTCTCAATACAGGTTTTGATGGAAAGGAATCTTTTATCCAAAAATTACACTGATGAAGAAATTTGTTTTATAATTTTTATTGTCGAACACGTTCACTATCACTTTTACATATTGATCTAGATACTCGCCAAACTGAAACTGTTATAACAACTTTTTACTGATCCCTTTTAATCCATGTATTTCAACTTTGTGTATAATTAACTTTATAATACTTTAGATCTTTCATAATTTTGCTGCGCATAACTTGACGAACTGACTGACTGAAGACGACATGTAGTATATGAATGCTTTCGGCGAACTGAAGGACTGACTACGACGTGTAATGTGCTAGGAATTTTGATGAACTGCCTAAAGATTATAACTGAGCTGCTATTGGCTAAGAAAACGCGCCAACATTAGCGTCTATTTTAATATCCAATGAAAACCACGAATACATATTGCTTTTAGGGAGGAAACATTCCAGAAGGTTCTCAACGGAAAAAACGCGCGAACATTACGTAACTTCCTCGTTCCCAATAATGATAAACAGCTCACCCCCTCGCTGCATTATTGCGCTATTATTGACAGTTTCAGTAAAGCCGTATAAACTTATTTCCCAATAATAATTACAATTAATAAACATCTGAAATCAATGTCACATAAAAATACTTATTCATATTACAATCATTATTTACATTTAAGTAATTTGTGATACAAATTACTGCATCAGTTTCCGCTCACTCTCACCCATGGCTATTTTATGGTTTCCCCAGATCAGCTGGCAAATGCTGGAGTGATTCATCTTCTACCATGGCTCTCCTACCCCCATCATCTTCCTTATTGTCTGTTTCAGAGTTGTAGGACCAGGTGTATGGTGAGAGTTAATTATCCCCCATAGAAAGTGTCATTGAAGAAGCAGGCTGTTAAGGGCAAGAAGTGGCTTACAATTTTGCTCGGGGACCTTCTCTAAGTCCTTTTATGTGCAAATAAACATTACACATGACCAGCACCTTTACTTTCCTTCTGGCAGAAGTCGTGCTAAGGTTTTTATTTTGGAAGAAAATCCATTGCTCTCTGCCGGATTTGAATCCATAACCTTGGGATCCAGTGACTAACATGGTAACCTGCCAGATCACAGAGAGAGTGATATAAAAGGAAGGAAGGGGGATTACCTCAAAACTGATATCAGCAATGAAAAATGAACAAGTAAAGCAAAATTTAGGACATTTTATATTCAAAACTAGATTAGATTAAAGTAACTACATAGTTTTATCCCAGCTGACTCAAAATATATATCAGATTATATATATTGCTTGGTAATTTTGTGAAAAGTAGCTGTGAAATAAAGATATTTCCACTTTTAAATAATAATAATAATAATAATAATAATAATAATAATAATAATAATAATAATAATAATAATAATAATAATTAATAATAATAACAGTTTTCAACAGTACTTCTTTAAAATATATCTCTAGCTGCTTTTTGTTTTTGACAATTGTGAACAGGAAGAAAAAAAGAAAGGATGTATCAATCATAATGGTTAACCCAATGTTAACTGCAACTTATCTTTTTTTTTTTTTTTTTTTTCAGTGTATAGTTTTCATTAAACTGCTGTAATTAAAGCATTAGATGCAATTAGTGGAAACATTTTACTTTAAGAAATAGATTGATAAAATTTAATATTGTATGCAACAAATTATAGTCAACTTTTGTAAATAGCATATTACTGCAGGTAAAAGAATTGAATCCAGGGGACAAAAGTTAAAAATGGCCAGGATTACAGGATAATAGAGATACGTCAAACAACATTAATAGCTTAACTTTGTTATTGAAACCAGTTCCTTGATTAATTTTAAATTATGGTGGTAGTAAAATTGCAATATCTGTAAATGAATATTGGCATAAGGCTATTTTATGGGTGGCTTGCCAGAAATGGCAGAGTGTATAGAGAGTTCTACTATGTTTGCATTCCTTTGTTATCAATCTTTGTCAGCAAGTGTTTTCTGGGCTTCATGTAGGATACATGGGTTTATCAGAAGATCTGTTATTGTTGTTATTTAATTTTATTTAATTTTTTTTTCTGTCAGTTAATATTTATTTTGTTGGTGAAACAAAGCAGTTGACTTGAGTTTCAAAACTTTGATTCTATGTAATTTATGTATGTTAATTGTTTACTCAAACACTCTGATATACTAACTGTTGAAAAAATGGAGAGAACAAGGAAATGTAGATGTAAAGGAGGAATATCTACAGGTATTTTATAACCGTCATTTAGAACAAAAGAAACTAAGGTGTAGGGAAAAGGGAGAGTAGTTTAATTCAGGTCTTAAGCAAGGAGAATGTCAGCAAGACATAGAAGGCTATAAAATCATCATATAGTAAATATCGAATTTTGTGAACATAATTCACTGAATATCTTAAATGGGAAATAAGGCAAGGATATTAATGGAGAACTTACCTTTATAAATAATAATGGACAAAGTGTAATTGATTATATTTTATGGCCGATTAATATGGAATGTGTTCTTAACAATTTCAAAGTTCTTAATTTAAGCTCCAGCAGTGGCCACTACCAATTGGTAGTGGAAATTAAAGTGCAAACAGAATGGATAAATCAGAATCTAGGAAGTAGGAAAAATTACTGTAAACAGTACATGAGATTTAAGTGGAAAGGTAATAGTGAGTTTAAGCAAGTTTTGGTTTTGATCAGATATACCAGCAAGGGGTTAGTTTCACGTCAAATGAAAATGAAATAGAGAAAGCAATAAATATTTTCAGTGATGTGCTGCAGGATGCTACTTACTTGGAAATGAATGGGATGGGGAACGCTGGAGGAAAGGAGAGAATAATCATAATAATTTTTGGAAAATAAGAGATTTGAAGACATAGAAATCCAAAAACTTTTTGGTAGGATAATGGAAAAAAGGTCTCTGGTATACTATATACCAATGAAGGAAACATGGGAAAGGGAGACATATGTTGATAAGGTACATAATGAACAAAGAGAGGGAATAGCTTGGTTAAGAACTGGTGTTTGGAGATTAAGAGGGATAAGGCAGGACATCCCACAGAGTCAGTGGCCTATTTGTGGAGGGAAGGAAGATTTGGAGCATAGTATTTGAATGCCAAGGAACAGATCTATGGAGGAAGAAATTTCTGGAGCAGAAATGGGCTACGGTGAATAGGAAAATAGCATTAAGCGGGATTTTTAGAAAGGCTGGCAAAGTGTAGGTCAGTTTTATAGTAAAGTTAAGAAAAAATGAAACTGGTCTGTACAAAGGGAATCTAAGTTAACATAATGTTTTGTTAGCTGTTAATGTCTTTTTGTTAGCTTTACAGAATATAAAATGTGTGTAGAAGTAATTACGTTGGGAGGGCGTGACAGGAAAATAGCTTGGGCTGAATGCCCTGTCGTACTTCAGTATGTACTAGCTTAACATAAATAAATAAACAAATTAGTTAATTAATTCAAAGGAGTTCAAATCTGACACAGTTCCTTGTGGCGTATTGATATAGTTACACTTATTATTTTACCTAGTCATTAAAATGTTTTGTACCACTGCCATATGATTGTATTGTCCCTAATCACAGTTGATATTTTGGAAGAACAGACCAGAGAGATCGGCACCTTAAAATTGAAGTCAAAACACTCGAGTGGAGCAGAGAAGAAAAATACTACCTTATTGCCCAGGAGCATGGGAGAAGGAGGTGGCTCTTGTAAGGAGGACCCTCAGAAGCCATGACTGGGCTGGAGCCTGGCCCTTGTGGATCCTCTAAAAGGAACTGGTTGGAGGAAATGCTGCCTACAGACAAAAGAGAGGCTAAAAAGGCGAGAATGTCTCAGCCTCTTAGCTATGCTAAGACAGCCCAAGCTGGGATTAAGGTGCCCATGGTGGATGATGGCCTCCCTCAGGTGGTTCTGTCATAAGAACAGGGCAACCTAATACAGGGGCAGTCGACAGGTTCATGGACAGGGATGCCCTGTGGTTCATGACTGCTACTTGGCAACAGGGGCTCCAATTGAGCCTGCCACAATGAGGCTTCCTCAGAGTGGCTGAAATCAAGTATACCTTCTTTGCAGGCATGGGAGGGATAATCTCCTGACATTTAAAATATTCCTGGCCTGGTTCCCAGGTTTTGAGGTGGAGAGTTCTCTTCCAAAGGTTGGGGAAGCAGAATCCAGGAATAAATATGAAGCAGTTGAGGATCTATGAGCACAAGGTGGAACTGAAGGTTGTATGCTTTGTGGTCAGTGTGGATAGAGATGCTGCTGATTTTATTCTCAATAGGGGATATAAACTTTTTATGGCTTGGTCCAGGCCTCTTTTACATTGACCAGGACCACTGCTCAAGAGGGAAAGAAGATGGCAGGAACCCAATAATGCATGGTGCGATGGACATTCATTGTGGAATTCCTTGTTGGAAGAGGGATCTATATCCCTCATTAATCCCAAAGATGGATCAGGTTTCCTCAGGAGAACTGGCCTCTAATGGAAAGGGATTAAGTGCATAGCTACAATTATTTCATTCATTCAGGGTAACTTACAACACAGTATTACTGCCTCAAGACTTCTATGCAGCAGCATAACAAGACAGGATTCAGAAGGTGCCACAATACAAGAACCTTGGCTTTGGCAGGGTCATATTATGGGACTAAGTATATAGGGTTGCTCTATATTAAGTGCTCCAGCTGATGTAAAATCCAGAGAGTCAGAGCATGTGACACTTGGACTCTGTGGACTCTGCCAGACTTTCTTACAACAGATCTAATGGTGATTCTGGTGAGATATGAAGAAGGCAGACTACTACATTAGGTGGTAGTCTGCTCAGCCTATTTCTCTTATGATTCCAAGGAATTTCCTCCTCCTCAGGAGTTTGGAAATCTTGTGTTGTACTGCAAGGATGGAATCTCAACTTATTGATTGGCTGTGACTCAATGCTCAACATAGCATTTGGGGTAGTGTGGATATCAATAGGAGCGGGAAGGCATTGCTCAAGTTTTTGAGCATAAATTGATTTGAAGCAAGGGGAGGATGCTGTGAATTTTGTGAATTATCAAAGGGAGGAGGTCCTAAATTTAACATCCATTTAACATCCTTAAGGGTTGGAGGATTAGTTAGGAATCTTCCCTATCCGATCATAGACACATCTGCTTTGATCTTGAGAGAAAAGGAAAGAACAGCCTATTCAGGAACCCTAGGAGGACCGTTGTAACTGTTTCAGATGGGACTTGGATGGTAGGCTTAAGAATGGACCCCAGATCAGGCTAAGAAATGGAGATGACTTGGAATGGTATGTGGAGATTTTCACAAACAACCTCATCGTCTTTGCTTATAAAAAAACTGCTCCCTCATACATAAGGCTAGGGCTAAAGACTAATTGAGTTCTTTTTTAAGATCCATCAAGGAAAAGACATGTAGACTCCTTAATGCATATAGGGCTAATAAATGTCAAACAACTTGGGATTCCTACAAGGAATCTCAGAGAACGTATAAAAGAGAGATCAAGAGAACCTTCAAGAGACCCAGGCTTTAGCATGAAGACTGGCAAGTTGCCTCTTGAGATTGTGACTTTCAAAACAAGTTAAATGTGCTGTGTTTTCCTCGAGCCCTATAAAAGTGCGGGTGAGGATGGGGTTTTCCTGGCTCTTCTGGGAGGGATGGGAGATCATTTCTCTTCACTTGCTGAGATTTTCAGGATCTGTTCTGCTATGAGGCATGTTTTTCACCTCTGAAGAAAGGCCAAAGTGGTGTTTATACCTAAGCCAGGTAGACAATCCTACTGCAGGCCTAAGGATTTTCATCCAAATAGTCAACATCCTTCTTGAAATTGGGTTTTTTATTTATGGACGCTCTTTAACTGCTGTGGTCCTTAGTGTCCCATTCTATATTGGGCATGAAAGAACGATAATTTTGCTCAGAGGCCTCTTTCTCAGGCTTGAGGTTCTTTTATTTGCTGTAAATCTATGACATGGGAATACCAGCTTTACTTCCTTTCCAAAAGAAGCCATGCTAAGGATTTTTATGCCCAAAAAAAATCCATCACCCTCCACTGAGTTTGAATCTGCTACCTTGGGAAAACATCGTTCTTGTTGAAGGCTCTGAAAAAGCTGGTAGATAGATGTTTGAGGGATAGGATGTTGATTGACAGACCGACATCCTCATCAGTATGCCTACTGGCCGGGTAATTCCACAGAATCGTGTTCCATGCAGCTCTTGGTAAGAGTGGAGGGGGTGCTGCACTGTGGAGAACTGGCCATGGCAGTTTTCCTTGACATTGAGGGTGCCTTTAATCATATGAATTTAGGCACCATTAAGAAGTGTGTGGGGAGTAGAGGAGTTAGTCCGGAGGTTACAGACTGGCTTTAGTGTGTGGTAGCTCTGGCGAGTGAGACCTTCAGAGTAGCAGTACTCCAGGGCTCCCATAAGGGGAAGCTTTGTCGCTCGCTCTATGGTGTCTGGTGGTGGATGATCTGCTGAAAAGACTCAACAGGGGAGGGATACATGCTCAAGGCTATGCTGATGACTAGGACTTTGACATCAAAGTCACTACTTGGAGGAAACCATATAGAATAGGAAGGTAAAGGTGTAGTGATAAGGGCTGACATTGACCATGCATGCTACTGTCTATACAAGATAAATTACACATGTCTCATGAACATGTACTTTACTTCTGCAATACTATTTATGAGTTACAATACATACTGCTGACTTATATATGTAAAATGTCTTTATTAAATAATTAATGCAAAATGCTACATCATAATGTGCACATGGATAAAATTTTATGTCAATTTATTGCAAAGAATTACAACCCACAACTTTGTATCCTGTAGTTTATTTAACAGAGTATCGGCAGAAATAAATGCCATGAATAGTTCATTAAACATTTGATTTGATGGAGGTGACTCTTGCTCTAGCAGTGTATCCTCTTTGTATATTACTCAATGTACAATGTGCAGAAGCAATTGTGCTATTGCAATAAAGGTTTTCATTAATAATACAGAAAACATTTTCCCCATACTCTAACATACAATTTTGCAACATTGTTGACTTTCTTACCTTTTCCTTTGGCATTTCATGTATGTAAACACCATGTGGCAATACACTTGACTCAACTGTAACCCTCTTGTAAACAGTCGACTAAAGGATGCCTCTAAACAAAGGTAATGACTCCGCAGTCCTACTGATGACATATAGCCTTGTACCAAGTGTAACTGTCTCAGAGCTCATGTAGGGCCCCCTGCATACTCTAGAGCAGTGGTGGTGAAAGCGCGACTCGCATGCGCAACTGCTTTTCTAGCGGTCTATTCATTTGTTTTCCATGTGCTGCTGAGTGTTGCATATTTGATGACTCGAGAGAGAAAGGCATTTTCACCACCCTTGCTCTAGAGGAGTGGTGTAAAGAAATAGCAATCTTCACAAGGAGGAGGCTAAAATTAAATTGAGTTTTATTTATGTTGTGGTCCTTAGCATCTAATTTTATATTTAGCATGAAAGATCAGAAATTTTTCTCAGAGACCTCTTTATCAGGTTTGAGGTTCTTTTATGTGCCATAAATCTATAACATGGGACCACTGGCTTTACTTCCCTTTTGAAGGAAGCCATGCTAAGGATTTTTATGCCCAAAAAGATCCATTGCCCTCTGCTGGGTTTGAACCCACGACCTCAGGAACCAGAGGCTAGCATGATACCCTAGACCATGGAGGATGTTGAGGAGGTGGCTGCTAGGGTTGGTAGAGCCGCTTTTGTTTGGGAAAAAATTGAAGCTATCTGGAATGGTTAAGTATCTAGGTGTTATCCTGTATGCTGGTCTGAGCTGGAAAAAGCATGTGGATTACAAAGTAAAAAAGGCCCACAATGCTTTGTGGACCTACAGGAGAGCTGTTGGACTGAGGTAGGACCTATGATCAAAGGTAGTCAAATTGTATACACCTTGGTAATAAGACCCTGGATATCCTATGTGGTGTTGGTTTGGTGGCCTGCCTCTCTTGTGAAGCCAGTCACTGCCAAGCTACATTTGCTGCAAGGATTGACATGTTTGATGATACTTGTTTTCTTACTTGTTTTGGGTATAATCATCATTTCGAACTGAAGCTGTTTGTTAGCTGTCATTGATTTGCCCTGTAGCTTCAATCCTCCCTAACCAGGGTGGTGCAGACTACTCCACAGTCTGCCTTAGAGACCCTGGTGGACCTTTGCACGATGAAGGAGGTTGCAAGAATGAGTGTGCAGCACCTCTGGACAGTAGGTGGATGGTGTTTCAAGCTCCTTAAGAGCTGATTCTAATTAGACTTCAGGAAATGTGTCCCATTAACCTGATGATATTGGATTTGATGGGACTAGTCCGTCATACACAGTAGCAATATCTTCTAGGGAGGAGTGGGACCCATAGATGGAGTCTCTCCTGAAGGCTGGGAGCCAGACATGGTTCACAGATGACTTCTGCTTCAGGGGTAGGAGGGGGTTGGGGCCGGGGACCCTAGGACCAGGCTTGCTATTCCTCTTGGAAATCTAGCCACCGTTTTCCAGGCTGAGATATATGCAACTTTAGCCTATGTTATGCATATTTTTACTTTGCCAGGCAGATGTGTGGGGGTGAATATCTGCTGAAATAACCTGCAGCTTTGAAAGCCCTTAGAGTGGTCAAAATTACATCCAAATTGTGTGGCAATGCCAAAGGATGTTAGATGGACTCTGTGCCAGCTAACTCTGGGTTTGCAGGCATGCTGGTATTAGAGGAAATGAGGTGGTGGATACTCTTGCTAAGAGTGACAAAGGGTTTGATTTAATTGGTCCCAAGCCCTTCTCTAGCATGTCTCCCAGAAGTGTCAAGTATGAGATTACCCAGTATATGGCAAGCGCTCATCTTTAGATCTGAGTAAGCAAACTATCACCAGGCAAACCCATGATTTTATTTTGGGGCATGGCAGAAAACGGAGGGGGTTTCTCCTGAATTTAACTAGATTTAAGCTGAGGAGTTTTTGGCTATCTTACAGGCCACAATACTTTGTGTAGACTTGAAACTTCGCAGTATATATGTGAAGGATTCACTACGCATAGATATGTATCCCTAGGTTCTTTTTCATGGCAGCAAAATTTTAAAACCAAAATAGCACTTCCATCCTATTTTTAAACAGCATAGTTAGTATTTATTGTTTGCATCATAGGTTGTCTAGCTAACGTTTTCTAAGCCTACGCTTATAATTCAGATTCCAAAAGTATTTGAACATCCAATAGCTCCTAAGTCATTGTTTATATTTATTTTAACATGGTTGAGTATTAAGCTCAGTTTTCATTTTGTTTTAGGAAATGCTGTAATGGATTACACTGAAGACAACAATCTTTCCTTGAGACTGTACAAGACCAAAGAAAAAATTGAAAAAATTAATCTTTTGTTATCTTGTAGTTACATAAAGGTAAACAAGAGTTAGGTAGCTCATAAAATTATGACCAAATGGCAAGCATTCATTTCACTCAAATGAAATTCATGGGTCTTGCAATTCTCTATTTAAAAAATTATGCATAAATATTAGGATAGTTTTTAAATATTGAAAGATATGTAACATTTTTTGATGTAATATAGAATATAAAGTATTTACACATAGGTATCCTCTTTGTTGAACTGTAATAGTTACACATAATATCCTATTGTATAAAGATTTTTTATGTATAAAATCTAAAGCTATTCACTGTTAAATTATAAGAAAATGAATGTATATATTGCTCTATATTTCGCTTAGAGCTATGGTGGGATTTCAAGTAATTCCTCATAGTCCTTTGACATTTATATTTATAGAAGAGTTTTGTTGTCATGTCTTCCAATGCTCAAAGTGATTAATTAGAACCTTAGTTTTCTCAACTAAGGGCCTGTGGCTATGCATCTTGAATCTCATTGAATTTTAAGTGATCAACACTATCAAGCAAATACTGAAAAATCTTATAATAACTGAACTCAAGGTGGTGTTTCATAACTGATGCTATCTGACAAAATTGTTTTTGTACCCTTCTATAAGGCTTCAATAATTTCATTTATGATTTTATTCCATATTAATATATGAAAAGAAGATAGAAAAAGTGATGCATTTTTAAATTTACTTAAGGTGAGTAAGCACTAACTTCATTTAGTTTGCTCCCTTGACATATTTCAAGAAACTGTTTGTTCCCACATAAGGAGCCACAAAGTGCCCGATTCACCCTCCAATGATGGGAACAAACTATTTCCCGAAACTTGTCAAATGAGTAAAATAAATGATGTTGGTGTTAATAGTTCCAGCTCACCTTAAGTCAATTTGTTATATATATTTCTTTATTACTTCAAAATGTCTTCCACAGCCTTAACTATGAAAGAGGATTAACCCTTTCACTGTCAACCAATTAAATGCCCATGCCATGGACATACATAACATAATACTCATATCAGCTTAAATCATAGTCAGTGGTTTAATTTAACATTAAAACTAACTTACTCTATTTTTTTTCAAGATATTTATGTGAGAAAAAAATTTGTAAAAACTGAAATTTTAATCTGTTAGGAAATTTATATACCATTTAAATATAGGTTGGCATTGTATTTTTAATTTTATGCTGATTTTTGTTAAAATTTTCACAGGATATTAGTGATTAATATTGAATATAACAGGAACAAAGATATTGGTTAGTTATGTTACTTCTTTCTGGACTGCACACTATAGAAGGTAGATGTAAATGAAAGTTCAGCTGTTTGTATATGGTGACAGAGTAGTAATATTGGAATTAGTGCTTACATGTCACATCATTCATTCATGGTTTCAGATTGAGATAGACTTATAAATCTTCTTGAATCATGCAGAAGCGTTTAATATCACTGATATAAATAAAGGAAGTAATAAATAGCATTTCTCTATTTGGGGCTTGTTTCCAAATGATAGGTACCAAATCCATAGATTTACAAAATTTAGTTATAGATGGCAGCATATTTTTAACTATCTCTAGAATGTAAAATCTAACTGTTTCTCTCAAAAAGCACTAAATCCTGTCTCCAGAGATCACTCAGTATTGTGTTTTGTGGCAGAAAATACCAAATCCTTGCTGAGTTTGATGCCAAAATACACCAAATCTGAAGTGATTTCTTATTGGTTCTTGATTTTGATGAGAATAATATTCATGTCTTATTGTGATTAGAACAGCAAACATAGGTTACAAGTTTTGAAATAAATAATGTTTAATAAGGTATTCAATTTTACAGTTATAGTAAATAATTCTTGTTTAGCCGATTCATAATTTTATGTTATGTAATACGTACCGCATGCAACATTGTAGTTTCCATTCAAAGGCTTTTTGTAATTAATGTGTTAGCTAAAAAGGGTTTGAAGGCTTTGTTAGTATCCATAAGCTATTGAAACGTTAACAAACTCCCATTTTTCAGTTAATATTATAAACTCTGAGTCTATTGTTAGACTGGGGATGAGGATAATATTGATGTTCATTATTATGATTAGGACCAGCTGCAGTTCTCCTCTGTTTGGTGAGCCCACCACCATGTTGTCTGTATATAGGATGAGCTTAGTGTCCTTCATGCCTAGTAGGATGCCTGTGATGTCCGCTGTGTCTATGTTGAACAGCAATGGGCTCAAGGGGTCTCCTTGTAGAATCATATTTATCTGTTCCAACGTGTTCGATCTGCGTTACTGTCATCGATTTGTACATAATTGACTGCCAAAATGTTCTCTAACAATCTAACAAATGGGTGTGTTTACCAATCATTTCATTTATCTTTTTAACAGGATGGAATGTTTTCTATTAGTCAATGAACACCATGTAGCATTTACCTTTGGCTGTCTTAAGGTCTTCTACTTCTTGTATAGGTGTCATGTGTGAAACTGAATAGGGATGGTTGTTTCTTCTAGCCTGATGCTAATCTTCTCATATATACCTTGAGGAAATTGCTTTCCATTGCAACTCCCCATATGAGTTGCCCCCTTTTCTTTGTGTAGGATCTTGAGACTCTCTGGAACTGTACCACACTTCAGGCATTCATTCAACAGTTTTGTCCACATTGGTAACATTATCTGTAATGATTGTTTCAGATGTTACACAACATTTGGTCTGGATCTGGCCTGCTTAATCGTTTTCAGGATTTCTTTGGTTATTCAGAGTTTTCCTCCATCAGTTCCTATGTGTGTGTCTCATGTTCATCTGCCAGCTTTCCATTGTTTTTGAATGCACATGTTTTGTTCTCTGGTTCAAAATAGATTTGAAATGCTTCTCCCATCTATCCACTGGAACTTCTTTTGGTCTTGGGGTCATTTTTCTTTGTAGTGCCAGGAAGAGATCATGTCTTGCAGACTCTGCTAGCTTTCTCACTTCTGCTTCTGTGTGGTTTGATTTCTGTATTTTCAATAGGTTTTTGTAATTTTTCTGTGTTTCGCATACTTTTGCAGTTTTATGTCCATGCTCAGCATCCTCACCTACTGTAGTGACCTCAGGGTTTCTTTTCTTTTGATGTAGCATTTGTGGTTGAACCATGGCTGGGCTTTTCTCTCCTTGACTGGTATGACTGCTTCTCTTAACAGCTTTGTAGTGATTCTAATTGCTTTATTTGTGCTTAATGTATGCATTTTTCTACATGTGCAATTACTTTGTTTCACTGTAGCCTTTCTGTGTCTGGCCTTCTTGACCTTTGCCTTCTTTGTCCTGTGTATTTTGAACTGGTTATGGGTTAAGTTATCAGAATGTTATTTTCCACTGGGATGTTTCCTTATCAGTGCTGCATCTGAGTTCCAAAGGACTTACTACTTTTATATAGTGATCCCAGTTCCTTTGTACAATACAAAGTCAATGGTGCCTGATCCATTACATGCAAAATATGTCTTTTCCTTTTTCCTGTTTATCAGAATGAAGTGCCCCTCTGCCAGCATTTCACTACCAATTTTGTCTTCTGGTTTGGTTTGTTGATTCTGCAGTTTATATCTCCAGCTATGATAACAGTTGCTTCTGGGTTGGTTTTCTCTATGGCCATGAACACTATCCCTATTATATCTTCAGCTTTGGAGTTGGAGAAATAGTGAGACAAAATCACCTCACCATCAACATGAGAAAACCTCTCAGATGATCTATAGGAAAAGGGGGGAAAACTCAAGAACATATACTCTCATACTGAATGGTGAGCTGTTGAAAGGTGTAAGTAACTTCAGGTATCTTGGAATAACATTATAGACAACAAAGTCATTCAGATGCCATATACAGGAAGGAACAGCAGCAGCCACAAGAGCAATACATGTCCTAAAGAACCTGACAGCATAATCATTAACAGCAGCAATGTTGCTTTTCAATACCTCCATCAACCCCATAGTGACTTATGGATTAGAATTGATCTTGGAAAAACTAAAGCTCAAGGACTTTGAAAAAAAAATCAAGTCCTGTTTCCTCAAGTGCACACTAAGAATAGGAAAGATAACACCAACAAGGATAGTCTGTGTGCTTGCCCACTGCTCCTGCCATCTACAGAGCAGTGCACTAAGCTCCTGGAGAGAAGAGAGAGTAAGAGGAAAGAAACAGACCCAGCCTTCTACACCACCTCCAACATGCTGGAGAGACATTGGACAGAAGGAAATCAAGAACTAAGACATGTTAATATGTGATACACCATTCACAGCTTCCACTATAGAATATGAATGCATAAATCTTACCCCCCCTCAGTGAAGATTGTGTATGTGAGTTGTGCAACTAAGAATGTAACAAGGTTGGAAAGCTAGAATCAAACAACTGAAAAATTCAATGCCATTGCCAGGATTTGAGCCACAGATCTCCCAGTCTCCATCCGGTTGCTCTAACCACTGAGCTACCATGGCAACATACTGATATGACATTAAATTCCCCAACTGATTCGTATTTATCCCTGTAAACCACAAGGAGATCTCAATTGTATTGAGATGACATACCCCAATAGCGACTTACTATGCTGTAAGTACTTTAAGTCCTGGGCTTCATAGTTTCGACCACTATTACATCAATTAATGGAATTAATTGTTGTTCTACACAAGCCATGTGTTGGACAAGGTTGAAAAGGTAGAATCAGATGACTGAAAAATTCAATACCATTGCCAGGATTTGAACCACAGATCTCTCAGTATCCGTCTGGTTGCTCTAACCATTGAACTACTATGGCAATAATAATAATTATTAATATTATTGACCAATACCTTCTGCTATTATTTACAGGAAGAGATGGAACAAAATGACAAAAAAAAAAAAAAAAAAAAAAAACCTTGCAAAATAACACAGACAGGGCTCACAATATTTTGGCCAAACTTCCCGGTTTAGTAGGAGCTACCAAAAATGTGAAAATGGAAATGGATTGTTGGAAGCTTTTTGTTACTAAATATATAGTTGATTTGATTGTTGAAAGCTCAAATACTTACATTACCAGTGTGCAGCACAAATTTGATCGTGAAAGAGACGGAGACCTACAGATGTAATAGAAATAAAAGCTTTCCTAGGCTTATTGCACCTGGCAGGAATTTTTCATACTGGATGCCAGAATATTCTTGATTTTTGAAAAACTGATTGGAATTCCTATATTTCGAATGGCTATGTCCAAAAATGATTCAGTTTTCTAACACACTGTATTCGCTATGATGACAAAAGCTCGAGACTGAAGTGACGAAGATTGAATAAATTGGCTGCTGTTAGAGAAATGTTTACATTGTTTTAGTACAACTGTCAGAAGCATTATTCTTTTGAACAAAATGTCACCGTCGATGAACAGTTGCCAGCATTTCATGCTCGATGTCATTTTAGACAATATATACCATCCAAGCCAAACAAGTATGGCATAAAAATAGTCTGTTTGAGTGATGCAAAGCTGTTTTACACCACTAATATGGAGATTTATTGTGGACAGCAGCCGGAAGGAGCATGTTTGCAAACTAATTTGGCAGAGGCTGTAGCACTGAGACTAACTGAACCAATCTCCAGCACTGGACAAAAGTTACTGCAGATAATTGGTTTACCAGTGTATCACTTGTGAATGAATTGTGCAAAAGACAACTTTCTTTGATACAGTACGAAAGAACAAAAAAGAATTACGCATAATTTTACTTATCCAAAAGATTGCAGTCACTACAAAAGCATATTTGGCTTCACAAAAAATGAAACACTTGTTTCATATGTCCCAAAAAAGGGTAAAACAATAGTTTTGCTCTCAAGTCTACATGTTTCATCCAAGCAGTTATCAGAAGGTGCTGAGAAAAAGCTTGAAATAATCGTGCATTACAAGGACACTAAATGTGGAGTTGATGTAGTAGATAAACTGTGTGCTACATGCAATGTAGCCAGAAAAACGAGAAGGTGGCCCATGGTAATTTTTTACCATACCTTGAACATTGCAGGTATTAATTCTAGGGTTATCTTCCTTGGAAACCAAAATAAATATTCCACAAAGCAAGAGTATTTGAAAGCACTGTCTTTAGGATTACTATTGCAACAGTATCAAATCCACCCAGTGATTTGAAAGGCCTTTTGACAAAATATAAACCTGAAGAATCTGCAGTTGTCAAATACACAGCTATTCACATTGAAAAGGAATGACTGAACCCTGTAGCAAAGACAAAAAGGACTGCAAAGCTGAATATGAATGTGGGAAATGCAACACTCCCTGCTGTTTGAGCCAACATGCTAAAATTATTGGCGATAGTTATGTAGTCGGGGAAATCACGGGAGAGGTAGTAGATGATTCTGAGTAACTAAACAATTGAAATTAAAAGTTTTATGTATACCTGAAAATGGCAATGTATTTCTTTATACTTATTGTAATACAATTTTTAATGTATATCTACTCATATTTTAGCTTGTCCTTTTATTTGTAAGAACGAAGGCCATGCATACTTAACCTAAAAAAGGTAAACATAGAAAAAACAAGGAAAATATACCAAAGAAAAAATAAATACAAACAAACAAAACAACAAAAATATAGTGCGGGTCTACTAGGCATTGCATGACCAATGGTATTCTACCAAAGCACACCTGATGGAGGGTTAATACTGTATTCAATTTTATAGTGACGTAAATAATTTATGTTTCCCCATTCATAATTCCAAATTATTTCATGGCAATATGTACCACATCCAAACTAAAACTGTTAAGAACTACTTTTAAGTATGTTAAACATCCTAAATATATGCCTAAATACGATAAATGATACACAAGCAATAGTGATATGAAGCCATAAAAATACATAATATTTTTTACAACTATGAGAAGTTTTCTTTATTTCCTTTAAAATTATTTCTGTTGGATTTGGTACCTTTGGAAACCAGCTCCATATATGCTGTACTCATTGGGTTTTGTTATATCCTGAGTCCAAGCAAGTCTTCTCTCAAAGTCAAGGTTGGTGTATCAATGAACAGAACAAGTTGTAGACCATATTTAGCTTCTTTAGAAATACAGTAAGCAAACAAGAATAATTTGTCTTTGCAGTAAGTCAGTAAAGCTGGCAATATTATAAGTACACAAAAAATGCATATATATGAGTAAACAAATTACATAGAACATTAAACCTGAGAGAATATACCTACTGCAATGTTCTGTTAGACATATAATTGGCTATATCGTAAAAAAAGTCTTTGCAGCTTCTAACTGTACTTGTAACTTGGTGGAACCACTCTATCAATAATGTGTGGAAAGTAGTACAAGTTTGTAGAAGGTGGAGCAGTTAAGCATTTTCAACTTTTCAGTGCATAGCTATTCAAAGATGAGTATAATACATGGGTAACATGGGTTGAGGTGAAGTGTTTGCTTTTTTTACTGGGAAAATGTTTATTGGAACACCATCAGTCCACCCTGTTTTACATTAAAACTATGAGTAAAAATACACCTTTTCAAGCTGCTTTACTGATTTAGGTACAAGAGAATAATTTACATTTGATGATTTGTTGTCCCTTCTCCAAAGGTACTTGTCTGAAAGTAAGACTTTCAACCATTCTAACACCTTCATAGAAGTAAGGTTCAGGTTTTTTTTTTTTCTTTTTCTTTTTTTTTTCCCCATCTTAAAATAGGCCACTCTGTGAGCCTTGCAGTGTATGATATTGTTTGCTTGAAGTTCAAGATTTACTTCTGTCAATTCTTTAAGTACATCATGCAAAACAAAAATCTGCATTTGTAATTTTCTTTAGCATGCCTTAACACAGGTTCCATTTTTATGTTGTCTTGCTTCACAATGCTTCCAATTGTGAAAGCCCTTCTGAATCTATAAGCCATTGAATGTATACTTAATATCATTGTAGTTTTGAGCATTTATTTCTTAGATTCTCTACTGCTTTTCCAAGTTCCCTGGTATTTATAGATGATTGATGGTATGTGCAGTATATTTTGATAAATGATATTGTGATGAGTATCTGTTTTCAACATATTCAAACATAGAGCTGTATTTAAGCTTGGCACATTGCTAAATGAGATTATGAGGATATTTTTCCTTAGGTAATTGTGACTGCTACTGCAGCCATGTCGCATCCAATGTCTTCACATCCAATGTCACAGCTACTGCATCACAGTGATATTTCCATACAAAAAAAGAGCATGTGAGCCAACAACAGCCTTTCTTTCTTGTTTTTAATTTTTGTATAATGCTATTCGTTTTTTTAAGCTCTGTACATGTTTTATGATTTATAATATTGATATTTGATAAGACCTGGTGGTACAAATCCAGCTTGCAGGATGCTCTGAAGTTATTCCATAAAGGGTTTAAATTCAAAGGGATTAATATTAAATGAATATAAGGTCAGGGTGATCAGATGTCCCAGTTTTACCGGACTGTCTTGTCTTTTTCACAAATTGTCACAGTGTCCCAAAAAGTTTTCTTGGGACATCTAAATGTTTTGGTTTTTATTTTTGAAATATCAATGCAAATTCAATTTCAGAAGCAGCAATATTCTAATCTAACTGGAAAGTTGCTAACACCACCTCAACAGTCGTGATTATCATATTTATAGAATTATCATAAAGGTTGTGTCTCAGGTGTTGGCGTATTGGCATTTCTGGTTCCAGTGTTCATAGCATAAGCAATAATTGCAAAGTGTAGAACAAGCTTAGAGTGAGTTTTTGGCATGTTAAAAATGTAACACGTGCTCTATATTTTTTACTTAAAATTTAAATAAACAACTGTGGAATATTCAGAAAAGTGAAGTATTTCCAATATGCCTAAAAGAAAATTTACATTCAGTGATAAACTCAAACTTGACTTTCCATATATTCAAAAGTCAAAATTTGAAGATAAAGTTGAGTGTATGTGGTGAAACTCCGTATTTTCATTAGCATATGGTGGGAGAGCAGATAGCAAGAATCACATCAGCAAGAAGAAGCATAAAGATTACCATCATCATGGAAAAAATGATGGATTTTTGGAAACCATTGTTGCAGGGAAAGGACTAAAAGTTGCAGCAGAGAAAGATTCAGTGACTTATCACACTGTCAGACATAACCATGGCTTCTGTTCAATGGCATGGCTGTTTTATAGATGTTTAAGTTTTCTTTTTGTTGCAAATGTACAAATTCTTCTGATTTTTCATTTCCAAAATTTGGTCACCTGTATAAGATAATATTTAAAAAATATATGGTGTTCGATAAAGCACTAAACTCTTTGAAGAGAAGTAATTTCTCATATGAATATGCCATATTTGAATCATTTAAGGCATAGAAATTGCAATTTAATAACCAAGCTGACTTCAGATATCTAAAGTGATTCTGTTTAACATAAAAATAGCATACAGCAACAGAAAAGTGATTTATGGGACTAGTTAAAATAATTTGCACAAAAGTTTGAAAAGCTGCATAGACAGCTATTGTCACATATTACAATGTCTTTAAAAAATTGCATAATTTAAACAAACACAGATTCTTCATTGTACATTAGTACTGAACTTAATTATATATTACAGCTTTAATACAAGGTTACTGCACTTTTTCAGTTACATCCAGTTCTCAAAATGTTTGCTTAAACAACATTGGTCAATATGCCCCTGGGATTCCTGCACATGCTGTTGTAATTCTTAACAAAGGGCCTCCTATTTAGGTGACATTTCATCCTTTGCAACCATGGACCACCCATGGTCCAGAGGTGTTAAATCTGTGAACGTGCTGCGAACTCAAATACATTCTTTGTCCTATCCAGTGTCCCTGCAGATTTTCACATAGAAAAGCTTGCATGCCTTGGTTAGTAATATGGGGGTGCTCCATCTAGTAGGTAAAACAACTCTGTTTCGATAAAGTAGTGAAATTGATATACTTAGTATTTTCAGATATCTGGCATCAGTAATTGTACCTTCAAAGAAGGATCCTATTAATGCCTAGATGACAGTCCACATAGATATTCAGCCGCTGTAGATTGTCTGCCTTTCTGACACGAATGTGTGCATTTTCTGGTGCCCAGTAACCAAAATTGTGTCAATTCACCATTCCCTTAGGTTTGAATTGGAACTTATCAGACCATACAGTCCTCACAAACACTTCATCCTTATATACCATAAGCTAACACCATTGACAAAACTTCTTTCAGTCAATTGTCCTCATTTAATGCATTTAATAATCTTGGTACTTACACTTTGCACTGCTAACCCCTCTCTCACAACTGGACTTCTGAGGTGACATTGCAAAATTTTTTTAAACCATATTGGAAGAAATAGGAGTTGTAGTTGCACAAGGTCATCTGAATCTTCCCTTGTGCACACAAAAAATGGCACCATGCTTCTCAAACTTATCATAAAGCAGTGTAATTCTTAAAGCAATTTGGAGGTTATGGTGCTCCAAGTGTGTTGAACTTGAGCAACATTTTCAAACTTGAACTACTGCTTTAACTCATTGCTTGAGGACCATTGCACAAATTATTTTGCTACATATGCCACTCTTCCTCTAATTCATAAACCAGTTTTTATGTCCCTTTAACAGGCACTTGGATGTAAGCGATTTGAATAGCTATGATCGTTAAGGTGAGATGAAGTGGACTCACAATCCATTCAAAGCTGAACATTATGAGTTCAAATCCCAGCAACTTCAGTCAAATGTGCCTATGATAGAGAATGGGGATGGCCCATGTAAAATAACTGGTATGATGGCAGGGTTATATTTGATTGTAGTTGCATGTATTTGGTTTTCATTCTAGAAAAAAGGCAATACAATAGTATTAAAATAAATTAATGTATTTATGATGTAAAATACCTTAAAATACATCTATTTATTTATTAAAGACCAGTACAATATGGAAAAAAAGTTGCTTTGTATATTCACTCAGGTTCATTTTAAATTGGATATCTATACATATCCATATCAGGAAAGAGGTTAAAATGAGTTTCTGTTCCTTGAAGTGCCCTGGCCACTTTGATTCACCATCATATGTCACCTATTAGTAATAAGAGCCATATGGGTATCTTGAAGTAACACCATATTATGCATTCCACAGATAATTCAATGCAACTAAAATAAAATGCAGATATCAAGCAGGTTAGAGCTTGTGTTGAAACTTATGCTTCTAAGCACGTTAAACTTGAGCAACATTTTCTAACTTGAACCACCACTTTAACCCATTGCCTGATGGCCATTGCACAAATGTACATTGCTACATACGCCATTCCTCCTCTTAATTCATAAACTGGTTTTTATATTCCTTTCACAGACATTTAAATATAAGCAGTTAAAATCCCAGTGACTGCAGTGAAATGTGCCTGTGGTAAACAATGGGCAGGGTCCACATAAAATAAGCGGTAGAATGGCACATGTGGATGATGACAGGGTTACATTTGACTGCAGTTGCATGGATTTTGCTTTTTGTTCTAAAAAAAAACCACTGCAATAGTATGGAAATAAATTAATATATTTATGATATAAAATAGCTTCAACTACTTCTATTTTATTGTTTAAGACTAGTATAATATGATATTAGTTTAATAGGTAGGAAAAAGCTTCTTACACATGCACGCACTCTCTCTCTCCATATAAATAATGGTAGTTTTCCTAGTAGAGAAAAAAATAAAAACCTCATAGACAACCGAGAATTTAACTACGCAACTACATGCATACATTCAAGTACCAATCAACTGATCCTGAGAGTAAGTAAGTACCAGTGTGTATTTATACATCACATAAGATGACTCCTTTTGGGGGATGTGATAGTTTTCTCTTTGGTTTCTTATTTTACGTGCTGTTAAATACACTGCTAGTCTGAATATGAGATTGTATGGTAACCACAAGTTAAAGCACAATTTCAAGCTCCTCTATAAGTTTATATGTATGATGTTGAAGGATAATTTTTTTCTATCACAAACTACACCCTTACTTTTGGACTTGCCAGGTAAAAACTGGACAGACAATCACTATTTTGTTATGTAAGATGTTACAACTTCAGTATTGTAATGATTGCTGTTTTACCTCTAAAGATCTGCTGTATTTAAATTGAAGCTTCATCTGATGAGACAAAAAAAGGAAATTACACTGTCTGCCTAAAGTCACTTCATGAGGATTTTTGGCAAAAACTTTGCAATTAATGGTTATTCACCATATTCATTTCTTCAATTTCTGCTTAGGAGTTTCTTCTTTGTCTTCTTATTCAATCGATTATCCTCCTCTTTGTAGGACTCTCACCTCAAGGACTTACAAGCCAATGCCTTGGGCCAATAGCCTGTGGAGAAGCAAGCAAACTTATGGATCATAGCATATCCAGGATGGGTGATCAGCCCAATGCCTGGTATGGTGGTGAAGAAGGAAATGAAATGTAGTGATGAAAGGGATGATAGGAAAATTTGCAGAGCAAATTATCCAATCCAGCATTTACCTAGTGACCAATGAAAACTGCAAATAAACCTTCTGTCAGGTTGGTTGGCCCCAGGGGCTTCTCAAATGTGAATGGTACATGTTACCACAGCACCACTTCACTTGGTGCTTAGGATTTTCATGAAGCAATAAGCTTCTTTAAAAAATATTCATTTACAGTTTCTCCTACACAGACGCTTTTGCATTTTGTTGCTGTTTCATTAAAGAGAATGAAGATTACCCTAAGTATCACATTTCAGGCTGCATGCAAACAAAGTAATTCTTATTTTAGATTAATGTACAGAAAGGTCATAGATGTTTAGGAGGAATAAGAACTGATCCAAAGAACAAATCCTGATGCCTAGTAGCAAGTTTTTAAGTTTAGTAAGCTAATTTATTTACTGTTACTAGGTTCTGCATTAACAATTTAAGCCAGTAACTCCCTGATGTCATATTAACTAAGGTTTATTAAGGAGATTGTATTTAATTAAGTTGCCACAGAAGCTCCACTATCTGCTCAGATAGGAACTTCTTCTTCTTGTTCTTGTTCTTCTTCTTCTTCTTTTGAGAACTTTATAATAGGTTGGAAAGGTAGTATCAGACTGGCATTGGATTGTTCATTGTCATTCTATCAATTCCAAGTTTAGCCTACACATGGCTTCTGTGAAACAACAATTACCATTGATTTAACCATAATAGGTATTTAATAATATCTTTATCGTTATAAGTGAGCAGTATATGAAACAGCAAGTGGTTCACATTATGAATACCTACTCTGCAAAATAAAGATGGTCACAGAAAAAACATGAAAGCAACAAGCATTTGTATGATTACCAATGAATAAATTAATATCTCTTTAGAGCACGCTGTGTTATAATTCTTTGTTTATACTTTAATATTTATTGTGGTTTGGTGAAAAAGGAAAACAGTTTGCTGCTGTTAAATTTCCATTGCAAATTTTATTGTCAACAACCCCTGAATAGCTAGGTCAGCAATACTAACAGACTTTTATAAACTGTTGTGATTATATTGCAATGTAGTAATGAATGGCATTGTCATATACTTCAAGTTCAACTTAATAATTGAAACAGAGACCCAAATTTGATATTTGCCATTTTGTTCTGGCTTTTTTCCTTCTACTGTAAAGAAAAATTATAAATTGGTGTGTCCTTTCCTAGATGTGCTTCTTGATTGGATAATATGTGCTCCATTCAAGAAGCAAGGCTTGGCATATTTATAAATGAACTCTTCATTTTAATTGACATAAAATACACAAACATATTCTTATTTTATCTGTGGTTGCAAATCTGAAATTATTCATATCATCTCCAGGACTTCGAAGACCACCATTGTGATCAAGGCAAATGAACATTAACTGCAACTTCCCTTTAATTATCTAAGGCTCTGATTTGGTTCCTCAGGACCAGAGACATTAAATTAGAGCCTTAGACAAAATGTCAGTCATATTAATAAATTTAAAAACCCAAAGGTTCTGATTTGTTAGATTCCAATATTTATATCAGCTAATGTTGAAGGCAGCTAAATGGTGAAACAGGCTTGCAGTAATCATGTTTCAAGCATTTTGAGATTAAATATATGTAACTTCACATTGTGAAACCAAATGTAGCAGCCTATTTTGCTGATAATGAAATATAACATGACAGATGTTTCAGTTTGTTATCAAATGTACAGTTTTAGAAAAACACCAAACCTGAATTGGAAATAGTTCTGCAAAAGAGAATCAGCCCACAAAGTTATGATTTTAATTAAAGATAAGCCTACTAAGCCTCATGGAGAGGGAAAGTTAAAAAGGGCAGCATTTGTAATAATGGTGTAACATAACTTCCAAACACGAAATCATGACACAAAGAAAGAAATTAAAATACCTAATCTGAGTGTTTACATTTTGTGGATTGGATCCCTTTTGCATTATTAGACCAGTTATTATAAACTAACAATTTGTTTTAGAAAAGTGTACTATTGCAATAAAAATCCATGTGGACTATTCACTTGAAAACTTAATTACTTTTGGGGTATTTACATCAAACATGCTTCAGAGGCATTTTCCTCCATCAGCTAAAGCCACTGAAATTATTTCTATCTTTGATAAAGATATTGCATCTGTCCAGATGTATTTGAAGGAGATTATGTCAGATGGGAGGCTAAAATTTAATAAGTGATTCTTGTTCTTGTATCAGGAGTTTTTCCCATATTGTCACTTCTATTTTCTCCTAGATTGCTTTTATTAATTTTTATTCTGTATGGGTGTTGTTCTATGCTCTCCAAAAATGATTTGTAAATGTAGATTTTTCCACTTCTTTGTATTTTATATTCCTTGCATCAATATTTATTACTGTTTTCCTTATGTCACTTAATTGATAATGATTTCAGCTGATTTGATAAATGTCTGGTATCTTTATTGAAATTTTCTTTTTGGTAAGCTTTAAAAGTTTGAATTGGTTGACTTAAAATTTATAGGTTTCACTTACACATAATTAATACGGAAACACGTTTTCATTGCACTTCATCTACATCATCACCTACTTTTGACTGGTTTGAACATCCGCATCAAAGGTAATTGAAAGTGTATCCCCTGGCAGGTAGTTAATGATGTAGATGAGGTGCTATGAAAATATATTCCTTGTGTTTGTTTCCTGAAAATTTCAAATTCCAGTTTGTTGGTAGCCCTGATGAATGTTATGTGAAAAAATGGAGGTGGAGTTTGGCTTGTATTTCCATTTTACTGACCTAACAGATGCTCTAAGACTATTATATGTAACAAATAGCTATGTCATTTTGCAGTTTGAAAGAGTTGACAGTTGAAACAATTGAAAGCATGTGATCATCTTTTCTGAAGACCTGAATTTCATGTGAAATATAGTGAATACAGTACCTGCATATCCTGTGTCCAAATATCCCTTTAAGTGAGATGTTCCTACATCAATGTTTAAGATTAGGTTGGAAAATTCATTGGCGAAAGTATATTGAAAGTTAAAAATAAGATGTCTAGGTGCCACTCTCACTACCTGCGATTTCGCAGAAAAAAATTTCTTCTTTCACTCAGATACATGATTTAGCACATGTTTAAAGAGGACTTCAACCCAGGTAGCTTTGCAGAAGGGAGAAATGTATATATAAATAAAAAATTGTGTGGATACTATTTAGCTTACCCTTTATGTGCTTCCTAGATCATCATTAGTAAAATGCTCATATTACAAGTTAACAACTATAGGTGAATCACCACATTAAAGCACTGAATAACATTTGTACGTAAATGTGTGAAACAAAAGTTAAACTTGTATCACCTTGGTTTAGTTATATTATCTCTCAGAAGATGTTTCTTAGACCATTGCCCATATTTTCACCTGAGCGTTGACTATCAGGGCTATGTTGAACCAAGCTTTTTTTTGATTCATCCATTCATATACAATAGAACCCTGCTTAATCAAACTAAAGAGGGCAGAGCCATTTCAGATAGTGTATTTTTTTTTTGTTTGTTTGTTTTGTTTTTTGTTTTTTTTAATAATTGATGGTAATGATTTTAAGCAGCAAAACGAAGAAAATAATTATATTCCAAATGTGAATAGTAACATGTTATAAACATATGAATACATACAAAAGTATATAAATGCTGTATAGAATACTAAAATATGCATTACAGTATTTACAAACTATTTCTAAAAACAGTAATTTTTTTCTGAACTTTTACATTTCACGTGCTTGCAAGCAGCTCTATTACACCACTATTAGATAAGCATTGTATGTGTTGTTGTTGATTTCCTGCTTTGTTCCATAAAATGCAAGGCAACCTAAAAACAAAAAGTGTTGTGTTGTTGATAGTGCCTTAATTGGAAGATTCCCATTAAGATTTGAATATGAATTTGTAGTCTATCTTACCTTTAATGCTTTGGGCCTGTCATGGCTCTCTCTGTCATTAATAGCTTTGAGTTTCTGTTCAGTGCATATTACAGCATGCTTTCTTTTTGCTGACATCTTAAATGGAAACAAAACACTGATTAACACAACAGTAAAATAACTGCAAGCAGTTAACTTTGTTATAGTGATACAATGTTTCTTGGAATGTGGGGTAAGGAGTAAAGCTGAGGATTAACTGCATACAACACCAAGGACCTGCATTGGAATTTAGGGTTAGGGTGAAAGAACATTGCCAACTGTCACAACAACTTTGCCAGTACGATTTTGAGCATCTCATATTCTTGGTACGTTCTTTCATACTCTCTTTCTTTGAATTCTTTTTTTTTCCCCCCTTTTGTGCCATTTTGGTTAAGCACAGTTTAGTTAAGTGGGGTTTTATCGTAAACCTTTTAAAACAGGTATTGTTTCACTTTCAGCACTTTCCATATAATGTCAAAAAATATTGTAGTCATTACTTTGCACTGTGCATATGCTTAAAATCAAAGCATTATTTTTGTATTGCTTTAGGAGAAAATTCTCAGACATTGTTCTTACTTTCATGCCAAAATTTCTGATGTGATCTGAAACATTTGTCTGGAAATGTCTCCTGTTTAGTGTGCTTGACATAGATGAATTTAAAGTTCTGAATTTATTAACAAATGTCTAGTTATACATATAGTATATCTGGATGCACCTCTTTTCATAATTATGGTTTGTGATTGGAGAAAACGTGTTTGTGATCATGGTTCATTCACATAAAGGCAACAGATATGGATTTATAATGCAACCAGCAAGCTTTGTCTCACATGCAGATTACTTTATTCAAACTGAGTTTGCCAATGGTTTATAATTACTCAAATAAGCAAGTACATATTATTATGCTTCAAAACACATTAACTTTTATTGTTATGGCAACTTCTGCCTTGCCAAGACTATGCTACAGACAATTGTAAAGCATGACAGATAGCTCTTTAATTTAAATCTGCCAATAGATTAAGGAAATGTTTAGAATTTATGACACTAAAAATAATTGATCTTCAGGTACGGTATTATTGTAATGAAATATAAGATAAATGAGACTGAATGTGCATACATTGAATGATTCAAATCACAGGCAGCTTTTCTTTTGTTTTCTAAAGCTTTGGACTGTTTACTGGAAGGTATGTATATATGTACAGCTGTTATTGCTGATCTATTCTTTTATAGAACCAAAACCTTAAAAACTTTTATTTGTATTTTTCAAGAGATTATCTATGTGTTTCATGCATAGTTGTACTTTGTTGAGATCTTATATACTCATATTAAACATTTCAATGAAATGTATCTGTGTTGCCAAAAATATTGTACTAAAGGATTTTTTGAAAAATATACATAGATTACAACAAAATTAAAGAATTTTTTTATTTCAAAATGCAGCACCAAAGACGAACCTTGTATTCCAAGGAAAATGAAGTTTAAGAAAATCAGTTATAATGGACTTCTTTTGGTAATCCATTACCAAATATGACATATTTTATATTCTAAACCCTATTTGTAGTCTGCAGAATTCAATTCAGATGTTAGAAAGTTTCATATTTCATATCTTATTAAAATCGTCACATTTCAGGAAAATCATCATGTTATTTAATATTTTATAAAATTTACTGATTTAGGCATTTAAAAGAACATATTATTTTCATCTTTTTATGGATTCTTTTCCCTCTGTTAATATTTCCATTAACAATGAGTCTGGATTTTCAGATATCTTATCAAGGTAGTTTTCTAGGAAAGCACATAAAGGAATAACATTTATATTTTGTATTAAGCTCTTTACAGAATTCACATGGACTGGAGCTAACCCAGGTTCTATTCCAGGTATACAAGATGATTAATAAAACTACTTTCTGCAACTATTAGCTCATACATTGGTCTTACCAGACTATTATTACACTTTATAATTAAAAAACTAGTTTGTGCTGTGTACTTGAATTTAATTTACTGACCAGGTCCATTTCTTCTTAACTCTACATTAGAAACTCTCCTAAGTTAATAATCTGAGATTGCTTATAAATAATGTTTGAATCGCTACTTACTATTTTTTCCATTTTCTAGCAAGCTTTTTAAATTTCTACATTCCTTATTAAACCAATCATTACACTCCCTAAGAATTTTTTATTCACTAGCTTCATATTTATTAAAGTGTAAAAATACACAGCAATTGTTCCTGTTTGCCCAGCATAGCCTTTTATTCTTCTTCTCCTTTCTCTGTTTAACCTCCTCTTATGTAGGACTTACACCCCCCAGGACTTACAGGTGGATACCTGGGGTGAGAGGCCCATTGAGGAGCAGAAACTCATGGATCAGACAGAATATCCAGGATGGGTGATCAGCCCGATGCCTGGTATGGGAGGAAGGAAGTAGATGAAATGAAATGATGGTTAAATGGATGAAAGGAAAGGTGATGATGGAGAAGTTGGTGGAATGAATGGTGGGGGAAACCGGAGAACCCGGAGAACCCGGAGAACCTGGAGAAAACCCGTCCAGACGCCATTTTGTCGACCACAAATCCCACATGCGGGTCCCTGGGATTGAACCCGGGTTGCCTCGGTTAGAGGCGAGCGGTCTAACCACTCGGCCTTGGTGCCGCCCCCCCTTTTATTGATGTTGCTAAATGTTATTCATGTTTTTCCAGCATAGCCTTTTATTCTTCTTCTTTTTTGTTTAACCTCCTCTTATGTAGGACTTACACCCCCAGGACTTACAGACGGGTGACTGGGGTCAGAGGCCCGTCACGGAGCAGACACTCATAGATCAGACAGAACATCCAGGATGGATGATCAACCCAATGCCTGGCATGGGAGGAAGGAAGTAGATGAAATGAGATGATGGTGAAATGGATGAAAGGAAAGATGAGGATGGAGCAGTTGGTGGAATGAATGGTGGGGGAAACCGGAGAACCCAGAGAAAACCTGCCCAGACGCCGCTTTGTCCACCACAAATCCCACATGTGGGTCCCTGGGATTGAACCTGGGCTGCCTCAGTGAGAGACGAACGGTCTAACCATTCGGCCACAGCGCCGGCCCCATAGCCTTTTATTGATGTTGCTAAATACAAAAGGTGCTTATTCGTTTCTGCACATCTATGTTGTTAGTTTCCTTTGGTACAAAAACAGCATACCAACTTGTAAACAAATGAAGACAAATGAACAAAAACAAAAAGCTTAAAACATCTTCAAGCTTTTCCTTGTCAAATAAGAATCCTTTAAGATAGTCCTAGTTGATTACAAAAGCTTAACAATTTTGACTTGTACAATGGCTTAGTTGTCATAGTAATTTGATGCTCTGTACTGATGTGTTGAACAATTATTTCATTTTGCAGCACTTTTTCTCTGATATAAAAATATCTAACACGTGTGTTTTCTTCCTCTATGAAATTCAGTTCTGAGCTAGTCTGATTGCTGCTGTGTTGTTAGTCTACTGGGGTTTTTGTTAGTCTTGTTACCTCACCGAAAAGATGTTTCAACCAAATGACCTCTCTGGAGCACTTACAAGCTACAATACCTCACCTTCAGTAGCGGAAGCTCTTACTGTTGACTGCCTTTGGCTGAACCATGATATGGCTCCATCACTGTACCACTTGTTGTACTTCCTGTTACTTGATAGCCACTAAAATAGGCATCACTATAACAATCTAAAACCCCTGTTTTGTTCTGATACGTGAATATGACGCCCTTAGCAACTGAACCTCCTATATACTGAAACACTTGTTTCACTTTAATCCAGTCATCACTTGTAGGTTCTTCCAGACTTTGGACAAAACACCTACACTATATGCTAATTCCGGCCATATGCCTAACATTAAACACATTAAAAGCACCAACAGCTTGTCTATAGGGTGTAGACTGTTCAGTTTCTTTGTCTTCCTTTGTCTTATCTTTATCTTGTTTTAGCATGGGAGTGACACTGGTCTGCAGCTTTCCATTCCAATCTTGTGAAGTATTTTCTTTGCATACATTTCCTGGCTTATTTTGATGCTCTCATCATCAAGATGTTGAATCTCAATTTCCAAGAAAATAGTTTGATGGTTTGGTTGTGATCTTGAATCTTGTTTGCAGCTGTCTGATCAATGTTTCAGAATCTGTTTTGCTTATTTGATGCTACTAAACCATAGTTTACGTATAAACATATAATTATGTTCTTGTCATCTGTATGTTTTATGAATAAGCATCGATCTGCATCACTTAACTTAAAATGTAATTTTGACAAGAATTCTCCAAACATTCATTCCAGCAACGTGAAGCCTGTTGTCCATAAAGAGTTCATTTCAGCTCTCACACTCTCTGGAAACCTTCAAGTACCTCTATGTACCCCTTAGGTTGCTGCATATAAATGAATTCTTTAAGTTCTCCATATAAAAATGATGAATAGACATCAAACTGGATGAGGTGCATTTTCTCATTTGCTGCAATACTAAGAACTGACTGAACAATAGCCAGTTTGTCACATGCTAAATGTCTGATTGTAGTCGATTCCAAATTGCTGTGAGAATCCTTTCACAACAAGCCTAGCTTTATACTTGTTAATTGAGCCATCAGGATTTGTCTTTATTTTGAATACCCAGTAACAAGAAATGGCTCCAGATCCTGTAGGTAATTCTTCTATGGTCCGTGTTTCATTTTCTTTCAATGACTTCACCTCTAAATTCATTGAATCGTTCCATCCTTCTGGACATTCTTCATAAGTGTCAGGTTCTTCAATATCTGCGACAAAAGCCTCAGCTAATGTAATGTAATCTCCAAAATGTTGAGGCAATCTCAGATGAGTTCTATCTCTCAGCTGTCATTTTGGTGCATTTTGTTCTTCCTTAGAGAATACATCTTCTTCTTCAGATGAATTTCTTGACTTCCCTTTTCCTGAAGATCTTCCACTTGGTCTTCTTCTGTTTTCCAATGGAATCTTGGGATTTTTCTTGCTTTCAAATCTTCTGAAGGATTCTGTATATTATAAACTGAAGCTTTCCTTCACAGTTCATAATTCTTTCATTGAATACAACATGGTGTGAGCAATGACGGTATTTGTTTCTTTGATCCAAATGTGATATCTCACTTCTCTCTCATATCCAATTAGATAACCTTTAGAAGCCTTATCATGGGTATAATCAACAGATCCAAAGATCCATATGTGCTTGACTCTGGGCTTCTTTCACATCCATAGCTCACAAGGACTCTCATTCTTCACTGAAGATTTCCCTGTTCCGATGAGTGTGTAGCCTGATGTGTGAACTAGTTCAGCCCACATTGCAAATGAAAGCTCTGTTTCAGGGTTAGAATTCTTCAAGGTTCTTGCCATTTCTACTATTGTCCTATTTTCTCTTTCACTTCTGCCAGATTGTTTGGGGTGTAGGTGCTGTCAGTCTGTGAATTATTCCATTCTTTTGCAGCAGTGCTCTAATACTCCCATTATCAATTTCTCCCCTACTATCACTCAGAATTTCCCTGACTATGTCTCAAAGTCTTTACATATGCGAAGAAATTTTAGAGTCTTATTTCTGTGAACTTCAGATTTCTGTGAAGGAAAAATACACAGCGGAACTTCATGGAACAATCTTTAAAGAGTACAAAATAGCAACATTTTCTATAGGACACATCAAATGTTCCACACACATCTGTTAAAATGAGCTCTCTTGGTTTGGTACACTCAGTTCTAGAGCTAAAGCTCAATTTGTGTGATTTTCCAAATATATACGGTTTATATTTTTGGTCATTATTACTTACTTTCATGTTAATTTAATGGCTTAGTATAGATATTACATGTCTCTTGTCTTGGTGGCCGAAGCGCTTATGGTAATGCTATAGAAGTGAGGATTCTGATGTAACTATACTCACTTTTACTGGTTCCTCAGGAGTTAGAATTTTCATAGTTGCCTTGTAAAGCCCTTTTCCTTTAATTTGTGAGCCTTGAAGAATGCAGACTATCGATTTTGAAACAGCACTCGGTTACGGTTGACTCAAAAACGGCTTTTAGAAAGTCTGTTTTGTGCAGTGGGAACTGAGAACAAGTTCTTGCTGATCGCTGGAATATACCAAACATCATGTAAGCATTTTAACTGTTCTTGAACATTCACAAATGTGACATTCCCTAGTGCTGGAAGAACCCTTCCATTTGCTGCTGTGATGCTATATGGAGTCTAGAAACTTTCAAACTCGATAAAGCTTTTGCTGTCTTTAGAAAAATGTGCCTTGAAGCTCCATTATCAAAATACCAATCATCTGAGCTAAGTTCTGTTGAATATATTGAACCATCAACACAGAACGAGTCTTTCATTTGTGGCTGAGCGGAAATATTTGTTTGACACAGTCTTTCCCAAGTCAGAGCATCTTTTGACATGCCTTAACCCAATGTCGTCTCGAACCACAGTAGTTGCACTTTCCATTCTTCTTGAAATTCTGATGTTTGCTTGGTTTTCCTGTTTTCACTGTAAGTGCTTCCTGTTCCTCTTCCTTGTCCTTCTCGTGACTCCTTATATCCTTTTGATGGGCATATAATTGTGTTGTGAGTTCATCAATTGTTTGCTTATCTTCACTTAGAAGTAGCGAACTTGACTTAAATGAGCAACATTCAACTGACAGTCCATCTAGAGTCTTGCATCTGAGTAGCATATAATGGTAGCCTAGTTTCATATTTTTCCTGAAGACCCTTGTTCAACTCCTTCCACAAAAGTATTAGCTTAGACAGAAAGTTGCCATGTCTTCACTCTCTTTCCATTTGAAGTGGAAAAACTCTGCGTGGAAATATCGTACAGCTGACTTTTAGATGATGATTAATATAGTTTGTGTAGCTCTAGCCATGCATCCCTTGCATTATTATAATCTTCAGCACGTTCCCTTCTGTCGTAGTGTTCGTTAATACCATCACAGCATTCGCATTCGCTTTGACAATAGTGTCAACTTTCTCTGTGTGTTCTTTACATTGATCAGCCGTTGCACCTTCTAATAAATTGGCGGGCTCAACCAAGCTTCCCTCGACGACCTCCATAGCACTAGGATGGGATCGCAACACAAAACCAATCCTGTACTTCCACATCGGCGGGCTCAACCAAGCTTCCCTCGACGACCTCCATAGCACTAGGATGGGATCGCAACACAAAACCAATCCTGTACTTCCACATCGGCCAATCATTTTCGCCTGCTAAAGGCTTGACTTGGATTCTAGTTACTTCCATTTCAAGAGCAATCAATAAGAAACACTTGCAAACGGGAATCTTAACCTCAAAAAGCAATTTCAACTTGTTCTGCGTAAAACAATGCACTGCACTCCAGCAATCGAGAATGTGATCGCCACAGTACCTAGCCGCATATGCAGCTTTACCTGTGCGATAAAGAAGGTTTTAAAGAATATCCACAAGCTTTAATATTTGTCTATTTGTCTTGGGCGGAGTTTAGCTTTCTGCGCTACCATTGGCTGGGTCTCGGTGATCCCACATGGGCGGACTAGAATGGGGGTATCCAAGTTGGCAGCTGGGCGGGTCGCTGCTAGATGGTCACTCATCCAGCTAGTGACCAAGCCCAATGCTGCTTAACTTGGGGTGCCTTTGATGTGAGGGATTGGCAGACCTCAGCCTCGGGGGCCCAAGCCGTCCTTCGGCAACCGGTAACTCTTCCTCCGCCTTGGCGCCTTATGGTCATAGCGGCCCAAAGAGTGCACCAGCTGGTTGGTGTGGTAAGTGGTTTTCGTGTACGTGGTACGGGTTCTCTCCCATACCACGTCCACAATATATAGGAGACCGGAATGGGTGTGTAGGATGTGTGCCGGGAATCTACGCCCGGTATCATAGATCATCCGAAGCGCCCTGTTTTGGACGGTTTGCAGCCTGCGGATGGTGGACACTGCCGCCGATCCCCAGACCTCGCAGCCATACTAAATCAGGGGCGGGATAATTGCCTGATATAGGCGTAGTTTGAGGTATGAGGGCATTGTGGAGCGGAATACAGGGTACAGTTGTCTGAGCGCGGAGTGACCGAGGCCGACCTTTGCCCTGACATGTGGAGCGAAAGTGAGGCCGCGGTCGAGGGTGACTCCGAGGTACACTATGTGATCAAAAGTATCCGGACACCCCACAAACATACGTTTTTCATCTTAGGTGCATTGTACTGCCACCTACTGACTGGTACTCATTATCCCCGACCTCAGTAGTCATTAGACGTGAAACAGCAGAATGGGACGCTCCGTGGATCTCAGGACTTCGAACGTGGTCAGGTGATTGGGTGTCACTTGTATCAGAGTCTGTACGCGAGATTTCCATACTCCTAAACATCCCTAGGTCCACTGTTTCTGATGTGATAGTAAAGTGGAAACGTGAAGGGACATGTAAGCACAAAAGCGTACAGATCGACCTCGTCTGTTGACTGACAGAGACCGCCGACATCTGAAGAGGGTCGTAAAGAGTAATAGGCAGACATCTATCCAGACCATCACACATGAATTCCAAACTGCATCAGGATTCACTCCAAGTACTTTGACATTTAGGCGTGAGGTGAGAAACCTTGGATTCCATGGTCGAGCGGCTGCTCATAAGCCACACATCACGCAGGAAAATGCCAAACGACGCCTCGCTTGGTGTAAGGATCGTCAACATTACTCGATTGAACAGTGGAAAAAAGTTGTGTGGAGTGACGAACCACAGTACACAATGTGGTGATCCGATGCCCGGTGAACGTCATCTGCCAGCGTGTGTAGTGCCAACAGTGAAATTCCGAGGTGGTGGTGTTATGGTGTGGTCGTGTTTTTCCTGGAGGGGGCTTGCACCCCTTGTTGTTTTGCGTGGCACGATCACAGCGTAGGCCTACATTGATATTTTAAGCACCTCCTTGCTTCCCACTGTTGAAGAGCAATTCGCGTATGGCGATTGCATCTTTCAACACGATCGAGCACCTGTTCATACTGCACGGGCTGTGTTGGAGTGGTTACACAACAATAACATGCCTGTAATGAACTGGCCTGCACAGAGTCCTGACTTGAATCCTATAGAACACCTTTGGGGTGTTTTGAAACGCCGACTTCGTGCCAGGCCTCACCGACCTACATCGATACCTCTCCTCAGTTCCGCACTCCGTGAAGAATGAGCTGCCATTCACCAAGAAACCTTCCAGCACCTGATTGAAAGTATGCCTGCGAGAGTGAACGATGTCATCAAGGCTAAGGGTGGGCCAACACCATATTGACTTCCAGCATTACCGATGGAGGGCGCCACGAATTTGTACGTCATTTTCAGCCAGGTGTCCGGATACTTTTGATCATGTAGTGTATTTGGCAGAGGTAACCCAAGGGATTCTCCTCCGCTGCAGTTTCAGTGATTTCGCGCAACAGTTTGAACACACGCTGGACCCATAACCTATTGAAGTGCAAAAATAAACAAATTGTTCACGTTTTTCCAGCAGAGGTTTCCTTTTATTGAGGTTGCTAAATACAAAATATTCTCGTTCATTTCTACATGTCTATTCCGTTAGCTTGCTATGGTAACAGGTAGGGGTGGGGACGATACGAGTAAACCCGATAAGTAAACTGATTCCTCCGGTTCTGGCGGCTCTATACGATATACCAGGTAAACCGAGGTTATACCCAAACGCAGGGTGAATTACATGGCGCTTCCGAATATAGGAGCTGCTTTTTCTTCGGTTCCACTACAAACATCTACGTCACCGCATTCAATGTTATGTTGTAAACACTTCTATGGAGTCTTCTTTAGATAAAAAATTGATGTAAATATACAAAATTATATCTATTTAATCAATGTTAACATCTCCGTGTCAGCTGAGGGAGTCTTATCTCCAGCAGGGCAGATAATCTCTGAGAGAAAGACATCTCTCAGCCCAAGTCGGGCAGAAATGCTTACATTCTTATTTTTAGATTTTTTGCATATATATGTGTGTGTGTGTATTTTGTGTATGATAGTATGACTTTTTTGAGGAATTAGTTTATTTTTGGAAGAATAAAATTTGACTTTAACTTAATGTAAGTCATCACATCAACCACCTTCACAAACCTGCCGCCAAATAATAAACATAGCGGTGTGGCCAGAAACATTTTTTTCGTGTCTTAATTCAATATTATTATTGTTGTTATTATTATTATTATTATTATTATTATTGGTAATATTGCTACTATTTGCTGATATAGCGATAGTGGCTCTTAATAGTCCACCAACTCGCCATTTATCTTTTATTTTAGTTTATTAATTATGAAATCCACATAGATGTGCTGGCGTTTTGTTAACAAGTACAGCTTCAAAATTTAACTATTGTGTAATAATTATCCCCTAAACGACACTCAACAAGTGTTATATTCTAGAGAATAGCAGAAACTTACAGGAAAACCTTTTGAAGTAACATTAAAAAGAAATACCCGTAACATATACTAGAACACATTATATTCTCTTTGAGTGTGAAACAACTTGATATGTTTCGCTTGATAGACGAAACCTAGAATTCATCAGAAGAGGTAACTTGATTTTCCCACCGTTGTAGTGGGAAATAGTTACAAAGGAAACATTTTACCACTGTCCTGATGTTTTGGTATCCTGCCTTAGGCTTAGTGTGCAATACAGCCAGTTTTGCAATACAAATATGAAAATCTTGTTAACCTCATTGCATCATCTCATGCAACATATTGTGTTACCAACAAGACAAATTGCTGAATATTTTGCTTGCCTTAGTAGTATGTAAATAAGGGAAGTATAAAAAATGTTATACAATTATTAATGGTAATATAGTTATCTAAAATCATAAACCAATTTCAAGAGAATATACTCTATCTGGCTCTTTCGATAAGATGTACAATGGAAATTATAGAAGTTGCCAGACTGTAGTGCATTTGATTATACAGGGTGATATATGAAGAACTGACACATTTATTTCTTTAGTTTTTCAAAACAAGTTATGCTAGCGACAACTTATTATACCCGAACTGCAGAGGAATTTTGGGAGATTATTTACCTCTATAGCAAATGTTGAAAATGTCTTCCATCCAGCATAAGGCACAACTCAACACATCGTTCCATGTTACTGGCCACTCGTTGGAGGACTCTGTTGCCGATAGCTTGAATCTCCTGTGTAATGTTGTGCTTCAGATCGTCCAATGTCTGGGGACGTGTGACATAAAACCTGTCTTTTAAGTAACCGCATAGAAAGAAGTCCGGCGATGTCAAATCCGGATATCTCGGTGGCCGCAGGTTCTTGGAAATTATCCGGTCGTCAAAGAAACTTGCAATTAGTACCATGGATTCATTTAATGTATGGCATGTAGCGCCGTCCTGCTGAAATATCCTTGACTCAGTTCTACATCATCTAGTTGCTCAGCAAACTCCATGAAAATCCGTCGGTACTCTGTACGGTTCACATTTCTTAAAAAAAAATTGGTCCCACTATTCTCTGTGCGGATATTGCGCACCAAACTCCTATTTTAACCGGGTACATAGGTGCATAGTGGGATAAATGGAACCATGCTTCATCTGTGGACCATGTGATGGACAATAAAGCAGAATTTTGCACAATGAACGCCTGAAACCAACGACAATAATTCAGTCGTCTATCCTTATCTGGTTCTTGTAACTGATGTACAACCGTTATCCTATACGGCTTTAGGCCTGAACTTTTTACAGCTCTCTGACACATTGAGTAGCTGTACCCCATCTCCTGCGACAAACGTCTTAATGGTTTTTTCGGTGACTGATCCAGTCGTGCTCTTACGTCAACAACAACCGTGGGAAGCCTAGATGAACGAGTTTTGCTTTTTTCACTCACCAGAGATCCAGTTGTTTCCAATTTGTTTACCAGCCCCAGCACTGTGTTTCTTTGGGGAGGACTCCGAATACCAAATTCTTTCTGGTATGCCCTTTTAGTAGCTGTAATTGAATTCGTAATCCAGTATTGTTTTACAAGGAAGAGTCGTTCATTTAATGTGTACTCCATTTTCACTTTGGCTAGAACAAAATCTCAAAAACAGTTGTCGACAATAAGACTAACAATTACGAATAAAACATGAACATCTGCACATCTAGTGGCAGTCAATCGAAACTCCAGAATATTCTGCTTAATTTGGTGCTAAAATTGGGACATTGAGTGAATTTCGAACAGAATAATTAAAGAAAGAAATGTGTCAGTTCTTCATAAATTATCCTGTAATATACAAGGCAAGCTACTGACTACTGAACTTCTGCTTACCATAAGCAAAAAGGGAAACTTAACAATCAGTGAAATGACCGATGTTGTGTGCGATAAGCCTTCCTACGTATTCAAACCTGGCGCCAAATAAAGAACCCGGTTATATACTTGGTGTACCGAGTCGTATGACGTCACAGAACCGAATCGACTTGTACCGAACCGCCCCCAGCCCTAGTAACAGGCGACTGGAGACAGACCAGATATGTAATGCTCAGTAGTTCTATCTAGAGAAAATACCCATAACTAAATGGCAATTCTCCGCACTAGCGGCAGTTTATAAACCTACTTGATTCTGTAAGATTCGTGCCACAATGAAATTTATTTAAAATGGCATTTGAAATTAAAATAAAACTGAAACCCAGAAAAAGTCTAGTAAATTTCGATTTTGGATGAATAATTGATATTGAAGTGTATGATGGGCTTCCCTGAACCCAAGAATCGCATTTTTAATAGGGGTTTCTAAAGAGGTGCAGACTTTCTCTTTCCATTACAAATTCACGTTATACCCCTTATACACGATACTAATCATATAAACAAATATTGTTTTATCCACATTATGCTATTCGTGATTCTTGAAATTAATACAAAATAAGCAACTGCATTCAAATGTTTATTTCAGAGGATAACAGCACTCGCAGTATGTGGGTAGCTTTGAAATTGGTTTAATACCATGCTTTGTATCATATCACGACAAACAAAACACATGCAAAAATCTGATGTGTTGCATTCACTACTCCTTCTTCTACAAAAGGTTATTCTTCTTCTACTTCTTGTTAATAGAGATAAACTTTCATTAGACATTTTCAAATTTCGTTGCAGGTATAAGAAGAATGCAGTAGGCTAAAGTAGTAATCAAATCTTTTGGTCGCTATTTAATGGCTTTGAAGTTTCATTCTTTTTTCATGAACATAGAAGGAAGGGATGAATAACAATTGGCAGTTCAGAAATGTATCAAGATTTGAGCATTCAAACCAATAACAAAGAATACTTCGGAAATGGTTAACGCCACAAAAAGTTATTTGACATGAATTGTGTATTTTAACGAGATCTACATTTTCTATGTAGTATTATTTTTTCTATCTGTTATGGTTTACCAATTATACAAAAGCCATTAAAATGAAGAAGACTTCACAGGCTATTGCCAGAAAATTCAAGATATACATTTTATTTATCACGTCTTAAATATATAGTAGATAAATCAGAATCATTAGAGCCATTTTAGAGAACATAAAACATAAGGACGTTTTTTCTATGTTAGGGATAGTATGCGTTAGGGGGGATTTTCTTGAAAATCTTCATTTCGAATACTTGCAACTTAAATATGAAGTTTCGTATTTAGCGGACTTTACGTTCTTGAGTTATACCGTTTACACACACACACACACACACACACACACACACACACACACACACACACACACGCACGCACACTGGGCGCGCACGTTTTTCTAATTTTTTTATTCAGGGTGTCTCAAAACGTGTATTTCAGGTGAAATCTCGATATCGAAAATTTTTGTGGAATATCGTACTTGCTGCCTACCATTAATAAGTGCAGATAAAGTCAACATCTAAATATCTCGCTTATAAAGTTTTTTTGGGGAAAAATTCTGATGTGAGACATTCACATGACTTTCTCTACTCTCTCTCTTTATTAGTGGGTATACTAAAGCTTATTTCTCTAACTACTATCTTTAATCCAAATAAACCTTTGCAAAAATAATTGCATTACACATTTCGTTATAAACACAAAGAAAACAGTGATAGTCAAATGTTTAAGAACTGGGCACTATATGCTGGTCTCAAAATTCCATACTGTTTGCATGCAATCACGAGAAACAACTGAAAATCGATGGGACTTTAAAAGAATGGCAAGTATTGAACAATTTGAGCCTTTAATAACGGATATCTCAGGAACGACATATGGCACAAAAAACTTATTTTATGTAAATTGTGTGTTTTAAAGAGATCTGCATTTTTTGATTGATACGTTTTCGTCTATCGCTTAACGTTTACACGTTATACAAGATTCCTTCCGAATGAAGAGGACTTTCTAGGCTATTCTCAGAAAATGCAAGATATACATTTTATTTGTTGTATGTCTTTCATATACGGTATTTTAATTAAAATCGTTAAGAGCCATTTTTTAGAAAAGCAAAATTTTTGTTAAATGTTCGATGTAAAGGGTAGTTGGGTTGGGGTGATTTTCGTGAAAATATACGTGTCGTATCCTGGGAAGATACTAAACTCAAATACCAAGTTTGGTACTTATCCACTTTTGTTTTGAGTTATGCTGTTCACAGACAGGCATGTTTTCAAAAATGGTTTATTTGGATTCAGGGCGCCTCCAAACATGTATTTCCGGTGAAAACTCGGTATAAAATTTTGGGGTGGAATGCAATATTTTCCGTACTTACTATACGTAGTAGAGGAAGTATAAATTGTAGAACAAAAGTTTATAAGCATTCTATTTCTGACAGTTTTTTTGTATAAAAGTTTCGATAGATCAATAAGAAGTTAGCCCAATTTTATTGCTATTTGTATGTAACAAGTAATTACAGAAAAGTAGTTCTGTTCGCATATCAAGTATACGGAAGAGTCACAAATTTGTGCATTATCAAACGTTTCATTTATGTTGTTTTTTGTTTATTTACATCCAAAACCTTAAATTTCAAAACAAGGCTTTTAAAACGTCACATGACTACATTTTGCATAGTGAGAGGCAGAAAGGGTGAAGGGAGAAGAGTGGAATAGAAAGGAAGAAAGATTGAGTTATAATGGGAGAGAAAACTGCAAAGTTGGAGTGAAGAAGGGAGAAAGTGGGCTAAGGTAGAGTGAGAGAGCGAGGAGGAGGAGGAGCAGCAGCGGAAGAAGAAAGAAGGAGAACTTGTGCTACTGCAGAAATACAAGTAGGGTTGTGGATTCTACTTGTAACTATATAATGAAACTGTAACAACATTTTCTGGCAATTTCGAATAAATAATTCACAAGTAAGGCTATCGTGAAGCAAGAAGTGGCAGTTCTAAAAATGTTTACTTGTATATAACATGTTATCTTTTCATGCAATAATGGCCAAAACCGATATACAAATACCTTAAATACCAATCAGAAAAGGGCTATTTTGTATATGAATTTATTTTCCCCCAAAGGGAGGGGTTCTGGTGGGCAGCAAAATAATTAAAAAACGTTTAACTAATGTAATAAACATTGGATTCGAATATACACATAAATGCTTACAACTTTAACTTACCAGAATGAGTATCGTATTACCTTTCCTACATCACCAGCTCATTCTGACATAATTTGCTCATTTTGTTTTTTAAGTGTTGCATAACAAAATTACCTACACAAAGAGAATGATTCTGACAAGTTTTATTACTCAATTTCTATTGGACGGGTATTTAAGAAATTACAGCAGTTTGTGGGTATAGTTATTTGTGTATGTAAACCAATTACCACGAGAAACAGTATATTTCTGTTTGTATTGCAAGCATAAGGAAAAGGCATAGGTTTGTATACTGTTGAACCTTCTAATTAATTATCAATACCCTAGAAAAAGAGTTTTATAATAGGTTTTCAAAACATCACGACATGTAAGTTACACAGAGAGAGGGAGATGGAGAGAGTGGAAAGGGATATTTTATTATTATTATTATTATAATTATAGACTAGGGTTCTTGTAATTGGTCACATTCCTCTTAACAATAATTAATACAACAGAATATTTGAAAACTGCTTTACATAATGAACCTAACTTTTTAATTTTAAACAACCCCGGGCATCATTTCACCCATTTCATTCATCGTCCAATTAGACTTAACCGCTTAAATGACAAACATAATAATAATAATTAATAATAATAATAAGTAATAATAATAATAATAATAATAATAATAATAATAATTAATAATAACTTTACATGAAATTGAAGTTAATGCAATACTGTAATACACACATATAACTTGGCCATTTTCACTTAGTTTTTGACCATGGGGTGGTCAATTTCTATACAGCATATTAACAATCAAATTAAATTTCGTGTACAATTATTTTTTAAAATTAGTTCAATGGGCATATTACAAGGGATTTGGCATCAAATTTAATACCCTGTAAACCTGTTACTTAAAATAAAAAATAAATATTTTCATTGTATATAAAAGTTGGTCAAACATTCTACTGTATTAATTATTCCTAGCACCAATGCACTAGTAGCCCATATAATTTATACAGTTGCCACTGGGTAGCACCATTAAGCATTACATATTTGATCTGTCTCCAGTCGCCTATGTTATGATAAAAAAACAGCATATCAACTGATCGGTCTCGCCCACGCCGCTCTCAGGCAGCTGTAATCTATATTCAGATCCACCAAGCACAACACACCTCAAACTACACCTACATCAGGCGATTATCCTGACCCTGGTCCTGTATGGCTGTGAAGCCTGGGGATCGGCGGCAGCGACCACCATCCGCAGGCTGCGGACCGCCCACAACTGGGCGTATTCCCGTCACACACTCACTCCCTATATCGTGGACATGGTGCGGGAGAGAACCCGCAGCGTGTACCCAAAACTGACCTTTCCAACTACTCAGCTGGTGCATACCCTGGGTCACTATGACCACAGGGCACGCAGAAGAAGAGCGAGTTACCGGTTACCCAGACGCCTTAGGACCTCGGGCTTAAGGGCTACCACACCTGTCCATCACACCCACCGCAAGTTAAGCAACATCGGGCTTGCTCACTGACTGGATGGGTGACCCTTCAGTAGTGTCCCGCCCGGCTGCTAACTTGGACACCCTCCAAACCCATACCTAATTCCCATCTTGCGTCGCTGCCAGCCGGCCTGCTTAAATTGACGACCTCACAAGCTGCCGCTCAAGTTAAGTAGTATTGGACTCGGTCACCACTTGGACGCATGACCGCCCAAGTGCCTCGCCGAGATCCAGCCAATGACATTGCACGAAGCTTTACTCCGCTCATTCACAACTACATAAGAACTTGCGCAAAACCTCTAATGCACGATATTACTAATAGCTTTCATAGTATTAACACGTGGTGGGTTTTTTTTAGTGGGTATTCCGCGCTTTGAGCGACCCCCAGCCATTGCACACCGGCTAGGGGTCGAATGCAGCAATGCATTTTTTCCCCCACGGAAAAAAAAACCTCTAATCTTCTATGGCTCAATTCGAGTGCTAGACACCGAACGGTGAACATCGTGCTCCGAAATCTCGTGCTCTTAAAAACAATAAAGACTGCTACTTCCTACGATGGGGTGCACTTAAAAAGTGTTTACATTGTGCAGATAGCGTTTACGCGCCGGAAAAGTGTAGCCAAATTACCGCTACTTTTCGGTGTAAACAATGTAAATACGTGTGTATATAACTATTCGAGTGACAAAACTGTGTTTCTGTGACTGTGTTTGTGTATGTGTTATGTGTTTTCGTGTTTAACCCTGTGTAAAACTATATACTGTGTAGTGCAGTGCAAGTGGTCACAACGTGGGACCACGCGTAGCAGGCAGTTCCCAGCAGCACTTGCGGCTGGGGAGCATTGACCGGCAAGCAACATGGCGTCAGCCGCACCAGCAGCTGTTCCTTCTCCCTCGCCGGCCGGCGATGAACTAAACGCCCGAGGCTTGTTTTTTTAGGGAAAACAGGAACAGAGGTATAATGGAAAACAAGATTTAAAGGGTGTTTGGAAGGAAAGAGGGAGAGGAGTAGAAGGGATCTTATTCTGGGTGACACAATTTATTGTGGCATACTTGGTGACCGGTTCCGCCGAAGCGCCCCGGAGGCTCGTGGGTGATGACATATGTGTGGCGGAGTAAATCCGCTGTGGTGGTCAGGTATCTGACGTGGCCAAAGCCCTGACAGGGACCTGTGAAATGGAGTAATTTTAACAGTAAATGAAGGCTCCGAGCCCGGGCCTGTTACCTCCGGGCATTCGGGTTGTGTCCAGGGAACTCTGGACAGAATTGTCGAGTGTGGTGCTGCGGTGATGATCTTGGAGGTGTCGTGATGTCCGGTTGAAGAGTCTTGATCATCCTGGTCGCATGGTATGCGAACGGTGGTGCGGTGTGTCGTGTCGATGTCCTTGATGGTCTTGGCGTGTTGTGTCTGAATGGTTTCTATGATAGCGTAGAAGTGTGTGACGTACCGGTCTTCAGCTCTGGTGAATTTGGTGATGAACTGACCTTTCAGTGCGGTGAAGTGTGTGACGTACCGGTCTTCAAGTCTGGTGAATTTGGTAGTGAACTGATCTTCCAGTGCGGAGCAGTGTGTGGTGAACTGGTCTTCAAGTCTGGTGAATTTGGTAGTGAATTGATCTTCCAGTGCGGTGCAGTGTGTGACGTACCGGTCTTCAGGTCTGGTGAATTTGGTGATGAACTGACCTTTCAGTGCGGTGTAGTGTGTGACGTACCGGTCTTCAAGTCTGGTGAATTTGGTAGTGAACTGATCTTCCAGTGCGGAGCAGTGTGTGGTGAACTGGTCTTCAAGTCTGGTGAATTTGGTAGTGAACTGATCTTCCAGTGCGGTGCAGTGTGTGACGTACCGGTCTTCAAGTCTGGTGAATTTGGTGGTGAACTGATCTTCCAGTGCGGTGCAGTGTGTGACGTACCGGTCTTCAAGTCTGGTGAATTTGGTGGTGAACTGATCTTCCAGTGCGGTGCAGTGTGTGACGTACCGGTCTTCAAGTCTGGTGTATTTGGTGGCGAACTGATCTTCCAGTGCGGTGTAGTGTGTGACCTACCGGTCTTGAAGTCTGGTCATTTTGGTAGTGAACTGACCTTCCAGTGCGGTGTAGTGTGCGACGTACCCGTCTTCAGGTCTCGTGAATATGGTGGTGAACTGATCTTCCAGTGCGGTGTAGTGTGTGGTGAACCGGTCTTCAAGTCTCGTGAATTTGGTGGTGAACTGATCTTCCAGTGCGGTGCAGTGTGTGACGTACCGGTCTTCAAGTCTGGTGAATTTGGTGGTCAACTGATCTTCCAGTGCGGTGCAGTGTGTGACGTACCGGTCTTCAAGTCTGGTGTATTTGGTGGCGAACTGATTTTCCAGTGCGGTGTAGTGTGTGACCTACCGGTCTTGAAGTCTGGTCATTTTGGTAGTGAACTGACCTTCCAGTGCGGTGTAGTGTGCGACGTACCCGTCTTCAGGTCTCGTGAATATGGTGGTGAACTGATCTTCCAGTGCGGTGTAGTGTGTGGTGAACCGGTCTTCAAGTCTCGTGAATTTGGTGGTGAACTGATCTTCCAGTGCGGTGTAGTGTGTGACGTACCGGTCTTCAAGTCTCGTGCATTTGGTGGTGAACTGATCTTCCAGTGCGGTGCAGTGTGTGACGTACCGGTCTTCAAGTCTGGTGAATTTGGTGGCGAACTGATCTTCCACTGCGGTGCAGTGTGTGACATACCGGCCTTCAAGTCTGGTGAATTTGGTAGTGAACTGATCTTCCAGTGCGGTGCAGTGTGTGACGTACCGGTCTTCAAGTCTGGTGAATTTGGTGGTGAACTGATCTTCCAGTGCGGTGCAGTGTGTGACGTACCGGTCTTCAAGTCTCGTGAATTTGGTGGTTAACTGATCTTCCAGTGCGGTGTAGTGTGTGGTGAACCCGTCTTCAAGTCTAGTGAATTTAGTGGTGAACTGATCTTCCAGTGCGGTGCAGTGTGTGGTGAACAGATCTTCAAGTCTCGTGAATTTGGTGGTGAACTGATCTTCCAGTGCGGTGTAGTGTGTGACGTACCGGTCTTCAAGTCTGGTGAATTTGGTGGTGAACTGATCTTCCAGTGCGGTGTAGTGTGTGGTGAACCGGTCTTCAAGTCTCGTGAATTTGGTGGTGAACTGATCTTCCAGTGCGGTGTAGTGTGTGACGTACCGGTCTTCAAGTCTGGTGAATTTGGTGGTGAACTGATCTTCCAGTGCGGTGTAGTGTGTGGTGAACCGGTCTTCAAGTCTAGTGAATTTGTTAGTGAACTGATCTTCCAGTGCGGTGTAGTGTGTGGTGAACCGGTCCTCAAGTCTCGTGAATTTGGTGGTGAACTGATCTTCCAGTGCGGTGTAGTGTGTGACGTACCGGTCTTCAAGTCTCGTGAATTTGGTGGTGAACTGATCTTCCAATGCGGTGCAGTGTGTGACGTACCGGTCCTCAAGTCTCGTGAATTTGGTGGTGAACTGATCTTCCAGTGCGTTGGAGTGTGTGGTGAACCGGTCTTCAAGTCTAGTGAATTTGGTAGTGAACTGATCTTCCAGTGCGGTGTAGTGTGTGACGTACCGGTCTTCAAGTCTCGTGAATTTGGTGGTGAACTGATCTTCCAATGCGGTGTAGTGTGTGACGTACCGGTCTTCAAGTCTCGTGAATTTGGTGGTGAACTGATCTTCCAGTGCGGTGCAGTGTGCGGTGAACCGGTCTTCAAGTCTCGTGAATTTGGTGGTGAACTGATCTTCCAATGCGGTGCAGTGTGTGGTGAACCGGTCTTCAAGTCTCTTGAATTTGGTGGTGAACTGATCTTCCAGTGCGGTGTAGTGTGTGGTGAACTGAACTTCCAGTGCGGTGTAGTGTTGAACTGATCTTCCAGTGCGTTGTAGTGTGTGGTGAACCGGTCTTCCAGTGCGGTGTAGCGTGTGGTGAACTGATCTTCAAGTGCGGTGTATTGTGTGGTGAACTGATCTTCCAGTACGGTGTAGTGTGTGTTGAACTGATCTTCAAGTGCGGTGTAGTGTGTGGTGAACTGATCTTCCAGTGCGGTGTAGTGTGTGGTGAACCGGTCTTCAAGTGCAGTGTAGTGTGTGGTGAACTGATCTTCAAGTACGGTGTAGTGTGTGGTGAACCGATCTTCAAGTACGGTGTAGTGTGTGGTGAACCGATTTTCAAGTTCGGTGTAGTGTGTGGTGAACCGATCTTCAAGTGCGGTGTAGTGTGTGGTGAACTCATCTTCCAGTACGGTGTGGTGTGTGGTGAAACGATCTTCAAGTGCGGTGTAGTGTGTGGTGAACTGATCTTCCAGTATGGTGTAGTGTGTGGTGAACTGATCTTCAAGTACGGTGTAGTGTGTGGTGAACTGATCTTCCACTGCGGTGTAGTGTGTGGTGAACCGATCTTCCAGTGCGGTGTAGTGTGTGGTGAACTGATCTTCAAGTACGGTGTAGTGTGTGGTGAACCGATCTTCAAGTACGGTGTAGTGTGTGGTGAACCGATCTTCAAGTTCGGTGTAGTGTGTGGTGAACCGATCTTCAAGTGCGGTGTAGTGTGTGGTGAACTCATCTTCCAGTACGGTGTAGTGTGTGGTGAACGGATCTTCAAGTACGGTGTAGTGTGTGGTGAACCGATCTTCAAGTGCGGTGTAGTGTGTGGTGAACTGATCTTCCAGTATGGTGTAGTGTGTGGTGAACTGACCTTCAAGTACGGTGTAGTATGTGGTGAACTGATCTTCCACTGCGGTGTAGTGTGTGGTGAACCGATCTTCCAGTGCGGTGTAGTGTGTGGTGAACTGATCTTCAAGTACGGTGTAGTGTGTGGTGAACTGATCTTCAAGTACGGTGTAATGTGTGGTGAACTGATCTTCCAGTATGGTGTAGTGTGTGGTGAACTGATCTTCAAGTACGGTGTAGTGTGTGGTGAACCGATCTTCAAGTACGGTGTAGTGTGTGGTGAACCGATCTTCAAGTACGGTGTAGTGTGTGGTGAACTCATCTTCCAGTACGGTGTAGTGTGTGGTGAACTGATCTTCCAGTACGGTGTAGTGTGTGGTGAACTGATCTTCAAGTACGGTTTAGTGTGTGGTGAACCGATCTTCAAGTGCGGTGTAGTGTGTGGTGAACTGATCTTCCAGTACGGTGTAGTGTGTGGTGAACTGATCTTCAAGTACGGTGTAGTGTGTGGTGAAATGATCTTCAAGTACGGTGTAGTGTGAGGTGAACTGATCTTCAAGTACGGTGTAGTGTGTGGTGAACTGATCTTCAAGTACGGTGTAGTGTGTGGTGAACTGATCTTCAAGTGCGGTGTAGTGTGTGGTGAACTGATCTTCAAGTACGGTGTAGTGTGTGGTGAACTGATCTTCAAGTACGGTGTAGTGTGTGGTGAACTGATCTTCAAGTACGGTGTAGTGTGTGGTGAACTGATCTTCAAGTACGGTGTAGTGTGTGGTGAACCGATCTTCAAGTACGGTGTAGTGTGTGGTGAACCGATCTTCAAGTTCGGTGTAGTGTGTGGTGAACCGATCTTCAAGTGCGGTGTAGTGTGTGGTGAACTCATCTTCCAGTACGGTGTAGTGTGTGGTGAACGGATCTTCAAGTACGGTGTAGTGTGTGGTGAACCGATCTTCAAGTGCGGTGTAGTGTGTGGTGAACTGATCTTCCAGTATGGTGTAGTGTGTGGTGAACTGACCTTCAAGTACGGTGTAGTATGTGGTGAACTGATCTTCCACTGCGGTGTAGTGTGTGGTGAACCGATCTTCCAGTGCGGTGTAGTGTGTGGTGAACTGATCTTCAAGTACGGTGTAGTGTGTGGTGAACTGATCTTCAAGTACGGTGTAATGTGTGGTGAACTGATCTTCCAGTATGGTGTAGTGTGTGGTGAACTGATCTTCAAGTACGGTGTAGTGTGTGGTGAACCGATCTTCAAGTACGGTGTAGTGTGTGGTGAACCGATCTTCAAGTACGGTGTAGTGTGTGGTGAACTCATCTTCCAGTACGGTGTAGTGTGTGGTGAACTGATCTTCCAGTACGGTGTAGTGTGTGGTGAACTGATCTTCAAGTACGGTTTAGTGTGTGGTGAACCGATCTTCAAGTGCGGTGTAGTGTGTGGTGAACTGATCTTCCAGTACGGTGTAGTGTGTGGTGAACTGATCTTCAAGTACGGTGTAGTGTGTGGTGAAATGATCTTCAAGTACGGTGTAGTGTGAGGTGAACTGATCTTCAAGTACGGTGTAGTGTGTGGTGAACTGATCTTCAAGTACGGTGTAGTGTGTGGTGAACTGATCTTCAAGTGCGGTGTAGTGTGTGGTGAACTGATCTTCAAGTACGGTGTAGTGTGTGGTGAACTGATCTTCAAGTACGGTGTAGTGTGTGGTGAACTGATCTTCAAGCGCAGTGTAGTGTGTGGTGAACTGATCTTCAAGTACGGTGTAGTGTGTGGTGAACTGATCTTCAAGTACGGTGTAGTGTGTGGTGAACTGATCTTCAAGTGCAGTGTAGTGTATGGTGAACCGATCTTCAAGTACGGTGTAGTGTGTGGTGAACCGATCTTCAAGTACGGTGTAGTGTGTGGTGAACCGATCTTCAAGTACGGTGTAGTGTGTGACGTACCGTTCTTCAAGTCTGGTGAATTTGGCGGCGAGCTGTTCTTCCAGTGCGGTGTAGTGTGTGGTGAACTGATCTTTAAGTACGGTGTAGTGTGTGGTGAACTGATCTTCAAGTACGGTGTAGTGTGTGGTGAACTGATCTTCCAGTGCGGTGTAGTGTGTGGTGAACTGGTCTTCCAGTACGGTGTAGTGTGTGGTGAACTGATCTTCAAGTACGGTGTAGTGTTTGGTGAACTGATCTTCCAGTGCGGTGTAGTGTGTGGTGAACTGATCTTCAAGTACGGTGTAGTGTGTGGTGAACTGATCTTCAAGTACAGTGTAGTGTGTGGTGAACGTATCTTCCAGTACGGTGTAGTGTGTGGTGAACTGATCTTCAAGTACGGTGTAGTGTGTGGTGAACTGATCTTCAAGTACGGTGTAGTGTGTGGTGAACTGATCTTCAAGTACGGTGTAGTGTGTGGTGAACTGATCTTCCAGTATGGTGTAGTGTGTGGTGAACTGATCTTCAAGTACGGTGTAGTGTGTGGTGAACCGATCTTCAAGTACGGTGTAGTGTGTGGTGAACCGATCTTCAAGTACGGTGTAGTGTGTGGTGAACTCATCTTCCAGTACGGTGTAGTGTGTGGTGAACTGATCTTCCAGTACGGTGTAGTGTGTGGTGAACTGATCTTCAAGTACGGTTTAGTGTGTGGTGAACCGATCTTCAAGTGCGGTGTAGTGTGTGGTGAACTGATCTTCCAGTACGGTGTAGTGTGTGGTGAACTGATCTTCAAGTACGGTGTAGTGTGTGGTGAAATGATCTTCAAGTACGGTGTAGTGTGAGGTGAACTGATCTTCAAGTACGGTGTAGTGTGTGGTGAACTGATCTTCAAGTACGGTGTAGTGTGTGGTGAACTGATCTTCAAGTGCGGTGTAGTGTGTGGTGAACTGATCTTCAAGTACGGTGTAGTGTGTGGTGAACTGATCTTCAAGTACGGTGTAGTGTGTGGTGAACTGATCTTCAAGCGCAGTGTAGTGTGTGGTGAACTGATCTTCAAGTACGGTGTAGTGTGTGGTGAACTGATCTTCAAGTACGGTGTAGTGTGTGGTGAACTGATCTTCAAGTGCAGTGTAGTGTATGGTGAACCGATCTTCAAGTACGGTGTAGTGTGTGGTGAACCGATCTTCAAGTACGGTGTAGTGTGTGGTGAACCGATCTTCAAGTACGGTGTAGTGTGTGACGTACCGTTCTTCAAGTCTGGTGAATTTGGCGGCGAGCTGTTCTTCCAGTGCGGTGTAGTGTGTGGTGAACTGGTCTTCCAGTGCGGTGTATTGTGTGGTGAACTGATCTTCAAGTACGGTGTAGTGTGTGGTGAACTGATCTTCCAGTGCGGTGTAGTGTGTGGTGAACTGGTCTTCCAGTACGGTGTAGTGTGTGGTGAACTGATCTTCAAGTACGGTGTAGTGTGTGGTGAACTGATCTTCCAGTGCGGTGTAGTGTGTGGTGAACTGATCTTCAAGTACGGTGTAGTGTGTGGTGAACTGATCTTCAAGTACAGTGTAGTGTGTGGTGAACGTATCTTCAAGTGCGGTGTAGTGTGTGGTGAACTGATCTTCAAGTACGGTGTAGTGTGTGGTGAACCGATCTTCAAGTACGGTGTAGTGTGTGGTGAACCGTTCTTCAAGTCTGGTGAATTTGGCGGCGAGCTGTTCTTCCAGTGCGGTGTAGTGTGTGGTGAACTGATCTTCAAGTGCGGTGAGTGTTGAAGATACGGCCAGCAACTCTGTGTGGAGGTCCTGAATTGCTTCAAGGATGTTGTTGCTGCTGGTCGTGTTCTTCTCAACTAGCGCGTTGGTGTTCGCCAACTGGTGCCCTAGTTGAGAGGCGTCGAACTGCGGCGGTGGAGTGTTTCTCTGCGGCGTCTTGTCGATGGTGCTGGTTGGCGATGCTCTACGTGGGTAGAGTGGGCAGACGGCCTGGCCGGTGAAATGCCCCTTGCCCCCTCAGGAGGCGCAGAAGTGGCGGCGGTGTGTCAGGTCGTGTGCCCTGCAGTCGGAGGTGATGGTCCCATTGCCACAGTAGTGGCATCGGGGTGCGGCGTCACATGACGCGGCGGTATGCCCTTATAGGCAGTAGCGTCGGCATGGAGTTGGACGCACACTACGACTGGCTTCGAGCGACAGGGTTTTCCGTAACAACGGCAGTCCTGCGCCGAGGGCCAGCGAGTATTCGCCCTCCTCCAAAAATGTGAGGCGGACTAGCGGTGTAAGACCCCTGTCGTTTCGAATACGAGACGCCTTGGCCGCAGACGGCCGAAAGGGTTGAGCGGCGGTGAGCAATAATGCGCCAGGGAGCTGACGGTGCACTTCCCGGACGACAGCGGAGTAGCGTGCAGGCACGCTGTTCAGCGGCGTGTGACTGACTGCGCTGGCTGGAGAGATGGCGCTGGGCGCTTCGACTGGCGGCGGTGGTGGAGAGGCTGGAAGCTGTTCTACGACGATGGTGGCGCTGGTGGCATCCTCACGAGGAGGAAGCTTGGAGGCTGCGGCTGTCTTCCTCCTGCGCATCTTTACTCGATGAGAGCGCGAAGCGTAGTCCCCCCGAGGTTTATTCTTTTTTCGAGTGGAGGAGAAAATGATTTAATCACTGATCTCAGCCCCGATGGGAGTCGGGAATGAGAGTGTGGGACTCACCTACAGGTCGGCATACCCACTAAAAACTCCTCCACCGGAGAGGGAAAAGTCAAGAGTGAATGTGAGGCAGTACCGCATTAATCACCTGCGGATTCAAGCTGATAGGTATTGTTCGGCAGGCATAGCCTAAGCCGGGTGAAGGAAGGTGCCAGGACGCAAGCATGACCGAGGCACTACTTGCGCCCTTGGGAATTTAGGATGAGAAAAATGTAGGAAGTTAAGAGTGGGTGTATGACAGGATTGTAGGGTGATTACTTAGGCTTCCGGCGTGCTCGGTAGTCGACCGTCGGAGCGTTTTGTTTGGGCCCCCACGGGGGCTCATGCAGTTGTTGTGGAAGTCGTTTGCTTATTACAGCATGCAGCGTCGTCTGGAGTGCTGATAACTCGTCCTTAATGAGTAGTCTGACGTTGTTGTCGTGTTCCTCGAAGTAGGTTGGTATTGTAATTCTGCTAGGAAGCGTTGGTACTAGTAATATGGTGCCGTGGTCCTCTTGGAGTTCGGTAAGTACCTCCTCCAGGGAGGCCAGTTTGGTGGTGATGTTGAGAAGCTCCGCCTGTACATCCTCCAGCTTCTGGAGGATCTCAGTTGAAGCTCGCGTGCAGTTGGTTGAGGCAGTTTCAGGCATGTCGTCTACTGCAGGAGGCCCGTTGTCCAAGGTGCGGTCAGGCTGCGGTGACAACCGCTGTTGCCGCGCAGACACCTTGGCCTTCTGCTGTGGCGGTGTTGAGTGTCGCTGTTGCTGTAACGGGAAACAATCTTGTCCGGTGAAGTGGTCCTGTCTCCAGCAGGTTGCACAGAAGCGGCGTCGACGAGTCAAATCGTGCTGCTGGCAGACAGACGTTAAGTTAAGTTCCCCACAGTAGTGGCACCTTGGCTGAGCGGTACAGCCTACCTCACTGTGCCCCCGTAAAGGCAGCAGCGTCGGCAGGGCGGCATCCATGTGGAGCGGCTCGGCTCGATTCTTAGGCTCTTCCCCAAGAACTGAAGGCCGTCGGAGAGGGCAGCGTCGCAGTGTGCCTTTTCCCGAAAGGAAAGGCGCACGAGCGGTGTTGGGTCCTTCCGTGGTTGAATCCTCGTGGCCTTCCAGGCTGATGACCACAACTGCTGTACGCAGCTAAGAATGGTCTGTGTTGGCAGATGCTGGTGGACACCCACGACCACAGCGCTGAAAGGAAGATAGCGCTGGGCTTGGTCTTACCCAGGCGAAGAGGCGTCCGATTCGCTGTCGTCCGGGACTTCAGCGTAATGCGGCTGCGGCGGCTGTTTCGTCGATCGGCGAGTCCGATTCGTCGGCGGAAGTTTCTGCTGCTACTGCAGCCCGGCGTTGTCTCCTTCTTCCCATGGTGCTAGAAGGTCCTGTCGACTCGAAGGATCCAGGCGAAGTGGCCCCCCCGAGGCGGTCAACCGGTCTCTTTTATAGGACAGCAGCCCAGCCAGCGGGAGGTTACGCCCCTTCCACTCCAACCACATTGGCGCAGCACGACACGGACATGGACCACAGCGAGGTTGAGGAACGGTAGTGAGCTAGGTAATATTATAAACTGGAGAGAGTAGTCCGCGACCTGGAGAAAGAAGCTGCATATTATCAAGAGCTGCTTTCCTCCATGGAAGAGGGAATCAACTTCCACAAAATAGTCAACGACCGGGATTTTGTTATCAGGAGCTCAACGCCAAAGAAAGACACCTGGTTACAGCTGGGTGAGGGGTGCCGCGCCGTGCCACCGCGCAAGCGGCCACTTCACCGCACCAGCGGCCGGGAGAGCGACTCGATCACCGAGCGCCCCGGCCCCGAACCTGGCAAGAAAAAAAAAAATAAAACGCGCCACCTGAGGAACTCTCTCCAGGCTGACAGATACAAACTGCAAAACACTCGCACCTGCCTCAAGCTGTTCCTCAGCAGGAAGGAGGACGCCATCCCCACCATGCAGCACCTGAAGGACGCCGGTATCGAAAACTTCAGTTTCACACCCCGGAATGACCAGCCCCTCCGGTACGTCATCAAGCGACTCCCGGAGGACCTGGAGGAGGACTTCATTCGGGAAAACCTCGAGCTCAAAGGATACACCGGCGTACAGGTACGTCAACTAAATTCACCCGACCGGCCTCTGCCTACCTTCCAGGTCACCCTGGACAGGATCACTGAAAACTCGAAACTGTTACAAGAGAGAGAGAGGTGTGCCATATGATAGTCACCGTGGAGGTCTTCCGAACCAACCACCACATCACTCAGTGTTTTAATTGCCAGCAACTAGGACACACGTTCCACATGTGCCACATAACCTCCCGGTGCGTCCTCTGCGGTGGCCTCCACCGCTTAGCTGACTGCCCCAAAAGGACACGCAGGACGTCGTACCCCACTGTGCGAACTGTGGGGAGACGCATCCTGCCAGCTATTGCGGTTGCGAAACGTTCCGAAACGAACGCCACCGCCGCCAACTGGCATCTATGGCCAGGAGCTCCCCAGGTGCTAAGCCAGGGCCAAAGCCCATTCTTAACCCGGCCCTGGTCAAGGAAGGCGTCTGATTTGCAGGCACCGCGAAGGGGCAAAAGGCACCCACGCCACCATCAAATGGTCCCCCCTCCAATTTCCCCCTCCCAGGAGCCCTCTGGTGACCTGGGCGGACTAAAAGATCTCTTAGAACTATTCAAGTCTTTCAACCTCCCAACACTCTTACCAAAGGTGAAGCCATTCATCGCAAATTTCAAAGGCCTCACCAGCACCTGCGACAAGCTAGAAGCCATCATATGCCTTCTCTCCACAATCTTCGATTAGATGGCCAGTGTAAGGGGAGGTATAACTTTAACTCGCGCGCTCCTGTGGAATGCCGACGGCATCTACCGGCAGCAGCACGAACTTGAAAACTACCTGAGGCGTAACAAAATTGATGTCGCATTTATTTGCGAAACTAAATTAAAACAGAAGTACACTTTTAAGCTCAGGGGTTACAATATTTTTCGAAATGACAGATTTGGCCGACACAGTTGCTCACGCTCCTGTCACGCTGCCAGTATTGACAGCGGTGGAGTGCACACCACTTAAAACTTGCATTAATGACCGAACGGTGATGTTGGTAGCGCTCTACAGGCCCCTGACTCACATTCTTTATTGAAACTTCGAACAGATCCTCAATTTAGAGGAGCACGTTATAATTGCAGGAGACTTCAACGCTCGGCACCCATGGTGACATTCACGCCGAGCAAACGCGACCGGAAATCTCCTGGTAGAACTTATAACGGAGAATGACGACATTGAGGTTCACTTTCCCCCAGAACCCACTTTTTGGAATAGATCAGGTCATTTTTATCCTTAAATTCTGGACTTCGTTCTTACAAAAAATGCGGCTATTACACAAAATTTAACAGTGTATCACAGCTTAGACTCTGACCATTTACCTGTGCATTTCGAAATCTGCGGCGCAGTCACGGCCGGTTAGCGGAGTGCAGATACCGACTGGCAAAGGTTTATTACAGACATGCACAGGAGGGCTCAGCCTAAGCTGTCATACTACAGCGAGGCAGAAATTGATGCCGCCGTTCAAAACTTCACTGCCTCGCTTCGCACGGCCAAAAGAAACGCTACCACGTACACCACAAGTCCACCCAGTTTTTGCACGTACCCGGAGGTGGAACAGCTTATTGCTAGGAGGTGACGCCTGACGAGACTGTGGCGACTTACCCGCCAGCCCGAATACAAAGTTGCAGTAAAATGGCTACGCAAAATCATTCGGCAACAGATTCAGCTCAACAAAAGTGAACAGTGGGAAAACAAAATGCTGAGTACCACACATTCGGACCATTCTTTACGGAAATTATTAATGGCATTCAAGGTCTCCTCTAGCGCTGCTACTGGCACTGAGGCGCTTTATACTCCACTCGGCCTGCACTTCTCAGAGGAGAAAGCTGAGATTTTCGCCGACTGTCTGCAAGACAGGTTCTCAGAAAACAACGCACATAATCCAAACAAAGCACAAGAAGTACAGACATGGGTACAAAACTGGATGGCGCAGAAGCGTGAACAACATGACCCACATATAACACCGCAGGAAGTGTACAAGCTCATCAGGCGTTTGTCTAATGGGAAAGCCGCCGGCCCGGACAAGGTGACTAATGAGGAACTCAAACATCTCCCGAGAAAAGCCCTGGTGCAGCTCACCAAGATTTTCAACCCCTGTTTGAGGTATAACTATTTCCCAGCCACTTGGAAACGAACCAAGGTAATTATGCTGCCTAAGCAAGGGAAAAGCACCAGGCAACCTCAAAATTACCGCCCCATTAATCTCCTGTTTACTATTGGCAAATTGCTTGAGAAACTTATACTTTATCGACTCCAAAAACAAGTTTCGGAAATTCATGAATTTTCCTCAGTTTGGTTTTTAGAAAAGCACACTCTACAGAATTGCAGCTCTTATGACTTGCTGATGACATAACCGAGCAATTTAACAATGGGGCTTCAACGTTGGCGTTATTTTTGGACGTAGAGGCCGCATTCGACCGGTGCTGGCATAATGGCCTGCTTTACAAACTGCGCCACAACTTTCCCGGCCTCCAGGATTACATGTTCTTAATTCAAAATTTCTTAGAAAGCCGGCGCTTCTACGTCCAAGTGGGCCGCTCCTCCTCCCAGGAGCGAGTTATACGGGCTGGCGTCCTCAAGGGGCTATAATGTTCCCCTTTTTGTATATAGTATTTACTAATGTCTTCCCTGTGGACGCCAGATGCCAAATCGCAATGTATGCTGACGACACTGCAATCTACAACCACCACAAAAATTCTCGTTTCGGCCTTTTGGAAATGCAGCGGTATGTTGACCGCTTCCTCTCGTGGTTCCACGATTGGAAAGTAGAAATCAATGCAAGTAAGTGACAGCTAATTTATTTCTCTAAGCGGGTGCGCCCTCGGCAATGGACCTAACGGTCGGTGGTCAAAGGTTGCACTGCCGTCAGCAAATCAAGTACCTTGGCGTGACAATGAATCACACAATGCGATGGACAACCCACTTAAAAATACTGCCAAAAAGCGCGACAGCGATTAAAACTATGCGCCCCCGTCTACCGCAGCAAACAGCTTAAAGTAAAATCAAAACTTATTTTATACAAATCATTCATACTATCAGTGGTCCTCTACGCCTGTGTGGCTTGGGCTAACGCCTCTAAAACTGCCCTCCAACACCTCCAGACAGTGCAAAACATTTCACTCAGGAAAATCCTCCAAGTCCCCTTCCTCACAAACAAAACCGTACATGAGGAAACAAACATGCCTACAATAGAAGACGCAAGAACCAAAAGAGACTCCTCCGTATGGTCGCGCATACGACGGCACGATAACCACCTCATCTCCAACATCGGCTGTTGCGAGCCAAAACACCGCAAACATGCGCGCATCAAAATATTCTGAACCAACACTGGCTCGCCACTTTGCGCGCCCATCTCACCCGGCTCAAGGCCACACACATCTGCGGCAGAGGCCCCCGCCAATTGGCGTCCCCTTCACGGACGATACAAGCTGCCGCACAGCAAAACCGCGGGCTTGTACATATTGTAAATAGTGTTAAGTGTTTATAGTTCGTGTGTTAGTGCGTCCGTGTGTCGGAACTGGGACGTGCCGCGCATGACCAGGAATGCGTGAGTGTGTGTGTATGTGTGTGTGTGTGTGAGTGCGAGCGTGTGTGTATAATATGTGTACTCTATACATGTGTGTGTGTATGTGTGAGTGAAAAAGAATTATTTTCTAATTGAAAAATGAACAATAATATTATTATACATAACAAAACTGTTCTCGGTGGCCTAAGGCTGGCCTCCGTATGGGTTCAGCACCAAATCAGAAAACTCATTATATTGTAAATTGTAAATATATGTAAAATTTTGCCTCTCAGCCGGGCCCCATGTACCGGCACCAGGTCATTGTTTCCTAATAAACTATACTCAAAACTGAAACTATCTTCTATATTGTACAGGTAAAACCACATTAACGGGTAGGTATTGTAGCGATCTACATCCCTCCCAGGTGAACCTGGGCGACCTGTTCTCGATTGCTGGAAACAAATGAAGACAGATATCCCACACGAACAAAAACAAAAAACTTAAAACATCTCATTTGACGCACTTCAATAATATTATCATCTCTCCATTTTAAAGGGAAATGAAACGCAAAAATTAATACTCGTATTTCGTTCACTTCATTAGTTTATTTGTCGTCGGGAATAAATATCGCACGCAGTTTCACCATCCCAAGGTGAATGGTTATCGGGTTACGGCCTGTTGTTTAATTGACGCATGACGTCATTAGAGCCACACTGCACCCAGACAAGACGTACGCAGCATAGGTGTTTTAAATGATTAATACGTTAACGTGTTAATTTCACTAGAAGTTCATAACTTCTCTGAATAACAAAGGGTAGAGGTAAAGCTATCCAATCACTTTTCATAATTCGGTTACCTACTAGGTGATAAAACAGTAAACATCAAAAAGTAATTAAGATAAAGACGTCGAATAAACGTTTATTTTGTAATGCATATATGACTACTGTCGTCCTGACGAAATTACATCTCTTGGATGAATGCATGACTAAGAAAGGTAAAAACAAAAAAACAAAATTACGTAACGAACACGCGATACGACGACGCGTATTAACATGGCTGTGAGAACTATACGACCTCCCTGAACGAGGCTCTCAGGCCGACTGACGCGCTATCTCTACTGCAAGCGTAAATAGAAGTGGTTTCTCCCTCTCCACCCTCGTAGCATGCATCATGCGCTCCACCTAGTGGAGAGAGTCTGAAGCATGTTCAATGAAGAAGATGCCCGGACGCGTCCATATTGAATGTTAAACGCGCATGGCAGCCATATTGGGTATATGAAGACATCCATTATATGCATTAAACGCATGTATGATTTGATTTTAAAAATGGATTGCGATACATTATATTTAAGAAGACGGATTTAAAAATGATATATGATAATCTTTACGCTAAATACAAATAACGGGAATGGCAACTTTAAAAATGTTGATACTTTAAGCTAAAAAAATATAATACATTTATTAAAACATTTCCTAATTCGATTCTACAAGCATAAAATCGGAGTAAATCTGAAAAAAAATTATTGCTCGTAATTGCTGGCAAATGCAGCGGTTTTAAAAATAAACGAACATTAAAACGTATAAAAATGCATATTGTACACTGATTCTTTGAAGAATGATGGAGATGAGAGGAAGAAATTATTGAAAAAATCACTAAACAATAGGGTATATACATGAATTTAATTAAATAAGGGTGGAAAAACTTCTACGCTATTTCCAAAGTATTTCAACGATGAAATTTTAGATTATCTTTGCGAGCGTAGTGAGTACGTTGGCATGAAACTTCTGTATATGACGCTAGAATATACTTCTCTTTTGTTATGAGATGCATAAAATGTACATGTCTCGACATGTTGGCGATAGTCAAACTGTCCTCAACTGTGACGTGATATGGTGAAAGTTAACGTGTTTAAGCATTGTCGACCGCGAATGAGGTCTGTTTTTTACTGTTTGGTTCAAGTCGATAATGTCAGCACTTTGCATTCGAGAGGTCTCGCATTCGATTCCCGTAGGGACGAGCACTCTGGCCATAGGTTTTTCACGATTTTCACTGGTCTCCTGACGAATGCTGGAGTGGTGTTTGCTATCACGATTCCCTTTCAATCCATTTTATTTACATTTTTCACGTAAATTTCTAGGGTTCAGGGGTTAGATTTGTGTCTGTCGCTTACTCTAATCTCGGATTTTTCGTGATTTTTCATGGTTGGCTGGGTGAATTTTGTGATTATGTATTCTACCCGATTTCCTTTCATTCTGATTCATTTGCATTTTTCACGTAAGCTTCTGGGGTTCAGGGGTTAAATTTCTGTCTGCCACTTACTCTAATCTCGATTTTTTCGTAGTTTTTCCTGGTCTGCTGCCGAATGCTGGAGTGGTGTATGATATCACGATTTCCTTTCATTCTATTTCATTTGTATCTTTCACATAAATTTCTATGGTTCAGGGGTTAGATTTCAATCAATTGTTTACTCTGATCACGGATGTTTGCATGGTTTTTTCCTGGTCTGCTGCCGAATGCTGTAGTGGTATTTGCTATCACGATTTTCCTTCATTTGCATCTCTGTGCTTCTAGAGTCCTTTGTTTGATTTCTCTAGCGGTCGCGCACTCTATCCTGGGATTTTTCATGGTTTTCCCTGGTCTGCAAGCGAATGCCTGAGTGGTTTCCCATCTATCACGATTTTCTTTCATTTTATTTGACTTACATCTTTCACGAGCGCAATCTGATGGTTTTCCTTGTTCGATTGCCGTTGGTTGTTCACTCTGACATATTTTTCGTGATTTTCCCTGGTCTGTAGGCGAATGTCTGGGTAGTTTCTCATCTATCACGATTTCCTTTCATTCTATTTCATTTGTATCTTTCACGTAAATTTCTAAGGTCCTTTGTTTGATTCCTGTTGGTTGATCACTCTGACATCATATTTTTTATGGTTTTCCCTGGTCTGCAGGCGAATGCTTGAGTGGTTTCTCATCGAATCCGATTTCCTTTCATTCTATATAATTTGTATCTTTTACGTGTGCTTTTAGAGTCCCTGGTTCGAGTCCCGTTGGACGCTCGCTCTGACATTTTTTATGGTTTTCCATGGTCTGCAGGCGAATGCCTGAGAGGTGTATGCTATCACGATTTCCTTTCATTTGCATCTTTGTGCTTCTAGGTTTCGTTGCGCAGAGGGAATGCTTGCCTCTTGCTCGGGCAACGGATCGTTCATCACCTTCACGAGTCAAGCTCTCCGAATCTGTACGATTATAGTCGAACAATACATACATCTTCACAATACTTTACACTTTCTCTAAGCATACGAAGCTACACGGAGACGCTCGAACATCAGTGTAACACAAATTGAAATATAAGAGCTTACACGCTTCATCGCCGTTTTTTAGTATTAATAATCAGGATATAATTGATCTAAAAAGGTTCGTGCTTCCTCTATAAATAGAGCGAACTTGAGTATTGAACTTCATTCTGTTAATCATCTCCGAGGTGACTACATCGTTGTTCTCCTAGAAAATAAGCGACCTTCTAAAGTGTTATCAAGGTAAAGAGGCTAACATTTCTTGAAGAAGGGTTAACACGTTATATAATTGATCCAAAAAGGTTCGTGCTTCCTCTATAAATAGAGCGACCTCTAGCATTGAAATTCATTCTGTTGATCATCTCTGAGGTGTTAACATCGCTGTTCTCTCAGAAAATAATCAACCTTCTAAAGCGTTATCAAGGTAAAGAGGCGTACATTTCCTTGAAGAAGGGTTAATACGTTATATAATTGATCCAAAAAGGTTCGTGCTTCCTCTATAAATAGAGCGACCTCTAGCATTGAAATTCATTCTGTTGATCATCTCTGAGGTGTTAACATCGCTGTTCTCTCAGAAAATAATCAACCTTCTAAAGCGTTATCAAGGTAAAGAGGCGTACATTTCCTTGAAGAAAGGTTAATACCTTATCATATCAAGAAGAAAAATGAATAAGTCCTCATATAAGGATATCATTCCTAGTGCCTCAGGATATTCTTGTGGTAAATGCTGTAAGAAGTTCCTCCGTGGATATGATAAAAGACGACATGAGCTACGTTGTAAAAAGCTCTTCAAGTGTAAATATTGTAATGTAGCCTTCAAAGACAGTTATAAGGGTCGTCGACACGAAGATGCGTGTGAAATAAACAGAACTGAGAAGAAACGTAGATTAGAACCGACAAAGCATGACTTATTTTCTGCATTAGACGACTGTGACATGAAAGAATATGAAACTTCATTCAATGGACGCTTGAAATCATATTTTATACGTTGTGAATCAGCTAAGGACCTGAATCTATACCTGCATGAGGCGAAACATCGGATAATCCAGGCTGTACATAAAGAGCTTGGTATTCGCAAAAGTGTGAAAAGTAATCTGTTAGCTGAGTGTAGATTTGTTAACAGTGTCGGAGAAACCTGCGACAAAATATTTAAAACACGGAATCAAGCTGTTTTCCTAGAAACGGACCTGGACTCCATGTTGGAAACGAAAATGAAGAAGATGGTTACTGAAATGGAGGAGTCTCAGCTTAAGGGTAGCAACTGGGCTCTGCTTGCTGTGGAAGGAGTTCGACTTCGTATCAACAAGTACAACCCGTTACGAGGAAGTAGCTACATACCACTACCGCCATCTGTTGAAGCAAGAAAAGCCTGCATTAACATCCAGAATTTAACTGATGAGATACGCTTTATGTATTCTGTATTAGCTAAATGCGTTGAGAAGGATGCACAACGGGTGAGCAAATACGAACAACTCCAAGATAAGTACGACTTCAGCTGTGTTTCCTACCCTACGCCCCTTTCTCAAATACCTAAATTTGAGAAGCTTAACAGGATGTCTATCAACGTCTTCGGTCTGGATGAGAAGCATGAAGTGTATCCGATAAAGGTTGCTGAGATTGAACTAGCTGACCATCGTGACCTCCTGCTATTGAGTGACAGTATGGGTAGACATCACTACGTTTATATAAAGAATTTTGAAAAACTTATTCGATGTCAGAAAACCAAATGTAAGGAACGTGTTTATACCTGTAAGCGTTGTTTTACACATTTTGACGATCGATATGGACAAAGTGGACTGGAAAAACTACAAGAACATGCCACCATCTGTAATCAGCATGGTGTTGCAAGGGTAGTTATGCCTACAAAGGAGAAATCAATTGTACAGTTTAAAAATATTGAAAGGATGTTGAAACTACCTTACGTCATCTACGCAGACTTTGAAAGCATTCTCGCTCCATGTCATACATGTCTCCCCAATCCTGAAACTTCATATACATCTCCTTATCAGCAGCATGTTCCCATGAGTTTCTGCGTTTACGTTAAACCATCAACCAACGCTGAACATTTGGAAACTGGTCTTCCTAAGCATCCCTATGTATATCGTGGTGTTGATGCTGCTCAGAAGTTTATGGAATACCTGTCATTCCTTGCAAAGGAGATTAATAATATATACAAATCCGTCATGCCTCTGAAACTTACAGATCAACAGCAGATGGATTTCAACGCCTCTACAATATGCTACTTGTGTGGAAAAACCTTTACTGAAGAGAACTATAAAGTACGCGACCATGATCACATCAGTGGTGAATATCGGGGAAGTCTGCATAATGAATGTAATTTAACCTGCAAAACACCTAAATATATTCCAGTCTTCATGCACAACCTCAGTGGGTATGACTCTCATTTCATTGTTAAGGAGCTGGGATGTACAAGTGAGCGGGTGGAAGTAATTCCTAGCTCTGAAGAAAGCTATATATCATTCTCCAAGTATGTAGGAGATATAAAGCTCCGGTTTGTAGATAGTTTTCGGTTCCTGAGTACAAACTTGGATAAGCTGGTAAAAAATCTAACATCGTACCCTGAAACATTGAAGTACTTTGGAGAAGACAAGATGAAGCTGATGACACGTAAGGGTGTATTTCCCTATGATTACGTCGCTTCATGGGATGTCTTGAACGAAACCTCCCTGCCTCCTAAGAATTACTTCTACAATAAACTGAATGAAGAAGAAATTAGTGATGCTGACTACGAACATGCTAGAAATGTATGGAGACTGTTCAATGTGAGAAACCTGGGAGAATACAGTGACCTTTACTTAATATCTGATGCACTTCTTCTAGCTGATGTCTTTGAGACATTTAGAGATCAAACTCTCAAAACGCATAAAGTCGATCAGCACATTATTTTACCTCTCCAGGACTTACATGGGACACCATTTTACTGTATACTGGAATCGAACTGGAACTGTTGCAAGATTATGAGCAACTACTCATGGTGGAATCCGGCATAAGAGGAGGTTTATGCCAAGTGTCCCGTCGGTATGCAGAGGCTAATAACACTTACATGGATAAGTTTGATCCGTCGATACCAACCCAATTTATCACAAACGAGGACTCCAATAACCAATATGGGTGGGCCATGTGTCACGTCCTTCCTTTTGGTGGATTTCAGTGGGTTTCGCCTGAAGAAATCGACATAGAAAGGCTACAAGAAGATGATGCTCATGGATATATATTAGAAGTCGACATTGAGTATCCTACAGATTTTCACGATCTGCATAATGATTTACCATTCCTGCCTGAGTGTCTGAAACCAAAGGACTCGACTACAAAGAAACTGATACCTCACCTTGGACCTCGAAAGAAGTATGTAGTACATTACATGACTTTGAAGCAAGCTCTTAATCATGGACTACGGTTAACAAAAATTCATCGTGTGCTACAATATCGACAGTCACAGTGGTTAAAACCGTATGTGGAATTTAATAACAGACTACGACAACAAGCTGCAAATGATTTTGAGAAGGATCTCTACAAACTGTTTAACAACGCCATGTTTGGAAAAACAATGGAGAACCTTCGTAATCGTGTGGATATCCGGTTGGTGACAAACGAGAACACTCTGGAAAAGTTAATTGCAAAGCCTACGTTTATCGAAAGGACGATATATGCTTCTAATCTAGCTGCTGTGCATATGGCCTCTCGTCAGATCGTGTTCAACAAGCCTATATACATCGGTATGAGTGTGTTGGATATCTCCAAGACATTAATGTATAACTATCATTACGACGTGTTGTTGCCTTATTATGGAGCTGAAAACCTGAAGCTTATGTATATGGACACTGATTCGTTCATTCATCGTGTTACAACTGAAGATGTGTTCCAGGACAAGCTACGTTTTCTCGAACACTTAGATACAGCTGATTACCCTGTCAACCATATATGCTATTCAGCTCTAAACAAGAAGGTGTTGGGAAAATTTAAAGATGAGGCTAATGGTAAAATCATCCTACGCTTTGTTGGACTACGTCCTAAGGTGTATGCCTTAGATATTCAAGGTTCAATGATAAAAAGATTAAAGGTATAAAACGTAGCGCTATTAAGCAGTACATTTCGTTTGACAGCTATACAGACTGTCTTAGAACCGGAGAAATCATCAGAACACCCATGAATCTGATCCTCTCTCGGGAGAATGCTCTTGCCACAGTGCAAGTGAATAAAATTGCATTGACTCCGTTTGATGATAAAAGAATTATTGCTGAGGATGGAATAACGACATGCGTATGGACATTACGCCATTACAAACAGTGCTTAAAAGAATGTAAGTCAAAGATAAAGATTTTCTCGTGAGTCTACAATCTTAAAAAAATGAAGGTTATCCGTGTGCTGTATATGCAGCTAGCTGACGAGCTATGAAGAAAGAAGAAGATGGAAGGGAAGGTGGTAACCCTGCCATTAGGAGCAATCCTAGTGCTAGTCTCAAGCCTAGATAAAAAGGGGAGAGACACCTACAACGAACTAAAATAAAGGTATGTTGGCGTAAACTTTTCAATTAAAACTCTCGAATAATAAAACCCAAATAAAACATTGTAATTTCCCTAAAAGAAAGTTGAGGTTATCTCTGGTTAGCCAAATTAGGTTAGACGATGACTGAGTGGAATAGATGATGAGATGAACGTTTGGGATTGGTCAGGTTAATCTAGGCTAGGCTCTCGTACTTATTGTCTAAGTTATGAAGTATGGATTAGCTTAGATTACCTTAGCAATGGGCTGGTTACGTGTTGTTCTTACGTTTTGTTACGTGGTTACATAGTTGCTACGTGTTGTTACGTCGTGAGATGTTTCTGGTTACGTGATGTTGCGTGGTTACGTGCTTATGTTACTTAGTATGACGTCTTGTCATGCTGTTATGTTACGTTGTGTTACGTCTTGTTACGTGGTTACGTTAGATGATGATAGGAATGAATAGACAATGAGAAGATCCAGAACATACAAGGTGGGAATAGGTTAGGACGTATACTTCACTGCAAACCGATATACAGCGTGTCCCTCTCCGTCTCGCGCACTACTGTTTAACATATAAAAATGTTTGTAAGGTTTAGAAAAAATATATAAAAGTGTTGTAACGTTGGATGAGAAATGTTTTATAATCTAATTGCTCTCTATATTACCGTATAAATCTACATTCCTCCGCCTTCTTCAACCCCTGTCTATCCTTGTACCACTCTCGTTTTCCATATTTCTCCCATATAAACGTATACTCTACTCCTCCACCCTCTCTAGACTAGCACCTCTCCGCGTATTCCCTACCGCTCTTATATAAATGCATTTTCCTCCTTGAAGACTCTCTCAACCTAGCACCTACCTTCGTTTTCCTCGTCTCTCCATATAAACGCATACTCTGTCATTCAAACCTTCCTGTCTAATACCTCTCCTCGGTTTGCTAGCTCTCCCATATAAAAACGCTATATTCTGCCCTTCAAGTCTTGTATGGTCTAGTACCTCTCCTCGTATTCCCTATCTCTTCCGTATAAAGCGTATCCCCTCCTCCGTCAGCATCTGTCTAGTCTAGCCCTTCTCCTTGTATTCCCTATCTCTCCCGTATAAGCCTATATTCCCGTCCTTCAGCATCTGTCTAGCCTATTATCTGTTCACGTTTTCCCTTTCTTTCCTATAAAAGTCCTACTCCACAGCTCAAACCCTGTCTAGCCTAACACTTCTCCTCATATTCCCCTACCTCTCTCATATAAGTCGCATTCCCCTACTTCAGCCCTGTCTAGCCTAGCATCGACCCTAGTATTCCCTATTTCTCGCATATAAACGCCTACTCTATCATTCAAACCTCCTAGCCTAATACCTCTCCTCGGTTCGCTATCACCCCCATATAAAACGCCATATTCTACCCTTCAAGTCCTGTTTAGTATAGCATCTTTCCTTGTATTCCCTATCTCTCGTATAAAGCGTATCCCCTCCCCTCCTTTAGCATCTGACTAGCCTAGCATCAGCTCTGGTATTCCCTATCTCTCCCCTATAAACGCATTTTCCTCCTTGAACCGTCGCATCTACCCTCATTTTCCCTATCCTTTCCCACATAAACGCAAAAGTGGCACAGCTTCTGTCTATAATACCGTCTGTCTCCGTTTTCCATACATTCCTCATATAAGCGTATACCCTACTCCTTAACCTCTGTCTACACTAGCACCTCTCCTCGTATGCCCTATCTCTGTCGTATAAAGCATATCCCTCCCTCCTGGAGTCCCTGCTCTACCTCGGAATTCTCCTCGTTTCCCCTATCTTCTCCATATAAACGCATTTTTCCTCCTTGAAGGTTCTCTCAACCTAGCATATACCTTCGTTTTCCTCGTATCTTCATATAAAAAGCCCTACTCTACCCTTCAAGCCCTGAATAGTCTAGTACCTCTCCACGTATCCTCTATCTCTCCTGTATATGTATCCGTATTCCCTCTGCTTCAGCATCTGTCTAGCCTATTATCTGTTCACGTTTTCCCTATCTTTCCCATATAAACAGCTATTCCACTTCTCAAACTCTGTCTAGTCTAACACTTCTCTTCGTATTCCCCGTATCTCTCATATAAAGCACATCCCTACTCCTTCAACCTCTATCTAGCCTAGCATCGATCCTCGTAGTCTCTATGTTCCCCATATAAACGCATTTTCCTCCGCATTGACCCTCGTTTTCCTTATCCTTTCCCATATAAACGCAAAACTGCGCCAGAATCCCTCTGTATACCCTACTGACGTCCTTGTAAATGTTGATACTCTTCCAGTGGAGTTGTATCATCAAAAGTGTCATTTATATATTAATGAAACGAGTCGCCGCTGCCATTTTCTTAGTGCGTTTTCGTTTCCAACTTATGTAGCAAAAGTGACATTTCGCTAGTCAAGCTTAGATCGGTAATTCTGATAGGATGTATTACCGATCGAGCCGTCATAGCATGTAAGTCTTGATATGGGGAGCAGGCGTAGGATAACGCGACTTCAACAATACGTAATGTCGCTAAATCAACCATGTAAACTGCTACTACCAAGCAAAATACTACAGTTCCATTATAGCAACTAGTCCATTCTGACAGCTAGGTGCAGACGGGCGCTTGAAGGAGCTGCCATAGCAACCAACGTTTCCGCCAATCACTCCGCTGTTACACTGCACCCCTCACATTCTCTCACCATAAGCTGTTTTTAAGCCTTCCTTAGTTACCATACTCGTAGTTCTTCAATTACGAGAAAATGTATGGTTATTATTTATGTATTAGAAAACGACGCGATTTAACGTTTTGCGGCATTTAGAATCTGCGTTTTGTAAAGTGTTTGTAGCTGTCCTCTTCTTGCTCGACACACAGCTCAGCTGACGGAAGAGTTGGCAACCCAGCACACGTAGCTGTGAGAACGGACTCTTTTTTTTAATAGAATTGTAATTCTTACTGCTTAATACTTAATGAAAATGTGTAATCATATGATTAAAGCAGATTATATATATCGTGGCGTGCGTCAGAAGTGAAAATAAGGATGAAAACATACGCAGTTACTGGCAAACCAATTCCTACTTGCCTGGCGTACGGCTATCTCGTGCAGAATCTGATGTAGTGTTTTCAAGACGTTGTAGCAGAATTCCAAACTGTCGTTTATTCTTCAGAGTGTGTAGTCAGGTATTACCGGAGTTTCGGCACCAATGTTGCGAATATGAAGGAAGTAAAAATAAATATACTTAGTTTTATTTATGGACAGTCTTTAACTGCTGTGATCCTTAGCATCTTATTCCATATGTGCGTGAAAGACCGGTAATTTTCCTCAGAGTCCTCTTTATCAGGTTTGAGATTCTTTTACGTTTCGTAAATCTACGAAACGGGACCAGTGTCTTTACGTTCCTTCCGAAGGAAGCCATGATAAGGATTTTTACGCTCAAAAAAGAATCCATCGCCCTCCGCCGGGTTTGAATCCGCGACCTTGGCAACTAGAATATGAAGGAAGTGCTGGTAGTGAAAACTATAAAGAAATAAACTAACACAGAATTCGTCTTTCAGCATGCTTTTGTAGCTATATAACAGTATAAACTATTACATAGAAAGATATTCAACTTCCCCTTTTCTTCAAGGATATTTCACTTCTTCACACCCGATCTAGCACCATGTGACTTTTTGTGGGTATAGTTGAAGAGCAAAGTCTATGAACAACATAGGAACTAAAAGACAACATCAGCCGTGAAGTTGCCACCATTGATAACAGAGCTTTACGCCGGGTGTTTCTGAATATGGTTAGACGTGCACAGCTGTGTACTGATGCTACAGGGGTCACTTTCAACATATTCAATAAATGTTGAATCCATTTCAGCAATGCGTTTGTCATACGTTCGTCTGTATTTACTCTATACTTACATCGGTTACTTTTATCTCCGCCAACTATACCATCTATCGATTATTTATATTGCACAAAATTGACTATTGTTGTACTGTAGCTCGACTCAATTTTAATTACCAAGTTTAACGGAAATGTAAATTAATACACAACGGAAATATCGCATTTGCATTCAAACGGAAGATGGGCTACTTTTATCTGCGTCATGGTTTATAACTATTTCTGCAAATGTTTATCTCGTTAACATGCAGTAGGTAGAAGAATAAGCTTTCATGAGAATGGTGTGTAGATGTTATATAAAATGATAGTGAGTAGAGAAAGTCGTATGAATCTATCAAGTCTAATTTTTTGTAGTGTCAGCCGTTTTCGAAGTATTCCATATAAGTATTCCATTCCAAGTTTAAAATTTTCACGAGTCTCATCTGACGGACATGCCTGGAAGTTTGAGATGTTTGCTTCTGAGGCAGTATTTTTTAACACTTAAATGCTTTCAGTCTAATTATATAATATAAAATATAATAACAGCCCGCCTTAAAGCAATGTGTATATAAAAAACATATAAAATTGTGTGTAAAAGTCATTGTATTAATGTTTATATTATTATGTACATGTTCAATAATGTTATGTGAATGTATTACGTAATTTAATAATGTAGGAACTGTGAGAATATGGGTCAAATGTTGCTAACAAAGAGGTAACAATGAGGTAACCTTAAGGCAATAATGAATTGGGAAGTTTAATAATGCTACCAGTAATTCTTGGAAACAATAATATAATTTTTAGACAGTTAATAAATAGCCAACCAACAACCAGAAAAAGCTTAAGTTAAAGGAAGGTATTCTACTGGAGTAGGATTAGCCAATTAGAAATTGAAATACAGAAATTTACAAATTCAGAAGATAGAAGTCAGTTTGCTTGTAGACAGCGTTCCTAACCGGACGCTAGACGCGTACTATCCAGTGTGAGACAAAAATTCAATACGGCGGGAATATTATAAAGTTTACGTGATTAAAAGTGCAATTAATAAATAATCTCACAGCTCCCTATATAAGAGAAGAGTTATTTAATCGTGTGAAGGATTAATAAATGGAGTGAAGTAAAAATTATAATTTGTGTAAGTATACATTCTTTAGCCGTATCATACCATGTTAAAGAAAAACATGTTTCTACAAAATTAATACTGACGCAGCCGAACAAACCTAAATATATAATATTTAAAGAAACACTAAAATACAAAGTTGAAATTAAAGTTGGGGCAAAGGACACCGGAAAGTAAAGTTTGGGCGAAGACCACCGTAAAGTGAACATTGGGGTGAAGGCCACCGGAAACTTTGTACAAAACGTGGTTGCAACTACCTCAAGTGTTCGGCTCCCGAACAGTCGAACTACAAAGTAAATCTTCAAATTGGCGCCTAAACGTGGGGCCAGAACAGGCGAGAATACCTGAAAAGAAAAGATCAGTGAACGCCAGAGAACTTCAGAATACTTCAGGGAGCTTCAGAGAAATTCAAAATAATCAATATCATCGAATGACAGCAACAATTCTTTCAGGAGTACGGGGCACGCAGTCAACTATTCAACGAGAATCTACGAGGGAACACCAGAATAAAAAGGTTTACTAAAAACAGCCAGAACAAGAGGTTAGAAATTTCCAGTATTTTATACGTATATAATTGTCAAAGTAGTTAAGAAAACATTAAGTTGTTTCTCACGATTGCATGGAATCGGTATGGAATTTTAAAGCCAGCATATAGGGTGCAGTTCTAAAACGTTTGACTATCCCCTTTCCTTTTGTATTTATAGTGAAACATATAATGCAGCTATTTCTGAGAAGGTTTATTTGGTTTAAAGTTTAGTAGACAGAAAAATAAGCTTTAGTTAGAATAGTAATATATGATAAAGGCTAGAGATGGTCATGTGAATGTAGCACATACGATTTTTATGAATGGTATAATATACAACGATATGTGTGAATCCACCATTGGTACATAAGTCGTTTGAATGTATCACATTACATTGCAAAACGGTAGGAAAAAATGTCAGTTAGGAATTATTATCGTTTTTTCACTGAAATTCCACGTTAATGCCTCAGGTTTTATAATTTCGCAAATTTAATTCCCTTTAGTATAAAGGATTTAATGTGTGTGACATTATGTATTATACCAATAATTTTGAAAAATCTGTGCAACTTTTAGAAATAAGGCTAATGAAAGGTCTGTAAAATCGTTGGAATTCGTAAGCTATAATATCGTCTGTTCTTTCTAATTATTAAAAACCACACATTTTCTCCAATAATGTAGCTGTTGATTGTTTTTAAGTTGGAGGTAAGTTAATTTATATTTCACTCCTCATGCTGAGATATGCAGACGTTTGGAAACTCTCCGTATGTCCACATCTGTGGAAGTGATTAATGTCACAGGTGTGTCAACCATTCACATTCACCTCTCGTGGTTTTCCTCCATTCGAAGAAGACCAAATGTGCAATTCCAAGCTCCGTAGTTTACAGTTACATCAATACTGGATTTGATTACAGGCTTCCTGATAAATTCGAAAAGCGACAAAATTTAACAGGAGTAGGTAAGTAACCTCTCCAAAACCTACAATCTTCTCTGTGGTGTGTTACAGGAACATATATCTTCGTTTTCAATTATTAAATAAAACGTTTTCTTCCACCCTAACTAATGGGAGATTGCAAAATTGTGAAGTCAAAGAAAATGGACAGTAAGTTTATTTATATAAGGGATAGGGTATTCGATACCATCGATATCGGTACTCTCGAATTCTCGGCGGTGTCGATGTATATCTTATAATTAAAAACAAATTCTAGTTACTTTATCGATACTTCCCAGAACTTAATGTTCACATTTTTGCTCCATACAATATTACTGTGTTGCGTTTCACTTTGCTCTACACAGAAATAAAAGGAGTAGAGCAAATGAGGTTGCCTAACATGTGTCACAAAGGTATTGCCGTATTCAACATTCTTGGTTTCTGTCCATGACTGCGTTCCCTGTAGATGAGTCGGTGCGTCATTTCATCGGCTTTTATATATAAATGAAAGCATGTAAAACGATTTGGATAGGGGAAGAGTTCCTTATGTAACTTGAAATGTTAACTGAGTTGTGAATGAAGTTGATTTAGCTGACGCATTACATTGCATTGTATTATTTCCACAGTTATCGGCTTGGTGACTCGACCTCAGCATTAACATTTACCTACTTACTCGGGTGACCAAAATCGGTGACTATAGAAGAAACGAATTGGAATTTCAGCCGTAAAATAATTCAGGGTTTGAAAAAGACTTGATTTCCTTCAGTCTCCTTGTTTGTGGCCAGGCATGAACACACGTCATATACTTTGCATCAGCGTAGCCCACATTTTGTATGTTATTATCAGTTTCGCTGAGCATTTCGTTTCGTTTATTGAGATAGATTATTTAAAATAGTGTGGTTAATGAAAATACTAATGAATGTGGAACTATTTTGAAGTGGGCACGATTAATGAAATAGAACGAAGTAAAAATTATGTAGAAACATTTTCGCGCGGTGGTAAGCCATACAGTACATAATATTAAACAAATAATGTTACATCTGCACATTATGTAAAGTTCACATAAGCACCATTGAAATACAATGCATCTACAGCTTTTCCGCCGCTGTCAGAACGTAATGTTGTGAGTCTGAAAAGAGGAAAATGAGGAACAATGTAACAGTCTGTAACTTCCAGCTTCGACGTCGGCCACATCAGGTAAAATAGTGAAAGCTAATCATATTCAGCCCGGAATATAAATACTAAGAAAAACAAAAATAGTATTGTTGTAGTTGTGGTTGGCAATAAGACATTTTAATATGTAAACTTATTAAAAAAATCTGATGTGTTACACTCACATGACTTTCTCTACTCTTGTACAAACTATTTTTTACAAACGCTTATTCTCCATCTACTTCATGTTAATCGAGATAAACATTTGCAGAGTCTATCTTATTGCTAATTTTCTTGTAGATGTAAGGGGAATATATATTTACAAGGGCAATATCGAAATACAGTAGCCTTTAAGCACACACATACCTCTTAATAGCTGGTTGCTAGGTGCAGCACCATTTTCTTTCCCACAGATTAATACTCTTTGCATATCCAAGACAAAAAAATGAATAACGAATTCCCATTTGAGAAAATAAGTATTGAAAAATTTAAGGGAATAACAAGTAATATCTCGAAAATGGTTCACTCAACAAAAAAAATGTATATGACATAAATTGTGTATTTTAACGCGATCTACATTTTTGTGCAGTAAACCTTTGTCTATTTCTTATGGTTTACCAGTTATGCAAAAGTCGTTCACAATGAAGAATACTTTTGGAGACATTCCCAGAGAATTCGAGATGTACATTTTATTTGTCATACAAATATCTTAAACATATGATATTTTAATCAAAATCGTTAGAGCCATTTTTGAGAACATTAAAATGTTCTAAAAATGTTCCTTGTAAAGAATACTCTGGGGTGGGGGGATTTTCTTGAAAACCTTCGTGTCGCATCTCTGGAAGATACTGAACCTAAATACCAAGTGTGGTGTTTATCCGACTGTTCGTTTCTGAGTTATGCTGTTCACAGACAGACAGACAGACACACAGATACACACACGGACATGTTTCCAAAACTGCTTTTTTTGGATTCAGGGGGTCTCAAAACATGTATTTCCGGTGAAATCTCGGTATCGAATTTTTGGGTGGAATACAATACTTCCCCTACTTACTCTACGTAGTAGAGAAAGTAAAAAAGAAAAAGATAGCCCATGTAATACATTCACATGAGCTTCTTTACCCTCTATACATTATTAGTGGGTATACAAACTATTCTTGCTAGAGCTTATTTTACTATCTAATTTGTTTTAATCTAAATAAGCCGTTGCATAAATAGCTACATTACATATCTCGTTATACAGACAACGAGACCAGTTATAGTCAAATGTTTAAGAACTGGACCCTATACGTTGATCTTAAATTCCAAACCGCTTCCATGCAATCGCGCGAAACAACTGAATGTCAACAGGTATTGAAAAGAATGACCAAGTAACGAGCAATTCGAACCATTAATAACGTATATCTCGGAGATGACTGACGCCATAGAAAACTTATTTGAAATAAATTGTATGCTTTGAGGTCTACAGTTCTTGTGTAGTACGTTTTCGTCTATCCTTTACCGGTTACACAGATTATACAAAATTCCTTCCTAATGAAGAGGACTTCACAGACGATTCTCAGAAAATTCAAGATACAGTAAAACGTCGTTAATCTGGACCAATTGGGACTCAATGTTGTCCGGATTAAGTGAAATTAACACCACACAGAAAAATTGTGAATGAAATTAGAGTACTGTATAATTTTATTAGAACGTAAGATACAATAGGCCCACCTGATTTTAATTACACATTCTTTATGTATTTGTTTGGTTTGAAGAAACTATCAATTTTATTTTGTGGTCTATCACACATCTCTTTCACTATGAGATCATGAAGACTCCTCATATGAAGGTAGTATGCGGAATCTGTTTATTGTCAGTTTTCTCAACAAAGTCTATTACACAATTCAGACGCTGCTTAACCTCACTTAATTTCACTTCTGACTTTCCGAAATCCACATCCTCAGCCTCATATTCACCACTAGTATCCCTTGCAGTGCTTACACTTTCCACAATTTCTTCGTCAGTCATGATGTGATAGCCTGGATCATCTTCATCTCCGTCAAGCCAGTCTTCGATCTCGTCTACTGTGACAGCTCTCTCATCACCTGCAATCAGTGTTTGGTGAAAGTCAGTTAATTCAATTGCATTGGTGTCTAATTCAACACTGTCATCATACAAAAGTTTGTTCCACACATTAGTTAATGTAGAGTTCCAAATGCTGTTTACTGCACTTGCAAAATTTAAAATCATGGATCTGAAATCATGTGATTTTATATTCTGGAGTGTTTTTTTCCGCCCGTTTATCTTCACCGTCCAGAGGCTCCTCAACTGTATAAACTTCAGACAGGAATTTCTTTCTGTACAACCGCTTTGCAGTGTAGATAACGCCTTGGTCCATCGGCTGTATCAGATAAGTTGTGTTAGGTGGCAAGAACACACATTTGATCTTACCATCGGCACTACACAGTTTCTTTGCATCTGGATGCACAGGTGCATTATCTAATAGGATTATGGCTTTCACATCATTTTGGTTTTTATTTTCTTGGTGCCTTCTTATTGCAGGTACAGCATGGTTGTGAATGATGTCTGCCGTAAACCACGCATTTTTTGAATTGTGGTAACGCACAGGCAATGTGGACATTACGTTCTTAATAGCCCTTGGTTGTTTGCTTTTACCTACCACAACTGGCTTTAAAATATGGCTTTCATCTGCATTAGTACATAATAAAGCAGAAATGTGTTCCTTGTAACTTTTTCGTTCAGGCGTATTTTTGAAGGATTTGGAGGCTTGCATGTTCTCGGGCAAGGCGCACCAAAATAGACCTGTCTTGTCTGCATTATACACTTGAGACAAAGCTAACTTTTGTTCTTGAATGATAGATTTTATTTTTTTTTCTAAATGGGTCAACAGTTGACGTATCAGCACTTAAGCTCTCTCCACACATTTTTTTTGTTCACTATGATATGACGCTTGCAGAATCTGTATAGCCAGCCCGAACTAGCCAAAAATCCATTGATACCAAGCTGTTTCGCAAGGCATTCAGCAGCAGCTTGAATTTCAACACCTCTCACTGCAATTCCGCTTGCACGAAATTGTTTGTACCACTGGTATGTTGCGTCTTCTAACTTTTGTTCAGCCGGCTGCTGCATTCGTTTGACCTGACAGTTCTCCTCACATTTAATAAAAAATGATAAGGGTTCACTCTTTTTCTTTTTTATATTCGAAACTGTTTGTTTTGCGATTCCATATTCTGCACATACACACGCAACATTTTCAAGGCTTTCGATAATTTTCAGATTTTGGTGTACTGTAAGCGATTTATGCTTAGATTTCCCCAATGATATTGTAAGTTTAGTAAACGACATTATGCACTCATTTTGTTTCTTTAGCTTATTGACTGAGAAAGGCAAGTGTTAAACTAACCCTTCTGACAAGACGTGCAAGCCCTATCGCAAGTACAGCGAGGGTGTGGGAAGGAGGGCAGCCTAATGCACCATTGTCACTAATATATTCCTGGTATTCCCAAGAAGTCCCTATTGTACAGTCTGTGCAAAAAATAAAATAGAGAAATTGCTTAAGTTTGTCTTAGTGCGGTACTATAATTTAAGTTAGCATTTCGCAGACTTTTTTTAAAGGATGCTTGTCCGGCTTAAGCGAAACCCGGTTTAAAGGGTTTCAGGGATTAACAAGGTTTTATTATATACATTTTTATTTGTCATGTAAATACCATCAATGTATGGCATTATAATTAAAATCGTTACTGCCGTTTTTTTAGAAAAAAACAAATTCCGAAAAATGTTCCATGTAAAGGGTAGTTGAGTAGAGGGTTTTCTTGAAAATCTTCGTGTCGCATCAGTGTTAAGCCCCCGGATTAAGTAAATGGATTAACTATAATCCTGCCACTAGGTGGCGTTGGTGTCGCGTTAATCCGTCTTATTCGTGGATTAAGGTGCATTAAGCGACTTGGCGGTAAGTTTGAAAATGCGTGTCCACTAGCGGAGAGGATTATGGTTAATCCAGTTGTTTAATCCGGGGTGAGATTTAAATTTAGGTATGAGAATTAGTGATTGTAACGAGAAGATTTAGGGAAGAAAAAGGAGAACCGGAAATGACAATGAGGATTTTGATTGGGTAAAGATATATGGAATAAATAGGGAATGAATGTCACGTGCATTTAGAGTGGAACAGCGAGGTGTTGTGCGTGCGGAGTCCGGTGACAGAGAGGGAGAAGGTGGTGACTGAGGAATAAAAGCAGAATAGGGAGAGATGTGGATGGTTTTGATTGGTGAAAATAAAACGATATGTGAAAGGTGGATGAATAGGAATAACGTGATGTTACAGGTAAAAATAAAATGCATAGTGATTGATTGAAATTATATGAAGGAAAGAACAGTATGACATAAACTTGAAGAGACGGTATAAAAGTCGAAAGCAAAGTAGAGAAAATATACATTGCGAAGATGTAAATATGTGGTTGTGTACACATAATTGCTGGCTTGATATGGCACAGTACACACGAATTAAAAGTAAAAGCAAAGCAGCAGTGCAAGAATTAAAATAAAAAAATGAGCCTTACCAGTTTGGACTACATATAGGGTGGAGGTAGTTCCACCAGAAATTGCTGAAATTAAACAGGTTTCTTTAATTGGTAAAACAACTGAAACAGAGCAAAAAGCGGAGAGAGGAAAGCTACGTAACAATTGCGAAAGAAACCCTTATAACAAGCGTTTCGGTGAGGTCCTGAAAGGTTGGCCGAAGGTAGTACAGCGTGATGGTCATAAATTGTAAAGTAGCAAAACTTCCATTGGATACGAAATACAGAAGACCCGAAACAGTGAATATATGATCGATAAATTGATGTTGTTGAGGGGCAAATTGATGTAATAATACTTGATGACGGATGACGACAAATAGTTCACACCAATTTAAGGTGTTCTGTATGATGTTTTCCATGACAAAGCTGTGACTAAACAGGAAAAGCGAAAACACTTTTATAACGAGAACGAAATGAGATAGGGAAATAAAAGGAAATGGTATGCGGTTAGGCTACAGTGGCTAGAAATAGATAAAGTTGAAAAGTAAAGGTGAAATAGCACTGAAAGAACTACGTTTAAAGTGAATTAAAGTAGCATATGCGTTTAAAGAGGTTAATATTATTTACAAAACATAAATACACAATGAAAATTATAACATAGAAATGAGATATGGATGTATAGAGATGTTTTGGGAAAAATGATGAAATAAAGACACTACATTAACCTGAGCACAATAATATTGAGAGACAATTGTACTATGTTTTAGCATTTTGTTATAGCAGTAGAAGGTTTTGGACTGCTATGAAAAATATGCGGAGATGGAAAGGAACCGTAACTAGGTAAAATATGAAAAAGATTAAATAAAATACACATAATCGGTTTAACATTATATTGGGTAAATGTGTATGTGCGTGTGGTGCAAAAAATATATGTTCAATGATAGTTTTGGATAAAATAAATTTTTTATAACTAAAGACAAAAATATATGAGTGCATTAAAAAAACGAAGGTTTTTAAAATGTAAATTATATTTTCCCAAATTAATAGAAAAATGTAATTGTGTCGTCCTCCGTGATCGCGCTAGCCTCTAGTTCCCAAGGTCACGGGTTCAAACCCGGCGGAGAGGGATGGATTTTTTCGGGCGTAAAATCCTTAGCATGGCTTCCTTCGGAAGGAAATTAAAGCCGGTGTTCCCATGTTGTAGAATTACGGTACGTAAAAGAACCTCAAGCCTCATAAAGAGGCCTCTGAACAAAATTACCGCTCTTTCACGCCAAATATAGAAGGAGACGCTAAGGACGATAGTAGTTAAAGAGGGTCCAAAAATAAAACTCAATTAAGTTTAAATTGTTGTAATTGCGGCTAAGACATTAGGAAAGGTGTGAATTATATTTACAGAAAATTAATATAGGAATGGTGGAACATATTTAGATAAAAACATTATAAATATACATGTCACAAGAATAAGGTGAATGCAAACAGATTGTTTAAATATTAAAAATTAATATGAATGTACTGCTATCATTGTTAAATATCTAAAAAACATGTGCAAACACAACTAGCAATGTACATTATATATGCATAATCACACAAGAAAAAAATAAATACAAAACTCTAGGGAATGTATCCTACTCAACGTGGACAGGGGGCTCTTTTATTGTAAAGTAAATGTTTGTAAATGATTGCAGTATTATATACAAAGCAAACACGACGTGCGTGCCACTCCAGACACGTTGGCGTGTAAACATTACTATTTTTGTGTGATTGATACCATACGGTGGGCGCATTATAATATTTTAAAATAGTCTGTAAAGCTCTGTCATCTTACCGTTTTGCAAGGCACGAAATGCAGAAACCGGAGCTTTTGTCACATCAGTACAATTTGTATATTGTAAGTAGCTCAGTTTGAATATAACAATAGACCTGATGGTAAAATTAGAGCAATCTATGAAAGCTTAATTTCTTGAACACTTGCACTTGTAATGTGTGACATGTCTATATGGGTTTGAAAACCCGTTTATATAGCAAGCGCGAAAGCGCGTTCTACCCGAAGTTACTGTCTGTTTGCGACATTCAGAAGGTATGTACTTGTAGCAATAAACAGTCAATTTAAGGCACAGAAAAGTTGCTCACTCGGGTTGGGGGACCGACTGTGCTACTTAGAACACGGAATCGCGACGTACGCGCCGGGCCTATGGATATTATCCATGTGCCGCAGGTAGTGCAGCTGCAGAAGTGCGTGCAGATCGTGTAGGTGGCGATACGGCGTTCCTGTGGTGTTCACTTTGGGGTTCTGGGCGCTGTACCTCTTCATCGCGACCATGACATTGTCCATGGCGGGAAGTTAGGACTGCACCCCTAAGATAGGTTCGTCGAGCAATTCGACGAGTGTGTCGTAGCGATCGACCAGGTCGTATGTGGGCAGGTTGTCTCTTTGACCCGTCTGACCTCAGAAAGGAGTTGAGCATTAAGTTGACGAGCAAGCGACTGCCCGGGTTGGGGTATGAAGTTCGGGTCTAGAGAGACGTCTTCTCATTCGAGAAACCTCTGCACGTATTTCTGCTTCTGGTTCCTCGAAAAGCTCCTTCGCACTCGACACGGAGTCGTGCCTTACCGTGACGTACTCCCAAATTTCGTAGTCACGGAGCAGTCAGTAACCCTCTTCCAGGCCTGCCTTCGTTTCGTCCAGAACCCACGTTCCCGTCAGACACCTCTCGTTCTCCAGGTGCCGAAATTCCTCCGCACATGCGCGGTACAGAGCGAACATCAGCTTGTCGTTGATGCGCGCCGATACTACGGTCTGATACAATGTGTTTGGAGATAACGTGGTACACTGTGTATCTGTGAATCGGGAAAGCGATCCAAGTGGATCTTCTGGTGCCCCATGGGGTACAGCTTCGTCTTGCTCACGAAGGGGTAGAGGGAACATACGTCGAGATAGAACATCTTCGTGACGCCCACAGTCTCGGCATAAGACTTTGTGTATTTGGTGCGCTGGTCGAAGAAGGCGTCTTTGGAGTTAGGGGCTTGGGGTGGGGGGAGGCCTTTGCAAATGCTACCAGTTCGGGGTCGGCATTCGTAATCTCGTTGAACTCGCACTCCCAATCTTGATGACGTCATATCCAGCACTTCTGATCTTGGTCGAAAATATGACAGTCTTTTGGAATCTGAGGGTCATGGTTTCTTTCCCTGTGTTGTACAGTGCTACCTGGCGGTTGTGAAAATACCGCTTGCAGCCGTGGTACCAGTAGCCGTGGAAGAAAAGCCCGTTTCGCAACGCCTTCCTGCCTCTAATTGTCCACCACCCCAGAGCCTTCACCGCGCGCCTTCTCAGAGTGTCCTGGATGGTGATGTTCTGAACCTTCAGCCAAGACAGACACGCATACCGGTATCCACCGGTCGGCAAGAGAGCAATCTTGTCGCACGGCATAAGTCGCTTCCGGCACACGCACATATACGCATGATGGGTGGTGACGCACTCTCGGAATGGGTCTATCCCGTTCTCGTTCAGTTATTCCCTCTTAAATTTGGCAACTCCCTGACTCAGCAGAAAGACGTCCGTCTTTGCAGTACGACACCATTTCCTGTTTGATGTCGAACACGAACCCCAGAACACCCTTTCCTCGTGCCACTGCTCGAAGGCTCTTCTCCCCTCCACCGATATGCCCTTTGGGTAGTAATATTTTTTATCGGGAATCGAATCCACATACTGCGCGTTTTCCTTCGCGTTGAAGAGATATGCAAAATAGCCTTTGCATTCCTTCAATCCGAAGGTTTTGAAAAAGCGAGACAGTAGCATGGGAATGGAGCTTAGCGAGTCTAGAAACGTGTCGTCACCGTACTTCATTTGATAGATGTTGATACCATTCATGATGAGCTCGGGCGTCTACTTTAAGATACTCACATGTACTTCAATAAAAAATATCCACCATAGGAATGCATGTTATGCGCAAGCAGTATGACGCCCCAGGCTTCGAACATCAGCTGAGTCTCGTGATCAAACAACAACGTCGGAATAACGTGTTCTTTCGCGCCACACTCGGTACAGTACGCCATGTTTTCACATTCATCTGTGCACAAGGGGCACACTTGGTAAAGAACGCATAAACTTGGAAGGTGCTCGTAAGTGTTCTCTTTGCCCATGTGTAGCGTGTTTTGCGTGCCTTCAAAGTCTATGAACATGAACATGAAGCGGTTTCTCTTGTTCGGTGAACAGTACGGCTGTATGTAGCACATGTGATTACTGTTCACGTAAATCTTGCAATTCGAGCGAAATATTTCTCTGCACTGATTAGCACACCTCTGTGTGCCTCAAATCCACGAGCTTATTACAACAAGTACATACTTTCTCAACGTCGCACACGGACAGTAACATCGGGTAAAAAGCACCTTTATTTGGTTGGCAAAACATGTCGGGCCCCTTAAAGACGCGGCTACATTGTAGGTAAGATTTATATTGCTTAGCGCACTGCTGTTTACACTTTGAACACATGTTGTCACATTTATGTAATTCTTTTTAGCGCCCCAGGAGAAGGTGACACTGTCGGCAATACCACGTGCATTTATGACACTTGTGCAAGTCCGCAATAGCACTAAAGTGCTCCTCGTTGAACATGACGTCAATGTGTTTTTCGCATTCTTTTCCTGATGCATCCTGCACGTTCTTTCCGGGATGACCTGCAAAGACCGTAACAGCGCGTCCCTTAATATGGTGTCAAAATGCCTGACGTCATCTGTAGTAAATCTTGCATTTAATTTATTTACATTTTGGTACAGAGAAATAGTCTCCTGTTCTTGTAGATATTTTGAGCGCCTCATTATTGTGTAATTCACGTCTCCATCCACTCTGGCGTTACACACGGCAATGGCTCTCGTTAAACACAAGTGGTCCTGGTTGATTATTCTTACTACACCCTTATTACCATGTCAGGCATGGCATGGCTTAAAGGCGAACCCTAGACCTCCTGGTCCACCTAAAAGTTACTTTAAGGGATCCTCCTAACAAGAACTCCTGATTGCTGTGCATCACCTTTTCAATGCATTTAATAACGGCATCGGCATTGACTTGATCGATTCGCCGCACGATCATATTCAACGCTTCGGACGGTTGCTTGTCGTCCGATATCAATAGACATATATACCCGTGTTCGTTCTCCAATAGGTTTTCTTTTGCAAAATTTAGAACGTCGGTAAACTGTTCTGTTACCCATTGCTCCGGATCTGCAGCGTTCTGTGCAGGCTTCACGGTAATTTCGGTTTCTGTAAAACCAGAAAAAAGCCTTCTCTGTCTATGCTCTATTAATTCAAACCTAGGCTGCAAGGTTAAGTGTCGACTTACCTCACCTTCTTACTCCATGCTGTTAACACGTGCTTCGCTAAAGAACACCTTAACACCTATCAAAAACTCATATTGCTACCGCAACTTCCGTCTGCGCGCTCAGTTAAACGGCTAATTAAAATACCGAGTGGTTTATCTCCTCACAACTTGCCAAGTACTTTTTTTGGAGCACGTCCGATCTCACCATCAAACCACCGCAAAATGGGGTTTTGATAGGGAGCATACCATCGGCCGCAAAACCACATTTAAAGTTTTTCTTGCTAATGAGCTTTCATCAGGGCAGCCATATTGCGTCACACAAATCGTACTCTTGATTACCTATCCTTTAAAGATCGAAGCTTTGCCTTCCTGCCCACATTCTCAGTCTTGATCTGTACGTACTGCTAGCAACAAGTCATCAGGTCACCACGGTCACCGTAAGCAGGGAAGCTTTTTTCTTCGTCTACTCGACAAGTGTATACTGAGCTGTTAACTCAACGGAAGCAGCACTTTCGCTACACATATAGACAGCTTTCATTGGATTCCAAACTTGCAAAAAACTATCTCACCGATTCTTCGGTGGCAATAACAACCATTTCAAGTCGTTTACGACTTACAACAAACTTCATCGCCGTTGCAGACCACTCTTCAGTCCAGCGATGTCGGCAACTTATCGGACGTTTTCAGTGCACAGGGTTCCGAGTCGTCACTGAACACCGCATTTACCTACCCGCAGCTGGCGGATTATCTTCCCAGCTTCCAAAGTACGTTCTTCTTCAATCATCAATCACCATCGTCCCATCGTCCCGTTCGCTGCACGCCACTATCACATTCTTCAGATCAATCGTCCATGTAATTCGGCGTCGTTGCCGGGGTCTCGGTTCCCTGAACACCGTCATCTCCGTCGGGTTAGTCTTTGTGTAGCACCATTGTGCTGTCGTCAACGTTCCGCACCAGCTATTCAATTAAGCCTGCATCCCTCTCTTCCTTCTGTTCTTCTCTGTCTCCCCCTTCCAGTTCCGTTTTTACTCTATCCTTCGAAAACATTCAGACTTCCACTCCCGCTTCCCTAGCCGAAATTAGGGTACATTCTCTCTCCCAATCTCCACTTCCTCCCCACGTTCATATCCCCTCAGGAATCCCCTCCCGATTATTCCTTCCAGCGGTCGAGCCTGACCGTCTCCATCATTCCGATCGATGCTGCCATTGCTATCATCCAGCTTTCGTAGCAGCAGCAGCACCACCACAAGGAGGTATTTGTTGCCGCAGTTTAACGCCTCCTCCATTCCGGCGCTAGTCACCGAGCACAGCACTGGGTGGTGCTTCTACACGCCATCCCACGACGACAGTATGAACCCCATTTTCTTGACAAAGCCACCCAGCACGACGGCGACGACAGCTCCGTAAGTTTACTGGCCATTCCACGATGCTATCAATTTCTGCTGTGGCAAGACGGCGCCTTGCTCATAAGAGCTCGACAGGTCCTGCCTCCATTCCGCCTCTCATTTCTCTGCCTCCACAGTACGCTATGCGCTTTGCACACATTAAGAAGCGATGACTTCTCAGTTTAGTGTGTAGGGCTTTTTGTCATACAACAGTGCCTACAGTTTTGTATATTAGCTATTTCATATTTTAAATAGAGCTTCATTGTTTAATTCTGAATTTTGCTTGTATATGCTTTTAGCATTAGTATATCATATCACATAATCTTTTGTGTCCAGACTGCAAGCACACATTGTTCAGTCAAAACTATAAGTATATTTGTTCGTGGAAGCCAAATTTCACGAATGATTCATATCTTAATTCATTACAGTTTAACAACATTTACCTTGATTGGAATGTACTTGTATATTCACTCAACTCATTCTACAGCCGAGGTGTCTCTATTGCCAGGCGCTACATATTTGCCACCTAAGCGGAGTTTCTAATCCATTCACTCACCAATATTACATGTGCATGTGTTCAAGAAAGAAAGCATTTTATTTCACATTAACTATATACTGAATCGTAGGTACAAACAGTACAGTCGCCTCAACCATAAGTGTTGGTATAATGGTACATGGAAACCGTATGTAACAAACGATTCACTTGGTAATGCTTTGCTTAATAAAGCTCATTGTCTTCAATGCTTTTTAACTGTGTTTAACGTAACACAAATACTTCTTCCAAAGTGCCTACGTTGCCAGGCACTTTCCATTTTCTTCCTGTACGGGTTTCCAAATTCATACTCTCACCTCCAATGTCACAACTGCAGCAGTTTGACAAGTTAAGCTTGATTTCTGCAGTTTGCTTTAATTATTTTTCTTTTTTGCCCTTACTGTTCTTGTGTGTATGTATTCATTGCCCTACATTTACTTTTAAGGATTATCTTTTATTGTTTCTCTTAAAATCATTAGTGGCAGACTGGCATAGAGAGAATTGTACATTTGCGTTCAGAAAGAGATCAATATTGTCAATCAGCAGTAGGAATCCTAATCGATTTTGTTCACCCAGGGCAACAGCAGATTCTTAGGCGAAAAATGCAATTATAGTTGTTTGTGAAAACCATATTTCTCAAAATATTCAACTACAAATTCTTTGCTTAATAACCCTGAATTTCCGGAATATTATCTAAGTCTGTACAACTAAGCACTAGTGCTATATCCAAAGTGCCTGTATTGCCAAGCACTTCGTGCTTGCTATATAAACGGGTTTTCAAAACCGTATAGACATGTCCCACATTACAAGTGCAAGTGTTCATGAAATTAAGCTTTCATAGGTTACTTTAGTTTCACTATCAGGTCTATTGTTATATTCAAACTGAGCTACTTACAATATACAAAATGTACTGCTGTGACAAAAGCTCCGGGTTCTGCACTTCGTGCCTTGCAAAACGGTAAGATGACAGAGCTTTACAGACTATTTTAAAAGATTATAATGCGTTCACCATATGGTATCAATCGCACAAAAATAGTAATGTTTACACGCCAACGTGTTTGGAGTGCCACGCACGTCGTGCTTGCTTATTATATAATATTGCAATCATTTACAAACATTTACTTTACAATAAAAGAGCCCACTGTTCATGTTGTGTAGGATACATCCCCTAGAGTATTGTATTCATTTATGTCTTGTGTGATCATGCGTATATAATATACATTGCCATTTGTGTTTGCACATGTTTTTAGATTTTTAACAATGTTAGCACTACATTCATATTACTTATAATATTTAAACAATGTGTTTTGCACTCACATTATTTTTTGTGTATATTTATAACGTTTTTATCCATGTATGTTCCACCATTCCTATATAAATTTTCTGTGTATATAATTCACACTTTTTTCTAACTCACTTATGTGTTAGCTGCAATCATCACAATTTTCTATTCATTTGGAGAAACATAATTCACATTTTAAAAACCTTCGTTTTTCAAATACATTCATATGTTTTTGTCTTCAATTATAACAAATTTATTTTATTCATAACTATCATTTAAAATATATTTTTTGCACCACACGCACATACATATTTACTCAATATAATGCTAAATCGATTATGTGTATTTTGTTTAACCTTTTTCATATTTTACCTAGTTACGGTTCCTTTCCATCTCCGCATATTTTTCATAGCAGTCCAAAACCTTCTACTACTATAACAAAATGCTAAACCATAGTACAATTGTCTCTCGATATTACTGTGCTCAGGTTAAAGTAGTGTCTTTATTTCATCATTCTTTCCCAAAACATTTCTATTCATCCATATCTCATTTCTGTGTCATGTTTTTTATTGTGCATTTGTGTTTTGTAAATAATATTAATCTCTTTAAACGCATATGCTACTTTAATTCACCTTAAACGTAGTTCTTCCAGTGCTATTTCGCCTTTACTTTTCAACCTTACCTATTTCTAGCCACTGTAGCCTAAATGCATAACATTTCCTTTTATATCGATATCTCATTTCCTTCTGGTTATGAAAGTGTTTTCGGTTTCCCTGTTTAGTCACATCTTTGTCATGGAAAATATTATACAGCCACTGTAAATTGGTGTGAACTCTTTGTCGTCATCCGTCATCAGCCATTGTTACATCAATTTGCCCCTCAACAACATCAATTTATCGACCACGCAGTCACCGTTTTGGGTTTTCTGTATTTCATATCTAATGGAAATTGTGTTACTTTACAATTTATGACCATCACGCTGTACTACCTTCGCCCACCCGTTCAGGACCTCACCGAAACGCTTGTTATAAGGGTTTCTTTCGCAATTGTTACGTAGCTTTCCTCTCTCCGCTTTTTGCTCTGTTTTCAGTTGTTTTACCAATTAAAGAAACCTGTTTAATTGCAGCAATTTCTGCTGGAACCTCCTCCACCCTATATTTAGGCCAAACAAGTAAGGCTCTTTTTTAAATTGTAGTTTTTGAACTGCTGCGTTTGCTTTTATTTTTAGTTCGTGTTTACTGTGCCATATCAAGCCAGTAATTGTGTGTACACAACTACATGTTTACATCTTCGCATTGCATTGTTTCTCTGTTGTACTTTTACACGTTCTCTTCACGTTTATCTCCCACTATTCCTTTCTTTACATACTTTCAACCAATTACTATCCATTTTATTTCCACCTATCAGTCACGTTATGTCCATTTATTCACCTATCATACATCGTTTTCTTTCCACCAATCAAAACCCCCTATTTCACTTCCTGTTCTACCTTTTATCCCTGACTCACCACTTTTCCCTATCTCTGTCCCCGCATTCCGCACGCGCAACACCTCGCTGCTCCGCGCCTCTAAATCACGTGACATTCATTCCCTGTTTATTTCGCACATCTTTACCAAGTCAAAATCCTCCATGTCATTTTCGGTTCTCCTTTTCTTCCCTAATCTTCTCGTGACAATCACTTATTCTCATTCCTCAATGCACTCCGGATTAAAGAACTGAATGAACTATAACCCTCATCACTGGTGGACACGGATTTCAACCTTACCGCTAAGTCGCTTAATCCATCTCAATCCCCGGATTAAGAGGGACTAACGCGACACTAACGCCACCAAGCGGCAAGGTTATCGTTAAACCATTTGTGTAATCCGGGAACTTAACTACTCGCATTCTTCAAAGATTCTAAACTTAATACCAAGTTCGGTATTTATACGACATTTGTTTTTGAATCAAGCTGTTTTCACAAACACATGCGGACGAACGTTTTAAAAAAATGCTTTTGCGGGTTCAGGGACCTCAAAACATATATTGCCGATTAAATGTTGAAATAGAATTTTGGGGTGAAATCAATACCTCCCCAACTTACTATCCGTGGTAGACCTGGTAAAAAAAAGCTGTAGACTGGATAATGCAAATCAGCATCAGATAAAGAACTAGCATATATTAAAATATCGGTTATAAATGTTTCGGTACACACTAAAGACTAAAATTAATGCCGGAAATTCAGTGGATAAACTATTGACTTTAGAGTCAGGTTATAGGGCCTATTTGTCGGAGGGAAACACCTAGCACACTGCGACCAGTTGAATCTATGGTGTCTACATACCCGGGAGGCGGGAATAAGGTGAAGGAACCGTAGTAGGTGACAGGTCCGCAGGCAAACAGGCCCACAGAGACGCGCAGAAGTCCCTAATACTTCCATTTGGAATACCCGCGCACCAGTGGGGTGAAGAATTTCCGAGAGAGTTCAACAAAGCGATCCGAATGGGCGGGAGAACGCACCCTGGCCTTACGAGGAGAAATGTTTCCAATACGCAACATTTACGCTTGCTCGACAGTGCCAGTACCGCAGACCTGAAAATACACCTAAAACGTGAAAGGGAGAGAGGAAATGAGAGGAATGGGGGAAAGGAGAAATCGCGTTAGAATACACTACTCCAGCATTCACCTAGGCGAACAGAGGAAAATTAGGTTAAACCCCTGATCAAAGTTTTCGGCCGACAGGAATCGAACCCGGGAGCTCCCGAATGTGTTCCACAGACTTAGCTGTCTGAGCCATCGCGCTCAGTGACTTTAGAGTTATTTTATATAGCAGTGAGTAGCGAGTGTCGATGTACAAAGTTTAGCATGGCTAAGTATTGAGAAATAATGTCATGGTTCAGTTTCTGGAATGTTTTTTTTATTAAAACTAGATTCTGTTTAAAATACTGTCACTTTCATTAGATCTGATGACTTAACGGGATATTGCAGCCGAGTGCGATGGTCATATGAGCTATGATAGAGGTAAGAAAAGTTCAAATTTATTCAGATTTGGAAAAAAATCATGTTCAAGGCAGGGATTCAAACTGTGGATCTTCCAAGCCCAAAACAGATTCATACTTTGGCTGATTAAGTTGGCGTACTTATGGTACCCGATATAATGGGTTTAAATAAAAAACGAAGATTTGAAAATTAGTGTTTCCGCAAGAAGCAAATGTTCCCATTAAAACTTTACAACGGTGTTACACTTCTGAAAAAGCCACACAAAATTAATTTTACCAAGCATATAATACCCCCCAATTTTTTTTAAAGATCTTTGTAAAATTTCTTCGCTTGTCCTGAAAATTGCCTGTTTTTGCCCCAAGCCGACACCATACGTTATCGCCATATATTTATCTGATCAAGGGGATCCAGTCGCCTTCAGGAGTGTAACAGCTCATGTAATGACCCCTCTTCAGGACTGATATTTATCAGCGGATAGGAACACATCGCTAGATGATACTCAGGGGCTGGGAATTACGCATTACCCAGTCACACCTTGCGACTTCTCTCCTCCGTCCCGGGCAGCGGTATCCTTTAGATTGTGTTTAGGGAGGTAACTGATAGTTGGTCAAAAACACTTGTGGACCAAAGTTGGTTGGGTGTTTGGCACAAACCTCCTCACCTCTTAGAGGAACCCAATCGAGAGTGTGGTTCGGTACCCCGGGAGCGCCAATTCCGTACCTACCATAGTAAGCTCCTGCAGAGTGCTAACGGGCTTGATTACAACAAAGGAAATAACGCCAAGCTTTCTTACATAAGAGTTATTGGAATGTTTGGAATTCAGAAACGTCAGTGCACCCAGCCGAATTAGAATAAGGGCTATTAACAGATTTTGGCAGTTTCTTACACACCTCTGCAGTACTTGATAAATATATATTAAATATAGAATTATACGATTCGTACTGTTATATAGAGGATCGATTATCGCTTTTTAAGCCCTGTCTGCTAAAGTTTCACATTATGGCCATCTACGTGCATTTCTTGGAATAAAATGTAACCAGTTTTTGTTTTACAACCCCTGCATGGTAAAACAACTATACGGCGTTTGTTTCTACAGGCATTCTGTGCGGAATACAAATATTTTCCATTTCATGTCATTCTTCACGAGGCCTTTGTAAACCCTTTCTAATCTTTTAGTAAAATATTAATTACATTTAGGAGTCTTACAGTCCGTATCCCTCAAGAAGAATAAGGCTCTTCAATCGTGAAAGAATTATCGATATATGCTGAATGCTTTTGAAGATACACACATGCCTATACATACATATATACATACATACGTGCATACATACAAACAGTAGTCTATAAGTGAGTCCATAAGCACACTCGATATGCAAGGATGTGTTGTAAATCAATCAATCAATCAATCTGTCAACATAAATCATCCTCTTCCTTCACCGCATTCCTAGACGCGATACCGACAATGGGGATGCCATTAATCTTGTGTTGTTTGATGAACAAAGGATGACAGGTACCATTACCTGGTGCTATAACCCTCCCCTGCTTAGCATTGTCAAAGTTCCATCGTAATGAATCTCTTTTGTTGTCCCCCTAATGCCCAATTCATCATTTGACAGGGTATTTATAACCGGTTGGGGTGTGGGAACACTGATATAACAATAGTTCTATTTTTCAAGAATTCCATATTCCTGAGATACATGTGTTGTGGTATTCTCGTGGTCCCTCAGTTCCCGAGGTCGCGGGTTCAAACCCGGCGGAGGGCGATGAATTTCTTTGGGCATAAAAATCATTAGCATAGCTTCCTTCGGAAGGGTAGTAAAGCCAGTGGTCCCGTGTCGTAGATTTACGGCACTAAAAGAATCTCAAACATGATAAAGAGGCCTCTGAGCACAATTTCCGGTCTTTCACGCTCAATATAGAATGGGACGCTAAGGACCTCAGCAGTTACAGAGCGTCCATAAATAAAACTCAATTTTTCATGGCCCATCAAAGAACCCAACAGAATTCCATAGACTGTGTTGTGCAATAATTTCATTCAAGCAAATCCCTTCCACTATAGAATCACGACAGTACCAAAGAAATAGCAGTAGGTTCGCTTGCATTCCAATAGGACTCACACCGCCTTAAAAATCACCTTATGTAATGGAACATACAGAAATAATTCTATACCTCTAAAAACAAACAGCGCATTCTAACGTTGCATTGAAAGAAACTGTTGGAGCTCCGACATACTTACCAATAATAAATAGCGACTGTACTAAACAAAAACACCACAGGGACGCTTGCATTCCAATGACACCCACAGCACCTCAAAAAATCCAAATCTGTTATGAAATACTGTGGATTAATTTTATTTTTCTAAGAAAAGCCACTGCATTCCAAAGCTACATTGAAAGAAGATGTCGAAACAGTGGAATTTACACAGAAACCCCCTTCCATAAACCAATATTGCGTATATGGATTGGGAAATATGCCGCACGTATTCCACCACCGCGCAAAAATCTGCCACCAGGTGTCTTGAAATGCGGTCAATCTGACACCCGTATATTATATCGGGATATAAGGAGACCTGTGCTGTTCCATTCTCGCATAATATACAAAGAAAACCTTCATTCTATACTCTGCTGACGCAACAAGATTCTAAGAAATCTAAAAAATGATCCATATGGAAACCCACTTCCTATGCGGTGCAACTCATCGTCAGAGAGAGAGAGAGAGAGAGAGAGAGAGAGAGAGAGAGAGAGAAATCCCCCTGTTGATTTCACTGAAAAATGACAATACACTTGACTCATTTGAATCGCCAGCAAGCCCTTAGTTTAAAGAAAAAAGTGAATTCTATGCCTGATATCCCTCTGGAAAGAGAGAGAGAGAGAGAAAGAGGTGAGAGGGATGGAGAGAGGATCTGGAAAGCATTACAGTATTTATTCAATCAAAAGCACAGTCTGCATTCACTTCTTTCCAAGTAATAGTTTTCATAGTTCACGAATAGCAAAGGTTCGCTTGCAATGTCTGTAAAACCCTTCGCGTCACCTTTTCCTCCGGCATTTGGATGTCTTTTGAGTTAGTTATGAATGGGTACGGATCCATTTGTGCTCATATCTCATTTCCTATGTAAGCCAAAGAATGGGCAGATCCCGGAAGGATGTCGTCCTCCGTGGTCTAGTGATACCGCGCTAGCCTCTAGTTCCCATGGTCGCGGGTTTAAACCCGGCGGAATTCTTAGCATGGCTTCCTTCGGAAGGGAAGTAAAGCCGGTGGTCCCGTGTCGTAGATTTACGGCACGTAAAAGAACCTCAAGTCTGATAAAGAGGCCTCTGAGGAAAATTATCGGTCTTTCACGCCCAATATGGAATGGGACGCTAAGAACTATAGTAGTTAAAGAGCGTCCAAAAATAAAGCTCAGTTTAAATTTATCCCGGAAGGAATGGACTCGCTATTGCGAGAGTGGTTTTTATTTTCCCATTCAGTGCTATATCTCCTTATAGACCCAATAAATTTCGATGTGTATATGAGATTACCAGAGAACAATTTTCGCAAGAGGGGGCTACGATTTTTTTGAGCCCTAAGCTCTAAAGTTGGATCGCAAAATCCCTTCCAGAAGAGATTGAACGGGCTCTATTCACAGCAAAAACTCGCATACATTTCTAAAAGGCAGGGCTTTCTTCACAAGCCATCGCTTGAAAAAAAAGAGAAAAAAAAGAAATTCGTGTGTATCCAATGAGTAAATCTTAAATTCTCTGCCTCTGAACCTAAACAGAAGGGATGGAAAGAATGGATTTACATTCCATTCAAAACTGTTTTATTCAAGAATGGGCATTCATGGCTAAAAATCGTTGAGTTTCAAAACAAGCTCTTTTCAAAAATTTACGAGCTTTATTCCATTCAAAATCAAGGCGTATGCACGAATAAGACACTTACATAGCTAAGAGCCATTGAATTTTCAGAAAAAGGTTCCGTTCCAGAAATTTCCAATAGTTCATGTATTCGAGCTTGATGGAATACCATATATGTAGATGTCTCCTCTGCGAGATGCGGAATAGCTGTAACTCTATTGGCTAAAATAATCGCGTGACGTGAAAGCCCTCCAGCCACTGACCTTGGGCTTGCATGCATATCAAATCGGCGCGCATACAAGTTAATCGATTTTTAGAGTATATAAAACGTGTGTTTAGGGTAGCGTGAGTTACTCTTCACCATAATTTTGTGTAGCGTGAATTAATTGTGCCTAGAGAATTCGTTGAAGCCATCGGAAATTAAGTTAAATTGAGTTTTACTTATGGACGCTCCTTAAATGCTATGGACCTTAGCATCCCATTTTATATTGTGGCATTTTGGTTGTGGCAACTCTCTAAGAACGCATGTGGTTATGGCAACATTGTTTGGTCTATTTTAAGTTGGCAGTACGAACCGGTAATGATGTAATGGGAGTGGGGGTAAACCGGTTGTATATTGTGGAAGCGTCTAAGATGCTCAGTCTGTCTCTTGGAATGTAGTGAACAGTGCACATGTAGGTGTAGACACTGCGTCAAGCGGAGGGTAATATGTATCAGTTTTAATTCATATATTGCCCATCTAAATTTCTATCATGTGAATTCTTAATGTAGTTAGTTCCTTCTTTCCTTCCCTATAATGATCTAGGGATAATTTTAAGAGTTTTCAGGTGTTTAGGAACTTTGTTGAGCTCGCTCCGTCGGACCTCGTGTAGATTGCTATGAGTTAATCCTGGTACCATGCTCTACCCCCGTGATATGTGAGAATATAAGAGGTTAGGAGAATTGGCGTGAGTCGCCGGGTATAATTGGTAGAGGGCCGGATAGAATTTGATATTTTGAAGTGCAAAATTTTTTTCTCTGTTAGTTTTGGAAATGTAGTTTACGCGATTTGGTCCTCCACGTGTTCGATGGAACATGTAACTCCTTAGTTTTGGCTTAATGGTAAGGGTTTCTCTTTGAAATTTGTGATTTTGTACTCTCAATTCAGCTAAAAGTGTTTCCTTAAAAGTCCTGTGTCCGTATTATATTTTAAACTCACTTAACATTTTTAGATTGTCTTCATGTTGGCGGAGCGTCGTTAATTTTTGCCTTCATTCTTTCCCTTACCATTGTTTAAATTCTGTTTCTATGAAAAAATGTTTAAACTGTTCTTTCTAAATTTCTTGTTTTTTGTGAATTGTGGAAGTTTTAGTGGTGTTTTGAACTTTAAAATGTGGTTGCCACGTGTTAACTGGTGTTTTTAAGATTACTATTTTCAGTGCTAATTAGTAAATTTCTTGGAGCTTTCATTCTCCGTTATATTGGTTTTTTTCTACGCATTACCATATTTTTTGTGCATTTCTATTGCAACTTTTATGTAAGCACGTGTGTTGCGAAATGTTGCGTATTCTTTGCCTGGTTTGGTTCTGCAGCAACAATTCTGGAATGTGAAGCAAATGTTTTACAGTTCACGTGTTTTGTGTATTAAGTTGCGTGTGTGTATAAAAAAACTGAAGTGAGGTGCATCTATATTCAAAATTTCATATTTGTGTACCGTATTCGGGTACGTTCACTGTGGACGCTTAGTGGTAGTACTAATAATAATTTTGCTTCACCGTTGCTATGATTGGTTTTATCTAGTTACGCAATTTTTTGAAAGTATTTCAAATGACTAATTTGAGTGAAAGTTTCAGCTACCACCAGCTGTGTCAGTATCTTCACCTATGTAGGTTTAACGAGCATCCAATATGGACTAGTAGGACTTATCCACCTCCATTGGATCTCGATGGTGCAGATACTATGTGTGTTACCAAGATTTGGAAAGTTTCACTGGAATTTTGTGATAAAAAGAAAAGAAAAAGAAAAACAACCTGTAAGCATGTGCACATTGTGTGTAACAAAGTGTGGTACGTATATTTCGAACAATTGAAAAGTTTCACAATGAAGACAGGTATGCTAAGTGTTTATTTTGCTTCACTGACCAATGCTTAATTAGGCTTTGCTTTTCAGGAATGAAGTGTGCTATGTATGTCTCTGCTAAATTGAAGGTTTGTCACCATTTTGTGTAATGCAAATGTTGCATTTTGTTTTGGACATCAATTGTATTTGGTTTGTTATGTTATGTTGCAGTGTATTTGTCTGATGTGTACTATGTTTAACTTCCTTTGACTTTCAGGAATGATATGTGAAAGTTTTACTTTGGTAGTGATGTGCTTTGTTCTGTTGCATTCTTTTGGCTTGATTTTGTGTTTCATTATGATGCTGTGATCTTTCTTTGCAGAAGTTGTTGCATAAATTTGTGTATGTGTGTGAGGTTAAGTCAGTCGTATATGGAAGATTTGCCTCCGTGGGAGTGCCAAAGATTAACCCCGATGGTTATAGTGAGATGTGATGAGTAATGTCAGCTTCGATGGGATAGCTATAATATAACCTTGAAGTTTGAATGTTTGAGTTTTCAGGAGGGCTAACACGTACCTGGAAATTCGTTGTGATGATTCAAGAGATGTTCTGCATGTTGGTGTTGCTGAAATGTATCCAGTATAACGTGTGATGTGTTCACAAAAGAGATGTAATGCAATGAGAATAATCTTTTTGGATTTATGCAACAGGTTTTAGTACCATCTATTTTCCAGCTTCATCTTGACTCTGTAGATGTGGATGCAACAGTGTAATGCTATGTTATTTGTATCATTCCTGAAATGTTAATGTGATTTGTACAGTTTATGCCTATGTCAGGTATCTTTGATTTTGCAGCTAGTTGAATGAGACATGTCAGTGAATATTTTCTTTTCTCAGTAATTACTGTGTATGACAATGATAGGAATGATGATGATAATGAAGATACTTATAAGAATGATGCCAATGAGAAGGATGGGAGGATAAAGATAGGAATGTGAAGGAGAATTTGTGTTATTGAGAGTGAAGCATAAGTATTTGTAGTTTGTCGCATGTAACGAGGTGTTTATTTTGAAGCATGCAGTAATGTTTACAGTGGTTTTGAGTTATTGAGAGTGAAGCATAAGTATTTGTAGTTTGTCGCATGTAACGAGGTGTTTATTTTGAAGCATGCAGTAATGTTTACAGTGGTTTTGAGTTATTGAGAGTGAAGCATAAGTATTTGTAGTTTGACGCATGTAACGAGGTGTTTATTTTGAAGCATGCAGTAATGTTTACAGTGGTTTTGAGTTATTGAGAGTGATGCATAAGTATTTGTAGTTTGACGCATGTAACGAGGTGTTTATTTTGAAGCATGCAGTAATGTTTACAGTGGTTTTGAGTTATTGAGAGTGAAGCATAAGTATTTGTAGTTTGACGCATGTAACGAGGTGTTTATTTTGAAGCATGCAGTAATGTTTACAGTGGTTTTGAGTTATTGAGAGTGAAGCATAAGTATTTGTAGTTTGACGCATGTAACGAGGTGTTTATTTTGAAGCATGCAGTAATGTTTACAGTAGTTTTGAGTAGTTATGAGTGTTATGGTTATTATGAATGATTTTGTTTGGTATGTATGTATGTATGTATGTATGTATGTATGTATGTATGTATGTATGTATGTATGTATGTATGTATGTATGTATGTATGTATGTATGTATGTATGTGTGTATGTATGTATGTATGATAAGTATACTTATTTATTTTGTTAGTTGTACCAACAGATTAGATTTAATATTGGAATCCAAAATGATTTGCTATATTTGTATTATTATGTGTAGACAATGGATATAATTGACATAATATTCATATATTTTGACACTTTCATGTCTCTTTGCTTTGATTCTTAAGCATTTATTGTAAACGTTTGGCTTGAAATCCTTTGAAAAATGTAGTTTTTATGTCAATATGTAATCATTTTCTCTCTTGTCAGTACTAAAATTAAATGTTTGTAAACGTTTGCCAAATTTGTGGCATTTTTTGTTCTTATTATTTTAAATGACATTATTTTCTTATTCTACGTATGATGGTGTTTTGGGTGTACAAGTTATACCTGTTTGTAATTCATGTTGTAGTGATTTTGCTGGTTGCGGAGCACGAGTGTCCACTGCGGAGTGACCCCGCTGTACAGAGACACGCCAGAGGCTGCATATATACACCAAGGAGAGCTGCTGCCTGTTCGTTAAGTACACTGTATGTGTCAAAAGGAGCCACTATTGGGGGGCAATCCAAGCCAGCGATTGCACCCCACATCATCAACGACTTGCATCAACAGTTAGTAAAGACTCTGCGGCTGGAACTTTGTCGTTGTGGGTGATGTTGGAGTCCCACCCATTAACAGTTACGTCGAGACTTGGTGCAGTGCAGTGTAGTGCGGGTGTAACAGTGGCAGCAGTGTATAATGTGCGTGTGCGGGGATTACTTAAACAGACGGGAAAGCATCTTGATAAGTATCGTCGGTGGCACTCGAGACTCCATTATGTTTGTATAAGCTTCACACACATGTTAATAGGCATTCAGATATTCAACTTCTTCTTTGAGAGACATTTCTGCTTCCTCTTAACTTTATAAACATCCAGATATTGTTTGTTTTTTGTAAAACGTTTGTGAAGTATGTCATTTATTTCCCTTACTGTAATTTTGTTTAAAAATCCTTCTTATTTCGACGGGGACGTCGATTCGGGTAGTCGGGGGAGATGTGGCATTTTGGTTGTGGCAACTCTGTAAGAACGCTTGTGGTTATGGCAACATTGTTTGGTCTATTTTAAGTTAGCAGTAAGGACCGGTAATGATGTAATGGGAGTGGGGGTAAACCGGTTGTATATTGTGGAAGAGTTTAAGACGCCCAGTCTGTCTCTTGGAATGTAGTGAACAGTGCAAATGTAGGAGTAGACCTTCCGTCAAGCGGAAGGTAATATGTATCAGTTTTAGTTCACTATATATATATATATATAAATTTAAATGGGCTATATGTATAGCCCATTTAAATTTCTATCATGTGAATTCTTGATGTAGTTAGTTCTTTCTTTCCTTCCCCATAATGACCTAGGGATATTTTTAGAGTTTTCAGGTGTTTAGCAACATTGTTGAGCTCGCCCCGTCGGACCTCGTGTAGATTGCTATGAGTTAATCCTGGTACCATGCTCTACCCACCGTGATATGTAAGAATATAAATATTAGAGGTCATGACAATATTGAGCGTGAAAGACCGGTAATTTTGCTCAGAGGCCTCTTTATCAGGCTTGAGGTTCTTTTACGTGCCGTAAATATACGACACGAGACCATCGGCTTTACTTCCCTTCCGAAGGAAGCCATGTTAAGGATTTTTACGCCCGAAGAAGTCCATCGCCCTCGGCCAGATATGAACCCGCGACTTCACGAACTAGAGGATAGCATGGAAGCCATCGGTGCCAGCTAGTTTCAATAAAATATTCGACAACTTGCAATGCCAGGTGGGTGATTTTGTTTACATTTTCCTTTAACAAAATGCATCTATTAACAGTGAGATTCACTTTTTCAAACGTGAAGGTTTAAAAACAATCACATGGAATACAAATCAAAGCGAATCACAATTGCGTATGCGTGCTTTTGAAAACACAATTTAACAGTATTTCTGTAGTGCATAACTTACAGGTTTATTTTAGCGATAGATTGAAATGCCTGTGTATAGGTAGCATATTTTCTCTGGAAACTATTAAAAATTCTATTAAATAGAATTCCCTCGAGGAAAACAAAGGTTTCTATTCATTGTATATCAGCATTCATAAAATACGTCATTAACTGCGTTCGCGTTAAGTATATAAATTCAACTTTAAACTTTGTATAAATTAGCGAAATATTATATTGAATATAAGGCTTTACATGGCGTCTTATATGTGCATATTTAAAATCCATCCTCTTTTATGCAAAATACAAGAGACAAACGTGCCATTAATCACATATTTCTACTTGACTGGAAAAAATCGCGCTAAAGTTGAATGTTCAGCATTAAATAGGTACATTTATGGTATAAAAAAGCCCGCGAGGGGGTATAGACCTTAAAAAGCAATGAAGCCGACATTTCTAAACCCCAGCGCTTATTTTAAAATAAGAAGCTCCTTTCTGTACATATTTAATATCTGTCCTTTCTTTACGCGAAATAAAAGAAACTAGAGTGATATTAATCATGTATTTATCTTTGACTGCAAAAAATATTGCAATAAAATTGAGTTTTTAGTATTCAATAAATACATTTGTTTTACATAAAAGAATCTCCCGACAGGGTCAGCTCTTATAAAATACTGTAAAGTCGATATTTCTAAACCCTAGTGCTTATAACAGAACAAAAATCCTAAATGTTAGGGAATGATTTCCGAGTTTGATACCAATAACACAAACAAATATTTCTAAAGCAAATGCATAAAACATTCCTGCGTATTACATTTGCGCAGTTCTCAGTGCTTCCTATCTGAAACATTTCTTTGAATGCTAATGCAATTTATTACATGCACATGACTTCTCTACTGCTCTTCTAGATATAAGGGAATTCTGCTTACATTCACACAGTCATCACTACACATTCTTCTAGGTAATGTTATGAGATATACATGAGATAGAAAATTGAATTGAGTTTTAACTCTTTTTAACTGCTATGGTTCTTAGCGTCCCACTCTATATTGACCAGAACTATTGTTCAGAGTCCCTTTCATCAGGCTTGAGGTTGTTTTATGTGCCCTAAATCTACGACACGGTACCGCCGGAATTACTTCTGTTCTGAAGGAAGCCATCCTAAGGATTTTTACGCCCGTAAAATCCATCACTCTCCGCCAGGTTGGAACCAACAACCTCGGGAACTAGAGACTACTATGTCACTCGTAACCACGGAGACTATACGAAACGAAAAGGGAAATGTAAAAGAAAAACGTAAAGGTAGTGTATTACATTCCTCTCTCCTGTACACATTATTCTAGGTAATGATAGTGTTATATACGACAGTAAACCAAATGTAGCCTATTACATTCACAAGAGTTTGTACACGCACTTCTAGCTAATGTTCGTATTATGTACGATAGAAAAATGCATATGTAGCGTATTTCATTCACACGACTTTCGTTACACGTTCTTCAAGGCAGACAGAAGTGACATGTACATGTTAGAAGAATTACATTCTCATGTCTTTCTCTACTCGCTATTCAGTTCTAAGCTGCTTTATGCATGATAGAAGCGTAACATGCACGACCTTCAATATTTGTCCTTTCTATGTAACCACGAAAAACTCCCAGAGCGGAGGCAACTTAACATAACACACTTACATTACCTTTTCTATAATGGGTGTTTTTTAGTCTTTATATTGATCAATTGAATGCAATGCTATCTTGTGAAGATATATAATGAAGAATAAACGAACCCAGAAATTGAAAATCTGACTTAACTAGCTAAGTGTGTTGCACATACATATATATTTATTCCTTTATTTATATTTATTGTAAAAATGCATACTTTGTCTTTCCAGCTGAATAATACATAAAAACAATGTGAGATAAATGTTTATTCCAGAGATTTTAGCTCATCGCCTTAACACGATATTTGAAGATAATATTCTCCCACCGGCTCAGATAGTTGAGGGTCTGGAAACAGACAGGGGATATGACACAAAATAAATAGGAAGAGTAGACACGAAATACGGAGTCAGAATCGTGGGTTCCCTGGATTATTGCCAATTGTTCTCCCCATCAAGATATAATTCGCTAACAGATGAAGGGCTTGCAGAAATGCAAGGGGAGTTTAATCTTGTATACAGCGGCATGCTAGAGATGGGAAAATTTAAGACATGTAAATTGCCTGTTGTACCCCAAGTGAAGGTATGTAGAAATATCAAGCTTGACCGTTCAGTGTTATCTGATTTCACAACGACAAAAATAAAACAGCTGTCTCAAGACCATTTCATATATAGATACACTCATTAAGATTATAAAAAATGCATGAATCGCTGCGTGCTTGATGGAATTGAATGAATACATACACATAAAAACTGAAAATAATGATGGTGTCTGTGAGATTAGATCAAACAACACACCAAAGGAAAATAATGATAAAACTGATATTCAAATATAGCTATAATTAATAATAATACAAATAATTCTTTTGCAGAATATTAAACAAATTCAAACATAAAATAATGCATTTTTAGCAATTCTGATTACAGGCAACTGAATATTCGCTCTTATTGCATACGAAGAAGAAACGAAGTAGAATAATGAGGATGAATGTCGAAAATATCGCCATGGAAGTTTGGAGAAGAAGGAGAAGGAGAGAGAATATTACTTAGCGAAAAGCAAGGTCCACAAGATTGACTCATTTTTCTTTTCCTTGTGCCAACTTACATTGTATCTCAAATATGAATGCATGCAGGGTGAATGACCCCTGCACTAAGTGTTTATGTAATAATTCTAATGGAATAAAGATACCTTATCTATCTAAGTTTGATTTCTGTATAATATTAACTCCCATAGAAAGACCCGGTATGTAAAGTGAAATGTTTTCTATTGGTGATAAGAGTGCTGTGTACATCGAGTAAAAATATGATTACACAAAGAGTGTATTGTTATCTTCTGCTCAGTGATTATTTAAATATATTAAATGAAATAAGCTTTCTGTTTCAACTCTAAGTGGAAAGTTTATTGATTTTTTTCTTAACTTTTTAATCAACATCTCCATCGCAACTACTGCAATCTAACTCCAAAGAGCGTACCGTCAAAGGATAACATTTAATTCAGAGTATTGGTACAACTTAAACTTCTTTATTTTTTATTCTGGTTTATGGACGCTCTTTAACTATTATGATCCTTAGCGTCCCATTCTATATTGGGCGTGAAAGACCGTAGTTTTGGCTAAGGGACCTCTATCAAGCTTGAGGCTCTTTTGTGTGCCGTAAATCTACGACACAGGGCCACCGTGTTTACTTCCCTTCCGAGGAAAGCCATGCTCAGGATTTTTACGCCCGAAGAAATCCATCGCCCTCCGCCGGGTTTGAACCCTCGACCTCGGGAACTAGAGGCTTGCATGTGTAATCACTACACCACGAAGAACAACTTTAGAATGTCCATGCTGGCACTACCGCCACATTACTCCTCTGTCAGTAATGGAGTACGTTTAAATCTACAGATGATAAGAACAATTAAGTTAAAATCATGGGATATAAAATATATTTACAATACTCTGAAAGAACAATAACATTTCTAAATGGTGTAGCACAATTTATCAAAATAATTGGAAACTGCAATGTTGATAGTCAGGACACTTATCAGGAAACCGTACTACTCCATCTTTCGTTGTAGTTTTTGATTGTACAGTTTTTTTGATTCCCTACTGCCATCCCTACCAGTGTCCTGCTGATCAAGTATAGGCGAAATCATTGTAGACGTTGTCTCTCCTCATCAGAGAGCAGATAGCCAGGATGCAGTCTGTCAATAGAGATATTAATGTGTTTGCCTTTAATATTTATTGTGAAATATTTTTCTTCTCTCTTCTCTACTAAAGATGGTCCTTCATACGGACATTCTGGAGTCTTGTTGACCTTGTTCGTTCTGAGGAACACTTGCGAAGAAACATGACGATCTTTATGGACAAAAACTTGTTTTGATGATACTTTGCGAATTTAAGTAAGCTTCAGTTGTCTAATACTATTTCGAAGCTGTGATACTAATGTGTTTGGATTTACATCTGGTCTTGTAGATTGCTCAAAATATTCTCCAGGAATTCAAATTGTTGTTGCATATATAATTTCGGCAACTGAATATTTGGTATCTCTTCCAACAGTTGTCCGTAATCCTAGAACAGCTGTTGGCAAAATATCGGTCCATTTAATATTGCTGTGAGCTCTGATCTCTGTCTTAAGTGTTCCGTGTAACCGTTCTATTTTCCCATTTGATTGCGGGTGATAGGAGTGTAATGTGGAACATTTGCACCACCCGAGCATTGCTAAATTTCTAGATAATTCCGATTCAAACTGTTTTCCTTGATCAGCTATAATTGAGATAGGTGTTCCAAATTGAGTAATGCAGTTGTCATAAAAACTTGTGCCCATGTTTGAGCTGTAATATTGCACAAAGGTACAGCTTCCATACATCCACTGAAAGGATCTATGCAAGTCAGACAGCACACATTGCCCTCTGAAGGCGGCAATGATCTAATGATGTTTATCTACTTTACGCGGAATCTGTTATCTGATTGCTTGGATTCTCCAAGTTTTGAATGTGTATATCTTTTCACTTTGTTCAGCTGGCAATTAATACAAGTTTGTGTCCATTTGGGAATGTTGTTTCTCATTCCTGGCCATATAAATTTGGAAGTAATGTGTTGAACTGTGCTTTCAACTCCTGGTTGTGCTAGGTTATGAAAGTGTCTGAAATTTTTTTTCGAAGTGGTTTAGGAATAAAAGGTCGAGTATTGTGATTGGAAGGTCACACCATAACGAATCTTGTGTTTCTAGTTTGTATTATTTGAAGTGTAACGAGGTATTATGCTGACGTAATTTTTTGAGTTGTTTATAATTCTCTTGACAACTGGCAATATCTGCGCAATTAAGCACATTAGTCTCCTCCAGCCTTGATAATATATCAGCTACCACATGGTCTTGACCACTTACATGTTTTATGTCAGTTGTGAATTGAGAAATGTACTGTAGATGTCGTATTTCACAGGTAAAGCTTTCTCCTTCTTCTGTGAAATGCATATGTAATTGGTTTGTGACCTGTGAAAACTGTGAAATTTCTTCATTCAACGTAATGTAAGAAGTGTTTAATTGCAAAATAAATTGCTAGTAATTCGTTGTCATGAGCACTATAGTTCTTCTGAGCATCATTCAGTTGTTTTAGAATTGAATGCGATTGGCTTCCAATCATAATCTTCCCCTTGTTGCAATACTGCTCTTATGACTTGATCTGAAGCATCCGTGAAAAGTGCTATGGGTAAATCTGGATTAGGAAATTTAACAGAGTAGTGTGCATTAGATCTTCTTTACACTTCTCAAACTGATTTCTGGCTTCCTCGGTGCAACTAAGTTTTCTTCTAACTTCTTCTTTGTACCTCTCAAATAATCATGTAGAATTAATTGTGCTTGTGCGGCATTCTTCAAATAGCAACGATTGAAGTGAGTTAATCCAAGAACGGTGCGAAGGTCTTTTATTGTCTCTGGCAACTTGTAATCTTTAATGACTTGTATCTTCTCAGGAAGAACTTTTTATCCACTTGTTGTGATTAAGTGGCCTAGAAATTCTAACTCTTTTGCACCTAAAACAGGCTTAGTAATGTTAATACGTAGTCCGTGTTCAGCTAATATATCCAGAAGCAGTTTTAAATGCTTTTGGTGTTCTTCTGATGCTGAAGCTATTAACATTTCATTCATATTTTAAAATGCTAAAATCTAATTCAAAAATTACTTTGTTGATAAAACGCTGAAATGTTGCTGGCGCATTTCGGAGTCCAAGACTCATAACATTAAAATGGAACATCCCAAACGGTGTGATTATAGCATTTTTGGGTTTATTTTCCTCTACATTTGGAATTTAAAACTATGATTTGAATAAATCCATTTTTGAAAATATGTTAGTACCATTCAGGATATGATGGAAATCTTTAATTCTAGGAATTGGGTATATGTCAGGAGTCGTACGATCATTTAATCTTCTTTAACCTCCACGTGGATGAAGAGTTACATTCTTCTTGTTCACCACTTGAAGTGGACCGGCCCATTCAGATTTCGATGATCTGATGATCCCATGTTCTAACATAAAGTGTCATTCCTGTTTAGCCTGTTGTAATCCACGATGATCTAGTTTTCTTGCTTTAGAGGAAACTGGATGACCATGTGTATTTATATGACGTATGATGTTATAGATGACCTCACTTGGCATTAGAGTTGGCGTCGTGATTTCGATAAGATTTAAGCAACGTGGTAAACTTAATATTTTGATTTGTTGGGCTTAAAATGTAGTTATCTGATATTGACATAATTTAACTTTAATGCTAAACTTTGTTATTCCATCAATCAATCGCTTCTTATGCACATAACCCATAAGTGAAATTCGTTCAGGAAACCCGCTCCTATAATTCCTTTGGCAATTTTAACTACAATGAATGGAAATTGAAAGTTTCTAGGCAATGCAAAAACCAAGGTTGGTATTTTAACCAAATAAGTTGGCATTTCGATTGCATTTGCTGCATAAAGCTTATATGTAGAATCAATTTTGTCGCCTTTTTAGCCGGAATTATTGACACGTCTGCACCACTGTCATTAAGCAACAGTAGACCTGCTTTACTATCGCGAACAAAATCAATGTTTATAGCTACTTTCATTACTATAGACAGCCTAACTCGCCGTCAATTCTGCTGTAGGTCGGAGTTTTCCACACTCTTCCATGCACATGTTGTCTGCATTTTTCTGGAAAACATTTTCGTCCAAATTTACAATGGTAGTAACAATATTTGCCATTAGAAACAAATCTTCGTCTGGTGTAACTGGAATTGCGGTTCCGGTGTGGACCTCTGCTTCAAGGACTTCGACTTCTGCTGCAGCACTTGTTTGCCGTCATAGCTGCAATTCTCTGTTCTAGGTGAGACATTTTACTTACTAATTCTTCAATCGAAACACTGTTTGCATCTTGATCTTCAATGTTGCACATCTCACTACGAGGATTCATCTCTAGCATTTTGTCTGCCTTCACTGCTACGCGGTCAAAACATTCATCAATTATTATGAGCGTATTTTTTACAGAACCTGGAAGTTTTTCGAGTCACAAGGTACATAGAACCTTCTCAGAAACACCTCACCGACTAGTGATCTCATTTTTCATATGCGTTGGCTAGGCTTGTAGTCACCTAACTCGATTCCGGTAACCATTTGCTTAATTTATTTGTCTTGACTTTCTTTAAATATTTCCAGAAGCCGTGATTTTGCTGTGCTATATTTATCTTCTCCAGCTCCTGTTATAATACCCCATATATTTTCTACATGTTGCAGTTCGAGTTGAGCAATGATATACCGTATTTACGCGAATCAAATGCGGTCCAGTTTTGACCAAATGTAGTACTCAGAATCGTAGTGCGCATTAGATTCGAGTGCAAATCCGTTCCGTAGAACGCCAGTAACGTCATTCAAATTTTTCCTTTATTACGTCACAACGGGTTGCTGGAGTTAATATGCTTCCGGAAACTCGTGACAAGCTAGCCGCTCATTTACCATTGGCCTATTATTCAGCGTTTTTGGTTACGATATGGAGGGCAAGAAAAACAGATAAGAACGTCTTATGATGCTTTTTTAAAGCGTCAAGTAATCCTTTATGCTGAAAAATGGTAATAGAAAGACTGGAAGGAAGTTCAATGTACCAGAGAGCAATGTTCGCTTGTGGCAAAAACAGAAATTGTCATATTTGCTAGTACGAAGAAATTTACGGGTCCTCGCAGAGGAAGATATCCTTAAGTTGAAGAAAAAGTGTTGGAATTTGTACGCGAAAGGAGGAAGAATGCGCAACCTGTGACTAGTGACACTATACAAAGGAAAACTATGGAGCAGGCTGAAGATGAGAAAGATGACATTCAATATAGTATCATCCATTAAGCGTTTTTTTCTCACCGGACATTCCCTCCCTACCGTCTGATAGCATAATATAATCATGTGATATGGTTCATCAGACTTGCAGTCTCTCCGATGAAGAATCTCATTCAGTTTTTTTTGTGCATCTGCATTTTCGTGACGTCATCAGAGCAATTTGAAAATGTAAACCTTGTAGCAGTAGATTTACGCAAATAAAAATATCATTATGCAGTAATTACTGTATTGAAATTATTACACATATACTTAGCGTAGGGATCATTCACCATGTATTTATTGATATCTGAAATACAATGTAGTTTGACACAAGAAAAAGAAAAACGAGCCAATCTGGTGAAGCTTGCTTTTCGCTAAGTAATATTCGCTTTTTTCTTCATGCTTCCATGGTAATGCTTTCGACATTCATCCGCATTCTTCTTCGTATGCAATGAGAGCGAACATTCAGTTGCCTGTAATCAGAAGTGCTAAAATGCATTATTTTATTGTTTTTATTTGTTTAATATTCGGTAAAATATTTATTTGTATTCTTAATCATAGCTATATTTTACTATCCGTTTCATCATTATTTTCACTTGGTTAGTTGTTCTAATCTCACAGACACCGGTCATTATTTTCAGTCGTTATGTGTATGTAACTGAATTCCGTCATTGCACGCAGCGATTCGTGCATTTTTTATAATCTCAATGAGTGTATCTTTATGTGAAATGGCCTTGAGCAGCTCTTTTATTTTTGTCGTTGTGAAATCAGAAAACACCGAATGTTCAAGCTTGATATTTCTACAAACCTTCTCTTGGGGCACAAAAGACAATTTACATGTGTTAAATTTTTCCATCTCTACCAAGCAGCTGTATACATGATGACATTTTCCTTGCATTTCTGCAAACTTTTCATCTGTTAGCGAATTATATCAATGGGGAGAACACTTGGCAATCATCCAGAGAACCCACGATTCCGACTCCATGTTTCGTGTTTACTCTTCCTATTCATTTTATGTCATATCTACTCTCTATTTAGAAACCCTGAACCCGCTGAACCGATGGGAAAATGTTTTCCTCAGATATCTTGTTAAGGAGATCTGGTAAATTCTCTGTAACAGGTATTCATCACGCATAATGTTTCATGTATTAGTCAGTTGGAAATACAAAGTATGAATTTTTTCAATTACAAATATATATGTGATACATTTAGCTGGTTAGCTGTCATATTTTTAATTTTTCGATTGGTTTATTCTTTATTATATATCTTCACAAGCTAGCATTGCATTCAATTGATCAATATATTGCATTTCGTTTTACCTGTATAAAAATATTAAGAAATCCAGGGTAGAAAAGGGCATATGAATGTGTTATGTTAATTTGTCTACCGTCCTGGGAGTTTTTCCTGGTTGCATAGAAAGAAGATGTATTGAAGGCCATGTATGTTACGCTTTTACCTTGCTTAAAGCAGTCTTGAGTTGAAGAGCGAGCAAGAAAGTCATGTGTATGTAATTCTTCTAACATGTACAAATCGCTTCTGTCTCTCTTGAAGAATTTGTATCGAATGTCTGTGAATAAAATACATTACATTTGCATTTTCCTATCATATATAATACTAATATTACCTAGAAGAATGTATAGAAAAACTGTGTGAATGTAATAAATACATTTGGGTTTTCTATCGTATATCATACCAACATTGCCTAGAAGAATGTGTAGACAAAACTGTGTGAATGTAAACGCAGGTCGCTTACGAGTATACAAAGTCATGTGAATGTAATGCATTGCATTAGCACTCAAAGAAATATGTCAGACTGGAAGCAATGAAAGCTGCGTAAATGTAATACGCAATAACTCTTTCCATTTGCTTTAGAAATATTTGTCAGTTATTCGTGTCAAACTTGAAAATTATTCTTTAACCTTAGGTTTTTGGTTGTATAATAAGCACTAGGGTTTAAAAATATCAGCTTTACAGATTTTTTTAAGATCGGTAACTCATGGCGTGCTTGTGTATGTAAAAAAAGTTATCCATTGAATGCTAGAAATTAAATTTTAGCGCGATATTATTTTCCAGTCAAATAGATATATGTGATTAATGTCACTCTTTTTTCTTTTATTTCGCATAAGAAGGGATAGAAAAATTGAGTTTTATTCATGGATACTCTTTAACTGCTGTAATTTTGGCATCCCATTTTATATTGGGCATGAAAGGTGGGAAACTTTGCTGAGAGGCCTCTGTGTCAGGCTTGAGGTTCTTTTACGTGGCGTAAATCTACGACATGGGACCTCCGACTTTACTTCCCTACCGAAGGAAGCCATGCTAAGGATTTTTACGCGCGAAAAAATCCATCGCCCTTCGCCGTTTTAACCCGCGATCTCTGGAACTGGAGGAAAGGATAGATGTTAAATATTCACAGAGATCCGCTTTTTATTGTATAATAAGCAATAGGGTTTAGAAATGCCCGATTTATTATTTTTAAGGTCTGTACCCTGTCTCTGGCTTTTATTATATAAGAAATGTATCTATTGAATGTCAGAAATTCAATTTTAGCAGGTTATTCTTTTCAGTCAAATAGAGATACGTGATTGTTGTCACCCTCGGTTCTTTTCTTTGGCTTAAAAATGAATGGATGTTAAATATGCACAGGGGAAATGTTGTGTAAAGCATTATATACAATATAATATTTCTAAAATTTTAAGAGTGTGTAGTTGAATTTATATACTTAACGCGAATGCAGATAAATTGCGTGTTTTATGCATACTGATATATAGGTATACAATGAATAGAGAAACTTTGTTTACCTCGAGTGAATTCTATTTAATAACTTTAAATTAATTTTAAGTAGATTTAGAATAATTTCCAGAAAAAATATGCCACTTATACTCACGCATTTTAACCAATCTATGCTAAAATAAACCTGTAAATTACATACTAGGGAATTACTACTGAATTGTATATTAAAAATCACGCTTACATTATTATGATTCACTTTTGATTTAAGTATTCAATGAAATTGTTTTGAATCCTGATAAAAAATGAAATTTACCGTTAATATATGCACTTTATTTTAGAAAGATGTAAATAGAAATCACTCACCTTGCACTGTAAGTTGACGAATGTTTTGTTAAATCTGACAGGGGTGTTGATACGACGGCTTCGACAAGTTTCCTAAGGACAATTAATTTACACTGTACAGAATTACGGTGAGCAGTAATTGACGCTACCCTTAACCCCCCTTATACACTCTAAAAGATCGATTAACGCGCATGCGCGTCGATTTGATATTCATGCAAAGGCAAGGCCATTGGCTAGAGGGTTTTAATATCACGTGATTATTTTAGTTGATACGGTTATAGCGATTTCGGATCTCGTAGAGTAGGCATGTATATGTAATATATTCCATCATACTCGAATAGGGTAAACTATTGGAAATTTCTGGAATGAAAACTTTTTTCTTGAAAATTCAATGGCTTTTGGCTATGAAAGCGTCTTATTCGTGAATACACATTGAGTTTGAATAGAATAAAACTCATAAACCTTTGAAAAGAGACATTTTGGAAATTTATTGGGTTTTAGCTATGAGAGCTGTCTACTTCTGAATACACCCTTGATTTTAAATAGAATAAAACTTATCATTTTTTTAGACATATCCTTTCTTGAAGATTCAATAGATTCATTGTAATTATTTAAATTCTTCAATAGATTCCATTCCTTCTGATAAGGTCTAGAGGGAGAGAATTGAAGATATATTTATTCGATAGACCCGACGGTTTGTGAAGAAAACCCGGACATTTAGAAATCTATGCAAGTTTTCACTGTCAGTAGAGTCTGTTCAATCCCTTCTGGAAATGCAAGAGTTTTTGCGATCTATTCTTAGAGTCTAGCGTACGAAGAAGGGGTAGCCTTGCCTTGAGAGAATTGTTCTGCGGTAATCTCATATAAGCATTGAAACGTATCGGGATCTTTAAAGGGATACAGTAATGAATGGGAAACGAATGTCCTGTCTTGAAATAGCAAGTGGATTTGTTCAGAGGTCTGCGCATTGTTTCGCTTACATGGAAAATGCGATGTAAATACGAATGGACCCGTGTACATTCATAACTAACTCAAAAGGCATCCAAATGCCTGAGGAAAAGGGTGAAAGAAAACGTTTTACAGACAAGGCCATTTATCACATTGCAAGCGGACGCTTGCTATTCGTGAAATATGAATATTATCGCTTGGAGAGAAGTGGATGCAAGGTGTGATTTTGGATTGAATAAATGCTGAAATGTTTTCCAGAGAGGTTTTCAATGACCAAGAGACACTAGTATTTTTCCTCAGTGATTAAATATGCTGTCTGCAAGAGTTTCGTACTGCGAAATTAAGAGCAATAGCGTTTTGGGGATGTGTATATATATCGGGGGAGATGTCAGGCATGGAATTAATTTTTTCTTTAAACTCGGGGCTTGCTGGCGAGTAAATCGAGGCAAGCGTATTGTTATTTTTCAGTGTAGCCTATAAGGAGATTTATCTCTCCCTCTCTCTTTGATGACGTGTCGCATGAGAAATGCGTTTCCATACGAATTTCTTGTTAAGACTCCTTGAAATCTTGTTATGTCAGCATAGTATGGAATGAGGGTTTCCTGTATAATACGCGCAGATGCCCTCATATCCTGATATAAATTGCGAGTGTCCGAATAATCACGTTTCAAGGCACCTGGTGGCAGAATTTTTTTTGAGGTAGTGAAATGCGCTCTTCATATTCCCCTATTCATAGACGCAACATTGGTGGTGGAAGGGGGTTTTCTTTGAAAATGCTGTGCTGCACTTGCTTGTAAATTCTGCATTTATTTGGAAATGTTTCCACAGTTTTTAATGCAGCTTTGGAATGCAGTGGATTTGTTTATAAAATGGAATTATTCCACAGTATTTCATGACACCTTCGGATTTTTTTGTAGGTAGTGTGTGTACTATTGGATGTAAGCGTCCTCGCTGTATTTTCTCTAGGACAGTTGTTTTTTTCCTGGCAGTGGGTTTGTTTGAATGAAATTATTGCATACTGGCAGTCTACGGAATGCTGGGGCTCTCTTTGAGGTGCATGGTAATGCCGCAACACATACATCCTAGGAATGGGAGTCATTCTTCGAAAAATGGAATTATTTGGTGAGTATGTCGGCATTCCCACAGTTCTTTCAATGCAACCTTAGAGTGCGGTGGTTTTTATTACAGAAATGGAATTATTGCACAGTGTGTTTCATTACATCTAATTTTTTGAGGTGATGTGAGTGATTTTGAAATGCAAACGCACCCGCGGCATTTTCTCTAGGGCAGTCGCGATGTTGTGGTGGAAAGGTGCTTGTTGTAATGAAATTGTTGCACAATGACAGTCTCTGGAATGCTGTGGGGTTCTTTGAGGGTGCTGAGAATGTCACATCACATTTATCCTAAGAATGCGTGTTGTTTATTCGAAAAATAGAATCATTGTTATGTCCGTCTTCCCACAGTTTCTTTGATGCAGCTTTGGAATACAGTGGTTTCTCTTAGAAGAATAGAATCATTGTTATGTCGGTGCTCCCACAGTTTCTTTGATGCAGCTTTGGAATACAGTGATTTCTCTTAGAAGAATAGAATCATTGTTATGTCGGTGCTCCCACAGTTTCTTTGATGCAGCTTTGGAATACAGTGGTTTCTCTTAGAAGAATAGAATCATTGTTATGTTGGTGCTCCCACAGTTTCTTTGATGCAGCTTTGGAATACAGTGGTTTCTCTTAGAAGAATAGAATCATTGTTATGTCGGTGCCCCCGCAGTTTCTTTGATGCAGCTTTGGAATACAGTGGTTTCTCTTAGAAGAATAGAATCATTGTTATGTCGGTGTTCCCACAGTTTCTTTGATGCAGCTTTGGAATACACTGGTTTCTCTTAGAAGAATAGAATCATTGTTATGTCGGTGCTCCCACAGTTTCTTTGATGCAGCTTTGGAATACAGTGGTTTCTCTTAGAAGAATAGAATCATTGTTATGTCGGTGCTCCCACAGTTTCTTTGATGCAGCTTTGGAATACACTGGTTTCTCTTAGAAGAATAGAATCATTGTTATGTCGGTGTTCCCACAGTTTGTTTGATGCAGCTTTGGAATACAGTGGTTTCTCTTAGAAGAATAGAATCATTGTTATGTCGGTGCTCCCACAGTTTCTTTGATGCAGCTTTGGAATACAGTGGTTTCTCTTAGAAGAATAGAATCATTGTTATGTCGGTGCTCCCACAGTTTCTTTGATGCAGCTTTGGAATACAGTGGTTTCTCTTAGAAGAATAGAATCATTGTTATGTCGGTGTTCCCACAGTTTCTTTGATGCAGCTTTGGAATACAGTGGTTTCTCTTAGAAGAATAGAATCATTGTTATGTCGGTGTTCCCACAGTTTGTTTGATGCAGCTTTGGAATACAGTGGTTTCTCTTAGAAGAATAGAATCATTGTTATGTCGGTGCTCCCACAGTTTCTTTGATGCAGCTTTGGAATACAGTGGTTTCTCTTAGAAGAATAGAATCATTGTTATGTCGGTGTTCCCACAGTTTGTTTGTTGCAGCTTTGGAATACAGTGGTTTCTCTTAGAAGAATAGAATCATTGTTATGTCGGTGCTCCCGCAGTTTCTTTGATGCAGCTTTGGAATACATTGGTTTCTCTTAGAAGAATTATTGCAGTGTGTTTCATGACACCTGCTGTGAGTGCTATTGGAATGATTGCTCCCCCTTCCGCTATTTTCTCTAGGACAGTCGCGATCTTTTTGGTGGAAAGGGTTTTTTAATGAAATTATTGCACAATGGCAGTCTATGGAATGCTGGTGCTGTCTTTGATGTGCATGAGATTGCCACAATACATGTACCTTAGGATTGAGGGGTTTTCCTCGAAAAGTATAATTATTGTTATTTTGGCATTCCCACACCCCAACCGATTATAAATATCCTGTCAAAAGGTGAATGGGGCATTCAGGGGGCCAACAAAACGGATTAATTACGATCGTATTTTAACAATGTAAAGCAGGGGAGGGGTACAGCATCAGGCAGTAACACCTGTCGTCCTATGTTCAACAAACAATATAAGTTCAATGCCATCCCCCATTGACAGTATCGCGTCCTGGAATGCGGTGAAGGGAGAGGGTGGTTTATTTTTACAGGTTGATTGATTTATGACACTTTCTTGCATATTAAGTATGCTTAAAGACGTACTTATATACTACTTACACACACATATATATATATATATATATATAATGCATATATGCATACGTACATGCGTACATACATACATACATACACTAACGCCGATTGTTTCTCTTTATAATAGAAGTTTAGATTACTATTTGACAAGAATATTGTTGGGTTTTAGGATTTCTTTGTAAAAAATTCATTATATAACACCGTGGTTAAATTACCTACTTAGAATTGTTACCATTGTTACATTGTCCCACCGAGCGTGATGGCTCAAGTGGCAACGTATGTGGCCCGCATTCCAGAGCTCCCAGGTTCGATCCCCGGTGACCGCCCATTCAGACCTATGGGTTTTCGTGGTTTCCTTGGGGTCGACAGGTGAATGCTGGGATGGTTTCTTCTCTGCCACGATTTCTTTTCCGTCATTTCCCTTTGAATCAATTTCCTTCTCATATTTCAGGTGTGCTTTTAGGTTTCGTGGCGTATGGCGATGACGGATAGATGTCGCGGATGCATGCTCACTGGAAAGAATATTCCCTGAGACAACAGAGGACTGCTCGACTGGTGGGTCGTTCATAACCCCGTCTCGGCGGCTCCAGCAGTGGGACGGGTCTGCATGTTCGAAAAACATAGGGACTTCTGCGCGTCTCTGTGGTCTGTCTGTCTACCGCTTCATGTCTGTCTACCATGTACATAGTAGGGAGAGAACGATTGTACTCCACCCAAAAAATCGATACTGGGATTTCACCGGAAATGCATATTTCGAGGCTCCCTAAATAAAAAAAAAGCATTTTTAGAAAAAGGTTCCGCGCGCGTGTGTCTTTCTGTGAACAACATAACTTAAAAATAAGAAGTGGGATAAATACCAAACTTGGTATTTGGGTTCAGTATCTTCCATTGATGCGACACGAAGATTTTCAAGGAATTCCCCACCCCAAAATACCCTTTACATGGAACATTTTTGGAAGTTTTATTTTCTAAGAAATAGATCTAACAACTTTGATTCAAATATCATATATTAAAGATATTTAAATGATAAATAAAGTGTATATCTTGAATTTTGTATAATCCTGTATAACCGATAAATGTTAAGCGATAGACGAAAACGTACTGCACAAAATATATAGATCTCTTTAAAACACACAATTTATTTCAAATAATTTTTTGAGCCATCAGTCATTTCCGAGCTAACCGTTATTAAAGGTTCTATTTGTGCAATACTTTCCTAATTCTTTTTAAGTACCGTTGATTTTCAGTTGTTTTTTGCGATTGCATCGAAAGAGTATGGGATTTTAAAGCCAGCATATAGCGTCCAGTTCTTAAACATCTGACATTCGCTTTTTCCTTTGTGTTTATAACGAAATGTGTAATAATACTATTTCTGCAAATGATTATCTCGATTAAAATGAAGTAGATAAAAAATTAATCTTTGGTAAAAATAATTTATATACCCACTAATAAACGATAGAGGGTAGAGAATGCTATGTAAACGTGAATGTATAACATGAGATATTCTAAATTTGAATTTTTACTCGGGTATTGGTAACAGTGACCGCACACGAGGGAGGTGTATTTGATATTAGTACGACTGAGCTTTGATAATCATTGATCTATCCCATGTAGGTATTTTGCGTTAATTCGTGTAATGTAATTTTAACAGTATGAACACTAATTTTTAGTATCCCTGCTATTGATTGTATTCCACCCATAAATTCGATATGGAGATTTTACTAGAATACACGTTTTGAGGTCACCTGACGAAACCAATGTTCGACAAATTCAATGAGTGTTCGTCCGTGTGTCTGTTGAACAACAAGCTTGGTATTTATGTTCAGCATGTTCCAAGGATCTTCCATATTATGCACCACCCCAAAATATCCTTTACATGCGAAATGTTTCCTTATTTTTAACTGTCTCAAAAATTATTCTAAGGATTTTGATTAGAATATAAAATTTTTAATAAATTTACATGAAAAACAAAGTGTATATCATGCATTTTCTGTGAATATCGTTTCAAACCCTCTTCATTCGGAATGAGTTGTGTATAATGTTGTATAATTCTGACCCTAAGCATTGACTTCTAGCTCCTTGGGGAGTGTAAATCCTATAAACAGGAGGGTAATCCGTTGAAGAAGAAGTAAACTGTAAGGGGCAGATAAAAATTATTACAGATGAAATGTAGATCACGTTAAAGCATACAATTTATTGAAAGTAATTTTCAGGCATGAACATTTGCGAGATATTCTTTGTTATTGATTTGAATTTTCAAATGCTTTATGCTTTTTTCAAGTGCTGAGTCGTTATTCTGTTTTTTCTCTTGGTCATGCAAGGAACGTGGAATTTCTAAGCCATCACTTAGCGACCCGCTTTAAAATTATTTGACTTCTAGCCTATGGTATCCCTCTTGTTTTTGCAACGGAATGTGTAATAAAGACATTTCTGCAAATGTTTAACATGAAGCAGACAGAAAAAAACTGATGTAATAATAGTTTGTTGAAGATTGAGTAGAGAAAGCCACTTGAATGTAACACATCAAAACCTTTTTATAGTGTTTAGCGCCCGTTCTTACTACATAAGGCGGTTACGAACATTAATTACATACATCTCATTAGCTGTAAATCGCAAAACTCAGGATTATTTGTTACATGGCTAGAATGTTCCACATGTTCGCGGGTCTGCTTTACGTACAAGTGGTTAGGTCGGCGAGTCTCTGTAGGTCCCGAATCCGGATCCTGTTCCCACCTCAGCTTGTGTTAAGGATGGGAGTATCATTTCCAAATTTGTGCATAACTATGGAGAAATAAGTAAAACTAGTTATGGGACGATACTACTATTTCTCGATACCGATAGTGATTTTTGAGCATCGATACTCACTTTATAAAAAGGCGATTGCTTTTTCTCTGAATTATGTTCTTATTCGTAGAATTCTGTGTATAAACGCAAGTAACCAATTTTGTATTGTATAGAGCTAATTCCGAAATTGTTCCTACTTAACTTTATCCAATCGGCAGAAATTCTTTTATCTTGATAATGCAACAGGTTATATAGCTCCTATTGTTAGTCAAGGCTAATAAATAATAATAATAACGATAAGAACAATAATAATATCTAATAATAATTCCTTTGCTTCCATTTTATGTAACTATAAGTATTTTGTGCTGAAAAGTTGCTTTTAAAAGATTTTCTATGAATAGAAATAGACATAGTAGCAATGCCTCTTTCTTCTGCATTCTTGAAAATATAAACTAATGCATATTTTACATGAAACTCAACCGCAAATGATGTGTGTGTGTGTGTGTGTGTGTGTGTTATACCATTCTATTACTATTCACAACTGCCATATAACAGTTAAGACATGTAGTTTTTCATTCGGTAATAAGTAATTAGCCATAAAACACTCGGAAACAAAGTAAGTTTGTGGATTAAGCCTCTCTGCTACCCACCCTCCTACATTAGCATATACATATTTAATACAAAGGTTTGATTATCATAAACACAAACAGATGGCTGCATTATCTCACATCATTCTGATGTGTTTCTGCTGCGTTCACAGATCTTGGTCACCAGAGTAGGTAAATGTAATGGCTGAGAGTGAGTCACCAAACCAGACTATTACAGAAACATGATTTAGTGCGTCAGCTAAATCAGCTTCGTTCACAACTCAGTTAACACTGCATGTTACGCGAGCACCTTACTCATTCCACCTTTTTTTTCATATTTTCATTTAGATACAACAATGCAAAACTTAAAAAAATTAAAAGTATCGAGAAAGTATGGAAGATTTATCTCAAAGTATCCGAGTATCGAGGTATCAAGGATATCGATGCCCCTTTCTTAAATAAAACTAGCTCGATATAGCCTAACTTGATACTACTTATAGGTAAAGTTTTATTATGATTAACCTAAGTGGATTGGAGAGCAACTTTTATACGAAAGTATGAAATTATTATAAGCTGATTTAACGGTAGAGAAAGTCGTGTGTGTGTTAAACATCAGAGTTTTTCCTTTAGTGCAAGAAAGAGCATTAAATTCATTTATTTATTCTTCCTCACACTTCCAGATTATGTATGAACATATTGAACGTTACCTATCAGATGCATATTCTCTCGAATATTTACATTTTTATTTTTCGGAACTTATTCCTTAGTTACTTTTTGTTTAAATTCGAAAGAACTATTGAAAAGCGAAGTTTTATTTGTCGCCAATATTCGATACAGCACTGGTCACTTTTCAGTTCTATTGGGCATATGGCCTGTTTTTTTTTGTCCTTTTCTCGCTCAGTGCGATTCTGCGTAGCGTTTTCCAGGAGTCGTTGTCACAGTCACAGATTTCCTCGGCGTCACCATCCACTGGCTCCTTGCTGTCGGCCCGCACCAGAGGAATCGATCGCTCAGCGTAGAGGTCCAGCAGTTGTCTTTTGGCTGTTGGAGATGCTGCGGCTTGTATTTCTGTTGATGCTAATTCTTGAACAGGAGAAACCGTGCTTGGGAACTGCTTCTAAAATCAACAGCACAACGTACGTGAGTCGTTTACAACTTCAAAAATTAAGCTTTGCTTTACCTCATTTTCATTTATGATTAAGTTTCGTTTGTATAGTACAAAAATCATATCAAATCTAGCTGAAAGCGTTAATTTGGTCTAGTGGACTTTTGAACGTAGATAACAACGACATTCTTGCGAATTTATACAAAAAGTGTTCAAGATAAATTAAAAGATCCAGTGTGTTACATTCACATGACTTCCTCTGTCAACTCTTCTACAAAACATTCTTATAGAAGCTATTATTCTTTCTACTTCAAGTTATTGGAAGTCAAACCTTGCGCAACTTTAAAATACCATTCTTTGCATGACCAACAGAAACAAATCACTTCAAAAAAATATAGGTTATTTGAAAATTTTAAATCAATAATAACGAATATCTCCGAAACAGTTAATGCCACGAACAATTATTAAACGTAAGTTTTAATGGGTTCTACATTTTATTTTGCAGTAAATGTTTGTCTATTCTGACGGTTTGCCAGTTAACATTAATAATGCAAAATTTATTCTCAATGAAGAAGACACTACAGACTATTCGCAGAAACTTCAAAATCGATATTCTATTATTTATACAAAAGTGTTAAACACGTGGTATTGTAATTAAAACCGCTAGAGCTACTTTGAGAAAACCAAAAATAATGCAAAAATGTCCATGTAAAATGTCGATATGGTAAGGGGATTTTCTTTCCGTATTTCATCCTTGGAAAAATGCTGAACTTGGTATCCGACTTTTCGTTTCTGAGTTATGTGTGTGTGTGTGCGCGCACACACAGGACGTCTTTCTAAAACCGATTCTTTCTTTTGGGATTCAGGGGACCTCAAAGCATGTATTTCCAGCGAAATCTCTGTATTACAATTTGGTTGGAATGCAATGCTTCCTCTACCAGCTAGTTAACTGATAATGAAAGTAGAATTATTATCACTTTCTCTACTACGTATAGTAAGTAGCGGAAGTATTGCATTACACCCAAAAATTCGATACCGAGCTGTTTTAGAAAAAGGCCCGCGTGTGTGTGTGTGGATGAATAGCATAACTCAAAAACGAAAAGTCGGATAAATACAAAATTTGGTATTTAGGTCCAGTATCTTTCAAAGATACGATACGAAGATTTTCAGGGAAATCCCCCACTTCAACTACCCTTTACCTTCGACACTTTTCGAAAATTTTGATTTTCTCAAAAATGGCTCTAAGGATTTTGATTAAAATATCATATATTTCAGATATTTTTATGGCAAACGAAATACATATCTTGAAATTTCTGATAATATCCCCAAAGGTCCTCTTCATTCTGAATGGCTTTTGCATAACTGGTAAACCGTAAGAAATAGACAAAGTTTTACTTCACAAAAAATGCAGATCTCGTTAAAACACAGGACTTGTTTCATATACATTTTTTGTCAAGTGAATCATTTCCGAGATATTCCTTGTTATTTGTTTGAATTTTCTAAATGGAAATTCGTTATTCGTTTCTTTATGTCCTGGACATGCAAAGAGAATGGAATGTTCCATATAGCAACCGGCTCTTAAAAGATTTGACTATCGCTTAAAGCCTACCATATTCCCCTTACACATATCAGAGAATTAGCAATAAGACAGTTTCGCGCAAATGTTTATCTCAATTAACATAAAGTAGATGGAAAATAAGCGTTTGTAAAAATAGTTTGTACTAGAGTAGAGAAAGTCATGTGAGTGCAACATATCAGAATTTGATTTTTTTTACTTTCTCGTGCACCTACCTTTAATGGAAAAAAGAAGTATTGCATTCCACCCAAAAATTTGTTATCCAGATTTCGCCGAAAACACATCTTTGAGGCCACTTGAATCCAAAAAGGGAATCTGTATCAAAAGGTCACTGCATGCATGTGTGTGTGTGTGTGCGTGTGTGCATGAATAGCTTAGCTCAAGAATGAAATGTTGGATAAACATGAAAGTTGGTATTTTAGCTGAGTACCTTCCAAACATGCGCAATGAAGTTTTTCAAAAAGTACTGCGCCCCAGCTTACCGTTTACAAGGAACATTTTTCTTTATTTTTTATTTTCTCAAAAACTTATATAACAATTTCTATTAAAATATTGCATATTTAAGATATTTACATGACAAATAACAGTATTGGTATATTGAATTTTCTGGCAGTAACCTGTGAAGTTTGGAAAAATGTTTTGCATATTTTTGTGTAACAGGTAAACTATTAGAGACAGGCAAAAGCAGAAAATGTCCATCTCTTTGAAACATACAATTTATTTCAAGTAACTCTTTTTTTCAGTATCAACCATTTCCGAGCTATCCGTTGCTATTAGTTTGAATATTTCAGGACTTAATTTTTTAAAACTCAATTGTATGTTGCTATTTGATGGAAAGAGTATGGAATTTAAAGGCCAGCATATTAGCGACTCTCGTACAATTGACTGTTGCTAGCTTTCTTGAATTCCCCTTGTATCTACAACGATATGTCATGATACTATACCTTCTGCAAACGTTTATCTCCATTTATATGAAGTAGATAGAAAAAGAAGCTTTTGTAAGGATAGTTTGCATATGCTACATAAAAAATAATCAATAGTGAGTAAAAAACTCATATGAATGTAACACATGAGTTTAGAAAAGCATCCATGCGTGCGCGCGCGTGTGAACAGCATAATTTACAAATCTGTTGGGTTAAAATCACATGACTTTCTCTACCTGCTATTGTTTATTAGTGAGTATACAAACTATTCAAACGAAAGTTTATTTTTCTATCTAGTTCACTTTAATTGAACCACATGGACTTTTTTTTTCTAAAAGTGCTTTTTGGGATTCAAGGGGCATCAAGACATATAGATATATCCAGAGAAATTGCGATAACGAATTTTTGGGTAAAATGCAATACCTTCTCTGCATACGTGGCAGAGAAAGCAAAAAACGGAGAAGAAAAAATCCCGAACTTAGTTCTTAAGTTCAGGGTCTTACAAAAATGCCACAGGAAGATTTTCAAGAAAATCCCACCAGTCCATATTACGCTTTATATGGAAGAATTATAGCTTTAATGTTACTTTTCTCAAAAATGGCTCTAACGATTTCGATTCAAATACCACACGTTCAAGACATGTGTATGTAAATAAAATGTATGTCTTGAATTTTCTGCGAGGCGCGTGTAATCCTCTTCTTTTTGAATGAATTGTTTGTAATTTTGTGTAATTGGTAAACTAAAAGACACCTACTGCATGAAAAATGTAGGAGGTCTCGTTAATATCATATATTATCAACAGTAGTAGCACTAGTGTTGATAGCAGTACGACAATTTAATTGGGGTTAACGATTGCTTCTTTTCATGGTAATTATTTCGAGGCATGAGTTTGACACCGAAATTAAACTGTCATGTAACATTAGTAGCACGAGCGCTACTGGCTAGATAATCATACGAAAAGCTTATTATGAACTTACCTAGTTTAGTGCCAACTATGTTTGCACAGAACACCAAACGTTTGTTAGTCACTGCAGTGTAGGTTATGATGCATGCTTGTCAAAAGGAAACAAATGCGTGCGATCTCTAAAATTATGTGATTATATTGAAACAACTAAGTTACAGGTAACTGAGGTTAGGGAATACATTACATAACGATTAATGATTGTGCAATTGTAGTTTATGACTGATCCTTGGGTTTTTTTAATTAACAGTTTGATTACTACTCTTGGTGCAATTAAGGTTTCCTCGCAAATTTTCAGTCATACTGGAGTGACGTTCCTTGCTTATGTTCAGATATGGTTTAATGAACTCGCACCAGCATGTCCTGTTAACTTGATGAGTTCATGTTCCTCTAATCCAGATTGTGCCAAATGCGACGCTGCTGAAGAGCGGTTGGAATGATTTGTGATTTTTTTAGATGCTACATCAAGACCGATACGTTTAGCTGCTAATCTGGTCCATTTCATAATTTCATTTATTTCCACTGGAGTGTTTTTGTACCAATTATTTTCAACCTTCCAAAGAGGATTTGGCGTTAAGAAAAACCTCTGTGTTGTTATTCTTGTATTTCTCTTGTACAATACATATATCTTTAAGTCGTACAGGGCATTTTTCAGCATCCTCATTCTTCACTAACCATTTAGAATCTGCCATTTTGTGAGATACACCTTGTGTTCCTTTAGAGAATATCGGGTTCTATTCAATTCGTCCTGTAAGTTTTTTTTGCGCATTCTCGTCTTTTGGCACTTTTAACTGCTTTGAATGTGACGTGTATTCTTCTGTTATGCTCATTATTCATTTTTTCTTGTATCATTCCAGCTGTTACATTCCAGATCATTTTTATTGCTGTTTCTTTTTAATTCTCAACGTTCTTTCTTATGTTATAACCCCAGCCTGTTGAATGGAAGCAATCTCTTTGTCGCTAACTGAGCCGTCAATTTTTAATTACTCTCCGTACAGAATTCTGAAAATTGGTTCCACACCATAGTTTTGTTCTTCTTTGTGTATTCTTAAATTATCTACAGCTGTTTTTATATTACCAATATTTTGACTTCCAAAGCGCGACATTTTCAGTTGATATTATTGTAGTCACAGCCTACGTGATCTAACTCTGCATTCATACAAATTAAAAACAAGTGCACAACCATTAAATACTATCAGTGTAGTAGTCGAAGATGAATTACTATCGGTGTAATACGGTTTTTATTGGCCAACTGACTAGTATACTCTACCTGTCATTGGCTAATGGCATATTAGGCAGGATTATCTGTTATATAAATATTTTTGTGATAACAACCATTTCCGAAGTACTCATACTTATTGGCTTGAATTTTCTATAGATTTATACATTTTTACTCTCTGGATCACCTACCTATAGTAGGTAAGAAAGGGTGTTTAATTCCATACAAAGTTTCGATTTCGAAATTTTTTCGTGAATTAATGTCCTTAGAAACAGGTCTGTGTGTGTGATCAGCATTACTTAAAGACGAAAATTCGGATAAATACGAACTTGGTATATAAATTCAGTATCTTTCATGGATACTACACAGAGATTTTAAAAAGGAATTTCTTCACAACAAATAGTCCTCTAGATGGAAAAAAATGCATTTTTTATTTTCTCAAAACAGCCCTAAAGATTTTGATTAAAATGTCATATGTTTAATATATTGACATGACAAATAAAATGTATATGTAAAATTTTCTATGAATAGGCTCCGAAGTACTGTTTCTTGATTGAATTTCATAAAACTTTGCATAGCATGAAAATCTGAAAGGATGGATAACCTGCCACAGGAAAACTGTAGAACTGAATAAAATACAACATTTATGTCACGAGTGTTTTCGTAGTGTTTGCCGCTCTGAAAATATCCCGCGTTACAAGCTTAGACATTTCACAAGAACCGTTTAACAGACTGCTTCAAAGTTTTCCACACCTGGCTTTTCCCCCTTTTTTTCTTTCCATAACAGGAAGAATTGGTTACCACGAATAAACACTTGAATGCTGGAATTAATTGTTCTCTCACACAAGCCGTGTGTTGGACCGGTTGGAAAGTTAGAATCAGACGACTAAAAATTCAATGCTGTTTCCACGAATTGTAATTTGACACTTCTTGTTTAATTTGAAATTATTCCTAAAAAAACAAATGTTTGATGTGATACAATCACATGACATTCTCTAGACATTAAGATTTTTTCCCTCTTTTTTGACTTTTCTGTAGAACTTCTACAATCTTTCATTGGTAAAGCTTGTTTTTGTTTTCCTTCATACAAATCGAAATACACGTTTGCCTAAGTAGTAACATACCCTTCATTGTAAGTACAAAGGGGATACAGGAAACTTAAAATCTTTAAAATGCGGATCGCTACAGCTGCCTTGAAATGCCATGTTATTTATGACATCGCGAGGAACAAATTAATAGCGACAGTATTTTCAAGAAAATGACGAAGCATTGCAAAATTCAAACCAATAGTAGCGAATATCTCGGCTGACGCAATATAAAACTATTTGAAATAAATTGTGTTTTGATGTCTAAAGTTTTAGCTTCTTACGAGTGAAGCAAAATTCATTCCGAATGAAGAGAACTTCACCGGATATTCACAGATATTTCAAGATTTACAATTTATTGGCCCTGTTAATATTTTAAACATATGGTATTTTAATCAAAATCGTTAGAGTCATTTTTGAGGAAATAAAGAAAACAATTTTTTTTGCACGTAAAGAGTAGTTTAGTTTTGAAACATTTCATGTCGCATTCATGGAAGATGCTGAACTTCAGTATTTATCCTACCTTTCGTTTCTGAGTAATGCTGGCCAGAAGCACAGGCAGACGGACAGACCTCAAAACTTAGTTGCGTTGGTATTGTAATACTTGCTTTATCTATTATAAGTATATGCTAAAGAAAGTATAAATCACATGTGTAATAGTTACACGACTTTCTATATCCATCACGAGTTCACAGTTATTCTAATCTCGAGTCACATCAAACCTTGTTTTTGCCTTGTCTTAGCGTTAGTCACGGTAAATACGTAAGAGAAAGTTTTCATTAAGCGAATACCACACTAATGTATATATTGTAATACGCGAAATATGAAATAATGAACGCTTAACTGCATATGCAGGAAGCTGAGACAATATTTAACTGTTATTAAAAGAAGACTATACTCGTATACGCCAAACAGAGTTCATAGGAAAATAAATTCTTATGTATTACAATCACTCAGCTTTGTCTCTGCATTACAGCTATGATGTTAACCGAAGTGGATTCAATGCTCTTGTTTTGTAGCTTTGAAGAAGCATACAGGACGACAGTCAAATGTTTAAAACGCACTTCCCTGTCTGAGGTATTGAAAATTCATAACCTTGGTTGGATTTAATTGATATATAATTTGAGAAGTGTAATGCTCAAGTTCTTGTGAAATGCTAATGAACAACAGGAAATATCTCCTGAACGGCTTAAGATACAAAAACGTTATTTAAGACAAGATGTATATTTTAATGACTTCTGCATTTTCCCTCAGATAAATTTTTCTTTATGCCTTATAGTTTTCCAGGTAAACAAAAATATCCAAAATTTAATAAGAAGCGAAGAGAATTTCATAAGTTACTCATAGAAATTCAAGATATACATGTTAGTTGTAATGCTTATTCTTCAAATAAATGACATTCTAAAACAAAACAATTAGAGTCGGTTTTGAGAAACCGATTTTGAGAAAATAAAGGATCAGCTAAAATGTTTACATGTAAAGGTAATTTGGGGATAAATGTGAGAATCTTCGTTTTGTATCCTTAGAGGATATGGACTTAACTGTGAAATTTAGTATTCATCCAAATTTTCGTTTCTGAATAAAGCTGTTCATACGCGCGCGCACACACATACAACACGCGCGCGCAGGATTTTTACAATGATATTGAGTCATCGTAAACGAAGAAGACTTAGGCACCGACATTTATGAGATAGGTCTGAAATATTTTAATCTAAACGTAAATGGGATATTCATAATAGTAGCAACAATAACGATAATGGTACACTGATTTAGGTCGGTATATGGCGTTACATTTATGGTTTAGACTGCAGTACATCTTTACCGTCCAAAACTTAATATAGCTGGATAATCTGCAGTAAAATAAATAAGCTTTCAATTACTTCTATGTCCATGGATTTAGACATCTTCTTCTGGTTCATCTTAAGCAAATTTCCAGGCACCTGGTTCAAAGTATACCTCTGCTACGCAAAGGGCTGCAGACATTATCATTAGGCGCTTAATAAACCATGGGTAGGTTTATAGCTTTGCTGATTATGATAACTAGTGAAATATGGTGTGCTAGCAGATATACCGTTTCGCAAATGGATAAATAAAGCTAAATTACAGCTTCAGCCGTATGGTTATCATATTCGTCGAAATTTGTGCGTAATGATAGACAGTACTGTTCCGATAAAAGAAATGATACCTAGGTACTTCAAGTTCTCTTTTTTTATTTTATTGAATCACCATGTCCTACACAATATTACATGGTTCACAACATATGCTTTTATATTTTTACTTTGAGTACTACTGTATTTACTTTTAAATTCTTGATGCTTAATTTTTACTTGAGTATAAATACTTAACTATTTTTGCAACCAGTTACACTTCTACTTCTGTATATCCCGTGTACACTATTTATAACTTCAGCACCTATACAACTAATAGCCATTTTGCATCTATTAGGAATATATTAATTTTTTAAAGAAATTAAGTGATTTTAATATATGCATTCTAGATCATCTAAATCATTCTTCAGTTAAAAACCTATGAACAATATTTATCCACTTGTTAACTCATATTTTGTAGTCCATCGACATCTATGCTGTTTACAAATCTAACAAATGATTTATACTCCTGCCGGTTCTGATTCCAACTTCAGAGCTACTTCAGGGTAAGCTTCAGATATCTGACATAGGTCCACAGTAAGATAAAGATGAGAGAACGGCCGCAAAAAATAAATGCCGCCGACTCCGCCTCCTTGCTTTGTGTGCTGACCCTTAAAAGCCGCCGACTCAGCCCCCTTGCTTTGTGGCCTGACACTTAAAAGCCGCTGACCACACCCCCTCTTTGTGGGCTCACCTAATTCCGCCAGGCTCTGTTCCGGTGGACACACCCCCTCTTTGTGGCCTAACCCCATACAGAGCTGACCACACCCTTCCCCTACCCTTGTGGGTTAACCCCTTACACAGCTGACCACACCCCTCCCTTCCCCTTGTGGCCTAACCCCTTACACAGCTGACCACACCCCTCCCCTCCCCTTTGTGGTCTAACCCCGTACGCTGTCTACGCCTCCCTCTTTGAGTGTGCTGGTCTCAATGGCTCCCTGTAGAGTAATGGACGTAATAGGGTATTGTTTCCGTACACTGGCCACACCCTCTCTTTGTAGCCTCCGAACACACCCCTCCCCTCTCCTTTGTGGCCTAACCCCGTACGCCCGCCACGCTTCCGTCTTTGCGGTCTGTTCTGAATGGTTCTCTGTAGAGGAGTGTGGGTAATACGGTATTGTTCCCGTACGCTGGCCACACCCTCTCTTGTGGCCTGACCTAATGGAGGTCTGAGTATAGGAGAACAATGTGTTATTGTTTTCGTCGCGTGTCGCCGCACATGCAAATCGATGTAGGTGATAAATAAAGAATCAAGGGCTTATACTGCTAACGTCTGGCATCGCGTCTCTGAAGGGCTGGACGCAAACCCTCATGTATCTTGATTGATTAATGTAATTAAACGCTACTCGTCGATTGATGAATACGATTAAGTATTTTTGATTGATTAATGTAATTAAGTGTACATGAATTGACTCGCGCACCTGGTCGCCATCGTATATGTGTGTGTGTGTGTGTGTGTGTGTGCTAGCATACGCATAACTATCACGCTCACTGGTCTTAACGTATCCGGCAACCCTCCACCTTGTAATTAAAAAACCACCAGCCGGGTTCTGTCTGGTAATAACAAGTTTCACCTCCCTCCACGACTGCTGCGTGACGTCAGTAACAAGTCTCAACGTCTAGACTAGTCCGGCTCCACCTCTGTCGGCGTCGATAAAACATGTTAAAACACGCTCGCCAAAGCCTTTCCTTTGTATTCAAGAACAGACAGCTCGAAGGAGAAGAAAATGCTGCTGTTAAACTTACGAGTGGCGGTTGCCAATAGTAGGTCTTTCTGATGGTAAAAAGTTAAGAGATCCATACTCGGCCTGCAGTACCTGAAACTAGATCTTTTACATGGAACGTTGCAACAACATCGTTATCCGAGAAACTAAGATTTGTTGTTGTTGTGGGAGCGCAGACTTCGAGAGTGAATAATGCAACTAAAACTGTACCGGATTTGATTATTGTAACATAACCAATTTGAGACTTTCCCTAAAGAGTGAATGTTATCCCTACCATGATATGAACTTGGACTTTGGAAACTCTAGATTTGAATCATTATATGAAATGTATTCAAAGTTCCAAAGCTCCTATTATTCAAAAGAGAGTTAATCCTTATTGAAGAGAAAAGATTTTTTTAAACATGCACCGATATTTGTCATAGACTGCTCACATCAGCCTGAAGAGGTTGTAAATGGAGATGCCAATATTAGACTGAAAATTCAAAGTAGTGCAAATATTCCTGCACAGACCAGTTTGTACTGTTTGATAATTCATGACAAAGGATTTACATACAAGTCCCTGACTCATGTGATGCAGGCTATAATCTAAATGTAGTTATTTCATGGAGCATATAGGGAAGTGTAAGGAGGTTTCTTCGTGAATAAAAAAACAAGTTATAAAAGAGATATTCATTTCTTTATTTTTTGTCATACATTTCCAGCGCCTTCTTCCTCCAGGTCCTTGTTCCTACATAAGTCGCTTCATTTACAATACTTAGGTTCTGCAAATGTCTGTCTATATAGGATTTGAGTATTTTATTAATGATAGTACATCATAATTTATCTGAATTTCACCGTAATTTAAAGAAGTATTCAAAATTGTAATTTTTCCACTTTCCATAAACACTATGGTATTATAGGAGAATACTGCATGTTCATTGTACTCTCTGTTCGGACGCTTCTTCACTTACAAATATGTTTCGAATTCTGTCAGACTTCTTTGAATTATCTGTCAGTCATATTTTGACATATATACAAAACTATTAATGTCTGTTTCTTTAATGAGGAGCACTGGGGTTTCATAATACAGTCCTATATTGACACTATTGCTTGTTGAGGTGTAGCCGCCTTGAAGCATGAGTGCGGATGGTTGCATCTTCCTTCGTGGTGTTAGCGCGGGTAATTCGCTCTTCCAATAGCGTCGGCCTCCTATGGAGATCTTCAAAGGTTTTATTGTTCTTCCTCCTGGTGGGATTCTTAGTAGTGGACCCGAAACATAACACATTGTATGTATTAGAAAAATCATGTTTTCTTTTAAATGGAATCGCAGGTCTCCTGAAAGGAATTGCATATGTTAAATACCATAAAGAGAGTGACGTAGCGGTTACACTTTATTTAAGCATGAGTGTTCTTTCATAGATATGAAGCTAATACTTACTGTATTGCCTTGTGTAATTCTGCTCGTTTCGTGGGTGAATATTCAGGAGTCACCAGAGTAGATCCTCATCTACTTGAAAATTGATTGGCCTCTCTTGGTCATCTAAAGTTAGCAAAAGCTGCGGGATTCGGGATATGTACTTCATCTATGTCTTCTCTAGGGATAGGTGTTGTCTGACGATTTCTGGAACAATTGTAATGATTTTTAAGCAATACATATTCTACAATTTCGTGCAGGGTAAGAACGTATAGTTATTTTCAATGCTACTTACTTTAACTTTCTCTGTCTGAGTAAGAATACAGCACAATTTGCATCACACAGGAAGTACGACTTCATTTGATCGTACACTTCTGGCGTCTCGCATACGGTTGCATGCGTATGACCATTATAAAAATTCTGAATGTTATTGGGCCGTATGGTTGATTACAAGGACATCAACATCATGCACGCCTCTATGTTGTTCCTCATCTCCATCCACTTCTCTGAAAGAATGAACATGTTCCAAATTGATTATTTGCTTTTAACATTAGTTGTAGCATAGTATTCTGGAGAAAGGAATAAAAGATGGTCTACTTACAGGTACCTTCTTCTGTATACTGGGCATTTCTCTGTGCATATTTCTCTTGAAGACATCTGTCATGATATGAATGCATGTTACAGACAATTGAATGTATGAATCCATTGGTAATACTTTCAGGGTGCTAAGCCTGGGACCTTATATACCAGTGGTATAATGATGGGGACAATTGCAGAACCGTTGGGTGGCGCATGCGTATTCTTAGCGTTTGAGGGCGGAGCTTGAGGTGGAAACAGACGGCTATTGGCTTTCACGGATGCGATTCATTAATTTTTAAGTTTGCAACTGTACCGGATTTCATAGATTTATTATTCAAGATGGGAAAGCTTTGTAGCACTGGTTCTCGCGGGTGGTGAATCATATGTCATTGCTGTCGGGAATGCTGACATTGTTTTGATTACCTCACCCCTCGAAGCCAGCACTTGGCTCAGGATCGGCCTAGAAGGAAGGTGCAATTTAGATCCCCTTTGCTCTGAAGGACATCACGTGACCGAAATACCAATTAAATACCACGAATATAACTCTTTAAGAATCGCTCACTCCGACAAAACAGCTCAGGACCTTAAATCGGGCCTAGAAGGAAGGTATCATTTAGATCATCTTTGCTCTAAAGTTCGGGAACCTTACATTGGGCCTAGGAGGAAGGTGTCATTTAAGATCCCTTTGCTCTAAAGTCCGGAAATACCAATTAAATACACATTAAACCCTATTAAATATCATGTGAACACACGGTTCTGGGTCGGAAAAATTGAGTTATATTTATGGGCGCTCTTTAACTACTGTGATCCTTAGCGTCCCATGCTATATTGGGCATGAAAGACCGGTAATCTTGCTAAGAGGCTTCTTATTCAGGCTTGAGGTTCCTTTACGTGTCGTAAATCTACGACACGAGACCACCGGCTTTACTTTCCTTCCGAAGGAAGCCATGCTAAGAATTTTTACGCCCGAAAAAATCCACCGCCCTCCGCCGGGTTTGAACCCGCGACCTTGGGTTTCTGGGCAGATGAGTTATACTGGATGCTAGTACTACCCCAGCCCTCAAAGTACTACCTACCTCTTCTTAAAGTACTTGGCTGTGAAGGAAGAAAGCACTGCTACTCTTTTGTCTAGCTTTACGATTTACGAGTTATGTCATCTCACCTCTAAGGTCCTTTTAAGTAAGAATGACTTTTGTGTAATTGGTAAACTATGAGATATAGACAAAAAGTTACTGAAGTTACTGAGTATAGCTCGCTAAAGCACACAACTTATTCTAAGTATATCTTTTGGGGCGTTAACCATATCTTAGATATTCCTTTTCATTCCCTTGTATCTTGAAATAGGCACACTTTTTTCAAGTGTTAGGTTGCTATTCGTTTTTTCCGTGGTATGAGAGGAACATGCATTTTCAAAGCCACTACACAGCGACATGCTTTTTATTTCTAAAAATCTGACTAGTGCTTTAGCCTAGTGTATTCTTCTTATGCCCATGATGAATGTGTAATGATGGTTTATCTAGATTAAGAAGAAGAAGTAGACAGTAGCTTTTGTAAGAACAGTTTGCAAAAGAGTGCATAGAGAAAGTCATGTGAATGAAAAACATAGGGTTTTCAACTGCAAAATCGCTATTCATTTATTTTTATTTATTTATTTTTACTTTCTCTACCGCATACGTAGTAGATAGAAAAGTTATTGCACTCCACCCAAAAATTGGATACCGGGATTTCACCAGAAACACATGGTTTGAGGACCCTGAATGAAAAAGTCGGTTTTAGAAAAAGGTCTGTGTGTGTATGTGTGTCTGTGAACAGCATAACTCAAACAGACAAGTTCGAAAAATAGCAAACTTGGCATTTAGCTTCACTACCTTCCAAAGATGCGACATGAAGATTTGCAAGAAAATCCCCCACCCTAAGCTATCCTTTAAGTGGAACATTTTTCGAAGTTTTTTATTTTCTAAAAAATGGCTTTAATGATTTTTGTTAAGACACCGTATATTAAAGATATTTAAAATACAAATAAAATGTATATCTTAAGCTTATTGGTAATAGCCTGTGAAGCCCACTTCATTCGGAAGGAATTTTGTATAATCTTGTATAACTGGTAAAGGTTGAGCGATAGAGGATAACGTACTGCACAAAAAACACACCTTTATTTCAAATAAATTTTTTTTTGTGTGGCACAAGGGTTTTCTGAAATATTCGTTAGTGATGGTTCCAATTGTTCATTACTAGGCCATTCTCCTGAAATCCTGTCAACATTCAGTTGTTTCTCGTAAATGCATGGAAGCAGTATGGAATTTTAAGGTCAGCGTATAACATCCAGTTCTTAAACGTTTGATTGTTCCCTTTATATCTATAACGAAATGTGTAATGTAGCTATTTCTGCAATGGTTTATTAGGATCAAAATGTAATGGATCAAGAAATAAGCTTCAGTAAGAATAGTTTGTATATCCGTTAATAAACGGTAGAGAGTAGAGAAAGCCATGTGAATGTATCATATCAGATTTTTTCCGTTTACACGCAAAAGAAACGGAATTTCAAAGCCATGATATAGCGATCCGCTTTTAAAAGGCTTGACTTACGCTTTAGCTTCCTGTAGTGTTCTAATATCTACAACCAACACGACATCCTGCAGATCTGTTGGGCCTCAAAATTCCTCACAAGACTTCAACCGCTCTTTGCGTGACACCATTCTCCGGCAATGGAAACAAGAGTGCTCAATCTCATCTAGAAGCAAACTATGTGATTCCTATCCCCTTCCCATTCCTGCCTGCCCCCTCACACATTTCAAGCGTCAACATTAGGTTCTCCTATCTCGCCAACGACTTGAACATACTGCTAATGGGTATTCCTACACATTCCCATTGTGCACCTATTGTCATTCTCCACTTAACAGTTACTCACATTCTCACCAGTTACCGTTTCTACAATTACGCAAGGATGCGGCCTTCTCCTTCTCGTTGTTTATTAATGATGCAGCTGCCTAGTCGAAGGATAAGAACCTGATATGTTGTTGCTCAACTCTGATTATCTTGAGTGGGATCATTAAAGTCTGGCATTATCCCACTGCGTGCCTTCTCCCTTTAGCTTGTCTGCATCCGTAGTAGTTGAGAAGTTGTGGTTCCTCGGCTGCTCCAGGGTTCTAAAGTTTTAGGCTCTAAAACTTAATGAGAACAAGAGCTTTATCGAAGATCTAGGACGTGTGACATGAGAAGAGAGAAGACACTGATTTTTAACTTTTAGAATTGAATTTATTGATGCTAAAATTTATAGAAGGAAATGTATATCTGATTTCTCTTTGTTTGATTTGGTTTTGTTTTGTTTAAGGGCGCTCAACTTCTAGGTCATTAGCGCCCTTCTGTAACAGATCATGGCAAAGGCCAGAGATAAAGATCAGTAGAAAATGTCATGGCAAGGCCAGAGATAAAGCTGAATAAAAAAATAGATAAATAAATAATAAACTGTAAGCAAAACCCAGAAGTAAATATCAGTGTAAAATGATAGCAAACAGCCAGAGATAAATATCAATATAGAAATGTAGCACAAGTCATATATAAATGTAGATATATAAAACTAAACGACGAGTATAAAACACCTTCTAACTAAATCCGCATTTGGAAATTTACTTTCGACACAAAATTAAAAATCCTATGAACCGCTTGCATATCATCCGCTCTGCACGACTGTCCGACAGTTGCACAGAGTCCCGAAGATGTCCTAGAGGAATACACTCTAGCAACACGTGACGGACCGAAAGACCTTCGCCACAAAGCGGACAAATAGCAGCAGGGTCACCCTTAAAAAGACAACTGTGCGTAAAATTGCAATGGCCAATACGCAACCGAGTCAAAATCACCTCCTCACGACGGAATATGCGAGAAGAAGTTACCCAGTTTATCGGAATGTCTTTAACTACCCTAAGTTTGTTTCCGCCGAGAGCCTACCACTCCTCGCGCCAGTACGACAACACCGCTCTCCGCAAAACAAGCCTAAATCTTCCTATGTTACCCGAATTCTGTGGTTGCCGCCTTAGCTGTCAAATCCCAAGTTCATTCCCCGGCAAGCCAACGTGACCAGGTATCCAAGCACACTCCACATTTACGCCAGAAGCATGTAAAACATGGAGGGCATCCTGGATTTGCTGAACAATGGGGTGATAGTTATATAGCTCACGAAGGCACTGAAGTGCACTAAGAGAATCACTCAAAATGAGACAGTCTCCCAATTTTAGACGGCAAAATGGCTCGGTATATGACATACAGCTCTGCACTATAAATGAATGTGCTATCATGAAAACTGAATGTATAGGGTTCGGATCCATGAACTGGTTCTCTTAGATCCATCGGTGTAGATCAAAGTTCGGTCACTGTAACCGGACAGAAATTCTAAAAAAATTAGGTGCGGATACTAAAAGAAGGCACCGTAGACTTCCGGTATAAATCTATGTGAGATGTAGCACATAACCAAGGGCGAAGTACCCTCTCCCCCTTAGCATACATAATAGACATTTCAATGTCGTGCTTTCTTAGAATCTCCCGGAAACGCACACTTGCAGGTCTTGGATTAATGGAGCTATTTCTATAACGTTCGTTCAGCACAGTGTGAGAAAAAGAAGGAAAAGTTGGATGTTGAGCCATACATTTAAGTGCACGGCCATAATTTTCCAAGAGGATTACACGCCGATAACGCAGCGGAGCTTCTGCAGATTCGGCGTAAAGACTTAGAACTGGGCTAGTGGGAAAAGCACCAATAGCAACTCGAATGCCCCGGTTATTGACTCCGTCTAATCTCCTCAGCAGAGATGGTCGTGCTGAGGAATAAATGATACATCCATAGTCTAGTTTTGATCGGTGCAGTGCGCGATACAGTCGCAGCAAAGCAGTCCGATCCGCTCCCCAAGATTTGCAAATTAATATCTGCAAGATATTCAGAGAACGGTCACATCGTGCTTTCAGCTGTGCTATATGCGATGACCAGCTAAGTTTCCTATCAAACGTCAACCCCAGGAATCTCGTCGAATCTGCGAATGGTAGTAAATCTGGACCGAATCAGAGCGAAGATGACAATCGTCTCCTACGGCGCAAAAAGTTCACGTAGATTGACTTCTCAGTTGAGAAACGAAAGCCGTTTTTAGAACTCCAATCTTGAAGATTATCTAAGCATTGCTGCATACGGCGTTCCAAAAACTGCGTACGCAGAGACGTACAATAAACAGCAAAGTCGTCTACGAATAAGCATGACGATACCCCTGGAGGAAAACACTTAGAGATAAAATTAATTGCTATAGCTAACAGTATTGCGCTTAGTACCGATCCCTGAGGTACTCCGTTCTCCTGAACAAAAACGTTTGAAAAAACCAAGCCGACCCTTACTCGAAAAACGCGGTCCTTCATAAACTCCAGAATGAACCGTGGTAAGCGTCCACGTATATTCCAAGCGTGTAGGGAACGTAGTATCCCTGCTCGCCAACACGTATCGTAAGCGTTCTCGAGGTCAACAAATATCGCAACGGTTTGACAGTTTCTTCTGAAACCGTTCATGATCTGTGTCGACAATGACACAAGGTGGTCCACTGCTGAACTGTGCCTCCGAAAACCGCACTGGGTGTTGGTCAGCAGGTTGTGAGTTTCCAACCACCATACCAACCGTCCATTGATTATGCGTTCCATCACCTTGCAAACGCAACTGGTGAGGGAAATAGGACCGTAGCTGGACGGGAGATGACGATCCTTTCCAGCTTTCAAAATGGATATGACAGTTGCCTCCCGCCACTTTTCCGGAAAGGTGGCAAAAATCCAAACACGATTATAGACTTCGAATAGGAAAGCCTTACCTTCAGGAGATAGCTGTCGGAGCATTTGTACGTGGATGCAATCAGGTCCTGGTGCTGATTGTCGCGAAGATGCAAGAGCGTGTTCTAACTCTGCATTGGTGAAGAGGCGGTTGTAATCTTGAAGATTTCCTGAACGAAAAAGGAAACCTTGATATTCAACCTGAGTCTTAACAGGAAGGAACTCGGGCGAATAGTTATCTGAACTAGACACTTGAGCAAAAGCACAGCCAAATATGTTGGCCACGTCAAATGCATCAACAAGAGCTCCTGCAGCTGTTTTAAGACCGGCAATTGACATGTGGGTGGATTTCCCGGCCACACGCCTTAACTTATCCCAAACAACAGAGGAAGATGTATGTCGATTACATGAAGCTACAAACTTGCTCCATGATATCTTTTTGCTTTACTTTATAATATATCTAGAGTTGGCAGGCATTTTCTTGTATTCAGTTAGGTTATCCAGTGTGGGGCGGCGCTGCAAAACCCTAAGAGCACGCCTGCGAGCACGAATGGCATTTCGGCACTCTTCCGTCCACCAAAGGACTGGAAATTGTCGAGGATTGGCAGTCGACTGCGGAATAGCTTGCTCAGCAGCCGAAAGAATCTTCTCTGTAAGGTGTTGGACCAAAACATCCACACAGTCGTGCTCATTGTAATTAAACACAGCCATCTGAGAGTAAAGATTCCCGTTGGCCGAATTTAAGCGCCATCTAGGTAAGCGTGTGGAACATATATCCTGTGTTAAGAGACTAATAAGACAAGGAAAGTGGTCACTGGAGTGTAAATCAGAGATGACATTTCATTGCAAGGAAACTGCTAACTGTGGTGAACTAACTGCAATATCAAGATGTGTTGTAGGAGTCTGAAAGAAATGTAGGCTCTCTGGTGTTCAGAAGAGCTAGGTTATTATTGTCCAAAAATCATTAATTTAGTTACCTCTCGCACAAGCCAGAGGTGAGCCCAAAAGAGAGTGATGGGCATTAACGTCTCCCACCAACAGAGTAGGCGTTGGTAACTGAGAGACTAGATGTTCTAAATCCATGAGCGAGAGGTCATCGAACGGAGGCAGATAAACGTTACAGATGGTAAATCGGATGGATTGCAATTGAATCCTTATAGCCACTGACTGGATGTTAGACTGTATGGATACAGATTCGACAAATATATAATCTCTAATGAGCACCATAGTGCCGCCGTGCGCAACATTGCCCTCTTCCGGTGTGAGATGACATCTTGCTAGGGCATATCGTCTAAGTTGAAAGCTGTCTTGCGGATGGAGTTTAGTCTTTTGTAAACACACGACCAAAGGCTCATACTTGTTGAGCAGAAGTTCAAGCTCTGGTAGATGAGTTCTAATTCCACGGATGTTCCATTGTAGGATAGTCATTAGAATTATAACGGCATAAGTTCTTAATTGCAGAAACTTACTACGTTGTGGAAACCGATGATCGAATCAAGTTTTCCTTTTTCTTTGCTGTCGGGCTAACATCTTTAACGGAGGATTTATCCTGCTTCTTTTTCACTGTCGTTCTGGCAGTGTGGGCAGAATCCTCCTGCTCCATCTCCTCCACGGGGGAGGACCACTTTCCAATAAAAACCTCGGTTCGAGAACCTCGAAGCTATTAGAAGTGGAGATGGTCGAAGATGTAGATCGCCGATTTGTGTCCTCAGAAGATCTCCGAGAAGATGTTTGTCGACTTTTCCTTCCCTTGGATGTTCCGGGTACAAACTTTGCATTTTCTTTCAGGAAGTCAGTTCGGTTATAGCTGGTCTTAAACTTTATCTGTGGTGCATTATAAGTTACGGGCTTGCCAGTCTTATTGCTTGAAGTAGATCGTCTTGATGCTGAATTTACTGAAGCGATCTTTGTAGGTGTTGTAGCAGATGTAGATGTGAATTTCGTGGGCTTTGGAAGTGATTTGGCTACGAGAATCTTTTCTAAAATTGTGTCCCCGTTAGTATCGCTTATTTGAGTTGCGATTTCCCGACACGGTACCGGTTTAGCTGCAACTGAGCTATAGGTACCGGACCTCGGGACAGAGGGTTGGCGGACACGCAGGATTTTCTGGGCTTCCGAGAAGGAAACCTTCTCCCTAACTCGGATCTCCTGGATCGCCCTTTCCTCTGTAAAACGGGGGCATTCTTGGGAACTAGATGGATGTTCATCACTGCAGTTAACGTATGTTGGAGCTGATGTACATGCTCCCTCGTGTGAGAATTCTCCACAGTTAACGCAGGTAGCTTCACCGGAACAGAAATCACTTGTATGACCAAAGTGCTGCCACTTATAGCATCTGAGCGGGTTGGGGATATATGGCTTAACTTCAATGGCTTCATATCCTGCCTTAATCATTTGAGGTAGTTCTACCCGATCAAAGGTAAGAAGGAGTAGGCACAGATTCACCTCCTTGTGTCTCCTGAATCCGATATACAGATATTACACCTTGATCTTCTAGATTCCCTTGAATCTCCTCATTGGACATCTATCCAATGCGCGGGTATTTACTACACCGTGCGAGAAGTGCAAGGTCTTGTACATCTCTACTCTAACTGGATAGCTTCCTAATAAGTTGGCTTTCAAGATAGTCGCTGTCCGGGATGCTCAATTTGCTTCAACCAGGAGCGTGCCATTTCGAGTTCTAATACAGGATTTTACTGCACCAGCAATTTTATCCAGACCCTTTTGGATAGCGAATGGAATAACCATACTGGACTTCCTTCCTTCCTTCCTTCCTCAGTTCTGCTGATAACTAAGTAGCGAGAACCGCAACTCTCGACTACTTTTTCACAAGTACTTTGATATATTTTTTGGATTTTTTTGTATCCATAGCGATAAATTCCTCCACCATTACAAATGTCTCCGATGGCATGCTCACATCCTGGGCGCCACCCCAACTTAGGTGAGAGTCCTGGCTTGGACCTTGCTCACCTTAGGGTCTCACCACCCAATACATAGAGGGACCCAATCGCCTTCAGGTGTGTAACAGCTCATGTAATGGCTCCTCCCCGGGACTGACCTTTATCAGCGGATACGAACAGAGTCCTACATGATACTCAGGGGCTGGGAATTACGCATTACCCAGTCACCTCTTGCGACCCCCTCCTCCGTCCCACTCAGCGGTATCCGTCAGACTGTTCAGGGAGGTAATTAGAAATTAGTCAAACACGTTTGTGGACCACAGTTTATTGGGCGTTTGTTATAAGTCCTCTCACCTCTTAGAGGAACCCAATCGAGGGTGTGGCTCGGGACCCCGGTTGCTCCAAACCCGTACTAACATAAAGTGAGGCCCTGGGGGTTGGAGGGATGATGGCGATAAGGGGCTCGGGCACCCCGGGTACGCCAAAACCGTACTCACGTAAGGTGAGTCCCCGGGGGGTCTTTGTTTAAGATGAGCTTAACTAAGGCAATGTATGAAATACGTAATGCGGAGCTATGTTTATATAATGCCTCGGTGTTGATTATACAAGATGAGTAATAATTTATGTTTTAGACATTGGTCACACACTTCCACTAATAAAGCTTTATGTCCGATGACGCTTTAATGTTTCCACTGAGGCATTGTGAGGTACGCGATCAGTCCTAATGGATTCGCGCACACGTATTTATGTCGCGCTAATTCTAAATTCTACATGTATTTCATAATATGTTATCCACGTAAGTTACACACATATCTATTATCACACGTATTTCACTTCCCGCACAATTAATTAATTTACTTTGTAAACACTGTCGAAGTTTTGGTGCGGAATAATTTCTCTGGGTAACGTGGATTTTGCCATCAATTGAGTTCAGAAGAGACTGGCATTCCCAACGGAACTTTTTATTTATATATCCTTATAGTTTGGCGGTTTCACGTTCAGTTGTCTCATTCTGATTGCCAGTCGCCGGGCTCGACTTCTTATAGTCGAAGATTTTAGGTGGGAGGTAATTCATTGTAATTGGCCCCTGGACTGTCACACTATCACGCATAAAGAAAAATTCCCGGATCCAGGATTTAGAAGGTATTTCCACCAATCAATGTACTTTTCTCGTCTTAGTACTGATATCTTACAAAGGGCTATTGTTACTATATGTAATACAACATCTGCATTATCACTCAGTATTCCATAACTGCTATACACAGTATTTACACCATTACCCTTGTCATTTTACATAGAATTTGCATTTGACAGGGTGTTGCTTAGCTTGTAAATTTTACCTAAGAGTTCTTTCTTAGTATTCTTTATTTGTAATTGCATTTATGCCTGCGTTTTACATGTTACTTCTCACCTTTATCAACATGTTCTTTGTTTTGGGAACTTACCAAGTTCAAATTCTCGGAAAAATCATGTTTTTGTTTATTCTGTACCTCTTCGAATTTTTTATTTAACAGAGCAAAATCTCCTGAGATACTGACATGTTGAGATTTATTTCACCCCTTGTATGTTTTAAATTTCCTTTGAATTGATTGTTAAATCAATGCAACATCAACCTTTTGAAAAATGTTTCCTTTCTTTGTGCTTTGCATCATTTTTAATTAAATTCAATTCCCCCTTCAATTTGATACTCAAATTCGACATTTGTCCCTTAAGAGTGACAAATTAACTTTGGAAAGGGATAGTATTGCATTCTGCGGATCAAATTCAGTATTCCTGAAGCTACTAGTTTCCTGCATTTGTTCACTAAATGTACTTGTAATAGATCACTAGCTTCCTGCCTTTGTCCCTCTAGTTTACTTGACAGGAGAATAATTTGTTTACTTTGATCATCACCTTTCTTTGTTCATTCATTTTATTTGATAACAGAGCTATGGCTTGCATAAGAATGCCATGATTTGAGTTTTGACTACTTGCTCTTGACAAGGAATACTCTACTGGGGTGGGGGTTACTTCCTCGGCTTGGGAACCTTCCCTTTTATTACAAAGTGTCCTAGATTCCTCCCTTACTTCAGATATGATTACAGCTAGGTTTGTCTCACTTATTTCAGACACAAGAGGTTGGGCATATTGATCTAGAGAAATAGTAGTGTCAGCACTATTATCTCCTTCTACATCCCCGTCTACCTGAATATTTGTTTGTGACATTTTTCTAGAAATTACCTTTCTATTTCTTTCCTTCATAAAATACGCACAATTTTAGAAATATTCATAATTTTTTTAGACCTTTGTTGCAGACACATTCAGCAAATCTGGGATCCTTGTAGCTCCTTGCATGCATCGTTCTTCCTGAAATTTATACCTTTGAACGACGAACCTCTTCGTCTAGAAGTTTCGAAGACGGTGCTCATTGTATAGTAGTTGTCTGGTCCTCTGTGCTGAAATATACACGAAGTTGAGATTCTACGTCGCTGCTGCGGTTTTCGTTGTTATCTGGAAGTTCTATGGGTATTGTAGAGTCCGCCTTCTGCATTGTAGTTCTCGTCTCGTAGTTCCTTATTGATTGTCGTTCTTCTCATTGTTATAAATGAGTCCCACCTTCGACGAGACATTTTATGCAACCTTCTGCTTATCGTTATTTATTAATAATGCAGCGTCCTAGTAGAAGGATAATAACCTCATATTTTGTTGCTCGAATCTTTATGCTCGGTGGGATATCTACAGTTGGCAGATTCCGAATGCAGTCCTTTCTTTTGCTTTGCTGCATCGGTATTAGCTGAGATGTGGTTCCCCGGCTGCTCCAGGGTTCTAAAATTGTAGGTTCTAACACTTAATGAGAACAAGAGCTTTATCGAAGATATCAGGACGTGTGACATGAGAAGATAGCTAGAGGGATGGTTCTGATTTTTTAACTTTTAGAATTGAATTTATTGATGCTAAAATGTATAGAAAAATTATATATAATAGAATTATCTTGGTTTGAGACGAAGTTAACAAGGGCAATATATGAAATACATAAATGGGGGACCATCATTATATAATGCCTCGGTGTTTGTTATTTAGGATAAGTAACAAGTTATGTTTTAGACATTGGTGACGCACTTACACTGATAAAGTTTTATGTCCGACGACACCTTAAGGTTTCCACTGAGTCATTGTTAGGTACGCAAAATTCGTGCACACGCAATTCCAATACCGCACTTTGGGTTGAGAAGGCCGCGGATTTTCTTATTTAATGTCGCGCTAATTCTAAATTCTGTGCGTATTTTACACGTTCTCAACGTAAATTACACACTTCTTTATTATTACATTATTTCACTTTGCATACAATAACTTACTTTCTAAACACTGTCGAACCTTTGGCCCGGAATAATTTCTCTGGGTAAGGTGGATGTTGCCGTCAAGTGAGTTCAGAAGAGACCGGTGTTCCCACCAGAATTTTTGGTTTATATATCCTTACAGTTTGGCGGTTCTACGTTCAGTTGTCGTATTCTGATTGACAGTCGCCGGGTGTCTTCTTAAATTCGAAGATTGTTGGTGAGAGGTAATTCATTCTGGACTATCACATGGTTTTACATAAAGGAAAATTCCCGGGTTGCGAATTCAGCTGTTATTTCCACCAGTCGATGTACTTGTGTCCTCTTAGCACTGATGTCTTACAATGGGCTATTGCCACTACAGCAAGTTCATCCCCGCTATTGTGTCATACGTATGCGTCAGTGGAAGGTTTCGTAGCTTGTGGAGTTTTGTGTCGTAACGTAAGCAAATATATTACATGAAATACTATACAGACATACATATATAAGAAATAAACACTGTAATTAACCTAGATACATGCATATTGGTTACATGTTTGATTAAGGTCTTTTGATATCCTTATCATACTGACAATACTGCTTTAGGGATTAGAGGCAAAATACCAATTAACCCCCCTTGGTGATACAGCTTTCTTCAAGAATGTGTTGCACTTTGTTAATGTAGCCCATTTATGTAAGGAATTGTAAAACTTACTGTAGTGGTGATTTCATCTTGATGTTAAAGCGACATTAAATATATGAATTAAAAAAATGTGTAGTTAATTTTTATCTTATTACCATGAAGTGGATAATAGAATAAGCATTGGGAAGAATAAGTTGTAAAAGAATGAGCAGATAAATTTATGTGAATGAAATATAGATTCTTCTAGCATAATTTAAATGCAGTTGTTCGATAGAGTACGGTGGGGGCATTCATAGACTGAATTACCTTTGCATGGGATTAATAACAGTGTTAATGCGTTCTAAATCTGAATGAAGTGTACCTTAAAATTACATAATTCGGCTTAGAAAAGTTAGATTTTATCACAGTATTATAAACATATTAACAATCATATAGTGGAAAAGACCCTACCATTTAACGTGCTTATTTCTACTCTTTGAAGCCGGATTCAAATACAGGTTGAGACAAGGTTCCTTGCCGAACGTTTGGTTCGATGTTTTTACTTTACTCGTAGATATAGGAGTAACTACTACTGTCCATTCCAAACCAGAGTGCCTTTCAACTGAAAACAAACTCTTTGTATTATCCGCAAATTGTAGTTCGCAATCCCCGCCCCTAATGGTTGTTTGTTCCCTTCCCACGTGCTTGCTGAACACTATTTAATCTATAAAACGGCGCCCTGCGTGAGAATCATAGTTCAAAATGCAACCTGAGATAATCGATTTCATAATGAGCATTTTACTTACGTTAATCACAATCCTCGGGCAAAAGTGCAACACCCAAATCCGAATCCTCCGAAGATGACTCAGCTGCCATAACAGAATCTGAACTACTCTCCAAAATAATGACAAGTTTATCCACAATTCCACAGCACTGTCGCACTTAAAACAAGTTCCCACATTTTATCCTCTTCTATGTTGTATTGTGTCTGTTTATATTCCCTACTCGCTTTCGTTACACTTCTCACTCAAACGCCTGTAAAATCCGATATTAGTTTCGTAATATGCAACAATGCAAGTGTCGGGTATTTTTGTAATAGTGAGTTGAATATATGAAGTCTTGTTTATTTTTCGCCACTTTTTAACTGATTCCCGTTTCTGTGTTTGAACAGTTTATTCGCACTACACGCACCTTCCTCTGCCATGTGAACTCAAATACCGACTGATTAAATCACAAGATTTGACCTGAGCTGAGCATATGTGTGTTAGTGTATTATGAATGACCGTTCGCTTATCATATATCCTGTGTTACGCAAAATGTTTATTCTGTACTCAGATAGCACCTCTGGTAATTCATTGCTGCACTTCTTGTGTATGTAAGAGAATGGCAGTCGTGCATGTCGGTTGGTATTAGCAAGCAAGATGCTCTCTGCGTTAGCGCAACAGCAGGCGAAAATCATATTTTGTAATCTCTTAACAGCTAGTATATATACATTACTTTTAACGATGAGTTCTTATGATAACCGCAATAAAATGTGCAGTTCTATACCTTTCCTGCTCTAATATTTCATAATACAATACATGTATTAAGGAACTACTTACGTTGGCGTAAGGGTATATTCTTGGGTTCGTGACAAGCCGAAGCACGTGCTTCTGTTTACATCAGAGGGAACTCTGGTTTGGAATGGACAGTAGATAGTTTCATGCTCCTTCCCCGAGCTCATTTACACGCCTAGATTACAAATTAAGTCATCGTCAACTGTGATATCAGTTACTAATATTTAAGATACATACAGAACGCTGAGAATGTAATGCTTACTGTGTTTCAGTGAATATGAGAAATGCGTTCAAATAATAATATGTTCCTTTTTCAGAGTTCAAGAATGGGCAGAAAAACTGAAATCCTATCTTTTGAAAATGGGACGTGATGTAACAAATAAAACCGAGATCATTAAGGTAAATAGATAAATACTTTTAAGTTATGGCTTCATTACTGCTTACAAGCTGAAACTGTGATCATTCATACGAGACTCTTCACACTTGGAAACCTGTTAGCGTAGCCGGTTACCAAGGTGATTACAGCAGTCTCTGATATCGAACACTGTCTGCGTTGACAAACGTTTGTTTAAAGAAATGAAGGTGAAAGATAAGGAACTTCTGTTGTTAGTAATTCTAAACGAAGAGGAGGAACCATATCAAAGGCAAAGAGAAAGAACCAATTTACTGCATCATAATCAACTAACCACAACAATAAAAACTGAATAAAAAATCTCCAGTAACTATTAAAATACCTACACACGTAACATTACGCTTAGTTTAGCGTTTTTATTATTGCCAGGCGTATTACGTAATTTATGCACCAAAAAAAATAAGTTTTATAATTTTAGTGGTGCCCTTTTTGTGCCTTGATAGAAATTTTGAAGACTAGGATTTCGTTATCCTTCTGAGACACAGTTATTCATTTTACTGTAAAATTAATAAGATTTTATGAATGTTACAAAAAAATTCACTCAGAAGGGTCATGCAAAACATTATCCCTGATTGACGATCGACTATTGCTTGCACAGAATTTTGTTCATTCATTCAAGCTCAAATATGAGACACATTTCACTCAATTGTGCTAGAAGTACATGTTGGGGATGTTATGTCAGAAAATTAGTATTATCCCTTAACTTGCGGCATCAGTTCTGCACACATCATTCTAATCTTAGTAGTTTTAATGTTTGTTTGTTCTTTGTTAAAGTAATGTACAATATTCATAGCACAAACTAAGCGAGAAAAAATTAATGGAAGCACTCTTTGAGCTACTTTCAAAGCGCTCTACACCGTTTAATGTTTGTCCTTGTCTGTATTTTGACTCAGAATAACGTGTCGAGATGGGTACGCGCATTAATGCTACACTTGCAACACTTCTTAGTTACTGGATAGTTAAAGTATTTGACTCTCATTTGTAGTGCAGCTGGTTTAAATTCCCGTGTCTACAAGTGCTTTCTTTACCTTGGGTAGCACTACAATTGATTGTTGAGACAGCGGAACTGGTATTTAGCCGGTTAACGCAAAAAGTGCAATTGTCACCACTCAATTCGTGTGACATTCAAGAGTTTTCACACGCCTTAAAACACATATGTTAACTATAAGATAAAGTTGTGTTCCTTAGATACAATAAAATCAAACAAAAACATAAGCAGACTCAACATTTTCTCCAAATTTTAAAATACAGTTGTATCTCAATTGATGCCACTCCCTTTTAACTAATATTCATTTATTGTTTGAGGGCCGGTGCTGTTCCGCAGCATTCATTTTCACAGAGCTACGAGGTTCTGCAATATTTTAGTTACTTTTAGTGGTAGCTTTCAGGCTGTTTTAGTCTAAAAAACACTATATTAATTTCCCTCGCGCATTTGGCACCCCCAGGCACACCATCTGATATGTAGGAGAGAGCTAATTAATAATGGCATTAAATGTAAAATAAGAGTACGTTTGATCATCTGTCAAGTTGCAGACAATTAGGAAAATGTTCTACACTTTAAGGGTGAATTAAAATGATAACCTTCCCGGTAGTGAACACATCCCCAGTTTCTCACTAACAATGGTTTTATGCTAACCATTGCAACGACTGTGCGCCACCGATTTGCCATCTTATACTACTAAACCATGAACAAATTACAATCCATTTCAGTAGTCAAACCTGTATATCATGTTTCTATTTCATTTCTAATATAACAATAACAGATTATTTAGTTCCTCCTACCGGGGTGCAGCTATTTCCTTTAGAATATGTTAAGACAACACTAACAATGGCAGAGATTTCGATAGTAGAAATAGCGAGCCTTATCGTTTTAGTAGACCCTTTAATATCTTAGTATGCTTCTAAGAGGACCTGTGAATTTAAAATAGCCCATTGTTTTATTTTCAAAATGTACAGAAAGTATTGTGCAAGTAGTATTCAATGCATATAAAACGAGTTTTAAATTATTTTGTATTCATTTAGCTGCATGCAGTAGCACTATGATGGCTAGGCCATCCTATCACTGAAATGACGCTGAATTAATTATTTCTTTGTTCCCAGGCCTTTAAACTCTACTCTTCAAAAACAAAAAATGGATCCGTTTTAGTGAAAGAGATCGCGTCTATGATAGAGAACATGACCAAGCTAAAGGTCAGCGCTTTAAAGGTAAGAGAAAACATGACTTTTCATAATTATAAAGGGATCACTAATTGAAAATAATTAAGTGAGCTCAACAGGGAAGTTCAGGTATGAAATTGCCCCAGTTAGGCATGAATCTTTTTAATTTGATGTGTTCATTCCATTTTACAAATGAAAGTAGGTGGAATATGCTCATTTTAACAGCTTATAGAAATCGTTTGGCTTCTTTTTATAGTCTTCATATTGTTAAAGATGTTTTGTATCCTTAAGCCGTAAGGTTATATAAGTAAAGCTGTGTGTTTGAATGTTCGTCAAATGCGCCTCATAACTTGGATGCCTATAGCCACCGTCGTTTTGTACCGCTCTCCCAGAGAATTATGCTCTTCTTGCAAAAGTTTCATTTGAATATTCTAGCAATATTCTCCTGCTCCTTTACCCTCACTGCTCCCTGGAAACTACAGCTGTTATAGATACCTCCATGCCGCTCTATAACGTAGGCCACACAGATATTTCCATCTATCGCCGTTTGTTCAATGCCCTTTATGTCTCACATTTAACATCACAATAAATTTGCATCGACACTTCGAAATGTGAAAATCACTCCGGTTTTGCGGTGGTACTGTCCCATAAGGTCCTACTCTACAGTCTACCGCGTTTCATATCCATGAACTGATAACTATTAGCCTCGCCTTGGAGTAAGTCCTTCAGAGTGCTGCTGTCTCCTACACTGTCTTCACGGACTCAATGGATGAGCGCTCTCCTCAGTCTCTAACCAGCAACCTGGTGTTGTACATCCAGCTACTTTATCACAGAATATCAGCCTTGGTAAACAGGTTCTGCTAGTATATATGGGAATATATATATATATATATATATATATATATATATATATATATATATATATATATATATACATGCTGGCATATCAGGGAATGAGAATGTCGATTTTGCAGCTAAAGAAGCAACACAAAATCCTCCAAATTTGTCAGACCTCAAGATTCCCCAGCAAGACTTCAACCGCTTTGCGCATGACACCATTCTCCGGTACTGAAAACAAGAGTGGTTCACTCATCTAGAATCAAACTATGTGATTCCTTTCTATTTCAGTCTATCCTTTCACACATTTCAAGCGTCAGCATCACGATCTCCTACGTGTTGGATATACTCTCTTACACATTCCTAGCTTCTGTCCGGTGCAACCATTGTCATTCTCCACTTACAAACATTCACATTCTCACCACCTGGGATGTTTGTAAATTGAAATATCTTCGCGCTGTAGTCGCGCATGGTAATGTGTTATTGATGAAAGGATGCTCCTATCTTGTAACTTAATAATGTGTAGCCCTCCGCTTCATTGGCGTTTTCGGCGAACGCGCAATTTCTATGTGGCTCAGATGGCAGCTTATTTTATGCTCAATAAGCCTAATGTTATCGCTGTGCTGTGTAGGTCTGATGTAGGCTGAACCGCAATAACAAGCAATACTGTATACACTGGCTGACGACAGAGGTTACCGAGGGTATTTGTCTGAATATAGTAAATTTCTTAATTATCTGGTAGACTTGAAAGCCATCTGGACACTGTTTTCCTATAGCATGTGTTCAATTCAAACGGTGGCATTTATGAATTACGGCAGGAAAATTGTGCCCTTGTTTTGGGTTGGTCTAGCATCTGAATGGCAGGTTAAGACTTAGCATGACAGTTAGCTCTTCTCACTTCTTGGATTGAATAATCATTATTCCAATGATGTTGTTCTAGATGATGAAGTGCTTGTTGCAGTAAATGTGGCTCGAAAATGCTTGAAGCGCGATATACGAGTGTCTTAATGATGACACAACTTTTGTCTGGGATGATGGTTTGAATATTATTCAAATAGCAGTGAGTGTGGATTGGCTTAGGTACACAGTGTGTTCAAGTATTCCGTTTGCCATCCTGTTGTACAGGACATTTAGTAACACCAACTGTCCATCCTTTGCTTTTTCCATGGTAAATTGGATGCAGGATTGATGCTGCTGAATTGTAGAAGGAAGTCTTGAAGGCTTCCTCTCCGTGGGAACATATGACGAAGATATCATACACTTAGCGAAACCAGACAGTTGGTTTGAGTGCATCTATTTCTAGGGCTGTTGACTCAAATGGTTGCGTAAAAGATTAGCCACCACCGGACTTAGAGGGCTGTTCATGGCAATACCTATTTTTTCATAGAACCAATGGTTCAAAGGGAAATAAGTCGTAAGAGAAAATGTGTTTCAGCTGCGTGAGGGCCTCATATACTAAAATAATGGTGAAGAAGAAGACAACCTTGAAGTTGATAAAGAAATCATGAGGCCACAAGGTGAGACTTTGGTGCTTCTGTATGAAATGTATTTAATATTTGATGAAGGAATCAGTCGCACCGACGTAAGGTTGTAGTAAACTGCCAGATATTTAGCTATAACGTAGGTGGGAGATAATGCAATTCCGCTTACCATGAGCCCAAAGGCACATCCGGCTTGTGGAACTTAGATAGGTCGCAAAATCTAGAAAGCTGAGCTTCGTGTCTGGTTTGTTTTGCTTAACGGCGCTCAACTGCTAAGTCATTAACGCCCTTGTAAACCGGTTCATGGAAAGGCCAGAGATAAGGATCAATGTTAATATCATAACAAAAGCCAGATATAAATATATAAAAATAAAACAATCAGTACGAAACACCTGCTATTAAGATGACTAAATCCGCATTTGGAAATTTACTTTCGACACAAAATTAAACATCCTACCAACCGCTTGCTTATCATTCGCTAACACCTATGCAAGACTGTCCGGCAGAGTTCCGAAGACGTGCTAGAGCAATACACTCTAGCAACAAGAGACGTACCGACAGACCCTCGCCACAAAGCGGAGAAATAGGAACAGGGTCACCCTTAAAAAGATAACTGTGCTTAAATTGCAGTGACCAATACGCAAACGAGCCACAATCACCTCCACACGACGAGATACGCGAGAAGTTACCCAGTTTATCGGAATGTCCTTTAATACTCTAAGCTTATTTCCGCGAAGAGCTAACCACCCCTCGTGCTAGCAGGACAGCATTGCTGTCCGCACAACAAGCCTAAAGTCTTCCGACGTTACCCGAGGTATTGTAACATAGGGTTCTGTGTTTGCCGCCTTCGCTGCCAAACCCGCAAGTTCATTCTCCGGCAGGCCAACGTGACCAGGTATCCAAGCACACTCCACATTAGCGCCAGAAGCGTATAAAACATGGGGGGCATTCTGGATTCGCTGAACAATGGAGTGGTAGTTTTACAGCTCACGAAGGCTGTGAAGTGCAATTAGGAAATCACTCAAAATGAGACAGTCTCCCAATTTTAGACGGCGCACATGCAAAATAACTCGGTATATGACATACAGCTCTGCACTATCAATGAATGTGCTATCATGAAAACTGAATGTATAGGGTTCGGTTCCATGAAAATGAGCACATCTAACACCGTTGGTGCTCTTAGATACATCGGTGGAAATCACAATTCGGTGAGTGTAACCGGACAGAAATCCTAAAAAACAGGTGCAAATAATAAACGTAGGCATTGTAGACTTCCAGCACACCGTCATCCCAAGATCTACGTGAGATGTCGCACGTAACCAAGGGGGAACACCCTGTCTCCCTTAGTAAACATGCTAGGCATTTAAAGACGTGCTTTTTTAAGAAGATCCCGGAAACGAACACCTGCAGGCCTTGGATTAATACCTATAACGTTCGTCCAATTAAGTGTGGAAAAAGGATGTGAACTTTGAATATTGAGGCATGCATTTAATCGCACGGGCATAATTTCCTAAAAGAACATCACGTCGATATCGTAGAGAAGGTTCTGCCGATTCGGTGTAAAGACTCATAACTGCACTAGTGGGAAAAGCACCAATAGCCACCCGAATGCAACGGTTATGGACTGCGGCTAATCTTCTCCGCACAAATGGTTGTGCTGAGGAATAAATGACACACCCATATCTATTTTTGATCGTATGAGTGCACGATAAAGTTGCAGCAAAACGGTCGATCCGCTCCCCAAGATTTACCATTTAATATCCGCAAGATATTCAGAGAACGGTCACATTGCGCTTTCAACTGTGCTATATGCGATGACCAGCTAAGTTTCCTATTAAACGTCAACCCCAGGAATCCCGTGGAATCTGCGAATGGTAATAAATCTGAACCGAATCGGAGCGAAGGTGGTAATAGTCTCCTACACCGCCACAACACGCAGATTGACCTCCCAGTTGAGAAACGAAAGCCGTTTTTAGTACCGCATTTTTGGAGATTATCTAAGCATTGTTGCATACGGCGTTCCAAAAACGGCGTTCGCAGAGAAGTACAATAAACGGCAAAGTCGTTTACGAATAAGCATGACAATACCTCTGGAGGAACACATTTCCAGATAGAATTAATTGCTATAGCAAACAGTGTAACGCTTAGTACCAATCTCTGACGTACTCCGTTCTCCTGAACAAAAAGGTTCGAAAAAACCGAGCCGACCCTTACACGCAAAACGCGGTCCTTCATAAACTTCTGAATGAACAATGGTATAAGCTTCCACGTATAATACAGGCGTTTAGGGAACGTAGAATCCCTGCTCGCCAACACGTATCATAAGCCTTCTCAAGGTCAAAAAGATATCACAACGGTTTGACAATTCTTCATGAATCCGTTCATGACCTGTGTCGATACTGTCACTAGGTGGTCTATTGTTGAACGGCGTCTTCAAAAACAGCACTGAGTGTTCGTCAGCAGGTTGTGAGTTTCCAACCACCATACCAACCGTCCATTAAACATGCGTTCCATCACCTTGCAAACGCAACTGGTTAGGGACGTAGGACGGTAGCTAGACGGGAGATGACGGTTTCTTCTAGCTTTCAAAGTGGGTATGACAGTGGCCTTTCTCAACTTTTCTGGAAAAGTGGCGTCAACCTAAACACGATTATAGACCTCGAGTAGGAAAGACTTACTTTCAGAAGAGAGCTGTTGCAATATTTGCACGCGGATACGATCTGATCCTCGTGCTGATAGTCACGAAGATAAGGCGTGTTGTAACTCCGCCATAGCGAAGAGGCGATTGTAATCTTCAAGATTTTCTGAACGAAAATAGAAACCTTGAGATTATATCTGAGTCTTAACAGGAAGGAATTCGGGCGAATAGTTATCTGAGCTAGACACTTAAGCGAAAGCACGGTCAAATGTGTTGACCACATCAAATGTTTCATACACAGCTCCTGCAGCTGTTTCAAGACCAGCAATTGGCATGTGGGTCGATTTCCCGGTCACACGCCTTAACTTATACTAAACGACAGGGGAAGGTGTATGTCGATTAAATGAAGCTACAAACTTGCTTTATGTCTTCCTTTATAACATATCTAGACTTGGCAGGCATTTTCTTGTATTCAATTAGGTTATCCAGTGTGGGGCGACGCTGGAAAACCCTAAGAGCACGCCTGCGTGCACGAATGACATTTCGGTATTCCTCAGTCCACCAAGGGACTGGAAATCGACAAAGGTGGGCTGTCGACCGTGGAATAGCTTGCTTAGTAGCAGAACGAATCTTCTCTGTGAAAGTTTCGACCAAAACATCCACACAGTCAAATCGGAGCAAATATTCCAGTTGGCTTGATCCAAGCGCCATCTAGGAAAGTGTGTGCTACATATATCTTGTATTAAGAGACTAATAAGACATGGAAACTGGTCACTAGAGTGTAAATCAGAGTTGACATTCCATTGCAAGGAAACTACTAACTGTGGTGAACAAACTGCAATATCAAGGCGCGGAAAAGTGTTGAAGGAGCCTGAGAGAAATGTAGGCCCTCAATATGTTTAGAAGAGCTAGGTTATTAATGTCCAAAAATTCTGCAATTAATTTACCTCTTGCACAGGCCCGAGGTGAACCTCAAAGAGGGCGATGTGCATTAACGTATCCCAGCAACACAAAAGGCGTTGGTAACCGGGAAACTAAATCTTCTAAATAAGCGAGCGAAAGGTCATCGGATGGTGCCAGATAAACGTTACAAATGGTAAATCGGATGGATGGCAGCTGGCGGCGGATGATGAACATAGTGCCCCCGTGCGCAGGAATACCCTCTTTGGGTGTAAGATCATACCGCACTGTTGTATAACTCTGATTTGAAAACTATCTCGCGGACGGAGCTTAGTCTCTTGCAAACATACGACCAAAGCATTATTCTTGCTGGATAAAAGTTCAAGCTGGGGTGGATGTGTTCTAGTTTTACGTATGTTGCATTATAGGATAGCCATAGTATTCATAATGAGATAAGGCCTTAATATTAAAAGTCCACAAATTTGAGGACAACTAAGGTCGCATCAATTTGCCCTTTTTTGGTGACGGGTTAATTCCACGGAGGAGGGATCCTGTCTCTTTTTAACTGTGGTTCATGCAGTGCGGGCAGAGACCTCCTGCTCCATCTCGTCCTCAGGGAAGGACAACTTTCCAATTGAAAGTTTCGCTTCGAAAACCTCGAACCGATTGGAAGTGGAGATCGGCGAAGATAAAGATCGCCGAATCGAGTCCTTCCCAGAAGCTTCCTCAGATGATGATCTCCGAGGAGATGCTCGTGGAATATTTGGATGTTCTGAATAAAGGCTTGTCATTTTCTTTCAGGAAGTCAGTTCTTACATAGCTGGTCCTGAACTTCTTTGGCGATGCATCATGTATTATGGTCTTGCTAGTCTTGCTGGTTGAGATCGACGACTTTGATGGTAATTTTACCGGTGTGGTCTTTGGAGTAGCGGACTTGGCAGATACAGGTGCGTTGGTGTGGATATTAAAGTCTTTGGCTGCGTTTTAGGTACGAGAATCTTTTCGGAAATCGTTGCCGCGTTCTTATTGCTGATCTGAGATGCGATTTCCCGTCACGGTACCGTTTAGCTGCAACTGAGCTATAGCTCCCTAACTCGGATCTCCTGGATCGCCCTTTCCTCTGGAAAACAGGGAAATTCTCGGGAACTTGATGGATTTTCACCGTTGCAGTTAACGCAGATTGGAGCACTTGTATATGCTCCATCGTAAGAGATGTCTCCACAGCTAACGCAGATTGGAGCACTTGTACATGCTCCAACATGAGAGACGTCTCCACAGCTAACGCAGATTGGAGCACTTGTACATGCTCCAACATGAGAGACGTCTCCACAGCTAACGCAGATTGGAACACTTGTACATGCTCCATTGTGAGAGATGTCTCCACAGCTAACGCAGATTGGAGCACTTGTACATGCTCCATTGTGAGAGATGTCTCCACAGCTAACGCAGATTGGAGCACTTGTACATGCTCCATCGTGAGAGATGTCTCCACAGCTAACGCAGATTGGAGCACTTGTACATGCTCCATCGTGAGAGATGTCTCCACAGCTAACGCAGATTGGAGCACTTGTACATGCTCCATCGTGAGAGATGTCTCCACAGCTAACGCAGATTGGAGCACTTGTACATGCTCCATTGTGAGAGATGTCTCCACAGCTAACGCAGATTGGAGCACTTGTACATGCTCCATTGTGAGAGATGTCTCCACAGTTAACGCAGATTGGAGCACTTGTACATGCTCCATTGTGACAGATGTCTCCACAGCTAACGCAGATTGGAGTACTTGTACATGCTCCATCGTGAGAGATGTCTCCACAGCTAACGCACGTAGATTCGCCGTTTGCTATTGTGTCCAAAGCACTGACACTTATAGCATCTCAGCGGATTCGGTATATACTGTCCAATTCACGGGTGTTTTCAACTCCGCGCGAGGAGTTCAAGGTCTTGTGCATTTCGACACAGATCGGATAGCTGGCTAATATATTTGCTTTTAAGATAATCCCTGCCTGAGATGCTGAATTTGCTTCAACCAGGAGCGTGCCATTGCAACTTATAATGCATGACTTGACAGGACCACAATTTCATCGAGACCCTTTTGAACTACGAAAGGGTTCACCGATGTAAATTTTCTTCCTTCCTCTGTTCTGTTGATAACCAAGAAGAGAGGATCACTACACTCGACTACTTCTTTTACACAAGCTATTACGTTTTATTACCCATGGCGATTACATCCTCCAACATTACAAATGTCCCCGATGGCATGTTCACATCCTGGGCGCCACCCCAGCTTAGGTGCGAGTCCTGGTCTGGACCTTCCTCACCTTAGGTTCTCACCTCCCAATTAACAGATAGAGGGACCCAGTCGCCTTCAGGAGTGTGACAGCTCATGTAATGGCCCCTCCCGGGACTGACCTTTATCAGCGGATACTAACACATTCCTACATGATGCTCAGGATTTGGTAGTTATGCATTACCCAGTCACCGTTTGCGAATCCCCTCCTCTGTCCCGTGCAGCGGTATTCGTCAGACTGTGTTCAGGGAGTTAACAAGAGATTGGTCAAACACCTTGTAGACTTCAGTTGCTGGGCGTTTAGCATAAGCCCTCTCACCTCTTAGAGGAACCCAATCGAGAGTGTGGCTCGGGACCCCGGGAGCGCCAATCCCGTACCTACTGTAGTTGGCCCCTGAGGGATTCGTGTTTGGTGATGCGAATGCTTGTCCTCCATTGGTAGGGAGGAATTCTTGATTAGAAGATTTATTTTCTGCAGGTTTGTTACTTCCAATTATATTTACGATTCTGACGTGAAAGCCTACGTTCTGTCATTACTCCATTTTCATTGAAATAATTTTTAGTAAAGGTGGTATAAAATTGGGTCACATCCAAAGACCACAAAAATTATTGTAGCTTTGAAATTGCAGGCAATTATTTATTTTATTTTGTTTCAAATGTTTCTCGCTTAACACTGGGGTGGAAAATTCCCTCTTTCTCGCACCACTGTAGAACTGCAAAACCTTGGTTAAGCTGTTTTCCATACGTAGTGGGACTTTGTAAGTATACAAGCAATATAATATTGTTTTCTTGCTCCCATAATTTTACGATATTTATATATACCTCTAGTCCAGTGAATAATTATTCAGGTTAATCGTTAAATATCTGTAGCAATGTTTATTAGCAAAATATCAACGCGTGTATGTATGTATGTATGTATGTATATATATATATATATATATATATATATATATATATAACGATTATAAATTAAAAGAAAAATGTTTTCAGTGATACAGTATGACGATAAGACCCAGCACTACCACCGCAACCAACGCTGCCGCAGCCACGATCACCCCTAGAATAATAAACCCGTTTCTCTCCTACACAAAAATTACTCTCCGTAACACCCGACGACCATCCTGGATTAGCAATTAGAGCAGTGCCCATAAGCACGCAAAATTATTTATAAAATATAATATATAAAACATAATTATTCATATATTATGTAAGTCTTAACCATAATGCATTATATACAAAGTTTCATGTCAGTGGGTACTTAAGCATTTTAATGACGTGATGAAAGGCATGGAAATGATTGCTTCACTGCAACGGTACGCCGGGGAGAGCAAAGATCTCCTGGGCCATATTCTTACTGGCGATGAAACATGATACTGTATTTCACGCCGGAATCGAAGCAGTGCAGCATGGTGTGTAAACATCCGGGTTCGCCCATTACAAAAAATTCCGTTCAGTGCCATCTTTTGGGCAACTGATTTAACGTCTTTCTGGGATTACCGGGGACCGTTTCTGCTGGAGTTCATGCCACAGGGTGCAACCATCAATGCCAACAGATATTGTTCCACACTGTCATATCAGCAGGCTGCCATCAGGCGTAAGCGTCGAGGGATTCTCGATGTGGAGAACGCGATTCTGTTCCACGACAATGCGAGGACACATGTGACAAACAGAACGCCGATAAAAACCTTGAATGTTACTGGGAGAATCTGAACCACCAACCATACATTCCAGACCTCGGCTCTAGTCATTTCCACGTTTTCTGACCGTGAAGAAGTTCCTGGAGGACAACAAATCACATGTAGCGATGAAGCCAAGACAGCACTCCGAGGTGGTTCCACAGTCAGCCGGACGAATTCTACCACAGAGGCATCTCAAATTTAGTGCTACGATGGGACAAACATGTGAACCGGTGTGTGGACAAGGTACTTAGAATAGTCGTATATTTGTAACTATCTGTATGTACCTTATTTTGGCTAATAAGTAATAGGGACAAGGACTTTCTGATTCGCCCTCGTACCTACACCACCGCAGGAGCTGGCACTGGTGTCACATGAAATGAGTTGTTAATTGGGAAACGAAGTTTGGGAAGGAAATGTTCCACGCATAAGTTTAGCGCACTTGCCAGGCATTTCCCAATTATTGCGACTGAGGAGAAACAGTCAGGGAGGGCGGTTCTAACGGAATTGGAACCACAGATTCTCCGTTCACTAGTTCTTGCCTTAATGAACTCGGCTACCCGTGTCTCTAGAAAGGGGAGTAAGCTATCCACGTTCATTCAGTATATAAAATCTAGGTTTCAGACTCAGACTTTTTGAACTGTCACAACTGCAAGGAATCAGTGATAATTGATTAACATGCAAGACTAGGTCCAGAAGGCCTAATCAATAAATAAAACTCGGGAAGAGATATATGTGGTAAAATAACGAGAATGTCTTGAGTGAGGCTTAAAACAGGTAAAGTTACGCAATAAAATATATAGTATTTCGATTTATCCCTTCATCGTAAGATTAAAAGCTCACACAAAGTGAAAACACAGTTGCCGGTCGACTGCACTGGTTAATAATGCACATCATATTTGGGTCTGGGGTGGTTTTCATTTATGAGTAATGGAAGTAAATAAGATCCCCCTTATTCCATTGTAATGCTAGATGCCACATTATGGCGAGTGAGCCACTCAACTATTTCTATTTTAGTGTTACTATTAGTGTGTGGTTATTCATTTGATCCATGTGGTATGTTATGCTTCTTTAATTGGAGAAATACGTTTGTGTGTAGTTGGATGCCCATTTCGGGTATAGTAGTTAGCCGTAAATATGCTTTCTTTTTGCATTTAATTAAAAGTGTTCCAATTGTGTTTCTCAGACGTTAAACGCAGTAATTTCTAACAAAGCAGGCTAACACATAAGGCTTAACTGAACGCGCAAACGCTGGACTTTCAGCATATCACTAGGGCGATAATTGACCCGAGGAGTTTATGAGTCACCAATGCCATTCGAGCGACGCCAGCCGTTTTGTACACATTCATGTGGGATGTGAGTTTCGGCTAATAGTGCTTTGCGTACTCTTCCCTCACCTTCTTGTTTTCTTTTCTTAGTTTATCTACTGAATATCGGATTTTGATACGATGTCGACAAGATACTTCGTAAAAATACTTTAAAAGCTGGTTTCAAGAAAAAAGACTTTGTCATCCTCTGTGGTCTAGGGGTAACATGCTGGCCTCTGGTTCCCGAGGTCGCGGGTTCAAATACGACGGAGGGCACAAAAATCCTTAGCATGGCTTTCTTCGGAAGTGAAGTAAAGCGTGTCGTAGATTTGCGGCACATAAAAGAACCTCAAGTCTGATAAAGAGGCCTCTGAGAAACAATTTACGATCTTTCACGATATATATATAATCTAAGAACCATGGTATTTAAAGGGCTTACATAAATTAAATTCAACTTTACTTTAATTTTTTCCGGCCATCAGATCTGGATATACATATTTGGACTGACGAAGTGCTACATGTTAGGGTTGAGGTACTACTACCAATTCAACTGGTAGGAAAACAAAACACCTCTTATATTAAATTTAGCAATGAGGTGATTTACAACAGGTATCTATAGCTGCACAGAGCGAGTCTTCCATCGAACTGTTAAATGGGGCAACTACGTCGCTCACATCACTCAGCAGAAGAGGACCTGTTTACTCTATAGATTGAAAACATACCGCTGGAAATTCCTAATGACTGTGCGCGAAATGTTTTCGTCAACTACGGAGGTCTGGTCGGTTAAATGGGAAAACCGAGCAATTTAAAGTTAAAACCGGCGTTTGGATCGCTTCCTGCAGCTTAGTAAGCCGATTCCATCCAACATGTTTGTTGTTGGGCACAAGACCTACTCATCTATCCTGGGCAGACACAAGTTTGTTTCTCGTGTGTCAATATATCCTATCTGAGACATGCGTGTCCAAACAAGGTTATCACCAGCCAGTTAGTGTTCAACCAAGGACAAGGCTCATTTTCGGTGATCTCTTTAGGCAACATAACTCCTCATTTGTTCCGGTTGTGATGACGCCTCCTTTGCTCCAGCAACCACTACAGCAAATGTTGATATCCTTCCGGTAACATCTACTGTTTATGTGGCTGTGATGGAGATCTAGGTGAAGGTGTCACTTTCCAGCTTGTCCTTGGAACAGAAGCAGTTCAATCAATACAACAGCTGAGGTACCCCACTGCACTACTTCGGAATGCGGTACACCTAGTTCGGAATCCGGGACGGACACCTATCGAGGGGTCTCTGATTCGCGTGTTCTACCCGCACTGCTTGTGAGTGCTCATGTTGACGTCAGTGGACCGCCGAAGTTAGTGTTAGTGAGGACGACAGCACTGTTCCATTTGGATTTGAGTGCCTGTAGACTACCGATGATTCACGAAGCTATGACCCTGGATAAAAATAGTTGTAATTTCGCAGTGGAAGCAGAACACATCCTGACGGCATTGCCATGGAAGTAGTTGAGCAAGGAGTCGACTGTTGGTTCTGTAAGTAAACGTCGTAGAATGTCCGGACGCAGTATACTGGGATTTCCTCTTCTTTGTCCCAAGGAGTAGTTGTCACCACGCTGATACGTTTACCTTCTTCGTCTTGCTCTACTTCATCTTTCAGTCCGGTGTGACCAACGCCTTACAGGTTTCTACCACTAACTACAATGTCAGTTATTTTCAGACCAAACTGTATGCCCTGCAGGATTTTATTATGACTTTGATGTTGACATTTTCTTCATACTGAAAGTTTCCTTCTACGACATTTCCTCTCTTCGCAACTACACTGTACATGTGGGCTTAGGGACCGACCGCACGACTACGGTACTTATCACAAACCCTGGTATTGATCTCCACTCCATTGAAGGTCTTCCCTCTGGACGGGACATATGGTATTTGCCAGGATTGTTAGTTTATTATAATCTATACCCCTCCGGGAGTAATAAACGAAAGCGGAGAGAAGACTTCTTTCGCACCAAATTGCCGTGTCTACTTTGCACTAATCACTTTATATTGGGTGGAGACTTTAACTGCGCCCTTCGTCCGAATGACTGTACCGGTTTCTATCGCCCTAATGGGAGGTTGCCCAGTTGACTTCATATTTGAATGGCGAGAGGATATTTCCATTTGTGGAACGAGGGACTGTGTCGTATATCCATGTTACCTCAAACTCTTCTTGCCGAAAGTATCGCTTCTATCTTCTCCAGGAGCTTGGAAAGAATTGAGCATGTCCCATTCCGCTTTTCTGGCCATTTACTCGTTATTCTATACATTGATCTGAACCTCTCCTTTCAACCAATTGGGCGATCCTATTGGAAACTTAATACCACAACTCTTCATCATGGGTCCATTGCGGCCGAGATATCCGAGTTATGGAAACAGTGGTCAGCCAGGAAACCTCACTGTGCCGACGTCGCCGATTGTGGGACGTGTATATCAAACCTCAGTTTTAAGATGTGCATCCCGAGCACGCTTTCAGGACGAGAAGCATATCCTGTAATTTTAGTTTGGTTGTCTTCGGGATCTTCAGCAGAGTCCCGTGTATTCCGATAATAGTCTCACGTAAACCAATTACTACAAGGCAAAATGTTCATCCATTTATAGGATGCACATGGAGGGCCTAAAGGCTCGCAGTCGTCTGCATACTGCGGTTGAGGAGGAAAGAATCATTCTCTTCAATCTCTTACAGACTTACAAACGTCGTCGAGCAAGCCTCATTTTGCAGGTGCAAGACAAATTTGGCCTCATGCATAGTACTCAAACTTCCATCTACCGCAGGTTTCGATCCTATTTTGAACGCCTTTTTCACTGGAACATTCCCAAAACTCCTTCTTAGTCACCTAGACTCCTATAGACCTCCACCCCTTTCTGAGCAGGTTCGTGTATGCCTTCACAGACCTAATTGTAAATCCGAAGCCTTTACTACACTTCTTCAGGGAAGGACCTCCAAAACACCTGAAAATGACGGCTTGCCAATGGACTTCTATCATTCGTTTTGGAATGTGATTGGTGATTTCTTAAGAGCGGTCTTCAAGGTGATCTTACAACGTGGACAACTCTGTACTTAACAAAAGTAGGGATTAATTGTCCTCATTAAAAAGAAACCTCACTCTTCCTCTGTTGCATATTTCCGTTGCATTACTCTCTTGAAATTTGCTTATAAACTTCTGGCCCATGCATTGACCAACAGACTCCTACCTCTTCTCGGCAAGCTCATTCGTCCTTCAGAAGATTGTGGTGCCCTGCAATGACAATTTTTGATATTGTGTATTCCTTACGTGACTCGTTTCTATCCCTTCTCCACTGTGTTCAATTTGCCTTTCTTTCTTAGGACTCTAGATGGGTATTTGATAGTGTTCGTAATGAATATTTGTTTGAATGTTTGTGTTGAACTGGCTTAAGTGAAACCTTTATCTCATATATCAAATATTTATATAATGGAATTTCAAACTGTGTGCAGGTAATGAGCTTCTCTCCCATGAGTTTTCTATTACCAGATCGGTTCGCCAAGTCTGTCCAACCTCAATGATCTTGTTCATTCTTGCTTTTAATCCATGCATTGTCAGCTTCAAAATACGGTTGTTGGCCTTTCCTTGCACTCTCACAAATTAGATGCACTTGCATATGCTGATGACTTCGGTTTTACACTTGGCAATGTTGCTGACCTATGCTCTTTGTAGGGTGTTTTATTCCAATTTAGCGTGACATCCTGCCTTGAAAGCAATCAGGATTTAAACAGGAAGCCAATTTTTGGCTCCATTAAGCATACTGCAAAGCACTTCTATTACCGCGAACTGTGCCTGTGTTAACGCAGTTGAATGGTGCATATGTGCTTCCTATCGCAATCTTGATTTGTGCCCCAAGTTTTGACATTGCCGAAAGTATATTCCCATCAGATCATGTGTGCGATCTCGTGGTTCCTCTGGCAGGACTGCATCTATGGCTACCTTGAACGTATCTCCCCTTAGAGGAGGTTATCGGACTTTGTATTGTTGGCTTCAAGTGCTCGACTCTATTTCCTTCTCGCGGGAGGAAGATACAAGCCCTTCAACTCCGCCTTTTCTGCCTCTTGGATAATTCTTGGTCAACACACCTGTATACGAAATCCCTGGATGTTCGATACATTCCTAGCTCTCTACCCTATCTGCGAACATATTTCTTAGAATGGTGCTATTTGAGTATGACTGTTGACAGCCAGTTAGTCGGATGGCACGCAACATTTACGAAGAGCTCATTCAAGTTTGCGATTTGCCGTCAATGTGCCTTGAAAGCATTGCGCAGCTGCCCTTGACTACTAACAACTCTGGAAACATATCACCAGCACTGTACTCCCTTACACGATTCGCTCCATTTCGTACCAGCTTGTTCACGACTGATACAAATGTGACAGTGGCTCGTGAGCATTCATTTGTGACTTCTCATTGCGCTTTCACTGTCATCAGCCGCATACATCGAATTTACTGTTGTTCCATGGCATCTGGTATATATAGCCTTGCGTTATTACGCAAGTTCGATTCACACAGTTGCACTCCGGAAAGCTTTCTTCTCACGGACTTCCGATTTCCATATAAAATGCACAACAGCCTCCTCTGGATAATTGGCCACGGTGTCTATTATATACTTTGGAATTTCCCTGGTGATATTGATGCTGAGCAGCATATGGACTTCTTGCGCGGAGCACGATTTGCTGTGGAGGCACATTTCGACGAAACTTTGAAGATTATCTACAGGTTCTCGATCCTTAGGATGACACCTTACTCCGAGATTCTTCTGGGTTTATCTCTTCCCAACAATGGGAACAATGAAACAAAATTATGTAAAACCCTGTCCATACATCTCCTTATAAGGAAAAAAACACGCAGTAAAAATAAAAGTAGTTTAATTCCCTTCTCTACCGGGATCCGAAAAATTACTACTGTACTTATAATATAATAAAAAAGAATAGTTCAAGACATGACAAAGTATTGAAAAATCCAAACGCAAATGGCTGATGCCACAGAAAAGAAGTAAAGCATATACGCAGTACAAACATGTTCATATTTCCTTTGAAGGAGAACAAAAACACAAATCAGCTAAAATGCTTACAAAACCAATAAAAAAAGAAGAAAGAAAGAAAAGAGAATGAAGAAAGAAAAAGCCAGCAAAATACTTATACTTATTTATTAACACCCAAAGCGCACGAATTTTTGACACGATCATCACTGAGGTTCGCATCCAAATCTCTGTGGGGTTCATTTGTCACCAATTTCATAAAAGAAATCCACAGAAAGTCGCTACATTTTAACCATGATTTGTAAATACGTAATTGTTTTACTTATCTTGTTCAAGTTTTAAGATTTGCTGTCCATAAAGTAGCGGCCCTAGGCGGTGGCACGGTTCGACCTGCCTCTTGAACCGGCGCTGTTAGTATATACATGCTTTGTCTATGGATTTTAGGCCCTAAAGAGAAAAACAATTTTTAGCGGCGCAAGTAATTATAACAATAGCAACTGTAGAACACATATTAAACTTATAACGTTGACTAATTGGGAAATTCTTTCTGTGATTAACAATAAGCTGATTATTTACATTTTCCTATAATATAATAAACGAAGATTGACCTGTCTATGTATTATAAACGCACGAACACGTACATACGCGTTATAGCTGGAGACTGTATACTGTCTTAAAAATGCATCTAGTGGACGTAATAATTGTAGTTGTTCGGTATATTTCGTTTATCCTTCCAGACCAGCAAACATCAAAGGAAGCGGAAGAAATATAATCTGTTGGACAGTGTACCGAGAAGTTGTTTTGTCTGCGTGAACAAATGAATGGTACTAGCCGTATGGGGACTCACTAATACTCTTTTTTGAAAGTATAATTGGAAATAAAATGGAAATGGTTACATCTAAATATGTGAATACTATTAAAAATCCAGTTTTCTACCACTGCAGTCGAACCAAACGCTAGAAATCAGGTCCCACTCACAATGAAAAGTAAGCGTAAGCATAACGTAAACTTAAAACCTAGATGCTTTTATTGTAATAGAAGCATTTACAATGAATCACATAAACATAAAAAATAAAAATTGAATTAGAAGGTTGCAAGGCCCAAGCTTTCAACTTTAATCTACGTCAAACATAAGAACATAGTCAATCAGAGAACGATTCATACAATCATTCTGTCATCTCAAATCCGATTTTACTTCGCTATGTTGACTCGCTAGCTCAGTTTGTATAAGATCACGTCCAGGAATAATTGGGAAATCGTAAAAAGCGCAGAAAAACAACTTATCATTGTAGCTGATGCTTTCTTGTGGGTTTAACGTTTTTTAACCGGGTAGCTCTTGTGCATTTTGATGTACATATGTACATAACTTATTTTGTCCGTGGTCACTTTTTTAGGCCTCCATCATAGCTAAACTGTATAACGCTCTCTTGCGATTACCTGCTTTTTAAGCTGGCATTTTTCGATGGGAAAGAACATATCGCGTTAAGTTTATATGTTAAGTTTTACGTCGTTGTGTTAATGCTTAATTTTTATTGTGAATGACTCCATTGGCTTATAGACTTTATGGGACTGCAAGCGAATAAAGTGGATACACCCCATCCAGGGAAATGACAACTTAAGCGAAATTGATAACTTCGGTATTGTACGCTAACCTTGCATCTCGTTATACAGAAGAGCAAAATTTACTTACGCATCCGGAGAAAATACGAAAGTGGAAATTTCACCCGGTTATCAGCAAGGAGTTAATGTTATAATATTGAACTTGCCGTCCGAGTTGCCACTTATCCTCTTATCGGAAGCGTTTAGCAAACGCGGGTCGTTATGTGACGTCCGCAAAGAAAACCGCGGATCTTCACATCTTCTCCCGTATAAAAAAGGGTGTGGTGTACTTAAAATGGGGCTGAAACTCAACCCAGTAGCTGAGTTGGTTATTGATACTTACCTCGTCTCCATCAGTTACATAGGTCAACCTCAAGCTTGTCATTTGTGTCATTACACGATGCGGTAGAAAGTCACTTGCCCACTCCTAGTACGCAATTATCCATTCATCTCAGGAGTCGTCCGACGACCTTAAGTGAGGCGGTGAAGCTCCAACGCATTTGTACTCTGACGACCAGGTAATTTGCCTACCACAACTATTTGTCCTAGACAGAACAGTTAATTGTAAGCACTCTAGGTAATCATAAAATGGGGACGTGTTTGAATACAGATGTAGCCTTGGAGACGAAATTCTCTTAGGTATAATTGGTGCAGCAGTTCAAAACATGTGAAAATCTTAATAGCAGCTATGAAGAGAGTTACTTACCACATCAGGAGGTGACCAGTCGTCTGCATGCTGCAGGAGTGCGTCGGACAGTCATTGTCATATATCCGCACTTCGATAATGCACTACGCTGCACTAATAAACCTATAGTTATATACAATATATTTAAATCCACCGCTGTAAAAAGCGCTTAATATAAAAATCTGTAAATCATCTGGTAGGTTTGTCAATTTGAGTGTTATGTAAGAAGCATTGTTGATAAACAGAACGGACCCAGCAGGCATATTAGGTATCAACATGAAGTTTACCAACTTTATGTAATTTTCTGTATTCATTTCTTGATGAAAATCTTCTGTTTTTTGTTGCTACTTGTAAATAAAAAGAGTATTTGGAACGAAACCGATCTTTCCAGCAGCATGAACGATAATAAGTATTTGCCATTTGGCAACAGGTGCCTGCAAACCTAATTCGCTATCGTCACTCCAACTTTTAGGTGTTGTATGACTGCTGTGTATGTATGACTCATCTTCATACACTATAGTTTGATCCTCTGAGTAAGTTACTCTTCCAGCTGAGATCGTACGCCATGCTTTTCTATTAGAACTCGGTTTGATTTCGTTTTCTTCCACTTGAACGTTAAATCCTTTATAATTTTTCTGAGACTTGTAGCACCACTTTGAAAATTGATGCCGTCTTTCAGCTTTATGAGCAATCTGCTTATCTTTGGCATAGTTTTTTCTTACACATAGAAATTGTGAATCCTGCGTCGATTGACGCATTTGTCAAAATCGTCTGTTTCTGTAACACATTTAGGAGCCTTATGTTTCTTCCCAGGTAGGTCAAATGGTACTCCTTCATCCATGTGTTTTGTCTTATCTTTGAGAACTCTGGAAACGGAACTCAGTGAAACACTAGTTGCTTTGGCTACTCTTTCTTTCACTCTCTTAAGGATTTTGTGGAACCCGCTTCCTTCATCTCTGCTTCTTGCTTTATGAAGTCGAGGACATTTGCAATTATTTCCCTGCTTTGAAAGTAATACCTTACCACTTAACTTTGAAACCGTAGAAGCCATGGTTATAAAGATAACAAATATAAAATAAGCACTATTTAGGTACTGCTCTGTTTGAAATTACAACCAGATGCGAAACACCTTTTATGCGGACTGTATGCGTTACGCACTGTGAGAAAACAAAGGTATTATATCACTTTCGTTGCGTAAGATAAACATAAACCATTCCTAGGCTCGGCAGTTGGGGTGGCAATCAGGGTCACGATTCCAGAAGTTTTGCGCCAGCTATAACTATAGCAATTGCTGGGTTGAGAACCGTGACGGTTAGGAATCAGTTGATCTGATAAACATATTCGTGAAGTCTAAGAGCAGTAAGCGACGGAAACGAGAATGTTAATAACGATGAAATAGAAGTGTTATCAAGCGAGTTAAGCAACACGAAGGAAATCTTGTTCCTTCGTTTCTAATCATGGTCCTCGGTTATGAACTAAGCACCCACGATGAAGGTACAATCCCCTCCGCTCCCACCGCCGCCGAAAGAGGCGTACAGTAGTCCACACGGTATCCTCCGTTTTGTACGACATCCAAGAATCCTGAATCAGGCCAGCGGCCCACCACAGATGACAGCCATAGGTACGGGAATTTTATAAATTTGCATAAACTTATGCGGATGAATAAAAATCCAACAGTGACCACTGAAATTATTTTTTCGCTTTGAACTGTGCGTCCATTCTTGTTTCTGTCTAAGCCAAAAAAAGAAATAACTGACGTTTACCTAGAAGTTCAGCAACAACAACAACAACAACTTTGGCGCTAACGGTGTTTCCAATGTGTGAGGCAGAGCGGAGTACACATCCGGTTTCTTTAAGCACAAGAGCTGCAGCCAACTTGGACCAGAGTACGTTATACGGAAATAGTGGAGGAGGAAAGACTGTGCTTTTATTGTCTGGTGAAGGAATTTAAACAACCTCGAAAGAACTTATTACCCAAATGAACGTTAAAGTCAGGAGGTTTCCACTAGCGCCGGAATTCTTCGGGCAGTACAGCATTACAAGCCTTATATGAAGTGCACCCACGGAAAACACTGACAAAATCAATACATATGCGACTTGATCATATGGGTTAATTTTATCAGGTTTAATCAAATCATGTATCAATGCATTAGTGACTTGCACAAACCTGTTAAGATTGCTGAAGTCGCACCATATCAGTTGCAACAAATTGCCGCTAAAGATAGCACAATCAGGGCTTATGAATATAATCCATGCTGGAACATTTCATGCTGCGCCAGGACCCGATAAGTTTTATAATTATTGTTGGCACCTCATCCCGAAGAACTATTTCAAGTGTTTGGGGAATGTGCGATACGGGGAGATTACAGTCATATTCGCCGATAGAGTCGTTCAATGTACCGAACAATATATTCGACTATAGGCGGATCACATGATAAACCGTGAATACAAGCCTTTGTTTTTCAAAATAAGTACGGAAGTTATTATGTCCAATATTATTAACAAGCTAATTTTCGATGCACAAAGGGCTATATGGGCATTTTTGTGCATTGATCATGTACGGCTATCTGCAATACCTTGGCGAACTCTATCAGAATATAATTCATTTTGCACAGGGGCACAATCCGGTGCACTAATTAACTTGAACCTGGAAAAGGCTTTCGACAAAGTGGTACACGAGGGTCTGTGGCCGCGCTTGGTAGTCCTGAAAGTGCCCGACAAGCTACAGCAGTTAATCCGTGCTCTGTAAGCCAATACTTCACGAATACCTCACAGCTACTCGGTCGAACGCTCGGTGCTACCCTCCAACTGCCGAGAGGAAGTGGCGGGGTGTGAATTGGACAGACACTGAAGGTAAACTGACGGTTTCTCCATTCTGCTATTTCGTCTAACGTGATGTGAGTCATTGGACATTTCCTCTGTATCCAAGAAAATCCAAAACTTTCTACCACAAGGTTGGCGTTAGAATGCAATATAAGCCAAAGTTTTGATATTAAAATCCTTAAAAACTGCCAAGAAACATCCTTATAAAGTTCAACCTTTGCAGAAACTTTCAGAGGACGATCGCGACAGAAAAATTCGGTTTTGTGAATTAACTATGCGTTCCATTATCATAATCAGGTTTTTCTTATACAAAATGGTATTCTCAGGTGAAGCCACATTCCACCTGAAGCTATTTGTGAACAAACACAACTGACTATACTGGTCAGACGCAAATCCAGATTGGATGGAGTAGGACCACAAGCAGATCAGTTTGGGCTGATTTGTTGATGGCAGTATTATTGGTCCTTTCTTCTTTATAGAAACGCTAAACGCTTATAGATACAGGAATTCATTTCTAAATTACGCAGTAACGACAAACTAGTTTCCATATCCAGCCAACCATCCAGGGATGGCATGCGGTTTCTAATAAGATGGAGCTGCAGTTCACCATGGACTAAATGTTTATCAGCACTTAGACCAGCTTTTTCCACAATAATTGCTTCACTTATGGAAGCTCTTTGACTACTATGGCTCTTAGCATGTCATTTTACATTGGGCGCGAAAGTCCGGAAATTTTGCTCAGAGGCCTCTTTATCAGGTTTGAGGTTCTTTTACGTGCCGTAAATCTACGACACGGGACCACCGACTTTACTTCCCTTCCGAAGGAAGCCATGCTAAGGATTTTTACGCTCGAAAACATCCATCGCCCTCTGCCGAGTTTGAATCCGCCACCTTGGGAACTAGAGGCTAGCATGGTACCCCTACACCGAGGAGGCGGCATCCCATAACAAAGAATTGATAGGAGAGGTCACATAATAGTGGTCAGAAAAATATATCTTTGTATTCTTCTTCTTGTGGGAGCATTTGAAGTCAGTAGTATGTCGAGAAAGACCCAAAAGACTAGAAGACCTGCTGCATTGATTAATGGAATAATAGAAATTTTATTCCGAAAGCCTGGTTAAGTCATTCCTTCGATGGTTTATATATAGACTGGTACACTGCCCAGCTGCCGAAAGATACCAGTTTTAACACATAACTTAGAGGGTGAGCTAGCTTTGGTTTGTTTTTGATAAGGAAGGGGCATTTTATTACTTTAACACTCGTAACACTTTTTCTTCAGTGCTTTAGTAACGACGCATTTGTACAGCGCATCTAGTATGGGTACTTTTTGTAAAGCTCGTATTCTGGATTATTCGAATATATACCGGTGCTTCTTTTAAAAAATATGAATGATGTAGTTACTTTCGATTAAACCGGAAGCCCAAAAAGTAAGTAATACGATTTTTGAATTCTAGGTATACGGCTTACCCACATACGAGGTTTTCCCTAAACAACTGCTTCAAAAGTTAGGTTATGCGGGATTTGCGGCTAACACTGTATAATATTACATACAGACTAGCTAAAATTTATGTATGTCAAACGTTTAGGGAAAAGGTTGACACATTTAGAATATAAAAGTATATAAACAAGGTCCGAAAACACTATTTCCCTTTAGAGATCATTTTCTATAGCTAGGCCTCTAATCGACTACTACGAGCTTGTGAACAAGTGTTTGTAAATTGGTTGTACTGATGTTACGTCATGTTAGTGGATATGTAATTATTAGATTCCCACCAATGTCGATTTCTAACTGAAGTACATGCAGCGGCTATTGTCCAAGCTTCGGAGGATCGCTGGCGGGAAGTTGAACATGCAGCGCTCTCGCCTAGCGTAAATACCAGAAGCGCTGTTGTCAGACAACCGGATTCTCTGCAAGTTCCCCATCTCTCCGGGGGCTATATAACCCAATGTATTCGCGAGTGAGTTAGTGCGTGCGTTTCTAGTGTGACAAAGGTCTCCGAGTGAATTTGTGACGACTAGTGTGACATGCAGTGAGTGCTACTACTGCAGAAAGTTAGAGATGTCCTTTGTTGGAACTTTCTAGTGAATGAGACATACGAAGAAATCGCTACGTCGCAAAGAAAGTAAAGTGACAATGAGAACTAAGTGAAGTGACAAAGTCACATTGGAGTCAGAAGTTATGGTGAAGGAAGTGCTTAAAAACTATTGGGTGGATTGGAAAAAATAGAGAGTGAAATGAAGCATGTAAATTTTGGTGGAAAACCTAGTGCTCCTGAGGAGCAAATTGAAAGAAGTGCTCGAAGAAACCCATGTCGGTGCTACTGAAGAGTGAGTGGGTGTAAATAATACCTTGGAGAAGCTACCTTACCGATTCTATTGGTTGTGTCTGGGAAGCGACGTGGAGAGGTGCTGTCAGCAATGCAACATCTGCGTGGCAAGTCGCGGACCCATAAACTCGCAGACGGGGCTGGATGCAACATTACAAATTTGCGGTGCCGTTCGAAAGCATTGCTATCGACGTGGCAAGCCCTTTCCAAAGGACAGGCGCAGAAAATCTCTACCTGCTATTAGCATTGGACGACTTTACCAAGTGGCCGGAGTTTTACGCGACTTTTAATTAAGAGTCGACTGTGACTGGTTAAGAATTTCTTCTGCCGGTTCGGAATATACAGGAGCTCCACAGTGGTCAGGGGACAAATTTCTAATCCAAATTTATGCGAAAGCAGCTCCAACGCCTCGGGATACACGAACTACATACAATTTCCCGTCATCCACAATCAGAACACGAATCCACTGGCATGACACCGGCCTACTGGGTATTCGGACGAGACATACGGCTACCATGTAACCTTTTTTCGGCACGCCTGACCATGTCGGGGCGGTGACAGACAGACATAAACAATAATTCGAATAATCCTGAATACGAGGCCTAAAAAAGTACCCATACTAGATGCGCTGTACAAATGCGTTGTTACTAAAGCAATGAAGAAAAAGCATTACGAGTGTTAAAATAATAAAATTCCCCTTCCTTATCAAAAACAAACCAAAGCTAGCTCAGCCTCTAAGTTATGTGTTAAAACTGGTATCTTTCGGCAGCTGGGCAGTGTACCAGTCTATATATAAACCATCCAAGGAATGACTTAACCAGGCTTTCGGAATATAATTTCCATTATTCAATGCAGCAGATCTTCTAGTCTTTTGGGTCTTTCTCGACATACTACTGACTTCAAATGCTCCCACAAGAAGAAGAAGAAGAATACAAAAATATATTTTGCTGACCACCATTATGTGACCTCTCCTACCAATTCTTTGTTGTGAAACGTCGTCCTTCTTTGTGTAGGGGTACCATGCCAACCTCCAGTTTCCAAGGTTGCGGGTTCAAACCCGGCAGAGCGCGATGGATTGTTTCGGGCGTAGCAATCCTTAGCATGTCTTCCTTCGGAAGGGAGGTAAAGCCGGTGGTTCCGTATCGTAGATTTACGGCACGTAGAACAACCTCAAGCCCGATAAAGAGGCCTCTGAGCAAAATTTCCAGACTTTCACGCCCAATGTAAAATGGGATGCTAAGAGCCATAGTAGTTAAAGTGCTTCCATAAACGAAGCAATTATTGTGGAAAAATCTGGTGTAAGTGCTGATGAACATTCTGTCCATGGTGAGCTGCAGCTCCATCTTATTGGAAACCGCATGTCATTCCTGGATAGCCGATGGTTGACTGGATATGGAAACTAGTTTGTTTTGGTTGTTACTACTTGATTTAGAAATGAATTCCTGTATCTATAAGCGTTTAGCGTTTCTCTAAAGAAGAAAGAACCAATAATACGGTCAGCAACAAATCAGCCGAAACCTGATCTGCGTGTGGTCTGAATTTGCGTCTGACCAGTATCGCTAGTTGTGTCTGTTCACAAATCATTTCAGGCAGAATGTGGCTTCGTCTGAGAATACAGTTTGTATAAGAAAAACCTGATTATGATAATGGAATGCATAGTTAATTCACAAAAGTGAATTTTTCTGTCGGGATCGTCCTCTGAAAGTTCCTGCAAAGGTTGAATTTTATAAGTATGTTGCTTGGAAGTTTTTAAGGATTTTAATCACGAAACTTTGGCCTATATTGTATTCTAACGCCAACGTTTGGTGGAACTTTTGGATTTTATTGAATACGGAGGAAATATCCAATGAAATGTTGCACTTTTCGAGCGACCTAATCTTGGTATCTACTTTATGCTTCCAGTGGCATTAAACCTCCATACGATCCTTGACACTGTGTGTGTAATTGGATTGCGACCCGAATGCATATCATTAAATAAACTTGCCGTCTCTCGACACCTATCTCCATAACCAACCATAATTAAAATTAGAATTCAATCCCTTTCCGCTCAACATTAGACAGAATTATTAACACAATAGATGTCAGATTCAATCCCTAAAATAGGATATGTATATCAATAAACGAAGGACGGTAAAATCGCAGTATACAAAACAAGCGTTTTACTCTTATTATTCTTCAGGTGTACACTTTTCAGTTATGATGATTTAGCAACAGTATATTTGTAGTGAAAATCTAGTGTGGGCAGTTGTTGAAAGGCTCCTAATGAGCATTTTTCGAAAATTTAAAAGCATACTGGGTATTCCATTTCAACTACGAGAGTTGGAGTATCTTTCGATTAAACCGGAAGTCCCAACAAGGCAGTCATACAAGTTTTTACTTCTGAATACCGAGTTTCATGTCAGTGAGCCATATTCTTCAAAAGCTACTTAGCCGATGCATGACCTTTTATTAACCCTATATAGCATTTGTAAATAGTGATTATTCTATCCAGATTACGTTATTCACAATGGCTTATTGCTTAGGAATAATTTAAAATTCATTAATATCGCAATAGTAGGTACATAAAATATACGGATAACGTATCCAAGTGTTTATAACGTAAACTGTACAAACGATTTTATGCGAATGAAAAGTACGTATTGTTGTCAATTTAAAATCTTCTGCAAGGATTACGCAATGACTAAATGTATAAAGCTTTGTCCAACTGTGTCCGGTTTGTTCCACCTACAATAATTATAGTAATACCATTATTAATTATGAAATTGTGTGATTACTACTCAGAATTAGCGGAATCTTACTACCTGTGACTTTTTTCTCAAAAAAAAACATTTTGAGAAAGACGTACCCTGCAAGAAAGGGACAGGTCTCAAAGAGAGAAAGAACAACAAATCCTCAAAAGAACAGCTCTTGGCACTGCCCTCACGGCCAACATTCTAAGGCAGAGGTTTCATATTGGTCGCAATAGCACGAACGCCATCACGGTGGCATGCTACAAGACACTCTGTCCCTTATTGGAAGATCGCACTATGATTAGGTACTCTTTGGTTACGCCCAGAGTTTATCACGCACTACGTAAGCCAGAAGTCACCACAGATCTTTCGTGGCAGTGACCTAGACATTATGTGTTCTAAGGCTTGACGTACTATCTTTCAAGAAAGTAAATGTACGGTTTTGGCGGGTCAGTATCATTCCGGCGTTCCGTGAGTAGGGGGTATGAAAACTAAATCGGCCATGGTCGTAGATGTATACTGTCATGGTCGCCATTTTAGCCTGTCACTCACTTCGTATGTTTCTATGGCTATATTAACCCAATATGAGAAATATGGACTAAATATCTCAAAACAAGTAGAAATTCTCTTGCTGCTGAGCTATTAACCGGCATTGGAAAATATGCAAGAAAATGGAAAACACGTGTAATGATGATTTTAACAGAACCAACATCTGTGTTTTATATAACACTTGCTGTCGTAGCTCAGTGATAAAACGCACGCTGTTTTAAGTGTGCCACCCAGGAGATTCAGGGTTCGATACCCAGCATATGATGGTGGTTTTTATTCCAAATTTTCACTTTGTAAGACGAGACCCACTTGGTCCAAACAATAAAAAAGATATCAAAGTCTAAAGACCACCACACTAAAATCATGGTAAATCAGACAATAAAAGATTAAACTACGTGTCAGGAACTGTAGAAGTCAAGGAACTAGAGCGCTATATGTCCCCAGGGGTGAACAGCCCCCCATTAAAACGGACAATATAAAATCACAAAACTAAAAGACGCTCAGCGCATTAAATGTGTCGACTAAAACCACTGTCACTGATACAACGTAAAACACATTCTACAGCATGCGCGTCGTCTACCAAAACGTTGGCTATACCAACAGGCAGAGACACACGAACGCGCAATTGAGCTAACACCTGACACTCTGTTAAAAAGTGACGCACCGATAAGGGTGCCGCACACTGCTCACAGAGTGGTGCGGGGTCACCACCGAGCAGGTATTTATGACTAAAAAGGCAATGTCCGATTCGTAAACGAGCTAAAATTACCTCTTCCCGACGAGAACCTTTCTTGCAACTAAGCTATTAACTGATTTCGAAGAAAATGCGAGGAGGTTGAATGATAATGTTAATGGAGCCAACTCCTAAATGCTATATACAATCTATCTGTTCATAACAGTAAGCTAATACATACAATAACAAGAAACTGATAAATTCTCATCTTGAGAAAAACAAACTTACAGCTGCAACTTGGAGTATTATAAACAAAACTGGAAAGGTATATTCTGTGTAACTGCTAGTTGCAATACGGTTACTCCATTTATTAGAAATAACAAAAGGAAGAGGAATAGCAAGGATAATGGTGCTTAAAAGCAAGCTAAGCAGCTGCTATTTCATAGTTGAAGCCACATCATATCTTTGCTGTCATTCCTTCGTGCTAGGTTCCCAGAACAAGAAGAATATGTGAATAAGTGGTGTGCATACCGCAAATATCACCCAGGATTGGCTAACAAGGCATTCAGAAATAATTTGCATGGACTGGCCACCAAGATCTCATGATCTGAATCCCATTGAACATGTATGGGACTTCATGGTAAAGAAATAGGAATAACGTCGACCAGAGCGGGTGCGAGTGAATCTGATTGCTCACGCGATGAGGCTATGGCAACATTATCAGTAGAACCCAAACCGGTGTTCCTCACTGATTGTAAAAATACACAAAGAATAAGCGATGTAATCGTAGCTGGGGGTGATTATACCAGGTTCTAAAACAAGATTTCAGTTTTCTTTTCCATTCGTTGTTTCGACAAGTTACTTGTTTCAGGAGAACATTGTCTATAGGTCTGAAATGTTTCAGAAATTAATTTATTTCTTCAGATATGATGTGGCTTCAACTATGAAAAAGCAGTTGTTAGCTTGCTTTAAACACCATTATCCTTGCTTATCGTCCTCTTTTTGTTATTTCTAATAAATGGAGTAACTATATTGTAACTATCAGTTACACAGAATATACCTTTTCAGTTTTGTGCATAATACTCCATCGAATTATACAGAATTATATTTGCAGCTGTAAGTTTGTTTTTCTCAAGATGAGAATTTATCAGTTTCTTGTTATTGTATGTATTAGCTTGTTGTTTTGAACAGATGGATTGTATATAGCATTTAAAAGTTGGTCCCATTAAAATTATCATTCAAACTCCTCGCATTTTCTTCGAAATCATGTTAATAGCTTAGGTGCAAAAAAGTGTAAATTTCTTCGTTACTACGTCCTACAAAGTGAAAAAGTAGCACCATATGCTGAGGGTTCTAACCCTGAACCCTCTGGGCGGCACACCTAAAGCAGCGTGCGTTTTACCGCTGACTTACGACAGCAGATGTTACATACAACATAGATGTTGGTTTTATTAAAATAATAATTCCACGTGTTTTTCATTTTCTTGCACATTCTCCAATGCCATACAGTTAATAGCTCAGCAGCAAGAGAATTTCTACTTGTTTTGAGATATTTCATCCATATTTCGTCACATTGGGTTAATATAGCCAACCTTCGAAGTGAGTGACAGGCCAAAATGGCGACCACGACAGTATACATCTACGACATGGCCGATTTAGTTTTCATACCACCTATTCACGGAACGCCTGAATGATACTGACTAGCAAAAAGTATATACTTTCTTGAAAGACAGTACACGTGTGGTTTAAGAAGATGAACACACTACCGGCACAGCTCGTTTCAATATGTATTAATTTATCAGCTTGAGTTTATAGTTTTCAAACCATGCCTGTCGATTAATTACACTAATTGCCAAAGGTATATTACTTCTTACACTACATTTCTTTTTCGATCAGAGGATAGCCGACACTGCAGAACAGGTTGCGATGGCACATCATGGAGAGGAGGTGCCAATATTATACAAATATTACAGCGCTAAGACTGAAGATCCTGAAGGAGAGCCCTTGAATCGTACTTTGGTAGATTTCTTAGAGTTTGCTCCCAGCAGCCATTTCCATAGCCAGCCAATCAACACATCCTTTAGTTCTGTACATGTGCCAACAAACGTGTACGATCGAGGTAAGTGTACGCTTAACATTAACCCAACATAATGTCTACATAAGGACTAATAATCAAATAAAAATATACCTTTTATACTTACGGCCTTCGAGTTCACAACTATCATATCTGTGAGCTCCGGGATCTAATACTTCATTTTGAATAATCCATGCTTATACATAGCTACAAATTTTGGGGTTTATTCTATATATGGATATGGTTTTGAATCTCTTTACTTTAACAGAAAAGTGCTGCATTTATATGCATTTAACAAGTATTATCTGTCCATCATCGAAAGTGTACTTGTTAACAAAGATATACTTATGTTTTGTTAATTAACATTTTGAAATGAAAAGGTAGAATCAAACTCATGAATTCAGTTCCATAGCCGGTATTCTAGCAACGGATCTTCGCCTTATTGTTCAGCTGATCTAACCAAAAGAGTTACTATGGCAACATGCCAACAAGGCATTAAATTCTCCAACTGACGCTATTTATTCTGGTAAACCACAGGGAATTCTCAAATTTATTTTTAAATAGCATATCCCAATGGCTATTTACAATTTCGTAAGTACTTTAAGCCCGGGAGTAGTATAATATTGTGCGAGCTAGCTTAAAGTTTGTGTTCTCGAATCCCGGGCGGTGAGAAACATTAGCATAGAATGCCCATAAATCAATCACTCTACCCCGCCCCCTGTCAATGGGAACAATGAAGGACATAAATTTTGTAATATTTGATTGAAAAAGGTTGACAGGTAATATGCAACTGTGTTATTATGGTCCCCCACCTCTAATCAAAGGGGACTATGGGATGTAATAAATTATGCTTTGTTATTCTAGCCGACAAAGAGCAGACGCGCGGCGCCAGGAATTTTCCTCATTCCATTCACTCCTATTCTTTACCTTGGACCACCTTTATTACCAGAGATACCTGGGAGCATTAATATTTTTGCGGGACAAAGAGGATGACATCTAGCATGCACCTGTGTATTATACAGTCCACAGTGATTGCTATTATGGTTGGCGTGTCTTTTCTTTGTCATCATGCCGACAAAAGACAGATGCGGTTCTATTCACCCTACCCCTTGCATTCCACAGTACCCGAGCACGTGTGCGATAGGAAGCACACACCTGCATCAATCCCCTTGGTCCCACCCTCTGCATTCTATTCCCTGTTTTATGCCTGGCGGCTCCTCCAAACACACACCTGCATCGCCTCCCCCTCCCCTCTACATTCCAATCTCCCTGCATTTGCATTGATCGCCTCTTTCAAACAGCGATATCAAAAAACTTTAGGTGTGTTCCTCTCTGCAATAGAAGTTATCATTTCCCTCCACCCACTGCATCCCTCGCCTCCAAGCTCCTTTCGATTCTCTTGCGTAGAGAAAAAACACATACCCCCATCCTGTAGAGCATTCCCCCACCGACCTCTCTCTGCACGCCATTATATGCGACGTAAGAACCAATTTTCTATCCTGCGTATATGAGGAACCCATTCTCGTCCTGGTCTGAATATTATTTGTGGTGTAATTGAAACGATAATACGATGGATGATTTTTAGAGTGAGTGCGCAGAAGAGTCATACCATTATACGTATTTTCATAAAGAGTCGTGCAATGGAATCATGCACTCTATAGTGTGCAACCTGCCCTCTTATCATGACCAGATGTCTTCTCGAGGTATCTGCACGGACAACTGCCCAGTCTACAAAAAAGTATGATGTAAGTACAGATTTTATTCCTGAATGCTATTTCTAAAAGTGTGCAATTGTTCTCTAAAGAAGAGCGAAAATAAAATGACCCATTGGTTTGTATTTCTTCTTCAGGGAGGCTGATTCCGAAAGTGATGGTGAAATGGACAGCCTCGTTTCAAACCACGCCTCTATGTCGCATTCAGAGTACTGCACTGGATATGCTCACGCTGTACTGTGCGCAAAGCCTGATGTGCACGATCAGATGACGTCATACATCTCGTGCAATGAGAACTGTAGTGTATTCATGTTCAGGCAGAGAAATTTAAAGTAAGTAGCATTTTTAAAAATGTACTACACGATTGTACATTGGTATCATCATATAAGTAACCTCAGAGATCATTAATGTAAAAATTAATTGCGTAGGCGATACTATCATGCATGACTATTTCGATACATAGTACCATGGTACAGAGGTAACTAGACGTAGCTAACATTGGAAATAATTATATCGTTGCAGAATTCAAATGATGGCACCTGTACCTGAAAAATATATTGATTCGGGTGATGAAGAATCAGAAGATATAGTGGAATACCCCCTTGCAACGCAGTGTGCTAATCACACAGCTGAGGACCAGAAGGAGTCCAATTCCCAGGCGGTCGGGAATGTAATACCAACGACCCCAGAACCTTCCCCAGGCAAGCAATCAGAACCCAGGAAAACAGTGATGTGAGTATTTCCATATCTAGAACAAATCTTTGTGTTTCATTTCCCTGTAACCTAACAAAATGCAATTCTTTTCAGGCTACATACAATTCCAAAAAACATACTTTCTAAGACTTTTATTGGGCAATGTTCCAGACGCTGCAATAAGGGGAAGAAGAAGAACAGTTTTCTCAATCTGCAAAGGAGGCTGACGCTCTTGGAGGATAGAATAACATAATATACATCGACACCCCAAGAAACATGCAGGCAGGAAGCGCGCTCCAAGACGTCTACATGTCGAGAAGCCACAACGTTAAGATAGGGTTCTTCTACGACATTCCAGTGCTTATGGTGAAAAACACAGACAAATTTGTATACATGACAATGCGTGACAGGGAGATAATTCGAGTGAGTCTCCCTATATTCAAAGCGTTCCTCCAAACGAGAAAGTGCCCACGAGCAGAATATTGTAAAAATATTGTTTTCTTTTATGTCATTGCTTATATGGAAGAGGAGAAAATAAGAGTTATGAACACTAATTTAAATGATTGTAAAATACTTTTAAATAGTGATGAAATTTGCACCGTAGAAACACTTGAATCGTGTATACATTACCATTTAGGTAACTATCTGTTGCACGTGTAACGCCATATGCAGGAACGAGGAGTTGGAAGAGGAAAGTACTGGAATTGTATGATAAAAATAATAAAAGGAATGAAGGTGTGCTTTTGCAACTTGTTTTATTCATTAAAATCATTGCATTCTTAATAAAAAAGAAATCCCTACATTACAATGATTAGTTTAAAATAAAAGCTGCATCACATGAGTCAGAGGCTTGTATATGAATACTTTATAACGAACTATCAAACAATACAATGAGGTCTGTGCGGGATATTTGCACTAACTTGAATTTCTATTGTGATGTTGACAGCTCCATTTACAACTTCCTCTGGTTGAAGCGAGCAATCTATAACAAATATAGGGGCAAATTTAAGGAAATCTTTTCTCTTCAATGAAGGGTAATTCTCTTTTTAATAATAAGAGTTTTGAAACCTTGAGTGCATATCATACAATTATTCAAATCTCGAGTTTCCAAAGTCTAACTTCATGTCGTGGTAGGGATAACATTCACTATTAAGATAAAGTCTCGAATTAGTTATGTTACAATGATCAAAAAGGGAACAATCTTTAGATGCATTACTCGATCTTAAAGTCTGCGCACCCAAAACGACGAATCTCGGCTTCTCCATTTTTGATGGTGGCGACATTCCAAGTGAATGATTTAGTTTGCAGCACAATAGGCTGTGTATGCAGAACCATGGTCCTAAATGGGAGAAACGGCGGCTTCTCCGACTTGATAATCTTTAGGATTTCAACCTTTTCAGCACCAGAAACGAATCACAGGCATTCTCCACTCGATTCGTACAAGTTTAACAGTAGCATCCTCTTCACCCTGAGGCGCTATAATGCAGTTTATAGAGTCCTTGGATCGAATCAGCACCAACTCAAACTTGCTATTGTGTATGAGCTGCTTCTGGTCATCAGTAAATCCCAGAAGCTAGCATTGAAGGCTCCATATGCTGCATGTACAGTGTCCATGTCTTCTCCAGGATAGCACCATCCAGCATTCAGCAAACGATCAGATTCAATTGGGTTGAGAGCAGCATAGTTGCGTAAAGTTAATGCGATCCCGGGGTTTCTGGTTCGATCAATAGTTGACCCGTTCATATTCAGTCGAATCTCCTCAAACATGAATGCAATAGCGTTATTGGTAAGCTTTGCAGTAGTAGCTGCTCCATTTGGTTTAGTAATACCTCTCTCGATGTATAGATAACTTTGAGTAGGTAACGTATATAAATGCTCAGCTTGACAAGGGATTCCAATCTCGTCATTAGCTTCAAGAGCTGATGTATTATATGGCAAAAACACATGTTCCTCTTCTTTGGTGATCTTCTCGTCGAATCTTGGTGTCTCGGTAACATTGAACATGTCCATGATTATGGGATTCTGAAGTCCAATGCCTGGAGGAACTGTCGATTGCGCTATGTTAACCTTCGGGGCGTTAAAAGCAGAGTATGACGAGGGCATCGAATCATTCCATTATTATATCCTCGACGTCCCTGACTTCTTCTAAAACCTATTGCCATTGCAACGGATGTGAAGTTTTATGCTTATATCTTCATTTCTAAAGTCAATGACATCACCGTGCTGGCCCACTACACGACGACTAATTTGCTCTATGACGTTGGTGTTTATGGCCAATAGGTAAATTGGATTTGATCGTTCTTGAGAAATATGATATTCAGGCGGAACAGTTAGGAAAAAATCATAGATGATGTGCCCACTTTTATCGTCGATGAAAGATCCTGTTGCAATACTGCAATCGATTCGTATTATGTTCACCTTAAATATGTTCACCAGGAAATCAGATCCAGCGGCGGATTAGTTGGAATCACTTTATCACTGAAGCCCAAGAGCGAACCTATGGAACGATCATTGCAAGAATCAACGGTGAAAGGACATTTCAGCCTTCATGGTGTTATTATTAGGTCTAATAAACCAGACATTCTCATCCACCGCTAGTTTTTCTCTGATGCATTCATTAATATCAGCCATCTCGTAAGTTCCATTGGGCATATCAATGACCTTAATTTCATCATTGTAAATGCGGTGAAATTGATTATTACTATAATCAACATTGCTAATAGAAGGTTTCAGAATTTAATAGAGCAATCTCATAATGTCTCTTTGGATCTATCCGAAGAGGGGGATTCAGATATGTATTAAGAACAGATTCGTTGCCGCTGACAGCTATAGTATAACTCAGTGCCATAGAAATTGCAAGCACAAGTGTACGCAGATGACTGAGCGAAACCGTGAAGCCCCTTAGTGTTATACAGCACCTTAATGCCTCTATAATGAGGTCTTGAAGGTAGCTGATCTATCATGTATACACCTCTAAAATGAGAAATGTTTAAATGTCGTGCATACAAGTCGAGATCGATGTTACTCAATGCTTTTTCCGGGACAAGTATAGCCCCCTGCCGGATAATTTTGAATTCCCTTTCTTGCTCTGTCTCCTCCTCTTTCGGTATTCCTTGCCTTATTCTTCTTCACACGAAGGCCTTTCCCTCTTGCTTCAATTTCTCTGTTATGCCTCATCATTTCGGAAGTTTTTAATCTGCAGCTTTTTTCTTATTTACCACTGTAGGAATTTGTGCTACACCCCAGCGGCAGCACCTAGAGCTGCAGTAATTGATATGAGAGGTAGAAACCCTCCCCGTTTCTTCTTTTTAAATCTAGCTCCAACAGCGAGCTTTCCCTTAATGATTGTTGTTACTAGTCGCGCTGCCAACCTTTCGCCTAATGTAGCATCAGGTGATTGTACTCTTTTCCACGCCTTTTCAGTCAAGATATTGTCAGCAATGTTTCTCGAACCAGAGTCCTTATGCTGGGCCTAGGCAATGTCGTGAAGTTTGCACGCTTCGTCTAAGGGTTGATTCCGGAGTCTCCTCCCTTTAATCTTTTTATAGCTTTGTTCCGGGGCCGCAGTATCTGTAACCAGGCAAATGTGCTTCAAATGGCAGCCGGTTAATGAGAGTTAACTAAACCGGAACTTCTTGCGATCTAAACCGCCTTAGCTCTCATGGTATAGTAATTCATGTTATTGGTGTATTGTTCTTTTATACTCTGCCCTTGCTTACGGGAATTAGTATTAGCATATATACATTAAGCATGATTTATTTTATTTTAGTTGCTACCATCGAGCTTGTGAAGCAAGATGCTCGCTGCCTATTCAGGTTCTAGACATTGAAAGCGACTTTAGACGTGATCGTCACGGAAAGCTGTTTCTAGGGAATATTAGAGCGCTAATTCTAGGTAGCTCCAGTGCTGGAAACACAAATGTATTACTCAATATGGTACTTCACGAAAATGAAATACATTTTGAAAATGTACATATTTATTCAAAGACCCTATGCCAACCAAAGTATCAATATCTCATAAGGTGTTTGAAAACATAGAGGGTATAGGTGTGAATACTCATGAAGACGGAGAAACAGTCTTACACCCATCAGAAATTAAAGAAAATTCAATATTTATATTTGACGATGTCATCACAGAATTGCCTCCTTTTACCGCATGGACAGACATTGAAGTGTGGATTCTATATATCTAGCACAATCCTATGCCAAAGTCCCAAAGCATTTAATTCGAAATAATGCGAACATGATCATACTTTTCATTCAGAATAATTTAAACTTGAAACACATATATAAATATTACGTAAACACAGACATGTCGTATACGTAATTTAAAGATTTGTGCAAACGTGTTTAGACAGCTCTTCAGAAGGAAGACACTTTATGGTAATAGTTTCCGAATTTATCATGAACGATGGTCGATACAGATGCGGATTCGATGTGTATGTTAAAATAGATAATAAATAAATTGCTCATTCTTAGTTCCTCATGAGGAACAGGTTTGGATTACAAAGGACTGCACCAGTTAAGAGGTCACTACATCAGTTCATCATAAGCAGAGATGGAAAAGGAAATTACCAATTCAGGAACAAGAAACTGTACAATGTTCAGGATGCTGAGCAGGACGATGATGCAAGCACTAAACGGTACGTGGATGCGCTTAGGTTTTCTACTGAAAATTGAATGAAAGAGTTCGCAGAAAAAAACGACATATCAGCGTATGGGCGAACTTCAAACTATGCTTAGGAATCACATCCAGAAATCACTAGACGTGCAACACGATGCTCTAATGGAATATCTGAAATAAATGCTCTTAAACGCGACGATGGAAACATCATCCTGGACACTATAGGATTAAGATAATGCTACCACCTCAAGAGGATCATGGCGTGCCGAATAAGAAACATGTATTATAATATATAAATGCAAGAACACCACCACTAGATTCACACTGTAACGCTTCATTTCAAAATGACGACTAATAGAAGTAGCAGATCCTGTAGATGACAGTGATGTAGCAACAAAAAGTTAGTTAAAGTTCTCCAGGGAAGGAAACTAAATGAAATACAGCAAGATTCAAACAGCAGACTTGGTTCAATAAGTACCAGTCTTACAGAAACAGTGCGAAAACACATGGAAGCTATGGCTAACCGCAAGAAATCAATGGACAAACATTTGACAACCACAATGGATAAAGTCAATGCACTTAAAACACAGATGAAAGTCATGAATGCATTCGTAGATCAAATAAGAGGGGAACACATAATTGCATTTCAGTCGTTACCTTTGAGGCGGAAATCGCAGAGGTATATGTTAACATCAAGTCTAGAGTACTATAAATCAAGTGTAAATGGAAAGATAATTTCCTGCTATATGTCACCATCACCGTCTACTGTAAGACCTGATACATTATATGAAATAAATAACAAGTCGGTTAGAGCTCTGCCTGCACCAGATGCAAATGGCGATAGACTAAGTTTCACTGCTCCTGCAAATCGTGCCAGGGGTGGTCATTTTCTAAAAATGGAGCTGAAAATTTCCATTAACTGAAGACAGCAAAATAAATGGGGTATACAGGGTGAATCACCTAAAACTTGAGCGCAAATATTTCGGAAATGGAAAGTGCTATTGAAGTGCAGTTTTCACAGCATTGATTTGTAGTCAGGGGCTCGTACACATAGCCTATAAACAGATTTTAATAATACTGAGGAAGGGCATTTTTGAGGAAACATACCATTTTTAAATAGAATAATGCCTAGTTACATCAACAGATTAAATGTAGGGTAAATTAGAATGCCAGTGGCGCTTGTTGCAAGATTATAATGCAAGTGATTTACGAGAAAGCTTATTTTGAAACTTTTACGCACCGACACTTCTACAACCTGTGGTAGCACAAGCTAAATAAAAACAAACGGGAATTGCAATACTTCTGTAGATTCTTACAGGTAAAGAGAACATAGCCCTCAAATGTATTCAAAATGACCACCGCTAGCTTCAATACACGCTACCAGTCTGCTATGGAAAGACTGCTGCGCACGTTCTAATATTCAGCGGAAATTTCAGAGCAGGTAGCAGTGATACGTCGTTTTATATCGTCTGGTGTAGTTGGTACATCCTCGTAAACGGTATTTTTCAGTTTTCCCCACAGAAAAAAGTCTAAAGGGGTCAGATCTGGTGAACGGGCCGGCCAAGGTACAGATCGTCTTCGTCCAATCCAACGATTTGGAAACAATCCATTAAGAGAAGCTGTAGTTCTTCGTGCACTATGGGCTGGACAGTCATCATGTTGGTACCACAGGTTCCTCCTAGTCTGCAAAGGAATGTCTTCCAGCGTCTGTGGCAGATGGTCTGTCAGGAGGCTGCGATACTTGTGCGAGTTCATTGTTCCTTCTGTAAACAAGGGGCTTATGAGTTGATGGTTCACTATCCCACACCACACGTTTAAGCTCCATGGACGCTGACGTTCCACCTGACGAAGCCAACGGGGATTGTCAACAGACCAGTAGTGTATGTTTCTGCGGTTTACCTGGCCATGATTAGTAAATGCTGCCTCATCACTAAACAAGAAACATGATAAATCTGGAGTATCATGTCTTAATGCCCATGTACAAAAGTTAACACGATTCTCAAAATCGTTTCCATGCAGCTCTTGATGGGGAGAGATGTGATAGGTATGGAACCTATGTCGATGGAGAATGCGCAGTACACTTGTCACTTCCACGTGCGATTGTGCGGGAACTAATTTGCGGATCTACTGCAACGGCTGCCAAACATTACTTTCTGCCTCTTATCCTGACTTGTTTGCTTCTGTTACGTTTTCTAGGTGTAACAATATCACTTTCACGTAATTGGTTGAAGGGGTTGATAAATAAATGCCGAGATGGTTGACGTCTATTGGGATACGTTTCCGCATACACCATACAGGAACGAACTGCATTCTTCCTGCACTCTCCATACGCCATGAGCATGTCGGCTTTTACTGCATTAGTAAACCCCATCATCCACTCACGACTTACTGCTTGAACTGTCACAAACTAACTGACCAGAAAGTCGCAATGCAATAAATGAACGGAAAACATAATGCAAACAAACATAACAACATCGTACCTGGCAACTAAGCAGGTTGAATGTGACAAACATTTGTCTGGGTGGAAACTTTTCAAAATACGATTTCTCGTAAACCACTTGCACTAGAATCCTGCAACAGAGATCGTTGACATTCTAATTTACGCTACTTTTATTCTGTTGATGTAAATAGGGATTGTTCTGTTTAGAAGTTGTATGTTTGGTCAAAAATACACTTTCTCTGTATTGTTAAAATCTGTTTATAGGCTAAATGTACGAGTCCCTGACTACCAATCAATGCTGTGAAAACTGCACATCAATAGCACTTTCCATTTCCGAAATACCTGCGGTGCAAATTTTAGGTGATTTACCCTGTATATGAATGCGAAAGTCTAATTTCAGTCATTTCAAGATGTACAGCGAGAGCATACGACTCCAAGTATCTTTGGCTTTACACACGAGGGATATAAGTGAAAAGTTACGTTTTCTTTAAGGTCAACAGTTTGAAACCCAGAGAGTGATGAGTGAGGCTCTTCATCCAGTGACGAACCGCTTCAAGATATACTGGAAATACAGAAAAGAATACTATAAGCAAGGAGGAATCATCGAAAGGCGAAAAATTCTACAACTGCCTTAATAAAGTTTGAAAGGAGGACAGAAATGAAATACATGCATCATATGGGGTAAGATATGAAGATGGTAGCTACATGATCGGGAACAAGATCATTGATTTCGTCAATAACAAAGTCCGAATAGGTGTGACGAAACGCATGAAACCACGCCTGCATTGAAGGAGCTCATCTTCAAGAGAAGACCTGAAATGCATGCCTACACAGAGGATGACCTTGAAACATATAGCAAAATACTGAAAGCATCGCATGTTCATCGAAGAAAGTTCAGTTCGAGCAATTCCCTCAAGCATAAAATCGTTATACGGCCCCTAGTAAGGAAACACTGGGGATTACGACTACAGTGGAAAGAACATCACCCTAATACGAAGCAAGAATACACCTACTGGACCGATCCTAATGTTTTTCGGATTGTCTGAGCCTACGTTTAGCACGCAGAGACGCCGGCAATAACAAAAGTACTCATGAAAGTTAAGAGATTATTCAAGAACTAAAAGAGGCAAGGATTATATCACGGCAGTAGTGAAGCAAAATATAGCAAATGAGCTCCATGCCGCAGCCCGGAGAGACTTCATGCGTTGAGAGATTATCAACAAGGGACCCCACGACCTGGTACAGATCGACTTGGTGGAGATGATACCACATGCAAAAAATCAATAGGAATTTCAAATACATCCTGGTTGCAATCAACTTCTACTCTAAAATGACATATGCGAGATTCTAAAGGACTAGACAGGACTTCAAGTTGCAAAGGCTATGGAAGATATACTGCAAGACATATTAACCCCGCCCAGGAACTTGCAGAGTGATAATGGGAAACAGTTTTATAACAATCAATTTAAAAATTTAAGGTCAAAATATAACATCAATCACTACAACAGCCATACGCATGTGAAAGCAGAGGCTGTTGAACAATTAATAAGAACGTTAAGGAATATGATGTATCGAGACTTCCCAGCCCAAGGATCATAGAAGTGGCTAGATCTTTTACCTCGAGTCATTGCAAAGTACAACACTTACCACATTACCATTCGCATGAAGCCTGCCGAAGTTAAGAACGACGATCTTCTCCTAACTGTATACAACTACATACAAGATCGAAGAGAGGAGAGGTGCAAAAAAGTTAAGTGCTGGCGATTATGTGAGGATATCTAAGAATAAGGGACATCTTGGAAAGGGCTTTGAAGCTAATTTGATTGTTCAAATATTCCAAATTGTTCGTATGGTACACATCAGTCCCACTACATACATACTAAAGGACAATGACGGTTAGGAGATAAAAGGATCCTTTTATGGACATGAACTTCAATCTACTCGGTACCCTAATACATTTCTTGTTGAGAAGGTGATACGACAGCAAGGAAATAGGATTCTTGTAAAGTGGTATGTGTTCCCTAATGCTCAATGGATTTGTGGAAAGGAGTTGCTGTAGGGGAAAGGATAATGAAAATAAAGAGATGTTTCATTTCCACAATAGCAACGGTTTTTACTTTTTCCCATTTACCATTCCTAACACATAATTAAATGTATTAAATTCACAAAAACGTTTGCTACGATGCAATTGTTAAAAATGTAATATATTCACGTTCTAACGTTTTTGGTGAATATACACAGGAAAACAATTAATAATTAAAAAGTCATTTAAAAATAAATCCAATGTATACATAAACTTAGAAAAACAATCAATTAAAACACTATGATAACATGAATAAGAAAGATAAAATTAGAGTTTAAGAATAATGAATGATGCAATATTTACAAACAAAAGCAATTCATTAAAAAAACTTAGTATGCAAAAATAACATAATATTTATATATATATACATATACACACACCTAAGGGTCAGCCATGCGCAGACAATAGTAGCCTCATGCAATTGTCCGATCTGAGCTTGCAATAAGTTTTCTTTTATCATCTCTACCACAGAGAGCGGCCTTATTTATCTCTGTGGTCGAGATTTTATATTTGAAGCTTCGAAATGTTGTTGTTTTTATTATGATTTTTTTCTAATGTCATTTAGGCAGCCAAAATGGTGTTCGAAATTTATGCTTTGATTTCCGGTCTTGTTGATGTCCTTCGCCTTCATGACAGTTTGGTCTGTATATCTGTAGGCGTATAATTTGGACCTTAACCCTACATATTCATTCATGGGTACCCCTGAAAGCTTATTCTTGAATAATCCAATCACTTTCTTGTTTTGAGGAGTAATTCCGTAGACGTTGTCATTGGTGTAGTTGGAGGTGTCGAAGTACTGAGGGTTTTCTTTAACGAATTTGTATATGTCTGTAGTAGTTTGAAAGATAAACGAATCTGTGTCTATATAATTTAATTCCAGGTTCTGAAGATTTGGTTGCATTATATTGTAGTAGAGATTGTACATTATTGCTTCGATATGCCAAGGACGCTTGCCTATATAAATAGCTTTCTTCATGAGAACTTCCTCTTTTGCGAGTGCTATCTGTACAAGATTTTCCATAAATACAATGCACCGAACGTAAGCTGGTCGAGCGGTCAATTTCTTGCATTGCTTCCAACTTGATACAATTCGGAAGTCATTATATTTACGCACATTATCGATGAATTTATCATATATGGAATTATTAATTTTCTTATAAATTCTGGCCGAATTTGCAAGTTTCCCTTGCACGTCTTTCCGTTTTTAATTATATGTAGGATTTTAGCCATTCTGACTGTTCATATGCCACCACTCTATGTATTTTCTTTAACCTCAGGCCCTAAATCGATGCACTGCTGCGGGTTTGCATCTTTCCTTATGCTCGAATGTTGCAAGCAGTTTCCTGTATTGGCCTTCTGGTCGTATTTCGCTTTTTGCGCAGAGAGGAATGTCATTATGCTCGTCGTGGAGATGTTCAGGGTCAACCTCCAGACGTATCCAGTTTCGGAATCAGGGACAACAGTATAGAAGTTTATACTTGAAATTCCTGTTGTGAAAGCCACCTTAGGCTTTTGTGAAGCATAGGATTTGACACTGATAAGCCATATAAGTTATTAAGGTCTAGAAAGATTAAATAGACGGCTTTCTGTGTCTTGTCATGTTCTTGTATGTATTCATTATTAGTCTTTGCATACCTCCTCGATGCAATGCGCACACCACCCCTGATTCCTCCCTCAAAGAATTTAATCATTTTTTCGTCGCCAATGAGATCCAGCTTAACCTGGGTGACCTTGAACATCACGTCGAATGCAAGGTCTGGTAGGGTGTAATACCAGCAAGGGTCCAAATTATACATTTCCAAAGAGAGATCCCTAAACTTCTCGAATGCATCAGCCAACAAGAGCGTATCCGTCTGCAAATCGCTGTATTCACGCAATTGTTTTATTTTAAATGTATTCCAGACTTTGACGACGTGTTCGTAGTCTTGCAATGTTATGTTTTCCAATTTGTCGAATGCAGGCAGTTTGGTTTAATTCAGTTTTGACGAATGGTGAACGCCGCTGTAGGGGAATATCCCCCTAGATCTTACTAACTGCGATGTTTATAATTGGGATACTCAGAGTTGGTGAATTCATCCCCACTCAGCATACAGGCTAGACAAGATAGCTTATCATTCAAAAACTTAAAGCTATCTAGAAAGCTGAATGAGATACTACTGTACTTTTTATTGAATGAAATATCTCTCTCTTTGAGGAGCTTGAGATGCACGGAATGGCTGATCGTCATATGTCAGGTGTTGCATAAGGAAATGATTGTCATAGTTGCTAAGACAATGAAAAAGATGGGTATAAATTAGGTACCCATCTATTTAAATTGCATGCATTATGAGCAACCTCCAGGAATACGTCAGTCATGGACAGTGGTCGCGGACCTTCAAATCGCCCACCTCAAACTCCTTATTGCATATGTGGCAATGACGCGCATTGTTGAAATCAGCCACATTCTGTGCAATCAGGGTCATTTTATTCATTGCGGTTATATTGAGTAATGACCATGATCGCTTTTGCCCTAAGCTGAATGAAGAATTCCTTGATAGTATCAGGACCTCATTAAATAACACAAATCTCTACAATGAGGTGTCACGGCGGCATACGAGCTTGAGAGATATCAATATAGCCTCTTGATGCTGGATAGCCCGAGTCCAGCTCTGATGAGCCGGCGGCTCGCAGGACTGAACTCTGGCTAGCACGCTCTCAATATCGGCATACACAAAAAACTTACACGAGTACCCTTTGAGTATGATGAAAACTCGATCACTTCCCCTGCTTAGGTATTTTGAGAACCTGACACTGCGTGCATATCTGCTGATGCTTTTTAAAGGCATCTTCATTATTGAAGTGCTTCAGGCAGGGCTCGCATAACCACTGTTTCCCATTACGTTCCCTGACCTGCCTTGCAGTCAGCCTGGACATGTCCTTAATCAGGCAGTAGCGAAATTTTCCATCTTGCTTGATAAATAATAGATTGATCTTAAATGTATTCTGTTGGCTGGGCTGCTATAGAGAAATAATTGTTCTCTCGCTCACTAGACCAAATACATAAATTGAAATACCCTGGTTTTGCCGTTCAAAGTCTGGAATCTGATTCAAGCTTACTGCGAAGTCTATACCGCTATAATTGTATACGCTGAATAACTGTTCTGCAGGGTATTGGCTCGTTTTATTAGCATTCACCCTCGCAGGATACTTTGCAGCAAGCAAACACCATGCAAAGCAGTATTCATCATTGTTTTTATATTTAATACAGCTGATTTATTCCTGATTGAGGCAGGCAGCTCTATGTATCGCGAAGCATTCAATAGGTCATAAAAGCTAGTTCCAATAACAAGAGCCTGGACTGTGAGCAGAGATTTTCAGCTCGCACCCTCGCTCGAAATTAGATATGTTTTCTATCATTTCATCGATCATAGAGGTGTATAAGGAATCAAGATCACTTGCCTGAAGGCCCAACTTGGTCTTACTATTGAAAAAGTGTTCTTTTTCAGGAGTTTGAATTAAATATGTTACCTCGGCTGAGGAACTTATTTTAAAAGCTTAGGAGTTCCTCCTGAGCAGAGAAGCCATCTGCCTTAATGCAAGATGTCTGCATTCCTGCAGAAATTGTCGAGATCAACTATTTCTAGGATGTTTTCAATTCGGCTATTAAAAAGCCGCCCCTTGAACGCCGATTCGATGACCTTACATTCTAGCTGTGCATGGCTAAACTTTATTCCTTTGTTGATGACGGGTTGGGGTTGATTATGCTGCCTGATTCCTGATGTTCCTGCAGTTGGCGTAACCGTGGCAGAGGAGGGTCCTGAATGAGAGAGGGGGTCATTCCTTGACCGTGCTCTTTTTCTTCAACTGCGCGAGGTCTCTTGGAACCTCGGAGCAAGGAATGGTTGTTTACATCCTCAGGTTGCAGGTTCATGCCCGGATTGAAGGTTCTATAACAATATCAAAGCCGAATTAATTGGAATGCAAGTTAAAATATAATAGAAATGTGAAAATATATGAATTTATTAAATCATTTGAAGAAAATAAAACATTTTTAAAAAAGTCATGTGTTAACGTTACGCTAATTATTTATATAATTGTATATTTAATCAATGAAACAAATCGTTTTAAGCGTCATGTGTTAACATTACGTTAATTATTTATATAACTCTATTTAATCAATTGAAGAAGGTCGATTAAGATAAGTTACGTATTAACGTTACGTTAATTATTTTTATGTAATGGTGCTAGAGTTAGAATAAATAATGTTAAAAATTCACCATTCAATTCGAGAAGCATCTGCATGAACACGGTCCTATAGGCGCAATTGATACATGCGCACGTTCCCGCAGCAGGAATAATCATCCAGGGATCTCCTACAGGCATCTGGGCCAGGTTCTCGAACCCAGGAGGAGACGGAGTCAGCCAGTCTTGTGAGAATGTGGGCGAAGGCAAGCTGGCACCCTCGTCCATCTCCTCAGTCACACTTGAATCCGCTTCAGGAACTAAGATAAAAGAAGCAAAAAGCTGAATTAGCTACACATCGAATATTTTTTTATTGGAAAAGATGAGTGTAATTGTTTGTTTCATTTAATAATTCAAATTCTGAGGTAAACACGAGTTATTCGCAGGTTATACATCCATTAAAGAAAAGCTAATATATTTTCAGAAAAAAGTTTAAGTGCAATGAAATATCTAGACTTAGCATTCGCTTCGTTAAGCATCTGTATTAGAGCAGTTCTATATTCGGAGTTAACACACGAACTAAACTCCGCTGTAGCGATGGCAGTGTCGGTATTCCCCTCTGTAACGGGAGTGACATCCTCAAATCTTGGAAGCGGCAGTATGATATAATCACCCCCCGATAAGATTGGTGACAGGGGCTACTAATATCAATTGTTTCATAGCTGCAATTGCAACGGCACAGCCGATGACTGACCTCCCGCGAGAGGTGCTGCCATTCTGTAGCCTGTTGTGATATCGTCATTAGCAGGTTCTCTACGACGCAGGGCTATAAGACTAAGCCGAGAGCCCCCACTTCTGGTGAATGTGACTCTGGCGGCTCCATCGGTGTTTACATCTTACCGGGGAATTTTTTTTAAGTATGTAAACTCGATTGTTTTTTATAACTGTTGAAACGATGAGTTGTTAGAGAAATCACTGGGATGGGAAAAAGAGCGAGTAGAGAATACCGTATGAATGTTCATGGAAGAAGAGGATGTAGAGAAGTTCTTGTGGTGGTGGAAAAAGAATGAGTGGGGAAAACCGTTGGAATGTTAATAGAAGAAGAGCATGTAGAGAAATCGCCGTGAGAGTGAAACAAAGATCGCGCAGAGAAAATCGTATGAATGTTAATGGAAGAAGTGTGTGTGTGTAGAAATCTCTGTGAGGGTGGAAAAAAGAATGAGTAGGGAAAAACGTATGAATGTTAATGGAAGAAGACTGTGTACAGAAATCCCTGTGATGTGCAAAAAGAGCGAGTAGGGAAAACCATATGAATGTTAATGAAAGAAGAGTGTGTGTAGAAATCTCTGTGAGGGTGAAACAAAGAGGGAAAGCCATATGAATGTTAATGGAAGAAGGGGTGTGTGTAGAAATCTCTGTGAGGGTGGAAAAACAATGAATAGGGAAAACCGTATGAATGTTAATGGAAGAAGAGTGTGTGTAGAAATCTATGTGAGGGTGGGAAAAGAATGAGTAGGGGAAAACGTATGAATGTTAGTGGAAGAAGAGTGTGTAGAGACGTCCCTGTGATGTGCAGAAAAGAGCGAGTAGGGAAAACGTATGAATGGTAATGAAAGAAGAGTGCGTAGAGAAATCCCCGTGAGAGTGAAACAAAGAGTGGGTAGAGAAAATCCTATGAATTGGAATGGAAGAAGAGTGTGTAGAGAAAATCGTGTTATTGTTAATGCTTTAGGGTCTAAAGAACTATTTGCACCAGCGATGAGAGCTCTAAATTTTTAAAAAATTAATTTGGATGATAATTGTTAAAAAATGAAGTTCATATAAAAATATGATACTCTTGCACCGATTCGTCTTTCATGCACGATAGAGTGCATGAAAGACGTGTATAATTATATAATATACTATCGTGCATAATTAAATGCATTGTAAAAAAGCCACGACTGGTTTGTATAGTTATTTAAAAACTCACTCACCTTGCATTGGGCAATGATGATGAATGTTGTGTAGAAAGCAATGACACATACTTTAATTAAAACTGTAGCACACGTGTGTTTTAATTTTAATGCAGAGTTAATAAACTCACAATGATTGTAACAGGCCCCTCGAGCTGTTATATAGAGACTAAAGTCCCCCTTGCGATGCCAGCACATCGTCATAATGGGGATGTTTACACGTCACGTGATTATTGCATCCAATGGAATTATCTCCTGCTGCACGTGCGCAGAGAAATCTTTCTTTGTGTAAGAATCTGGCACTGAAGGATTCAAGGGGGGAATAGAACCGCGTCTGTCTTTTGTCGGCAATGATGTCAAAGAAAAGACACGCCAGCCATAATAGCAATCAGTGTGGGCTGTATAATGCACAAGTGCATGCTGTCATCCTTTGTCCCGCAAAAAATGTATTGCCCCCGGGTAGTCTCTGTTAATGAATGTGACCCAGTGGTATGGGTATGGCGCCGCTCGTCTGCCTTTTGTCGGCGCGTATAACGCAGGTGCATGCTAGCTGTCATCCTCTTTGTCCCGCAAAAAATGTATTGCCCCCGGGTAGTCTCTGTTAATGAATATGGCCCAGTGGTGTGGGTATGGCGCCGCTCGTCTGCCTTTTGTCGGCGCGTATAACGCAGTTGCATGCTAGCTGTCATCCTCTTTGTCCCGCAAAAAATGTATTGCTCCCGGGTAGTCTCTGTTAATGAATGTGACCCAGTGGTATGGGTATGGCGCCGCTCGTCTTCCTTTTGTCGGCGCGTATAACGCAGTTGCATGCTAGCTGTCATCCTCTTTGTCCCGCAAAAAATGTATTGCTCCCGGGTAGTCTCTGTTAATGAATGTGACCCAGTGGTGTGGGTATGGCGCCGCTCGTCTGCCTTTTGTCGGCGCGTATAACGCAGTTGCATGATAGCTGTCATCCTCTTTGTCCCGCAAAAAATGTATTGCTCCTAGGTGTCTCTGTTAATGAATGTGACCCAGTGGTGTGGGTATGGCGCCGCTCGTCTGCCTTTTGTCGGCGCGTATAACGCAGTTGCATGATAGCTGTCATCCTCTTTGCACCGCAAAAAATGTATTGCTCCTAGGTGTCTCTGTTAATGAATGTGACCCAGTGGTATGGGTATGGCGCCGCTCGTCTGCCTTTTGTCGGCGCGTATAACGCAGGTGCATGCTAGCTGTCATCCTCTTTGTCCCGCAAAAAATGTATTGCTCCTAGGTGTCTCTGTTAATGAATGTGACCCAGTGGTGTGGGTATGGCGCCGCTCGTCTGCCTTTTGTCGGCGCGTATAACGCAGTTGCATGATAGCTGTCATCCTCTTTGCACCGCAAAAAATGTATTGCTCCTAGGTGTCTCTGTTAATGAATGTGACCCAGTGGTATGGGTATGGCGCCGCTCGTCTGCCTTTTGTCGGCGCGTATAACGCAGGTGCATGCTATCATCCTCTTTGTCCCGCAAAAAATGTATTGCTCCTAGGTAGTCACTGTTAATGAATATGGCCCAGTGGTATGGGTATGGCGCCGCTCGTCTGCCTTTTGTCGGCGCGTATAACGCAGGTGCATGCTAGCTGTCATCCTCTTTGTCCCGCAAAAAATGTATTGCTCCTAGGTAGTCTCTGTTAATGAATATGCCCAGTGGTGTGGGTATGGCGCCGCTCGTCTGCCTTTTGTCGGCGCGTATAACGCAGGTGCATGATAGCTGTCATCCTCTTTGTCCCGCAAAAAATGTATTGCTCCTAGGTAGTCTCTGTTAATGAATATGCCCAGTGGTGTGGGTATGGCGCCGCTCATCTTCCTTTAGTTGGCGCGTATAACGCCGGTGCATGATAGCTGTCATCCCCTTTGTCCCGCAAAAAATGTATTGCTCCCAGGTAGTCTCTGTTAATGAATGTGACCCAGTGGTATGGGTATGGCGCCGCTCGTCTGCCTTTTGTCGGCGCGTATAACGCCGGTGCATGCTAGCTGTCATCCCCTTTGTCCCGCAAAAAATGTATTGCTCCTAGGTGTCTCTGGTGATGAAGATGGTCCGCGTCTGCACTTTGTCGTATAGAATAACAGAGCATAATTTAATACATCCCATTGTTCCCTTTGACAAGAGATGGGGACCGTAATAACACAGGTGCATGTTACCTGTCAACCTTTTTCCATTAAACATTACAAAATATATGACCTCCATTGTTCCCATTGACAGGGGGTGGCGTAGTGTGATTGATTTATGGGCATTCTATGCACCGCCCGAGATTCCAGAACACAAACTTTCAGCTAGCTCGCACAATATTATACTACTCCCGGCCTCATAATTAACCATTATTGAGTCAATCAATGTTAATAAATTCTTCTTTCACTCATGCCGTGCAGCTGCGTGGTAAGCCGAGGATCCATGCTTCAAATCCAGACTATGACAATGAATTTTTCAATCTGGTTCTACGTTTCCAACTTAAGCCTACACACAGCATTGGTGGAAGAACAATGAGTTAGTAGTTTCAAAACGAGTTCATACTTGTAAGAGTGTTCGAGTATATTCCGATTATACGAAACATTTAACGTGCGGACTTAGTGATGAGATGCTCTAGGCTTTCTCGTGCTTCCAGCCAGATGTAAAGTTGGTTAGAAACCGACGTTTCGGAAACTCCGAGAAAATCTTGAGTTTTCACAATGACAGGAAAGCTTCACTTCATATATTAGTATTGTTAGAGTCCGAGTTCTTATGTAATTACACATTTCCTCTATGATATGTAATTTATTAATGACCGAAAATGTTGACGACTTACATAAACAGGGACCATAAGCTGATGTTTTATGTTACGTATTTTTAACCGAGCCATGATGTGGCGCAGGCAATAGCGCATGTAACTCCCATTTGGGAGGTCGTAAGTTCGATTCCCACGGCCGATCTTCCTGACCTCTGTGCTTTTACGAGGTTTCCCCGGTCGCTAAGAGAATGCTGGGAAGGTTAATTACATCCCTCGAATTTCCTGTGCCCCCATTTCACCTCCTTTCTCATTTCACTTCACGTTTCATCTGCTTGGTTGCTTCAGGGTTACAAGTGTCCGCAGGAGTCTCGGCGTTGCGGCGGGGAAAAAGGATGCTCTTTGTAAAACTTCGTCCACCGAAATGTCGGCTGTCTTGAGTCCCGAGCCTCCGAGTGGGACATGCGAGCCTGAGAGCGAAGCCGGTTATACCTGAGGCCACCGGGGAGTTTCAACATAGAAAATGTAGGGATCCTGCTTCTACTCTGTCGTGCCGCCTGATCCGACCGCCCACTGTCTCCTTTCGCCTCACCCCTCCATCCTGGAGGCACCCCGTTAAGGCCCTAGGCACAAAAGATCTACTTAAGTCGAGATGCTAAGTCCCCTTCCCCTCCTGGCCATACGTCATACACATTTTGCTCACATTTACCTGTTTATTAGATTTATAAATGTGTTTACACAAAATGGTCTTCATAATGTATAAATTCGCGAAACTGATTGCTACGCACAGTGTTAAGGGCTATGAAACAGATAAAATTTCTGCACTCATACAATGTGCTTTTTTCTGAACCTTTTAAGGACTATTATACGACTGACAGGCCACTAGCCTGTTTTCTTGGAGTAGGGTGGCTCTTTGTTATTCTTGGGTGAGTTGAAGATGCACAAACGCAACGTTTGCTAATTGGTTTTAAATGTCTGAGAATGAAATATCCGAACTTCGTCTGACCACAAAGAGTTTGGTCTATTCAGTTTGTCCCAGTAAATTGCCGTGACTGAAATGTGGGTACTGCTGAAACGTTACAAATGGCTCCGAATGTCTCGTCATTTTCCGCAAAACTTCGGCCATGGGTAACTATCGATGATGCATTTATCATTGATGGTAAACAGCTACTGTGCCAAATGAAGCGATAAAAAAATGGGAGCTCTATGAAATTTCAATTAGAACATGTCCCAAGTGCACTTCATAGTGAAATAAACAACTGTTAGCATCGAAAAATCAAGTTCTCTTGACGCAGATGCAGCAAGGTTCTTCAGTAAGTGAGCTTTTCAAAGGGAGGTGTGAAGCAATGGTAGCAGCAAATATTCCTTGGAACAAAATTAAAGTACCGAAGCCTTCTGGAGAAATATTGCGGCCGGGAGTTCCTCTGGAGTCTACAATTCGGAAGAGATACCTCGGCGTTTGTTATGAAGAAGCTCTGGGAACCACTATGAGAGAAATAGACGATCTATATAGGAAACAACTGATGTCATGGGACGGTATGTCGCAAATTTGATCGTCGGCAAATTAATTGCAGATGCTCCATATAAAGCATGTCTCATTGCAAGCAAAGCATTAGACCGTATTACCTCGCCACAATTGCTCGAGTTTCAACAACGGTCTTAAAGTGTTGTGGCCAGATGTCCAGGAAGAAAGGCTTCTCATTTTATACACACACAGTGCAGCGCATATGCTAAAAACAGCTACTACACTTAAGGTGTTTTACTCTTATATGGTTCACTTCATTTATATGGCCCGTGCTCAACCTGTTGCAGAAACTGTGGGACCCAGTTGTCCCGAAGTGAATCAACTTGTGTGTCTGCTACAAAAAGGTATTCTTGAAGGCACCACAATGTGTTCAAACTTACAGGGAGCCACAGCCAGACGTGTTACTTTCTTCAGAACCTGTGCTAACTCGTGGGGCACTTGGATACAGGCAGTTCATTTTTAAAATAAACATTTTCAGGAAGTTAAATGGTGTCGACTCATTTCCACTAGAGTGTGCTGTGTCAGTTGAAAATGCTAAAGAATTGTTTAAGAATTCCAAACTAGCTTGCGATAACGCATTTATAGAACTAATTACGGCTGGACCGCTGATAGTACTACAAAACTAGAATCTTTTGGATGTCCCCTTTTTGAATCCATGGGTACAATCGAGGCAAAGAAGACATTTCATATTGTCGAGGAGATATAGGAGAAAAAGTTTAACAAAAATTGTATGCCGTTTTTTAAGAAATCCGGGTTACGGCAGCTTAATTACAGTTTCACGGATTCTCAGTGGTGAAACAAGAAATCCTCCTTAAGACATTTCTCCCAGCCACTTTCACCTGCTGAAATATGCTCCCGTTACCTCTCGTGAGATTATTTTCTGCATAAGAGAGTATTTTGTTCGATCGTAAACAAAATTTTACCTCTTGATCACTTGGAAATGTATTGTGTGACGCTGTGCATTAAATAATTACTGAAGCGCAAGAAGACAGTAAGTACTGTATTTTAATACAAATTCAGGGTGTTATCTTGTTACACATTGTGCATTAAATAATTACTGAAGCGCAAGAAGACAGTAAGTACTGTATTTTAATACAAATTCAGGGTGTTATCTTGTTACACATTGTGCATTAAATAATTACTGAAGTGCAAGAAGACAGTAAGTACTGTATTTTAATACAAATTCAGGGTGTTATCTTGTTACACATTGTGCATTAAATAATTACTGAAGTGCAAGAAGACTGTAAGTACTGTATTTTAATACAAATTCAGGGTGTTATCTTGTTACACATTGTGCATTAAATAATTACTGAAGTGCAAGAAGACAGTAAGTACTGTATTTTAATACAAATTCAGGGTGTTATCTTGTTACACATTGTGCATTAAATAATTACTGAAGTGCAAGAAGACAGTAAGTACTGTATTTTAATACAAATTCAGGGTGTTATCTTGTTACACATTGTGCATTAAATAATTACTGAAGTGCAAGAAGACAGTAAGTACTGTATTTTAATACAAATTCAGGGTGTTATCTTGTTACACATTGTGCATTAAATAATTACTGAAGCGCAAGAAGACTGTAAGTACTGTATTTTAATACAAATTCAGGGTGTTATCTTGTTACACATTGTGCATTAAATAATTACTGAAGCGCAAGAAGACTGTAAGTACTGTATTTTAATACAAATTCAGGGTGTTATCTTGTTACACATTGTGCATTAAATAATTACTGAAGCGCAAGAAGACTGTAAGTACTGTATTTTAATACAAATTCAGGGTGTTATCTTGTTACACATTGTGCATTAAATAATTACTGAAGCGCAAGAAGACAGTAAGTACTGTATTTTACTACAAACTCAGATTCTTCGTTACTTTATTAATTATTAATGAACATACACTAACGTCATTATCAGTTTAATTACTGCTTTCTAAGAGGCACATTTCCCTTTATAATAAGAAAAGCCATGAAAAATAAATTATATTTTATAATCAATTTTGGTACTGTATAATACAATTGCAATATTACATATTTATTACACATTTTAACTATTTTATTACATATTTATTTACATACATTAAGATAAATATTATACAAAAATCCGGACACTAATGATGATATTTCTCTATGATCATGGTCTGGAAAGATCCGCTGAGAAACATGTACGCTTTTCTCACTGATATTAGTTTCAAGAGAAGAGTGCGCTGAAGTGAGTAAAGATATTACTTTAAAGAGTTCAATAGCAAACTCTAGACTGAGTGTTCTAACTATCGAGAATGACCTTTCACAGAATATGGTATTAATGTTTTTGACGAAATGAAAACGTGACAATTGGAGCCAATGTGCAGCTAGTAGCCTCGCAAATTTCACCTCAATGAACCTATTTTCGTCGCTGAAATGTAGTCTTAGAAATTTAAAACGTTATTCCTTCTTGGTAAATAATATTTGTTCCTCCACTCAAGCCATATGTAGGACAAGATTAGAAAGGTAGAATCAGACGGCTGAAAAATTCAATGCCGTAGATCCGTGGTTCAAAACCCGGCTAGGCATTGAATTCTTCAGTCGTCTGATTTTCCAACGTTATTGCTTCTTATATCATGTGGCACATCTGCGCAGGTAGCTTTTTAATTAGAGTTTCGTGTGCAGACCATGATGAACAGCTGCTGAATTTACGATCCTGATGATTCTACCTGGTTGGTTTTCCCTGAAATAACGCATTTTGTTCTCTGTTTAACATGGCTTTAACTTACTTTCTTGGTCGGCTTACCCTCCTCGTATGTAGGACTTACATCCCCTAGGACTGACACCAATGCCTATGGTCAGAGGCCTGTCGAGCAGCAGCCGAACATGAAAGCAGAAAATAGAGAACCCGGAATGGGAGATCGGCCCGTAGCCAAGTATGAGAGTGAGGAAGAAGATGATATGAAATGGAGGCCAAATGGATGATAGGAAGAGTGATGGTTGAGGAATTGGTGGAATAAATGGCGGGGGAAAACTCACCCAGATGCCGCTTCGTCCATCACAAATTTCCATGCAAGTTCCTGGGATCGAAACCCAGGTGAGAGGCAAGCGATTTAACCACTCGACCACGCTGCCCCCTATCGCTTTAAATTATATAGCGACGGATTTGTTGGGAGATACCTCGTGGATCGGTGTGTGGCCGGGTAGTTAGCTTTTCAGGTCTCAACTCTGTACCATACAATCCTGTTTCTTTGGATGTCTACAGATGTCTTATTGCTAGACAACTGTATCTCTCCCTCTATACGTGACGGGAAGGTCACAGCTTCGACATGTGTTCAATAGACCTTAGTGCCAGGCAACTGTATCTCTGCTTCTATACGTGACGGGCAGATCGCAGCTTCGACATGTGTTCAACAGACCTTAGTGCCAAGCAACGGTATCTCTGCTTGTATATGTGACGGGTAGATCACAGCTTTGACATATGTTCAACAGACCTTAGTGCCATGCAACGTTATCTCTGCTGCTATATGTGACGGGTAGATCGCAACTTCAACCGACCTTAGTGTCAGGCAACCGTGTCTGAGTTTCTACACATGTTGCGCAAATGGCATTAAGTTCCGTCCAGTCTACCAGCTTTCATTTCTGTGAATAGATGGCAGGGCAAACACTATTTTCATTTTTACATTTGTTTTAGACTTAAAAAGGAACTTTGAGTCGTGATATTAAACATCCAATCCGTATTTATCTTGACGACTGAGGGAAACCACGGAAAACCCCAGTCAAAATGGTCGGCCCACGGGATTTGAATCCGGGACCTCTCGAATGCGGACCTCCTGAGTCATTCCCCTCGGTATATTGTCAGTCTCAATGATGTTGCCCCTTTCTGCTGTTTGAACTGTGTATTTTTGCTTTTTAGCCGGCGCTAATGGACTACCTGATATGTTATGTCTTGTACCATTTGAAACTTACCATGACTCTGTATGTGCAATTCCTTGACGTGTTTGAAATATATTCTTTATTTTCAGCGCAAGATGTACTGCGTGCCATTAAGTGGTCTAAAGAACTGGATGACATTTTCATTAGCAACTACCAGGAAGACCCTTCTCTTTCTTGGCAGTACTTTGGTAGCTCAACAGGAATCCTGAGGCAGTATCCCGGTAGGGAATGCGTTTAAAAAACGAATGTGTACACTCATACCACTTTGTCTAGACATTACAAATTCATGCGCGCGCATACAGACACACATGAACACACTGCGCACGTTTGATTATCTAAAGCTGGCTTTTCTTTAGGTTTTGGGACCCAAAAGCATTTCACTGAAATCTTAATATCAAATTTCTGGGTACAGAATGCTTCCCCTACCTACTGACAGAAAGAAGTAAATAAAGTAAAATTCGCAAGCCTCTCTGAACATTCAAATAACAATACTTTACATAACTCGTCTATCTTATTGGCTTTATACACCGCACATAAAGCACATTTTACTGATTTGTTTTTCCAGGTGAGCTTATGATCTTCATAACAAGACACTTCTTTTCACAGATAGTAGACAATTTCCATCTCACAAAAATGGAGGTGTACAGCGCGTGGCGTTGCTCTTCGTTATTACCTCATGATAACAAATATGTTTTGAAAAATAGGTTAGTTCGGTTGAGGAATTGTCTGGGTTTCCTTGGCATGCACATTTCGTATGCAACTTTTCAAGAAAATCCCCCCAACCCTGATTACCCTTTACATGGAACATTTTTCGAAAATTTCTCTAATGATTTTGATTAAAATATCATATATTTGAGATACTTTCATGACAAATAAAATATATATCTTGAATTTTCTGGGAATGTTTCCAAACGTATTCTTCATTGTAAACGACTTTTGTATAACTGGTAAACCATAAGAGATAGACAAAATTTTACTACACAAAAAATGTAGATCGCGTTAAAATACACAATTTATGGCATATACATTTTTTTTGTTCAGTGAACCATTTTCGAGATATTGCTTGTTATTCTCTTAAATTTTCCAATACTTATACTTTTCTCAAATGGGAATTCGTTATTCATGTTTTTTGCCCTGGTAATGCAAAGAGAGTATTGCAACTCCACATAGCAATGACCTCTTAAAATATTTGACTTTCGCTTAAAGCCTACCAATTCCCCTTGCATCTACAAGAAAATTAGCAATAAGATTAACATCTCGATATCTCGATTAAAATGAAGCATATGGAGAATAAGCGTTTATAAAAATAGTTTGTACAAGAGTAGAGAAACTCATGTGAGTGTAACACATCAGATTTTTTTGGATTAAGGAGAACGAGGTGAAATCTTGGTACCGAATTTTTGGATGGATGGAATACTTCCCCTACTTACTATACGTAGTAGAGAAACTAAAAATAAACAAATAACTAATTCCCATTTGAGAAAAAGTATAAGTATTGGAAAATTCAAACAAATAACAAGGATTATCTCGTAAATGGTTCATTCTACAAAAAATATACATGACTTAAATTGTGTGTTTTAACGAGATCTACACTTTTCGTATAGTAAAATTACGTCTATCTCTCACAGTTTACCAGTTATGCGAGTCGTTCAGAATGAAGAAGGCTTTGGAGACATTACAGAACATTCAAGATATACATTTCGTTTGCCATAAAAATATATTAAATATATGATATTTTAATTAAAATCGTTAGATCCATGTTTGAGAAAATCAAAATTTTCTAAAAATGTTCCATGTAAGGGAAAGTCGGGGTGGGAGAATTTTCTTGAAAATCTTTGTGTCACATTTTTGGAAGATAGTAAACTCAAGTACCAAGTTTGGTATTTATCCAACTTTTGTTTTCGAGTTATGCTGTTCACAAACTGACAGACACACAGGCACACACCCGGCATGTTTCCAAAAATGTTTTATTTGGATTCAGGGCACCTCAAAACATTATTTCCGGTATAATCTCGATATCGAATTTTTGGGTGGAGTGCAATACTTTGCCCATTTACTATACGTAGTAGAGAAAGTAAAACTGACCGTGCGGCTTCAATGTATTACTATTGCCACTTCCTGTTTTGTGGTGCATATGGGTAGGGAATTCGGAGTGGTAATAAGGGTGGGAAGTAAAAGGTAGGTAAGAGAAGGAAAAGGATGTTAGAGTTATGTATTAAGTTGAGCGTATTTATACTCCATCCACATACTAATTACTTTGTTAAAAAACGGTAGCACAATTAGAGCTTGGTGGTGGAACCTGCAAAATAACGGCACTAAACAAGCTTCCTGCGTTTATGACTATTAAAGTTCGGATGTTAGGCTCTAAACAGTTTGAATTAGGCAGGCACAAAGGACTAAAACTCAGGAAAATAGGCACCACATTCTTTTAAATTCAGTGCAGAATTTAAGGTATGTACTTAAATTTTAAATAATATATGCATATCGGGTGCAATTTGTGTGAAGTACGAAGATATGTCACATACTACTTGCTACTAAAGAAATAAACCTCTAAATCATGCTTCATTTTGTAAATCAACAAAATGGTAGGTCCAAATAAAATTATACGTAACAGGTATCTTGTTTCTTGGTTTCTTGACACTTTGAAAGCAACACAAGTCTACCAGTGCAGTCGTTAAGAAAATAAAATGTCACTGATTACACATGATCACAAGCCATTTTTGCAAATTTCCCACTTTAAGTTTTGTCTTCTACCAGACAACACATTTTTCCGAAGAAAGGATCTCTCCACATTACAGACGTTACTGGAGCATATTTGAACAGCGCTACAGTGTTTGAGTCAATGTGAGTTGAAATATTGTTTTCACCTCGGAGAATCATTCCAATGTCTTTTAACTTTTGCAAGTCCCGATTGTCAGTAAGAACCTGGTCACAGTTTTCCCGTACCTACATCACCTGGAACCTCGTGAAGTTTATGTACACTGTCGTCTACGATATCCAATGCATCTACGAAAGTCTTGTTTCTCTCTTCTAGAGACTTTATTGTATCTGAAAGCGCAGAGTAAATGGCAGCAATGAAAGTCAAGTCATTTCTTACAGTGTCCTTCATCAAAAACTTTTTCTCAATGTTTACAGCTGATGCATCTTCTTCACGCAGATTGTTGACAACATTCAGTACCTTGATAAAGGTGTTAGCGTAGTATGATGCTGCAGACAACCATGCACCTCATCTGGCTAATTCTTTGAGCAACTGAACTCTGGGCAGAGATTTATGAAATATCTTCTTGTGTTGGAGATCAAAGCATCTACTTTTGAGAATTTCTTCACAAATTCCGTACAGTGGATGGTTGAGACACGTAACATAAAGTATGTGAGGAAATAGGAATTTAAGAACCTTGTGAGCTTTTTTTCATACATTTTGCAGCATCAGAAGCAAACAGAAGAACGTTTTCATGCTTGACTCCATTTGCCCATAATACACCCAGTGAAGAATTAAATGCCTACTTGAGCGACTACTGTTCTGTTTGTTTTATCAAATTGTACACATGCAAGAGAACGTATGTAATTTAGAGGGTTGATAGTACTGCATTGCACCAATCAGAGTTGCAATGAACCGACCACACAGATCTGTACTTTCGTCAATTGGTACCCATATTTTCTTGGCAGTGACTGCTTCCCTAATCCGATTAATTAACAGACATCCACATAGTTATTACGTGACGTACTTTCATTTCAGACCCGTTCTTTGGTGTACTTTTGCAAGAAATTCTTCAAAGTTGTATTTTCTATCCTCCACTGAGGAACAACGGCACCAATAAGCGCTTTGCAGAGATCTATTTAAAATTGTGATTGGCGCTGGGAGATTGTGTAGAAGAGATCAGAGTTGCTTTTGGTTTACCTGCTTTCTTCGTTCGACACAGAGAAGATTTATATTTCAAGGTTTGTACATGCTGAGAAACGTGACATCTTTTAGCACAGTTCACGGACGTTTCACACATTTTGCAAAACAAGATTGATCCATGTGTAGAAATACGTCTTTCACAAATTTATTTAGCTTTGTTTTTAATTCTGCCGGTGTAGCAACTGTCCAGTGAATATAACAAGAAGCCACCTAATACTGTGCCACTTTATTTCCACAAAATACCATTCTTTAGTGGATGAGAGAAGTGAACTAAGATTAAGCAGGTAATCAATGTCTCTTCATTACATTTCTACAACCCAACATTCACACATGTTTACAATTAGACGACAGCTTAAGAAAGGGAAGGGTGTGTTAATAGCGCTGCTTTTCTTTATAGCTAAATTGGTGAAGGACCGCGCTCCGTCCGTAAAACCCTCCCACCATCCGCCACCATGGTGCACTTACAATAGAAACACGAAATGGGGAAATGTACTCTTCCAGGAATAAGTTTGGGTCGCGAAATAGTGTGGAAAATATAAAATGGAATGTTTATTATACGAAATAAATGCAAGCACCTGCACCGTGTTCAGAAAATATTGGTCAGCAGCCAATCGTACATTTACAATTTGTTTTAATGCAATGAAAAGTTAATTTTGAAAAATCAATTAATAAGCATTTATAAGTATTAAACACAAAAATGGGCAAAATGGCATGTGCTGTACACAACCTAATATCATGACATGAACTTATATTAAGTAATTTTTATGATATATGTAGTAATAAAGTATAGGCATTTTGTGTAATATCCGGTCTCTACCGATCATTTTACAAAATGATAAGAAACGTCACAAGACGGATCTCGTATGCGCTGGTTTCCGCGTACTAGTAAAACAGTGCCTATTTGACCTCCAAGGTTACTGCATGAGCCTACACACTAACAGCAACTGTTATCGTCTGCGTTATTGGCTAATTTTGAAGGAAGAACACTTTTTCTGTTTGTTTCTTGCGATCACTTCTGCTGAACCTAAATAGAATTACTTTCCTGCGCGCTAGAGGGAGTTGTGATTCTATGAGAGTGATTGCTTTGGATATTGCTTTACAAAGACAAAGACTTTATAACAGCCAAGGAGTGATAATTGTTACTTACCCGGTTATAAAATAATGTTCTTGGCTTTTGCAAACCAACGCGTGTGTCTTAAGTATGCTATCCATAAATATCTGTGTTGGAAAATGGCGAGCAGATATACTATGTCTAATTATTGGAAACACAGTTTCACTTCCAAACGAGAGAAGAGGCCAATATACTCGTACCTACAATCCTGAGCTTTAAAAGTTTTCTTGTTAACTCAGCTTTACTTAGTTATTAACACAAACCAAATCACAACTTCTTAAAACAGCAATACCACACTTTATAGCAGAGTACTAAGCTACCTGTCAAGTAAACAAGGGAGTGTAGTAGGGGCCCTCAGGTATCCATGACATGCAGGTATTACACCTACTGATGGCAATGAAGGTACTACATGTACGTTACTCTTAAGGACCTTAATAATATGTAAATGTGACTTTTTGTATGTTTCATAGGTTCCCAATGGGATGAAAGCCTTCTGGACCTATATGACTGCCGAATGCGTCTATGGTACACCGACGCAGCAACAAGTGCCAAAGATGTCATTATACTGGTTGACAATTCGGGTTCCATGAAGGGGTTAAGACAGACAATAGCCCGTCATCTCGTTAACAACATTGTGGATACCCTTGGTAGTAACGACTTTGTAAATATTTTCAACTTCTCAGAAGACTTTGACTCAATTTCCTGCTTTAAGAATGGACTTGTACAGGTAACGTAGTCTAGCGTTTCTAATTAGACAACATCAGTAATACAATTCAAATCCTTATATTTAGCTTTCTCGTCTAGAGGGGAAAGGGGTTGTGATTCGTAATGAATGCTGCTTTACGTACATAATGAACAATAGATTTTTCTAAAAGGATGCCACCTACGGGTTTCAAAGTGTGAAATAGGAAATATAGAATGAAAGATGAAGAACGTTGGTTGCGATTTATGAGGAATTTACAATAATATTATGTAATACACTATTACGCCCTTACTTTAGCAAAGGGTAAAAGTCCAAATTAACTTGAGTTTCATTTATGGGCGCTCTTCGACTGCTGTGGTCCTTAGCGTCCCATTCTATACTGCGCATGAAAGGCCAGGAATTTTGCTCACAGGCCTCTTTATCAACCTTGAGGTTCTTTTACGTGCCGTAAATCTACAACACGGGATCACTGTTTTTACTTTCCTTCCGAAGGAAGCCATGCTATGAATTTTTACGCTCGAAAAAATCCATCGCCGTCCTCCGGGTTTGAATCCGCGACCTCGGGAACTAGAGGCTAGCGTGGTAACCACTACACCACGGAGGACGACAGGGTAAACTTCCGATTCTACTTCCGAAAATCTGACGTCACTTTGTCTTCACCCTTAGCCATGTTTATGTATCACAGTGTAGCCAAATGAAAACCTAAATAGATAATTACAAGATTATGAATGTGGATGAAATCAGCTCGCAAAAGATCTCGGAGAACTTTGGGAACTGCAGTTCCATGAGGTAAAAGATTTCTAAGTAAAAGTCTGAAGAAAACCTTTACTCAAGTAGTTTACCCTAATCGGATAACTTCTTGATTACACATAATATACCTCAATATGGCAGAGAAATTGATTATTACTGACTTTCAAAGACTTAACAACTTATAGCACAAGGCACACTGCTCGTAGGTCCAAACTTTATCCTCATTCCTCGAGTAAAACAAAAGGCCTAATTCACTAATGGAGCTAAACGCCATTATGTAGATCTCCCAAAGCTTGCTTATGGTTGCAGACATTACTACTTTAGGATTTATATTAGCAGGGTCATTTCGTACATTACTTAATGCCGTAGAGATAGATACTGCTCCAGCTTCCATAATGGCATTGTAAAATATGTACATGAAGAAATGAGCTCTGATGGTTTGTATGTAAAAGAGGAGAAAAACACTGTGCAGTACTACCACATCTAGTGCACCGTTGTGCAATACATGTATATCCTCTGTGAATGAGAAATGAGAGAAGTAAATCCTCTTTCTGGAGTTCATGATAATATAATGAGCTGTGGCCGAAAACAGCTAAGCTTAATGTGTGTCTCTTGAGTGAAAATGAACTAAACTGCAGCTCTTGTTATCTTCAGCTGCTTTCTTCAGGTCCATATTACCGTCTGTGGAAGGTAAGGACCTTTCAACTTGCGTATTCTGCTCAAAAGCATGTAAGTACGAGAATCCAACTCCTCCGAATTACGAGACTGGATACAATTTAATGCTTGTTCAAACTTGTACGTGATTAGTGCTCTAAAGGTAATGGGAGCAACAGATTGTAAACTTATTTATTTATAATTGTATTTATCATGAGTTTAACATAGCTACCAACTAGATAACAGAAACTTCAAAGCATCTGATAACGATAAGATAGTGAGGTTGCTGTCCATATGTATTAGCTAAATCTCTAGTCCCATGCAATTTGGAACAAAGCCTTTATTTAAAATACAACAAAATATCGCCCTTTAAGCATATAGATATGCAGGGGATGCGACCAGTATCACCAGAGTTCAGGATGCGTCTTAAGAGCATTACTTTGCGTACAACAGATTGCACCAGGTTTGCTTCAACCCTCTAAACATTGTCCAAACTTCGTACTCTATACTTAGGACATTGAAGTGTGACACATTTCAAACCTCCAGTTACCTAATTCCTTTCTCCTGCTCAATCAAGTATAATCTTCACGAGATTTTATATCACTGTCATTTACATCTTTGTGGGAAAAGCTTCCACTGCTTTTTCACACCACAATTGCACAGTCACACTGCAATGGTCTTCTTTGAACTCCGAGGTAATAAATCCGGTTTACACAATTCTGATGCCATGAAGTCAGTATGGAAGGAACTGCAGTTTCATGCCTCTAGTGTATGGTATCTGAGCATATCTGCTCTAGATGTCTATGAATCGACGCATTTTATTCCTAGCCACCGTGCCATCAGTTAAAGCTGTCAAGGACATATACGTTTTACTCATTCGTGATACGGTACATAACGAGAGTCGCTCGTATCTTTAAGCCTAACTCGTTCGAAAAGCAGCAACGAATACACCGAATTGTGCTTGAGCTTCTGCAGCATATGCCCTTTCGTGGGAAATGGGGATTTGCTTGTTCGAGTATTCGTTCGTTCTTCAGTTCACATCATAGTGTTGTTTCATGCTTTATTTTAGTATATTATCATACAGAAGTTCCATTTTGTCACGTTTTCTTCTGCCATTATCCCTAAGTAAAGCACATATTAAAATATATAAAATATCATACAATATTTAGATACAATTTCAGCCAGAATTTCTGTGAGCGGAAAAAACAACTCAGTCATATGTTAGTATAAACATTCACTTAAATAAACATTACAAATTGTATATAATACAATAAATAAAATAATGATTATTCCTTAAACTCAACAAATTGTACAGCTATCGTTAAAGTAAATTATGTTACTACGAAACTATGAAACAAATAAAGGTTAATTAACTCAAAAGTCATTGCTCTGTATTAACACTTTATACAATTAGGTGCATTACTGAGAAAATGTTTGTTGTAACTACTTAAAATGCATTTTGTTTTAAAGAGATATAAGTTAACAAACTTGAGAATAAACTCGACAGTGACAAAAATCTCTAATGGAAAACTAAGGAAACCTGAGAGCACTTTTATGTTTTGCGATGTGAAATCTCAAGTAGTATAAGAATAAAATCAAAGAGAATTGGATTAAAAGTAACTCTAAGAACAGGTCATTACTTATTATTATTTCGTTTTCTCGGAAATAATACCGAAGCGTATCCATATGAGTAGTTCCTTGCTTCCTATCTGACAAACTCCTTTATTTAATTTTAAGAAAACATTTTTACTTATAACATGTCACGGTAATACCACTGGTCTTCCCCTTGCGTCTGGTCACACTGGGCATTCGAACATCAACTCGTTCGGTGTACACCCGAAATAGACTGAGGCTGGGACAACGTTCGAGTTCTGGTATTCCAGCTTGCCTGTATAAGTACAGGAGCTCATTTGTGTTGGAAGGCATGGATGGTACAAATGAATGACCAGCATGGACAGCTCTACTGTCAATAGTAAGATCAGACGAAGAGAAGCGGACATCTACTTTCTTCGCATCAAAGTGGTTGTCCAGCTCCATCACAGTCAGTGCAAACCCGGCTTCAATTTGTTCGTAATGTTATCGTCCAGTGGCTTGTATTGCCACATTGGACAGCTAGGGCATATTGTTAACAAGCTACCGAAGTAGCTTCGATGCGATTTAACGTTTCTTTACCTCCAGGGATTGAAATTTTCTGTAGCACGGAGACATGTCTTTTCGGCGCGAAGAATGATCCCCTCCCTGCGGGACTAACTTACTGAAAATAAGCTTCTGTGCTGATTACATTGTGTTTTTCATTCTTTACATCCAGAAGTTAGCTTACTTATACAATTAACAAGTTACACTTAAAAAGTAGAAAACTGCCATATTTTTTAAGTGCTGAAAACCGGGCTGTTGTTTTCTTCAGCTTTATGTCAAGCTTTGCAAACAGAAATAAACACTTTTATGCTTTCTCTCTGACGAAGTCAGCATTGTTAAAATTTACAGATTCATTATCATTTTACCATACTTTTCATAAATACTATCCTCTGTTGTATATTATTCAGTGTAGGGCCTAATTTTACTTTCTCTTCTACATATATACACAACAGGTGGAGAAGGTATGACAAATGGATTTTCTGGGAATAGCCTGTGAAGTCCACTTCATTCGGAAGGAATTTTGTATAATCTGATATAACGGGCAAACGTTAGATAATATAGACTCTGCAAAATGTCGCGGGGATTTTGGAAAATAAGGAACGTTTTCTGGTATGTATGAACCTGGTTTAGGGTTTCGGGTACGGAAAGGTTATTGCCGGATACTCAGGTAGAGGATAAGTGGTTGTGAAATTCTAATCTCAGGGATTGTGTGGATGGGAGATGAATTATACTCACAGCTCCTCTCAGTGGCCCATTTATTCTGAAGATCCACACTTGTTGTCGTACTGAAGACCCTTTACACAAGACGCGTTCCTATCTGTTTCTCCCCGTTACAGTTTCCGTGCTTCTACCCCAGATTTAATTCTCCTCCTAATTACACACAATATGACTTTTGTCTTTCCTAGCTACCCTATCTCTCACTGTTATACTATGACGATTTCCTATCGTATATCTCTTTCCCTAGTGATAATATAAACTGTTACACGTTGCTGATTTCCCTATCTTTTACTACACTAAATATTTCATCTTGTTCTCCCTGGCCCTTCACGACACAAAGTTTTGACATCCTCTTCCTAGCTCTACACGACTCAAAGTTTTTACGTCCTCATCCTAGCTCTTCCCGACACAAAGTTTTTCATGTTTCGCGTGTCGAAAACTTGCTCCTGCTCCTAGACAAAAATCTATTTCACGCCTCTTTTCTAGTTTCGTTCCCTGGCGTTACTATTCACGTGACTTTTATTATTCCTTATTGGTTATTTAGCTACTTTGCGCTTTTCCTACCATTTGTTCAATTTCAACAACCTTATGCACTGCGAGCGTCTCTTCTGTTTCACATTATTAACGGCTGATTTGATTTTCTGTCCGCATGAGTGTCTAGCACATCCGTTTCATTGTTTCGCTTTCCGGCGAGTTCCCGGCGATTTCAATAGAACCTAACTGTTTCTCCTGGTCCCCTTTCCTGTATTTATTAAAGTGTTTTGCCCTCTGGCCGATTTCCTTGTGTCTTTTCTTTTCCTGCGTTTCCTTTCACATTCTGATTTCTTTATTCGTGTCTCTACTTTACTTTATTTCATTCGTAATAATGTTTATTCCCCCCTTTTCTTAATCTTTAATATTCTCGTTTATCTCCTTCTTATTTTGTTTTATTAGCGGATTAGTCTTAAACTTTTATTCTAGCTGTGATTATTATTGTACTCGCGGATCTTATCACTTCAAATGCCCTTCAGATAAGGCATTCATTTTATTCGCATGTGTAAAATTAATGGCTTGTCTGAAAACCCACTGAAACTAGTGCTTCGCTGTACCGCTAAAGTTCCCCCCTCGCGTCTTGTGTGAGGCCTTTCCGTACTTAGTTCTTACGAACTGTTTTACATACATTTTAACTTACAAATTATGCTTTTACATGTTCCACCTGAAAAATTTACACAGAAAGATTTGTTTCCAGGGACTGACTTCTGCGTCTCCTGGTACCTTGTGACGCAATTTACTTTACATAATTTACCTGTTACTTATAAACTATTCTATAACTATTTACATTTTTATTGATTTTTCGCCCTTTTCGTTCAGGCCTCGTTTTCTTGTTTTAGTTTTTTGTATGGTGTACATTTTCGTGTTTCGCTTTCGTGAAACATGCTTTCACTTTCTTAAGCACTCATTTTTTTCGGTTTCATTTCGTGTATGGTTGTCGCAGTTTATGGATCCCCAAGCGGCGGCCTTTGTACAGTAGCCAAACACTTGTCCCCTACCTCCCCTAACCGCAAGCACTCATAAACATTAGTGACAACCATATACACATGTGCGTTGTTGCCAAAGTTTAAAATAGTATTTGAAAGCAAAACTTTCCGCTGATTTCCACATGTACAAAACACAATCATGCAGTTTGTCTTGCTTACTTTACACACAAATGCAGTAAATAACTATGCATCGCATAATAATTACATTTCTGTTAGGAACGCTTTAGTATATGACTCAGGAAGAGCTGAACTTACATTACGCTACAAGAATGGAAATGCATGTTAACATATCCGAGAGACACTTAGAAACGCGTCCCAAATAAACTGTAGGTTGTTGGACTATCATTAAACAATTAGAATGCATTAATACGAATTTATTTTTAAAGGAACGTTTACTCCCAAACAAAATTATCATTTTTATTGTTATTTACCCTAATAGCTAATTTTTATAAGTACGGGCTGTATATTTGCAGTTCGGCTTATTGTAATTATTACTGTGTTATGGTAAAAGTATTCTTTATTTTGTCTGTCTCACAACCACAGAATGTAGAAAAACCAAGTTCCAGAAGATGTAAACAAAAACACTATATATGTAAAAGTTAAAAAAGAAGCAACAGGTGAAAAAAGCAAAACGAACGCAAGTTTTTTGTGTCACTCTGGGGAGATAGGTGTTTTTTTCGTACTTTTGAAATTTATAATAAATTTGCTTCACAGCGATGTTTTATTAATATAAACTTAAATAAAAAGAAACTGGATATTGTTCAAGATCCGTGAGATTTATTAGCATAGCAGCTTGTGTTATATAATGCAGGACAAGTAAGAATACGGAAGACAAAAGAAAGAAAATAAAAAATCTTATGTGTTATATTCACATGATTATCTCTACTCACTCTTCTATAACTACTTTTACGAAAGCTTATTCTTCTATCTACTGCTTCTTAAACGAGATAAACTTTCATTGCATATTTGTAATTATAAGGGCACACAGGCTAAAGCGATAGTCAGATTTTTAAAAACAGATGAATATATCATGACTTTAAAATTCCATGCTCTTAGCATGACCACGAGAAAAATACAAATAGGGAATTGCAATTTGTAAAAAGTACAAGTATTTCAAAATTCAAACCAGTAACAAACAATTTCTCGGAAACGATTAACACAATTTGACATAAACAGATTGCATTTTACTCACAGTAAGATTTTGTATATCTCTTACGGTTTACCAGTTATACAGAAAGTTGAGAATGAGAAAGAGTTTACAGGTTATTCCCAGAAAATAAAATTCAAAATACACATTTTATTTTTCATGCAAATATCTTAAACATGTAGTATTTTAATACAAAAATCGTTATAGCTGTTTTTGAGAAATTCAAAACAATAACGAACATTTTTCCACGTAATGGGGAGTTTGGGATGGGGGGATTTTCCCGAAAATCTTTGTGTCGCATCCTTCGAAGAAGCTGAACTTAAATACCAAGTTTGGTGTTTAAGCGACTTTTAGTTTTTGTTTTGCTGTTCATAAACACAAACACAGAGCTTTTAAAATGCCTTTTTGGATTCAATGAGCTCAAAACGTGTATTTCCGGTGAAATCTCTACATCAAAATTTTGCGCGGAACACAATACTTCCCCTACTTGATATTTGGTAAGAGGAAGTAAACATGGCTTGTTTTCAAACTACGAGTTAATTTGAACAAATTATGAAACACAAGAAAAGGACTGTAAATTTATAGTTAAAAAATAAAGCTTTGAACTTACGTTTACTCGTCGTTGTCACTTTCTCCTACATGTATCACAAATCTCTCCTGGCTGCTGTCTGTATCGTGACATATGTATTTGTTCTCAATTTTGATAGTATGCTGTACACAAGATGCCCAAACCTGGGAGCCAATTTTTTTAGTTCCCTCACGTAACAGCTCACATACACTGGCACTTAAAGTTGGTGTCACATTGTTTTTCCTAGCAAATCCTTTCAGTTGGGCCCATATTAGTTCTATAGGATTAAATATGCAGTGATAGGGTGGAAGACGCAAAACTTCATGACCGCGAGAAGCTGCAAGTTCATCAACTACATACTTTTTGGCTATGTTTGCAGATCGGATTGTTTGTATAAGGACGGCTTTTATGGGAACGGGGTTCGGTACCGGTATACCGCTCTTCCATGAAGGAAATAATATCATGAACCCTCGTGTTCATGCTGGGAACTTGGTTCAATTCCCAAGGTCTCCACATCTTAATTAAATTATTAAACGCTAATAACTATTAAACACTGCTAAATTTACAAAACTGCACTAAGTAAAACACTATATAGCTTCACTGAAGATACAGATACAAATTTAACTAAAAGACGGCAGAAAAGCACGCGAACAGTCACAGCTGCTAAAACGTACTGAAATCGAAGAAACAACACAAATGACATTGCAACAACGCTTTGCTTGGTGGAGCTAAAGAAAGGACCAGTATTGTATAGTTGGGGGCTGGGAAGACCCTACTAATCGTTTACAGATGGGTTTATGGTCAGGCCTCAAAGCTTTCCGTTCACTTTGTAGCCGGTTGGGGAAAGGATGCCCGAGACAGGTATACTAGTGCTTTGTATTTCCCGGTAACGTATTCCGCGCACTGTTCACTTTCACTTTTCACACGGTTTGTTGGTGACTGTTTAGGGATGTCATTCACCTTTTTGAGTCTACCTGGGAATAATCACTTGTCTGTCTGACCTTACATTTTTGTGCAAGTCCCTATACCTTAATGCAAGTAAACATAATTTTCAAAGACTTACGTTTTATTTTGTTCCTAGTTTTGCTCATGAGTACGGTCTTAATGTTATTTACTATTAACTTAATCTATGTCCTTATCCTAACATTCAATACATAACAATAACTCTGTACACTCATTTGTAGCATAGTTCAGTGTTTCCTATCATCAGAATTTTAACATTTTCTATATACAGATGATCGCCCCTCTGTTATGTTTTGGTTATGCCTTAACTCTATACTTCCCCTTTCATTGTGACTCTACACCTTTTGCATAGATTTCTAACTTCTCATGCTTATTGTTTAAGTTTAATATGAATTTACATTCTTTGCCTTAGCTTTTACAGATTTACATGTATCACACCCTTACACATCCTAGTATTCTACTTTTATCCTCGTATACGTCATGCCTTTACCCTGTTCTGGTCGTTCTGTTATTGACCGTTTTTATTTTCCTGCTCGATAATTCAATTGCGTTGTTCGTGTTTCTGTTTTAAGTGCATACTGAGACATTTCAACGGTACATTATGGTTCATTTTCCGTCATTGTGTAGGTACTTTGTACGGTTTTATTAAGGCCAAATTGTACCTACCAATTATTTTTAGAGTACGTGGGTTTTGTAATTCGAAAACTCGATCACTCAATTGTTTCCGGATTACGGCCGGACCGTGCCACATCAAAGGTAATTTATTGTTCTCTTTTTCAAAAGGGATGACTTGTGGTGTGCCTTGTATAAAACTTTCTCTCCCTCTTTCGGGTTCCATGTCTTATTGTGTCGTTTCATGTGTTTGTTCCTTAATTCTGTTTTCCTTGTTATGTTTTCATATGCCAGTTTCAACTTTTCCACCTGAGTGGCTTCTTTTGTCGGGATAGCTGATGGCATTCCTTCCATGAGGTAGTGTTCTTGTCCTGTAAGTAAAGTCAGGGGTGTGAAACCTGTGTTGCTGTTCGGTGTTTCGTTGAACGTCCTTTCTATCGTGGGTATGTGGTCCATCCACGATGTGTGATTTTTGTTACATAGAATTCTTAGATATATTACTAGGTCTCTCATGTATCTCTCACATGGGTTCGATGGCGGGTGATATACCGTTGAGTTATAGATGTTTATCCCTTGTGCCCTTATGTCGTCTGTAAATTGTTTTCCCCTATGTATTGAAGCGTTGTCCACGAGAAGTGAATTCATTTTCCCGTATTTGGGTATATAGTCGTTGATGATTTTCTTGGCACATGCTGCGCTCGTTAATTTTCGCATGGGGTATAGTTTTACAAATTTTGTGAATACATCAACTAATACAAAAATGTGTCGATTGCCTCTCACTCGACCATGTGAATCTGCCGCTACTAAAGATAGAGGTTTATCCCTGATGATATTCTGAAGTGGTGTGTCATATTTTACATTCATTGGTTTGCATTTTTGACATGTGTCACATTCGCTTATATGCTGCCGTACTTTTCGATGTAGTTTTGGGATGTCAAAGTGTTGTTGGATTGCGTTGCATGTCTTTTCTGATCCTGCATGTATCATTGTTTTATGGAAAGTGTCAATTATTTTTGTTTCCAAAGAACTCGGCGCATATGTCAGTCGCGTTGGTTGTTTCGACCTTTTTAGTTTGTAAAGTATGCCTTTGTGCAGCCCTATCGTCTCCTTCAAGTCAGGTGTAATGTCCTTTGTCTGGCTCATTAGGGTTGCCAACTTTGGTTCCTGCAGCTGCAATGTTTTGATGTGTTCTACCTGTTTGGCAAGTTCGCTACCTGAGTGTAATGAGGTTCTCAGGATTTTAATTTCTCTTCTAGTATGTCCCATGCATTCTGGAATTCCTTCTCTGTTTCCTAGTCGGGACAGTGTATCCGCGAAAATGCTGCTGTTTCCTGGGATGTGTTTTATATTGACGTCATATGCTGTGATTTCATGTATATAACGGGCTATTTTGGAGCTGACGAGTTTGCATGATTTAATGAATGATAAGCTCACGTGGTCAGTGTATATTGTGATTGATTTGTTATATACGTAGTGTTTGAATTTTTGTAGTGCAAAATATATTGCTGCTATTTCCAGTTCTGTAATTCCCGCTGTTTTCTCTGTAGGGGTCAAAGTTCGAGATGCCGTGCTGATAATATGTTGATCATTTTGCTCGTCGTATTGGCACAAGATGGCTCCGAAACCTGTGATGGCTGCGTCGGAATAAATGTGAAATGGTAAATTCATGTTTGCTCTTTCCAATAGTATTGCCTTTCCAAAGAGTTGTTTTATTTTGTCGAAAGTGTTTTGGTGTTCTTCCATCCATTTCCAGCGTGTGGCTTTCTTTAACAGCTCTCTTAGGGGTGCTACCTCTCTGGCATAATTTGCGAGGAAGCGAGCTTCATACTGCAGTATACCTAAAAATTTTCTTAGCTGTCTAACGTTTCCAGGGGATCGTATTGCCTGAATCGTGCGTATGCGTTCCGGGTCTGGTGCCACTCCTTTGTCCGAAATGATGTACCCTAGAAATTTTATTTCTTCGCTGAAGAATGTTGTTTAGTTTAGATTTAGGGTCAACCCGTTTTGTCTAATTTTTGTAAACACAGTGTTTATGTGCTGAAGGTGGTTCTCAATGTTCGTGCTGAGTATCAGGAAGTCGTCGATGTATTGGGTTAGTTAGTCTTGTGTGGTGTTTCCAAAAATTTTCTCTGTTGCTCTCAAAAATCCTGATCCGCTGACCGATAAACCAAAGGGTATCCTCAAAAATTCGAACACTTTACCCTGGTAAATGAAGCTCGTGTATTGTCTAACATGGGGAGCCAATGGGATTTGTAGATATGAATTGTTGAGATCCAAGCATGAGAACCACGCTTTATTTCCGATTCCGGCAAGGATGTATTCGATACTCTGAGTCCTCGTGTTGTCGGGTATTATAAAGGTGTTTAAGTGGCGAGCGTCTATCGTAATGCGAACCTTTCCTGAGCTCTTTGCAACAACACATAAAGGGTTTATATATGGCGAATTCGACGGTTGTATTATTTTCTGCTCTATCATTTGTGTTATCGTGTCATGTACTGCGTTTTAAAGGGTTATCGGTATATTTCTACATTTATATATCCTGGGGGAGCTGGTTTCACCTCAAAGGAATATTCGTAATTTTTATAGCAACCTGTTTTGTGTGAAAACGCTTCTCTGTTGTTCCATAGAATTGTAGTTAGTGTTTGTTTTTGTCGTTTGCTGAGGGCTGAAATGTCATTAACCTTTCGTGCAATCCACTCTCTAATTTGTCGGGTGTCCGTTTCTCCGTACAGGTATTGTTCTACCGTTTCACCTGGTAAGTCATCCAGTCCACTTATCTTTGCGCCTTCCACGGGCTTTATATAATAATTATTCTTTATTTTATCTTCTCTATATTCTTCGTCGTCTTGTTCATTAATATCTTCTATTTCCTCTTCCTCATAAAATCTATCATCTAGCTCTACCTGCGCTTTACATATCTCGCTCCCAAGGCTGATGACTTGTACAAAAAACCTGTTCTGCTGAACATTTCTTTCACCCTCCGTTAGGTGTGGTGTTATACCTAGCATCTTGAGAAAGTGTGTTGTGACTGTCTCATTGTTTGTGGTCACTAATGTTAGCTCCCTTGTTCTGTAATTTACGTTAGCCCTGAATTCAGATAGCAGGTCGCTCCCAATTATTAATTGTGTAACTAAATGTGGAACCACTAGAAAAATATACTCAAAGTCGATCTCTTGAATGTTAAATGGTATCATTACTTGTTGTTGGATTCGGGTTTTCTTTCTCCCTATTGCTAAGATAGCGTAAACATTTTTAACAGGCAATGTTTGCAGTTTTATTCCACGCGATATGATCGTTTTATAAAATTCCATGCTGCATAAAGAAGCCATTGCTCCGGAGTCCACGATAGCCTGGTATGCTTCGCCTGCTATTTGTATTGACACTTGTGGTGAGTCTATAATATCGCCTTGTCTTTCTTCATTAACGGAGTTGTTATTCCCTGTGTTGCGAAAAGCTGGGGGTTCTAGAGACGGGAATTGATCCTGACCCCGTTTTAGTTTTCCGTCGTCTCGTTGGTACCGAATGCGCCACCGCGCCTATCATCCTGCTGTGTCGGTGCCTGGTTGTCACGGTTGAACCATGTTTGCTTTTTGATGGTCCCTGTGTGTTTTGTTTGTGTGTTGTCATTTCGTAGGTGATTTGACCGTGGATTGTATTCTATATATTCCCGTCGGTTTTCCTGAGGCCATGATAGTGCGTCCACGTTTTGTCCTGGGCGGCTGCGTTCATTGAAAGTTTTATTCGGGCTGTGGCGTCCATCTTGCCGTGTTTCATATTCGCGGGGTTCCGGTGTGTTTGTGCCCCATGAGTTACGTCTCCGGCTCCCGGTTACTCTCACATAATTTATGTACCTTCTCGCGTTGTCTCGCGGTGGGTTCCTGTGAAAATGTTTGTCGCCCCTGTGTCTCATAAACTGGTTGCCCCTGTAATCGTATCGGTTTTGTTGAGGGTATGGACCTCGTCTTTGCTGATAGGTGGAGTGTGCCCTTAGCCCACTGAAATTTTGGGTCGGTGCTCTATTTTCCGAGCTACCGCTCTGGTGTCCTTGTAGCGCCGTCAACAGTTCTAGTGTGTCAGAAATGGTTGTCGCCCTAGCTAAAATTAAATTATTTCGGATATTATCCGGGAAATGCCTCACGATCAGTTTTACAAATTCATCTTCTTGCATGGGTGGGTCTAGTAATTGACTCTGTTGCGCCAGATCTAGGAAGTAATCTATGATTTGTTGCCCCTGCCCTGGTGTATATTTGCCATTATTTATTCGGATTCTCACCGCGTATTGGGTGGTAGTATTCCAATATTTGGTTAGGAACAAGTGTTTGAAGTCAGAGTATGTGGTGTGGTCGCCGATCGCTAACCGAAACCAAGAGAGTGCCCTGCCTTGTAACCCTTTCTTTATAATTAATAATTTCAAGGTTTCCGGAATTTGTTTTAACTCCAAATAAGCGTCCAAATCCATAATGTATCGCTTCGCATTGTCTCTCAGGTCATTAAACTGTGGTACAGCTATCTCATTTAATAAATTAAAATGTAGAGGGTACGCATGCACATTCATATAACTAGGCTCCTCATGAGCTAAACTAGAAATTGGTGTTTGCGGCGACGCAAGCGGCACATGACTTGCTGGTTGCGTTTCCGCGGTGATATTTTCGCGAGAGGTGGCATGATTGTTTGCGTTTTGATTTGACACATTTTGTTGTCTTTCTATAGTTGCTCTAACCTGTGCCAACTCACGCGAATTTTTGTCAATTTGTGCTAATGCCGCGTCGTGTTCTGCAGCTGCTTGGTTTGTCGAAGTGGTGATAAGTTCTTTCATTGTTGTTAATTCTGTATTTATATTTTCTTTAATATTTGCACAAGCTGCTTGCAGATCACAATTCAGCTGTTCCTGGTTTACGTGGTCAGCAGACATTTGTGTGACCCTTCCCTTTAAAGATTTTAATTCTGAGCATGCTTCTAGAACATCTGTTCTAATGCTAATGACCTCCGATCGTAAAGAAGCTTGCCCTGCATTCATCTCCGTCACTTGGTTTGCTTGTCGGTTTACCTGCTCCTCTATTTGTGTTTGGTGTTCTGAGAATTTTGTGTTCAGTTTCTCTAAAATTTTTGCCTCGAGCTTCTCCCCTTGGGCAAATAATTGTGTGTGTACCTGGGACATCAGTCTCTGTTCTAATTGTTATAGGGTTTCCTCCTGTGGAGTTAGTTTTGCGTTTAGTGTCTCTCCTTGTGTTTGAATTTGTGAGTGTAGTGTTTCACCTTGTGCGGTGATTTTTTTACCTTGTGCAGTGATTTGAGAATTTAGTGTCGCACCTTGTGCGGTGATTTGAGAATTAAGTGTCTCACCTTGTGCGGTGATTTAAGAATGAAGTGTCTCACCCTGTGCGGTGATTTGAGAATTAAGTGTCTCACCTTGTGCGGTGATTTGAGAATTAAGTGTCTCACCTTGTGCGGTGATTTGAGAGGTAAGTTGCTGGAATTGAATAAACATTTGTTGTATTACTGCCTCTAGTGTATATGGATTATCCGAAAGTTCCTGTTGATTTGTTGCTGCTGTTGTCTGTTCCTCCGTAAGGGCGTTCTCCATGGTGATTTTTGTTGTTTTGCCGTTACGGAGTAACATTCACTTTTCCCTTGGTGTAAGAAATGTTGGTTGTACTTACTCGGTGCTGCTGTTGTGCTGGTGTTGGTCTGGTGATGGTTGCTGGTTCCTTGGCGGCGTTCTCCATTGTGTTGGTGTGAGTGTGTTGGTTTGGTAGGGTGCTAGGTGTGCGTGTAAGACACGTTGGGTCCCATTTGTAGCGGGGGTTTTGGAAAATAAGGAACGTTTTCTGGTATGTATGAACCTGGTTTAGGGTTTCGGGTACGGAAAGGTTATTGCCGGATACTCAGGTAGAGGATAAGTGGTTGTGAAATTCTAATCTCAGGGATTGTGTGGATGGGAGATGAATTATACTCACAGCTCCTCTCAGTGGCCCATTTATTCTGAAGATCCACACTTGTTGTCGTACTGAAGACCCTTTACACAAGACGCGTTCCTATCTGTTTCTCCCCGTTACAGTTTCCGTGCTTCTACCCCAGATTTAATTCTCCTCCTAATTACACACAATATGACTTTTGTCTTTCCTAGCTACCCTATCTCTCACTGTTATACTATGACGATTTCCTATCGTATATCTCTTTCCCTAGTGATAATATAAACTGTTACACGTTGCTGATTTCCCTATCTTTTACTACACTAAATATTTCATCTTGTTCTCCCTGGCCCTTCACGACACAAAGTTTTGACATCCTCTTCCTAGCTCTACACGACTCAAAGTTTTTACGTTCTCATCCTAGCTCTTCCCGACACAAAGTTTTTCATGTTTCGCGTGTCGAAAACTTGCTCCTGCTCCTAGACAAAAATCTATTTCACGCCTCTTTTCTAGTTTCGTTCCCTGGCGTTACTATTCACGTGACTTTTATTATTCCTTATTGGTTATTTAGCTACTTTGCGCTTTTCCTACCATTTGTTCAATTTCAACAACCTTATGCACTGCGAGCGTCTCTTCTGTTTCACATTATTAACGGCTGATTTGATTTTCTGTCCGCATGAGTGTCTAGCACATCCGTTTCATTGTTTCGCTTTCCGGCGAGTTCCCGGCGATTTCAATAGAACCTAACTGTTTCTCCTGGTCCCCTTTCCTGTATTTATTAAAGTGTTTTGCCCTCTGGCCGATTTCCTTGTGTCTTTTCTTTTCCTGCGTTTCCTTTCACATTCTGATTTCTTTATTCGTGTCTCTACTTTACTTTATTTCATTCGTAATAATGTTTATTCCCCCCTTTTCTTAATCTTTAATATTCTCGTTTATCTCCTTCTTATTTTGTTTTATTAGCGGATTAGTCTTAAACTTTTATTCTAGCTGTGATTATTATTGTACTCGCGGATCTTATCACTTCAAAAAACAATGTGTATTTCCTTAAAACACAAATTTATTTTCATTTCCGAGGTTCATTATTATTGATTTCAGTTTATAATTTTTAAAGTCCTGTCTCTATTCACTTGTTTCTCATGATGCCATGGAACGAGTATGGAATTTTAAGGCAATAACTAACTTCTTTTAAACACGTGACTGTCGATTCGGCTTCCTATATCTCTCTTGAACTTACAATGAAATGTATAATGAAACTATAATTACTAAATGTTTATCTCGATCAACGTGAAGAAAATAGAAAAGCAAGCTTGCGTATGAATAGTTTGTATAAGCTGCATAAAAATAATTGGTAATGGGTATAGAAATCCATTTGAAATAACACATAAGACTTTTATAAATAATTGTCATATCCTTATGCCAAATGTCTGACACGCTGGCTATGAAGTACTCTTTGTTCTTGTTGAATCTTATTTGACTTGAAAGTCATGCGAGGTAGACGAAAACTTATTACAGTAAAAAAAAATTTAAAACACGCAATCTGAGTAAAACCGTTTTATCATAGTATTAGCTGTTTCTAAACCATTCCTTTACGTTTCCATAAGCAAAATTGCGTCATATGAAGAATTGAGCTTCAAAATTCACGATGCTTCTCCCCTCTCCATATGAGCATGTTACTAAAACTTGTAATACATACATACTGGTGAGAGTTATTTTCGCGTACTGGTTGTAGCTAAGCCCAGACTGCATAAATGGAATTATTTCTAGTCAAACATCGGTATAAACTCAAAATGGACACAAGAAACAAATACATTAATGCTAGGGATTGAGAACTTCTAATAAGTAGAGAAAGGGTGTGATACCCGATATCTTCTTTTTCCGTAATTAGTTTGTTATATATAATCTAGATAATTACTCTTACTTTCAACAATAGTAGAAAACACCTGTTACATTCATATGATTTTATCTACTTACTCTTCTTGAAACTATACTTTCTATCTGCTTCTTGTTCATCGAGATAAGCTTTCATTACACATTTACGCACTGTTATAAGAGAGAAACAGAAAGCTAAAGTGATAGTGATACTTTTAAAAAGCGTATCGCTAAGTGCTAGCTTTCAAATTCCACGCTTCTTGCACGAGAAAAACCGAATAGTGACTTATCTTGTTAAAATACAGGGTGGACTATTTAAGTTGAGACTGTGCAATATCTCCAAAACTAAGCCTTGTAGAAAGAAATATTTGGAATAAGATTTGCCTGATATTATGAAAGAAAGTAAATGCCAGTAGTCGTGTTTTTTATGGAGGACGTTATGATGGTCATTTTACGGTCAATTTAATTTTTTAAAATGGGAATCTTCAATTAGAGTCAAATTAAATTGACCCTAAAATTACTATTATAACGTCCTCCAAACAAAACAAGACTAATGGATTTGCTTTCCCCCATAATGTCAAGCAGCTTTTATTCAAGACATTTCTTTCCACAACGCTTAGTTTTGGAGATATTGTACAGTCTCAACTTAAATGATCCACCCTGTATACATTTGTGAGTATTTGTAAATTCAAAACAATAACAAAGAATATTCAGAAATGGTTAACTTCACAAAAAATGTATTTGACATAAATTGTGTGCTTTAACTAGATCCACACTTTTGAGTAGTGTGTTTTAGTTCATCTCTTACAGTTTATAGGTTATACAAACTTCATTCCGAATGAATGGTACTTCATAGCCTAATCCAAGGCCTCGCATGGAATTCAAAACTATATCCGCAGACTATTGCAAGACATCGGGTTGAATACAATGCTGTAAGTACATAGCAAATAAAGTAAAATGCATAAGCAATTGAACAACCAAATCAATAAAAGAGAGTACGTCACATAGTTTCGACAAACATTGTGTGCTTTAACGAGATCTACATGTTTTGTATATTAAGATTTTGTCTATTACTTACGGTTTCCTATTATATATTACAAATAAGACGACTTCGTAGGCAATTCCCAGAAGAATCCATATATTATAGCGAACCCCGGGTGTTAACCCTGCATTCCACTAGTACCGGAGTAGTGAACTCGGATGGAAGAAACACCCCAAGGAGGAGTGAGAGGAGGTCACGGAGAACTAGTGGGTAGCTAATGAAACACCATGTGCCATAAAATCAACTCTGCTAGGCCATTTAATAAGAGCATCAACCCTAGGGCCCTATGCCAGGCCCCTACTCCTGGGGTCTTACCTAAGTAGTTGTAGCTGGACTTGATGTATAGATTTAAAGTGAAAGTCCGGGGTCCGAGATCCTGGGCATCGCAGTATGACAGCGAGACGACAGAGGCTACACTCACCTCTATAGCCCTGGTTGTCTCACGTAGCCGAATTTTAAACTATCAAATCTGATTTAATTCCCTCATCACAAATCAAGGCTAAGAAGCAGCGGGAACAACTCTTAGGAGTTGGCAAATTACAAAGGGTTGTGGATTAAGTGGTCCGGCCTGCTAGTAAATTTCTTGACTCTACTCCGACGAGTTTCCACGCCTCGAGGACGTAGAACTAACTCTAATACTTGCTTACTCTGTAGATTCCTAGTAGAATCCGTTTTCTGTTCACGTGCTTGAATATCATTAGCGTTCACACTCTTTTCCTACCGCTTAATGTTGAAGAATTTCTTTTCTAGTTGCCAAGCCTGTAATGTCGTGTTTGAAGCTTTCTTCTCCTATCATTATTTGCAATGTTGCAGCAGCCATGCAGTCTCTTGTTCTTCTTGTGCTCGGGTCCTTCGCTTGCTTGACTGAGATTAAAGGATGCTTTATTGGGGAAGGGAGAGGGAGGGAGAGAGAGCGAAAGAAAGAAAGAAAGAAAGAAAAATTTCGGGAGGGAGGTTCAATTTCTTCCGGAAGTGGTACGCCTGGTGCCAGTTGCGGGAGTTACATTTTGAGAAAGTGTGCCTGTATACATTAGTTTTACTAGCCATATCATTTTTAAATAATCGGAGAGAAAAATGTAACTCACTAGATATATTACCGTATACGCTAAGCCCCTGCACTGTTTTGTTTAACAGTCATTTCATTGCTATTTACAAAGCTGTCCTGGTTTCCTTCTTCTTTCACATAAGAGAAGTTGACATAAATTATGGGGGATAGAATGTATGTTGTTCTACTTCCTTTCATTGGTTGTCTGCGGTTTCCTTCATCCTTATTCTGATCTGCTATTCTCCTCTTGCGTAATTTCTGCTTTTCGTGATCCTTCTCGGTATGATACACTTGAAAATACGTATTAGCTTTTTATTATTAGAATTTTCTTCTTTTCATCTCCCTCTGCTTTTTCTTCCTTGGGTTCTGTTCACTGGTAACAAATCATTGGCTGTAATGTACTTATATACTCTACTTTCCTTAACCTCTGTACTTTCCCCTTCTTTCAATCTGCAAGTTCTCTGCTCCCGGCTTGGAACTATTTAATATTGTAACATATTTTTTTGTTACTACAAGCAGGCAAGCCTCTCCCGGGGTGATCAGTACCGAGATTGCTTCCCTTAACTCTTTTAGACTCCCTACTCGAGTATATGTCTCTTCAACTAACTCTTCACGGGTGCTTATTTTGGCTTATCCGGGACCTTCTTTCCTAAACTAACGGACACAAAACGTTGTCCTTAAGTGTACCTCACGCTTCATTCGGGGTCGCATATCTTACTTCAGACTTTTATCCATTTTCACAACTCTTATATTTTCTTGCTTTTAGCTTTTGTAAAGAAGTCCCCACTGAATAAAATATAAAAAAACTGTGACTCTTTAGGTCTACCGGGGTCGCATTATCGGAGTTTCCTATTGCTTTCCACCAATGCACCAAGACTTTACTAAGCTTCAACCTGCTGTACAGTTACTGAGAACCATTTGGCAATTTCTACCTTTGGATAGGAAATGCTACCTTCATCCTTTCCTCCTTCGTGTCTTCCTAAATAACAAAACTCTTGTGCAATGTTTTATATCCTCGTACTCTATTTTTGTGGTTTTCCTTTTTGTTGTGGCTCCTTCCTTCACGCCATGTCGATTTCTTTTTTTTCCACGTTGCTTGTCTCGGTTCCCTTTCTGTATCAATCTTAAACATTATTTATTGGTTACCTTACTATCTAATGTATAGTTACTCTATTACTAAAGGGAGCACGCTACGGGAGACCACTTTTACTGCCTCTTTTTCCCGTCCAAAATCTCTCCTCCTACTTACCTTTTCCGTGTGTTTATACTTACAGTCTGCGCGATCGAGTCACCATTTTTATTTGTTCCCAGGAAACCATGTGAACTTTTTGGCACTACGCACGGTGCCTTAGTGAGCTTTTATCTCTTCTCTAAGTGTTCTCTTTTCTTTAGGTTCGACAAAAACATTAAATTATCTCATTCTTCTTTTCCTTTCTCTCAACTATTTCACCTTATTTGTTGTTGTAGCCATTACTATTACGCCGTACCTTCTGGATTTTCTTTCTTTTTCTTCGTTTATTTCATTCTTTCTTCTCCTTTTTCTTCTTGTTTTCCGACAAGAACTTAAGTATCTTCCATCTAAGCCTGTAGCGGTAGCGTGGGCAAAACCAAAATCCCTCCTGTCATTACTTCCAGGTTTCCTGGCACCAGGCCCGCGCCATTTCTTTTATTTTGGCCCTTTTGGTTCCTTGATTTAAATATTATAATGTTGCAGTCATTATTATTATTATTATTATCATCATCATCTTACACAACGTAATAAAATTAATTCTAACATTTCCGTCGTTCCTTTACGTACTGGTGCACCACATACCGTTTTAGGAACTTTTGTAGCTATGAACAGCTCCGGTCGTTTTATTAAGACAAGGCTTAACATTAATGTTAATAGGGCTGTCCAAGCATATATACTATAACTATAGGTGATCCGATCGTTGTCGGCTGTAATGTTTTCACCTCTGGTGGAGCCTGCATGTTAAATGCAGTATCTCAGAGAGCAATTTGCATTTAGGCCGTATGTGATAATGGTGAATACTAATTGATTGAGTACAACTCAGAACTTGTCCTCGCCAGGTCGCCCTTCCGTGTTTTAATTTCTCTAGGAAAATAACATAGCCTTAAGTTTTGCTTGGGAAAATTATGCCAGAACAAGTCTAAAATGTATGACAACAGAACCCATTACTGTATACTACAAATTAATTATAAAGTTGCATTGTCTTTCTTTCCTGAAAACTGCTTATTGTACAGCTCTCACCTGTAAAATGTAGTGCATGGAGAACTCATCTCCACCCCACTCAACATCTGTCATGAATTATACCAAAATAGTCTAAAAAGCAGTGTTAAGAGTACAATTGAAACTTCAATACATTTTAGACATGCACAAAACAATTCAGCAGTAGTTTTGTTTTACAGTACTGTAAAGGCACGTGAAACATAAAGAATCATACGTCTCCAGGAATGCATATCGAGTACACTATAAACTGCTCCTCATCATCATTAACGTATATTAAACTCAACTTCACGGAATACAATAACCTATGTCCAGAACACCACGTCTGGACATTTATAATCTTAAAATCTGATGTGATACATTCACATGAATTTCTCTACTCTCTATCGTTTATTAGTAGTATACAATTAGTCTTACTAAAGCGTATTTTTATACTTCCCCATTTTGATCCAAATAAACGTTTGCAAAAATAGATACATTACACATTTTGCTATGGATACAAATGGAACAGTGACAGTCAAATGCTTAAGAACTGGATGCTATACGCTGACCCTTAAATTACACACTGACTCGATGGAATCGCGAGAAACAACTAAATCACTATCATCATCACATTTGGCACTGCCTTCAGTCAAGTCTCTAGCTCAGATATCTATGAGCCTGACTTTCTTCCAGTCAAGATTCAGGTGGAATCTCAAAGTTTCTCGTTTCGTCCTGGAAACCTTGAAGATTACAATCGCCTTTTTATCACGGCGGAGTGATAACATGCTCTTACATCTTCGTGATTATCAACACTAGGACCAGATGGTATCCAGGTGCGAATGTTGCAACAGCTTTGTCCTGAAGGCAAGGTTTTCCTGATCGGGGTCTTTAATCGGACTTGGTTTGACGCCGCTTTCCCAGTAAAATTGTGGGAGGCCTCCATCATATCCATTTTGAAAGCTGAAAAGCACCGTTGTCTTCCATACAGCTACCGTCCTATTTCCCTCACCAGTTCCGTTTGCAAGGTGATGGAACGTATGATCAATGGACGGTTTGTATGGTGGCTAGAAACTAACACTGACTAACACTGAGTGCGGTTTGCGACGACGCCGTTCAATCTCAAAATTTGTTTCTCAGAGGTATTGTCATGTTTATTCGTATTGTACTTCACTTGCCGTGTATTGTACTTCACAGCGTACGCCGTTTTTGGAATTCCGTATGCAGCAATGTCCAGGCAGTTTTTTTAAGAATGGACTGTTAACAGTGGCTTTCGTTTTTCAAGTGTGGAGTCAGTCTGTGTTGACTTCTGGCACAGCAGGAAACGATTACCACCTTCGCTTCGATTCGGTCCTGATTTACTTCCATTCCCAGATGAGACGAGATTCCTGGGGTTGATTTTTGCTAGTAAACGTAGCTGGACATTGCATATAGCACAGTTAATAGCGCGATACGACCGTTCTCTGGGGATGTTTCGGGTATTTAGTGGCAAACTTTGGGGAGCGGATCGGACAGTTTTGCTGCGACTATGTCGGAATTGTTCCAATTTAAGTTAGACTACGGGTGTACCGTTTATTCCTCAACACGAACACAGTCCATAATCGGAGTATTTGTGTGGCTGTCGAGCTTTTCCAATTAGCCCAGTTGTGAACCTTTATGCTGATTTGGTGGAACTTCTGTGAGAACGGGTGAGGTTCTGTTTGTAAATTATGACTGTGCTTAAATATATGACTGTACATCCAAAGTTCACTGCCTTTTTCAACACAGTGCTGGATGAACGTTATAGGAACAGCTGCAGGCTTGAGGTGTTAGTTTCCGGGAGCTTCTTAAAAAGCATGCAATTGAAATGCCTAGTATGTTTCCTAAAGGGTCGAGGGTGTGTCCTCCATAATTACGTACGACATCTCAGAATATCTTGGGATGACGGCATACCGGAAGTCTACGATGACTATGTTTAATATCCGCACTTTTTTATAATCTTTGTTATGTTACAATGACAGAAATGTTATCTACAGTGACGGATCTAAATGTAACAACAGTGTTGGATGTGCTTCTGTTCATGGAACCGAACCACGTTCATTTGGTTTTCATGGTAACGCTTCTATTTACGGTGCAGAGCTATATGCTACATACCGCGTTATTTTGTGTGTGGACCGTCGAAAATTGCGCGACTATCTCATTCTGAGTGATTGCCTCAGTGCAGTTCAGAGGCTTCATGAGATGTACAACCACCATCCTATTGTATTGCGTATCCGTAACGCCTTCTGGCGTTAATGTGGAGTGCGCTTTTATACATGGTCATGTTGACTTCGGGGAATGAACTGGCGGGTTTGGCAGCTAAGTCGGCGAACATAGAACCTAGTATTTCAGTATCTCCGGTAACATCGAAAGGTTTGTTGTGCGCGGGCGGTGCTATCGTGCTGGCGTGAGGTGTGGTTAGCTCTTCACGGAAATAAGCTTAGAGTAGTGAAGCACGTTCTTTTAAACTGGATAGCTTCCTCTCGTGTATCTCATCGTGAGGAGATGATTTGGGCTCGGTGGCATATTGGGCAACTGCATGCTTACGCATTGTTACATTTTTAAGAGCGACCCTGCTCCTCTTTATCCGGTGTGTAATGAAGGTCTGTAGGTCCGTCATATGCTGTTGGGTTGTATAACTCTAGGATATATTTGCGCGTCTCTGCAGCTGCCCATTAGATTTGTAGAGGCCTTAGCAGCCGATTACCAAGCGGTCGAAAAGGTTTTTAAGGTTTTATCAAAGATAAAGTTTTAACTCGATTTAGTCACATTTGGTACCTCTCGAATTAGTTTTTATATTTATCGTTACCTCCGGCTTTTGCTATGTTTTTATATTGATATTTATGTATATCTGGCCTTTGGCGTGATTTTTTGTATTGATCTTTATCTCTGGTCTTTCCAATGCTCTGTTTTCTAAGGACGCTAATGACCTAGTAGTTGAGCGTTCTTAAACATAAATCAATAAACAATCCTTCTTCTTAAGGTTCGGTGTTGTAATTTGGCTGCCTCCATCAAACTGTACTGGATAATGGGGGATAAAGAAAATAGCGGGATATTTATGCATACTGTGTTTAAGTACACTATAAAGCTAGGCGGATAAAAAAACAAATGCTGGGAGTTGTAGTCTGCAAACCCATCAGTATGATACACAGGAGAGAGCCAGGCCACTTTTGGATTTATATGGGAAAATATAGGGAAAGCGAGAGGAGATGCTAGGCTAGACAGGGGTTGAAGGAGGGAAGTGCGTTTATATGGGAAAGATAGGGAAATTGAGGAGAGACGCTAGGCTACACATAAGTTGAAGTGTAGAATATGCGTTTATATGTAAGAGTTAGGAAAACATGAACAGGTACTAAGCTAAGCGGGGTATTGGGAAATAGAAAATGTATTTATACGGCAGAGATAGGGAATACAAGGAGAGACGCTGAGCTACACAGGGGTTGAAGGACAATATATGCGTTTTATATGGGCGAGATAGAGAGTACGAGGAGAGCTGTTAGGCTAAGAGGGGGTAGAGGACCAAAAAATACGTTTGTATGGGAAAAGAGAAGGAAAACAGGAAAGATGATATGTTATACAGGTATCTAAGGGTAGAATATGCGTTTTATATGGGAGAAATAGGGAACGTGTGAAGATATGCTAGATTAGACAGAGTTGACGGGCAGAATATGCATTTATATGGGAAGAGATAGGAGATATGCAGAGAGATGATAGGCTAGACAGGAGTTGAAGCGTAGAAAATGCGTTTGTAAGGGAGAGATAGGAAAACGAGGAGAGGTGCTAAGCTAACCGGGAGTTAGGGAACTAGAAAATTGCAGAAAATATGTTACATGGCAGAAACAGGGAATACGACGAGAGACAGGCGTTGAGGGGCAGGATATGCGCTTTATATGGGTAAGATAAGGAATATAACGAGAGATGCTAAGCGGGAATAGAGGACTAGAAAATGCGTTTATGTAGGAAGGGAGAGGGAAAAGGAGGAGAGATGCTAGGCTAGACAGGGGTTGAGGGGTAGAATGCACATTTTTATGGCAGAGACAGGGGATACGACGAGAGATGCTCGGCTAGACAGGGTTGAAAGGTAGAATATGCGCCTTATATGGGAGAAATAGGGAATATGAGTAGACATGCTAGGCTATACAGGAGTTGAAGCGTCTAATATGCGTTTATATGGGAGAGATAGGAAAACGAGAAGAGATGCTACGCTAGGAGGGGTATAGGACTAGAAAATGCGTTTATATGGGGGGGGAGATAGAAAATACGAAGAGAGATGTTAGGTTAGAGAGGGCTTGAAGAATGGAATATATATTTGTATGGCAGAAATAGGGAATACAAGGAGAGGTTGGATGGTATAAGGTAGAGTATACATTTATATGGGAAGAGGTCGGGAAAACGAGGAGGGATGCTAGGGAAGACAGGAATTGAACATATTTAGGTAATGTTTTCCAGAAGGGTGGAATGGGTTAGGTGTTATTTTGAATTCTCATGTAGTTGTAGGTATTTCGGGAGACCTTTATAAGCCATTTTCGGGGGACACGTTTAACTTACTGTGTTGGTATTCTGATGGTATTTTAATGTAGGGGAATAGGCATTTAGCATTCTCTTACAGGCTTTAGGACAATATTTTGTTTCGGAACATGCACAAAAGAATTTGAGGGGTTTAAAAGGTATTTTAACCATCAATGCAGGTATTTTCACGGTATTTTCACTGGATTTGTGGTTTTCTGAAGGGTTTTTAGAAAGTGCTTCACATATTTTCGTGTTATCGGCAAAGGTTTTTTGAACATTTTGAGGAAAGTCATTCTGTCATTTTCCCCAGTTTTTTTATATATTTTTTTAGGCTTTGGTAAGAGCATTTGAGGCACTTTAAAAGTATACTAGGCTATGAATCAGGTATTTTCACTAGATTCAAAGACATTTTGGAACACAAGCAGAGAAATTGAATGGGTTATTTAGACATAATTACAGGTAATAGGTAATTCAGATGGTATCACTAGCATTTGGCTGATTTAGAGAGTAATTTAGGTACTATCACAGGCATTTAGAACAGTTTTATAGTAATACATGTATTAACACTGGTATTCAGGATATTTTCATAGGCAATTCATCTACTTCATGGGGAGTTTAGCTACTTTTATGAGTAAATCAGGTATTAACATGGGCAGTTAGCCTAAGTTGAGGATATTATGCACGTTTCACTCATTTTTGAGCATTTCCTATCCAATGTTAGGTCACTTTTTATATATTTTTAAACTTCATTTTCTCTAAATCTTGTTAACTTCTATATGTTAAGCAGTTAACGTGAGGCTGAGAGGAATAAACTCTGTATTAGTTTGCAGTTTTAGGGTATATAGAATTAGTCTAAACTAACCACACATCGAACATCCTAACCTAACATATCCCAGCCTTACCTGCTCAGAAACATCCTCTAATTATCTATCCTGTCATTGTCTAATCTAACCAAACGTAACAAAACGTAGCCAGAGGTGTCAAACGTAACAACAAAACGTAACCAAGCATGACCAAATCCGTTGCTAAGACAACCTAAGCTAACCTATTCTTCATAACTTAGACAATCCGTACGCCTAACCTAATCTATCCCAGACTATCCAATCGTTATGTATTCTATCCAGTAATCATCTTGGCTAATATGATAGCATCCTAACCTTATGTTGAGCACTATAGCCCAAACTAGACCCCTCCTTATCATCTGTCTTAATGTCCAGTCCTAAGTTAGCACAGAACATCCTAACAGCCTAGCCTAAGATAGTACAAACAGACTTCACGTCTAAGTTGCCATCACCTAATCTAGCTGATTACGTCATGTTAGCCTAGCCTAATCTTAACCAATTGTCCTCCCATCATCTATTCAACCCGGTTATAACCTAAAGCTATAAGGAAGACCATCCTCTAATTATCTATGACACTGTATCATAACCTAATCCAGGCTAGCCTAAAATGACTTTACACAAGCTGTCCTATCTTGTCATTGCCCGCCCTAGGGTGACTCAGAACGACCCTCCTATCGGCTGAATGGAGAGCCTCTCATAGCCTTATCGGATTCATACCTCGCATAAATGTTTCCTTAAATCAAGAACTTTTAACACTTTTAAAGGAATTCGAAGCTTTCTACAGTCATATTTATCATGTGCACAGTTATATTTCTTTGCTTTATAACCATTCTGTTATCAGATGTTTTAAGGACGTTGAAACCATTTTGTACACTGATAAAGACCTTTATTTGCTACTCGTAGTAATTCACTATGTTTTACAGTCTTCATGTACTTTTTCGCAACAAATGTGTGCCCTTCTATACACTTAAAAAGAACTGTATCAGCATTTAAATAATTGCCACTACATCTGGCATCACCACCATTTCCAAAACCGCCAATACTATAGCCATCACCATCACCCTTTTCACCACCATCACAAACACCACCACTTCCAATTACACCATAACCTTATACTGATATCACCGACACGTCTCCATTAACACAATTACTTTACACTGTCACCACCATCATTTCCAAAACCACCAGCACCATAACCGTCACCATCATCCTATCACCACCATCACAAACACCACTACTTCCAATTACACCAAACCTTATACTGCCACATGCCTCCATTAACACCATAGCTCTACACTGTCGCCACCGCTACCACATAACATCATTAACGTCATAACCCTCTAATCCCGCAATTCCCGCCATCACTCACTGCTATATTAATGAATAAGCCGATAAGAGGGTCCTTCTAGGTTATGTTAGGGCGGGTAATGACAAAATAGGGTAGCTTGTGTAAAGCCAGTTTAGGTTAGCCTGGGTTAGGTTATGATAGAGTGTCATAGGTAATTAGAGGATGGTCTAACTTATAGATTTAGGCTAAGATCGGTTTGAATGACTGATGAGAGTACTGTTGTCTAAAATTGAGCTAGGTTAACATGCACGTAATCGAGCTAGATTAGGTGATAGCAGGTCGGACGTGATGTCGGTTTATACTATTTTAGGCTAGGATTTCGAATGTTAGGACTGAATTGTAGGACAGATGATAAGGGATGGTCTAGTTTAGGTTAGAACGCTCGACATCAGATTAGGCTAGATGATGTTTGGATAGAATACATAAGGATACGGTAGTCTGGGATAGGTTAGGTCAGGCATACTGATTGTCTTAGCCAGAGGTGGCGAAAAAGGGACTCGCGAGTCATTTTGACTCGTAGGCATCGTTCCCTCTCTGTTTCAGTTCATTTGATTTTCACATGCTGCTGAGTGATGCAGTGTGTGTTGCATAATTGGTGACTAACGGAAGGAAGGCGCTTTCGCGACCCTTGGTCTAAGCTATAGAGAGTGAGAGAGAGAGCAACGGAGTTTAAGGGCCCCCTAACAGCCCAAGTTATAAGCGCCCTCACTAAAGCTAAAAGTGTCAACAGTTAAAATAAAATCAGATAAAATAGAGACCAAAAGAATAATTAAAACAAAGACGTACAGGAGTAAAAACAAGCATTGCCACTTACGGTAGAACACCAAGTGAAATTCCTAGAGTATTAAAAACAGGGATAAAAGTGTTAAAAACAAGGTGCACAAATCTCATGTCGGGTCAGAAGAAAACCATAGGATAATCTATATTCGGGCAATAAAGCCACTTTGGGAGATAAAGGCTAAAGACATTCTACAACACTAAAACTACCTGCAAGCAGATTGAAAATCCAATCTGACAGAGATAGACGCCGGCGTAAAGGAGGTAAAAAGTGACACTGGAGCAAAATGTTACGGACCGTCAAAGGTGTGTCACATTGCACACAAACCGGTGCGGGGCAACATTTAATAAATAACTATGACTAAAATGGCAATGTCCAATTCTCAGTCTGGTTAAAATTACCTCTTCGCGACGAGAGGGGCGTATAGAGGTAACCCAGGTGATAGGGATGGGCTTAATCTCTCGTAGTTTGTTCCCCTAGACCATAGATCATTCCTCTCCCCAATGCAAATAAATGGCGTGGCGTAAAAGCACAATGAAGTCGCGCAAAGGAACAGAGGAGCTAAAACATCTGTGCTATAAAATAACAGCCTTAGCAGCAGCATGAGCGGTCTCATTCCCTGGCAGGCCTACATGACCAGGAACGCACACAAACGACACGTTTGTGCCAACACGGCCGAGAGTGTGAAGGCAATCCGAGTGTGAATACGATGCACAATACGATGGTATATGTACAACGGCTGGAGGCTCCGAAGTGCGTTCAGGGAATCTGAATATATAAAACACTGCTGTATACCATGTCGCTGTACAAAGAAAAGAGCCTGGAGTATACTAAAAAGCTCAGCTGTAAAACTGGAACACTCCCGTGAGAGACGAAATGTGAAACTGCGTGGACCGATAACAAAGGCACATCCTACACCCCGATCGTCCTTCGATCCATCAGTATATATAAAAACGAGATTCTTTAAACGATAAAAAGGCAGAACGAAAGATGAAGCCGGGAGTTGTGGACTTTCGCATAGACGTCAGTCCAAGATAAAAAGTGCATTCTGCGCACAGCCATGGGGGAAAACTGCTTCCCCCCGGAAAACCACACAAGGAAATTCCACGTCCAATCCCCGAAGCAGCTACCGAAAATGTACTCCTAGGGGGAAGAAGTGCCAGGGAGCGAGACTCATACAGACGATCTAGAGAATCGTCAAAACAGGGTCCATGCGTTGGGTGTTCCAGCATGCTGGAGATGGGCAAGCATAGCTGCAAAGAAGATCGTCACGTCGATTAGACAACGGAGGTTCGGCAGCTTCAGTACAAAGACTGATGACAGGGCTGGTGTGAAATGCATCTGTGGATAGCCGAATACCAAGATGGCGAATGGCATTTAGGCAACATAAAATGAAGGGTCGCGCAGAACCATACACAATACACCCATAGTCCAATTTGGAGCGGGCCAACAATCGATAAAGGCGTAAAAGACCGGTCCGATCAGCTTCCCAGGACGTGCCGCTTAAAACCCGTAAATTTGAAAGAGAACGATGATACCGAGCTCTCAAATATGCTATGTGGGATGACCAACAAAGTTTTCGGTCAAAGAGTAAACCCAGAAATTTCACTTAGTCTGCGAAGGTCAGAGCTTCTGAGCCGAGTCGGAGGATAGGCTGGGGGAACTCCCTTCAGCACCACAAATTTACACACACGGATTTTTCGGCAGAAAACCGGAACCCATGTGTAATGCTCCAGGAATACAGACTTTCAAGGCAACGCTGGAGTAGTCATTCCATGCGGATGGTCCGCCGAGAGGTAAGGTGAAAAGCAAAATCGTCAACAAAAGGTGGCGCTGAAATTGCTGGTGGATCACAGTCCACAATAGAGTTAATAGCTGCAGCAAACAGTGTGACGCTGAGCACAGAGCCCTGAGGTACGCCGTTGTCCTGAGTAAAAAGCTGGGATAAAACCGAACCCACACGTACACGAAATACCCGGTCCTTCATAAACTCCCGAACGAAGATAGGGAGACAACCACGAAAAGCCCATTGATAGAGAATACCAAGAATGCCTGTCCTCCAGCATGTATCGTAAGCTTTCTCTAAGTCGAAAAATACGGCCACAGTATGACACCGATATACAAATCCATTCATTATAGCTGTCGAAAGGTTTACTAGATGGTCAACAGTGGAGCGGTACCGGCAGAAACCGCACTGCACGTTCATTAAAAGTTTCCGAGATTCCAGCCACCATGTTAACCGCCCGTTGATCATTCGTTCCACAACCTTGCAAACGCAACTGGTTAGGGAAATCGGACGGTAACTGGAAGGTAGTTGTCGATCCTTCCCAGGTTTCATATGGGAACAATGGTGGATTCAGGCCATATTGAGGGAAATGCACCATCTTGCCAGATACGGTTATACACCTGGAGGAGAAAGCGCTTACCATGAGTAGACATGTGCTGGAGCAGTAACACGTGTACGGCATCGGGCCCAGGGACAGAAGGCCGAGAAGTAGTTAGGGCATTTTCCAGCTCGCGCAACGAAAACGGACGGTTATAATCCTACCGGTTGCCCGAATGAAAGGATATATCTTGGGGTTCCATCGCAACCTTATGCGCAGGAAATCCAGGATGATAATTGGTAGAACTGGAGGTGGCTTCAAGCGTCATGTCCAGGGTGTCTGCGATAGCGGTATGACCAACCAGGATGTCAGTACCTATTCTAAGACCGGGTATAGTAGTGAGGTTTGATTTACCGGCTACGCGCTTAAGTTTGTCCCAAATGACGGAAGTGGGAGTAAATCTATTAAAACTTGCCACATAGCGGGACAAAGAAGTTAGTTTACTACTGCGAATAGTCCTTCGAGCCCTCGCACGCAGTTGTTTATAAATTAACAAGTTCTCTGTAGTAGGATGCCGCATAAAGATTCGCAGCGCACCTCTTCGTTCACGAATTGCTTTCCGACAATCTTCGTTCCACCAAGGAACCGGTAGACGTTTGGGGTGGGAAGACGTATGAGGAATGGAACGTTCACGGCGGCCATTACCACTGAAGTCAGGTATGCTATCATGTGGTCAATAGTTGGAAATTCACAGCTAGAGAAGCAAGCAAGACGTGAATAAAGTTCCCAGTCTGCCTTATTGAATTGAAACTTAGAAATACCAGTGGAAGATACAGTAGCCATACGTATAGTGATGATGCATGGGAAATGATCGCGCCTATCGGAAAATATGTTGCATACCAAACGACTATCAAGCTATGCAGGACAAAGGCTCAAATCCAGATAGGAAAGAGTCCCAGATGCGCCAGAGAAAAGTGTTGGTTCTCCAGTGTTCAGGACGCAAAGATTAAATTGATCAATGAGGTCAGAAATAAGGCCTCCCCTTTCGCATGTCCTTGGAGATCCTCAAAGAGGATGATGAGCATTGAAATCCCCTACAATAAGTAAGGTGAAGGGAGTTGGGACACTAGATGAAAGAGATCAGCCAATACGAGGGGAGAAGAAGGCGGATCATAAATGTTGCAAGTGGAAAAACGAAAGCCACAAACATGCACAGCAACAGCTTGCAAGGGAGTGTTGAGCGGAAGATGTTCATAAAGCACATCGGCGCAAATCAAGGTCGAAACTTCACCATGAGCAGGAAAACCCTCCTCCGCGGCTAGATCGTAGCGCACCACTGAGAATCTGCGCAAAACAAATGCATCATGAGGACGAAGTTTGGTCTTCTGCAAGCAAACTATAAGTGGTGTTTGACGGCGTAATAGAACCTCCAATTCAGCTCTTTCCACTGGAGGAGAGCCATTAGAAAGACGAGAAAGCAGATGGTTTGAAAAAAGCGTATGCGGCAAGAAGACACCTATGAAGCACCTTCGGCTACAATGGTGCGGTATAACTTGAGCTTTTTCTTGCGCGTAGGACTGCGGCTCGGTCTGGTACGACCGACAACTATCCGCATCACCATCGCTACTACCTGTGTTATGTCGTCCGAGTACGAGAACGGGAGCGACTCGTGGGACGACGTGTGGGAGATTTGCGGTTGGTTCAGTCAGAAACGGTGCTAGAGGTAGAAACTACAATTGCCTGTATGGAAGGATCGTGTGGAATGCGTGGTTGAAAAAAGGACACAATTGGAGGCGGTGTCGCTTTGGATACCTATGGAAACACGACAATGAGAGACGGGAGAGGTGTGCGCCACGGCATCCTGCTTCCGAACGCCATCGCGGACGGCAGCGGAATACTTCAGGGTGCAGTTTGTGGTAAAGCTTCCGCACTTCTGGAAACGTTAAGCGTTCCTTGATACGTAGTTCTTGGATATCCCTTTCCTCTAGAAACTCTTTGCGGTTGGACGGATGAGCACCACCACAAATAGCACAAGTGGGGTCTTGAGCACACATCGATCCGTGGCTCTGACAAACAGGCGAGCCGCAACAACGTGTGCCCGAACTTCTGGCAACGGAATCAGCGCATTGGATTGGGTATATAAGGTCGGACAGGCGCGCTCTCATAGACCATGTAGGTGGGTAATTCGCTCCGTTCCAACGTCAGAAACACCGTGCGGTGAGGAAACGGCTTGTCATCCCTTTTTCCAACGAGGCCATAGGAGGCAGCAGCCCCTTGATCAGACAGGCAATTCCCAATTTCCTCATTGGAAATTCCGTTTAAAGTGGCGTTTATTACCACACCTCGGCTGCCCGTCATAGTTCTGAGTTTTTGCACCTTAATGGGGTAGGATCCCAGGAGATTTGCCCTCAATAACATCGCCGGTTATTCGTCATGTAACACTTCCTTACAACGCGTTGCGTTTCTCACTTTTCCACCGATACGATCAACTTCTTTCCGTATATAAAATGGACTGACATCCTGCATCGTCTTGCCTTCACAATTAAGCCACATAACAAAAAATGAAAAAAACGAGGTGTTGAGGAGGTTAAGCGCAGAAGGGCTATCATGGAAAGAGCCTCCTTCCGGAACCGTAGGCGTCAGCCTGTCATCCGGGGGATGTAAAAGAAAAGACACCTAAATTTTGCGGGCTGTGCCGTCCTGGAGCACGAGCTCCAGGTCTGATCTCAAAGAATACTTCAGAGGAGTTACCCTCGACTGTCACTAATTACCGGTATACGACAGTTTCACCACAGACAGGCCCGACTTAATGCCCCTACCACTGGAATAACCACCAGTGGCCCCCACTTTAGGCCACGCTGCCTCAACAGAGCCAACGCGGATTCAGGGGACTTATGGTTGATTAAATTGGTCCTCAGACAGCAGTAATACGTCGATTCCCCCAGTCAACCTAGCCACGCGCGGCCGCCGAAATGCCCGAGGGGACCCGGCCCCTAATGGGGCTACGTGGGTGTACATGGCAATGTAACGGCTCTGCACCTAGTGTCGTATGAAAGGGGTAGTGAGGAGGGTGCACTCGACCTTCATGCTTGAATCCTACGGAAAGCACACAAGTGTGAAGCTGCGCTGAAACCGCGGGACAGCAACCACGGAGATAGAAAAGATCGCTGTTGGTGTGACCGGTGTTAATAAACCTAAGGAGCCTAAATCTAGTATAAGAAATAAGTGTAGAAGAGGAAGAGTGAAAGAAATAAAGATAACGTGACCAATCCAGATGGGGATGAGGGGATGACAATGTGAGGACTGGCTCGGGCACCCCGGGTACCCAAAACCGTACTCACATAAAGTGAGCCCCTGGGGGGAAGCTATAACGGATGGGTTAGCTTAGGTTGTCTTAACAACGGATTTGCTCATCCTTGGTTACTTTTGTGCTTATGTTTGATACTTTTGGCTACGTTTTATTACGTTTGGTTATGTTTTGGTTAGGTTGGACGATGACGGAATAGAGAATGAGAGGATATTTCAGAGTAGGTAAGACTGAGATAGGTTAGGCTAGGATGTTCGAAGTGTGTTAGTTTAGACTACTTCTATATACCCTAAAACTGTAAACCAATACACAGTTTATTCCCCTCCTCTCACAGGTTAACTGCTTAAAATATTGAAGTTTACAAGGTTTAGAAAATATGAACTTTAAAGCTATATAAAAAATCTTCTAACATTGAATTACCTATGAAGTTATTCAAAATACCAGTGTTAATACATGTATTAGCTATGAAACTACTCTAAATGCCTATGATAATACCTAAATTACCCTTAATATCCGTGATAATACCTGAAATACCGTTTAAATCACTCAAATGCCAGTGATACTAGCGAGTTACTTATGAAGTTACCCTTATTAACTGTAATAATACCTAAATTATCCACGAGGTTGCATTGCTTGTGTTCCAAAATGTCTTTGAAGCTTGTAACAATACCTGATTCATAGCATAGTATACCTTTAAAGAGTCCCAATTAATTTTACCAAAATCGTTTAAAAATGGCGAAAGTGCCAGAATAGCTTAAAACAACATAAATTTCCTCAAAATGTTCAAACAGTCTTTGACAATAGCATGAAAATAACAAACAGTTACGAATAACCCTTCAGAATACCTCAAAACCAGTGCCAATACCATGAAAAAACCTGCACTGATGATTAAAATACCTTTGAAACGCCTGAAATTCTCCTGTGCGTGTTCCAAAATAAAACCAAAAATGTCATAAAGCCTATAAGAGGCCTCTAAATGCCTATTCCACAGCATCAAATTACCATCAGAGTACATGCAAAGTAGGCCAACATGTCCTCCGAAAATGGCTTACAAGGGTCTCCTGAATTACATATAGCTACATATACGTATAGACAGTGTTTAAAATACCGGTTAACCCATTCCACCCTTCTGGGAAAATTCCCTAAACACCTTCAATTCCTGTCTTACCTAGCATCTCCCCTCGTTTTCTCGACCTCTCCTCATATAAATATATACTCTATCTTCTACTGTCTTCCCTAGCATCTCCCATCGTTTTCTCGACCTCTCCTCATATAAATATATACTCTATCTTCTACTGTCTAACCTAGCATCTCTCCTTGTATTCCCTATCTCTGCTATACAAATACATATTCTATCCTTCCAGACGTGTCTAGCCTTGTATCTCTCCTCGCATTCCCTATCTCCCCCCACATAAACGCATTTTCCAGCGCCGTACCACTACTACCTTAGCATCTCTCCTCATTTTCCTATCTTTCTCATTTAAACGCAATTCTACGCTTCAAATCCTGTATAGCCTTGCACCTCTCCTCATATTCTCTATTTCTCCCATATAAAGCGCATATTCTGCCTTTCGACCCCTGTCTAGCCAACATCTCTCGTCGTATCCCCCCTCTCTCTGCCATATAAATGCGTATTCTACCTTCAACCCCTGTCTAGTCTAGCATCTCTTCTCGTTTCCCCTCTCTCTTTCCATATTAACGCATTTTCTAGTCCTCTATTCCCGCCTAGCATCTCTCCTTATATTCCCTATCTCGCCCATATAAAACGCAAATCCTGCCTTTTAACCCCACTCTAGTCTAACATCTCTCGTCTCTGCCATATACATATATTTTCTAGTCGCCTAACCCCCGGTTAACTTAGTACCTCACCCGGTTTTCTTATCTCTCCCATATAAACGCATATTCTACGCTTCAAATCCCGTCTAGTCTAGCATCTTTCCACATATTCCATATCTCTTCCCATATAAAGGCATATTCTACCTTTCAACCCTGTCATCGTGTAGTGGTTACCATGCTAGCCTCTAGTACCGAGGTCGCGGGTTCAAACCCAGCGGAGGACGATGGATTTTTTCGGGAGTAAAAATCCTTAGCATGGCTTCCTTCGGAAGGGAAGTAAAGCCGGTGGTCCCGTGTCGTAGATTTACGGTACGTAAAAGAACATCAAACCTGATAAAGAGGCCTCTGAGCAAAATTACCGGTCTTTCACGCCCAATATATAATGGTACGCTAAGGATCGTAGTAGTTAACCTTTTAGTGGTCGCGCGGGGTGTTCAGAACTCCCCAGTCATTCTTATCGATGTACTATTACATAAGGGATAGGAGTATACCTTAATGATCTTTGGTACCTTTCTAGGAAGTAATGTGCGAGCCTTAAGTAAAAATACAATCTATAATGGAAGCCCGAGTTCCAAGAAAACACGCAACAATATGACTTGGGGTGTTGTCAACACCCCGCGCGAGTCTTTACGTTACTGTGCGCTGAGAAAGCTTACAGTTGTTTTCCGTAGTACATGTTTGTCTGTTGTCACTCTGTGTGGTTAGTTCAGCAATGGATGCTTACGAGGTAGAGCAAGAAAGAATGCAGAAGCTTCTGCAAGAAGTACTAGACGAATCTTCTGAAGGAGAGGAAACAGACAGTTGTGAAGTTCTCTCTCATCACAGCCAAACAGAAACGGAGGATGAAGACAACCTAGAATTACAAGTAAGTACAGCAGACAATAAAAGCGTGCGCTACTTCTTTGTTGGGAAGGATAAGGTTTCCAAATGGAAGAAAAACTGCCCTAGTCGCAAGGTTAGAACTCGAAGTGTAGATCTTGTAATTCACCTTCCTGGTGTGAAAGCTGTGGCAAAAGCTACGAAAACGTCTGGGGACTATTTCTCGCTATTTATAAATGATATAATCATTAGAACGATTACATCGTGCACAAACATTTTTACATACAGCACATTGCATCAAATTTCTCAAGAGACCGTGATGCCAAATCAACCGATGAGAGGGAAATTAAATCTCTTCTGGGTATATTGATATTGGCAGGCTATTACCGAGCGGGACACCAACATCTGGAAGACTTATGGGATATTAATGGTTTTGGAGTTGCAATTTTTCATGCAACAATGAGTTTACGGCACTTTGGTTTCTTGTTGCGCTGTTTGAGATTCGATAATATTCGAGACAGGCACCACAGCGTAGAGCTCTTGATCGCCTAGCTGCATTCAGAGAAGTGTTTGAATTATTTCTGTCGAACTGTGAGAATAATTATACTGTGTCTGAATATAAGACGGTGAATGAACAACTGGTTGCATTTAGAGGTAGATGCTGTTTCCGTCGGTATATACTAAGCAAGCCAGCGAAATATGGATTGAGATTTTCGCCTTGTGCGATGCAAGAGTATGGTATACTTTGGGGATGGAAATGTATGTTGGAAAGCAACCAGAGGGTCTCTTTGCATTGTCAAATTCACCCAAGGAGAAAGTAAATAGACTCGTAAAGCCTATCGAGAGCACAGGACGAAATATGACTCTTGACAACTGGTTTTGTTCCATCCCACTGGCTGAAGAACTCCAGAAGAAGAAACTGACAGTAGAAGGAACTATTAGAAAGAATAAGAGGGAGCTACCTCCAGAGTTTGTTTGCACGAGAGGTCGTGCATTAAGAAGCAGCATTTTTTGATTCAAAACGGACAGTACTATAGTTTCATATGTGCCAAAGAAAGGAATAAACCGTATCCTCCTTTCATCTTTGCATCATGACGATTTTATTGACACTAATACTGCGGATGAGAAGAAACCAGAAATTATAACAATGCATAATATGACCAAACCAGGAGTAGACACAATAGATGAAATGTGTGCTACTTACTTAACCTCAAGGAAAACCAGGCGCTGGCCACTTGCCCTGTTTTCCCGAATGATTCATCGCATTAACGCCTTCATCATATATGCAAGTAACTACAATGAGAGGATTTCCTAAGGAATGTTCTTACGTGAAGTGGGAAAGGAATTAGTAAATGCCATAGTGCTCAAGAGAGCAGCCACTAACTCCTTGCCTAAGCATGTTGGAGAGAAAGCTGCTAAAATTGCGGGAATCGAAGACAGCAACAATGTAGCACCTTCTGAACCAAGGATATCTAAGCCCAGGCGCTGCGCAGTTTGTCCTCGGAGCAAAGACATAAAGGTTAAATCGCATTGTGTCGATGTTTGAAAGCCTAGTGTCTAAAGCACATGTATGTGAAAACTGTTATGGTACCTCACCCATTGTAGCCAGTGACTAAATTCATAAAACTTTTTGTATGAGTTAACAGAATAAACGTTTAGTGATATGTGTGTCACCTAAATCTGTAGCACAGAACGAAGAGTACCACAAATAAATAATTTCTAAAAGGTTGTAAGAAAATGGAAAATATTGTATATGCTTCAAGAAATGTAATTTGGTATGTTATTAATATAAAAAATACGCTCGTTTACAGCGAAGTAGCGTTCTGAAGAGCCATTTATTCTGAAAACATATTTATATTAATGATAAGCTGCATAACTATGTCATTATAGTCGCTTTTGTTTGGGATGTCAGAAACACCCCACGCGACTAATACCGTTATGAAAATAGGCGCGACCGCATAAGGGTAAAAGAGCGTTCATAAATAAAACTCAATTTTATTTTTCAACCCTGTGTAATCTAGCATATCTCCACATATTCCCTATTTCTCCCATATATAGCGCATATTCTGCCCTTCGACACCTATCTAGCCTAGCATCTCTCCTCGTTTTCCCTCACTCTCCCATATAAACGCACTTTTTGGTCCACTGCCCCCTCCTAGCCCAGCAGCTCTCCTCGTATTCTCTATCTCTGGCATATAAATACATTTTCTAGTTCCCTATACCCCGCCTAGCCAAGCACGTGTTCATGTTTTCCTACCTCTCACATAGAAACGCATATTCTACGCTTCAACATGTCTAAGCTAGAATCTTTCCTTGTGTTCCCTATCTCTCCCATAAAAATGTACATTCTGTCTTTCAAACTCTGTCTAGCCTGGCGCGTCTCCTCGATTTCCCATCTCTCCCATATAAACTCATTTCCCTCCTTCAACCTTTGTCTAGCCTAGCATCTCCTCTCTTTTTCTATATAAATGCAAAAGTTGGCCTCCCTCTCTGCTATGTATCCTACTTGCATAATTTTGTAGTGGTAACATCCCCGTCGTCTGTGCCAAGTTGTCACTCGACACTGCCAGGTATTTGTGGTAGTTTTTCCCAAAGTCGCTCTCTATAATATCCGTCATCTCCACCACTTTGTAGCGAATCCCGGGTGTTAATCCAGACGACTAGTATGGAGGTAGTGAACTCAGATGGGTAGGATACTCTAAGCAAGGGCGGGAGGAGGTCATGGATGACTAGGGGGTAGCGAATGAAGCACCAGGTTCTATAAAATCTACTCGACTAGGACATTTACTAAGAACATCAAGGATAGAACTCTCTTGTGGGCAGCGGGGCTTGGAATGTGGCACACAGGGATTTAACAGGGGAGTTCTAGCTGTTGTTGATGCACAACAAGCTAATCGTAGAGTCCGGGGTTCAAGATCCTGGCTAAGGAAGATGCGTGCATTCAATATGACAGCGACCCCACTGGCCCAGATCACGACACATTTCTATAGCCAGCTCAGCCTTCCCTTAACTTCACTACGTGACAGACTCAGTTTCGACACTCTTTAAAAAATCTAATGCAACTACTTGACCATCGTTCAAGTCTCACGAAGCGTCTTACAATATACATTTTATTTGCAATGCGAATATCTTAAACATATGATATTTTAATAAAAAAAATAGAGCCATTAAAAACGTAAGGAGAATTTTTCCATGGAAATGGTGGAGGGATTTTCTTGAAAATTGGAAGACACTGAACTGAAATACCAAATTTGGTATTCAACCGACTTTTCGTATAGTTATGCTGTTCACAGATACACAAAACACACACAGCCGGAAGTTTTTTCTAAAATGCTTTCTTTTTATTCAGGAAGTTTCAAAACTTGCATTTCTGGTGAAATAGCAATATAATTTTGGAATGTAACACAGTATTTCTCTGCTTACTATAATTGATTAGGTAAGCAGTAGGGAAAGTAAAAATATTATATTATAACGGAGAAGTTAGTTACTGAACTATAAAAAATCACTTATTACTTTTAATAATAACTTTTGTTGCAGAAGTAAGCTATCGTTCTGTTTCATTTGTTTGAATTATTTCCTCTAAAGAAGCCATAATAAATATGATTTTTATTTCTTAAATCCTACCGACATAAAATATAGTAACTTCGTGAAATAATAGCAACAAGTGTAATAAATACAGACAAATAATCATTTAATCTACAATTAATTAAGTTTTGGGGTTTTACAGTACAGTTACTTTGTGTATTACGTAACTAGTAGGTAGAGAAAGTATTGCATACCACACAAACATTCGATACCGATATTTCGCCGGAAATACATGTTTTGAGGCCCCTGAATCCAAGAAAGCATTTTGGAAGCAGTTCCGCGCGCGTGCATGTGTCCGTGAACAGCATAACCCTAAAACGAAAAGTCAGATAAATACAAAGTTCAGTTATTTAAGTTCAATACCTTCCAAAGACACGACAGGGAGAGTTTCAAGAAAACCGCTCCACCCCAAACTACCCTTTTCATGAAAATGTATTCGAAATCCTACATTTTCTAAAAAACGGCACTAACGATTTTGATTAAAATAGCATATATTAAAGATATTTACATGACAAATAAAATTTATATCTCCAATTTTCTGGGAATAGCCTGTGAAGTCCTTTTCATTCGGAAGGAAGTTTGTATAATGTTGTACAACTGGTAAACGTTAAGCGATAGACGAAAACGTACTGTACAAAAAATGCAAATCTCATTAAAACACACAATTTACTTAAAATACCTAATGTCCAGCATATAGCGTCCAGTTGTTAAACATTTGACTATCGCTGTTCACTTTGTATCTATAACGAAATGTGTGATTTAGCTATTTTCGGAAATGTTTATCTGGATTAAAATCGCGGGTTCACCCCGGCCAGGACAGATGGTTTAAGTGTGCTTAAAAGCGACTGCCCCGTATCAATACATTTACTATCATGTAAAAGAACTCCTACTGGACGAAATTCCGGCACACCGGTGATGCTAATGTGATCCTGACAATTGACAGTGTTGTTAACAAACAAAGTGTGTATAAAATAGTGGATTAAAATTAAGTAAATGGGAAAATAAAGTTTAGTAAGAATAATTTGTATACTAAGTAATAAGCAATAGAAGATAGAGAAAGTCATGTGGATGTATCACATCAACTTTTTTTTAGTTAAAGGTCTTTTTTTTTTCAGAAGCACCACAAATGTACATGTCGCTCGACGCACAGCGGTGTTAAGAACTATGTGTGTGTTATGTCGCTACAGCACTGCTCAAAACTACAATTATCGGCTATTTGGTGATGTCTGCCATAGACCAATATTGTTGTGTAATACATAAAAAATATGATGCGTTGCAGTCTCATGTCTTTCTATTTCTTGTTAACAGAGATTAACTTACATTGCACATATTTTACAAGTTTCGTGAAGAAGAATACCGTAGGATAAAGCGATAGTCAGATTTTTTAAAAAGTAGATCGCTATGTGATGACTTTGAAACTCCGGCCATTTGCAGTTTCACGAGAAAAAAAGACGAAGAACGAGTTACCACTTGAAAAGGGTATTTGAAAATTCAATCCAGTGTTTATTATGTCTCATAAATGGTTAACTCCACAAACATTTTTATATGACATTAATTGTCGCTAATTAGGTCTGTTTTTTCTATTGAGTAAGATTTTTTTTAAATGACTTACCAGTTGTACGAGGCGTATTCCAAAACTAAGGTCCGTTTGGTCATAATAACAACATCACTCACGAGACAAGGTTTTTATTGACAGTAATATGTGCCTACATATACACTTTACTTTTCCTCATAATCGCCGTTCACATCTATACACTTGCTGTAACACTCCATCAGCTTCTTTAACCCCTCGGCATAGAAGTCTGCCGCTTGGGACTTGAACCAGTTGGTAACGCTCGTCTTGAGTTTATCGTCCGTTTGAAATTGTTGTCCATCCAGCCACCGTTTCAAATGCAAGAAGAGGAAATAGTCGCTTGGTGCCAGGTCGGGACCGTAGGGAGGGGGGTCAAAGAGTTCCCAACTCTTGAATCTTCTCTTTGGTTATGGCAGCGGTGTGTGGGCGTGCGTTGTCGTGAAGGGGGCGGCGTCGATTTTGGATCGATCGCACGTTTCAGTTTAGTAAGCGTTGCACAGCACATGTCAGCTGCAATTGTTAACCCACGGTCTTAAAACAGGTATCCATTTTTGGATTCGTGTACGGCGATTGCTTATACGTTTTTGGTTTGGGTGAACCGGAACGGCGCCACTGCATTGACTGTTGTTTCGATTCTGCATTGGTGTACGCTATCCATCTCCATCTTGTCTATAGCGCTCTAAAAATTGTCGTGCACTAAGCATTCATTGCTGTTTGTGCTGATCGGTGAACAGTTTTGGCAGCCACCTCGCACAACGTTTCCGATATCCAAGCTGTTCAGTGACAATCCTGTAAAGTGAGGTTCGAGCAACATTTGGGGATTTATCAGCCAGACCACTAATCGTCAAACGCCGATCACTTCGAAGTTTTTGGTTCAGTTGCTCAACGATGTCGTTGGTCCGAATACTGGGTGTAACACTTCGCTATTCATCGTGCTCATTTGTTTGGCCATTTCGAAATTCTCGACACCAGTGTCGAACCTGTTTGTCACTCATTATGTCCAGTCCATACACGAGGCATAACTCACGATGAATGTCCGCAGCTGACGATGCTTTTGCCATCAAAAAATCTAACCACACCGTGCACTTCACAACTGGCGGGGTCTACGTTTATCACGGACATTGCGATCTGCTCTCACCGAAAGGCAAACGCCTACTGCGTCACACCAACACTACGGTAGGTTCCTCAGGAATCGGTAGACAGTGCTACATGCGTAAAACGTCATGCAGGCCTACCACACGTTAAATAATGTTCACTGGACCTTACTTTCGGAATACGCCTCGTACAAAAGTCATTCAGAATGAAGAGGACTTCACAAGTTGTTCTCAAAAAGTTTAAAATAAGTATACATTTTATTTGTCATGCGAATATCTCAAAACCCATGCAAGAAACATAATTAGAGCTATTTTTGATAAAATAAAAACTAACGATTTTTTTCGAAACAAATGATAATTTTTTTTCTTTCTTCGTGTTGCTTCCTTCAAAGACACTGTATTTAAATACCAAGTTTGGTATTTTACCCATGTTTTCGTTTTTGAGTTATGCTGTTGGCAGATAGACACAGACACACACATATTATTTTAAATATTATTTTTATGGATTCATTGAGCATCAAAACGCGTATTTCTGATGAAATATTGTATTTTTGGTGGAAGCAATACTTCCTCTACTCAGTAAAGGTAGAGAAAATAAAAACTTTATGCGTTACTTTCACATTATTTACTCTATCCACATCGTTTATTTTATATAGCTTCTACAAACTACTCTTTCAAAACCTTATTCTTCTATGTACTACAAGTTAATTGAGATTAACGTACATTTGCATAAATAGCACCATTACGCATTTCATTTCGGCACAAAGGAGATAGGAAAAGTCCAATGTTTAAAAACGGGCCACTATATATTTGGAAGACCAAGGCTCTTTCCATGTCATCGCTAAAAACAACCAGTTTGCATTTCAAAAGAATGTTAACATGGCATACCCACACAAAACTAAGCTAAACGTCTCACGAGGCTGTGAGACCAACTACAAATCATCTCTACGAGTTGACTATACTACACAGCTACACAAGATAGTTCTGCGGCTACTTCTCCTATTTGTCACTCCTAGGTCTGTTTTTAAGGTAAGTACCGATAATTATTTTTAAAAAATAACAGAACATTATTTTACAAATACTTTAATATCATTCATTGCCTTAACCTTACTAGGGTTGTAAAAATACGGTATAATACTCTATAATACGAAAATGGGGCTAAACTACTGCATTTTACCACATTATTGGCATTAGTGGTATAATTCGATACCATCTGCACAACATTTATGTATCACTTTTCTATACACCTCAGATGACCCTTTCGCAGTTCTCGACTGTTCCTGAAGCTTGCGAACGTCCTAGTAACGGTATCCGGAGTATTTAAGGTACGACATGATTAGAATTGTTTTAGTTGTCAAGTATGATATAAAAGTAATTGATTATTTCTTTCTTTATCCTCTGTAACTTTTAAAATTATCAAAAAATGCTTTTTAATTATTCCGAGTCTTTGGGAACATTTGTGAGTGTGTAAGTAAAACAACTATGCTTTATTTTCAAATCACTTGGTTCACTTAATGTACATTATAAAGTAAAAAGGCCTTAATAGAAAATCGAGAATTTAGTATCCTTTACTTGCATTGAAATCACACATCCAACTAAATACGGGACCGGGTCTGCCAACGCAGAGACCACACCCTCGCAAACCCAGGAGTAAACTCGTGGGGCTTTCCATTAGGAGCGGTGCCTATTTTATATACCGCCCCCCCCCTGCCTGGTCGAAATCGGGCCAGAAAGCTCCAGCACCGACCCTTCCAAGCAACACATCCAACTATATGTATACCAATCTTACCGGGTATTAATCCGTTTAAAACTCTGATTTGTATTATAGCAATTATATCCCTTGCGTATTATACCTCGCCGCATCACTACACCTTACACTGCTTCTTAACATAGTCACTGCCACTTGTCGTAACGGGAAACCAGTTTTTGTATACATTCGTCAAAGAATGATGCCGCCTGCGATGAAAGCCAAGTCTGCACTTCTTGTTTCACACAATCATCCGCGTTGAAATTTTTTCCATCAAGGAATTTCTTCAGATGAAGAAACATGAAAATCGCTTGCTGCCAAAACCGGACTGTAGGGATGGTGGTCGAATTGTTCCCAGCCGAATGATGCGATCAGATCTTGAGTTTATTTGGCTGTGTGTGACCTGGCATTGTCACTCATTATTGGTCCCCATACACCCCTCGCAATTGACGATGTATGTTTGCTAGCGTAAAATTGTTCGCATTCAAAAAGCGAATCACAGTCGGCGGGTCGTTCGATTGTTGTAAACATTTCGAAACGCTCTAATAACCAATCGCTCACAGCTGCGCTAGCTTCCTAATGGATGGAGGAAGTGATCGGCAGCGCTGCATATTACAGCTGTACTTACTTTAAAAACACGCCTCGTATAAAGGAGCTGTGTTTTTTCCATTAAAATTTATCGTCTACTGGTGTTTCAGAGCAAGGAGCTGTGAACATCGGGAACACTCCAATGTATCACGAACTGGGAGCAGCCATCATCAGTGAATACATCTACCTTTCGACTTGGAGAATCTTTGCTCAACTCCATCAAGTATTGGGGTGTACTTTCAACAGGGACTCCGTATGGACGCTGCGCCTACAATCAAACCACGTTTGCCGCCGAACGTATTCACTTACGGACCAATCGCCCCTGGTGAAGATATATTTTGTTTCCTTCATTACGTGATCAGTTTTTGCTTTTTAGGAGTCGCACGTGACTATCGTCCTCCATTGTAGTTATTCTTTAGGTGTTATTCAGTACATTCTAAATGTTACCCTCAAATAATATAGAACGTAACTTGAATATTATTTAATTTTATTATTCTCTTTGTATACAGATTGAGGTGCAAGGCCTGATGAAGAACTGAATTAAAAAAGTCAAATTTTAACGGTTAATTTTGTTGTTCTGGTCATAGTAAAAAGGCCGATTTCGAGTGCTCATCTCTTGAATCTGCTATGTGATGGTGTAAGCTCTGAACATTAAATTGACATTTACAATATTACATTGTGGCTTCTGCACTGTTTATTTAGTAAAATGTGGTATACGAAATAATAAGCCAAAAGGAGACCATGTTGCGAGAGCTGTTGTTCCTTGTTCAGAAGGAAAAGGCAAGCAAAGGAAGAGAGATGTTGAAGTACGAGAAATAATAATTAGGAAGAGGAAAATGTGCTCATCAAAAACATTACCAAGACTTTCTGCATACCAATACTTTCGTTTAAATGCAGCGAACTGTCAGTGCAAGATATTCGCAAATTCCATCAAGCATTTTATGCTGTAAACAAGGATGTACAGGCTAATTTTCTATTTAAGCACACCATCTGCAGAATTAAAAAAAGAAGCAGAGCTAGAGGTGAACGGAAACAAATAACAGAGGAATGGACACGATATTAAATTCCGAAATCTAAGGATGAGGTAACGACACTGATTCACATGTGCAAGAAAGCATTTTGTGGGAGATTAGGAATTGATGAAAACAAAATTACAAAAGATTTGCAAGCGGCATTTTGTCTCAAGCAAGATGGCATACAAAACTGAGATAGTGATCATCATTCACGTCTGTATGAACCAAGAAGGGAGGCTGTTTAATCTTTTATACTTTTTTTATATATTTAATCTTTTTTCCATTAGAAAAACATTACTGCCGATCTGGAAATATTTGGAAGCAGTTTTTGCCAAGCTACTTATCAGTAGTAAACCATCATGGAATGTATAATAAAAATGTAACCGATGATCTTAAAGTATGTTATTCTTATCTCTACAACATATTAGTGTCCGAATACAATATAAGCTTTGGATCTCCAGCTGTTGACAAGTGTTTTAAATGTGTTCAGTACGAATTAAAGCTGCAAGCAGGAGAAAATGCATGAGAGGCTGATCTTATACTACGTAAGAAGAGCAGTGTGGCCTTCTATCAGTTACTGAAGCAGAAGAATGAGAGAGAATTCACACTTTCATTCCACTGCCAGAGGAATTAAATACAACCGAGACTACTGGACCAAGGTGCCTACTACAGCAGGTAATTCTACATTTACAACTTCACTATCTGTGAGGGAACATCAACAGATACTCAACCAAACGACAATGTTCACATATACTCCTGGAATGAAACCAACGCTGAAAAAGGTTCTTCAAAAATTGCATCAGCAATATTCTACTACTTGCGAAATATGAACTATTCAAGTTATTCTGTTCGGCTCTTCGCTGATGGGTGTGGAAGCCAGAATAAGAACTCGAGAACGGTTTAGATGCTGAATGCACTGGATGTGCTCCGTCCAATGTGAAAGAAATTGAACTCATGTTTCCAGTCCTTTATTCCACCAGATCGTGTTTTCGAAAGAATTGAAATCGGACTTAAAGATCGAGGTACAATTATCAAACCTGAGGAGTACCTGGAAATTTTTCGAAATTATGGAGTCATGCTGAAATTATGTCAAAACTGTCCTCTTTATAGTTGGAGTGTATCTCAGGAAAGCCTCAAAAAGTTCTCTCCTACTTAACGGTTCATTATTTCTAGAGCCAAACACCAACTGCTCCATTTGTTGTGAGGAGTGAACCTTGGTACAAAACCAACACTGGAGTACCAAAAGGTGATAAAACTGGAGGTAAATGTCAGTGACTTCAAACCGCGGTTTCATAGAGTATCCCTGTAAAGAAACAGAAGAAAGATGACTAAGCAGACCTCGATTTCTATCGCAATATTACTTATAAGGAAATCATCGGTGCAACAGAACATGAATCTGAAGATGAACTTGAAGACGTATAATGGAAGACGCTGACGACGTGTAACCAGAAATCTGTTTTTGCTGAAAAATATTAGCATCCGTTTTAATAATATGATTATTAGTTTTTCAGATTCTATGGTGCATTGTATATTGGTAGAAAATGTTATTTCCTTTTGGTTTTACTTATTTATTAATTAAGCAAACAATATCCCTGTTAATATGAAGCATTTTTACATTCATAGACATTTCTTTTTCTATGTATATAATTTGAAATGATCTTTAGAGAAATTAATATTAAGGGAACAAAACATTCGCGTTACTTCAGAAAACAAAATGTCCCTCCCCCGTAGCTCAGTTGGTAGAGCACCTGTCTGCTTACGGGGATCCCAGGTTCGATTCCCGGCTGGAGAGTGGGATTTTTTCTCTAGCCAAGATTATTTCCTATCCTCCCCAGAGTCTGGAAGAGTGAATGAGGGCGCGTGTGTGTATGAGAGAGAGAGAGAGAGAGATCTAATGATTAAAACCCGAAGTTTACCAGAAACCCAATGAGAAACGAATACAAGTTAACACCATTGCCTATAAATGGAACTTTAAAGAATATATCCCTTCTCCAATATTTTTATTTCCAAAATGTCTCTAGTCCACTTCTCATTTCCAAACGTCTTTTGTATACAAACTAATTTAATAGATTATTCAGCGTCAATGTGTATTATGATTTGGCTCCATCGTTTTGTATCGTAAAATACGTTATTATAAGCGCTAATTCATTAATTTTAACTATTTATGACAAGCCTGTACGTTTCTCTTGATTCACCGAAATTATTGTTAGGTTGACAAGACACATCTTGGGAATAAGTGCCTCAACTATAATATTTTGATATGTATCGGACAAGAGACAGTTGGGAAAGGAATACCGTGGGCTTCTGAATGAAACTAAATGGAACAAGAGATGTTTTATTTCTGAAATCGTTGGTGTTTGTCGTCCCCCATCTTGGTTCAATGTATAATGAGCAAAAGACATTATGGAAACAAACCCAACTTTTAAATGTATTTTTTATTATATATAGAACGATTTGTAATAAAATGAACCCTTCAATAGATTCAGAAAAACGTGCTGAACGCAAGAGGCTTCATAACCTCGTATCGAAAATTTTAGGAACAAGAGACTATTTGGAAATATTGGCAAGCCTTCTTTACAAAATAACCTATGGATTTCATCAATTACCTTCTATCCCTCATGGAGTCCCCATTTCTCTACTCCCTATAGGATTTTGGGCTCCACCACTGTGTTATATAGCCGTTCCAACCACTTGAATCCTGTGTATTTGCAACCTTTTGTTATTGCTAACACACGTTTTCCTTTAGCTATTGCTGCTTTCTTCTGTTTTTCCGATTTTCCGCCTCCCTCTATTTTGACTCCTATGTAATTAATGTCTCTAACCATCTTATTATCTTTTTCTCATTTCTGCTCAGTTTAGCTCCTTTCTTAAACACCACAATCTGTTTTTTTTTCTTGGTTAAGTCTCAGTCCCCAGTCATTGCAATATTTTTCTATCCCCATGAAGTGCTTTTATTAATCCAATTGCCGTAAATGATCCCACTACCATCGTCCAATCACCGAAATATCTCAAAAAGCAATCTCGGTATCTGTACATTGTTTATCACTGGCGAGTGCTTATTGTATCTCCCTATTTCTTTTAATGTATAGTCTATAAATATATTAAATAATACAATAATGTTTAGTGAAATATCAGAATGGTCTTCTTTAATAGATTATAGCATATTAAAGTCAACTAGGGAAGGGAGGAATATGCAGAAAAAGACAGGTAAGGAGACAAGAGGAAGTATAGCATGGGTAAGATCAGAGGTGGGGAGGCTAAAAGGAATGAGGATGGGAATAACACAAAATCAATGCCCTTTATGTGGAGAGCAGGATGATCTAGTACATACATTGTTTAAATGTAGGGGCACTAACAAGTGGAAGGAGGAACAGATAAGTGACAAATGGTCAAAAGTTGACCCAAACATTGCGGCGAAAGAAATATTTATGAAGGAGAATGAGAAAGTTGGAAAGTTTATAAAGTGAGAAGCAAATGGTTATGGGCAGTGAAGAGAAACAATTAGGTCATAACATAGTTAATAATTATAGGTAAGAATAAAGTTGTAAATGTTATAAGTTCTCATGAGTGGGAGAGGTAAATGAGCCTGGGCTGAACGCCAATCCCACTTGTGTCTTGTATTCAGCTAAAAACAATAAATATCAAATATTAAAATTAAGCTACTCTATCTGCAATTTGTGTAGTATTTAGCCAATTAATAAAATAGAAACATTTTAAAAAAATGAAGTGAAGATTACATGTGGGAAATACATCAAAATACTTTGTTTTTCTGTCTATGTAGGCAAATCAAGGAAACCTCAGGGAATTGAAACTAGCAATGAAGAAACTGAAACCTGAAGGAATGGCGGACTTTTCTAAAGCGTTTACTGAAGCTTTTAAATTGCTGTCAAAGGTAAGAGCAGATACTGTGCTTTAAATTATTATTAGTATTGTTACTCAGCCATCCCGACAGATTAAACTGAATGAAGAAAATCTTTTTCACAGAGTAAAATTGACATGTGTATTATTTCTCTTGTAACGAAATTTGTTAATGTTTGTTAGTACAGGGAACAAGCACTTGGAGCAAACTGTAACCAGGCAATAATGATCATCACTGATGGCATTCCTTATTACTATAAAGATATTTTCAAGGAGTTTAACTGGTACATGTTACCACAGATGCCAGTTCGAATATTTACATACTTCCTTACTGAAGAGATACCTGATGACCGAGAGATTCGGTGGATAGCATGTGCCAACAGAGGTAAGCAAAATAGCTAATTTAAGGTAAAAACTGGACACGTTGTATCATTTGACCGATTCTCATTGCTTCCCTGAAGCTTAAGAATTCATAAATATTTTTTCAAAATAAGTTTTACACGTACTCTGATATATTCCGAGTAATAAAAAGGTGATCTATTTATGTAAGCTTCAGGGGTCGGTAACTAAATAAAATATTCAAAGTAAGCTTCATGTTGTTTAACACACATGTGATTCTCGTTCTTAGTCCTGGCCGGTTCTTTGGCATCACTGTGGGTGTTAGCTACATATATCGATGGAATTGTATTTGAGATAATCGTTTTGAATAGGCTATGCATTCTGCGTTTTCTCTACAAATTATAGTAGCAAAAGAACAAGATCTTATTCCCATATAAGCGATTATTATTTCAGTATTAGATATTAATGGAGATGTATTATAAAATGACCTATTAAAACATTATCAGTAAAATCTAAGGGGCTATACTCCAGTACAGTGGCGAATTGTGACCTCCAAGTTTGGGAGAGCGGCAGGTGATGTTTCTCCATTCGGGCACCCTTTACAAGGCAGATTTTATTTTACAGTTTACCTATTCTCTCTCTCTCTTCTCTCTCTGTATGTGTGTAAAAGACGGCCATATAAACCAAATACTGCTGCATATAATTTAACGGTTGTTCATTTCCGTTTGCTGCATGTATTTGTCAGTGCTGAAATTCAGAAATAAACGCGTGTAACGAAGCGAGGGTAAATTTGAGGCAGTATTTTTAACACTTAAATGCTTTCAGTCTAATTATATAATAAAAAAATAACAGTCCGCATTAAAGCAATATGTGTATAATATAATATATAAAATGTATGTAACAGTCATTGTATTAATGTTTATATTATTGTGTACGTGTATAATAATGTTATGTGAATGTATTACGTAATTTAATAATGTAGGAGCTGTGAGAATAAAAGCTGAAAGTTGCTAACAATGAGGTAACCTTGAGGCAATAGTGAATTGGAAAGTTTAATAATGCTACAAGTAATTCTTGGAACAATAATGTCATATTTAAAACAGTTTATAAATAGCCAATCAAAAACTAGGAAAAGCTTAAGTAAAATAAAAGTATTCTATTGGAGTAGGATTAGCCAATTAGAGACTTGAAACAGAGAAATTTACAAATTTAAGCGGTAAACGCCAGTCGCTAGTAGACAGCGTTCCCAACCGGACGCTAGACGCGTTCCCGAGCAGTTAAATACGTATTCTGTGTGAGACATAACATTCTTTACGGCGAGAATATCATAAAGTTTACGTGTTAAAAAGTGCAAGTAATTAATAAATAATCTTACAGCTCTCTATATAAGTGAAGTGTTATTTAATCGTGTGAAGGATTAATAAAAGGAGTGAAGTAAAAATTATAATTTGTGTAAGCCTACATTCTTTAGCCCCATCACCCCCTGCTAAGAGATACATGTTTCTACAAATTAATACTGACGCTGCCGAGGCAAACCTAAATGTATATAATATTTAAAGAAACATAAAAATGCAAAGTTGATTCCTAAACGTTGGGGCGAAGGCCACCGGAAACTTTGTACCATACGTGGGGCAGTTACTTCATCAAGTTTGGCTCCCCAACAGTGGAACTACAATACAACTCCTACTTCAAGTTTGGCACCTAAACGTGGGGCCAGAATAGGCAAGAATAGTCGAAAAGAAGAAAAGAATCGATGAAACTACAAGACTTCACTACAAGAACTTCAGAGAACTCCAGAGAACCTCAGAGAACTTCAAAATCATCAACAGCATCACCCAAGGACAGCAACAATTCTTTCAGGAGTTAGGGGCACGCAGTCGACAATTCAACGAGGGAATACCAGAATAAAAAGGTTTACTAACACAGCCAGAGAAAAGGTCAGAAAATTCCAATAATATGTGTATATAACTGTCAAGATAGTTAAGAAAATATATTGTTATTAAGATAATTTCATGCTGTTAAGAAGTGAAAAATTAAAATTCAGCAATTCCAAACAAAATATAACAAAAGAAAATTTACAAAATAAAATGGAAACAGAAAACAATGAAAATATGGAAGTAGGGGAGGATAGGTCAGCCATTACAGATTACAATGTAAATTTACAATCAGAGCTAGAGGAAACAAATAGGTGAGATGTAGAAGAACCATTATCTGTAAATTCACAGTTAGGTATAGAAAGAGATAGCAGTAGTATGCAAGGTCAATCACCTTTACATATATTGGTGCAGGGAACAACAACAGAAAGAAATACTATCCCTCAGATAGAGCAAGAAAACTTGTCACAACAAAATATTATGTGCCTTCTAAAAGCAATAACTGAAATAAATAAGCTAACTGAAACTAATAATAGGATAACTGAAACCAATACAGAGCTGAGAAAACACTTAAATAACAAGCTAAGTGAAACTAATAATAAATTAACTGAAATTAGTACAGAGCTGAGAACAGATTTAAATAAACTACAAGAAACTAATAATGAATTATCTAGTATAAAAATGCTCTAGCTAAGCAGATAGAAAATTATATGAAAGAAAGTAAAGCTGAAAATAGGACGTTAGAAATCAAAATAGAACAATCTTCTAAGGCACTTCAAAATGATATAAATTTAAAAGTAAATAAAGGTTGTAAGCAGTTAGAGCAGAAATTGTCAAGTCATTTTCAGTGCCGGCTTATGTTGCCTATACCTAAGGGGCTGCACTGATTATTGGAATTTTTGCTTACCTTAGTTATTTGAAGATGAATTGCATACGGCGATCTTTCTTTGTAGCAAACTTATTAACCACTCTCTCGTTGAACTTCGGGATGTTTTCTATCATTGCCTTTTCTATGGACAACAAAGCAAGTGCAGTTAGTCCATCTTCTCCAATAGTGTTCCTACGGAATGTTTTAATTCTTTTCAGTGTAGAGAAACAGCGTTCAGATTCACTTGTTGCTAAAGGTAGAGTAATGGCTATTTTCAAAAGTTTTAACACCTCGGAAAATGTGGAAGAAAGATTATTGGCTCTAAAATATTGAAGCAATTTTACAGCACCACCGATAATCCTGAATTCTTCTCTTGAATAGATGACTGCAGTTTGTCTTATCAAACACTGGAAACAGTTTTACGCATTCATTGAACGCACTTTCTGGAAATATTGAATTAAATTGCTCAAACTGTGATTCTTGTAGCAGGGAAGACACAGAAAAATGTTCTCTAAACTGGAAGCGGAGATTCAATTGAGACAGTATAACATTGGCTGCTGCTGCTCTGGTCTGTGTGTTTGAAACAATTTTTCTTTTGTGTGGGTTTTCTGCTGCCAAATCACAAAACTCCACTGTGTTTCTTGCTTTTGTAATTTCAGAAGTGAAAGTAGATATGTACACTAGACTTTGACAGCATCTATGTGGCGTTTCTGTAGTTGATTGTACAGTACTTACATGAGGCATAATTAAATGAAAAAAATTAAGACAAAAAACTCATTATTTCCAAGATACCCCAATATAGCAGATACCTCATTTATTGTCGCACTGTTTGAAGTCTCTGATTCTGACAAAATTTTAGAACATTCTTTCAATGCCTCCTTTTCGTAAATAACATTTACAGTCCTGGATTTGTAGTTGCACCTCGTGATCCATCACTGGGTATTCTCTTCTTAGCACACGGATCCAACACTGATGATCTGTGTGGAGAGCGGGAAAAGAAGGCGGGTATAGCAGAAAGATTTTAAAAGAAAATCCTAGCTTTTGTTTTTTGCCTGGCAGCTCGCTCCATTATCAGATTTAATTGATGTGCTAAGCAATGTACAAAGTACGCATTAGGGTACACATCTCTAACTTTAACTTGCACTCCATTGATAGTCCCGCTCATTACCACTGCACCATCAAAACTTTGACCTATGAGCTTCTTCTTATTTTTTAATATATTGCCAAGCTCAGAAATTACAACTTCTGCAATTGCATCGGAATTTTGCCCCATTCGGAATAAAAACTCCCCAGAATTGCTCAACAGGACTACCTAAGGCATTACAATACCTTAAGACTATTACAAGCTGGAACATGTCAACAATATCTGTAGTTTCGTCGGCCATAATAGACACATAGTCTGCTGCTTCAATTTCTTCTAAGATGTTTTCTTTACAAACTTCAAGAATGCACTGAAGTAACTCATTTTGTATTGTCTTAGAAGTTCCTTTAAAAATCGAATGGTTAAGATGGCACTTAAATAGGGAATCAATTTCTGCTGTATATTTAATCAACCCCCTGAACACCCCTTGATTTTGCGACCCTTCATGCTCTTCATGTCCTCTTAGGGGTAGCTCGTGATAACCACAAAATTTCACACAGTTGATTATCTTTATAAGAGTGTCCCTATTTTTTGGACTTGATCGTTGTGATGGTCTTGGATTGGCTTAAACATGTCTGAACATTTACTGACTCAAGTGTAGCAAAATTTAGCGTATTATTCACATGGTTTTTGAACATTTCATGTTTATGACGTTTTCCATATAGTCTCTCAAGTCTGAAATCCCCTTTTGAACCCATGCAATGTTGGCTGCGCCATCTTTTAATTCCAAATAAAAGGCAAGGAAAACAGAAACGGGAATTGCTGACTTCACAGCCACATATCTATTCGTATTTCGTGTAAAGTTCAGGACTGAAACACCTACTTTTTGGCGGCTTGTTGCAGTTTGAATAATATTTAACACAGGAGTTGGTCTTCCACGCACATTTCTCTTGCAGGGTTAAAGCGCCAAAACGAAGCGACTTTAAATACTCGACTGAATTACTCATTGTTACAAGCCCAGCATTGACACCAGAATATAAAATCACATTTGATTGTACTTTACTGTCAGGAAACAAAAATATATTTAATTTGCCGTGAAAATATTCACAAACAGTCTGATTTCACGAAAATCCACGCGAAATTGCATTTCACACCGCTTTTGAGACTTCAAACATTGCAGTCCAGTGAGTTCACTAAACGACGGCATGCACGGTAAGCTGAAACGTGTAGCGGAGCAATCAGAGAGGGAAATGGAAGCAATACGTAGCATGTTAGCGAGTTGTACTGGCAGTCCTCCGAGGGAGAAGCGGCTTCACATATGAACTTGCCGCGCAGCCTGATATGAACAAGTTGTAATGAATTATGCTAATGGTGCTCATATTATGTTCGTGATAGAACAGGACTTTGCTATAAATGAAGAAAAAATACTATATATACGGAAGTAATCTATTCAATTTAGGCAATTAAGCCAACAACATTAAATTTGCTCTGGGAGGGGGGGCTGCAGTCCCGCAGCCCCCCTTTATCGGCCGCCACTGGTCATTTTTATAAAAATCTAACTGAAATGGAACTGAAACTTACTAGTACTAAACAGGGTATTTCTAATACGTTAGATAAACAGAGTGAAGAATTAAAAACAATGGTAGAAAATACAAATGCAGATCTTGTGCAAGTACAAATAGATTTAAGAGGGAAAATAAATAAAATGCATGAAATGGCTAAAACAAATGCAGATGCAATAAAAGAAGCTAATACAGGGCAAGGACAAGTAATGTCAATGATGGACGAAATTGAAGATAAAGTACAGGAAAGTAGCAAAGAAATAGATAAAATTAGAAATAGTTTTGAAAATCTAAGTACCAGTGCACCAAAGGTAAACGCAAATATAACTAGTTCTGTAAATGCTAATCAAATGCATAATAATAATACAAGTGCAGAAATAAGTATATCACCTTTGTTAACTAATAATAAAAGAGACGCTACTGCTTTTTCCATAGCATCAGCCTCTCAAACACAAAACAATAATGATGACACACATGTGCATGTACCAAATCAGATGTCAAACTATTATTCTGTGCTAAATGAATTACTATTCCCTCGTTTTAATGCTACCTCAAGTCCAGTACAATCTATTCATGATTTAGTAGAATATTTTAAATTGAAAGATGTGCCTGAAGCACTAAAGATGATACTTGTTAGGAAATGCTTGGATAACAAAACCTTAGAATGCTTACATATGCTAGCAGACAGTGAAATGAATTTTATTTATGAATAAGTTTAGGAATACTACTGTGCAACATAAGATTAGGGCAAGCCAGTTATTCACAGTATAGTAGAGATGGCAACTTATCAATAACAGATTATCTTATAAAACACGCAGAATATGTCAGATATTTAACTCCAGCCATGCACGAGGAAGATTTTATTAATTTAATTACCAGACACTACTCTCTACACATACAAAACTACATCCTAATTGCAAGACCTAAAACTATTTATGAGATTAACAGAGCTAATATCATCATTAGAACAGCAAGAAAATAGTAATAGTAATGAAATTTGGAGTCCACACAGACGAGACAGACAAATTAGACGCAATAGGCGTAATGAAATGTCTTACAATACACGCTATCACCATGAAAATAGGAGAAATAATGAATTTCAGGGCCAAAACAGATTCAATTACACTACCCAAAATATCAGAGATTCAAGACAACAAGGGAGACAGGAACACATAAATTATATGACAATGGAAAGGATGAATCAGCAGAATTCTACTTCACCTAGAGGTAATAATCGATTTCAGCATAGAGGAATTATGCAAAACAGGAGAAACTTCCACAATTATAACCATACAGACAGTACAAATACAGAAATATATACACGTGGAGGACATAGCAATTACAGTGGGAAAACAAGAGCTAGGGGGCGTGGCTCGTACACAAATGTTAATGATAATGAAATGATAGCAACTGCATTTATATTGTATAAGATATAAATTGTTAGAAATATAAAAATGTTTAAGAAATAAGTTGTAAATGAAAGCGTAACAAGAGTTAATATGCCTAAATGTCTAGCAAATAGGATACTTATACTTAATAGTGGCTGTGTTAGTGAACAAACAAACTTTACCCAGGTCATTGAACATCAGATCATTGACCTTACACCAGGTCATTGATCTTAAAAGTGTCAAACATGTGGCAGAAAAGATAAACTATTCTGCTAAATAAATGTAGTGAAAATCAGTGAATGTTAAATAAATAGTGACAGTGAGAAATAGTAAGTGATATAATAAAAAGGTTATGTTTCTTTCTTTCAGGATACATTCAGAAATTTTTTAAAAATTTAAAAACGGACAAAAAAAAAACAACATAATTTTTTTAAATATTTCTAAAAGGGGGCAATTAGAGGCAGTATTTTTAACACTTAAATGATTTCAGTCTAATTATATAATAAAAAAATTAGCAGTCCGCCTTAAAGCAGTATGTGTATAATAAAATATATAAAATGTATGTAAAAGTCATCGTATTAATGTGTATATTATTGTGTACATGTATAATAATATTATGTGAATGTATTATGTAATTTAATGATGTAGGAGCTGTGAGAATAAAAGCTGAAAGTTGCTAACAATGAGGTAACCTTGAGGCAATAGTGAATTGGAAAGTTTAATAATGCTACAAGTAATTCTTGGAACAATAATGTCATATTTAAAACAGTTTATAAATAGCCAATCAAAAACTAGGAAAAGCTTAAGTTAAATAAAAGTATTCTATTGGAGTAGGATTAGCCAATTAGAGACTTGAAACAGAGAAATTTACAAATTTAAGCGGTAAACGCCAGTCGCTAGTAGACAGCGTTCCCAACCGGACGCTAGACGCGTTCCCGAGCAGTTAAATACGTATTCAGTGTGAGACATAACATTCTTTACGGCGAGAATATAATAAATTTTACGTTTTAAAAAGTGCAAGTAATTAATAAATAATCTTACAGCTCTCTATATAAGTGAAGTGTTATTTAATCGTGTGAAGGATTAATAAAAGGAGTGAAGTAAAAATTATAATTTGTGTAAGCCTACATTCTTTAGCCCCATCACCCCCTGCTAAGAGATACATGTTTCTACAAATTAATACTGACGCAGCCGAGGCAAACCTAAATGTATATAATATTTAAAGAAACATAAAAATACAAAGTTGATTCCTAAACGTTGGGGCGGAGGCCACCGGAAAGTGAACGTTGGGGCGAAGGCCACCGGAAAGTTTGTACCATACGTGGGTCAGTTACTTCATCAAGTTTGGCTCCCCAACAGTGGAACTACAATACAACTCCTACTTCAAATTGGCACCTACACGTGGGGCAAATAACGTAACAATACTACTTCAAATTAAACTATTATTCTATGATGCAGATCCTCAGGAATTTCAGATCGCATCATCATTTTAAGTTCACCAGTAAATGCAAAAGTCTTTTATTATCCAACTCTATGCCGGATAGCAGCCTCTTGATTATTAGCTCCTTACTATCGCCACATATTTTGATTAGAAGTGGCTTTAAACCACTAAAATTTGTTGGTAATTGTACCTATAGTGAAAACATTGCTATCTGATGTTGAAGGAACATGGTTGTACTTGGTTATGTCGCCTCTTAACTTTGCGACCTGTAAATAGATTCGATTTGGGCGAAGTAAAGTTTTGGTTGCACCCACCACAACGGAGGAAGTTTGAGATTATATTTATTTGGTATTTCTTCGCTTGATTCACGTAGTTGCAACTGATGCTCAAACTCGTCTATCTCTTCTTACATTGTGTTTTAGTACTTCTCTCCATTTTCGGAGTTATTAATTTAGCGATTCACAAAATTAAATATTCTGAATAGGACATTATTTTATTGAATGAGCGTCGCCAAGATGAAAACATAGAGTTGATAGAGCTTTTAAGAAAACTGAAGATGTTATGGAAAAACCACATCGTTGAGTTGGATCACAAGCTTTGCCACATCTAGGTATAAACATCAGCTCCAATGTACTTGAAAGAATCTGTGATACAGTTTGTGCCTTGTAATTGGAAAAACTCTTGCTACAAATACTTGCATTTATTGTTAAAGGTCAGTGTAAAATGAAAAAAAGAACATTTCAAATATTGTAAAAATAAATGTTTAATGCGCTGCATATCTGCAAAGCAGCACATTTAAAGTTCAATATTGTATGATCTTTTGTGGGTACCACTATTTTTGCGAAAGAGACAACCATTATTTATTCATTTGTCAATGTAACGACTATGTAATACAGGAAAGGCACTAGTACGGTAGTTACTTTAGTTTGATGGGGGGTCACTGTCCTGCACTGTGATCTTTGCAGATGTATTGCGCCTTTGCTGTCTTCTTTATCATAAATCCAGAAGTCATGTTCATAATGTACTGAATCATACTCTGGATCATAACGGTTGGAAATGTACAATTTTGGAAACTGACTTCCAAAAACGAGAGCTTTTTGGTGAGCGAGTGCTGGGCACTCATGCAAAGATGAGCAGCTGTCTTATGTCCCTGTTGACACTGTGCAAGACAGGATCCACTTCCTGTCCCACCCTGTCCTGTGCAGATGTCCTCTAAGAGTACAGCGTCGTAGCCCATGATAACTTTTCCTGCTTAATTTCAGCAGTGCTCGCGGACTTGCATCTGTCGAATCTCTGTGTGAGAGCTTTGGAGTGCCTGATGAGATCCAGTATCTCTAGTGTTCTCTGAGCAACAGTCCCTGATAACCAGCTTAACCGGTTCTCATGGCAGCCCATTGTTGGTTCAGATTCAACAAAAGGTTACTCAGTTCCCTTCTTAGTAGCTTCATCTGCTTTTTCTTTGCCGAGTACCAACATACTTTGGCACTGCCTCAGCTGAATTGAATTGTGGGTAACCAGTGCTGTGAGGGACCAAAGGTATTCTAAAACAAACTTGGACTTAACGAAGTAGTTAATCAGGGCCTTATAGGGGAGCACCTACCCATCACAATGTAAATAATCAAGATTCACAGATATTAATAATCAGTAAGCACAGATACACTATTAAATACAACAGAGAATAAATAACAGGGAAGTAAAGGGAAATGATATACAAATAGAATAGATAAAATATCAGATAGATTGTAAATATCATCGTAAACAGTATATATTATAAAATATCAGAATTTTATGTATATAATATTGTAAAAACGGTTAACCAGGGAAATGTGAGCTAGCAAGTTGGGGACAATTGGTAAGTGAACTTGTAACACATGGAGTTGGAAAATAGCAGCTGCAAAGATTGAGAAGACCTACGGTAGAAAGAGATAGAGATAGAGTGAAATTCCTGAAAGCGTCAGTCGCAGAGCAGGGAGCTGTGTAATATGAGAGATTGTACAAGAGAGAAAGTCGGCGTGTGAAAGAGATGGAAATAGAAGAAAATTCCCCAAGAATCAAATCAGGCCCGACTCGTAAAGATTGGAAAAATTTACTCTCATATCACGCTAAGCAACTGCCGATCTAAAGACACTTTACAAATGTTGACGTGAATATTCGCGTCAGGATATTTCTGCATAACAACAGGAATTCGCTTAGAACTTGCACACACTCTTGTTTTGCTCCTGATTGTGAGACGAGACACTGCATTTACTATGTGATGTCAAGCGGGGGGGGGGGGGGGAGACGGAGTGTGACGACGAGAAATAGCATTCGCAAAGTTTGTTGAGATGGCGGGTGTAGGAAATAACTCGGATACATTAATAATTCCGTGATGATTCCGTGGATTGCCCAGGCTGACAGGTAAATTGTATCTCCATAATGGGGCATTCCCCAGTAAACTGTCTCATAAGTCTCACTAATCTCTCTAACTTTTTAAGAAAAATTTAATGTGGTACATTTACTTATTTGCTCTACTCTCTATCGTTTATTAGTGGATATACAAACTGTTCTTACTAAAGGAATTGATTGTTCTTTCACACAAGCCGTGTGTTGGACAGGGTTGGAAAGGTAGAATCAGAACACTGAAAAATTCAATGCCATAGCGGGGATTTGAACCACGGATTTCCCGGTTGCTCTAACCACTGAGCTACCATGGCAACATGCCGGCACGCCATTAAATTCTCCAGCTGATTCGCATTTTTCCCGGTAAACCACAAGGAGATCTCATGGACTTTTTCAGTCATCTGATTCTACCATTCCAACCCTGTTCTTACTAAAGTTTATTTTTCTACCTACTAAATTTTAATCCAATAGTCTTTGCAGAAATAGCTACATTACACACTTCATTATAGATACATACGGAACAGCGATAGTCAAAAGTTTAAGAGCTGGACGCTATAGCTGGCCCTAAAATTTCATATTGTTTCCATTCAATTGTGAGAAACAACTGAATATTGACAGAAATTTAAGGGAAAGACCAAGAAATGAACAATTCAAACGTTTAATAACGCATATCTCAGAAATGGCTTATGCCACAAAGAAACTTATTTGAAATATACTGTGTGTTTTAAAAGAGATCTACATTTTTTGTGTAGTACGTGTTCATCTATTGCTTAACGTTTACCATTTATACAAGATTATTCAAAATTCCTTCCGAATGAAGAAGGCTTCATGGACTACTCCCAGAAAATCAAGATTTGATTTTGTTCGTCATGTAAATATTATGGTACTTTAATCAAAATCGTTAGAGCCATTTTTTAGAAAATGAACAAGTTCGAAAATATTCCATGTAAATGGAGTTTGGGGTGGTGGATTTCTCTGAAAATTTTTAGGTCGCATCTTTGGAAGATCCTGAACCTAAATACCAAGTTGGGTATTTATCCAACTTTTCATTTTTGAAGTATGCTGTTCACAGTCACGCAGACACACGCACACGCACATGGACCTTTTCTAAAAATGTGTTTTTTATTCAGGGGTTTTCAAAACGTGTATTTCCAGTGAAATTTTGATATCGAGTTTTTGGGTGGAATACAATACCTTCTCTACCTACTACATAAATCTCCAAAAATCAGTTTAATATTCTGGTCCTCCAATCAGGAATGTATCAGATATTAAACTGATAAGAAGAGATTTTATTAGTCAAAATATTTCAAGATGCATTTCAATCGTTATCACTATGCAGTAGGGAAAGTAAAAAAGCGAAGAGGGACTTTTATTGAACGATAGGTCTTCCTCTCAGCATAACTAGGATGCCCCACTTTGGGTATGAATGTTACTCAAGAATCCCTCCATCCTAGTAGAGCATAGCCAAAGGCTATATCCTCTATAAATTCTGCAGAACAAAGGCTGAATGGAAGAATTTCCTGTTGCAGCAATGCAGGAAAGATTAAATCAGGTCTTGATGATTTGAGCTGTTCAAATGAAATGACAGCCGATCTGACTTTACTTATTGTGATCATCCCTTTAATCAGGTTCCAGTCATCCTCATCACAACACGCGTGACACAGATTGATCTGTACTTGATCACTAATTACCTTTGAATCTGAAAAATGATGCAACTAAATGTATCGGTGTTTCCATAGTAACACCTGTGTAATTAAGTATAACTACCACCAGGCAGTTTAATGGTGCTGATTATCTTATTGGCATTCTATACATGAACTTCATGACTCTTTAGCTAGTGGGAATATCTCCTATTCCCTAGCAATACAGCCTCCATGAATGCCTTTAGCCTTTACGGATGGCTTTGCTGTGGTTGGTTAGCGTTTTCTGGCAAGGGGCCATATACCATTTCTTCTTGCAACTTTAAAATGTCTCCCTGCTTTCCTCCTAAGGCTGCAAGTTCTCTAGACCACTGATGTCAGTGTTGCCAGATAAAACTTGGTGAGCTTTGGCACCAGTGGCTATGATCTTGTCCAACTTGTCACAGTTAGTCCCCAAGTTCCTCACCACCTCTAATGGTAAATTAGGTTCATTATACAGTAGGTACCCATATGGCTGTCTTACTGCCCCTACCATCAAGGATGTTTCAATAATGGTCACATCCCTAGGGCAGTACTTCACATGTAGTAATGCACTTAACTAATTCCTGGAGTAGGTGCAAGCGTTTAGATTGTCATGTAACCCCAGTATAGCTTGCTTCCCTTACAGTGCCCATGTATGGCCAAGGTTCTTCTATAAATGCTATACCAAGTTTTCTCTCTGCCTGGTTTTGTTTAAAATAGCAGAGGCTGCTTTGCAGTGTTACAAGTTAATCTGAACTACTTTCAAAGCAAGGTAATCATGGTGCTTACCTTATGTGCTCCTCTGGGCTGATAGATACCAGGAGTCCTCCACATTCATGGACTCCAAAGTTGTTCCCTCCTATGTAATTACCATCTTCTCCTTAAGAGTCTTCTTTTCTTTCTAGAGTCAGACAGGATCTATAAAAGATCCCTATTCACTCCTGTATAGGCACTCATGCCGCTAGTGGTGAGCTGAACAGCAGACCCTTGGTCGATGATAATAATGAGTCCCTGTGCCAAAGGGCACTACTTTGCATTACTCTATACCAAGCTCTGTGTCTTGATGATACTGCAACTACAATATATCATTAAATACAGTAATGATGATATTTGCATTTGTTATTGTTCTGAGGATAGGTACTGGTGTCATAGCAATGTGACAATACAGCATTTCATGAAAATCAGTATTGGTGACATTAAGTATCCATTATCATTATAATTACCAAATAATATCTCTGTGTTTATGTGATTTGTGCAGCTTAAGGAAGCATATAATTTTACCATTTTCTAACTTAATTAAGCTTTTTTTTACAGGTTATTACGTATCATTGAATACTCTAGGCGAAGTACGAGAACAAGTTCTGCGTTACCTGCCTGTCATGTCTCGGCCTCTTGTTCTCTCTAAAGAACATCCTATCAACTGGACTCCTCTCTATGCTGATATTACGGTATGTACAAAGAAGAAAACCTAAGATGTGAGGGTTTGATGCTTCCCAGGTAAACTAAAGGCACTTGGGATTTACTAATATAGTTTGGTTAGCTAAAGAATAAGTGGATATTAAAATGAAAGTGTTCTCCATTTCTATTATATTTTATTGGTTTTCCCAAAACTTAATGCCCACTCTTGTGTTCCTAAATACAGTTGTAAATGAAAAGTAAAGCAAACACCAGGAAATTATCTTTCCCTATTCATGCAAGAATAATGAGAAACAGTAAACATCTATTTGTCTCTCATAGGATTCTACAATCACTGACTGGCTCTGGGAGCAAAGAGAGAATAAGGAGCAAGAGGATGTTTCAGATTTTTGTTACCCCAAAAGGTACAAAGTTCGTGCATATAATCGTTCGACTAAAGTATTCCTCAATTGCACAGAAGAATCAAAAATAAAAAGGGTGAGTGCTGTTAATATGTCTGTTGGAGTTACAGAACACTCATGGGAGTGAGCCTGGGGTAAAGTTTAAATAATGCTTTATTGGAAACTAATATTATTAGATTTATTGGATTATATATATTAGAACTATCTCCTGATTGTCTCTGTACATCTGTTGTGAGACTTTCAACATCATCATCATTCTCAAGTAGTGATGGTATTCGTTACAGCCATGTGCATCTCCTGCCATACCAAGCAAGGTGGCTGTGTGCTAATGTGTAAGATTCGCATTCAGGAGGTCGTCCGTGGTTCAAATCCTGCCAGACTATCCTCCCTAAAGATTCTTTTCTTTTTTTTAGATTTCCCTCAGCTCATATAACTGGCAAATATCTGGGAGGTGCCCTAAACTTGGACCTGAGATGTTTCCTTCCCAAATATCATTTCATTGCATGCACCATCAATGTCTACAGCCTGTAGTGCTGTATGGTAAGAATGGGCATTAAACTTTACTTAAAAAAATCTCCTGCCTTGCTCAGTCATTTTGGGTATGCTAACACAAAGTGTGTGAATAAAATTTACCTTTTTTTAATATTTACCATTGACTAAATTGGTGGACGTTTATTACATTATTCTCATGTACATAAGTTTAACATCCTGAAAATATAGGCAGAATCCTCATAATCACCTGCTTCACAGATTCACACTCCATGAACTTAGCTCTTTCTTTCTCTGTGCTCCTCTCTTCTACATCCTTATGGTTGGAGAGGGAAGCACTCTGCTCCTTTATTGCAATGCGTGTGGGAATAGATTGCATCAGTGGCTTGTCTGTAATGGTATGATTTGGCCTATGACTGAGAGAATTATATTTGTTTTGTTTTATACAGAAATGCCCTTTTTGCTGAATTTAATGTGTTTGTTCAATACCTTACTATTACAATGGAAAACCACTTCAAGACATTGGACATATTTTGTGTCTTTTATTTCAAACACCTTATAAACAATGAACAGGATTGGTCCATAGAGGTGATACAGATGGATTTGAGGTTCCTAGTCCTAGAAGTTACCTACCTCTAATTTATCTTTTCAGGGAAAGGGAATATCAAAATAACTCCCTAGATAGCTTGTCTATATCATGAATCAAACCAAGATATGCTAGCTGGAATACAACCACATACTGCTGCAGTGTGTCTCAGAAGGAGCCTTAAAGATGAGCTGCATGTTGCTCTCCAAAACTCTAGCCCTCCCACTCTCTGAATTTATACTCAGTATTATAAGTTTAGTATGTACCTTCTATGTCCAATGCATAGCATAAGCAGAAGTTAACAATTACACCTACCAGAGGACTTGTATTTGGAGCAAGATGTACTCTTCCTAAATACACCAAAAATATTTTACAAAACCCAGCTTTTAAATTTAAATTTCATGACTTAAGGAAGATTCTCATACAGATACTAAGAGACTCAATACAAATATTATGTTTCCATTTATATCTGAAGAAAAATATAAATATTTAAGAAATATATTTCCAAACAAACTTTGTAAAGATATACATATTTTAATATAAATAATTAAGATATAAGCTGGGATATTCTATTTTCAAAACTAATTATTATTGTAAACAATATTAAACATTTGTCCAAAGTCTGTGTATTCTGGATCCATGTGGTCAACCCCATTGGAGGACTGATGATTTAGTAGTAAATCTTTCTCTCTTTATTGCCAATACATGACTGTTCAGCATCCGGTGCATAAACACTGAAATCATTTATGCAAAAATATTCATTCCAATTAACTTAAGAAATTTAGAAATCACAAGCTTTTATTCTGAGCAGTCCATGGAATTCCTACAAAATGGTATAATATAACGAAAAGAAAGAAAGAAAATAAATAAAATGTAACAAATCAGTTTTTTTCATATGAGATGCTGAACAATTTCACTAAAAATCATCACATGATTTACTTCTTTTCTTGCTCACTGCAAAGATAAGTTTGAAGAATAGGTGCTTATGCTTCATTTTAATATGTGTATTAACTTTAAGATTCTAAGCTATACAACTTTATTTCCTTCTCTAATAAATACTTATGTTATGATCCAGGCCCAAGATCGGAATGGAGAAGACAGGCTGTACCATTTTATGACTTCTGTTTCTGTACCCGTTTTGGATCACTGGGGAAACACTGTAAGTTATTTTTAGTTTTAGTTTGATCAGAATGAAAGCAACATTTTTGGTAACACAGAATGTATTGCCATCAAGATAATGGAGACATTGGAGTTGAAACCACAAAAAGAGTATATCATAAAAGCTAAATAGCATGGAACATTTACTTTTGTTGTGATATTTGATATACTGATTCTATCTCATATGCAAATATTTTAGGAACTACAAATAAAAAAATTAATGTATATCTCAGCAACAACTAAAACAGCAAATTGAGCAGCTTTGTAAAATGGGATTTGGCTGAGTTCATAACCATAGCAGAAACTAGACATAATAATTTATTAGTCAAATTCCCATCTTTCTTCTATTTCAGATATTATATAATATAATGATGTCATACATTTTAAAACATTTAATCCATCCTGGTTCAAACCTTCAAGTACAGAACTTTCCATTATTTCCATATTTTAGCACAAACCAGACATTTCCTAAGACTTCAGGCAGCATAGCAAAATATAGCTTTCATTTATTTTTACTTTCTTCACCCGAAGTTAATGCTACCCAAAACTATAAAACATGTTATTAATGAAAAGCACACTGATTATTATAATGTTGCAAATGAATTAAAGCTACTCTTCATGTAGAATCCTAAAGAATGACAAAATATTTGAAGTTATATGCTTAACCAATTTGGAAACTTAACAATATTATGGCAAAACATTAAAAGCAAATATTAATTATCAATACACAATTATATGTTATGGTATACTTCAACAAAATAAACATTTCAAAAGATGTGACATCTGCTTTTTGCTACTGGAGAACACCTATTAGCATTGGTTTTCCTGATCATCTATTCATACTTGTACATGAAACGAGAAGTAGATTCTGAGGAGTGTTGCAGAGTTATGCAACTCCCAAAATTAATTCCCCCAAATTAATTTAATATACACTTATTACATATTTTATTTTATTTATATTTAATTTACAGCACATCTGAGATAAGGTTCTAATCTCAGTGTATTGTGTATATGTGGAAATGTTGCAGTTACTCTGAAACCCTGTGGTACAACAAATGCATTTTAAATTTCTGCATGCACATCTCTCCCACCAGGTGCACATTCCTTCCATCAGGCATACATTAATACTTACCTCTGCTAGAGATTGAGCGTGTGTGACTTGCATTTGGGAGGTCCCAGATTCAATCCCCAGTGACCGCCCGCTCTTACCAAGGGTTTTTCGTTGTTTCCCTGGGTCACAGGCAAATGCTGAGGTGGTTCCTCTTCTACCACGACTTTTCTGTCTCTCATTTCCTGTACCCATAATCTCCTTCGTAGGTCATCTGTTATAAAGTTTTAGGACCAAGCAAACAGTGTTCGGCGGGTTGCTGCTGGGCGATAGATGTGCGCTTTGTAAAGGTTTCTTCCCTGGCATCACTCAGGACTATCCAGTCAGGATCCCCCTCCAAAGTTAGTCCCACCAAGGGACTATCTGGAAACGTTAGGGACCCGTCCATGCTTGTACCTGTTGTCTTCTGAATCTGGTTGCCCTTCGGGTCTCTCCCCTCATCCCTCCCTCCCAGAGGCCACCTTACAAGCAAAAAGGACCGTTGTGGCCTACTTCCAGTGCTCTGGCCCAGTTTTGGGGGCTCCTCTGTAATATGTATCTTTATCTTTACCCGTGTTAGAGAAAAGTTATAGTGACAATGTAGCATTTAGCTTGTTTGGTAAGGATGACATTTTGTGTATTTCATCATATTCTTACTCCAAATACCAACTATAAATTACAAAAAGAAATTATAGCACTTAAAATGCTGACTGATATGTGAAAAAAAAAAAATAAAATTATGAAGAACATTAATTGGGAAAAATAAGGGAGAACTGGATTAAAGCAGTAAAGAAGGATGAGAGAATTGAAAAAAAAATGGATAAAGTAGTTAAATTGTGGAATATTGAGGGGCTTCATTATACACATAACCCTGGGGTTGTGTGTAAGAAAGCCTTGTATAGATGGATGTTAGTCTTAAGGCTATGTGTTGGCGAAATTTGTTAAAAACTGTGAAAACTTTTTACTTGCACAGTTTTTTAATTAATTATTTTAGGTCACTTTAACAATTTAGGTCTTATTGTGACCATACAAGTACATTGTACAGTAACAATGACAGTAACAACTCACATTATAAATATACAAGATTAATACATTCATTTATAACTGCCATTAATTGCAATAGTCATAGGCTACATAAAAATTCCCACCCCCAGCCAGTAATCAAACCTGGTAACTCTCACACAGCAGGCCGGTGCTCTACTGACTGAGCTATGAGGCCAGCCCCTTTTGCAGTTTTATTATATTTTGTACTTTCATGCTACACAATTGGTTTTCTTAATACAAAAATTTTAAAGTAACAAAGGCTATTTAATTGGTTCTGTAACATTAAAATAAAGCAACACATTGAGCTTTAAACTCCATTTTTCTCAATTCCTTTATTTCATCATTTATCACTTTTCAAAATACCCCTTGGACCACAGTTTATAACCAATTAGCTTGAACTTTTAAGGAGAGCTTCAGGAATTATGTATTTAAAAATTGTTGTGCACTATTAAAAAATATGAAATAGTTTCAGCTAAAATCAATTACTTTGTATAATTCAAACTGAAAAAGTTGAAAATTCCATAATGTGTAAATAAAAGAACTTTTCTCTCTTAAACTAATTAAAATAAAGAAATTCCTGCACAATAGTTTCTTTGTATTTGTGTACTAAACTTAACTTAAATATTTGTGATGATGCAATAAACCATAGGGTTCAAGGAACATTCCATATTACCAAATCAAAAAGTGATTAAATATGAATAAAAGAATTAATATCTTAACAATGGTTTGACATAATTTGTTGAAATTTTGTGTGCACTATATTATGTTTTATGTTTTGAGTATAAGGTAAAAAATTCAGAGCAATCACAAGATAATTGTGGATGTTTTTATTTTTACAGATGAATTGCCTTAATAGTTTATAATTTAAATTTAGCACTTTAGTTGTTACAATTGTAAAAATGTTTCCATTTTATTTGTGTTTGTATATTCAAGAAATGTATTAAGGGTGAGAATAAATATCCAATACTCCAAGTACATGAAAAATTAATTCTGCAAGCATTTTACAGCCCAAGCCAATTTCAACTCTCTCAGTTAAATAAAAGCTGACAATTGAAAGATAGGAAGCCTGATACTCATATTACATATAGTCCAGTCAGTGAAATGTAAAAGCAGAGCATTTACCAGAACTTTCAACTCTGTTATCTATGGTAAGTATAGCTGGCTGGCTCTGTGGCTGTGATGACAAAAATATTTTCTTTTGTTTTCCATATATATGGTGGGGATGATCTATAGACTAAGGCTGGAAAGATACATCTAAATTATTCGTTACATAAAGTAAAAAAAAAGAAGAAGAAGGAAAGGAAACATTTGTTTATTCTAGCTTTCTTGGGAACGGTATATGTGGACAATAATTAGTGAATACAGAAAGAAAATTGCCCTGCACAATGAGCAATAAACCAAAATAGATATGCGTTAAATGTCATAATTAGCTGTATTTAATTAAGTAATGCTTTCAAGTTAGCATCACAGGGCCATGATGAATCTGAGTCATCATTAAATCCCAGTAGTTTAGTTTTCAGGGACTAATAAACTTCAGTGCAGAATTAAATTCCTCACTGAAGGACCACCTTGTAAAAGCTATTGAATTTTAGGGGACCTCAAAAAGCACACAGAATGAAATTTTGAAGATTATGTTGGGATATGTTACAAAGAAACTATGAAATAAATTCAAGGAGTTCACTTTATGTCTGTTACTGGAGACAAAACAAGTGAAGTAGTAGATTTGCTCTCATGATTGTAATAAGATGCATATATATATATATGTATACATTCAGGGCACTTAACCACTACTTTATTTATTACTCCATGGTCACACTTCTACAAATGTAACAACTGACAAGAGATATGCACCTCAGTACTCCCCTGCCCTTAGTGTTCAATTTAACTTTGATTAAATCAAACACATCATCCAGAATGGATTATAACAGGTGAAGGTGAGGGTATCTATAGTGTGGGTTCCGCTGGTATCGGTTATGAAATGACTGAAGTTGTTGAAAATCTAGGCAGGATACAGTCATCCGGGTTTAAGCAGGTTTCAGTCACTCAATGGACACTGTCAATTGTTTTCCATTGATGCTAATGTCATACATATTCATGGTTTGATTCAACACTTTGAAGCGACCAAATACAGAGTTTGTAATCACCTATGGACTGCATCATGATGTACAAACACATGCAAACACATCCCAGTCATCAATTGTAGTGAATTTGCTCCCATGGTGGTAATTAGATGCACATATACCTTCAAGGTGCATTACCAAAACTTTATTGATTACTCCCTGGTTACATTTCTATTAGAAAGCAACCAAACATGACAATTGACAAGAGAGATGCACCTCAATGTTTCTAAGAAACTTTAAATGCATATAGTGCTAATAAGCACAAGTTAGTATTGTAAATCTATGACTGAGCACATGTGATGAGACGTCATACTGATGGTGTGTAAGCAATTGAAAAACAATCTTATTTTAATGGTGAATATATTTATTGCCATGCACATCAGTTTAACTTCATGCTGCATCCATCTACAGGGACATCCAAGATTTTTTTTTTCAGTCTTACAAGGCCTTTGTACTTATTTTGCTACCAGTTTACAAAGCACTTACTGCTATATGAAATTGACAAAACTGGATTGCCTCACTTAGTTCCTACATAGGGTCACCCATGAGGGGCATCAAGGCACAGATTGTGCCTTCAGGGAAATATGTGGACGGAATTCAACATTTTGGGGAATACAAAAATATTGAAGTAAATTAATGCGGATAATATAAACACATTTATTACAAATTTTAATCCAGTACTGTAATTGTTAATTCAGTTTATGTCTTTAAGTTTGTTAATCTAAATGTACTGTATTCCACCTCCCTAAAAAATAATCTTAAGTACAGTTCATACCATAGGGTATAGTGTGGCATATCAAATCATAATTTTGAAATGTATAAAAGGAACTATAACTATAGGTAGGTATGTAATTGTTCAGAACATATAGCATTTTTATACTAACTATATTGGTCTATTTACATAAATACAATAGGATACATTGAAATTCCAAGTAATAAAGTATACCACCTGCCAAATATTTTTGTTTATAATTTTTGGTGTAAATATTTTTTATTGATTTTAATTTTCAAATTATTTGTTTCAGCTTTTATTGTGTACCGGTATCACATTAGCTACTATAGTACCTATAAGACAGCCCCTTGGTGAAGCTTTCAAACAAGAAAAGAACTAAACAGTTCAAGTTGACCTCTCAGAAAAATTCGCTAGGTGGAGTTTTTTAATACAAGGAACAAATCCTTGCAAGCATGGAGTTAATTCTAAAGAGAGAGAAATGATCATTAACCAAAGAATTTCCCTAGCATCTGGTGGCTCAGAAAAATTCAGTAAGCGTAGCTTCATATTTTGACTTTCATTTTTTCATAAAATAATGCCTCACTTGAGGCACTTTTTGCCCAGTTGCAAAAGAGGGACATTGATTCTGCAGTTGTAAGATGATGTATAGATTCTTTTGAGAAATAAATGCAAAGAGTCGGAAAAGTGAAATCTTTGATGAAAGCAATTCAAAACTTTCTGTTGTGAAATGAAAAAAATGTTCATTGCTCTGAACTTGACAGTGTGGCGATCACCTCCTCATCCGTTGCTGTAGGCTTACCTTGATGCTTCTCCCGTTGGTTCCAGAAGTTCTCAGTGTGTTGGTTCTCTTCAATTTATCCTCGGCTAGCTGCAGTAATTTTTCTTAAACTATATGGGAGCATGGACTTATCCTCGGTAAAGGAAAACGTAGCTCTCGGGTGGTGATATAGGAAGACATAGACTTGTTTTGTTTATTAAAAGATGACACTGCCGTTTCTTTTTATTTAATTAACACTCGTAGTATACAAAACTGGTATTGCCGCTGTAAAATACTGTCCACCGCTGTTAAACTATGGCGCGGATAAGACACGAAGTTTAAATATTCTTATTGTCGCTTTAAGAGTAGCAGATCTTAGGTGTGTTGCTAGAACTATCTTGATTCCCTGTTTTGGCGCGATATCTCACACATCCTGCAGCATCTCTCCCTGACCACACATGACATAAACTGTCCCGCTAAAAATCCATGATAAAACTGTCTTTATTCCCTTTTTGGCGCGATGTCTCACACATCCTGCAGCATCTCTCCCTGACTACACATTACCAAAACTGCCCCGAATTTTCCCCAAACAGATCCATTTATAGTCTCAGGCTTCTGAGGCTGCTTCCTTTCCTATTGGTCCATTTTTAGCGCGACTCGACGCGTCTAACTATTTCGAATAAACTTTCAGGGATCTCATTGGTCCAAGTTTAATATAAATCGCGGCTTTTCCTACATTTACCGTTAGGTTGTCTGTCTCACTCACTTGGTCACGGCGAATTATCAAATAATGGGACAAAGGCTCTACACCCTCGCTGTAGGAATAATGGCACGGCGACCGAAGAGAGGTAATAAAACTAGGTTTTCCGCCTTCGAAAGCACTATTCCTGTAGCTAAAACATTCCATCGTGGACAGTATTTTCACATAGCGCTTAAATTATTTACATTAAACCATTTATAACTCTACTAATATTAGTAACCTAGATAGATACATAACGTTAAATCACCCTTCTTAAAATATACAAGCAGTATGAGAAAAAGATATTTACATAGTACGATTTAACATCAATAAAAGTTAATTAATAAATTATCTAGAATTACAGTTCTCGGGCTCGGCCTAGAGTTGCCGTTTCAAATTGCCCTGTTCTGGAAAAGAATAAATTTTTCAGCACTTGATACAATTTTCTTTTCCAGAATAATTCCTCTGACTATGGCCTTTGTTGGTTTGTTTTGTTGACAGAGACCCTTCGCTATACCTGTTCCTTCACAAGGGTTCTGACAAACCGGTGGTGTTTACATTTGGGTCATTCACTCTACACTTTGTTATGGTTGACCCCCTCTCACCATTTAAAAACAGGTTTTCTGAGAGGCATTCTTATGCACAATGCACTTCGCGCACACGAATAACTTGTAACGCAAACAAATACGCTAATACCCAAATTAAGTTTTAAAAATTAAATCTATTTACATACATATTGGTACATAATTATTATGCATTTATTTATTTCTTTACATCCTTATTTATCGGGTGTATTACCTTTACTATTTGTTCATAGGGTTGCTACCTCATTTCGAGTAAAACTAATCTGACTATTTTCATTACATTCTTCACCCTTCTCATTCTCTAAACATTTGTACGGTTTGAGCAACTGTTTATGGTATCTCCCTACGATCTTGGAATTCTTTATTTCTTGTAACTCAAATGTATCCGAGCCAAAAATGTTAATCACCCTGTATGGACCTTTAAATAAATTTTCCATTCTATGATATCTTTTTTTTTTTATAATTAATAAAACTAATTTATAGGTTTAAAGAAAACTGTCAGCATATTGCTAGCATACCAACCAATTAATAATTTACAAATATTGCTAAATATAAAAAAAATAATAAATATTCTGACAATAAAAGCTGTTTCAACCTTAAGACAAACTTATTCAAGCAGAAAGAAACTGAAACATATTAATGGCAAAGGTGTTTCTTGTTCTTCTTCACTATCACTAATGAGCTTTTAATACTCAAGTCTCTTTAGTAATGCAAAAAAAATGTTCTGCACAACTGCTTAAGATAATTCATTAATTCACATGTGAAAGCTCTCCTTTCCAGGCACTGTAGAGTCAGGATCCATGATATTATGTCTTTTTTTTTTAATTTGAATGCTGGATTTGTTTTTTTTTATATACCAATACTAATTCTCTAAGTTCGATCAACCATTTCTTTCGCTTCTTTGTTTTAAATTCCTGCTTTCTTTTCTGCGCCCTCTTTGACATTCTTTCAAAAGCTTTCTTTAACGTCTCTTCTCCCGTTAGTGTTTTCGGATCTTTAGTTTCTAGTGTCTGTGGTAATTTCCCTTCAAGTGTTTCTATTAACTTCCCCTTCATCAGCTCAACTAATTTCCCCTCTAAACTCTTATTTTGTTCACTTAAGTTTCTTTCTAAATCCTTACTCTGCTCATTTAATTTCCCTTCGAAATCCTTATTCTGTTCACTCAGTTTTCTTTCTAAGTCTTTACTCTGCTTGTTTACGATTCTTTCTAAGTTCCTACTCTGCTCATTTGATTTCCCTTCTACATTCTTATCTTGTTCCCTTACGATTCTTTCTAAGTCTTTACTCTGCTTATTTACGATTCTTTCTAAGTCCTTACTTTGCTTACTTACGATTCTTTCTAAGTCCTCATTATGCTCATTTGATTCCCCTTCTAAATTCTTATCTTGTTGACTTACGATTCTTTCTAAGTCCTTACTATGTTCACTTAAGATCTTACCCCGCTCATCTACTATGCTTTCTGACTTTTTACTCTGCTCATTGAATATGCTTCCTAAGTTCTTACTATGTTCATTGAATATGCTTTCTAAGTTCTTACTATGTTCATTGAATATGCTTTCTAAGTTCTTACTCTGCTCATCTACTATGCTTTCTAACTTTTTACTCTGATCACTTAAATTTCTTTTTGACTCCTTACCCATCTCGTCTATCTTTGTGCTCAAATGTTGAAGCAATATTAGCAGCTGGTTTTGACCTGCGTCAATGACCTGCTCAATCGGTGATTGCCTTTCCAGCCTAACTTCTACCTCTGCTGCACCCATATTTTCTCCCTCTGTTGTTATGCTGACAATAGCCTCCCTATTCAGTTCTTCCAAATCTTCCCTTGACCTACTCATGGTTCCGTTAGCAAGTTCTACCTCCCTAGTAATGACTTTACCCCCTCTCAATAACATGTGTTCGCAAAACTGAGTCACTACTCTGCATGCCTTTTTGTTTGTTTTTGAATAAATGTTCTAACCTGTATTTTTTTCAATGTTAACTGATGCGTTCCGGGTTCGAATCCTGGTGAAGTTCTAGAAGCGATGCTCTCAGCTGTTTTGTTGTCCCACGTAGGTAGACTAGGAGTTCGCGTTGTAATTTTGTTCTGCTGTGCCCCTTTCCTCTGAAGATTCTTCGTCTGTTCGTTGTTTCCTAGTCCTCCGTTTGTGTCGTTCTTCCCTTCGAGCTCCACGTTATGGCGCCAGTTTGTGGCGATCTTAACGTTTGTTAGCCCCACGTTGGTCGCCAGTTGTTTGCGGCGATCACCTCCTCATCCGTTGCTGTAGGCTTACCTTGATGCTTCTCCCGTTGGTTCCAGAAGTTCTCAGTGTGTTGGTTCTCTTCAATTTATCCTCGGCTAGCTGCAGTAATTTTTCTTAAACTATATGGGAGCATGGACTTATCCTCGGTAAAGGAAAACGTAGATCTCGGGTGGTGATATAGGAAGACATAGACTTGTTTTGTTTATTAAAAGATGACACTGCCGTTTCTTTTTATTTAATTAACACTCGTAGTATACAAAACTGGTATTGCCGCTGTAAAATACTGTCCACCGCTGTTAAACTATGGCGCGGATAAGACACGAAGTTTAAATATTCTTATTGTCGCTTTAAGAGTAGCAGATCTTAGGTGTGTTGCTAGAACTATCTTGATTCCCTGTTTTGGCGCGATATCTCACACATCCTGCAGCATCTCTCCCTGACCACACATGACATAAACTGTCCCGCTAAAAATCCATGATAAAACTGTCTTTATTCCCTTTTTGGCGCGATGTCTCACACATCCTGCAGCATCTCTCCCTGACTACACATTACCAAAACTGCCCCGAATTTTCCCCAAACAGATCCATTTATAGTCTCAGGCTTCTGAGGCTGCTTCCTTTCCTATTGGTCCATTTTTAGCGCGACTCGACGCGTCTAACTATTTCGAATAAACTTTCAGGGATCTCATTGGTCCAAGTTTAATATAAATCGCGGCTTTTCCTACATTTACCGTTAGGTTGTCTGTCTCACTCACTTGGTCACTGCGAATTATCAAATAATGGGACAAAGGCTCTACACCCTCGCTGTAGGAATAATGGCACGGCGACCGAAGAGAGGTAATAAAACTAGGTTTTCCGCCTTCGAAAGCACTATTCCTGTAGCTAAAACATTCCATCGTGGACAGTATTTTCACATAGCGCTTAAATTATTTACATTAAACCATTTATAACTCTACTAATATTAGTAACCTAGATAGATACATAACGTTAAATCACCCTTCTTAAAATATACAAGCAGTATGAGAAAAAGATATTTACATAGTACGATTTAACATCAATAAAAGTTAATTAATAAATTATCTAGAATTACAGTTCTCGGGCTCGGCCTAGAGTTGCCGTTTCAACAGACATTCCAAAGAAGTATGTGATGTCAAAATTTCTCAAACTAATGAAATATTTAAACTCATAGGACCAATTTTGTTGCCTCACAATTGCTTAACAAATATATATAATAATCATCATTTATTTGTCAAGTGCTAAGAATGATATTATTTTGGGTTCCCAGATTTTAAAAGCAACTGTTGAAGCATACTACTTCCTTCATTCAAAGAATTTGGGAACAGAATTTACCATCCTTTACACAGGAATTCAGATCTAGGGCTGAAGCAGTTGTGATTTTATGAAAACAAAATGCAAGTAACCATGAGTAAGACTGTAAATTTGTTCAATGCTTTAATCTTTATTCCATGATTTATGCAGAGGCTGAACATTGCTTTTCTACTCTGAAAATGTTAAAAACATTTCTCAGAAATACCATGACAGAAGAAAGATTTACATTCTTAGCTATATCTTCTCTTCTCACAAATAAACATGATTATGATTTAGATTGAGACACACTTTTTTACACTCACCTTCACTAATTAAAGTTACATAAAACTGGTGAGTGTAAAAAAGTGTGACTCAATCTAAATCATGATGAATACTTCACTGTTAATAACGCTTCTGTTTTTAATCTTTAAACATGATTATGTTTATATTTTTGTAAATAGTAACACTTTTATAGGTAATCATGTAATTATGAGTTGGAGAATATATTGGTTTATGTTGCTTGTTAAAACAAATAGTGAAAAATGGTAAGCATATCACTACAATCCTCTTAGCTCTACTGAAATCTACAGATTGAGCTTTGGACTCTTGTGAGTAGTTGCTGCCAAATAAAATCATTGTTATTAGTGCAACATGCAATAACTTATGAGCTGCTGCTACATGAAACACTTCATTCACAAGGTTCATATTTTATGTAGATGATACTTGATGGACCATTTCCAATTTTCTTGAAAGTGGTACAATATTAAAGCTGGTTTACCTAAATCAAGAGCAAAAACCTTTAGGCAAAGTACTGCATTACAAATTTGAAATTTTATATAGAATTTGAAGAAAATTAATCAATATATTTTAAATGTTGTTAAAGTAGATCAAGGCTAATAAAACATGTTATTTGAGAAACCGCTCAAGAAATGGATATGAGGGCTTTCTCAGATATAGAAATTTCAAACGAGTACTTTTGTGTTGATAGGTTAGTGGTCTTTGTAATATATTTATACATGCATTGTTGATTCTCATTCATTATTGTTAATTATTATTAGTACCTAACTAAGACCTGATTTAGTATCATTACCATGTCTGTGAGTGTGAGGTGTCTCCTGTTAAGAAAAGAAAAAGGGGATAAAAAATGTTACATAGAAATGTGAAAGGATAAAAGATGCCAGGCTCAAAAACAAGGAATATGTAAACTGTGATGCAGTAATTTGTATCACAAATTACTTAAATGTAAATAATGATTGTAATATGAATATGCATTTTTATGTGACATTGATTTCAGATGTTTATTAATTGTAATTATTATTTGGAAGTAAATTTATAAGGTCTTACTGAAACTGTCAATAATAGCGCGCAATAATGTAATGAGGGGGGCTGAGCTGTTTATCATTATTGGAAACGAGGAAGTTACGTAATATTGGCGCGTTTTTTCCGTTGAGAAACTTCTGGAATGTTTCCTCCTTAAAGCATATGTATTCATAATTTTCATTGGATATTAAAATAGACGCTAATGTTGGCGCGTTTTATTAGCCAATAGTAGTTCATTTATAATCTTTAGGCGTATCTGGACGAGGGAGTATAAATAAGGTAGGTTGGAGGTACCAGGCCAAATTTATTGAATAAAATGAATGAATGAATGAATGAATGAAAAAAAAGTCAGTCAGTCCTTCAGTTCGCCGAAAGCATTCATACATTACACGTCGTATTTAGCGTCAGTTCATCAAAAATCTGTGTACACTACACGTCGTCTTCAGTCAGTCAGTTCGTCATACATCAGATATAGATTCACAAGTTACGCGCAGCAGAATTATGAAAGATCTAAAGTATTGTAAGGTTAATTATATAAAAGATTGAAGTACGTGGATTAAAAGAATTATCAGTAAGAAGTTATTATAACAGTTTCAGTTTGGCGAGTGTTAAGATCAATGTATAAATGTGATAGTTAACGTGTTCGACAATAAATGTGTAAAACAAATTTCTTCATCAGTGTAATTTTTGGATAAAAGATTCCTTTCCGTTTACACAACCTGTATAGAGATACGTGCCCAAGGCAACAGGATAATAGCTAGCCGGAGGACATTTGAAATGAAATCAAACAAAAGCTAATACTGCCACAAATTGCTAACACAAGATGGAGCTACAAACCAAACAAATGAATGACGTCACAAGATGGCTTCAACACGTGATGTAAACAAACATTTGTATGTAATACCGTTACAAATTGGCTACCACAACGTGTGGCTACAATAATGTTAAATATAAATAACATTTAATACACTCGCAAATTGGCTCCCATACGTGGGGCAGTTAAAATTATGTAACCAAACAAAACAAAAGCAACACAACATAAGATCTTCAAGTTCTAATAATTTACGTAAAAACATATTACGTAAGCAAATTTACTATCGCAACTGGAAAGGAAGTTGTAAAGTCAACATCATATGATAAAAACTGCAGGTAAGTGAAGTAGTATACCTATTTTAACATGTTATAAATTTGATGAAAAGCTATTAAGGTGTTAGTTGTTTTGTCTTGAAATTGCTATATCACTTAGTTATAAACAATCATAGAAAACATAAAATGCATAATATCAGTTTGTAAATTGAGCAGAAAAACATTAATAATAGTGTTTTATTTTCAGATGCCACATTAATTGACTATCTCTCAAAATTACTAATGAGGTAAAAGAAGAACATTACAACAAATATATAAGATTTTCAAAAAAATGAGCAGGATGCCATTTGCAGAGTTTAATTGAAGTGAAGAGCATTACATGTAAAAGGAAGAGAGTAGGTGAAGAAGAAGACACCAAAAAAATGTAAACCTAAAGAACACTCATATACATACTCATTAAACACTCGCAATAATGGCAAAGTTGAGGTACGTAAATTACATTCTTAAGTGTTTTTGGAATCAGCGATGATCGTGTCAGATGTCTGAGCAAATTGCAGATGTTCACCTCATGATAAGAGAGGAAAATGTAAACCATGAAATGCTAAACCTATTACCCTAACAGTACAGATAGAGAACCATAGAAAATGCTTTCCAGTATATGCTAGTTACATATGCAGTTATCTTAATCCCAAACTTAGTATTCATACCATGTGAAAAATGTTCCAAACATCTTACCCAGCAATGAATTTTAAATACAGTCTTTATAGAAAAATTTTCAAAGAAAATTTTGAATTGTGTCTAGTCCATAAGCGATGAGCCAAAAGGTTTTTCGGTAAACTGGTTTATACCAAGGAAGTTACAGCAGGGGTATATTTTGATTTTATGCAGAATTTGTAACTCCTTCACACACCCATTCAAGATATCTTCTACTTAAGACAACTCACAGTAAGTCTTTTCAATATTTACTGTCTGAAAACAAACAAAGCATATTTTCCTATATCATGAGGCTGTTGCACAAAAACCCCCAAATGCAGAAGGTTCCTTTCTCTTGAAGAACAATAATGGTAATATTAGCCCAGAAATAAAGCACCTGTATCTCTTGGCTGCAGCAGGCAAAACAAAAACCACTCCATTGATGTTCATCCAACACGGAAGATTCAAATCAATAACTCATTATTTTTCGACACAAGGACACTTGCATCTCCCTTCTGATCGTGACTTCAGCATATTAAAAGAAAATTAAGGAAAATTGATACAATTTCTGTACCAAAGGAGCTGACTGAACTGGTAATAACCTCAAGTTCAAAAGGTAATTTTGAGGTTAATAGATGGAAAGAAATGATATTGAACATTAAGTATTGGTGGTCTTAGTACTACAAAAGAAACACAATTTCAGTCGTAAAAAAGAATAATAAAGTAGCAAGAGGTAACAAACAGTCCTTTACAATCTCAGACTTCATGGAATTTCGTTACTCTGAAGAATATCCAGGAGCTGTAAAAGTGAGGAAATTTATTGATAGATTGGAAGAACATACATTTAATCTAGGTCTGTCATCTGAGGTTTCTTCCTACCCAGCAACAGAAGCTTACTCAACAAAACTGGAGATTTCAAGACAGAAGATGGATGATCTAAGAAAATTCCAGAACTATATCTCGACGATAACAATGTGGAAAAGTTTTATGATGAGTTATTTAACTAGCCAGTCATATCTAATGGTGCTAGAAAAGATTGAAACTAAAATGTGAAGAAAACATTTTTTTCATCTCTGATAATGTCCAATGTAAAACATCAGACTCTCTTTAAGAACAAAATAAATACAATTGCTTACATCATACTTAGTTAACTCCCCCTTTTTAGCAATGTAACTTCCTATTTTTTACTTTTATTTGAGAAAGTCCACATGTCCCAAACATTTAACCCTTTATTATGATCAAGTGGTTGATAATAAAATCCCAATTATAAATAAGGAACATATAGTTACATGATGTAGATTGAGTCACCCAGTCACTCACGATGAGGACGAATGCCCTCGAAAACGTTTCCTGTTTTATACAACTTTTAATTAGTGAAGGTGAATGTAAAAAAGTGTGACTCAATCTACATCATGATGAATACTTCACTGTTAATAATGCTTCTGTTTTTAATCTTTAATATATAGTTACATGTTATTTAAAGCCCAGGATAAATTTAATACATCAATGACATTTAAACATTATTGGATATTTAGTTTTTTGCTTTTCATGAAATATTGAATATTTTGGATCTGAGGGGTTTCTCAAATAACACATTCAATTATACTGATTGGTTCCTAAACATTTAAATATTATTTACAAAAGTATCTTTGATAGTAAGTATTTTTTATCCATGCTGATGCATTATTTCAGCAAAATGAACATATTTATAGTTACTACTATGTATACTTTTATAACTTTAATCATTTTACAGTACTATATGTGGAAATAACTGAATGACAAAAAGAAGACAGTAAAAGTTACAATTTTGGAGGGTTAGGATAAAAAACGAAAACAGGCAAAATGTGCAATTTTCACACTCAAATGCAAAGTTTCAATTAATCAAACACTGAGCAATGACAGAAGTAAAAATGCATTAATAGACATTGGAAGCAATAGCTAGAAATAATTTAAAGTGCCACAGATACATCGTCTAATCTGCAGAGTAAGAAAAGAAGAAGAAGATGATGATGACAATGATGATGACAACTATATACCTAATGCTGATCATATTATAATATTTGGTTTTGGAGTACCATAACATACCATATGGATGAAATATGGTAGTTCAACATACACATTGTATTTGTGATTTATATCCTCAAGTGAATTTTGAAATAAAGGACAGCTTAACCTGAATTCAAAATAGAGAAACAAGGAAATAATATAAATTGGCTTAGAAGAAATGTCTTTCATATGCGCTCAGAATGTTAAAGCTGCATTATCTATAGTAGAGCTGATGCAATATTTGTTGATGTGTTTATCTCTTAACTATTTAGTGATTGATTTCACTATTTAGCTTTGCTAAAAATGATTATCAAGTTTGTTTTATACTGCTGTGTACACATAAAGTTTTACGCATAGTAGATTACAGTCATTATTACGTAAGAAAAACACTTTCAAAGGTGCATATGTTATGCTTAAGGTCAAAATATAATTCAAATACAGTGTAAGAGAGTATAAATGCAAACTTTGTTCTGCTTATAATTTCAGTCTGTTGATGCCTTTATTTTGGGAGTTGCTGGTACAGATGTGCCTATAGAAGATATAAAAAGATTAACATTTCCAGAAAAGGTAAGTGTTGAGCTAACAAAGAGAAATTAAGTATCTTTGGAATTTATATAAGTATAACATTCTGAAAAGCAAAGTTATATCAGAATTGCAATTACTTTTTAGGAATCACTTGCAATAACAATTGCTGAAAAAAGGGATATGTGAAAGAAGATTTATCCAGAGGTAATCAAAGGAAGGATCATTCCTAAAATTTAATTCATTAGCTTGCTCCTGGACCTCTTATCAGTAACCTTGGAGGCAAATGTAATATATTTCTTATGTGCAAAAGAATTTAGAAATGTTTCAAAGAAATCATCTTAACAGTTATGATTGTACTCTCTGCAGTCACCAATACTCTTGTACAAATGATTAAAGTAAATTGCAGAGCAAAATCTCTAGACATTTTTGGAAACTATTAAACATTTCCCTTTATATAACTGAAGATTGAAAGCCCAAAATTTGCTAAGTGTCTAAAAGGTATATAATCACAACATTACAGACAAAAAGTAAGTTCGAAATGAATTACAGACATAGCATAGCTATGGCACTTTGTGGGTTACATCTTCAATTAAAATTAGTGGTTTAGAAAATGAAGTTAATCACCTCCATACTAATTAAATTATGCATGTCATTTGAAGTATTCATAAAGCTATCCATTATTATTGACTCCAGTTCTAGACTCTCCAAGGCTTCATCTGCACAACAGTTTTTATTTTCTCATGCATCACCTGAAAAGTAATGAGCTTAGAAATCTTTTTTAAACCAACTATTGTGAAACCCTAGAGAAATTCATTCCTTGCATTAAAGCAACATCTCTTTAACTATCTTTAAATCAAAGTTTCATCACATTTATTATAAATGCCATTTTAACCATTGACACAAAATGGGAAAATTATTCTATATGCAGATGACACTTCTATAGTAAACACCGGAGGAAGCTTACATGAATTAGATATTTATACAAAACAGAATTTAAAACAAATTGTGGATTTTTTTTAAGTTAAACTACACATTAATGTAAAGAAAACAGGATTCACCAATTTTCAGACAGTTCAAAACAGAAATGAAACCCAACTAAATATTGGTATAATAATGAAGAAATTAATGAGGTAAACAATGCTAACTTATTAGGAATAATACTGGACAAACATTTCACATGGGACAAACAAATAGATATAGTCTACAAAAAGGAGGTTCAAGTATTTTCTTATTAAAAAGAATGGCAAAAATTATTGATATAAGCATCTTAATGAATGTCTATCATGGATTAATATCATGGATTTATCATATGGAATTACATTTTAGGGACAAAGTGCTACTAAGTACCAAAAGACTTTTTGTATTACAGAATAGAGCAATTAGGATAATGGTAGGTCTAGAGCCAAGGAATCTTGCAGAAACTATTTCAGAAAATTAATTTATTCTAACATTCTACTCACCATATATCTTTGTGGCAATAATGTATGCAAGATATAATGAAAATCATACAAAAATTAACAGCCAGATTAATAACCATTTCATTAGGGGGAATACACATTTCCATATAGCTTCACATAGATTACAATTGTTCAAGATGAAACTGACTGTTGCTGCTTGTATGTTTTTTTAATTAACTACCAACACACATTCAACAAATAAAAGATATAGAATCATATAAAAGGGAGCTGAAAAAACATATGGTTCAAAGATACTATTATTTAATAGACAACTTTATAAATGATTAAATTTTAGTATTCTTATATTTTTTGTAGGATACATTATTAAATTCTTCTATTGGATAAAACTGTACATATTAGCTTAAGGACTAACTTTGTACATACATTTTCTTCATAATAATTTTGTAACAGTAAGATTATATATAGGTAGAACTTAATATAGCGTATTGTATAATTTAATCCCTTTGTACTTAGCATTCTCCTGCAATGTCATGAATTCCTGTAATTTTAATTGGTAGATAAATAAATTAAATGAAATAATTTTGGTAGTTAGGGATATCTGCATTCATGTACTTCCCAAATTCCCAAGAGCTGTATGTTGCAGCATCTCATTACTGCTTATGTCCACAAGACTTGCAAGTGGTCAACATTTTACCTTCTCACTCAAGCCGGTGATCTCAGATTCAATTCCTGACTGTGACAGTGGGAGTTTTCTTTAATTAGAATCACTCGAATTCTTTCTGGGAGTCTGAAAGTGAATGTAAAAGAGAATGTGAGTGTTATTCAGTGAGAAAATGAATAAAATCACTGATAAGCCAAGAATTCAAAGTTATCCAATTCATAGTTCAAATATTTCAATTTCTGCATTAATGAAACTCTTATGTTTACAGCTTTACTTAAAACCATATTCTTTTTTTCTTTCTGTTGTAAACCTGAATTTTATTTAGAAAGATTTTCATCTAGTAAGTTTAAAAGATAGAAATAAATCTCTCTAGTTATAGATAACATTTAAAATTCCTGTAGGTTGCAGAAGACTGAACAGTTTCTATGGATAGAACGACCTTCTTCTTTGGCAGTTGATTGTTTCGAACTGTATTAATATACAGTGGTAAAACAAAACTATTATCTACAGCTGCTAAGGCATGACACAGTTAAAAGCAGTCTGTGTGAGTAAAGAGTTATATGGTGCCTACTTACAGTTGCACTATCAAGCAGGATTGCTCAGGTGGTAAGTCTGTGACCTGCATTCGGAAGGTTGTGGGTTCGATTCTGGTGGCCAGCCTTCCTGACCCATGTTTTTTGGAGGGTTTCTCCAGGTCTCTAGGTGAATGCTGGGAACGTTCATTACATACCCCAAATTTCCTGTCTCTCCATTTCACCTCCATTCTCATTTCACTTTACCTTTCATCTGCTTGGTCTGTTTCAGAGTTGAAAGTGTCAGCATGAGTCTCTGCATTGCATGGCTGGAGAAAATAATGGGGGTGGTCTTCGTTATCTATACAGTTATCTACACAGTTCTCTGGTCTTAAATTTCTTTGAACTATTTTATGTAGGTACTTATAAAACTTCTGTGCCCAAAGCTAACCCAAATCTATTTCTTTAAATCCACTAACGTTACTTTGATCCATTTGCCAAACATCCTCAATTCCAATCTCTTCTATCAGTTTTTCCATTCCCCATATCAGCTCTTTCTTCCTGCTATTTCTCTTTGGTACCTCAGACTTACTTTTAGTACATTGCTATCTCTATTTTTAAACATCTGCACCAATATTTCAAAATTTTCGCCACTATTGTAGCTTTTCTTTCCACTCTTCCTGTGCCTGCTAACTCATTTTCCTTGATAACATTTTGGCAAACTTAAAACTCCTTTAAAAACATCCTGTGTACAATATCAGTCTTTGGCCTTTTCTTTGACGTTCCCTAATTTCTACTCTGTACATCATCTTTGATTCAACTACTGCCATCTTTCTAGTCAGATCATTGGAAATTTGGGAACTTTACACAAACACACATAACAGCTTTCATAGCTAATTTTCCATTCAATTGTGTATTTTTAAGTAATAAGAAAGTGAATTATAATTTTATTTCTTTTTTTTTCAGATTGGAGTAAATGGGTATATGTTCATTGTCACCAACAATGGGCATATAGTCACACATCCTGATCTTCGCCCATTGGTGAGAAGCAACTTATTTTCTAAAAACAATATTTAACTATAATGATTTATACTTCTCTTTTATCATGGAAATATTCAAGTTGATAGAATCCTCCATACTTGAAACATAAAACTGGCATGTTTTCTTTGGCTAAGGTTTAAGAATTTTCAGAATTCTTTATTTAGATATTTAAACACATATCATTATTGTCAGAAAAGTAGGGCTATATTTTGAAATATTTCAACTATCCTTTCACTAGTTCCTGATGATCAGTTTCATTGTTGGTATCATGCTGTGGAGACCCATACCTAGCACAACATTTTTGCTAATAACCATGGTAGCTATGAGCAAGTGTTATGACTAACTAGGATGCTGGAAATCATTGTACAGCTATAGCATAAAAGTGTAAATCTAAAACATCCAGAAGAATATAAAGGTAGTATATATCTTGCGATAGATGCGGACATCTATCCCTAGATGTCATTTAATATCATCTTTTCCTTGGTTAACATTTTATCAAATTAAATCTCACCTGCCTTTTAATCATTAAATATTTATATATAGGTAGGCTTAAAGATTTCCTTCTATTTTTCTACTTGGCATAATCGTTTTATATATATTTCTACTTTTTTTGCTCTGAACAGTATTTAGGAATACTGAAACCAAACTTCAACAGCATAGATGTCCTGGAAATAGAACAAGTGGATGATAACCATGCAGCAAGAGAATGGAACAGAGAACTAATAGAGGTAATGCACAAAAAGTTTTGAAATCACACAAAGGGTACACGGGAATAACAATCAAGGCCCATTTTATAAAAGTTTGAGAAAAAGTTGTTTTAAAGCTTAATCGCTCAGTGCTTACTTTTTTGTATAATTAATAGAAATTCACATAGGGAAATATGAGAAATAGTGATTCCTTAGTAATTAAACAGTAGTATTGGCTTTAAAGGATAGACAGCAACAATAGGAAATGCAATACAATGAAACAATGTGTATACATACAAAATAAGAATGATCAAGGTCCAAATGAATACCAGCTTGAACATACTAATTAACCTTTATTGTAATGCAACACACTTCAACCCAACAGTTAATTGTTTTTTGATTACCTGTTGCATAGTTGCAAAATATAGTCTCACCACTAATGTTTCTTTTGTGATACTTCACTTGAACATTGTTATTTACTCACTCTCATTAAGTCTTTCATTTGACTGGTAATGAGGCAAAATACTCCTGTGCAGGACCTCTGAACTGGTTCATTATTTGCAAATCAGTGAATTTTGCCCTGTTGATACATAATGGCATCACATGCAGCTGTTAAGGCATATCATCTCTGTTGCACTGTTTCTCTTAAGATTTTTTTTAAGTGACCTAAAATAAATTAAAGTAATGATGAAAAATTACTATTCAAGTCTCCAAGTTATGTATTCAATTATGTGAAAATATTTGAATGAATAAAGTAAATGCACTCACCATGTAGCTTTCATAAGGTCCACTGTGTGACCATCTCAGGAACACCAGTTTAGAATTTTCATGGATGTGGTATACTGCAATGGACCTCTGGGCAAAAGGGCTTTTCTACCTATAGTAGCTATTCAAAAATTCTCCCCATCTATAAAACATTTCCTTCTTGCAGTTAACTATGATGAATGGTTCAGGTTTCTTCCTAGCATTAGCAATCTCATGCCTCCAGCCATCCGTCAACTCACATCTTGCCTTCTGGTTTATAAGGTTTATAACACTTGAGGTACGAATGGCCTCTTGCTGAAAAATGTCACCCACAGACGATCAAATATCTTCTCCATGTGCACTAATAAATGGCAAAATTGGAAGACAATAAAGTTTTTATTTTGTCCCGAACAGGAATCACAGAATACATTGAGTTCACACACGGAGTCAGGCAATATTTTAAAACAAAAACACCACAACATTGAACACACTTCATCAGGTCCTTTGTTGGAAACTGTTTGGTCATATGTATAAAATGCTGATTTCCCAGAAGAAAGCAAATGAATATTCAACGAATAAAGATAGTTGCCTGCAGCAGGTTTCACTGGTTCAAATATTAGGAAGTAGAAGATTCTTCTAGTAATCCATCCAGATTGCTTTCATAACCACAGATTTTCTACACTTCAAAAGTTTGAACATTTTATCTCATAAAACTTATGTTTTCCTCTTCTGCAACTCATTTTGAGTCGTTAGGTGTTGTTTCGGTTTATTCATAGTTTGTATCTGATTTGCACCTTTCTCATTGTTTATCTGTAAATCAAGTTTAGAACAGTTAGCTCTAAATTTGTCACACACTGAACATATGTCAGTTTTGGAGTACCCAAAACTTATATTGTAGTTAGTCACAAAAATCAGTCAATATTGTTTGTATGAGGCAGGGTTTTCAGCATTTTTCTCTAAATATAATAGGTGCAACTTTTGAATATAAGTTCTTTTGGTAAATATAACTGTTTGCTGTCATGAATGCTATAATGTGCTTTGTGGTCTCTCAGTGACTGTATATGTTGATGCACCTTAGATACAGTTTTCTCTTTAAGTTTGTTTGATCTATTGATATGTTTCCCTCTGGTCTCCACTGTGCTTTCCCTGTAGCAGCCAATGTCTTTTTAAGCGTAATAAAATATGTGTTGGTGATGCCATGCTATGCAAAAAATGCTGGCTAACATACCTGAACATTGTGTATTTATTCATTTCTATTAATACACACCTTATAGATGTAAGAGAAATCATGACATGTTACTTCATCTGGACTTTTCTTTGGTCTTCTTCACATCACAGGATTTATACTGATAAGTCCTGTCAAGTGAGCATTTTGTGTATCATAGGAAGTCATTTGATTGAATTTGTTTACTAATCTATTCCTTTCTGTAAATAGAACATTCTGACATCTCAATCGTAAACACTTACAGTCGTCACCTATTACATGACTCATGACTTGTAATCTATTTGGAGAATCAAAAATATGCCCCAATACTTTTGTTTTCCTTGTACTTATATTCTGCACAGGACTGAAGTGTTCATCTTCATTCTCTGCCTTCATTTCACTTAAGAAATAACTTTATGCACGTCTCAGTAACAGCAACACAAGGGTGTTTATGCTCAACTTACTATTAAAAACTCCTTTTTCTGCATACTTTGGATGCACATTGCGCCACTATTTTATATCAGGCTTTGCTTTCTTACTCAACAATGCAACAGTTTGAACTTCATTTGCAATTTGTAGGTGAGTGGCAAGTGTTGTTGGGAAGTCAATAACATGCAGCTACAGCATTATAAGGTAAAACATAAAAGGAGAAGAAAAATGCTCTAAGTAGAAAGTGCATCTTGATCATTCTTCCTCAGCACTGAATGGACCTCGATCATTTTTCTCAAGTACATCAAAACTTTAACACACAGTTTTGAGCACCTTAATCATTTTTACAAAAAACAAACCTTGCCACATCATAGTACTTGCATTCCTGTATAAATTGACACTATTAGCTAAATTTTGAATTTTGATGAACCTTGATTGTTATTCCCCTTCATGTGTTAAACATGTAATCTTAAGTCAAGTTTTGGGTAAATTTTAATAAATGTAATCAATAAAAGAGAAGGTGCCTTATAGAATAATCCATCATACTTTGGAATACCTTTAGGACCTTTGCTGTGGTAAAGTTTAAGATTGACTAAATACACAGCTCCATAGTTTGTAGCTGAATCCTGTTGCTTACCACAAGTGAGTTGCTTGCAGTAGCTCTAATGCTTTAGCAAGAGGAAAAACAATACCTCCCCAATGTTATAAAAATAAAGAAAAAGTATGAGGTAGCAGGAAAGCCTAGAGTTGTTATATGGCAACAAGGTTCCAATAAATGTAATATAATCAGGATTTAACTGGATTTAATAAAAGCTTTAGAAATACATGGAATAGAGTATCTGTAACACCATTAAAAAGCATTTATCACAAAAAAGAGAACCTTTTGAATGGTGTGGAACAGAATCAAAATGGATGCTCATACTTCTGTAATATCTGGCAAGGTTTTCGTTCTCAGTAATAACAGAATAATGACTATATACAAAATGTAATGAAATACATTTGTGTTACATATGTTGTAATGAACCACCCCCCCTGGGAAGCCCTAGGGGGCTGCTAACAGCAGGGGGATGGTAATCTCAGACAGAAAGGGCAATTGGTACTGGAGTTGAGGAGTGCCATTGGAAACCTAGGGGAAGTCAAATAACTACACCAGCTTCTATCAAAAGCAATTGGTTAGGCCATTTAATTAAATATATTGAGTTTTGGGACCCACTAATGGGCCTGCACCATGAGAGCTTAAGCACACATCACAAGGACTTACATGAAGATACTTCTAGCAGGGTGTGATTCACTTAACAAAAAGATACTGTGTGCTTGGTCGAGGTTGAAGCCTCAAGTTTAACACATACATGCATCTAGTTGTGGATTGAATCCTACGAAGGGTCATTATAATATGTATGTCTTTCTGAAACAAAACATTTTGTTCTTGGCATTCCACCTTATACTCAGAGTAAATGAGTAAATTATGTGTACAGCTGTGCACATTATTACCATATGGCAATGCTAGACATTAATGGGTTAAAGAATTTTCAGATTTATATGTCAATAAGCTATAATATAACATATGCAATATGTAATTTGAAACAGTTCTTTTCAATTTCTGATTTCCATTCATGTTCCAGCTCCGCAAGGCTTTAGTAAATCAAACTACTGGAAAGAAAACACTCACAATAAAATTTCATTATGATGATATGGTAAGTCATATTTTATGTTTCCATGTTGTTTTGAAGCATTTGTGTCAGAAGTGTGTGGAAATGTACTTTCAGTTAAAATATTTATTTTACTTTACTGTTTTACTACAAAATGCCTTTAAATCTGACTGAATTTATTTATATGTCATAGTTTACAAAATGGCCAGTAGATGTTACCATGTTCAAAATCTGTTTATCTAGTATAGGCAGGGTGTACTTCTTTTTGAGATACTGTAGAATGAAAAAGAGTTAATACTTCATTAAAGCTTTAGCAAACACTTAAAGTAAAGAAAGAAGCAAAAAGATAAATGCCTTAAAATACAAAGAATGTTTTGACTTTCAGTGAGAAAAATATATAAATAATGTTATTTAAAACTACTTTTGCTTTAAAATTCAAACCATGCCTCAGAATTCTTACATTCTTAAGAACTTTCCATTTAACATTAAGAAAGAAAAGAGAGGGAAAAAAAACCACACACACACACTCAAGCTTACCCATATTTTCCATTCCTACCTGAATCTTTTCTTTCTTTATCAAAACTAACCACAGTTATTTTTATTATGTCAAGTGATTTATGTAGGTACATTAATGTAATGAAAAGCTGGTGCAACTCTATTAGTGTTCATCCTAGTGAGAGTTTGTAAATAACAAAAATTACCAGAAATGCATTGTGGATAAAATTTTGCCATGTGACAGTTTCCACAAAACTTAGTCACAAGCAAAATATTTTGGTTTTTCGATATAGTGCCTCTATATAATGAGTGCTTCTTTTGAGAAAATCAGTTGATGCCATACAGTCTATTCTCTAAATGCAACCTAACATTTGTTAAATAGATACCAGTTTGTTAGCAATCAGTTCAACTGTTCTTAACTTAACATGAAAATCTTCTTTTTAAAATGTTGTTTTTGATTTATATCAATTACCATCTAGAATCAAAAAGGGTTTTCTAAACTTTCATTATATGTATAAATAAGTCCCCATAAAACAACTCCATACTTACAGAAAAGTTATAATGAATGCCGCAATGCATATAACTCTCACTTTTCTTGCATTCCACATTACTCAGACTATCACTTTATTTGTATGCTTTTAATGTTAATGCCAATCCTGTACTGTTGTTAGAAAGAAATAGAAAAAGAAAAGATAACAGTAAGTATGCCATGACCTAGACTCAATAGTTTTAGATATTTATGTACTTAGCTTTATAAAAGGTTACTTTTTTTTGGGGAGGGAGGATGTGAAAGAAACTACGTTTCATTCATCATTTTAAATTCACTTTCTGTTAAATCTATCAAATTTATATTTTCCTTCAACAGACTAAAAAGTATTTAATTCTATTATGTGTTTCTCCTTATCTGAAGTGGCAAATAAGTCTCTTTTTTTAATTAATTACAGAAACGCATATCTGGAAACATAACACAGCACTATTATTATGCGGGAATTTCAGACACGCCTTTCACTTTGGTGATTGCTTTACCTGCACATTATGGCACAAAACTGGTGCAGGTGCCAAATATTAGTTTTCTTGGTAAGTGCAGCTGTAACAAATGACTTTTTCTTTTCTTTTTCTTTTACCTTGCGTCTTTTTATCTGTATCATTTCAAAATAATTTAAGAGCATTCACACATGATGGTCAACATATAGATGATAATTTTGACTCTTCTACCTCTGAACTTTAAAGTAAAGTAAAGGAAATATTGAATATGTTATTCATAGAAAAGCATATAATCTGAATAATTACATAGAGGTTCAAAGTCTCATCTCCAATGCACATAAGAAAGCAGCATTCAACAGCATGACACACAGAGACATATACATATACCACTAAACAATATTTATATAGCAGAGAATATATGAATATAATGCAAAAATAAGTGGATTCAGAAAGAAATAGCAGATAAAAAATATGAAAAATCAGCAAATAAAACTGCATAAAGTAGGATTTTATCAAATGCATTGCTTTAGCTGCACTAAAACCTACATTGGATAAATGAAAAAGAAATGTAGGTATCCATTTCAAAGAATAGAGGTGAAACGTAAAGTACAAACAAATAGATAAATCTGTAACAGCAGCAGCAGCAGCAGTAGCACATTCCTGGAAAGAGAACCATGAGCTTCAGTTGGAAATTAAGCTAAAGCTGTTTGAAACCTGAAAGATTTTGGGAGAGGGGGGGGAGAATATTCATCAAGAAACATAAACTGTAACTTCTAAATTTTGTCAATCCTGAAGAAGGCAACCCACTCTTCAAGACCACCAGAGACATCCATCCAGCTCCGACAGGAATTCTTCTGGAAGTCTCCCAACAGCCAATGTGCAGCTTAGGACGTGGGTGAATGCCTGTAAAACATGTTCTAGGCCAAAAACAAAGAGGTAAAGGAAGCAAATAAGTATATTTAGCAAACAAACTTTTGAGAAAAATGCACTTACTAATTTATGTGTCTGTTGGTACGGGTGTTTTTCTCTTTCAGCTACCATTTTGTGTAGAATTTATTAGTGCTGAAGTTGATACCAAATGGAAAACCAAAGCTTTGTATAAATTTAAATTCCATTTTGTCTCCCAGCATAAAGCTGTCTACATGGTTGGACACTGGATTATTGCTTCCCACAAAAGGGAAATTCTTTAGATTACAAGCAAAATATAACTTTGGGAAAAACAGTGATGATCACTGTCAGTGACTCCGAAACTTGTTGGAGATAACTACGAAAAAATAATGGTTATATAAGTAAGCTGACTCCTTAGTAAAGTTTAGTCAATGAAATGTGATATTTAACCAAACTTTTGTGTCTTGAACTATACTGTTCCTCCCTTTCCCTCAATTTCATTATCATAGATGTGTATACTCAAATCATTCAATGCAATGAGAATTTCAGTGCAAACTTGATATGTATCACATTTTTGGGTTGAATACAAAATTTTTTATAATTTGGATAAGTAGCAGCAAGGGTAAAAAGATTAAATAAGATGCAAGATTTAGTTGAATTACAATAATAATATAAAGTTCTTATTTTTGTTAGGTTATTTTTTTCTTATGTGGATAACTATATCTGAAAACACTGACAATGATAATCCGGCAGGAATCAATTAATGCTTGCTGATAATTCTTTCACATAATACCAGTTTGAAGCAACAGACACTCAACTTTTGGGACTTACTCATTTAAAAACCACTCAGTTAAATGACATTTAGGTAAAAATGTTTATTTTTTGGCTAGCCTAACCTCTAATGTTATTTATGATGTAATAAGCCTGTAAAAGTACATAACTATTTGCAAGAAACACTTCATTTCACAGTGTGCTAACACAGCAGCCTTAGGGGGGATATAACATATAAAACTGATATCGATATAAAATGGAGGCATTTCAACCCAGCAGTATCACACTATTAGTTCTTTTTTATTTATACATTTTTTTTAGTTATAGCACCACTAGGGCCCTAGGGCATTCTAATTATGTATATATTGTATGTACTTTCCCTCTGTGTTGAATCATCTTCAGATTATTGCTTAGTCTATTCCTCATCCAAAAACTATTATTTTCAATTACTTAGGTGCATTAGGTGCAGCTGTATCTTAATTCTTCACTCCCATAGGCTTTGTGTAGTAATTAACGTTTCTGCATGTTGAATATCATACTTTGTTAAAAAACGTTCTCTCTTTCATTTTACTACAAGATGGTCAAGTCAACAAATGACTCCAGTTCACTGTTTGGTACCATATGATTTAACTATGTATATTAACAAAGTGAAGAGGTTCCAAAGCTGAGAAGAATTGCATTCATCTTATTTCTTACACAAAACAAAACAAAATAATGATAATAATTTTTGCTTTAATAATTTATTATATAATATTTTTAAGAAAATATTCAGGGGTAAAAACAACACATATACACACACACACACACACACACACACACACACACACACACACACACACACACATACACACACACACACACGCGCGCACACACACACACACACACAATGACTATGATTAAGACCTTCTTCTGTTTTACTACATTTTCTTAATGATTTCAGGTCGAAACCTTACACAGTACTTTCGTGGTTCATGGAATGTACATCCAGAATGGTACACTAAAGCTTGTTACATTTGTAAGGCTATTTCTTTTTGTTGACATTAATTAGAAATTAAATGTTTGTAACATAAAAGATGCATGTTATGTGCATGATCTTTTCAAACTTTAAGCAATAATTTAGTTAATTAATTTTGAAGATTGAGAAGCTAGTAACAGTGATGTGTCATAATTTAAAATAAAGAGAGTTAAAGGTTGTTACACTACATTGCTAAAATGTTCTTACTTGAACGCGTTTCGGGAGACAGTTTGCTCCCATTGTCAGCACGTTTTCAACTCTCTTTATTTTAAACCATAATTTACTGCAAGCAATTTATATCACAGTAAGAGTTAGGTTGCGTGTCACCTGGTTTAAGCTTTTAGTAAGCAAAACAAATGAATGCTCTAAAGCTTTAGCTCATATTGCATATGAATGCATTTTGTTTATAACTCTGTATTTTATTTAATCAGAACAAAATAATTGAATTAAAAATGGAAGTGTATGCAATTAAGATGTTTATAATTATATAGCATATTATAGGAATTATATAGCATATTATACACATTATATTGTGTAGGAAAGAGTGAATGAAAGCCTTATTAATGGAATGAAAATCCTATATACCTATATAAAGAAGTCTTAAGATGTACAGAGTAAGCCTAAAAACTATGAACCGCCTGCGCAGTGTTTTTCCTGTCCGCGTCCTTGGCGCTCGTTGCTGTCTGCTGCTATCACAGAAAGGCACAGATGAAACCATACAACATTTTTAAAACTACTTTTAAAGGCTTTGGTTAGCAATTTTTGAAAGGAGATGTTGAAACTGGCCACCATTGTATATAGGTATTTACTTCAGAAATTATTTTTAATTCCTCTGTTTTTATAAAAAGTGTTTACATTAACATACTCTCAACGTGAATAACCAAGGGCATTTACATTGAATGAAAAATGATGAATAACTGTTTTTGTTACTTCATTTTGTGTATGCAGTGAAGATTTAATTGGAATTCCAGCTGTACAAAGCATTATCTATTGAAAAGGATGAAAAAAGATCTGATGTATTGCATTCACATGACTTTCTATACTACTCATTCTTTTAAAAACTGTACTTACAGAAGCTTATTCTTCTATCTACTTCTTGTTAATTGAGATAAACTTTCATTACACATTTCGTAGGTATAAGAAAGATAAAGTATACTAAAGTGATAGACGTTTAAAAACGTGAACGTTATGCAATGACTTTGAAATTCCATACTTTCTCCATGACTACAAGAAAAAAGCTAAATAGTGACTTACAACATGTGTAAGTATTTGAAAATTCAAACCAATAACAAGGAATATCTCACAAATAGTTAATGCAGTAAAAAAATTCATTTGATATAAAGTGTGTCCTTTAATGAGTGTGTATAGTAAGATTTTGTCTCTTATAGTTTACCACTTATACAAAAATCATCCAGAATAGAGTGGATTTCATAGACTATTCACAGAAAATTCAAGATACACATTTTATTTTTCATACAACTATCTTCAACATATGGTATTTTAATAAAATTTTTGTTTAACCAAAGCTATTTTTGAGAAAATAAAAAATTACAAAAGTTTTTCCATGTAAAGGGTAGGTTGGGGTAGGGGATTTTCTTGAAAATCCTTTTTCTGCATCCCTTGAGGATGCTAAACTGTGTTAAAATAAGGGACTTTCAGTTTTTGAGTTATGCTGTTTACAGACACAAAGGGAACTTTTTCAAAAAATTCATTTTTTGAATTAGGGGATCTCAAAAGTGTACCTATTTTCAGTTAAATCTCAATATTGGATTTTTGGTTAGAATGCAATAACTCTTAAGTAACAGAAAATTAAAGAGCGAAAACAAACATTTAGGTATATAATCACATTATTTTGATGATGCTAGTCAATCCAAAGAGCACTTAAATGACTCATGTACACAAAGTTCAAAATGTACACTGAAAATACAGTACTATTGTACCATTGTCCAAGTTTTGCCTGAGTACCCCATAAATAAAATAGAAACTTTTCCAGTCAAACAATTTCAAAAACAAAAAGAAACCTGTGGTAACTCTAGGTGTTAATGCTGCGTAGGCCTCCTAAACTGCTTGGGGACAGCTGGAATTGGACATTTTTTTTTGTACAGGAGGACATACAGAGCAATTCTTATAAAAAATGTATCTAATGAGTATTAATTCAAGATTCAAGAAATGGAAAGGAACAAGCTACAAGTAATTCTAGAGCTTTTCCTCACTCTTGGAAGATGAATGTCAAGGTGCCAAGGATTCCATGCTCATCTGCACCAATTATTATTATCCATTCCATTAATTGCTGCAATGTCCTTGAAATAACATACAGATCATAACATTTTTTAGTTATTCTTGTGCAGAAATCCATTATTATAGCAGTTCAATTATGTAACAAAATGTGTTCGTTCAGATTCACTTATAACCAACTGAACCATTATAACAGTGTCTTTAAGAGGCTACCTAGGTATATGCAGGCATTGTAGTTCATTTCAGCATAAGCCATCAGGAGCATCATTTCTGTTTCTGCTTGGGGTGGGGGGCAGGATTGCCTAAAGCAGTTGTTTCAAGTTTCATGTGAATTTTAATGACACATTTAGCGCAAGAGAAAACATCTTTTATTTCTTAAATGTGAATATTTATATTAAGAGTACAGTTCTCATAATTTTTCTTTTAGTAGAGCATAATAACCAATAGTCTAAATACTTCTCATTACCTGGGGGGGGATCCATACCCTGAAGTGATGCCCCTGGTAAAGCTTGTCACATGGTACATGTGTTGAGAAAATGTTACTTTCAAGAGTGTCATGGTTGAGAAACCTCCACCTTTGTGGATAAAGATAAAGGTGGAAACCATTAAAAAGTGGAGAGAAGATGATTGTGTTAATTGTTTTTAACCAATTCTGCAAAAAGTACCCAACTATAATGGACAATGAATGTGTATAGATAGCTATTTATCAATAATTAACTTCTGTGTTAGTGATACAGAGTTGTTTGTTTTCTGTTGCATTTTCTGACCTATAGTGCTCATAATTTCCTTAACCCATTGGCTCATAAAAGTTTAAAGCAAAAATTGTATACTGATATTAGTCATTAAATGAATGATTTCAAAAACCTAAAGTTAAGAGCAGCTAAAACCAGTATCTTTAAACGCAGGTGGAATAGCAGGTAGGTAGAGCTACCTAGCTGTTCAGGTACCACTTTTATTTGTCTACTCTTAGTATTATAAGACAAAATATAGTAGTAAGACATACAAAATATTTAAAAATTAATGATCGCAACTGCAGAGTGTGCCATATTTGTATGCTTACTGGAGAAATTTCCTCTCATGGGTACTTAGTTCATGCCATCCTTCTACATGGTACTGCTGTCTTGGTGGAGTGATACATTAAAATTTGTTTACTTCTACGTACTTAACAGCGTAGGTAAACATGACTAACACGTGGAAAGCACATGGCACAACAAACATGATTGGGATTGTCTCTGTTTATCAGATTGGTATGAAAACATAAAAGTTTTCAAACATTATTGCTCTGCTAATGTGATCACAACCCTATGCTGGAGTTACTAAAAACAATTAAATCACAAGCATCAAAAACACAACATAGCAGCCAGTGTTTGTAAACACATCAGGGATTTCCACCAAACTATCAGCACACCATTTTTCTCCATCTCGAATAAGGGTGAAGTCTGTTGAATCTAGAGGGTCCTAATGTTTGAATTGTAATGCTCCATTTTGGTTAAGTTGGCAGTCCCATGTGTTTCAGCATTCAACAGCATGTTTGAGGAAAACAGAATGGTACAAGTTGAAGTGATTACTAATTTGGAAGAGGAAACATATGTTTGGAATATATTTATTTGGTACTGAAATTTACAAAATGGAATATTTCATAAGGAAGAAGACTGGTTCAGGATGTTGAAAATAGATACCTACTAAGGATGGTGTGGTAAAACTTGGAAAAGAAATTGTCTTTTATAAAAGTACAAGATTGTTTGCATTAAGGAAAAACTTAGGAATTTCATGATCCAAAATACATATAAATTAACTACAAATAAGAGTTAGTAACAAAAGTAAAAACAAAGTGTTAATTCAAAAAGGATATAATTATTGAAGGCTAAAGTGAAGTTGTATAAACTGAAAATGTGATATAAGAAATAATAAACCGGCTGGTCTCGTCTCAGTCAGTAGAGCACCTGCCCACAGTGGATAGGTCCCGGTTTGATTCCTGGTTGGGGGTGAGGATTTTTCTCTAGCCAAGAATATTCCTTATCCTCCCTAGAGTCTGAAGTTTGAATTATAGTGTGAATGTGCATGTGATCTAATGAATAAAACTCAAAGTTTACCAGAAATCCAATGAGAAGCAAATGTGAATTAACACCATTGATTATACACAATAATAGGAAAGACCACCAATAAAATACCATTGTAGTTAATGGAACTTTAAAAAAAGCAATAAACCTATTGAGACAATTGAAACAAAAACCATCTTTAACCTAGAAAATATAGCATGCTTTCTTAAGAAGAACAAAACCCAGATTCGTAAGTAGAGTTGTAAAATTAATGAGAAGAAAGGAGGAGGATGAGCAAAAAAGAAGAAAACTATTATTTTAATTATGTTGAAGATAAATAAAGTGAATAATGTGTAATAAAGTCTATAGATACCTAATGAACAATTAAACAACAACAATAATAGTAATTTAATGTACTGAATAATAAATCTTGTTGTATATTAACATTAAAGAAGTCTTAGTTATATTAAGATGTCAATAATAACAACAAGAAGAAGACTTTCTTTACTGATGTTTTATCTTTTTAATATTATAAAATGGTTAAATATTGCATGGCATATGGCTGTAAGGAGCTTAAGTGAAAAGGAAATGGAGTCCACTTTCACAGGCAGGTTATTTTGTAGCATAATAAAGACAAAAATGGCAGTATGATGGGTTAGCCTTAACACTTGATATGTATGTAATTACAGACTGTAATTATATAATTTTGTTTCTGTTTATTAGGTTTCCATTACCTCGACCTGCTATTTGCAAGAGGTGGGCAAATGCAATATATAGAGATTATTGGTCACCTATACCTTATATTCATTATGCAGTAAACATTTCATCTGATTGTTATTAATCAAGACCTGGTGCACCTGTCAAATTACTTAAAGATGACGCTGTTCCATCTATTTAATTTTCAAAAGCTATAACAAACTCACTAAAAATGCTTGTGTAAGACAAAAACTAACACAACATCCTCTTCTCCAATGTGTAATTAACAATATTAATTTACAGATGTGTTATTTACATGCAAATAATAAGTTATCCGAGAAAGGTAAGTGGAGCGTGGCTAGAACAAATCTACAAAATGTGACACATTTGTATGCTCAGTAAAAAAGCAGAACTGACCCTATGCATGGGAATCTCTGTTATCTTAAATATATTGGATTTCACAGAAATAAACCTCAGGTGCAGTGGCGGTTTTTGGAGTGAAGAATTCACCTTCTTTGCACTTAAAAGTTAAAGATCATGCAGTCAATATTTATTTGGAAATTCTCAACCTAGTTGTTTCCAGAAGCTGGACTGCTATGATGTTTTTTCTCTGCACTCTGTACTGCTTCACAAGTTTATGCCTTCTCAGGCAACAGGTTGGCAAGGGAAATGACACTTGACAGCAAGGGAGCATATACTCTATCTCTCTCTCTAATCACCTGTTTAGTAAATGTGAAGGAACACATCTGCCAAAACCTTTCTCTCCCTCTAGTTTATACGGTTACTATGACAACATGACATCAAAAATTTTTTCTGTTTACAATTGTGAACCTGTAAGTACTCGGATGGCCTCAATAGATAATCCTTTCACGTCTTTCCCAACTAACTGTGAAACATGTTTGCTTAGGGGCCAGGAGGAGGTATATACCAACATAACACTCAAGAGTCATGCTTCCATTATTGTTACAATGGCTTGTGGATGTTATCGTTTGTGTTTGAAAAATGAATCAAATTGATGACATAGTATGTAATATACTTGAGACACTGTTCTCCAGTTGGAAAATAAGGATAAGAAAGACATGTTAACAGTTGGAAGACATACCATTCATTAAATCTTTGTATAAAAAGGAAAAAGTTCTGCAAATGCTATAATGCTAATTTTAAAACATCTTGGTTTTCCAAATTTCCATGGTTGTGTAGCAACTTCTATTTAGAAAGACTATTTTGTTGGCCCTGTTTACTTTTTATAATAATCATAATGTCTGGATTAAGGAAGGATTTTTGGATTTTAAGAACATTACACAAGCTGTAAATAAGCATAAAGATTCTGCTTAACATCTGAAATGCAAACTACAATTGAGCACTTATTTAAAGAATACAAATAGAATTTCTGAAGCCCTACAGGATAATGTAAGTCTATTTATGGTTCAATTCAATGAAATTTTAGTATGAATAGACTATCTTTTCAGCTAGTTATAGATGCTAGTTATAGATATTTAGGTAAGCAATAGCTTGGATTTAGGGGCACAATGAGCTTGTAAGATCAAAAAAATAGGAACTGCTTGCTTTGTTTATATCAAGGAGCCCATTGGAAATTGAAAATCAGTATTTGAAAATTAATAGTATATTCAGTGAGGACTCCAAGAGAGTTCAAAATGAAGTCATAAACTGCACATCTGAATACATAGAAAATTATATAAAAAATGAAATTTATAACAGTAACTTTTTTGCTATTGAAGTTGATGGTAGCACACATATAACTCAAATGTCACAATTTTCTAACATAGTAAGATGTGTGAACCTTGAAGGAAATGTTTTTAGCATTTTTAGGATTCTATGATGTTTGTGCTGATAGAGCATCTAAGGCTTTGTTTTATCTTCTGAATGGGACTTTGTCTGAGTTTTCATACAAGAACAATTTAGTGGCTCAATGTTATGATGGAGTAAGTTTAATGACAGGTTACTTAAATAGTCTTCAGAAGAAAATTAAAGACAAAGCACTTCAATCTGTTTTTGTGCATTTCTTAGTTCATTGACTAAATTTGGTGCTTCAACAAAGTTTAGATTGCATTTCTAAATGTCACATATTTTTTGCAAGAATCAGTGGAATAGCTTCATTTTTCTGCTATTTGTGAAAAACAACATGGGCACTATATTCATTTTCAGCTAGACATATTCCAATCCTAGCAGAAACTCGGTGGTATTCTAACTCAAAACTACTCGCTGTAATTGTAGACAATTGGGAAAAATTGAAACACGTGCTTGAGAATATCATGAATGTCAAGCAATTTAAAAAAGATCATTTCAACTCAGTAAGGGATTTTTGAATGAAATCAATAGTTTCGAATTTATTCCTTTGGCTGTAGTGTTCAATAAGATCTTTTTTTTGACAGACATTATTTTTGAAGTTTTTCAAAAGAGATTGCTGGACATTACTTATTGCATTTCAAAGAATCAGGTTGACATGTGATTTAATAAGCAGTAAATGAAATGGACAATATTTCTTGGAATTATATGAGAAAGCTAAAACATTGAGCAATCTGCCTCAAAGAAGAGAACATGGAAACTCTACAGAGGATGAAATTTTCAAACATTTCAAGATTTTATTTTTCAAAATTTTGGATTCTATTTCAGTGAAAATGAAAGTAAGGTTTCAGGATTATGGCAATTTACAATTTCTTGCCCTTGTGGATAACACAAAATTTGATAACTATGCTAAAGTTTCTCCTTTTCTTTTTCAATTTTGAATTGAAATGCAATAAGCAATGTCCAGTGATCTCTTTTGCAAAACTTTCAAAGAATGTTTGTTAAAGAAAAAATATAGTTGAACACTACAGCCAGAGAAGTAAATTCAAAATTATTCATTTCAATCATAAATCCCTTACTGACCTGAATTGATCTTTTATCGGATCACTTATCATACATAATATCCTCGAACACTTGCTTAAATTTTTCCTAAATGTTTACAATTACAGTGAGTAGTTTTGAGCTAGAATACCACCAAGTTTCTGCTAAGGTTGGAATATGTCTAGCTGCTGAAAATGAATCTAGTACCTGTGTTCATTTTTATGAATGGTGAAAAAATGAAGGAATCCCACTGATACTTGCAAAAAATATGCACATTTAGAAATGCAATCTAAACTTTGTTGAAGCACCAAATTTAGTCAATGAGTTAAGTAATGCACAAAAACAGATTGAGGTGCTTTGTTTTCAATTTTCTTCTGGAGACCATTTAAGTGAACTGCCATTACGCTTGCCTCATCATAACATTAAGCCACTAAATTGTTCTCATATGAAAATTCAGACAAAATACCTTCCAGAAGATTAAGCAAAGCCTCAGATGTTCTATCAGTACTAAATGGAAGCATGACTCTTGAGTGTGATGTTGGTATATACCTCCCCCTGGCCCCTAAGCAAACATGTTTCACAGTTAATTGGGAAAGACATGAAAGGATTATCTATTCCGAGTACTTACAGCTTTAAAATTGTAAACAGAAAAAAGTGTGATGTCATGTTGTCATAGTAACCCTATAAACTAGAGGGAGAGAAAGGTTTTGGCAGATGTGTTCCTTCACATTTACTAAACAGCTGTTTAGAGAGCTGTCCCTCTCTGTCAAGTGTCGTTTGCCAGTCTGTTGCCTTAGACTACACAATCTTTGAAGTAGTGCGGATTGCAGAGAAAAGAAATGGAGAATGTTTACCAAAGAAAAAATCTGGAAGCAACTAGGCTGAGAATTTTAAAATAAAAATTGATTGTGCGATTCTTTAATTTTCAAGCATAAAAAGGTGAAGGGCCCCTTCAATTTCTTCACCCCAAAAACCGCCACTGCGCTAGCACACTACTTCCGGTTCAAAAGACTGTCTTGACGATGTTCCTTAATGCCACCAATCGGAACCAGGAGCTACTTAACGGGACTATTCTAGGAAATTTTGAACCGATTGCCTGTGTAATAAATGTGAAAGGGGATACAGAGAGCCGACGATTGAACCCCGAGGAACTTGATGGACGACTGAGTTAACTTGTCCAAAAGGCGGCCGAGAACTTTTAACTAGGCCAGAAGAAGCAGATCCTTAAACTGCTGGCGAAATTTCAAAATATCTTCAGCCTGTCACAAGATGCGCATGCCCGTACTGGTAATGCTGCATCTCATTGACACTGGCGATCCATGGCTCATGAGTAACCACTCACATATCCCATTAACAAAGCGGAAGGAACTGCCGAATAGCGGACATGAAGACAGAGGTATAATACAAGAATCCGATACCCGTAAGTCCTCGCCAATAGTGCTGGTGAAAAAAAGAGGGAATATTTGTACCTCCGCGTTGACTAGCGGAAGTTGAATGATGTCACTAAGAAGGATCACTTTCGTTTACCTTGCACACCTTTGAGGGAGCTTAGTAGTTTTCTACCTTGGACCTGAGTCGAGCAACATTTCACCGTGTCATGGAGAACACCGTGTTCTCTACTGGACATGGCATGTGGCAGTTCATGGTAATGATTTTCGGATTCTTCAATGGCCGTGCAACATTTCAAAGATTTATGGAATCCGTGTTGAGAAGTTTGCCTCCTCCTCCGTCTCGATTTTATACGCACGATCTTCGAGGATCAACTGTGCACCTGAGAAGCATAAGCCCTGATGGAATGGCTGCGGATCCCGAGGAACTCCAAACTCAAGAACTAGCCCGGACCGAGGAATAAAGAACTATGATGGTTCGTGGATCTCTACCAGAAATTCATTGCGGGCTTTGGAAGTATCTCAAACCGCTCTGCAAGGCTCAAGTTCTAAGGAAATTCTACGTTCCCCAATTAAAAATGAAGTTCCCCAATAGAAAATTTATCGTTTAGCGAATTCCATTGAGGTCGGCATAAGGGTATCCTATCGCAAGAACAGGGCAGATAAGAGACAATATTGATCTACTTCAGAATAGTCCTGCCCAAGGACAAAAGGAACTTGCTATTGAGTGACAAGAAGAGAATTACTGGCGGTTGTGAAGACCATGAAGCCGTTTCACAAATAGCTTTTCATACAGGAGTTTCACGAATTGACCACTCTGTCTTAACTTGGCTTTCGGAACTTGGAAGGACAGATGACTCACTGGGTCTAACGACTGCAATGGTATAACTTTATTACGGAGAACCGCGTAAGAAGATGCCAACCACTTCCCGTAAGACCTTGTCCGGATAATTGCAGTCACTGCATTGGGAGTCTTGCTTCCTTATTCCGGTCACGGTGCTACTTGCAGGTCGGTTGGGATGAAGAGAACTTGAGGGAATAATCAGTGGGCCGATCCTGAGGAATAAAGAATTTGGGGATTTGGCCCGCAGAGACCCCGTAATGTAAAAACTGTTGGGATAAGTGGTAATCAAGAACTATATCATGGAGAGGGTTTAGGAGTCTACAGAACGAAAAGACCAATTTGAAACAGCTAGTATCCCGAGGAGCAAGATGAAGGAAGTTCCCAAGGAGACCCATGCCGGCTTTACCGTAAAACACCTTGGCGTAAAAAAGGACCACCGACTATACTGTTTATATCGGTGAAATGACGTAGGAAGGAGTGCCAGCAATGCGATATCTGCAGAGCCAGTTGTGGGCCACAGACGCGCAACTGGGACGAATACGACAGTACAGCGTCGAATCCTCTTTGAAGTAATCGCCATCGACATGACCTCATCTCCAAGGACAGACACGGGAAATCGCTATCTGTAAGTTGCTAAGAGTTATTTCGACAAATGACCTGAGGTCTACGCGATTTCCAAACAAGAAGCTGCGGCTGATGCATTAGTGAAAAACACATACTGCTCCCGGACTCCACTGACAATGGGAGCAATTTCAAATCCAACCTGATGCGAGAATTTCTCCAGCTCCCCTTCATTCACAGACAGACGGGATGTATGTGCACTAGCGGACAATTTGAAAGACATCCGCCATCTCGCCAGTAAAGCTGGTAAGAGACCAGGTGAAAGTACCTACGCTGTGACCCTCTGGAAACAATGTCGTTTTCCAGGAGGGCCACCTCGTGTGGTGTTATCATCCCACGAGGATTAAAGGGAAGCCATCCAAGTTCCTGTGACGTCCTGCATAAGGTCATCATCCGGATCATATACCATATTCCAGCGCCACCTCTAGGGAAGCTAATGATGGTACACACCATGTCGGGATGATCAGCTCGTGAAGGGAGCTATGTGACAATGTCTCTGTGAGCTTGTCTTGCCTTGAGGAAGAGCCATTTTCAGGGCCAGCCGGCGATTGGTTTTGGTTGGAAAGAGGGACAGGGGAGCTGCTCTCAGCTTTCCAACTATCGAGAACTGATATCAGGATTAGAGGTGTACATTTCAGTAGTTTTTACTGCCTGCTCCAGCAGGTAGGTTTTTAGTGGGCCAATCTACACAGAGGCAGAAAGTTTTCAATGCTGGGCACTGTCTTGTATTAACTGACGGCAGGAGCGAAAGTGGACTGGGAAACCTGTCTCTCATACTCTTGACTCTGCTAGTGGTAAAGAGGCTGAGTGTTATTTCAGGCATGGTCTTACAGTATGACAACATCCTAATGCTTATTATTACTATTAGATTTAAGCTGTTTTCCATAATTATATGCTCCAAATTGCCAATGAAATAAAATGTCACCACTGTGAAACTCATCCAAAACTTTTCTTTGGGATTATTTCAACCATTACACTGGACAAGCTTTTTCAATGTTTTTAAAATAGTTTGAGACCTTAACAAACCTTTTACTTTTGCAAATTGATATACGTTTTCTTTAGGTGTTGTTATTGATTATCTCAGAATTACTTATTGGCATTTTTTTTCTTCAACTTTTAATTGCTACCTTGGATGTTGTCCTGCAGGTTTAATAATGCAAATTCCCATAGAAGGTGATCTACTGTTTGATCTCCATCACCACAAGGACATCCATTTAAACTGAGTGAAATCTGATAAAAGGGTAAAGAATAAACCAAATTTAAAACATCTAACAATGTCAAAAACATGTAAAAATATCAGAAACTGTAAAATAGTGAAACAAAATTTGATGAAGCATGAAAGTCTAAACATTGTAAAACGCTTTCAAAAACTATTGTGTAAGAAATCATACTTGCTGCTAAAGAATTCCTACAAAGGTAATGGCATATATTAAGCTAGGATAAAAAATATAATGGGAATGCTTGTGCTTCACTTAGTTATAACATATCTACAAAGTGCCAATTTTAAACCTTAGTTACTATATATATATATATATATCCAGGTTCCAGGATCTGTAGGGTTACCACAGCAACTGGTAGCTCTGAACTGTACTATTCAGTGTGGAGGGAGGGTTGGTGAAGGCAAAATACTGCTCCCCCTCATGCCACAACAAAATCTTGTACCTATATGTTGTCTAAACAAGCAGGTATAGTAGGCAGGAATAGATTGAAAACTGTACACCCTGATCACAATGTGGATGCGGATATAAGCATCTAGAATTCTCCATCTACTGGCTGGTTTGAACCCTTTTGAAGGTGTCATTTGAGTACAGGAGAAACTTGATTGCCTAACCCTACAGTTTTGTGAGGTTCAGTAACTTTTGTTGCATGAGGCTAGAAGGCAAGTCCTGCTCTTGGCACCTGAGTAGGTGACTGGAAGAGAGTAGAGGCTGATTTGCATGCTGTTAATTGAAGTGCTACATGCACAGGAACACTAAAGATTGACTAGAGAAAGAGCACATTCAAAATAATAATAATATTAATAATAACAACAACAAGAACAATAACACAAGAACAGCAATAAACTTTTTAAATCTTATTCTGGCTATGGGAATATACTTCTTTATTTTCCTTATATGCTTGCTGAAATCCCCTTGTAAGAATACATGCTTTATATCTTCCATTAGATTTCACTCTAATCTATGTAACATCCATTATTTTGATTGTGAGTCATCATGCCTATGAACTTTTCGCCCATAAGCTGGTTTGCTCAAGCGTTTAGTCTGCCCATTGCCACTCTCATCTATTTATATTTAAGTACATGCCTTCTAAACCCATGAATGTTTGGACCATGAAAAGTTTTGCCCATTAATATATTTTTGCATTCGTTATAATGTATATGTGGCAAGATTTTGCTGGAAATCCAACATTTTGCAAAGATCCTAGGCAGATCAGAAAAGCCAGCATATAGTGTAACTTAATTCTACTCTATTTGACGGAGCCTCCAAAAGTCAGCAGGTAGAGAGTGGTTAGGTTAGGTTAGGTTAAATTAGATTACAGTTACACTATATGCCTAACAAGTTTCATCATTTAGTGAAGAACCATGGCAGCAGCATATTTTCACATTTTTTTCAGTATATGCTAACTTTTCATGATCTTCTAGGATCTTCACGAAATGACAGGTTTCAGTAAATGCTTGTGAAATATGTACTTTTATTGCACCATAAGAATTTGTGAGATGGATATACACAACTTTTATACTCTGTACCACAAGAGAGCCAATTTGATTTTGGTTTAAGAGGTATTGTTTGTTAGTAGGCTTCGTAATGTTTGTATGATCTCCCCTGAACTGTACAATAGTTGTCTGATTTTCATCTTCTCATATGTGATCTAAGAATTTTCACAGTGATATATGGAGAGTGGCAATTTCTTTCTTGAACTTTGAGTGCCAAGCTTTCAACAACATTGTTCATACATTTTTCGCTTGAAAGTAAATATTCATATACATTCTAAACATCAGGAGGACATCATGTTGGCACATGTCAACAGCTTCCTCTTGCAGATAGTCCTCGTACGTATGTAACCTCAATACACCTATGTTGCAAGATCATGCACGGGTTCTCGATAATATTGAACACCTTGAAGACCTCCTCAATATCTACCAGCAGTAGTGTGAGGGGCATTAATTATACTGAATATTTTATGTCTCAATTCTCCGTGTATGGGACTTTCAGGTTACACTTTATCACAGTATACGTCCAAATGCTCTGTGTATAAGAAGTAGACATCCTTGTACATGAGTTGCAGGAAATACTTTCCTCACTGCATTCATGAAGGCAAGTTCAAAGTCAATGAGTACAACTGGTGATTTCAGCTCTCTATAGTTTCTTGCTGTTGCAGCAGTCACTAATTGGTTTAGAATAGCTGTTTATGTTCTTTCATTAGTCTCCTGACAGTGAGGATATGCACTACTGGGAGTACATGTTCGTATACAATATTGTGGTATGTGCACAACTGCCCAGCTTGTAGTGGAACAGCTTCAAATGTACTGTCACAGAAGATTATACTGTAATGGTAACAGTACTCATAACTATTATGTTCTAAAATGTCTTTAAACTTTGTAGTTTGAGCAATCCTTGCAGCCATAACTGAGAATTTAGCATACATTGTCATGGATACATAACAGTTGCTGTAGTGAGCACAAAATGTTTCATGTGCAAAAAATGCAAGGGTGTAAATAATGTATGCAAAAAATTTTATGGGCAAAGAATTCATGGGCCTTAAATTGTAGGTGAAATGGTCATGGGTGAAACTTCATGGGCAAAAAATTCATTATGAAATTTCATGAACTAAAGGACCTGCAATGTTTACTTCTTCATCAGCAATTTTCCATGCTTTAATTTTCTCAAAATTATTAAACCCTTCATTCATTGCTTTGCTCCATTTTGTACATTTTGAACTCTGTTGCTTCCTTATACCTATCAGGTATTACATTACAAACATTCACCATTACATCATCATCATCATCATACTTAGTGTGGAGATCTTATTGTCTTCATTTGGACATTCTTCCTCATTCTTGTCTCATCTCTTTTTCATATATCTCCTCAGCTTCATCCTTTGCTTTTCTTTATTTTGTAGATTTTGGACTTTTTGTTTTTACCATGTACCTATTAGATATAGCTACATTACAAAAGTGTATAATATATATGTCATAATTGTCATACTTTTATGGAAACCATTCTCCTCATTGGATGAGGTTTTTCATTAATTTCCACCATATCTACTTTTTTGTTTCTCTGGTCTCTTTTACATGCATCTTCTCATTTCTCTCCTTAGTGCCTTGTTCATTAGTGTCTTTACTGATACCCTTTTCTTCTTTCCTTTTATCATTATAGAACCATCCAGCTGTGTGTTCAATAAACTTCACATGTTTACTAATAAAATTATAGTGAAACACTTTATGGCTATGGTTAAAATATATAGCTTTATTCTCTTGCCTACTTTCAAATGTATGAATTCATTAAAATGTGAAATGGCTGTATTGATTTATTTATATAGAATTACTCCAGCTTGCAAATATTTAAAAATAAATCTTAGCATGAAAATTAGTTTTTTAAAGACTTTTGTTCACTAGTATAAATTGTATGTGATCTGCAATTCAAAATATCGCAGACTGTGTAATTTTCTATTTAAAAATGATACAAGCATATTAAACATATTAAAAAAGATAACTTTGTTTCTTCTGAAAACCATATGTAGATAACACTGTCTTGAAGATCACATACAAAGAATAGGTTAAGTATATTTTTAATTTTATAAGAGAACATTTCTTCACTACCAAAAGTAATAGCTTTATCTACTTACCATCCACAAAGCTTGAAAACTGCACAGAGCATTGCATGGTTGTTTTGACACATTCTTTATCTGTTATGAAATAAAATTATGGAAGCATAGACTTGTGTGCCTAACTATCTGTCTGTTTGTTCGAATGGATTTTTGTTCAAACTGTTATAACTTTGCTGTGATGCTTTAATTAATAATTCTTCCTACAATCATTACTCCTAACAATAGAGTATCAGTGAAACTCCATTATGTTCCATAGATCCTTCTGATTTAAGGTTTACTTTTTTGTTAATTCTCTCAAGGAAAAAATTTGCGTTTGTTCTATTCCCCAGCTTTACATACTAAAATACACATTCAAATGTACGTAACATAAAATAATTAGATGTAACTATGTAGTGTGTTTTTCCTATTGGAGATACATAACATTATTTTAACATTACCAAATACCAAATTATAGTACCAACATTTGATTCCGGGTATTTAACAAATACAATTTAAGTATGGCAGTAAGAGTATTGGTAAAAAACAATTATGCACATTTTTAATAATAATTCATTTTTGTGGTTACAGGGATTATTGCAAATATCATTATGATTCCATACTTGATTCTGCAACCCCTGAGGTAGGAATCCTACATTTCTTACAAAGGATTAGGAACGGCACTTGGCAATGGCCTAAGGAGAGATTTCTTACCACACCTGAGCAGTTACGTATGTATGACTGTTTGTAATGAATATTTATTTATTAGGTATTCAATTATTAGTATTACATATGAAGATGTAAGTGTAACAATACTCAGTTTTCCTTTCACATCATAAGGACAACACATTATGTCCTTTGTGTTGTCTTACATCCATAGGTAAGTATCTGGCACACTAGGAGCATACAGGCCACAATGCCCAGAATGTTACTGTCAATTTATGTGACCAATGATTTGTTGCCTCATATCATGATGCAAAGCACACCATATTACTGATTCAGTATTTGCAAAAACTGCTGCAGCACAATGGATCAAACATAGTAATTTATGTTATCTACAAAAAAAAAATCTATGTAATATGAGTGAGCACCTCTGGTTGTGCAGAATTTATGGAGAAGTAATAACCTGAGTGGACCATTTGCAGTATTGCAGTACCTACTTACATATTTAGTTTGAGGCAGCAGCAGTTGTGGTATTGAGTAGAAGTTATTAATATTCCATAATTAGAAAAAAAAATTCTACAGCTAAAGTTAAAATATGTTGGGAGAAACACTCTAAAATATGGACTAAGACACAAAAGTAAAGGAGATTAACCAATGCTTGCACTGTAGTATGCAAAATTAAAAGATACAGCCAGAAGATGAAGCAGCTTATGTCCATGACACTGAATATCACTAGCAAACAAGCACCAAGCCCTTGAAATACTCTTGACTAAAATCATGTGATAAAAACCTATCTCACATGCACAGGAAATACCCATTCGTTCATAAACTCTTGTACAGAAAGAGCAAGAGCCTTCCCCATTGAGAGCATGAAGACTGCTGGTCCTTCAACATCTGTTGTTAGCCTTCTTCAGATTAAAAACATAGATACTTTCTCAGAAATCTGTCTATACTCTGCAATCAAAGAGATACCATTTGTCAACTATTAAATGGCTATTTGAAAGAGGGTTCTGAGATTCCAACTGCCATGTGAGTTGGCTGATGGTTATTCACTCCATTACTTCACAGATGCAACTAATGGAGATCAGATGATAGCTGAAACCCAGTTGCTGAACCTTGGAACAAAAACATATTTTGCCATAAACTGCAGGAGAAAGCACTTATTGCTAGGAAATAGTTTCAACAGGCTTTACAAACAAATGCTTCCAAGCAGGGTTCCAAGAATATGTTAGGGTACATTTCAAGCTCTACATGGGAAGTATGTTACACACTTGTGGTTATTAGAGCAAAACTATCATTCTAAGTTTTCAAACTTGGCATTAAGAGAATAAAGCGCCAGTAGATAACTGGTGACTAGAAAGCACTGTAAAGGTCTACCCAGCAAGTCTATCTATTAAAAAACAATATCTTTACTCTTGAATGTCCAGTATGCTAGAATGTATTACTCATACCAAACTACACAGAAGGCATGGAGCAATTAAAGGAGTTGTTAAAATTGGTTCATTCACCTCTTTCTGTAACAAAGGATTTGTTGAGGTGTAATGTGCACATAGACCCAGTTTTCAAGTGTAAAAGTTGCTGGAAAACCCAAAGAGCACTTCAGAATGCCACAACACAGACTAGCATTCTGCATTCCCTTCAAATCTCAGTGTGGGTAAATGACCAGGAATAGACATTTGGCAATGATCATGGATGTTCTAACATTTGATCAATTTTGTGAAGTTGCAATCTGCAGAAAGAACAAGACTATATAAAAGATTTGATTCTGCCTAAGCCAGTTGTGAGGTAGGAGAGTGCAATATGAGACAGCAAAGTAATTGTGTAGGGAAAATAACTAAAGTAGATGTCAGAAACAACATTGTATTGTAAATTATGAGCATGCTATTGATAAAATGGAAAAGTTCAAGTGAGACAAGAGTGACAAAGGCGATGAAAAAAAAAGTAGGTAACCACTCTACAATAGAGAGAGGTTGATCTTTTCCAGAAAGTTTTCTAATTAATAATCAGTGTTCATTCTTTGCAAGACCTGAGGAACCCCAGAGAGCATTAAAATCTCCCAGCAGGATAGAATGTGCTGGGAATTGGAGAACTTATTGTGAAATTCTGTATTCATAAGGTGTGACAAGATTAATGGCATTAGCGACAATATGATACTGAGTAGTGGGCCCTTGAAGTAACTCATCCTCCTCCTCCTCTATTCTGTTCACGAAAACACTAAGTTACCTTGTCGCGGTAACTTCGTGTTATCTTATTTGCTGAGTGCCTGTTATTGTGTTACTAGTTTGAACTTTGGGTTCATTGTCCTCCGGCTAGCTATTATTACAAGTCGAGAAAATCTCTTAAACAGGGTGTGTAAACTGAAAGGAGTTGTTACTAAAAGATAACAATGATAAAAAATTTGTTTTTACACTTTTATTGCCGTCACACTTCATTAATTTCACATATTTATCTCTTGATACACGCCCGACTGAAACTGTTATACTTTCGAATGTAACTATAATACTTATTTGCCGCTCATTATTAATTCTAGTATTTCACATTTTGTAACTAACTTTACGACGCGAGAGATTCTGTTGAACTGGCTGACGTGTAACCCGTGAATGATTCTGTTGAACTGCGCGACGTGTAACCCGTGAATGATTCTGTTGAACTGGGTGACGTATAACCCGTGAATGATTCTTTTGAACTGTGTGAAGTATAACCCGTGAATGATTCTGTTGAACTGTGTGACGTGTAACCCGTGAATGATTCTGTTGAACTGTGCGACGTGTAACCCGTGAATGATTCTGTTGAACTGCGTGACGTATAACCCGTGAATGATTCTGTTGAACTGTGTGACGTGTAACCCGTGAATGATTCTGTTGAACTGTGTGACGTGTAACCCGTGAATGATTCTGTTGAACTGCGTGACGTATAACCCGCGAATGATACTATTGAACGGTGTGACGTGTAACCGGTGAATGATTCTGTTGAACTGTGTGACGTATACCCGTGAATGATTCTGTTGAACTGTGTGACGTATAACCCGTGAATGATTCTGTTGAACGGTGTGACGTGTAACCCGTGAATGATTCTGCTGAACTGGGTGACGTATAACCCGTGAATGATTCTGTTGAACTGGGTGACGTGTAACCCGTGAATGATTGTGTTGAACTGCGTGACGTGTAACGCGTGAATGATTCTGTTGAACTGCGCGACGTGTAACCCGTAAATGATTCTGTTGAACTGGGTGACGTTTAACCCGTGAATGATTCTGTTGAACTGCGCGACGTGTAACCCGTGAATGATTCTGTTGAATTGCGCGACGTGTAACCCGTGAATGATTCTGTAGAACTGCGCGACGTGTAACCCGCGAATGATTCTGTTGAACTGCGCGACGTGTAACCCGCGAATGATTCTGTTGAACTGTGTGACGTGTATCCCGCGAATGATTCTGTTGAACTGTGTGACGTGTACCCGCGGATGATTCTTTTAAACTATGTGACGTATAACCCGTGAATGATTCTATTGAACTGGGTGACGTATAACCCGCGAATGATTCTGTTCAACTGCGCGACGTGTAACCCGTGAATGACTCTGTTGAACTGTGTGACGTATAACCCGTGAATGACTCTGTTGAACTGTGTGACGTATAACCCGCGAATGATTCTGTTGAACTGGGTGACGTATAACCCGTGAATGATTCTTTTGAACTGCGCGACCTGTAACCCGCGAATGATTCTGTTGAACTGTGTGACGTATAACCCGCGAATGATTCTGTTGAACTGTGTGACGTATAACACGCGAATGATTCTGGTGAACTGCGCGACGAGTAACCCGTGAATGATTCTATTGAACTGCGCGACGTGTAACCCGTGAATGATTCTTTTGAACTGTGTGACGTATAACCCGTTAATGATTCTGTTGAACTGGGTGACGTGTAACCCGTGAATGATTCTGTTGAACTGTATGACGTATAACCCGCGAATGATTCTGTTGAACTGTGTGACGTATAACCCGCGAATGATTCTGTTGAACTGTGTGACGTATAACCCGTGAATGATTCTGTTGAACTGTGTGACATATAACCCGTGAATGATTCTGTTGAACTGAGTGACGTATAACCCGTGAATGATTCTGTTGCACTGGGTGACGTGTAACCCGTGAATGATTCTGTTGAACTGGGTGACGTGTAACCCACGAATGATTCTGTTGAACTGGGTGACGTGTAACCCGTGAATGATTCTGTTGAACTGGGTGACGTGTAACCCGTGAATGATTCTGTTGAACTGGGTGACGTATAACCCGTGAATGATTCTGTTGAACTGTGTGACGTATAATCCGTGAATGATTCTGTTGTACTGTGTGACGTATAACCCGTGAATGATTCCGTTGAACTGGGTGACGTATAACCCGTTAATGATTCTGTTGAACTGTGTGACGTATAACCCGTGAATGATTCTTTTGAACTGTGTGACGTATAACCCGCGAATGATTCTGTTGAACTGTGTGACGTATAACCCGCGAATGATTCTGTTGAACTGCGCGACGTGTAACCCGCGAATGATTCTGTTGAACTGTGTGACGTATAACCTGCGAATGATTCTGTTGAACTGCGCGACGTGTAACCCGTGAATGATTCTGTTGAACTGCGCGACGTGTAACCCGTGAATGATTCTGTTGAACTGGATGACGTGTAACCCGTGAATGATTCTTTTGAACTGTGTGACGTGTAACCCGTGAATGATTCTGTTGAACTGGATGACGTGTAACCCGTGAATGATTCTGTTGAACTGGATGACGTGTAACCCGTGAATGATTCTGTTGAACTGCGCGACGTGTAACCCGTGAATGATTCTGTTGAACTGGATGACGTATAACCCGTGAATGATTCTTTTGAACTGTGTGACGTATAACCCGTGAATGATTCTGTTGAACTTTGTGACGTGTAACCCGTGAATGATTCTGTTGAACTGTGTGACGTATAACCCGCGAAAGATTCTGTTGAACTGTGTGACGTGTAACCCGTGAATGATTCTGTTGAACTGTGTGACGTATAACCCGTGAATGATTCTGTTGAACTGTGTGACATATAACCCGTGAATGATACTGCTGAACTGGGTGACGTATAACCCGTGAATGATTCTGTTGAACTGGGTGACGTGTAACCCGTGAATGATTCTGTTGAACTGGGTGACGTGTAACCCACGAATGATTCTGTTGAACTGGGTGACGTGGAACCCGTGAATGATTCTGTTGAACTGGGTGACGTGTAACCCGTGAATGATTTTGTTGAACTCGGTGACGTATAACCCGTGAATGATTCTGTTGAACTGTGTGACGTATAACCCGTGAATGATTCTGTTGAACTGTGTGACGTATAACCCGTGAATGATTCTGTTAAACTGTGTGACGTATAACCCATGAATGATTCTGTTGAACTGTGTGACGTGAAACCCGTGAATGATTCTGTTGAACTGTGTGACGTAAAACCCGCGAATGATTCTGTTGAACTGCGCGACGTGCAACCCGCGAATGATCCTGTTGAACTGCGCGACGTGTAACCCGTGAATGATTCTGTTGAACTGTGTGACGTGTAACCCGTGAATGATTCTTTTGAACTGTGTGACGTATAACCCGTGAATGAGTCTGTTGAACTGGGTGACGTATAACCCGTGAATGATTCTGTTGAACTGGTTGACGTATAACCCGTGAATGATTCTGTTGAATTGGGTTACGTATAGCCCGCGAATGATTCTGTTGAACTGCGCGACGTGTAACCCGTGAATGATTCTGTTGAACTGGGTGACGTATAACCCGCGAATAATTCTGTTGAACTGGGTGACGTGTAACTCGTGAATGATTCTGTTGAACTGGGTGACGTATAACCCGTGAATGATTCTGTTGAACTGCGCGACGTGTAACCCGAGAATGATTCTGTTGAACTGGGTGACGTGTAACCCGCGAATGATTCTGTTGAACTGTGTGACGTGTAACCCACGAATGATTCTGTTGAACTGTGTGACGTATAACCCGCGAATGATTCTGTTGAAGTGGGTGACGTATAACCCGTGAATGATTCTGTTGAACTGTGTGACATATAACCCGTGAATGATTCTGTTGAACTGGGTGACGTGTAACCCGTGAATGATTCTGTTGAACTGCGCGACGTGTAACCTGCGAATGACTCTGTTGAACTGCGCGACGTGTAACCCGTGAATGATTCTGTTGAACTGTGTGACGTGTAACCCGCTAATGATTCTGTTGAACTTTGTGACGTGTAAGCTACGAATGATTCTGTTGAACTGTGTGACGTATAACCCGTGAATGATTCTGTTGAACTGGGTGACGTGTAACCCGTGAATGATTCTGTTGAACTGGGTGATGTGTAATCCGTGAATGATTCTGTAAAACTGCGCGACGTGTAACCCGTGAATGATTCTGTTGAACTGCGCGACGTGTAACCCGTGAATGATTCTGTTGAAATGGGTGACGTGTAACCCGTGAATGATTCTGTAGAACTGCGCGACGTGTAACCCGCGAATGATTCTGTTGAACTGCGCGACGTGTAACCCGTGAATGATTCTGTTGAACTGGGTGATGTGTAACCCGCGAATGATTCTGTTGAACTGTGTGACGTGTAACCCACGAATGATTCTGTTGAACTGTGTGACGTATAACTCGCGAATGATTCTGTTGAAGTGTGTGACGTGTAACCCGTGAATGATTCTGTTGAACTGCGTGACGTATAACCCGCGAATGATACTATTGAACGGTGTGACGTGTAACCGGTGAATGATTCTGTTGAACTGTGTGACGTATACCCGTGAATGATTCTGTTGAACTGTGTGACGTGTAACCCGTGAATGATTCTGTTGAACTGTGTGACGTATAACCCGTGAATGATTCTGTTGAACTGGGTGACGTGTAACCCGTGAATGATTCTGTAGAACTGCGCGACGTGTAACCCGCGAATGATTCTGTTGAACTGCGCGACGTGTAACCCGTGAATGATTCTGTTGAACTGTGTGACGTGTAACCCGTGAATGATTCTGTTGAACTGCGCGATGTGTAACCCGTGAATGATTCTGCTGAACTGTGTGACGTGTAACCCGTGAATGTTTCTGTTGAACTGCGTGACGTGTAACCCGTGAATGATTCTTTTGAATTGTGTGACGTATAACCCGCGAATGATTCTGTTGAACTGGGTGACGTGTAACCCGTGAATGATTCTGTTGAACTGGGTGACGTATAACCCGTGATTGATTCTGTTGAACTGGGTGACGTATAACCCGTGAATGATTCTGTTGAACTGGGTGACGTAATACCCGTGAATGATTCTGTTGAACTGCGTGACGTGTAACGCGTGAATGATTCTGTTGAACTGCGCGACGTGTAACCCGTGAATGATTCTGTTGAACTGCGCGACGTGTAACCCGTGAATGATTCTGTTGAACTGCGCGACGTGTAACCCGTGAATGATTCTGTTGAACTGCGCGATGTGTAACCCGTGAATGATTCTGTTGAACTGCGCGACGTGTAACCCGTGAATGATTCTGTTGAACTGCGCGACGTGTAACCCGTGAATGATTCTGTTGAACTGTGTGCCCTGTAACCCACGAATGATTCTGTTGAACTGTGTGACGTGTAACCCGCGAATGATTCTGTTGAACTGGGTGACGTATAACGCGCGAATGATTCTCTTAAACTGCGCGACGTGTAACCCGTGAATGATTCTGTTGAACTGCGCGACGTTTGCCTTGTGAATGATTTTGTAGAACTCCGCGTTACCCGTCTCTGGCTCGGAATTTATACTCCCTCACCCCAATATGCCTAATGATTATAATCGAGCTGCTATTGGCTAATAAAGCGCGCCAACATTAGCGTCTAATTTTTTATCCAATCAAAATTACGAACATATGCTCTAGGGAAGATATTCCCTCCATTTCTATAGAAAAGCGCGCTACTCTGACGTCATTTGTTTGCCTCTTCTAATTGATAAACAACTCACCCCCTCGCTCATTGTTACCCGCTCCTATTGTCAATTTCAGTGAGGCCATGTATACTTATTTCCTAACAATGCTTATAATTAACAAACATCTCAAATCATTGTCATACAATAATGTTAAGTTACACTACAATCACTCTGGCATTCACAGTGTTGTGATATAAAATACTGCCTCATCCTCTCCCCCCACACACAAAACACGGCTTTTCATTAGCTCCTAAATAAAACATAGAGAAAATGAAAGACTTGGTGGGATAAGTTTTACAGTGACATGCCGTAGGTAATTTTATATGATGACATTGCCAAACAAAAGCACCATTATGTAATGCAGAACAGATGGATACTAGAATGTGTTGTTACAGATCTAATGCATCTTGGAAGTGATTCTATAAAAAGCAACCATAGTTGAGTGCACATCACACATGCTCCACTATAGAATAGCCATAATTCAAATGGATAAACCTATTTGAGCCATGATGTCACTTATAATTATACTGCATAATGTAAACAAAATAATGTTTCACATACATCTGCATACCTATATGTCGCAACTAAAGTTGGACACAGGGGGGAATAACTGGAATCAGATGATAGAGAATTCAGAATTTGGATTAGCAAAACTATTATATTCTAGAACGTTACATTTTTATAGTGCGATTGTCGAGTTTGCATTATCAGGGATGATGATGATACTGGCTAACATTATTATTATTTATCTTAGAAGGCTTACCTTGAGAAACATGTCTCGTCGTGGATGAGGAGAGCCCATACTCGACACGACTTTGTCAAGCCATTAGTGGTGTCAGAGGAAACCATCCGGAGTGGCCGTGCCGCGGCCGTCGACGGGTACCATAGTGCTCCCGATCAATTTACAACACGGAAGTCCCCCGAGTCGAGACTGAGGGCTTCTTTATATAGTGCTAAATACCCTGGCAGCTATTACCAAATATGGTCTGCCACCGCCCTGGATTTGAAATATAGCAACCAATCATAACTCGATACGTCAATGTTCTAGAACATTCTATGGGACGTAACGCGGTCTAAGGTGCAGCTAAAAGCCTGCAGAAAGACACGTACTCCTCAGGAAATGATGGCACAGTAACATCCCTTTGAAATGTCAAAGGAAATGACAAACCACTGTTTTCTGTCATATATACAATTTACTAAGACTTTAGCAGAATTAAGAATATAAAATATGTTTCTATATGAAATCAGAAACTTGTGACAGGTTAATAAAATAATGGCGGTTAATATAAAATAATAATTACAATACGGATCTCCTCAGTCACGTTCGTGACAGTATAAATTGCTCAATTATTTTAATTGAATTAAATGTTAGTTCCATAAAAATTGTAATTGCAATGTCTACTCAGAATATTTGTTTACTCTTAACACTCTAAATAAAGATTGGAGTAGTTTAGAAACACTGAAAATTATTTTTATTAAAGAGTCAACCAAAAACTTCAGTGCTACAACTAGGATTTGAACACAGCTCTCCCACTCTCCATGCAGTTACTCTAACCAGTGAGCTACTATGACAACATGCTGGTGAGACATTGAATTCCCCAATTGACTCAAGTTGTTTCCCACCAAGGCATCTCAATTAGAGATAGCATTCTCAATGGCGACTTCCAATAGGAAGTGCTTTTATTACTGGGTACACAGATTTCTGACCAGGTTAAATCTTTAAAAAGTATTAATAATTTCCTTAGTTATAATTGAAAATTATCTTCCCATTAGCAAAGATGTATTAGTAAAATACAGGTTTTAAGGGATGTCATCAGATGGAAGATGGTACACCTAGATTAGGAATGGTGCTTGTATAGGAGATAATATATATGTCCACAAATGTATACTCATCATAAAAGCAACCTTTAGGATACAAGGCTTTTGTACACGTTAACAGAAAAATTTCAATTTGGATTTAACATGTTCTATTTATCATTAAAAGGTAATGTAAATATTATGATATCTATGTTAGGAAACGTTAACTGATAATGTTTGCCAAACTCTTTTGACGTGTACAGCACACAATTATGCTGTACTGTATGAGCTATCATTTATTGAAATGGAAGGTTATTTATTACAACTCTGAACCAAACAGAGCTTCCAGGCATATTAAAGAGTACATTTTTCAGGATGACCTGAAACTCCAAAACAGAGTGAGGGGCCCAGTGGAAAAGGGGCACATACCACCTATCTAATGATTTGGATAAAAGGAGACAGCTGATGCCATTTTTTTAAATATATATTTTATATAATTAGTATATGCATTAAATGTCTTCTACAAATTTCTGTCACTGGTAGATCAGATAAGTATATAATATATGCAGATAAATATAAAATATGCAGATAAATACATGCATACAGTGCACTATAGTTCATAGTGACAAGAAACTGCATGAAATAAAGAGTTTATTACTCTTTTAGGCTAAAATTATTCCTGTTTTATATATATATATAAAGAAGCTTAAAGAAATAAGACATATAATGTTCATTTATTAACATTATTTGTGTAACCAGCAGCAATTTAATAAGATGAAATCTGTCATTTCTTTATTAAACTGTTACATATACATATTTGTAATTGTTTATCCATACTGGTTTATGGTTTGCATTTTAAGACTGAAGAATCATATGGTTCTTCTTATATACTTAGTTTATATACTTTCAAATACATAACTCAGTTTATCAATATATTTTAGCACTTATCTCTCTCTCTCTCTCTCTCTCTTTCCCTCTCTCCCCAGTGCTAATGATTTGCTTCTTTTTTGTATTGAAAGAGAGTTTTACATTTATTGTCTCAACAGCAGATTATTTCATAAATAAATGCAAATTATCCTCTACTAATGTGAGTTGAGCTTTGAATTGAGTTAGTAAGGCTCTGTTTATACTTTTTTATACTGGTTGAGTAAGAAATAACTAGTAACTCCTAACAGAGTGCCATGTGCCCATTCTGTAAAAGAGAGCATCATATATTGGTAATTTACATGACTCACATATTCCCAGTGGAAAAGATGCCCATGTCATTCATTTCTCTAGTTTTATGAGGCAATTCTTCTCATTGAGCAGCTTGGTTTCAGATAACCGATCAGAAGCGTTTCTCAAAGCGTTTCCAAGATAGGTGTTGATGTTGAAGAAGAAAGTACAACAATGTGTGTAAAGCAGTTACAGATCCAAGTAATACAAATTACAAAATGCTTAAATCTCTTTAATTCCTAATTTATCTGCCTGAAACTTTACCTATAAACAGTAATACAAAAGTGAGAGCATTCCAATGCTTTCTTTTGAATTATTTATTTGAAATTTCTATAAAAATGACATAATGCCAAATGAATATTACCTAATATGTATTTGCAAAACACCATCTAGTTTATGTAACAAGTGCTGGTATAACAGCATGAGTTTACATTTCCATACAAAATTAGATTTCCTTAATTCCCTTTTCCTGAAAACATGCTTTGGTGGCATGTGTCCCTTTTCCACTGGGCCCCTCGATTGTATGGTTATTTATGATCAGGATTTAGCCTAGGGGTTCACTGAAACTGTGAACAGGGTGTACAGAATTAAAACATGTTAAAATCATTTTAAATAATGTGCTTTTCTTCATTTGATCTACCAACTTCTGCTTAATTATTCTTAGAAATGCCATCTTATAGCACAACATAAATTATTATACCTTTATTTTTCTGATTTTGCAGTAAATACTCCTCCAGGCAAGGCTGAATCAGTGAAGAGAGATTCATATTATTGTAAGTAAGTGGCCACTCTTTACTGTTTACTTTATTTACTTTCACTCGGAACTGAGTAGGTAGTTCAGTTTATTCTTCTTTTTTTCCAGGTAATAGAGATTTGTTTGAAGCTTTAATTGCTGACGCTATTGCAACCAGTAGTTTTCCAAGGTAAGTTGTATAAATGCATACATTCTTATTTTCATTTTGTTTGTTACAGCAACGCAGAGTGTTACAACTTCATTTTCACTTTAACTGAAAATCTCACTTCAACTGTCATAAGCCACATGCAGCAATTTCATCAGAAAGTTTACAAAATTGTTCACAAAAATTATGTTTAAACTCTGCTAAATGTTGAAGTTGATGAGGGAACATCTCTTGTAGGAAGTCTCATCAAGTTTTGATATAAGGATGTATGCAGATAAATATGGATAAAAGTGTGGAAGCTGCTATATGAGTTTACAGGTTAAGACTGAGTGTGGGGACGAAACTTACTGGAAGCGTATGGTACCTCCTTGTTTCCTCTTAGTAGATAATTCCACTCCATCATTCCCTGCCACAGCTATAAGAATCTTAACCATGAAACACTGAATAGGAATTTATATGAAGTCAGGAAATGCGTAAGTATAACTTGTGAATATGTGTATCACACAATGAACATTTATTGAAGATCTCATATTCAAAAACAGTCTCAGAAACACTTTCTGCAATTGCTTTGATGTAATATGTTTCCAATTTTCAGATATAGTGTTTAGCAGACTTTTATTGGGTATTTTCCCAGATCATTTTACACTTGTCCTTACTTAAGAGCTATCTGCTGAGAAGTGATGCTCTCTTGTCTAGCCAAGTGAAACTTTCTATGAAGATGCCCATGAGTTGTCATGAATCACATGTGACTAAGTCATCATTACCAATTATCCCAAAACTTATCCTTTTTCTCCATGTTGTGGATGCCTAACATTTAGTTATCAAGTTTATGATCTAAACAGTTTGCATAAATCATTGAAATTATATTAATATTATTATATTACATTTGGCCTAATATGTACATAAATAAATAAATAAATATATGATCCTATGTAAACATTTGAAATTATAAAGAAAATAATACTTTCAGGTACTCTGTGTACATGAAATTTAATATTTGCAGGGCTTGATTATTTCTGCTTCAATGTGCATATGGAAGTTTACTAAAATATTATGATAAATGTGTTATCTTTTGTCATAAAATTCATCTTTTTGAGCTTGGTATATTTTCCCACATAAAGCATTTTATAACAATTTTCTGTAATTCTTATGTATTATTTGCAATCTTCTTTCGGTTTGAAGATAAACTGTGTATTTATGTTTTAAATTCTCTTAAATAAAATGAGCCCATGAGATCTCTGAAGGGCATGGGCCTCATACCTTTGTGGGACTCATAGGGTGTTCCTTGTGAGTTTCATTCTCAGAGTGTTCCTACAATTAACCTTATTTCATCTACTTAAACATTTCTAATTTTTTGTTCTATACTTGAGCATCATTTCCATTAATTTCCAGTTTTGCCCACTTTTATCTTATTTATTTGCTTCACTTTAACTATTTTATTTTATTACTATTAGTGGCTCTTTCCACTTTGTCCTGTCTCTTTTTTCCAGGGCCAGTTCCAGGAGTTTTGCTGAACTGCATGATAATTGCAAGTGCTACCATACCCACCTCAAACCTTCACGCATAACCTAAGTTTTATTCATAATGTCAGTTCTCCATGACTACTTATTTTCACCCAATGTAAATATATATATTTTGCATGAGTGATCAATAAATAAAACTCAGGAAGAGATATGTGCATGGTGAAAGAACAAGATTGGTCTAAGTGAAAGATAAAACATTCAAAGTCATACAATAAAAATATTCAATATTTTGTGTTTACCCCTTCATCAGGATGTTAAAAGATTAAAAACACACAAAATGAAAGCACTTGTTGATTGACACACTGGTTAGTAATCGTCTTTATTAATATTCCAATTTTCTAATGAAGAAGAGAATTCCACAAGAAGAAGAAGACAGAATTATGAATAAAGACTTCAACTACACCGAATTGAAGCAGGCGATTTGTAGCCTCAAGAAAAGAAAAAGTTGTGGGCCAGATGAAATCTTCCCAGAACTTCTAAAAAATATGGGGAGAGACTAATTAAAAATCTGCTAGCTGCAATAAATGAAACATGGAGAATGAGAGTGCCAGATGCATGGCACAAAGCTGTAATAATTCCCATACATAAGAAAGGGAAAGACCCAAACCTGGTCCAGAATTACAGACCTATTAGCCTCACCTCAACACTCTGTAAGCTTACTGAAAGAATGGTTAACCACCGCTTACATATCTTCCTTGAGAAGAATAACGTAATTAAAGATGAACAGGCTGGCTACCGAGGACACATGTCAACAACGACACAAGTAATAAAGCTTACTCAACAGATCAAAGATGGCTTCCACAGGAAAATTTCCACACTTGCTTGCTTCATAGATTTCCAAGGAGCGTACGATACAGTCAGCCGAAAAATCCTTATGAATAAGCTAAACGATTTGAGCATTACTGGTAACCTACTGCGTTGGCTAAACAGCTTCCTAAGTCAAAGAATTGTAAAGGTCAGATATGGTAGCACAAAGTCTAGATACCGCCAACAGAGAAGAGGTTTACCACAGGGGGCTGTTGTTAGCTGCACCTTTTTTAATATTATGATAAATAACCTGATCCCAGAGCTTAAAACCATTCCTGTTATCGAGGTCCTCTGTTACGCCGATGATATTACAATCTGGATGACAAGTAGTAACATAACTGCAATGGAATTAGCCATGAATTCGGCTCTTGGAATTCTTAAACGATGGTGTACAAACAGCGATATGATCGTAAGCAGTGATAAAATATCAGCCCAGCTATTCACCACATTCACACGCAATCACATGATGGAATTTAAATATGACGGGTCTAATGTGAACATACTCCCGGCCACAAAATACCTTGGAATGCAGCTTGATGGAAAACTCAATTGGAATTACCACATTGAAGGTGCCTCTGCAAAGGCAACTAAGAGGCAGTGCATACTCAGAAGACTTGCTGGATCTGAGTGGGGAGCAACGCAGGACGTATTGACAACTACATATAGAACATATATTAGACCTTTGTTAGAGTATGGTTGTGAAGCTTACAGTACGGCAACTAAAACTGCAATGAATAAATTAAGCGCCAGCCCAAACAATGCATTACGCATATGTACCGGCGCCGCAAAATCAACACCAATCCCTGCCCTTGAAAGCCAAACTCAGATTGAACCACTGGAGTACAGACGAGATAGCACCTTCCTGGAATTCTTTGAAAGAAGTTATAGGACTTCAGATAATTTCTGGCGACAGTATAAGCCAACTAGTCTCAGGCTCAAAACACAAGAAACCCCAATAGCTCAGGCAGAAGCCCAGCAGGCAAAATACAATATTCAATTATTAGAGCGCCAGTGTTTTAAAAAAAGGAGTTTCCACCCTGATTTTAAAGAGATCCCCTCTAGAATAACTATCATTGGAATTGATAATCCAAAGGCAGACAACCCCCCTTACCTACTTAAGGCTGCAGCCCTTGAGACGATAGCTACAATTTACCCTCCATCAGAATGGCTTCACGTCTATACGGATGGCTCGGCTCAAAATGATTGTGCAGGCTCGAGCTACTGTTCTGCTTTGGGTAGTAGAGCCTTTCCTGTAGGTAAGATGAGGAATAATTTAGACGGCGAAGTTGCCGCTATCAGTGAGGTAGCTATCGCCTTAATATCAACGAATGTACAGTGTAAAGTGGTCTTTTTATCCAACTCCACTTCAGCCATTCAGGCTTTCTGCTCGCAAGAAGTGATATTGAACCAACATGAGGACGATCTGGTCACTGAATGCCAAGATAGACTGTATAAACTGCAAGAATTGACAGAAGTTCGTTTGCAATGGGTCCCGGGCCACTGCGACCTTGACGGAAATGAGAAAGCCGACGCTTTAGCCAAGGAAGGGTGCTCAATGGAGCAGCCAGTTGTACCAATGACATACTCAAACATCAGTAGCGCCATAACATCTCGAATCAAAGGAGCAATTTTAGACTCTCGGAAGGTAGCGGCAGCTGGTAAAAGATGGGAAATGCTTGCTTCAAACCCCATTCCCAACAACCTGCCCCGGGAGCTTACAGTAGCCACCTTTAGGATGACTACAGGGCACGATTATTTGCAAAAACACCTGCATAGAATCGGTGTAATTGATAGCCCAATTTGTCCCATCTGCTTGCAAGAGGAAGGCACTACTGACCATTTGGCCTCCTGCACTGCCCTGCAGATTGTTATAGTTGAAGATCCTATGGAAGGAAGGTCACGGTTGTACTGGGAGGCAAGGCGTCGAATGGCAGACCAGCCAAGGACGGGCGTTGGCTGAAGAAGAAGTATTTTCTGATGCCACTTCATTTACCTATTGCTTCCTTTGTGGGAAGTTCTACTTCTGCCAAAGTAAATGTTCTGTTGCATCTTGTGACATAGCCCTCTATTTTTGTCAAGATTAGTTCTATGGGGCTGAAATGGCAATGATATAAGGGTAATCTGATGGTTTGATGACCATGTTCTTTAGCTAGTTCATTCACAACATATTGGGGCTTGTTTTCATTTATGAGTAATAAAGAACTTAAAAGTTCCCCTTTTATTTATTATAATATCACATGCCACATTATGGAAGTGAGTCACTCTACCATTTGTACTATTGCTGTTAGTGTGCACTTATCTATATGGGCTGTGTGGTATGAGGCATTGTCCATAATAATAACACAGAATGTTAACCCTCCGTCAGTCGCTAGGGGCCTGAGAGACCCCTGGCATTATATAAATGTTATAATTTTCGAACAAACGCACCTATGCAACTGCCTGACTAGGACATCTAACATTACACCTTGCGCGATTATTTGCTGCAGCGATAACCTTATCTGTTTGTTTGGCTGGAGGAATGAATAATCAGCAGTTACGTGTCACACAGGTCAACCAGGCCCCGCGCGCCTGCTCTCGTTACATATTGTTGACAGATTTGTTTCTTATTAGCTTTTGTACAATATTGCTTTGCTATTGCAAGGAGCTGTTACTGCTTCGTCATGAATACGAGTAAAAGGTACGATCTATAGAATCCGAATAATTTGGAAGAAGTACATCGCCTACTTTGCGATTATGATGCCTTGCTCGTGGATGACAACTTTTATGAATCAGATGATTCTGATTCAGAAGATAAACTCGAAACGAGATCCTTAGATTCAGAAACTGACCATGAAGATGAAGAGGAAGACGATGAAAGCAGCTTGTGTGATAACATGTATTTTATAGGTATGCTTATCATACTAATTCTTCTTATTATTGTTATTATTGACAATACATTCTGTTGTTATTTGCAGGAAGAGATGGAACAACATGGAAAAAACATCTTGGAATATAACGCAGAGAAGAGCTCACAATATATTGAACAAAATTCCTGGTATGGTAGGAGCTGCCAAAAATGCGAAAACGGAAATTGATTTTGTTACCGAAGATATAGTTGATTTGATTGTCGAAAGCTCAAATACTTACATTAGCAGTGTGCAGCACAAATTTGATCGTGAAAGAGACAGCAGACCTACAGATGTAATAGAAATAAAAGCTTTCCTAGTCTTATTGTACCTGGCAGGCATTTTTCGTGGTAGATGCCAGAATATTCACGAGTTTTGGAGAACCGATGATCTTGGAATTCCTCTATTCCGAATGTCTATGTCCGAAAAACGATTGATTTTCTAATACGCTGTATTGGCTTTGATGACAAAAGTTCAAGTCTGGAGCGACGAAGATTGGATAAATTGGCTGCTGTTAGAGAAATGTTTACATTGTTTCTGAACAACTGTCAGAACCATTATTCTCTTGGACAAAATGTCACTGTCGACGAACAGTTGCCAGCATTTCGTGTTCGATGTGGTTTTAGACAATATATACCATCCAAGCCAAACGAGTATGTCATAAGATATTCTGTTTGAGTGATGCAAAACTGTTTTATACAACTAACATGGAGATTTATTGTGGACAGCAGCCGGACGGACCATATTTGCAAACTAACTCGGCAGACGATGTAGTGCTGAACTGAACCAATCTCTGGCACTGGACGAAAAGTTACTGCAGATAATTGGTTTACCACTGTATCGCTGGTGAATGAATTGCGCAAAAGACAACTTTCTTTCGTCGGTACAGTGCGAAAGAACAAAAAAGAAATACCCACTAATTTCACTTCTCCAAAAGATCGCCGTCAGTACGAAAGCATATTTGGCTTCACAAAAAATGAAACGCTTGTTTCATATGTTCCGAAAAAGGGTAAAACAGTAGTTTTGCTCTCAAGTCTACATGTTTCATCCACACAGTTATCAGAAGGTGCTGAGAAAAAACCTGAAATAATCCTGCATTACAATGACACTAAATCTGGAGTTGATGTAGTAGATAAATTGTGTGCTACATACAATGCAGCAAGAACAACGAGAAGGTGGCCCATGGTAACTTTTTACCATATCTTGAACATTGCAGGTATTAATTCTAGGGTTATCTTCCTTGGAAACCAAAATAAATATTCCACAAGGAAGGAGTATTTGAAAGCACTATCTTTAGCTTTACTGTTACAACAGCTACAAAGGAGAGCAACAGCATCAAATCTACCCGGTGATTTGAAAGGCCTTTTGACAAAATATAAACCTGAGAATCCGGGGTAGATAAATTGTCAAATACACCACTATGCACATTGAAAAGGAAACGATGTGCACCCTGCAACAAAGACAAAATGAACTGCAAAACTAAATATGCATGTGGGAAATGCAACACCCCCCTGTGTTTGAGTAAACATGCTAAAATTATTTGCGAAAGTTGCTTAGTCGGGGAAAACACGGGTGAGATAGTAGATGATTCTGAGTAACTGAACATTTGAAATTACAAGTTCTATGTATACCTGGAAATGGCAATGTATTTCTTTATACTTACTGTAATACAATTTATAACGTATATATACTCGTATTTTAGCTTGTATTTTTATGTTGTAACATAATACCTACTAATGAAAGCCTTGTACGCTTATATCTAAATAAAGGTAAAAACAGGGGAAAAAAGAAAATAAACGAAATAAAACAAAAATACAAACAATAACAAAAAAAATAGTGCGGGTCTACTAGGCCCCGCGCGACTAACGGCGTTCTACCAAAGCGCGCGCCTGACGGAGGGTTAAGTATCTGACCCTTTAACCATCTGGTTAATGTATTCAGCATAATCCGCAGATCTCAAATTGAAGAGCTGTAGGTGGTCATTAAAAACTAAAAAAATGTTTCAGCATGGACAATAATGAAGTCCTGTGGGTGACCTCATGGGTGTTTCAATTCTGTTATTAGTCCAGCCCTTTTATACAGTATGTATAAACAGGTTTCAGTCAACCATACTATTTCTCTCAAATTCATATTTCGTGTTAATCTTAAAAATTAGCTCTTAGGGCTACAATATTGGAAAATTTTTCCATGTTTAGGGTAGTTTGGGTTGAAAGGTGGATTTTGTTGAAGGTTTTGCATCTTTGGAAGATACTGAACTTAAATACCAACTTGAAAAAAAAACACACACTCACGTACACATGTGCACGCGTGCACACACCACACATACACACATACCTTTTATCTAATAATCTTCTTCTTTTAATTCAGTTGCCCTCAAAACATGTATTTCTGATGAAATCTTGATCTAAAATTTTTGTGTGAAATGCAATATTTCCTCTACAACTATTTCCATAGTAGAGAAAGTAATATTGGATGTGTTACATTCACATGACTTTCTCTACCCACTCTATTCTTACAAAAGCTTATTCTTCTACCTACTTTATGTGGTTACTATGTGTTATTATGCATTTCATTGTAGATATACTATGGATACAGTAGGCTGAGGCAACAGTCAATCTTTTAAAAGTGGGTTGCTAAGTAATGCCACGAAATTCCATGTTTCTTGATGTACACAAGAAAAAAAATGAAAAATGCCTTAGAAGAACTCCAATAAAATTTAATAACCAAAAATATCACGGAAGTGATTAATGCATGTGAACATGCTTGTATTGCTCCAGGGCTCATCACCACCGAACATCAAGCAGTAGCAACAATAAAGCATTTCCTTGAACTACAATCACTTTGCCAACTGTACTTATATGGATGTATACCATAGAAGGATCCAAATAAAATGTATACCTAGTGTACTATTTGTCAATGAATAAATGGTTATGAATAGGTGTATTAATATTGATGCTTATGAGAAAATTCATATATTCGTTTATGTGGATATAGAAGCAGTAGTCCTAAGAAAGAAAAAAGAAATTACAAAGTTATGATATATTCTGTGAGTCTCATACACAAATTGTTTATTACAATATGATGTCCTGCCAAAGGAAATTAGTGTTTCAATAGCCTTAGCGAAACATAACTGCTAGAAGCATAAATGTTTAACTTGCTCTGTACCTACCTTCTCACCTTATATCAACAATCACAACATATCCAAGTATATTGTCATTTCAGCATCTATGTACCCATTCACAGTTCATTTGCCAATAAATTGTTTGTATATCAGTAACTGTTATTTATATTTGGATACATCATAAAACAAAAAGAAAATATTTTGCATTCTACCATTCTACAAGTACATGTTGCACTATATTCTTGTTTTCTTAAAGGAGACCTAATGCATTATATGGAGTGGTGTTGAACTTCATTGCAACTCATAGTGGTCTCACGAGATGGCAAGGTTCACCTGAAAACTACAAGGTCAACAGGTATGGCATGAAAGAAAAAGCTTCTTGAAAGTTCTAAAAATTGTGTGACATTTAATGTTACTATGCAAAGTATGCTTTCTCGTTTTCTGTAGCAAATGACCGGCAGGTGTTTTCTGAATAATTATGCCAGTTTCACTGCAATAATCAAGTATATTCCTTCAGCAATATTACTAGCTGTTACATAAGCATCATCTGTAGTGAGGATCAGAATGAACCTTTTATATAATTTCTTATGTAATATGTATCATGAATTAAGTAATTAAGCATCTTGCACAATAGTAACACCTAGGAAATTGATTAAATAATGAAGGTGCAGATATGCTTTGTCCTTAATATGTATTGTCCTCAGTGAAAGCAGGATGAAATTGTAAATGTGCAAGTGCGTGAGTATTTTCTCTTATAGAATAGTAATTTTGATATTTTAGTTTCCTTTATTATTGGAAATCACCATCATATTATTTATAATGAAGTTAAGTGAGCTTAAAAAGGACATTAGTTTCTATAGTTATTCCATTTAAATGATATGGGAGTTTTGAAGCTTTATTGCATTTAATAATAATAATAATAATAATAATAATAATAATAATAATAATAATAATAATAATAATAATAATAATAATAATAATAATAATAATAATACTAATAATAATAATAATAACAACAACAACAACAGACATAGCCTGGGAGGGCCAAGGCCTGCTGTTTTCACAGGGACTAGCTCAGTTGAGCTTCTCAGGTGAACTGTTTCTAGGGAGCATTTATCATTTAGCTTTGGACACTTTCACTTTTCCACTTCTACTTGTTGGTACTTTGTTGGTCACCGTTCATAGTTGATCCTAGTTGGCTCCATCTTTCCCTGTTCCTTGCCGCTCTTGACCACTGCCCACCTGCTACATTTTTTATATGATCTACTCACCTGGTCTTCTGTCATCCCACATATCTCTATCCTGCCCTTGGTGCTGCATAGTGACTCATATCCATCTGAAACATGCATGCTCCATCTTCATCTTTCTGCCCTGCTGACCACGTCTCACACTTTTGTTCTTCTTCTTATTTCCTCGTTTTTGACTCTGTCCCTTATTGGGATTTGGAGGATTTTGTGTTCCATTCACTGTTGGCACACTTTAGTGCTTTCTTCTGTTGTCCTGACAGGGACTATGTTTGACATCCATATAACAATGTTGGCATGATGCACTTGTCTAGCATGTCTGATTTTATGTTTATTTTCTGTCCTCTGTATATCAGTATGAATTTCAGCATCCAAAACTTCTTCTAGGCTAGTTCCATTGTTCATTTTGCTTCCTTCTCTGCATTCCTGGTGAGTGACGTGTTTTGTTCACAGTAGGTGTACTTTTGTGCATATTCAGGAGGTACTTGATTTATCTGGAGAGGCTTTTCTGTTCCATTTTAGCACTTTAGATTTTGTTGGGTTCATTGTTAGGCCCGTCTTGTCTGCTTACTATGTCTAGGTCTCCTATAATTTCTTCTAGGATTTTTGCAGACCGTGCTATTAGGACAATGCTATTTGTAAATCTTAAGTGCATCAGCCTTTGACCATCTATAAGTGAGGTCAATTTGAATTTCTATTAAAAAAAACAATGACCATGTTTAGTACAATCAAAATATGCACAATACAGTACTAAAATTAAATTGATTTCATGATAGCTATCAAAAGATAACATTGCCACAGAGTTTATATTGCATTCTTTCATATTACATATTTTTCAGAACTTCTGGGGGAGCACAAACAAATCTACTACAGTGACATTGGCACACTAATACCTACTAAAATGAAAGCTCTACCAATACGGGTAGCTGAGGCCATTCAGGCACAGACTCATCCCCTCCCAAAACTATGGTGCATCCCCCCAATGTTTCTGAGAGCTCAATTTCAAGTGTTTAGTTCCTTTTTTTATGTCACTGGGAAGCTTCATACAGGGGCTGTCTTATGGGTATTATAACACTTATTGTGATATCGATATACAATAAAAGCTTAAACAAATAATTAGAAAGTTAAAATCAATAAAATATTGTAATATTTGCTGCAAAAAATACAAATAAAAGTATTTGGCAGGTGGTGTATTTTATTTCTTGGTATTTTAGTGTGCCCTATTTTGTACATCTAAATAGACCAACATAGTAAGTGTAATAACTTTTACATTCTGAGCAACTACATACCTATCTATAATGTTATAGTTCCTTTTATACATTTTCAAAAATTATGATTTGTTATGCACATTATACCATATGGTATGAATTATACTTAACATTACTTTTAGGGGCAAATACAACATATTTAGGTTAACAAACCTATACAAACTGAGTTAACAATTAGAATACTTGATTAAAAATTGCAATAAATGTGTTTATATTACCTATAGTAATTTAATTCAATCAACATTTTTGTATTTCCCAAAATTTTGAATTCCCCCAAAACGTTCCTGATAATGCGCCATCATACTCCCTTCCACTTGTGAGTGGCCCTGGACTCATGAAGAGGAGGTCTGCAATTAAAATCTTGTCAGCACTATCCTCCCTGACTGAGGTTGTTTTCCAGGTTTTCGTTAGTGCTCATAACTGCCAAATGCCGGGTAGATATCCTAAACTTAGGCCTGGAAAGTTTCCTTTCCAAATTTCTTTCCCCATTTAATGTATCATCAGTGTCATTCACTTGTCGTGCCATATAAAGTAAGAATGGGAGTTAAACACTGCTACCACTACTAAAACAATAAAAAGAAAAATCTACAAAAATTAGCCAAAGATTATGAAATATTTATCTTTTTGAACTCATCTTGATCTGGAAAGAAACAGGTTTCACATTTCCTCGTAGGATCATATCTGTATTATTAGTAATGATGAATCCAAGACAAACAATTCAAACACTGAAGCATTTAAAGTGTTTCACCAAAAGAGAAATATCATGATTTCATGCTAACTTTTGCATAACAGATAGTTATTAATATTGTTCGATTTTGTATTGTTTTTAAAACTAGATTTCAAATCATGAAAATATTTAGTTTATAGAAACTGTTTACCAAAACTTTTGAAATGCATTCTTACACATTTACAAGGTTACTTCTAAAACAAACAAGTCAAATATTCACTTAAAGGTCAGTAATCTTAATAGAAGTTTAAAATATGCTGGTGCAAGTACAATTAGAAGTGCAATCAGCGTTAAACATAGAAATTTTATTTTACATATCTAGTAACTACAGTCATATATTTCTGGGTGATCTTCACCACTGCATGCCATTGTTAATTTTTCTGATTTTGTAGGAAATTCATTCAAGAGAACAGAAAAGCTATAGATGAACTATGGTATAAGCGTGCTGTTGAGCAACAAGAGGAAGGATTTGTATATTCAGTGACATTTGGAAACAATGATGGTAGGTTTTTCTGTGAATTATGCTGATATGATTATAATAGCTCATGCCTTGAGCCAAAATAAATGATCTGAGTAAAATTGCTTACACCTGCATGTGCAGTCACCCAAAAAGGCAAAAGCAGAAAAATGAGGTATTCAGTGGCTAGACTTATACCTATTTTACTCACTGTGCATATTTAAAACCAGTTCTAATAAGAAAAGGAAGAGTGGAAGGGGGAGGGAGAATATTTGTCATTTGCAAAGGGTACTAAGAAAACCGACTTTACTGAACTGAAATCCATGTCACTCCTTGATGCCATAAGTCTAGGTGCTGGTAGCTACATTTTTCACTTCACAGTGAGTTGGTGAATGAGTTATTAGCTGTAAAATATGCTTTAAGCTTTATTCGTTGAAGTGGTTTAGCCAGCAGCATAACCCTGTTTTTACTTCTGTCATGTAATCTGCTGCAAGGATCATCTTTTTTGTTTTAGAGATTCATATGAGGGTGATTAAAACATAAACAGTAATCTTTTTTTTATACATTTATTGATTAATCATATACACAAGTGACACCTTCAGCTTTTGTTTATATAGCCTCCTTCATGCTCTACACACTTTTGCCAATGATTTGGAAGCTTAAAGATTCCTTGTTCAAAAAAATTTGGCATGTTGTCAATTACTTGCACATATGCTCCTTGGCAGCTTTATTGTTTTCAAAATCGCTGCCCTCCAAGCAATTCTTTACAGGTGCAAACAAAAAAACAGCCAGGGGGGACTGTACAGAGGGTGGTTGAGGGTTTTCCAATGCATGTCCTTCAATGTGTCTCTTATCAAATTCACGGTGTGAGGCTTGGCATTGTCATGCACAACGATGACTCTCTGATGGGCATATGATGAATTTTGTTTTGGTAGGTGGCTTTTGCTGACTTTAAAAATTGGCAATGGTAAGCTGCAATCACCATACATTGATCGTGAGGAAAATCAATGACTAAAATTCCTATGAAGTCAAAAAACACCATCACAAGAGCTTTTCCAGCTGAGAGGCAGGTTTCAGCCTTCACTGGGCAGATTTGATCCTTTTTTGCCAATCTTTACTCTCCATTTTGGATTCCGGAGTGTAATGATGGACCCATGTTCATCACATGCAATGATATACCTCAAAACATCCTCCCCTTCTTGCCAGAATTGATTCAGTCTCACAGATCTGCAACCTGACCTGTTTTTGCAGTTCAGTTAACAGCTTTAGAACCCATTGAGCACTAATTTTTCTAAAGCCAAGATGTTCATTGCTAATGGTATGAGCACTCCCAATGTTGATACCAACTTCTGATGCAATTTCTTCAACAGCTCACCAGCAATCACCTTCAATAAGCTCTTGAACGGCACGGATGTTGCTCATCTGTGAGACGTGACCTTGGGCATTGAGCATGACCTTCATTTTCTGCACTTTCTCGGCTGCCCTTAAATTCTCTGGCCCAAGTAAATACTTGGTTCTAGGACAGTGTAGCATGCCCAAACTGTGCCTTCAGATGAGTTAAAATCTGAGAGGGTTTAACACCTTCATTGGTTCAAAAACGCTTTATAATAATGCATTGTGCAACAGACGAAGGTACCTTTTGTTCACTCATGGCTGTACTGATGCCAGAACAGAGTGAAGCAGCTAACCAAGCTGGTTCCTCTCCCCTAACACACTGACCTTCAACAGCCCACTCCACCATCCTGCCCGGAGCTGCTTGCTCAGTATACTGACTTAATTACCGTTTAAATTTGAATCACCCCCGTACTTTAAATTGGTCCCTAGGCTTTGATTTTAATTGTCTGTTTTTCCTTGCATTCTAAAGTTATTGACACTTGTTAATTTTCATGGCTCAGTTGGTTACTTTTGTAACTTTATAGTTCCATATGCTGGCTAAGCTCATAATTTTTATCTTTTACTGTGTGGAAACTCATTAGAGTTAGTGGCCTTTGCAGTTGTGTGCCCTTAAATGAAAACTACCACCACCAACACCACTGCTGCCACCATCACATGCATGCACAGACCTTTTTCTAAAGTAAATTTTTGGATCCAGGGGGCCACAAAATACATATTTGTGTGTAGTTCACTTTTAATTTGAATTTAAATTATTACTAACTCTACATTCTGACTGCCACTTCAATACACAAATTTATTTCACCCTCATAAGAGATATGCCAACCAAACCTTTGCACAGTATTTCACTGGATATTAGAAGACATTAGAAGAAGAATGTGGTTTCTGTAGGTGAAATGCTAAAACAAAGAACCAGTGTTGAAAGGAATCATATGAAACCACATTTGGGAATCACTGGTAGGTTGGGATGGATCCATTGACTCTCACCAAGATCTCCTGAACTCATATGCCTCAATTTCTTCCTCTGGGGATCAGGTAGAACATGTACAAGGTACCTATTGAGTCACAACAAGATCTCATTAATATAATTGCTCTAGCTACTGGAAATATTCATGGCCTGTTTGGAGTTCAGAGTTTTCAAGGACAATCAAAGCTTTGATTCGACAATGAATGCATTTATGCACATGGTCAAAACTTTCTTCTGTAGTAAACAAATTATTTATGTAGATACTCTTTTTGTATGTCACCCCATCATCAGGTTTGAAAACTCCTTAACATCAACAACTGACTTCAGTGGACATTTACTATTCCTATCTAAAATATGTGCCTTGGTTTTCTCTAGCTTCTGTACTCATTCTTCCAGACACTGTGTTTATCATTACATTACTGGCTAAAAGTAAAAATCTCAACTTGTTTAAAAAATGGTTTGAGATGCAGGAAACCTGGTAAAAGAACATTTTACATGCTTAAATAACTAATATTTTCCATAGTACTGGAAGTATATCAATCTAAGGCTGGGGATGGTATGAGTAAAACTGATGAGTAACCCAGTTCTGGCACCTCTATACAGTACACTGAGTAAAGTGGAGCTGTGTCCAAACAAAGGATGAATTAGATGGTGCTGCCAAATCTAGGCACTGCTTTTCAATACTTTTCTTCATTTTGTAATTCTTTGGTTCTACTACAAACACCTATGTCACCACATTCAATATTAAGTTGTAAAGCACTTCTTTAATTAAAAAGTTCACTAAATATGCAGAATTATACCTATTCAATCAATACTGATATCTCTGTGTCAGCTGAGGAAGTCTTTTCCCCAGCAGGCAGATAATCTGAGAAAGAAGATCATCTCTCAGACCAAGTCAGGCAGAAATACTTATATTTTGACATAAAAGTTCTTATTCTTAGATTTTTTGTTTTTATTTTGTCATTGTACAAAGAAATTAATTTTTTTTAAAGGATTATGTTTTTGTATAGTTGTATATTTTGTTTATAATAATATGATTTTGTTGAGAAATTAATTTGTTTTTGGAATAATAAAATTTGCTTTTTAACTTCATGTAAGTTATCATTTTACATTGCCAAAACCTATCAAACAACACCAACAACGTTTCAAAACCTGCTGCAAAATAAGAACAGCTTACAGCAGAAAACATAATGGTGTGGCCAGAAACAATTTTTTGGAGTGAAAAATGGTCTTATTCAATACTATTGTTTTCTATATTTTTATTATTATTGGTATTATTGTTACTGTTTGTTGATATAGTGATGGTGGTGTGGCTCTTAATAGCCCACTAATTCATAATTTAACTATTAACTTAGTTTAATAATTATGAAATCCACATACATTTGCTGGGGTTTTGGTAACAAGTACAGCTCCTAAATTTAACTATTGTGTAATAACTATCCCCTAACAGAGAATCAAACAGCATGATATTCTAGAGAATAGCAGAAACTCTTATAGGAAAACGTTTTGAAGCAACATTAAATAGAAATAGGTAACTGTAACGTAAATACTAAAACACATTCTATTTTCTTTGAGTATGAAACAACTTGATGTGTTTTATTTGGTAGACAACCTAGAATTCATCAAAAGTACGGAACTTGATTTTTCCTTCCACTGTGACAGGAAATGGTCACAAAAGTGTATTTTACCACTTTCCTGATTTTTTTATATCCTAGCCTAGTGTTAGTATGCCTGTGCAATACAGCCAGTTTTGCAATAAAAATAGGAAAATCTTGCTAACCTCACTGCATCATCTCATCCAACATATTGCATTACAAAGGAAACAAATTGTTTAATACGTTGCTTATCATAGTAATATGTAATTAAGGGAAATATAGAAACTTTTATACAAATACTAATGGTATTATAATTATCTAAATCCATAAACCAATTTCAAGAGAATATACTGTATCTTGCTCTTTTGGTATGATGTCATAATGGAGATTATAGGAATTGCCAGACTATAGTGCATTTGAGTATAATATACAAGACAAGCTACTACTACTGAAACTTCTGCTACCCATAAGCAAAAAAGAGAAATTTAAGAACTAGTGAAATGGCTGATGTTGTATGCAATAATCCTTCCTACATATTCCAACATGCCACCAAATAAAGAAACCGGTTATATACTTGGTGTACCAAGTTGTATGACATCACAGAACCAAATCAGCTTGTATTGAACCTTCCCCAGTCCTATATCAAGCCTCTTATGTGGTTATAAAAAAAATTAATATTGGAAACCTTCATAAAATTTTGTTTTAATTATATTATAGGATGTACATTCTCAGTCAATAACATATAAATCTCTGCTTGCTAGCAAATAACAGTGAGAACTGTCAAAATAAAAGTTATATGGAACACTTTTCAAAGGGAGAAAGAAGGAAAATGAAGATTTTTCTGATTTGCAAAATACCTTTGTTTTTATTTTTATTTGAATCATAAATGACTGGAAGGATAGATTCATGATGTCTTTTGCAGCTAATGATATACCTTCTATCCCACATACGCTTGAGACAGGAACAGAAGACATTCTTTGTTCAGCAACCAGAAATCTGTTACTACAGGCATCTGCATGAGATTTCTGCTGTCCATGATAGTGTGAAAGCATATCATTGTACACAGTCATAAAGTTGCTCAGTCCTGTTACATCATCTGTCATTGCCCAGCTGAAATCATAGATATGCTGTCCAAAAAATTAAATCAGTTATAAAGTACTCCAAACTAAATTCATCCTTTTTGATGCTATACCATTGATTAGCTTGTTCTCTCAGATTCTTGATCTACTACTCATTTGCTGGAGAGAGCACTATGACTACTCTACTGTCCTAACCAGAAATACATATCTCAATACACTTTTTGGACTGCTGAGCTTGGAATAATTTTGTAATTTTGGACAAAATGTGCATTTTCACCAAGAATATATCTCAAATTATAATTTCCATACCATAATTTACAACCAGGTGCAATTTAAAAATTCACAGCAACTGTTGTAGTAAAAATAATGAAATTTTGAGATACTGTTTTTGTTTTAGGAGGGCAGTTAAAATATACTTTAATTTCAAGTTCAAGCTATGGTTGTTATCATTTTGCAACAAATTCTATAGTATTGCAGCACTTCTATATAATTATTCATTGTCATCTAAAGCTTTCAAATTTTAAATAGTATTATGAAACTGTAATCTTATTTATGATTGGAAAGCCTATATCATTTTTTATTTTTTAGGACATGAAGATGATAATTTGGTCACAGTCAGTAGCGCAATATGGGTTCCCATAATGAGCAGAATTCCAATTAATAAAAAGGTTCCAGCAGTGGTTTTGGGATATCGTTTTCAACATGAATACTTACATCATATATTCAATAATGTAACTTCGTCAGTAAGTATCACTATAGTTACAAAAATACCATATGTTCATTACAATAACCTAAACAACGTACTTCTGTAAGGAAGTTTATAATTTTTTGTGGTTTATTCCATTATTGTTGTTGTTATTGTTGTGTTGTTGTTACTGCTGCTGTTTTAGTTGTTATTGTTGTTAATTATTTTGTTTTGCAGAAAACCATTTTCAATGCTTGTTCTTTGCTACACATGCATTTTGTTTCTTTGAAATGGCAGGAAATAAAAGTAATGTGTTACTTTTTCTTCGCCTTCCATTTTAGATTAGTAATTTTTTTCTGATCCAGAAATTTTCACGAGTCACCATTAGAGGATAGTCACCCTTCTTTGCCAGCACTTAACACACACAGCAGTAAGAAGAAACATGAGCAAACCCATCCATTTTTGGTTCTTTTTTGTTTTTTTTTCACCATTTTTAACCCTATTTTACAGCTATAATTGTATATTTGGGTTATAGTAGTAGACCACTGTATAATGCATTACAATATTTCATAATTTCTTATGAAAGAAGGAGAAAACGGACTGAACTTTTGGAACCATCTGATATAAATCATAAAATATTTTTAGAGAACAGAAAAGTTAGTGAAGATAAAGGAAATCAACAGACTAAGAATTAGCTTCACTAAGAAAGCTGTATGTGTTTTCTGTGACCTTATTCAAGTTAGCCATTATTTCATGATGCCCGAAATTTCTTTCACTTCGCATAAGCTGTGTAATTACATGACTACTGAAAAATGTCATAGATCCCATGTCCTCAGGTATATTAGATGAACTGAATATAATTCAGTGGTCTCTTCTTAAACATCCTGTATTCATTTAGAATTAATGACTCAAAACCATTTCTGCAACTAAATAAGCATTGTGAGGTTAGAATTTTCAGGATGCTAAGATAGAAGTGGTTGCAGCTCTGTTTTCTAGTAGAACATACATGTAAAACTTTCTACCTGCTTACTGAAAAAAGTGTAAATTTCTAGTGTGCAGAAACACAGGAAATTGAAGCTCTTGTTTTGTATTGCAACAATGGTTTGAGAGAGAGAGGGGGCAATATGAAAACAAAATGCCTTATGTTGGTCATTCCCTATATATTTGTCTTATAAATTGATGATATGTGCTGTTCTGTAGTAAAATGTTTCATCTGGTAAGACTTGTTCAACTGAATGAAGAAAGAAAAGAAAAGAAAGAAAGAAAAAAAAAAGACTCAGGAAAAGTACTGTTGGGAATCTTGGTATATAGAGGGAAAACAAATACGGGAACCATGGCCTGGCCATGGATCACACGTATGCATGGTTTGCTTGCACTGCAGTGATCTCTGTATTGTTCCACTAGCTCACTAGGGGTAAATGATCTCTTCAAGGCTCCACTGATCAGCTGTGCATGTCAACTGTCAGTTACTGTGTTCTGTTTGTACTGTAAAGATTAAAGTTTGTCCACTGTGCATCTCAAAAGCAAAAGAGTATTCAAACTTGTGTTATGTAAGAATTACTTTAGAGTATTGTTATTATAAAAAACAGTAAAAACTGAATCATGTATACAGGTCTGTAGACAATTTCAGGAGACATTTCCTGGTATTCCAGTTACAAATAGAGGTACTGTGACATGTCTGGTTAATAAGTTTAAGACAATGGGATTGCTAAATGCCTAAACCTAACAAACAAAGAAGATGTGTTGTAATAGAGGAAACAATTATCAAAATTCATATTCATTCAAGCACTCTCCAAAGAAGTCTCTAAGACATGTTGCATAGCTAAGTGGGTGTTTCAAAAACCTTTGTTCATAAAGCTGCCAAAGTTTTAAAATTGAAACCATACAGTGACTATTGTTTATGAAGTACAACCTCTTGGCAATGAAAAACAAATCCATTTCTGTAACTAGATTTTAAAAAATATTGTTGACAGTACTTTTGACCCAAATTCAGTAATCTTCTCAGATGCGTCGTTTATTTTAAATGATCAAGGTGTCTCACAGAAGCAATAGGTATTGCAACACAGAGAATCCTCATTTAATTCATGAAGTTCTCTTACATTATGTAAAAATTGGTGTATGGTCTGTTGTAACAGCAAAATGGATTATGGATATTAGGGCCCTTATTTTTCAGTGATGCTGTAAATTGTAATAGTTAACACAGAAATATTCTTGCACCATTTTATCAAATGTTGTCAGAAGATGGGGGAAAAAATTGATACTTTAAATGGGATTCTGTCATAGCCCATACTGCCTAAAACACCTTGGAAGACATTTGGTGACATTGTCATTAAGACAGGATAATTTTTAAAGTGGTTGTGCCCTCTCTTACCATTCTCTGAATCTTATTGTGTATAACTTCTATTTGTGGGCAACCCTAAAAAATAGTTTATATCAACAATGTGCACTCAATAGATAAACTTAAAAACAATATCAGAACAGAAATAAGGAAAATCACATAAGAGGAACTTATGCATGTGAATGGAAGTTGCAGAGACCAAAACCAATAAGTTAGTACTCATTATAGTGCATGTTACTATTACTCATGAGTGAGTAACATGAAAGTTTTTTTGAATGGAAAACCCCCCAGTGTAACAGACAGTGCATGCAGCCATGGCCAGGCCATAAAATGACCACACTGTATGTATGCTAGAGAAGGAACACTTAATCTAAAATGAAATACTTTCAGCTCAGTTTAGCCATCAGTGATCAGTTATAAGTGAAGTATAATTTAATACTAAATAACTTATATAAACATAGAGCATAACTTAGATGTATGGCATCTATGCTTATGGGGCAGTACATATAAGTTAGGGTTCACATACAATAACTGGCCCATTTAAAACTTGCAGTACTGTCTAGTTATTATGCATGTGGTGTGAGTATGAGCAACAGCATTCCCTCTTTCTTCCTCCCAAAAATGCCATTGAAGTCTTTGTGTTAATATGCCTAAAGATGTACAGCAAGAAGTTTTGAATCTGACTATCCTCACCTATAGTTATACTCTGTATAGATCCCAGGTTATTGTTTCAGGAGTAAATATAGCATGTTACTCATAGGATTCTTGTATTTCATTACTTTTATGTACTTTCTTGCCCTTTAGTTATTTCTATAAGAATGAAAACTTATAAGAGAGTTAATGATGAAGAAACTTCATTTCAAGTTATGAATATATCTTTATATTCATTAGTTGAAGTGCAAGTTTCCAAAACCTGCCTTATCCATTTTAGCAAAGTTTTCATAGAAGAAATAAATGATTCCTGCTGTTTTCTAATGTAAATAGCCAATTCATTGATTGTCATTACATTCAGATGCTTATAAGCTATAAGATATATTAAAATTATTACATATAAGAACCTAATTTTAAATTTAAAAATGGATGAGATGCATTTAGAACTTAACACTGAATGAGGAGAGTTCTGGTACTGGAACCTTGTATAAAGGCAGAGTTTGGAAATGTTAAAAGAAAATGTCAGTAATCATAAATTCTACATTCAGAATATTATTAACATTGTGAGATATCTGAAACAGCTATAAACCATAGTACTGCACATTTTGGAAATTTATTAGTAAACTATTATTAATAAAAATTATTTTATGCATTATTAAACTGAAAGTATTAGAGAGAATTATTTTTAAAAGTAACAAACACGGCATAAATAAAACAAAACAAACAACTTTATTTCACTCTTAGAAAATGAAAGAGATTTATCAAAAGTAAGTAAAAAATGCATGATAGTTCAATCCTTCATACTTCAGATCATGTCTTCTTCTGTACCATTTATAACGTAATCTTCTATGCTGGCCTCTTCATTTTCTTTATGACCTTTGTTTATGTGCTTGGAATAAAAGGCAAAGTTTTCATTACTCTGCCATTCTTAACCAAAGTGTTTTGAGAACAGTTTATTAATATGTTGTAGTTTTTTTGGTTTAAGCAGCAGTATAATATCTAGGGTAACATTCTCAATTTATTAATGTTTCTTCTACAGGGAATGGAAAACTCCATCATCACAGTGATAATTAGATTTACCTCTTACCAAAACTATTGACTTGCCCTTCTTGTGGGAAATTCTCTTACACTGGGCAGCCTGAAGTGCCATCCACTGAGAGATTTTACGCACACATTCTTTTCAGCTTTTGACGGGACATCATTGCCCAACTTTAGTAAAGGGCCTTCTTCCTAAAACATCTCAATATATTCTTCAGGATTTACTACTGAATTTCTTCTCTGCACCTTCTTCTCTATTGTTCCGAATACACAATCTAAAGGCAGAAATGCATGGCCAACAACTGGAAATGTTACGTACACTTCTGGAACATTACTGGAAGATTGGGGTTCCAACCAATATAAGAGGATCCCAACCATCGCAGAATTCTTATTTTGGCTGGGAGGATCATTGGCATAAAGCTCAACTGTTGTAGAATCTAATAAATTAGCATTATTTGGGTAATAATGTAATGTAGAAACTATTTCATTGCACACAATGGAAGATTTATATTCATGTCATTTATAAATCATAATGATTTCTTTGTTTTGTAAAGATTTTCAACTACCCTTGCAGATCAAAAGTTGTAGGAATACAGCTGTCTGCAGTAATATGTTACTTGGTCAGGGAACTTGAGCAAGATCATGTTCTTGTGGTAGTCAAATGAAAATCAAGCTTTAATTTTGGGGCTTTGAAAGCAGCAGGTTTGAGCTTTATGCAAATTAAATTTTGTCATTTTAAGAATCTTAGCTTTTGATGATATGGTTTGACTATATCTACAGAAGGAAAAATTGATATTCAGAGCATACATTGGTAGCCAGAGTCTTGATATGCAAAGTGTAAAATGTCACAAAAATTGTCCTGAAAGAAATCTTACTTTACTCTCATTTTGGATAAAGAATCTGAATCTTAGGTTTTCTGTAATTTGCAAATACATATTCAGTTCTGTTGTCAAATAAAACCTTGTGGATTTAAGTCTGCATAAGTGATAGTCAACCGGGTTAAGATTTTTAATGAAGGGTTTTGCTCCAGTTCACTTTATAAGATATTTGGAAGATCTGATATCACCTCCTCTTATCTCCTTTCACAACAGACCTATATTGAAATGTTTTTTATGAACAATTAATTAATTGTTCTTTCACGCCGACATGTGTGTAAGACAAGGTTGGAAAGGTAGGATCAGCTGACTGAAACATTCAATGCCATAATTGAGATTTGTACCACAGATCTCCAGTTGCTGTAACCACTGAGCTACCATGGCAACATGCCAGTAGGATGTTAAATTCTCCAGCTGACTTGCATTTTTCTGTAAACCATAAGGAGTGTCAAATTGCTTTGAGAGGACATACCAATGGCGATATACAATGCTGTTAGTACTTAAAGATTCACCTTCATAGTTTAGCCTCTATCAGGTCAATCAATGAATTAATTGTTCTTACACACTAACATGTATGTAGGACAAGGTTAGAGAGGTAGAATCAGACAACTGAAAAATTCAATGCCATAGCTGGGATTTCAACCATGGATATCCCAGTTTCCATTCAGCTGCTCTAACCACTGAGCTACCATGGACATGCTGGTAGGATATTAAACTCTTCAGCTGACTCGCATTTTTCCTGGTAAACCACAAGGAGCCATGGGCCTTAACATGCTCCCCTTTCTTGACATAAAAATCATGAGGTGTCAGAATAAAATAAGTTTTGGTATACATAGAAAAGGCACACACACAGATAACTACATTAAAAATGACATCTACAATCCCAGGGAACACAAATATGCAATAATAAACAGCCTTACCTTCAGACTGGCAAACATACCAATGAACACACAAGAATACAAAAAAGAATACAAGATCCTGGAAATTGTACATAAAATGACTTCACCAAAGAGATAGTAGACAGGAAGATAAAGAAATTCCAAAAGAAGAAACAAATAAAGGAAATCATCACACTAAGCAACATTAAAGAAACAAAAAAGTTAAACAAATTTACATTCCACCCATGGGCTGCCTTCACAAAATTCACAAAAATATTCAAAGAATATATTAAAGATATACCAATACCAATACAAAGGACAAAATTCCAGTGGGTAAAACTGCTGGTATTTATGAAATTGGATGTCAGGATTGTAAGAAAGTTAACACAGGGAAGACAAAAAGAAAGGTTGAAAGAACACATGAGTAATGTGAAATATACTCAAACAGAAAAATCAGTGGTTGCAGAGCATGGATGGATGGATGGATGGATGGACGGACGAATGGGCGGGTGGGTGGGTGGATTTATTTGTACATTTTTTATACACAATCCTTTTTACAATATTCCACTATAAACTAACTTAATCTATGTACAAATGTCCTTGCCAGCTATGCTGCTCCTTTTGCCTGGCACCCTGGCTTTCTGGCTCATCTGAGCATTCCTTGCTATCCTCAGTCCCTATTTCTCATCCTCTCTCTCCTCCATTTGCCCTTCTACCTTTCTTATCTCTCTTACTTTTCTAATCCATTTCTCTTTTACTTTCTTTAAGAACTCCCCATATTCTTATTTTTCTTTTCTTCTTTTCTTGTTAACGTTTTAATTGCTACTGTTTTTCCATCCATTTTTTCCCATTTTTCCTCCCATACTTCTTGTCTCCATTCTGCTAATTCTTTGCATTCTGTCATATAATGCTCTGTGCTTTCACTACCTCTGCATAATTCACGAATTCTGTTTTTTCTGCCTCTTAGCCCTCTCAGATACATTGATCCTGTTCTCATCCATGCAAACGCTTCTTTTTCCGCTCTATTACAATAATCCACATACCCTTCTCTTCCCCATTTCCTTTTTACTACTTTATAGAACCCTAGTGATTTTTTATTTTCTAAGCTTCCCCACCTCCACTCTGTTTCTTACTGTTATTCAGAAGCCGTTGCTATTTCTTTCCCCTGTTCTCCAGATATCTCCCATTCCTATCTTCTCCATAACTTTTTCTACCCCTGTCCCCCAGTTATTTTTATTTTTCATACTCTTTTGTTGTTCCATGCATATCTTTAAAATCTCCCCTTCATCTTTTCTCAGGCATCTAAACCAAAATTTCAATTTCCTTTCCAGTATCAGCCCCTTTCTTCTTGTTCTTCCTAATTCCACTAATGCTACTTCCCCTGGTGCTGACCTTGGTAACCCCAATAGCTCTTTACAGAACGTTCTATAGCTCTGGTCTATTTTTCTGCTTAATTCAGATCCCCCCAAATTTCTACTGCATATATCATCATTGCTTCCACCAGTGCTTCATACATTCTTTCTATACATTTAGTTGGCATTTCTAATTTGTATTTGCACATCCTTACTTCTGTCATTGCCACCTTTGCTTTAGCCATAACCTTCCTGCTATGCACCACCCATTCACCATTACTGCTCATCCTCACCCAAATAATCCATCTCCTTGACAACTTCTAACTTTAAACCCCCATCTGCCATTTCTCTTCTTTTTTTAGTTTATTTCCTCTTTTAAATACCATAACTTTTGATTTATTTATATTTACTTTAATTTCCCATTCTTCGCAGAATTCATGTATTCAGTTGATTGCTTTCTGATGGCCACATAGCCCCGACCATAAGACATCCACGTATAGTAAACCTAGTATCTCTCTATTCACTGATATCATAAGAAATGCACTTGTCAAATAGAATCATTGTGGCATGTGCTGAAGTCATAGGATAATGTGATATGGATGTTGGAATTAATCAAGAGGAGGTGAAAGTTTGATACAAAGGAAGATTTTTGTGTGATACCGTCTTTTGAGCTGTGCCAGAACTATATTGTGAAATCAATCTTTGCTCAGGGCCACACAGCGGCAAGTACTTGCCTGAGTTGATATTATTTACAAAGGATCTAGTCCCCTGTGTGATGCACTGAAGATCAGTTAGAACCAGCAAGCATAGCATTTATCTGAAGCAAGTTAACATTAAAGCTCCACAGAACATTCATCACTGCCATCTGTGTCGGATATTGTCTTTTGAACTGTGACAGAACTGTATTTTATAATCATATTTGCCTAGGATTAATTCTTGATTAGCATAACCTTTGAGATTTGTATTGCTTAATTTCTGTATTTTTTAGTTTACTATTCTTATTTTTGTACTCTCAGTATTTCTCTCTGTGATTGCTTTGATGTATAGTATTCTATACCAGAATGTGAATAAATATATGGAGCCCTCAAGTGCAAAACTCGTCTTATCCAAAAATTAAAAAAATTGAATTAGACATGGGGTTCAATACTTCTTGCAGTTCTCTACAAACTGGTGACTGGGTTTCAACAAAACTCATCTAATACACCTTCAAGAGAGCCCCGAAAACTGCTGTTCAATGCAAAACTCTTCAAATCCATGGTGGCGGTTGACACAGGACTCGTCTAATCCATCTTACAGTTCAGAGCAAAACTTGCCTTATCCAATACTAAGAAATATAGCAGTTTCGCGTCTCTGTTTCCCTACATTGGCAGTCCTGTGTGATTCCAATTGTTTTTAATATAGTTTTGACTAGTCTAAGGTGCAGACGTGCTATTATGGATTCCTCTGATATCCCGAAGTTGGTGGAAAGGGTAGGAATAGGAAACGGACATCCCGTGAATCGAAACATGAAAGAGAGAACATGGAAAGCTATGTGTGATCGAATCACAATTAAGTAATATTCTTCTATTGTTGACAGATATGACTCATATAGGAATAAGCAGATGTGTTTACTATACAGTCTCAATTGTTAAAGGCATTCAGCAAGCCTCGGTCTATGCTTGCCTGCCTGCAATCATAACAGCAATGCAGTAACTTGACACAGAAGGATATAAGGAAATTCCACAAAGCCTTCTACAGCTGCAGTTCTAAACTTAAACAAGACTGCGTTATACTGACTTACTGTTCAACTGATATACCTAAACGGCAGCGTGCAGTCAAAGATGATTCCCGGAAGGGTTTTACGACAAAGTATCACGTGAAACGTGTACAAGATCTGCCAGTTCAGGTGTGTCAGATAACTTTTCTGGACATTTTGCAAATATCAAAAGACAGAGCACACCTTTAAACTGGAGTGACACCAAAGGAATTCCGAGGTGGAGACAGGGTGTCACAAAAAACAGTAATACGGGAGAATCTGTAATTAAATTCATACGGAAGTTTAAAGCACTTGACGTCCATTATTATAGGAGCAAAACATCAACACGGCAATACTTGCCAAGGGAACTAAGCATTAGTAAAATGAGATGTATGTATAATGCAGAAGCATCTAATTCATTGAAAGTGTCTAAGAGTTTCTTTCATAATATTTTTAATGCAAAATTTAATATAGGCTTCAAAAACCCAGTTTCTGATGTATGCTCACTTTGCCCTTCTTATGATGAGAAAATAAAATTGGAAACAGATAAAACTAAACGTTCTGGTTTACTGATAGCTAAACGAATACATAAACTTAGAGCTAAGACATATTTTGATCTTATGAAAGAAGATGATAAAGTAGCAACATTTTCATTTGACTGTCAGTAAAATATGGTAATGTCAAAAGTACAGGATCAAGCAGCATAGTACAGCAGGCACTAATACAGGTATAACTTTTCTATTGTGCAGGGTTCATCCAAGACAACAGTGACAAATCATATTGTTTGTAATTCTGTTTGGACAGAAAATGAACGTCCTAAAGGTTCAAACGGCAGTATACGGTCAACTGTGCAAATCCGATTTTTCTGGAGTTAAGAAAGTAAGGCTATTTGCAGATGCCTGCTGTGGACAAAATAAAAACACCACTATGATAGGCATGTATAATAAATGGCCTTGCTATTCAAGCACCACAGAACGTGCAGGTGATAGAAATGATCTTTCCTATTCCTGGCCATTCATTCACCCCTCCCGATCGTGTTTTCGGGCAAATAAAGCAAGAAATGAGAATGAGAAGCACTACCAGTAGGTCTGAAGAATATTTTGAAATCTATAAAAATCATGGAAAGGTAATCACTCTAGGGACAGATGTATCTGTACAAAATTGGAAGTATGCTGTAAAGGAAATATTGAAGTCACCAGGATCCTCGCATTTTAAATTTAAGGCATCTAAACATACTATTTTACGTTTTACCTCAGGCAAAGTTCTAGTGAGCCTAAGGCAAATTATCAGTCCGATTTTTGCGTAGGCAAGAGCATTCTTAAGTGAGACAAATCCTTAGAAATGCATATTGCAAGGCATTTAGATGTGGGTGTAACAGTAAAAGAGAAAAAGTTAAAGATGTGAAAAAATTATTAAAAAAACACATTTGATGATAGCTGGGAGGAATATGAAAGCCTGTATTTTACAAGAATTTAATATCTAAGAACAATATTGCCAATCACGATGAAGAAATATATGCTATTTGTGAGAGTTTCTTGGATAGTGAGGAAGGACAACTTAGAATTTGATATGTTTGTTTTTGAACATTAGTTATTATTATTACATTTTAAACATAATATGTAAATTTTACAAGTCATAAGATGTATGTGATATGAAACCTGGTCAATTTTAGTGAGCAAACTACGAAAGGAGTGCTTCATTGATATCCTTATGAGAAATAGGTGAAAAAAATTGTGAAAATTTATTTTTTTTAACTAAAATGAAATCATAAATGGTTATAATTATACAAATATTGCAAGAAGTCATTTATTAACATTGTCAAACACAAACATTGAGATGTAAATGTGAAGATGTTTGCACTTAATTGTAATTTAGTATTGTTTCCACCAAAACTCACCAATCCACTACATTATGTGCAAAACTTGCCTTATCTTAAATTAAATTTTGATTTACCGTCATATTATTTGAGACTGATTTTCAAGAGAATACTTGCATCTTTAAGGGTCTAGTCCAGACATTATAACATTAAGAGAATTTTCAAATGTTCAGCTGTTTGCCTAATATTAGTTTTTCACGTTTTCTGAAAATTTGTTTTACCTGGATAAGGCGAGTTTTGCACTTGACTGCCTCATATGTAGCCAGAATATAGTGCTGATGACCCTAGTGTCGTCCTCCGTAGTGTAGTGGTTACCATGCTAGTCCCTAGTTCCGAGATTGTGGGTTCAAACCCGATGGAGGACGATGGATTTGTTTGGGTGTAAAAATCCTTAGCATGGCTTCCTTCGGAAGGGAAGTAAAGCCGGTGGTCCGATGTCCTAGATTTACAGCACGTAAAAGAACCTCAAGCCTGATAAAGAGGCCTTTGAGCAAAATTACCGGTCTTTCACGTCCAATATAGAATGAGACGCTAAGAACCACAGCAGTTAAAGAGCATCCATAAAAAAAAAAGTCACCTGATGACCCTAGCAGTTTTGCGCTACATAAATGCTATTACTACTACTACTACTTAATGGTTGTAAAAAAATCAGGTTTCTGCCTCCTTGAACTCAAGTGAAGTCTGTCAGTTCTCTATACTCACTGCAGAGAGAGTGCACTCACTGAAGTTGATTCAGATGCATCAGAGAATGTTACTGAGCCAATAAGAAAAGTAGAAAGGCTGAGAAGAGCCCAAAATCACTTGAAACAGTTGAAGCTTATTACTTTTATATCTTTAACATCACAGTACTTTCAGATTCATTTGCCTTGAATGAAATGTTTAAGAGATCAGATAAGAATAAATGGATTCAAGCTATGGAAGCTCAATATCAGACATTAATAGAAAACCAAAACTGCAAATTGATTTGCCAAAATTATATAAAAGTCATTGGTTTTTACATAATAGGTACAAAGAATGACCGAAGGACCAAGCTGGCCTCTTTATAAAATTTTCAGTTGTATTCGGACTAAACTGTAATCCAGATTGACTTGATGTTTTGTAACTTTTCATCAGTTATATGGAATATTAACCACCTTTAGTTGGAATATCATATTTGTATTAGGATATGAAATAAGAAGGTGGCTACCTAGAAGGACTGGAGGGCTAATTTGACCCCTCTCAGCATTTCTTTCTATTTTTAAGCTACTTCTTTGGAATGCTGGGAATGAAATCAAATCATTTGTTATCTGTCAGGAGTTATATTACTTGACAACAAGCAATTACAACAACATTGTTGTTTGAAGCAAGGATTTCAATTATTGTCTGTTATGTCAGTATTTGATAGTTGTTCCCGAAAACATGAGCTATAAATATAAGAAGTGCCTAACAGATGCAGAAATACTAGAACTCAGAAAAATACAAGTGAATTCTCAAGTGAGGAATTTGAGTTTTCTGTAAGGAAACAGGACAATGTAGAAAGTGAAGTAGTTCCAGAGACTGCAAATGAAGAAAGTGATTCATGCAATGAAAGTTATAGAACACATTTCACCCAATTTAGGGAAAAATGAACCTTATACATTTAAAGCATCCTTTTCTATGTCCTGAATTCTAACTGTGGAAGACGAAGAGGCTGCTCAAGAGTTTTCACCCTTGGAAGCATATAAAAATTAGTACAGGGCAACAAAATCCCATTGAGCAAACAGAAAGAGCAAAAGATGAGACTGAATGGAAAATTGTACCAGTGGGTTCTACTGCAGGCCAGTAATATGTCTGCTCTTTGGGTAATGGACTCATACAATATCATACTTTTATTATAATAATGATAATGATGATGATGATGATGATAATAATAATAATATAACGTATGATTACATCATATAAAACATAATAGAATATAATACAATATAAGAAAAAATATATAATATAATACTGGTACATATTACAATAGAGTATAATAATTATTTTATATATTCTTAGGTCACCTGCAAAGTTAGAATGTTTTGTGCAAGAGTCCAGGACTAACATCATACACTAAAAGGAAAATTCAAGATGGGAAATTCTTAGTGTTGGTGGTTGATTTTCAGTGATTCCATGATGCATCACACAAGCACTGCACTGAAACTGAGGCACATTGCCAAATACAAGACGATTCCTGGACAGTAGACCTAGAAGAATTTAATACTCTTATCACCATAATGTATGAAAGAGGGGTGTATGGGTCAAAGAATTTTCCTCTCAAATGTCTATGGTCAACAGTATAGGATCCTCCGTTCTTCAAACAAACTTGGGACGAAACAGTTATGGGGTATATTAGGTTTGACACCAAGTCCACTAGATCTGAACAGCTCAAGACTGACAAATTTGCTCTTGTCTCAGGTATTTGGAATACTTGCACAGATAACAATGCTCTAAAGCGGAACCTTATCTTACTACTGATGAACAACTTCTCTGTCTAAAACAATATGGCCATTCTCACAATATATTGCAAGCCACACAAGCTTGGTATAAAATTCTGGTTACTAATATGTGTTTCCAGCAAATATGCATTAAATTGATTTCCATACACTGCTACTGACCCCACAACCAGCTGACCAAGGCGTGAGTGAAAATGTTGTTCTTAGGCTTATGGAACCTTACCTAGGCAAAGGTGTAAATGTCACTACTAATAGTTACTTTGCTTCGCTAAACCTTGCAAACTGTCTGAGAGCAGCATCCACAACTTTAGTAGTTACTTTGAACCGTAATCAAAGTGAGGTGCCTCATACAGCAAATCCAGAAAACAACTACTTCACTCTACTACTGTATATAAAAAGGATGATGGCAAAATCATAACAGATTATCAGGAGAAAAGAAATAAGAATGTTTTGTTATTGAGTTCACTTCTCTTATGTGTCTGTATCTGAAAGCCAGAAGAAGGCTCCTGAAAAACTTACAACAAAATAGTTTAGAACAAAACAAAATTTGGGGTCAATGTTGTGGACCAGATGGTAAGAATTTACCCCACAAAACCTGATGCAAAATGGTTGGTCAATGCATGTATTCTATAACATTCTTGATTTGGTCACCATTAATTCCTAGATGTTATATAAAGAAGTGACTGATAAGCAGCCTGGTAGACAGAAGTTTATTCTTGATTTGTGCAAAGAGCTTCCAGCACAGTAGATATATAGCTGCAATCAGTAAAGAGCTGGACCAAGATAATGCAGATACTAAAGGTGGACCACAGAAGACAACTAAGAAGTGTAAAATTTGTACCTAATATAAAGAAATCATACTGCTACAATCTGTTCAAGTATGTGGCAAATGTGAGAAGAGAAGATGAGTATGCTGTGACTGCTGGTGGAGAGTTTATGTGTATAACTGTGAAATTATGATAAGAAGTATTTATTTTTACTAACACCTGTATGTATAGATGTGGATATTCACTACTTAGCCATTGATAGTGAGAAAAGACTAACATTTTATAAGTAGATATAATACAGATTAAAATGTTTTCAAAGTGATAAATATTAGTTACAAGTTAATTAAAAGTAATTAAAGTAGGTGTAATATTATTCAGCATAAAGATGTGAAAATGAAAATAAACAAGCATATATGTGGCTTCTGTTGCATTATCTGTCAAATCCAACCATATAAACAAAAAACAAGCACGGGGTCAATTTGATCCTTGTGGTCCTTATAGGTAGCAGCCTCCTAAAAGAGATGCTGAGGCAAAATTGTAGAGCACAAAGCTCATTGGTAATTAATAGCTGTGAACAGAAAAAGGGGCTTATTATGAAGAAACTTATTCTCCAATAATAAGATAGTCACTTCAGTATCTTCTCATTCTTGCAGCAGAACTTGATTTAGATACAGAGCAGTTAGTTGTTGTTACAGCATTTCCTCAAGAAGAATTGAAGAATAGAATCTACATGCTTCAGCTAGAGTATTTCAAATTACCTCCTGATAGGGTTTATAAACTCAGTAAGTCACTTTATGGGTTGAAGTAGACCAGTCAAATCTGGAATCTTAAACTTAATGGCTGTTTGAAACTTTGGGTATGAAACAATCTGAACTGAACACCTGTTCTAACTCAAGTTAATTCATTGTGCTAATGGAGTGAGAGTGTTTAAAGAATTTAAAACATTTCAGCTAAAGCGTACAATTGATCACAATGCTTTTTTGTTCCTATTTGCTGTAAGGTTGGAGCCTGTTGGTGAAGGTATTTGTGGAACTATGTAAAATTTTATTTCAGGTAATAAAATATCTTCATCAGAAAATTTCCATCATAGAGCAATACAATACTAAGTTGCTTTTGGAGAAGTAAACAGTGTAACTAACTTGTATCAGGTTGGTGAAACATATAACATTATAATGTTATTAAACATCTTTAACTCAGAAGGAGGAAAGACAAAGTGAAACCAAAAGAAACAAATTGAGCACAATAATCGTTGTGGAATGATTCATGCTGCCCTACAAAAATAAAAAAAAAAAATTACAATGTATCTTGTTTCACCAGTTAAAAAAATCTGATGTGTTACACTCACATGACTTTCTCTATTCTTGTACAAACAATTTTTACAAACTCTTATTCTCCATCTATTTCATATTAATCGAGATAAACATATGCAGAAATGATCTTTTGACATGCAAAGAGAATTACATTTTACACATAGCGACCAGTTCTAAAAATATTTGACTATTGCTTAAGGCATACTATGTTCCCCTTGTTTTGTAATTGCAAGGGCATTATAGGAATGCAGTAGCCTTTAAGCATTGACGTATATCTTAATAGCTGGTTGCTAGGTGCAGCATCATTCTCTTTGCCACAGATTAATACTCTTTGCATATCCAAGACAAAAAAATGAATAACAAATTCCCATTTGAGAAAATAAGTATTGAAAAATTTAAGGGAATAACAAGCAATATCTCGAAAATGGTTCACTCAACAACAAAAAATGTATATGGCATAAATTGTGTGTTTTAATGCGATCTACATTTTTTTTTTTGTAGTAAAACTTTGTCTATCTCTTATGGTTTACCAGTTATGCAAAAGTCGTTCACAATGAAGAATACTTTTGGAGACATTCCCAGAAAATTCGAGATATACATTTCATTTGTCATAAAAATATCTTAAAACGTATGATATTTTAATTAAAATCGTTAGAGCGATTTTTGAGAAAATTAAAATTTTCGAAAAATGTTCTATGTAAACGGTAGTCTGGGGTGGGGGGATTTTCTTGAAAACCTTCGTGTCGCATCTCTGGAAGATACACAACCTAAATACCAAGTTTGGTATTTATCCGACTGTTTGTTTCTGAGTTATGCTGTTCACAGACACACACACAGACACACACACGGACATGTTTCCAAAAATGCTTTTTTCTGGATTCAGGGGATCTCAAAACATGTATTTCCGGTGAAATCTTGGTATCGAATTTTTGGGTGGAATGCAATACTTCCCCTACTTACTATACATAGTAGAGAAAGTAAAAAGAAAGTATATTTCACCCCCCTCCCCATATATGCCAGAATGTTAATAAAACATTTAATAATTTAATTAATAAACCTTCCTCATTTAGCTTATACTTTCACTCAAATTACTGGGTTGGTCAGATGCATATCTAGAAAACAAATGCTGTCAAAAGTTGAATGGTGTATATTTTATTTTAAATACCAATCAGTTACCTTCTCTGGTAAAGAACTTTTGAGATTAAAGATACTTATGGACTCATGCAACTAAGAATGTCTCATCTTTTTGGCTATATATGCAAATTGTTCTAGTCTCTTTTTAAAAATATGCTGACTGGTACATTTCTCTGTTATTACAATGCTGCATTGAGTTTTTGCTATAAATAACTGGAGATCACTTTGTATTGACTTTCTTTCAAAAGAATATACTTCATGTCTATTTCTTCTTAACACATATTGATACAAGCATATTTCATTTTGAAATCCCAAATAATTGTTATGTGATAAAGTCACATAAAACATGATTCAGGAGACATTTATGAGATATGTAATCAGTCACAGCTAATAATTCCTCTTGTTGTTTTAGTATATTTGATTGCAGAAAACATACATTTTTGTTCCAGTGTGCTGGCTGCAAAATCACTTGTGCTTCTGATGAACTAGAATGTTATCTATTAGATAACCATGGCTATGTTGTGGCTTCAGAATCAACAAGAGATAGGGGCAAATTCTTTGGTGAGATACAAGGTCTTGTCATGGAATCCATGGTAAAAGACAATATCTATAGAAGGGTACGAATTTATGATTATCAAGCCATTTGCTTCAGAAATAATGAGGTAGCAGAGGCAGTTGCACCACTAATGGTAACAGTAAGTATTTCACACATTAAGTAAGTAATGTAAGCTACAATGAAAATATTTTCACTTTAAGTGTTCTATAAACAGAGATTTAAACTGTAAAAGAACTCGTACCTTTCAGAAAAATTTGATACTTGATTATACATCCTTCAATGTTAATGACACATAAGCGATTTTTACTTATAATTGCAATATAGACTGGAGAGGAATATGGAGAGACCACATTTTTGGGCTAACCAGGCTTGATTGTTGGAATGTATGTGAAGTGTGCAGAACATCCGTAAAGCCATGATTTCACTGTGTTGGTATTTTTGCAATAGCAGAATCTCAATCATATACCTTCCAAATATTGATTTTTTCATTTCTGTACTTTACAGTCTCTTCAATAATTTCAATAGTAATCAGAGGGCCTCAAGTGTGAATCCTAGTTCATCTTTTTAGCTTCACTTGTCAACCTAGTAATCACAAAACATTCTTAATTGTTCAACCACACTATTTCTCAGCCTTCATCCTCAACTTTTAACGATTTCTCCCTATTAACTTAAAAGTTTGCATTAATTTCATATTGTCTTTGTCTTCCATTTCATTGCCATTGGCATTATTTTTACATCAATTTCACTAGCTGCTTCCAAATGTATCTACAATAAAACTGCAATAGGTTCATAGATTTCTGATAAATAAAAACTGTCTTATTCTTGAATGCCTGTAGCCATAAACCATGCTTTGAATTCATAAATCCCTCCATTCTTATTTTTTGTGACTTTAAATATCCACTTTAAATCCATTGCTTGTTTATCTTTAGATAAATATACTTCTATCGGCACAGTGTTTTCTTTCAATGCCTCTAATTTGATACAGTAATTTGTATCATAAATTACCTAAATGTAAATAATGGTTGTAATATGAATATGCATTTTTATGTGACATTGATTTCAGATGTTTATTAATTGTAATTATTATTGGTAAATAAGTTTATACGGCTTTACTGAAACTGTCAATAATAGCGCAATAATGCAGCGATGGGGTGAGTTGTTTATCATTACCGGGAACAAGGAAGTTACGTAATGTTCGCGCGCTTTCGGTAGAAATTTCTAGAATATTTCCTAAAGCATATGTATTCGTGGTTTTCATTGGATATTAAAATAGACGCTAATGTTGGCGCGTTTTATTAGCCAATAGCAGTTCATTTATAATCTTTAGGCATGTCGAGGAGTGGGAGTATATATAAGCCAGGTCCGAGGTAGATCGCCCCACAGTTCAACAAAATTCTCAATACCTTGCACGTCGGTCGCCCAGTTCATCAAAATTTCTAGCACGCTGTCTTCAGTTCGTCATAAGTTACGAGCAGCAGAATTACGAGAATCTAAAGTATTATACAGTTAAATATACACAAAGTTGAAGTACGTGAGTTAAAAGTGAGAAGTTATTACAAACAGTTTCAGTTTGGCGAGTATTTACATCAATATGTAAAAGTGTTAGTGCACGTGTTCGACAATAAAAGATTATAAAACAAATTTCGTCATTAAGTGTAATTTCTGGATAAAAGATTCCTTTCCGATTCACAACCTGCACAGAGATAAATGTTCTACCAAGATAAGATGATAGCTAGCCGGAGGACATTTAAAATCAATTATTTCAAAACTGATGCAAATTGCTACGCCAGATGGAGCTACAAACCAAACCAACGAATGACGTCACAAGATGGCTTCAACACACGTGATGTAAACAAACATTTGTAAGAATCTCATCGCAAATTACCGCACCAACGTTGAGGCTTAAAACATATACAATTTGTTCTCTTGCATATTGGCTCCCATACGTGGGGCGGTTAGAGTTATGTAAGCAAACATTTGTAAGCAACATTCCGTCGCAAAATTGGCTTCCACAACGTGGGGCTACAAATACACAAAGAAACATTACGTAAACAAGCATCTTCCGTTGCAAATTCTGTATAGCTATTTTCCAATGCTGACAATCTCGGCAACTCACTGCATCTTCAAAAGTAATAGAATCTTCTGGCTCATTAACACAAAGGAAACAACATAAGCATAAAATTTTCTAGGTTTACTTAGTACTGATCTTTTTCTGAAATTATATTTCCGTTCTTTCATATCATTTTCTCCATCTGATCCACCAGAGCTTTCTGATGCTTGAATATTGGTTCTTCAGCCACATTATCTTCAATTTGTGATACGGTAATTTGTATCACAAATTACTTAAATGTAATTAATGATTGTAATATAAATATGTATTTTTATGTGACATTGATTTCAGAGGTTTATTAATTGTAATTATTATTGGTAAATAATAATATACGGCTTTACTGAAACTGTCAACAATAACGCAATAATGCAGCGAGGGGGTGAGTTGTTTATCATTACCGGGAACCAGGAAGTTACGTAATGTTTCGCGCCTTTTCGGTAGAAGCTTCTGGAATGTTTCCCTAAAAGCAATATGTATTCGTGGTTTTCATTGGATATTCAAATAGACGCTAATGTTGGCGCGTTTTATTAGCCAATAGCAGTTCATTTATAATCTTTAGGCGTATCTTGATGCAGGCCTATAAATAGTGTAGGTTCGAGGTAGCTTGTCCCCCAGTTCAACAGAATTCTCAGTACTCTACACATCGGTCTCTCAGTTCATTCATTTCGCCAAGTTACACGCATCAGAATTACGAGAATTATTATAAAGTATTATACATTTAAAAAAATTACATAAAGTTGAAGTATGCGAGTTAAAAGTGATAAATAAGAAGTTATTACAAACAGTTTCAGTTTGGCGAGTATCCAGATCCATATGTAAAAGTGTTTGTGAACGTGTTCGACAATAAAAATTATAAAACCAATTTCTTCGTCAGTATAATTTCTGGATAAAAGATTCCTTTCCGATTCACACCCTGCAAGAGTTAAATGTCGACCTAAATAGCTAGCCGGAGAACATTTAAAGTGAATTATTTCAAAACTGATACAAATTGCTACGCCAGAGGGAGCTACGAACCAGACAAAGGAGTGACGTCACAAGATGGCAACGCGTGAAGTAAAGCAGCACAACATATGATCTACAATTTCTAATAACTTACGCTATAAATATTACGTAAGCAACATTTTCTGTCGCATAATTGGCTCCCATACGTGGGGCTCGAAATAAATACAACATTTTCCGTCGCATAATTGGCACCCAGAACGAGGGGCGCGATAACCAGGAAAGGAAGGCGAAGTGACCAGGAATGAATCAACATAACCAGGAAGGAATGAATGGAGCAGTGAAATGATCTACAAGACGCAGATTCCAGAAACAAAAGGAACGACAGACTACATGGATAATTGGACATCGTAATTCCGAGATTACGAGGCAACAAGGAATTCAACTACAAAAACATCGAGACGACGTAGATTCATCATAATACAACGCAGAAGCGACATACAAATCTAGGAGAATGGGGCAGAACGCTGGACATCAAAGCTACATCAACAGAAAGCATCACAAAGGTATCGTAATTTTTTTTTAGAAAACAAAAATAATGGCTGCTAGTAATACAGAAGAAACAATGATGGAAGGGGATAGTGTAATACAGGTTACAAAAAAAGGCTCAAACAATGTAGTATTGGAGGGAGAAAATGTTAGTGCAGAAAGTAAGAATAGAATAGCAGGAAATATTAATTCTGATACTAGAATGATTATGGATATGATAAAAAAGATTAATGAAAATATGGAAAATATTGGTAAGAGTATTGTAGATCAAGTAAGGGAAGATATGCAAAAGAGTTATGAGAAATTAGGACAAAGATTAATTCAGAGGATGAGAGAAGCTATAAACAAAGATAATAGGGAATTGAGTGAAGATATTGGTAGGAGTAATGAGGTATTAGAGCAAAAAGTAGATCAAAGCAGTGAAGAAATTGAAAAGAAAGTTACGAAGCTAGATATTAGTATGCCAGAAATGAGAGATGAAAATGAGGAAGTAATAGCAAGTGAGACAGGAGAAATTTCAAAGAAAATGTCAGATATGAGCATGGAAATAGGTAATAAAGAAAGTGAGGTTAATACTAAAAGTGAGGTTAATGTAGAATGTACAGAGTTAGGAAGTCAAATGAGTAATATTTCAAGTGAGCTAAGAAAGATGAAAGAGGTTATGAATGTAGATGTGAATAAGGCGCAAGTTAATTTCAGAGGGGAGATATCAGAAATACAGAATGAGACAGTAATGCAAAGAAATAAATTGTACCAAGATGTTCAAAATGAAAACTCCAGTCCAGTACAGTTTGGTACAGATTTGTCAGAGTACTCTCAAGTTAAAAAGATAGCAGATGAATTGAAAATGAAAGATGTTAAAGGATGTGTAATTCAAGAAACTGTAGATTGTTTTCAAATGTTATCATGTGATGAAATTTCAAATGAATACAAGAGGTTATTCATGAACAAAAATTTGAAGGTTAGGATACAGCTACGAGTAATGTTTAGCCACACACAATTTGATCCAGGAGGGTAAATAGCAATGTGATGTAAAGTAAATGCTGGATAGTTAAAGACGACTTGCAGAGAAATGTATTGGAACGTAAGAGGGTTAACTATTTATATATGTCATTTGAAAAGAGAAATAAATTATATATAAAAAAAAAAAATTTAAATTTTTAGTAACTGTAACAACATTTAAAAATTAAGAATGCAAAGATTGAAACTTAATATGATATTAAATTAAAAGTACGTAAATACAATTCCAAAAGTATTGTTAAAATAATAATAAATTCAGAACAGAAAAATTGTTAAAACTAATTAAAAACAAATATTTATGTAGTAAATAGAACATGTGAAACAGTGCCTAGATTTAAGAGATGTAAATATTTGTGTAGAGGGTGAATATTTTGGTAAATATGTGTAATAATTACAAAAATCTTAAATGTATAAATTTTTGTCAACAACTTAAGAAAGTAAACAATTTGGTAACAGTGATTAAATAATTTAGGGTAAAGTATTTTCTATACAAAAAATTTGTGATGTCAGATGAATATCTAAATTAATTAAACCAGAGCCAGTAAGTAGTGGCGAGATAAAACATATGTCGTGTGTTAAATGCGTGTTAAGTGAAAGTGATAGCGTGTGTTCCAAGATTTAGGAGACTAAAAACACAATTTTAAAATTTCTAAACAAGTTATAAATATTTATAATTATGTTTCTAGTGGGGCATATGATACGGTAATTTGTATCACAAATTACTTAAATGTAATTAATGATTGTAATATAAATATGTATTTTTATGTGACATTGATTTCAGAGGTTTATTAATTGTAATTATTATTGGTAAATAATAATATACGGCTTTACTGAAACTGTCAACAATAACGCAATAATGCAGCGAGGGGGTGAGTTGTTTATCATTACCGGGAACCAGGAAGTTACGTAATGTTTCGCGCCTTTTCGGTAGAAGCTTCTGGAATGTTTCCCTAAAAGCAATATGTATTCGTGGTTTTCATTGGATATTCAAATAGACGCTAATGTTGGCGCGTTTTATTAGCCAATAGCAGTTCATTTATAATCTTTAGGCGTATCTTGATGCAGGCCTATAAATAGTGTAGGTTCGAGGTAGCTTGTCCCCCAGTTCAACAGAATTCTCAGTACTCTACACATCGGTCTCTCAGTTCATTCATTTCGCCAAGTTACACGCATCAGAATTACGAGAATTATTATAAAGTATTATACATTTAAAAAAATTACATAAAGTTGAAGTATGCGAGTTAAAAGTGATAAATAAGAAGTTATTACAAACAGTTTCAGTTTGGCGAGTATCCAGATCCATATGTAAAAGTGTTTGTGAACGTGTTCGACAATAAAAATTATAAAACCAATTTCTTCGTCAGTATAATTTCTGGATAAAAGATTCCTTTCCGATTCACACCCTGCAAGAGTTAAATGTCGACCTAAATAGCTAGCCGGAGAACATTTAAAGTGAATTATTTCAAAACTGATACAAATTGCTACGCCAGAGGGAGCTACGAACCAGACAAAGGAGTGACGTCACAAGATGGCAACGCGTGAAGTAAAGCAGCACAACATATGATCTACAATTTCTAATAACTTACGCTATAAATATTACGTAAGCAACATTTTCTGTCGCATAATTGGCTCCCATACGTGGGGCTCGAAATAAATACAACATTTTCCGTCGCATTTGTCAAATTTAACCTTCATTATCATTTAAGGAGTTGTTCTTTTGTTTTTTTGCTGTTAATTGGTGCAAAAACATATCTAGCAACTCCAACCTTTCAGTCTTTCAGGTAGTAAATTTTAAATCCTTTAAAATTCTCATCATATCCAGCAAACAATGCTTTTGGTATTCCATTTCTGTCCCTTTTCTTTGGATACCTACATGAACAAAAACAGAAGCTCCAAAATACATTTAAAGCTTCTACCTTTAATCTTTTCTGAAATCATAACTCAAAAGGTGTTTTTCCTTTAACTGTACTGGTTCCTGCTCTTTGATTACATATAGGTACTGCTGCATTAACAGCTTCTGTCCAACAATATTTGCCTAAATTTGCAGCTTTCAGAATGGTTCTTGCAATTCAACAACTGTTCCCACCTCTTGTTCTCTTTTGCCATTCTCTTCTGGAGATATGTTAATTGTACTTTATGGTTTACTATTTCAGTTCCAATGTCACTTCTCACCATTTTCACAAAATGCTTGGTCTCCTTTTCCAAATGTTCAGAGGAGTTCTAGTTTTGTTTAATTTCATTTTTATGATAGTGAGAAAAATAATGTTTCATACACAAAAGTATCTCAAACCACCCATACTTAAAACTTCAGTTTCCACAAAAATCTGTATGTAATAGTGCATAAGGTTCTTTGGTGTGGGGAGCACTTAATATGAATGGTAATATGTGCTGCTCACCTAACAAACATTTTTCATCACAAAAGGGGTTATTAATCTTTTAGAATGGTTCTCACATGTGTAGCAGGAACTGAATAGTCCCTCATTGATTGTTCATGGGTTTGTGTGCAGTAAATATTGAAATGGTGTTGATGGGTTACTTTTGCTGCGGCTTTGATTCTATCTCACCATGGGTTTAGGTGTGAATATTTCTTTCATTCATTCACCACTTAACAGTTGTATATCTGTATAACAATATTATTTATGCCTTCACAATTACATAATTATTATGGTTTTTCACAACTCTGACTACGCTTTGAATGTGCTTAATTCTCGTTCAGAAGGATTCTAGTATTTAATGCATTTCCTTAGATGATGATTTTATTTACTATGGATGTTCTGCAGTATGTATTATATACCTATCTATTTAATAACTGCATTAGTGCATGTTTGTTCCTCTAAATTATATCACAGCCCTACAAGTGTATATTAAATCACTAACTTTACATGTTTGCAAAATATTGCCTGCATGCACTTTGTACAACTCATTTGTCTGAGCACTCTATGGAAGTAAACTCCTCTCGCATGGCTTTCTGCAAATGTATATATTTTTTTTACCTCCATACACTCATTTCCACCACCTAAAATATTAAAATCTTACTCACATTGGCATGTTCAAACTGTAGTGACCAATAAAATTTTCGCAGTAAAGCAATGTTTCAGAACCTTCTATAGCATGGGTAATGCTTTGGAATGCTTCACCAAGTTCAGCATCCCTGTTAGTTAAACAAAAATTTCTGAAGGGTTTTGCTGGCTATTGTCAGGCTTTTGTGTCACTTCCACAGCCTAAGGCTATTTTCCTTACATGTATCGTTTCTTCCCTATGCATTGGTGTACTTCTTTGAAGTATTACATTATTCTTACAGTTTCATTGCTTATTGATTGTTAATGTTATTCTGATTGATTCTAAGTTTATTTCCTATCACAGTCTAATTAATTTGATGTCTGTTTCACATGTTGGAATGTTGGTGAGCCAATTTTTCATGCCATACATTAATTAGCTCTGTTTTATACACTGCTAAATTCATTTCTAACCATATGCTTTTAAAAACCATTAAACATTTTTCCTCTACATTCAGCAACAGCACATACATAAATACTGTTTTGCAAAAATCTGCAAGTATTTCATCTCCTTGAGCTTCACAACCATTACACAGGCCTGCAAATTTAAATTCTTTTTCTGTGGCACAGGGTTAAACAGGTCTCTAAACCTAATTTTGGTGTACCTGAATTCAAATCTGCTTTCCATTTTTTTGTATCATGTACTGTTTTGTTTGGCCTGCAGAAAGGAAATATGTAATACTTGAGTTTATTTCTAGTTTTAAAGTACAATATAAAATGCGTGAAATCATACAAACTAACAAACAATCTCAATTCCACAGATGCAGCAGTTTACATTTAACTAGGAAATTTCAAATATACCTTATGATTTTATTTTCTCCTCCACTTTGTTGAAAATGAACACTGAGTTGACTTCCATTTGTGGTCCTGATGAGGGTTGTCTCTAATTAAACACCAACAGTAGTTGGTCATCATGGAGACATTCCATCGACCCTAGTATCTTGTTTCCATCTCTTTTATGTCCTGTTGGAATCTCTCTCCCTATTCTTCACTTAGTGCACCCAAGTTTTGGGGGAAAAATTCAAGATGCAATTCCAGAAAATGCAATTTTAAGCTCATATTGCATCCGAGTGCTTTTAACTTTTCCAGCATGGTTTTAACAATATGCTCATATTGGTCATCTTTAACATTACCTAAAAATTCGTTTATAACTTCATTTAATGAGCCCCAAGCTTGAAGCTCTATGTCTGTAATGAAAATTCTAAAATGAACATTCTTTATGAGTTTGCAAATCTGCGGGCCACAAAATGCCTTCTTTCATCTTTGATTCAGACAACATTAGAAATTTTGTAAATAAGATGTTGGAAACACGGACCATGTTTGTCCAAAGCTTTGACAGATTGCTTCATTATCCTTAATTTGATATGTAATGGGAGTAGCAAAACCTTTTATGAGTCAATCAGCGGGCGATTTATTACATTTTTTTGTTCCTGGCACTAAATTTTTCTTTTTGGGCAATTAGTTCCACCCCAGTGTCTTTCTCTGGCTCTAAAGTTCCATTCAAACAAAAAGCACGGGAATTTCATGCAACCTGCTTGTTGGCCCAATAAAATACCACACACTTTATGCTGTGATCACAGCACATGTAACACTTGTGTTCATTATATTTCATTTTTTATAGGACAGTATACAAATTTTGTACATTTCTTTAAGGGATGTAGTGTGAGGCTATTGGAACTGAAACAAACATAATATTATTGCCATTGTGCAGTATAACACCTTTCAGAATTCTCTTACTTGAGTCAATAAATAGATGCCAATCTTTTGCTTTGTAAGCTGTTCCAAGATGACCTATCAAGTTTCGAATATCACAAAATACATTGTTCCCCTTCCTTTACAAAATATTTCCAGAACTCTTCTTCTCAATGTCTGTACCAGTAGAAAGTTGTTCCAGGTCCTAAAAAAGTTCATTTTTTTCTTTGGTAAGACCCAAATCACATACCAAATCATTTAATTCTGACTGACTCAATGGACTTGGAAAGTAATTTTCTAAGCCTGGGGACCAATTTAAATCATCTTCTACACTTGAAGTATCAGTACTACTCTCTGGTAATACCGTGGCTGGTGATTGAATAGAAACATCAGGTCCACGAGGCACAGGCTTAATTGCTGATAACAAGTTTGCATATATAATGTCTGCCTTGTTTTTCATATTGAATCCAGATATATTACACAGAAAAAAATAACAGTCATTAAAATTATTTTGTTGTTCATACCATACCATAGAAACACCAAAGGGCATAGAGAATGAACTCCCTTGTACCACTGTCTTAGATTTTTTACACAACTTTTACACACAATATGAGGAGCAAAATTCTTGTCTTGATCTCCTAATTTAATTTTAATATTGGCCAGATACAAACTCCTGATAAATGTGGTAAAGTTTCTTTTCTGCTGCTTTATCACATAACACCCACAGACATAACAGAAATTCTTAGGATTGTTCACATAGCCCCACCTAGATATATCACTCAAACTTGCCATTTTTTTTCACAAATGAAATTCACAACACAATATGGCTTCAAAAGAGACGTGCTGAGAAGTTTAAAACTGTACTGAGGGTTCTAAGATAGGTTACTGTCGATTTCTTAGGTAATAAATGTTTATGAGATAAGTTCAACATTACCTGTAAATAGAGATAGAGATACAGTGGTACAACATGATGTCATATGACTCAGTATAATTACATATTCTATTCAGCCATGCTGTAAGTCGGATATGTAGTGATGTTAAGACTAGTGTAATGAACTTTCAATTTTGTGTTGAAACTGAATTGTTCAAAATCTGTATGTGATATGCAAAAACTATTATTATTTTCAAAATCACAGTATCCATTTTGACTGTTATGGTGTAAAATATTCAGTGCCGCAAAATCTTCATAGGCCTGTGTTATCTGTACTGCACTCAAAGAAAAAGATTAACCTTTAAATCAGACACAAACTTTACACTTTTCAACGTTACAGGCACTTATTCTGACTCATAAGCAAATAACTTGATATATACAATTACAGTGGTCTTAATTATTGTTTTGCCATAAATATTAACTGAGTCAGACAAATAAAGAATTATCATACAACATATGCTCACTTGCTCCACTGTCCAAGTACCATTTTTTACATAACTCTCAAATATTTATGAGAACCATTGTAATTGAAGCATTTACCCAGATTGAGTTTTGTTTCTTTCTTCATTTATTTCTTTCTGAAGTCTGAAATAATCTTTTATCACCTGCTCTTTCTTTTTTACAAAACTGACAATGTATTGCACTTGTTTCTAAAACAGTCCCATTTTAAATGTCCTACTTTTCCACAAAGAAGCACTTTTTGTAACTAGAATTGCTTTGACACTAATGAACTGCTATATCCATCTTTTTAAAGCTTGTCTAACTGCATTCTTTCTTATCCTATGAGTAGTATTGTTATTAAGACATTAAGCTCTGACTTTCTGTAGAAATAGATTCCCACTGAGAAAGAAAATATTTAAATTTATATGGCATTTTGAGAGCTTTGTTATAATGATTTGCTCTGAAATTTCTTTGCCTGCTTGTTTTATTTCATTTTAGGTTTCTTCTAATTTATTGTGCTAAGAGTTTTACAATTTGATTGTCTACTGCACTTTGACCTTGGTCACTCCTTCAGTAGACAATCACTACAGTTTATTTACATTTTACAATTTCTTGTCAATAAATTATCTTGGTCTTTTTTTTCAGTTTTTTTTTTCATGTCCCATTTCCACTTGTTTTACACTTTTCATTTTCTTCTAATTTAAAAGCATATGTGGAAGTCTTTATTCCATACTTTAGTTAAAAGCTGCAGCATATTTTTGTTTAAAGATAGGCAGTAACTTATCCCATTGGATAAGTTGACTTGTATATTAAAATATAGCCCATTAGCTTTTTGTCTAGTCTTGTTACATTTACTTTCTTTGCTCTGTTATCTTTTAGTATCCAAGCTGCTAGCTTTTATTAGAAAATAACTTTATACCATGTCAAAAGCATCCTTTAACATTAAAATTAATTTTAGTTTGGAATTTCCAGACATTCCAATTTGGTTTCACAAACTACTTTATTATATTTCCTCAACTTTACATCATAGGTACAGTGTTTTCATTGAACATTTCATAAAAACTTTTATAACATATTATAATCACTTATATGTTCTATTTGGACTCATAACCTGTTGTTATAATATATAAAGAAACAAACAATAATTTAAATGTTTTATCAATGATAAATATTTATTCATAAAGTGTTTTGAAAGCCGTAAGTCAAACCTGGTTTGTTAGCTTTGAAATAACAACAGTAATTTGATTGAGTGCTGGATTATTTAATGTACATTGGTACATTTATAAATGAATGTGGTTTGTCCAGAGTTAAACAAATGCTGACAATGAAGTTTTAAAGTGAAGGCCTGCTATAACATTTAAAAATCAGGGTGTGCAACGTTATCCCACTTCACCCCGTTTAAAAGAACTCTGAAGTAATTAGTGTAACTAGTGATATTAGAGTGAAAATACTTAATTTACAAGTTTCTAATGATACTTAATATTGATTTTCACAAAACTGGTGATGGTGGATGCAACAGTGGTTGTGTTTCTGGACATTCACATTCTCCTGATAGATTTTCTAGCAGTTTGAAGGAATTCCTCATTGGAAAAGGTTAAGAGGTGGATCCACAAACAGCTGCGTTTACTTATCTGCAGTATTGAAATATAGTTTCTCCATGTCAGCCACAAGTATTAGCAGCTTTCTCCAAGCAGTAAACTTGCATAATTCATAAAATTGATATTTTTGTCTGACATAAATGCTACTAATACACAAACAGAATTACTCAGGTCATAGATAAGTAGAAATTCAGGGTTGAGTGCACTCACACAATTTTTAGTGTTTAAATAAAATAAATTTTCACAAAGTAATCAACCTTCAGGTTTATATGAGAAGAAAAACGGTATAAAATATGCCAAAATGGAATAAAACTTGCTTAAAATCACCTTGCATTGAAACGTTTACAGAATATTTACAGACTTCAAAGGTTAAGACTTTGTTCCTGAAGGAAGTCACTAGTACAGGCTGTTACAACAGCTCCTTGTTATTGAGTTTCATGCAATCTTAGTTTCTAGACAGCTGTCAACTTTGGACCAAGTTAATATCCAGGATTAATAGAAAACAATGTATTTGGCCATTCTATAAGACCAAAGCAATCACCTAAACTCATTAATAGCTTTAAGAAAAAGGAAGATAAATCATGTCACCTACTTCCTACAGAAAGTGAATATCTGAAGATATACAATACAAAATGTAACTGCCATCCATTAAGCCTTGGTTGAGACACTTAAAAAGAGAAGAACAATGGTTCAGAAATAGACATATAAGTACAGGTTGAAATCCTGGACAAAGTCTTTCTGGAGAAGATAAAAGGGATAGAAAGGACTGCAATTTGCAGGGTTTGCCCATTTATATAGTTTAATCTTCGTTTACTTTTGTTTATATACTTACATATTTCTTTTTAGTGTTTTGCTTGTTGTTTACAAATGTTTTCATTATATAGGAGCAAAGGTGAGCTGAGGGTTTTGTTTTACTAACTTCTGCCCTGCTACACACTGAGTTATGTAGGTATTTATTTGCAGTATTTAAAGTGGACTAGAATTGTTTGGAAGGGGTTTCAGAAGAATGTGTATCCCAAAATTCAATGGAAAAATTTGGGGGAATTATAGAGGAGACCAAGACACATATTTTAAATTAAAGAACTTATGGACTATGGGTTCAAAATATAACACAATGGGTTAAAATGTGTTATAGATCAGCTTGCCACCTTCTGAGCATCCATTCATGTGATTGTACCAGTATCACTTAGATGCTGGTGGATGCACTGAAATGTTTTATAATGAGGCTGGTATCTTCCTGGGAACATCTTTCCTTATAGTTAAGCAGCTAAATAGGTGTTGCCTCTAGTTTTGCAATAAATAAAATAGATGTCAGCAAGCTTCTCAAATGTGCAGGGAAGAACCATTGTTAAGTGTGTATAACCAGCTTCCGACAGTCAGCCATTCAGCTTGTAAACAATAATTGGGGAAACTGTGAATTACAATATAATAAACTAATTTATTGCTAGTAATTCAATTATAAAGCTTACCTAATATGAAACAGTTTCAACACCTCTACCTCAATGTTTAATAATATTGAATTTACAATGTATAAAAGTATATATTAGTGCTTTAAGTTTTATTTACTATTCTTTGGAAGCAAACAATCAGTAATAACTACAGTCACAAGAAACCAGTCAGCTGTGCTAAAAAAAAGTAATACTCATTTGACCTGTAGACAGTGGTGTGCATATTCTGGCAGCAAGGCTAATTTAACCAAAACATAAAAGCCCATAATTTTGAAAATGCTATTCAGTGAGTATTTTCATTTAATTTTCCCCCAAGATATCTTCAGTGGAATCACGTTTTCGAAGACAGATCACATTACATATTATTTTTTATTTATTTATTTATTTATTTGTGCTAGTAATCTTCCTTAGAATATGACTATACATCAGCCCAAGCTGTTATCTTGCCATATTCTACCCATATTACTTTCTTTAATTATAACATAAAAATGATAATAATAATAATAATAATAATAATAATAATAATAATAATAATAATAATACCAAAATAATAATCTAATAATACTAATATTATAATAATGATAATAATATAATTACATAACTTAACATTTCATGATGAAACTAATTCACATCTCTTTTTATTGTCCATAACTATTTCTGTTTTAGTTTGGACATGCACTCTCATACCTTTTTACTATCCTTGTTAAAAATCTTGCTTAAGGATACTTTCCTGTCCAGTTTTAACCATTTCCCATTTATAACTTGCTTTCTCCAAAGCTGTGTACTTTTACAATCAAAAACGATATGTTCTAAATCTTCTGTTTCCCCACATATTGGACACTGGTTCTGTCGGAACCCATTTCTCATTCCTATTAGTCTCCATACACCTGCTTGTATCCAGATATACTTTCTCTTTGTTCCTTATTTGAATTATCCACATACTGTACTTTAGCCCATGCGCTTTTTATTAATATATATGAATCCAAAAAACTTTTCTTCACGATGCTACTAAATGAATTTTGTATCCCTATATCTTCAAACCTCTGTCTAGCTTCTTTCCAAAAACCCTTAACATTATTTTCCCTCCTTCTCCAAATTTCTCCCAGACCACTATTTTCCAAATTAGTTTGTATACTATAACTCCACCCATTTTTCTTTAAGCTCCTTTCTTGAAATTCCAAACACTGCTCAACAAGTTCTTCTCTTCTAAATTTAATAGTCTGTACCAATATTTAAGAGCTCTCTCCATTATTACCCCTTTTCTCCCCACTCTCTGCATTTCAATTACAGCAAATTCCTTAACTGTGGCATTTGGCAGGCCTAAAACTTATTTACAAAAACTCCTGTGTACCATATCTATCTCTTCCCAGCCTTCTTCTACTCCCCATATTTCACTTCCATATAACATTTTTGCTTCAACTACTGTGTTATATATTTTCTCTAGCCATTTAACACTTATATCTGGTATTCTATATTTACACCCTCTAATCACTGACATTGCCCCTTTCCCCTTTGCCAATACCAGTTTCTTCTGTTTCTCCCATTTTTCACCCCCATCCATTTTGACCCCTAAGTATATACGATCTCAGACCACTTTATATTCCTTCTCTCCATTCTTCCACTTTTCATACTTGCCCAGTTTGGCACCTTTCTTCTCTTGGTTTACTTTCAGGTTCCATTCATCACAGTATTTATTCATTTACTGTAGGGACTGCTTCAAACCAATCGTTGAAACAGATCCTAGCACTAAATCTAACCTTATTTATCACAGGCAACCAATTATTATTCCTTCCAATCTCAGTGAGGATATCATCAATATACAGATTAAATAACACTGAACTTAGCTTACATCCTTGCCGTAATAATCCCTTCCTTTGGTTTACTTCTTTTGTCACCAATCCTACTCCTACTTTCACACAAAATGTGTTCTCCTTGTATAGAGCTTTAAATAAATTCACCATCTGTTGGCTTAATCCCTTCCTCAAGAGTTTGTGCCACAACAAATTTAAATCAATGCGGTCATACGCTTTCTCCAAATCAACAAATGCCATGTACAATTTTCCCTTTTTTTCTTTTAAATAGTTATCCACCAGAGTTTTAATTATGAATAAGTTATCTACCGTTCTTCTCATCTTACGAAAACCCATTTGAAACTCCGAGAGGATATTATATTCCTCTACCCAGTTTTGTATCCTATTTGCTAATATCCCTGTGAAAATCTTTCCAACATTTGAAAGTGATGCTATTCCCCTGTAATTATTGGGCTTATCAACACTCCCCTTGCCTTTGTATATAGGATGAATTATTGCTTTCCTCCAATGCTCCGGTACGTACCCCTTGGTTTTTATTACCTTAAATAAATCTGTAAACATCTTTACTATACTCTCATCACTACACCATTCTTTGCTAAACTCAGGAGGAATTCCATCAATACCCATAGCCTTCTTATTTTTCATTACCTTCACTTGTTTCACTACCTCCTCATTCTTACTTCACTATCTAATATATCTATGTATCCCACTCCAAAATCCGCCACCGGTTTCATCTTAATAAAACCCTCCACCTCAAATAACATTTTAAAATACTCCATCCAATCTGCTGAAGTGATATTTGGTTTAACTAACCATTTATTATACGTGGAATTTAACACTCTCCACACCTTGCTGGCATTGTTCTCCCTTAAAACTTTAATTACATTACTCTTTTCTTTATTTCTCCATTCTTGTTTCTTTTCTTCTAATAGTGCATTATATAAATTCCTACTCTTTAGGTATTCCTTCTTATCTTCTTCACCCCCTTTCTTTTTCCATCTTAGTAATCCTGTTTCACCACTTTTTTTGTTATTTTGCATTCCTCATCATACCCCCTATATTCTTTATTACCCTGCCCCTCCCCCTTCTCATCCCATCCCCTGCTCTTGGCATTTACAGATTAAAAATATTGATTGCATTCTCTATTTCCTGGTTTCTTATCATAAGACTCATTCCCTGTTGATATATTTGACCATGTTTAAAATCTAATGTTAGTTTAAATTCTACTCTCTGTTCCTCCCTCCATTTAAATTCAATATACTGCTTAGTATTCTTTCCCCATTCCCATCTAACTTCCCATACTTCCTCTGATCGCCTTTGAGTCTCCACTACCAGCAGGAAGTGGAAACTATTGGATACAAAATTTAGTACCTTAAAGTTTCTTGTTATATACACCTTGCTGATCGGCCATAATATATAATCAATAACACTTTGCCCGTTCATATTAACAAAAGTAAACTCTCCCTCCAAATCATCTCCATATTTATTGTTCAATATATCTAAAGCGTTCACATTACAAAATTCGATAAAACCATATTTGACTTATCAATACACTTATCTTTACTTCACCTGAACTGTTCCCTTCTAGAACATGTTTCATTTCCAACAAACATATCACACTCTATATTCACATCCCCTATTCTGATATTAAAATCCCCCATTGTTATTATTACTTCCGTATTCCCGTACTTCTCTCTTAACCTATTTATATCTCTCTCTAGTACCTTCCACAATTCAGGATTATGGTATTGCAAGGGAGTGGGTGCATTGTACACCACACCTAAACATATTGATTTCTCATTTATCAGTTTATCTTCCAATATAATCCACAAAATATTTTTTATCCTGGATCAAGTATCTCTTATTACTTTCCCTATGGATTGTCTTACAAAAAGACCCACTCCCCCAGAAGCTCTTCCCTTCCTTGCTATCACCTCCCCTTTTGTTCCAGCATATGTATAATCCTGAACCTCCATATTTACCTCCCTTAACCAGGTTTCTGCTACCCCTAGATAATCGCCCTTTTCTAGTAGATGTCTCAACTTCCCTGTAAATATTTTGCTTTTTAGTCCCTTGCCATTCCAGGACTCAATCTTCCTCCTTCCTTTTTTCTTTCCCTATTGTGAACCTGTTCTGTTGTAAACCTGTCCAACACTTTGCTACTCCATACATATTATTTAGTGATGGTTTATAAGTAAAACTATCAATTGCCTAAAAAGTGTCACAGCTCAGTAATTAAACCTTTTAATCATAAGTTACTTAATTCAAAATGTTTACTTTAATCCACTGTAAAATTCCTCCAATAATAGAGACAGAGAGAGAGAGAGACTGATATAGTTTTGAATAAATACAATTAATAAGCACAAATTTCTGTAGCTTGTGAGTCAGTGATGTTTAAAATAATGCATTAACACTCATCATCTTGTACAAATTGTTATAGATCAGCTTCAGTGAGTCACTACCACCATGGTTAGAAGCAATGTCATGCCAAGAAATATCATTTCTGGACCATGTTTAAAGTGCAACAAATTGGGGTGCTCACATTTCAGGGAAAGTGAAATTTAACTGCTATATATATGGTTCAAACTAGATCCTCCTGGATTCTTCTGTGATTTTGCTAATTTCAAATAGAATCAATTATTTAGGAAAGGGCTTAAGTCACTTTTGGCCAAAATAAGTTACTTGCAGGATATGTTTCTATGGGTGTAGATACTTTCTTTAGTCAAGATAGGACAGAAGTCACATAACAACAATGCTGTGAAATGAGCATCTACTTCTTGCATTTATTTATGTCCTTTCATAAATTAAGGAACTAAAGAATATAAAACAAGGTTGACAACAGTAAGTGATTTGATATTTGATGTTTGTATTACTGTTTAAACTATCTCATTTGGTGGCTTATCACCTATTGTAATAATTGCTCCTATTTCACTTACTGAACATTATTTTGGTGATATAGTCATGGATAGTGTTGATAATAAGAAAAAGAAAGGAGGTGTGAGAAATATGATGCGGTATTAATGTTGTATTTATTTAACACTAATTGTAGCTCCGCGTTTGGAAGCCAATTTGCGAGAGCAAATATGTGTTTTTACTTCACGCGTTGCCATCTTGTGACGTCATTCGTTGGTTGGTTCGTAGCTCCCTCTGGCGTGGCAATTTGTATCAATTAGTTTCCGAAAGAATTTAAAGTTTTGTATATTGTCCTCCGGCTAGCTATCATCTTTTCTTGGTAGAACTTGTATCTCTTGCAGGGTGTGAATCGGAAAGGAATCTTTTATCCAGAAATTATACTTAATGAAGAAATTGGTTTTATAACTTTTATTGCCGAACACGTTCACAAACACTTTTACAAATTGATTTTAGATACTCGCCAAACTGAAACTGTTTGTAATAACTTCTTATTTATCACTTTTAACTCGCATACTTCAACTTTATGTAATTTTTTAGATGTATAATACTTTATAATAATTCTCGTAATTCTGCTGCGTGTAACTTGACGAAATAAATGAACTGAGAGACCGACGTGTAGAGTACTGAGAATTCTGTTGAACTGGGAGACCAACGTGTTGTGTGTTGAGAATTTTGTTGAACTGGGGGACAAGCTACCTCGAACCTACACTATTTATAGGCCTGCATCAAGATACGCCTAAAGATTATAAATGAACTGCTATTGGCTAATAAAATGCGCCAACATTAGCGTCAATGTTAAATATCCAATGAAAACCACGAATACATATTTCTTTTAGGGAACATTCTAGAAGCTTCTAACGAAAAGGCGCGAAACATTACGTAACTTCCTGGTTCCCAGTAATGATAAACAACTCATCCCCTCGCTGCATTATTGCGTTATTGTTGACAGTTTTAGTAAAGCCGTATATTATTATTTACCAATAATAATTACAATTAATAAACCTCTGAAATCAATGTCACATAAAAATACATATTCATATTACTATCATTAATTACATCTGAGTAATTTGTGATACAAATTACCGTATCATATGCCCCACTAGAAACATAATTATAAATATTTATAACTTGTTTAGAAATTTTAAAATTGTGTTTTTAGTCTCCTAAATCTTGGAACACACGCTATCACTTTCACTTAACACTTCACACGCATTTAACACACGACATGTTTTTCCCCTATCTCGCCACTACTTACTGGCTCTGGTTTAATTAATTTAGATATTAATCTGACATCACAAAAAAATTTTTTTTTTTTTAATAGCAAATACTTTACCCTAAATTATTTAATCACTGTTTCAAAATTGTTTACTCTCTTACATTGTTGACAAAAATTTATACATTTAAGATTTTTGTAATTATTACACATATTTACCAAAATATTCACCCTCTACACAAATATTTACATCTCTTAAATCTAGACAATGTTTCACCTTTTCTGTTTTCTACACAAGTACTTTTTTTTAAATTATTCCTACCAATTTTTGTTATTTTGAATTTTATTTTAACAATACTCTTGGAATAGTATTTATATACTTTACTTTAATATCATATTAAGTTTAAATCTTTACATTCTTAATTTTCAAATACTGTTACAGTTACTAAAAAATTAATTTTTTTTTTATAATTTATTTCTCTTTTCAAATGACATATATAAATAATTAACCCTCTTACGTTCCAATACATTTCTCTGCAAGTCGTCTTTACCTATCCAGCATTTACTTTACATCTCATTGCTATTTACCCTCCTGGATCAAATTGTGTGTGGCTAAACATTACTCGTAGCCGTAACCTAACCTTCAAATTGTCGTTCATGAATAACCTCTTGTATTCATTTGAAATTTCCTCACATGATAACATTTGAAAACAATCTACAGTTTCTTGAACAATACATCTTTTAACAACTTTCATTTTCAATTCTTCTACTATCTCTTTAATTTGAAAGTACTCTAACAAATCTGTACTAAACTGTACTGGACTGGAGTTTTCATTTTGAACATCTTGGTACAATTTATTTCTTTGCATTACTGTCTCATTCTGTATTTCTGATATCTCCCCTCTGAAATTAACCTGCACCTGATTTACATCTACATTTATAACCTCATTTATCTCTCTTACCTCACTTGAAATATTACTCACTTGACTTCCTAACTCTGTACATTCTACATTAACCTCACTTTTAGTATTAATCTCACTTTCTTTGTTACATATTTCCCTGCTCATGTCTAGCATTTTCTTTGAAATTTCTCCTATCTCACTTACTATTACTTCCTCATTTTCATCTCTCATTTTTGGCATACTACTATCTAGCTTTGTAACTTTCTTTTCAATTTCTTGCCTGCTTTTATCTACCTTTTGGTCTAATATCTCATTCCTCCTACCAATATCTTCACTCAATTCCCTATGATCTTTGTTTATAGCATCTCTCATCCTCTGAGTTGTAAGAGAACAAATTGTATATATGTTTATAGCACCACGTTGTGGAGCAAATGTTGATGTGGTATTAATGTTATGTTGACTTCTGCGTTGCCATCTTGTGTGACGTCATTCGTTGGTTGGTTCGTTTAACTCCATCTGGCGTAGCAATTTGCATCAATTAGGGTTCGAAAGAATTTTAAGTTTTGTATATTGTCCTCCGGCTAGCTATCATATTATCTTAGTAGAACAAGTATCTCTTGCAGGGTGTGAAGCGGAAAGGAATCTTTTGTCTAGAAATGATATTGACGAAGAAATTGGTTTTATAATCTTTATTGCAGAACACGTTCACGAACACTTTCACAGATTTATCTGGATAATCGCCATACTGAAACTGTTTGTAATAACTTCTCACTTTTAACTCACGTACTTCAACTTTATATATTTAACTGTATAATACTTTATAATAGTTCTTGTAATTCTGTTGCGCGTAACTTGACGAAATAAATGAACGGAGAATTTTGTAGAACTGGTGGGCTGACGTGTAGTGTATTGAGAATTCCGTTGAACTGGGGGCGATGTGTAATGTGTTGAGAATCTTGTTGCACTGGGGGAACGCTCCCTTGAATCTACACTATTTATAGGCTTGCCTCAAGATACGCCTAAAGATTATAAATGAACTGCTATTGGCTAATAAAACGCGCCAACATTAGCGTCTATTTTACTATCCAATGAAAACCACTAATACATATTTCTTTTAAGGAACATTCTGGAAGCTTTTACCGAAAAGGCGCGAAACATTACGTAACTTCCTGGTTCTCGGTAACGATAAACAACTCACCCCTTGCTGCATTATTGCGTTATTGTTAACAGTTTCAGTAGAGCCGTATATTATTATTTACCAATAATATTTACAATTAATAAACCTCTAAAATCAATGTCACATAAAAATACATATCCATATTACAATCCTTATTTACATTTAAGTAATTTGTGATACAAATTACCGTATCATATGCCCCACTAGAAACATAATTATAAATATTTATAACTTGTTTAGGAATTTTAAAATTGTGTTTTTAGTCTCCTAGATCTTGGAACACACGTTATCACTTTCACTTAACACTTCACACGCATTTAACACACGACATATGTTTTATCTCGCCACTACTTACTGGCTCTGGTTTAATTAATTTAGATATTAATCTGACATCACAAATTTTTGTATAGCAAATACTTTACCCTAAATTATTTAATCACTGATACCAAATTGTTTACTTTAAGTTGTTGACAAAAATTTATACATTTAAGATTTTTGTAATTATTACACATATTTACCAAAATATTCACCCTCTACACAAATATTGATATCTCTTAAATCTAGGCACTGTTTCACATGTTCTATTTACTGCATAAATATTTGTTTTCAATTATATTTACCAAAATTTTTTTTTTTATTCTGAATTTTATTTTAACAATACTCTTGGAATAGTATTTATATACTTTACTTTAATATATTAAGTTTCAATCTTTGCATTCTTAATTTTCAAATGTTGTTGCAGTTACCACAAATTTAATTTTTTTTTATATAATTTATTTCTCTTTTCAACTGACATATATAAATAATTAACCCTCTTACGTTCCAATACATTTCTCTGCAAGTCATCTTTAACTATCCAGCATTTACTTTACATCTCATCGCTATTTACCCTCCTGGATCAAATTGTGTGTGGCTAAACATTACTCGTAGCCGTAACCTAACCTTAAAATTTTTGTTAATGAATAACCTCTCGTATTCATATGAAATTTCATTCCCTGATAACATTTGAAAACAATCTACAGCTTCCTGAACAATACATCTTTTACCAACTTTCATTTTCAATTCTTCTACTATCTCTTTAATTTGAGAGTACTCTGACAAATCTGTACTAAACTGTACTGGACTGGAGTTTTCATTTTGAACATCTTGATACAATTTATTTCTTTGCATTACTGTCTCATTCTGTATTTCTGATATTTCCCCTCTGAGATTAACCTGCGCCTGATTTACATCTACATTCCTAACCTCTTTTATCTCTCTTATCTCACTTGAAATATTACTCACTTGACTTCCTAACTCTGTACATTCTACATTAACCTCACTTTTAGTATTAACCTCACTTTCTTTGTTACCTATTTCCTTGCTCATGTCTAGCATTTTCTTTGAAATTTCTCCTGTCTCACTTGCTATTACTTCCTCATTTTCATCTCTCATTTCTGGCATACTACTATCTAGCTTCATAACTTTCTTTTCAATTTCTTCACTGCTTTGATCTACCTTTTGCTCTAATACCTCATTACTCCTACCAATATTTTCAATTGATTTCCTGTTTTGTTCTAAGCTCTTACCAATGTCTTCTCTTAATTCCCTATTATTCCTTTCCATATTCTGAGTTAGTTTTTGTTCTAATTTTTCACTACTCTTTTGCATATCTCCCCTTAATTGATCTGTAATACTCTTACTAAGATCTTCCCTTAATTTCTCATTATTCTTTTCCATATCTTCCCTGTTTTGATCTATTTTCTCATTAGTCTTTTTCATATCTGCTCTCATATTTCTCAGCATTTCCATAATCATAATAGTATCAGGATTAACATTTCCTGCTATTCTATTCTCACTTTCTACACTAACATTTTCATCTTCAAATCCTAAAAAGTCTGGGCTATTTCCTGTAACCTGTATTGAATTACAACTAACTGATACATCATCTCCCTCCATAATTATTTCTTCTGTATTATTGGTAGCGCTTGTTTTTATTATCCTACCGCTCCTCATTAACATTTATTTACTTTTTTTTTTTTAAAAAAAAATTAATATACTCTAACCTTACTAATGCTGTCCGTTGCTGTTACTTTGATGTCCAGCGTTCTGCCCCATTCTCCTAGATTTGATGTCCTTCTGCGTTGTGTTGTGATGAATCTACGTCGTCTCGATGTTTTTGCGTTGAATTCCTTGTTGCCTCGTAATCTCGGAATTACGGTCGAAGTCTGTCGTCCCTTTTGTTTCTGGAATCTGCGTCTTGTAGATGATTTCACCGCTGCATTCCTGGTTACTCTGCTTCATTCCTTTCCTGGTTATTCTTGTTCCTTTCCTAGTTATCTAGCCCCACGTTATGGGTGCCAATTTGTAAGAGAACAAATTGTATATATGTTTATAGCACCACGTTGTGGAGCAAATGTTGATGTGGTATTAATGTTATGTTGACTTCTGCGTTGCCATCTTGTGTGACGTCATTCGTTGGTTGGTTCGTTTAACTCCATCTGGCGTAGCAATTTGCATCAATTAGGGTTCGAAAGAATTTTAAGTTTTGTATATTGTCCTCCGGCTAGCTATCATATTATCTTAGTAGAACAAGTATCTCTTGCAGGGTGTGAAGCGGAAAGGAATCTTTTGTCTAGAAATGATATTGACGAAGAAATTGGTTTTATAATCTTTATTGCAGAACACGTTCACGAACACTTTCACAGATTTATCTGGATAATCGCCATACTGAAACTGTTTGTAATAACTTCTCACTTTTAACTCACGTACTTCAACTTTATATATTTAACTGTATAATACTTTATAATAGTTCTTGTAATTCTGTTGCGCGTAACTTGACGAAATAAATGAACGGAGAATTTTGTAGAACTGGTGGGCTGACGTGTAGTGTATTGAGAATTCCGTTGAACTGGGGGCGATGTGTAATGTGTTGAGAATCTTGTTGCACTGGGGGAACGCTCCCTTGAATCTACACTATTTATAGGCTTGCCTCAAGATACGCCTAAAGATTATAAATGAACTGCTATTGGCTAATAAAACGCGCCAACATTAGCGTCTATTTTACTATCCAATGAAAACCACTAATACATATTTCTTTTAAGGAACATTCTGGAAGCTTTTACCGAAAAGGCGCGAAACATTACGTAACTTCCTGGTTCTCGGTAACGATAAACAACTCACCCCTTGCTGCATTATTGCGTTATTGTTAACAGTTTCAGTAGAGCCGTATATTATTATTTACCAATAATATTTACAATTAATAAACCTCTAAAATCAATGTCACATAAAAATACATATTCATATTACAATCCTTATTTACATTTAAGTAATTTGTGATACAAATTACCGTATCATATGCCCCACTAGAAACATAATTATAAATATTTATAACTTGTTTAGGAATTTTAAAATTGTGTTTTTAGTCTCCTAGATCTTGGAACACACGTTATCACTTTCACTTAACACTTCACACGCATTTAACACACGACATATGTTTTATCTCGCCACTACTTACTGGCTCTGGTTTAATTAATTTAGATATTAATCTGACATCACAAATTTTTGTATAGCAAATACTTTACCCTAAATTATTTAATCACTGATACCAAATTGTTTACTTTAAGTTGTTGACAAAAATTTATACATTTAAGATTTTTGTAATTATTACACATATTTACCAAAATATTCACCCTCTACACAAATATTGATATCTCTTAAATCTAGGCACTGTTTCACATGTTCTATTTACTGCATAAATATTTGTTTTCAATTATATTTACCAAAATTTTTTTTTTATTCTGAATTTTATTTTAACAATACTCTTGGAATAGTATTTATATACTTTACTTTAATATATTAAGTTTCAATCTTTGCATTCTTAATTTTCAAATGTTGTTGCAGTTACCACAAATTTAATTTTTTTTTATATAATTTATTTCTCTTTTCAACTGACATATATAAATAATTAACCCTCTTACGTTCCAATACATTTCTCTGCAAGTCATCTTTAACTATCCAGCATTTACTTTACATCTCATCGCTATTTACCCTCCTGGATCAAATTGTGTGTGGCTAAACATTACTCGTAGCCGTAACCTAACCTTAAAATTTTTGTTAATGAATAACCTCTCGTATTCATATGAAATTTCATTCCCTGATAACATTTGAAAACAATCTACAGCTTCCTGAACAATACATCTTTTACCAACTTTCATTTTCAATTCTTCTACTATCTCTTTAATTTGAGAGTACTCTGACAAATCTGTACTAAACTGTACTGGACTGGAGTTTTCATTTTGAACATCTTGATACAATTTATTTCTTTGCATTACTGTCTCATTCTGTATTTCTGATATTTCCCCTCTGAGATTAACCTGCGCCTGATTTACATCTACATTCCTAACCTCTTTTATCTCTCTTATCTCACTTGAAATATTACTCACTTGACTTCCTAACTCTGTACATTCTACATTAACCTCACTTTTAGTATTAACCTCACTTTCTTTGTTACCTATTTCCTTGCTCATGTCTAGCATTTTCTTTGAAATTTCTCCTGTCTCACTTGCTATTACTTCCTCATTTTCATCTCTCATTTCTGGCATACTACTATCTAGCTTCATAACTTTCTTTTCAATTTCTTCACTGCTTTGATCTACCTTTTGCTCTAATACCTCATTACTCCTACCAATATTTTCAATTGATTTCCTGTTTTGTTCTAAGCTCTTACCAATGTCTTCTCTTAATTCCCTATTATTCCTTTCCATATTCTGAGTTAGTTTTTGTTCTAATTTTTCACTACTCTTTTGCATATCTCCCCTTAATTGATCTGTAATACTCTTACTAAGATCTTCCCTTAATTTCTCATTATTCTTTTCCATATCTTCCCTGTTTTGATCTATTTTCTCATTAGTCTTTTTCATATCTGCTCTCATATTTCTCAGCATTTCCATAATCATAATAGTATCAGGATTAACATTTCCTGCTATTCTATTCTCACTTTCTACACTAACATTTTCATCTTCAAATCCTAAAAAGTCTGGGCTATTTCCTGTAACCTGTATTGAATTACAACTAACTGATACATCATCTCCCTCCATAATTATTTCTTCTGTATTATTGGTAGCCATTGTTTTTATTATCCTACCGCTCCTCATTAACATTTATTTACTTTTTTTTTTTTAAAAAAAATTAATATACTCTAACCTTACTAATGCTGTCCGTTGCTGTTACTTTGATGTCCAGCGTTCTGCCCCATTCTCCTAGATTTGATGTCCTTCTGCGTTGTGTTGTGATGAATCTACGTCGTCTCGATGTTTTTGCGTTGAATTCCTTGTTGCCTCGTAATCTCGGAATTACGGTCGAAGTCTGTCGTCCCTTTTGTTTCTGGAATCTGCGTCTTGTAGATGATTTCACCGCTGCATTCCTGGTTACTCTGCTTCATTCCTTTCCTGGTTATTCTTGTTCCTTTCCTAGTTATCTAGCCCCACGTTATGGGTGCCAATTTGTAAGAGAACAAATTGTATATATGTTTATAGCACCACGTTGTGGAGCAAATGTTGATGTGGTATTAATGTTATGTTGACTTCTGCGTTGCCATCTTGTGTGACGTCATTCGTTGGTTGGTTCGTTTAACTCCATCTGGCGTAGCAATTTGCATCAATTAGGGTTCGAAAGAATTTTAAGTTTTGTATATTGTCCTCCGGCTAGCTATCATATTATCTTAGTAGAACAAGTATCTCTTGCAGGGTGTGAAGCGGAAAGGAATCTTTTGTCTAGAAATGATATTGACGAAGAAATTGGTTTTATAATCTTTATTGCAGAACACGTTCACGAACACTTTCACAGATTTATCTGGATAATCGCCATACTGAAACTGTTTGTAATAACTTCTCACTTTTAACTCACGTACTTCAACTTTATATATTTAACTGTATAATACTTTATAATAGTTCTTGTAATTCTGTTGCGCGTAACTTGACGAAATAAATGAACGGAGAATATTGTAGAACTGGTGGGCTGACGTGTAGTGTATTGAGAATTCCGTTGAACTGGGGGCGATGTGTAATGTGTTGAGAATCTTGTTGCACTGGGGGAACGCTCCCTTGAATCTACACTATTTATAGGCTTGCCTCAAGATACGCCTAAAGATTATAAATGAACTGCTATTGGCTAATAAAACGCGCCACATTAGCGTCTATTTTACTATCCAATGAAAACCACTAATACATATTTCTTTTAAGGAACATTCTGGAAGCTTTTACCGAAAAGGCGCGAAACATTACGTAACTTCCTGGTTCTCGGTAACGATAAACAACTCACCCCTTGCTGCATTATTGCGTTATTGTTAACAGTTTCAGTAGAGCCGTATATTATTATTTACCAATAATATTTACAATTAATAAACCTCTAAAATCAATGTCACATAAAAATACATATTCATATTACAATCCTTATTTACATTTAAGTAATTTGTGATACAAATTACCGTATCAGAGTTAATCTTTGTCCTAATTTCTCATAACTCTTTTGCATATCTTCCCTTTCTTGATCTAATTTCTTACTAAGATCTTCCCTTATTTCCCTGCTCATGTCTAACATTTTCTTTTCCATATTCTCATTCATATTTCTCAGCATTTCCATCATCATACTAACATCAAAATTAACATTTCCTGCTATTCTATTCTGACTTTCTGCACTAACATTTTCATCCTCAAATCCTAAAAAGTCTGGGCTATTTCCTGTAATTTGTATTGGATCACAGCTAACTGTTACACTATCTCCCTCCATAATTATTTCTTCTGTATTACTAGCAGCCATTGTTTTTATTATCCTACCACTCCTATTTAAATTTGTTTACCTTTTTGATGCTGTATGTTGCTGTTACTTTAATGTCCAGCGTTCTGCCCCATTCTCCTAGATTTGTATGTCGCTTCTGCGTTGTGTTGTGATGAATCTACGTCGTCTCGATGTTTTTGTAGTTCAATTCCTTGTTGCCTCGTAATCTCGGAATTACGATGTCCAATCATCCGTATAGTCTGTCGTTCCTTTTTGTTTCTGGAATCTGCGTCTTGTAGATCATTTTACTGCTGCTTTCGTTCCACGTCCTAATTATGCTGATCCTTTCCTGGTCACTTCGCCCCACGTCCTGGGTGCCAATATGATGCGGTATTAATGTTACAAATGTTGTCTGTTTACTTCACGCGTTGCCATCTTGTGACGTCATTCGTTGGTTGGTTCGTAGCTCCCTCTGGCGTGGCAATTTGTATCAATTAGTTTCCGAAAGAATTTAAAGTTTTGTATATTGTCCTCCGGCTAGCTATCATCTTTTCTTGGTAGAACTTGTATCTCTTGCAGGGTGTGAATCGGAAAGGAATCTTTTATCCAGAAATTATACTTAATGAAGAAATTGGTTTTATAACTTTTATTGCCGAACACGTTCACAAACACTTTTACAAATTGATTTTAGATACTCGCCAAACTGAAACTGTTTGTAATAACTTCTTATTTATCACTTTTAACTCGCATACTTCAACTTTATGTAATTTTTTAGATGTATAATACTTTATAATAATTCTCGTAATTCTGCTGCGTGTAACTTGACGAAATAAATGAACTGAGAGACCGACGTGTAGAGTACTGAGAATTCTGTTGAACTGGGAGACCAACGTGTTGTGTGTTGAGAATTTTGTTGAACTGGGGGACAAGCTACCTCGAACCTACACTATTTATAGGCCTGCATCAAGATACGCCTAAAGATTATAAATGAACTGCTATTGGCTAATAAAACGCGCCAACATTAGCGTCAATGTTAAATATCCAATGAAAACCACGAATACATATTTCTTTTAGGGAACATTCTAGAAGCTTCTAACGAAAAGGCGCGAAACATTACGTAACTTCCTGGTTCCCAGTAATGATAAACAACTCATCCCCTCGCTGCATTATTGCGTTATTGTTGACAGTTTTAGTAAAGCCGTATATTATTATTTACCAATAATAATTACAATTAATAAACCTCTGAAATCAATGTCACATAAAAATACATATTCATATTACTATCATTAATTACATCTGAGTAATTTGTGATACAAATTACCGTATCAAATATTAAAGGTTACAAAGTAGAAAGGTGTAAAAGAGCTTGTCTTCTGGATGAAGAATATATGAGTTACCGTAATAAACTTGTAACTCCAAAATTTGTGGCTAAATACGTCTTAAGATTTGTATTGATTGGGAATCAAAGTCAGCAAGTGTGTAAACATGCATTTCTGCTATTGCTATGTCTGAAAAGAGGGTATGGAGATTACAAAAATTGCTGTTAGCCAGAAAATTTCCTAAGGATTTGAAGAGGCCAACAAGAAAATAGGAAGATTGTAACACCAACTACAGTAGAGCTTATAATAAGTCACATAAACTAATTTCCCAAGAAAGTAAGTCCACTACTCAAGTAAGGAAATTAAGTACCTTGATGCTAAACTACATATCAATAAAATATATGTGTTATTTAAAGAGAAATATCCAAATATCACCATGAAGAATTCATTTTTTGTAAGATTTTCAGAAAAAGCTCTGATTATTGTTTTGGCAAGCCCTGCATGGAGAGTGTGAGCAGTTGAAAGCTAAAATTAAAATCTCAAGTCTTAATGATTGTGCTAAGTGGGTAACCCCTGCAAAGTTATAAACTCATGAAAAAAGAAGGAAACGTTATGAAATATTATGTAGCATATGGAAATAACAGAGTTGTCATAAGTAACAAAGTTCTTGTATGGAATACACAGGATTGAAGTACTTCACAAGCCCAACATACTTCAACTTTTCTTAAATCTTAAAAAAGTGAATGTTTTTCTGTAATATGAAGGCATCACAAAGGGAGGCTCAAATGAAGTATGCTCATTTCTTTGGAAATATCTTATTGAGAATGAATCCCCTTCTGTCAGAGAACTTCACCTCTACAGTGATTGCTGCTGAGCTCAAATTAGAAATCACTGTATGATACAATTTTTGTTGACACTTACTAATACTAGGACATTTGATAAAATTATGGTGTCCCTGTTTGGACATGTGTTTTAGCCTGTGACCATGACTTTGGTCCGGTAAGGTGCATACTGAGTAAGTTGATAGATTTTATAAGCCTAGAAACATTTATGAAATGATTTGTTCTGCTGGAGATTCAGGAAAATTCACAGCTCATATCATTGATTCATGACATAAGCTGTGAATTTTCCTGGAGATCTAAAAGCCACAAAAACCACTGTCTATCTACAAAAACCCATAGTGAGTGTTTCATGATCTGGAAAAGAATTCCCTATTCAACTTTTATGGAATTTAAATATGATAGTTCCCTTGGGAGGACCAGTTACAATGAATTCATTGGAGGCTTCACAAATGCATTTCAAGTCACAATAGAATGTCACATGTGCTATGCCAATTGAAAAGGCATACCTATCTTCCATTTAAGTGCCAGTGATTTAAGACAAATTGAGAGAATTACAAAATCAATTAAATATATTTCTGAGGAGAACCAAGTGTTTTGCAGAATTGGATTGGCCGAAAGTATAAACTTTGATTTTGTTTTCAGCCTTTTGCACATTCTAGCCATCAACATTCATTTCTGTAAAATAAACATTATGAAATATGTTTTAGGTATAAATATAAGCTATTGACCTAATAAATTGACCTAAGTTATATTATAGTAATAAAAATAACAATAAATAGCAAACTTAAGCACCTTTATTCATGAAGGTGCTTAAGTGATCAATTTTCTAAAAAATTGTCTAATGAGACAAGAAAAATCCAAAACAAGACTTGCTTGCCAAAGTATATCAAATAATTTTTCTTCAGTTCCCACAACTTTAATGTTTTTTGAATGTAAGGCCTTTCACAATTAATTATACAAAACTGCTAGTGATATAAAATAAATAAACAAAAGTCACTTCTGAATGCCGTCAAAACCATAACTGTTATCACAGCAGCTTATGAACACTTTCATAAGGTGGATTTGATAATGGCTTAGCTGAGATATAAGCTTTCTATTAACAACTTATCTGCTTTGCTATTCATACCTTTGAAAAATCAATAAAAGAATGAGCTTCTTCACTTTTTTATTGTCTTTAGAAGTCTAATTTCATACTGATTTGAAATATAGGAGTTGTCTGAACTGTCTAGTGTGTATAAATTACCTATGCAGGTTTTATGCTCTCCACCACTCAATAGTACTAATCTATAATAATAGTATAATAACAATTGCACTGCAAAGCTCTTATAATTAAAATATCTAACAGTAAGTGCATAGTCATGTGATGGACTGCACAAAATATTCCATTGTAGATGGATGACCCAAATTTCTTCATAGTTCTGATCGCCTGATCCTAAAATGTCTCTTATCATTTAAAATAGGATAATTGCATGCATTCTAATTTTATGTAGTTTTAGTGTAAAGAATGTAAAACTCAAATATTATGAAACCTAAAATGTATTATTATGGATTTAATTTGTGTTTCAGCCACTGAATCATGCAAAGTGGATGCTGAGCTGGTTATTCCAGTTTGTAATGCAGCTGTTAACAAAAATAGGTGTGAATCTTATTTGGTGTGATTACCTAGCTACTGGTAAGTATTGGCATTAAGAACTATAATCATACTGTCAGATTTATTTCTCCTCTTCTAGTTATAAAAATCTGATGTGATACATTCATATGACTTTCTCTATCCTCTGTCACTTATTAGTGGGTATACAAACTATTCTTATTAAATCTTATTTTTCTATTTACTTCATTTTAATCCAAATAAACCTTTGCAGAAATAGCTACATTACACATTTCATAATAGATACAAAGGGAACAGCAATAATAATCAAATGTTTAAGAACTGGATGCTATATGCTGGCCTTAAAATTCTATACTGTTTCCAAGCAATCATGAGAAACAACTGAATGTTGAAAGAACTTTAAAGAATGACTGAGTAATGAACAATTCAAACCATTAAAAACATATATCTCGGAAATGGCTTATGCCACAAAAATAGTTATTTGAGATATCTTGTGTGCTTGAAAGACATTTACATTTCTTGTGTATAGTGATGGGTCGAGTGCGTTACTTTACCGGAACTACTTCCAACACTTCCACTCCGCAGTCGGAGTCGTTTCAAGGAAGTAGTTCCAGTTCCATTCCGAGGAAGTAGTTCCATTAGAAGTACTTCCACTTCTTCATTCCGGAGTATTGGTGAAAATACTTCCACTGTTTTACTCCGGAATGACTTCCCCTAGTCTATGAAGAGGAAGCATTACAAATATATTAAACAGGACACTACACATGTCTTTAACAATTAATGTCTCCTGTCACATAAGCAAGTGTTTGTGATTTAATGGCTTGTAGTTCTACGCTAGTATGTTGTGCTTTTTTCCCCGTTGTATAATGAACTACAAAGTAATATTGGTAATATATGTAGTGATGTAGACCCTACGTACATGAATAATTTGTAATTCCATATGCTGTAAAGCAAATATAATTAACGGAACGCAACACTGGCTTTAAGACTGAAACTTATGCCTAGATACTTCGTAAAATATTGTTGTATTGCGTGTTAAACATTTAGGTTATGAACAGTGTGGAGGAAAATTCGTTTGCAATAAATGTGATTTCAGCAAATATAAAACATTATTTTGGGAAATTAACTTAAATATACTCATAATCTCTAGGAGCTGCTTTTTTTGTTATTGTGAAGCGGAACATTTTGAGAATTTAATAAAAAGTGGTATGCTCCGATTTACATTTATTTTATTTATCCTTCTGAAGCGTAAGTCTGCGGGACAAAGTTTAATGCCTTAAGGCAGTTTAAGTTCTTAAGGTATTACTCTAACTTTGTGAAGAAAAAAAATTAGGTTATCAAATTCAAAATAATGCAAATGACAAATTGGAATTAATTGTTCTTTCACACAAGCCGTGTGTTGGACAGGGTTGGAAAGGTAGAATCAGATGACTGAAAAATTCAATGCCATAGCCGGGTTTTGTACCACGGATCTCCCGGTCGCCGTCCGCTTCAATTACAAATTGTTTGTCTTAGCTACAGCTGTATATGTAGAATTATCAGCTGTTTTTTCTGTTAACGACTACTAATCTATGTCATGGCACATAGCCAACAACGAAGCGGATAAGGAAAATGCGCAATGTAGAGTACCAACATTTTCAACTGAAATGAGGTTGGCGAAACTGGAAGTAACATTTATCAGCTTCAGCTGATTTAAAATGAGGTTATGTGACGTATGACAATTCATAATTAAATACTATTGTAGCTTTGTCCTAATTATGGTGCTTTAAGTGTTTTCTTGTTTCAAAAATTTATTTTTCTCACAGCGACAATGTAACAAATGAAAAATATATTTTAAATGGGTAATTATGCATAATTCGTGCTGTTCACGTAAAGGGCTCACTATTAATTTTAAGGCTAAAACTCCCAATCAACATAAAATGTTGCTTTAAGGAGTTAAAATGCAATATTTGCCTACAGACATACTGCAGCATTATATTATTATAATTGCTACATATGTGCGAAGTAGTAAGCGCACATGTAACTAGAAATTGGAATTTTCTCGTAGAAGCATAATCGGAATTAAATGATTACAACAGAAAAAAACAGGCTTCTGCGAACTTTTGAATTTCTGTACATAACGTTCAACTTAATGCAATATTCCTTTATTAAAATCACGACTACATGACGTGGGAAGTATAAGCAGATGAAATATAACTAAAAAAAATTGGTTTTTCTCATGGAAGCATAATTGGTATTGAACCATACTTTGGGGGAGGGGAGAAAGTTTATGCGTATTTTTTAGAAGTCTGTATTAATGTTCAACTAAAAGCGTTCATTGCATTTGTCATATTCAATAGGGCATTTACCATCAACTATGCATAAATGACACAAACACGAATTCATCAGTACTTGAGTCAGAATTGACTTAATTTACTTAAACATTTTTTCTCAAATTGCAACGTGACACAGGCTGCATTAATGCCATTTCATTTACCATAAAGGAAATGATTTCCAATGTTATGGCGACATCTAAATAATACGCATAACGCAATGCTGGTTAGGTATTGTATTGGCAATGGAATTGATGGAATGATGCAATTGGAAGTGGAAGTAACTCCGACGGAGTTGGAAGTAAATGTCTTGGAAGTACTCCGGTGGAGTGGAAGTGAAACTGCTGTGGAAGTAACTCCGACGGAGTTGGAAGTAAATGCCTGGGAAGTACTCCGGCGGAGTGGAAGTAAAACTGTTGTGGAAGTAACTCCGAAGGAGTTGGAAGTGATTGGAAGTAAGGAAGTGCCAGTTCCGAATAATGGAATGGTTACTTCACACTTCCAACGGAGGAAGCGTTCCTTTGAAACGACTCCGACTCCTTCGACCCATCACTACTTGTGTAGTACATTTTCATCTATTGCTTACAGTTTACTAGTTATATAAGATTATACAAAATTCCTTCCAAGTGAAGAGGATATCAAAGGCTATTCCCAGAAAATTCAGATTATACATTTTATTTGCCATGTAAACATCATTAATATATGGTATTTTAATCAAAATCATTAGAGCCATCTTTTAGAAAATACAAAATTTTTAAAAATCTTTGATCTAAAGGGTAGTTTGGGGTGGAGAATTTTATTGAAAAACTTCATCTCAGATCATTAGAATGTACTCAACCAAAATACCAAGTTTGGTGTTTATCCGAATTTTGTTTTTAAGTTATGTTGTTCACAAACACACACACACACACACACACACACCTTTTTCTAAAAAAATGTTTTTTTTTATTCAGGGGGCCTCAAAACATGTATTTCTGGTGAAATATCAGTATTATATTTTTAGTGGAATAGAATACCTTCTCTATCTACTATGTTTACGGTAAAAAAAGTAAAACAGGACTCAATAATTTGTTAGTATGATGCACACTTTTCTTCTATTCTTTTGCACTAGGGTAGGATCTTCACAGTTCAAGGAAATACCACAATCACAATAACCACTGCCAGCACTTTCTCTTATATAGTTGCTCATACACTCTCCAGGCAATTCTTTTATGGAATACTGCAATGTATAATGACTAACAGAACATTTGATGTCTAGAAAGTACAGCACATCTGGCCCAATTATCAACTTGATTTTTGGAAATTGGAAACAACATCAAGAGAGCTTACATGGCCAAATGTTTCTTTCTCAAGGTGATCGTTATAACCATCAACATTATAGCATGCCTAACAACCACATGTACAGTTGAGTGCACAGAAACATGCTGATGCTTTTGATTTCCTATAGTGTTTTTAATTATTTCATGTTGGTAGAAGCTCCTATCACCTGTGATCCACAACATTCCTGGGTGACCCAATCTCTAATTCATTTGAATTTAAGTATTTAAACCCAACACACATGCATTAGCCTACGAACAAAGGTCATGCCTAAATGAGCGGCATAAGGGAAGAGTACGGAAACGTTTTACCCAAGTGTCTGAAGGCAACTTCGCAACGACAGTTTACACCAGCTCTTGGATGAATCCATCTCATGTTGGTTTGATGTCAAAGTCTGGCACCCAAACTTTAACCTATGAACTCAGGTCAGTTTCAGACTCAGAAATGAAGGAAAAGTGAAGAATAAGACAAACTTTAATTGGTGTACCAGAAGCAGATAAGGGATTGGGCTGGGTGTGGCAGAGGTGGTTTAATATTTTCTTACCATCATAAACCACTGCACAATATATCGGCACCATTTCGATTGTAACCACAGACTAAACTGCTGCACCCACGCCGTACTCTCACTCATGCAGCTAATGCTGAACTTACAGTTGGAAAATTGCTATTTGTTGACCAGGAAGGAGCATATATAAAAAAAAGGGCAGCTGAGTCTGTTTATAATCTATTGCCATTCAAATGTTAAATATAAACAATGAAATCAATCACATCTAGAGGTAACTGAAATTTGCTTATAAGAATAACAAATCTAATGCAACTTTCACTGCAATACCAAATTAATACACAATAGCTAAGTTCACAGAAGTGCGATATGCACTGATTTATTAGTCAGTCAGTATTCACTGTGAATGCTGCATCAAGACCAAATGAATCAGATGACTACCAGTGTGCAAGTGCAAACAGCCAAAATGACTTATGGTAAAAGAGAGGGTACACAAACATCTGCTGCTGCAGTAACACATTACCTTAATAAAATTTAGCAAGCATCATTATAAAAACAAACATATCATTAAACTTTCAGAACAACTAAAGCTGAAAATAGAAAGTAACAGGGACTGCATAAGAGCACATGTTTTAAAGTTGTGCTTAAACTGCAGGTTCGAAGAACAAAAAATTAAAAGAGGGCTAAAAAGAGAAATATAAATCATCAGTTATAAGCCTGTAGCAATGCAGCATTTGAACACCGGCAAACTTTACTATATATATTGTTGCAAATCAGTATTCTAGCTGGTTCTATCTGCTGAAAACCCTTAACAGCAAAAATGCCTTACAGGTGCAAAAGCATGAAAACATCAGCTGACTACAACTTGAGTCAAGCTGTTGGCTTAACTGCACACTGCCTGCCTGCTGTGTACACTCCAACTGGCTGTCTGTCTCTCTCCATCTACTGCAACTCATTCTTCTGTTGTCGATTGCAGCTGACCCCCATACCATGGTACTATGCTAGTCAACCTAGCATTTATTATTTTTGGTTCCATGTCATGCTTTAAATGGGGAACTCTACTTGTCTATGGGCTTGTTTATTCCTCTGTTAGGTTACATGGATTAACCCGTAACATGTTGCTGAATAAAATCTAGCATTCACATAATTGTTTTGTGCTGAAAATACAAATATCAAGAGCTGCCAAGACATATTTCAGAGAAAATTTGATTTTGACACCGAGAATCTGTCAAAGTTTAGAAAAGCTGAAGTCTATCATGTGTACAATTCAAACCATGCTTAAAACAGAGATTGAGTTTTTACTTTACTCTGCTCCTCAGCAGTTTCTGAATGAAATTCTGTTAGGCCTTCATTCAATATTCATTTTGGAATATGACAGAATGCACAGACAAAAAATTAATAAATTGCATTTTGAAATTACCTCTAAGTTAAGACAAACATTGCAAACAAAGGTATAATATGACTGTAGTCATATAGAAATATTTATTTGAACAAAAATCTGCAATTTTCCATTTTGACTTAAATGGTTTTATTTGGAAAGAGTATTGCAAATTACTTTAAAGATGTACCACTGCTGTAAAATATTTAAGTACTGTCTCAGAAACATGCACTAATTGAGTATTTCGTGGATCATTGTTTCATTTATCTATGACTGTTGGCAACTACTTCAGACAGTAATAACTCAAAAACATTTGATAAAAACTGGAGTTTATTTAATGAAGGAACAAAGCACAATTTTACAGCAACAAAATTTTAGTCATACATAACAAATTATTCGTGTTCACAATATAATCTAATGATTATATGTTATGTTGTATTTTATACAACACAATTTCCTCAGAATTAATTTCCCTGCATAAAGTAAATTTATAATTTTGACAATCGTGAAAGTGGTTATCATTAATAAACACCATTATTAACCATATATTTTATACTTTCTCTGTCACCTAACAGAATTAGTTAAAATTAATCTAGAAATGGATTGCTGAGAACACTGAAGCTGAGTCAGTGAAATGAAGTGGGCTGAAAGAATGAAGGAATCTATCAATAGCTTACCTGATAATTGGGCTTCAGTTTTCAATTCTTAATTTTTCTTTATTTTTATTGTTCAGAATCTCTTTTGAGATATACATAACCTTAACTCCAGCAAACACTGAAATAAGTTTCTGAGTACACAAAATAAAGATTTTGATTCTCAGGTGTCTGTGGAACCCTATGTGACAGAATAAAGACAATTGTCTGTCTGTCCGTCTGTCAGGAAAGGAATAATATAAATTCTTTGAATACACAAAAATAATTAACATAAAATCTCTTTAATGATCAATACAAACTTTAACTTGATATTATTGTAGGTATGTATGATGAGAACTGGGAAATAACTTTCTTTCAGCATAATTATTTTTACTCCTTCCTGAAAAATGTGGATTTTTGTATTAATGAAGATATATGTGCATGATTTTTCATTAATTTGGTGTATTTTTATAAAATGCCTTTATATATGTAACTTTAATGAAATGATAGCTCATGGAGAAGTACTGGTCACATGCTTTAAAACAGTACTTACCAGTATTTATCTCAAGGAGATTGAAAGAAAAAAGTGCATGTTTTTGTCAACTAAAGTTCTGGTAATAAAATACTGCACACAGTTTCCTGTCCTTGAAGGTTGCCATTGCTTAAAACTTGATAAAGCAAACCTGAGCACCTATTTCTCCATATTCCCTACACAGTCAAATACAAAACCTCCATACTGCTTTGCTAGTAGTGCTAATGTTCCCTTTGTATGCTTTATTGGCCGAGTTTCCTGTACTAGTACTGTATGGTATTTGCTGGAGTTTAACCATTCCAGCCAGTTCTTTCACCGCAACCTGCATTGCTTAAGATGTAGTGGTGCCCACCCAAAAGAGGTCTGTGAACAAGCCATCACAAAGGTACACTATCTGTGCCAACTGCAATAGCAAGCATATGGTGTACTGCACCCACCAGTGATTGCATCCAGGAGGCCCCTTGCACTATTGGCAACCCTGAATGCCATACGTAGAGCAGGCCTGTCCAGCCCAAGCAGCTTGCAGCAACTAGTAATCAGCAATGCCAACAGCAGCTGGCACCTCCAGCAGCAAAGTTATTTAAAAATGATAACACCCCATTGTACACCACCTTCTTGATTACTTTAGAAAAAACTGATAAGGTAGGAATGGACCTCTAGTTTTCTAGCTCAGACTTAGAACCCCTTTTATACAGAGGCTTAATCTTTGGGACTTTTGAGCTCTGAGGAAAGTATCCTTCTTTCATTGGTAAATTAATAATATGGCATAATGGTTTAGCCAAATGTAAGGAGCAATTTTTAGTAACATATTAAAAATATTGTCAAAACCCTGAGACCTTTTAGGATTCATGCTTCTAATTATAGAGAATAATTCCTTTTCAGTTGTTGGCGAAAAAAATGAAGACTCACAAGCTACACTTATTTGGCCACTTATCAGAAGATTGCTTATAATGTTTCCCTTCTCTCTAATATTACTGGCAACAGCAGAAAAAGACTGATTGAATTCATGAGCCACCATTGCAGAATCAGAGACCAATCTACCATTTACATTTTTGATAAACACCCCATCATTTCTTTTAAGTTCTGTAGTTTCATGCTGTGTAATGTTCCATATTGATTTTGATTAAGTATAGAATTGTTTACTAAATTACCATTATAAAGTTCTTTGCCATCCGAGTTACTCTGTTGTATATTTTTTTTGTAGTTTGTATAATATTGTTTCATACCTTCAGTGATGTGATTCTCTTTAATCAGTTTACCTGCGGTACATAACTTTTCATTTAATATACAAATACCCTTAGTAACCCATTTTTCCCGTTTATAATTTTTCTCTCTAAATGTTTTAATAGGTATAGCTGTATTCAAATAATACATTATAATCTTATTAAATGCATCATAACTTCCATAACGTCACTTAGACATTGATACATATCAGCCCAATTTTGTTTAGAAAGTAAGTAATTAAAGTACTTAATATTGTCTTCACCACATATTCTACCTTTTTAAACTTAGATTGACTACAATTAATTTTAATATAATTTGACATAATCATAAATTTTTGGCCATAGTATTCTGAGATACTGACATGGCATATTTAAAATGATTAGTTATTGAGGATCAGCTGATCTATAGCACTCATAGATCCTTGAGTTACTCTAGTAGGTGCTTTAACAACCGCTTCTAGGCCATATATGTTGAGTAAATCTATAATCAGTCTTTTATCTTGACCTTCGTGCATAAAATTTACACCTACAATGATTACATTCCTTTTTAATCTATAAAAGTGATTTAATATAATCTGTAATTTCTTAATGAACTTATTTAAATCACTACTTCCTGTACAGACAAATTACTATGATTTTAAAATAACTTAGTTCAACTATACTTCCTTTAAAGTGGCCATCATACATTAGATTATAAAAAATTAATATAGGATTAGCTAAAATATTTTGTTTTACAGAAATACAGGATCCTCTATTATTCTTAATTTTTCTGCAGTAAAAACTTTCCCTTATATGGCCATAAAAATTTAATACATCAATATGGCTTTCTTTTAACCAGTGTTCAGTAAGTGCTATTATATCAGTACCCTGTAGCTTATCATTTATCAAAAACTCTAGATTATTGCACTTCTTGGTAATGCTTTGTGCACTTTGATGAAATATTGTAAACGTATTTAGCTTACTATCATTTTCTGGATGCACATCCACCACATTACCATTCAGTTTCCTTTTAGTACTGATGAGATAACATTAACTAGCAGTTGACCAAATTTAGCTGATCCTCTGCAGTTTAGATGTACACCATCTCTACCAAAGTCATTGTCATATAACCAAGAATTACCATCAACAAGTACACAATCTTGGCGGCACATAACCACTCAAGATCATAAATACACATAATGATTACAATTACCACAAATTACATCAAGATCTGCTGTATGAACAAAGGAATAAAACATGGAATACAAAATGTGAATTATGCAAAATAAACAACATACCATAGTACTGATAACACTAAAATAGTTATTCATGTCACTTTTAAAAAAACCTTCTTCTTTATGAAAAATGTGAAATGCTTACAGCTGGGGTATCAACTTATACCCAAATTTGAATGAATTCCATTAAAGCACTTTATTTGGTACATAGATACAATTTGTTGGTATTATGTTGCAGTCTTTATTTCTTCTTAAAGTAAATCATGTAATTAAATTAAAGAAATAGACATAAATTAATATTTAAAGCACATGACTGTTCAGTTAATTAAATGTTTAGGCAATGTTCTTTTTTTGTTATTTGAGCTAGAATTGAAAACTTAACCATATCCACAAACTTTTTACTATTACAAAATATGCGCTATGCCTGAAAAATGTTGTCTGACTCAAATGAAGCAGTAGTGTGCAAATGCTGTACTTGAAGGTTCTGTTTAAATTTTCAGTTACACACACACACACACACACACACACACACACACACACACACACACACACACACACACACACACACACACACACACACACACACACACACACACACACACACACACACACACACAAAACCATTATGCAGTTCTACAACACTAATTTGTTGTGCCTGCTTATTCTGGCTGTTAAATTTAACATCTCCTTAGCATCCATATCTTGATCACAATGGACAAGCGATAAAACTAGATAACTCAAGCACTCATAATTGGTTCTGTTTCTCAGATATGTCTTCAATTGTTTCTTTGCTAACAAGGATCTATTGTACTATGATTCTGAAAAAGAAGACAACTGAAGCTTTGAGCAAACACTATTATCATATACAGTTCTACAGAGCATGGAACCATAGAACTAAGGATGCCATTTGGAATGAAACTTATTCTGTGGATTTCCATTTTAAGCACCACATCCAGTATTCTGCTTGTATCTCAATTTTGCTGATATAAAATTCAGTCAGAAATAAAGCTTAGTATGTAGATCTTATGAAATACTTAGTCTTCTGGTGCCCTTGCTGCGGGATTGTCTGTCTTTGTCCATTATCCTGCTATATGGCATTTTAATTTCTAGATTGAAAAGGATTTTCATTATTGCTGAACATTAATTAATTAGTACCTTATGAAAGTGTTCATCAGCATTCATTTCAGGCTTTCTAGATGCTGTATAACATTAGTGGCAAATTCCAAAGAAGAATAAAGATAATGCTCAGGGTTGTGTGCCTAAATGATGCAATACCTTTAGAAGTAAAATGTTCTGATGATTAGTTCCAACCCCATAGTGATATAGTTTATAAAGAATAGTTGATGCTCATGTACCTTATTAAAATGTACAACATTATAGGCTCACTACACTAATAATCTATACCTTTGTAAAACAGCCGCAAAGCCAAAGCCAACTATGTTACCAAGAGAGCAAGTAAAAATCCAACGGACTCATTTGGAACACTGTGACAGGCAAATTGATCTTCATCAACTCGATCCTCGGCTTGTGACTAATGGGGTTTTTGGTGATACTCCTTATTGCACCAAGTAAGCACAATAACTGATATTATTCCTGCATCAAGAGGACTTCACTTAGTTCTTAGTCATTGTAAATAATCATTGTAATTCATTTTATTAAGTCTTCCAGTAATTACATGCATATGTACATACATTGTGTATAATTGTCATATTCATATTTACAGAGAAACCTTTTACAATATTCCTCTTGGCCTGAGATTTAAAACAAATCATATAACCGAGTCATGTCAGAAATACAATAGTATATAAGATTTTATACCAGACTTTGTCTGTAACATAGTAAATATTTAAGACTTTGTAAAAATGTTTTAGTATTTAACTACATTAAACATTGTTATTTCAGCATCTGTTAAACAATTTTAGTAATAATCATCCTGTTCTTACAGTTCCTATTTTGTTCAGAAAGTGAACTACAGCAATTTGGTAATTGTTGTTGTGAACAATAACTGTGTAATGGAAGATGAGGAAGTATTCACGATCATGCCTGAGGAGGTAGAATACTACAATACAACTCTTGCATGTCTTAAGGTAGACTCCATCTTTACAATGGATCGACAGAGACCCAAAATGTGTATAAACAATGATACAAAGGTTGGTATTAATCTCATTTTAATTGCTTAATTCTTCCAAGCCCACTTTTTTAGGGTTATTAACTCTTTGTACTTTATTTTTTCTAGGAACCAGAAATAACAGTATGTGGTCAAGCAGTGTGCATGAAGAACAATTTCTTTTATTGTTTTAGCTTTATTACATTTTACATTCTTAAAGTTATGTAAGCACTGAAAGAATATTTCTGCTAAACTGCTCATAAGTTAGCTAAGTTAGCAGTTATTTCGAAAATGCAAATATAAATACCAAAATAATATTGCATTTCGATACAGCCCAATTACTAAAGGTGTAGTCTTAAAAATATACCACAACCTATTTTTGATTAATGTAGGTTATACATCAAGAAAGTGTTGCTTATCCAAAACTGCATAATGTTACCAGATGTGATCAGATGTTCAAGGTTATAGTGTTGGTAACAATAATATGATGCAAACATTTTGTTTACAGTATTAGGATTGTGGGTACTGGGAACAATTTTGTTTTGAATTTTAAGAGTAGAAAATTATTAATTAATATTGCAAATTTGAAACGACATATAAGATAGAGATAAAGAAATAACAGTTGCTACAGCAACAATTTTTATCCATTAGAAGATATTCAATTGTATGCAGCATTTTTTAGGGAGCTCTTCAATTGCAAAATCAATATGGGAAATAGGTTGTAATGTATAAAGGGATATGCTGCATAGAACATATTAAATTTCAATCAAAATGTTATAGAATGTTACACAATTCTGGAGATGAAAACTAATATGAAACCATACTTGCGATATTTTATTCAACCTCTAAATGTATAACTATTGAAGAATAACATTTCTGCCATAAACTTCATAGAGTCAGTGAATAATTTTTATGCTATTTATATGTATAATTTCATACAAACCACTTTTTTCTTTTCTTGAATTTTGTGTTTCTTCCTATAGTTTAGATTCTTATGCAATTGAATTTTATACATATGTACACATATGTACATGTGTGTGTGTGTGTGTGTGTGTGTGTGTGTGTGTGTGTGTGTGTGTCAAAAAGAGAGAGAGAGAGAGAATGTGAGAGTGATAGTGAGAGAGTGAGAGCAACTGAGAAAGGATTAGGAAAAGTAAAACACTGACTTTCTGGAATACTTTGAGTGCATCAAACTTTTGACAGCCCTTGTCAAAAGTAGCACAGGAAGAAAACAATGTTGTGATAAACACGAATCAAAAATAATTTTGATTAGAAGATATTTGCTGACAGCCTAAAACAACTTTTCTCAGATATTTTGTTTAGGTAGTTTAAAGTTACTAACATATTCTTTTCTCATATATCAAAGAGTGCACAAAGATAAGAAGTTTGATACAAAATTAAACTTGTGAATTACATACTTTAATGTACATGAAACAAAAATGAGAATTCTTTATAAAAATTCCTAAGAAGTGTTCTTAAGGAAAATCAGTTTGTACTTCAGAAATGTTTAAGTTCTTTATATAGCAAAGATTACACAATGTAGAATATGTGGATGCCAAAATAGTATTATAATCTAAACATACGTTTTAAGAAAGTGATTGATTTTTGCAGAACATGTGAGATAGATCTTTAAAGTGATGGGAGAGGAATGAAACATCATAGCAGTCATCATAGCAATGTGTAGATGAACCAATTAGAGCTAGGACATTTCCATAGCAATTTTGTGAGCCATCACTGTGTTGTCAGCATGTAATACATGATTAGCATGCGCCTTGCCTGCATTGGTTACACTAATACAAGCTTCCATCTGCTATCACTGCAGTAAAACACAAATAATACTTCTCTGTAGTCTGCTGCTGACCTTCTGCATTCTTCAGAAGTCTTTTGTATAGTGAGTAGTGCCCTTGCATTGTCCCATTTGAACATGATTGTTGCCTTGTAGGCTATCTGTGTTGGGTTCATTTCTGTGGTGTGTGTTGTGAGCATTTACTGTTCTATACACACCTTTAATGGTTCTTAAATCATATCCAAGAATGGTGACAAAGATTATGCAGCTAAAAGAAGAATGTATTCTCTTAAACTGAATAAAGTGGACAGATGCTGGAAATAATATGCTCTGCTGCCAAGTATTTTGAAGAGGAGAAATTAGATGGCAGGCCTCTTATTCCAAACTCCAAGGTACTTGATAGGACTTTGTATGCTGTAGTAATCAGTGAAAATACGTGGTTAAGATAGAGAAAGACAATTACAATAAGGAAAAAAATCAGCTATCAATGTTAAGATTACGCTCTTGAAAAGAGAGGAAAATTATGTAAGCTTGTCATGAATTTAGAACCTTTCCAGCAGGATGTTACATGCAGACACATTGCATTCTTATTATAGGAGAAAAGATCATCCTACTGTTTAAAAATTACATGTGCCCTTAAAAGAAGCTGAGCTATTCTAAGGTAGCAAGAATTCTTTGCAAAAAGAAGTGAAGAACTTAGGTTTTCACTACAAAAACATAAATGATAGACTATCATACCAGCAGTAGCAGCAACATCAACAGAGATGAAAGTGACTCAGATATCAGTGGCATTTTCTCATTAGAATAAGCAGCAATATTTTGCAGATATATCTCTTTTGTTAAGTTACCAGTAGGTATAAGCTAATATTTTCTTGCGCATTTCTATCCTCTGCATGTAGATACCTCATTTTGCTATTCTCTTCATGTGCATTCTATATGTTTGTACAATATAATAATAATAATAATAATAATAATAATAATAATAATAATAATAATAATAATAATAATAATAATAATAATAATAATAATAATAATAATAATAATAATAATAATAATAATAATAATAACCACAACAACAGCAACACTGTTCTACAATGCAATGCAATCCCTTTTTACACACTAAGGTCACATTTATGCCATCAATTTCATGCCATGTGACAAGGAATGATGCAATGCAGCATAACTTAAAATGGTCAATTTATGCATGCGATGTGATGCACTGTATATTGTTAAGAAATCAGTTCTACCAACCAGTGGTGGAATCATAGTAAAGGTGTGAAGCAAGTGCTTCTTGTTTTCATTCATCTGCACAGTGATGTCGCCTTGAGTGCAATGAGAGGGCAAGAGTAAGAATTTGCTGATGACTGCATTGAGGACAACAATAACACAGTTGTATCAGAACTCTGCATTTCCCGAAGTGGCAGCACTGACTTAGCACAATGTGGAAATGCAACATGCATAAACAGACCAATATACATCAATGTATATTAACATCTTGCGACTGTCGCATATGTCATGTGAGCTGAAACCCATGTGATGTATTTTTCAGGTTGTGCAGCATGTCACATTGCATAACTGCTTCCATTTAACTCAATGTTCTTTCAGATTGCATCACACTCGTCTCATGGCATGAAATCACATACATAAATGAGGTCTAATCCTAGCACACTCTCCATGTGCTCCCATTAACAACATCATCTCTCCCTCTGAAATATCATTCACTTTCCTGATTTCATAGATTATAATTACAGTATAAGAGAATCATAAGAAAGAAAATGCCATTATGAATCAGTTTTGATTGCTTCTTTTAAAAGTGAAATAGTTAATGGATGATGGTATGGATTTCTTTATAACAGTCATTAGCTCTGAGTATCTGGAATCGGGTCATTATCAATTTTACATTTTTCTTTTTTGTTTTTGTTTTAAACTTTTAATAAGATTTTCATTTTCAGAACTGAATTTTTTTTTGGAGTAATGCTATTTGCAATATTATATGGTAAACGTATTGTCATAGCCATAATGGAAATGCCTCTAACATGTACATTAATTAAGGAATATTGATTCTAATTTGTGACAATTGTTTGCTATATATGAAAATATCTATATTGTGCTGCATATTTTTAAGACAGAAAGATTGAATAAAAAGTTATGACATATTCAAACTTTTTTGATGAACTCTGCTTCTCTATGTGTCCCATACCAAAAATGACTTTAATTTGAAAAGTAGGTGTGACAAAATCTTTGATATTTCAAAAAATTAAATTTTAACAAACAGAAGGTAGGTGACATATCCACCTGTAATTAGGCTAATTTTACATATCATCTGGCAATGTTAATATGGATGGGAAGAATGTAAGAATCTATTTAAATGGCACTGTACATTGAATAAGAATGATGGCAACGCTTATCCCAGAATTATGTTCCCTGAACAGTGGCGGCTGGTAATAAAAATGTGCAAGTGTTGTAACAAATTATTAGCCACCAAAAAATTAAAGGAGAGAAACATACCTTTGAAAAATGAAGTTCAAGCATGATCCTTGATTTCCAGAGATGCCAGTCCCTAATGACCCAGAGAATGAATGTCAAAGCACTGCCAAGTTTGACCACCAGTTCATATTTGACTAGAATGATATTTGTTGTTTGCCTATGCAACTTTATATTTTATGCCTACAAGCTACCTATCTTATGTGCCAAGTTTCTTGGTAGTAAATTTTTGGGTAAGAGCGACAGAGAAGGAGGTAAGTTGCTAGCTCCACATTAAATTTTAACAATAGATTGAACTACATGTGACAAGAAATCAAATCTAACAGGAGAAAAAGAATAACTCTAGTGATGAAGAATAAGCAGTTATGAATATAAATAACATTCACCTTGTGGGGTCTCCTTGAAAGAAACATCTACCTTACCAGTTGTGCTTGAGAAATGAACTTAATTGGTTGCTGGTTTGGAGTTGGTGTGTTGCTGAATAACTGATGTGTAAACATAAAGGCTAAAGATTAGCAGTTTCATATACTACCATGATAACATATTCCCTTTGACCATTAATTAAATTTCAGTGTCTAATTTTTATCATGCAATGCAATAGGGTTTAATTTATTCCATCTTGTAACTTATAGATATAAAAATGTATCCATCTTCTTAGAAATATTAGGCTGTCATTAAATTAGTATAGATTCTGAATTAAGCTGTTGTTTTTGGGCTGTGTGGGGCTATTTTTGAAATTTTTGTTTTATTTACAAAAGCGTGCAATCTGTTGCATCCCCCTGCCACTAATGCACTATGACTTGAATTAAAGACAAAATGCAGTATCAGCTACAAGGGGTCATATCCTCTTTTATCTTGATGTGTCCTTAACTTTGGGCTCTTGTCTGATGTTTGAATGAACCTTTAAAAACAGCTGATTATCCCCTTTTAATTTGGAAGTTGTATATGCAGTTATTTGTTTTGCTACCTCTATCTTTAAACTGTTCAGCACTAATCACTTGTAATATTTCACACACAAAGAAATTCTACTCAATTTTAAGTTTTTATTTTCTGTTCATATCTTCATCTAATAAATCAATAACAGCGTTAAATAATTCAACCGGAATTACAAAATTTGTGGACATCTCCAAAATTTACAGAAGTTCCTTTCTCCGACTCCAACTGGCTGCTAACAGGCTAAGTTTTAGCCCGAGTGAATTTTTGCTGTGTGCCCACCCTTGTCAGGGTTTAACCACAGGGTGATTATTTTCAGTAAAAAAATGATGGTTAAGGACGACGGTTTAGCTTCAGATAGTAATGAAAGAAAGGAGGAAGCATGTTGCTCCTCGAGCTGCCTGTTAGGATGCAGCAGTCCTTCTGCACCCTGGTGTGTATGTGTTTATCAATTTCTTTGTTTGGGATTGAATTTTGAGACCAATCATCTCTTGGGTAGGATTACTATGGAGTTCAGCTTTAGCTGCTGTTGGTGAAACACCTTGGTTATCTGGTGTGCCTGCATGCCATGCTGGGAACCGATGGCGCCGAAGACGGCGATTTCTAGGGTTGTAATCCCCAAGTGATCTGACCAGGATACTCTGATGGTTTGGTAAACTGGGGTAAAATTTAGTAGCCCGGATTCTAATTTCATCTTCTACATATGGAAGAGATGAGGCTTCGTGTAGTAGTCTCACGGGGAAGGCGCGGCCGACAGAATAGATGGACCGGAGTCCCCTATTCTGCGCCCGTTGTTGCCATAGCAGCCAGCTGTCTGCGGCCATGCCCCAGACCTCGCAGGCGTATAGCATGAGGGGGACTATCAGGGCTCGGAAAAGGTGTATCTTTAGGTGAACAGGCATCCCGGATCTCAGCATCTCAAGGAGGCAATCGCCCCCTGCGCCCGGGCCAAGACGTCTCGGATGTGTTCGCGAAAAGTTAGACCTACCTACTCCCAGGTAGGTTATAGAATTCCTCCATTCAATCGTTCGGCCTCGAAATTGAAATGTAGGACAGTCTGCGGGGATGTGGCGCTTCGTTAGCAGCATGGCGTGGTTCCTGTCCGCGTTAACGGACAGGCGCCAACGCCAGCCCACTGCTGGATGAGGCGCAGGTGTCTCCGTATTGGGTTGAAGGCTCTAATTATATTTTTGTTTGAGCATAACGGCAGGACATCGTCAGCATAGTGGGCCATTTCGACTTGCTGCTGCGTTGGAAGGTCTGCCATGAAGACGCTATAAAGTGTGGGGATAGTACAGGGTCTTCAGGGACTCCGCCTCTAACTGGCCTAAGTGTAGATGTTTTCCCCGCAACTGAAACTTTAAATGCTTGTTGTCGTCAAAAACTGTGTATGATGTTAACCTGTGTTGGTATTCCCAGGTGGATGAGTTTGTGCAGGAGACCCGCTTGCCACGTCGTTGAGAAGGCCTTTTCGACATCCAGCGACACCCTCCTGGAAGTTTCATCTTAAGTTTATTCTCTAGAAGTTTCCTTTTAAGCATTTAAAGTTATTTGTACAATTTTAGAGTGATGATTGTCTGCCTTTACAGCCGCAGAGAGAATACTGCAAATGTATGCTGGGATAGAATCTATTTCTTATTTGTGAGCAAGCCACCATAGATTAGTTGAAGCCTACCTATGGGACTTACAGTCATTTCGTGCATGTAAAGGCCTTCAGATTGAAAATATGAAATGTTTTTGTCAGTTTTAATGGTGAATTTTGTAAAATTATATTGCTTCTTTGTACTTCACTGCAGCTGAATCTATTGATTCTTGCTCTGATCTTTTGAAACCTGGAGAGACTAGATCATAACACAAATGTGGAGATAATTGTTGCATTAGTTGCAATACAGTGGACGTTATCATATACAGACTTGAAAGAGAATAGTGCTGAATGGATGATTTAAAATCATTTTTATTTGACTCAGAATTTGAGATATTTTGTGTTCTGGATCTGCATGGTCATCTGAACTGTCAATAGATGTCACCTTCTTATCAGAAAAAACTGATCATGCCAGCTTAAATATCTCTTAATGCTTTCTGTAACAGACATGCTGCTAAAATAGTAAAATACATAAATCAAATTACCCAACACCGAGCATACACTTATAAAAGAGAACTTTGCCAATTTACTCTTCAATGAAAGCAGCTTTGTTTCCCTTAACTGAAAATAATTCAACAAGCTATCGATATATTAACATATGGACATCAAACGAAACAAAAGTTATAAATATACACTATATAACAAAGTGAGAGAACCAAAATAAAAATAGCAGTAATACCTACTGAAGCAGTTCTCCAAGCTCTATTAAACAATATGGCATAACAATTTGTCTCTGAAGAGAAAAGTTCTCAAAAGAATTACTGATTTCCCAGATCTATCATAGAGAAGAGGAACTTTGGTGGCAGTAATGGACATATCCATATCAAGAAAAATCCACTACTCTGACTGGAAAACTTATTAAACAGGCCAGAAAGTATTTCTATTTTCATAAAACCGCTGAGACGGTACTGCATTTTCCACAAGATTCCAAAAAGAAAATAATATGGCAAAATACAATCTCATCTTAGCTTCTACATAGGTATAACACATCATAGAGAAGTAGATTGTAGAAGCTGGGAGAAGAACTAATGCCTACAGTAGCAAATGAAAATAGGCTTAAAATAAACCACAAGTTAATAATGAATATGTTAGCTGGAAAAATATATGAGAGGCATACTGAAAATTATCATCTGACTCAGAAATCTTATGAAGGTGACCAAAATTACTATAATAGTTAATAAGTATTATCCTTTAGATGCTGTGCTGTACAATTTCAGATACCTAAATGTAGTCACATTTTTTTGTGATGATTAGTTGAACAAACTAGTGTTAACATTTTCTAGAAAATGGTTGAAACTGAAATACAACTGTGATAAACTACTTCTATCTGAGGGGTTTATCTCTTAACAGAAATACGAAAGGATCTATATTTGATATTTAAGGGTCCTTTTCCTTGTTTTCAACAGTAAAAGTGGACTGCTGAGTTTAGGCAAGGTTGGCTGACATTTCAAAGATCATGATAGAAACCTTCCATGCAATGGATGCCGCATTGATTAACAATGGACAGAAAACCCATTCGAATGAACCTTTCTTAAGAGTGTTCAGACTAGTTCAAATGAATTTCAGTTAGGATGTCTAACATTTCATAACATTTGATGAAATGTGGATTAATCATTGCATGTCAGAGATGAAGGAGCAGTCCAAATAGTAGATGACAACAGGTGAAAATGAACCAAAGAAAGTAAAAATGGTTCCACATAGCTGTCAGCTTAAAATTAAGGTATGTAATTTGAGTCACGGTGAAGTTGGTTTTGGTATTTGATATTATCAAAGTATCTTCAGTTTCCAATACTCTACATTGCGGATTATTATTGTTATTGTTATTTTTTTCAGTTTATGGTAGCGGTATGGATGGACATTCTAGCTTAAGTGGTACCGCATATAAAAAAAAGCTGAAGAAAACAAACATAGGGAATTTTACAGAAAATATCTCGACTGGACTCGTATTTTAGTATTAAAAGTAAAAGTGAACAGTGTAGCTCTGAACATGAGATTCAAAACAGTAACAACAGAGAATGTAGCTCTGAAAGTGTGGGCAAAATTAGAGTTCTAAATGCTAAACAGAATGCAGAAGTTCCAACTTTCAGAGTTCCGGAAGGATGTGAAGAATCTATACTCTCTAAAGCAGAGGATTTTTCTGTTCCCAGTAATGACCCATTTTATTGGGAAAACTCTGACCAGACACTGGATTATTTAGTTAAAAATGGTATTAATCGAAACAAAAATGCTGCTTTTTATATGTCCTCGTGGTAATTATGGTATCTCAGCAAATTTGCAGTAAAAACTGTTTCATGGGTTTTAGTGACATTCACTACATACATTATCAACCATGAATATCTTGTATATGATCGTTATTCTGTGCATGTTGTAAATTATTCGGTGGTGCATCTCATTTTGCAACATTTGATTCCAGTATTGAAGCCATGCTGGAATACGAATAGCTGAAACATAGAAAACAGAAGAAATAAGATTAATAAAATTGACACACAGTTACCTAACTGGCATGAACATCAAGTTATGTGTTGGAGAAATGTGCTAAAAAGTTATTTCTGTAGTTAAGAAGCTAGAGGTCTAGCATTTCGTGGAGACAAAGAGGTGTTTGCCTATGTGAAAAATGGAAATTTCATGATGTGTTCGGAATTAGTTGGAGAGTGTGATTCTTTATTTGCTGACCCTATACCAAGGTATGGAAACCCCGGAGAAGGAGTTACTTCATACTTGTCACCAGCAACTTATAAACATTTAATACGTCTTATGGGGAAATCAGTGACAAAAAAAGAAGGAAATGTAATGAAGCTGTTTCTTTTAAATATTTTTCAGTCATAGTAGATTCTACACCATATATATTCCATAATGACCAGTTAAGTATAATCATTAGATACACAGCTAAAGATGGGCTCTCAGCTGAAACATTCCTGTGATTTATAAAAAATGCTGTCCACACTGGAGAGAAGCTTTCTGAAGTAGTTTTGATTCTTTAGAACTACATGGACTGAAACTTGACAACTGTAGAACACAGTCAACATGTCTGGTGTACATTCAAGCTTCGAATCTCTCTCATTTTCTTCACTCGCTAAATCTAGTCTCACGAGCTGCACAACTGTGCAATACATTTTTTTATTTAGATAATTCAAAGTTTATGCAACTTCTTTGCACATTCTACAGGTAGATGAAACATCTTGAAAACATTTTTTTTATTCTGCAACTCAATGGTGTGCAATATGAGGATGCTCGCAAGAGTTTGAATGCAGAATGGAAAGCAGTGTTTTCTGCATTAAGAGCAATTTCAGAAAATGAGAGTGGCCAAGTTAGATTGAAGCTGAAGGTCTTCTTAGAAAGTTAAGTAATATTGAGGGAGCTTTCATGACATTAGTGTGGGGTTGCATTCTGCAAAGCAATGTAAACACTGCAAGCCCAGGATGTAGACATTTCTACTTCTCTTGAAATGTATGACTCTCTTAAGATGTCTTTAACTGAGCTTCAGACATCCTTTTAAATTCACAAGGATTCAGCTGAAAAGAAACTTATGGAGATCAGGAATTCTAAATCAGTTCCGTCTCCTTAGTTGCTAAGAATCTAAAAAGTAAGCATCAAATTAAATGCAACAGATTTTTTGATGAATCATCTGACTCAGAAAAAGAACCCAAATGCCCTGAAGAGGTAACAGGATAAGATTGTGCTGAGATGTGGAGAAGAATGAAAATGTTGTATTCTAAGATTATACAAACTCCTCAGGATGAGTTACAGAAGAGAGTGAATGTATACAAAGAATATAACTTCAGATTTTCATTTCTCTCAAATATCATTGAACTAGAAGCTGTTCAAATTTATGTGTAGAGAAACCTAGAGCCATTTATAATTCTGACATAGACAACCACTTTGGTGAAGAAAGTATACATCTTAAAAGCTATCTGTTGTCTATGAAGGAAGAACATGGTGATAACTTGTCCCCTCTTCCATTTTTCTGTAGAATGTTGATTTAAAAAAATTGGTGATGTCTATCCAATGTGTACACAGCACCCAAGATGTACAACTGTATTCCAGCAACAAATTGTTCTGCTGAAACGTCCTTTTGTTTTAAAATGGACTGAAAACTACCTACGGACAGCAGAAAATCAAGAATGACTTGTCAATCTTGGAGTACTAGCCATAAGATCAGAGACGACAGTCAGTCTGGATTTTGAGGAAGTGATAAATGGATTTGCAAATACAAAAGTGAGACGGAAGTCATTTCTCCAATTTTGCTAAGTTTTGGAAACTGTCAATTAAATAAAGTTGTATTATGTGTTTCGGACTGACTGAGTTTCACATTTAAGTGAAGGAATTTTTGTATAGAGTATTAAACCGTAGTGATTTTCTTTGTACTTTTACCATATATAGTGCCCAAGTTTGGTATTTCTGTGGCAATTTTTCAGTAAAAAGTGCTGTTGAACTGTATTGGTTATCTTATAATTTTTAAATATACAAGGTGAGTCAGCTGCCTCTAGGTATTCGTATCTATGCAACCCGCAGTTTATAGTCTAAAGTGAAAACATCAACCCTTTTAGCAAACAAACTGTTATTGTTGCTCTGCCCTTCTATTGGGTACTATACGTATCTAACATTAATGATTAAAGGTCTGAATGAAAACCAAGGAGCTGGAAAAAGCCTTAAAAAAGGCGGCTATTCATGGATATAATGCTTGCAAGGAGATAGAGGAGTGTTCTCCCAAAGAGAGAGAGAGAGAGATTTAGTTGAGTGGCTTAGCTGCCGGAATATGGTGAAGCAAAGGTTAGCTTCAGAGGTTCAAATCTAATACAAGCATCAAGTATTTTGATTCTTTTTTTTCTCCTTGTGTTTATTTTCTGTATTTTAGTATACTAATTTATTTATTTTTGTTATTTGCTCTCCTGAGAGCCAAAGACACAACAATTACAAGCAGATAATTGTGTACCATGTTTACCTTAATAATCTGTACCGTATCTGGTGTTGTAAACCGTGTTACGTAGTTAGCTTTCATTCTTTTGGGTGCATGTCGACGATATTAAATATAACAGTTTTTGTTACATGTTAAAACCTTATGTTTCACTTCTTCTGTAGACAAAGGAGCTGTAAACGTGCTAAGTTCACGGGTAAACAGAATAATAAATTGTTAAACAGCGTGGATTTCATCAAGAAAGTAAATGTTCAAAATGACGACCACCTTCATCAATGAACGTTTGTGTACGTTGCGGAGAGACCTTCTTGCATGTTGTAATCTGCCCGCATTCTTCACGTATATGATTTGGGCTTTGCGATGGAAAACATGATTATTCTATTTTGTACACACCTATAATGTTATCAAAAATGTTATTTGTATCATAATATCAAATTATACGCCCAAAGAGGTAAAATAAAAGCTAATAAAAAGTTCAAACTTAACCCAAAGGATTTGAACATGAGCTGAAATGAGACAGTGTTAAAGCAACCATGATAGTACAATTCGGCTAATACCACCTTGTGAGCTTAGGTTCCTATACGAATTAGTAATCGCAGAAATAGACCCCACCTCTAATCTTTACACGTTTTTGCAGCGTCATACAGTGTTTTGAGCTCGGTTTGGTAGTTTTAATACAAACAAATAAACTGCATCAGTCATTACACTTACTGTATGAATTGAAATATGTCATAGTTTGTGACAGAAGAGAAATTATCTACCTAATGCTTAGAATTTCTGATAAGATTGTACAACATAGACTAACGGCTTAAATCCAACTGGTCGCACTACGTAGATCTGCCATTTTGTTTTCAAATTGTTTTGTCAACCGATTCATGTGATAGGCTGTTCCTTCAGGGGCGTTTTCAAAGGGTGCATGAATGTACGCTAAAGCATAAAAGTTTGTAAAATCAGCTAAAAGTGCTTTTGCAGCTCCCAGTGTCAGGGTGGGATGTTTTTGGAATCGACATACATGGCGATCGCATTCTGTCCCTTAAAACACTTATGCTATGAGTTATCCGCCCTAGCTCTATAAATTGTTATGCAAATCAGCCATTAGAAGCCATTTAAGAAAGGCGTAAACGTCAAATATATCGCTTAGCACGTTGCATAAATTCAAAAATCAATAGGAGCAGCTGACTCACCTGGTATAACTTGCACATGTGCTTTGTGTTATGTTAGTTAAATACTTCGATCAAGTTTAAAATTGAAGTTAAACGTTCTGCAGCTTTGTTCGTTGGAAGTCCGTAAACGAATAACAATGCTAAAGTTTGGGAAATTAATTACTGCGCAGGGGTGTCTCACAGCCTAAATACGGGCTTGGTCACACCACTAGTATTGTCACGGACTACCCCTAGGTATGGCTCGCGAACTCGTGGATCTTAACCATTCATCACCGCTACCCGTAAGGTATGCACTTTCCCCTAACATGGGATGCACTACCGGAAGGGCAAAGTAAAGGGAGTCGAGAATTTAGGGTGTCTTAGACTACGCAAGGTATGTGAAGAGCGGTTATGATTAGTATAGGATTCCAAACACCAACATGCTAGGTCAGATTAAGTTAAAAAGATATAATAGATCATTTAGGTTCCAGTTACGTGGTTGAAATAAAAATAATTCGACCTCCAGTGGTCTTACCTGGACAAGAATGTTATGTTGGCCGATGAATGGCGATTCACTTTAAAGTAATACTTTCTACGTGGTGTTTAAAAATGGCGATCGAAGAAGATTGTGGTAGCACCTTGCAAATATTCAGCCCCGAGTCCGAAACCTCAGCCTATTTAACACAAATCCCTGGTAGACCTCAGCAATACGCTGGGGAATTGACCTCATACAATTCAGCAGAAAGACGAACACTGCCCCGAAGGTAAGTATCCCCTGACACGGCATCTTCCGCGTTAGCTGTACGGGTTTCTGAACTCTCAACTAACGCGTGAAATCGTTTAATTCCACATTTTGCGGAAACTTATAGTATTACTAAGGAAACCTAGGATAATAGCCATTGCATCGTGACACCATCCGCCGCCCGCGGAGAACAGCCGTTCACGGCTGAGAGAGTGGAAGCAAACAGAAATTTACAAGAAGAAAACAGTGCGAACAAACACGAAACACACTTAAACACAAATAGTATACATATTTGTTTCAAATTAATCCTAGGGGGAGCGGATTTCTGGGGAGATAGACAGGTAGGTAGGTAGGCAGGCAGGCAGGTACACAATGTGTACAATGTGTATCCGTTTATACCCCTACATCTGTACAATTTGTCTGGTGCTTGTTTCTTTATTGGGCCACTCAGATTGCTTGGCTCCCTGGCCTTATCGCTCACTGAGCGGCCCTTCTCGTACTTTTCTATACCATTTTCTTCCCTTTACCTTCGTTATTATTCTCTCAAGTTCTTGGTTTTGTTTCTTAGAGCCTTTTATTGAGTCAATCATCTTTATGGTTTTTACCTCAATTTCCCATTTTTCATACTTTCTTGAATTTCATTTATCGCTTTTGTAGCCTTATCAACAATGTGGTGCCTACCATAAAATCGTCTGCATATATAAAACCTGAACCTGGAATCTCCTTATATCCTATTACTGCATAATGCTAATTTCTTATTTTTACTCCTAATATCATCTATGAATATATTACTAATATGAGCTCAATTTACATCCCTGCCTTACTCTTATTTTCATTTGTATCAATTTACTTCATTTCCCTATTTGTTTTTTTTTGTTTTGTTTTATCTGATACGTAAATTTCTCCATTGCTTTTCTGAATCTAGTACGGCAGAATACCGGGCCGACACTTTCCTCCCCTTGTAGCGTTACCCTCCCTTCCCTCAAATCTATTATTCTGAGAAGTTAGAAGAGGTAGGACTAGCTAGGAGATATACACGTAGAGCAGACAAGGAGAGGGAAGAGTAGGTTAAGGGTAGAACACTCTCAAGGGAGAAAGAAAGGGGTGAGAGACGAAAAGAAACGAATATCCAGGCACACGCACCATAACAGATGAAAGGGACGTATGCACACACATATTGCAGGAAGACCCGGTATAGAGTTACGGGAGGAGGATAGTTTATGGTATCATCTTGGCACCGTAGAACTGTAAGGGAAATCTCTTAGCTTCGATAAACTTCGAACCAAGCGCACCAATCCGTTCGGAACAACTGCCACGATTAATGTAGACACTAGCAGAGATATCAGAGGGGTGTTTGTTCTACGTAGATGAAGAAGGCAACAGTTCATACTTCACTGAAATGAAGATAGATTACAATGCTTCTTCATTTCTTGTGTTATCGTAGACGTGTGTAACTGGCGAATACCACTGAAACTCAGGAAATGACTGGTTCCCTCCTGCCAACGTCGGAGTTCCGTAGAATTGATATCAAGTTGAGTCCAGGCACCAGCATCTTCAGTATGTGACATACGTCAGCTAGCTGACTGTCCTGTGCATGTGTGTCCTCGGAGACGGTGGGCGGTGCGAGTGCTCGTGGATGCATAGGACCAGAGGAAGCTTGACATCAGGATGAATCGGAACAATGAACAACAAATAAAGTGACATTAGTTGGGCCCAAGGAAAACGACAAACAGAAGGATAATTAAAGAAAATTATGGAAATAAAAACGAGGAATATCATTAGAGGAGGTGAGGAGAATGATGTACAAGGATGTACTCAGTTATAAGGCTTCGTGACACAATATTTAGTAAACATACTTATTAATGCAGGAGCTGCTATCTTATAATGGTTGTGCAGGCAGGGGAGCATAGATGAAAATGGGAAAGCACCATTTATGGGAAAAGAAAGAAGGAGACAAGATGAAGAAGCCAGGATCCACATATGCCTATACTCAAACATGGTGTAGGTTGACAAGCAACAGATACAAACCAGGAGAGAAAAAATGTGCACCAATCGATGCTAGTTACTTTCTCTACTACGTATAGTAAGTAGGGGAAGTATTGTATTCCACCCAAAAATTCGATACCGAGATTTCACCGGAAATACATGTTTTGAGACTCCCTGAATCCAAAAAAAGCATTTTTGGAAACATGTCCGTGTGTGTGTGTGTGTGTGTGTTTCCGACTGTGAACAGCATAACTCAGAAACGAACAGTCGGATAAACACCAAACTTGGTATTTAGGTTCAGTATCTTCCAGAGATGCGACACGAAGGTTCTCAAGAAAATCCCCCACCCCAGATTACCCTTTACATGGAAGATTTTTCGAAAATTTTAATTTTCTTAAAAATGGCTCTAACGATTTTGATTAAAATATCATATGAGTAGGTAATATATACCGACTCTGGCGCACAGAGAGATGCCGAAAAACTGATAAGCTTCTTTGTTCTATCCCGACAAGCCCCGCCCCCTGTTTGTGCGCTACTATTTGCCGCCCTGGTCGCGTGCCGCTAGCCCCGCCCCCTTCCCTTTGTGCGCTTACCTAATGCCGACTGGTTCTGTGCCGGAAAGTCCTCCCCCCCTCCCCCTGTGGTCTGGTCACGTGCCGGTGGCCCGCCCCCCTCCCCCATACGCTGGGTGCGTACCCTCCCTCCCCTTTGTGTTCTGGTGGGTTCCCTGTGGATAGGTGGGAGAGTGTGTATTGATCCTATACGCCGGTCGCGTACCTTCCCTAGGTCTAAATCCCGCCCGGTGATTGGTTTGGGGTAGGGGATGTGCCGCTCGGGTGATGGTGTATAAGGGAATGGGGTTCTCGGTGCGTGACGTTGGCCTGGAAATCCACCCTGGCGATGTGGGAATGCGATTCTCGATGCCTGCCGCACATCGGCAAATCGTTTGAGTACATAATTGTGTCAATCAATTAGGTAACGTGTTATTGAAAAAAGAATCAATGTTTATATACCGCTATTGCAATTAAACGTTCCTCGTCAGTCAATTAAGTATTTTTGATTGATTAATTGACTCGCGCGCATCTGACAGCCATCGTATATGTATAACTACGCTCACGGTCTTAACCTCTCTCCGGCAACAGCCCGGTATGTAATGGAAAGCCCGCCAGCCGACTTCGGTCTGGTAATAACCAGTTTCACCCCCACTCCGTGACTGTGTGCGTGACGTCACTAACAAGCCTCAACGTGTAGACTAGCCCGGCTCCACTCTGTCGGCGTCGGTAAATCATGTTAAAACACGCTCACCAATGGCTTTCCTTTGTATTCCAAAAACAGACAGCTGGCTTCTGCCTGGAGGGTGAATTACAGGTCTCAACATGCATTCCACCCCCTCCACCGCCGCGTGACGTCACTGTCTACAGTATATAAGGAACGTCGGCAGCCGGAGCGATCATTTATTGTTTTTTCAGTGTTCGTTCAGTGATAATCGAAATGACTGGTGATCATCGTGCATCTGATGTGAATGATTACTGGAGCGAGTGCGGGGAAGATTATTTTCACTACGTATACTTCCATACCGAAACATGCAATGGTTTAATGCATTCAGTGTTGTGTACTCAACCATCGCATCATGATCAGATGACTACACTGGAAGTGTGTACAGAGAGCTGTCCTGTTTATCGAGGAGCGAACATGTAAGTAATATACATATTTCTATAACTCGGTAATATATTGTACTCATGTTAAATGAAATCTAACTTGAAATTATTTTATTCTTTCAGTGAAAATCAGAGGGGTGTTGATGTGGAGGATCTTAGCGATGTCGATGAAGTTGACGATGTCTTCGTCTCGAAACATCTAGCTGAATGTGATACAGAGTCGTGCACTGGGTACATTCATTCTGTACTTTGTACTAACCCGGCCCAGCATGAACGCATGACATCCTTCTTCCTATGTAACGACAACTGCGAGGTCTACCAGCGCAGGAAGAGAAAACTCGAGTAAGTAGAAGAAATGTTAAATTACATATTCATTTACTGCTTCTAATGCTACTCTGTGTCTAACCTAAAAAATTAAATTATTACAGACTGCGAATGACTGCGCCTAAGGTACCCGTGCCAATAGAGGAGCTGGATCCTGAGAGACGCGATGTCGATATAGTGGAATATCCAATCGCAGAGCGCCATACACAGCCTATGGATGAGGATGCCGCTCCACTACCAGCCATTACTACTAACCCTGATGATAAAGCAACGAGGGTACAGGAGTGGATAAATCAGACGACTCCAGATTGCTCGCCCGAGATACACACAGAATCGTGCAATCCCATGAAGTGAGTATGTCACTCTTTGATAGTACGTTTTTGTGTGACAAGGGAGAGGATTTTTCTAATATATGTATTTTCTCTTTCAGACGTATGAAATCATTAACTAAACCTATTTCTAACATTGTTTTGAATATATGTTGCAGGGGTGTGAGGAGGGAGCGGAGGAAGAGACGGAACGAGGCCGGGGAGAAAAAGCAGAAGAGACGGTGTAAGAGGAGAATCCTCAACGATGCTCCTTTGGTCTTCTTATTCATTGAAGATACCCCGGAGGAGCATGGAGAATCGATCACAGGCGCTTGATGACGTCAGCATCTCACCCTCCCATTCAGTGAACATTGGACTATACTATGACACCCCCTCCCTCTACATAAACTGCGAAAGTGATACATCATTTGTTTATATCACAAAATCAGACTGGGATATAATATCCAAAAACATTCCAATGATTGAAGATTACCTACGCCAAGAAAAAAAGTTTGCGTGTGATGAATATTGTGACAATGTAATTTATGCATACAATATTATTGTATTTTTGACCATTCAATTCATTTCATAAATAAATGTTTAAATAATAATGTAATATCTTTAGACATTGAGGGTGTAAAGAACCTAAAACGGCTATTGCCCTATATTGAAAGACATTTGAATATTTTAAATGATTTCTGCAATTCAGGAACAACTAGTTTTTCAGGGAGTAGGAGGGGGAGAAGGAAAATGCTTGAAATGTATGCTAAAGGCAATAAAAGAGTGTTTTAGTATATAAATTCAATTTATTATTCATAATCTTATCCTAGTACATTCCTTTACAAAACCATTCACCCAAACACATGCATAATTATATAAGTGCTTGCATCACGTGAGAAAGAGGTTTGTAGGTAAATACTTTGTCATGTAGAACCAGGCAGTACAGTGACGTCTGGGCTGGTATATTTGCAGATGCTTGAATCTCGATTCTGATGTTTACAGCTCCATTTATAACCTCCTCGGGTTGGTGAGAACAGTCTATTACGAATAATGGTGCACGGTGAAGAAAATCCTTTCTCTTCAAGAGTGGATAATTATCTCTTTCATAATAGGAACTTTGAAATTTACAGTACATTTCATATAGTGAAGCAAACTTTGAATTTTTAAAGTCCAAGTTCAAATCATGGTAGGGGTAGCATTCACTGTTGAGAAATAGTCTCAAATTAGTAATGTTGCAGTGATCAAACTCGGAACTGTTCTTGCTATAATCACCCAATCTTGCAGTCTGCGCGCACACTATGATGAAGCGAGGTTTCTCGAGCTTAGATGTTGTTGCTACATTCCAAGTGAAAGATCTTGTCTGGGGTACAGCAGGCTGGGTATGAAGATCCATAGATCGAAAGGCAAGGTGTAGAGGTTTATCAGACTTGACAATTTTTAGAATGTGAACTCTTTCAGCATCGGAAAGACGAATTACAGGCATCCTCCATTCGAGTCTAGTTAACTTTACATTAGCTTCCTCTCCAGTCGAAATCAGGACACAGTTTCTAGAATCTTTGGATCTTATGAGAATCAATTCAAACTTGCTGTTGAGTATAAGCTCCTTGTGATCATCAGCAAATCCTAGGAGCATCGAGAGAGGGACTACAGCATTGAAAGCTCCATTCGTCGTGTGTACTATATCAACTTCTTCACCAGGATAGGCCCATCCAGTATTCAGCAGCCGATTCGACTCCATAGGGTTGAGAGTCACATAATTTCGTATAGTTGTAGTAATTCCAGGATTCCTTGTTCTGTCTGTAGTTGTAGCATTCATATCTAGACGTATCTCATCAAACATGAAGGCTATAGCATTATTAGCGAGCTTCGCTGTAGTAGGCGATCCATCTACCTTGGTGAGAGCACCTTCGATGTAGAGATAACTCTTGTTAGGTAGCGTATACAAATCTTCAGCTTGGCATGGTATTCTAATTTCATCGTTTACATCCAGAGCGGAGGTGTTGTATGGAAGAAAAATATGTTCCTCCTCCTTGGTGATCTTGTCGTCAAAGGCTGGAACTTCTGTCACGTTTAAGATGTCCATTATAGCGTTCTGCAACCTAACCCCTCGAGGAACTTGCGGTTAGCACGTGTTAACTCCTCGGAAGCTGGAGAGGTAGTATGCTTCGAACGTGGTGTACGTCGTCTATTATAGTATTTGCGATGTCTTTTAAAATGTATTGCCATTGCGTCTTATGTGCAGTCTTGTAGTGATAACTTCGTTCCTGAAGTTGATCGCCTTTCCGTGTTGATCTACCACTCGAATAGTGATCTGGTCTATATAGTTTGTAGCTATGACCGGTAAATATATCGGGTTCGAAGGTTCTTGAGAGATATGATAGCCTGGTGGAACAGAAGGGAAAAACTCGTAGAGCGAATGTCCGCTTTTACCGTCAATGAAGGAGCCTGTTGCAATACTGCACTCCACACGTATGATACTCACTTTAAATATATTCACAAGATCGTCAGATTCAAACGGTTCTCCAGCAGGAATTATTTTAGTGTCTGTGAATCCCAGAAGCGAACCAATAGATCTAGCCTTAGAAAAGTCTATTGTATAAGGACATTTAATCTCAGCCTTCATTGTATTATTGTTAGGCCTTATGAAGAAGACTTCAGCATTCAATCCTAGTTTATCCTTTAGAAATGCATTGATATCGGCAATCTCGTAGGTTCCATGCGGGATGACAATGGTTTCAGGTTTACCATTATGAATATAGTGAAACCTATTATTACTTTCATTGACATTTGGTATTGAATAGAATGTTTCAAAATTCAAGAGAGCAATCTCATAATCACCTGGAGGATCTAGCTGTAGAGGAGGGTTTAAATACGTTGAAATAACAGTGTCTGGCCCACTCACTGTAACTGTATAACTCATCTTGACGATGTAGCAGCTTCTAGGATAAAAGAAATTGCAAGCACAAGTGCCCGCAGATGACTGATTCGAAATTCTGGTATCTCCGTGTATTATAGTAGATTTTAACACCTTGTAGATATTTCTCAATCTCAGGAGGCGGTTTCAAATTGCCGAAACTATCAAAGTAGTATGCGACATCACCTTCTTTCCTTATAGCAACCCAGTGTGTTCCTTCATTATCGGAGGTATCGAGATTGGTAATAAGTCTCTCTTTGAAGTGTGGTTTTAAAGGAAGTTTGTCAATCATATAAACTCCTCTAAAATAAGGAATTTTTAAACGTTTAGCATAATATTCGATGGCCACGTTACTTAGGGCTTCCTCCGGTATATGTACAATCCTCTTCCGCCGTTTTTTGCCTTCTTCTTTAAACCCCTGCCTTTAGATCCTCTTTTTTTCAAGGACCTTGCTATTTTAGATGCAGCGGCTAAAGACGACATCAGCGGCATTGCAGGTAAGAATCCTCCTTTATTCCTCTTCTTACACCTTCTCTTTCGGAGTCCCTTTCCTCGTGTCTCCAGCGCCTTGTTATGCCTCGCAACTTCTGCTAAGTGTCTATCAGCAGCCCTTTTTTTATTGACTGCAGAGGCTATCTGAGCAGCGCCGCCTGCTGCAGCGCCTAAAGCAGCAATGATGGGTATCAATGGCAAGAACCCTCCTCTCTTCTTCTTCCTCTTTCCGGCTCCCACTGCAACCTTTCCCTTCATGATTACAGTTACTAGTCTTGCAGCTAACCTTTCACCAAAAGTTGAATCTGATGACTGCACCCGTTTCCAAGCCTTCTCAGCAAGAATCTTATCCGCTATTTGTCTTGAAGCGGTGTCCTTATTCTCAGCGTACGCGAGGTCGTGCTGTTTGCAAGCTTCGTCTAATTGGTTAATTCCTGGGTCTCCTCTTTTTAGACGTTTTTCCAATTTAGTACTAGGCCCACAATATCTATATCCAGGTAAGTGAGCTTCAAAGGGGAGCGAATTAATTATGGAATTAATAATTCCAGAGCCGCGCTTATACTGCAACGACCTTCCTCTCTTAGCTCTCATGATATACTAAGCGAGTAATTGCATGCATTAGCCCTTTTATATCATTAATTACTTTACATCCGGTAATATATAAACATCGCACATACATTTTATAAGTTAGTTGTTAACATGGAGCTTGTTAAGCAGCACTGCTCTCTACCTATTCAGGTATTAGACTTTGAAAGTGACTTTAGAAGTGATCGTCATGGCAAGTTATTTCCATCTAATGTCAGAGCTCTTATTTTAGGGAGCTCTAGTGCAGGGAAAACAAACGTATTACTCAATATGCTACTCCATGAGAATGGACTACGTTTTGAAAATTTGTATATTTATTCAAAGTCTCTCTATCAACCAAAGTACCAATACCTAATTAAAGTGCTCGGAAACATCGAAGGTATAGAAGTGAACACCTTCGACAACGGAGATGATGTTTTGCATCCTTCTGAAGTCAAAGAAAATTCAATCTTTATATTTGATGACGTCATCACTGAAAAGCAGGAAAAGATAGCATCCTTTTACAGTATGGGTAGACATCGAAATGTCGACTCTGTATATCTAGCACAGTCCTATGCTAAAGTTCCAAAACATTTAATTCGTGATAATACAGACATGATAATACTCTTCAGACAAGACAATTTAAACTTAAAGCACATTTACGAAGATTATGTAAATACCGACATGACCTACAATGAATTTAAAGATCTATGTAAGAACGTTTGGGAGAGTTTTACAGAAGGAAGACCCTTTGTTGTGATAGTTCCTGAATTTCATATGAATGAGGGACGATATAGGAATGGTTTTGATGTATATATTAAGCTCGACAAAAAAGAAAATGATCATTCATAGTTAACCATGAGCATCGATAGGTTCGGTTCTCAGAGAACTGGCCCAGTTAGAAGAGTGTTTGATCGTTTTATCATAAACAGAGATGTCAAAGGAAACTATCAATTCAAGAATAAGAGATTGTGCAATGTTCACGATCCTGAAGATAATCATGACGCCTCCAATAAGAATTATGTGGATGCTCTCGAAATTAGGATGCAAGATTTCTCTCAGCAAGCTAATAATAATAATAAGGTATGGCTAAGACCCTGATCGATGAATTGATTTCAAGATATATCCTCAAGAGAGATAAGGAAAATAACATCGTGATCGATAAAGTTAGATTGAAGGTATTGCTAGATCCTGTTCACGATAATGATGTAGTGAATAAAAAGTTCATCGTTGGATATGTCAATTCACTCACACAGTCGAGAGATGGTAATGGTAACATTATATTCGACAATAAGAGAATCATTGATATAGCAGATCCTCTCGGAGATACGGATGCTGTAAATAAAAGATATGCTAGAGCTATGATCATTAGGAAATCGAACGAGACGCGACAGCAGTTAAACAGGTACTTGCCAAAGGAAATCGAGATGCAAATAGGCAAGAAGCTGCTAGACATTACAGCAAATCTGAATAAAACTATGAGTAAAGTGGATACTCTAACAACCTCTACAAAAGACAGAGTGGATTCTGTAATGGACTCTATTAAACAAGTTACCGCAGAGCTTGATAGAGAAAAAACAAATCTTCAGAATCTTTGCAATCAGAAAATTAGTAATTTAGAAAAGTTAACGATGAAGCGAGTTTCAGATTTAGAGGCTACAGTCAGACAGTTAAGGATAGAGGTTTTGAATACTCTCAAAACTGATTGCTGCAATGATAAACTTAAGAAAGTGGAGGATAATGTAAATATGATGATGGACGCCTACAAAACTAATATGCAGCAAATGACGACTCTAGAAGAATCAGCCAGAAGCCAGTACGCTAATACGGCAATCTTTGCTGAAGCGTTCAAGACACATACACAGGAGCATAAGAAAGAAACCGAGCAACTGAGAACTTCGATAGAGATGTTAGCTAAGGCTATCGACACGTTGAGAACTCAAGCTGGACGCAGACTATAAATTGAAGGTAATCGTCTATTTCCACATCATTTGTAAGATGGATAGTGAAAGCATAAGACTTAAAGAGTCTGTAGCCGAGCATACCAGGGCTGTAAAAGAAAAACTGAGAGCTCTAAAAGGTCTCAGGTTTGAGACTCAGCATGTCATGGCCGAAGCTTTGAAGCCTGTAACCGCCCCCCTCAAGGATATTTTGGACACTCAACGAGGGTTGCCGGTGAAGAACGTCAAGAATGAAGATGGTGATTCTACAAGTATTTCTACTTACCTTCTACACGTTCGCTCAAAAGACAAGGATCGTATTGATACATTGTACGGTGTGAGATATCAGGATGGAAGTTATATGCTTGGAAATAAAGATATTCATTTTATAAATAATCAAATATTGATAGGTGATGAAACGTATGAGTCTACAGCCGGTTTGACGGACCTCATCTTTAAGCGAACGCCTCAGATTTCTGCATACACTAGTGAAGACTTGGAGACGTACGCTAAGATTATGAAAAGTACTTTTCTTCATAGAAGTGGTTACAGCAGACACGGTCGTTTGAAATCTGGTAAATCGTATAAATACAAGAATATAATACGACCCTTGCTCAATACACATTCAGGTCTAGGACTGGCATGGAAGGAGCATAAGCCTGATAAGGAGGTTGACTACGTTTTCTGGAGAAATCCTAACACATTAGTGAATAGACTGAGGTTACTTATTGCTTCGAGGGACGCTGGTAACAATAGTCACACTCCAGAGATTGAGGAAATTATCCGGGAGTTGAAAGCATCTAAAATTATAGCATGACCGCCAAACAGAATATCGCCAGAGAGCTTCACGGATCCGCGAGGAGGAACTATTTACGACGGAAAATTATCACCAAAGGTATGAATGATTTATTACAAATTGATTTGATTGAAATGATACCATATGCAAGAGTGAACAAAAATTTCAAATACATTCTGATCGCAATCAACTTTTACTCTAAAATGGCATATGCAAAACCCTTAAAGGATAAGGGTGGAGTTAATGTTGCAAAGGCTATGGAGGATATATTACAAGAAATGGATGTCCCTCCCCGGAATATTCAAAGTGACAACGGGAAAGAATTTTATAACAAGTTCTTTAAACGATTAATGTTTAAGTATAATATTAACCACTACAGCACCTATACCAATGTGAAGGCTGCGGCTGTTGAACGTTTAATTCGAACCTTGAAGAATATGATGTACCGAGAGTTTTTAGTCCAAGGCTCATACAAGTGGCTAGATCTTTTACCTGGAATCCTTGTAAAGTACAATGATACTTTTCATTCAACTATCCGCATGAAGCCTAATGAAGTGAAAAACAACGATCTTCTTCTGACCGTGTATAATTATAATCAAGACCGAAGAGAGAAGAAGGCTTCAAGGAAGTTTAGTGTTGGTGATTATGTCAGGATATCTAAACATAAAGGACATTTTGAAAAGGGTTATGAATCTAACTGGAGCGTTGAAATCTTCAAAGTATTTCGTGTGAATCGTACCAAGCCTACAACATACATGCTAAAGGATAGGAATGGTGAAATCATAAAAGGTGGCTTTTATGGGCATGAACTAAAAAAGACTAACTATCCTAACACATATTTAGTAGAAAAGGTTATACGTAAACGTGGAAACAAAGTTCTTGTAAAGTGGTATGGTTTTGCAGATACTCAATGGATTGATATAAAGGATTTGGTGTAATGTATGAAGACTTAATAAAAACCAGTTGTTATGATTGTAAAATCATGAGTATTTTTTATTTTAAAAATCCTTCATATTTTCTCTTTTTTTGAGGGAAAATTAATATATAAAAACCCTCACATACTTTAATGGATATATACAAACACATTATCAGAGGGAAAATTAATATATAAAAACCCTCATACATACTTTAAATGAATATATACAATGACAGTATCAGAGGGAAAAATTAATATATAAAAACCCTCATACACAATTTAAATGAATATATACAATGACATTATCAGAGGGAAAAATAAATATATAAAAACTCTCATACACACTTTAAATGAATATATACAATGACATCAGAGCGAAAAATTAATATATAAAAACCCTCATACACACTTGAAATGAATATATACAATGACATTATCAGAGGGAAAAATTAATATATAAAAACCCTCACACACACTTTAAATGAATATATACAATGACATTATCAGAGGGAAAAATTAATATATAAAAACCCTCATACACAATTTAAATGAATATTTACAAAATCCAGATTGAAAAAAACAAGATATCTTCAAATATTTACATTATACATATTTACAAGTTTAGGCACTAGCAATCACCAGGTATAAGGGAATAATGGCCCCACGCTAGAGTCTTATAACTCCCCTCCATCAACTTCCTCTTATCGTCACCCCCCTTCAACGCCAATTTATTTGTCTCAATTGTTGTAATTTTGTGGTGTTTACTCCGAAATGTTTTTTGTACCGAATAAATTTTTAGGCTATGGTCTTTTAAGCATTCAAAATAATGGCCGAAATCTATTTTATCCATGCCTGCCCTGGTGATGCCCTTAGCTTTCTTAATTGTCTGCCCTCCGTATCTGTATGCGTATAGCTTTGCTCTAATACCGACATACTCCTCCATAATCAAGCCACCCAATTCGTCCTTGAACAACCCAATCTTTTTCCTATTGGCTTGCTTAATGCCATATACATTATCCTTTTCGAAGTTTGAAGTGTCGAAATATTGAGGGTTCTCCCTGATGAACTCATAGATATCAGAACTCGTTTCAAAAATAAACGAGTCTGTATCCATGTAATTCAGCAGCAAGTCTTTTAAATTCGGTTTCATGATATTGTAAAAGAAGTCATACATGATAAATTTTGAAATGTCCAAAATTGCGTGTCCTATGTAGATTGGTTTCTTCATATGTACTTCCTCTCTGCCCAGTTCGATTCCCACAAGATTTTCCTCAAAAATTATGGTGCGTAGGTAAGTGCTGCGTGCTATCAACTTCTTTGCTTGTTTCCAGGTTCCAACTATTTTGAAATCAGTGTACTTTCTCACATTCTCTATAAATTTTCCATATACGGCGTTATTCATCTTTTTCCACAGGTTTTGCCCGAATTTTGACATTTCTTGTGCTCTCTTCTCGGTGTTGAAGTCGATATATGTCTTCAACCAGTTAGACTGGTCGTAGGACACCACTCTGTGAATATGTCTCACAGTTAGACCTTGCTCGATACACTGCTGCATCACCCTGTAGTGCAAGACATATTTGCTTTTCTGTTCTAATGTTGCCAGCAGTTTCTTGTATTGGCCGTTCGGTGGTATCGCGCTCTGTGGGCAGAAAGGAAGTTTGTTATGGGCGTCGTGGATATGGTCGGGGTATTCGATATCAACCTCTAGCACATATCCAGTCTCTGAATCTTCTTTGACTTTTGCGAAGTTTATGCTGTCAATTTCTTCTCTCGTGAGCCATTTCAGATTTTTGTACGGTAGGGCAGACACCATAGAAGCTCCATATAAGTTGTTTATGTCCCAATAGGACAGGTGTTTAACAGGAGCATGCTGGTCAAAGTTGGACATGTATCTGTGGTTAGCTTTGGTGTAGCCCTTCACCACTGTGCACAGTCCGCCTCTAATTCCCGACTCGAAAAATTCCAGCATGCTCTTGTCGGATATTAAGGAAAGTTTCGCCTTTGTTATCTTCAACATAGCGTCAAAGGCGAGTCCTGGTAATGTATAAAACCATGCTGGGTCAAGTTTATACATTCCCAGGATGAGATCTCGAAACTTTTCGAAAATATCCGCCAAGAGCAGTATATCTGTTTTCAGGTATAGATCGCTGTATTCTCCGAGATTCCGGATATTAAAGACCACCCAGACTTTTACAGCATGCCTGTATTCCTCTTCGGTAATGTGGTTGCCAGTGAGAGTGCTGTAGAAGGCCTCCTTCGGTGGTAGAGAAGTTTCTTCGAGTACGGCAAGGCTTGAAACATAATCATATGGGAATATTCCCTTGCTCTTTGCCAGCTTAAAATGCTTCGCAACAGGATATTCTACCCTTGTTATTTTAAAATCACTCTCCTCCAGCATGTCAGCCAGGCTGGACAGCTTATCGTCAAGAAACTTAAAGCTGTCCAGAAACCTGAAGCTGATGTTCCTGTACCGTTTGATAAACGCTATATACCTTTCACCACTTTGAGCGATGCACGATACGGGCTTATTATCATATGCCAGGCGTCTTATCAAGAAGTGGCTGTCATAATTAGATAGACAATGAAAAAAGATCGGTATGAAATCAGGGACCTTTCTATTCAAATTGCATCTATTATGAGCAGCACCTAGATATTTCCCTGTCACATGATCGTGATCCCTCACGCGCAAATCGCCCACAGTGAAAGCAGCAAGGCATGTATGACACTCAGAGGCATTGTCAAAATTCTGTTGCTCTTCAAGGGTTAAATCCATAGGTTTAGGATTGGAATACACGTCGATGACGTCATTAGCAATTGATTTCAATTGTTTGATAAAGTCATCGACGGCATTTGGACCTCTAAAGAGAAAGAATTTTGACATTGACTCGTCATGTCTATATATCACCTTCAAGGCAATAGACATTGCTTCATGCTCTTGAACGGCTCGGGTCCAGCTCGAGCTGCTTGAGGGCTCGCAAGAGTGAACCTTCGCCAGAACAGATTCAATGTCTGCGTATATAACAAATGGTACAGGAACGCTCTTGGAGAATGCTTTAAATTCAAGGTATTCATCCTGTTGAGGCATTTTAAGCAATTGGCATTTTCCACATTTTAATCGGTGCGTTTCCAGGGCCTTTTCATTGGTGCATCTCTTGAGGCATGCCTCACATGTCCATATTTTATGTCGGTATTTAGTAACTTGACTGCTTACAAGTCTGGACAAGTCTTTAATTATACAGTAGTGGGACTTTTCCCCCTGCTCAATATATAACAGATTGGTATGGTGCTGCTTCTTTTCAGCTGTTTGGTATAGGGGAATAATGTTCTCATTCTCCTCCTCTATACCAAACACTGAAATGGATACTCCATTGTTCTGCTTTTCAAAGCATTCAATTTGATGGAGGGGTGCCGGAAATTCGATACCCTCATAATTGAATGTCTCGAAAAGCAGTTCCTTGGGGTATTTTGTAGTTCTCTGGCCGTCGCGTTTAACAGGGTATTTAGAGGCAAGCATGCACCATGCAAAGCAGTAATTGTCTTTGTTCTTATGTTTATGACTGCATGTTTTTTCGCAATTTTCAGTGGCAATTCGATGTATGAACCTGCGTGTAAAGGGTCGTAGTGTGTAAAGCCCATCACCAAGGACTTTGATGATGCTCCCCCCTCAAATTTAGAAATGTTTTCCAAAATATCCCCCGCAATTGAAGAGAAGACCTGATTGAGATCGCTTGACGGAAGAATCAGCACAGGCTTAGAATTAAAGCCAGTGGAAAGACTCATCTCTTCATCTGGTTTGCGGATTAAATATTCAAGTTCCATGGAACAATGCATCTTTAATCCACAAATGCTTCTCTGCAAGACGCTTTCCACTTCTTTAATAATAAGCTCCTTGCATTCATCTAAAAAGACTCTGGGCTCGAGTATTTCTAATGTATTTTCTATTCTACTATTAAAAATACGTCCCTTGAACGCCGATTGGATGGTATTGCATTCCAGCCCCTGGCAATTACTAGCACTAACCTTGGCCTTTTTGATTGTAAGCTGCTCGCTCCCGTCCGATGCCTGCCCTCTCTTTCCATTCCTAGGTTCTACGTCATCGGATGATGATGAGGAGGTTGACGGTGCAGCGGCTTCATTGTTTGCGCCTGAGGAGGTCCATGGTGCAGCGGTTTCATCGCCTGCGACTGAGGAGGTCGATGGTGCAGCTGGTACAACTTCCTCCAGAATGTCGAATGATGAGGAGGCGGAAGGTGCAGCGGTCGAGTCTTCAGCAATCTCCGGTGATGTTGACTCCTGTGTTGCCAGATCCATAGGCTGGCTTCCAAGGTCACCCAGATCATTTCCTGGAATAATAACAATAGTAATAATAATAATATAGAATGTATAAAACAAGAAGTTCATAAAATGTTGAAAAAATTCTTACCATTCAGTGGCTGCTGCATGTATGGGGCAGGGCCCCTCCACTGCTGATTTGATGCAGGGAATGTGTGTGGTGCAGAGGACGCGTGATGAACAATACCGCCTCCGAAATAAAGCCCACTTCCTGAAAATAATAACAATATTAATAATAATAATAATAATAATATAGAATGTGTAAAAGAACTTCGTAAAATGTTGATAAATTTTACCGTTCGGTGCTTGCTGCATGTATGGGGCAGGGCCCCACCCCTGCTGATTTGGTACCAGGAAGTTCTGGAAGCCTGGGGGTTGCGGTGCAGCGGTCGCGAAGCCTGCTGGTGCAACGGTCGCGAATCCTGGAGGTCCCGGTGCAGCGGCCGCGTGTTGACCGATGCAGCCTCCGAAATAAAGTCCACTTCCTGTAAATAATAATAACAATATTAATAATATATAATGTGTAAAATAACCTCGTAAAATATTGAAAAAATTCTTACCGTTCGGTGCTTGCTGCATGTATGGGGCAGGGCCCCACTCCTGCTGATTTGGTACCAGGAAGTTCTGGAAGCCTGGGGGTGGCGGTGCAGCGGTCGCGAAGCCTACTGGTGCAACAGTCGCGAAGCCTGGAGCTACCGGTGCAGCGCTCGCATGTTGACCGATACCGCCTCCGAAATAAAGTCCATTTCCTGGAAAAATAAATAACAATAATAGTATAGCATGTTTAAGTACAGAATTCTAAAGAATCTACACGCTATACGTGAAAAAATACATGTTTTAAACACCCGTGTGAAAATACATAGCATTCTGGGAGACCGAAAGAGTTATGTAACTGAATATTGGGTGAGAAACTCCACTTAAATATATCCTTTTCTCCTTATACAATCCAGAACTCTATGCAATCGTAGGTAGGGCTTTGTGTGCTAGAATCGCCAATGTATGACTACTATTAAATAATTTTTAGTTACAATTGCTCAAACACCAGTCTGTAAATTCTTACCGTACGATTGTTGCTGCATTTACGGGGCAGAGCCACCTCCATGATGATTTGGTACCAGGAAGGTTTGGAAGCCTGGCGGTGCCTGTGCAGCGGTCGATGGATGGTCGATACCAAAATAAAGTCCACTTTCTGGAAATAATAATAATAAAGAATATGAACAAGAAGTTAATATGAATTGCCACATTACTTTTTTAAAACACTGAAGAATGCTTACCATTCGACTGTTCGGGTGCCTGAATCATTACGGCATTTGATGAGCGATCCTGCAACCGGCGGTGGGTATCCTGCTGGAGCTGGATGTATGCTTCAGCTATGTTAGCAGAACTGATTGCTGAAAACGCAATTAATTTACGCGTTAGATTTTTATTTATTAAAGAAAAGATATATTATTAAGTTAATTTACTTTACTGCGAATACCTTATACAGGGAAAATGTCTATGTATTTTAAACACCTGAGAAATTTCTATTACAAAAATAAAGCACGTGTATTTCTCGACACAATCATGGAAAATATCTCTTTAACATGATGGAAACAGGCTGAAAGTTTTTACTAAATAAATGCGAGAGAGGAATGAAACATTCACAGTGAATGTTCGACCAGTGCATGCAAGCATGAAGACTTCGGATCGATTACCGCCGGTTACCCCGGAAGAAATTTTATACAGAACATTTTTTATTCGATTCGCAGGGTTTTCAAGTAATTGTATTTCTCTAGAAAGGAATATAATTCACCCTGTGAAAACACGTATTTAAATATCCGGAATAATAATTACTCTACAAGGTGAATACTTAACTATACTGTTCACATTTTTTTGAGAATTCGCGCAGCTAGATATTAACAGTAGGAGTTCAACTATTCGCATATAAATGCCATACATTAAAAACAAGAACGCGAATATAAGTTAAATGTACAGAGAAATAATTTAACTTTTAAAAGTAAATGAAGCGTTTTGTTACAACTTACCAGACATGATGTTCGTTGAAATTTCACTTTGAATGAGAAAAGTTTGCAGAGACCTTAGCTCGTTGATTTCAGCGGAGAAACTGTGAGAATCCCCGACGAAGCAGCCTTTTTATAGTGTTCTTTTGCAATATAAAAAATGTATGAGTGAAAGTTTAAGATATATAATACAGCAATTTTGATTGGCTACTCCAAAAATTCGAGAAGTAGGAGAGGGAAATGCTAGCCTCGCACAGGGGCATTTCGTAAGCAAGTCTAAACCTGTTATGGGGGAAACCATCGCTCACGCCAGCGTTCCTTAAGGGGAATGCTTCTGCGTATGACGTTAGGAAATAAAAAAATATGTTTTATTTTTTACATGTACCGCTAAATATCATTGTTAATTATTGTTACATTACCAAATTAATCACAGAGTGAAAATAATGTATTGTTTCTGTAGATATAATTTTCCTCGAACCAGCGACCTTTCGATTGTGAATAGACACGTCACAGATGTTTAAAAAAACGTCTGATGCTATGTGATGGCTTTAGAATTCTATTCTCTATGCATTACCACGGGAAAACGAATAGCGAGTTACCACTTGAGAAAAGTTAAAAGTATTTGAAAATTTAAACCAATATCAAAATTCTGATGTGTTACACTCACATGACTTTCTCTACTCTTGTACAAGCTATTTTACAAGCGCTTATTCTCTATATGCTTCATGTTAATCGAGATATCGAGATGTCAATGTTATTGGTAATTTTCATGTCGATGCAATGGGAAATATGGTAGGTTTTAAGCGATAGTCAAATATTTTAACGTTGGTTGCTATGTGACGCATTCCATTTTCTTTGCATGTCCAGAACATAAAAACAAGAATAACGAATTTGAGAAAAAGTATAAGTATTGGAAATTTTAAGGGAATAACGAGCAATATCTCGAAAACGATTTACTCAACAACAAGAATGTATATGATATAAATTATGTATTTTAACGCGATCTCCATTTTTTGTGTAGTAAAATTTTGTCTATCTCTTATGGTTTATCAGTTTTGCAAAAGTCGTTCAGAATGAAGAATACTTTTGGAGACATTCCCTGAAAATTCGGGATATACATTTCATTTCTCATTACAATATCTTAAACATATAATATTTTATTCAATATCGTTAGAGTCATTTTTTTGAGAAAATTAAAATTTTCGAAAAAATGTTCCATGTAAAGGACAGTCTGGTGTGAGGCATTTTCTTTAAAACCTTCGTGTCGCATCTCTGGAAGATACTGAACCTAAATACCAAGTTTGGTGTTTTATCCGCCTCTTCGTTTCTGACTTATGCTTCACAGGCACACTCGAAGACAACCATGCTTTTTCGGATTCAGAGGGTCTCAAAACATGTATTTCCGGTGAAATCTCGGTATCGATTTTTTTGGTTGGAATACAACACTTCCTCTACTTACTATACGTAGTATAGAAAGTAAAAACTCATTCGCAAATACTTAATGTCGCACAAATATTACTTGAAATGAATTTGTGTGTGTGTGTATTAAGTTTGTATTAACATGCTGGAATATTCGAAAAATATCTCTCGAATGGACGGGGTATTTAAAATCGTACTCGTCCTATGTTTACTAAGAGAATAAGCCAATCTTTTTAAAAATGGAATAAATTTAGAGTAACGAGGATTGTTTAGGCTAGGCTCCATATTTCATTATTTATTTAGAATTAAACAAATGCTATTAGTCGTAATAGTTATACACGCGTAATAATCATGCACATACGTCACCAACCAGATGCGCAAGTCAATTCATGTACAATTAATTAATAAAAAATATTTAATTGTTTTCATCGATCAGCGACAGCCTTATTTATTTTTAATAACGTATGTAATATTCACCGTTCTGAATACTTTTTATTCTTCATATTACTCTCGCCAAATCATATTTCTTTGTTTAACATACCGAAAAAAAAATCAGTTTAATTTTTGATATCATGCATGCAATTCTTGTATGCGAGTATTTAAATAATGACAAAGATACAATCGATTGTTTAAGTACAGAATCTATACAGTATACGTTTAATTGAATACTTAATCATTAATATTCTTCATGTAGAATTATATTAATTATCGGGAAAACATTTTTTTTGTGGTAAGCATAAAACATGCCTAGACTTGGTTTTTTTCACGGTTTGTGATGGAATTTCTGCACAGGGGAAGCCATTAAGAAATTCTTTTGTATCGCTAATAGTTATTTACCCCGAGGGTCTGTGGTTTTTCAGAGCACTTAGGATGTTTAATGAACTGGAAACGTCTGTCATTGTTCACTAATGGCTCTATACAGGACCTTGTTTTACCTTCTTCTGAAGATATTTAATGGTGTGGAAGCGTCTGCCATTGTTCGCTAATGTGTCTACATAGGCATTTCTCCCGAGAAGACCATATGCATTCTTCAGGAGTGTACACCATATTTCTTTCAAGTAGGGTACGCAAGTGAATAATTCGTTGAATTTCTCAAAGTTCGCTACGTCTTTAGAAAGAACATTTAAAACGAATATAAAATGTATATTTGAAGTCTTCGTGCGTGTTAATTTTATATCTACTAAGAAAGGTATGCCTGTTTTGAATTGTAATTATTACTTCTCTCGAGCGAGAAGAGACATAGCGGACTTATATTTTTAACATCAGTTGGAGCGTACTCCGATGTGATGGATACCCCTAGCCATTAAGAGCAGGTACTGTGGGAAAACCCAGGCGTCCTGGTTTAACCGCTTCTTAAGATAGACGATGCACAGCGGTCGCGTGCGTCTTGTTTTTCGTAAAGGGTTCTCGTGTTAATGTCTCATACTAGCTATTTGCAATTTCGTTTTAAGTTGCTTTTTAATTCATCTAAGCAATGTAATATTTTTATAAACTCTCCATTCAAAAGAAGAATTAAACAAACGTTATTACTCGTAATAATTATACATATGCTACCACGCATATACGATAACGAACAGTTGCGCGCGAGTCAATTACATTAATCAATCAAAAATACTTAATTGTTTTTAATCGATAGACTGCGTCGTTTCATTAGAAGTGAGATATTCATGGTAGATGAATAATTGGGTGAGATATCTCTAGGCGCGCAAGTCAGTTACATTAATTAATAAAAATATTTAATTGTATTCATCGATCAGCGAGAGTCTTATTTATTTTTTAATAGCGTATTTATTTATTTCATAATCAATTCCTCCGGAGCCAACATGAACGCACTTCGCATGTTAAACGAGTATTATTTAACTAAAATGTTAATTCGCCTTTATTTTTTTTTCCGGAATCATATTCCGCAGAATTATATAGAGTTAAGAGGGCCGTCTTGCGCACACCTTGAGTTTAAATATGGTGAATTCACAACTTTCGGATATGACCACCAGGGGCGCCGTGAGGAAACACTCGCTGGTTCAGAGAGAAAAAACCAGTTTCACTCATATTACCACCTGGCGCGCTGGTGTAGCTGGCGAACTGAAGCGCTAGTGGAGCGGGTGCGGAAGTCGACTTGTCACGGCAAGTACCGTGAGTCAGTCATTCGAGTGAAACGTCTCGCGGTGGAAGGTTTGCGGTCGGTGTTCCATCGCAATTATCACGCGATAACGACTGTTACGTCAACTCTGTCCTTTCATCTAAGTGTTGTAATATTCTTATAAATCCAAAATATATTTTCCCTCAAAAGTAGAATTAAATAAATGTTATTACTCGTAATAATTGTACATATGCTACCACACATATACGATAACGAACAGTTGCGCGCGAGTCAATTACATTAATCATTCAAAAATACTTAATTGTATTCATCGACCGACTAGCCGCGTTTCATTGCATTAGTAGTAATATGATGGCGGTTTAGAAACAGGTGCGCGCGATTCAATTAATCAATCAAAAATACTTAATTGTATTCATCGACCGACTAGCCGCGTTTCATTAGACGTGCAATTTATTGACATTAGTAGTAATATGATGGGCATTCTTATTTTTTTTCAATAATGTTTTGAACATTATCTAATTGATTGACACAATTATGTACTCAAACGATTTGCCGATGTGCGGCAGGCATCGAGAATCACATTCCCTACCACACACCTTACCAGGGGCGGGATTTAGACAGGACGCTATGAGAGCAGGGTGACGTCGCCAGCGTCACGCACCGTGAACCCCCACATATCCGCAAGGGAACCAATCACACGCCAGAGATTTAGACAAGTCACAATGAGGGGGGCGGTAATGTAGTCATCGTATAGGAACAATACACACTCTCCCACCTATCCACAGGGAACCAACCAGAACACAAAGGGGAGGGTACGCGTATGGGGGAGGGAGGGGGGCGGGCCACCGGAACGTGACCAGACCACAGGGGGAGGGGGGAGGACTTGCCGGCACAGAACCAGTCGGCATTAGGTAAGCGCACAAAGGGAAGGGGGCGGGGCTAGCGGCACGCGACCAGGGCGGCAAATAGTAGCGTACAAACAGGGGGCGGGGCTTGTCGGGATAGAACAAAGAAGCTTATCAGTTTTTCGGCATCTCTCTGTGCGCCAGAGTCGGTATATATTATCTACTCATATGTTTAAGACATTTTCATGACAAATAAAATGTATATCTTGAATTTTCTAGGAATGTCCCCAAAAGTATTCTTCATTGTGAACGACTTTTGTATAACTGGTAAACCATAAGAGATAAACAAAATTTTACTACACAAAACTGTAGATCGCGTTAAAATACACAATTTGTCATATACATTTTTTTGAGTGAACCGTTTTCGAGATATTCCTTGTTATTTCCTTAAATTTTTCAATACTTATTTTCTTAAATGGGAATTCGTTATTCATTTCTTTGTCTTGGATATGCAAAGAGTATTAATCTGTGGCAAAGGGAATGGTGCTGCACCTAGCAACCAGCTATTAAGAGATATGTATGTGCTTAAAGGCTACTGTATTTCTATATTACCCTTGTAAATATATATTCCCCTTACATCTACAAGAAAATTAGCAATAAGAGTCTGCAAATGTTTATCTCGATTAACATGAAGCAGATGGAGAATAAGCGTTTGTAAAAATAGTTTGCACAAGAGTAGAGAAAGTCATGTGAGTGTAACACATCAGATTTTTTTAAAATATAACAGCTGGAAAAATATCTATCATGGCTACTCGCAAGCTCTTACGTTATTGGCATACAAACGCAGGTCGCTGCGTAAACAGTCGCAGCGAAGCATACGTCCGACTGTCGAGACGCGTCGCATTACATAACAAAGAGCAGGAGAGTCATGCATTTCTCAGAAGGTTAAGTGGTGAGGAGATACAACCAAAAGCAAAGCAGAAGAGTTGCTCTGAACAACGAGGATTTAAATAGCACGCTTATCCTACAGTCAGTTACACAATATATCCTTACATGTGGGTGTCAAACAACATAAAAGCTAAAACGAACATTACACTTGAAGGTTATGTGACTCATAATCACAACTGAAGTATGCCGGTATATTTTATGCGCGTATTAACGTAACATTTAACAATTATATCACCTACTGGGAAGTGTGTGACCCTATTCCTTTCAAGCATATCATGAAAGCAGCCAAAGACACCGCCACAGATTTAAAACTGAACCAAAACTTCAGGACTTTACGTAACTAAAAAATCCTTGTCTCCCCTCCCAGACCATAAAGTTTTAAAACAGGAAGAATGACAAGACTACCTTTACTCAACATATACCATTACTTAGGACCATATTACCTAGTGCACAAGTAAACTCTCGTACTAAACTCATTGATTTCAGAGAACCTTGCGATAATAAATCTGGAAGAAAAACATATATTATTATATCAATATTCATACCCATGCGTCTACCATCAGGCTACTGGCGCATGGTACAGATACCTCATAGGAATACATGCGTAGCGGGGTCTTTTAGAAAGCCACATTGTAAGCTAATAAGAGTATTCATAAATACCTAAGTAAAAGGGGGAAGAGAACTAATATTAACTTAACACCCAGCATATAATACCCAGAGACGTGACTAGCGTGGGTGAACACAAAAGGAACTTTGTTTTCGGCATACTTTGTTAGAAGGAACAATGGTGTAGCTGTTTCTTTGCAAATTACTTAGAGTGATGCTTAGATTCCTTCGATAGGTGTGTGTGTGTGTGTGTGTGTGGTGTGTGTGTGTGTGTGTGTGTTGCTTTGTCCTTGGGCTACCACGCAGATAATCTAAGCCCTTAACATGAGTAGATAATAGAAAATAACTAGAGGAAAGAGCATATTATTTTATTTCTAGCTTGTAACTGATAAAAAATCCGTTTATCCTTCGGCGGTTGTAGACGTAGCTACTATCCCTGGGACTACTGTTGATTGAAGTTGATTAGGTGGTTGTACGACTAACATTACCACTATCATCCTGTTTCTTGGTGGCATACTTGCATGACTGGAATTCAATATTCTGGTAATGCGTTTGAGGCGGTAAACCTGGAATCTAAACTTACAAATGCAGCTATACTTAAAAATAGAATGGCCAAAAAAAGAAAGAAAGAAATAAAAGAAAAAGGAAGAAACACTTAGAGGTGTTCCTTTGGTACAGTACCTACCTAATGGTATACCTAGCATGTTAACGAAGAATTGCCTTCGTTTCCTAATTTCTATGATTTGATCCTGCATGCATAACAATAACAATACTAACATATAAACAACATATAAAACATTTTAAACAGCTTCACTAACAATAGGGACCTCCTCGTTATCCACGAGGCAACTGTTTCGGTTGCAAAGCAAACGGAAAATGAAAGATAGTATAAGAGCGTCGTACTTAGAGGAAGGAAACGGCGAAAAAAGCAATTATCTTTGTCTAAGTTAAAAAAAGATCGAGGGAAAGATAGGGGAGGTATCGTCAAAACAAACACGCATAAAGAAGGAAAATAAAGCATCTGATGTCGCTATAAAAACGGAGTTATATGCTTCCATAAGATCGATCTGCATTAAAGCAAAAGTATGATTTATCACTGGACGAGTAAATGCCAAATTTGCAGCTTCCAAAAAGTTACATTACAATCTTCAATGTAATTTCATGCGAAAATTTCGAAACAAAGCTATAGCAGATATTTAGAAAATAACACAATAAAGAGCAATCCAGTAGTTTCCACATATAACTACGATAGTAACACGTGGTTGAGTCATGAATTCAAATACGTTAAACAGACGGAAAATTAACAGTTAAAGGAGCCTCCACCACTAGTCAAGGACCACCTCTAGGGGCGGCTCGCGAGCTCGTGGATCTTAACCATTCGTCACGGCTACCCTTGAGATATGCACCTTCCCCTAACATGGAATGCACTACCGGAAGGGCAAGGTAAAGGGAGTTGAGGATTTAGGGTGTCTTAGACCACGCAAGGTATGTGAAGAGCGGTTATGATTAGGATGGGATTCCAAACCCCAACATGCTAGGTCAGATTAAGTTAACAAGATTTAATAGATCATTTAGGTTCCAGTTACGTGGTTGAAATGCAAATAATTCCACCTCCAGTGGGCTAACCTGGACAGAATGTTATGTTGGCCGATGAATGGCGATTCACTTTAAAGTATTACTTTGTACGTGGTATTTAAAAATGGCGATCGACAAAGATTGTGGTAGCACCACCTAAATATTCAGCCCCGAGTCCGAAATCTCAGGTTATTTAACGCATATCCCTGGTAGACCTCAGCAATACGCCAAGGAATTGACCTCATACAATTCAGCAGAAAGACGAACACTGCCCCAAAGGTAAGTATCCTCTGACACGGCATCTTCCGCGTTAGCTGTACGGGTTTCTGAACTCTCAACTAACGCGTGAAATCTTTTAATTCCACATTTTGCGGAAACTTGCAATGTTATTAAGGAAACCTAGGATAATAGCCATTGCATCGTGACATTATGTATGTAAATTTCATAAATTTGAATGTCATTGCACTGTTGATGAGTTTTGCGATATATATATTATCTACTAGGATTTGTAAATATTCCTCCATGAATGAAGATAAGTTCTTTTATATTGCATGTGAAAATGTTTTTATTACAAGGTATAACTTTCCGTGCGATTTTTCTTACCAACTGAGCTACCATAGTAACATGCTGGTACAGAAACAACAGGAAGATATCAACACAACTTTCTTGGCCACATCGCATTTCTTCTGGGGTACTTCATGACTTCATGACTTCATTTTATTGGCGGATGTGGTCACCTCCTTCCTCACACTAAGGGTGCAAAGACGCCAGCGGATATCTCTAGACATGCCCTATTAATCCCTTACAGACGATCAGAAATCGGATGAGTTTACTTTTCTCTGGATGTGTACGACATTAAATTCCTCAGCTGACTCCCACTTTTTCCGGTAAACTACAAGGCGTTCTTAAATTTGTTTTGAGATAACATACCGCAATGGCGACTTACGATCTCGTACGTACTTTAAGTCCCGTGATTCATTGTGGTTTACCGGGAAAAAATGCGAGTCAGTCGGAGAATTGATTGCCATGGTAACTCAGTTGGTAAGAGCAATGGCATGTAAAACCGAAGATCTGTGATTTATATCCCGTCTGTGATATGAATTTTTCAGTCTTATTCTACCCTTTGCTATCTTAGCCTACGCATGGCATGTGTGACTGAACAATTAACTGTAATAATCTTGTCCTTTACACGAGTGATGTGCTATCCCATAGAAAGACAGGCTCTTCCACTTTACTAATCTTATCTTAAGAAACTTAAACTCCAGCCACATTCAAAATATAGGTATACCTTTATGGAAATGTTGCGATGGGAGTATTTAGGTTCCTTGCTCGAAGAAGAATTAGTATGACTTAATATTGAAAGAAGCATGTTTTTAAGTTTAGTTCCATTTTGTCTATTGCATCGTGTTGTCAAGAGATATGTGAGGTTTATCATGATGTGCTGGGAAGACATATAAGATTGGAGATTCCTGAGAGATGTTATAGTCTGGAGGAAACCATAGGGAAAGCTTGTACAGAGTAAGCCCATTAACCACCAATATAAGATCCAGTAAGAATAATGCAAACGACAAACAATGTACACTTTAAATATGTTCAATAGAGTATTGCATTCAAACATAGTATCAGCCAAGACAAGTTGATTTTCGATAAATTCTAACCCGGCGGAGGGCGATGGATTTTTCAGGCATAAAAATCCTTAGCATGGATTCCTTCGAAAATGAAGTAAAGCCGGTGGTCCCGTGTCGTAGGTTTACGGCACGTAAAAGAACCTCAAGCCTGATAAAGAGGCCTCTGAGGTCTTTCCCCTATAGAATGGGACACTAAGGACCACAGCAGTTAAAGAGCGTCCATAAATAAAACTCAATTTAATTTAATTTCGATGAAGTCTAAGAGAGAGCCTCGATCTATATCTAGAGAAATCAATCTCACAGGGACGTTTTATTTCTCTTTTCAACGGGCAACCATTGGCTTGATAAAACTCATCTCCCACACTAATTGTTTCTTAAAAAAATGCGTTGAAGTCTACTGTGAGTACTTTCCAGAGGGAATCACTGTCATTGCTGGCTTGTCATTAGGAATACAATATTTGTGTTATTGATGTTATCAACATTTGATCTTGGTTGGAGAGTCTAAAATTCAAATTGCATCCTTGTAATGAACTTCAGGCTCCAGCCAAATTGGAGGAACTAGGTAGGCATAAATCAACTAAATGCGACTGTGGGGGAGGGGGGAGGTCAGTCAAAGCCTTTTGCGAGACTAATTGAAACTAATGAATGTACTAAAATTAATTACCTAACTTGCTGTAATATTGTGCAAAAGATGTATTTTGTCCATATATAAAGATGTATTTACCTATTAATTTAAAGTTACTTAGAATGAAATTCGCTTGAGAACAATTAAAATCCTACATTAAGATTTTTCTCGGATTAAGAAATCTTTGTTTGACTTAAGCCATTTATTTTATTTACATACCTAATGTATACCAATACGAAAAGCGTGCATTTCGTTCAGCATAAGCTCGGTATGCTTCTAAAGATTTTTACACTCATAATTGATCCCTTAGATAATTAATGGACCATGTCGATTGTGTCAGTTTATATACTGGTTTACATAGTATATTATGAATACTGTATGTAGGAAAAAGTATTTTATTTGTTTTATATGACACTGTGTAAGACCAGAAAAATATAATTATAACAAATAATTTTCATTGCTCTTAGTTGAACAATATTTATATTCCAGTAATTTTTAGGTGGCAGAACTTTAGGAGAACATTGATCTATGTTCATTTTATTCATATAGACTGCTAATAACACACATGTTTCATAACGCAACAGTAACTACATCACGTGTACTTTTCATTGTATATTTTGTTTATGTATGTTCTGCTGGAACATTTTAGTTTTAAAGTTCATCACTTAATATACCCAAAACGTAATAAAGTTGTTCGATTTTTAGCATGACCTTGTTTAAAGGTTATATGATAGCATCTTATTCTTATCATTTCCAGAGTCACTAACATCAGCAAAATCTACTTCAGAATCTGCAATTTAAATCAGTTGTTAGACATGGCCCACTATAATGCTAACAAAATTCTCCACTTCTTAGAAGTACACGAGTATAGCAGCAGATGACAGTGAAAGACACGTTCATGGATATGATCCACTTTTTTATTGACGCATATATGCATGAACTATCAGTAAATGTGCTTACTTTTAAATGCACCAAAAGTGGACATGGCCCATTTTTATACTCAAGTACTAAATTAATTGATCATGAAATCAGATAAGGGCCCTTATGGGGACAATCTCATGCATTCTATTGTAACTAATTTGTAGTATTTTTGCTGATATAAGTTATTAGTTGGACGAAAAATTACCTAACATGATATTAAATAGTGCATTAATTATAAATCTAAGTAGACCAGAAATATGTATTCATAAATAAGCTCTATAAAGATTATAAATATCAGATGGATGTAGAATACTGCACTTCATCCTCTTTCTTTTTTAAAATAAATATCAATGATACACTGTAACCTGGGGTTTATCATATCACAACAGCTTTACCACAACAGCCCCTACATTCTTCTAACTTGATAGTTATTGAGATATTAAACGGTTTCACTTTAACCCCATGGCAGTATCACAATAGCCCCATTTAATTATGCACTTCATTTGGGCATTAACATTTCTTTATTTTTTGTAATTCCATGCTTGAAAAACTAATTTGGAGGCCAAAATAAATATATTTAGTTTTTACATCTGGATCTAAAAGGAATATATATTTACCGTAATTTATTTTATTGGGCTTTTGAAGCTTTACAATAGCACCTAATTACATATTCTCAATACTACACTGAACCATGGCAGTACCACAACTTTCCCTACATTCTTTTACACCTAATAAACACTGAGATACTAAAGGGTTTCACTTAAGCCCCCACAGTATCACAATAGGCCCATTTAAAGCGGTTGATTTAATTAGAGCATTAATCTAAAACGTTTAAGTTGCAAACTCAATAAAGGAATTACAATTACATGCTTTTCTATTTTTAATTGGGTTTGTCGTCGATCCATTTACATTTGTTTTCGAAAGTTAAAGCTTTGCATCACATTAACCCTGACTGGCTACAACTCATTTTAATCTTTTAATTCTCTTATCGAATATATGTGTAAACACAATTGACTACTACGGCGAAATCAAAATTTGGTACCTCCAGCCATTATACATTATCATAATATGGTTGAGATAGGATTCAGTTTTGGATTACCAACTATCGTTTAAACACAATGCAGAATATTGTCAGTTCTCGAACTCATGTCTTTGTATTTGGCATGGCAGATGCAGTTTCAACCAGTTTCAGACCTCTCTGCAAGCACTTTCGTAGTTTAGTCCCAGGACACAATACTTATATATTGCAAATCAAAAGTAGCGAATTCATTAAATAATTTATTTATTGCACCTACTTCGGCCTAGAACCACGGCCTGGTAGGTATTATTTTATATCACTCACTGAACACTCTGCATATAAAGGTATTATTACAATTTATAATACCAGTTATTAGATAGAAGTAGAGAGATAAAAGTGCACACAAGCTCACAAATTCTGGACTTAAACAGAAAGTTCTAGAAGACAGGAATGGAGGTCTCTTTCCAGGAGATAAATGTATTATCCAAGCTCCCAGTTGATGAGAGTGGTCTCTCACCTAGACGATCTGTACCTTTACTCAGAATCAGCAAACCAACCGAAGTAGCGGCGTTTACACAACTGCACGGTATTATACATGACATTGGTGTATAAGGTTAGAAGACGGAAATACAGTATTTCATCTTTCACGTGCTAGAAGGAATTTCAGCGTTAAATTCACTCTTGAAATTTATCAACTGTGTTTTTTTATTTATTTATGGACGCTCTTGAACTTAGTGTCTTTAGCGTCCCATTCTATATTAAGCGTGAAAAATCGGTAGTTCCCAGAGACCTCTTTATCAGGCTTGAGGTTCTTTTATGTGCCGTAAATATAAGACACGGGACCACTGGTATTACTTTCCTTCCGAAGGAAGCCATGCTAAGGACTTTACGCCCGAAAAACTACATCGCCCTCCACCTGGTTTGAACCCCGTCCTCGGGAATTAGATATCATCTTCTGGGTAAAGCTTTTGGATAAAACTGGAAACACCAGTTGTGGAATTGGACGGTATTGTGTTAAGAAGTCACACTTTGAATATTTTGCTAATACTTATCAGACTGCTTTCTCTGGGGAATTTTCATATGTATTTATTAGACTTTTTCTTTCCACTCCAAAATGCGCTGATTTATGTTGTACACAGCATTTGAGCCATTTATGAAGTACTGATACAGTATATTATTATTCGCATATGCTGTTGATCTGTGAATCCAAAGATGAAATTTTCGAGGTCATTTTGACTGTCCAGAACGAGAAGATGGGTTCCAGCTTAGTCATGGTCTTTGTTACCGATCACTAATATCTTTGCGCATGCAGGTCGTTGTCTTCTCGAAGATTATGTGGCATCATTGCTTACTCACAGAGGCTCTTCTTTTAAATTATCATATACAGCTGATTGGTTTTGGGTGTCAAGAAGGTATTTCCAATGTAACCATCAGGGTCTTTGAAAGTATTATATATTAACTGGATATTAATAATTTATAGGATATAATCATTTCGATATTTAGGATTCTCCATCCTTGTTGGACTGGGATTGTGAAGGTCTGTCCCCAATTTTTAATAGATTCGGGACCTTTTTCTATATGTTGGCTGCTTATTGCAGCCTCTGCACCTGGTGTTATACAATGTTGAGGGTATTATATCTTACTGCAACCTATCACAAATATCTCGAACAATACATTAGATCTCTGATGTGAGCATATATCTTAGAAAGCTTCCTGTGAAAGGTTTCTTTGAAGCCTAATGACAGGCTGATCTCTCACGTGGTCGATAACGTGTTTATAACAATCATTTGAGATTTGAGAACTTCAACCTTATCCGTCGTCACGATTGGGGATTTATCTATGGAGTGCAACCATGGGTTACAGATTCTGCTCCACCACTTTAGCGATATCGTTAGGAAATAGGTCTATAACATGGGTCTCCTAACTACTATAGTGTCTCTTCGTGCTTCTTTTCTACGATATGGTTGACAAATTGTTTATTTGTTGCATTCTCGTTGTCTATGGTGGGAGCTATTTCTTTTAATTTCCTATATCCGAACGCAACGTTTCCACCAGAGTCCAAGGTGGAGTTTCAGAATTTACAGTCTGTTATATAATCTTTATTACTACATTGTATTCACGCAAATAAGTCATTAATACTTTTAATATAATCTTATCCATCAATGTGTTGTTTTCAGAATCGTGTTCTAATACACATTCACTTAAACATGACATCAGATCTTTGTAATGAACTTCGAGTAATGTGATTCCTGAGCTAGTTTCAAATTCACCCACTTATCGATAGGAAGTTTTTCTGCGAAAGTATGCAATCGAATCTCGATGACAGACGTAACCTATCCATATACTTCTTAATCGACACGCCACTTTCTTCAGATCACGAACACTACATAGCCTCTTGTTTCGGAACATATAGTTTCCTTCACCATCCCTATTGATTATGAAACGCTTAATTATCCCTCTGTCTGGAGCTCATCTCCGGGACCCTACCTATCGACACTCATCACTATAATGAAAGTGCTCCTTATTTATTCACAGTTATATGGGTATTAAAACCACTTCTGTAATGTACATCGTTCAGAGGGAATTCTGTAACTATAACAACAAAAGTTCTTGAGTTCGATCCATCGTTACGCTCCCAAAATTTTCTACATAATTCTTTGAATTCTGTATATCTCATATCGGTATTTACGTAATCATCGTATATGTGTTTTAACTTCAGACTGTCTTATCTAAAGAGAATAATCACATTGGCATTAGGTATCTCTTATTAAATGCTTGGGAACCTTGGCATATGGCTGTGCCAAATAAATATAATCTACAATGCGACTGTAATACGAAGCAATTTTACCCTACTTCTTTGGTTACGTCATCGAAGACGACGGTGGAATTTGCTCTAACTTCCGATGTCTGTACTACTTTGTCTCCTTCCGCGAACGTGTAGACTTCTATATGGGTATATTCATTATTAGCTCGAAAAAGTATTGCTATTTAGGTTGGTGTAGAGATTTTGAGTAAACGAACAGGTTTACAAATCTGACACCATTTTCATGAACTAGTGAATTCAGCAATACATTCGTCTTCCCCAGGACGACTGATCTTACTTTACTCGGAAAGAGTGCTCCATGTCTCTCTTCTCTCACGTCACTATCGAAATTAAGCACTTGTATGGGTAGGGTATACTTTTGCCTTACAACTTGCATCTTGTAAGACTATAACATATATGTATGTATTAATGTATGTAAATATTAATGTATGTATGCATGCATGTGTGTATGGATGTATACCAGGTAGAACGGAAGTCATTACATTAATTTAAACCAGTTGCAGATCCGATTATTCGCAGCATACCTTGTATACTTCATTTTTTCTATGACAATTTTCTACGGAGATATTTTAGGTTTTGAACATAAAACGCATAGGTATGCAACGTTGCAGCGCGCGGTAGCCGAACGGTAGCTAGGAGCGAGCAGGAGTGGAAATTTCCCGTTCAAAACCAGAAGTAGGTCAGCGTGCAAATAGGTTTCACTTTCGCTGATGCGTGGTTCATGAGTATAGATAAAAGTTTCGTGTATTCCTGGCCATACGTTCACAGCAAATTGCTGTTGAAAATTATGCTCTCTTATGCTGTGAGGGTTTTCTTCCGTCTATGTATGGATGTTGTGAAAATTAAAGATGCCATGTTTTGTAAAGTTAGTTTCGTCTGTTGTTATAATTAATTGTGGCACATCTGCACCTTCTTCTAGGATCCAATTGACGAAAGCCAGCCTGGGCGCATAATTTGCTGCTCTAAGATACTTTAACCGTTGGGCATGATACGGTCGTAATAACTGCTCTTTCAGAATCTTGAGAACAAACCAATGAGACACGCCGACAATGCGAGCTATTCTCCGACTACTGCGGATAGGTTGTTCATCTATCATAGGTTGTTCATTGTTTCCTCTGCGGCGACGGTATTTCATGCTCACTCTCTTTCATGTGCTGACTGCACGCACCCTCAGAATTACGAGATGCCAGATGAAAAGGCTGGCATCTCGTAAACCTTGTGCTATACGTATGATTATCCACTAAATATATTGGGTTCTTTTATCAATAAACCTGTGACTTGTAATACAATGTCACTCTAATAATGACTCAACTTCTAGTAGAGCTGGCATTAACATGGTGTAACTTTTAGTAAGCTACCAAAAACACTTATTTCACCAAAACAATACATCACCCTTTCGTCGTATTTGTATTAAGTTTCGTGTGAAAAACAAAACCGCTACACCTCACAGCTTTGGTTACGTCCGAGAGCTGGTTCTCACTCTGATCTACTGACCTAGCAACGTTGCCTATGTTTCCGACAACATTACGTCTGTAAAACGGTGTTCGGAAAGTAATTAATTATTGGATGATGTGACACAGTTACTACCGAAACTAGGTCAGAAATAGGCTACGCTACCCATCTTACAAGTAACATACTATTATCTCCATACATTCGCGTAATTTAATTTGGAAAAACAATTTTTTCCCGAAAACGGCTGATCACAGAACAAAATGCTATTATACCTTTCTGTTTTTAATGCCTCTATGAAGAGAATATTAGGAGTGTAACACGCTCCCTTCCTCCCTGTATACAAACACACATACATATATATATTATATTATATTATTATATATAAATCCTCTACCTTGAAGGTTGATTTTCCTGGATAAGATACTGTGGTACTGGAACCAAATTACACAGGGTGAATCAGCTAAAACTTGCACCGCAATTATTTTGGAAATGAAAAGTACCATTGATTGGTAATCAATTGGCTTGTACATTTAGCCTATAAACAGATTTTAATACTACTGAGAAAGTGTATTTTTTGAGCAAACATACAATTTCTTAAATGGAACAATGCCTAGTTACATCAACAGAATAAAGGTAGGGTAAATTAGAGTGTCAGTGTCGTTTGTTGCAAGATTCTAGTACAAGTGGTTTACAAGAAATCTTATTTTGAAACTTTTACGCACCGACACTTGTACAACATGTGGTAGCACAAACTAAAGAAAACAAAAGGGAATTAGAACACCTCTGTGGATTCCTACAAGTAAAGAGAACATAGGCCTTCAAAGATTGTGTTCAAAATGACCACCGGCAACTTCAATACGCGCTTCCAGTCTGCTATGGAAAGACTGCTGCACACGTTCTAGCATTTCAGCGGAAATTTCAGAGCAGGCAGCAGTAATACGTCGTTTCATATCGTCTGGTATAGTTGGTACAACCTTGTAGACAGTGTCTTTCAGCCTTTCCCAAAGAAAAATCTGATGTGTTACACTCACATGACTTTCTCTACTCTTGTACACACTATTTTTACAAACGCTTATTCTCCAGATGCTTCATGTTAATGGAGATATCGAGATGTCAATCTTATTGATAATTTTCTTGTAGATGCAAGGGTAATATGGTAGGTTTTAAGCGATAGTCAAATATTTTAACGCTGGTTGCATGTGGCGCATTCCATTCTCTTTGCATGTCCAGGACATAAAAAAAATGAATAACGAATTTGAGAAAACGTATAAGTATTGGAAAATTTAAGGGAATAACAAGCAATATCTCGCAAACGGTTCACTCAACAAAAGAATGTATATGACATAAATTGTGTATTTTAACGCGATCTACATTTTTCGTGTAGTAAAATTTTGTCTATCTCTTATGGTTTACCAGTTATGAAAAAGTCGTTCATAATGAAGAATGCTTTTGGAGACATTCCCAGAAAATTCGAGATATACATTTTATTTGTCATGACAATATCTTAAACATATGATATTTTAATCAAAATCGTTAGAGCCGTTTTTGAGAAAATTAAAATTTTCGAAAAATGTTCCATGTAAAGGGTAGTCTGGGGTGGGGGGATTTTCTTGAAAACCTTCGTGTCGCATCTCTGAAAGATACTGAACCTAAATTCCAAGTTTGGTGTTTATCCGACTGTTCGTTTCTGAGTTATGCTGTTCACAGACACACACACAGACACAGACACACAGACACACAGACAGACAGACACACAGACACACACGGACATGTTTCCAAAAATGCTTTTTTTGGATTCAGGGGGTCTCAAAACATGTATTTCCGGTGAAATCTCGATATCGAAATTTTGGGTGGAATACAATACTTCCCCTACTTACTATACGTAGTAGAGAAAGTAAAAATGAATAACGAATTTGAGAAAAAGTATAAGTATTGGAAAATTTAAGGAAATAACAAGCAATATCTCGAAAACGGTTCACACAACAAAAGAAATGTATATGACATAAATTGTGTATTCTAATGCGATCTACATTTTTTGTGTAGTAAAATTTTGTCTATCTCTTATGGTTTACCAGTTATGCAAAATTCGTTCACAATGAAGAATACTTTTGGAGACATTCCCAGAAAATTCGAGATATACATTTCATTTCTCATGACATTATCTTAAACATATGATATTTTCATCAAAATCGGTAGAGCCATTTTTGAGAAAATTAAAATTTTCGAAAAATGTTCCATGTAAAGGGTAGTCTGGGGTGGGGGGATTATCTTGAAAACCTTCGTGTCGCATCTCTGGAAGATACTGAACCTAAATACCAAGTTTGGTGTTTATCCGACTGTTCGTTTTTCAGTTATGCTGTTCACAGACACACAGACACACACACACACAGACACACGGACATGTTTCCAAAAATGCTTTTTTTGGATTCAGGAGGTCTCAAAACATGTATTTCCGGTGAAATCTCGGTATCGAATTTTTGGGTGGAATGCAATACTTCCCCTACTTACTATACGTAGTAGAGAAAGTAAAAAGTCTAAAGGGGTCAGATCGGGTGAACGGGCCGGCCAAAGTACAGGTCATCTTCGTCCAATCAAACGATTTGGAAGCAATCCGTTAATTGAAACTGTAGTGCAACTTGCACTATGGGCTGCACAATATCATGCTGGTACCACAGGTTCCTTCTAGTCTGCAAAGGAACGTCTTATAGCATCTGTGGCAGATGGTCTGTCAGGAGGCTGCGATACTTGTGCGAGGGCCTATGATATGATGGTTCACTATCCCACACCACACGTTTAATCTTCATGGACGCTGACGATCCACCTGACGAAGCCAACGGGATTGTCAACAGACCAATAGTGCATGTTTCTGCAGTTTACCTGGTTATGATTAGTAAATGTTGCCTCATCACTAAACAAGATACATGATGAATGTGGAGTATCATGTCGTAATGCCCATGCACAAAAGTTAACACCATTCTCAAAATCGTTTCTATGCAGCTCTTGATGGAGAAAGATATGATAGGGATGGAGCCTATGTCGATGGAGAATGCGCAGTACACTTGCCTGACATGTCACTTCCACGTGTGATTGTGCGAGAGCTAATTTGCGGATCTACTGCAACGGCAGACAAAACATTTATTTCTGCCTCTTCTCCAGTCAGTTGTTTGTTTCTATTAGGTTTTCTAGGTGTTACAGTACCACTTTCACGTAATTGGTTGAAGAGGTTGATAAATAATTGCCGAGATGGTTGACGTCTACTGGGATACGTTTCCGCATACACCGTACAGGAACGAACTGCGTTCTTTCTACACTCTCCATACACCATGAGCATGTCGGCTTTTTCTGCATTAATAAACCCCATCTTCTACTCACGAATTACTGTTTGAACTGTCACAAACTAACTGACCAGAAAGACGCAATGCAATCAACGAACAGAAAACACAGTGCAAACAAAAATAACAACATCGTACCTAGCAACCAAGCAGGTTGAATGGGACAAACAATTGCCGGGATGGTAACTTTTTAAAATACGATTTCTCGTAAATCACTTGCACCAAAATCCTACAACAAAGACTATTGACATTCTAATTTACCCTACCTTTATTCTGTTGATGTAACTAGGCATTGTTCCATTTAAAAATTGTATGTTTGCTCAAAAATACACTTTCTCATTATTATTAAAATCTGTTTATTGGCTAAATGTACGAGCCCCTGACTTACCAATTAGTGCTGGGAAAGCTACACATCAATAGCACTTCCCATTTCCGAAATATTTACTGTGCAAGTTTTAGGTCATTCATCCTGATAAGTGATTACAGAGAGGGGATCCAGGGATAAATTCATTAGACGAGGCGTGTAAGGAGCACGCTGTTGCCTTCGGTACGAATCGAGTCACGAGCTCGAGACATTTGACAGACAAGATCCTGGTGGATAAAGCTCGGAATATAACTCAGGCTCAGGACGCTACTTTAGTTGAGAAACTCACTGTTAGACTTCTGACCACAATCATGAAGAGATGGTTAATCACAGGCTCTGGCTTGAAAGGGAAGAAGACGATGAGAACTCTACTGTTACTTGCAGGAGTGATTTTTTATATTTACTGCCCCTTCCAGTGTCTTTGTGTGCACTGGAAGCCTTGCTGGAGATGCTGCTCAGATTGCGAGCCCCTTGAATAAGAAGAAAGCTTCCGATTAACAACTAGTGAACTGATACGCCCTAATAAAAATATGGTGGCTTTGGTTAAGTGAAAGGGACTTAGAAGGAAGATTCAAAATAAGAGGAAGGTGTGTCCACATTAAAAAATCTAAGGAAGAATTCGTATTTATTCCCGATAAAGAGTTAAGCGGTGCGGAGATTGAAAAGCATGCTAGGCATTTACACATAGACAATCTACCATCGAAACCTAAACTTAGAAAGAAGATTGTCGTTAACTTGGATACTTTAGCAATTCCTGGAACTGATTGGGTTGCTATACTTAAGTAAGGAAATTCTGCTTTATATTTTGACAGTTTTGGTAATTTTAAACCACGAAAGGAAACTGACATATATTTCGATGGTGCTCAGATTAAGTATAAGAAATGCAGCTTTCAGAATTTCAACTCGGTCGTTTGTGCTCATGTATCTGCAATTTCTATGAAGATGAGTTACACATCACGGTAAGCGGATCTGATTCTATTATTTCTACGTTTATATATCCACCCATCCACCTAGATCCTCATGGTGTCTACGAGATTGCATCTCTGAATTTGGAGAATTTCTATTCTATTCCGAATGTCGATAAAACAAAAAACGTATTCCAACATTATAAGGATCGTGAACTTAAAAAATCCTCCAGGGGCACGTATGAAATTGAAAACATTCATAGTCTCCTCAAGGATACTGGTGACGAGTTCCTCCTACGATATAATAATAATAATAATAATAATAATAATAATAATAATATGAAAGCCAAAATTCAATGGCGTATCCGTTCGTTTTTCCAAGGAGTCTCGCCCCTGGGATTCGCCGAGACTAGAAGGGCGTCTCGACAACTTCCAACGATCCGGTGAACATATTTTAAGTGATCATCATACGCATCGAGTGCAGCATTGCTATTGGCTCTTTCATTGATGGTAAAATTGATCATTCTCTGTAAGTGGTTTTTATTTCGTTTCCTCCCGACTACAACACATCTCAGGAACCTTTCAATCCCATATACCTGCTTATCATCGACACAAACATAATAAAAATTAACATACACCTCATAACCGTTCGCGTGGTGGATCAGAAGGGTGGTAATGTGAATTTAAGAAGCGGAATAATAAGCATAAGGCTACACATCAGATGGCATGGGAATAAGCTTTAATAGCTTCTTTCCCGTTGAGGACATACTCGATCTTTGTCGCGCAAGGAGCTAACACCTAATCAAAGGTTCCTCGAGAGCTTAGGATACGGCGTGTTGTGGTGGATCTTTTAGATGTGACAGCGATTCCAACCCTCGATAATAATATTAGTAAGGAGGAAGATCATATAGTTCTACCATACAACACGTCAGCTCTAGATGCAAACGATGACACTAAATTACCATGTGAAACAAAGGATTTGTACCCATTCCTCAGCAGAAGTTATCTTTATATCGAGGCAACTATCACTAAAGTCGATGGGGGTTGTACAGCTACGAAATTCACCAATAATGCAATGGTGTTCCTCTTCGATAAATTTGGTATAGATGTGAATGGTACTACTAAAGGTCAAACTAGGAATTCAGGATTTTCATCGACCAAGAGCAACTGAGTATGTCTCAATACAGTGTAATAGAATTGATTACAAAATGCTGCCTGGACAAACTCTGGGGAAGAGGTTGACATTGTGAACATAACTGAAGGTTTCAATGCCGTTTTGCCCCTTTCTCTACTTCTCGGCTTTGTAGAGGATCGCAAGAAACCCATACTTAACGGCAAGTTTGAACTGGTCTCGGTGGATCTAAAACTCCTAATTATTGTCTGAAGCGTGAAGAAGAGGCTATTATTGTACTGAAACGTGTCGAATAGAGGTTGCCAATACTTAAACTTTCCGACAGAGAGCAGAAACTCAAATAGAGAAGTCCGACCAGCCATTGCATGTAGCCTTTCGAACCTGGGACCTGCACACTCTGCCTGTACACACACTGCCATTCCTGAGCCTAAATCGTTCACATGAAAGGTTCTTACTACTTCAAGATATGTGAAACCTCGTTTTTTAATTGTAGCAGTACAAACTTCTAGACTGAATGATTCAACAAAAGATTGCTCTTTATTTAATCACTGTAACATCACTAATCTGAAGCTTTATCTCAATAATGAACGTTATCCATACCACGATATAAGCTTAGATACTAGAACTTCAAAGTTTGTATCTCTGTATGAACTATACTAAAAATTCCAGAATTCTTATTATGGCAAAGATAATTACCCAGCCTTGAAGAGGAACAACTTCGTGAAATTTACGCCCCTATTCGTCTCTATTGCTCTCATCAACATGAGGAGACCGTCTCTGTAGGTTTTAACATCATACTGAGTGCTCAAACATCGGGTAACATGATTACAGGCGCATCTTTGTTTTACCTAGTTATTCATGATAAACCGAGCGGGATGGCTCAGTCTGTGGCCCGCATTCGGGAGGTCGTGGGTTCTATTCCCGTGGCCAACCTTCCTGACCAATGGGTTTTTTCTTGGGTTTCTCCGAGTCGCCAGGCGAATTCTGAGAAGGATCCTTGTACCCCCCAAGTTTCTTGTCTCTCTATTTCACCTCCATTCTCATTTCACTTCACCTTTCATTTGCTTGGTTTCTTTCAGGGTTGCAAGTGTCGGCGGGAGGTCTTTTGCGTGTGCATGGCACGGGAAACGTATGCTCTGAGGAAACCTCCGTCCCTAGGACTGCGAGCGATTTACGGGTCCCGAACCCCCCAGGGGATGTGTAAGCCTACAGGGCTGCACCAGGCAGCATCCGGAAGTTCAAACCTGTAAATGGGAGGGACCCTGTTTTCTGCCTGTCGTGCCTCCTGGACCGGGCCGCCCCCTGTCTCCTTACCACCAGACAGCACCCGGGAGTTCAAGTCTGCAAATGGTAGGGACCCTGCCCACTGCCTATCTTTCTTTCTGGTCCGACCGCCCTCTGTCTCCTCACCACCAGACAGCACCCGGGGAGTTGAAATCTGCAAATGGTAGGGACCCTGCCATCTGCCTATCGTGCTTTCTGGACCGTTCGCCCTCTGTCTCCTCACCACCAGACAGCACCCGGGGAGTTCAAATCTGCAAATGGTAGGGACCCTGCCATCTGCCTATCGTGCTTTCTGGACGGGTCGCCCTCTGTCTCCTCACCACCAGACAGCACCCGGGGAGTTCAAATCTGCAAATGGTAGGGACCCTGCCATCTGCCTATCGTGCTTTCTGGACCGGTCGCCCTCTGTCTCCTCACCATCAGACAGCACCCGGGGAGTTCAAATCTGCAAATGGTAGGGACCCTGCCATCTGCCTGTCGTGCTTTCTGGACCGGTCGCCCTCTGTCTCCCTACCACCAGACAGCACCCGGGGAGTTCAAATCTGCAAATGGTAGGGACCCTGCCCTCTGCCTATCCTGCTTTCTGGTCCGGCCGCCCTCTGTCTGCTCTCATCTCCGGGGGCACGACGGGCCTAAGCTAAAGTTCTGCGTAGGTCGAGCTGCTAAGTCTCCCTCCGCTTATATCCTATCCTATTCATGATAAACTGTTCACTTACAGACATCTTACACATATTGTTCAATCACTTATATAAGTATTATATGAACACGTCGATGTATGAAAATATTGAAGTTGATAGAAATACTTTTGAATATATGGTGTGAGTCTTTTCAGCTGTCTTATTGCAACACTATCTACATATATTACGCTGTTATTTAGATACGTATTTTCTAACACAATTTAATTCATATTATTCAAACATGCGATTGTATTATATGCCTACAGTATATTTTCACTATACTGCATGCTGGGAAGCTTTTCTTCGAGAATGTATGCTTCAATTATGGAAATATTTTGCGCTATCATCTGTCAGTCTTGTTTTGTTATGTACACATCATTCATCGATTGTTCTGATGTAGGGACCGAACTTCATTATGTAATCCCATTTTCACACGTGCATTAGGGGATATGATGACACCTTTCTCGAATAAAATTCTTTCATTTCGATACATCTTCATTTTTGGACTGAGGTGGCGATTGGGTGGGTGCAATGATATTCAAGAAGATTACCATCACCTGATCTTTATTCAACCGGTTTACTGTTCCTGGACTTATTCTTTTTATTTGTTATCCTCCCCTTTTTCTCCACTCTGTAACACACACATACACATTTCGTTCTGTAGATGCGAGGCTCAAAGGTTTATGTTACACAGAACGATGCCAACTACATGCTCAACTTTCACCCTAAACCGCCTGGAAGCGCGTGCTCTACACCAGATTGTTTGGGATATCTTCCGCATCTAGATTTCTGGAAATAATTATCATAGTCTCAGATCTACTTTGTTTCTAGCACAATTTCCTAAACATTTATATCTATAAACTGAAATTGCTACTTACACATTTACTTCGGTATGGCGGTATACACATTGCAGTTTTCTCCACAGCTGCACACTGACATCATTTCCTGGTGCTGGGATGCGGTGAGTGACTCCATCACACTTCTCGATATGATTTTATAGACAACGCTCCCTCATGTTACGTCTTGGACAAGGTAGCGCTGTCGCTCTGTGGCTTCTCTCGACGACTTTCAGAAGAGTGGTTTAGGGGAGGAGACAGTAGTAAAACGGATGAGTAACCCGATTCTTCCAGTTCTGGCGCCTCTATACCGTATACTGAGTAAACCGTGGTTATATCCAAACGAAGGGTGAATTAGATGGTGCTGCCGAATCTAGGCGCTGCTTTTGAATACTATTTCTTCGTTTTCTAGTTCTTTGGTTCCACTACAAGCACCTATGTCACGAATTCAATATTATGTTGTAAAGCACTTCTGTTGAGTCATATATGATTTAAAAGTTCACCTAAATATGCAAATTTATACCATTCAATCAACATTGATACCTCCGTGTAAGCTGAGGTAGTCTTTTCTACAGCAGGGCAGATAATCTCAGAAAGTAGGTCATCTCTCGATCAAGCTGGGCGGAAATGCTTATATTTCACCACAAAAATACTTCTTATTCTTAGATTTTAGTTGTTTTTATGTTGCACAAATAAATAAACTTTTTTGAAATGATTATATTTTATATATACTTACATATTTTGTGTACGATAGTATGACTTTTTTCAGAAATTAACTTGTTTTTGGATGAAAAATTTGCTTCTTAACTTCATATAAGTTATCATTTTCATTGCCAAAAGCTATCAAACAACACCAACAACCTTTCCAAACCTGCCACCAAGTAAGCTTAAAGGAGAAAACATAGGTGTGTGGCCAGAAAAACGTTTCGGAGGTGATAAGCGGTTTTATTCAATATTACTATTCTTCTTCTTCTTCTTCTTCTTCTTCTTCTTCTTCTTCTTCTTATTATTATTATTATTATTATTATTATTATTATTATTATTGCTATTTGCTCATATAGCGATGGAGATGTGGCTCTTAATAGCCCACTAGCTCACCATTTAACCTTTATCTTAGTTTATTAACTATGAAATCCACATACATTTGCTGGGGCTTTGGTAACAAGTACAGCTCCAAAATTTAACTGTTGTGTAATAATTATCCCCTAAATGAGAGTCAAATAGTGTGATTTTCTAGAGAGTAGCAGAAACTCTTATCGGAAAACCTTTTGAAGCAACATTACAAACAAATATCCGTAACGTAATAACTAGGACACATTCTATTGTCTTTCAATATGAAAATAACTTGATATGTTTTTGTTGGTAGACAACAAAATCTAGAATTCATCAAAAACAGATAACTTGATTTTTCCTTCCGTTGTAGCGCAAAATAGTCATAACAGGAACCTTTTACCACTGTCTTGAATTTATGATATCCTGCCTTAGACTTAGTGTGCCTATGTAATACAGCCAGTTTTGCAATAAAAATAAGAAAATCTTGCTAACCTCACTGCATCATCTCATCCAACATATTGCATTACAAAGGAAAGAAATTGTTTAATACGTTGCTTACCATAGTAATATGTAATTAAGGGAAATATAGAAACCTTTATACAAATACTAATGGTATTATAATTATCTAAAGCCATAAACCAATTTCAGGAGAATATACTCTATCTTGCTCTTTCGGTATGATGACACAATGGTGATTATAGGAATTGTCAGATTATAGTGTATTTGAGAATACGAGTATACAAAACAAGCTACTGACTACTGAAACTTTTACTACTCATAAAGAAAAATCTGATGTGTTACACTCACATGACTTTCTCTACTCTTGTACAAACTATTTTTACAAACGTTTATTCTCCATATGCTTCATGTTAATCGAGATGTCAATCTTATTGCTAATTTTCTTGTAGATGCAAGGGGAACATGGTAGGTTATAAGCGATAGTCAAATCTTTTAAGCGCTGGTTGCTATGTGGCGCATTCCATTCTGTTTGCATATCCAGGACATAAAAAATTGAATAACGAATTTGAGAAAAAGTATAAGTATTGGAAAATTTAAGGAAATAACAAGCAATATCTCGAAAATGGTTCACTCAACTAAAAAATGTATATGACATAAATTGTGTATTTTAACGCGATGTACATTTTTTGTGTAGTCAAATTTTGTCTATCTCTTATGGTTTACCAGTTATGCAAAAGTCGTTCACAATAAAGAATACTTTTGGAGACATTCCCAGGAAATTCAAGATATACATTTTATTTGTCATAAAAATATCTTAAACATATGATATTCTAATCAAAATCGTTAGAGCCATTTTTGAGAAAATTAAAATTTTCGAAAAATCTTCCATGTAAAGGGTACTCTGGGGTGGGGGGATTTTCTTGAAAACCTTCGTGTCGCATCCTTGGAAGATACTGAACCTAAATACCAAGTTTGGTGTTTATCCGACTGTTCGTTTCTGAGTTATGCTGTTCACAGACACACACAGACACACAGACACACAGACACACACACGGACATGTTTCCAAAAATGCTTTTTTTGGATTCAGGGGGTCTCAAAACATGTATTTCCGGTGAAATCTCGGTATCGAAATTTTGGATGGAATACAATACTTCCCCTACTTACTATACGTAGTAGAGAAAGTAAAAAGGGAAGCCTAACAGTTAGTGTAATGGCCGTTGTGTGCGATAAACCATACGTATTCAAACCTTCCGCAAAATAAAACTCCCGGTTATATACTTGGAGTACTGAGTCGTATGATATCGCAGAACCTAACCGTCCCCAGCCCCAGAGTGGTTACCTACTCATTCCCCTCCTCTTATTCTTCCTTATTCTAAAGCGGATTGGGAAGGTGGAGGTAAGGAGCTTGTAGGCATGCCTTGACTTCTTTTAACCAGATATGGACGCAACTTCACACTACATCTTGGAAACTTGTATACATATCAGTATAATCCGTACCTAGGCCATCCCTCTATCCACCCACCCACACTCTTGAGGATTCTAATTTCCTTTCAGGTTATTCTTGAAGAGTTACACCCTTCCATCCTCATGGCACTTCTGACCAATCAGCCTGCAACTAACCTATCACAAACAAAACGATTTCACAATACCCTAAGGGATACTCAAAAACATCACATACACACGCTCAAGCAGGTGAGGGGGAGCCAGGGGTGAACACCACTCACTCAACATACCTTTTAACATAGATGAATCAACAATCAAACATATACATCTTTCAGTATCTCTTATTGAAGAGGTTTACGTTGTTACCACCTTGATCTCGGAATCCTTATATTTATTCTACTCCCGGGAGTTGAAGTACCGACGCCGTTGTAAACGCCATTGGGGTGTGTCATCCCAAAATAAATTTGATATTTCCTTGTGGTTTACCGGAAAAAATGCGAGTCAGTTGGAGAACTCAATGTCGTGGCTGTATATTACCGTGGCAGGTCAGCTGCTTAGAGCAACCAAACCGAAGATCCGTGCTTCTAATCCTGGCTATGGCATTGCATTTTTCAGTCTCATTCTACCTTATTGCACTTATTCTCAGATTTGTGTATACGAGAGGTATTGTTATTCACAACAGACATAGAACTCGAGTGAGACGGCTTTGTGGTAATGTGTAAGGCTCGCATTCAAGAGATCCGTGGTTCCAATTCCGCCAGGGCCATCCTCCCTGAGGTTCTTATTCAAGCTTTCCTTAGTCCTCATTACTGACAAATGCGAGGAGGTACCCTAAACTTGGGTCTGAAACGTTTCCAAAATTCTCTTCCTAAATATCATTTCACTGCATGTGTCATCAGTGCCCATCGACTTGGTGCCGTATGTAATAAGAGTGGTCGTTAGTGCTACAAAGTGTAGTGAATTTGGGATTGTGCATTCTGAGATTATATGGACTTATTTGGCTTAAGTTGGCCAATGGTGATGGCGGTAATGTTGATTAGGAGGAGGGTGATGACGAAAGCGTGATGATGATGATAATAATAACAATAATAATAATAATAGTAATAATAATAAAGCGTTACTTTTGTGTACTATCCAGAGACCTACGAGTGCAAACGCTAATAGTAGAAAAGTGAAGTGGAAAGGTTAGCAGCAATCAATACAGAGATTGTTGAATCTTTCCATAGCAACGCATTTGTTCACGTATAACAGTGCTACGGTTGCTGTTATGGTGTACGTACCAAAGCTGTGTTTAGAAGTCCTACACTATAGATGAGTAAACGATCTTATTCATACTATGGCTATTCCCTAATTAGCAATAAAAGTGTATCCATTTCTTGTGTTCCGAAAAACTTTGGCATTTTCCAGGTAAGATGATAAAGAATATTCTCCTTCTACAGTAGGATCCTCCAAGCTAAACAAACTGTCTGTGTATTGTATTGTATGACAATTACGGCATTCTTTTAAGAAGAGTACAAGAACTCTCAGTTGAACTAGGGCTGTTTTTCCTAAAAAAAACAATTTATGGATACTCCCGTTTGATACTGCACAAATTTAGGTTCCCATTTTGAGAGAAAGGGATGTGCTAGTAATGACAGTGATATAAATAGTCGGCCTAGATAATACGAACTACCTTGCATCACAGAAATTTCCAAATTGGCATTGGTTCCTTTGTGCTTATTGCTTTTTATTTGTTGTAACACTCATTTGTTGTTGTTTCTTCCCTTCCCCCTTTTTTGTTTTGCTTCTAATTTTATTTTGTTTTTCATTGTTCACAAAAGGCGTTGCTCTAGTCTAAAGGCCCGAGAAGTAAGATGCTTAGTTTTTCAGCGAGTTCACTTGTTATTTCTTGTGCCTACATGTGATTCTACTGTTAAATTACGTCGTTGATCTGCATTTTCTTTGAAATTCATATTCCACATTCTCCAGTTTAAATCTATTAGGTACAGGAAGGTATATAAAGAGACATTTTGTATCTTATCGACACTTAATCCCAAAAATGCACCTATGTGTATAGTAAAATTGGCGCAGACCTATGCAGGTCGTCTCAAATGGATATTACATTGAGCAGTAGATTGGGTGGTCTACTCGCGTGTGGGAGGGGTGGAGATATGTTTTGTAGAGAAAAATATTTGGAACACGGCTCTGTTAAACTGAATTAAGCTATAGGTATTCTCCTCAGTGTTATTTTAAATACAAAATACTGACCACTGCTATAAACGATGCTAACTTTTGGCGCACACTTTTCGAAATAGGAACATAACGAGATTTATCCTATTTCTACTTAACTCTGACTTACCGAAGTATGATTATCAAAAGTAACCAGAACATGATTTGTTGTTCCTAAGCGTTCTGCCCTTGAGTTTTAAAAATCTGGTTTAATTCTTCTCGCACATTTAGTTACAAATCTTCGTTGGATAAACTGCAGTACGTATTTATGGAAATGCTTAATTACTTAGTAACATATCTGTATTAAATATTGCAATTTAAGCAACAGCTTATACTGCATCTTCTTATATAAATATCATGCAATGTTTTTATTCTTTTTGTAAACTACAGCGTATCCACAAATGATTGGACTAATTAGCTTGTGTGTATTAATTATTACTGGCATTATACAAGAGTAATTCGCCCTATCATTTATTTATAAGTATTTTAAAAGCTTTATGTGCTTATCTTTTCCTTGTATTTCACTTCAAGGGTTACAGTAATTTACCGAGCGGGATGGCTCAGGCTGCAACGTCTGTGGCCCACATTCGGGAGATCGTGGGTTCGATTCCCGCTGCCATGGCCCATGGGTTTTTCGGGGTTTCCGCGGGTCGCTAGGCGAATGCTGGGAAGATTCATTACATCCCCGAATTTCCTGTCTCTCCCATTCACCTCTCCATTCTCATTTCACTTCATCTTTCATCTGATTGGCTGTTTCAGGATTGCGAGTGTCGGCGGCAGTCTCGGCGTAGAATGGCAGGGGAAAAGGATGCCCTATGTAATCCTTCGTCTCCCGGAATGGGAGCGGTGTCCGAGTTCCGGGCCCCCCCCCCAGTGGGATGTGCAAGCCTGCAGGGGGAGGGGAGCCGGTTATACCAGCTGCCATCCGGGGAGTTTCAATCTCGAAAAGGTAGGGACGTTGCGCTCTGCCCTGTCATGTCTCCTGGTCTGGTCGCCCTCTGTCTCCTCTCATCTCAGCTCTCCCGCCCGGGGGCGCCCCAATAGGGGCTTCAGCACAAAAAAAATCTGAGCTAAGACTTCCTCCGCTCCTAGTCCTACAGTAGTTTACAAAAGGGTAAATAAATATATGTGTGTGTGTGTATATACAGACAGAAGACATAATCTTGCATTTCCTTGACAATGCGTGTATTAAGTCTGGGATGGTGTTCTGATAGAAGTGACATCATAAGCCAAATTTGAGTAGCAAGTACCACTCTAGTGTTGCGAACGATACAGCAAGGGTTAATAAGGGCAGGGTTGATCGGAGCTTATTTTGAACATCTTCAAGTTTCCATTGTATGAGAATTGAAGCCTCTGCAACATGCAAAACTACGACATCCATTCCACTGCACAGTAATCTATCTGACGCAGCTTGTATACGTTCTGCAATTCTTAGCTTTAGAATTGATATTTCGGGTTGTGGAGGTCGTATTGCCGGATTAATTACTAACAGCGTCTTCGCACTAACGTATACATAACCGATAAGAGCATGAAATTGTTGCATAAACCATGATAGTGGAAATGTCATAAAATAACATCAGGCAGTATGCTGAATAACAAATAAAACAGCATAGAATGTTAAAACAACTCTGGCCTGCAATCTTCAAAAATGATGGTAAAACAACAATAATCACACTCCAGTAATCGCAAGGTGAATCGGTACATTAAGCCATCTGTCTCGTAACGAAGTACTTCCATAACATTGCAGTATAACCAGTGGTAAACACTTGTGTCCAATACGTTTCAGGAACACTACTTAAGACATATGCAAATAAAAACATACACACAAAGGAAAGAAAAAGAACTGATTTTAAAAAAATCCTCTTTTAAGGAGTTAATTTATTGGCGATTTTCCTCTTTGGAGATCCAAACGTTTCAGTTTACGCATTTCCCAACATTTCACCAAAAAAAGAACTCCGGTTATAAATTGGAAACGGAATTGCTTAAGAACAGAGAATAATTCACCTTGGCTTCTTTATTACTCTGTTTTCTATAAAAAGTTTGTTAATAACATCACATACCTCATTAATTTATTGAATTGCAGTTGTCCGGAAAACCAGAAGCTTTATCTGCTCGACAATTCCATTATACTAACAGAATATTGTAGCATATGTGTGTGCATTGTCGCGTCGGACACATTATTGCTGTGTATAATATATTGTTGAGCCGACTGTTTCGTTTGTAACTTTGAATTCTTGTCCGGCGTGGCAATTTCCTCCAATTCCTAGTCGGGGGGGTGAAGGCAATTGAGGGAAGAGCGTGGGTCTAGCAGTAGCATCCTGTGATAGCGTCAGTCTAGTGTAGGTCTTCAGAGTGTATGGTTGCGTATGTGTGCGTGGGACATCTCCCCCAGTGTTCATCTATAACCTTTTGTGTATAATGTAGCGCACCTTGTTAATTATAATAAATCAGAGTTAGATATGAATTTATGTATTTTTATGTTCTAAAGATCCCACACCCGCTTTAGCTTTGTGCAGCAAGTTCTTAGTATCTCTCGCCGCCTCAGAGTTACGTACCCCAATGTTTATGCCGGGATAACTAAATGTAATATTTTGGCTGCAAACCTTTTGGCCTCACCCCGGTGTATAACATTATTCATAGAAGAAAAGTTATTTTTATGTGGTAATGTTAGATACAGATTAGACAAAAAGCAACTTAAACTTGCTTAGAAATAAGGTTGTGTAATTAATTTGGAAACTCAAAGCTCATTGCGGTAATATTAGATAAAGAACCCCAAACAAATTCCAAGTGATCATGTAACCGTAAAAGGAGTGACTACTGCTTTGATTATTTGAAACTGAAAATTAAAGGAGTTTCTGACAGCTACGTATCCGCCTAATGTAGACTGTTTACATAAAATTTTGAAATTCACTTAGGGAGTTTTACGCGACAAGTGCACTTAATTTTTTGTGTGCTGAACTTTACCAACATAACCTGTGGAGTACCTCATTTTTATTTGTGAATAATGGACTGGTTTTCATTTAAGGGCCTTCTAATAAATAACTAGTTTCATCTGCTGTATTTTCAAAAGACTTAACCTTAAGTTCACTGACATATCCAGCTTACCGTTACCCTTTGACAGATCTAACTTTGGAAAAAAAAAGGTTAGTCAGTTATTACCTCTTTATTGCCGTTTCTTCAGGTAGACAATTGTATGCAATAAATTCTTCTCAAAGCAAACCCAGAGCTATACTTGGTGCAAGAATTAGAAAAGGTTCAAACTACATGCTGCTTCTTTGTAAGAGGCTATAACTGCCAACGTTTAATAAGCCATATATATCTTTGTTGTATAGGATGGATTCTGGAGTCATAAGAAATTGAGGTTTGGGTGGTCAGGTTTTCGTAAACCTTCATTCTATTCCATGATATTTCCAAAAGATACTACTTGTTATCAGTTTGTCCAGTGGATCAGTGTAACATAGCATTTCTATCAAGAGTGTGTTCCATGCTCTGAGTTTCGTTGTACCATGGTTAATTTCATGTTTATATTTGTAACGTGCTTATTTATTTAAGGACGTCCATTTGTTCTCGACCATAGTTGAACACCGTAGACCTTACAAACCGTCACGCAAACTCTGGCCCTTCTGTGCTATGGACACCTATAAGTTTAATCAGAGTAGGTCTGTAAAACTGATGGATAAAAAGGAAATGCCTCATAATAATGTGTTTTAACAACTCAGGCTACAGATGTCTTAGTAAGCAGCACAGAGAAGGTTTCTCGGTTTCAGATCTTTCCACTTACAGAATCCTTACGAAGACACAGAAAATAGAAAAAGGGTAGATTCCATAAAGCTTTTGGTTTTATCTCTGATTAGTTGTGTATGAGTTTTTTCTCCAGAGGACAAGCATCAACATGTGATAAACTGACATTCTCAATCAGAGGGAAAAGGAAATAAACGAATCATAACCTTTTACGTAGTAGTATAATGAACTGCTTATTTCACAGAATGCAACTTTTACTCATAAAAACAGAGTGAAATGGCTCCACGGTAACGTGTGAGGGTCACATTCGGGAGATCTCGGATTAGATTCCCGTCGACCGCCTAACTCTGACCATGGGTTTTCCCCAATTTTCCCCGGGTGGATAGGCGAACGCTAAGTTGGTTCCTCTTCTACCACGAATTTCCTATTCCTCATTTCTGCACCCATCATTTCCTTCACCTTTATCCGTTTCAGAGTTGAAGGAGCAGACGACGGTGTTCTGCATGTTGCGGCTGGCCGGTGCGCTTTGTGAAGGTTTCTCTCTTGCGTCGGTCGGACTCGCTACCGGGAGCTCAACTTCAGGGTACACCGGGGGTTAGGGTCTTATAGGTGGGCTTGAGTGACGTCAGACGCTTTCGATCTCGAAACGTTAGGGACTTCGTCTACACTTTTGCACATAATCCCCCGGATCTGGTCGCCCTTCAGGTCTTTCCCTCATCACTTTCTCCCGCCCGCTTACGGGTCTCGTTCGATGCAAAGGGTCACATGACCTACGTGTGGTTCTCTGCTCGGTTTTTGGGGCCCCTCGCTAATATGTACCTTTAGCTTTTTTACTCAGCACGGTAAAAAGAGAGATAAAAGTCGGATGTGACTTGCACCGCCCACTGTTCAACAAACTATCATTACAAAATATTCATCTTCTATCTACTTCGTGCTAATGGGGATAAACATTTGCAGAAATTGTGTTATTACTATTTCCTTGTAGGTACAAGGGGAATAAGGTAACACAGTAGACTTAAGCATTATTTAAGACTGAGACGCTGTGTGATGGCTTTGAAGTTCCGTTGTCTTTGCATGAAAGCGAGAAAAAAAAATAGAGCTAAGTATTTGAATATTCAAATTAATAACAACGAATATCTTGGAGGTGGTTAACTCCACTAAAAATATTAGTTGACATGAATTGTGTGGTTTAACAAAATGTACATTTTTATGTTGTAAGATTTCGCCTCTCTCAGTTACGCAAAAATCATCCAGAATAAAGAGAACTTCAGAAGCTATTCCCAGAAAATTCTAGTTATACATTTCATTTGTCACAATAAATGTCTTAAGTATATGGTATTTTAAACAAAAAAGTTAGACCATGTTTGAGAAAATAAAAGTTTTTGAAATATTTTCCATGTAAAGTGTGGTCTGGATTGGGGAATTTTCTTGAGAATCTTCTTGAAGATCCTGTACGTAAATACCAACTTTGGTACCGACTTTTCGTTTTTGAGTTATGCTTTTAACAGACATCACATGGACCATTTTCTATAAATAATAACATATTTCCGGTTAAATTTTTATATCGAATTTTGGGTGGAATACAATATTTCCCTTACTTACCATATTTACATTCTAATTAAATACCTTTCTGATTGTCATAACAGAGAAACTCACTCACGAAACTTTTTCATTCTTGCTATACCTACTCATTATATTATCTGTTCAGAGTTTTTTGAGACAGCTGCAAGGTCGCGTCCCTGTGGCAGCTCTTTCTTACTGCTACCGTGTCCCTTGTGAATTCCTTATCTCATCTTTCCACTGCCTCAAAACTCTCTGATCATACTATAAAACCTTTTATTCATCATCATTTACTGTGGCATTAACTTGTCTTTGCAATTTCCCCCTTTTTTTAGTTTATGGACGCTCTCTAACTACTATGGTTCTTAACGCCCTATTCTATATTGGGCGTGGAAGACCAGGCATTTTGCTCAGAGGCCTCTTTATCCGGCTTGAGGTTATTTTACGTGCCGTAAATCTACGACACGGGACCTCCGGCTTTACTTCCCTTCCAAAGGAAGCCATGCTAAGAATTTTTACGCCCGAAAAAATCCATCGCCCTGCACCGGATTTGAACCCACTACTTCGGGAACTAGAGGCTAACGTGGTACTGCTGGACCACGGTGGACGACGTTGGAATTCCCTGTCGGAATACGTAATGGACTGTCAGTATGTTAAAGAGTTCGAGAAAAAAATTAGGGAATAATTTTATAATCATGTGCAATTTGCTTCTATATTATAATGATAAGGACATCGCAACATTAATTTTATTATTATTATTATTGTTATTATTATTACTATTATATGCAGTAGCAACTAATGTTTAAATATTAAACCCTTTACAGTA